>OX465088.1:51405658-54331213 GCA_949987675.1 Chymomyza fuscimana | reverse complement strand
GTCTTAGGTGACCAAAAGGTTAAAGCACGAAAATACCATATCTTCGAGAGCATAAAATACCAAATACTATTTTTAATGCAACAAACGGTTCACGCATTCAAATGATAGGTGCCACCGATAGGCGAAGACACAATGACTGCAATGTGGGTGCATTTCCGTATGGGTATTCACAAGCGGGAGCGTATAAAGTGCACCAAGATGACGGCGACGTATTTGTAATTGGTTAGTCAAATACTGCTCTTTGAGCTATCTCTAATAAGCCCTACCTTGCAGGTGATGCCATTCTTATTATAGCACCTGCCGCAGATCGAAAAACTCGGACGTTTTGATGTGTTCGCTGGCTCAGGACAAGGTAAAACACTATTCAGTACCATATAATTATGCCATTTATTATAGCTTTCTGTTTCTATGTGAAGAAGTCTTATCAGATCATAACTTGCTTTTACTGAAATGTTCCGCATCGATTTGGGTCGATTACCCATATCTATGTGTCCGCATATAGATCTGTTGATTCATTTGGACATCTGGCCCTGGCATATAATACAGTAAGATTTTGCGCCTTCAAAAAGTACTTGTTAAAACTTTAATGGATTGTTTGGCACACTGTTCCAAGTCTAAAATCGAGTTTTCGTATTCGGCGTATTCCAATCTCTAAAGATATATAAGCTAGAGCCAAGAAGCTATGTATAAAGACTCATGTGAGTCTCGTCGACTTTTCGAAATACCACCATATTTATTTTTCTCTCACAATATTGTTTAGTACCAACAGGAAACAATATCGTTGAAATTACCTATAATAGCTTTGAAATAACCTTAAATACTTCATTATAGAACAGTTTGGAATACGCAGCGAACTCCGAATCCGAGTGGAAAAAGGAAGAGTCAGGCGAACAGTAGCAAGCATTAAAATAATAAAAGGAAATCTCTTTAAATGAAATATAAATCTTTTTAAATAGGAAGAATAAGAATAACCATGTCTGTAGCCCAGACCAGTACAATTTGTACTCAGAACAATCAAAAGATCGATCGGCTTACTAGCCCAACGCAACCCACTTTAAGGTCTTTGGGGCGACCGTGGGGGAGGAGAAATAAGGCACATTTATATAACGAGCCACTTGATCCAAGACAGACATCCGCTCACAGCCAAACCTGATCTGGTTAACAGACGCTGCAATAGGATGTGGAATGTGTTTACAAGGTCACCGCCGTTGATACGCTAGAACGTATTCCTCCACATTGCTGATTTTTACGAAGAATGTTGAAATCTTTTGTTGATACACAAAGAAAGTTATCCGTGTGTCGCTGGAAAGTCCAAATCACTGGGAAGAACAATAAAGTTGCTGTTGATAAATAAAAACTGCAGTTTCAATGCCCATGGAATATATAGCTTTTGTGAGGTTGCCACACGTATCACTACAAAAATGGCATTTATCGATAGCTAATAAAAATGCACGTACAATTTATCGATATCGCCGCTGCGTTGAAAAAATTTAACCAATAGGCCTGCCAAATATCTGCTTCCATGCTCGTTTAGAAATATGTAAACATAAATAAAAAGCAACGCCGACTTAAGCTTAAAAGTTTACAACTTGAATAATTTGTGTGACATTTTGTCAGTTCTGTTTTGGCAGTCATTAAGAGTGCTGGAGAAAATTAAATAATAAATCGTGTTGTAAAAATTGCTCTTTAAATAAGTGCAAAAATGAGTGAAAAACGCAAGTGCGACTCCGTAGTCATCAAAGTTTCGAAGAATAAGAATGTGCGCCGTGATTCTGATACATTTTTGGAAAGAATGGATGTTGATGAGGCACGAAGCCCTCCGCACAAGCGTTCACGTCGCATGGATGACACTGAAGTCTTGAAGAACATACAAAACTTGATGGAGCAGCTATGCAACAATGAAAACATATCGGTTGAGTTACGCATAGAGAATCTATTTTTCATCATTAAGGAGCATCTGCCAAACTTTAAGCGCGATATTAAAATGTTACTAACCAGTTGCGTTGAAGATCGCAGCATGCAAGGCAGTGAGTATGCCACTTTTCTGGGTCTGCTCAACGAACTGGACTTTACTTTTGGAGGCGAATGCATGACGTATGTAGCAGGTCGGTTTCTGCTAGCACTACGCGAATGCCAGTGGGAAAAAGCTCATCGTGTGCTGCAGTTTCTAGCCGGCTTGGTCAACACTAATGTTGCAACGGTGGACTCATGTGTGGAACTGTTCAACTCCCTGCTTAAGGTATGTGCTGAAAAGGAAACACCACAAGCTCGTTGCGATTGGTACGCCTATGCGGTGCTATCAACTCTGCCGCTGGTTGGACGCGAAATGTTTCAAAAAAGGAAGCGGGAGCTGCAGGGAATCCTGGAACATCTGGAGATCTATATGAAGAAAAGGTGCAAGGGTAGTGCTGCACAGCTTAGCGTGTGGCTTGAACACGATTCGCCATATGCACATCAGGATCATGTGGAGCTGTTGTGGCAACAAATATTAAGCCTGCAGCGCGAATGTTGGACGGTTCGTTACATTTTGCGTCCGTACCTGGCATTTGATGATCGTCTTAGTGAGGCATTGCAGCACAGCTTACCATACCAAAGTGCACCCAAACATATAAGCAGCTATAGCTACCCTCGACCATATCTGGTTTTTCGTTTATTCGATAGCAATGATTATGATGTTACCTCTTCATTGCCCGATGAACTCTCCATTGAACGTCACCTTATTGAATCACAGATTTTGGAAACATTAAACTATAATCACTTGGAACGTAAGAAATGCGTTAGTGAACTGTTGGGCCTGTGCCTTGCCAGGCCAACTTTGGCCATGGAACACTGCATCATCGAGGTTATACTAGGGCAGTTGTTTCAACTACCTAAGCCACGTTTTCTGATCATTAACTATAGTGTTATTATAATCGAGTTGTGCAAGCTCCGCCGCAGCAAGTTTCCGGAAGTTGTTGCTCAAGCTGTGGGCATACTGTTTAATCAAATTGATAATATGAGCGTGGCGTGCTTTGATAGATTCGTCGATTGGTTTTCTCATCATTTAAGCAACTTTCGATTTGAGTGGAACTGGCGCGAATGGGAGAAGAGCATAAGTTCGTCCAGTTTGTTTCCTCATGCCATATATCTACGGGAACTGATGAAAAAGATGTGTCGGTATGTAGATACAAAAAAATACTGTTTGTTTACAAACAAATTCTACTTCTTTTCCTCATAGACTATCCTATCACCAGTATTTGGATCGTATGCTGCCATCCAATTATAAGGAAATACTGCCTGCTGCACCGCTGCCGCTTTTTAAGTATTTTGACGAACAACTGCCCGGGGCACTGCTTGCCAAGACGCTACTGGAGCATATGAGAAATAAATGTACGGTTGAAATAATAGAAACTACATTGACATCTGCTTCAGAAGTACATAATTTTCTCAAGATCGATGTGCTCATGCAAACTGTTCTTCAATATGGTTCAAAATCTTTCACGCATACCTTTGCCGCCCTCGCAAAGTTTGCGCCCAATCTTAAGGTGAGCTCCAATTATATCACCTAGTATGTTTTATAATAATTTTTTTCACGCATCCAGGTGCTCGTCGTCGACAAACCAGCACAACATTCTCTATTGAGAGTCCTATTCGAGCTTTGGTCTAGCAACGAACAATATAAGGTGATTTTTGCGGTGAAACTTATGAAGCTGAATATAATCGAACCCCAAGCTATTGTTACGTGGATTTTCTCTATTCACCTTAAGGAAGAACTATCCAAAATGTATTTATGGGAACTATTGCACTCAACTATTAGATATATGGTATACCTAGGAAGCAAAGATTCCAACAATAACGAATTGGATATTAAACTAAAGTTGGTGCTGGTCAGCACCATAAAGTGCTTTATTAAAACCTTGTCAGCTCATCAGCCAATGAAGGAATCGTCAGCTGAGTCAATTTTATGGTATAATTTCGTACTTGGTCGTTTTCAAGAGTTTCTCTTTACCTACTGGACGGATTCGAAGCTCTTTAAAGAAGAGCTGAATGACATTTTACTTGATTTGCAAGCAAGTTCGCGTATGGGAAAAATAATTCAGCATTTTTTAATTTATGTTGATTAAACCTTGTAAAATATATTAGAATCGACCAGTATATGGAAAACGCGGATCACATCTTAATTTGCTTTAATATTAAAAATTGTGATTTTATTTCAAAAGCGTTGGCGTTTTGGCCTTAGATGGTATGATATTAGGAGATTAACCCTTTGAGCACAAAAATGTGGCAAATGTTACTATTGGATGCAACCGACTTTGAGATATGTTTACTGTGTCTCTCCGTGAACAAATTGGTTTTCGGCGTTTTCTATTATAAATTAGGAATTTATTGTGAAAAAACAGAATACTATGTTACTAGCTACTACTTTTTACCATCTTTTTGGCAGCATTTGGATACTACGTGATAGGACTTTCCAAACAAGGGTTCCCAAATAGGTCCAGAACGGCACCGCAGGATGCGGACGAGCATTGTCACTTTGAAGAAATATGTTGTAGTGTCTAGAACACGAGTTTAATCTCATTAATGATCGTCGGTGGAGGGTACCAGTAATGGTTTCTGTCGGTTTATCTGTCGATATAAAAGCATGGCCATGTTCCTCAAGGTTTTTTCTCCTTTCTATAGCAGGTTAGTTTTTCATCACCAATAGAATGCGAAAAAATCTTTTTTTTCTTGCCGAATTCGGCGTTAAATGTCTTTCGGATTCAGTTCATATAGAACCAGCGGTAGAACAGCGGTGGGCACTTGGCAGGCACGCTTGCCAAAGAGCTTTCACATCTAGCTTTATATCTTAAAAGCTCAAAACGTACGTGTGAGGGAGCTTTACAAAGAAACGCAAAGCAGAAGCAAACAAAATTTGAACCAATTAAATTTGAATTTTACATGAAAATTTTGTTTGATAGGGTCTTGTATTTTAATTTTAAAAAATTAAAAAATTATATTTACAGACTCTTTTTAATATTTGCACAATGAATGAATATGAAAAATAAAATATAATAAATTTCAGCTATGCAAATAAAAATAAAATTTGTCCCATTGTGCCTCGGTCATTGCTAAAAGTTTTTGTTTGTTTTTACGTTTTCAAAAACCTGTGACAAGTTTTGATATTTATTTAATTTAAAGGGTACGACAAAGCACTGCACCTTAAATTATAAAAAAATAATTATATTAAATAATGAAAAATAGAACGAGGAAAAAAAATATACAATATATGAACTAATCCACGTAGCCCGGTGGGTGAACTTTTTAACGATATGCACCGACTCATATCAAGAACTGGCCACAGACTGGGATTTACAATGGTCAATTTTAAAAAAGGAAGTCCAAATAAAAATTAAACATTATATTAGAAAAAAAACCAAAAGAGCACCGTTGACCAAATGTATTATAATTTCCCTGACTGCACCTGGGCGGAGCATCATTAAATCAAGGATATGGAACTATGTTAAATCGCTACTAGATTCACTTCTAATGTTAGTTCAAGTTCTTTTTGCGTTTGGGACAAATCTTTATCCATTAATATTTCCATTCTAATGTCTTAGTGCACCTTCGGCATCCCCATACTTTTTTTCCATGTCAAACTGGCCGATTTTAAACTTTCGAAATCACTTACGACAACTTCTCTCTCTCTTTTTTTTTAGCTATTCGTCGGACAGAGTAATTATGTGTATGTATGTTGATAGTTTTGGAATTTAAAGTTTTTTGGCTCCATCCCCATAATATACTTCAAGAGATCAGACGTTCATTAAATTTTGCATTTGCAAGCTCAGCGATCAAGTATTGCTTGTTACGAACCTAATAATTTTTTTGAATTCCAAAAGTATACGCTAGGATTTTGTGGAACTTTTTTGCGATTTCAGTAGTAAAACGCGTAAAAGCTTTTTATTTTAGACGACAGTCTGCACGGCAAGGACAACTTTCCCATTACAATCTCCCTTTTTAAAACATCCAAATTTTCTCTTAAAAATAAATCAAGCAAATTGGAACCAATTTACAAACACCACCAAAATATTAAGCCTAGAAAAACCAGAATCCACCAATTTAGTAAAAATTCTGCGTCAAAGTGCAACTACTTCAATACCGCAAACCTGTGGAAACGCAAATAAGACTTACCTAGTTTAGTAGTAAAATAACAAGTAGGTACGCTAGAAATCATCGTAAAACAAACTACGGTATTTTGTTAGATTTGACATAAACTTGGACAAGATACTTAATTTTAGATGAGCCAACGCAATTTACAAAAGGGATATCAAAGCGAAAATCACTTGATAATTTTACAGCCGATATTAACCCTAACACTCCCACCAACAAAATTTGGGTCGAAATTAAAACTAAGCCCTACCTTCCCATTCACTGCATACGCTCCGATGACAAGAACTCATTCCTAACGGAAAGAGAACTAATGGCAAACGAATTCGCTAAGTACTGGTCATCAAAATCCGCTCACACTAATTTCTCCCAGCTCACACATAATATTTCCCTCAAACTATGCACAACAACTTGAGGAACCTTTCTCTATCATTGAATTTCATGCCGCTCTTATAAAACTAAAACGAAATACTCCAGGCGTAGATAGCATTTACTATGCAATGCTTTACCATCTAGACATTACACTTTCCCATCGATTATGAAACCTTTACAACAATATATTTAACAGTCACATCCCCCAACATTACAAAATTAGCGAAATCATCATCACCTCCTATAGACCAATATCCCTCAATCAATAATCACCTCTTACAGACCAATATCCCTCCTTTCCTGTTGTTCAAAAATACTTGACAATATGGTAGCCAACCGTCTATAGTGGTTTGTATCTAAAAGCAAACTAATCGATAGGCGTTAAATAGGATTTAAAAATCGCAAAGCAACATCTGATTGTCTAGTTGCCCTTGACCAGGACCGTAGAGAGAAAATCCGGGACCGGGAGGCAAATTTACCGGCCCCTCTATTACACCTTTAGCTTCAATCACGACAGTACGACAGTAATTACACCCCTGAGAACACTTCGGGCCCGGAAGAAACCCCACCCTTTACCCGGACCCCCCATCATCTCGTCGGGCCTGCCCTTGACTATTTGATATCATCCAAAAACCACGCATCAGTTATTTCCCTAGACTTCGCAAAAGCATTCGACAAAATCGGAGTTCATACCATTGTGGATGAATTTAAGATCGGGCCAAAAACAATCAATTTCGTAAAAAAAACTTTATGACCAACCGTAAAATAACAGTATTTATCGACAACACCTACTCAAACTCCTTTCCACTCTCTAATGACATACCACGTGGTTCCCCACTCTTTGTTAAACCCTTTCTTATAGCATTTAACAAACTCAATAGAATAATTTCAGCACATAAACAATTTGACTTCTGCGCCTAGGACCACATAATAAAAAAGCTAATAAATCCCCTAATAATTTCCTGGTGTGACTACTCTGGCGCAAAACTCTCAATTTCAAAATGCAAACACATTCACTTTTGCAAAAAGACACCATGCTCATTCCAACTATCGCCAAACACATTACCTATCATCAATGTCGACAACCTGAGAATTCTCGGTATCATCTTCAGCAAAAGATAAACCTGGAATTAACACAACGAGAACCTTTCAATTTCCCTCTCAATAAAGATTAACATTATCAAATGCCTCTCTAACATAAAATACAACTGAAACCCCGTTACCCTTATCCGCATAATAAACTCAATAATCATGTCCGAAATAGACTATGGCCTATACCTTTATGGTAATGCCCCACGCTCTCATCTAAACAAAATCAAAACCATCTCCTACTCGGCGCTAAGACTCGGTTTAGGCACCTTCAGATGTAACAACCTCCTCTTTGAATCTAATATTCAACCACTCGAAATTAGATATCAGATTTCCCTCGCAAAATTCCACACCAGTCATTCCCCTATTTCCACCCCTATAATCCAAATATTAAAATGAAATAAAACTTCTAAATTCACATCGTCCCATTACCGTTCAATAGAGCTTGTAAAAAACTAGGCCTACCTACAACTACTTTTCCTCTCCACAAATCCCCTTCCCCACCTTGTATTTAGAACTCATCAACCGTAGACACCAGCCTTCATCATCTCACAAAATCTGACATCTCGTCGACTATTTTCCAAATAAAATTTTTAGAAATCAGAGTTACACTTCCCTCGCATGCCTTTATCCTCACAGACGCACAGTGGCACGGAAGCCAAAAAAACGTTGCAAAAATCATATTTTCTAAACCAATTGAGATATTTTTATGAATTAAATTGTATTTGAAAGAAAAATCTTTAAGCTTTAAATTAAGTACCCATACATTGTGATACGACATCTGAGAGCTGCGCAATATGTTGTGGAAGTTGGATTTTGTTGCCTGTGCAACATTTCCCATTGAAAAATACGTAATTATTTTTTCCATATTTTCTAAACCAATTGAGATATTTTAATGAATTAGATTGTATTTGAAAGAAAAACGTTCAGGCTTGAAAATAAGTGCTCATGTATGGTGATACGATATCTGAGAGCTGCGCAATATGTTGTGGAAGTTGGATTTTGTTGCCTGTGCAATATTTGTATATAGGTATTTGTAGAATATGTACATATATTTTTCATTTATAAAGAAATTTTGATGATATATTTTTGTTCATAATTTTATATTTCAGTCAATAAATTTAATGTTACAATGCTTTTTTATTATAATATATTATATAATTTGTCTTATCAGTAGTTTTTTGTAAAATAATCATCCACATTTACATTTGAAGGAATATCTAAAAGACTTAACATTTCATTTGAATAACTAGTACTTGTTAATTCTGTATTGGATTTCACATGTCTAAGGGATGCAACTAGTGGATCTGAAGAGGCTGCCAACATATTAAAAAGATCCTCGTTTTCCCTTGATCGTGATATTTTACATGTATTAATAGCTCTGAATTTTTTATAATCCTTGTTTCTCGATTCCTGGGCTTCTTCTGACATCTCCCCAATGGGTAGGCAATGATATTCAATTATAGTTTGGCCATGTGCCAAAATTTTGTGAAGCGTGGGAGTCAATTTTTTTCCTGGATATTTTTCCATTAACAGCTCTGCAGTCTTAGTGGCATATTCACCAAATTTGCTGCCGTTAATTTTTTCCTTGCAGTTCAAAATATTTAAAATAACACCCAATCTTTTGATAATTTCATCATCCACTCCAGTTATTTCTGATGTAACTTTGTTTTTTGCAAAGAATTTTCGGGATGAGTTTCCATCGTTTGTGTTACCATATCCATATTTGGGGAAGGAAGAGTCTTGCCACTTTTTTTTTATTCGGGAGTGAATTAGATTAAGTTTGCCTTTTAAGGTATCAAACTTCTCCATATTTGCTTCCTCAACATTAAGTTATTTTCTGATGGCCGAAATGAATTCATTCGCGCTTTTGGAGTTTCTGAACAATTCAAATAATTTTACGTTTACCAAAGACATCGTTACACTTATAAAATCAATGCTTGCGAATTATATTTAAAAATACTTTCACTGCAATACGTGATCTTTTTTTTTTTTTTTTTTTTTTTGTTTATTTTTATTTTATTATTTCTAAAATTATAAACTATAATAAACACTAGTTGAACAATTTAAAATTAGTTTGTACTAATGGACCCTAAATGATCGCTCAAGTACGTTATGTATAATCAATTTCTTTTAGGAATTTTTTTTTTTTTTTTTGTAGTAATTTAAACTATATGTGATGTACAACAGTTTTCATATTTTTTTAAAACATAATGAAAAAGTCTAAAAACATTACTTAATTATTTCACTAACCTAATACTTAAATCTAAATCTAAAATCAAAAAAAAAAATAAAACAAAACTATGTACTATTATTATTTACACGTATTTCTATAAGATCATTATTATCAAGCCACCAGTGTTTACAAACACATTTTTTATATAGCTTGATGTCCCTTAGAGATAACGACTTATCGAATCTAACTTCAGTCGTTCCTATAGTTTCTATATTTATAGCTTTTATATTAGCTCTTCTAAATGAGTGATAAAATATAGGGATGCCCAAATTGTTCTGAATTAGACCACTCTTATCTAAGAAGAAAAAGGCTTCAGGAGGTACAAATCCACTTTGTAATGCAAACTTTATATAACCCTCATTTACGTAATAAGGAGCTTTTATTAAATTATTAATGGAGCAATCAAAACTTTTCTGAATATGATTTCTTATTAACTTAATTATAAAATTATCAATTCTTATTATATTTGCGGAGTTGTAGAGCTTTTTGTTCGAGTAAAATTTTGTATACTCGCTCTGAGGAGTTCTAAAGAGGGAGGTGCATACCCTAAGACATTTTCTTTCAAAAACTCGAATTCTTTCCATATAGGACGGAGAAATATTGAACCATATTGGGCAACCATATGTCAATATCGGACGAATAAGTGCCTGATACATGAGAACTTTAACTTTTTTATTTAAGTATTTTGAATAAAAAAGAGATTTATACATGAAAAAAGCTTTTCTTGCTTTGGTCATTTTCATATTAACATGGTTATTAAAATATAAAAATTGGTCAATATTTACTCCCAGATACTGCACTGAAGTCTTCTTCGAGATTATTGAATTGGTAGTGGTCGACTTTATCTGAAATTTTTTCCAGTTTTGACGTACGTTGTTGTTGCATTTTTTGACAGGAGGTCTAAATAAAATTGTTTCGCATTTGTCGTAATTAATTTTAAGTTTCCAGTTCTTAGCATAATTGCAAATTTCGTTAAATTTATTTTGTAGGTTTTGGTTAATTTTGTCTACTCTACTATCAGCATGATATACAATTATGTCATCAGCAAATGCTATTATTTTGTCAACTTTGTTCATTAATTCAAGCAAAAATATATTAAATAAAATAGGAGAATTGACGGTACCCTGTTGCAAGCCATTCAAAACATTAAATTTTTTCGTACTTATGGAGTCGTAAATACATGTAACGAATTGTTTATTACTGATCATATTGTAAATTAAAATCACCATTTGTAAGGGGAATTTATATTTAATAAGTTTAACTATCAAGCCGCTTATCCAAACGCTATCAAACGCTTTCTCAAAATCAATAAGACATGCTCCTGTACAAAGTTTTTTGTTCCAGCTCCAGTTTATGTCAGATGTTAGATAGCTTATGGCATGCAGCGTTGAATGTTTATGTTTGAAACCGAATTGACTGTCCGAAACAAGATTATGTTTTTCACAAAAGGCATTTATGTTATTATTAACGCAAATTTCAAAAATCTTGCTTATATTTGGAAGTAAGCTAATAGGACGAAGATTACTTAAAATGCTTGGGTCTTTATCTTTTTTAGGTAAAAGTACCATTTTAGCTGTCTTCCATTGGTATGGGAAGTAAGCATTGTTTAACATATTATTGAAAATAGTACAATATTCTGCTATTAAAATGTCTGGAATTTGTTTTAAAATAAAGTTAGGTATAGCATCTAATCCAGAAGAAAGTTTATTTCTTAGTTTTGAAAAAATGTATTTCAATTTGTCGGTTGTAATGAAATAGTCATCAGTTTGATCCGAGTTTAAGCTATTTGCAATTTTCATTGAGTTAAAAGTAGTTTTTGAAAATTGATTAGCTTCAAACTGGTTTTTTAATTCCAAAAAATGATTGAAGCAACTATCTATTATAACGTGGTTACCATTATCAAGATCACTTTCTCTTGGAGAATGTATAGACTGGAAGTATGCACCTATCACATTTAATATATCGACTTGATCCCTAATAACAAAACTATTAGATAGCATATCTGTTTCAACAAACTCTGGGTGTATTTCAGCTCGGCTTAGAATTTCTTCCTCTTCCAAAGGCACTTTTAAAAAGTTAAAATCAAGACTTTTATTTCTCTTGAAATTTTTCCGTATTTGATAAAACATATGCTGAGGATCTTTGGTATCAACCTTAGTCAGTTTCTTTTCTAAATTATTATTGACTGAAAGCGCCACATTTTGCAATACGTGATCTTGTAAAGTCAAAACCAGACTATGATATTTCAGAAATATTCAGGCAAATATGTACAGAGTTTAACCCTATATCCACAAGCCTAACAGGTAAAAAAGTAGTTGCATTAAATTTTTTTAGTTGATACCTAACATTATAAAGGGAAAGGTTACATCCCTATCCGTATGATTTCAGTTCAACTACCTAAACATGCAAAAAATTTTAATTTGTCTTAATAATAATTAATCTACCTTTTTTGAAATGTCACAGGTAGGTGCTTTTTCATTGTCAAATACAAATATAAGCAAACATCTCTTAATTTAGTGGATACATCTACTGCGTGTTCTTCTTCTTCTACCTGCGGTAGCATTTTTTGCAGTTGGGTTTCTGCACTTCTAGTGGCTTTACAGCCAAAGGTGGATAAAGGTAGACGAAAACTTTATAGAGTAGGTAAATAAATTGATAACAAAACCATTTATGTTAAATTGAAAAAATGTAAAAATATGTAATTTAAAATATTTTCTTCCAAAGTTGAAAAAGTGGTCCAAATATAGTGGTTCAGTTAAACGGAAGTATTGAAAAACCCATAAAAGATATGAAGTCATTTTTTTTTCTTGTATGTTTAAATTTCATGTACCTTTTTATAGAAACTAAGAAAATAGGGATTGGTTGCGTAGTTTTACCACAAAACAATCTTAAACACGAATTTTTATTCCAAAAATTGCGATTTTTTTCAAAGTTGAAAATATACTCCACTTTGAGCGGCTGTAGCAACTAAACTATTCATCCGAATTGAATAAAATTTTTATTTTCTTGATCCCTGGGAAATTCTAAATCAGATGCATGTATTACATTTAGAAAATGGTTACATCGCAAAATCGATTTTTGCAACGCTTTTGCGGCTGCCGTGCCACTGTGAGACGGTTCAAAAAAACCAGAATATAGCATCTTTCGGAATAACCTACACTAATACAATTATCCAACAATAACTCCTTGCAACATACAGTTCAATATATTCTGTAGAAATAATAGCCATCTTCCATGCAATAACCAGAATAACAGCCACAAGTACTACTATGCCAGCAATATGGCCAGATTCACTTTAAACAACAGAATCAAACAAAAACCTTTCAAACGACTCCTATTATGCTACAACCATCAGGCAACTGCTTCATACGAATCGCGCAGGCATAAAAATAATCTGGATACCTTGACATTGTGGTATCGCAAGCAACGAAACATGCCACAAAGCAGCCAAAGATGTGTTCGCGCGCAGTAACATATTTTAATTGATATTGATTGAATGACATTTACTACTGCAAATGCTTTGTAATCCTCTAATGCAGATGCCAATCCATTTGGTAGGTCCAGCATAGGACTACGAATGTACCCTGTACCCCAGCGAGTGTTCTTATAGTTATCACTCTCAAATGTGGCGTAAACCATTAAAAGTATAAAAATAATAAAAACCTTATTTTAACATAAGCCTTTGTATTTATTTAATAATTTATTTAGCTTCTATGAAACTGTAAAACATCTCATTATTTGTATTCACTTTAATGCTATTGAAAGTCAAAGAAATGTAAGAATCGTCAATAAACATACGCCCGCTAAAATAATGCAGTATGATCAGAAAGACATGGGATCGTACCCCACTAAGACCACACAAAAAAAAAATCGCTTCTGATTTATTTATAAATTTTTTCACAATAATTTACAATTTTTTCATTTATTTATATGCATTTTTTATTTATACTTTTCATTGGTTAACAAATAAAAGAAAGCAAATTTGTGGCGCGTTGAATTTTTATCAAATAGTGTGCCAGCGAGACCCAACCCTCCCTCATAAGAAACCAGTTCTCTTTGTTGCTTTGTGACGTTGTGTGCTGCTGTCTCACTGTTGAACTGACTGACGTCACTAAGTTACGGCTGGCTGCTTGCTTGCTCGCTCTGGCGCGTTTATTTATTTCTTTTCACTTTTATTGCTTGTAATTCACAACTTGTGTTTGCGCGACTTCCTTGTATAAATAGCACTACGCTTGTTCATACATCGGGTGGTCGAGCGTCTCATAGCGTCAGTTGAAGGTTGGTCGCAGCCCTGACTAATTGCGACAACATATATGAAAAATTGCAAACGTATTTCTAAACACAATACTATAACGCAAAAACAAAATAAAAATGAATACACATAAGTATATCGCAAACAAAAATGAGTTATAAAAAATGATTATATGTACTCTATCTATATATATCTAAAATCGTTATGACAACGGCAAAAACTGTAAAACGTTTACGCTACATTGGAGTGTTCGGGGAAATGGCCGAGTCCCAAACACACATATCCGCAACAAAACAAGGGGCCTGAAACGCTACGCTGAGATGTGAGTGAGTGAAGAAGTCACTTGGTGATCGCCTTTTTGCTCTTTGTTTTGACATACTTATAATATTTTTGTAGACTTAATGCTTGTTTAAAAAATTCACGTGCAGTACAAGCACGCGTTAGAAGTAAAACTCTACGCTGTTTTTTTTTTTCTTTAGTTTAGCCGTCTTAACATTACTTTGGAGTTCAAACGGTGTCTTAACAATCAATTATGTATTATAATAATAATGAAAGTGAAGGAATTCTCGTTCCAGAGAGATATCTGATATATGTATGTGATGTCAATTTTTGTTAAATGTATAGCAAAAAGATAGAACACGTCAAATTATAATTTCTATGCATATTTTATTTTTTCTGATGTAGCATTTTTACAGTTGTATATTAAAGGTGTTGGATTAACTAATATTTTTTAGTTAATTGTTTTTATATAAACGAAATGAAACGAACGTATTTATAAACGTTATACATTTTATTGGATTGTTGTTGTCACGCAATCGTGTAAGTTAAGTTACAGCGACGGCACAGAACCTAACAACCGAAGGTTTAGCAAAAACTAATTTGATCTTGGAACGCTGACGGCAATGCAAGGGCCGCAGCGCTGCCAAGAATCGTACATATTATAATACATTAATAAATGTAATTAAATTGATAACTATTATATTGCAGTAACCAATGAGATAAACAGTTATGCATAATGCTAGTTAAGAGTAATTAGTTGCACAATTTAAGAGCTTTTGTTTGTTTATGTTATGTTATGTTATAATATGTTTGACCTGCTTTTATTGGGAAGCTGCTGCTCCCGACAAAAGGTAACAAAGATAAATTGTCTAAATTACGTTACAAAATTACAAGTTATTGTTTGTTTATTGTTGTTTTTTAACGGCTTTCAAGCGATGCCTCATATTTTTTAAGGATCTATTGGTCTCCTGGGGGTCAATCTTCAATTCCTTTGGTGTTATTTGGTGCTACCTTTAAATTTGTTCAATCAAATGTCAAGGGTATGTTAGTACGGAGACTGGAGTAGAGTTTACAGTTGTTTGCAAATTCATAAAAAAACCTGCATTGCCAAAGATTTTAACAACTCTAGATCAGCGAAATCTGATAGGAGCTGTACTTAAAACTTCAAAAATGTCCATGCCAGTAGTAGATTAATATGTGAAGAAGCATTGTAATACAAAATTTTGACTCAAAAAGGACGCTATTGAAAATACAATGCTATGTTTCGTATGCTATATGCAAATTGCAAAGCACTAATTTTCGTTGCTAATGAAAACCAATGGCTAGAATTCACCAAACACCAAAAAAATTACCGAGGTTTGATTGACTGATTTTTCGATGAAAATTTTAATATACCAAATATTCCATGGCGACTTGCTTTAGCTGACCAGCAGCGGCCGCTTCTCTCTGCTCTCTATACCATGACCACGGCTCGCGTTCTCAACAAGAGCCGAAGTCATGACCACCCATGGTATAATAAGTAAGGTAGAGTAAGATTGCCGCGTCGTTCTCTTTACTGGGGCCATATTTTTCATTCTCGTTGCGAATGTCTATGAGGTAGGTTGTATCGGCTGTCGCTGCGCGTGTTTTTTTATTGTATGTTTGTATGTATGTATATAAACGCAAGAGCTGTTGTTGTATGTATTGTGGGTCATAGTATTTCAGTTCAAATAATTAATAATAATTATATTTTCATTGAAAAAATTTGTTTTCACAAATTCACTGTTTTTCATTTAGTTTCAGCTTTGCACTTGGTTTGTTCAAATTGAAGCATGCATAGATATATAAACGAGTGTCAGTGTGTATGCGTCAGCTTGTGCGTTGCTTCTCTCTCTCTCGCATTTTTTTGCTCTCACAAAATTTATGGCCCCGAGTTCGGCAAACTTACTCTACCTTACTTATTATACCATGATGACCACCAACACAACGTCAGCGTCAATTCATCAATTCGAAAGAGAAAATCGAAACAAACGCACCAAGGCCACGGCATTGCCGTGAGAGTAACAAAAAGTGAGAGAGAGAGAGAAGCAAGCAAAAATACGAGCTGGCACCAAGGTATACTTATTTAAGGTAGCATACTCCCGCCGAAGGCTCTCAACGAAAGTTACCAATTTTTAGTTTCGTTGCGACTGCGCGTGAGTAGAGTTGTTTTCACGCATATTATTTTAATGTGTTTGCGTTCTCTCTCTATTTTTCTTGCTCTCAGTAAAATTGGTGACGACGCCGGCAGCATTACTCTACCTTAAATAAGTATACCTTGAGCTGGCACACAAGCTAATGGCAAACACTGGCTTGTATGTATGTATGGCGCTGTGTTGTATTCACGCAATGCATACAAAAACAATTCTTTCGTTTACACACATACACATGTGCTGCGTGCTTTCCCTGCAGGAATTCGGTGTCATATAAGTGGCCTCAACTACTCTGAACGTAACTAGTTTTTGAATGGTTAAAAAAAGAACTAGCGAGGTATAGGTTAAAACGGTAAAGGAGAGCGCTGTCTCTGTCAAATTTGTACCGCTCAATGCTCACGCTCTCTCAGAGAGTGATTTTGTTTTTTTTTGTGAAAAGAGATGAATTTTGGGTATACATAAAAATGTATTACAACCAAAAATGCTGCTGTATGAAATAGTCATTTCATGTTTTGCATTGGCATGTGTGGGCAAGCGCGAATTTGGTAAGTGATAAATATTTTGTAATTCAGTATATTTAAATATTATTTATTATATTTAAATATTTTGTAAGAGTAATTTAATAGTAGCAAGTTACCTATAGTTTTTTATATTAAGCTTATATATAAAAGATATAACTTGTTTTTTTTTTGTTTTAAGTGTTATAGGAATGTACACCAAATAACTTGAATTTTTTATTTTCAGCTTAATATGTATTAAAAATAATTGTTCTATTTTATTTTCAGTTCTATAAGTACATATAACTCATAACTTGTTTTTTTTTAGTTTTATAAATATAAGAAATTTCTTGTGTTATTTATTTTCAGGAAAAAGAATAATAACGTAGTTACCTAAAATTACTTTACAATGAACATTTAAGTTAATCACATGTTTGTATATGTGTATATATGTAATTAAAAAATCTGTTAATTTTCAATCTATAATATAAGAATTGTAAATTATTGATAATAAGTTACTTATAAGTGAATAAAATGATTACAAATTGAATTAAATAAACTAATATTTTAATACAACAATAATTACTAGTTCAATATTTGGGTTAAATATACTAGAACGAGAGCATACCCAAACGAATTATTATATTCTAGTACGGAAGCAACTAGTTTTGTCCCATATGCAGGCGAACCAGTTTGCTACCAGTTGAACATCATACCCAAAAATTCTGGTTGCTTCCTATGACAAGCCCATGTTAAAAATACTAGTTAGCCAGGAGCAATCATACTAGGTTTGGGACACACAGTTTCACAGTCGGGGTGGTTCGGAACCAGTTTCGGACTAATTTTTTTTCCTGCAGGGTTAGCTGACCAGCCGCGGCCGCTTTACTCCCCTCTCTATTCCATGACCACGGCTCGCTCTCTCAACAAGCGCCGAACGTCAGCGTCGCAATGCGAAAGAGAATATCAAAAGCAGCTAACGTTTTTTTCGTCTAACAAAATTTCAAAGTTACTCCCATAGAAATTCACATTCAGTGTGCCCAACAATGCCCAAAAATGCACAATGCCGCCTAAAAAGTTTTACTTCAAAAAGAATTAGACAATGTAACTATCGTGCAATGCTGCTTGGCTTTGTTGTTCGTGCAACTCTCACCTCCCCCGCACCAACTTCAACATCGTTCTTTGCGCAGCGCGATCTTATTTTGTAGCCAACCACCAAACAACACCAAGGCCACGGCATTGCTGTGAGAGTAACAAAAAGTGAGAGAGAGAGAAGCAAGCAAAAATACAAGCTGGCACACAAGCTACCCTGCAGGAAAAAAAATTAGTTCAGAACTGGTTCTCAACCACCCCGACGGTGAAACTGTGTGTCCCAAACCTGGTATGATTGCTCCTGGCTAACTAGTATTTTTAACATGGGCTTGTCATAGGAAGCAACCAGAATTTTTTGGTATGATGTTCAACTGGTAGCAAACTGGTTCGCCTGCATATGGCACAAAACTAGTTGCTTCCGTACTAGAATACAATAATTCGTTTGGGTGTGCTCTCGTTCTAGTATATTTAACCCAAATATTGAACTAGTAAATATTGTTGTATTAAAATATTAGTTTATTTTATTTAATTTGTAATCATTTTATTCACTTATAAGTAACTTATTATCAATCATTTACAATTCTTAAATTATAGACTTAGATTGAAAATTTACAGATTTTTTAATTATATACATGTGTTTAACTTAAATGTTCATTGTAAAGTAATTTTAGGTAACTACGTTATTATTAATTTTCCTGAAAATAAATAACACAAGTAATTTCTTTTATTTATAAAACTGAAAAAAGACAAGTTATGAGTTAGTTGTACTTATAGTATGTACTTATAGAACTGAAAATAAAATAAAAACAATTATTTTTAATAAATATTAAGCTGAAAATAAAAAATTCAAGCTATTTGGTGTACATTCCTATAAAACTTAAAAAAAAAACAAAAAAAAAAGTTATATGTTTTATATATAAGCTGAAAATAAAAAACTATAGGTAACTTGCTACTATTAAATTACTCTTACAAAATATTGTTTTAAATATACTAAATAACAAAATATTTATCACTTACCAAATTTTCGCTTGCCCACACATGCCAATGCAAAACATGAAATGACTATTTTGTACAGCAGCATTTTTGGTTGTAATACATTTTTATGTATACCCAAAATTCATCTCTTTTCACAAAAAACAACAGAATCACTCTCTGAGAGAGCGTGAGCATTGAGCGGTACAAATTTGACAGAGAGAGCGCTCTCCTTTACCGTTTTATCCTATACCGCGACTGTTCTTTTTTTAACCATTCAAAAACTAGTTACGTTCAGTGTAGTTGAGGCCACTTATATGACACCGAATTCCTGCAGGGTAATGGCAAACACTGGCACTTGTATGTATGCATGCATGTATGTCGCTGTGTTGTCCCTGCAGGAATTCCCCTGCAGGAATTCGGTGTCATATAAGTGGCCTCAACTACTCTGAACGTAACTAGTTTTTGAATGGTTAAAAAAAGAACTAGCGAGGTATAGGGTAAAACGGTAAAGGAGAGTGCTCTCTCTGACAAATTTGTACCGCTCAATGTTCACGCTCTCTCAGAGAGTGATTTTGTTGTTTTTTGTGAAAAGAGATGAATTTTGGGTATACATAAAAATGTATTACAACCAAAAATGCTGCTGTACAAAATAGTCATTTCATGTTTTGCATTGGCATGTGTGGGCAAGCGCGAATTTGGTAAGTGATAAATATTTTGTAATACAATACTTTGAAAGAGTAATTTAGTAGTAGCAAGTTACCTATAGTTTTTTATATTAAGCTTATATATAAAACAAATAACTTGTTTTTGTTTTTGTTTTAAGTGTTATAGGAATGTACACCAAATAACTTGAACTTTTTATTTTCAGCATAATATGTATTAAAAATAATTGTTTTATTTTATTTTCAGTTCTATAAGTACATATAACTCATAACTTGTCTTTTTTTCAGTTTTATAAATATAAGAAATTTCTTGTGTTATTTATTTTCAGGAAAAATAATAATAACGTAGTTACCTAAAATAACTTTACAATGAACATTTAAGTTAAACACATGTGTGTATATGTGTATATATGTAATTAAAAAATCTGTAAATTTTCAATCTATAATTTAAGAATTGTAAATGATTGTTAATAAGCTACTTATAAGTGAATAAAATGATTAAAAATTAAATTAAATAAACTAATATTTTAATACAACAATATTTACTAGTTCAGTATTTGGGTTAAATATACTAGAACGAGAGCATACCCAAACGAATTATTATATTCTAGTACGGAAGCAACTAGTTTTATCCCATATGCAGGCGAACCGGTTTGCTACCAGTTGAACATTATACCCAAAAATTCTGGTTGCTTCCTATGACAAGCCCATGTTAAAAATACTAGTTAGCCAGGAGCAATCATACTAGGTTTGGGACACACAGTTTCACCGTCGGGGTGGTTCGAAACCAGTTTCGGACTAATTTTTTTTCCTGCAGGGGTATTCACGCAATGCATACAAAAACAATTCTTTCGTTTACACACATACACATGTGCTGCGTGCTTTAGCTAACTTTACAAAATTTCAAATTTACTCCCTACGAAAAGTCACAATGCCGCCTAAAAAGTTTGCTCTCTCAACAAGAAACGAAGTCATGACTCATGACCACGTCGCAATGCGAATGAGAACATCAAAAGCAGCTAACGTTTTTTGGGTTAACAAAATTTCAAAGTTACTCCCATAGAAAAATGCCCAACAAATCCAAAAATGCATAACGCCGCCTAAAAAGTTTTACTTCAAAAATGGGGAAATTGTGAATGTTAGTTAGTCTCAGCCCAAACAGTAAGTGCTAGAGAGCTGAAATTTTGAATGTAAGTAGTTTCGTTTTAGCATGAAGGTGTGCGCAGAGGTGGGATTATGGAAAAACATAATATAACATATTTTCGATAATGTGATTGGCGATATACTATGCTTTTTTTACACGCTATCGCACAGACCAAAAGGTAAGAGTTAGAGGGCTTAAATTTTGCATGAAATTCTTTTTACTTGGTGGCGAGTACTGAGGCGGGACCTTAGATAATTTCGCCTCAAGTTGAGGAAATAGCGGTAAGTTTGTATAGGCAAATATTTTTTTTTTCCTCAAAAGACTTTTTACCGTTTTGTTTGAGAGGTATGCCATCAAGCTCGGCATATGCCTTCCATACGAAGATTAAAGAAACCAAAAAAATAGTACGAATTAGTGGATATATAATTTTTGTATTTGGTCTTTGCTTATTTTTCATGCTATGATAAATTAAAAAAACAATAAACTCCCTACAGCTGGCTATATAAAAAAATAAAAAGGACCATAATAAACGCCGGCTAGCGTTCTTTGCAACTTCCAATGGGGTATGTTAATAAACATGGTTAACAATAAAATTAGATTTTATATAATATACCTTATACTCGGCTTAGAATAATTAACCTCTACTGCATTTCGTTTTAATTTCATTTTGGCTCGTTGATTGATTGAAGGCTCCTTGTCCAAGCTGGCTCTCTATGCTTTTAAACCAAAATAAACTACAAAGCAGTTTCGGAAAAAACTTATTTTTTGAAATAATATCTTTATACGAGAATAAGTACGAAACTAAAATTTAGCTATGTAGATATATGTATACTGGTACTGCATTTTTGCTTAGATAATTAAAAACCTAACGAATATAAAAGAGTCGGCAGCTTGTTTTTGTAGCAGGTTTATTCAAAGCTAGGTTGAAACTGAAGTAAAATAATTAAACTATAAAAAAAAATGTGGTACAGTCGAGGCGGTGCCCGACAGTGGAATACCCTGTACCTTTTGTCTCGAAAAAAATTTTATTCCTGCATATTCCTTCTAAGAACTTTTCAATTGGAACATTTTTTTTTTGGTGCAAAACTATATTTATACCTATAAGTTCCGTAAATTTGTACTGATTTTGATGAAAATCGAAACTTATATCAAAGAAGCTGTTTAAAGTATATGCGGTGAGTTTCAAGTTGATATGTTGAGAGGTGTTTGAGAAAACACGGTAAATCGATTGCGGGGGTGGGGGTCCACACCGATAAAATTTGGATGTGGATTTGTTCATTAGTGCCACATGAATCAGCTCACCAAAATTGGTGATTGTAGGTCACTTTTTATCATAATTACGTAGAGTCAAACATTGATGTAGTTTATCGGCTACTGTGGGGGAACGGGGGAAGATATCGACATGATTCATCAAACTTAATCTTCTGAGGAAATATTCGCATCAGGAGTTAAGTTTGGTGTCGCTAGCTCTTATAGTCTTCGAAATCTAGGTGTTCATACAGACGGACAGCCGGACGGAAAGACGGACATGGCTCAATCGCTACCCGAGGTTATGATAAGCATTTTGGTATAGACTTAAGGTTTGCCACGCCTCCTTCTGTCCGTTACATACATTGCTCAAATCTAGTATACCCTTTGGACCTATAGGTACAGGGTATAAAAATCATTGTGGTACCGATTATGTTCGCATGCGTGAACTTATCGAGATGAAACTTACACTACGTGATAGCCACACCTGATACGGTGTGCACAAATAAGATATTTTGAACAAGTAGGCCATATAACAAATGCTTTGCATTTACTGTCAAAGTTGGATTTCTTAGTTACTTGCAACTGGACATTTTGCCAGTCTACACACATATCTCAACGAGTTCGGACCATTTTAAATAAATTACAAAAAAGGGAATAACAAAATAAAACCTTTTTAACAAGTAGGCCATATAACAAATGCTTTGCATTTACTGTCAAAGTTGGATTGGATAATTACTTGCCACTGGACATTTTGCCAGTCTACAAACATATCTCAACGAGTACGGACAGAATTTTTTAAGCTGCAGTAACTTGGATTTCGTAACTTCGCTTCGTAAGTTTTTTTTTTTTCTCATTTTTTCATATCAACAAAATATTTTTTTTTTATTGCAGCCTTACGACGTGATGGCTTGGAGTCCGCTGATTCGCTGGTGCTAAGCGAACTATTGTTATTACGTTGTAGCTTTAATTGAAAGTCCAGGTTACAGCTCTTTGTACCTTCGTTTGCTTGGAGGCATCAAGATATACGTCACGGCTTATTGTCTGGTACCACTTTGTGCGACAATTTGACTCATACTTCATAAACTCGATTATGGAAGCTGGCATGCTCTTGCTATACATATAGCTGTCGCATCAACTAAGTTGTCCAAGAATTGTTTTCTTGGCTTCTTCGATTTCGAGCGGCGATGTCAATAACTTTTGTTTTACTCAAGGCAGTTTAACCTCCAGGCACAAACAAGATTATATCCAAGTATTGCAATATACGCATGACTGGTGGGCACACCCAAATGAGCTTTTCGCGAGGTGTACTCGATGGAACCGTAGTGCATTTTCTTGGGATCTGGCTTGAAATCGCCTGTAACATAATGACTTGCCATATCAAAGTCTACCAACTAAGCCTGAGCGGCGACGTCTTTGCGTACGCCCAGCACAATGTTTGCCTTTTTAAGATTGCTTGCCCAAAGCACTTGCTGCGTATAAATTCAAGCATCCCAAATTTGTAAGGTCAGACGATTGACGCAGGCTTCTGGCAGGCGCTTACCATTCTAAGTATAAAATCGGGCCAACTGGCTGCCATAGCGTGGCATGACTATAAAACAATGTTTCTGTCCATTTGGTAAGAATTCATTAAATGCTCCTTGGTCGTTCAGTACATGTGCTTTATAAAGCAGCTATTTCAAATGCGTTAATCAAAAAGTTCCTGAACTGGTTCGTGTTGCTCATGATGCTACGTTTACACGTGAATGTCAAAATTCTGCCGAGTGAGTATGCGCGCGACGCGATATTATTGTGTGGCGGCATTTCGACATTGAATCTCTTGTACATTAGTTAGGATTGTATTTTACTGACTGTAAGCTTGTCTATACATGTTTTTTATACGCTTCTGACAGTGGCGCATTGGACCTTCCATAGGCATAGGTGGATTTGGCGAAATCTATGCTGCTTGCCGCGTTGGTGAAAAAAACAATGACGCTCTCGTCAAATGTGTATGTATTTGGTAAAAGTTAACAACTATGGGTTTTATAAGCAGCTTGTGTTTTTTAGGAGCCCCATGGCAATGGCCCTCTGTTTGTGGAAATGAATTTCTATTTGCGCAATGCCAAGCTGGATGACATTAAAAAGTTTAAAGAGGAGCACGGTCTAAAAAGCCTTGGCATGCCTCATATTCTTGCCAATGGTTTTGTGGACATAAATGGACAGAAACATCGCTTCATAGTCATGCCACGCTTTGGCAGCGATGTAGCCAAATTCTATACTGAGAATGGTCAGCGGCTGCCGGAAGCTCCCGTTTATCGACTGGCCTTGCAAATGCTGGATGCTTGAGTTTATACACAGCAAGGGCTTTGTGCACGCTGATCTTAAAGCGGCAAATATCTAGCTGGGCCTAGGCAAAGGCGGAGCCGCTCAAGCCTATTTAGTAGACTTTGGTCTAGCAAGATATTATGTTACTGGTGATTTCAAGCCAGATCCTAAGAAAATGCATAATGGTACTGTTGAGTACACCTCGCGAGATGCTCACTTGGGTGTGCCGACCAGACGTGCGGATCTTGAAATACTGGGATATAATCTCGTTGAGTGGCTGGGCGTTGAACTGTTTTGGGTGAAGGATAAGTTACTGACATCGCCGCCGAAAGGCCAAGGAAAAATTCATGGACGACGTAGGTGTTACTCTTAAACAGCTATTTAGCAAGGGTGTTCCAGCGTCCATAACCGAGTATATGAAGTATGTGGCCAAATTTTCGCACAACGAGTCTCCAGACTATAAGAAATGTCGTGACATATTTCTTAATGCCTTGAAACAAATGAAGGTTGCAAACAGCGGTGACTTGGACTTTAAATTGATGGTACAGGGAAATAACAATAGCTCTCCCAGCACCAGCAAACCAGCTGACACCAAGCCAGCGCGTGGTAAGGCTGCTATAAAAAGAGAAGACTCGCCAACACTGATTGATTCTACAGATGTTTGCGCCAGTGATGAAGAAAAATTTTAAAGTCGAGCAGCACCGACTATAAATAGCATTCAATCGTGAAAGAAAGAAATCTGGTCGTATAAATTCGTATAAATATCCAGATCCCGAACATTACAAGAGTATATAAAATTTGCCCTATTGTTTTAATTTGTAAAATGTATCCTTAGCCTAATTACAAACCATAATAAAGTTTGTGTGAAGATAACCAAGATGGGATAAAAATTCCAAAAGATAAACGTAACACCAACCCACTTGTTCTATAAGCTGCAACGAAACTTTACATCTCGTTCAATTACTAGCCCATATAAACCTAATAAACAACAAAATGTTGACCACTTGTCGGATATTTTTATTAATCTATAAAATTATATAAAGGGTCATCAATCTTGTCATGTGTTTTTTATTCAGTTTTCATTGCCGAACAACGTTTACAAATCGTACAATTAAATTACGAAAATTCGCGTTCCGTAAAGAATGTATTTCGCGCGCTTAGGCCATTTTATGGTCGCCATAATCGACCTGCTGAGACCACTATTCGCCATAACATCAACAAATGAGACCCAATATTCATTATTGGATGGCACTAGACCGAATAGACCTCGTCCAGCGCATAGTTTATGGGCCGTTGGAATCATCGGTCCATATTTCTTCAATAATCCCATCACACATCCCGTGAAACAATGGACACATTGAGGAACCAATTCGGTGAACAATTAATTTCACGCTCCGGACCGGTGAATTGGCCACCAAGATCGTGTGATATCACACCGTTAGACTTTTTCCTTTGGGGCTACGGGAAGTCGAAAGTGTTTGTGGATAATCCATCAACGATTGAAGCATTATAGGCCATTACCAGTGTTATTCGCGAGATACCGCCGATTATGCTCGAACGCGTCATCGAAAATTGAAATTGAATAAAGTTTTAAGGTAAGTTCCAGCATTACAAATCTTTAGGCCAGGGTTGCCAGCCTCAGATATTTGTTAGAGTATCGGATTACAGATGAAACGCTTGCTTTGGGGTTGACAAGAAAAAATTATTTAAGTGAGTTCCAATATTAGAAATCTTTAAGCCAGGGTAGCCAGCTTTAGATATTTGTATCGGAGTATCGGATTACAGACGATTACTTTTAGGTTCATACGAAACTTCAATAAAATATAAGATTTAGCTTCGAACCAATTCTTACTGAAGCAACAATATGGGCATTTCCGTTTTGGCATGACGTAACATTTTTAGTATGACACTATGCGAAAAATTGATCTTTTGATCTTTTAAATTAAAGGGTAAGAGTCGTACTAAATGATGTAACTGGAGAGACAGACTACAAAAATTTTTTTGCACCCTGTACATAACCTCAAAAGTAGGAAACCAAATGTAATACAATCGAGGTGGTGCCCGACCGGGTAATACCCTGTACCTTTTTTCTCGAAAAAATTTTGTTCCTGCATATTTCTTCTAAGAACTTTCCAATTGGATCAATTTTTTTTGGTGCAAAACAATATTTATACCTATAGGTTCCGTAAAGTACTGATTTTGATGAAAATCGCAAGTTACTTCAAAGAATCTATTTTAAGTATATGGGGTAAGTTTCTAGTTGATATGTTGAGGGGTATGGGAGGAAATACGGTTAATCAATTGCGGGGGTGGGGAGTCCACATCGATATAATTTTGATGTGGATTTTTTCATTAGAGCCACATGAATCAGCTTACATACTTTCTAGGTCACTTGTTACCATAGTTACGAGGAGTCAAATATTGACCCAATTTATAGGAAAGGGTGGCGAAATTTTTGACTATAACTTTTGCTGTATTTGTCCGATTTTGTTCTTTTTTTACACACAGATGCATGTAACCACGGCGCATCGCTCTGTGATTTCAGATGAAAATATGAAACAGTGTGGCTAAAAATCACGAAACTCTACTGCGGGGGAACGGGGGAACTTCATCTTCTCAGGAAATATGCGCACCAGTTGGTTAAGTTTCGTGTCTCTAGCTCTTATAGTCTCCGAGATCTAGGCGTTCATACGGACGGACGGACGGGCAGATGGACATGGCTCAATCGCTACCAGAGGTTATGATAAGCATTTTGGTATAAATGACTTGGGGTCTGCCACGCCTCCTTCTGTTCGTTACATACATTGCACAAATCTAGTATACCCTTTGTACCAATAGGTACAGGGTATAACGCCAATCACAAACAATCATCGCAAAACTGAATTAGATATTCAATCTGCAACAAACGATCTAAAGGGCCATTCCTGTTCTGTTCCACGAAATTGAATATTTTCTTCTGACCGTCCTGTTCTCGTTCTGGTTGGTAGTCCGACAATGTGGAATGTCAAATGAGTTCGAACATGATCAAGAACACGATTAATAGTTGTTCTAATGGACGATTATTTGGTCCATTAATTGTACGAAGAGCTCTATAAGTTTTTACAACAGAACACTGATTTTGATTATATATCTCGAAAATTTGAAGACGTTGTTGTGGTGTTAATCTTTCTATGATGAATTGTTAGGCCTTACTGAA
The DNA here is from genome assembly GCA_949987675.1 of Chymomyza fuscimana. Classification (NCBI taxonomy): domain Eukaryota; kingdom Metazoa; phylum Arthropoda; class Insecta; order Diptera; family Drosophilidae; genus Chymomyza; species Chymomyza fuscimana. The sequence continues at coordinate 54,303,576 of OX465088.1, read as the reverse complement.
TAAAATGACATTGACAATTGTCGAAAGTGGCAAATGGTTTCAGAGATATCCCTTTCGGAAATCCGGACCCAATTAAAAATAACATCCTTTATATGCGCATATGCATACGATACATTGAAAAAAAATAACAATAAAAAATGTATAATAGGGTTTGCATACGAAAAAATATTTAGTCGTGTAACGCCAGACAAAAAGTTTTACAAAACAATAGGGTATGCTACGGAACAGCGACCAAAGTTAATCCCTTAATGCAAACGCTAAGAGAATCAAGAAAGAAATCCGATAGGCGCAGTAACTGCAAATGTAACCTCCTCCTTAGAATCCAAACATGCATATAATGTAAACATTTATAGACTGTTTTGGAAATATGCATATATTACATTTTAAGTACAATACTATATATGCATGTTAATTTAATCTAAGTGGTGGTATTTGTTTGTCTCCGTTTATGTCGATATCCCTTTTTTGACAGTATCTGAAATTGAGTTTTCATATATAATGGAAGTATGTTGACTGTAACGTGTACCGAAAATTTTGTATCTCCTTAGGACTATATTTAACAACACACTCTATAAAGCATGAGACATAGAGATCAACAATTAAGAATTTATTGTGCATTGCTAGCACTTTAATAAGATATGTTTACAAATAGCTTTTTTTAAATTACCATAAATTCAAGTAAAATATAAATTTTCTATTACTACTACTACGTCATTAATAATACATTGGTTAAAAAAACAACTAGCAATTATTCTACTTCTGTGGACGGTTAAAGCTTCTTTACTTCTTGTAACCATATTGGAAATAACTGTGGGTACTCCCCTTTTGCACCGCCTTAATGTACCCCCTACCTTTTGAAAAAAAAAAATATATATATGTATATTATAAAGTTTGGATACATCATTATAAATTAAATTCAATTTTATTTTGCACAGTGTTTTTTTAGTATTTGTCAGTTTACCACATTTACAAAGTTTAGATTTAATTCAAGCTTTTTAAACATAAGTAGTTAAAAATAACAAATAAAAAGATCCTTTTTATCTGCAAGTTTTTAATCGACACAACTTAATAAATTTTATCAAAATGTGCTCTATTAAGCATTTTTGATGTATCTAGGTATAAACAGGGTTCAATCGCTACCCGATGCTACTTATACTAACCATTTGGTATTTACATTTATGGTCTGCCACGTCTCCGCCTGATTGTTACATACGTTACAAAAATTTATAAAACCCTTGACCTTAATCAAGACAAACACAACTACTGTGTGCACTTTCAAGCAACAAATGAACTCTAACTTGAAAGATACTTTTGTATCTATGAACTTGAAATTCAGCAAGGACAATAGCAACAACTTGAGTAAAGAGCCAAACAAATGCAAAAAACAACAAGCATGACACAATATGAACCATGTAAACCCCCATGGGCCCATAGCCCAAGTTATACCCATGACACGATGTCTAACACAGTTTTTTTGCTTTTTTTGAGCAAGGTTTGGGGACCAAAAACGGTTTTGTATTTTTATTTTCTGTTTATTAATGTTCCAAACCAGAAATAACATGAACAATGCCGTTGACAACAACTTTAAAGTCGATTTGGAGATACACATTGTAAGATAACTGTATATTGGCATTTCCACAGAAAGGTTCACAATGACAGAAAAATTAAATTTTAAATTAAAAGTTAAATAACAATATGTTCCAACTTGACTGAAAAATATTCAAAAGTTATTATATTATAATAAGTTCAAAGTTAGTTTAAAGCAGTGGTCGGAAAAATATACATAAGTACATGTGTATTCATAAATTGCTTGGTTAATCTATTAAAAAACAAAATATATTTTTTTAACAAAATTTTTTTTAATAGTAGTTAAAATAAGAAACAAAAAACATAACAAAGAATTTTCAATTTGCTTATCGTTACAAAAATAAAAAATAAAACCATATCCTTTCATAGGAAATAAGTATATATGCAAAATTCAAAATTTTATATTTAACAGTAAGTAATTAATTTTTTTTTAACATTAATAGTTTATGTGCCTTCCTTTATTGTTTAAAACTTCGTTAATTCGTTTTGGCATTGAGTTAACAAGATTTTTCAGCGTTATTTCAGATATTTTCGACCACTCTTCAAGCAAAGTCTTTTTAAGCTCTGCCAAGGTCTCAAATTGACGACCCTTCCTGTAGACCTTGTTAGAAAGTATTCCCCATAGGTCTTCGATGGGGTTTAAGTCGGGGCTGATAGCCGGCCATTCCAATAATGGTATATTTCTAGATGTGAAAAAGTCTTTCGTCTTATGGGCTGTATGGATTGGGGCGTTGTCTTGTTCGAAAGTCCAGTTATCTCCATATTGGGCTCCGGCAAAGTCAATAAGGACACTGTCTAAAAGCTCTACATAGGTGTCTGAATTGGTCCTGCTAGGAATAAAGCACAATGGAGACTTCCCCTCATACCCAAAAGCTGCCCAAATCATAAGCGATCCTCCGCCATGGTTTCGCTTGTGGCATGTGTCCCGCGGTTGCCTGACATCTCGCCAATATTTGTTGCAGTGGTCGGGGCCATCCAAGTTAAACTTTTTTTCGTCCGAAAAAATTACATTTCGGAATTCTGCGCCCCAAAAATTTATATTTTTCGGCGAAACCCAAACGGGCAGTTATATGGCGCTTTTGCAACTTGGGAATATGCTCCCTGGAAGCATATTTAATGTTTTCGTTGCCATTCAAAATTTGGTTTACCCGTCTCCTAGATGCCGTGAGACCTAAATGACCTTGTATTTCCAAGCAAGACATATTTTTTTGAACCGCCAGACGAAAAATTTGCCTTTTACTGCGGTCGTCGACGTTTGAAGGCCGGCCAATTCTCTTGATTTTTCCATAACCATCTGGATTTTTGAGAAAGTTTCCAATCGTATTTCTATGACGGTTCAGTCTAGAAGCGATTTTATTAATTTTCATGCCACTTTCAGACATTCCTTTGACCATACCCTGTTCTGTTTCTGAAAGGTGCTTGGCTCGTGGCATTTTAAACTATTAAGTCAAATTTAATTTAATAAATTTGCAAAATGTTTTCAAATTAATGTATTTTCTTTTATTTTTTCGCTAAATTGTAAAACAAAATCCACGCTCCTTTGATCCTCACAGTCCAAAGCGTAAAATATCACTGCTTGCATATAAACTTATTGCTAAAGGCAAAGCTATCACGCCACACAAATTTTTAATAATGGTACTAAGGATAGTGACCAAAGAAAAATTTTGCAACGGCATTCTAAAAATAGATTATAACAGCAGACTTTGGCATTCCAACAATGCATTTACGAATATAATTAAGGAAGAAACAAATACAAACATTTATGCACATATACTAGTATATATGCATATTTTTTTTGCGTTTGTTTTGACAAACGACGCGTCGCAAAGCAACAGACACGAAGTTGCTAGTGCATGACCGTGGTAGAATAATTTAAGGTAAAGTATTCCCGAAACTCAAAGGATGTTGGGCAACACATCCGACTGTAGAATCAGTCGCCAAATATGGCCTAGAATAGACCCAAAACGTTCTGCCAGGCTCTGTGAACTCAACCGGTCTCAGTATTCGGCTGTTGTGCGACCAGAATGAATGCCCCGAGCAACGACTTCTGCAGAAGTTGCAGAGACGAGGAAGAATTAGAATCAGTAGAGCACTTCTTCTGTTCCTGTGAAGCTCTATGTAGACGCAGGAAAAAATATCTGGGAAATTATTTCCTCCACAACCTAGAGGAGCTAGGTCCTATCTGTCCGAGAATGATTGCAGGCTATATTGCAGCAACAGGCTGGGACTCCCTTTAAGAATACTTTCTGGAGACGGGTTTAATTAGAGATTCCCGCGGTATCACAACGGGCCAGTCTAGGCCTAAGTGGGCTGGCTTGATAAGCCAGCTACCGCTATAACCTAACCTAACCACTCCCGAAACTCTCTCTCAGCACAAACCTTATTTTTAGTTTCGAATTATAGAAGTCGAAATAAATGGGCTGAAACATATGTCAAGATAACGGAAAACCCTATGGAATGAGGTGGGTCACCTTTTTGGTTTTAGACTTTTTGGATGGTCCTTAAAACATTAAGCAAGGGAAATTCCAGTGCGCAATTTTTTCTTAGCCAACCCCTTTTTTTGTCTATTTTTACTGTACTATACGTAATTTAGACAATTTATCTCTTACAAATATACATAAGCCTTTAATATAAACCTGTAAAAATTATACATTAGATAGAATAAAATATGCATAGAAATGGTAATTTGACTTGTTCTTTTCTTTTTGCTATACATTTTACAAAAATTGACATCAGAATGTTTTCACTTTCATAATTATTATAATAATTGATTGTTAAGACACCGTTTGGGCTCCAAAGTAATGTTAAGACGGCGAAACGAACGAAATAAAAGCAGCGTAGAAAAATGAGGGGGGCGAAAAATGCTTTACTTCAAACGCGTGCTTGTACTGCACGTGCATTTTTTTATTAAATGCTAAATCTGGCGTGACGTTACTCAAATTGACATTACAAATTTTTTAAAACTATTTAACTGGAAAAACAAAAAAAAACATAAATATTCAGCCGTGCTCCGGAAAACGAAAAAACCAAACCGCACATTTTTTTTCGGATTTGGTTTTGCGTGCTCTAACGAATTGGTTTGTCGATATTTCCCTTTTTATTTGCAATAAATTCGTATATTTCCCTTATTTTTGCGATATATTCACATGTTGTGTTGTTTTTGTTTGAGACAAAACAGCTTATATGGTTGCCACATCTCAGCACCTTTTTATTACTACTTATATGTTGTTTACATTTCATTTTCATTAAAATATTGCTAGTTATTCATTATTCTATCTTTTAAATAGAATTCGATGAAAATATTACTTTAGCAACAATATCTATTGAAATCAAACACGACTTAGCTATTTTCGAAACAAGGGAAATTTTTTATACGTAACGCGGCAACCCTGTTGCACCAATCAGTCATGTGTTCGTGCATAATATGTGCAAAATTCGTTTTGGCAGAGCATGCTATTTTTTCAGTTGAGTCAGAAAAAAAATAAAAAAAATAATTGTCAATATATATCGAACTTTATTTGGCATAAATATAAACCAAAAAAAAACATCAAAAATGTAAATTTCTGTGTTTAGTGTTCTTTCCTCCGCAACAAAAAGATGTGATAACCACTCCATAGTATCTTTGAAAGCTAATTTGGAGTTTCGTGTTAATAATTTTCACTTCTTTTATCTTTGCAAATCAGCTTTCACTAAAATATAGTCTATAGTTACAAAGTGCGGTGAGGCATCTGGAACAGTTCGTAGAGGGTAAAATTTTTTCAAGATTTCTAAAACTTTCTTCTAGAGATGGTATCGACGTAGCTATGATATCTAGGTCATCCGTATAGGCAAGTATTTGTACCGATTTAAAGAAAATGGTTCCCTCGGTGTTTTAATTTTCGATTTCCTGATAACGAAGTAATGGCAAATTGAAAGAAGTTTGGCGACTAGAGCAAGTTTTCAACACTATACTTAGAACGCAGAACAGAGAAAATATAGAGTTTACGATTGTAGAGAAGGAACACGACCCGATAAGGTTTTCTTTTGCTGTAAAGATTTCAGGTTCCCTCATCAAACAGAAAGAATAACTAAAGAATAAATAGCAACCCATGTGTTTAGCCAGATATCTTTCTTCTACAAGGTAAGCTTTTCCCGAAAATTTTTCGCGACACAAACCTTATTTTTAGTTTCGTTGATGTCTACACGAGAAAGCCACTGTAGTTGCAACCATCAGCACAAAAAATAATTTTAAATATGCTTGCAATGGGGTTGGTTTGCTTTTCGCTCGCCCGCTTTTTTGCTCTCCCACTTTTTCGCTCAGACTAAAAATAAAGTTTCAGTGGAGTGAATAGCATACCTGTATAATTCTACCATGTTCTGGCAGATCTTTTTCCTTTTATTAACTGCAGGTAGGAAGCCCAAAAATTCCATTTCAAACAGCTTTACCAGAATTTTTAAAAAGCTTGACATCATTAGAGGAAAGATTGGTGCCGTCTACCGTTTATGATAATTAAGTCATTAGGATATAAAACACAGAACAGTATCTAAGAAGCCCCGTAGTTAATAATAATCTTAAATATTATGAATATTATTTAGTAAACTCTGTCCATCTTATACTTAAACCAAAGGGAAGGAAAAAGGAAACTCTTTTACTCTCGTAATTTACAGATAGAAGATAAAAATGCCAAAATATTTATCATATTAATTTTTGTAATCAAAGTTACACTAAATTTATAAAAAAAACTTTAATTGAATTTATTGCTCTCCTATTTTTGATGGTCCACATATTGTCTTATCTATTTTTTATAAAAGACAGATAGCCCAAAGTCATTGTATGGATAAAAAATGTAGCAAAGAATGCATTGGGACGTTGACAACCTTGTTTTGAGTATAACTCGCGATTTTTCGGGAATGATACGAAATCCAAACTTAAGTTAAGGGTATCGTCTTTATCGGGGGTGACACAGAGATCTCTAGAGATTTTAGGTACGGTTTTTTTGTCAAATATCTCGTTGCTTGACAGGATGTGATACCCTGTTTCTTTTTTTTTTTCGAAAAAAATTAAACTCCTGCATATTCTTTTTAATTGGAAAATTTTTTTTTGGTGCAGTTAAAAAGTCAGAAACCGTACGTTGCACAGGAGTTGTTCTACAACAGAACACTTTATTACATATCCTTTTGGTACAGCAAGTTCGGAATATTCAATATTTAAAAAAACAAAAATCTAGGCTAAAATATATCAAAGCATTTTTCTCCCCACCTACCCTTTTCACGAATTTCAACCTTTAGTTTCCTCAAAACATTATGACTTTTCGTAGCAGACTTTCTGAATTATTTAGAAGCTGTTTGTGATAGGCCAACAGCTTTTGGTAAATATTAAATTTACTCAATTTGCCAATGTGTCAGTTTAGTTGTTTATATTTTGCTTTTAAATTTAACAATTTGACTTTGATGTGCCAAAGTTGTTTAAGAATTGTAGCTTGTTAGGAAAACTTGTTTGTTATGAAAAAGGTATAAAGCCAAAAGCACTTAATAAATTAAAATACAAGTGTATACAGCATAGTTTTATAAAGTGCTAATGACTTTTACTTTAGATATTCTTCTCCTCCTCCTTTGGAAATCAGTGGCATTTAAAAGAAGCAGCACAACTTGGAATACTGTGTTTACTGGCAAGGACAGAAGCCTGAATTAAGATATACAGATTTTTTTTTTTTTTATTAAATTATGAAGAAAAGGCAGATCTCAGCATAAGAGTGTCGGGTTTCTGTCTGCTCAAAGTCTGGCAGCCAAAGTATATGTGACAAGAAAGCATCACAAAATATTTTCCAACCTGTCGTTATATTTTATGGTTCTGCTCGGTTCGAGGACATTACTTGACGTTTAAGTTGGCGACTCAGTGAGGCAGGTTGGCCCTTAAGCCACAGGAACTTGAACTGGTAAAGGATGTCTTCAATGTGGTGGCAAGTTGGCAACTGTTGCTGCCTCAAACTTAGCGATAATTTATGGATTATCAATTGGCACGTGTCAGAGCGGCGCTTTTAGTCTAGCAGGCTAATGAATGACCTGCTAACGTTTAATTAACTGCTCTCTCTGGAGCCCTACAAATCAAAATTACGTATACGTAATGTATGCCAAACAAATTTAGTAAATTATTTTCGAGGGCAACAGCCCCAGGTCTGATGAAATAAATTTAATTTGAATTATTATGATGAATTATTTGTTTTAATAGTTTGGTTACCTTTGATTTTGTAGTCTCTTTTCGCCATACTCCCTTTACATAACTTCCTTACACTCTACACTTTATTTTTGTTGTTTTTATTATACTTTGTACTTTGGGTAAAATTATTAGGAAGAAAAGAAATTGATCTGGTCAAAAGATTAAAATTCATTTTTTTTATATATCCCTTTTTTTGAATCACACGTCACCGACTTCCTCGGAATAGATCCCATCTTTATGGTAATTTATAAATAACTTGGCAAAAAATAAACTATTCCAATTTTGGTATGACATAAATTGAAGCGAATTCCCCGAAACAAGTGAAGTCCGAAGGGTCCAGTTCTGGTCCACAATTTTGTAAACAGCTTGACAGGACTGGATTTACAGTAGGTTCTCTTGGCACCCAGGCATACGACGGTAGATTCTTGGATGCGCAAAAATTTGGAACATAAGATGAAACATTTTTTTTTTAATTACAGTAAATTGATTGAAGGGCGTGAGAAGGGTGGGATACATGAGAAACTCATTATTATCTATATGAATATCTATATGGGCGCAAAAGGAATGGTATTTCAATCCCATTTGGGATTTTTTTTTTTATATGAAGTTTTGTGATTCCGTGCGAAATATTTCGTACTGCGTATAGGCCTTTACGAAAAAATGCTTTGATAATCTCGGAAAGTCAAGAGTATCAAACAACTGTCTCCACAAAGTGAGGAAGATAGTTACAGGCTGGCGAATCGCGAGATGGTGAAGTTCAACTGTCCAGTAGAGGTAATTTTCGATTAAAGCCTTCTTGATCTAATTCTGGCCATCGGTAGCGTAGTGGTAGCGTACTCGCTATGCAATCCGATGGTCGGTGGATCGATTCCCCGCAGAGGCACTATTTGCCCAAGAAAACTCTATTCGGATTCGGCTATAAACTATAAAGCTATAAACCCTGTTCTCTTCGAACAGTTATTAATGGAGATCCCCATGCTCCACCTAGGGGCGACTGACAAAACTGTCAGTCAATGAAATTATTAATCTAATTCTTGACAACCTCGATTCTAAATTGCGGGAAAGATGCCAAAGAAATGAAAGAATTACACAGAATAAAATAAATAAATAATATTCACCTTTTATCACAGTTAGTGTTGAAGCCAGAATTCGAGTTTTCGAAAGATAGAGTAGCTTCATTGTAAACTTGAGATAAACAAAAAACCAAGACTTCTCAAAATTGTACTTTTCTTCGCACCCTGATTTGTTTACTCCTAATTCAAAATACAATGTTTAGTAGCCATTTTTCAGTGGATAAGCGCCACAGTGGCTCTGTATAGCCATAACCAGAACACAGCCAGAACTAGAATGTTCGAAGCAAAAAAGTCCTAATGACCATGAGAATGCAAGTTTCCTTTCATGTCTTCTGCCGTAGTTGCGGAGTTGAGGTGAAGATAGCAAACTCACTTCTTAGAAATAATACTCAGTTTCTGAGATCTTATTTCTTTAAGGACCTGGTCTATCCGATGAATTTGCACATACCGGGCTTTGGCTATTTTTAGGAGCGATTAAACTGTTTATGATAGCGCACAGCAGTTATCCCACCCAACTCCATCACCCACCCGACCACTCCTGACCATTCTTTAGACTTCCTTTCTCATCAGTAGGTACCGTAGCGAACCACACGGTCTCAGCCCAACCTTCTTTTATTTAAATGTTGATTAAATCAATAAGTCCAAAATTAACACTCAGTAAAATATCCCTACTTTGAAATAATAAAGTTTAAATTTTAAATGTTTTAAATTTAAAAGAAACAATGTTGCCATTGAAATAAAATTTCATTTATTTGTAAATTCAAAATAAAACTGAATTCGGTGAAAGTGCCAACACTAGAACGATTCAGTCAGCCATTCAGGTTTGATTTATTTTTTTTGTAACGTCGTTAACTTTTTTAAAGATTCCAACTACTTGAAGTAATTCTTAATACTTGAGCCCCCAAATACCCCCCAATGGTGATGAAAAGTCTAGCAAAGGCATTCCAACTAAGTGTTTACGGTAAAAACGAAAGAATATTCATCAATGGCGTTTCAATCAGCGATATAGAATCTTTATGCGGCGTAGGAAAGCCATGTCCTTACAAACAGCGACTAATTAACTTTGTTGATCCACCGGATGAGCAGCTACCGCCAATCAAACAAGTAGATATAAGGTATGATATAACAAATCACAGCAAGGATGGTTCGCAAGTGCGGAAAAAAGCTGTATTCCAGTGGCCTGGTCAACAAACTGACTATCAGTGTTACCTTCTGCACAGGGCTCCAAGAGTTATCAACTTCATCAGGCTGAACCAGCAAGAGAATGGAGCTCTAAAAAATTATATCCATACGCCCGATTATCCGATTATTGAGTGTATCAGCTCGCTTACAATGATGCCAAAGTCCTCTCCCTCTGTGTTTGATTTAACAACATTATCCAAGCGACTTAGAGACATTACTCTTTACTAAAATGCGCAATGTCGTCTTTCCAAGACAGATTAATCACACGAGAAAGTCAATTTTTACGCCGTTCATAAGAGCACGCACTTTTGCAGACAATGGTCATCATCCGTACGAAATCCATATACTCGTAGCAGTATCTTTTATCAAAATTGGATGCGTTGGTTGTTGACATAAAATATTTGTAGTATAATACAATTAGTTACTATCATCCGAAAAATGATTTTTCACGAACACCAAAGACGTTTAAAATAACTTGCTATAAAGAATTTTTTTAAAATAGTCATAATTATATTTTATTTTATACATTCTTATACAAAAAGTTACATGGTGTATGCAATGATTTAAAATCAGATTTTTAACCAGGACACAACCCCAAGCGATGTTTGGGCTTTAAACAGCATAGCTTAAAATGCACTTAAACAACGTGTTTGAAGCGAACATGTTGCAGCTTATGCTCTTTCCCAGTTCACAGTACAACTGCTCTCTCAGACTGCATTTGTATTTGTTTTACACTGCACGAAATTTTGCTACTAGTTTTGAACTAGTTTCTATCTACTCTAAACAAGTGGAAGTATGCTTCAGAGCAAACTTATATGCTCTTAAGCGATATATTGGGAATATAGTATGCCTTTATAGTTCAGTAAATAGTAACAATCGCAAAACAATCAGCTTAAAATCGAATCAATTCTATCTAGCATCTTTCGGCTATCTTCATACAACTATAAGCAAAGCAATTTAGATTAATAATTCACTTAGACAGTAGGACTGTAAAAAAGGGCTAACAAAAACTAATAGTTCGAGTAGTCCGGAACACACGAAAAATGTTTAATAAAATATTGAATTTTTAAGCCAATTATACAAAACTCTAACCGAAAGCCTTAATAGATAAGTAGGCAGAATCATTGGGTGGATGCCCTTTGGCTGGTGAGATATGCGCATAATACCTGGACTTCGAAATCTAGGCTACTGAGATTTAAATATGACCTAGTTGTTAAATTAATTATTGTGGAAGTATTTTATCTATTTCGTACGCATTGTGCAATATTGGTAAGAAAAATTAATCTAAAGCATATAATTATTTTTATTTTTCATTTTTGACTATTTACATTTTTCAAGTTTTGAGCTTCGAATAAATTTTCCCAAAAGCTTATTTTCTACGCGATATGATAAATAATGAAGAAATTTTTTGTATTTTTAACACTACATATTTTCCCAAAAAAGTTTAAGTTGCGAAGAGTAAAAATTTCTTCAAATTTTAGAAGGAAAACATAAAAGAAAATGTTTAATATAAAACACCAGAAAAAATGGCAATATTAGAAGTATAATCTCTAAATTAATCTTTTCGAAGTCAATAAGTCCAAAGATAGTACTAACTTTAGATCTCATAATTAAGAGTTGCCTATAAATGAAAGTTGTTCTTTCAAACTCTTTAAAATAAACTGATTAAAATTGCATTCAAGTCCAAAATAATTTTTCTAGAATTCAAAAACAAATTTTACACCAATTTTTTAAAAATTTTACAGTGTTTTGGCTCAAATTGTATGATTTGCAAATTAATAAATCGCTTTAGCTAAGACGCAAGCCAAAGCGATGTTTTAGCCTCAAACTGTGATAAAAGTAATGGAGGGATGCTGAAGCGTGGTTTGGAGACAACCTGTTGAAATGGTAACTGTACAAAAACCAAACCTTTTTTTATTTGCCATTTATACTGTTATTTTTTGGTACTAAATCACCAGACACTATTTTTTTTGGTGTTATTATAATAGTAAGTATTAACATGTTCGAGGCGAACATGTTGCAGTTGACGCTCCCGACTACAACCGCTCTCTCTCAGCTCTCAGACTGCTTCTGTGTGTAAGAGTATTTTGGCAATTGGCAAGTTGTTGCATATGTTGGATACAGCTCATACACTGCAAGAAATAATTAATTCAAAATTCGTTTCTAAATAAACTCGGTATGTCATAAACTACTGTATAATTTCTAGCTGGCCGCATATAGGTTTATTTTTTATCAAGGAGCCCTATCAAAGCAATACAAGTTTACCGTCAAGAATGCACTGTGTTTTTTACGCCTTAGTCATGGTTTAAAAGAATAAAAGATAAATGTAGGAATATATTCAACTAAAATAAATAATAAAAACTAAAAAGGTCTTCTAGAGTAAAAGTGCGAAATGAAGCTTCGAAATCCTATTAATCTATCAAACCTTACATGCATAATAAATCACACATCATACATAACAAATCATTTTATTCTCTCAAATTTTTAAACTGTTTTAAAATTTAACACGCGATTTTCAAATTTAGTATAAGCCTCATGTAAACAAAAAAAACAAACAAAATTTTGATCTTTTGCCAATTACTTCAAAAATACTCGCCGCGCAGACTTAAAAAACATTATGAAAAAAAAAAATCTCTTCGTTTGAGCACTGCACCTTGGAGGTATTGTAAATGTATGAGTAAAGTAAATTTATTTTTTAAATGTTCCCATTTTAATTTTTTTTAAGATGCCCCTTTTATTCAATGTATCTCAACATAACTCTGCTAGGAAATCAGTATATACTTTTTCTCAAAGTTAAGCTATAATTGTTTAACTGACGAAGAGTTTAAAAATTATCATTGTATTTATTTTGTAAGAACAATCTAGATAACTCAACGGGAATATGCTCTGTGACGAAAAATAATAAAAAAATCAAACCGTCCGGTTTGGATGTGCGTATGAATAGACTGACTGACTAAGTAATTTGTAAGTAGTTGAAAAATGAGAAAAAAAACATGTCGTATAGGGTTTGAAATCTTCTCTTCTTAATTTTTATTAGAATTGATTTTATATATCAATTTTTACTTGCACCTTGTCTTTGTGTTTAGCTGATAATTATATTTTCGCTGACTAAATTTCAAATGACTATTTTTCAATAAATTCAGAACAGGTTTAAAATCGAGCGCAGATATAAAATCAATTTTTGACGCGCTAATTAAATTATTTTGTCTAAAAAGTCATTTAACTTGCAATGGTTAAGTTTTAATTTTAATTCCAAATTTATAATAACTTATAGTTTGCATATTCACTAACTAATTTCGTGCTTAGTGTATCCCTATGGATTATTTAAAGACAATCTCAAATTGTTGTCCCAAACTTCCATAATAAGGAACCAACTTCGATTGGTCTTGTTGAAACCACATATTATTAGCTATATTGTTTGCCAAAAACAGTCACCAATCATGGATAATGTGCTTACCTTCTAAAGGATTCAACAACTTAATTGCTGCTCAGTAGTGGGAGCATACTGCTACTGAGAGCCAAAAGGTAAGTCTATAGGCAAAATCTGCATCCATTTCCAACTCATTTAATTTATTATGTTTTACTCTTTTTTCGATACATAAAAGTATCTTTGAAGTCCAATTATTCTGAGTTTTAAAATTAAATGTATTTTTTTCTGTTTTAGCTAAAGATATTCATCTGTGTTTTCGTAATTTTGGTTGAGCAGTGTATCTAATATTCAACATTTCTACACAGTAGCGTCTTATTTATGAAATGACAATTTTTAACGTCAATAGTTTAATATTATAATCAGTTTTGAAATGATTTGAATAATGGAAATTAGAAATACTCTCACTCAAACATTTATGTTTGTATGTTTATTATGCCGTATAATTCTTAAGCCCAACCGGTCTTGCCTAAATTTAAGCCAACTTTATCTTGAATATTTTGCGCTCATCGGTTTTTAACTGTTTAAAAAGATATCTTTAAATTTCAGACACGTCTGAAGTCGCTCATTTGAGTTAACCATTATCATTTTTTTTATATTGAAAGGTTTTGTATGCGACTCAAAATTGGGCAAACTTTAAAAAATATAGCAAAAATTAAAAGTGTATTGTTAATAAACCGCAAGCAGTGTCAAACAAATTCAGGCAATCAATTTTAAAATGCTTAACTTGGCAAAAAAAACATAATATAAGGCATCCAAAATACTGACAGCTGATTAAAACCTAGTTTTTCAAAGTTTTTGCTTCTCCTTATTACAAATTTCTGCCTACCGAATTTTGTATGTAGCAAACCAAAGTTCTGCCCCCATCTGAATACCCTTTAGGAAAGTTCTACTGTACTTAGCATTATTTTTTTTTTAGTAAAGCAACTAACTATTTTAACTTGATGTCTACGTTATCCCCTTTTAATAGCCTCTGATACAAGGAAGATAAAAAAAATTGTACATACTAATTATGGCCATTAAATTAAGTTAGCAAAGTCTTAGGCAGGCTTTTTCATCCAAAGCTCGCTTCGTGGGCTCACACAAAAACTTCCGAAGTGCTACGCGACGGCTTAACTCGTTGCTTTTAGGAGAGACAAAAAAGGAGCATTGAAGCAGGCTCAATTCGCTCATTACATCAATACATACAACAAGAGAGCGGCAGAAAAAATATGTCTGCTCTTTATACCCTGTACCGTATGGTACAAAGGGTATATTAAGTTTGTGCAAACAGAAAATGTATGTAACATACAGAAGAAGACATCGGAGACCTCCCAAAGTTACCTAAAGTATGATCAGGGTGACTAGACAAGTCGATATATCCATGTCCGCCTGTCTGTCTGTCTGTCCGTCTGTCCGTCTGTAGGAACGCCTAGGTCTCAGAGATGGTAAGAGCTAGAGACACCAAACTTTTAGATTAGATGCCTTATTATTCCATAGGTGACAAGTTTATTTTATTTTCTTGATATCGGGGTTATGTGATATAGCTCCCATAGGGGAGAGGACTTCGAAAAAAACAAAAAGTTTTAGATGATATTGTAAACAAATTTCGCATTCTGAAGTTTTTTATACTTCCCAAGCACTGTACCAAATTTGATAAAAATCGTTTGACTATAACTATTGAATATAGCTCCTATAGGACCGATCGGTCAAAATAACGTGTTTTGGTGCGAAATTCGTTGTGATTCGTGTGTTTACGAAGATATCAAATTTGTCATTCGGATGTTTTTTAGAGTTCCCAAGCACTGCACAATGGGCCCGCATAGCTAGATTTTGGCCGCAAGTCCCGCAGAAGAAAGTCAATATTTTGACAAAATTACAATTTAATATGATTTTACACATATTAAGGTATCCTGTGCAAAAAAAATTTATTAAATTATAATTAGTGGGTTTTAAGTTATTGGCAATCAAAGTTGACATTTTGTATTTTATGCGCTTTCAAGATAATTTACAGAAAAAGAAAAACCTGCATTTACCATGATACATGTAGCTACAAAATCTTCATTCACTTTATTATTTATAAATATTACTTCAGAAAAAAAATAAAATTGAGCTAAAAAACATTTTGGTTTTAAATATTTTCCAATAGTTATAAAGATTTTGTTTGTTTTTTTTTATCATTTGGCTAATTTGCTTTAAGGGTACCTCCGACTACCACTCGATATTTGATCTAAAAAAATTTTTTTAAATTTCTTTATATATTTTACAAGAAAATGTAATTCTTCAAGATTCTCGGAAATTAAATGTTTTATCTAAAAAATGAATTTTAAAAATTGACCCCCAGGAAATTTTACTATTTTTTGAATTTCTTAGCTGCGTAAAAGTATGCTTTGATAACCATTTTTTCAAAAGTTGTACTAAAATGTAAAAAAATGTACAATTTGAAAATTTTATAGCATACTTACAAAGATTCAAATCAAGAAATGTTTTTTTTTTTTTGATATTTATTTTTTATTGGCAATAAACCGATACAAATTTGGTTATAATCCAATATTGATGACAAATTATTCGCTACACAAGAAATAAAATTTAGTGTGTGACAGGGCTTAAATTACTATATGCATATTTACAGATTTACACAATATTTACAAAAACAAAATCTACCAATAGATTCGACTCAATCTACTAAATATTCAAATGCCTTTAATCTGAGAGAGCACAGCACAGCGAGATTCATACATCTTTAAACATTTCCTCATAATATATAAATATGAAGCACGCGCTATATTAGCGATTTAGATTATATGATGACTTCTGAGGTCACATGGGTGGAGACGTTTCAGGCGTCTTCGGGTGGGATCCTTGTGAAGGTGGCGATTACGGATATACCATGGAGCATCAGCAATTTCGCGCAAGACTTTATTTTGCAAAGTTTGAATTTTTTTCATATTGGACTTAGCTGCAGTTCCCCAGACTTGGATGCCATAATACCAAGTTGGCATTATTATGCTCTTATAGAGGATGCTTTTATTTTCAAGGGACAGCTTGCTGTCAAGAAATGTAAAAATGATAAATTTTGACGAAAAAACGTAAAAATTAAAATATGGATTTTTGAAATTTTTTTTTTCGGAAATTAAAAGAGCATGCCAAAAAATTATAACTTTTAAAAACCATATGGATTGGTGGTGTCGTCTGTTTGTAATTGGCTTGGAAAGCTGAAACTGTTTGGGGCTATAACTCCAAAACCATGCAATATTTTGGGTATAGGCTATTTTTTCAATGTTTGTGGAGCTCATATTTACCTCTGTGTGAAATATGGTCCAAATCCAATTAACTTTTTATATTTTTAAATTAATTTAAACTTTTTTTTAAAATATGACAATCTTGGCCCACATTGCACTGTACCAAATTTTCTCAAAATCGGTTGACAATATCATATAGCCCCCATAGGACCGCTTGGTCAAAAAAACGTGTTTGGTGCAAAATTCGCTGTTTTGTGTTTGTTTTTGAAAATCTCGCAACAAATTCGGTAAAAAAATATCTTTGGAGTTCTTATGCTATCTACCAGATTTGATCGCTATAGGGTATCCCAAAGTCGTCCGCGCCCGACTTTAACGTACGCCATCTTATTATCATGATTTTCAAACTTTTAAAAACATTGGCAAAATTTTAAATGAGAAAGATGTCTGCTTTGTTGATGATGCTTTATAGAAATTAAGTTCAACTCAAAAGCAGATCAACTGCATCCCCCCTAATGACGACAAATAATGACAAACGCTTTGTATTGATTTTTGTGCTAAAATTTTTTTTATGAAAAACTTGTTTTTAATTAATTTCGCCAAAAAATGTAAAAAATAAACAAAATTTAGAGGGCACGCCTTGCAAGCCCATCGATCCGAATTCTCTCCCAAGTATTCTAAACTCCATAAAAAGAAAATTTCAATTGCAATATCGGCTTGAGATGTTGGAATGATCCTTCAATAGGACATATTTAGATACCCCAAAGTTACTGTATATTTTACTTTACTTGAATGTGTATAATGATTTTGGTGACTGTAGATTCTTGTTTTTTGTGCAGTTTAGTTTATAGAAAAGCAGGTCTGGAATTTTTGAACATTTATGTTTGTTTGCAAATCTCTATTAAAAACTTTGAGAGATTTTAGTTTTCGGACACTTGTTTCGGAATAATAGCTGAAAAAATTTGCCACTCTTCAGGAATAATTTTTAAGATTTAATTTCTTGATTTTTCACAGTAGGCGACTTTTACGGTCAGAAAGCCTGTTAATTTTCATTTACTACCTTTTTTATCAACATTTTAAAAGAAACATTTTCATTTGCGTAAAATTTAATTGTAAAACTTATAGAAAAATACTTTGTTGAGTATTAATTTTTGACCAAACTGATAGAAACATGGACTTTTGGAACAGCAAAGAAAGCTTACTTTGTTACAATAAATTTCACTAAATAAAAAAATACCTTGGGCCAAGTGCTAGACAAATAAAATTTTAATAGCATGACTGTTTTCGAAAAAGACCACAGAAAATTTTAAAGCAATTCAAAAAGCTGTTCAAAAGTTATAAAGGAAGTGAGCCAAAAAAATGGACCGAATGGCTCTAATCTAACTTCAGTGTTAAATTTATTACTCGTAGAAACAAAATTAATAATTGGGTCAAATTTCGACCGGTTGGCTTTTATAGTGTGACGAAAATTAGGTAGTTCCTCTATGGGAGAACTTATGCTCTGTCACGTCGCCTTCTGCTGGTTACGTATTTTGCTACTTTTTTTTATGAGACTTCGCGCATTATTAATATTAACAAAAAATTCAAAAAAGCTAGCTTCTCTTTTTTTTTTTTGACAAATCTAAACTAACTCTGAATGAAAAAAAAAAAAATCTTAAAGTCAATGTTTGCTAGATTAAATCAATAAATGAGAAAAAGTGCAAAATATTTTAATTAAAATCATAATAAACCGGATGATGTGATTTGGGAATACTGTGAACTGAATGTTAAAATATAAAACAAAACTTTGAGGTTTGTTTGTTTCAATATACATAGTAGGTATATAGGTACATATGTCAAACAATTCTAACGCTGAACCGGTTGGACTTAAAATCAAGACAACTTTATCTAGTATCTTTTTCGCTCATCTTTATTTGACTATGGACAAACGCGCTTTGATTTCAGTCATGTTTGAATCTCTCAACTGAGTGGTTGTTGTGCGTCATAATAAAAGTACGTCAAATTAAATGATTTAAAGTTAAATTGTAAAAATTATGTAAATCAGTTTAAAAAAAAATTGCAAAAAATAAAATAAAAACAATACTTTTTATTGTGTAATAAAACTGAAGCATTGTGGTCAAACGACTTAATACGACAAATATATTATTTGGGAACAGCTTGAAGCAGCTAAAATGCTGACAGTTGCGCAAAAACCATGTTGGTGGCGCAGACGCGGAGCGCTGGAAAAATGCTTAATAATATTTAGCGTTTTTACGCTAATTATTATTGTGACACTGGGCATTGGGGTGATACATGTGCTGCACTCCAAAAAAGAAGCCAACTCGGAAACGATTACGACAGCGGCTTTGCATGCTGTGGACGCAGGGTACAATGGAAAACTCAAAAGCTCTGCTGGCAATGATGACGTATGCTATACCAAGCAGTGCTTACATACCGCGGCAAGCGTGCTCAGCAAGATGAAAACGGAAGTGGATCCCTGCGATGACTTTTATGAGTTTGCTTGCGGCACGTTTGTGGATGAGGAAGACATACCTGAAGATAAAGATGCTGTTAATTCATTTTCTATCATGGGCGACAAGCTGCAAAAACAACTCAAGCAGTTGATATCTACCGAGCGTTCAGCTACGGATCCCAAACACTATCGCTTGCCTAATATCTTGTATAAGGCGTGCATGAACAAAGCCTTGATTAAAAGTCGGGGTACTGCGCCTGTGGTTAAAGTGGCTGAAACCTTGGGTGGTTGGCCTTTGCTGCTGGGAGACGCATGGAACGCGGATGCTACCTGGACTTGGCAGGCGTTTTTTGCCAAATCCAGGCTACTAGGTCTTACAACTGACCAACTTATTGACTTATCTGTTGATGAAGATCTAAAGAATAGCAGTCAACGCATCATTATGTTGGATCAGCCTGCATTCGGGCTTAATCTCGATTATCTAGTGAAGGGCTTTAACGAGTCACTGGTCACAGCCTACTACGACTATATGGTTGATATTGCAGTGCTTTTTGGTGCTGATAAAGCACTAGCTCAGCAGGAACTGCTGAAATCATTGGAGTTTGAAATCGCTTTGGCCAAAATTTCCTTACCTGATGAGAAGCGCAAAGACCACTCAAAGCTTAACAATCTGCGCACAGTGCAACAACTGCAAGAGCTATATCCTTATGTGCAGTGGCTGGACTTTATAAATTCTCTACTGCCCCAGGAACTCACCATTAACGAAGAAGAGCCCATTAATTTAATAGTAACCAGCTACTTGGATGAACTGGGTGCTCTTTTGGCAGCGACACCAAATCGCGTCGTTGCCAACTATTTAATGTGGCGCATGCACCTTCAATCCGTTGCTTTTCTCACTGAGGACTTTCGCAAGCGCGAGGTGTTATATCAAAAGGAGCTCTATGGCATTGAGGAGCAAGAGGCACGTTGGAAGCAATGTGTGAACAGTGTGACTGATAATCTTCCCATATCTGTAGGCTCACTATACGTACAAAAGTATTTCAACCAAGAATCTAAAAAAATAGCTTTGGACATGTTTAAGGATATCAGTAGAGTTTACGGTGAATTGCTTAGTAATGTAGCCTGGATGGACGAGCTGACCAAGCAGGAAGCAAAGAAAAAACTTGCGCTTATTACACCGCATTTTGGCTACCCGGATGAACTACTCGATAATGAAAAGCTGGCCAAGTACTATGAAAAACTTGAAATAAATCCAGACCAACTATATGAGTCCTCTCTAGGAATATCGCTATTCAAAACAGATCGTTCCTATAATAAACTACGCTTGGCTGTCAATAAAACCGACTGGGAGAGTCATGCGGAACCTGCTGTTATAAACGCCTTCTACTCACAGCAAGAAGTTAGTATTCAAATTCCCGCTGGTGTATTGCAGGGCAACTTTTTCCATGCCCAGCGACCCAAGTACATGAATTATGGCTCCATTGGTTTTGTTATTGGGCACGAGTTGACTCACGGCTTTGACGATGTGGGTCGGCAGTACGATATTGATGGCAACGTGCGTGATTGGTGGCAGGAAGAAACTGCTAAGGAATATCTGAAAAAGGCCAAGTGCATGATAGAACAGTATAACAATTATACCGATACTCTTACTGAGCTGCAAATTAATGGCGACAAAACACAGAGTGAAAATATTGCCGACAACGGTGGTGTTAAGGAATCTTATCTAGCTTACAAACAATGGGTTCTGCAAAATGGCAAAGAACCAAAGTTACCAGGTCTTGACTACACGCCTGAACAGACGTTTTGGATTGCAGCTGCACAAACATGGTGTGATAAGGCCCGCAAGGAGGCACAAAAAACGGCCATAATCACGAATGCTCATGCACCTTCACAGTTTCGTGTCTTGGGTCCGCTTAAAAATATGAAAGAATTTTCATTAGATTTTCAATGTCCTGAGGGTTCACCCATGAATCCTGTACACAAATGCGCAGTTTGGTAAACAACCCGATAAAAGCAAAATTTCTTTTGTTTATCGTTAAGATTGTGCTCTAAAAAATGTGTGTATAAAAGAAAGATCATATGGAATATCCATAAATTAAAAAAATATCGTTGACAATTTATTTAAAAAAAATTAAATTGGTTGTTTTAAAGGGTGGGCCATCTTTTGGCTTGTTTGTTTATTTCATTTTTTTCGTATTTTTTCCAACAAAATTCCGCGGCTGGCTCTACAAGCCCGTATGCGAACATCGTAATTTTCGAAGACTTTTTATTTAACGAAAATAAATTCAATTGTTAAATGATCCATGACTAAAATTGAGTAGAATTGGACGTATGTCGAAGAGCATCCACTTTGGATGGGTATGTTATGGTGTTTAACAACCAAATCAACAGATGGCCCACGCTATATTAACGCAATTGTATCTCAATAAGATAATTATTTTTTTGGCTTCATCATTTTTAGTGACAACACCATATTTTTTTGCTGAAATAAGTTATGGGATTGGTCGTGAGGGCTTCGTCACTTTCATTGCATAATTTTTACAGACATCGCCTTCAATGATCACTGTTTAGTTTGACCCGCCAATTTTTGGTTTGTATTTGCTTACCAAAACATCATTGATGTCGATATGTTTTTATTTATTATTATTTTATTTATATTCGTTTTGTTCTGAATGAATTTTTTCAACTTTGGCTTGCAAAGTATATTATATATATATTGTATATTTCTCAATAATATTTTTGCTTTTTAAATAGTTGGAGGTATGTATATGTTTTAATGCTAATTTGTGTGGAAGCTTACAGGCGTACTGATCTCTTTCTAGTAAAACTTTTTTTGAATAAGTTCGATATATGTACATATTTTTGTTTTTAATAAAATGATTCAAATGACTATTGAAATGTTTAAATTTTGCTGACACAACTTGCCACCCTTAGCAAAAGATTACTTTTACACAGTAATAGGTGTCCAATCCATATACAATTTGGTATACTTTCTACATACTATATATATCTTCCTAAAATATTTTTATATATCAACATAATATTTGGTTAAGATAGAATAATAAATGACCGAGTTATGATCAAAACCGATTTCGCGTTATATAGCAGCTACATAATATAATCATCCGATCAGGACTAAACATATCTGTAACTACCTAAAATGTTTGGTTTAGTTAAATTTAATGGAGATAGGTTGATTATTTTAAAAGATATTCATTTTTAACCGTCAGATAGGCCAAAGTAAAAGTGGTTTTTGAAAGTACGCTATTTTGGTTTTCCATCATCTTTTGTTTTTTGAAAATCTGACATTTATCCCGAGGGGTCATATTCGATTAAAAAAATCGTAAAATTTTTTTTCAAAAATGTTCACCAGCTCATTTCACTTTATATAAAATATATTATATGTTATATTTCTAACAACACATTGGATGCATTGCAAGCGGTCTTAAGTAAGAAATCTTAAAAAATGGAATCCAAACATAAATTACGGATTTTTTTAAATACATGTTTAAATTTACTGAACTTATGGAGATGAGACAAAACTAATTTAATTTTGTTGGCAGGTAGAAATTGCATTAGCAATTTTCAGTCGTTCTAATTAACAAATTATTTCATAACCTTGACCGGATCAAGGTCAGTTGCAGTTCGCTAATTAGGCATGGGATAAGACAAGGATTGGCCTAGTTTAAATTGTCAGCAGCCAAAGAAGATGGCTTTTAAATAATACATAATTACAGATAATGATTTTTGCATTGTCAACTTGAATTGATTTATTCCCTTGCGACCAGTTTTGCTGTTTCTTGTGGCAAATTTATATAGGGTGTTATTTAAGAGGCTTTAATTTTAACACTGTTTCTACTTCCACGATGTGTCAAAAGACACCTTTCATAACATCATTGTTTTATAGTTTAATCTCTACCGAAAAATTATTTTTTATACTTTTCTTACAATCATATGTCGCTAGAATACGGAAAGTGTAAAAAAAAGGTTTTGAATAAATGACGAAACTAAGAAAATAAAGTTAAGTTAAAATATGAAAGATGCCTCTTGGTAGAAAGAGTGTTAATAGAGCTGACAGATATTTTGAGTTTAGTAATTTTTTTCATGAATCTATGAATCAAAAAAACATTCCAAATAGTGTAAATTTATTAAACTAGGAACCCGCCAAGGAGGACGGTAACTGTCGAAAAATTCCGGCTTTACTACAACCTGTACTTTAATTAATTTCTACAGTGTTTATCCTATTTTGGTTCTCTGTAGGTTGTTTTTAGTGGGTCTTCTTAATTTTTGGCTACAACTAGCGAAGTTCCCTACCGATTTAAACAATTTTTTCTTAGATGGTTTATAATAACTCGATTTTTAGCGAGAAAAGGTTTAGTGGTACTTAGTAAAACAAATTGCGGGGTGGGCTTGGCGTGTCATCCCCAAAAAGTAAAAAGATTTTTCATATTTTACACACCTGCACAACAATTTTGGTGACTGAAGCTTATGTACAATAAAAAATTGGGGCTTCTTTAAATTTGACTATATATAATTCGTGAAGTTACTAAACCGATTTGATTATATTCGCCCCGACAGATGGGTTTTTAAAAAAGAAAGTCTGTGACAAGTTTTTAATATTCTTGATTAAAATATGAGGGAGTAAATCGCAAATTATATTGGTGGAAAAGGGGGCCAATATCAAAAAAATTTGTGCTAATGAAGAACTTAACCACAAGGCGCAACTTGCTGCAAAATTGTTTGCATCTATTTAAGTTTAGAAACATGTTGAAACGAAAACTTCTTAAAAAAACACCCTTTATAATATGTATATGCCCAGAAGTAAAGGCTCTTTCAATGGCTATGTCAGGTATTGGAAATTTATTTATATAAAATAATATGAATGTAATTTTCTTTGGTTTCTATTCTGCACGGTCAACATTTTGGTAAAAAAAAAAGTAATACATATTTAAACAAAACGGATGTATAGTAATATAAAGATACTTCATTGCTACTGAACAGCCTTATTATTGAAGGCGGCAAGATAGAGTCGTTAATATATCTTCAACAAAATTCCCAGAGTGCCTCTGTCGGTCTAAGTCGACTGACATTATGTAAGTCATTATAGAAAAGAGTTATAAAAAGTGTATACTCTGGGATCAAGTTTATCAGCTTAGCCGAGAAGGCACTTTAAAGTTGAAAGCCTTAGGTAAATTCTTTCATGCACCTACTTTAAAATATAATCTACATCTATCACACAGCATTTCATATAGTAGTTTAAAAGAGTTTTCTCGTCGGATCTAAGTGAGGCTTGGGTTAGATTTTATCACATAATTCCATTTGGCAAACAGCTTCGACTCTAAAATAACACTAATAAAAATTGATTTGCGCATCATGTTTTATCGATAAAACTTAACAAGGTAATGCTTCATTTCAAATTATTCTTATCCTACCTAGATCTCTTTATATGCCACCTAGGAACAGCACGTAAAAGGGCTTAGTAGTCCAAGTTGGTGTCGTTATTGTATAAGTAACAAACCACTCTAAGCAACTTCAGTCTAGGGCACTGAACGCAGAGGGTGGAGGAGGAGAAGGGAACGCACGGGTTAGTGATGGGAGCATGTTATTTCATTTTTTCAATTACTA
The DNA here is from genome assembly GCA_949987675.1 of Chymomyza fuscimana. NCBI lineage: Eukaryota > Metazoa > Arthropoda > Insecta > Diptera > Drosophilidae > Chymomyza > Chymomyza fuscimana. Next base: position 54,278,816 of record OX465088.1, on the reverse strand, counting down.
CAAAGTCTTCAATAAGTTCCTTCACACCTTTGGCTAGTCATTGCTCTTGTTTGTTGCGGACCGCCCTAATTGAGCCGTCAATCTAGGAGGAGAAGAGGAGTTCTTACCGATTGTTGTGGGTTAAGGTTCATCTGGGTGTTAATGACATGGCAAAATTGCAAAACGTGTTGCGGCTTGTAAGCCATTAAATATGTAATTACTTTGGAGCTATGTAAGTACAAAGTATAAGCAAAAGTAGCAATAATGAAAAAATATATGTTTAAGAACACATGGAGGAGTAGCCAATACGATATAAGACGGCCTTGTTTCAAGCACTTGTGAATGTTAGTAATATTCATTAAATATTTGTAGGACCATTAATGTTTTTTAATTTATTTTAAATCCGTATATTTTTGCAATTTAAACATGACCAGAACTTGAGGGGGGGACAATAAGACGAAACACTGTTTTGGAGAAGAGGTATATTAGGGTGGCCGCCGCTGGTATGAAGGATGTTTACGCCGTCGATATCAATTATGCCACCCCCTATTCCTTTTTACCTGCATAAAGCGCCTGTAAAATTTAAAGGCGATCCAAATGTATTTGATGGTTCCTAAAATAATTTTCATTTTTTCCGTTTTGACTTTATTGTTCTACATAAACTTTAAAAACTTGTTTCCAAACAAACAAATTATGCTTCAAAAAGTCTCATATCTATCAAAACATATTTTTAAAAAAATATGGAGTCGGCCTGAACAAATTTGGTAAGCTCTAAAATTGATTAAATTGACTAATTACACCAGTTTACAAATAAAAAAAATTTGGTATCCTTAACATGTTTTAGTCGTTTCTGTAGTAAAATGACATGCTAAAACCGAAAATGCAGTGAAACATTTTTTTCATGAAACGGGCTTCGAGATATTTTGAAAAAACCTTTTTTCCAAACTAGGAAAAAAAAGTGCAAACAGCAAATATCTCTGGTTATACTAAACTGATTTCGATATTTTTTTTACTTGACTGTAGATAATTGAATTACCCATAGATTATAATTGGAACATGTTTTTGTCAAACTTATGGTTTGGTCGCTATTTATGCATTCATATGAACATTTTTATGAACTTTCACCTATTTTAGGGATCATCAAATACATTCGGATCGTCTTTAAATTTTACAGGCGCTATATGCAGGTAAAAAAAAAACTTTTATTTAAATCGTGAGATGTTGCAAAAATGGCCACCCTAATGTATATACATATATTACGACTCATAATTAATAAATAAAATAAAGCTACATATTTCACTGTACAACAAGAAATCTGGATGAGAGGTGGTTCCAATTTTAGTAAAACCAAAAAAGGAATTTGGAAAATTCCGACAAAAAATCTGTATTAAGCCCTAATTAAAATCACTTTTTTCCAGAATTGTAAACAACCTGCCTCCATAGAAACTTGCTCAAAAATTGTTATACAGTGTAAAGTGAATTTTAAGTGCTCTTCTCTATTTTTGTTCCATTTTTTTTTATTAAGTCATTTAGTAACTTTGTTTAAAGGTCAAACTAAAAGGATCCTTCAACATAATACTGTAACGAATCTCTGGTTTGGCCAGAACAACGGCTGGGAAACTCTTTGAATGTAGTTCTGACATTTTTTTTTGAAAAGCAAACTTAAGGTCCACTTCAAACGAACCTTTGAATCAAGACTTTTGTTTCAGCCAAAGCTCGCGAAAATAATAAACAATAAAGTGCCTTATTTTTCGCATAAAAAAATTAATTATGCGCTCAATTTTACTTAAATATCTTTATATTTACGAATAAGCTGCATAAAAAAATGTGATACAATCGAGGCGCTGCCCGACAGTGTAACACGCTGTACCTTTTTTCTGGGAAAAATTTTATTCCTGCATATTCCTTCTAAGAACTTACCAATTGGATTTTTTAGTGTAATTCGATACATCATCATACATCATTCATCATACATCATACATCAAACATCAAACATCATACATCATACATCATACATCATACATCATCCATCATACATCATACATCATACATCATACATCATACATCATACATCATACATCATACATCATACATCATACATCATACATCATACATCATACATCATACATCATACATCATACATCATACATCATACATCATACATCATACATCATACATCATACATCATACATCATACATCATACATCATACATCATACATCATACATCATACATCATACATTATACATCATACATCATACATCATACATCATACATCATACATCATACATCATACATCATACATCATACATCATACATCATACATCATACATCATACATCATACATTATACATCATACATCATACATCATACATCATACATCGCTACCCGAGGCTATGATAAGCATTTTGGTATAAAGGACTTTGGGTCTGCCACTCCTCCTTACATACATTGCACAAATCTAGTATACCCTTTGTACCTGTAGGTACAGGGTATAAATATAATGTCGATAATATGCTTGTTTTTGTTAATATTTTACAAAAAACATTGCAATTAGGTAAGTGCTAATGAAATTGTGCTCAATCTGCTAAGTTTGCGTCCATACTAAGCCTGAAAGTTATAGAACTATTTTAACCAGAGTACGAAAACAAACGAAAAGAAAAGTTCCTTGTCGTTTTTGAAAAGTTTCGTTTGTTTTCCTACCCTGATTTTAACTACTTTCGTACAAGTGCGTAAAACTTTATAATTATTATTATATGTATATATTGCTGGCATGAGGCATATACTATTAATAATGATGGCACGATATAAAACGTATATAGAAATATTATTAACATATTTTCTGTATATATTATATATGCTGGCATGAGGCATATATTATTAATAATGGAATGCATAAAATAAAAAAAATATTAATATTAAAAATTATATATATTTTTTATATATGATTAGTGACATGCATAATTTGATGGAAGTTCATATTGTACATATGCATATGCAGATTATAAATGGAAGTTCATATTGTACATATCGATGTACAGATTATTGGCCACGAAACCCTTATGGTAGGATGGTGTCACGCAATATCAAAAATATACATTTAATGTAATATACATATCATGTGAGAATTATTAATGTGAAGACATGATATAAAACGTATATAGAAATATTATATTATATTACAAGACAGAACCATAAAAGTCTAAAGTCTATTTTAAAAAGGAACAAGTTATTATTTGCACTGTTATTTTTGAATTTCTAAATCGCAATTCCCACTCACAACAGTTAGCAACTGTCAGCACTAGAAACCAAGTACGAAAATGCTGCCAGATCGACAATTTTTAAAGACAAAAAATTTAAGTTGATGCAAAACTCAAAATATTTCTGTATTGACTATTACGAAAAATTCTATGAAATTATGCAGCGGATTGATATGAACTTTTTTGCGTCAAACATATTATTTATGTTGCAAAGCGCGCGAACATTTTGAATTTGTATATAAGCAGCCACTAGTGCTGCCAACTTGCTCTCCATAAGTTTTCATAGCGAGTAGCTTTCTTAGTAAAACATTTAACGTAATTATTTATTACAAACAGTAGATGGCGCAGTCAAAATTGTGGCGCCATCTTGTGGACATCTCTTAAAGATGCACATGTAATTGGCAAGTAAGCTTTTAATTTAAAATTTTAAATTTTGTTAAAATAATACGTACATTTACAAAATATACTAATAAAATAAATACATTTTATTTATAAATCAATGTATCATTAAGTTCAAAAATATTACTGTGGGCACTGGTTTATTTTTATACCCTTACCGTATGGTACAAAGGGTATATTAAGTTTGTGCAAGCCGAAAATGTATGTAACGTACAGAAGGTAACGTCGGAGACCCCCCAAAGTTACCTAAAGTATGATCAGGGTGACTAGAGAAGTCGATATACCCATGTCCGTCTGTCTGTCTGTCTGTCCGTATGCACGCCTAGATCATTGGCATTCAGCATTTTTTTGGAGTACCCAATAGAGGTCTGCATGGCTACATTCACTTCTACTCACATAGTACTATATAGTACTATGTGGTACTCACAAATACCGTACTCAAAAATTTACAGTACCCCATTTTTACAGTACCCACAGTAAAAATGTATTCTACTATTAGTGATGAGCAATATTTACGTACCTGTGATTTGTCACAACTATTTTAATGTAACGAGTCGTATCAGTGACAAGTATTTTGTCACGGCGACAAAATGTAGCGAGTCGTATCAGTGACGAGTATTTTGTCACCGTAACATGAGCTGTTTCAAAATACGCTGCAAGTATTTTGTCGATATTGGTATGAGAGTAAGAGTATTTTGTCACAGTCACAACCCACGGTGACAAAATACTCGTGGGTATATGAACTGATACAAAATACGCGCCAAGTATTTTCATACCAAGTTGACAAAAGACTCGTGGATTTATAAGTTCGTATGAACCGTGACAAAATATTCGTAAGTAGAAGATCCTATGAACTGTTACAAAATACGCGCCAAGTATTTCCGTACCAATAGTAACAAAATATTGCAAGAGTAAATACTGCAGGTAAATACTTAGCGCGTATTTTGCATTTTGTATATTATTTTATGAACGGTTACAAAATATGTGGCTAGTATTAATGAATATAATAGTTTTGAAGTATTTGTTGCAATACGAAGAAGGGTCACATGCGAAGTAAGTGTCTAGTAGTTGAAGAGACTAGTGCCTTTAAAATTTTTGTGAGTAAATAATAGTGAATAATAACATGGATAGAAAGAAATGTGAAATTTGGAAATTATTGAGTGTTTTAGATGATAATTTTGCCTTGCAAATATTGCAAGATGCAATCGGTACGGAAATACTTGGCGCGTATTTTGTAACAGTTAATGGGATCTTCAACAATCAATTTATCAAAGTATATTCAGAGGAGGCATCCAACGTTTGAATTACCCAAAGCTGTAAGATATTAATTTTTTATAAACTATAAATTTTATAATTTTTTTGTTTTTAAAGCATAATAAAAATCCGCGATATTCTTTCGTAAAAATTTTTTTATGTACTCGGTGTCACTGTCACGATCTTTTGTCACTGATATTTTTTTGTCACAGTCACAGTTGTCGCTGTGACTGAAAATTCACAGTATCGCTCATCACTAACTACTATATTATACATGCCAACAGTGAATATTTATGTATGGTGTCTTTTTAACATAAGCACGGGCAAAATGTTATGAATACACTGAGTATAGTAGTGTACTAAACGAGCATACATGCATGTACGTGAGTAGCTGTTGCGGCAAAAAAATGGAAAGCAAAAAAAACAAAGCCGGCGCAATGAACATTTTGGAAACTGTGTGTATTTGTTGTAGTAAATTGGCTTAGACAGTTAAATTGGCATTAATTTTATCTGTTTTAGAGCTAAAAAATTAGGTGTTGGTTTATTTGTTTGCGTTTATATACTTTTATTTTTTTTTTTAATTATATGACTTTTTTTCTTTAAAACATATTGCAAATCAATAAAGCAAATAATAATGTGTAACCATAATTTTTTTTTAAAATAAATATATTACTTTAATTGAAGCAAAAAATTTGTTAAATAATATTTATTCAAATATTAAAAAATTATGTGTTAAACCAAAGAACATACAACATAAAACGCATTTCTGTTTTTGTGCGCACGCTGTAAGAATCGTTGAACAGATTGAAAGTCGATACAAATGTACCCTTTTTCGCATTTTATACATACAATTCTTAGTGTGAATGTAAACACTACTAACAAGTGTCATAGCTTCGAAAGGGTATACATTTTCCTTTTTACTCTGCTCTTACCAAGGTATACTTATTTAAGGTAGCATACTACCGCCGAAGGCTCTCAACGAAAGTTACCAATTTTTAGTTTCGTTGCGACTGCGCGTGAGGAGGGTTGTTTTCACGCATATTATTTTAATATGTTTGCGTTCTCTCTCTCTCGCTTTTTCTTGCTCTCAGTAAAATTGGTGACGACGCCGGCAGCATTACTCTACCTTAAATAAGTATACCTTGGCTCGTAACAAGCACGCAAGCCACCCCAATTTGACAAAGAAAATATTTATGCTTCCTCGCTCATGCCTGCAGCATTTACTATGTCATTTATTTAATTTTGTCTCTTTCATTACGCTCACGATCGCTGCTCTCTGCTCTCTTTCAAACGTATTTTACTAGAGTATAGTAGAGTACACTACCGTTGTACACCATAAAAGTACTCTACCCACAATTTTGGAACCCATTTTTGTGTGAGTACACCATTCACTTATATTCATTAAAATAGGTACCAAAAAATATGCATATGTTTTAAGGCTGAGCTATCCATTCGCCGTTTTGAATGCATTCATGCAGACCTCTAGTACCCAAGCACTAAACCAAATTTGATCAAAATCGGTTGACTATATCATATAGTTCCCATAGGACAAAGCGGCCAAAAAAATGTGTTTAGTGCAAAATTCGTTTTGTTTCGCGTGTTTATGAAGATATCGTAATCATATTTTGCAAATAAATATCTTTTAGAGTTCTGAAGCAGTATACCGGATTTGATTGCAATGTGGTGGTACAGGGTATCCCAAAGTCATCCGCGCCCGACTTTAACGTACGCCATCTTTTTCTTCTGTCATTATAAATATCTCATGCTAGCAAACCTTTTTTCTTCTTGTGTAGAATAATTTTAATTTTAAGGCCTATACGCAGCACGAAATATTTAGCGCGATATGGGATATCCCAAATGGGATATTTTTTATATGATGTTTTGCGATTCCGTGCGAAATATTTCGTGCTGCGTAGACCCCTTTAAACATTAATTGGACTGGAGCGCCCTCAATTCTGCCATTTGTACTATGCTGCCGAACTTCCCTATGAGGAATTCAAACAAGACCAGACAGCTGGCTTGTTAAATAAAAAACTTAATATACACAAGTCATATGATTTTAAAGTTTTTTACGTAATCTAAAGAAATCGATAATTTTCGTAATTTTTTTTTATAACAGTTTTCTATTATACTTCCTGAAGAAAATCTTCTAAAGCATTTAGATATTCAAACATTTTACACCGTGCACTGCTCAACGCCTTTTAAAAAAGTTTAAAATGTTATGACGTGACAATGTTGATAAAGTTCTGTGTGGAATTCCAAACTCCTTGGTAATATATTTTTTTTTATATCTTCATCATTCATAGCATTACAACCCTAAGTGGGTCAAAGCATCCTTCACGATGCCCCTCCATATCGTAATTTTGCACATTCATTTTCCTTGAATCTGCTAGCACCGCATCCAGCCAACGATTTTTTGGTCGCCCTCTTGCTCGCGTTCCATATTGCCGCCCTTTCAGGATTAGCTTTTGTGTGGAACTGTCTTCCATGCGCAGTACATGCCCTATCCACCGTAGGCGCTGGGACTTGATAAAGCGTACGATTGTGTCATAGCGTATCAATTCTTCAAGCTCTGAGTTATAGAGCATTCTATAGATGTTGCCCTCTAAAACCGGTCCGTAAATTCTCCGTAAAATCTTTCTCTCAAATGCTGCCAACTGCTTACAGTCAGCTTTACGGAGGACTCATACCTCGCAGCCGTATGTCAAGGCGGGTCGAACGAGCGTTTTATACAACTGCAGTTTTGTATCTCGAGAAATTTGTTTAGATTTAAATAATTTGATTTAAGAAAAATAACATCTAATTGCTGCAATGACTCTCTCTTTAATTGCGCTTGTCGAGGAAAAAGAGCTCGAGAACAAAACTCCTAAGTAGTTGAAAGATGTGACTGATTCAAAGCTAAAGGGACCTATCCTCCGGTCTTGAGACTGGCGTGACTTTGAGGATCTAAGCATATATTTCGTTTCATTTATCTGCAGCCCGAGTCTGTTAACTAGTTCATGGATTAATACAAATACTTTTTTGAGTTCCTTTAGTTTGCAATATCATCAGCGTATGCACAGATTTGTGAGGATTTATAGAGAAGTGTTTCGCCTTTATTTACTTCTCTTATGGCGAAGTGTAACATCAGGTTAAATACTTATAACTGTGGACAGAGCATCTCCTTGTTTAACTCCCGTCTCTACCGAGAAGGCCTCAGAGAGCTGCCCATGTATTGAGACCCTCGCTGTTGTGTTTGAAAGAGTAGCGCATACTATTCTTGTTAATTTTGCTGGAGCTCCAAGAATTTTTTTTATATATAATAATTATATGTAATACCTTTTTTTAACAGTGTCATTTTCGTTGAACAATGGATTGATGGTATTTTGGGAAAAGCCACCAAACTAATTAACTATACTTTTTCTCGTTGTTCAGTTAAATTTAAAAAATGATTCTAAAATATTTTTTATATGGAGACCAACAACCACGTAACATTAAGTTCTACCTACAAATTTTTTCCGTTACACTTTTCTACTCCATAGAAATTTGTTATAAAGAGATGAAAAGACAATCTTGTTTTTGAAAAAGTCCAGTCGTAGAAAAGTTCGTATTGGCAAACTTCGATTGTGTTTATAAAAATAGCTGAATGTTAACTAAAAGATTGGGAATAAAAAATACGTTAATCAGACGTCCACTTCATCCACAAAAAAACACTGTTTGGTGCAGATTATGAGCAGACGGCATCATTGAGCCGTACTTCTTTGTTTTTGGTTGGCCAAGCGGTTACCGTCAACTTCGATCGCTACAAAGCCATGATAAAAGAAAGAGCTTTCGTTCCAGCAAGATGGTCATACAACTAGTGACACAATCGCATTATTGCCCAGCAAGTTCGGCGAGAGGATTATTTCGCGTAACACTGATAACCATTGGCCGGCTAGAACGTGCGATTTGACACCGTTGGACTATTTTCTTTGGGGCTTTTTGAAAGGCAAAGTATATTCCAATAAGCCAGCAACAATTCGCGAGCTCCAGAACAACATTCGGACCGAAATTGCAGCCATTCGACCCGTTTTACTTGGAAAACTCATCGAAAACTACGATATTCGCATACGGGCCTGTAGAGCCAGCCGCGGTGGCCATTTGCAATATTATTTTCATACATAAATGAGAAGTTTCGAAATTGCATTTGGTATATTCATTTGCCCAATTTTGTTGGAAGATATGCGAATAATATGCAGTTGACTAACAAACCAAACAGATGGCCGACCCTATACATTTACACAAACAAAACATAACTGAAAAAATATAAATATCAAAACCAAGGGTGCTATCAACTCAGCTACCCTTATACTTACAGCATACACGATTTCGTTACGTGACGACTTGTCTATCAAGTTACTTTAACACCGTTAAAGGACTTTGTTCTAAAAAAAAATTAAAACTGAGAAGACTTTATACATTTTTTATTGTTTATTACCTCCAATAACTTCGGATCGATTTTGCCAGAGAAAAGGCTAAAATGTTCGCACAGAATTAGATTGTATTTAAATTTATATCGGATCTGATCACTTTTATTCTAAAAAATACTAACTCTAACTAAAAATATTCTACTCGACAAAAAAAGAGTTGTCCATTTATTGCGCTGACATTAGGAACTGACTCAGGGTAAACATTTTTTAAAAAAAGATTTTATTAGATTAAATTTTTTTTCAAAAGCTTATCTCTTTGTGACTAACTTGTAAATCCGGTAAGGTAGCAAATCGTGATTTCCTTTAATAGCGATAACTTAAGAACCGATGTCGGAAAAAATATACCCCACAGGGTCTAGCTGGATAAGGTACTGGAGACTGCCCCCAGCGATTTTTAAAAGCTAATGATGCATATGGGAAATAAAAATGTTTCGGACAATTTCAGTTTTTAAACTTAACGCGTTACGGCTCAACTTAAAAAAACGTGTTTTTCGTTTTTATTTAATTGTGATTAAACTACTAAATATTTTTGAACCAATTTTTTTAATCTAAGTTGGCAACAGTGCTAATAAGAAAATATTAAATTTTCTTATTTTTTTTAAAGTCTGTTCCTTGAATATGTCAGTCACCATTTTTTTTTAAAACACGTGTTTTTATACGTTCTTTATTTGGTGTGAATATGAATCAAATCGAAATAGTGGAACAATGTTAAAAAAAAAAAAAAAAAAAATTTTTACAATTTATGAATATATTTTTATTTTTTTGTCAAAAGACTTGCCATCTAAAATGAAATAAAATACAAAATTTTTATAATATTTAATAGAATACATACTATTAACTATTTTTCAATTATTTGCATTAAATTATGCAATTTAAAAAAAAAAATGTATGGGGTTACATTCAACACAAAAAGAAAGTATAAAAACACGTGTTTAAAAAAAAAATGGTGATTGACATATTTAAAGAACATACTTGAAAAAAATACGAATTTCAATTTTTTTTAAGAAAATGTGTTGGAATGTGTTGAAATGTAATATTTTTTTTTTTCAAACAGCCCTGTTGCCAACTTAGATTAAAAAAAAAACTTGGTTTAAAAATATTCAGTAGTTTGTTTAGTCACAATTAAAAAACACATTTTTTTAAATTAGGCCGTAACGCGTTAAGTTTAAAAACTGAAATCTTGCGAAATTTTTTTTTTTTGCCGTATGCATCGAACTGCATCATTAGTTTGCAAAAAACGCTGGGGGCAGTTTCCATTACCTTAACCAGCTAGACCCTTTAGAAAAACCAGTATGCTTCAGTTTGGGTAAAGAAATCAGACAATTATTTTAAATTGCACATTCATAATTAATAATTTCGCATCCTGTCCAAGAACAAAAAAACTGTATCTAGATTTTTTTACACGTAAAAGCTATAAATCATTTAGTATAGACAGCACTTTCTCTTCACAAAAGCTCCACTCCCCGCAGTATTTTGCAAATTCTTAATGAAAACATAATTATATGATCTATTGACAAGCCAACAAAGCCTATCATTAATTCCAATCATCACTCAATTTTTATGATAATTAAAAACTCGTTTTTTTTTTTTTTTGTAATAATACAGTGCGTTGTTGTTGCTTTTATTTTATTTTTTTTTTTTGTAATTTTAAATATAGTTTTAATATGCAGCTATAATAATTATTTAAAATTTGAATACTACATTGTGTTTGTTTATTATTTTTTATTATTATTATTATTAATTTTCTTGGTTTTTTTTTGCATATTTTAAACTAAAACTTTAAACTAATTTTTGTTGTATTTGCTGCGCTCTCTTTTTTAGGTGCAGCTCTCTTAATTTCTTTTTTTATTTGTTTGCTATGCTAAGGTGCTACGTATATAAGTATTTTGTCCAACGACATGTTGTTAATTAGTTAATTAATTTACAATAATTATACAATTAAACCATTTCATTAGCTGTAGTTGCACGAAATTCGTTGCAGTAAATTGTTGCTTCTTGATTTTGCAATTATTTTTTCTTTTTCTTAATTTTTGTTTTTTTGTTAAAAACTATATAATACAATACAAAAAAGTCTTGGCATTAAAGTATAAATTTTTTTATAAACAAAATAATTAAATTATTTTGCGCTGGTTTACAGTTTTTTGTCTCACACACACAAAACATATAAATAAATAGTATTAGATTTGCTTTTTGTACTCAAAACTGCTTCGAGTCTTTTTATAATTGAAAAACACGCACGAAACGCGTCCAAAACGCGCTAAACGTTAAAACGCGTTTTGGCTGCGTTTTGTTATTTTTGTTGTTTTCTTTGCTTGTGTTTGTTGTTGTAGTTGGGGCTTTAACCTTTCATAAGAAGCCCATATCCAGGGCTGTATATAAGGCGCGTATGTCGCTATGCGTTGAAATGCGCCAAAAAGGAAAATTCATGGCCTTGGCCGCAGCTTCCTCCTCGGCGCCATCTCCAATCACTACATAGGTGCTCTTGCGCCCAAAGCGAGTCACAATGCGCTCATAGCAGGTTTCCTGGCCTGATGAAGAGAAGGAAAAAAATAAAAATTATTATAAGTTGACAAGGACATCAATATGTCAGGATATAAAGGTAATTCAAGTATTTAATTTAAGTAGGAGTGATGAAGTGTTAAGCATTTATGAAAGATTTTATATGTTTTTTTTATTATCGAGCAGCAGGTTTCTATATTAAAGTTCCCTAGTATTTATTCTCAAAAGAATTCTTAGTAGAGCATTCTTTTTGAGCAATAAATGTTAGGAACTCGTAACTATAACCTAACAATTCCATAGATTCTTGTCTCACAAGCTCAGACAGATTTATAAAACTCTTTGCCGAGACTCTTGTAAAACTTTGTTCACCTTATCCACGGGGGGAGGGTCATTCTGGACCTAGAGATGGCTACCAAGTGACATATCCCACGAAATTTTACCAGCGGCCAACAAAGAAGAATGTGTAACTATAAGAAAGGTACATCCAATAAAATGTCACTCCCACGTTTGGTATACACACGAAAGTACCCTACTACATGACTATTGGGATCTATGTGACTACTCTTTCTTTCATCTTTAGAGGTGATGTTTGTGTCATAGTCGGATATGAAGATTTTTTGACAGGGTATAGGAATACAATCTCACAATCAATCTCCAATAAAAGTTAAGCTGGTTCGGTACAACTGAACAAATCCTTTCCTGGTTATAAGTAACAACATTCACGGTAAGCAGACCTAGCCGTACTACTTACTCGTCCTACGTACCAGCAACCTCCCAATCTCAATTGTGGTTTGTGGTTACTGAGCATTGTAGACCTTGGAAAACTAGGCGTTACCGTGTCCAACTCCTGTAACTCTTGAGAAGTCAAGAAAGAATCCTTGCATCCAATTCATACAAATTATGACACCTCAGAAAGAATAAGCACGTCACCTTGTCTCTTTAGACATAGAATCTTGGTGCCCGGTAAAAGATGCAATACAATACCCTAAACTTCTCAGTATAATACTTTCTCCATAACATTATCCTCCTATTCCATCTTGATCTATTGTATTAATAACTGTAGGCCATTTGGTTCAAAAATATGCTTTGCTTCGGAAACTACTTGGATGAATCAAGGTGTTCCAATTGTGGACTGAGATACTTGTAAAAGCCTTAACAAGCATTTTTAGACAGTTCCGAAACCTTGCTTATTATTTATAATCGAAGAAACTACTATTTCGAACTCCAGCACTTGAATATATTATACATAAGAGCTTAAATACTAACCAATTTTGTGCGCGCTGTAGATGTTCTCTATATTGAAGATGCTACCCAGACCAAAGAGCAGCACCTTGGCTAAAGCTGGCGCAAGCTGCGTTGAGGTGACCAGTACATTGACGCAGTTCTCACGCTGAGCAATCATGCTGAGACACTTGAGAGCAGAGGTGGCCCAGTTATCAGTAGCCACCTCTATCTCTGAGCGTATTTGCAGCCAAGCATCGCGCTTGCTCTGACCCAGCAAAGTGCCAACACTGAAAGAAAAGCAAGCATTAGTAAGGCCATATCTGTAGAGTGGTCGGTCAAGTTAACTTACTTGCTACGGTACACATTGTAAATATCTTTAATCTTGCGATAACGAAACGCCAGCTTGCGCATCCAATCCACTCCGCCACGCACGCCAGTGGGCAGACAGAGATTAGGCGGTGCACCTGGTGGCGTGCCTGTATGAAAACCATCGGTAGCAAAATTATATGTGCTTAAGTCCTGACCATTATCATCCGAGCTGACGTCATCAATATGCACCTGATCGCATTCCTCAATCTCATTGAAAAAGAAATGTGTATCGGCCATATTGAAAACCATCTCCTCCATGCGAAATGCAATAGTCATCAGCGTACTATGATCTTTGGTATAGCGATTGGCATAGCTGCCCGAGAGCAACGTATGAAATATGATCAACGTTTCGTCCAGGTCCCATATAAAAACACGCTCTGGTGGCTTAACCGTCTCGCTATTGGCCGTATCCGAGGCCGTACTGCGCGTAGGACTGGGCTGCTGATGACGCCTGCCTCTGGCACGTCCACTCTTGCCCGTGGGTGTGCTCTTAGGCATGGCTGCAGTATTGCTGCCGCTATTGACCGTGGAGCTGCTGCCACCGCTGGAGTTCAGCGAAGCAGCCACAGCCGCATTTACAGACACTGCCGTGGCAGCTGCATTGGGTGAGATCGGTATGGGCGAGTGTGGCGAGTGCGTGGCCTGATGCACGGGCGTGGTTGAATGCGTATCCGTTGGACTCTCCGACAAGTTCGAAGAGGCGGCCACATGAAAACCATGGCTGGCACTAGAACTGGGCGAACTAACCGCATACGGCGAATAGTTGGCCGGATTATAATAGTTGCCATACTGATCGTTATAGTAGCCGCCGTAGTCCTGCTGTGCCGCAGCGGCGCCACCGCCAAACTGCGCAAAGTTGTTGTAGCCAGCATAGGGATTGCTATACAGCTGCGAGCTGTTGTTGTTACTGCTGGCATAGGTGGGCGTGAGATAGGCTGCAGCAGCCGCAGCAGCGCCTGGCTCCATCTTGGCCGAACGCGCTGCAGCTGCTGCCGAGCTGGCTGCATATGGCGATCCATAGCCGGAGTAGAAGGGTGGCGTATACTGCTGCATGCTGTTGTAGTAGTAGTAGTCATGCTTACTATCATAAACCGCAGCAGCAGCTGCAGCCACGGCAGAGCTGTTGACGGCGGCAGCAGAGCTGCTGTCCAAAGGATTGGCGCTGGCGCAGCTGTAAAGATTACTGCCGGTAACAGCAGAGGCAGCGCCATTGTCCAATACGCTGACATTGCTAACATGACCGGGACTGCGCGACTCTGACTTGACCGAGGGCAGCTGCTGCTGTTGCTGGGCTTGGAGCTGCTGCTGCTGTTGCTGCTGGCTTTCATGCCAGTGCGTCATGGCGGCATCGGCTGCTGCGGCATCGGTAGCGCTGCTGCTCTGCTGATATGTGGAGAAACTGCTCGCAGCTGATTGCGCAAAGGAGCTGAGCGCGGCATGGGTGTGTGCGGAGGCAGCGGAGACGGCGGCTAGGCTACAGCTGCTGGCATTGTGCGTATTGGAGCTGCCACCGCCGCCGCTGCCATAGTGACCGCTGAGCGTGGCCAGAGAGTTAATGGTAGGCTGCAACGGCTGACTTTGCGGCGGCACCCCCAGCGGACTGCATTGGCTGGGCATGCCTAGACCTAGGCTGCTACCCGCAGCGACTGTGCCGCCGCTGCTCGGTCCATTGCTGGCCAACACGGCGCTGCTGCTGCCTGCCGTCTGCAGTTGGGAGTGCGTCGTTTGTTGTTGTTGCTGCTGTTGCTGCTGCTGTTGTTGTTGTTGGGGCAAGTTGACGGCCTGGGCGCAGAGACTGTAAGTGCGGAAAAAAAAAAGAGAAAATTTTCATTAGAAAATTGCAAAGGAAAATGGTTGGGGAGTTAGATATTTTTGGGAAAAAGTCAAGTCAAGTTGTGTCTTAGGCTGCCATAAGTCTGAATACCTAATTTGATCGAGACCTAGACCTAGCTTTTAAAATTCTGGCACAAATCAAAAATCTTGCCAAGGGACGTCAAAAAGCAGTATCCCAGTATGATTGAAAACTCTCCGCTTCTTGAATGACTTCTCCAAGAACTGCTGCTAAGAAAAAGAGTTGGAAACGATTCGTGCCCAGTCCTAATCAGCAGAAATATAAAATCCGTATGTGGTTCCATTTTAAACTGCTTTTTATGCCTGTCTGATTACAGAGATACAGTTGGACACTAAAGATTCTATGATATCAGAACGAGCCGATCCACAGCTCTATAAGTCTGTCGAATACTTGGCCAGCTGATCTTTCAAATCTTGCCTTATTTTTCTTACTTATTCTATATTCTGAGTAGCAGGGTACATACAGGGTGGATATATCCCTGGAATGGGGCTCATCATCGACTAACTTCGCCTGAATAAAATTTGGTATAGTTAGCTGTAATGATCTTCGAGATCGACGGATAGAAAAACAGATGAATAGACAGACAGCAGGAGATGTTATGCATTTTAGTATAAAAGGCATCTACCACGCCCTCTCTCCCCAATACAAGCATTACCCAAATCTTGATGCATGGGTACAGAGCATAAAACAAATTTCCAATAATCTTTAAACTGCCATAAAATTAACGGCATTTGTTCTTGGTCCCAAACCAAGTCAAGTGTGTCCTACAGGCCGCGGCCACTCTCTAAATCTTGTCAAGTGCAAGTGCTATAAATATTTTTTCGTCCGTTTTTTTTTTTTTATTATAATTGTTATTGTTGTTCCTTGAACGAAGTAGAAAACCTAGGCAATCGTTTGAAATAATTTGAAATGCTGTTCAAACCGGCACTTGAGTTGCTGCCATTGGCGGCATGTGCGTGCCAAGAAATCGCTTGAGCCTGTACGCCCGTATCCCTAACGTTACTAACGTCCCTTGTTCCACTTGTCTGTCTACGCTTAGCATGTGTGCAGCAAATGTTGACTCAATGCACTGAACAAAAAAAGGCAGCGACAATATTTTTTCGCTTTTTATTTATATTTTATGAGATTTTTTATTTTTGTTGTTATTGTTCTTGTAGCTGTACCTAATTATTCTACTCTTAAGCATTCTTGAATGAGGTCTACAAATTAAGTGCACTAATTTTTATGTGCCCCTAAAGTCTAATTCAATAAAATTTAAAATTTAAAAACAAAACAAGAAATAAAATAAATCACGAGCAACAACGAAATAAAAAAATGCAAAGATACATAAATAATATTATTGTTGTTGTTTGTCAAACTCAGGAGCGGTATGTGAGTTTATTTGGTTTTGGTTTGTTGCCGTTCGGGGTAACTTAATCCTTTTCGTCTGCAATTAAATGGAGTTGTTGGATTGACGGCCCAAATGCCTACACATAACACAGTTATAGCTACACACACACACACACACACACACACACATACATACATTTATATATAAGGTAGTACATATGTATGCGTAATCAGCTGACTGGTGAGCTTGTATGTCAGCATAATTAATCAAATTTAATTCGTACTGCTCTAAACGAAAGGTAGCCTTAATTTTGTGATTTATTTTGTAACGAGTAGCCATATCAGTGCTATAAAGATAAGCGTTGAAGTTCTTTTTATTATCAATCAATAAGCAAGCTTGGGAAATTCTACAAACTGGTAGGTGATTTACAGATAATAGATAAAGTTATTTAACCAATTAAAAGCCAGCCAATAAGAAATGCATTCCAAAGGGCTTTTTTTTAATACATAATGGTAAAATTATTCACATGTTCCATGTTTCTCATTCACTTGGGGTAAGTCGGAACAAGCTAGACTTGTACCAATTAGTAATGCTGTTAATCAGATTGTTAAGCATATGCTTGAGCCGGTAGTACTTAAAAAAAAAAACACGCAATCTAGAGTTAAGCACACATATACTACAGCAGAAATTGGTACCAGTGTATATGAAATGAAAATATTCGTTGCAGCGGAGGTTTTACCACGAAGTTTGTATGCATATGGATTTAAATCCTTTTTGGCAGTGGTCCATTAGATTTTCTAAATTTTTGTCCAATGGTTTGAATTACGATTATTTATATTGAACCTGATAAATTAAGGTTTCGTTTTTATCATGTCATATTTATTTAAAGAATTTGAAATGTTTTTGAAAGGAAACTTTAAAGTTTCCAGCTGGATAAGTAAAAAAAAAACTGCACCCAATGATTTTAAAAACCTGATCATGCTATAGGAATATTAGGTATAAAAATTTTCCCAAAATTTCACCTCTTAAGGCCCATACGCAACTCGAAATATTTCGCAAGGAATGACAAAACTTCATATATCATAAACTTAACGCTTTATGGCTTAATTTAAAAACGTTTTTAACTTTTTATTCAAATTTGACTAAACTACTTACATTTTTGAATTAAAATGTATTTACGTTTTGTAATATGTTCCTATAAAATATCTCAATCATTTTTTTTTTTTTTTAATCCCTTTATAAGATTTGAATATGACTCAAATCAGCAATGTTTAAAATATTTTTCCGCTAAAAAAAGATTTCATTAAAAATATTTCTTTAACTACTCGTTATGTTTTCCAGTGTTTCTAAATTTACTTTATTTTTCGGCCGTGCTCCGGAAAACGAATCCGAACATTTTATTCGGATTCATTTTGAACCACATGTTTGGTGCTCTCAATTTCACCAAAACGAATTTTTTATGTGATTCGAAACCAAATCTTTTGTTGCAAGAGGAGTTAAAACGAATTGGAAAAATAGGTTTAAAAGTGTACGCATTTTAAACTAAATATTCTTTGATATTTTCCGATTCTACTTTTGTATTTCAACTTAAATATTTATTGACAAATATTTTTAATTATTTTTTTATGAATCAACCCAAAAAATAGCATGCGATATGGTCCATATCTTTCATAAGAAATGCTAATGTCTTGCTTAAATGGTTCATGTATAGCATAAAAAAAAATCCCTTTTAATTTCGAAAGGTGTAGAGCTGTGCTAGCAAAGAGTAAGGGAAATATGAGTAGATGGCGAGAACAAAAAAGTTGGAGTTGGGAGCATGCAAAAACGAATCTGAATAAAATTCTTCGTTTTCGTGGTTCGTTTTCCATTATAAAACCCCAAAACTAAAGTTTTGTAATCTTGAAAATACCAAAAAATTAACGTCTGGTTATTTAATTAAAAAACATTTCTTCCCAAAAAAATAAGAATGATCACAATTTTTTCGAGTGAGAAAATAAAAATTATATAAATTCGGTGTCCCAAAAATAAAAATAAGTTGTGTACGTTTTTGTGCTGAGTTCTACTTTTAACTTTCATATATTCAGTACCTAGTAATGTAGTCCCGAAACTAAAACAAATCTACATTGACTACGCTACACTTTCCAAGCATCAAAACTAAAGCACAATCATGCCTGTTCTGGATTTCAATTTCAATTTCGACTTGTCGATTAAAAAATAAATTTCGTCGTTTGTTCAAAATCTTAAAAAATTTCGGGTCTGGGTTGAATTCGCTCTGTCGACACGCCTGATCATCATAGTGCACACTAAAAATCTTTTGTAATAATCTAAATTCCAAATTTTTTAAAATGGTAAAAAAATCCGTAACTGATGAATAGTTTAAACTCCTAAATTACCTACCGTAACTTATTATTTAAAATTTTATATTTATGCAGGGTATTTCAGCTTCAGCACTCAATTCCTAAAATATTTCTTGATTATTTCCATTCCGTTTTGGTTTTTTCCTTTTAGTCAAAGAGTTTTGTCTTACTCTGTTTCCATTTAATATTTATTAGTATGCCCAAAATTTGTAGCAATTTTTCATAATTTTACATAAATGAAATGGGAAGGTAAATTAAGTCCCCAATTTCCTAGGGAATTTGACACCTACAGTTTTGGAACATTTGTCTTCAAAAAGAGCATTGGAATGGAGCGGATTGGAATGAGTTGTTGGGGGCGTAACAGGCAGGAAAGTAAATGAGTAGAGTGTGTGAAAAACGACGCGTGCGCTTAACGAGCACAATGTTTGGGGTTTTTTTTTTTTGGAACAGACAGGGGGAAGCGAGTGCTGTTTGATTGGTTTGGATGTATGTGTGCTTGTGTGTGTGTGTGTTTAGGTTATGGGGAAAGACTGAGAGCAAATACGTTTCAGAAGTCTCTGCTTCAAACAAAAGGCAGCATTTAATGTATGCCATTGAGTCTGTCTGTGCCTGGTCTTTGGGTCTGTGCTGCCGTTAAGCCCTCGCCTTAAGCCCTTAAGTAGTTGGGCGCGCACTTGGCAGCTAAACTCCGGTACTCTGGCTATAGTGTTGCCTGCAACTGCCAAGTGTTAAGTGCTGACACTTTGGTTCTTTTATTTTATGTCAACTCAGGCAGGCACAAAAAATTCCTTGAATTCTTGTTTAGTTCGAACACATGCAAAATCTTGTACATAGTGCGACTACTCTTATGTTCCATATTTTTGTCGCTTTTTTCATTTGAAAACAATTGAAATTTTTTTTTTTTTTTTTTGGCATATTTATGAGCACTTGTTGCCGCGTGTGTGCCAAGTGTGAAGAAATTTTGAAATGCCCTCAAAATTGTTACAAATTGTCTATGCTTACAGCTGTACCCAATCATACTTACCGATTGCGTTCATGTGTATCCGTATGCTCTGTTTTGGGACGTTTAACCTGCGAAATGACAAAAAAAAACAAGATTTGTTTAATTTTTTAATACATAAATATAATCGTTATATAAAAGTTTACAATTTTTGCTGGCTTTAACAAAAATTTAGCAAGTTGTTTATAAACAAGTCATTAAGCATCCATCAAAAAAATGCTGAATTTTAACATTTTGCATGCAAATTTTATTTAGGTTTTTGAAGCCATCACACTGATATGTAGCACATAAACAGCGCATTTTACATAATTCGCAATTGTCATTTAGCTGTGTCTGCAATTTTATGTCGCGCACTGTGTGCGTGGGAAAAAGTTTTATTGGGTTAATGGCGGCGCCATTGTCATTGTGGGCCATGTGATCGAGCAAGGGCTTATTGAGTGTTGAAATTGGCTCGAGAAGGGTACAGAAAGAGTCACGCAAAACAGCAGGTAGTCTACAGAAGTCACTAGCTTGGTTGGAGGACATGTCAAGAAGCCTTAGAAAAGCACAAGGAAGCCCCAGGCAGACGCATTAGTAGGGAGCACAAACCAAAGAGCTGGAACTTCGGTCAGTCGCACTGCAAGTCGCATGAAATATGGGTTCAAAACAAAAAGGAACTGACTTGTGAGGTCAGCTTATAGTATCTCGATATCGTTTCCTTATCTTGTATGTATGCAAAAAATTTTGTGACCATAAAATTTGTTTTACATATTTTGATTACTAAAAGCTGCTTTTTTTCTTGGAAGGTAGTTACTTTATAGAAAAATCATCACGTAACGAAATGAAATATGCTGTGTACTCCCTTACAAACTGAACGTCGTCTTAGTCCCAGGCTCGATTTTAAGTCACAACTAAGTGAAAGATACTTTATTTCCGAGGGTGGTGTTATTTTATTGATTTATTAAAATTTTATATAAGTGTATGTTTTAAATGTCCTTTATATCGACTATAACTCCTAAAAAAGGGGCCGAAAGGGGTAATCTTCTCTAGTGTTCTGTTAGAACCAAAGATTTTTGTTAAAGACTCTGACTATTTAACAGTTTATTCAATTTTCCTTATTTTGATTTTGTTAACGACATAGTTCAAGTTGGATTTCAAAATGTGTATATAAGTTCCACAGCACATGGCTCATAAATCAACTGCACAGTTTCTGAAAGCATAGTTAAATACCAAAAACGCTCCATTCAGATTCTTTAAATGAGCGGGACTCTGCTAAGGCAATGGACTGGATTTCCTTAAATCACGCTAACTTCGTAAATAATTGTCGTATCGAGAAAGCATTTTTGAATATATGACTAAATACCTTTACAAGGGTATACTTCGTATTCGGAAGCTTTAGTTAGAATCTCGAAATGAGCAGGACTCCGCTAAAGGCTGGGTTTTCTGAAACCAGTCTTACTTCTGAACCAAACTTCGGAACATCTAGGATTTTATACATTTACAAGGTTATACATCTTCGAAATCTTTAGTCGGAATCTTGAAATTAGTTCTAAATATACTGTACGATATAGAACAAAAAGTTCTAAATCAAATTCTATAATTTTATAACTTTACACGGATATGGGTGTTCCTAGATTGGAAATTTCAGTCGAAGAGATATTAATGTATTGAATGCTATTGAGCTGCTGCCATTCTTAGTGGTATAACTCATGTAACCTGGTTTTGCGGGGATACCTCACAGACCACACAACGTAATTTATAATTTTTGACAAATTTTGAAAACTTTTTGCGTCTTTCAACGGTAGCCTTAAGAAACGCTTTGCTTTGGACTGTCAGCAAAAGCTGAGCTTGCGTGACTCGGAACTTGAGTTCCTTCAGGGGTGACTACGACTGTGACTGAAATGCAAAACGCAACGTAACCCTTTACTAAACTAATTTATGGCACAAGTTGACAACGTAAACATTAACACAAAACCAGCAGTGCAACAAAAGCTACAGAAACAACAGCAACAACAAACAGGAGACTGAGAACTCATGCTGCCTCATCAAGCCAGTCAAGATATACTCTGATACTGGGCCCGCTGCTCATATAAAGACCTGTTTGAGCAGCATCTTTAAAGAAATTCCTGTGATCGTAATCTTTTGTCTCTCTGACTGCTTTAGAAGAAGATTAAAACACACTCATACAATAACAATAAGGTGAACACGGAGCTAAGACGACGACAAATTTTTTATTAACTCGCCCGCGTAGTTGTCCGGCCCCTGTGCGCCTGGGCCTGGCCCTGTACCCGGGACCTAAAACCCAGTCGATAAACATCGAAATAAACAACAAAAATTTGTACATTTCTCTGTTCTTACTTTTTTCTGGTATTCTTTGTATGTGTGTGTGTGTGTGTGGGGCACGACCTATGCGCCTTAACACTTTGGCACGTTAATTACGTGGGACAATCGACGACAATCGCCAAGTGTCAATCGCTGCAACCATAATCAATATTTTGGTTTGTTTGGATTATTACGTGGCTTAAGATTCTCTAAGGGGCCAGGGGACGCAAGGGGGGGCAGTGAGCTGCACATAAATTACATGCAGCGCATTGTCGCAGTTGAGTTATGGCGTGTTAATTTTTACGATTACGGCTTAAACTTAATTAAAATGTGATTAATGTCGTCGCAGCCATGCCATAAACGCACTGAGTCAAACCAAGCCTGGGTTATTATGGGCCAGAGCTATTTAAATTGTCATAAAGTTTCCTGGCATAAGCTCCAGCTTCTTCCGCGCCGTTATTTATGCTCTATTAATATTTCGTCTTAAAACATTTACACAGCCTGGCCAATGTCCAATTTGTGTCTTAGCCAGAAACGTGTTATAGTTGACGGTTTTGGCAAATGACTTTGGCTCAGACAGTTTTGACTTTGTTTTAAAAAACTGCAAGCTATAAAACCTTGTCGATTCAGGATATTGTTATTGGCCCACGGTTTATGAGTGTTGTTCTCATTGTTATTGCTTCATTTAAGAGAGCTGTCAAGTAGAAGGCGCATTAAGCTGTTAGCTGAACGAACGAGATTGTTACATCTAAGATAGTTACAGAGGCGTATCCAAGAAATAGTTTCGAGAGTGTTTACACATCAATGTCAGTGTGGATTCTGACTAAAGAGAATATAGCTATTAAAATTAAAAAAATCACATCGATCCAACACTGCAAGTTACATCAAAATTCTTACTGAGGCTCAGAGCCTGAAAATTGTTCGCGGAATTTAAAACCACGAATAAGAACAAAAAGTTACACTTTTTTGTTTGGCTTGCTTTTTTTGAAGCTTTTCAGTGGGGAGATTGAAGCCATAGTTTCAAGATACCAGAGAGACTTAATTTGAAGATTGCCATGAAATTCATTAAGGAATCTGTTTAAATATTGTTAATTGGACTCAAATTTTTTTTGATACTGTGGATCCAGAACTTTAACTTTGACTGCATTTCTTAGTGCAAATGGGAACAAGATGTTTTTGGATTCCAAAATAGCACTGAGAATCTTTCTAGTCGGTACTATGCTGTTCGATGTCACTAACATTGGCGGTAGTATAATTTTTGTCGACTCTTAATGGATTAATGAATGAGATGAATGAAAATGAATAAAATGATGATGAATGAGAATAAAATCTTATTTTCAGTATATGTATATGATAGTCAGTTCGTTAAAATCAATTGCAAACAGAAATACAAAAATTTGGTATTTTATATGGTGAGAAAACTATCTCTGGAGGCATTCTTGAAAAACGCACTCCCTCGTTTGGTACACAGAAGGGTTTTTTCACAAAGGAAGTCAATTACTGGCCTTTGAGTTGCGCAACCTAAAACAGTCCTAAGAATTTATATCTGATTCACCATATACAAAGCTAGAGTTGTCCGATATGCGGAAATATATTGTAGTTTTAATAGACATATGCTATCGAATAGAAAGTTCGCCAATAAACAAATTTTGTGTTATTAGGCAACTACTTATGCTATCAAAACTAAAACAACGTTTAAAATGGACAAAAACTCGTTTATTTACTAGAAAATGTCGGCTGAAGGAGCACGTGAGAAAGCATCGCTAGTTTCAGCACCTGCATTTTTTGTGAAACCGAGTACAATTCCTTGCAAAGCATATAAGTACATGTATGTAAGTATATGTGTGGCTCCCTTGCAAGAAGGAGAACAACCCTCTTCAGGTGACGTAGAATCATGGTGCTTTCGTAAACCAATAAGAACCACCAAGCGATTTATTTCGGCAATGAGACCAGCTGAACAACAAAAAATCCCTAAGTAGCATTCTCCTACTTATATTATACTAAGGAAACCCTGTGATAACTTTAAGCTAGACTTTCTTATTTGGAAAGCATTACTAGCTCTTACTAACTTAGCAATGCACCTCATACATTGTTCTCTGATAAAGCATTAATTTACTTAACCTCACAGCAAAAACAATAAGTTACGTTTTTAAGGTAACAAACTTATGCGTAGAAGCCCCACAGCTGCTCATCAACCAAGGCGAAACCCCGAGCACCGACGGCAACTCAAAACTATACACTATAAAGTAAGTAGTCGGAGACGTAGACTAGAGTGTGATTCAGTCACTCCCTTGAAGCCAAACCCTCTCTCCGTCAACCCTCACTCTTGTCACTTTTAAAGCTTCGCTAATTTATGTGGCGCTGCTTGTAGAATCTAGTTTGATGACGAGTATAATTTTATTACCTTTGGCTCAATCATTTTATCAATTAATCCGCAGCGTGTCGCTGCATAGTTATAGGGCATTAGTGTGACCATTTTTATATGCTTTACGCCCACTCACAAGCACACACGGGCACACAAACACCGTACACAAAAGCTGACGCTCAGTCAACACGCACTCTTTTTCTTTTAACTCTTTGCTACAGCTTTGCTTTTTATTTTTGTACTTATAAATTTTAATTTTTTTTTAATTTAAATTAACATAAAAAAATCACCAACAACACGAACACGCACTAAATAAACTTCGCAAATGTGTTAAACTTTAAAATTATGACGGACTCCGCTAACGAACCGTGCGCATGAAAAATAATACTCAAATGAACGCTGTTTCAGGCAAATGTCAAGGAAACGTCAGTGACGACAACAGACGACGAGACTTTGAGCGCGTTTTGCTGACTTTGAGTGAAAAATCGTTCTCTGGCGCATGAGCAGTTTGCTGCTGGGCTGGTAGTGCAAAGAGCACGCAAATGTTACTTAACAGCAACATGTTAAAATTGAGCGTTATTTTTGAGTTGCTGTTAATTCGACTCTGACTCAGCGTATTGCTGCGGCAATTGTATTGGTGCGCGAGTTCACTCAAAACAAGTTTGACATTTGTGTGTGCAAACAGCACGGCATGCTATGCGCTGCACTGCTCTACGCTGTCACAGCAATGGTGCTTGTTTTTGGCTCCGCCCAAAACCCAAAACCCACAACACCAGGGTGAGTTGCCATTTGCCCGACGCCAAAACTCACTCCAAAACAATAGAAAATTGTTTAGCTGCCGTTTTTCATGCGTACAATTTTTGGATGCGGGACGCCCAAAAACAAAAATCCCCGTCAATCAAAATGCCTTGGAATAGATCCATAGAGACAGAGAGAGTGCGTCGCCATTTAATATATGTATGTACATAAATTAATTAATAATTCAAAATTGGCAAGAAGAAGAGCCGTCAGAGTGCTCGTCTTGGTGGCCGCTTCATTAATAAGTCAAATTATACAAATTAATAAACTAATCATATAAATATCAAATTGCCTGAATTTTCGGTTATTTTATTGTGGGGGGGAGCTTGCTTTTCTTTTAAACACAAAATCAATTTACAATCGAAACCGCCAACAATTTTATTGTTCAACACCAAAAATAACATTAAAAAAAACACAAGAAGAACAACAAATACCACAGCAATAAAATATTAGCCACAGGAAATTCAAAACATTTCATAGCTTTGATATTTAGCTGTTGTTTTTGTTTTTATTTTTTTTGTAGGCAACAAAATTTATTGGATCTTATTTTGAGTAATTTAAAATCAAACAAGAAACACGCTTCAAAATTTACTGCTCGCATACCTACTACACCCAATGCCTTTAAGTGTAAGTCGATCCAAAGTGTGCCCATATATGGGTTCAGATATTATGTGCACATATTATATGGTAGCCATGCGATATGCTTTGATATTCCCATAAACAAATTGACTTTCAGTTGAAATCACTTTTGATTTACTTTTAAACATGGAGAGAGTAGAAAGCTATCGCTTTGTTTATTACTTTGTCAAATAGCAGTTAATCAAATATTTAATAAATTGAAAATAAATATACCATGTAGTTTTAAGACCATGCAGAAGATTTGGCAAAAACCTTTCTATTTTTTTTAAATGGTAAAATTCGGACGCTTCAGCACTTTAAATCTAGATCTTTAACTTTTAAGTTCGTTTGCATCGATAGGAGGGTGCTCCGCCCCCTGCGTGCTTCGCACACCAACCCCCGAATGGTCTGCTTTATGCAATTCAGATCATCCAGACTATTATATACACTGTACAATTCTCAATTTCCATAATGTTCATCCCGCCCGACTTTCAAATACCCTGAAACAATGCAGGTCGCTGCTCGAATTCACAACTGGAACGTAATCGTTTACAATGGCTCCTTAGATACTGTTCTGCTTTATATCCCAATGACTTAATTATCATAAATGGTAGCCGAGGTGACATTAATCTTTCCTCTAATGATGTTAAGCTTTTTAAACATTCTGGTAAACCTTTTAAATCTGAGCCATTTGAAATGCAATTTTTGTGCTTCCTACCTGCCTTAATTTGGGTCAATGACGACGAAAGGATGCGAGCTGTAATCAAATGTGCAATCGTAACTAAGTATTTCTTATAGTACGTCGAAAATTACCTCGTTGTTGATCTATGTCAACCGAGACGTTTTATGGGCTGCCTATCTTTGCGAAGTTGGGCCATACCAACGTGGCGCTCTCCTCGTGCGATTTCTCGTTCTTCTTCAGTGGATTGATTCGCAATTTTCCGAAGCCTAATTGATTACGGCTTTGTTGAGAAAGATTCGATCTTCTTCGTGGTGGCAATACTTGCGCAATTATATTTAATAATAACACTCGTACTAAACAGACAAATCGACGGTGCTATTCGGGTGAAGCCGAATCGCAACAAATCATAGATCATCAAAATCTGTCCAGCTGTTATTGAGTCAAAAATGGTGTCACTAACACAACTTTGTTAACGGTCAGAAGGAGGCGTGGCAGACCCAATAAACTATATATATTCTTGATCAGCATCAACAGCCGAGTCGATATAGGCATGTCTATCTGTCAGTCTGTCCGTATGAGTAAACGGATCTCAGAGACTATAAAAACTAAAGGCTGAAATTTTACCAAAAGATGCGCATAATAGTCACGCATATAAAAATTTTCGATTTATGTCGATATCTGGCCCCCTCCCCCGTAAGAAAATTTTGCGCTTTACTTCTTTTATAAGTTATTCTGTTAACCAGGACGGAGACGAATCCAACAAACCATAGATCATCAAAATCGGTCCAACCCTTCTTGAGTTATAAATGGTGTAACTAACATAACTTTCTTTTATATATAGATATAGCAAATTCGATAGACAGAAATATGTTTTTTAAAGATATTAGACATTTATTATATAATAAAATTTTTGATAATGGTCTGCGAGAAATTCCATACTGTTTTTTTTGTACTTTTCGTTTTCCAACTTAACTTAATTTCAATAACTTTTTTCAACAGAACTACTTCTCTACACTTTTACTGAACAATGGATAGCTCAAAATAAAAATGTAAGTGATTTTTTCTTTTTTTTCTGCAATTTTATTTAGGTTTTGGGAATTGGGGGATTATAATTTTTCGATGGAAAATCGTTATAATGAGATTAAAATATAGTAAATCAGTACAGTACGACAAGTTCTGTTTTTACATGGTCTTTCTTTGCACGGATTTGATTTAACACGCTCTAGAATAAAAAAATGGATGGCGTTTTTATTTATTATCGATTGAGCACTATTAAAAAAATTTAAATGATTGAAATTTTAAAGAAAAAATACTTTTATTAGAATAATATTTTAGAAATTTAGTTTGGAAATTCCCCTATCAAATTTATTTTCTTAGCAGCTTAAGTATGTAGTTCATTTCTTTTTTTACAAGGTTCTGTCTGGAACGTATCTACCACGTAAAAACAGAATTAAGTGTACCTGAAAATAAATCATATTAGGCCAATGTTCGTTGTAGAGCTGTTCGTTGTAGGGTGGTTTGACTGTACTAGTTTTAAGAAAACAAGCGCAACCCAAATTTTGAATAATCAGAAGACGTTTTGAAACTCGCAGAATGTCAGATTCTGTATTTTAAGCTCGTTTGCCTTTGACCTTCCAAAAAAAGAAGGAAATAAAAGCTTTCCTCTTAGTAAGCGGTCCACCCAAGCAAAAATCGTTATTTCAATGTATTAACAAAAATATTAAAGATTCTGAATATTAAGTCATGTGTTCTATATTTTTACTGATATTTTAAGAAACCAAACCTCTAACGTATACAAAAATATTATGAAGATTTCAATTTGTTAAGGGCTTTCTAAAGTGTGCCATGAACACAAATTTCGAAGAAAATACATCTAAAATTCAAAGTACTTGCCCTCGCTAGCAACACGTTTTCCCATACCTCTTGTTATTTATTACGATACTGTTTTCGATAAGCGGCACGACTAAATAATAAAAATAATTAAATTAAAATTTACTAAATACAAAAAACAAAAGATGGAAGACTCAGTTTTTACAGGGAAAGTTGAAGTACGAGCCCTTCTTGTAACCGCCCTTGAAGCAATGTTTTAAAAGGCGCCGCCTTGGCGCTCAAAAAAAAAAAAATGAATGAATTAATTTGTATATTAAATTCAAACAAAGTATTTTTTTTTTAGAATAATTATAGACAAATAACGAGTAAAGAAGCTTTTGAAAAAAAATTCTACTTCGGCCATTAGGTTGCCACAACGTGTTTCAAAAATTATAAGTAATTGAAACATTCTTTAATAAACTTAATTTGATCTCATAGAAAACGAAATATTTAAATTTGATTAAATTATTAATGCACTTAATAATTTTTGTTGTGATCTGATATTGTTTTCCGTACCCATCAACTTTTCGAACTTGTCATCTTCGCAAGTTTTATATTCCATTGAAGTTGACTGCGTTAGACAGCCACTTTCGTACGGAAAAAAAATTTTTGACTCAAAGTTTTTTATTTGCGTTCAGTTACGTCTTCACGAATTTGTATGCAGCTTTAGTCGTGATTTTTCGTTCATGGAATACAAAATTTTGTTCACGAAATATTAACGAATAACTGAAAAAAGTGCCCAAAAACATGTTTTTCGAAAAAATCTCGAAAACGGGGCATAAAAAAAAAAAAGTTGTTTACTTACCATTTCGTTAAATGATTTTTCAGTGCTTAAACAAAATGAATGTTTTTCATTTATACGACTTTTAGGTTGGTTTTTTTTTGAGTTTAAAACAGTGTATTATTTAAAAAAAAAAATGTGGCATATATTCGTCTGTAAAAAGCTGCCTACATACTGGTGTAGGAATCCAGCTTCTTATTTGTTTCCAGCACGATTTTATACAAATAGGAAAATTTATTTTAAAATATTTTAACGTTTTACATTTTTTTCTGTTTTACTTATATAAAACTAGTTGTATGTATATTCTTTGATATAACTCAAAAACGGTTGGATCGATTTTCATAATCTTTGATTTGATTGGAGTCTAGTAAAACTTCGGAAAATGCACAAAAAAATGTATGAAGAAAATTGGTTTTCTGGATTGTCAGATTTCGATTAATTTTTTTCTCCATTAGTTTTTTTAGGAATCTTGGCATATTAACTATTTTTTTCAAGTACAATGCGCTTATGATTTCCTTATAAATACCTTGCGAGCTCTCTATAGGAAATTCGACAGTAAATGCAAAAAATTAAAATTGGCAAGTTTGAAATTTTTAATATTAGAAAACCTTGCCTAACTCCGTTAATATCAGGCAGAACAACATCAGTCGGATTCACTAGTTTATTAATGAATACCTCTTATTTCATAACAAACAAGCTATAAATCAAAGTGTCAGCATATATTAGTACAATTATTATTTTACTCACTAATAATAAATCTCATAACCTATGAGTCATTTACATATGTACATAATGTACTCTAATAACGACTTAATGCAATTCCTAGCAACAGAATTGTACACCAATATTGACTTTTTAAATGTTTATTTAACACTTAATTTGCCAAACGACTAAACAAACATTAATGGCTTATCAATTGAATATGAAGTTACGTAAACAAAACAGGCTCACTGTACCACAAAAACAACAACAACAACAACAACAACATCGACAGCGACAACAAATGTGACATACAATAAGTGTAGACAATAAAGTGCTGTACATATACATATACATAAGCATAAATACATACATACATATATACATATGTACAAGTGCCCAGGAATTCTCTCTAATAAAATTCAAGTCAATTTGGTGCCACAGTTGCCACCTGCCAAAACAAAAACCGAAACCCACAAAAAAAGTGACGTAAAAGCTTCTACGTTCCACCGACCACCCGTAGTCTATAGCGCCTGTCCCCCCTCAAGCCATTACGTAATTTGAGAGCTTGTATTGCGTATACACACTCACATTCATACTCACACTCTTTTAAATACTCAAGCACACGCACATTATTGTATACGTAATTATTTATTACCATAGTTTTATTTTTTTTAATTTTTGTTTTTAATATAAACAAACAGGGCGTAATTGGCTGGAAATTTTAAACAAATTAAATGACTAATAGTTTTGCCATTTTTTAATTAGAAGTAACGACTAATGCAACTTACAGCTAAAATTAGACAGTAGCTAGCAGAAGTTAACGGTTATATGTAGCCATTTTGGGGAAATGAAGGACATTATGCGCCTTTACCAGGGCTGGAAAC
Organism: Chymomyza fuscimana; assembly: GCA_949987675.1. Taxonomy (NCBI): domain Eukaryota; kingdom Metazoa; phylum Arthropoda; class Insecta; order Diptera; family Drosophilidae; genus Chymomyza; species Chymomyza fuscimana. The sequence goes on along the minus strand of OX465088.1, from coordinate 54,247,846 downwards.
TTTTGTTCGAACCGCTTACAGTGCGTGATCACATATTCCAAGTTTCAAGTCGATAGGGCGAAAAATAAGCGAACCGGCCGTTGAGAATTTTATTCTGAGTAATTTAAATTACTTTAATCATAGAGAAAAGGATTCGTTAAATTTGGTTGCGAAAAACAAACCAATTACCTATGCGCTGAAAACATTTTTCAACCGATATCGATCTTTGCTAGAATGCTTCGAAACTTTCGAACGTCAAACGTGCTTACGATGTCTTCATAAAGAATATACTCTGAGACACCCTTATGGGAGCTATATTATATAACCGCGATATGGAAAAAATAAAAAAGAACAAGCTTCCAGTGACAAGGATCTACATAAACGTATATTTTACACACAAAACAAACCGAGTTTTGAATCCATAAAAAGAAGAAAACTTATTGCACAGAAATTTTCTTTAAAAAAAATCACAAAAATTTTGAAATCCACTTTAGCGGTATCCAAATTGAAAATTTTTTTAAATTTGTCTAAATAATTTTTTTTTCGAAAGTATGTTTTTTTTTTAAAAAAAATTTGAAAAAAATCGTTAAAAATTTTAACATTATTTACAATTTTTAATGTATTTTTTAAAATTTAAATAATATTTTAAATACTCATAATTTGAAAATATATAGAGTGTACAGTTGAGGAGATCTTCCAAATCAACGATATCAATAATTGAAAGACTGAAAAAGGTTCCTTCCATATAAACAGAACACATGCAAAACCTGACTGAGACTGAGAATTAATCGATTCGTAAATTGGGTTAAGCTACTTAAGAGGAAAGATTTGCTTCATATAAAAAAAGACAGTTAAGCTTGTTTAAAAAAAAAACACACAACACATCAAGTAAGATACTATATACAAAGTGCGATTAAATACCAAAATGATCCAAACATTAAACAAAATTTATTTAATTGGTGTCCGTCTATCCGTCGATGTGTTCATTCGTTTCTTGAAGACTAAAAGAGTTAGAAGGGGTACAACATTTTGGGAACTTTTTACGAATTATCGTAAATTTTCTTTAAATTGAACTATTTTGTTCCCTTCATCTCATAATATAGTCACCGAAACAAGAATCAACTGGTACATTTTTTTGATTCCCATATTTATATAGATAGAAGGTAACATCAAGTGTCCTGTCATTAGAACTTTTAGTTCTGGGCGATAGAATTCGAAACACACCTAAGCTCGTAACATTACCTATTTACTAGAAACCATACTTACTTAATAGAGTTGCAGAACTCAATTCCAAAATGTATGCACTAGAAAGCAGTACCACTTTAAAAACTTTAAGTTTTGGGCGATGATATTGAAAATCAATATACTTAGCGATCTACACTGCTGAACTTGTGATGTCACAGCACCCAAACAATTTCTTACGCTCTCAAATAACGGAGCTGCGTAGCAAGGAGTTCAATAAGCCATGGTCTTAACCCATTGACGACCCCCGGCACAGGCGACGACCATGTTGCTTATCTAAAGCGCTCTCACTCGCTGCTCCCGTCTCCGCTGTCCCTTTGCCCACATGCGCTTGAGCAAAGCAAGCATTAAATTTGCCTTAATCGCTTTAGCACGATCGTGAGACAACATGTCGTCAATTATATCTACGGCGATCAGCAGCCAAGCGCGCGAGCGGCACAGCTACCCCTAGGACCCCCCCGAAACACACCGATCAACCAACCAACTTAACCCAGTCAAGTCAGCACTGCCAACTGCTCCATGAGGCTGCTGTCTGTAAACAAATCTGCGCGCAATTTGCTGCATTTGCAGATATTTTTGTAAGAGCCCCCCCAAAGAAAACAGCGACCAGAGGGGGGCTTTTGAGGGTGCTGAGGGTATATAAAGAGCAACAGTCGTTGGCATGTTGCTGAGCTGGGCACATTTGAACAGGCTGCAGGCTGGGGTAGTGCCTGGGGCATTGGGTACTGTGGCCTGGACCCAGGCTGGGCAGCCTGAACGTGCTGATCGTGCGCTGCCGCAAGCCAGCGAAGTGTTTAAGATTTACGTTCAGTTTTGATCGGAGTGGACCTCCCGAGTGTTGTATTAATTTTATGCAGCAGCGTTGAATGCACTGGTGCCACTTTGTTGTTGCACAATCTTCCAGAAGGGGGACTGGTGTTGCAGGCTGAACGACGGTGAGACAGGCCAACAAATAGTCGAAATGCCAGGCAAGTTGGGCGCCATTTTGCAGCCTTTAACACCTGAGCTACACACATACTTACCTCCATAAAGAAACCCATAGTACTTATAAACAGGCCAGGCATGTTGTACGACGATAATCTGGCGCATTTTTACAACTTGATCTTAACATACAAAGTAATGCCAGCAGTTGGAGTGAGATGCAGATAAAGCCAAAGATGCTGCCCAACATCTAGATAAGAGCTGAAGTTGGGAATTAAACTTGTAGTTTGGTTTGCGTTTGGGTTTGGGTTGGCTCGGGATTGGAATTGGGAATTGAAATTGCAGTTTAGGCTTTGGTACTCTGTGCTGTGACCATTTATGTGTCTCTGAATTACTGTAGTTGTGGTTGTTGCTTGTCATTTGTCGCCTGTTTGCTGTTTATTGTTGTAGTTGTTCATGTTGCTGTTGTTGTTGTTGTTGTTGTTGGTTGTCTTGTATGCTCGACACCCCAGTGCGGAGCATACTTGTTACTTGTCGCCAATTCGAGCACCAAATATTTTAAACTTTGCCAAATTATGCAAAATTAAACCATCTCTAGCAATGCGTCATGGTAGTACCGTACAATTAGGTCAAGCTGCAAATAATGCTGATATGATATGATATGGTCGTAATAGTATGGATTGGCATTTTCATGATAAAAGTGTTAATGTCAGCACATGCCAATCCCATGAATAAAACAATGAATGACTGATAGCATTACATTGAAAGTGCAAAGAGCGTTGACCAAAGGCATCAACAACAACAACAACAATTACATCAGTTGCCTTAGAAACTACATATATAAGTAATATACCCGGAGCACATCATAATTTGATGGCTTATGAGAAATCATCAGAGAAGTAATTCATTCATACAAACGAATGTATAAAGATTTTAGCTGTAAAACGTTTTCCACAACATTTCATGAAATAAAAGGAAAGTGTAAAAGTACAGCAGCTTGAAAGCAACGAAGTGTGTGTACACTATACAAAATATTATAAAAATAGTTTTTTTTTACGATGATCTAATAAATATCTGCGAAAATAATTGAAGCGCGCCACTTTTTAGGTTGACCTTTTCGATTTTGATGATTTTTACATATGTGATAGCTTCAAGTTATTATCTTTTAACACCATGGAGTTATGCTTATTTTCTAAGATTACAAGGCACTATACACTATGGCGACCATTGGAGGTGTAATCATTCATATAAGAATAGCTTCCTCAATTATAGCAGTTATATTTTTAATTTTTTTTTGATTTCGCAGTGAATTCACGCCCATAAAATGTCATTGATCGCATTTTTGTGAGAAGTTGGAATCCCTTTTGAATTTTAAAATTAAAAAAAAAATTTTAATAAATTAACTTAAAATTGGATTTATCATTAAATAATTTGTTCAAATATCTTTATTCGCTTAGGAGATATGGCATGTCAAAAAAACGTCTAAAAACAAAAATTTTAATATTTAGCTATAGATAACTCGATAAATAGCACTAGCTTTCACGAAAAACGGCAACCTTTTTTTTCTTAACCACCGTTTTTGAGATATTTTCGGAAAACATAGTCAACAAAATTTTGTGTCGACATGAAAGACGATTAGATCGAAAGGTATTGATGATAGTGCTCTTTCCAGTGATATATAATAAGTACAGATTAGTAAGTAAAAATTATCGAAGTCACAGGCAACCAAAGTCGAAAAAGAGTGTCATTTTTGAAAATTTTCGGAAGTTCCAATCTTCAGTCAATCACACTTTTGTATGAAAAAAAATGTTTAACTCAAAGTTTTTTGTTTTCGTTCAGTTACGTCTTCACGAATTTGTATGCAGCTGTAGTAGTGATTTTTCGTTCATGGTGCCATAACGTCTACAGTTCCTATCCGATTTCGAAGAGCTTAGACTCGAAATATTTGTAAAAGAATTCTCTTTCAGCTTAAAGTTTAACATAATTTTTAAAAAAAAATTTTCGTTAATAAAAAGCATACCGAAAATGAATAATTTTGAATAATGGTCAAAAATGATTAAAATTAATCTGTACATATTATATATCACCGGAAAGAGCACATCAATATCTTTCGATCTAATCATATTTTATGTCGATACAAAATTTTGTTCACGAGATATTGAGGAATAACTGAAAAAAGTGCCCAAAAACATGCTTTTCGAAAATATCTCGAAATCGGTGCTTAAGAAAAAAAGGTTGCCATTTTCGTGTTCACTCGATGACCCTTAAATTTGTAAACTAGTGTAATCGGAATTTTGTAATAAAAATTAACGTTGTTAAGGCTAGTACCACTATTACAAATGTAAAAGTCCTCTAAATCGAAGATGTCGACCTAAAAAGTGGCCCGCCTCACTAATTTTCGCCGATACGTATATGGGCATTTCCCAGAAAAGTCCACATTGAAAAGTTTTCCACAAATATTTTTCAAAAGAGTTTAAAGATTTTCTTTTATTGTAAGATAGCGAGAAATCTGGCTACATAGCTAGATGTTCATGTTTCAGTCAGTTTTGTCTATTTTTGTCAATATATCTTTTTACTTTTAATTTTTATTTTTTTTTGTTTCTGTCACTAAAACGTAACTTAATTAATAGCACAGTTACAATATGACTAAAGTAATAACCTAGTTTTATCGTATTGCTAATACAAATATTGCGACGATAAATCGCCCACAAACATTTTAAAAAAATATAATATAATCAAGTAAATTTGCTGGTTACTCAATAAAGTACTTCAAACAGGAATCCATTAAAACTTGGTAACAAAACCAAAAATGTATTTTTTCTATTTTATCTGAATTAATTAAAAGGTAGATATCTTGAAAAAAAAAAACTTCCTCTCAATGAAACCCATTATGGGGTACATTAGAGGTGGGATACTATCGTTGGCACTATCGATAGTGTAATTTTTCGGATACTATCGATGGTTTCGTTCAATATATCGGTATACTTTGTATGTAAAAAACTTTTTTGACAACTCAACGGACAAAAAATTGGCAAAGTGCTAAACTTGTCAAAAAGAATAAAAACCAGTGGTAACACGTCGAACCTGTTTGACTATCCGACGCTTTTAGAGTCACCCAATCCGATGGAGACCATAAAAAACCAAAAATCGATGAAAGATGAGTGGTGGCACAACCTATAGTATCCCACCTCTAGGGTAAATATGCAAAAAGCCTAGTATTCATAGGTAAACAAAATTATTTATATTTATAACGTAAAATTCTGGTTTTATTTTTTGAATTTTGCTGCATCAAATCGATTTGATTCATATTAATTGATTTTTACGACGATTTTTCGGAATTACAAAATTTTTTTTCTAATTGTTTATCCAACTAAGGATAATTTTAAACGTTACTATTCAATAAAAATGGCTTATTAGATTTAGAAATTGGTACAGATCAAGCAAAGAGTTGTGCCAAAAATACTTTAAAGTTTTCCTTTTATTTAGAATCACCTGAAAAATACTCGTTTTAAGCAGATTTCCTAGGGTTTCTAAAATATTTCTGACTGTCTCTGATGGACAGATTCCTCACAAACTCATGATACAATTGAATATGCTTAGAGTAAAGACCATTTCCTCCAAAATAAACCAAGCCACAAGTTACCATGTGCAGTCGGGTCTATCAGACCCTCTATGCGACTCATTGCACTTGCAATTATGCTATGAGTCGGTCGGTCATTGAAGGCACTTCAAACGAACTTCTTTGGTGACCACCAACGGGGCAGTTAATCGGCTCGTTTATGCTTTCATTCCGTAGAAAATTATGCGGAACCTGCGCAAATTCAGGCGCTGCCTTCGTCAGAGCTCAGTACTAGAACCCTATCCAAGGAAAGCTGTTTGTGTTTAAGGCACGCGCCAAGTGGCCAGAGCCTAGAGTTGTACACACTACGAAGTTGAAGTGGGGGAACACATTGCCATGGTGACCTCAGCAAAATAAACATTGGTCAGGAATTTCATTAAAAGCAAAGGCAGCAGCACAAGTCGAAACGTTGGCCAGGGCAACAGCTTCAACCAACCACCACCCACAGCGGCAAAGACAGAAACGACGGATGCGGCGAAGTGTGTCAGTTGTCAGTTGGGATGTTCATCAAAAAGCGAGCAAAGTGAGCACCGCAGTGGTGTTAAAAGATGTGCGTATGTTTGCAGGTTGTTATAATTTCGAGATCTACTTGCTGTTGTTTTACCTGTGGGAACGCTTGGGAACGCATGAAAACGCTTGGGGGTTACGGCCCTCTTTAATTAATTTAATTATGCGCTCTCGACTTGCGCGTGTCAAACTTAAAAGCAACAACAATAATAAGGCATTATACTATAGACACGCCTGGACGCACTCTAATCAAATGCAGGACGCACTAAGCCTGTAAGTATGCAACATATGTTTTTGGTCATAAGCTTGCGGCAGCTTGGCTGCTGCGGCGTTTCCAGTTGCTGTTGCTAGGAAATTTAATTTGCTTGCCGCAGTCAAAAATTTGAAAGCAACCCCCGCAAAAAGCTGACAAATTCAATTTGTAAACTTGCCCAACAACAAATCAGCATATCAGCATTGCCCGGCCCGGCCCCAAGGGAGGTTCCATGTAATCCTAACCCAAGCGCCCGTTACGCTTGTCTGGCGGCCTTTCTAACTTGGCTGCGACTGGCTGAATCTCCCCCAGACTCTCGTGAAAGTGAAGTGAAATGTTAGCCCTGTATATAATATGTTTTTTTTTTTTTATTTTTTGGTGGGCGTTGGGCGTGGGGCGTGTCATTTGTAGCTCACACTCTCTGCATATACACACACACAATTATTAACACTTATTAATGTTGAGGTTTACTATATATGGCACCCTTGGGCTTAAATTAAAGCATTCGCACTGAAGTGCCAACAGCTGCCTCAAGTGCCGCACTTGAGTCCTGCGAGGGTTGTTTGAACATAGGACCACCCCTGCTGGCTTGTATACAAAATACTCATATACAATATAAGTATAATATGTACCCATGCTCCTCATGTCGCCTTAAGTAGTCATTAAAGATTGAGTGTGATAAGATTTTAATACACACAGCTGCTGGCAGTCAGCGCCTGACAGCATCCCCAGAAATCGCACTCCCTGCCAAGTTGTCATTGCAATTAGCGACACCTTTGACTTTTCGAACTTCTTTTGCGGTTCAGTAGCGTAACTAGCTATTGACAGCTATTGTCTCCTAATTAAACAACAATGATGACCTCCAAGTAAGCCCTTCATGGTTCACTGCTTTGGAAATTAAAACGTTTTTGATAAGAAATTTGTCTCGAAAAATTACTCAAAAATTGTTGCCTTTTGTGTGCTAATTAAAAATTTTGATTACACTAACAACCCTCGTAAATGTAACCTTTGTAACCCTTTGAAAGGCCTAATGTCCGGTTTAACATATGAGAATATACGAAATCTTTAGCAACCCTTTGACTGCAAACAGCTGCTTAGAAAGATAAAGTCAGAGTCTATATAGAAAATTATGCGTTTTTAAGAAAAAATTTTAAAATTGTAAATTATCTTTAAATAAATTTTTTACTACTTCAATACATAAATAAAAAAAAAATTTTTAAAAGACAATAATTAATAATAAATATAAAAATATTAAAAACGACTTTTAAAAGCGGATGCTTAAAAACAAATTATTTATTATATAATAATATACATAATTTTTCAGATTCTCCTTTACGCCTAAAGGTATAAAATCGTCTGGGCTGTATACATATTAAATTCTTTTGAGATTTTCGGGTATATAATAAGAAGGCTCTTTGATTTATAAATCAGTGAATTTTTGAATTACCCAAGTAGTAGCTTGGACACACACTTCTTTCTTCGGAGCCATTGAAAGTTACCCACCTCCTTAATATTAACGCAAATGAAAATAGTCAATTTCGTGACTTGATTAAGATATTTTTTTTGCGTAAAAAACCACTACTTACTTACTAAGTATTCTTGTGGTCGTACCAATATAAGTGACGCCAAACATTCAGATCGTCAAAAGCTGTCGACACGCCAGATATCGCCGATAAAATCTATGGAATGATATCGAATTGCACCGTACTCACCAGATCTGGCCCCTAGGAACTACTATCTGTTTCGTAACTTAAGGGGTCTTTGGGATATTCCAATAGGGATTTTTTTTTTTATATGGTTTTGTCATTCCGTTCGAAATTTTTTTTTCATTCTGCGTATAGGCCTTTAAAGAAAAAGTTTCTTTAGGTTAAAGGGGTCTACGCAGCACGAAATATTTCGCACGGAATCGCAAAACTTCATATAAAAAAAAAAAATCCCATTTGGTATATCCCATTTGGGATATTTTTTTTTTATATGAAGTTTTGTCATTCCGTGCGAAATATTTCGTGCTGCGTATAGGCCTTAAAAAAGAGATTTTTTCCTATTTTGAGGTCCTTAAGAAAAACTTTTATTGGGGAATAAAACAATTGGAAAATCGTTTAAGTTAATATATCTAACTAACGAAAAAAATGTATACTATATTGAAAAAGTTGACTTCTAAATTTAGTAAACATTTTATTTCCAAAATTTATGCTTCAACTAAAAAATGATCACTCTAAAAAGATATTGCCAATTTTTTTTTTATAAAGTAACACTGGCACAAATATGTATAACATTTTTTTTCTTATGTAAATTAATTAGACTCGTAAACTCGACTTCTGTTCAAGAAAACAGTTTCTTGATAAGCAGTCGTTTAAATCAAGATACGTTGAGTTATCCACTGTCCCTCAGTTTTTCTGTGGGGTCTGTAGAAGTAAAAAATCATTTTTTTTTGTTAAAGTTTTTGGTCGAAAATAAGCAAAGTGGGCAACTTTTATGATCGACGTCTTCGATTTTGATGATTTTTACATAAGTGATAGAACTAACAGAGTAACCATGTAATTTTTGTGAATAATGGATTTTTCGTTTTTAGTCTTTTCTTTGACAAGCCATATCTCCTAAGCGAATAAAGATTGACGCAATTCTTGTTGTCCATGATAGATATAATATTGAATTAAAAAAATAATTAAATTTTTTGTGGATTTTTTTTTTTTATTTTTTTAACAATTTTTTGTTTCAATTTTAAAATTTAAAAGTAATTTCCAGTTTAAAAAAATAAACAAAAATTAAAAAGTTAGTAACTTGTAAGTTATGCTTATTTTAGTGATGGCACCTCGGACAATCGCCATAGTAAACAGTAGAGATAATAAGTTCAAACTTGGCATGAATATTCGTTTTGACATTTTAAAATTAATTTTAGAAGTAACAATGAATGTCCAGATATTTAAACTCAAAGGTCACAAAATTCGGTTTTTCGAGAATAACATTTTACCCATGCTTTAAAATTTTTCTCAATGTTCTAAAAAAATGTAGGGCGTAAAATTCTCTGCAGAATCAATATACGACAGTATATCGTACAACCAACCCATCACGAGATATAGTAATCTGAGTCCAACGCCTGAAGACGCATTTTTATGGAATTTTAGAAACTAAGCACCTCTCACTTTCCAAGCTATATCTCAAGAACGGTTATGTGTAGAAGATTATGTTGCCCTTTTTTTCAAAAAACCACAAGGTCTCAAAAGTTCAATGCGGCTTAAATATATACCCCTCGATAGTCACAACTGGGCTCTATTTTTTTTTCGATGGGTGACGTATCAAGCAGATCTATTTAAAACGTATTTTTTTAAGATTTTCGTTTTCGAAAAATTTCAGCATTAATATAAATTCATAATTTTTGCTTTTGATTTACTTTCCACAAAACACGTATGCTCTAAAGGAGCTTTTAATATTTCACTTATTATAAAACTATTTTTAAGAAAAATTTGAACTTATTGTATTGACGTTTTCATTGTTAATGCTTATAAGCAAAATCTAAGCGTAGTAGCTCCATTAAAACTTACCATTTTGAAATTTGCTTGTAGGAAAGCTACAGCAACCAAAAACTAATATGGATTTAAAAAAATACAAATTCTATTCTTTCTGAATACCCAGTGCCATCAGGTCGATATATTTCACAGCAGGCCTAAAAAACGAGCTCGGCTAAGGAAGTCAAAAAACTTTAAAGCTTTCATGAAACAAATGGACTATATCGGCTCGGCAGTTCATACTGATCAATAACAAAAAAAAGTTGAGTAAACTTTTCTGTGACAGGTTCACTCACATGAACTTTAAGCCGCAGAATCCGAATCCGAGGTTCTGAAATAACCTCAAAAAACTCAATTTAAGAGTTATTTTAATGGCTATCTCAGAAATATGTTGTTTTGCGGTTTTTTGAACACCGGATGGGGATTCAGTAACCCCAAAACATATAAAAAAAAATAGTGTCAGACAAACGGTCTCAAAACAAATGTTGTCGTTATGTTAAAAACCAGCCACACAAAAAAAATGGATTTTGAAGTTCGGAGATCAGACTAGATTTATTACATGTTTTTAGGGTCGATAAATCCGAATCCAAAGTCTTAAAAATCCCATCAAGTCAGAGTTCTGACATAACCTCAAAAAACAGGTGCTTTTGAAGTTATCTCAGAACTCTGAGGTTTTTGGGCCCTGGACTCGGATTCAGCGACAACATAAACATAAAAACATCGTTGTAACCTATAAATCGAAAAAAAAAATTGTATTTGGCTTTTGAGTGTTTTTCGAATTCAGCGGCTCAATATTCATATGGGTAGCCCTCTCACGTGTTTAGTTCATAACACTTTTTTTTTTGTGGGCCTATATAACATATGAGCATAATTCCATAAGAAGATGAACCAACTGAGATATACGAACGACCTACACTTAATAACACCTTTCAAATAATCCTTCACCTAGCCAAATGCATAACATTAACAGTTTTTAGCAACAGCTGGACTGAAATAGCTTGATTATCTGTTGTATTGCTCTTTCCCAGAAATACTGCACCAGAAACTGTGTCAACACACACTACACTTGCTGGCAATCTAATACCACAGCGACTGCTATCAATTACAAGCTCAGGCCAAAGCCCATGCCCAAGTGTGTTCTATGGTTATGTGCTAGTTTCATGACAGACCTTGGCCACATTAAAAAAAATAAATTGCAGCAAAAATATATAAATAATTACATGGATGATTATTTCCGTTAAACTTAATTACTAAAACGGCAGCAAGGCCGACTGACCGCCGATTCTAGCCTAGAACCATATCACTTTACAAATCCGCCAACAACCCAATGAACCGAATCAACTGCTAATGGAACAACTTTCAAGTGCAACAAAGTTTGCTGAATTTCTGAAACAGGTGCGTTTTGGGTTTGACGGTTACATGCCGAATTTTACCAGAGCGCTCTCGTCTAGGCAGATCGAGGCTATCGAATTTCGAAACGCCTTGCCAATCATTGAACCTACCTAAAATCAAAATGAAGAATACATAAAAAAAGAAAAATTGCGGCAAATGTGAATGATTTGTTGTTGGCATTTTGGCTGCCAATAGTGCGGCGGCTGCTGCAATTTTTCCCAAATCCCATGCCCGGAGCATTAGTCCGTTTCCAACTGACTAGTTCCAGGCAAAAATGTGCAGCATGAAATTTGATATTTTTTTATTTCTTAGTTTGCTGCAACGCATAGAAAAATCGTTTGGCTCATTTCGTGGTAAAAATTATGAAAAATTTAAGAAAAACTGTCACGATCGTTAACGAGCAATGAATGGGCCTAGCGAGCACCCCAAGTCAAAGGTCGCCCAGAATTTGTCTGAGGAAAAACTTGCGAACCGCTTAATTGAGCAGGGTTAAGGCAAGGGGCTAGCCATGTACTGCCGGCAGCTGGCTGTCTGCGCCTTTGATTGACACCAACCACACCTAAGTAAACTCCAAACTTAAACCATGTCTCCCACTTGATGGAACCGGAAATGAGGCGCATCAGACGCTGCGAGTCTTGTTTTCACAGGCTGTGCCACTTGACCCCGCACAGTGTGACAGTCTAGGCAAATCAAAGAAAGAGCTGAACTGCCGCACGGAGCTACGAATCGGTTAGATGCCATGTCAAACTGAATGGCAACAAAATGTTTTACATCAATTCTTGTGGAAAATGACGCGCTTCCACTTCCACGAATGCCCAGCATCATACACTTACCCAAACTGTCAAATAATTATGACAAGTTCATTTCGTCGCACTTTTGCTCATTTGTTTAGTTCGGATTCTCAACGTTTTGAGAACTCAGCTGATGCGCGGCTTTTTTTAACAAGAATTTCTTTAAACAGATGAGCTAGAACCAGGCGGCCCCCAAGACCTGGAGCACCAATTATCGTAGCGCTCTAAATATGCGCCCTTTTGATGTGACAGTTGCGTATAGTTGGCGTGCCGTGTAAAAGAACCAAACACATGTGATTTCTGGATAGGCAGTTGTCTAGTTTGAAACGATTGAACATACTATTGGGATATAAAAAGTTTTTATTGATTAATGTCAGCTATTTTATTAGAATCAATTCAATCAAAAAGCAGAATATAAACAGAAATTGATCCATATTACTTAATAAGAGATCATCCATAAACTTCGTGACGCTGATTTTCGTCAAAATAGACCCCCCCCCACCCCTCTCCCCATTGTGACACAGTGACGGAATATTTTTGAAGATTTCCCATATGATCGTGATGCTTCGCCAGACCCCCGACCCCCTGGAGCATCACGTAGTTTATGGATGATCCCTAAGCTCCAAAATCTTGTTTCGTTACATGAATGCAGTGTGGCCACTCACCTTACTTTCAGAGTGCGCTACATGACGATCATATCATGATATTTTCGAAAGATTAAATAAGAATTCCTGCAAAATTTTACGATTACCCTGGAAATTGCTGTTGATTGTTTGCAATCCCTACATCCTCTTCCGGTATGCGTTCAGTTTATGCGAAGAACCTTCTAAAAGCGACAATAAATTGAGGCAAGTGAGATCACCGAATATACCAAAAAAAATCGACGCTTTAACTACCAATCAGGGGAAAATTTCTTAAAGATTCGCTTATTCTGATAATAGTCAGATTAAAAGTACTATTTATTGAAAGATGCTCTCTTACCAATTCGTCCATGCATCTAAAATGTTGGCTAATTTGCTTAGTATGGATTATCCCGAAACCGAACTCAATCTACAAAACTCTAAAAGAAATATCCACAAAGTATTGAACACCTAAGAGCTTTCAAAAAGCTTCAAAAAACTAAAATGAGCGATGATAATTTTATTATATACCGAGGGTCGGACCCCAATGACCTGCGGATCACCGAGTGTTGAAGACAACTTAACAATGTAAAAAAGGCTGTTATCGTCAACATAATAGTGAAAGCTTTTTTTGAGGAAAATAAATCGAATTATGGAGATTCATTGAGTGTAAAGTTCATAATAGACCAGTAAAGTGTTTTTTGATGAAATAAATATTTTTTAACAGTTTTGATATTATTTGAAACTAACATGAAAACTAAAAACTTTGTTTTTCTAATTAAAAACTGAAAATGTGAGAAAATATCAATGAAATCAATGAAAATATTTTCGAAAATTGAATTTTTTAAAAGTGCCTTTGAAAGTTCCATTTTTAGACTTATAATCAAGCTCCAGGCAATTGAATTTGCAGTATTTTCATTATTTTAATATTGAATTGAGAACTTTAGTTTGGAAACGGAGTTCTACGTTGTAAAAAAATAAATAAAATAAATTCAAGAAATTGTGGAAAGATTTGAAAAAAACTAAAGGTCTCATGAGATCAATTTCTTGGAAATATTTTCCAACGTTTTTGAAAAAAATGTTCTCTACTATTTTTCCAAAAATTTATATGGTAAAGAACATTTAAAAATAAAGTTCATTCAACATTCAAACAACGATTTTGAATCTGAAAAATATACTTAGTTGTTGAAACTTCAAGGGATTGTTTGGGACCCTGTTCTATGTCTAGCTTATATAAGCTAATGATAAAATATTAGAAATAGTTGAATCCCAAACAATCCCTTTTAATTTTCAGTCACTAAATATTTTTTTTTTGATTTTTAAATTTAGATTTAGATTTTTGAGTCTTATTTATATTATTATTATAGCGATATATGTTAACAAAAAGAAAGAGATAGATTGTAAAACTAATTAAACTATTATTATTTCTAAACAACAATTTAAATAGGAAAATACCTTTCATATAAACATCTCTCTCATACTCACATTTCGGTGGCTTTTAACTCGCGAGCAAAAAAGGTTGTCGACCCCTGCCTTGTCGTGTTAAGTTTTATATAAGTTGTTCCTATCCTATCCCTTAAGGAAAAAAAAGGCTCTAGTACCAAAAAGCTCCAACAATGAGCTTCATTAATGCTGTCCTCAACATTTTGTCAGCTTTTACGCTTAACGCTCTACTTAAAACATAAATATATATTATTTTTCTTATTTCCAAACATTATATACTTATGTCTTGCTATAAATAGTTAAATTTTAGATAGTTTATCTATCTATAGGCCATTGGCTGCTCAAAATATATTGTCGAAAGTGACAATTGATTTTGTGCAGACCTGTCGCTGGCTATTTCCTAATACATTTTTGGGCTATTTCTGGCGCTGCTTTTAAATTTAGATGTCTGATGAGTCAGTCGGACCAGTTCCAGCCCAACCCAGACAAATAGCCCAGAAAATCCTGCAAAATGCTACCAAAAACTCGTACAAACAAACACAAATATTTGCAGTCATTAGTGGGCATTAGGCATTAAATCCAATACAAAAACAATTCCAGTCCAGGAGTAAGGTACACACTAGCCAAGTTGCTCTAGTTTTTTTTTTTTGTGGGTCTGACAGGCGACATAAATGCGGATAAAGGGGCTAAGCGGTAGAGGCATGCGCTTAGCAACGAGACGACAGGGAACTCGAGGACAACGGTTGAGCGGATTATGTACTCGGTAAGGAGCACAAAGGAAGTGCCTCGAGCTAATGGCAGCTTAACCAGCTCAAACTCAATTCCAAGCGAGTGAGCTATAAGTATTTTGCATTATGTAATCCAAGCGACTGGTATATGCAAATTTATGGCATACATTTTGTGGTTTTTATTTCTGACATCATGTTCATGTTTGATAAGCCAAAATTATGTCATGCGATGGTTAAAACGATAAGAACAAGTTCACAATTTAAAAGCTAATATTTGATTTTTTTTAAAAGAAGTAAAAAGCAAGTGGTTTAAATTTTTCAGCTCTAGCTAACATAACTGTTGAAAATCCAATAAATACAAACATGCGTTAATCAAAGGCATTAATTATGCAGGAATAAAATGTAATTTAAAAAAAAAATGAATTATTTTTTTTTTGCCTCTTGTCGAAAATTTTCAGACTAGACGTGGATTTACATTTTTTTTCTTGTTGGATCTAGCTGACAATTTTTTAACTTATTGTGATCTCAACGATAAAGAAATTTAGGAAGAAATTTAACCAAATATTTAAGGGCCTGAATTCAAGCTACTTGAAAAACACTAAAAAATATAACTACCTAACAGTATAAATAGGCTTTAATAAGGACCTCGATAACCCAATATATCTTATAATATTGGATTACAGTAGTTTTCATTTCATTTTGACGGGTTTTAAAAAAGAAGTTTAAAATAATGATTAAATCCATTGCATCTAGGTTTTCATACTAAAATAGTCCGGACTACCCAAAAAGAAAGAAAAACTTGTACGTTCAAGTCCAGATTAGAGGTTCTAGGGAAAAGGAACTTACATTTTCGTAAGTAAATGATGAATAAGAATGAAACAAAATTTGCGCAGGTGAAGCGGAAGCTGCACAACTTTATTAGGAGCAAAGAGTAAGAGACATTATTAAAAAACAAAAAAAAGAAGGCGGGTTATCACATAAAACTGTTATCGATTTGGAGACGATGTGAAGCTTATGTTGAATGAGTCTAACGATTTTGGAGACTATAGGTTTTTAGTGGGGCTTTAGCTACAATTTCGGAAGTTTCCAACCGATTCCACTAAAATTTAAACTGGCAAATTAATTAAAAAACGAATTGTGTGTTAAGTTTAACTATTGACTAGAAGTGATGACGAGTTCATGCTTCTTGTTCCTTTCGCCTTCGAATAACAGTCAGTATGGACATACGGATATGTAAAAATCGATTTCATTTGTCGCTCCGATGGTTGTGACGTCTTTCCCGTTTTCTTTTAGGTATTCAAAATAACATTTTTATGCACTAACTAAATATATTCTTGTATCCAAACAACAGGGCATAAAAACTGAGTGGAAAGGGATATCAAATATCATATATACCAAATGAGATTTTTTATATGAAGTATTGTCATTCCGTGCGAAAATTTTCGAACTGCGTATGGGCCTGAAGTGAAAAATTCATGCAATCTTTTGATAAGGTTTGGTACACCCAGCATTATTATATTCAATAAAAAAGTGCCCAGAGCAAACAGAAAAAAAAAGCTAATCTGCTAATCGATTTGTTTTGGATCACGGATCAATCCTTGTTTCCATGGTATGTACCATAGAAAATGTTCAAAATTTGAATTAGGCAGAACAGTGTTTCTGAGAGGATACTTTAGACATCCTAAAGAACTATATATATGTATCAAAGGATGAGTTAATTCGCTAAATGCTATCGGCGTAAACGAAGTAAATGAATTGTGGAAAGGGGCCTCAATAAATCCAAAAGTTTTTGTTCATTAAGTCGACACCCTAATTTCGAAGTTTTCATCCGATCTTGATAACGACACGTGCACAGTAACATGCGTGTATTTTATGGTATGGATGCAATCTGCCAGCTTCCCTTCATAAAAGGAATTACTTGTCAGACGTTGGTTAGATAATTTATGCAGCTTTTAGTCAAATTTGATATTCGTGACTCTCATGATTGCCGATATCTATTTAAGAAGAAATGGACATCTATTTAAGAAACTTGTCTGCAATGTTGCCTTCTCCAGTAACATAGATGCCACAAACGTTGCATATCTATGAGCATTAGGGTGGCCATATTTGCAACATTTCATGATTTGAATAATCCCACCGCCTAAAAAGTTTCCTTTTTACCTGCATATAGCGCCTATAAGATTTAAAGACGATCCGAATTTATTTGATGGACACTAAAATAGGTCAAAGGATATAATTTTCACTTTTTCCGTTTTTGACTGTATTGTTCTACATAACCTTTAAAAACTTGTTTCCAATCAAACAAATTATGGTTCAAACAGTCTCTATCTATAAAAATAATTTTAAATATATATTGTGCCGGCCTGCATAAATTTGGTAAGCTCTAAAATTGATTAAATTGATTAATTACAGTTTACAAATTTTGAAAAATGTTGGTATCCTCAACATGTTTTAGCTGTTTCCGTAGTAAAATGGCATGCTAAAACCGAAAATGCAGTCAAAAAATGTTTTCATGAAACGGGCTTCGAGATATTTTGAAAAAAATATTTTTCGAAATTAGAAAAAAAGTGCCTCTACTTAACAGCAAATATCTTTGGTTGTACTAAACTGATTTCGATCACTTGACTGTAGATAATTGAATTACCCATCGATTATATTTGGAACATGTTTTTGTCAAACATACGGTTTGGTCGCTATTTATGCATTCATATGAAAATGAATAGGAATAGAAATAGGCTGTGCGGCTATTGATATCGACGGTTTAAAAATCAGTCATACCAGCGGCGGCCACCCTAATGAGCATTTAGGCGCAAATACTAAAATTTATGTTTCTTAAGAAGTAAAGAAGCAAAGATCCACAAAAAAGCAGTAAACACAATTATACAATCTTTTTTACAAATATTGAATTCTTTATTTAAAAATGAATTAATTAGTTAGTTCTTTTTTTAAATTAAAAATTTAATTAAAATTAAATGCAATTTCTGCGGTATTTTCTTCTGATGATAGTTAAATATAATCCAAAATTATTATCTTTAAAATTAAATTCTTAAATTTTCTTACAAATAAAGTTGTATCAATATAAGATCAAGCACATCCCTACAAATAATTAATGATGTAGCTTCATTTTAACTATACATAGATGCTTGATTTGATTCTCGTTCATTATATATTTTTATTTTTGCACACAAGATCACATAGCTCTTTTAATTGCACAGGTAACTCCAAAATATGTTGAATTAGAAGTCAGCAAAATTGTTTTGTTGACCAATCTCCACAGAGAGTGCTGACCATAAAATTGCAGCTCAAAGTATCTCAACTTTTTGCACGTTTGAGCTTTAAGCTGAATTTATTTATACTATGATAAGATTGAATGACCAAATTGTTTACAAAGCTGCCACAAACGTCCTCGAAATGACATTGATGCATATGTTTGTGTACATTGGATGCCAGTGCTTTGTCCCAGGCCATACGTCGTCGCGTCGTCACCCAGTAATCGGAGGCCCGGCACATATGCCACACAATTTGTTTATTGGCATTGCACGCACAGTGGCACAAAGCTTTTTTGTTTTTATTTTTTGTATTTTTTTTTTGTTATTACTACAGCACAAATGATTGAACGTCTGAGCTGTGCAAATAAACAAACAAGTTCATTTGGCGCTACTTCCCATGGGGAATACAACGGAAATCTGTTTTTTAGGGCTTTAAATTCCAATGCACAGGTAGCAAACGTGGCCATGATCTTGATCTGCGCTGCACTTCCGGTGCCACGCCCTGTATACAATGCAAGAACAACATTTTTGGCATTTAAGCCGCTGTTGACCCTCTTGACACAAAAGGCCTTCTCAAGCGGATTAGCAGCGCAAAGATGGCAGATTATGCTGTAAAAATGTCGCAGGACATTAGCATTGAGTGTTTCTATGATTTTTTGTTTGGGGGGGGATATAATTCATGTAATAGCAGCTCATGTGTCCTTTTTCCCAAGCGACATAATTGCACATTTAAATGAAGACTAGCTGGGCGTGGCAGCGCATTGTAATAGAGCGCCCACAAAATGAGCAGCGGCGGCCACAAACGAATCAAAATGAAAGCATAGTATATAGCAGTACCCGCAGCGATGTCCTGCTGGCAGCCATTTTTAACGCATAAAGCAAAGGGGAGCGACCCACGCCAACAAGGGGGCACGGCGGTAGGTTGCTTACGCACATACACAAATACTCACTCGCAAGCACACAGCATGTGCGAGGGTAGGCTGAAAAGTAGTTTGTTTCCGAAAATTTCGCTTACTTCGTTACTTTCAAAGTTTTCGCCACCTTAATCAGCCTGATAATGAGATACCACGATTGCTCACATTTGACAAAAAAAAGTGATTGTAACCATTTCAAGGCTGTGCTTGGTGATGTTTAATCACAATAAGGACTCTTTTCTATTTCATAAATGTGAACACCAGACATTAAGGAACAGTCAAAGCAAGGCACTGCTTAAGAAAAATTTTTTAGCATTTCAGATGCCGTTGGTATAATTCATGATGATTACCTTGAAAAATGCAGTACATATAATTTAGTGGAATGCGCTTCAATCTTATGGACCCCAACATATTCTCTGGATTTGGCGTCTTGTGACTATTTTCATTTTCTTTAACTGCAAACATAGATTTCCTGTCTTATGGATCCTGACACATTATACTTATTGAAAGGTTTACAAAAGTTCAAGAACCGCTAATTAAGCTTATAGCTCTTAAATGTTTACGTCTTTTGAGAGAGGTTTGATGTTAGTTAATCTGCCGCCACTCAGTAAAAGGCGTGTCTCTTTGGGACGTGAACTCGTTGTCCCATAAAGAAGGAATTATTTTCAACACCACAAATTATCGTTTAGCTACTGCAGGTTATACCTTGCCGCCAACATAAGGTTTTTGATCTTTTACGAGAACTTCCTCTAGAGTTCAATGCTTTACAAAGTCAAGCTTTATAAAATTAATATATCTTTTTTCATGAGGCTCCTCCTTTGCTAGATCAATAACTTTTTAGCCTGCTCTCGTTTACTGCTCAATCGGGGCCGCAGTCGCTTGCATTGTTTGTTGTTATAATGGCGCGCCCGTAGCGAGCTCAGCAACAACAAGGACAAAAACAAAAATGACAACAACAACGTTAACAACGATAACAACCAAAAGCGCAAGGCATCTGCACGGCGTCCTTTTTGTACATTTTGCCGTTGTAGCTGCTGGTGCTGCTGCTGCTCCTTTTGACGACTCAAATTTCAATGAAATTATCCTGACGGCATTTGTCTCTTCATAGTATGTACTATATACGTACATATATATCTATGTGTTTGTGAGTTTGTATAGCAAACAATGCTTGCCAAGTTGAGGCAAAAATAAAATTTTTCGCTGAAATTATTTGCTAATGGTTTCAACAGCAGCAGCAGCAGCAGCAGAGAACGCGCCAGAGCATTTGCATTTATGAGATTCACCAAACAGACAAGAAACCAGCACAGAGTCATACAAAATGGCGTCGTTTGGCTTTTTGCCGTTGCCAGCCATTGATGTGCGCCATTTTGTATATGCTACGCTAAATAACGGTTGTGTGCTCTATGTGTGTGTGTGTGTGTGTGTGTTAGCCCCAAAGTTGGTTTGTTTGCTTGTTTGCGTGGCGACGACGTAAATTACTTTGCTCAAAAACTCCACTCGTATTACGCTGGGGGGTTGCCTTGGCAGCGGCGCCTTAATGAGACTCTACCATAAGGGGCTGCCAAGGCAACAATAAATCAATAGACAATACACAGACAAAGGCACCAATACACACACACACCTACATAGTTATATAGAGCGTGTGCAGATAATAACTGTCAATCAAAAATCAACAACCTGAAGATTTGCTTGCAGAGTTAGATAGAGCAACGATCAATGCCTATACAAAAGTTGACCTACTGTCGTAGCATTCATATGCTACCTTACCTTTTCTTTTTGTGGTTTTATTTCTGGTCAAATGATTCACTCCAATCCAAAAGGATGAGAGCGCACAAATAACCACACTATGCCTTTTTTGTTAGCATTCTTAAGCTGAAAATTCCTTTTTGACTACTGTGGGTCTTTGTTTTGTCTCGACTCGCAGCATTTAAGGGCTTAGATCGTAGGCTACCCGAGTTTCTCTGGAGGCAACAAAATGCGCAGTAGCCAAGATTTTGCATTTTTTGATTTTTTACAGTTCACATATTTTTGTTGGTTGATCTCTTGGTCTCTTGGCATTAATGGATTGTAATTACGAATAGTTGATGTGGAAAACATGATTTCAAAGGAATTTCGTTAGAGTCAGGCTTAAGCAGGGCACACTGATTAGATGCTAGCGTAAGACAGAAGTTGTTTTGTTTGAGTAGTGAACGGGTAAGTTTTATATATAATATGGATTATGCAATATGCGTGTGGTCGAACAGATTTTCAATATGATTATATCTAACAAAATCAACATTTAATGCTAATAATCCGAAGTCTAGTTTATACGAAGTTTGCATTAAATAAATAATTTATTATTATTATTCTTGTATGTACAGGTAACGCAATACTTTATCTTCTTTATAACTGCTTAAATCAAACTACTAAGGTATATTTATGACGTCGGCGGTACTTAAAGTTGGCATGATAAACTATGTATGGGGATAAGCTTTTGAATAGTTATTCTTTTATGTTTCGAAACAGCTATATCTTTCAATTTATGCGTACGTACTGATTCAACCTAAGAACTACTATTATTAGGGGAAAGGCTTGTAAGTTGTCACAGCTTGTAAGTTGGCACACCTGCTCGATTTTGATGTTCCAGCAGTGAAACCACCAAAATTCCACCTGTCTTCGATGGCAAATACGCAGTAAACAATTTTTATGTGTAAGTTGTCACACCTTTTGACTTGTACGTTGTCACACATCTATTTCCATTTTTTTACATTGCTATGTTATTTATATAACTGTTTTATTGTGTGGAACTATCATTGAAACTAATTTGAATTGTTTTGAGTGCATTTTTCTACCATTTTTGGATATTTTTTTTTCAATATTTCCCGTAACAATTAATTTTTAGTATGTCGACCAAGAAAAACCGGTCACAAAAAACCACAATTTTGATTTCTCTGGACAGTTAAATTTTTCTTGTTTTTTTAAATTCAATTTAAAATCAATAAATGTTTATTATAGATTTCTCAAATTTTCAGCGATTTGAAATTGCCTGTAAAATGCTTATTTTTATAAATTTCAAATGATTTGCTTATTGTGGATTATAGCTCTTTCTTTTCTCTTGTCAACGGTATATTTACATTGATGCCTATGTATATTCAATGTCGAGATATAGCTCAAAAAGCTGTGGTGTGTCAACTTACAAGCCTTTCCCCTATAAATTATATTAACTTGGTAAGCCTTTCTTATTTTTATATGGACAGTAAATACTTATAAATTCATTGCAAATAAGAGGAAACAACTCCTCTCTATTCCGTCATAACTTATTCGTAATTAAACGACGGAAGGGAGTAAACGTTAAATTACGTTAGAAAAAGTCACTGAGAAATCTTCTTAAATTTAAGCAATGAAAACATTCGTTTTGGTAACTTTGATATGTTCTACAAAATTTTTAGCATAATCTTAAACTAACGTTAATTACAGACCAAGATTTCGGCTGTTCAAAAAAATCGTGAAAAAAATCGCAAAATTTATTTTCTTTCTCTAAGTCTTGCATTAATTTTTCAAGCGCATAGGTAGAGTTGGAAGCAATTCTTCTTTTATAAAAGATAGTTTCGAGAATGGAAATATAACAATTTAGCAATTTTAATTTAATTTCAAATTGATTAATGATGATGAATAATTTATTAAATTGAGACGTTACTAATTTGTTGTCTTTTAAAATGTACTGTACCAGGCAAATTCATACGAAATAAATAGATAGAATGATTTCAAGAACAATTGAGTTAGATTTTCGATAGCTTCTTAAACAGAAACCTTTAATATAAAAAAAAACTCTCAAAGCGAATTTTGTGCTCATTGTAAGAATGGTTAGACTTAATTCTGAGATTGAGAGTAATTAATTTATAATTTAAGATAAATAGAGAACACAAAATTCGTATAAATTCTAGATTGACACCATCTTGATTTTAGCAAATTCAAACTTAAATTGTAATCGCAACTTTTCTGAGTATATGTCGAAAATTTAGATATTTAATTTTATTGAAATATTGTAACGTCTTAATTTTCTACTTTTTCTGTAATTCTCAATTTTCTGCTTCAAAATGTTTTGTAGAGTTTAGAGTAAATGATAAATACAATTTCACACAAATTAGATAAATTTATAAGATACTTTAGCCAAATTCTAAACGCATTTTTATTATATTGGTTCCGGCAAGCAAATCCTTATAAACTATGTAGTTTCATAATGATCTTACATATTTTGTATTGCCAATTTAAAGGCACAATTAAAAATCAGTAATTGTATGGGTATAGAAATCTAAGGTAAAAGAAACCTTACAAAAGTAAAAAAATTGTTATTGCATTTATATTTTTATCAAAAAACTAAAGCATATTTGAACAAAATGAAATAATATTTTATTGTTTCTGAAGGAATACATTGCTCTGCGTACAAACCTATTTTATAACTTAGAATTAACTTCTACTTTATAATTATATAAATAAATTAAAATTTTATTATACCGACGATGTTAAAAAACTTTAGATAATTGTGCCACAAAGAAGTGCGCGAGTTTGGCTGCGCAGAAAACTGGTTCAATTTTTGTATGGTAGCTATATGAATTAATGGACCAATTTTGATCAAACTTCACACAAACGTTTAGTCAAAAACAACATACAGCTGACTTAAATTTAATTAAAATAAAACAAATTTTATAGCATATATTTTTGTGTATTTTTATGTACTTCATATCAGTCTTCACATTTGTGTGAAGTTAGATGAAAATTGGTTCACTATTTTATATAGCTTCCACACAACAATTGAACCTGTGCTCTCTATTTGAGAGAGACACGGACGTACGCATTGCGTGACCTCTCAATTGTTGGATCATGACATTTAAACAATTTTTTGCGATTGAAAACATAATTCAAAAAATTTTTGTAAGTGATTGTGCTAAGCTGATCAAAAGTGTACATATTGGACTAGTAGAGCCCATCCCAACAAATTCTCTGGATTTAGGTCTTTTGACTAATTTTTCCAAACTTAGGCAAATAACAGATCATACAAGATCATCAGTAAAACAGATGTCATCTGTACAATGACTGAGTAATTCCTAAAAATTGGAATGTCCTCTAAATAACGACTGCAAGTTTTGGGAAACTTTACAAATTTTACTTTTTGATAGACATAATAAAAATGGAAAGCCGTTGGGATATTGTTCTAAAACAAGTTCGTGTTAAAAAACAAGATATTATTTTTACAAAAAATGTATACAGTATAATTAAATCGTATCGGGAATATGAAAAGTAGCACTTAGAGATCTTGCTAGACTCTTAACCTACCTTGTAGTAATCCAGCGTTGAAAAATTTTGATAGCACGGCACATTATACAACATATTCCAAGAGTTGTTGTTGTTGTTGCTGCTGCTGCTATCGCTGCAAAAAGTTGCCAGCTGCTTGTTGCGCCTCACTTTGACGGGGCCTATTGCTGGCTGCTTATCACAAACATTTTTAGCGAGCAGGCTGCTCTTAATTATAATTAATTGATATAATTAAAACTCAACATAAATCAAAACCGAAATTTAAGTGAATTATGACTTGGTTAAAGATGTAGCTCAAGACGTTAAAAAATCTCAAGCCGTTGACAGCTTCGTTTTTGTTGTTTTTTTTTTGTTGTCGCACAAAAAATTCAAATAAAATATTTTTATTGCAATGCATTAAAACTCGCGTCCCGGCATTTAATAGTTAAATTTTTTTAATTGAGCAGTTCCGTTACGCAAATTAATTTGTGCCAAATAAAGTTGTTTTTATTATGCTTTTAATTTTTTTATTACTATTAAGCCGACGGCGGCATGGAAAACACTTTGAACTTTGATCGTTATTGTTGTTGTTTCTTCTTTTATTTTTTGTATTTTGTTTGGCTTTTGTTTTTGCCGTTGCTTTGTCCGCTCACCACGAATTTCAAATTGTCACAAAAAGCTGAGAGTGTCAATTGATTCGCGGACTATTCAAATCATTTTTGGCTCAAGCTGTCGCTGCATCGCTCATCGTCGTGTTTCTCGTTTTCGTTCGTAGCTCGTTGCTCGTTGCAACTTACTCGCTCGCACAGTCTGTGAGATGGTGAGCATTGAGTGCAATGCATTTCTTTGGATCTGTTGAGTGAATTTTGGTTTGAGCGCTTTTGGTTTGTGTGCGCTTTGTTGTTGCTGTTTTATTTTAAGGGCGGTGCTTTGTTGCGCACAGGACTTTCACATAGTTGTTGTTGCTATTGCTGTACTTCGCGTATTAACGAACATCAGTGGCGTAGACAGCTTTTTGCCAAGGGGTAAAATATGACCAAAGTTTGTGCAATCCTTTTCAAAATAGTTCATTGGAAGTGAAATATTGATTGCCAAATTTTAGTTTAGTTGAATGACAATTTCGGTGAAAACTATTATGACAAATAAGAAAGGAGTTTGAAGAGCTTAAAATAAATAAAAACAATCTTTTCGGAAATTAATACAAATTTCTTATTTTTACCATGGGGTAGAAACTGGTTACATTTCCACTAAGGTGCATATTTTGACAAAATATACATAGCTTTTTTAAAGGTAAGTTAAAAAATGGTTCTGTATATTTTGTTTTAAGTTAAATTAAATCTGTATATTTTGTATTCCTTTGAAATATAGATTGCAATCAATTTTGTTCAATTGAACCATTAAAAAATTGTTTAAGGTTCTTTCTATAAAAAAACAACAAAATATGGTAATCGTACTTTTTTATGGAAAATGGTTTTCCAAAAAGATACAGTTTTTTCTGGTTCAATCTACGAATTGAAAAATCTTTCATTTCTTGAACTTAGCTTATGCTTATATGTTTTTATGATCAGTAATTTTATCTCCTCTGAAAATTTCTTTCGGTCAAAAGACTTGTAATAGATTTTTAACGCACTTAAGAACGTTTTTGGCAGTTAAACGGAATGACAAAACTCCATGTAAAAAACATCCCAAATAGTGGGATTTTTCAATCTGCGTATAGGCCTTAAAAGAGACTAATAGTTGGTTTGTCTTTTTAATTTCAAAAAGCTTTATATTATAATGTTATAGCTAAATCAATTTCTTGACACTAATTAAAAATCTAGTTTTTTAAATACATTACGGATTTTTTTCAATATGTAAAAAATAAACATTTTTATCTGTATTACGTATTAGCCCATATTTTATTTTTGATTAGGCTCGCGTGAGTCTAAGCACCAAATTTTAGGGCAATTAATTGAAACGTAAATTAAATATATAATAAGGAGGCACAATCTGATATAATCTGTAAACTTTCAAGGAATTCACACCTGTGCTTTTTTTTTAACTCAATAGTACTGGGCGTTCAGCATCTGAAAACCCCCCGGGCTACGCCACTGACTGGCATTAACGGCATTGCAGACAAGTCAGTCAGGGAGCAGCAAGTGGCAACCCTGAATAGTTTCCCCCTGAACACAGGCTTCCTGGAAGGTCTTGACCACTTTTTTTTCTACACTTCCACGAAAGGCCTGCAGTTTTGTGCCTGGCTACGACCCAATTTTAAAACACTTGATTGGGCGCCAGCAAAATGTCCACTCGCATTTAATACGCTTCATTGATGCGGCTGGCCCTAGTGTATGGACAGCTACCAAGCCGCTGGTCTTTAGCCCCAAAAAATCTATATATCCATACACAGATTATAATATATGGATGTATGTAATACTTTGTATAAATCACAGCCAACTAGCCAGGCAGCAGACTGTGCAAAATTTTTGGCTGGCAGCCGGCGGCTGGCGTCTGGCGACGAAAACGACAGAGACGACCCCAAACAGAGGGTATCAAGGTTCGACACGGCACGGAGCGGTACGGCTGACTGGATTGCGACAGTTGTTAACGTGCCTAATTAGGCCTGCAAAGTCAATGAATTGCGACAGTAACAGTTAGGCTTAACAATGCTCCGGACTTGCTCAAAATCATTTGCCAATATTTGCGCAGCCATTTTGAATTTGTTTTTTTGCTTACGGGAATAAGTTTGGGATTGGGTGGTTGAACACTTGCTAGGCGCAGGCGCAAAGCAAAAATGCTCAATTAAATAGTTGACAGTGAACAGGCGGCAGGGAGACATATGGGTGGTGTTACTGCTACGGAGCAGCCAGAGTTGACTATAATTGCTTTAAATTGGATTACAAGCCGGTCTGCAAAATTTTGCAAAACTGCACTGGCAAAATTTCATTCATAAAACCAGCCCGAGGTAATAGGATTATAAGCACACGTGCTCAATGTCAGCTTCCAAGCCAAACCAACGCGATGATGACTGCAACATCAGCGTCCAAGTCAGAGAGCTGAAGTCGCGTCTCAAATGCTCTGGGCAAAGTCTTGCAACGTTCGAGTGTTTTATAGCCTTGGCTTGGCTTTTATTATTACTGACGGATTTCCGAGTCATTAGACAAAGTTATGCGGCGGACCACCGCCAGTGTTTAAGCTACTTAAATAGCGTCAGTTGGATGGCCGCCCACGCCCTGGACGTACTGAAACATTGGACCAGTGCCAAGCCAATTGGCCTGGGCGTACGTGACTTGATCATGTCGCAATTGACAGGCGACCGTTGCGGGCGGACGGACGTAGTTATATGTCAACTTAGGGCTTTAACGGTTTAACATATAATAAAACAAATAAACTGATAAATGCCAGAGAGAAAGAAATAGATGGCAAGCAAAAAGGGCCAACTACTTAAGACAAACGCACCTTAAGTGTCTGGCATTAATTTTGATATCATTGAATCTTACGATTTTGGGCTGTACCCACACACAGCGTACGCACAACATGTGCTAGGAGGTTTTCGTATTGTTTTTGGTTTCGTCTCACCCACGCCACTTAAAACACAAATCAATAACTTTATTAACAATAACAAAAACACACATTATACAGTTCCAGGTCCAACTGGAACTCCAACTCCTTGCTTAGTTCATGTTTTATGAGCTGAAAAGCGTCTTGTTCAACGGCCTGGCACAATAACCGCCTGCTGAGCGTGTTAAACATTAAAAAAAAAAGGTCCACGATTGGAATTCTTTCCGACGAGTAAATACCCTGTTGTTTTTTTTTGGATTGTTTTTAAATAAAATATTTAATTCCGTGGGAGATTAGA
Source organism: Chymomyza fuscimana (assembly GCA_949987675.1). Classification (NCBI taxonomy): domain Eukaryota; kingdom Metazoa; phylum Arthropoda; class Insecta; order Diptera; family Drosophilidae; genus Chymomyza; species Chymomyza fuscimana. Next base: position 54,219,553 of record OX465088.1, on the reverse strand, counting down.
TTAGTATTATAAAATACACTTGCAGAATCTGGATAGCTTTTCTATAAATGATCTTTCGGACAAATGACAAAACCTACCAGAAAAAGGATCGAACGGATGTGAATTAACCAGCACATCTTGCATTAGTATCATAATGTCATCATAAAACATTCTCGGTACCATCTATTCCCTTGGAGCTGCCAGCCTTTTCTTGGTTTGCAGGAAGAAGGTAATCTTGAATTCGTTTCATCAAACATGCTCGAAGAACCCAGCTGGTGGAAAATCGGCCGGACGCATGTCTATGAACAAGCAAATCTTGAATTTGTTTCTAAAATATTTTCGAAGAATCTAGCTGTGTATTCCAACGAATGTAAATTAACCAATTATTCATGAATTCGTTACATAAAACATCTTCGAAGAATCTATTGATCTATATATTGAATTTGCGTCTAAAATATTTCCGACGGTCGAACAAATGTGAATTAAGAAGCTAATCTTGAATTACTTTCATAAAACAAGAATCTAAGAAGAATCTATCTCGGGATTCAGTCGAAAAGATGACGATGAACAAGCAAATCTTGAATTTGTTCCTTAATATTTTCGAAGATCGAACAAATGTGAACTAAAAAGCATATCGTGAATTGTTAATCATCTTTCAAGCATCCATCTCGGGAATCTATAGAACAGATAACAACGAACGATCACAATGACGGAAGACGGTAAAAAAATCTTAAACTAGGGATTTAGTCGAAAAATGGCGATGAAAAAGTAAAACTTGTACTTGTTTCTAAGACATTTTTGAAGAATCAAGCTTTGTGTCCTACGCAAATCAAATCGAATGAATTAATTTATAGCAGATCGAACGGATACGAATTGAGTATATCCTGCTTGCTTTTCATATAGGATTCTCGCTTATTCCCTTGTGGGGAAAAAATGAATCTCTGGTCTGTTGTTTGTTAGGAGCTTATTTTTTCAGATGAAATATTTTCTAAAAACGATTAATTGAAATATATGTAATGATTTTTTGATAGTTTACATTATGGAGCCAAAATCTCAAAAGAAAATCTTATTACCACAATCTAAACAAAAGTGTTTACAAATCTTTCAGGATAACTATTTAGCACCTCCCCACAATTTTTAGGGGTAGTACCGACTTTACTAATTATATCTCCATATTTGTATCATTTAGAGGTAACAATATGACATTGCGACTATCTGTCACGACTTCCAAGTTCTCAGATCGTGGTATAAACCAAATGAAACAAGCGAACTCCAAAACTTTGCTATTCAAAGGATTCGTACAATGATAAGCAGAAGGTATGAGGATCTGAACTCTTTGGTAATACTGCTATTACGGGGGGGAACTGGTTGTATTAACCGAATCCGCAGGGTGGATTTTGAATCGATATAAAAAAGTGTTTTGAACAAATAAACAATTCGTTGACACAAAGTTTTGGTAAAAATGAAAACCGAAACTAGTCGGATAGCACAAGTTCCGATAAGAATGTTCTCTCCAGTAAATATAAAGAATATTTCCTTACATAACTACATGTAACATAATGATACATAAATGCAACAAAGCATTTTGACCTTTTTAAGTTTATAGTGTATTAACCATAAAGATGAGGCGAGGAGTAGGCACAGCAGTTATTATAGCATATATGTACATGCCTACTAAAGAGCAGAGTCCGGGTCCTCTGTTTACATGGCGCCCGTGTGTTTATAATTTATACCAATGGGTCTGTAGCGCCAGTTGACAGTAAGAAAATTCTGAAATATAAATTAAAAATATTGAGCAGCTGTTGAATGAGTCAGACTTGTAAAACATGATTTGTAACTAAAATGCGTATACGTTCATATTATATTTTCAGTACACCCCATCAATCCCAGCCCCATAATCAATCTAAACAAAGTTTATTGACTTTTCCTTTTGGCTGATGATATTTTTTTTTTTTCGTCTGTCTTTTGTTTAGCCGTTGGCATTGTAATCGGCGCCAGATTTCAAGACAGTCGCCATTCCATGACTGTCCAGTCAGTCCAGTCACTCACTCACTCACTCATAAGTATACTCGCACACACAGCTCAGTCGTTATTTTCTGATGGGGTCAAGTGTCAGCCACAAGAAAACAAAAAATATCAAAAAAAAAGAACTGAAAATGGCAAATTACATACTTGATTGTAAATAAATAATGTCTGCAAAGATATAAAATAAATAAATAAATTAAAAAAAAAAACAAAACCGACAGACGATATAGAATGAGCAGTAGGTTTCTAATTTAAAAAAAAAATATACTGTCGAACTTTCATATGACGATTTTTTTGAATTTTCAGTACTACAAATTTTTTTAGGTATGCTCTACTGCTCTAATGATCTCCTTATTCTGTTACCCTGCAGATTCTTAAAAAGGAAATTTGACTGTTTATTAGTTTTAAAATCAATCTACTAAATTTTGAATATTTTTATCGTTTTATAGAGATATCATAAAAAGACCCCTTAATGATATCAGAGTTAGCCATGAGGTAGAACGGCAATAGAACAGTGCGTTCGGTTGTTACGTTTCCCAAGCACTCTGGCCCAGGTAGGCATAATCCAAAGCGAACATCCGAACTCCTGCGATTCTATAAGAACAGGACTTGGATGATGACAGGAGTTGTAACTGGGCACTGCACCATAGGCCTAATGATTGCGAGGATGCATGGTGAGAAGGAGATACACGGCATCCAACAACTGTTATGCGACTGCACTGTACTTCATAGAAAACACACCCAGTACCTGTGGAACCTCTTTTTTAAGGATGTTTGCTCTTTTTAGCAAATCTTCAAAATCTTCAGCTCGGTAGCTTTTTATCAAGGAATTAGGGTAAGTATGCTTAAAAAACTTCTTCTTAATGACTGAAAGAAAAAATTTGTTAAAGTTGTTGTTGCTGTGTTAGAGATAGAATGCTCCTTTAAGGATCGCATGAAGACAAGACGCTTTACTTCTTAATGTCAATTGTGCATAGTGCGCTCTTCGCCTGGTCCACCCAACCATCAACATACTCACTTTAAATCGGGTTGTAGCATTTCCAAAAAAAAAAACATATTTGCAGTTTTCAGTTAACAAAATTTGTTTTTTTTCGAATTGTAAGTGTGTTAAGACCTGCATTCATAAGGAAAAGACAGTTCTACATCTTAAAGCTAGAAATACTATCTTCCAGAATTAGCAATATCTAATCTGGGGACAAAATTATAAACTCAAACAATACTCAACTTTTTATAGACATATTTTTATTTAAGCTAGAGACAAGCTTCAACGTAGTACTTACTTCATTCCCTAAGATTCAGATGCTCTCCATAATTCAAAAATGTCTCTGTTACCGCTCTGCTACACATCAAACAACTTGACATTCCAGCATGTGTTTTGATGAACCGATTACACTTGTCTAATGAAGCCCCCAACCAAATAACCAACCAACCAACCAGGTTACCCCTGCTCCCACCAACAAAAAGAAAAGGTTGTGCCACGTGTAAGTGACACCCAAATTAGAAAAGATTATTTTATTGTATGTCTGATGCACGCGTTCTAGCCCATTAAGCAAAATGTTTTTATCTCTACCCAGCAAAGCCTTCCGAGAAATCAGCTAAAATGAAACTGAACTAGACAAAAGCGGCTGCTACCTTTGGACTTGGTTATTTGATAAGACGTTGGTTAGCTTATCAGAGCCAAATCAAATCACCGTCGCACATGCGAACCCCACGCAACCCGCTCCCATTTCTTTGTCATGTTAAAATGTTGACTGCAAGCCAAAATCAATTTTGAACGTGGCGCCAGTTTAATGAGTCCCCAGTCAAGCAAACGTAGAAAAAAAAAGTCAGCACGACATCGGGCAGCAAGCTTGTAGCAGGGGAGCCATAGATCCCAAGTTAATTAAGTTATAAAAATTATATTTTATGCATACAATTTGAATTTTGATGAGCTTCAAATGTAACATGCAGCGCTGTGATTTATGCCAATTTTCAGACTAACCGCAGACCATTGATAAATCCAAATGGAGGCGTTGGAAAACTGGGCGCCGCCATTGCTGACAAATTATTAGGTGTGACTTATGGCATTTTGAAGAGAGTTTAACTGTGTCCGGTAAGGGCAGTGCCAGTTGGCAGTTTTTTAGGTAAATCTAACTATGCCGAAAAGCATCTCACAAATCTACAATTTCATAGATTGTTTCGAAAATGAGCAGCTACTAAGGTTCCAAAGCGGTGCCGTTGAGATTTACGTTTGCGCATGCGCTTCTTGATTTGTTTTTTTCTTTTTTGTACCTTTTGAGGTGTTTCGTAGCTTAAAACCAAACCATAAAAACCGCAAGATCAGCAAAGTATCAAACTTAAAAAAAAAATAAAAAATAAAAAAACTAGTGAAAAAAAAAAGAGTGACATTTTCTGTTATGTGCATTCGTAGTATTCATACGGAAAATGCAGAAGGTAAAAAATCTTGACTAGAACGAAGATGGAATGCCCTTGGTTAAGGCGACAAAGGGAAAAATTAATAGTGAATTATTGCTTTAAAATTGTATAGTTTAGTTTTAGACTACTTTGGCACTATTTTTATCTAAATATTGCTGTTCATATGGAGCCTTATGCAGAACGTCGCGACATTTGAATTTGTACTATTTATTATTACGAACATATCAAGCTAGATTCGACAAAAATTGAGAATAAATTGACAATATGGTCCAAAATCACTGTGACTTTGAAAAAAAAATGGAAATGTTCTTACTTTTTGTAAACACATTTTTTCAAAATAAAAAAGCGAAAATTTTGTCCCGCCTATCAAAAAAATGCATCTACTACAGTAAAAATTTCTCCGCTAAAAAACGTTGTGGCGTTCGTAAAAGGGTTGAAACAAAGTAAGATCGATATTATAATATCACAACAAAAAGGGTTGCCAAAGAAATTGCTGGAAGGGAACATTTTTTTTTTTTGCAATAGAAAAATACCGAACTTGAAAAGTTTCATAATAGATATAAAATTTTCTGAAAGACTTTACTCACGCATAGACGCATTGAGTACATATTCAGTTGAAAGGTATCTTGTAAACCAATGAGACTTTAGGTGAAACATAAAATTTTCTGAAAATTTTGGGGAACTAGTATTAAGTCCAAAAACCGATTCGTTTAAAAAACTAGGATGCCTTCATGGGACTCCCTTCAGAAACGAAGTTCTATCAGCTTATCCTTTTTCAAGAACAACAATTTTAATTAAAAATAAAATTAATTAATTTAATTTTAATAAAACATATATTAAAATATTTATTTATTTTTTTAATTGCAGTTTTCTTATTTTGAGATTCCCAAGCCAGCCTATTTAGCTGAAGATATCTTTGACAAGTTTTCGCGAGATTCCTATCAAAATAACAAGTTTTAGGCATCATCTTCTTCTTATGATGTTTCTTCAGTGGGTCGCATTCTGTACCAAATTTTTAAAATAATATAAAAAAAAAAATGATGCACAAACAAATTTTTTTAAGCAAAACACTAAATTATATATATTTATATATAGGTATATACAAATATAATAGTAAAAATTTAAAAAAACTAATCTCGAACCTTTAATAATTTTGAGCCCAATATTCACCCTTTTTACATTTTTTTGTAGTTTGCTTCTTACTCTTATGCATTTCTTTAATTTTACTTTAAGCTCCGTTAAAAAACTTCGTTCTAAAAAATTGCGTTTTTTTGTGAGTTACGGAATCTGTAAGTTGACAAGTAAACCGTACTTCTGATTTAACATTTATTACATTTTGATGTCGTCTTGGACAATTTTTATCTAACTTGAATCTATTGTGGATGACAGAGCAATAAATCCAATATAAATAAAATAAAATAAATTATAAAATAAAATAAAAAAAATAAAAATAAATCCAAGTATTTTACAGAAAATTAATAATTTTTAATTTTTTCTAAAAATAATTAAGCCTTTAACTTAAAACTATCTTCAGCTCGTTTTATTTAATTTCAACATATCCATTCTTTGCCAACTTTTTAAAACTGGTTAATTTAATCGGTTAAGCAATCTGGATAAGTAACAAAAAAACAACCTCTAAAGATTTTTAAAAAGTAATGATGCAGATCGATTCATAGTTAAAAAGAAAATTATATATAAAATGATAGTTTTTAACCCTCAGGCATTACGCCTTGTGATAAAACTACTGACTATTTAAAAAAACTAATTTTTAACCTAATTTGTCAATAAGGTTCTCTCCTGTTTTTAACACATTTTCATATTTTATTAAGTATGCTTCTATATTAAATTTCAATAACTATCCATTTTTAAAAATCTCAAAAAATAAATTATAAAATATTTTATAGAATACATGATTTTGTAGAAAGTTATTAAAAATTAACATTGCTGAAGAAAATTTATGTTTAATTATTTTCAATAATAATAAATAGAAATAAAATTGAGAGACCAAAATATGTGTTTCGTTTACACAAATCAAAAGAAATATTGCAATTATTTTACTCTGCTCACCTTAGGCCATGCATAGGGGGGGAACCTATGTGCTGATTAAATTAAGATGATGCTGACAACTGATGGACTTCTTGACAGACATTTTACTTGCTTTGACAAAGACAGACTTTATGACAGACAGTCAGTCACAGATTTTTATTATATCATTTTTTTTATTGTGTATTTTTACTAGATTTCTTTATAATTCTTCTTTATTTGTTGCATGTTTTGACATTTTTATAGCTTCAGCAACACCAACGAGATACAACGAAGGCGAATTTCTGCTTTAATGCTTTGCTGCACACACTCAAAGACAACAACAGCAATATGGCACATCTTTTTCAAAATGGCGTCACAGTCAATGCAACTCTGTTGAAACAAAAAAGAAACCAACAGTAAAAAACGTTGACATGCATATGTCAAAATTGAAGGGCCCTGGAACCCACTACTTCCAGGTTTATTGTAGGTAGCCCCTTGCGTGCACAGATGTGTCTGCTTATCGGGCAACACGTTTTGTCTTTAAACGTTTTGCAGCTACCCATTTTGGCCAGGTCGCTCGTACTGTTGGGCCCCGCCAGCGAGGAACACCCATTTAACAAGTCAACTGCCTCATGCAAAACCATAAATATTGCCAATTTAACAGAGTCAACAGTATGGCACTCGATGCTGGGACGACGACCACGACGACGACGGCAAAAACTTGGTCCATAATACACCTTGTCGTACACGATGCTTATCTCTTGGAATTTCTCGTGCGTGTTGGCGTGCCAAAGCCAAAAAAAAAACCATATACTTGTACCAACTGCAAGCCCCGCTAAAACCCGAATTGCAGGGGACTTCGCTTCAGGAGCTGTCGCAGTACATGGACCCGGGGAGTACGTGAAAAATTAGCCGTGGAAATGCATGTCGTGCTTGTTGTTGCAGTTGTTGCGGCCTGTCGCCATTTCTCGTGCTGCAGCTAATAAGCGCAACATGCTCATAAAATTTCGAAAGCTGCCTCGTGTTCGGGAACTTTGATTTTATATCATTTTAAATTGTTGGCTCGCTTTTGAGCATTTCCGTTGTCAGAATTTGTCATTTGTTTAGCATTTACATGGATCATTAAAGCATGTCGTACATAGACCGTAGATGACAAATTCAGAACATTTTAAACATAAAAGACAAGCTTTCTACTCTAGTAATGACTGAGAAGAGCTCAATAACAAGCCCAGAGATGTGCGCACAACGGGCACGACCAGAGGAGCAACAACAACATTAAAGTGTGCCATAAGTTTGGACTTGGCAGGGGCCATAACCAAAGCGTTAACCTTTGTGAGCTTGCGTGAGTCAAAGTTGACCTCAAGAAGTAGAAAAAAATGTTGAGAGAATATCTAAAAATGTGAAGTGAAATGTGTGAGTTAAGCCCTCAGTCTTTTATTTGAGTCTGGCAATGCCTTAATTAAAACTGTAGTTACTTATGAGAAAACGTGTTTTCAATGATGTAACACACATGTAACAAAAATTGTGATTTATAATTTTCGAATTTCCCAAACCGACTATTTCTAACCAAAAACTTTTTTTATGCATCCCCGCATTCACATTTTTATGAAACTGTCTGTCTGTATGAACGCCTAGATCTCAGAGATGGGTAGAGCTAGAACAACCAAATTTTCAGATTAGATGCGTTATTATGTCAGGTAAGACAAGTTTATTTTATATTTTTGATATCGGCACTATATTATATAGCTCCCATAGGGGTGTTTCAGAGGACCACGAAAAAAACCAAAAGTTTTAAATGGATAATAATTTGTTTATAAAAATATCGTAACCAAATTTGACACTCGGAAGTTTTTTAGAGTACCCAAGCACTGAACCAAATTTGATAAAAATCGGATGACTCCATATATCATATAAACCCCATAGGACCGATCGGCCAAAAAATCGATTTTTGTACAAAATTCGTTGTATTTCGTTTGTTTATGAAGATATCGTAACCAAATTTGGCACTCGGAAGTTTTTTATAGGTCCCAAGCTTTGTATCAAATTTGATCAAAATCGGTTGCCCATATCATATAGCCCCCATAGGACTGATCGGTCAAAAAAACGTTTTTTGTACAAAATTCATTGTATTTCGTTTGATTATAAAGATGTCAATCAATCCAACCTCACATTCGAAAGTTTTTCATAGTTCCCAAGCACTGTACTAAATTTGATCAAAATCGGTTGACTTTATCATATAGCCCCTATAGGACGGATCGGTCGTGAAAACGTTTTTGGTGCAAAATTCGTCTGTTTTTTGCATGTTTATGAAAATATTAACCAAATTTGACAAATAAATATCTTTTTGCAATGTGGTGGTACAGGGTACAAAGTCGTCCGCGCGACTGAGAATTGTAATTTGGTGAGAAGGGAGTCCAAAATTGAGATAAATTATTGCCTATATTTTTTAAAGGCTTTATCCAATCTTTTCCTGCTTTTTTGGCTTCAGCGATCCCAAAAACATACGTATAAAAACATCGCTGAAAACCTTTTATCGGTAAAAATTGCATTGGGTTTTTGGAGGTTATGCCGGTTCCTTGGACCTTGTATTCGTACTCAGTGGCACAATCCATATGAGCAGGCCTATCACATGTGAAATTCATGCGTGTACCACATATGTAGGGTGGGCCATCTGTTGGTTTGCTTGTTAATTGCATTTTATTCGTATATTTTCCAACGAAATAGGGCAAATGTATATACCAACTCACAAAAGTTTGAAACTACTCATTTATGTATACAAAATAATATAGCGCAAATAGCGAAAAGCATCCACTTTGGATGGGTATGTTTCGAATTATGGGTGTTTAACAACCAAACCAACAGATGGCCCACCCTATAGAAATGAAAATGTTTAGAATAATAGAAAGCTACAAAAAACTAAAAAAAAATGTAGAAGATATTATTATATTTATTATTATTGAATGATTTATTGTTATTCTTTAATTCAGTCGATGACCCTGTTGCTCACACTCTTTCTGTATGTATGAGATTTAGAACTTTCGACAATTAGTTTAAATAAATAAAATCACGTAAATCTACATACCAAATTTTGTCGGTCTAGTTTTGCCAGGTGTTTTAAAATTGATACATGATAAAAATCTATTATGTAAAGGAGTAACCCAGTAAAGCTGAGCCTTTAGGGGAAAGTCATTATTTGTTTTCCAAAATCCTTGCCAACCCGATCCTAACCGATATAGTCACATAAAAGCGATTCACATTACTCCTAACAGCTAAGACCACAGAATACATTATTACGCATATTAGGATCAGTCTAAAACATTTGTAGAGTAAACCATTATCCGAAATCAATTCATTTGATTCGCAGTTCGGAATATTAAACTTATTATTGCTAATAATATTGTTTATTTTCCCAAACTAGTATAGTCCTTAAAAAGATTGACTTTTTGAAATGGTACATAACATACTTTTAGCTATTTATAAGCCTTGATAATATCGGCTACCTAAATAAATACTCGGACCCACACAACGGTTAAAAACATCTTTTATTTTGATACAGGCCCTTTACCTGTTAATTGATTGTAAGATACTTTATGTCTGTCTGTCTGTCTTTCGGAGTGTGTGTGTGTGTGTGTTGTTGGGTCTGTGACCAGAACGTAGACGTGTTGTTTTTTATGATGCTCATTTTTTGACAATGAAAATTATTAGAATGTCTCACGTTTTGGAGCTGTAATTTAATTAAATTGATGTCGCTCTAACCCGCATTAACAATTCGTTGGATAGCGCACGCTTATGCTTTCCATGAGGGTTTTCCCGGAATTTCCAGCACAGGTGACAAATGTACAACGGTTCTCGGGTCGTACATTTTATTAACCCAAGACTATGGAATGGCAACAAATATTGAAAGCGGAGTGTAGACTGAGAGCTGAGAGGGATAAATCACAGCTGCTAATAAAAGGATGCCATCAAAAGTCAAACAAACCTCTTGACTTTGATGAGTCTCGGCCTGGTAAATATTTGCATGACTTCGGAGAGGCGGAAGTGCAGCAAAAACAACAAACACAGCTGTTGTTGGTTTTGTCAATAAACACAACTGAAAATGGTCTGTGAGTGACATTTGGACTTAGTTAGAAAGTAAGTGCCTAGCTCGTTTTGGTAGCAAAAAGGCAAAAAAAAATCCAAAAGCAAAAGATCTAAATGTCCCAACTTGTGCGGCTTCTGTTGAGCCTGTGAACCTGTTTGACTGAAACCATGAATGAACAACAGCCGCTACTCACCAGCATTGTCACTGTCAATAAAGAAATGCACTCAAGGTAACTTCCTACTTGCCTCATATCGTATTTCCACATAACCTCTTTTCTTACAGATTACTGGGTTCGCCCACAAAACTTGCATATGTCATTAGTGTGCCCCAACCGAGGGCCAACAGTTGCCACAGCTCCGGCGACATTTAGCGGTCAACAGCAAATGCAATTCCAATGGCGAAACAAAAGGAAAACCAAAATGGCGACTCTAGCCCAGACTATGGGAATTTTCAGTCTACGAGTTTGAGTATTGATTGATTGAACAACCGCCAGCACTGGAAAAACAGACAGCTGTTGGGGTCTCGTAATGGACAGAAAAGTGACCGGCTGCTGGTCAGTTGATTGGCTGGCTGATTGGCTCGAACAGTCTGTTGGTTGTTTGGTCTTTGATTTGTCTTTCTGAGGTTAAGGACAGTGTGGTGTAGGTAAATGTACTCTGCGGTTTTGTTGGGGGGCACTCATGAACTTCAGAAGTATACAAAGTATGTCTAGGGCTTCATGGCAACCTACTTGGTTATGGCAGATTGAAAGAAACATTCGGTTTATACTACGTTCGAGTTAAGACTGCATTGCATACTTTTGAATCTATTGTGGATCTCTATTATTTTAAAGCATCCTAGCCCGTCCTTTTACTGATATAAAAGCCATTTATGTAGAATGGTTCAAACCGTTTCAAGTCCCCACCGAAAAATTATGTTTTTTTTGTTGCTTGACCGAAAAGCTCTTTATATGCCAAAGCTTTAAACACATTTCAACAAAGTGCCGAACTTGGATTCAAACAGATAGCCATAAGTGGCCCGATTCTTTAACAACGTCGGTGACTGCCAAATATTTAAGATTATTCCCATTTAAATGGATTATTGTAACAGGTAAAAGTTAAATAAAAGTACAAATTTTATTATTATCATTAGATGGATCCCAAGAAAAAGAACATCACTGGGTACTGTCAAACCGTATTGGAAACTTGCAGTGGATTATTTCGAATTGCTTTCTTGGTTCCTATGCTCTAAAATCTCCCAATTGGGCAAGAATTCCCTTAGGTTACTAACAAACAGGATACTGCAGGCTCAGGAAGTAACTAAGCAAAATTAACATAATGTCCAAATTCATAATGTTTCAGAGAGAGGCAGGCACCAATTGGGGCAACTATTTGCTTTAAAATAGTCAATCTAATGAAGGTAAGAGCTTTTAAGCTATCCAAGTTCATAGGTATGGCCAATAATTTTAACTTAATTCAAATAAATGGGTCTTAAGGACAAAAAAACTGCTCCCAGCGTTAATAAAAAAGTAAAATATTTTATTTTTGTAGCTCTCATGCTTCCCTTAAAAATAACATCAACATAAGTTGATAGACATTTCATATTATATAAAAATTATTAAATTAATATTCTTAAAAATTAGAATTTAAAAAAAAAATGTATTTTTCTTTACTTATATTCAAATTTTTATATTTTTATTTATTTATTAAAAAAAAATATGTATAAGTTGTTACTTTTAACATACTTGAAAATTATAACATTTATTTATAAGTATATACCCTTAAGTTCGGTTCAGTCCTGAATTAGTCATGAACTAGCTACGCACACAAACGCAAACACCAATACGAATGTAAAGTCAAACTAAGAATACACAAAGCACACGCCGTTGACTTTTCTTATTTTTCTTTGCTTATTCTTTTTTGCTTTGCTTGTCTATCAACAGACAATAGAAAGATAAATTTTATATTTGTCCTTGTTTCTCTTACAAAGCCATGAGCATTCCTCTTCATGCCTGAATTCAGGTCTGAATTTTTCAGGCCTGAACGACCGAACTGCAGGGTATGTGGGTGTATGCCGCCTAAGGAGGACGAGTGTAGATATTTGCTATACATACCAGATTTTTTTTGGCAAAAATGTTCCTCCGTAACTCGTTTCCAATATATAGCTGCTTCTGTTAGTTATGACAGCATTTTTAGGAAAGCTCCTATTTCTAATGCCAATTAGTCAGAATACTAAGTATGGCAAAAGCCCTTTTGGTGTTTATGAAAGTTTAAAGTTTCTAATTAATGGTTTGTTTGACTAATATTGGCGTACGAAATGAAAATTTAAAATTAATGTTTTTATTTAGCCCTCCTATTAAATGATGCAATAACAACGTCAGAATTGGCCAAAATTAATAAGTCAAGAATTAAAAATTAAACAATTTCAAACCAATTCTCAGTATCTTATTTCGCAATTAATATTGATAAATTTTTATGCTTTAATGATTACGTAAACATGAAGTTGACTTAAGCAAAATAAAAATTTATCATTTTCCTTTTATTTAACAATTATAAACTTAGGTATTAAGAGTATAGTTTCTTTGTATGTACCTTTTTCAAACGTAGAACGAATTCTTTTTTTTTATTATAAAGAAAAATAAGTGTTGAATCCGTTCACAGCTAGTACCTAAACAACAAATAAATAACAATAACAAAAAAAAGAATAATAATAAGTAGGGTGGAGACTCTTCACGATTGCATCGTTTTTGCGAATCCTTGTTTTTAAGCCGCCTTAGAGACCTAGCGAGACTCCTTGCATGTTCATACTAGTAAAGATTTAAAATCATTTTAAATATTCTATTTTGGCTAATTTGCAATGTGTTTCTATGTCATTTGGCTATCTCTGACGACTCTAGCACTCCATAGAAAGTTATTGCTTGAAAAATACATTTAAACGAAAACGGAAAAAATGTTACGAATTTCGGCTTTTAAAACTTTGTATCATTAATATGATCTTTGAATTTGATCCTTTTTTCTCTTTTTTTCGAAATATTTGAATAGAAAATTCAAAGTTCTGTGGTTCAATATTTTTTTTTTTTTTTTGAAAATGCAATACTTATTAATTTTTATGCGGCCTATAGAGCATATAGGCAAAGCGGAACTCGTAGAGCACGGCACGACTATGAGAACAAACGAAGTGCTGCACGTCGTACGTTAAAAAGAAAGAAGTGAGAACACGTCCTAGAAACTGAAACGAACGCCAAGAAAAACCCGACGAAATTCTATCGCCAACTAAAGAATTACATTGCGTCTTTTCAGCCCCGAGTCAATAATTGCCTTGCAGAAGATGGAGCCATCCTTCAAACAGAAGAGGAAGTGCTGCAAAGATGGCCAGATTATTTTTGTACTACGCTGAACATTACCCCAACCACCGCTACAACCGCTAATTGGCAACCTATACACAGTGTCGAAAACAACTTCCTAGTACCAACATGTGAAGAAACGCTTGCAGCGTTGCACAAGCTCCGAAATAATAAAGCCAGTGGCGAAGACTCTATAGCAGGCGAACTTTTAAAAGATGGATGTCCTGGCCTGCATGAATATCTGCACGGCCTCGTGGTCGAAATTTGGAGCACCGGAGTGATTCCATCGGAATGGCTAAGCTGTGTTACTTTCCCAGTTCATAAAAAGGGGGATAAAAGAGTATGTAGCAACTATCGCGGTATCTCGCTTTTAAATGTGGCATATACAAAAGTTATAAGAGATGCTTGGCCAATACCAATGTGGTTTTCGCCGTGGCAAATCAACGACTGATGAATGCTTTATACTTAGCCAAGTCTTTGAGAAATTCAGAGAGTATGCACGAGACGCCCAATGCATCTTTATTGACTTTGAGCAGGACTTTGACTCTCTTATGAAAGGAGTAATCCCATACATCTTACAAAGTCTAGGGATACCGGCGAAACTAACAAGACTAGTGTGAGCCACTCTGACAAGCACTACTGCAAAAGTACTCATACAGGGCCAAATATCGGAGGCCTTCGCAGCAGAAACAGGGCTGAAGCAAGGCAATGCCTTTTCAACTGTAGTATTCAATTTGATGCTGCACTCTCTAATAAAAGATGTAAAAAAAGATGGTAACCTCCTCTATAAATCAATGCAAATATCCGATGAAAGAGAACTAAGAAATGTATTCTTAAAAATCGTCGAACTAGCTGACATTATCGGGGTACGTGTAAATGAGGTAAAATCAAAATATATGCTTCAATCAACGTAGGTTTCTCATTCGAATCGGTGCAAAGATTTAAGTACCTCGGAGTGCTCTTCTCAAATACTGGCGACTCAGCGAGTGCGATGAAAGATCGAATAAATGCTGCAAATAAATGCTACTTCCCGCATATAAAACTATTTCGCTCAAAACTTATATCGAAAAGCACGAAGTTACCTAAGTATGTACAAAACACTAATCCGTCGAGTATTAACGTACGGATGCGAGGTCTGGACCCTATGTTCCACCGATTGTAAACAATAACGTTCGAGAGAAAAATTCAGCGAAGGATATTCGGCCCAACCTTGGAAGGAGGCGTGTATAGAAGGAGGTACAATTCAGAACTTGAAGAGCTATCTAAACGAGAGATAATTATACGCTAAATAAAATTACAACGCCTAAGATGGCTTGGGCATGTCCTGCGAATGATGAAAGAATAACAGCGCGAAAAAGAAAATTTTAAAAGATCGGCAAACCGGGTTCAGAGCGAGAGGTCGCCCTAAAAGCCGCTGTCTGGACGCAGTTGAAGGCGATCGAAACAAGATGAATGTCAGAAACTATGAAGCCACAGCGCAAGATCGGACGGTTTGGAGAGGCATAGTGATGGAAGCTTTGACCCACCAAGGGTTGTAATGCAAACTAGAAATTAAAATAAAGAGTTATTCCGCAATCTTTACTTAAAAAAATTTAAATATAAATTTAATTTAAATATTGAACCCCTTAAACGATGGCGGCATTGATTATAATGAAGTTCATATGAAACTATAAAGAAAAAAGATGTTTAATCAAAGTATACTTACCTGAAGAGTGGATATGTTCCATTTTGTTTGTGTTAAAAAAACAATTTGTCATTTATTATAGGATTAAAAAATCTATAAATTTCGACACAGCAGAAAGGCTAAAAGTTAGATTTGACCAGCCTCTATTTATTAGGGATAAAAAGTGATAAGGGATCATCCATAAACTACGTGACGCTGATTTTCGTCAAAATAGACCCCCCCTCCCCTTTGTGACACAGTGACGGAATATTTTCAAAGATTTTCCATATGATTGCGGTGAACGTGATATCTCAAAAACTTTTCAACCGATTTACAAAATTTTTTTTAAAAATATTCATATTTACGATATTGTGTACTTGAACAATTCATTTTTCATCCGAAAATTTTTAATTTTTTGCAATGAATTTTTTTTTTGATATTTTGACCACCAAAAAAATTGATTTTTTCCGTCAACGTGATTTTTTTATTGAAAAAAAAATTTTTGGGAAACCGAATCGTTCAAATACACCAGAATACATTTATCTTAAATAATTTTTTTACATTTTTGATTTCAGTTGCGCGGTTCGCCTCGGAGAACGTTCACCGCAAGCCTCTGCAAAAAAAAGCGCTGCGGGGCATGGGTCATAACTCCGACAATTTTCAAAATTTTTTCGAAATTCAAAATGTTTTTGTTTTTTTGATAGTACTACTAGAACATTGAGTTTTGCTTTTTCCAAGAAAATTTGCATAAAACCCTTTTAAAAAATCACGAACTTAGCTCACTTTTTCGCCCCAACTTTGTATATAACCCCTTAATGTACCTATATATTTTTCATTTGTTCTTTCAATCAAAAACATCATTCTACAATGAAAAACGCGGTCATTAATGTGGGGTACGCTTCACGCGCAAAAAGAAAGTTTCAAACATCAAATTCTTCCATAACATACATTATTTATTATTTATATTTCTGTAAAAAAAATTACTAAAGTCCGCTGAATAAATACCTTTAAGATTTTAGATGTGAATCATAAACTCCGAAAATGAAAAACTGAATATTTTTTTAATCATGAATGAATTTATATTAAAATTGCAATCACGATTCGCGATCGCACAGTGGTTAGTTTTTCTTTTTATCCCATTTTTTCTCGATTAGAGAGCCGGGATGATTCTTGAATTATATTACTGCTCATACGCCACATCCTTGTTTTAAGAACACTTCATGACCATTCCACGAATAGCATTAGTATAAATGTCTCTAAACTCCAGAGACCTTTTTCTATTTGTTTATTAAATTTACTAGCGCCAGTTGTTTTTTTTTTAAGAGTCCTTTAAACAATTGCTTTTTATGGGGGGCAAGTTGAAATTCCCCAGGGCCAATAGCCAATTGTGGCACGTTCAGATTGATGACAGCCTAGTGTTGTGACAAACATTAACTAGTGGTTTCACACACTCCACGGCCAGAGGAACAGCCCGCACCCCAATTAGCAGTCGCTGGAGTGCGGCTTCCCCTTAAACGGAAACAAATTTTCGACACCTAAAAACAAAGCGGCAACATCTAGAGATGATCTCTGGGGGGGCAGCACAAGGATGTTAGGAATGCGTAGGGGAAATATTAATAAAATAATAAATGATGTGAAGTTGTTTACTAAGTAATTTGTTTTATCTTAACTATATACAGAGAGACAGAGTGTATGCCATGTCGTAAATTATATACAATTATGGAATATAACTTTACTTCCCACAGGTTTTAGATTACGCACAAAATTTTATGCACTTTCTGTGTAATTTAAGCAAAATTAACAAACTCCAAAATAATATATAATAATAAAGCAAAAAAACTTTAAAAGAGTCCAAGTCAAGACAGTCAACGCCTGCCAGCTGCCGCCATATTTCTGAATTCGAGTCGGGAACATGTTTACATAAAATGGACTTGGTTTACAATATGCAAATATTTTAAAATTAAATCCAACGAGCTACTTTTTGCTGATTTAGTAGAAAGAACAACAAAAAAGTACAAAAATAAAAACTGGCAGCGGAATGCGCCGTACTGGCTGCTTATCGCTGTGGTAATCGGAGCACTACGATGACTAGGGCTAATCCTCTGCATAAGGCTTATAACTGACGATCTGGCGGGCCAATATATTGAGTATTTCGCGTGCGGGCATGTCTTGCTGCTCCCTGATGATGGCCGTAATGCGGGCACACTCCTTAATATAGTTCTCGAGTTCGCGTGGGTTAAGCGTACGTCTGGCGGGTTCCTTGGCCTGCAGCGCCTGCAGGCACTGGCCTGTCATGTGCGCCAGCTGAGAGCGTGCGGGGCTAAAGGTTTCATCCAGATCGTAAAGCTCCAACGGCGGTGCGGGTGGCTCACTGAAGATGGGTGGAAAAGTGGCCAGTTGTAGCAGCGGCAGCGGTATCTCAAACTGTGGCTTTATAATGCGTAAGGGCTCGTATTTCACATGCAGCTGAGCATACGTGTCCATGACATCCTTAAGCAAACGATTACTTAAGGCGCAAAGTGTCATATCAAACATTTGCTTAAAATCAG
Organism: Chymomyza fuscimana; assembly: GCA_949987675.1. NCBI lineage: Eukaryota > Metazoa > Arthropoda > Insecta > Diptera > Drosophilidae > Chymomyza > Chymomyza fuscimana. Next base: position 54,201,494 of record OX465088.1, on the reverse strand, counting down.
CGGGCATGTCTGTGCCTATGGAGTCTATGAGACAAGCCTTGGGCTGGTCGGCCAAAAAAGCCAGATCCGTAAAATTTTTGTTGTCGTTCAGCTTTGGGTATAGGGATTTGAAACTTTATAATTATAAAACAAACTAAAACTCAACTAACCTCCACATCATTAAAATCCAAGTGTGTATAAGTTATATCAGTGCCAGCCAAGAGCTGCACAAAATACTCCAACATAGCATCATTAGTCTTATCCGTCAAGTATCTATCGTGCCATATATAGCCGGAACCCAAAGCTAAGATCTTGCCACCCTGTGCATGTTTATAATAGCCAGCCAGTGGACGATTGAAAGGATATACCACCGGACCTGTGGTAAGCAAAACATTGGCCGGCTCGGAAACATTTAAGGTGGCGCCATAGGGATACTGAAAATGTATCTTGTACTTCTCATCACTAAAATCATAATCCACTTTTTCAATTTCCTGCTTAATCAGATGTCTCCACATCGATTCGCATACAACTCCGCCGCCTACAATGCACTCCTTGGGATGAAAATTCTTATAGTAATGCGGTCGTACCACATTGTCACTATTTATATAGATTCCATATTGCTCCAGAAAAAAGTTGACATTGGTATTGAACTCCTGTTCGCCGCCCTCGCCTAGTAAGACCAATAAGCTACCACCTTCCTGCTCTACATAATGCTTAAGCACCTCGAATTCCTCCTCGGTGAAGCGATCTTGTGGACCGGCCATGACAAATATTTTCACGCGGGAGAGACGCTCCTTCTTCAGTTCGCCATCGCTTCTGTGAAATGAACAAGCAGAATTATAAATTGAGCTTACTAAGTAAAAATTTAAAACTTTTTTTTTTATCATATTACAGTAGAGCTTCCCTACAGCGTTTTATAGAAAATTCTTTATAAGGAAATCATTGTGAGGAATTCGTTATAGGGTACTTCGACTGTATCATGCCTGTTACATTTTGGCATTTGAAGCTAACGCTATTGGAAACGAAACTAGTGCGGTAGTGGGATCGGGGAATCCCAATTTTAATCTAACCTTGTAGCCTCCCCAATTTCCTAAAATTTTTGCGAATGCACTGTGGGTCAGATTGTCATATTTTGGCCAAAAATCTGGCATTTCCATAATAACTTTTTTAGAGTGATGAAATTTTACACACGTGTTCGTAAAGGATTGAACTATTTTTCTGGGGAGTTTGAGCATCGTCAGATTTTTTAAGATATAGATAATCTAAACCAAAATTAAAAAAAATTGAAAAAAAAAAACCAAAAAAAAAGCTAACTGAATTAAAAAAAAATGTTAATTGGAATTGGACCATATTTCATACAGAGGCAGATATGAGCTCCATATGCATTGAAAAATTAGCCTATACCCAAAATATTGAATGGCTTTGGAGTTATAGCCCCAAACAGTTTCATCTTTCCAAGCCAATTAAAAAATTACGACACCGCCAATCAATCTGGTTTTTAAAAGTTAAAATTTACAAAATCTATATGTAAATTTTTACGTTTTTTCGTCAAAATTGATAATTTTTAAATTTTTTGATTTGCATCTTTGTATGTATGTTATAAAATTTTTCAAATTGTACATTTTTTTTCATTTTAGTACAACTTTTGAAAAAATGGTAAAATTTCCTGGGGGTCAATTTTTAAAATTAAGCTATTAGACACAAAATTCAATTTCCGAAAAATATTTATAACTACTCGAATATATTTAAAACCAACAAGTTTTTATACTCAATTTTATTTTTTCTCTGAAGTAATATTTATAAATAATAAAGTGAATGAAGATTTCGAAGCTACATGTATCATGGTAACTGCAGTTGTTTTTTTTTTGCTGTAAATTATCGCGAAAGCTCACAAAATACAAAATGTCAACTTTGATTGCCAATAACTTAAAAACCACTAATTATAATTTAATAATTTTTTCTGCACAGGATACCTTCATATGTGTAAAATCATATTAAATTGTCATTTTGTCCAAATTTTGACTTTCTTCTGGGGGACTTTTGGCCAAAATCTGGCTACGCGAGCCCATTGTGCTATGTTTACGCATTTTAAAAAACTCGTTGAAAACGATTATTTTATAATTTGCGTCAAGTCTTACGTTTCATCTGGTAATATACCGCAAAAGTAAAACGAATTTAATTACCCTTTATATTAAGGAAAGGTGAATACGTATTAGGATTGTCCAAATGGGCAAAAAATTATAGTCAGGATGACAGAAGTAAAAATTTTCTGTCTGACTGCCTGAAAGTCAGTCTTTCTGCGTAGCTTGGATAACCAAATATTACTTTTGGACTCTTTACGCCCCCTTCCAACCGCAAATAATTTCAAGGTCCTGTATTGTCTAATAAAAGCTAAAATTTCAAAGTTATTCTGGGAAATACAAAAATTTCTAATGTAATATTAAAATTCATTAAAATCAGACCGTAAATATCGAAGATATTCGCACTATAGTATTTTGAAGTGAAATGTCTGGATCAATATTTTTTTAAGTCCATATAAGTCCATCCACAAACCTATTTTTATGATACGTTAGAAGTTTTTTTCATTAAGAATTTGACATATATGTGGTTTTAAAAGGATATGTTTTCATGAACATAAATCTTCTTAACCGATTTTATTAAATATGTTGAATTTTAAGATTGTATTGACGGAGAAGGAGGCCAACATTATAAAAATGAGTGAAAGTGAGTGAGCTAAAAATGCTTTTAGTTCTTGAAAAAACCTACCAGAACTGGGTCAGAGAGACAAACGGACCTGGCTAACTTTATTTCTTTTATCGTCATAATCATTTTGTTGTATAATTTTAATTCCTTTCAAAAAATGTTCTGTACTAACTTTAAGACACCCCTCTTAACAAGGACTGCAATTAGGGGTTGTATACTCGGTCCCAAAGTACTCTAAGCGGGCCGAAAATTGAAAAAAAATTATCTGATGAATTTTCAATTTCTTTTGATTTTTAAATATTTCTTAACTTTATAGTCGAATTTCTTTTTATAAACACAATACTTATTATATATATAAAAAATAAAACCCGATTTCCATGAAAGGCTTATTTTAATTACGGTTACTAGATAGTTTTATTTCTCTATAAATAAAGTAATTTTAATCGATCTATAGCTACCAGATTTTACTTTTCTCTCGACGGCCCTGCTCTCTTTTTGTTTAATGGGATATTCCAAATGGGATTTTTTTTTTATATGAAGTTCTGTCATTTCGTGCGGAATTTTTCGAAATGCGTATAGGCCTTTAGTGTATAAAATGAAATAAAATATTTACGAAATGTATTTGTCATTAATAAAGATGATAATACCTGAAACCTCTTGCCTATAAACAAAAAAATTATGTTTTCCTGAGCGAATATTTAATGTTTGCTATATTTTTTCAAAGGCGCATACCCGGAATACAATTCCATAAATAAAAGTAATAAGGAATAAATAATAATTTTTAATAAGATTACAAGCTCTGACTGTTTTTACGCAAAATACAACAATATTGACTTCAAACTCTTGAGACAGAAAAATGTGGCTTCGTGTGGATTGAAAAATTTAAGAAAATATAAAAAATAATGATAATATTTAGGCTGCTCAGTCTAGTAATAATATCATATTATTCTCTATTATATATTCTTTCAACTTGTTATTAAAACTTTTCGACCAAATTTTTCCCCGCAAAACCTAAGGGACATCTAGTACATAAATAAAATATTGCTTGGTTAAATTTATTTTAAAAGAGTTTTGAGAGCACTATTTCAACTACTTTTTCTTTAAACAATTATTTCTGCAATATGGTTTTTGATCAGTTGCTTAAATGTCGGATATAAAATATATTTAATTGGCAATAAAATGGAAATTGTCTATTAAACTTACTGCTCCACGGTCCAATTAGTTTTAAGCTTGCGATGCAACATTTTATAGTTGTCGGTAATTTGAAAACGTTCATTTTTTGAGATATCAAAACAAATTATTTGTTTGGAGCTCATTGTTAATTATATGTCAACTTTTTCTTATTTTTAGTTTGAAAGTTTTGCTTTTATTCCTTGTAATTTATAATTAAATTCCTTTTTTATTACTAAAAATATCAACTTTTCACTCTTGTTGCTTGTCGGCTTTTTGTTTTGCATTTTTAACGTTGCTCATGGCAACTGCAGGCGCCATCTAGCGTTGCTTAAATGCGCAAGTTTTGTGCTCTGGCAACTCTTCCAGTTTCGTATTATGTGGCAGCCTTACTATCGATAAACATCGCATTATCGATTAATTCTTCATCTGGCAACACTATAAATGCATTTCTTACATCCCTAGTCTTTGCTGCGAAAATTACGAAAGAATTTCGGCCGTTCATTTCCACAAATAGGAGCAATAAATTTTTGCTAAAACGAACAATGGCATCAATCTGTGGACGTATGGCGCTACGTGCTGCCGCTCGCCAAAATGTTACATATACGCCCGTGCGTTTTTGTAAAAGTAAGTAATGCCATTGAAAAGCAAATAGCAAACGCAGCTCCTGCGCTCACGCACGTCCGTCTGTCCGTGTGGCTCGCATGTGCATTAGCTTGCTCCAATTCCAGCATTACATAATGCCAGGACCATGCTAACAATGTCTTAACATAAGAGCTTCATATTCTAGAATTACATTTTGTGCCAAATAAAAAAGTGCTACTTGCTATGGGAGGTTATGTAATAACTGCGCAAAGTGAAATGTGTTTTATGCGTCAAACGCAGGCGACGGGGCTATAAACAGTACATACTTAACACATTTATGGGATTTAATAATCAAACACCAATGCATATTTGTGATGGCGACGCCTTTAACAAATGCTCAGTGTTTATGTAACCAACTACTGAGTGGGTAGAGTAGCCAAAAGCACAGCTGATCGACGGCAACGTCAAAGAGACTACTAATGCGACAGAAACAACAACAACAGTGCTAATTGGGGGTGTGGAGCAGCGGGTAGGCTGTGTATACTAAACCATAAATGTCATAGGCTACTTATCTATATATTGCGATTACTATAACGAATACTTTGCAATTAATAAAACGTTCTATTTGTTTTTTTTGCAGTGATGAACGATCCCTTAGAGCATGCCACTGGCTTGGAAAAACGCGAGCTGCTTGCCAAAGCTGCCGGTAACGATAATCCTTTCGACATGAAGGTATTCAAGCGCGGTGCCGGCTCTAAGGATAACCCTAACTTAATTCCATCGGCCTTCGATGCTCGCATTGTCGGCTGCATCTGTATGTTTATGCAATTACCAAATACCAAACTTTAAAGACTAACCATTTGCTTTCACTGCAGGCGAAGAGGACCAGACCTACGTGCAATGGATGTGGCTGCAAAAGGGTAACCAGAAACGCTGCGAGTGCGGTCATTGGTTCAAACTGGTCGAGAAAGCAGCTGTTTAAAGTTATTATTAATTAATTAAAATAAACAAATTAATAACAAAAAACACAACTACTAGGCTAAAGGTCAACCACTTAGCTGTGCAAAATAAACAAACATCAATCCAAAAGTTATTGTCAAATCAAACTGCGACACACGCCACCAGGTCCAGCTTCCATATTAGTTTTGATTCTCATTCTACGCTCGACTCAATTGATGGTGCCATTGCAGAACGCAAGAAGAGATAATACATTCGCATATGCCCTTTTTTTGAAAATTATTTCTTTAAAGAAATGTTAAACTTATTATGATATAAAACGTTAGTTGATAAAACGAATAAAGGCAAAACGCAAGTGATTTTGAGCGAAAAAGTTGCTTTTGCTTAGGAATGTATTGAATATCAAACAAAGATTCTAAAACAGTTCTGCGTATCCATCAGCATTCATAACAAATTCAGGAACAAACATTAGTAGTTGTTTCATATTCTGTGATTCTTGATCTAAAATCAATACAACACTTCCATTGCTACCGTTTCGTATAGCCCGTGGACGGTCTCTGTTTTCGACTTGAGGTTTCTTATTTCTTATGCTGCGTCAAGAGTATCTTAATTAGAGCTCAAAGAACTTCCTGGATTGTCCCATTATTGTTCACATATTGTTTATCTATTTTTATGATTGTAAGAATTAATTCTAAATAACTATGTAAGCTTAAAGCCAGAGCAACAAGGGCCTCCTCAGGCAGGTTGTAAGATTATTTATAATAAGGACTTATGTCGAGCTTGGAGGCGAGTTTTGTGAAGTGCTTAATATAAGAAGGGGAATCTTTAAGGAAGTGCATGAGTTGCGCATAAAATGAGGTTCACAATTGTTTCGTATAATACGGGGGACAGCCTTTGTTTCGGCGTGTGTCTTGTTCCTCGTAGTGAGTGCATGGCTATGAATTTCCATAAACTTTAATAGTGAGCTCTTGCAAATTGCTTAATAAAACTCCGTGTTGGGGAGCTAACAAGTTTTAGAGATTGGAGCGCACCTGAGTCAATTATGCAAAACGATCGAAACACTGTGACCGGCTGGGTGAAGGCTTCGAGTTGTACAAGCTCGCTCTTGGCGCCAGATTCAAATGCCCATGATCCATTGCTGAGAAACAGAATATATTTGGGATATTTTTTTTAAGATTATTTACTTTGGGAGCAGCATTGAAATATTTTATAATTTATTAATTTTTTTTTTTTATTTTAAAACAATTTAATAATACATATATTAAAAATTTATACACTTTAAAATTATTGTCTGTCCTATGAGAGGAATTCGTCACTTTTTCCAAATTGCAATAAAAATATATAAATAAATAAAGCATTTTTTTTTGATTAATTTTATTAATCAGTTGGCAAGCATTGGCTTCTTAAGAGCTCTGTCTTAAAAATATGTTGTCTGAAGAGCCACTGGTCTGGACTTAGTGAAAATCATTTAGTTTTTATAACTGGCGGTCATCACACCAGCTACTTATTAATTTCAGTAGGCTGCGTACTCTTTATTTATATTAAAACTTATCATAGCAGGCTTCTAAAAGTACATTCCCAGCATATGACAAATTATTTTTTATTCGTTTTGCAACCTTTAAGGAGGGATGTTGAAAAAAAAAAATTGTAGTTCCGTGGAAAAAAAAATTTAATATAGTGACAAAATACTAAAAAACTTAATGTCATCGTACATTCGTCGACTGTTCGGCAAGCCGGGCGCCTTCAAGCGCACGGTTTCGCACATAACCCAGCGAGATGCCAAGAAAAATTCTTGGCTACATCGCTTGGGTTTGGGTAAGCTTATTGGAGGCACCCCACGTGCCATATCTACCACGCCAGTTAACAAGAAGGGTAAGTCTTTAGGTCTACAAACAACTTTTAAGCTTTTTTTTAATGTTTAAACCCGACTAGTATTGGTCGATGATCTTGAGCTGGCTACAGGCATAGCCAAACGGGAAATGCTGCTGCGCCAGAAAGGTGAAACAGATCCCTGGATGATGGAAAAGGGAATTCGTCGTAAAGCTGGTCGTCAAAGTGATCCTACACCAATTCCATCAGCCTTCGATGGGCGTCTGGTTGGCTGTTCCTGTTTGAATGACCGTTTTATTAAGTGGATGTGGCTTGAGAAGGGCGCACCAAAGCGCTGCGAATGTGGGCATTACTTTGTGCTGAAGCATGTGCCGCCAATTTAAATTTAAATATTTCAAGAAACGCTCTGCAAAAACACGTTATTACATATATCCCCGGGACAACAAACATGACATTAAAACACTTGTAACTTGAGTAAAAGTTTGAACTGATCTGATCCTAACACGCATACAGAATTATATCCACACTAAAACATACGAATACAATTACGATTTGCAAGGACATTAAAACGTTGCATGATATTATCGTATAAAGCATAAAATTTTAATTTAATAAATTGCCCTTTGTGAATACACTATTCACTGTTCTTTAATGTATAGCCTGTCAGTAGATAGCCACTGTTTCCGCTCATATTGACTTCAGGATGTGTGCGATTCGGCAATATTTGGTACATGCGCAACCAGTTGGATGTTAAATGCAGATTGGTTACCTTCCCGGAAGCTTTTAACTCCATATAGTTTTCCATAAGCAGCTCCTTGCACGTGCTGAAAAGTACAATGGGTCTGGAAGGCCCAACCAGCGGCAGCAAGGCTTGCAATATGCTGGAAGGATGCTCCTTGGCAGCCATGACAAGACTATCGAATTTGCTATGCATTAATGCCGCTGCACGTTTATTTTCCAGCTGCCATCGCAGTGGCGTTCTATCAGCTGCAATAAGGAGTGTTAATTAGGATACTCAGTAATTATATATACAATTAACTACCTTGCTCCGCTTCGTCCAGTTTGAATTTTTTTGTACTAGGCTCGCTTTGCTCCTCCGTAGGCGTTTCGGCCGTCTCCGCTGCCTCAGGCACAGGCAACCCCTCTTCAGTTGGCGTCACTACTTGCTGTTCAACTTGATAGAATTCTCTCAAAACTGAGTACAAATTCACAGATATGCAGCGTTGCTGCTGCTCTTCAGGCAGTTGAAGCGCCAGCAGTGCTTGCTTTTGTGGTACATTACCCGGATGCATGTGCACCAAGGTGGCTTCTGTGTTGGCACCAATGGAATTAAGCAAGGCCGCTGGCAGCAGACCGTTTGTGCCACTTTCGTACAGTAAATAGCTGCCAAATCCGCAGACGCCGGAATAGGTTATAATCTGTGAAAGCGTGTCCACACGTATGCCCAATACCTTTTCTGCATCCTGTCGATAGAATATGTCAGCCATAAGACGTATGCTCGGCCTACGAATTTGCACAAACTCAAAATACTTTTTTTCCTTCTTCTTCAGATACTTTTCCTGTGAGTACTCGGTGCGCGTATGAAATGTTTTCGAATTCTCTACTAGTTTCTCTATGATTTTGGATGATTCATTGCAGGCTCCACGCATCTGCTCAATATCCTCCGGCCTGAGCGTTTGCGCCTCCCCATCGTCGCATATATCCCGATTGTCGGCACCGCTGCTGGATATGCCCAGCACTTCACGCATGCTGCGCAGTTCCGTATCGCTGCATAGCTCCAGTGTGTGTTGTCTTTGTGCGCCGCGTTTGCCCGCCTTGGACTCCTTAACACACATTTTGAAGGTAGAGCCATAGGGCTGGTCAAGTAATGTTTTCAGTTCCAGTTGCTCCTTGCCCAAAGTGGCTGTTACATCGAGGCTCCCAAATTTTTGTAGTTTGGTGTATTTTTGCCTTTGTATGACTATATAGTCGCCTAGCTGTATGTTTTCGGTGGACGTATTGCTGCTCATGGCACACTCTAAGTTTTATAATTGGGGAATTAATAGAAATCTTTAGAGCTAATAACTACAGCCCCACGTTGTTTACAAAATTGCCGCTGCAAGAAGAAGCACGGCCAAACGCTTTGCGACGCTGCCAGACTTGCAGAAAATGATAAAACACGCGTTGCCAACCATTGCAATAATTTAAAAATACAAATAAATATGTTCAGCAACGATTTTGTGATGAATAATTTAAGTTGATCCAATATTTATGAGATAGATATTTTTAATTTATATATTAAATATTTGTTGAGGCACGTGAAAATAATTTTAAATAAATGTTTAAATTTTAAAACGTAGAGATGCCATTAACTAATGCCACCTGATGTCTAAAAAATAGATTACTCGTTACCACCTGTTGCAGTTAACCAAAACTGTTGCATTTGTTTACTAGATTACAATTTTACGGGCAGGAGAATTCCTCTCCGACGCTAAAAAGTCTATATATGTATTCAGTATCAGCTTGGTGACTATATTACCAAATCTCTAATAGGAGAACTTTTAGGCTATAATAGATATTACTTCACACCTTCCATGCCGGAACAATTGTTAAAATCGGATGAAATCTGTCGTAAAAAGCATCTTCTCTCTGATGAGTCGGAAAGTAGAGGGTTTATAAAGAATAAAGAAGGCGGAGGATGGCAACTTAAGCGAGCAGAGGACGTATCGTTGACTTTTTTACTAACATTTTTTATTAATAACAAAATTACATCAAAAATAATGTACCCAATTGTTTTAACTTATTTAAAGTTGTATGTAATGAGTAAAGTATTACTGAATTCCTGGAAGTTATAAGAGCTATTATGCTCACTCAAGCAAAGCTGCCGCAGCGCCAGATCTACTTCAGAGCAGTTGGCTTGCAGCGCTTTTAGCCGTTTCGGGAATGTAATTAAGTTTGAACTAGCAAAATTGTGTGCTCTTATAAATGTAATAAGCTTATCATCCGGTTTGAAATCATTGTACCCCACCATTAGGCACTGCAGCGTGGGCAGACGCTCAGCCAATTGCATTCCATAATCAGAGGAATCAGATAGCCTTAACTTTTGTAAATATAGCATGCTGCACCTGGACGCTTCCAAAATGGCTTCCTCTATTTTGGGATTATTCAAAAGCAGATCCAGATATCGGAGCTGCAACTGGGTCAACAACTCATTCAGACATGAAGCCTCTATAGAGCAACGCCGCGCAACAAGATTTTCCAATTTCCGCATAGTCACCATATGCTTGCCTGTTATATATTTACTGCTTACGGTAAGACTGCGTAACTCAGGACAGTGGTTGGCTAGCGTACGTATCATGCCATTGTTCATATTGTCATCCAGGCAGCAAAACTCACGCAGATTCTGATAGTCCAGTCGCATGTAGTAGGTCAGTTCGGGTCGCAACAGATGCCGACCCAAATACGTACAAAAAGCTTCGCGATGTACGTTGCCTATGTAAAACTCTTGCATTGCCGGACAAATCAATCCAAAAAAGTAAAGATAGTCTTCCTTGCTAAGCGGTGTTAGTATGGCATCGGATATGGCCAATTTGCGGTAGCGTGGACGACGCCAAACATTTTCACACAGCACCTGACACAATTTTGACGATAACTTTGACATTAGTATTTGCTCAGATAGTGTTAGGTATTCCAGGATAACGCATAGACAATCATCGTTCAGGACATCCATTCTTAAAAAAAAATTAAAACAAAAACACAAACAATGTGTAAGGAAAACAAAAACAAACTACAAATGGCACGTGAAAAAACATATAAAACAGCTGATTGCTGCATGTGAACTGCTTGGACGTCCAGTACACTGCTAACTGATTACACTGCTTGCACACTGAACACACTGCTTGGTGCCGCGTACCGCGTAGGTCTTTAAATTTTTATGATGGAAATGGCTTTTAGTATTTTAAGCCGCTTAGAATAACTTTATTTTCGAATTTTTTATGGTTGGGCTGGCGCTACCAAAAACCAACTCAGACATTGTGTCTGCTTGCCAATTGTAAAATAAACACAAACACAAGAAAACAATAAAAATGCTGACCAATTTTTGGCGAGTTTGGGCAAAAAAGTTGTTGCTCTTATGCTTGCCGCATCCTCGAACCTCGCCCCACATAACGCTCCGCTATGCATATCAATTAACATTTTGAGTGTGTTTTCATGTTAAACTGTCACTTTTATACGCATCAGGCGACTGACTCCATACCCACTTGCTTCATCAGCCAAAGCAGCAAAGGCGTAGATAGCTTTTTTTGGGAAGGGGTTATAACAAAGAATAAAAAAAATTCAATTTTTTACTTACATGCGTCACCATCAAATAAACCAAATAAAGTTAATTGGCTACAGTACCACTTGGATGCTGTGCTCATAACTCAAGAACGGCTTCATCGTTTTTTATGATCTTTGATTTTTTAAATTTTTCTCATTTTTCCGAAAACAGAATATCTTTTAAAAGATTCGAAAAATTCACAAAAAAATTAATGAAAAAATTCTTTTGCTTATATATCTTGAGAAAGTATTGACAAAACTTTTCTATGTTGAATGTCCGACGATCCACGTATTCGTATTGCACAATCTATTATTGAATTTTTCGTCAAATCTGAGGCCCCTGCCATATCTCAATAAAAAAATCTCATAGAAAAATGCAATATCTTTGAAATTTTTGATTATTAAAATACCTTGTTTAGGCCCCCATATGCAGTAAGTAAGTAAGTTCGGTCATGACAACAACGATTCTAGAAAGCCAATCTGGCAATATTAGAGTGTTAAAAAATGTATATTATCTAGGGATTATTATAGTTTTAAGTTAAATTTAATCGTCAAAAATAAACAAAATTAAAGAAAACAAATAATATTTCGCAAATTAATTAATTACCTTTCATATAGTCCATACGAGATATGTCGTACTGCCGAATTGCAAAGCATTTGATAAAAGAAATCTTAATTTTTTTGACAAAATAATTGCTTACTTTTTATTTCGGCGTGCCAAACTTGCGATTTACGATTGTAATTCTGATTTTTATTTTCTCACTTGGATTAACCCATTAATGTATTTCTTGATTTCCAATTAAAAGATTATTGTAAAAAATGAATCGTAAGATGTTTCGATTTTTTAATATTTTTTATTTTTAGTCTTATGGGGGCTTGGATCCCTTGAACTCCCTTAGCGACGCCACTGCAAAGAAGAGAGGTCTAGTTGGATGCTGGTCTAAGTCTGGTCTGCGCGCCGCTCACATGATTTGTGCGTGACTCGGCGGAATGTAAATTATTTATGTATTGTTTGTGTATATGTAATATGTTTGCGCTTATGTATACCATACATACATATGTACGAGGAACACATCAAGATTCGTCTCTGTGTACAAGAATAAATATTAAGTTTTGTTTGTGCCTGACAGGCTGGCGTCGGCTCCTGTTTTGAACAGCAATAGAGGAGCAGAATGGCTAACTGCTAACTGTGTTTGAAGCACCCTCGTCATGCCACTTTGGACGTACGCCAATTGATTGGCATTAGAGGCAGTTCCAAAAATAAATTGTGTGCCTGGCATAATAAAAAATCAAAATTAAGGCAACATTTCAAATGCAAAGGCACAAATTCAGTTGTCATATACATATACAAAGTACATACATACATATATAAGCATTTATAAGGTTTTTTTTTTTTATACCTGCTATAATGTCAAAACTGTGTCAACTTATTCCGGCCCGACTCCGATAACAATATGGGCGCGCTTTAGCTGATTTGTGGCATGCCACATACACAGCTCTTGCAATTAAAAGGTGTAAACTGTGTGTGTGTGTGTTTTTAGCATTTTCATATAATTAATTTAATTAATTTAAGTAATTAAAGTTGATGAACACAGTGTAAAAAGTTTTGCAAAGTGTAAGTGTCAGGGTGTGTGTGGTCGCTGATGAAGGGGTTTCGAGGGGTATGAGTCGGCAGTGCATTATGTTTGTTTTTTGGTTTTCAACAGTCGTTAGACGTTGTTGCGGTTTTATGTGTTTTTATGACTAACAGCTGTTATATAACATCAAGTTTGCTAAAGTGTTGTATGCAAGAAAGCCTCTTAATTAAAAAAACTTTTAATGAATTCAATTAAGCTGATGATTACTATTTTTTGAACAGCATTATTTTTAAACACTTTGAATTTTTGAGTTTAACAACGTAAAGCTTGTGTTTTCTGCGAATAAGGTAACATTACTCTGAAACATGTTTTAAAGAAACTTTTCATGCGAAAAAATTTGTCACAGAATATAAAATTTTGTAATGAAATAAAATAGATTAATTTACTTATATCTTTCTTTCTATTATGTAAACAATTTTAATATTAAATATTAAGAGTATATGCTCTTATAATTATGAACCTCTTCGATTTAAATGAAGGAAAAATTCAAAATATGTTCATTCAATTCAAAATTAGGCCAGTTTTGAGGTATCTGTACCATCTCGTTCTAAATAAAAAAAAATCTATTTTGACTGGGAATCAAACGAACATTGTTCTGTAGCAGAGAGCTGCAACGAGTACAAAATTTTTTGAGTGCACTCAGTTATGACTTAAACTTTTGAGCAACGTTAATCAATTCATCAAAACATGTATGTGTATCTTTTGAGCTATCAAAAGTCACTCACGAGCTTTTGGTTTTTTGAGTACAAGAGGAGTTGAGCTGTTGATTTGAAAAACTCATAATGTACTCGTGTAACAGAAGTTGGTCGCGGTAGGTCTTGCTTGGCCCATAAATTGCATTCGTGTTGCGGTTGTTCATGAGGTATAAATCAGCCGCACACAATCAAAACAAAAAGCTCTTTCCTTATACATTATTGCTTTTGAAAGTTCATTTTATGCGCAACACTCAAACCAGCTCACTCACACTCACATTTTACTTGTTATGATCATACAGGCTCGAGTTAACTCAGCGCAGCTCTCTGTTCACTTTGTGCATGACACTCAAACAAGCTCATTTCGGTTTGCTACTCACACTCACATTTTACTTGTTATAATCATACAGGTTCGAGTATACCCAATTTAGCTCTTTGGTCTGTAGATGACTTTAAGCTTTGTGGCCAACACTCCACCCACAGATAAGCTACCCTTGTTGATGCTGTTGCCAAAGATGCAATTCGGAGTTTTACTTTTATACTAACATATACTTCAAATATATCCCATGTTTATAGTTTAAAATGCAAAGAAGGCCTCCCCATTGAATGGCAAATTTTTAAACCGACGATATCAAAAGTTGCTTTTTTCCTAAAAAATTCCTTCTTACCTCCATATTTAATGGGCGCTCAAATAGATCAAATTTCACATTTTCGACTTTTTCCATTTTTGATTTGGTTTTAATCAGTTAATTTAATTTCTTTCTAAATATATCTTAAAAATATAGATTTTTAATTAGAAACTTATTAAACTTAATTTGCTTTATATTATAAAAAGGAACAAATTGCGATAAAACCTGCTGTTTGAAGCGATAATCTAGAAAAAATGCTGTAAAAGTGGATAGACTTCAGTTTCTTTAGCTATCTGGTCTTGTCATGACAGTGACTTTCTCTATTCTTCCGGTAAACTTTATCGATGTTCAAGATTTGGGAATTATTTAAAGGTTGCATTTAGAGAGCATTAGACTTTTAAACTATATCTATAATACGACATGTAGTCTCGATTATTACACCATCCAATGGGAAGGCACAGAAGTAATTATGATACCAAAGCCATATAAATCAAAGCCTACCACATTCTTCTCCCGTCTCTTTAGTTTGCTGCTGACTTTTTCAGATGTATTTGAAAATATAATTTAAGTAGAACGCAAAAATATCAAATTTTTTATCTAATCAAAATACAATTTTTTTTTTTTTCATATTTTGTTTACATAGCACTTAGTCTCAATGGAGACTAGCTGCTCCTGTCACTGTTTAAATAATTTTATATAATTTACTGATTTTTTTTGAGCAGATTGTAAATAAAATCGGAGAAAAAAAAAAAATATATTTTGTTTACAATCTGTCTTTATTAGACAATAAGTAAATTTACTAAATAATAAATAATAAAATATAATTATAACAGCAAGTGAAACCTACTATTGTGTTTATTTTTTTAACCGTTTTTCGGATACATAACCTCAAATATCTCAAAATCCTGACGTGACGGTCCAATTGTGACCCCGGATTCGGATTCTACGCAGCAAATTGCTTCGGAAATGACCTTTAGCTTTCCAACAACTAAACCATGTTGACCTGCGTTATTTTCAATATATTTCTCAATATTTAAAATTGAAACTAGAGTCGAATTGGATCGAATTGAATGTGTCACCTTACTTATCGCACAAATTTTTTGTTCCAAAAACTCACCTAAACTGTAACAAACAGAATAGCGAATTAAGGAAAGTAAAAATGAAAAAAGAATCAAAATTTAACACATATTAGAAAAATTGATATAAAATGTTATAGGTGAAAATTTGTTGCACTTCTTTGGTTTTTTTACATTTTTGTTAATGCCAAGAAAAATACAACCAAAAAAAATAAAATATTTTTTTTTAATTTTTTTTATTGCAAAAACTCAAAAATTCATATATTTTTATATATTGCATTTATCACATGTGTTGTTGTCGCCAATCCAGGGTGCAGCTGGAGCCATCATTGGTCATGCCATAAGGCCAAATCAGGCCGTAATCTATTAATTGGGTTTTCATTCAGTAAGTTTTTCGGCAGCTATCGTCTAACTCGCTTGTTTATTTGGATGTCCACGGTCGCATTCCTTACGTACCATTCGATACCAGTAATAAGGCCTTATTTAGGAAAGTTTGTATAGGTCAGCGATTCAAGCGAGCCGCCATATCCAAGATCTGGATAGCGTACCTCCAAGTAGGCGCCACTATTGTGTAATAAAGCGCTCTTTTACATCGTAGAGGAGGAGGACTTTCTTTATTAAGCAGCCAATACATTTTGGTAGTTTTAAAGCGGAAACTTTTGATCGTTTGGTTGTGTGATCGAAATGTTAGCCGCTTGTCAAGTATCACCCCAAGATATTTCGCTTCACTTTGTATGACGAGGGGTGGAGTCTTCATCTTTAAAGTTTATAAAACCGACTGATATTTGGCCGGATTTAAGTTAACATTCCACCTGCGAGCCCAGCTCACAAGCAGGTGGATGTACTCTTGTATCCCGAATCTAATATTGTACGCCTTTTTTTCTGCTGATGGTCGCTATCAATAAAGGCTTCCGTCTTTAGTAAAACGAGCCGCTTTCTTCAGCATAGCTTAAAAACTTAAATGTAGTTTATAGGTATAACCGATTATAATCACTAAACCAAGAATCTGTAACTAATGATCGAGTTACTTACTCAAGAGTATTTTCTAAGTATAAAAATGACGTGTAATGGGAATAACCAAGTTTTTATTAAGTAAATGCTGTTCCTTTTTTGTTACACCATTTCTCAAGCCAAGTCTTATGCGTGTTCCTTAAGGCATTGCGTGTGTTGATTACAAGGATGATGATTAGTTTGCGTGTGTGTGTGTGGGAGTGTATTGTTAGGACTTACCTCAAAGCTGTAGTTCATTTTTCCGACAATTAGTCACTTGAACGCCCTCAAGAATTTGAAGCCTAGAATTATGGTATTTAAAATGTAGCACTCAGTTTACTGACTGTCTTGCAAGCACTTTAGAGCCACTGCGCCAAAAAAGCCCATCAAGTATGCAGCACTTTTTCTTCTTGAGCGCCATGCCAAAACAATTGGCCAATTAAGTCGAAACTTTTCGTACTTGTGAGCAGGCTTCCCTTAGACCTTCTCCTATACAGCTGAAGGCACAATCGTTTGGCCATTGCATGCCAAGCGTACATTTTGTGGCCATTTGCGTGCCGCTATTGACTTGGCTAACAAAAAGTTGCACCTACGGGCAGATTGGTAAGGGACTCAGGGGGAAGTGCGTTGGGGCTGAGCAGCATGAAAAGGGGTTTCACGATTTGGCTGCAGCTGTTACGTGTTTTATGCAGATTTCCAGCCGGGTTTTTATGGTTTACATTTTCGATTTGGGGCTGCGAATCGCAGACTTGTTGGCATTACAAATTCAATAGCACACTTTTGGGGGCACTGAGTGCTATATTTCATTTTTAATTTGACCAGGTGCCCGAGGGGGTATTATTCTGGGTTAGAGTTGTTTGTACCAGCTTATTAAAACAGTTTTGATTTGGCTTTCATGCTTTGACTTTTTTTTTGCTTTTTTTTAGTTCGTTTATTGTATGTACTTTATTTTGCGGTTTTTTTTCCGCTTTAATGCTAAATGCCTTTCGAAATTATGTATTTAACATTGCAGCTAATTAAGTCAATTCAATTAATTTTTAATTTAGTTTATAATTTAAATTTTGCATTACAAGCAAAAGTTCTTTTCATGGAAGAGAAGAAATTTGGATCACAAAGGTTTTGTAAACGCTCAATATTTCATTATTCATTATGTATTGTAGTGAGCTTTGTTTTTTTGGAGGCTCTTAACAAAATTAAACAAAGTAGTTTATGTAAAACGTAATTAACAGTTGCATTCGTTTTTTTTTCATAATAGTTTTAAAAGCTTATTTACAATTAAACATAACTAACAATTGCGCCTACTAATTCAAGGTTTTTCAATACATTTCGTTGATTTTGCTTATAAGACTAGGCATATGTTTAAACATAGCATTTTTCTAGGCGCTACTTAAAGTTTTTCGTCGTTTTAGGTTTTTTGTTTTGTTTCGTAGGGTTTGTCATTAAACTTCTTTTAAGGCTGAAGACAGAGTATTAAAATGTTACTATTTTTTTTGGTTTAAGAGTAAAAGTTGTTTATAAAATATATCTATATTTATATCAAAGTATAGTTATAGGCGTATATTACAGTATTTTTTACAGAGCAACTTGCCAGTAAGTTGTTTATTTTTTAAATTTGTTTTTTTTTTTTTTTTGAGCTAAAGTTTAACAATTGTTCAACAGTACACGATTTGAAATTTTACTTTAGTTTTAACTCGAATAATGCAAACGCTTGATCCACTAATTGAACTATGCTACTATACTTAACTAATATATTTGTATATATGCCTTGTATAATTACTAATTGGTATTTAAGTCAATTTTATATATATATATATATATGCATGTATATATTTAATTTTGTATATAATATTGCAAATTTATTAATTCTTCACTACGTTTTGCTATATAATATAATATTTCGGTTTTAATTGGTCCTTAGTACACTACATTGAAAGCATTTAAAATATATAGAGCAATTTTTATTTCTATAGCATACATTTGAGCGTGTGCTACATGACCAGGCAGGCAAATGACAGGCGTCGCCATACACATACGCAGGCACATCACACACACACACACAGACACGCAGCTACACTCATACTTATATACAGCATACACAGAGAGAAAACATACACTTCAGAAATTGAGTTTCTAAGTTCTCAAAAATTTAAGCATGATTTTTAAGCACAAGTTGGCCATAAAATAGTAGTTTTATATGATATTTATTTATGTGATATATTTTTGCTCTGAAACCGCGTGTTAAAAAAAGGACAACAAATTTAATAAAATAAAATTCTTTTTGTATATATTTTTTATTAAATTTTTAACGTTTATTGAAAAGTTAGATTTTTTTTTAAAACATTTTACCATTTAAAAAAAATCAAAAAAAAAATCTAAGTGAACCACGAAATTTGAAGCTACTTTTTATTAATTCACTTAGTATGCACTAGTGTAAGCCTAATCAACAAACCAATGTCGACCTTTTTCAACTTTGAAAGATTTTTTTTTTTGAGAAAAAGATCTAAATTAGCAGGAACCACTTAAAAGCTTGCGATTTTAAAGTGTATTGAAATACTGCATAAGTATAACATATGAGTGTAACACCTGTTAAACGGATGTAAGTACCTTGTTCGTGGATTTTTTTTCTATCTGTGCAGCTATTTATGGCTTCATTCTATGTAAAACCTTGCAGTGAAAATCAATTAACCAACACACATGCAGTGCTGTGTCTGTCTTTAGGCAGTCAACCAGCCATCATCTAAAAGTAGACTACACAAAAACTGCGCAATCTGCTTGCTCATATAAATTTTAACAGCATAAAAGTGTACAAAGGAAAAGCTAGCCGCTCGACAGGACTCTTTTTTTGTGTTTCGTTTTTTTTCCTAAAGCACATCTGCCAGTTTTGAAAAGTGTCGCCTGCCAAAGGGGCAGCTCCAAAGCAACGTTTGCTGTCTCTCCCCTACTGCCGACTTGGGGCAAACACCTATTTGTGTCAACACACACACACACTTAAGCAGACTCACACACACACACACAGACGCAGTGGCAAGTAGCTGGCCTTTTTATGTGGCAGCCATGACGACCTTTCATGCTTTAAATAAACGCCTTGCAGTGGGCGAGTCCATTGTGAAATGTTTGCATAGCGTGTGGCACACGTTAATTTAAGTGGCAAATGCAGACTTGGCGCGTTTTTAGTCGCCAGCAAAACGCGCTCAAATCATATTTTACGTCTGAAGCATAAAAACCGCTTAGGCCGCACATAAAAGTGTCAGCCATTTAAAATTTATGCTGGCTTTGGATATTTTCAAAATCTCTCACACGAGTGAATTACCTGCGCTTTTGTTTTATTTTCTGCAGCCTACTTTTTGGCTTTCATTAAAAGTCTTTACACCATACGCATTTACAATGTTCGATAAAAGTATTTTGACAAATTGGTATGCAATTACACAGTTAAATTGATTTGAAAAACTAAGCTACTTAACGATAAGCTTTTGAGGGTCTAAAGAAAGAAGCTATAAAAACTCTTTTTTCTAAGATTCTAACGTTTAGGATTAAACTAGCTTGCTTTGTTGGGCATTACTTGTGTTTTGAACAGAATCCTTCAGATTGTAAAATCGCTATGAAGCATTATTTACCAATTTTTATCAATTGTTCATTAACTAGACTATAGGAAAAGAAATAGTGATCAACTATAATGAGTGTATAGCACCGACTTCGATTTTTTATCGAATATTTAGGTCAACTTTTCTTTGACAATACATTTTTTCAATGAGAGAACAAATTTGACTTTAAAATATTTTTACATATTTTTCAGCTATTTTCTCTTGAATTTAAAATTAAAAAGTAATCAGAAACTTCTATCTGCCACATATTTGAGAAAGTTATTATTATTTTTGTGATGTCAACTCCCATAATCACCATAGTATTTAGTAAATTTTTATAGTGACAAATATTTAAGAACTCGGTACTTAGAACTATGACAAATATTTACACATTTTAAATGATTACTCAATTACTTCAGATAATTGATTTATTGAAAAGCCCTTTTAAAAAAACCTTTCTGACTTAGAAATTCTTAAGGGAATTATGACCCAAGCCAAATTTTTTCACTTATATAATTACCATTAAAAGTATTTTAGCATTGTATTATAGAATTTTAACTCCTTTTCGAAAAAATCGAATTTTCTTAAAACAAAAATTTCAAATTTTGCATTTTAAGTAAAAAAAAGCCTAAGCAATTTGCGCTCAAACTCCCAGGATTCAATCGCATATTTAATTATTTTTCCAATAATTTCCAAGATTAAGGAACAAGTTGGTAAGGCCGAAAAAACAAGACAGCTACGTGTGTCAAGCTAACTTTTTTAAAAATCGGTTTCAAATAAAACAAATTTAAAAAATAAAACGTTTTCATAGCAAAAATAGTTGTATGTATTGTCATATACTTTTTTTAAAACCATTTAAAGTCATAATCGAAATTATATACTTGTTCAAAACTCATTAAAATTAAATCATAATTTTATAATCTACTTTTCTTAAGAAGAACGAAACCTTGTTTTTTTTGTCAAAACACTTTTGTCGACTATTGTACAACCGCAGTAGCCACTGCAATTGCTGCTGTTTGCTAATTAACTCGCCCGCTTAAAAGTATGCAATGCAAATAGCTGATTAAGCAAATCCTTTTTGTATGCGCGCTGTGTTGGCAACGCTGTCATTTGTTTGGTCAGTCGCTTTTTGCATTTGAATTTTATTTTTTTTTTATGTGTATCGCAGCTATTTTTGACCTTTATGTTTTTGGTTTTTCACTTAATTTGCTAATCTTTTAGGGATTTTCATATATTGTATTCTACGCTACTGTTTTTACTACTCTCATTTAGAAATGTACTTTGTTGCCTTCAATGCGAAGTTGTTGCAATTTAATTGAAACAAAAAATTTTAAGTTTAATATAATAAATATTAAATATTATTGCGCTACTTACATGCATAACTATGCGTATTTGGTTAAATTTAAATCTTATACTTTTGCATATTTAAATTATATTTTACTTTGGCCTTTTCTTTATTAAAATTCAATTAAATTGATTTTTCTCTCTCATACGCTCTCAGCAGTTTTTATTTATTTTTTTTTTTTTTGCAATTTATTTCTCCTTTTTTTTATTGTTGGTTGCAGATTTATATTTATTTATTATTTTTTATGGTGTATTTTTTATTATTTATTATTAATGTATTTTTCTGCAAATTTGTTTTTTTCCATTTGATTTTATTAATAATTTGTGTGGCATATGTCACGGTATTATTTTTTAATGCGCTTACCGGAAGGCTCATGTCTGCATTTATAGACGTCATATGGCAGCCAGGCTGTGGGTAGGCAATCCTTCTTATGTCTTTTTATGTCAAATTTAAATTTTAAGTATAGATCTGTCTGTACTGTATGTAGCCAATTGTCGTATAACTTACAAATTAAAATAAAATCGTTTGCCTAACAGATTTTATGACAATATCTTAATAAAGCGTATTATGCAGTATAAGTTAACATAGCTTTTCTTACCACAACTTATTATGACAGTATGGAAAGTCTACTGCCGATTTTTCGAATTGAACACCATTATAAATCTTCGATACTGATAATGCATTGAAGCTTGGGAACACGTTAATCATCACTATTTTAAAAGTTTTCTTAAAAAACTGCTTTACTGCCGGCTATTTTTTGTTTAAAATAAAAACAAGGCATCTTCAATCGGAATCATAATTTTTTTTGGTGGAACTTTTATTTTCGTCAATCAATTTGTTTGTTTATTTTAAACTTTACCAAGTTTTAAGGACTGTATACCCATATTGGGTTCTTCTGCCAAACATTCTAGTTCAACGATCACGCAGTTATGGGTATCGTTGGAGTGGTTGGACTTTACCTATCAAATGGCACGGGAAATTGAAAAAAAAAGACTTTTTTTTTTTAATTATTACAATAAATACAATAACTGCAATAAAGTGACAAAGGCTTAATCATTTAAAATTGAACTTTTTTAGATAGATACAAAACGAACAACAACATTTCTCGTATAAATTTTGGTGCCAAAAATATGGATTTTTTCTATAGTATATAAACGATGCACATTTTACTCGGAACGTTTACCATTTATTGGACAAACAAATGTTTGCAACGAACAACCACAATTTGTTTGCACTAAAAAATCATCTTTTTTTCGTCACAATATTAATAACAGAAATTTTGTGGTGAGCAGTCATGTTTGTCACTCTGATTTAATTTGGCAAATTTTTAGTTGATAGATAATTGGTTTATTTGGCAGATGTAATTCCAAAGGGTATACCTGGATAAGGTACTGGAAACTGCCCTCAGCTATTTTTGAAAAGTAATAATGCAATGATTAATGAAAAACCTGAAGAATGAAATTTGATTGGAAGAGAGTAGGAGTGATGACAAATTCGGCACTGAACATCCGTAAACGTTCAGAAAGAGTTTGTTTAACACGCTTTTAAAAACTCTTTAGTATTTACTAAAGAACATATATTCTTGAGCTTTTTATAATTTTCCTTTTTCAGATATACTTGGGAAAATAATAATATATAAAAATCCCTTGGGAACTATGAAAGTCTTAGGAAAAAATTTCACTCTAAAACTCTATAAAAAGATGCTTGCTGTTAAATGGATTGTGTAAAAACACACAGCCAAAAAAATTATATTTTAATATAAAAAAAATTCTTTAGTTGATTTTGGCTACTTATACCAAAACTGCTGCACAGATGGGATTTAATAAACATTTCTAACTCATATTTCAAAAAGCATCAAAATCTTGTCGAAACTGTAGGAATTGCTTATATTAGCTTATTTTTGCTGTCCCCATAGACATTTTCGTCTTTAAAAGGCTTTCACTTGAACCAATTACTAAGCCTAAATTTAGCTTTCTCATTTAAATAGTAACGTTAAAAATTTAAAATTTTGAAAATTTACTCATAATCATAAAGCACCCTTTAAATTAACGTTTGTGGCAATATGATTGCAAATCAGTTGGAAACTGCGGGAGGTATAGGCAAAAAATTTAAATGTAATTATTTTTGATATACCCATATGTCTCTGTAGACTTTTAAAAAGTTAAATGTTGCACAAAATTATTTAAAAAATTAAATCAATCTTAAAATGCACACTTTAAATAAAAATATTTCTTGCATTATTACATATTTCCCACATGCAGCAAAAAGCCATACCAAAAAGCCACCATATCAAGATATGCCGGAATTTATCTTAAAAAGGAAATTAAAACTTTTGTATATACATTTAAATTTGTACTCAATCATGTCGAAGTGACAGTAAATGTTGTGTTTCGTTTAAAATCCAATATTTGGCAAGCCAATGACAACCACGGCCTGGCTGCCGCAGCTACCTCAATGCCATCTGATAAATGTATTTCAATTTACGAATTATTATTTTAAATATTTTTTTTTTTTGTGAAAATTCATTCAGATTTCATGCAACATATGCATAATTTATCATTTATCATTGCGGCCTGTTTTACTTGCCACCGTTGCGCTTCTGAATTTATTATAAACGTGTGTGTAACGTGCGATTTTTGTAGCATACTTTTAAACGCGCACATAAAGTACGCTTTGTTAGTGTTTGTGTGTGTGTGAACATGAGCGTATTTTTTTTAGCATACTTTTAAGTGCGAACGTAAATCGCGCTTTTATGTGTTTGTATCTATGATGCGGTTCGATTTATTTGTGCGTGAGTGAGAATGTGTGTGTGTGTTCGAGTGAGTTTGTAATGCATGTTTTCACAACCATGTTGATTTATTTTTGGTTTTTGTCGCTTTATTTGTTTTTTTTATATTTTTTTATTCTGCACATTTACGTTTAATTTTTCTTTTTATTAATTTGCACAAAATGCCATTTGCTGGTATTTGTTTTTGTTGTTTTGGTTTTTGTTGTTGCTGCTGGCAACATTTATTGCCCTTTAGCTATTTCTGATGCCATTTAGCTGTTAGTCAGCGTGTATGTGTGTGTTAGTAAGTGTATTTGTATTTTTTATATAAAGAAATTACATTTTATGTAATTTACGTCAACATGTTTATTTTTTTTTTGTTTGTTTCACTCTACGGCTTGTTTAATTTATGCTACTTTTTATGCGCTCCTTTGCTGATATCAAAAATTTTTATTAGTTGTTGTGGTTGTTATACTCTTGAGCTTTTTATTGCTGTTGCATATCACCGCCATTTCCCAGGCCAGCTTTAGATTCCGGTGGCACCTGTTGTATGAATGAGAACGAGTTGGCGGGAAAGAAAAAGTTATACGGGTTAGTTTTGAGTTTGGGCTGTTTTTTAAGCTGCGGTAGACATGAAAAGTAAAGATACACTTAAAGCATAAGCAACATTTAGGTATAGTAGCAAGTGTACGTGTGTGGGTGTGTGTGTGTGGGTGTACTTGTGCGTGTGTGTGTGTAAGTTCCAAAAATAAAACACATAGAATGCGCCAAGGAACCCAAAAACACACATACAGCCAAAGAATTCTTGGATATTCAAACAAAATGAAAAAAGTAGCCAAAAAGTTGAGTAAAACTTGCAAAAAAAAAAAGAAAGAAAACTTAAAAACGTCAGCAGTCAAAACGTGGAAAGTACCAAGGTAAGACAGAAAATACTAAACTAAAGTTGTATGAAAAAGGTAGACAAAAAAAGAAAAAATCGAGCACCAAGGAAACTTAAGAGTAGGCACATAATTCAACAAGCTTGAAGACGCTGAAGGCGCCAGGGCCCCAAGGCAGCCATCAATACATGCAAAGGGCGCATGTGAGTGACAAAGATTTACACAGCGAGATACAGACAGAGAGAACGAGAGAGTGAGAGACTAAAACAACGACAACAACAAGAACAACAGTGAGAACAACAACGACAACGACGACGAAGACGACGCTGACAATGGCGACTGTACCTAGGCTGGAAACTTATTGCGCGACTTAGCGGCCATAGAAACTATGAAAATCCAAGAAATCCATGGAATCTGTTTGATTTTGCTGTTGTTGTTCAAGCTATTATGGTATAGGAAGCAGGAGATGGCAAACCGAAACCAAAAAAATTTGGCGTGTGGCAGTTTATTGTGGTGAGAGTTATTGGATAAAGAAATAGAGAGAGAGAGAGCAGGAGAGAGAAATGGTGGGAGAGTGGTAGAATTTACAAAATGGTGAAAGAGTTCAGCTAATGTTACCCAAGATCCGACAGTCACTCACCAGCTTTTTAAAACAGTCATCGAAGAAGGCAGTCATGGAACGATAGAGATGTCGCTTAACGCCACTTAAGCTGTGACCCTCATCTGGATATATCTGCTGCTTATACAACACGCCCTTGCTAGTCAAGGCTCTGGCCAAAACCATGGACTGCTGCACGTGCACATTGTCATCGGCTGTGCCGTGTACCAACAAAAATTGACGCTCACGTAGGTTATCTACATACTTGGATAGATCACTTTCCTCATAGCCCTTGTAGTTGTCGGTTACGTTTGGAAAACTCAAATATCGCTCGGCGTAGGTGGAGTCTACAAGTAGTTTTTGTGAGTTACCCAGTATGCAGAAGAGATCTAACCAACACTTACCATAAAGCTTCCAATTGGTCACCGGCGATACGCTAATGCCACACTGAAAGATGGACTGCTGACCTGCCAGCGCCAATGCTGCCGTATAGCCGCCATAGCTCCAGCCCCAAACGCCCATGCGTCGCGAGTCGATAAAATGTAAATTATCGCGCAAATATTCGCTTACCTCCAGCTGATCGGAAACCTCTACGCTGCCCAGACGTTTGTATACTTCGTGCAGCAGTTGATAACCCTGACCCGAGGAGCCGCGACCATCAATTTCGATTACTATGTAATCCTTGCTGCCCGCCAAATAGGTGTTCCAGTCCACATGCCAGCGATCGGTGACCAGCTGACTGCCAGGGCCGGAATAGACATGCAGTATGGTGGGATAGCGTGTGATCTCATCCTCACGCAGCACAGGCGGCAAGTACAGACGCACTTGCGCATGATAGCCGCCAGATATCATGACCGGGAAGGTCTTTATCTGCGGCAGAGCAGTGCGTACCATTTTCTCCTTTAAACGCGTGTTATTTTGCACTGTGACTAACAGCTCCAGGAACTGCGATTTGGGCTCCTCAATGGGTGCAGCTGTTGTTTCCTCTGCAGCACTCTGACGCTTGACCTTGAGGCCAGCTTCTGCGGACTTCAAGCCATAGATAATGGAATTGGGCACAACGGGTCCCAGACACTCAATCAGCACATAGCGTGCCTGCAAAGCTAAAGGAAACTGTGCTTCATGATAGAGACAATCGCTGGGCGGTGGTGGCGGTGCAGCGCGTTGACCGCGTGCATGTCGCTGCTCCACAGGCAAAGCAGGTGCGGGTGGAAACATTTCCGAATCATCAGGATCCTCCCAGTCATCATCCCAGGCTGTAACCAGCTTGGGCGGTGGTTTTGTGTGACCCTCCTCAGTGCCATCGCCGCGTTGCATTAAAGCCGGACATGTCAAACAGTCGGGCGCAAGCAGCGCCTGGCCCTGTCGTGCTGGCAATGCGGAAATACGATAGAGATGCTGCTGCGATGGCAGACGCTCCGGCGTGCCCAGAAAATAGCTAAACAACCAACAAACATGAAACTCTAACAGTCTGCGGTTACCAAACTACTGCTGCCTGCTACTTACATCCAATTATCCTGCTGATCCCAATGCAGCAAGCGATTCACCTCAAACTGCCCGTGGGTGAGCGGCAACACGCGATTATTGTCAATATCCACGTGCACAATATGCCGGAAATAGCCTGTCGAAGTTATGCGGTCGATGCGTTAAGTTTGGAACAATAGCCAAAATGACATATGGCCAACGTTTACTTACCAAATGAGCCGTCACGCAACGGTGAGATGGCCACATAGATGCTGCCATTTGCCGCAAACAATGGCACAGAGACTGTGTCTACCCAGCCGCGTCCATCGCCGCTTACGCGATGGGTCTATGAGTCAAGGTTTGTTGAAATGAAGATGACGCACGCTTAATTAAGCCATTTTACTTACCTCAATGCACACAAACGTGGGACTCTTACAGACGCTGACCACGCTTATATTTTGCGGTCGATTAAGCCAGACTACGGCGATCTCCGTTTCACTGACCCAGCTGGCGCTGCTAAAGTAATGATCTCTGTGGAAAGTTATGGAAGGCACAGGTTACATTATTTTGTTGGAAAATCTTAGTCACAACTTACTCATTTTGTAGTATTTGTGGAGGAAGCAAATGCTTAATGTGTTTATTCTGGGGATCCGTCAAGTCAGCCACACGCAATGTTGCTGTTGGGTTTTGCGTGCCTGGCTTGGGGTATCTAAAGCGAAAGAAAGTGTAATAGTAAAAGTGACGTTTATAACAGAAGACTCTTAACATCCGATCAAATGTAACTAGTTGGTTTTACTAGGCGCCCAACTTGGGGCGCTATGTTATTGGAATGCTATTATTCATCGTGTACATAAAGAGTTAGTTAAGACAAATTGATCTGTTAAATCGGCAAAAAGAAATCGAAATAGAAATCCAGAAATGGCATGTTAGTATAAGCTCACAAGCCTAAGTTTTTTGAGCTAGTTTTTCTGAGCTATTCTTCTACTTACAGAAAGCATTTAGCGCGATCCCTTTAAAGCCAGCCAAAAAGGATTGTGCTACTTTATGCCAAATCTGATTAACCGAAGATGTTGGTTGTTTCATTTAATCACTATTATATGAAGGTATTAAGAAATCCTTGCAAAAAATCCAGTTCATAACGAAGTTAAGCCACATCCTTTGAAAGAGAATCTATAAACTTTGTTATGTGGAGCACTGAAGGGTTCTATTCCCAAAAAGTAAAAAGTAGATATTTGAAGCTAGACTATGGCAATGTGGATTAAAAAAAAATTAATGCAAGTAAAGAACAACACCAAAGTAAGTGAAATAAATGTTCACAGATGGAAAGATAGGAGGACATGGCTAAGTCAATTTTCTGACACAATATTTTTCGCTGACTTTTATACCCATTGAGCTTTTAATGTAAGGCTATAAAAGTAGAAAAAGTTCTTGGCTTATTCGTATGTGGGTTACATATATACACAGAGACAGCTGCGTTATCCACCTGTCTTGGAACATATTTTATAATGAACTTATATACAATGGAAATAAGTGTCGTTAAGCATCATACATTTAAAATTTATTACCAACTTGACTACTTCGCCACCATGAACCATGTACTAGTTAAATAAAAGTTATTTGTTTTAGATATCCAAACGTATTAAAATGCATATATCTTTATTTTCAGAAACCATTATATGTAGATTAAGATAGTATCTAAAACCCAAACTACTAATATTATAACCTTAACAGCAGCTTTAAAAGTTCTTAGAATTGTGTCGCTTTAGGGTAGCTTATTGATAAATTTATTACGTCCCACAAGCGGCGTCCATTTAACACTTAAGAACGCATTTGGGTTCCCCTGATGCAAGGCTATGCAAATATCCACTACGAACTTTGTGCAACGAACCATTTATCAAACCAAATTGACAGTTTGACTTACTAGAAAATAAACCCCTAGTGTGTGTGTAATTATATATACATATATATGTGTGTGTATGTATACATATACGAATGTGTGTGTGCTTTGCAAAATGGTTATACGTGTGCTTTCCATTAGCATCCGACTTGAGAGCGTATGTGTGCTTGCAAGGGCAACATTGAAGGTGTTACTTGACTTGTTTCAAACTAATTTTAATGCCAAAAGTGTCGCCAAATTGTTAAACAGACATAGACACACACACAGACACCACCTACACACACTTACAATAGGGCTGGCTGCTGTGCGTGTGTTGAAACAAAATCGACTTGCGGTTATGATACCCTTAACTAATATAGTTAAAGGGTATATTGAGTAAGAACAAATTTATGTGAAAAGAAGAAAAAGGCATTTCCAAACCGATAAAGATAAAAGTTAAGATCTCAAAGACCATAACAGCCAAATTATGGACATAATCCTTAAACAGATTAAGTTTGACGAATAATGTTAATAGCTACTTCTCTGCCGATTTTAGTTCTCAATTCTTTTCATCTGAAATTTGACATTACTATTGGTAGAGCATATAGAGGCATCAAAACTTATAGGCAAAATATTTTTAGATTGAAATACGTTGAACGGACCACTTTTAAAATTAAGCTTCTCTATTTAAACGATTTTTATATATTTAATAAAGCTTTCCATTGATACTCATGCTCTATAGGTAATTTTTTTTCAAAATACCGATTATTTATGTGTCAAATATATAAAAATTATTGAAATCGAAGAGCATTTTTAACAATCAATAGAAAATTTTTATTTTACTAACTCATATCTATTAAAGAAATATAAATATTTTAATTTAAAAAAACATTTAATTTTTTAGTAAAAAACATTATTTATGTACATAATTATTTAATCATTTTGCAAAATTCCGATTATTCATCGATCGAATACAAAAAAATGTTCAGATATTTATATAGTTATTTATTATAATATTTATAAAATATAGGGTGGGCCATCTGTTGGTTTGGATCTGCATTTACACGCTAACAAGATTCAAATGACGCAACAATTGGAGTCAAAATTATTCAACAATTAAAATTAAAAGCAATGTCATAGAAAACTATTTTGTTTAACTCTCTAAACTTATATAAAAATTCCAAATTTTAGTAGAGTATAGTATAGTATATAATACTAATGTTTGAAATTCATTGAAAAATAGTTTGTGGGAGAATTTTCCGTTCTTCTAGCTTCTTAGGGTTTCTTCGGCCTATCAAAATTGAAAAATTATTATAAGATAACTGAATTATAAATGTACACAATATTTTAAGTCCTCTATCCCTATTTTAGTTAAAATCTGTGATTTTTTTTGTCTTTCTTATTTTTATTTTGTAGGGAAGATGCTTTTACTAAGCTTTTTTGTGGAATGTACTTAATAGGTAATTATCCATCATTTCGGAACGGCAATATTTTTGAAAAAAAAACTTTCCAAAAGGATGCTTCTTATTAAAGTATATGCAATTCGTTTTAAGCACTAAAGTCTCACGATTTGGAAATAAGTCAGCTGCTTGAATAAGAGACATACGGAAGTCGGTCAGGCCCTAGTTTGAGGTACGTAATTTTTTGCACCTGCTGATGCTGTCAAGCTGTTATCTAACAAGCCGTGAAAAGGGCCAACTAGCTGAAGTTGTCAATGTGTTTGTTTCTGTGTATAGCTGTATGTGTGTGTGTGTGTGTGTGTGTAGTTGCTAACTGACACTCTATGAATTTTAACCATGATGACGCCAAGCACTATTAGGGGCTAATGACAGTCACGAGCTCATCATTAACACTTAATCGAAAAGTAATACAGCTTCAATGCCAACTCACCGTAAGGATCTAATTTCCGGATACAAGTTGGCATGCGGATTACTGCCGCCAACAGCTGAAGCACCAGCCATACCTGCACCAGATCCAACAGCACCTGGCATTCCTGCACCCCCGCCATTTGTCGTGCCATACCACGCAAAATGCTGCTCCTGCACGTGCGTATCATTAAAGCTGCCATAGAGCAGCAGATGTCCATCGGGCGAAAGCCAAATGGCATTATTTGCATGCAGGATTTCCTCTATGAAGAGCGAGTGCAAAGCATAAATCAAAAGCTGAAATAAAACACAACCAAAAACCCCAGACTTACCTTCATACAGCCAGTCGGGTATACCATTGTAAACCACGCCGGGCACTGCATCGTGCGTTATGCGATAGACGCTGGCCTCGCGCGCCTCCTGCCTATAGTAGATGTCATAGTTGTGCACCCAGACAAGCGCATTACCCGAGCTTCCAAAGCGGGCGTAGTGTAGATACGGCCATTCCTCCTGTTGCATATTGTGGCGCAGCTTGATGCTTTCACTGTGGGAGTTGTGGGGCATCGTTATAAATGGTGCTACATCATGTCGAGACCGAGTGTTCTGTCAGCTTACCTCGTTTGTGTATCGTAGACTGTATATTGCGCCAGATACGAGTGTCGAAAGAGCTTGGCAACGTTCTGCGCCAGCAGCAGGTAGCGTTTGTCCGCTGATATGGTAAATGTGTAGGGCGCTAGAGTTTTCTGTAATTCCAATGGAATGGCGCAAAGTGTGACAGAGATTAAAATGTATTCATTTAATTGCATTCATCAAGCTGATTTAAATAATTCTAGCAGAAATTAAATGCAATTGTTGCAACAGCTGCGTCCATGTTTGGAACAATATGCTGATAAAGCAATGGACAACGTGAAGTATACGTAATTTTAATGAAATTTGTTAGCTGACAGAAAACATTTATTTCAGTATTTATTACTACAGTATTAAACGAATACTATAGAAAGTTTTCAATGGCATAAAATCTTAAAAAAATGGATACTTAAAAAAAGTTTTACAGTCATGACCATCAACTTCGTGCCTGTTGTCGCTGCGGCAGAGAATATTTCAATACATATCTATTTTTTGCCGACCACTGAAGCTGGGTGCGTTTCCTAGGCATTGCAGGTGTTGGATACTTTGTCTCTTCCTCATCTTATTAAGATACGGTCAGTTTAATATTGATTGTTGACACTGTTACGTAAGGATTGTGCTATGATTTTAGTCTAAGATACGTATTAATTTTTTCTCGAAAATAACTTTTTAATTTCTATGTATAACTTCCTTTGAAAACAGTTATCTTAATCTAGAGGTCCTCCGTTACCATCAGCTTGTTATATGACAGTTCTTTTACTACCACTTGCTGAGACTTAAGGCAACAGAACTTCACTAATTACCAATAACTTAAAGTAAAGTCCGAAATATTTGCTGTGTGTATACAGGGTAGGATCAAAAAATAGTAGGAGTGAATTTCAGTAGCGCGGTCAGAAAGGTGTAGGGCGGTCGGACCACCTGGCGTAGTTATGGGGAGCCTTCTAAAAAGACATTGTGTGAGTTAAAATGTGTCGTCGTCGCGATCCAAAATGGAGAAAAATCTGGAGCAGCGCTACGCCTTAAATCAACTTCTAGAATTGATGAAAATGCGGCAAAAACAAAGACACTTCTAGACGCTGACCGGTACAAAAAAAATTCGCTTGATTAGTTCATGATTTGATTATGCTAGTCTCCAAAAACTTATTATCGCGGATTTGGCCATGCGAAAGGTGTGCGCCAAGTTTTTGCCAAACCGCGCTACTGGTGAAGCCGTTTCTGGCCAAGCACAGGTTTGCCATGTTGCCCCATTCCCACAGCATAGGTGCAGGGGATACCGAAAATCGAGTTCCAAAAAACGTTCGCGCAGTGGGAACCGCTTTATATGATTTGTCGGAACACGATGGTCATATTTAGAGGACTACTAACGAAATGAATCGGTTAATTCAATAAAAAAATTTAAATTAACTGTGTCCTACTTTTTGATCATATTCCGCACGCAATAAATGATCGTGAGGTACACGAGCGAGAGTAGAGGCAAAAAATTGGATAAGTGAAAAGTATTATATTTGATATTCGTTTACCATGAAAGTAGTTTTTTTTTAAGTTCGTCTAGCTAGGCGCCTTTCTGCTTCATACTTAACGAAATTGAACCAACCGCCTCATAAGTTGAATTTCGATTGCATTATTAACTTATTAAATTGTTTATATTTATATATTTGAGACATCAATTAATCCAAGTCTACGGCTTTTGAATTACTGTCTTAAAATATGCTATTCCAACTTTTTTGTAGTCTCAATAGTACTATAAATACAAAATAATTTCTAGAAAATATGCAAATGATAGGACTTTAATATACTCTTCCAAAATTGCATAGCTTATATCATATTTATATAATACACGCTTGATTGTTTATTCACTCAACTGTAACAATAATGTTTTTATGCTCTTTTCAAGTTTCCCCTCTTTTTATTCTCTCCCCAAAATGAAGAAAAGACACACAGGCGCCCTACTTTAAAAAAAACCACTCCATTCCATTCTCTGTAGCTACAATCCCCCATATAATTTTGTCCCAAATGACTTAATGAAACCGCTTTTATATTTCTTACGGTCTTTCGCTTAACTCTCGTCCTTTTCTTATAATCTCTGCCTTTAAGTCCTTATTTAAGCTCTGCCAATTATTATTTTGTCTATAAACTGTTGACATTAGCGCTCAACATGTTTGTTTTGTTGCATTAACTTTGCTATTTGGCGCACTTGTTGCCACAAATTCAGTTTTCTTCCTCAAATGTACCAAATGTGGCATGCCTAAAAATAGCTTCAATTTCAGTCTGCCAACTTGGCAGCTGCATCAGAAATTGCTACACCCTCCCACCATTCATATTATTTACGTACTTATACCAAACATATCATCATAAACGTTTGCCGCTTTTATTTGTTTGTTTTTCAATTTGAGCAGTCACATTATTCATTAGAAATCCTTTTACCTAACATCTGGATTCGCGTTGGCTTGTTTACCCAGTCATTGACATAAAAATCTTTTCCCTTTTATCGTTATGGGCTTGGTTACTCCAATGCCGCGCGCGCTTTTATAAGTTCTGCCATTTGTTTCGGCGTGGAAAACTTTTGCCTACGTTTATCCTGCTGCGGCGTTTCCACTGTCGCTACTGCCACAACTTCTGCTGCTTCGGGCCGTTTTCTATATCACTTAACTTGGCTGATTGTATGTCGGCCTATTGCCAACTGTTTCTCTGTTTCTGTTGCTGTTGTCTGCTGTGCCAAGTCAAGTGTGTACACTTGAGATACACTCACTCACAAACACACTCGCACAAACACACTCATGTACAGTCGTAAATAAAATGGCTCAAATATTTATTTTGTACACAGATAAGCAATAAGCAAACACGCTCCATATAACTTGTTCTACTAGAGATGGCGTGAATTATGTAGACCGATATTGTGTAATACTTACAAATGTCACATTGGACATGAGCACACGCTCTGAGCGATTGGCTGCATTCAATAGACAGATGCGACCCAGGTGGTCCTGATACAAAAACTCCTCGGCTGTAAGAAAAATAAAGGAAATGAAAATGTCAATTAGCAAGCACATAGAAAATGCAGAGATACTTCATAAAGTTTATCTACCTAATACAAAAGTCTGATTAAGGATTAAAAGTTTCGAAGTCATGATTAAAACTTTTTAAAGCTTCCCAAGCTCTGTGGTCTATAATTTGAACAATTATAAAAAGTGGAGGGATCTGCCACTGTGTGCTTCGCACGGGTGTTACCGTGATGTCTCCTATGTTGATTTCGATACATCCCGACTATAATACCCCCTGCGCTTTCTTTAATTTCTAGATCACTTAACAAAAAGATCTGGATATTTTTTTTAAACGGACTTTTCAGCTTTAGTTCAGCAGTTCCCATTAGACTTAAATAAGACTTTAAATTTGAAACATAAATAGGTTTTGGAGTAAGTGGCTGAAAACTGTTGCAGCGGACTGGAGGGTGGTATCCTGTCAATGTGAAAGATATTTTTACATCCTTTACTACGGGGCCTGTACTATATGGTACAAAGGGTATATTAACTTTGTGCAAGTCGGAGACCCTCCAAAGTTACCTAAAGTATGATCAGGGTGACTAGAGAGGTCGATATACCGATGTCAGTCTGTCCTTCCGTATGTTCATACATCTCAGAGATGGTAAGAGATAGAGCCACCAAGTTTTCGGATTAGATCACTTATTATTCTACGTGAGACAAGTTTATTTTTTTTTGATATCGAGATCTTCAAAAATCAAAATCTTTGTTGAAAATATGAGTTCTTCTGCTTGGAAAGCACGATCACAGACAGAACTCTCCAATAAAAGCTTACAGAAATCATAAATTCATTGTTTGTTTACTTTTCCAGCATTTTTCATGAAATATGGTTCAAAAATAATTTCAATATTTTTATATAAGCTTTAACTCTTGGGCTCACATTTCCATAATGGTAAAACCAGTTTCAAAATACATTGACCACCTATCTTTTGACAAAATGCTAATGAAAATAATAATACTGCAATTTTTGGAAAAGGCAACAAGAGGCCCTATCCGGAAACAGCCTATCTTGCCTTAGCCTAAACTTGAGAATAATTTCGATTGAATGTGTTACCTTAGAATTTCCAAAAATATGTACCAATATGCTTCACAATTTCTGCGGGCAGAGTATAAGAATTGTTAGCTAGGGACTCTACCCAGAAAAACTGAGGCTATCTCTATGGTTAACTGAAATCTTCAATTATATATTCCGTTTAAGATATTGGCTATTTGCCTCATGCTCATGATATTGTAAGCACCCTCGTAGCTTGATACGGCGAATTCTTTACAAAGACGAAAATTGAGTTAAAAGCACCACTGACTCTTCAACTTTTCAACCCAAATAAATAATAATAATAAAGGGATGTTTTTGACAAAAAAAAAAATAATCTTTTAATTTCTTTTTTATATCTAAATACAATTGACACATTAACCATAATGAAACCATCGTAAAAATGTATTTAGATTTAAGTTTTAAAATAGGTGTAACTCTGAAGTTTTTTATCTTTGCAAACATTAAAGCAATTTCAACAATTATAAAATTGGATGAAAACTTTAAAATGTTGAAAATGTAGACAATTCCTTTCATAAGTTACACCAATATTCGAATATGTTCCTCTGAAAATTAACTAACGCATTATAGTCAGCATGTGGTTACAGTGGGACGGTTCCGACTAGACTAAATAAAGAAAAATCATGTGCCCTTATTTTCCGAAAACCTTAAACTGCCCCGCTTAAAAATGTTACTAGCATTGATAAAAGGCCAAAACACATATATCAAATATTATAATTGGTGTTGAAAGCCGCCCCTTGCGACGATTTAGTACTTACCATCTATCCAACTGCCATTGGCGCGCTGAGGCATATAGAGACCATCGACGATGTCCTGCAGCTTGATGCGCTGCCCCTTGACGCGTGGTCCCTCATCGGGGGGCGTGAGCAGCACCTTTTTTGATAAATGCAGAAATTTTATATGTTGTTTTCTACACAACAAACAAAACGGGCGAGAGGGCACATCACAACAAAAACAACGAACGATGCAGAATTAAAAAAGGACGAGTAAAAAATACACAAAAAAAAACACACGCAGACAAAAAGACAAAAATGAGCGTAACATATTTACACAAAAGGGTTAAGTGTCTATTGGAATTTGGTTAAATTTGGAATTATTTTTTATTTTTTTGTTTATTTTCAAAACAAAATAAAATGTTGCATTTACAATGTACAAAAATATTGCAACAAATTGTGCTATATTTAAGTGCTTACTTGTAAGTGTTGTAAAATGTACAATGTGGTGGTGTAAAATGTGTGTATTATGTGTGTATTCGTGCAAAGTCACTTACCACGGAGGTAACAATCAAGGCCAAGACAATGATAATGACCAAGAGAGCAATGAGTATGCCACGCCAGTTGCGCTGGTTGGGATTACTGGACACCAACTGTGGATAGAAAAATAACATAGGTTAATTAATTTAAGATAGTCCTAGATACAGTTAAAAAAAATCTGTAGCACGTGCGTCACATAAAAACGCACAAAATAATTTCACCAAAATGCGAACACGTTCAACAAATAATTAGAAGAAGCTGAAGAACTTGGAAAAGCGAAGAAAATTATACAAAACGGTAATAATAAGCCTGGCAGTTAAGCAAAATGGCCGCAAAATTACTAATTGCTTGGCCATAATGAAGCAGCAGACTTCGACCAAAAAGGGATGCGAAATATAATCGGGCAACCATCAATGAGTCGGAAGTATTAGGAGCAGTGGCTTTTGGGTTGAACCGCAAGTAACGATAAAAGGAAATATCGGCACATCAAGCAAAAGGCCCTTGAACTTGCTCGTAAAATATTTGACTAATTTATGTGCCACAAAATTCAAACTTGTATACTTACTCGTATATATGTATATACAAAAGCACACACATAAACACAACAAATAGTTGTGGCCCGATATGCATACAAATTAACAGCTCAACCCAATGGAAATCAACGCTTAATGCATATTTAATGTACCAGACAATAATAGCCAAAAACCAGAGGGACAATAAATACAACTCTGAGACTCACGCAACTTGTACGAGCTGATACCAAAGTTTTCATACATACTAGACACGGCCAAAAGTCAATCATGTTGCATACATTGCAAACAGGATAATTAATTAGTTGCGCATGATAATATGCCATATTTATATACTTTTGGTTTATGCGGCAGGATATGTGGTTGTATAACTATATTAGCCCGGCTTTAATAAGTACTTATGGTATATAATTTTTTTAAGAAATTTAATTTTCGCGTTACTTATCAATTAAAACGCATTCCAATTATGTATATTTTCAAAGATGAAATAAGCAAAACATCGCGAAGATACTTAGAGAGACTGTCTAATCAAGAAAACGTAGTTGCGATTAACCTACTAGACAATAGTATGGACGTTAGCCGTCTGAAAAGATTTCACATTTTGGACCTTTCAGATCGATTTGTATAATAATTGTATAATAACCTTTAGCAAATAGTATTGTTGTATATGGATTGGGCTCATTGGAGCACAATCAATCCTGCCATTTTTATTTTACTTATAAAATTTGCTGATTGTTTTCAGACAGATCAAAACTAAAAATACATCAAAAAAAAAAAAATAATAATGTACATTTAAAAAATTTGGCTCTACTTATTACAATTCTATTGTGATTGCTCGCTTAGTTGTATCCGAAAAAAATGTTTTAAAAAAAAAAATTAAGTACGACCATGGCAGGACTCGAACCCGCAATCTTCGGATTAGAAATCCGACGCCTTATCCATTAGGCCACACGGCCTGTTAACTACAACTTGTCAAAAGCACATTATACATTTGCTGCTTATTTCGATTTTTTGACTAGTTATCGGTAACTGTACATTTTTGGGCAGACTTTTCTTTATTGAGTCATATATCGCAAAAAAAATTAAAATACCTTAAGAGTTTATTTTTTTACGAATGATAAAATTTCAGAAAAAGAAAATTCGAAAAATATTTGTTTTGCAAAATTCCGATCCTTTTACGAGCTATCGATAAATTAATATTTAGGTCAGCGGTGGGCACTTAGACGGCACATGGTGGAATAATAAGGTGATGTCGTGCGAACGCTCACTCTCTCGTTTAGAGCCCTTATCGTCAGTGCAAAATAATATAATAAGTTTACTATTGCCCATAATGTTTTGCTTTTGTATTGCAAGTTTCGTGTTTAAAAAACAAAACGCACACTGCTAAAAATTTCGTACGCAACCAACATCACTTGTTCATAGCAAGTTTTGCACTGACGATAAGAGCTCTAAACGAGAGAGTGAGCGTTCGCACGACATCACCTTATTATTCCACCATGAGCAAGACACGAAAGAATAAAACACGATGATATTGTCGAATTTAATAACAACTATGCCAAAAAAAAATGATTTGTCCATTTTAACTCGGTTTTTGCGAAAGCTCTTTTTTGTTTACGCACACGGGCACAAAAATTGCATTAGTAGTTTTGCCCACCGCTGATTTAGGTAGACTACTTTTTATACCCTGTACCGTATGGTACAAAGGGTATATTGTGTTTGTGCAAGCCGAAAATGTATGTAACGTACAGAAGGAGAAGTCGGAGACCCCCCAAAGTTACCTAAAGTATGATCAGAGTGACTAGAGAAGTCGATATACCCATGTCCGTCTGTCCGTCTGTCCGTATGAACGCCTAGATCTCAGAGATGGTAAGATCTAGAGCAACCAAACTTTCAGATAAGATCCCTTATTAATCCATAGGAGACAAGTTTATTTTATTTTTTTGATATCGGGACTACATTATATAGCTCTCATAGGGGTGTTTCAGAGGACCTCGAAAAAAACCAAAAGTTTTAGATGGATAATTCGTTTGTTTATAAAGATATCGTAACCAAATTTGGCACACAATAGTTTTTTTAGAGTTCCTAAGCACTGTACCAAATTATTAATTAATTAATTAATTAATTATTATTATCAAAATCGGTTGACTATATCATATAGCTCCCATATGACCAATCGGTCAAAAAAAGTTTTTTCTTAAAAATTCATTGTGTTTCGTTTGTTTGTGAAGATATCGTAACCAAATTTGGAATTCGGGAGTTTTTTATGGATCTTCAACACTGTACCAAATTTTATCAAAATCGGTTGACTATATCATATAGCTCCCATAGGACCAATCGGTCAAAAAAACGTTTTTTCTACAAAATTCGTTGTGTTTCGTTTGTTTGTGAAGATATTGTAACCAAATTTGGCATTCGGGAGTTTTTTATGGATCTTCAACACTGTAGCAAATTTTTACCAAATCGGTTGACTATATCATATAGCTCCCATAGGACCAATCGGTCAAAAAAACGTTTTTTTTACAAAATTCGTTGTGTTTCGTTTATTTGTTAAGATATTGTAACCAAATGTGACATTCCGAAGTTTTTTAGAGTTCTTAAACACTGTACCAAATTTTATCAAAATCGGTTGACTATATCATATAGCTCCCATAGGACCAATCGGTCAAAAAAAACGTTTTTTGTACAAAATTCGTTGTGTTTCGTTTGTTTGTGATGATATTGTAACCAAATTTGGTGTTTGTCAGTTTTTTAGGGATACCCAGCACTGTACCAAATTTGATCAAAATCGATTGACTATATTATATAGCTCCCATAGGACAGATCGGTCGAAAAAACGTATTTTGAACAAAATTCTTTTTGTTTAGTTTGTTTATGAAGATATCGTAACCAAATTCGGCAATTGGAAGTTTTTTAGAGTGCCTAAGCACAGTACCAAATTTGATCAAAATCGGTTGACTATATAATATAGCTCCCATAGGACCGATCGGTCAAAAACAAGTTTTTTGAAGAAAATTCGTTGTGTTTCGTTTGTTTATAAAAATATTGTAACTGAATTTGGCAAAGAAATTGTTTTTGGTGTTCGTAAGTAATATATCGGACTTGATTGCAATGTGGTGGTACAGGGAATCTCAAAGTCGTCCGCGCCCGACTTTAACGTACGCCATCTTTAACAAGTCAAATATCGTAAATAGAGCTTGTAAAAAACGGTCAACACTTTCAGAGTGTCCGAAAAAAACCGCTCTCTTACGAACACTTTGAGAAAACAGATTGACAAAACACACTCAATTGTGTTTTTGCTCATAAGTGTTCCGCTCAGACCAAGACCAATTTTATCGGTTCTTTTTCGGTTGTGTTTTTCGCGGATACTTTTGCCTGAGAATTTCGGCAAAAGTGTCTTTTGCGTATGCTTGTGTGAGTCGCCTGCGTTTTACTTCGTGCATTTACACAGACACGAGGCCGAAGCAAGCCGAAGTCGTTAATATGAGCAAAGAAGAGAGCAGTGCCACACACAAATAACTCGCTTACGTTTACTTTTTGTCTCTCTCACAAACTTTACAAAAATAAAAGACACTTTTTTCTGACAGTTTATCAGTGAGCGCTCGCCCAAAGTGTCTCGACATAAGTGTTATTGAGAGAGACACACGTTTGCTTTGCTGGACCTGACAGACGTTGTTCTGCCCGATATTAGCGGGTTAGACAACTATTTTTAATTGGAATTTGGATTAAATTAAAGTAACTCATCGAAATTGTTTTTGTGTGATCTTCACTTAAGTCTTAAGTGGATCCAGGAGTCCTTTCTCCAGCCTGAATTCCAATGACAGCAAATTAATATTAACATAATGCACTTACAACTACATTTGACAACTGTGTACACATATACAGTTATACAGTACAACAGAAACGCTCATAAGCGGCTGTGTATTTGTTGTTGTTTTTCCCATACAGGCATTTCATATAAGAGGAAACCATTACTCACACAAAATGTCATAACTCAGGAACGGCTGCACCGATTCCAAACAAACTTCACACAAACCACCTCCTCCTAGATGGGAACGAACTCTAAAATTTTTGTCAATCGGTTCAGCGGATCTTGAGTTATGGTATAATATAATATTATAAGTACTTGTTTAATTGAGTTAAATCCAGTTGAATTATTAAAGTCCCCTTTTGTGTAAACTTTTGGCCCCTTTTATATCACTAAATGGCTACAAAAATACAGAAACTTTGCAGTGTTAAAAATATGGTACAATGTGATACCCTGTACCTTTTTTTATCAAAAAAAAAAAATTGTATTCCTGCACGTGCCTTCTAAGAACTTTCCAATTGGGCCACATGAATAATAATATGTATGATTCTAGGTCATTTACCATACGTACCATAAGTAGAGTAAAATATTGATGCAGTTTATTGGCAAGGGGGGTAAAATTAGTACATTTTTAAGATCATTACAATTATTGTATTTGTTCGATTGTGACTTACAGATGCAAGTTACTAAGACGCATTGCACTTTTAAGTTTAAAATTCAACGATCTAGCTAAAAAGCGCGAAATCCTACCAGTAGGAACGGGTTATTGATATAATTCAACAAACTTAATCTTTCGAGTCAAATGCTAAAGTGTCGTGTGTCTAGCTCTTAAAGTCTCAGAAATCTTGGTGTTCATACAGACGCACTGACGGACATGGTTCCATCGCTACCCGAGGTTATGACAATCATTTTGGTATGAAGGACTTGGGGTCTGCCACTCTCTCTACATTGTACAAATCTAGTGTACCCTTTGTATCTATAGGTTCAGGGTATGAAAATGAAAGTTAAAACTCATGCCTGTACATTTTGTTATTGCAAAAGTCTTCAACTTTTCAACTTCTTAACTCAACTGTTTTATATACCGTTTGAGACCTTCATCCTTCATCTTAACGCATAATTTGGAAAATGGTGTTTTGGAAAAGAAGGTTATGTATATATTTTGTTATAGGGCATAAAGAGTAAGCATCCGACTAACCATTTCAACATGCATAAGCATAAAAATGAAAATGAGAACTATTCTTATTTGTCATTAAACAGACTCTCTTCACTTTACTTACTTTAATATAATGCAACTAAAGCTTGCAAAAATGAAAGCTAATGATAAGCGGATTAATAGTTTCATTCTTTCAACTTTACGCAATGTGCTAACTGATGAGCGGGTTAATCCGGCATTACTTTTCCGTACTGCGTTGCTTCAAGTAACAGAAAAGACATCCGACAAGCAGATTAATCTTTCCCAGAGTTGCTTAAACCTTATTTAAATGTAGCATAACATTAAGTAAAATACATGATGATGGTGCCATTAACTATAGCAGTAGCATTGTTTCATAGTACGAGTATATTCTTTTGTTATGTCAACATGACGTAATAAA
The DNA here is from genome assembly GCA_949987675.1 of Chymomyza fuscimana. Classification (NCBI taxonomy): domain Eukaryota; kingdom Metazoa; phylum Arthropoda; class Insecta; order Diptera; family Drosophilidae; genus Chymomyza; species Chymomyza fuscimana. The sequence continues at coordinate 54,158,680 of OX465088.1, read as the reverse complement.
ATACTGTCAAAGTTTTAAGAAAAGTTAAGTTTAAAAAAACACACATTTCTATAAATGATTCATAGAAATATTTTACTAAAGGTAGATTTTTAAATCAATTCGACGATGCAATTTTTTAACTGAAAAAATTTGTCTGCTATGAAGGGGTATAAAAGACGGGCTGTTGACTATAATTTCGTGCACCTACATAAATCTTTCCAGACGGCGTATCGCACTTTGTAACCAACACAAGCTTCATAAGAAAATATACCGATTGCCCTAATTGATATTGACTATATTGGTGAAAACTGATTTGCCAAGATCGATGTAGTGACCATTTATTAATACAAAACTCCAAATTAACTTTCAGAGATACTTTGGATTTTATATTACATCTTTTTGTTGCAGCGCATTTTTCTTAATACGAGAAGGACACTAAACACCAAAATTTACATTTTTGTTATTTTTTTTTAGTGGGATATCATTTTGTTAAAAAGGATACGTTAGTAGCTTATTGCTTATAGGAAAAAAAAAAATAATAAAAATTAAAAAAATAAAAATAATAAATATTTTTATTAATACTTCGAATAAAAATAATAAAAATTGGTCTTTTGAAGTCTCGAACCCACAACTTTTCCGCGTCAGACATACACTCATACCACTGAGCCATCGACACCCACGCCGCGTAGACACCAGAATCAGAAGCTAAACACTTTTTATACCCTGTACCGTATGGTACAAAGGGTATATTAAGTTTGTGCAAGCCGAAAATGTATGTAACATACAGAAGGAGACGTCGGAGACCCCCCAAAGTTACCCAAAGTATGATCGGGGTGACTAGAGAAGTCGATATACCCATGTCCGTCTGTCCGTCTGTCCGTCTGTCCGTATGAACGCCTAGATCTCAGAGATGGTAAGAGCTAGAGCAACCAAATTTTCAGATAAGATCCCTTATTAATCCATAGGAGACAAGTTTATTATATTTTTTTGATATCGGGACTACATTATATAGCTCCCATAGGGGTGTTTCAGAGGACCTCGAAAAAAAGCAAAAGTTTTAGATGGATAATTCGTTTGCTTATGAAGATATCATAACCAAATTTGGCAATCGGAAGTTTTTTAGAAACCCCCAGCACTGTACCAAATTTTATCAAAATCGGTTGACTATATCATATAGGTCCCATAGGATCGATCGGTCGAAAATTTGTTTTTTGTACAAAATTCGTTGTGTTTCGTTTGCTTGTGAAGATATTGTAACCAAATTTGGCATTAAGAAGTTTTTTAGAGTTCCCAAGCACTATACCAAATTTGATCAAAATCGGTTGACTATATCATATAGCTCCCATAGGACTAATCGGTCAAAAAATCGTGTTTTGTACAAAATTCGTTGTGTTTCGTTTATTTGTGAAGATATTGTAACCAAATTTGACATTCGGAAGTTTTTTAGAGTGCCTAAGCACAGAACCAAATTTGATCAAAATTGGTTGACTATATCATATAGCTCCCATAGGATCGATCGGTCGAAAATTTGTTTTTTGTACAAAATTCGTTGTGAATCGTTTGCTTGTGAAGATATTGTAACCAAATTTGGCATTAAGAAGTTTTTTAGAGTTCCCAAGCACTGTACCAAATTTGATCAAAATCGGTTGACTATATCATACAGCTCCCATAGGGCCAATCGGTCAAAAAAACGTTTTTTGCACAAAATTCGTTGTGTTTCGTTTGTTTGTGAAGATATTGTAGCCAAATTTTTTAAAGATCTTCAAAACTGTACCAAATTTTATCAAAATTGGTTGACTATATCATATAGCTCCCATAGGACCAATCGGTCAAAAAAACGTATTCTGAACAAAATTCGTTGTGTTTCGTTTATTTGGCAAAGAAATATCTTTTGGAGTTTGTAAGCAATATATCGGACTTGATTGCAATTTGGTGGTACAGGGTATCCCAAAGTCGTCCGCGCCCGACTTTAACGTACGCCATCTTTTGAAAAAACTTCGTTGTGTTTCGTTTGTTTTTAAAAATATTGTAACCAAATTTGGCAATTTGGATATTTTGGACTTCCTAAGCAATAAATCGGCCTTGATTGCAATGTGGCGGTACAGGGTATCCCAAAGTCGTCCGCGCCCGACTTTAACGTACGCCATATTTTTATATTTTGTTATGTTTCCGATTCGCTTAAAAAGAACAAGCGACGCATTTCGCCGTAGCCACATGCTTCGTTTGTATAAGTGTACGCTCTCGGATCCGTCATTCTGCCTTGTTCTTCCACATAAGTGCTTCTCCCTTTATCACGTTGTGCAAACGACAGATCAGAAACTTAATACAAATTTTTCACAAAATACCATAGCTTGCTGATAATTTTGTTTGTTTTATTTACAAATGTTTTGCAAGCAATATAGATAGTCGGTTTGCCCTGTTACTACCCCCTCAATAATCAGTGTAATGTTCCCCGTGCCATAATACTCTAATTACACTAGTTTACAGCAAAATGTATCCTCAACGTGTTTTACTCGTTTCCGTAGTGAAATGCCATGCTAAAACCGAAAATGAAGTCCAAAAATTTTTACATGGAACGGATCTCGAGATATTTCGAAAAAACCACGTTTCGAAATTAAAAAAAAGTGTGTACATACTTAAAAGCGAATATCTCTGGTTGTACTAAACTGATTTCTATAATATTATAATAACAAACTAAACTGTAGATAATTAAATTACGCATCGATTATACTTGAAACATATTTTTGGCAAAATGACGGTTTGGTCGTTATTTATCCATTCATATGAAATTTTTCGCAATTTTCATCAAACGAAAAGAAGACCGACAGAAAAGCGGACCAAATGATGGCCTCCTGATTGACAGGACTCCTTAACACTCCTAAGACATCTCTAACTAAACAAGCTGGATTGGCGATCATAAAATAAGAAACCTGCAATTCATAAAAATATATGTATTTTTGATAATTTTGCAAAATAAATACAAAAACAAAAAAATTTTCATCAAAATAAGATTAGACATTAGACGACTGAAACGGTATCATATACTAGATCTTCCTCATAGACTCTAAGTTAAAACTAGGTTTACTTAATGTTATATTGGTTTAGCTCATTGGAGCACAGCCAATCATGTTCATATTTTTTTAAGATGTTATTAAATTTGATGAATCTCCTCTGGGCAGATTGCAAATAAACAAATTTTATAAAATGTTTTTCGATTTAAGTTTTAAGTGGGGCAAACCTAATGCAAATTCCGGAAATTACAGACGTAAATTTTTTAAATATCTAATTTAAAGTTGCTCATAAAAGGCACACAACTCGATATCTTCTGAAGAATAGACGTGCGTCTAATAATTTCTGAACAGCAGTGTCCATTTCACCTTTTGAAGTATTTAATATTTTTAAGATAGAATGTATCTTGTGTCTAGTATGAGCAGTTAATGCACTGCAGATGAAAAATAAAGCTATCTGTCTCATTTATGTGCGTATAAACTGTTGGCATTGCGTAAGTTTATATTAATAAAAGGAGAACTTTTTTACGATTTTATATGTTTTGGGGAAAAACATGAAGTTGCTTTTAAGATTTGCAAATGTCATTTCAAATTTGGTCAGCTGTGTTTTGTTGATAAATATTTTACGATAATACGCTCTAAAAAAATTCTGTAATACAAGAACACTTAAGTGTTTTAAGTTATTATTTTGACACACTAAAAAACTTACCTTATTATAATATTTAAATTATATTACATATTAAGTTTCGCAAGTTTAAAACTTTTGGTTAAAACACTAGGTGAGATAAAATAGACCAGTTGTTAAACATACAAATATTATTGGGATGGGCTATTCCGAATAGTGCTCCCAGCACCATACTTTAACCTTCTCAGATAATTTTTAGAAGACAGAAGATTTCAGGTTACAATTAAAGATGCTCTTTGTTCGGCTGGGGTCCTGCAGGGAAGCGTTGGATATACCCGTTCCTATGGAGCTAAATTAAGTTATGGAGAGCATACACATATGCGGACGATTTGGCTATGTTCTGTTACTAAGCTTATGAGTAGGAAGCAGCAGATGGGATACAGGAAAATATCCCTCTGCTTGAGAGCAGGGCTCACAGGTGGAATATTTAGCGAAGTCCTTCTAAATGCAAGGCAGTGCTATTCACTCTAAAAAATAAAAAAGGCACCTGCTGTTTGGTTAGGCAATCAACCGCTAACCCTGCAAAACTACACCAATTATTATGGGGTCACTTTGGACAGAAGGCAAATGTACGTATGTATTTAAATGTCCCAAAATAAGACCTTGCGTCTTATTACTAATTGTGATTGGTACGTAAGAAATTCGACCTTGCACCATGACCTCAACCTGGAAACCGTTGAACTCTAGATAAATAATCATACTAGTCGCTACAATGAATAACTTAAAAGATACCGTAGTAGGCCGGCTCCCTAATAAAAATCTCATAAAAACGCTTAAAAAAAGAAGCTCTAAGCACCTGATACAACATGGCCAATGTTGGCCAAATCTGGGCCTTCTGATGGGTACACCCTGTTGTCTAAGATATCTGCAGCTAATCAGGCTAGATTGGTGATCCCAAATAGGAAAACTGCACTTCACAAAAATTTATGTATTTTTGCTTATTTCGATTATAAAAAAAAAAAAAAAAATTTTAATTGATTCTATTAAATATTTACGTTATTTCGAAATGGTTCAAAAGCCTACACATTGATTAAATTGTAGCCTTTCCAAATATGTGTGAATTTTTAATTTCTTGCCTGTAACTCTCATAATTTTCGTAAATTCTAAATTCAGCGGACATCATTTTTCCAGAACTGGTGTGCTTTAGCTAAAAGCAATATATTACAATATTTACGTTAAATACTACTAACTAGTGCAATACGAATAAGCTACCCTGTAAGATATAATAACAAAGAAATAATGCTCTTCCAAAGAATGAAGATAAATAGTACGGTAAATGAAAAGTTTTATCTGGAAAACAATGCTTAATAGATGAAACTTTCAGTGATCGTTAGGGACCTTGTTCTAAGTCTAAAACCGAGTGTTTGTATTTGTGGGTAGGGGCGTGGCACCGCCACCTGACAGTATATGTATGTTGGTACGGTTGCTGCATGATTAGGGCAAGCGGTAGTTGGCACAGTTTAGTGCGAGGGTAGCGACAGGGCAAAAACCCGACTTGCTATATTTTCTGCAAAACAAACAAAATTGGCCTTTGCTTATGGGAATTGTGTGTATTTAGGGTAAATTTTTGTTTATTTTCTGATCTGCCGTTTGCGCAACGTGATAAAGAGAGAAGCCCTTATGTAAATGAACATGGCAGAATGAGAGATCCGAGAGCGTGCACACGTATATGCACGCATACATTCGATATTCTGTGTATAAGTCGATGGCTCAGTGGGATACGTATCTGCCAGGCGCGAGAATGTTGCAGGTTCGATACTGATTCGAGACAATGTTGTTTTTTTTTTTAATTGTATATATTTTTTATTTTTGTGTTAATGCAATTTTTTTTTTTAATATTTGCATTATATTTATAATAAAAAAATAAATATTTTTTTTTTTTTCGTATTGAGTTTAAATAACACTACTAGTTTACAAATTTTAAAAAATTTTGGTTTCTCAACATGTTTAAGTCATTTCCGTAGTAAAACCGAAAATGAATTCCAAAAATTTTTTCATGAAATGGATTTCGAGATATTTCGAGAAAACCACTTTTCGAAATTAAAAAAAAGTGTGTACATACTTAAAAGCAAATATCTCTGTTTGTACTAAACTGATTTTGATACTAAACATTTTTTACTAAACTGTAGATAATTGAATTACCTATCAATTACAATTAGAACATATTTTTGTCAAATTGACGGTTTGGTCGTTATTTATCCAATCACATAAAATTTTTCGTCATTATCAGCAAATTTTTGAAAAAATTCTGTTTCCAACGTAAATTTAAAAATTTTAAAAAAATTGTTCATACAGTTTGATTTATGGCTCGTAAAGTTCAATCGATTACGAAAAAAATGAGTGGTTCTTTATCAAAATCGGAGAAAAAATGTGGAAATAACAGGAATTTTTGTAAAAAGTGAATTACAAAATTTGGCATATATGAAAAAGTCAAACGATTTTGACCAAATTTGGTACAGAACTCAAGAACTCTAAAAAACTTTCGAATGCCAAATTTGGTTACGATATCTTTATAAATAAACGAATTATCCATCTGAAACTTTTGGTTTTGAGAATATTTGAATTTTTGTACTTTTTACAAAAATTCCCGCTTATTACATATTTTCTCTGATTTTGATAAACAACCACTCATTTGCTTCATAATCGATCGAACTTTACGAGCCATGAATACAACTGTAATAAAATTTTTTTTTGAATTTTCAAAAGGAAATTTTCATCGCCCCCAGCGATTTTTTAAAAATAATGATGCAATTCAATGCATATAGCAAAACAATAATTTTTGGCAAAATTTTAGTGTTTTTCGTTTTTATTTACTTGTGACTAAGCTACTGAAAATTTTTGAACCAATTTTTTTTTTAATCTAAGTTAGCCTTAGTTAACCATCACATTTTCTTAAAAAAAATATGAAATTTTCTTAAATTTTTTTAAGAATGTTCCTTAAATATGTCAATCACCATTTTTTTTCAAACACGTGTTTTTATACGTTATTTATTTGGTGTGAATATGAATCAAATCGATTTTGTGGAACAATGTTAAAAAAAAATAAAACAACAATTTTTTAACGTAGAAATAAAAAATTTTTTTTTTGTCAAAAGATGTTAAAAATTATAATAAATTTTTGTAATATTTTATAGAGTACATACTTCTTGTTTTTATGATGAAAAAAAACAGATTTATTTTAAATTAAGCCGCAATGCGTTAAGTTTAAAAACTGAAATTTTGCGAACAATTTTTATTTTGCCATATGCATTGAACTGCATATTTATTTTACAAAAATCGCTGGGGGCAGTTTCCAGTACCTTATCCAGCTAGACCCTTTGGTAATTATGCACATTTTGAGCCCCCAAGAGGATCTAACAAGTTTCGCCTGGTTTGGCCCAATATTTCTTATAGCTGCCATATAGCCGATCTGTCCGATTTGCACCAACTTTGTTGATTTTTAAGCTATTCAGTTGAAAATCGATTTGTACACATATTTTGAGCTCCTTAGCAAAATTGCGAAATTTTGTTTTGTTTGGAGCACTCTATCATAAAGGTGTCATAAAATCGATCTAGCTGACTTGGACCTACAATTTTTTTTTTCTGGTCTTTCGTTTAAAATGTTACTTATTTGACCAAGGCTTTTCAATTTATGCAAAATAAATTCAAAATGTTGTTCTTCTATGTATTTTATGTTGATTTCGCACATTATGTGCTGTATAACTGCGTCTGTTGAATGATTGTTGCTACTCCAAACGTCAAACAGCGTTGCATTTCAGAATGCGAATTTTGATTAAAGAAACCAAATATCTTGTATTGTTGCAAAATGTGGCAAAAAAGGAAAGTTTATCATTGTTCTACATACTTTGGTTAGTAACTTGGCATTTTAACCTCTGTGCCGTGATGTGCCATGCAATAGTTATAATCCAAGAAGCAAGGTTACTTTTGTTAGGACACAAATAAAATAGCACCTATACAATACACAGGAGAATAGGCCAAAACAAAAAAAAACGTTTAGAGTGTTATTTAATCTTTACTATTAAATACCTGGGCATCATTACAATTTTTATTTTGCTTTTGGTTTTCACAGAGTACGCGCATAAACTTTGTTGATTTTCCCGCCAAAAATGCAAGCCAAAACGACTTACAATCAGCTGATTTTGAAAGAAACAGGATTGGCACAAAATTTAAAATCGATTTTTTGGTGTAAGCGTAATAACGACTAATAAATTGAGTATTTTTTTTTAAGCGCACATAAAGTTACACAAAGAAATGTTGGTAAATCATATGTTACAATATTGACATACCGTCGAATTCCAAAAGAGGCTAAAATATTTGCATATTTTACTATAACTTTTGATCATTGCTCGATTTGTGCGTATAATCTATACTTATAACTAGAAAGTAGAATATGACTTAATTCAATGGCTAGCTTTTAGTGAGGCTTGGTGTTTCTGGCTCTAGTGGCCTTCCACTTCTAGGGAGAGCGCAATTTGCAGCCACTGCGGCTCTTGTTACAAACAATTTATGGTCTGTCACGCCCTCTTCTTTCTAATAAACACATAAGACCAATGCTCCATGGCTACAGTGTATACAAATTAAGTTGAACTTCTCAAAAACCAAACAATTTAAGTGGTAAGTAAGGAGGCATCCCACCCATTTCCTAACTTTCTTCCGCATACGCTTTCTAATCATTCATTCGCTATACGCTCAATTAAAAACGCATAAATATTTTGGACTTTGGCTAACGTTGTTGGCAATTAGTATAGTTATGATGCCTTGAGTCTTAATTAATAGTCCACCACCAATATAGACGCAGAACTAGTAACAGACACATAAGCATGCAAATAGACGTTGAATATGTACTATGGAAACACGAGGGCCGGCTGAAAAGTATTCGCTTTAGGCAAAAAATCATGTTCGCAAATATTTCTTAAACCCATTTTTAATTAGCTGTTTAGTATAAAGTTTCCGCCACGACCATTACACAACCAAACTTCTTTATATTTCTCTTGTCCGTCCAATTTTGGAATATTGTTCCTGCGTTTGGAGCCCTCAATACCACCTTTATCAGGACATTATTGAGTCCGTACAAAAGCAATTTCTCCTTTTTGCACTTCGTGGCTTAAACTGGGACACAAATATCCGACTGCCGCCATATTCTGATAGACTTCGCCTTATAAAATTGCCTTCCTTAAATCACCGCAGAACATGCCACGGCGTGTTATTCTTGCATAAACTGTTACTCGGTCTTATCGATTCCAATGTACTCCTTAGCAAAGTTACTTTGGTCATACCATCCAGAGTAACTCGTAATTTTCGACCCTTAGCCTTACAATTTTGTAGATCTAATTATGCTTTGCACGACCCTTTCCGTGTCTTATGCTCTAACTATAATAACTTTTACAATTTCCTCTCTTTCGAACGGTCTATTCAATCTATCACTTCTTCTATCTTAAGTCACCTTGACTTGCCACTTCGAGCATCCTTGACCAATCCTATATTATGAGTCACCCACTTGGTCAATGGTGATCCATTGGCTTTTTTTGCGATATAATGTTTAATTTTTATCTTGCTTCCTCTTTTCAACTTTAATATTGTAAATCCAAGTTTCTGGCCAGTTCTTGATGTGAGTTGGTGCATATCATTAAAAAGTTCACCCATCGGGCTAGAGACGCGGATTAGTTCATATCAATTCCCTCGCTCTATTTTCTTTTCTAAATAATTTATATGTACTTTTTTATAATATAATGTCAACTGTACGTAGTTGTACGCCTCAAATAAATAAATAAATAAATAAAATCTGTGGTTTTGACGGGTTTCGCAGGAGAACCACTTTCGTATATTTGCAAAAAATGAAAAATTTGGATATCGTGTGGTCATTCGATTTCTCTCTAGATTAAAATAAGCTATTTGAATTAACATTATCATTTTGAAATTAAGTAAGGGAATTCCCCTTTCTAATTTATTTCCATAGCAGCTTAAGGACTCACTTTATTTATTTTTGAACACTGTTTTTTTTTTAAACTTTTTTTTCTGGAACGTAACTCATTTCCAATCGCTTGCAAGACAGCCCCTTAATGTATGCTATATTTTTTGTCATAATCTATAAAATTATGATTTCTGACCCTCACAAAGACACTACTCAATATATTTTTGGATATCAACTTCAAACATACGGTCGAGATCTTTTCCTTTGCTTTTAAAGAATCAACAAATCCGAATCTGATGTCCACAAAACCCCAGCAACCCATGAATTTTTTTTGATGTAGTAAAATTTTTGAGGTCGCTGAATTTGAGTCCGAGGTCACCTAGCAAGTCATGGTTTAAGAGAAACTTCCACAATCGCTCAACCCGAACGCGCTGGGATTATTTGGAGCTCGAATTTAGATTCAGCGGCCTTAAATAACATTCAGTAAACATGATGTAACCTCCGAATTCGACTTTTTTGGTGGGCTTTGACCTCAAAAAAGTTCTTCACACTATTTTTTTTTTGTGGGCCTGTGTTATGTTTTAAAAAACTGCAAATGGCCAAAAAAAAGATATATGGGTTTTGAATGTCGCAAAGATAGATTTTTTTTTCCAACCAAGCTCTGCGGATTTCGACTGCTGTGACTTATACATTTTTTTCCGAACTACCAGAAGAAACTCTCTTGTCTTTTAATAATATGATCAACTCTGAAACGAATAGTTAATCATATACAGTGGACAATCTTGGGATAAATGAAAATATTTATTTTTCAATAAAGTGTTTTGCTAAGCCGCTTCGTTTTTAGCCAGCCCTCGTGTGTATCTCTGTTGTTATACAAATGTTGGGTTACAAAGTGTTTGGCATGTTTATTTATAAGCGCTGCCGGTCATATCTCTTCTTTCCGCTTTTCCTGCGTCACACAGACACCTGACCGGAAACCAATACATGTGTAAAAATAAACGCTCCCAGTTTCAGGTAACAATTTATGACTAGCTGCCCGCGGCCATTTTAGCCAACTACGAGCAACATAAACCAATTTATCAAATACTCCGAACATGAGCCAAGCCACAAGTTTGTTTTAACTTTTCGCAGTTTTCGCAACATTTTATGCTTTTTTTGTTTGAATTTTGTATTTGCACTTTGGTATTTTTGAAATATAATAACCTAGAGCATGCACACGTGACGCATACTTCATTTAATTGAATTGAATTGAATTTATTATGCCGCACGCTCTTGTCATGTAAAGCGAGCTGAATTGTCGGTTTGGAAGCATAATTCAGTATGGGAATAAGAAATTCATAAGTGCGCGACGTGAGCTGCGACCATGAGAAACACTCAATTTGATTGCAGTACCAGAAACTTGAAGTATAAATAAAAAATAAAAAAAAACTAGAAGATCCTTAAAAAAATTATACACTCAACTTGATGAGTTGCTGTTAACGCATAGAAATTAAAAGAAATTGCAAACATTAATTCAAGCTCAAAAAAAACTTAAGTAAAGTCAAATTAAATATGCTGGTGCCCCATGGGGCGTATACGTGCTATTAATTTCAATAAATTTTTAATGCCATCCAATTAGGCAAGCGACAAAGCTGCTAAGCAACACAAGGCGTATGCGTGATATTTATACAAGCACAATACATAAACTGAAGGTCAACAACCAGCTTACACATTGAAAACTTATATTGCATTTTATGGATAGCAAAATCGCACACAATGAGCCACTTCACATATGAAAATGCAACTCGAAAGGATTGCAATTTAAATGAATGAAGAACAAAAAGAAAGAGGGTTGCAAAAACAAATTCCATTTTAATGATGTTTGCCGAATGAGTCAAAGCCTTGAGCGATTTTTCCGCTGACTTTTTGATCCCTTTGGGTAGGGTGTTTGTATATCCAAAGCCTAAATCTTTGTATGTTTTTGTGGTATTTGTTGAATTGTTATTGTTTCATTTTGTTGTACTTATTTCGTCCTTAAGACTGTAACTGGGAATAGGAAGCACTTTTGATCCTATGAAATATTTGCCAGTATGAACAAATATGAGCGCCAATTTATTATTTAAATTAATGGTATTTTCAATTTCAACCTTGGTTAAACTGTAGCAAAAAAGTAAGTATGAAACACCTAGTAGGAAAAAAGTATGAAACGACTGAAGGAACATGAAATTTTGCGACAAGGCTCGCCTTACGGTCTTATTTTTCACTTCCATGCGTTTTGTTAATGGATTTCCCTTTTCCCTATTAGAATTTTTTCTCCCATTTTTTAAGTCACAAAAAACTGGAAATTTTTTTTTAAACTGTTTTTGACGAAGTTAGCAGAGTCGGTAGATGAACTAATGTAGACTTAAATACACAAATGTTTTCTACTTTTCGGGGAGAGAGCTTTACCCTATTTATCCATTAATCTCTTTATATTACGATTCTAAAAACAATCTAATATAAAACTTTTATTTCAACTTGAATAAACGCTTTGGAAGTAAAAAAATTAAAGGTTTCCCATCCTCTTTTTTGCAGTTTGTTGGCTCAACTGCCCTTGTTTTGAAATTAGAGAAAATCTTTGCATTTGTTTGCCAGTAACTCTCATTTAGGTTACCAATTAAGAGCTAATTTTTCCATTTCTTGTTTCTTTCTTTGTGCAAAGATGTTGTATTAAATTTTCATTCATTAGGCTTTATCGAAAACATGAACATTGTAGTGGTAAAACATTATAAAAGAGGGTCTTGAAAGCCTTGAAGAAGTATTACTACCAATACAGCCAAGAACTACCAACTGATGGCCATGAAACTTCAAGAATTAATGCTAAAATAGGGGGATTGCTGAAAGTCCTTCTTAAAGACTCAAATCTTGTTTGATACACGTAACCAAAGGTTTATTTAATAGTACATTTATACTTTAGTTGAGTTTCTCAAAAAATTCTACTTTCGTTGTTGTGGTTTTTCCCAACAAACTCCACCAAAGTCGTTTCGAAATTAAGTGATTTAGCTCCATGAGAATTCTGGCTATTCCATAAACTCAGAAGACCTCTCTCTGGAGTCCTTTTGACTCGATTAGGGTGATAAAAGCTGAATCCGAGTAGGTATTGCAATCTGTTGCTGACATTGACATCAAATACTGTTGATAGTTTTCGTAAGTAAAATTTATGGCGGGATGGATTACTTCGAAGGAAACCAATTTGCTTTTAAGGAATAAATAAAGGTATTAAGTTTTACGAATATTTTCTAGTTTTTAAAATTTTAGTTGTTAAATTCTTGGAGACCATGAGTGCTATGGGCACTAAATGTTACCAAAGGAAGTGCAGTGCTGCTACTCATGACAAGTTTCTTATGCTGGTGTCTCATCCTGTTTTCAATACGTGAATTTTCCTTACCAATTTTTAGCCTCCATTAACTTTTATCATTTTTAGATGGATGCAAAGATACAGGCAACACAGTGCCATTTTTGCGTTTGGGGTAGCACTAGTCTGTGTAGGGTAGTCTGGCAAATTTTTTGTTGCAAATTTTCGGGTTGAACTAAAGAGGGTTACAATAAAATTAGCTGTTTTGTATTCAAATAATTCGCAAAAAACTGAAATGTTGTCAACGTTTATAATGAATATCATTTTGTTGGCAAGAGTCAGCAATAGACGGAGCATTTGGATGAACCCATATTAGATAGGCTCAAATAAATACAAAAAAAAATAAGTGTTTTACATCAAGTAACCCAAACCGACTGTTTTTGCCTTCAAAATTAATTGCTAAACAGCGGGTTATATTTTGCCACAAAATCATGGAGCAACACGTATGAAAGCTCTTCGGATTCATTTTTTGTTACGAAGTTCGGTTTTGTTCGGATGCGTTTGTACTACTGCATACAGGTCTTGCCTGAAACCATCCCGTTAACACAAAAAGATAACGACGCCACTGACTCGAATAGTTATCATTTCATTTTCATTGGTAATTTCTGGATAAGCTGCGTAAAGTTCAGGATATGGCTGATTGAATTTACAGTTGGCCAAAAGTTTAAGTTCGACTAAAAGTTAAAGCTTATGAAATTTGCTACGACAGCCACAAGAGAGCATTATATATAATGGAGTTTTTGCAAAGCTCTTTGGCTAACAGCCGACAGCTAGTCAAAAAGGTAGATAAAACTAGCTAGCCCATACAAACACATTCGCACACACACAGCTACACACACATATATAAAAACTTATACAAAGACAAAGCGACACTGGGGCAGCTGAGGCATTAGCTGCTCTTGCGGTTGAACGAGCGTCTGAGCAGTGCTCTGCAAAAGTTTTGCGTTGCTTTTGTTTTTGTTGATGTTGTTGTTGCAGCAGAGAAAAAAAAGAGGAAAGGGACTTAAAAAGTTCAAAGTTGAGAGCCGCTAGTTATTTGCATAAGTTTCCTTAGTTATTAAGCTGAGAGAAAAATTGCGCTGCATACTTTTAAGCGCATTATAAATAGACGCCGGTTTAAAACTCAGGAACTAAGACAAAGAAACGTGCTAGAAAAAATAGTGTCGTTTTCAATTAAGACAAATACTAGAGGGCTAGAAAAATGTAATAAATTAAAGCCCAACAACAAACTGTACGTCATTTAGTAGTTTAAATTATAGCAAAAAGTCTACCAACTGCAATGGACTCCTGTCCTAACTCAAGTTCACTTCTGGCTGCTGATTTTACAAGTGCATCTCATTCACTCAACAACTGTTTGAGTTTTCATCATCGTTATTATTGTAGTCGTCATCGTCATTTTCAACATTGTCAGCACCATCATCATCATTGCCATCACGTTGATGACGTTGTTGATGGTCAACTTCAGCTTGCCACTTGCACGCTTCGTTGCACACTTTGCGGCGCACTTGCAACAAACTAATTGAAATAAATTTCGCATGTAATTCAAATGTTAAGCGCTGACTGCGCTGACAACAATTCCGATAACTAAATATCCGGATAAGATTTTAGGCGTGTTCCGCATTTCTGTTGCATATGAAGATTAATGTGCAACAGCAAATTTTGGCGCTCTAGAATCATCTAGTCCTGGGCGATTGTTCTAGTTGAGTATACTGAAACCTCACAACGATTTTGCGTGCTAAATAACTTGATTACAATTTTTCGATCCTTTTTATGCATAACTTATAAATTGGGTGTTACCAATTTTTAGTAAAGAAATTGTGAAAGTTCTGTTAATTTCAATTAAACCAAAAAAAAATATATATATATATGCGTAAGTCTTTTATATCGCTATCGGATCAAATTTGCAAATTTTTGTCTATTTTTCTTTAAAGTTATGACAATAAAAAAATCGGCAAGGTAATAAAAGTCTTCTGAAATTTTTTTAAAACGGATGTGCCTGGATTTAATAATGCAAGTAAAGTCCAGTTTGTCAAGTTGAATATTTTAAACATACTTTGTTTTCGGCACTAGCACACGCCAGATCTACTATTAAATATTTTTATATAGACATCATTTAAAATTTGCAATCCATCAAAATCACCTACCAAAAATGCTACCATTATTTTTGATTTAATTGATATTGAATTTCGCAAAACGTATTTCAGCGTCGTGACAAAATGCAGCGTGGAGACAAAATTTGCTTATAAAATGCAAATAAAAATTGAGAACCAATTTAAAAAGTTTTGCAAGTATTAATACTGAAGCAAGTATATAATTAATTGCAATAAAAATAAAACGATTGCCAACGATTTCTTGTCTTGTAAATTTGTATAGTTAGCTAAATATTTAGTTCAACTGGTTCTTGAAAACAAAGCTGATGGGCCAAGTCCGCAACCTTAACCTTACTAAAACTTTCTGAAATTCGCAGCCTGGCTATAAATCATCTGCAGCTGTTGTTGCTCCCCTATTCGATATTACCATCACTATTGAATTAAGCCGCTAAGAAATTCAATCGGAAACGAAATTGGAAACAGCTCCTAGTACTTCCTATTCCCTATTTGAATAATTCTGTTTTTGTGCAACAAAATTTCAATTTCAAGTGTCAAACATGTTGCGCCTGAAAGCACACTACATGTTGCCATAAATAAACAATGCCGTCAAAATTGTTTGGCAATTTGCATTCAAGCGGAAATCAATTAGCTGCCACTTCGCAAAACTTGTTTCATATATTTGTATAAAGTAAAGGAGCTGCCAAAGAATAAAAAAAAGTATAGCCTACCCAGCAGGCGCTGCCGGAGCTTGGCCCCTAAATTTTGTTGTCGTATTCAATTTGCTGTTGCTGCTGTATTACATTTTTTTTTTTTTTTTTTTGATAAATTTATGCAACTTAATGCCAGCTGACAGTGAACGCTTAACTTTGTGTGCGTGATTGTGTGTTTGTATATGTGTCTATAGGCAGGAGACTATCAGTACATCAGAACATGGGCCCTTATCCAGGACAGCCGTCAAAGCCACGTCATGAAACGCGGCACCTGTGCAGGCTAAAACAACACCAACAACAACAATGACTACAATACCAAGAAGAGAGAAAAATAAGCAATCATGGCTGTGTAATGGAAGCTCAAGTATGTGTTGACATAGACACAAACACACGTATCCTACAATGCCAGACAAACACACACGCAGACACACACATGCAAAAGACAGTTAGAGCAGGCGCTGTGGCATTATGGCCTTGAGCTAAACTGCTGTTGACAACGATGCACGGGTTTACGATGAACGTTGCAAGGCAGACAATGGCGTGCCGGAAAGCCAGACACAGTTACCTAATGTGCCTCCATGCACCTATGTCAGTGGCGTAGAAAAGGGGCACATATAAAGCAAAAGCTTTTTAAACTTACCCGCCATCGAATCGTTTTTTTTAAATGTCTAAAAAAATATTTATGACTGCAGTACTTGCATGATATTTTTGTTTAATTCTCAGCATACTGCTTAAAAATTCATTGTTTAGATAGTTACTTAATAAATAATTAAAAAATTGTTCAACAATTTTTCTTAAAAAGTTAACATCTTAATTTGCAAAATGAAAAATATTTAGTGAGTTGGTTGAACCAGATATATGATTTTAAAGTACATGAGTTGGAATAAATATTTAACCCTTTTTTTAAATTTACAAATAATTAAAATAAAAAAAAATTAATTTATAAAAATTTAAAAAATAGGTTCGATTTTCACAAATTTACAATCAGATACAAAAATAATTTTATGACTAATAAAATATTGCAAATTTTTGCATTAAGGTATTTTTATTTTGGCGTGATGTTACATTTGTATGACAAAATATGACAAAAAAAGGGAAAAGGTAAAATCTTACAAGTTTTTTTTAGCTAGTAGGTGTAGACTTGGCTTACAAAATCGCAAAATTTCTGCGAATTGACATTTTTTATAAACTTTTTAATACGATTTAAAGTAATGCAACTTTGTGGTTTAGTGTCTTGATTGACCTAACATGGAGCGAAATTTTTTTCATTATTCGCTTTTAATATTTATTTCAAATAAAACATATATGTCATACATTTTTACTTTCAGCATTGCTTCTTCGAAATTGAAAAGAAGATCTAGTAAAAACATGTTTTAAAAATAAGCTGTTAGAGGTGAGATTTTCCGTGTTTTTTATTCACTGTGCAGCCTTATAAATGAGTTAGATCCACCAAGTGCTCAACAATTTTGTAGAACTTAAATTTAAATACTAATATCCCCCATCGCAAGAAGTTGTGTACGCTACTGGACCTAATTCATATGTAATATATATGCAGTAGCATACTATATATAGACAAAACTATGTATGTAGGTGTACATGTGTGGGTGTGTGTTTGTGTCTGTGGTTGCAAGTTTTGCAATTGCGCCCTGAAGGGCTGTTTATGGATTTTATGTTTGGCAGGAAGGCAGCAAGCCATAAAGATTGGTTTGTAATGTTTCTGTCGCAGAGAGCAAAATGCAATATTCTACTTGCTTAACATAGAGATATAAATGTAGAAGGAGCAAAGGCTTTCGAAATACTCTACTAAAGTACTAGTGTGGAAAGCTATTTCAAGGTCCATTGGTGGTAGTAAAGGCCCTGCCTTGATGCCAAGTCACCTTGAACCTCTAATATTATTTTTCGGCACATAACAAAAGTTTTTATTTGGTTTTTGGTACTCTTAGCTTTACGTATATTGTATATAAGGAGTTTGAAATAAATATCACGTTGTTGAAGTGACTGTACACTTTTCAAGTGGCTTAACGCAAACTTTGTGTATTTAGGTCTAGTCTTGCACACCACGATACCGTGTTGGAAAACTTGATTACACTTTCATAATCGCGAATTATCGTTAAGTATTTTATTTTCGTGACTTGCCAACAATTTTAACCTCAAACCTTTTTGGTCCTTTTTGCGAATTAAGAAAGTGGAATGTCACTCGTAATGCTATGTGGTGGAATAAGCTGGGCATAGGAAGATTCTTCAAGGTGAAGGTCTTTAAGGTGAAGGCTTTTATATAACAATATAGTTTATACAGAACAGCTCATGACGAACAGGAATCAGAAGCGAAGTGCGAGATAGGCTTTCTTTAAATGGGAAATTAAATTCCTTACTTCTAGCCAAATTATAATCTATTACAATTTGTTCTTCTTAAATTGCAAAAAAAAAACCCTTTATCTGGCACGGCATCCTTATTACTTCTAATAACTTATCGAATTTAATTTAATTTAATTCTTAAAGTTTTAATTTTATTTTTGCAACAATTTGAAATATAAGTTGAAAATTATTTTTAAAGCCTATTTGTCAAAGTGTAACGAAGTTCTGGTGCTGGGGTATAACTCAATCTATACCAGGGCCGACTTACAAGTACTTTTTAATTCGCTGAGACACTGGGCAGCGTAGGGGCCTAGAATCTGTCCTCGCCGTACATGTATACATACATACCACGCTTTTTCCTTATATACACACTGAGAGTGCAGCTTGCGTATGTGTGTCGCGCTGTAGCTGTGACTGACGTGCTCTCGCACGATTCACCGACAGCGAGATCATTATGGGCTACGTCGCTGAGCGAGGCTCTCACGACCGTATCCGTAGACGAGGCGTTGGGGAGTTGTGTTCGCCACAAGCTTTACCACTGGAGCGAGGCTCTCTAGAGCAGGGATGTGCAAGAAGAGAGCGGCCAAAATTGTAAATGTATTGGTATACTGCGCAACTGAAAAGTGAAAATAGCTTTACGCGCCACTACAGCTATTCTGTCAGTGCACGCTAGCATTTTTTCGTTTTGGCTTTTTACTTCGGCAAGTGCTCGGCTCGTGTCTGTGTGAATACTCATTTTCATTCGGGCCCCACGGGCTATGGGTGCACATCACTGCTCTAGAGCTGCGTTTTGGCACGAACTAAGAAAAGAGGGGGCGTTGTGGTGGTGGGCGACGCTCACGCGTACCGACAACAGGGCCATCGTATATTTAACACCAGAGAGGCGTGGCCTTTTCGGTTTCAATACATACGCGGCAGGAAAGGTGGAGAAAAGACGTACTGACACACACTCACACAATGGCACTCTGTCACTCTCGGGATACCTTGACACTGAAAATAATGTCAAATAAATGTGACACTTGACTCTTGTATTTTCTTTTACACGTTATAAATTTTATTAATTCACCTTTACTCGTTCTGTTTCGATAAATAATTACTCCCGCAACTGTGTTTCCTTTTCTTTAACCTTTGTCGCTTCTCCCTAACCTTTTTCTTTACTCACTTGTGCACTATTTGTTTCGTTCTTAGTCCGCTTATAAGTGCTGTCTCTGTGCGGTCTAAAACCGTTCTACTCTTCTTCTGTTTAATTGGCACCCACGCCGGCTCACACCGCAGTCTGCCGATATACGTCTATCGCTATTGCCGATAGCCGGCTATACGCAGCCTTGGTTGGCTGTACTGCGTTTGTTTTTAATATTAGAGTGTAGCATACTTTTTTCTTTAAGAAACATGGTATAGACATTATAAATTTGTAATCGTTTTCTTAATATTTTTAGTACAGTTTTACTGATAGAACTAATTTCCAAGGATACTTTAATTTTATGATAATTCATTTGACTTGAATGACGCAGTGAAAAGTAATAGGTTTCGGACTATCGTTACATAATGAATTATTAAAAACATATCGATTGGTTATTAGTATTGATTTCGAGCTAATTAAACTACTAAATATTGTGGAAATAAAATACGTATATTATAATAAGATAAAAGCACTTTGTGTTACTAGTAAGATTTTTTTGGCCGAAAATAAAATAATCCTCGTATATCAAAAAGTTATGAATATTTTTAGGATTAAAAATGTCAAACTTTGTGATGCAGATGTCAGATTTGTCTTGGCAATCAGTTTTGCCAGCAAACAACAACAAAAAAAGGGCAGCGCACAAAAAAAAAAAAAAAAACACAGATGGGCCCGAAATAAGCGTAAAAACAGGACGGGACAGAAAACGTGACACAATGTCTTTTCTTGTAAATTAGATTTTTAACACTTTTTCTTAACTAAGCACTGAAATTTCACGGTTTAAATAGCTGCCTCAACAATATCATATTTCTTTTTTACCCGGTATAAAACGCGGGAAAATTAATTTAACACAAATATTTGAAATACTCACACAGTTCACAAAAACTCTCTCAGCGTCGACTCGAATTTTTTACAATAATACATTTAATTTATTTTTTCATATTTTTTAATCCTATGACGAATTTGTTATTTTTTTTTTGTTTTAATTTCGTCGCGACTGTTATATAAGAAAACTGAATTTGTAATTGGTAAAAAATTTTTAATTCCATAACTCAAAAACTTAGCTTCCGATTAGCTTGGGAATTTCTTCTGAGCTGTCCCATTTTACAAAAAAATAAGCCAACAAAGCTAAAAAATCGTGAAATTTTGCATTTTTAAAAATTTCAAATAGTTTGGCCTGAATCAATTATTTTAAATTTTATCAAATTATTGCAGGATATTATACTATCAGTTTGATCAAATTCGATTACTATTAAATTTTACGGAAAATTAAATATTTAGCAAAGGACCCGCAGATGGATTCATTCCTCATTTGGAGTATGAACTGTATTTATGCGGCCGACGGCATCAGTTAAATGCACTTCCGTATGGTCTGGGACGACCTTGCCCTAACACTTTTAGCTATTTTCCTGGAAATTAGCCGGTTTTTAGGCGGAAGATACACCTCAAGCTAATTTTTATGTCAAATCGAAAAAACCAACATTTTCGTTCAAACCAAAAAAAAAGGCATAACATAGAAAAAAAATCTTTCTAGGAACAAATGTGAAAATACTAATTTTAATTAATATTAATTTAATCCTATGAACGAATGTCATGACTTAAGACACTTAATTATAGATGCACTGCTTCAAATACATTTAAAAACAATTAATTTTTTATATTAATACATAAAATTTTAATTGCATTTTTTATTTAATTCCTTTATGCTTAAAAATGGATAGAGTTTTTCTCCATAGAAAATAATTAAAATGTCATTATTAATTTTTTCTTCAAAATAACTAGTGTTGTATTTTAATTTAGTTGATAGGCAAATTTTCGTTCAGGGTCAAGGAAAGTTTTTCAAGAAGCCAAGCTTGGCCATATTCATCAACAAAGTCTTTTTTTAGGTCTTGTTAATAGTCAAACTGCATTATATTTGCAAAAATGCCTGTAATTTTTTGATTTAATTTTTTAAAATTTTGTTTTAAGTATTTATGTTGTTAATATACAACTTTCCAATTTAAATAATCCGTCAATAGTATTGTCGGGTTCATCTCCCCGTTTGAAACCACTGTTCTTTCGTTCCAATGCTTTAGAATTTTTTATACATTGCTATTAATTAATTATGTATTGGATCAAATGATAGTTAAAATAAATCAAAAATTCGAAACCCACATGGTGCAATCTCGGGTTCGCTACTATGCATACATAATTATTAGTCTTAGTCAATTGTAAACTTTAAAATTTTTTAATTGTTCAAAAATTTTTCAAAATTAATTAATTTATTACTAATAATAGAATTTGGCCTGGATATTGACAGGAACTAACCTGTAATCCATTGTGTAAATCCCAAAGAAAATTATCACTTTTGAAAAATGTTGTAGCCTAGTTTAATTAATGGAAACTAAAAACAGAATAGATTTTTGGATACGGAATGTATGCAAATTTTTCCGAGTTGGACATTTAAAAAAGTTACAGATTTTTCGGATGCATTTCACAAGAATTGCCGTTTTCTGAATCAACAGACAAATCTAGTATATTTGATGTTTTTACGCAATGTTTTTTTTTAAACAATCGTTGTTATAGCTATTCATGGATTTTGTGAACCAAAAATAAGTTCCTTGTGCAATAAGTTCTTTCACAAGATTTAAGTAGCATGATTTGTCTGTCTGCACAAAGATTATTCATTTTTGTTTCCTTGACTCTTTAATAAGACCTGGTACAATATCAGTTCTTAACCTTCACACTAATTCTATTTGCGTCGTTATTATTTGCATTCATTAAGCTTCTTACATGTCATCATAACTTTTAGCTTATTTATTTGCAACCATAATTTCCTGTTTATGGAGCTTACTGTTAGGCCGCATTTATAGCTAAAAGCATTTTGTAATCATTTAAAAGGAGTCACACACACAAACACACAAGGATAAAGAAACCCTTAACAGACACGCTTTATATGCATAAAATTAATTATGCTTAATGATATTTATACATACAAAATATTTCACTTATTTTTTTATTTTTTTGCACATTAGGTTCAACAGGGATGAAAAAAAAAAAATTTACCTCATCATCGTAATTATCCTGCTCAGGCATGACTTGACGTTTGCTTTACGCTCAAAATGTAACAACAGCAACAAAGATGGCGACGGCGACGTCGAGGACGCAGAGCAATAACTAAATGCTAAGCTGCATAAAAAATGGAGGCACACACACTAACACACTCACGTACAGCGCAGTACAGACAAAGAGAGCGCGGCGTGCAATTAGATGTTGTAGCTGCTTTGGCTGCCGTTGACAAATTAAATGCGCTCCGTTCTCCTTTGCCGCTCCGCAGTCTTTGTTAAATTGCTAATCGAATATATCAATTTCCGGCATTGGCGTTGAAAGTAATTTGCATATTCTTTTGTCTTGTGTCACACTCTCTCTCTCTGCCTCTCTGTGTCTTCTCTTAACTCAATTGTAATATATGTTTTTGTATTTGTCTGTCCGTTTGCTTGAGCGCTTGAGTTTGAGTTCAAGTTTGAGCAAAAGTGTGAGTCCGAGTCTGACCTTACTTGGAGCGCATCAGCTTGCTAGCAATTGTAAGAGAGTCATGGCCAGTGTTTTATTGTTGTTGCTTAACATATCCTGAGACAACTGCGCAGCGCTGTACATGCCGTCTTTGTCTTGCTACTGCTGTTGCTGTTGCTGTTGTGTCGTACAAAATTATAGTTACTTTCTTTATTTTTGTGTCCTTGACTTTTACAGCTGCTACTTGTTGTTGTTCTAGTTGGTAATTATGAATTTCTTTCGACAGCTGTTTTTTAGTTTGTGTGTTTTTGTTGAGTTAGGAACTTGGAACGTTGTCCTTAATGCGCTTTTGCTGTTACTTGTTGTTGTGCCCGTCGTTGTCCTAATGAGCATACATATTTCAGTTCAGCGTTGTTTTCTGCTCTGCAGTTTCCAGCTAGCAGCACACTCTCTTCAGCTGCTCTTATTAGGTTTTTATGTCTCTTACGCAGGCACACTAATGATGCAGCATACTTTTAGGCAGCGCGCTAAATTGAAAAAGAATGGAAAAAGACATTTTAAAATGCATGTCAAAATAGCTGTAAAACAAAACTTGTTGTTGTTGTGCGTGTTGTTGCGTGATTTTGTTGTAGTTTGTGTGCAGCTGTTTGTTGTTAGTGCCAATTTTGTTTGTTTGTTTTTTTGTGTTGCGTGCATTTAGGCGCAGCTGTTTCAAGGCACGCCTCATGCTGCATGCCTCTTGCCTTTTGCCTTTTGCGTTTTGCGTGTATAAGTGCTTGTCACTTTTGCTAGTTTTTTTGTGACTGTGTATGTGTGTTTTTTGCTTGTAGTATTAGTGGTAGCATGTTATTAGGCTGCGTGTTGTTTTCTTCTCTGCTTTGTGTTTTTTGGTACATATGCACACTCTACGGCACTTGAATATTACAACTACTTATTTTCTATTTAGAAGCGCATAAATGCTTAACTAATAAAGATATTTGATTGAAATGGATTCTTTTGTCACAAAAAACTTTTAATACAACTGCAAGGTCTTTGTATATCAGATGATTTCGGCTGTCGAATTTTTATTCAAAATCCATCAATCATTGCTTTAATTGGCAACTTAATTAAAAAATGCAACTTTCAATACTAACAAAAGAATAACTATCTATTTCTCTGCCTTTGTAAATTGAGAGCTAACTTTTCGTTGGTCTCTTCAATTGCAAATTCGACTCTGACTAGTTATATAGGGTGTTTCAGCAAGACGTTTGGAATTTGTTTTTCGAATAAGACAACCAACAAATTATTATTTCAATCAAAAAGTGTATTTATTCGGAAAGTATTATATGTATTGTACTATATTAGTAGGTTATCTAATATTCATATTATTATTTTAAGTTTTTTTAGTTACTCTAAATTAAACTATTAAAATCCAAATATAGTGGTTTTTGCTGTCAATTTACAAAAATATTTTATTAACAAACCAAATAAAGTCAATTCTGTTGCTATATTGTGTCGAAATATGTGTTTATTTAAATTTAATCAGTTACCTTTATTCCTTTAGAATATATGGGCTAAGCACAAAAATTTATGAGGTGATCTATTCAAATGTATCGGAGTGTTTGTTTTTGGTTTTTTGGGCTAGTGTTTGTATGCACTTGTTCAAGTGTTTGTGCGACCGAAAAAAAAGTAAAAAACTTTTGCTTATATGTAGGTTAAGTAGTCTAGTGTTTAATATTTACATAAACAAAGGCTAAACATGCCCAAAAGTATGCAGTAAACTTTTTTCATGTATTTCGCCTTGTTTCTGTGATTTTTTTTTAGTGCGTGTGTGTTTGTGTGTATCTGTGTGCTGCATAAACCTACAGACTGGTTTTAATTACGTGCAGGTTGTTCTTGTTCTTATTTGTGGTAATGTTTGTTGTTGTTGTTGTTGGTTACAGTAACAATATTTTGTGCAACGTGCCTTAAAAACTATAATATTTATTATGCAAAATGTTGCATGTACTGAGAAGCCATTTGGAAAATATTCAAATTGTTGCTTGTACTGTGCAGGAAACAAGAATTTTATGCAAATTGGATGTGAAATTTGATTAAATTTTTTCATTTGCGGCATAAAAGGATTTTTGATTGTATTATGGTAAGAAACATTTATTTTGTACTAAGGTATTTGAATTAATTTAAAGGTATTTGCTTGTTTACACAGTGGCAAAGTTTTATTAAAACAAAAGCTCTACTAATTTGTTTTTCATATTTTAGTTGATGGACTTATACACTATTCGTTTATTTAATTAAACAATAATTTGTATACATTGATGGATAGCTGCAAGTTTATATGAAAGAGTAGTTGGTTATATACATCAAAGTGTTTGGTTGATAAAAAATGTTTACGAAAATTGTTAATAATAATATTTTAAAAAAGAAAGCAATATATTGATTTTTTTGAGTGAAGATTGAGTAACGAAAATATAACTAAAAATAAGTAGATATAGGCAGTCTACCGAAAATCTGGTGTGATCCTGAATTTTATTCAGATTCTTTCGAAATTACAGCATGAACTATGTTGTAAAATGGATCAATTGAAATTATATTTACGAAGACGTGTTAATATGAAATACCGAATTCTCTTTTATTACTAAGAAATTCGGCTAAAATTATGTACTAAGCAAGCCATACCGGAACCCATTCAAAAACACTCGAAAAATGCATTAAAACCGATTAAGGCGTTTAAAGGTATTCAAAGACATGCACGTACTTTAGAATTTTATGCGTACTAGGGAGTCTTCCCATATTCACTTTGCACACAAGCCTACAACCTAGCATTTTTTAAAATTTTGTGATATCCATTATTAACTCTAGTTATGTTTATGTGCTACTTGATTGCGCCATCTAGCGACTACAACGCGCTAACACCATCTAGCGGCCACACTAAACATCAAAAATCAGTATGAAGTGGTCGATGATGTCAAAAACTGATTTATATAATAGAAAGAAAGATATAAGACACAGAATTAGTGTCTTAAACATCAACGGAGCGGGATGGACAAATTCTTCTTCAAAATTTGTGAAAAAAATAAAAATTTTATTTTCTATGAACGACCATGTTTATTATAGTTATATTTTCTTAAGGCAGAAGGTCACAAGGTCGTCCACGCAATACTTGGCGGAGAACCATAGAACGCGAAACAAAGAAGTCCATAAGTGAATTGAGATACATAGCGAGAGATCAAGAAAAAATTGGAAAGCCTTTATTAAAAATTTATGTGAATAGGCTAAGTTTGTACAATCCGATATTGTAATAAACATGCTAATAATAATAATAATATTTTCTTAAAAAACTTCCACCTAGTAAAACAATTTCATAAATAAAAGTAATGTGATGGCAAGTTAAATTTTTAAAAGCTTGCAAACTCTGATAAACTTTAAAATAGAATAACATTCAGTCAGGCCACCCTGTTTTATTTGTGACTAAACAACAAAGAAAATTGCAAAGCCTTTTTAAACAAGATTTTAAAGCAAATTACTTGCGACATTATAAGCTTAGAACAAAAAACGTATTTAACTAAAAAATCTAAAATTATTCTCATTATATTGCGAAAAATCTACTTTAATGCCAAGAACTAGCTATAAATTTAAATTAATATATATTTCTACGCCAACTGTTTGATAATATTATAAATAACTATTGTTAAATTGTACTTAAGTCATGTTTGGATTTAAAAACACATTTTTTTCAAATATTTCAAGGGCGCAATCAATAACTACGACCCTAAAAAAAATTACGTATACGAAATGTAGCCTTATATGGGCGGTAAATAATGGCGTGCCCAGATCATGTGTTATATTTGCTATTATTATCAAATCCATAAAATTAAAGGTATGTACAAGCATTTCTCGACTGTTCTTTCTCGATTCTTAAAAGAATTTTGTAAATTTTAAAATATGTATATGAAAGTTTTAAAACGATTTCGATTATTCTTGAAATAAAGGATAAAAATTAATATTTATTTATAAATCGCATATGCTTTGTTTCAATTAAGAACGTTTCAAAGTTTAGGGGTAAACTTAATTTTTTATATGCTATTGAATAAAGCGTATAAACATAGATTGAAAAGTTTATTTCGATGATTATTTTCCACTCAACTTAACTATTCCTTGTCGCAGCGCTACATTTCTTCGTTCTGAACAACTGAGCACATCTAAAAGCCATTTAAATTTACCATAGATATTCTTATAAAATACTATAACTTGAGCATTTTAAGCATAATACAGTGCTGCCATTTTACGAACAAAACCGCCTTCAGTTATAAAGAAAAACTTTTTATTCTTTAGACATAAGAGTTGAGCTCAACGAAGCGCTTCACATTCATTCATTTATTCGCTGTTCAAGCCAAAATAAAAGATAAAAGCTAAAACGCAGACTTTTCAGAAAGCGAAAACTATAAATTAAAATAAGTGAAAAACACATTTTCATTTCAATAAGAAATATGTATAAAAAAAAAATAATATAAGAGCAATGCAGACAATAGAAATGTTTGCTGTAGCCAACATAAATTTCATTAATTTTAGCAAGCGAAAATTGTTGAACTTTTCTTTTCGTGTTTCAGCTTTTATTGTTGTTTCATAAAAATGATTTTCATTTTTTGTAAGACAATGCTACATTGAAAATTTTGTTGAACAAAGCCATTGCAGAATGACTGTCCGACCGACCGTGTAGCTGCAATGTGTGTGGGAAAACAAAAGCCACGTTCCAAGCCACCATTTTTAAAAATGCTAAAAAGTCATAAAAAACAGCATTTACACACACACACACACACATGCACATGAAAAGGCTGTGGAAAATGTTATTTCCAAAAAAGTTTTTCCACTGCCATACAATAAAACACATTGTGTATGGTTGTATTTTGTTATCAACATGTTGACATTCAGGCAAGCTACTTGCGTCTCGCTTCCGGCGCGATGCATTCGTGCGTGAGCCGTATCCGTCTGACTCTGCATTGGAGTGTTCCCAACTTCCCAGCTGCAGGCTGAAATACGGCCTCGATACTTTCTCTATGCATGGCCATATATCATTGTCAGACCATTTTGCAATGTTTTCATATCGTTTATTTTTTAGTATTATTTGGTTGTATACCCTGTACGCACAGTTTAAAGGCTCTTATAGACTTACATTTAACAGGCAGAAGAAGGCGTCGCAAACAATAAGTTTTTTATATTGATATGCCTATCGATAATCGATTGAACTATGTCCATCTATTCGTATATGCACCTAGATCTCAAAGGCCTTAAAAGCTAGAAGGAAGATTTAGGAAAATGTTTCACTTTCAGACTAGGGTTGTGCGATATCGAAGAAAAAATATTCAATTGCAGTATTGCGAGTTTTGAAAGTTTCGAAATCGATTTGATAAGTTACTAAAAAAAAAAATCTGTATCAGCGTTATCGCTTTAAAATAATTTTGATTTTTTTTTAACTTATGAAAGAATTATTAGCCAACATGGTGTTTAGATTGGTTGGAAAATAAACGAAGTTAGACATAAAAAATTATACTTATTAATTTTTTTTTAATATTTTGCTAGTTGACGTTTTTAAATTATAAAAAATGTTTCAATGTTTTCGGCAAAAAATAATTAACGAATACGGCATTAATTTAAATATTTGTATAGACTAGGAAGCTCTTATTATTTACTCAGAAAATGACAAAATTATAATATTTGTAAATGATTTTAAATGTAGTTATGAGAATTATTTTTAATAATATTTTGGGAACTCATCCCCCACCCTTTGCTTATCCAATCCAAATAGCAAAAATATTGTTAAAATCATCAACTTCCTAAAACAATCGAACTTGTGCCATCAAATCTTAAAATTATATATAATCAACCACATAATATATAAAATCACATATTCAATATTTTTAATAATATAGTATAAATATTAATTAAAAGCTTTTTTAAAATGCCAGAACGTCCGGTGCTTTTGTTTTACATATTTTTTAGCTGTCAGCACAGTAAACGAGTTAAATTAAAATTACCAATTTTGCAATTCTACTAGAAAAAAAAAAAATTTAAGTTCTATACCGATAATAGGAATCTTAACGTTTACCTATAATTTTGAAATAGAAATATAGCTTTATTCGTTCTATTAAATTGGAAAAATATTTTTTTTTGTTGGCTCAAAAATACAAATTATGAAATAGATGTTAAACATAAATATTTATTTTAAAATCATGAAAGTATTTTTTTTCAAGTTATTCAATAAAAACGTTTATTATTAATTTATAAAAAAAACAAAATAATTTAGATTTTATTTTTTTCACACCTGTGATTTTGAAAATAAAAATCGTGCTTTATTTGTTTCATTAAATTGTATTTATTTATATAATTATAAAGCAAAAGTTAACTCTTTTTTTTTTTGTTTCTTCCAATTTTATTTACAATCTGTCCTAAAAACAATCAGTACTTTATGTAAAATTAATTAAACAATAACAGGAGCAGCTATTCTCCATTGAGACTAGGTGCTATTTGCGAACTATGTGTTTATTATAATATTATAAGCACTAACAAAAAAAAACAGAAAAATAAAATCTGCTTGAGAAATCAAGTATATGAAATCTTCTAAGTCTTCTATAAATTTTGACTATTATCCGTCAAATTTATGGCTAGAAGAAGTGAAAGTGAAAATATGGATATTGCGTATATGTATAATATCGATTCCGCAATATTAGATGTTAAAAAATCGGATTGACGATATATCCAATCCGATAACCAAAACAGGGATATCGTATAAGCCAGCTTTCGTACGTAGACTCATGTGAGTTTAATAAACAACAAAACATTTACCTTTGTACAGTTCCCTTCCGTACGTACACAATTTCCGACGTATCAATATAAGACTTGGGGCCGATAATAACTTTTTTTGCCTAAAGTAGCTGCAGGATATCTCATAGTCGGGCACTGCGCCGACTGACTCACACTTTTTTATTTAGACTTTTTGAAAATTTAAATTTATTGCTCCAGTGATGCGACAAAACATACAACTCTTTATGGGGCATTTATTTGAAACAAATACAACAAGTGTTGCATGCTTCTGAGCACCACTTGATAACTTAGTGCCATATTTTGTGCCTCAACTTTGGCTCTGTCCAAAACGTTAAGTGCCGTTGTCAACTGAATAACTGCTGCAATACACATGACCCTCGCCCCTGCTCCCGTCCCTGCCTCTGATCTTGCTACCGTCGCTGTTATATGGTCCACCCCGACTAAAAATCAATTGCAGGCAGTGACACAAAACGTGTTGCAGCAAGCAATTTGCCGAGACACTTTTGAGGCCGTCTCTGTCAGTACGTGCCACTTATGTTGCCATTGCAATAACAGCAACAACAACAACAACAACAAAAGCAACAACAGCAGCAACATCGATTGTGGCAGCGACTGCGGCAGAGACTGTGGCAATGTTGCACGTAAGCCGTAAACGTTTTTA
Organism: Chymomyza fuscimana; assembly: GCA_949987675.1. Classification (NCBI taxonomy): domain Eukaryota; kingdom Metazoa; phylum Arthropoda; class Insecta; order Diptera; family Drosophilidae; genus Chymomyza; species Chymomyza fuscimana. The sequence continues at coordinate 54,128,441 of OX465088.1, read as the reverse complement.
GTGGATTTGTGTGGCGTGGCAGGACTACGACAGCCATAATGTTTCATTAGTAGTCATTTCTGGAATGGAGGAGGTGCTCGGTCAGCAGATGGAAGGTTTTGGCATATGTCGCCTCATATGGCTTGCCTGCAATCAAGTTGAATGCTTGTAAGTAAGGAAAAAAGGCCAACGAAGAAGAAGCAGATATCAAAAGTCACCAAGTCCCGGCAGTTGTAAGTTGGACAAATGAAACCTAATAGGAATATATTTATTAAGGTATAAGAAGGAAATACATATAAGCACATTGGAACACATTTAAGGAATTTTACTTAAAAATGTGATGTCAAAAATTGATTTTTACAAAATTCCGCAGACCTTAGACCGTTGACCTCCAGACTAATAAGCATAATTATTAGTCGTTGCAATGTAATATTTCGCAGACATCAGGAGAGGGTGGTGAAAGGATTGCAAAACCGATCAAAACATTGAAAAAGAGAAGCTTCGAAAACTTTTTATCAACTAAAGTAATCTCGCAAAAAAATCGCAAGAAGAAAAGTGCTACAACTCGGAACCGTACCGGATACTTTAAAGCGGATCACCCCCACAAAAATAGATATTTACAATTGAACATAAGACTTCGTGTTCTATAGTTTTGAGAAGCACTGATCCCTTCGACTTCTTCTTAACTACTGCTTCTGCTCTCTGCTGCTTCTTCTTCTCTTTGCAATTAGTGCTGCCAACTCCTTTGAACTGCTAACCAATTTTACATATACATAAGTATATATAGAAGTTTATCAGCCTGTTTAATATTTTTTCGAATTTAAAAAGTAAAATTATAAAAAAATGTTTTGTAATTTATCAAACCCGTTTAATGTTCTTAATTAAATTGAATTTAAAAAAGTTGATTTGTAACTACCAAACGTTTCTTGTAAGGAAAATTATTTATACTAAATGCTATGCAAAAACACAAAAAAAGACAACATTTATTTTTATAGAAAAATTTTAAATTATTATAATTTGAAACGCGCTTCCAATTTATCGCTGCTCTTCTCGCCTTATGACACTTTTAAAATTTTAATACCCTGGAACTATGCCAATGAAGAGCTTATAAGATTATAAATTTTTGACAGGGTTAGCCATTCTGATGCGGACAATACATATACGTTTAAATAAAAGTAACATTTTTACTGATACATTTTAATTTGATAGCTATGGTAAATGTGTTAATTTTATCAAAGCGAAAGCAGTAAAAGCAACTTAAGTAATTAAATTTTAATTGACGGGTGTAATCAAATTTAAAAATATGTCTTTTCTAAAGGAAAATTCTTTCAATGTGTACTTAAATGACAGCTAAAATGGGTAGCGTAGAAAGTCTTAAATAAAGTCAAAGGTCAGTTTCATTATATAAATCGCGATTTTATACACTTTATCCAAACGGTTAATGGTGTTATAAATTTGCTGAAAGTGTTTAATAGTCACTCAAGGGCCAAACACCAAAATGGTCAGTACTGTCTTGGCTGTAAATTAAGCTCTATACTTATGTTTAGACTGTTGGTTTAAACACATTTAAATGACAAGAACTACGAACACCATATTCGAACAGAAAAATGCGGATAATTCCGAGAAAAACGAACATTGGTAAATTGAGTCAATACCTGCTCTACTTTTCTACAGCACAATTTTGTTGTAATTCAGCTAGGCTGTTAAATTTTGTGAAACTTGGAAAAGGGTACAGGGTCTCCCAGAACCCAAGCTTTAAGTGTTCATAATACTGACTATGTAAAGCGGCCACGACGTATTTATTTTTGTTTGTCATAAATGGAGGTCATGTCGAAATTTTCCATACTTTTCGAGATTTAAGAAATATTTACACTTAGAATATATTGTTTTGTTGCGAATGACCACGGCTATCCTCTCAATTTAGTGTGACGTCAAAAACTATAACCGGCGGACGAACAAGACCCTTCCAATGATATCTCATTTGTCAAATTATGATAAGCGGTTTGAAATTTACGAAGGAACAGATGAACACCTTTTTGCTTCGCCATAGTCAAAAAAAAAGATGGCGTACGTTAAAGTCGGGCTCGGACGACTTTCAGATACTATGTACCACAACATTACAATCGAATTCGCCATATTTCTTGAGAGCTCCAAAAGACGTCCATAATTTTTTTTTTTTCTTTTCGAGGTCCTCTGACCTATAGGATCTATATAATATAACCCCGATATCAAAAAACTACAATAAACTTGTCTCCCGTAAGATAATACGCGATAATCTGAAAGTTTGGTTGCTCGAGCTCTTACCATCTCTGATATCTAGGCAATTATACTGACAGACAAACAGACAGACGAACATGGCTTGCACAAACTTAATATACCCTCTGTACCATAAGCTACAGGGTATAAAAATCCCATTAAACAAAGGTCAAATTCCACTTGAGGCAGGACTTATCCTGATTTTGGATTACAAACAACAGCATAAGTTTCATAAAAAAATGTCTTCTCCGATCAAGCCAAGTCACCTAACCAAATGATATATTTTTCAAAATAAGCAGCTATTCAAATTAAATCGCAAAAAAAAATTAAAGCCACATCTTGAATACAATTCTTCTTAAAGGAACTTAAATTCCGAAGAAATTCAAGTTTTCGAGTTTTGTTCCCTTTTTTATTTTTATTTTAAGTCTTCGAGAAGGACCAGAAAATAATTAGCTATTATAGAATAGGATTTTATTAGCCTTGTTTTCCTAATACTTATCTTCCATTTAAGCCAATTATGCAAAACTACGTACAATATTAAACTAAACATCCGGGTAAGCTCATTGAGTCAACTGTACTTCCGGAGACATATCAACTAATTTTAATAAGCCTGCACTACCCGCATACTCGCATGTCGCAAATATGTTCCCATAAAATATTATATAGCATGACATTAGGCTGCTATGGCCAGAATATGACGCTGCGTTGAGGATGACGATGTCGGATGGGATGGCGCAATGAGGCCTGCACATTAGTTTTAATGCATGTTTCATGCGCCATTAGGCTTAATTAAGCGTGTACGCATCGAAGGGGTTGGGATATATGGGATACAACTATGTATAGAAGAGGTCCTTGAACGCGGCGTTGTGGTCCCGCATTAAGCTCAACTTAAATGAGCTTCAATGTTGCGGTACCAACGAGCTGGTTCCTAAAGCCATGCGATGGCATTTTTATTATTGCATTGGACCCTCTCCAGCATGGCAGTCCTCCCAGGAGAGCCATGCATTGCGCTTGGTTGCGCTTTTTATAAATCGTCGGCTCATCTGCCTGGTCTGCCACTGCAATATATTCATTTAAAGCGCCTTTCGAGGTCACCCATATACGCACATACACTGATGAAATGAGTGTTGTATAAGAGCAAAAAAATTAAGATTTAATTAAGAAAAATAATAAATGCGTAACCTGATGCTTGTGGCTTCACATAGGCATGCCGCAGCGCTCCAAAAATAAAGTTCTCTTCGATACGCAACTGGCAACAGCCAAATATAGATGCCCGTGGCTACCGGCTTTCGATTTTTGCCTGCTTTTGGTGAAAAACCTCTGCCTCCCCACACCCTTCAATATCCCACGCATATTGAGCGCCTGTTTACTTGGCGTCACTCTGACTCAAAGGCGACGGCCTGCTCGGCGTTTTATAGCTGGACGACTAGGCCACAAACCCAGCTACTATGGCCATAAATGTCTTTCATAAGAAAACAGCATAAAAAAAAAAGAGAAAACAGGGTCAGTCAAGCAAACAAAAATGGCTCGACATGTTTGTCCAGACAACGACGAAGCTGGAAATCAACGACAGCCTGGCTGACAGACTGACTGACTTGGTTTGGTTGGGTTACTTGAGTGACTTCACCCGCAGCTGTCAATGCTTCGAGTCTGTCTAGTTAACTAGGCCGTAAGAGGAAGAGCAATCTGGCCAAAAAAGTTTGCCATTGAAAAACAGTGAAAACATAAAAGGCAAGTAACACTGTACAACAGCATACCTAAGTTGGAATAGAGCAGTTTCATCCAATTACTACAACAAACAGCGCTTTGTAGGAGTACGTTGCTGTCATGCTATACGACTTGGGTACAACTCCAATTCATAGACAGCTCCAACTCGAGAACGCCGACTCTAACATGCACATCCCGACTATTATATTCTTTATACGTGGGACTACTTATATATATTTTCCCGTGGTTCCTAGATGGAACAAAGGGCCTCTGGGGACTAGAACTTTACTTAATTTTGACGCACTTTGAAAAACAGATTAGAAATGATCATTAAATAAAAGGAAAGTCTGTAGATTAAAGTGTCAACAAAATGTATCAGTTACGAAAGATTAGGAGGTGGTATCTCATAAAACTATTAAGGAGGAATTACATTTGTAATCCATACGGAAATTAAAGTATATGTAGATTCCTCATTGAATAAAGGTCCTAATAAATAAATAAAAAAAGGTCCTATTATTATAAATTAGTTTCACAGTTCCGAAACGATTAATCTTAAGTCATTGGACTTCCCAACTTAAAACATGTCAATGTCAAGTTTCTAGAATGAAATGGGTCGATTTAAGACCTCATCCAATTAAAGCGTTTTTTAAAATATACTACACTGCCAAACTATTTTCATACCCCGTACCGCATAGGGTACGGCTTGTTCCTTGCTATAATCTCGGGTGGCGAATGTGCCATGGCCGTCTGCTCGTAGTAACACCTAGAACTTAGAGACCAAAATAGCTGGGAGCCCCAAATACGCACTTTTCGTTTAAAGGAGCGTCGGGCTGTCACATATATCACATGTCATACGGTGACAGAAATTGTAAAGGAACACCGCACTAAAGGCCTAATGGCCAAGACTGTGGAGATGATAGGAAGATAGAAAGCAAACAACACCTGATATATGATTGCTCTGCACTTCTTGAAAAGCCTTTCTTCAAGGACCTGGCCTGTTCGTCAAAACTGCCAATAGCCGATCTTTTGATCGATTCCGCAAAATGCTTCAGCAAGGAGAGCGATTGGAACGTTTATAAGAGCGACCAGCAACTATGCCGCGCAACTACATAACCCTCCTCTATTACACTCTCATAATTTTTTCACTTTCTCTTTCAGTTGGCATCAGATGACGATACAGTCTTCGAGTGATCTCTGTCTTGCCGGGCTGCAGCTCTTACTTAACCTATGGTGTTAAAAGTGGTATGTAGACTCACATCTCACGACGTACGGAAATATTATTCCCTCTACCTCTTTTATCTATTCCTGTAAATACGGCCCCACTCATAATGGACAATAATCCATTGTTAATTATGAGCGACCTTCCGATGTTTTTTTTTTTCAGCATCCGGACATTTTTTTCTTCAAATCTTGAAAAACTTCGTGTCCTTGAGGAATCCACTCGTTTCTCCACTTACTGCGAAAACTCTCTTTGTTCATGAGAAACAGGGGACCCGTATATACTGGCTGTTGAACGAACAGACAGGTGGACATGGGCAAACTGTTTTCTCTTGTCGTGTTGATCATTTTGATTTTATTTTTACTAACCACATTTTCTAGCACCCTTTTAATATACCCTTCACGTTTCTGTTACAGGGTATATGCAAAGCCCAAACTTTGTCGTACAGTGTTATTAACAAGAAAGTCAGCCAAAGCAAACAAATAAACAAACAAACAACTATGGAAAACGGGCAACAAAGACATGATGACAAAGCTGAGACTACAAAACACAAAATTCTGTGTCATTTTATCGCTATAGTGTTTTTTCTTCTTTTGGTAATTTCGCCGAAATTTATTGTGCGCATTTCCTTCAACATTTTTTACCTTGTAAACGACATTCGAGCAAGTTCGCCAGTTCAATCAATGTGCCAAACAAAAATTACATAAAATCAACTGAAATTTGTGCGCGCGCCAAAGATAGCAATAACAGAGGCAGTTCCAGAGAAGCGGGACGACAAAAATAATCAAAATAAACAAAGCCCAACGAGAAATGTAAAAATTCACATGAAAATTGCGCAAATATTATACAACAATAAACAGTCGATGTTTAAACAAAACAATAACAACAACAACCAAAAATAAAAGAATAAAAAGAAAAACAATCGATTGGCCTCGGGGGTATTCAAGAAGATCAATAAACAAATTGCAAAATGCAAAAGCAAGTCAATTTATGAGTACATAGACCATGACTGTGGTTGCATGCAGTTTAAATGGTCTCTAGGAAAGATATAGATCATTAATGTCATAGTGGATTATATACAAAACAAGTGTGTTACAAGGTTATGCCGTATTCTGATTTATTGTGCATTACAATCCATCAAAAAACAAAACTTTTAGGTATAAACTATTAAAGCGTCACGATTTATTGACTAGACCCGATGGTCGGTAGTTCGATTCCCCGCAGTAGCACTGCTGCATTTGCCTATAGCACTGGCATCGCTAGCTCAAAGACGCTATTTACCCAAGAAAATCTCTATTAAGGCAAGACACCGCCGTTCGGATTCGGCTATAAACTGTAGGTCCCAGTTCTCTTCGAACAGTTATTAATAGAATAGTCATTCAGGGAAATTATTGTAATGCCTAAAAACAGATTTCAAGAAAACCAAGTTTTTGAGCAATTATTTAAACAATGTGTTAACTTGTTTTTAGAGTTATGTGCGTATAAAATATACGAATTTCTTCAAAACTTTGATTTTGCTCTTAGAAGCACTATAGGTAGTTTGTTTTAATACTTAGTCATAAATTAAACTCTTTATGAAATTTGGATCCACCATTCATTTTCAAGGATATTATAGTTTTGTGAATTTATGTCACAGGACTCATTTATAACAAAATAATATGCATTCACTCGGAAATCGAGTGACACGTCGGTAAATTCCTCTGAATGATTGTCTGCCGGTATGAACACCTTGATTTCAGAGACCATAAATATTGGGGATATCACATTTTATCAAAAGATGCTCATAATCGGTTAGATGATCTAGTTTTTCGAATCTTTTGTAATCTGACATTTAATAATTTAAAAATGCATCAAAATCAAAGATCCTCAAAATATTGATTTCTGCAGATAAATTAATATACAAGCTTGAGTTATGTGGACACATAATAATATTTTTTTTTGAATATGCCTATACTGATACAAATCTAGACGCAGAAAATAATTTTATTTAGGACAAATGGTTGAACCAAGGTTGAACCAAGATTGGGCCAGCTTCTTCAATTCACATTAAGTATACGCTGTATAAAATGGCTAAACTTACTACTGGTGTAACCAAAAGTTTTGTATTTTCTGATAAGCAATAGCAAGATATGAATGAAAGATCGTGCAGAAAACTTTGACTTGAATTCGCCTCCTCCCACAAACAAATCTACTGCGCACTGTTTTAAGTGGAAAGAACAACTTAGATTGTGTGTCTATCAAAATTGTAGCCAACGCTGCATTTAGAGAATACAAACACGAAAGAAAGTGCATTTTTAAGTCGACACAAAAAAATTTGTGATTCATAGTTGCAAAAAAATGCTGTACGGTTTCTTTAGGAAGACCCTCCTACCTCAAAATTAAAAAGCAAAGTTCAAAGAAAACTTACAAATGGAGAGTCGCATTTTCCAAATTTGGCATTGCTTATATTAGGGCTGAATATTCAAAGCATTTCTTTGCGCTGATAAAAAAATCGTTATCGTTAACTATGATTTTATTATCGTGCTGCCTGATGACCCATATTTTGCAAGCTTAATTGAATAATTTGATAGAACAAAGGATTCGAGAGATCACTTTCAGAATTTAGTCGATTTAATTGGTAATATTAAGTGCTCAGAAAGTGTACTCCTGTCTATGGGTAAAAAGAAGAGACTTTTTAATTCGATCTTTTCGGCTTGGACGATTTCATGCACCTATGGGGTGCAATTTACCATATTTTCATAATGACCATAATTTTACAAACAGCTACTACTGAAATAATTATAACATTTAATATTAAGCACCCCACGCTTTTTTTACTATAATTGAATTATTTTATTAATTATTAAATTTCTGATTTAATCTTATTCCAAATTAATTAGTCGTAATTGATTGACGGAATTTTCTATTGCTGTAATACAAACTCTTTTGATACTTCAATATTATTTTCTACTTTTTAGTTCGGTTTACTATTAAAGTGTGTTTTTTTAGTTTTTTTAAACTATAATTTTATTTTTAAAATAAATTTTTAACAATTTTTTTTTAATTTTAAATTAATAAGTGCTTTGTCCTTTTCTGAAAAATAAAAATGTTCAAAATGGCACCTCCAATGGTCGCATAGTATTAAGTACCTTCTCGTAAACTCTCTCGAATTGACATTTTTTGAGAAATTTCATAAGATACAATAAATATCACCAAGGTTAAAGGTTAAAGCTCAACAAAATCGGGTTTTTGCAAAAATCATTTTTCCTAAAAATCAATTTTTATCCCTATAAATATGAGCTTTATAGCGAACGTAGAAATAAAATCAATATTGACAGAACTGAGAAACAGTGTGTTCTCATATTAAAATCTTTACATTCGTTTTGCAAAAAAAAATACTATAAGTAAATTAAATACTTTAACGCATTAAAATTTAAGAAAACATAAAAAAATATCAGTCAGCAAAACATATTAATTTTAGCATTTTATATATCAAATAAAATCAATATTACTTTTGCCCAAATATATATTACGGGTTCAGTTATTAATTTCAAACAAATAAGAAAAGAGAATAAAAGAAAGTGGAAAGTATTGGGACAAACAATAAGTTTAAGACCCATAAAAACAGTTATAAGTAGCCCAGTGCTTATCTAGTTTTTAATAAAAATTTATGATAACAAACGACAAACAGCTTAAGGTGTATGCCAAAAAAAATTTATTAAAATATTCTGAAATCAAAATGAAAGCTTAAAGTTAAGCACAAGTGCCAAGTTTTCTAAATTAAAATATAAATCTTTATTTATTAAATTTACCAGGCTGCAGGCTAAAGAGGAGTTATTCGTAAGAATATGATATTTTTGTGTAAGGCTTGTTGTTCCACTTTTTCCTTTGACTAAAATTGTGTCAACATTTTTCTTCAAAAAATTTTCATAAATACAAAAACTAATTATATATTTGGGCTAAAATATGTCAATCGTCCCTTTTTAAATCGTTCTCTTGGGTTAAATGATGTTAAACAATTGAGATATTGAATATTGACCAATTTAGTTAAATATCGATACTCGATAAAAATGTTTTCAACACGAAATTAAGATATTAGGAAAATTGATTACATTTTAACGATCAGCTTATACTAGCACTCAATAAGTAAAAACGATAAAAATAAATATTGGAAATATTTTACATTTACAGCGCACTATTTCAATATTAGTACAATGAGCATTTCATAAACATTGTACCATGCTCAATGTCTTTCATGTCAAACACGCTCTATAAACTGCAGTACCCCACCTCCGTGTACATGGACATTATCCATTATCAAAGTAAACTATAAATAAGAACAACATTTGCTTGCTTGTCAAAGCTTTTAATGTACAATGTGGCGTATACACAATATTTTACATTAACTCTGTAGAAAGTCGGAAAAAAGAACAATGGCCCGGGGTAAGTGGGGCTCAGTGGTTCCAGCTTGTATGTGCACCATATGTTTATATGGACAGGTAAGCTTTGCCAAATGACTGAAATAAATTTTTTGCCTTTGGCATTTATTTTACAAGCTACTTGATGCTAATGGGAACAGCTACAACGAAAGATTTTATTCTGAGTGATTGACAGATGTTCTGAAAAATTTTCGACTTGTTTGTAATGTGGGGCTGTGACTTGTTAGTAATTGACTAAGTGGACCTTGACCCATCAACAATTTAAAACCCATAAACAAAACTTGAAAAAAATTGAAATAAATGGCAAAACAAATGCCAAAATTTTTCAATTTAAATTCATTATTTATTTATCAAGCAGCGCGCAGCTCATTAATTAAAATACATGCAAAATTTATATATGCCTTAATGAAGCATAATTTACAATTGCTAAAAAAAAGCAAAAAAAAATTAAAAAAACAAAAACTAAATACAAAAAATACCGGCATGAAATACGCAAGTAAACAAAACAAGGCGGGCGGCTTTTTAAAAATAGCCCAAAACAATTAAGGCCCACATTTATCTGGCCGCAAGACAATTTGTTATTTTTATTTTTCACTATCTATTTTTCCTTAAATATTTAAGCAAAACATTAAAATGAACTACTGCCAGTTTTGGCATAAATATTTGAAACTTTATTTGAGTATTAGGTTAAAAACATTTGCAGCAAAGCAAAACTACTCAAAATTTATTCATTTTTATGACTAAAACGAATGAATGAGTATATTTGCTTTTGTGTTTAGGTTATAAATGACTGCATGAGTCGATAATGAAAGTCAGCACTACACAATACAAATAATAAACACATTGAAAGCTATACAAACGAGGAAATTACTTATTATTCGAGCAAAATAGATTAAGTAGTCTATATACCTACTTAAATATTTTTTTTATTCAATGAAAGAAAATTATGAATAAATTGGTAAGTTTCACTTTGAGTTATAATATGAATGTATTTGGGAAAAGGTGCTTTGGTTTGGGCAGCTGCCTACGTTAAAATATGATTTTTCGGTTAAGACTATAATAGATAATTTTTTGTGATTTTTATTAAAAAATTTCCAGCCAAAAAGGAAATAAATTAATGAAAGAATGACAAGTGCTTGGCAATAAGGAAAAAATGTTTCCAGTATGTATGGTGTCAGATCTTGTCTTTTTTTTAATTGTTATCAATCAATGAAAATTCCTGTCAGGCGTGGCAAAAAAAAAAGTTAGCACTGGCTAAAAAAATCGTAGCTTCAAGAAAAAATTGAATCAGTTCTATAAATTTTGTATAAATATTTCTAAGACATAAAAAACGAACCCCAACAAAAATTGAAAAAAGTAATAATTAGGGCTTTTCATAGGTAATCAACAAAAATACTGAATTTTTGCATTTGGCAATTTCTTAAAATAAATATTTTCAATTTTTTTTAATTTAAGGCTCTATTTTGTGAGTGAATTTAAATACCACGTCAATGTTCATAAAGACATTTTGCAAACACTACACATTGTGTCTTTGAAAGTTCCTTTTTTTTGACGTTTATTTTTAACAAACAACTTTGGTATATATTATACACTAATAAACAAATGTAGCGGTAGTATATAAAAACTAATCACAGTCTCTAGTCGAGCGCTCGTGACGAAAATTGTTAGAGGGGAAAGGCTTGTAAGTTGTCACAGCCTGTAAGTTGGCACACCTGGTCGATTTTGATGTTCCAGCAATGAAAACCCCAAAATTCCACCTGTCTTCGATATCAAATACCGAACAAACTCAAAAAACGCGGTGTGTATGTGACAAAATATAAAAATTGTTTTTTAGGAAATTTGAAAATAAAAAACAATATTTTTGATTGCGCTCAAAAGTGATCAAATCAAAATAAAAAATCAAGGAAAATATATGTGCTAAAACTGAAATTCAACGAACTTTTATACTCAATAAAGGTTTTCGGACATACAGTGAACAGCCAAATTTTTGCATTGAGCATTCCAAAATGGCTACAAAAATGTAAGTTGGCACACTTTTTAGCATGCAAGTTGCCACACATCTATTTTGATTTTTTTACATTGCTATGTTATTTATATGACTGTTTTATTGTGTGGAATTATCATTGAAACTAATTTGAATTGTTTTAAGTGCATATTTCTGCCATTTTCGGATATATTTTTTTAATATTTTCCGTAACAATTCATTTGTAGTATGTCGACCAAGAAAATAATTTTGATTTCTCTGGAAAGTTAAATTTTTCTTGTTGTTTTAAACTCAATTTAATGCTCAGTTAAATTTAAAATCAATAAATTTTCATAAATTTTAGCAATCATGCGTTTTTATTTCAGTTTTCTCAAATTTTCAGCGATTTTTGCAGGTGTGACAACTTACAAGCCTTTTTTTTTGGTGGTCGATTTCAAGCTCTTTTGAAAAGTGTCTGTAAAATGCTTATTTTTATAAATTTCAAATGATTTGCTTATTTTGGATTATAGCTCTTTCTTTTCTCTTTCCAACTGTATATTTACATTGATGCCTATATGTATTCAATGTCCAGATATAGCTAAAAAAGCTATGGTGTGTCAACTTACAAGCCTTTCACCTATATAATTCTAGTTTTTAAAGATATATAACAATAATAATTAAATGATTAAAAGATGTACATAAGTGTTTAAGTGTGGTTCTCTTTGAAAGTTACTTTTATACAGAGCTCCTGTTTTAATAAGCATAGCATATAAAAATTCGTAGATTGTCGTAGAAATCGATCAGGTAATAAAGCTTACAATAGTACGATTCTCCGTTATTATTCCTACTAGTATCCAAATATAAATTACGTACTTTGCTGATTTATCTAGCATGTAAAGCACGAAATCTTCTGGTGTATTCTAAGAACAAATTTAAAGAAAATTTAATGTAAGTACAGCCAGTAGTTTGAAAGACCTCAGCATTTGCATTTTCAAACTTTTCATAAATAAATAGATCTTGACAATGAAAGTCTCATACAATTGTGAGAGGAAAAACAATTCTAAGCGTTATTCAATGCAAAAAATAACTTCTTATTAACTTCCTTAATCAAAATCAATTCAAAAGCATATGTTGACCTTTTCAAAAAGAAAATTCCTCCTGTTTTTAACATAGATTGCACAATTTCATTGCAGAAAAGCTAAGATCCCATTCCAAAAATTAAATAAACTCACAAAAACACCATTATAGCCGTCTCAACTGCTTTGAAACCTAACTTGCTAAAGTGCTGGTTATCCATACACGAAGATCTACTCAGCTCAAGTATCAATTCATTTATCTAACCGTAGTCATTATTTTCAATTTAGTTTGCTTTTCTGTTCATCAATTCGAACATACTCGTGCAATACTCATGTTGAGTATCCTACATCTTTGCGCAGTGAGATATTTTCAATTTCTCATCTAACTTTGTTGAACATGGTTTTAGCCAGCAATCATCAATGCTTTCAATGCATTTATTCTCTTTCCAATATTGTAGATACAACAAATACATACCGCAATGAACACATTTAGTCTTACCACAAAAGCAATATAATAAGCAAGCCACAAAAACTCATTACGTTTAACAATTCAATTGCATTGAAATAAGGATAACAGAATTGTGAAAAGGGGAAAAAATGTTCTCAAAGCTTTTGAAATTGCATGCGGTGTAAATGCAGTGCCGGCAATGGCCAGGACACATGCAATGCGTTCAAGGACGAACAGGGCCACCAGCCGATGTCAAAAATAAACCGAGTGGCATCAGGTGGTGATGGCAGGACTCTTCTCAATTTCACAACGTTTTAAAATGATAGCATTAAGCAATTATATTGACTGTTTCGAACAATTCTTCAATAAATCGATGTCGATTAATTATTGCCGATAGCAAATCGTATATACAAGTTTTTGCTGTTACTCGGAATACGTAATAGAGGGTTGGAAACAAAATTTTTAGATAATTTGTACATAGTCTGATATATATTTTATTTCTTATAAAAAAAAAGGTTAGCAAAAAAATTTGAAAACTATTGAACTTCTATTAGCATCCTTGAACGATATCGACAATATATTCTGAATTTTGATAGAGTTACTTATGGTGATGATATTGTACTGGTAATCCTAGCGGTCATACTCGACAGCAGTTCTCCATTGAGTATACCATATGTGACGTCAATGTGCCCAATACGGGATCATGTAAATGTTTTTATTCAAATGGTCTAATAAAAGTTATTCGAAATTAAAAAGAAAATATTTTTGGTAATGAAACGATTCAGAATTTAGCACATCTAGGAACCTTTCAAAAATCCTTTGGTGACTGATGATTACAGGTTTTTTTTTACAAAGTTAACTGCCTTGTAAGTCTATAAAGATGAAATCGTTGAATCGATTAAGAAACTAGGCAAAGCCCGCAGAGTATAGGTTTTATAGCAATATAAAGTATTTAAAATATGAAATTTTGAATCGAGACCTATTATTTTTTTGTAAATTATAAAGCAGCATTTGATGTCCTGCCTGAGCTCGGAAACCCTGCTTAAATACGCTTACTTTGTGGAACGACTCTATCGCATCTCCTATATCGCTGTAGAAAAAAAAAATAAAAAAGCTCGTCATCTTTGTGAAAGACGAGGTGTTTCAATAGAATAGTGCCCATCAGAGGTAAAGCATTTTCTACAGTAGATTATCTCATGGTAGTTAATATCGACAATACGCTAATCCTCCCCGTTTTGCTTCATGGAGCTTAGGAGACAATGCAGTGTTATTCCGATGTCTGTAAATTCTTTGCGGAGAAAGTAATGCTGCATATTTTTGACCCAATATGCACCAAAGCTTGAATCAGTCAGAAGGTAGTCTGCAAATACCGGATCCAATGGTCGTTTCAGAGACTTTCACTTAGAGAGATGAGTACCGGATACAATGGAACGATAGACTTTACACTGAGATTGACTTAGAGATTTAGATCTAGAGAATCCGCTTACTTAGTCATGTGCGTCTAACGAAGTAGCTAATAATATAGCTTTAACTATAATTGTACAAAGTTTAGCGATTATCCGACGTTCGGATTTTGTGAAAGAATTTTATTTTCCTATTTAAGAGTCGAGAGAGCATAGCCTAATTTCGGCTTATTTCAAGGCCTAATATAAAATGCTTACGCGATTCGGAGAACACTCCCGATATATTTAAAACTAAAATCCACCAACAGCTTTTAATTCGATGACATATAAAACATCACATGCATTATATTTTCGGCAAATATGTTCGAAAATTGTATTGATAACAGCTAGGTTTGCATGTGACGAATGTGTGTGTGTTTTTGTATGTGACTGTGTGTTTGTTTGGGCTTATGGGACATGATAATTTCCAATCAATTTAATGCAGCAAACTAAACTAAGAACAATTCATTTGGCAATTGTCATGCAACTGCAATTTGAGGGCATTCATTGAGCCCAGCTGGCGTGGAAAATTTGCAAAAATAACTCAATTGTGGTGCATCAATGGCGAATGAAATCACCAGAAAATTGCTTTGTTTGTTTTCATCATAATAAATGAATATGAAATTGTTGTTGGCAAGGTGGCAAGGGGCATTGGGCATGGGTGCATGTGTCAGATAGGCCATGTGAGCTATTGTTGCCAACAATAGAAAACAATAAGAGTAGCAACAACAATAGAAAGAGTGTCGCTAAAATTGTTAAAAAGCGCTTCTGCAAGTTGCCACAATCAACAAAATGACACAAAAACTGGACCTACACTCAGAAATATGCAGAAACAAAAAAAGTGTCAAACACAAATGCTACATAGGACGATATAACAAAAACTTGTAGCACAAGTCAGGGCGTTTGTGGCACAGTGGTTGCTGGCAGCTTCCACATATAAAAATAAAGAATCAACATTTTTTATCGAAATCAACTTGTCACCTTTATTTTTAGTGAAATTTTTGTTTGGTGGGAATTCAAGGCATCTTTTTAAAAGCATAACCAGTTGTCCGAGCTCTCTCAGAAAGCTGCAGATTTGAAAATTTAAAGCTGTATTACCGTTGAACTGGACATCTTCTTATATTATAGGCATAATTTACTTTTTGTAAAAAATAGAAGTGCAACCACTGTGCGTTGTTGCATAGAGAGGGAGTGAGAAGTGATGGAAAACTGTTAGTAAGCATAAAATGCTGTAAGGCGAACGCGACAAGTGCAACAACAAAAACAATACTATGACAGGGACGGAGACAACTTGAATTTGCTGCTGAAATGGAATTTTTAGTGCATGGTTATGAGTCAGCGGGAAAATGCATGGCATGGAAAACCATTGCATAGCATACGTTCAGGCGCAAATGACAATGAAAAGTGCTATGATGCTGTAATCTCTAGCTCACTCTTTCGCTTAGAGTGTAGGTGTGTGTTTGTGGGTGTATCTATGCGAGTATCTGTGTTTGCAATGCGAAACTTGCGTACGCTAAACGCAAATAATGAAAGTAGAACTGCGCCCAGACGACAAAGAGGACGCAGGGCAGCAGAAAGGTGAAGAAGCAGCAGTCAACAAGCAAAAACGCCAAAGTGAAAGTAAAAAGTGGAAAGTAGAAAGTGGAAAGTGCACTTTGCAAGGCAACTTGCATTGAGTGTGTGAAATAATACGTGCACATATGCAGGATTGTGCCACAAATCTGCAGACGGTCTTGTGGGTCGTGTGACTTGGAAATAAGCCAAATCAAAATGATTTGCTTTTAAAGGATTTGATGCATTTTTTCAAAGTGCTGCAATGTAATCATCAAAAATAAAACTCTCTAAATAGTCGTGTTTTCGAAATAATCAAAGTCATTCGAGATGGTCTCAAGTTGTGAACAGTTTCCAATTTTCGCAACTACAGAATGTGGCAACAAAAAAAAATTTAAATTTTGGAAAATTTAAAAATTTCTTTGAGCATAACTACCGGAAAGTGGCAAAAAATTCTTTGAGTTCAATTTGAATTTTGGGGAATTTTAAAACTTCCGTTGAGCTGTGACAATTCCGAATCTTTATAAATATAAGTTCTGTATAAAAATTCCAAACGAACAAAAAAATAAGAAAGTGACAATAATATGAAATTGGATTGAAATTTTACCAAAATTCAAACATTCATAGATTTCACTTCTGTGTCAAAATTCTAGGCAACTTTCTTTCTTTGAATGTCTGTTTCTTGACTGCCTTCATCAGGCATCGTTAAGTTTATAAACATTTCATTTATTTATTTATAAACAGCTCCTACCTAATTAAATTTATAGTACGAGCTGGAATTTGATTAATTAATTTGTGTTTATGTAATATATAAAACAATTAGTAATGTACATTTACATCAAGTTGTATAATTTGCTTTCTTTTAAAAATTTAGTAATTTTGGGAATGTTTGTAAATATATGTTTTATAAATGTAAAACCTTCTGATCAGTCAGGTCGCTAAAGAAGTTCTTGCCCGTTCATGAGATTTTCTTAAGCCTATTTAAGTAAAAGAAATCGATCTGCCAGTATATTTTTAAATATTTTTTTTTTTTTAATTTTTTATTTAGTTGATCATTTGAGCTTTAAGATACCTGAGCAATATCAGGATCAGCTATACTTTTTTTATAACTTTTTATACCCTGTACCGTATGGTACAAAGGGTATATTGTGTTTGTGCAAGCCGAAAATGTATGTAACGTACAGAAGGAGAAGTCGGAGACCCCCCAAAGTTACCTAAAGTATGATCAGGGTGACTAGAGAAGTCGATATACCCATGTCCGTCTGTCCGTATGAACGCCTAGATCTCAGAGATGGTAAGAGCTAGAGCAACCAAACTTTCAGATAAGATCCCTTATTAATCCATAGGACACAAGTTTATTTTATTTTTTTGATATCGGGACTACATTATATATATATAGCTCCCATAGGGGTGTTTCAGAGGACCTCGAAAGTTTTAGATGGATAATTCGTTTGTTTATGAAGATATCGTAACCAAATTGAGCACACAATAGTTTTTTAGAGTTCCCAGGCACTGTACCAAATTTTATCAAAATCGGTTGACTATATCATATAGCTCCCATAGGACCAATCGGTCAAAAAATCGTGTTTTGTACAAAATTCGTTGTGTTTCGTTTATTTGTGAACATACCGTAACCACATTTGGCATTAAGAAGTTTTTTAGAGTTCCCAAGCACTATACCAAATTTGATCAAAATCGGTTGACTATATCATATAGCTCCCATAGGATCGATCGGTCGAAAATTTGTTTTTTGTACAAAATTCGTTGTGAATCGTTTGTTTGTGAAGATATTGTAACCAAATTTGGCATTAAGAAGTTTTTTAGAGTTCCCAAGCACTGTACCAAATTTTATTAAAATTGGTTGACTATATCATATAGCTCCCATAGGGCCAATCGGTCAAAAAAATATATTTTGAACAAAATTCGTTGAGTTTCGTTTATTTGGCAAAGAAATATCTTTTGAAGTTTGTAAGCAATATATCGGACTTGATTGCAATTTGGTGGTACAGGGTATCCCAAAGTCGTCCGCGCCCGACTTTAACGTACGCCAGTGTGTTAAACCAGAGGGGACTACTGTTTTTAAAAACAATGGAACTCACAGCGAAAACAAATTTGTTTCGACATTTATCCTGGACAAAAACCAGAGGTTGGTTAGAAGTGTGTAAATATATAAGGTATTAAAAAGGATGTAAAAAGTTATTATTCAATATAAATTATTTGCAGTTGAAGTTGCTGTTATTAATTATACGTAGCAATATGAGGGCATATTTATCCAATTAACGTTTTTCTAATTGAATTTAAAATTATTTATTCAAATTGGAAAAATTAAAACACGTTACAAGTCTATTAGCAAAAGATAATTACATTTTTGCTGAATTTGATTTCAAAGAGAAAAACTAATTAAAACAAGTAGGCCGGTTACAGTCTCGATACACCCTCCACAATATATACCTGTACGCTGCTTAATCTGTTTTTAGATATCGAAAGAGATTTATATAGTGACTCCCACATTTGCAGGAATAAAGGAAGATGTGTATTAGGGTGGCCGCCGCTGCTATGGAGGATTTTTAAACCGTCGATATCAATAACGCCACCCCCTGTTTGGAAATAAGTTTTTAAAGTTTAAATTATGACCTTTGACCTATTTTAGAAACCATCAAATACATTCGGATCGCCTTTAAATTTTACAGGCGCTATATGCAGGTAAAAAGGAAACTTTTTAGGGGGTGACGTTATTAAAATCGTTTGATGTTGCAAAAATGGCCACCCTAGTTAGCTTAATCTTGCTGCATAGAAAGGTTTAGGTATAATAAATAATAAAAGCTGTATCTGCCCATGACTAAAAAAGATTTTAGCCGATTTTAATGAAAATTGAAACATTTTTAACAAAAGCTAGATTTTTAGTTCTAGTTGTTGCAATTTTTGTTATATCTGCCGAAGCTTCCTCTCAATTATAAAATATGGTAATAAAATTTTTTCTGAATCGAATTAAAAAGCATTATTTTATAGTTTATTTAACAATCATAAAAAGTCTACTAACCCAATATGCTTCAATGATTTTTTTAATTTTACAATAAAAATAATATGATATATAAAAACATTAATTTCATTTATAATCAAAGCATGTGGTGGTCTTTACCATAAATATTTTTTTAATAGATCTATTCTTACAAAAAGCTTTTAATGAAGAATTTGCAATAATCGATATCAAACACCATGAACCATAAAATTGGTGTGCCAAATAGGGTTCCAGTATCAAAGAAATGGTTGCTGCTGAATATCAAGACTTAAAGACGCAGCTTGTTGCAAAATTACGTATACGTAGTTAATGATTTGGTGTATGAAAAACAGGGAATAAGGCCATACAAATAGAGGAACATGGACAAATCGTTTTTGTTTGTCATCCAAATCGTCATAGTAAAGATAAATTTCAGTTCTTACACACAAAAAACTTTTGCGCCAGCTAAATGCACCCTTGTAATCAAAGTAGAGGGTATAAAAAATTGTTTGTGCGATACTTTGCCACAACCACTATGTAATTGCTTAAAAAATGATTTGTGGAACAGACACCAAAAATGTCTGGGAATGTGGGTCTGGTTGTAGATGCTTGTTAAGCCAGTGCAACACTCTTAAAATGAAGCAGCTGCAGTAACTGCGTACTTATGCTGCATACTTTAAGACTCAACGCGAGCTCGCACTTCTTAGATAAATAGCTGCAAGCGAAACGTTGCCCCCACCAAAAAAAAGAGATCTTACAAATAAAAAAAAATTGTGCAGCAAGTTGCAAGCCGAGGCAGAGGTATTCGTTGCCTGGTGAAACTTTAGATTCTCACCGCTTGCAAGTTGCGCGTCAAAGTTCGTGGCAAAGTTTGGAGCGAACCAGATTTTGCACCAAGTATTTGGTGGCAAATGGCAAGGTAAGCCAAAGTTAAGTAAAAACTTTTTGGCTGTTAATCAAATAGAAATTTTAGAGGCTAGGTTTTGGCATAATTATGCTAATTAAGTGCACCAAACTTAAGTTAGCCTATAAATAGTGTCTGATGCCAGATGTTAGATACACACAGATGTGTCTATGTATGTGTGCTCGTTGCAAGACGCCTGCGATTTGGCAACACAAAGCCAAGTTGCTTCTAAATTATGCCACTTAAATGAAGCAAACAATTTAAATTTGAATTTAAATGGCCAGCTCACGTACACAAGCAAGTATTTTTACCCCCAACTCCTAACCCTCCGCCTACACACACACTCACACAATCATGGACACATAGAATGAATGCAAAGTTTATACAATGGTTGGCAAAAGTATTCTGACACATAGACAAGAAATTTGTATACCCTGTACCTTATGGTACAAAAGGTATATTAAGTTTTGTACAGATGGAGTCGTCGGCGACCCCCAAAGTTACCTAAAGTATGATCAGGGTGACTAGAAAAGTCGATATACATAAGTTCGTCTGTCTGTCTGTCCATCCGTATGAACAGCTAGACCACAACGATGGTAAGACCTACAGCAACCACATCTTCAGATTAGATCCCTTATTATTCCATAGGAGGCAAGTATATATATTTTTGTTTTAGAGGACCTCGAAAAATCAAAAAGTTTTGGATGGATAATTCGTTGGTTTATGCAGATTTTGTAACCAAATTTATTCAAAATCGCTTGACTATATCATATAGCTCCCATCGGACCCATCGTTCAAAAAACGTTTTTGATGCAATATTCGTCTTTTTTTCGAAGATATCGTAACCAAATTTGCCAATCAAATGTAAGATATAATAATATATATAAGATAATATATATGTTGGTACAGGGCCCACAAAGTCGTCCGAGCCCGACTTTAACGTAACCCAACTATCCAAAAGTCATTAAATTTTCATGAGCTTACTTTTCTAAAACAGAAGGTAGATACTAACCGCCCAAGGCAGCAAATGTAAAATAAATGTACAATTTTATGATTATAGAAAAAAAATCTTTAAACTTCGTCGAACCTTCATTTTAGTTTTCTAATAGAAATGACCTTAACAATATTTTTGTTATATGTTTAAATTTATGTTTCGGTATTGAAAATTGTTCATGTTTAAAGGGGTCTACGCAGCACGAAATATTTCGCACGGAATAGTAAAACTTCATATAAAAAAAAATATCCCATTTGGGATATCCTATTTGGGACTTTTTTCTTTATATGAAGTTTTGCGATTCCGTGCGAAATATTTTGTGCTGCGTATAGGCCTTAAGGTAAAAGTTTTAAAAAGGAGATTCACCTTTTGCAATAATAACCTTCTGCTCGGTTTGATATCCATAACAAAATGTGGAGGATTTATGGAGAAATTACTTTGACGGAGATAAATGGGAAACGATAGTGGAATTCCTCCTAAGAAATATATCTGAATTTCTCTTACAATACACGCATCACAAAATAAAAGCTCAAAGTAAACAAACTCTTTTGTGCTTTAAACATTCTTATTAGCTCCTTCGTTTTCCAACACCAAAAATGTACCATTACTCTGCTCAATTTATCAAAACAATTTATATTACATTGCAGACAGTTTTGTTACAATACTTTTGCCGACTACTGTGCATGCATAAGTGAGGCAGTTTGCCAAGGTAGCACACGAACTGCGCCTCCTTTTTATTTGCATATCATTTTGCGCCCGTTGCGGCTAAAGAATGTGTAAAGGGGAAAAAATGAGAAAAAATAACAGGCACACTCTCTCACGCTCACACAGATGCAAACACACACACAAAAGGCACACGCCAGCAAATTGAAGAAGTACCGTTTGGTCGCCATTTTCTCCGTCGCGCACCTCTCTCTCACTCGCTCTGTCGACGTCAGCAGTCAGCAATTTGCTTTAATATTAAATGTGTAACGAACTGTAAGAAATATGAACGTGTTGTATAGTTTGATGGCAACGCTTTTGGTTAAAGTGCCACCTGGCAGCGACTGATTGAGACAGTGGTAGTGGCACGAGCAGGGGAAGTGGCTGTGGCAGTGGCAGACGCAGGTGAGGGAATCACATTAAGTATGTAGATAGATGTTACTTTGGGTATGTTTATAAAGTTTGCCAAGAGAGCAAGAGTATATTAGAAAACAAGACATGGGGTTGAGATACTAGAATTAACTCAAGTGCACTAATCTCTAAGTTAAGTTGTGCCAACTTGGCTTTATTTATTTCTAAACAAGCTGTAAAATTGGTAACACAGATACTAAGAGTCAAAAATCTTTAAAGAATTTCTATCAAGCTGATTTTTTTAAATTGTTGTCATTATTTTTCAGCACAATTTTTTTTTCTACTTAACAATTTTACTAACCTCTTTAGGCCAGATTAAAGTGGGATTACTTGAAAGTTATTTAGGAACTTACATGCACTGCTACCTAAAGCATAGAAAAACACATATACAGGTGGGTTTAAGATTTCTTACTTTTTGGAATATTAGTAATATTTTGGTGATGCGACGGCAAAGTAATTTTTTAACTAAGTGATTGGTCTAAACCTATATTAATTTAAATAAATGTTTTTAATTATTCTAAAATAAAAATTAAATTTTGATTGGATTACTCTGGATATAAAAATGAATGCTAACATATATTTAAATATATCTTGTTTAGTGGTACGTAAATGGTAGGCAGATATTGTATGTGCCATAGGCATTGCTTATATATTACTTATTTAAAGGGTATATCAATGTTCAGCTGACCTTGGATTATAATAAAAATAAATGAAACGTTAAAAAAGAAAAAAGGTTAGAAAAGTCGCTTTGAACTAATCCGCGTCTAAAAATCTATGGGTGAAGTTTTTAACAATATGCATCAACTCACAAAGACTAGGATTAGAAATAAAAATGCTGGAAACTTGTTCTCTTTTGTTTCGGACCTTAAAATTAACAATTAAGGTATTTTTTCAAACAGCAACACTTTTCTTTGTAAAAGTATTAAGTATATGTCGCATAATTTAAATCCACACTTCTCCATTTGTTATCTATCCCATTTAAGCATAAGTAGGTACTAAATTAAATATAGCTTCACTTTTTTTATGTTTTTCAAGTTTTTCACAGTAAAGACACATAAAGTTGGGCTTTCCACGGATTATGGCATCGACATAATTATTTATAAAAGAAAACACTTAATTAAGGAACAAAAGTTACCAACATATCTAACGAAATGTCTGAAGAGTTCAACACTTATTAGGCGTTTTGTCCATAAAAGAAAAAAATCAGAGCTTAAAAGTATTTTTAAAAATACTCAAAACAGATTGCGTTAAAATAAATAAAAAAAAAATATTTTCTGACTAGCTGGAAAAAGCCAAAAAAAAATTTTATTTTCGCTTAATTAAACAAAGTTATTGAATTGGAATAATTTTTTATAAACACTTTTTGCAGGGTAAGCTTGTTTATGGAAATAATTTTTTGTGCTTTATCAATAGGCACTAGTGATGAGCGATACTGTGAATTTTCAGTCACAGCGACAACTGTGACTGTGACAAAAAAATATCAGTGACAAAAGGTCGTGACAGTGACACCGAGTACATAATAAAATTTTTAGGAAAGAATATCGCGGATTTTTATTATGCTTTTAAAAACAAAAAAATTATAAAATTTATAGTTTATAAAAAATTAATATCTTACAGCTTTGGGTAATTCACACGTTGGATGCGTCCTCTGAATATACTTTGATAAATTGATTATTGAAGATCCTATTAACTGTTACAAAATACGCGCCAAGTATTTCAGTACCAATTGCATCTTGCAATATTTGCAAGGCAAAATTATCATCTAAAACACTCAATAATTTCCAAATTTCACGTTTCTTTCTATCCATGTTATTATTTATTTATTATTAGTATTTTTGTATTACTATTATTTACTCACAAAAATTTTAAAGGCACTTGTCTCTTCAACTACTAGACACTTACTTTGCATGTGACCCTTCTTCATATTGCAACAAATACTTCAAAACTATTGTATTCATTAATACTAGCCACCTATTTTGTAACCGTTCATAAAATAATATACAAAATGCAAAATACGCGCTAAGTATTTACCTGCAGTATTTACTATTGCAATAATTTGTTACTATTGGTACGGAAATACTTGGCGCGTATTTTGGAACAGTTCATATACCCACGAGTATTTTGTCACCGTGGGTTGTGACTGTGACAAAATACTCGCGCAATGACAAAATACTCTCGTATCAGTGACAAGTATTTTGTCGCCGTGACAAAATACTTGTCACTGATACGACTCGTTACATTTTGTCGCCGTGACAAAATACTTGTCACTGATACGACTCGTTACATTAAAATACTTGTGACAAATCACAGGTACGTAAATATTGCTCATCACTAATAGGCACTTTTAAAAATCCAACGCTCAAAAATTTTCAGTATATTTTTGGAATGCTCTTTAGCACATTTATGGCAGTTTATTAAACTGTTTTTTGCAAAAAAATTATTGAACAGATATTCTACAAACTAAAGGATTGTTCGTGGGTTTTAAATTCGGTTTTGAGACAAATTTTTCCGATCATACTTTATTTTTTAATTTTTTGTAAAGTTGTGGTAGGCGGAGTCTCACTTAGTGGGTGGGCAAACCCTGGCAGCAAATGGTTTTGCGGCATCTCGCGCAGCTACTTATATTATACAAGATTTTTTTACAAGGGAAACTGCAAAACGATTTTTAAAATTTGACTCAAGAGCTAGTAGAGTGCACATCCAATCTATTATTTTTATTATTGTTTTGCCATTTCCATATAATCACTTTTTATTAAGATTTCCTTAATCCCTTCAAAGGTCAAAAATAAATAATAGACGGTCCTAATGAAATTTTGTGTTTTATGATACAGACCCCATATTATATTATAAATTATTAAAATCGGTTGGGAACTGCAAATTTCTAGGCGAAAGGCGTAGAAGCTTTCTAAAAAATTTCACACTTTCATGACAACTTCCTTAAGTTTATAAAAAAGATAATATCAACAAAACAATTTATTATACTCATGTAGATTCAAATGTTTGCAAATGTTTCCCAGTAATGGTGGTGAAACCTTTTAATTTAAATGTATATAAGTATATTATTCAAAGCGCTCCAAAATCCATAGGTTAAATATATATAAACCTGAAAACATGAACATATCACCTTTCTAACCGGATTATGATATCATAATTATTGACAGAATAAAATGGTAAAAAAAATGTAGAATGAATTGATATATAATTTAAATAGTTAGTTGTATGGAGTATAATTAACACATCTGATCCTATTGTTAAGGCATCAGGACTTTTCGTTCTTTTCATTTATATAAACTAAATATATACATTAAAAACTGTTACATAAGTAAGCCCTTAACATATATTCGAGTAAGTATTTATGCCTAAAAATTTCTCAAGCTACCCATGCAAGTTAACATATTTTCCCTACATTGCTGCTTCTTGATGAGCTTGAGCTTGCTGCTGTTTCTGTGTGCCTGTTCCTATATATGAAGATGTATATATGCCGCTTTGTATTTGTGTCTGTGTCTGAATGTAAGTGTGTATGTGTGCAAGGTAAGGCCGCCGCAAAGAGCGGAGACATTCAAATTTAAATACAAATGCTGCACGTGCTACTGTCGCTGAATCTTTGTTTGTGTGTGCCTGTGTGTATCTGTGTGATTGTATGTATTTGTGTATGTGTTGGCTCATTTTGATGATTGCGCTGCTAAGGTTTAATAAAGAAACACCAAGATGATGCCAACGCATACTAACTGCGACAGCGTGGCCATCAATTCAGGTGAAAAAAGGAATAGCTACGACTGCAAAAGCAGAAAAAATCTCACAGAAAATATAAAATAAATGAAAAGAAAAATAAAAATAAAGCAACTTAGCAGCGTAATTGGCAGCGCCTTTCAGCTATAAAAAAAAACTGTAGCATAAGCAAAAGGCGCCACCAACTTGAAATTAAATGAAGTGTGAACCAGAAATATGCGGGGCCATGGTTTTAACTAGTAGAAAAGGAAAGAAATATACATTTCTATATATATAGATTTACCTTTATAAGTATTTATATTTATGCATACATACTACCTATCTATATATAGATTTGTTTAATTAGATCCTTCAGAATGTATTATGCATTTTGTGCATTGGTATATATCAGCGCCACCGACAGGAATTAATTAATATAATGTGAAAACATCGAAAACGAATTGCTAAGAAAGGTTCAAAAGTAAAAGTATTTGAAACTCAAATCATTTTGTAAATATTCGTTAATATTCTTAGATTCTATTTATGCGAAGTTTCAAGTCAGATATTTATTGATAATTATTTTTAATAATTTTTTTCTTATTCTTTCCAAAAAATATCAATATCGATACGTGCGACACAGTTAATGAAATATTTGCAGCTTTTACAAACTTTCAAAAAATGTTCAGCTGCTTAGAGCAGGGGAAATATGAGAATTTATCGATAACAGTATGGGAAATATGAGAAGTTATCAAAAAGAATACGGGAATTAAAAGAAGTATCGGCAACATAAAATGTGGAATTGAGACTACGCAGAAATAAAACGAATGAACTTGGCATGAATGGTCTTTAGAAAAAACTTACAAAAAATTCAAAAAAAAATCATTTAAAAGTTTTATTGTTTGGAGAACATGCCCTAAGATTTTACAAAAATAAAAAATGTATGAGTTTAATTCTAATGAGAAAATTTCATTTAGGTACACAAATTTAAATTTTTTAAACAATTGCTTGTAAAAAAAAATGTGGTACAGTCGAGGCGGTGCCCGACAGTGGAATACCCTGTACCTTTTGTGTCAAACAAATTTTTCCTGCATATTCCATCTAAGAACTTTCCAATTGGAATTTATTTTTTTTTTGGTGCAAAACGATATTTATACCTATAAGTTCCCTAAATTTGTACCAATTTTGATGAAAATCGAAAGTTACGTCAAAGAAGCTATTTTAATTATATTGGGTAAGTTTCACGTTGATATGTTGAGGGGTGTGGGAGAAAACACGGTAAATCGATTGCGGGGGGTGGGGGGACCGCATCGATACAATTTGGATGTGGATTTGTTCATTAGAGCCACATGAATGAGCTTACCAAAAATTGGTTCTAGGTCACTTGTAGCCATTGTAATTGCGTAGAGTCAAATATTGACACAGTTTATTGGCAAGGGGAGATGAAATTTGCACATTTTTGACTATAACTTCTGTTGTATTTGTCCGATGAAAATATTAAACGGTGTGGCTAAAAACCGCGAAAATCTACAGGGGGGAACGGGGAAAGATATTGACATGATTCAACAAACTTCATCTGCTTAGGAAATATGCGCACCAGCTGGTAAAGTTTCGTGTCTCTAGCTCTTATAGTCTCCGAGATCTAGGCGTTCATACAGACGGACAGACGGACGGATGGACATGGCTCAATCGCTACCTGAGGTTATGATAAGCATTTTGGTATGAAGGACTTGGGGTCTGCCACGCCTCCTTCTGTCCGTTACATACATTGCACAAATCTAGTATACCCTTTGTACCTATAGGTACAGGGTATAATTACCCATATTTGCTATATTATAGGTACATATTTTGCTATATTTTTGGTACATATATTTTTTAATTTCCTAGCTAATTTAACTTGTACATTAAAAATGCTATAGAAAAACTAAGCGTACAATTTTTGTATAGGTTTGTTTGTGTTTGTTTAGCTTAATTGAAATGCCTAATGCAAACATGCCGCAGTATCATTTTTAGTCACGCGTTCTAAAGAGCAGCCCACTCGAAACAGAAATAAAAAAATTACATATTTTGCATACTCTCTTCGAAAAAGATAACTTTACTAAAAAATGGTTTATGAAGTTTGTAACAAAGCGCGAGATTTGCCATTCAGCTACTTACTTTCTAGAAATAAGATCAAACACTAAATATTTATAAACAATTTCTAACAATGCAGTATCAATAAGATAAACCTCAAAATATTTATAAGCTTTATCGTTAGGTTTTTCCAGACGTCCAAAATTTCATTTTTGTATTTTGAAATACCAAAAAAGACTGTAAAGGAAAATGTACTGGAGCATTGACATAACCATAACCATAGTTCCAATATTTTTTTTTCATATTTTTTCAATGGCCGCTCATTTCTTTCGTAGTTGATAAAACTCCGTTTTCCAAGATAAAAAGTTTAAAAAATCTTTATTTTCAAATAAGAACTTAAAATTTTTTACTAAAACCATATTTAATCATTTTTTTAATAATTAGCCGTATTTTAGATACGGAAAGTTGTAACTTCCTATAAATAAGAATAATTAATTTCATGTGTGAAACATACCGGTTTCTGTAAAATTGGAATTGACTACTCCGAGCGCGGCAAACGATTCTTATTTTGTAGCACGGTTTTTGAATTATTGTTATCATTAATATTACTCACAAGCGAATAGCCCTATGAACATAAACTCTAACTTTAATTGAAGGTTAATCTCCTTTAACACTTTACCAAACGGTTTTCGGCTGCTAAGTCGATTTCAAATGATAATTTTTTCAAAAAAAAAAAAAAAAATAAAAAAAATTAAAAATTTTTTTAAAGTTTTTTTAATTTAAAACTGATAAATATAATTCTCGCTTTAGGTGGAAAATTGCCAAAGTTTTTCGAGTTGATAGAAAGTGTAGTAGGAAATAAACACTTTGTAAATACATATGTTAGCATATAGCGTCTGCTGATGTTAACTCGCTCCCTATGTTAATTAATGCTAAGCTAGGCTAAGTGTATGTATACTTTGACTGAGAGAGAGCATTCGGTGTTAAGTGTTGGCACAGCTAAAACGTTTACGGAACAAATAAATAAATAAATTGTTATGTTAACTACACATTCAGTGTTTCAATCAAGGAACGGTCACCTACCACAATTGGAATACCATTTCGAAATATCCATATAATTTGTTTTACCATGATTGACAATTTTTCAGCGATTTTGCTGACATAATGCTTGAGATGCTTGCAAAACATCATTTTATGCTAAATTCCAATAATTTACATATTGAAGCTTTAAACAAAGCGCGAATAAAAATTTGAAAAAATTTTGTAAATTTTTAAAAAAGTGGTACAAATTGTAAAATTTTTGATATTGAAAATGGTATGCATCCAAAATTGACACTTAGTAAGCCACAACTGTTTAAAAACTCCGTTTATGATAACCTTTGAGCTTAAGAAGCTTAACAACTCAGAAATTCAATAAGGTATTTGAACCGGAAGAAAGCCACTACGAGGCGTAATACAAATTTTTAGCTTAT
Organism: Chymomyza fuscimana; assembly: GCA_949987675.1. Lineage (NCBI taxonomy): Eukaryota > Metazoa > Arthropoda > Insecta > Diptera > Drosophilidae > Chymomyza > Chymomyza fuscimana. The sequence continues at coordinate 54,099,123 of OX465088.1, read as the reverse complement.
TCCCACTATCTCCCAAGTTATGGTAAATCCTTATTTGACTGAACTATAAAGAGTATATAAGATTCGCCGCCACCAAGCAGCTATCCGTGTACGTTCTTTTAGAATAATGTACATACATACACATCTATATACATATTTGTTGCTGCAGCTGCCCTGACGGCGTTCATTTTGCCACCTGCTGCTCTTATGCATTGCTGCTGCCAGTTGACAGGCACCAGGCGTCAGGACCTCCTCGTTGGAAGTACAGCAAAAAGTAATTTGGTGCCCCAGCTAACGGTTGTTTCTGTATGTTATCAGTTGGTGGGTTGCCCGTTGGTTGCAAGTTCGTTGAATGTTCGTTGCCCGTTGGTTGCCTGTTGCCTCCGCTTAGCACAAATACAAACAAGCCCTATTCTTTTGGTTGTTGGTTTTGTTGTTGTTGGTGTTGTTGTTGTTGCTGTTGCTGTCGGTTTTTGCGGTGCTGGAACCCCGCTGGCATTGGCACTTCAATTTTAACAGCGGCAGAAGCTCAAACATTTACACCTGCCGTTTTGGCCTGGCTTCAGTACCTGCTGTGTGGGTTTCATTTGTTATTTCCGCTGCTGCTTTTCCAGCTGGACAGTGACCATCATAAAAAGCTTTTCTTATATTGTTGACTCTAAGCATTTAAAAGGCTTTTCTAGCATCGTTACAGCTTAGCTATGAATTTAATTTTCAAGCACAACGTTGCGTATGCTTAATGTTTTATGCTTAACTCTAGCTTGTGGCAACAAATCGCCCTAGAGAATGTTGCACAGCTTGTTGGAAATTTTTCTGTAGAATTTCTAGAACATTTGTTACGGTGCTTTTATTTTTAATTAGCCTAAAGCAACGCATTTTCACACTAGCCATCTCGTTGGGTTTGGTTTGTTCATGGCTATGTCGAAATCCACACAGGTTGTAATCTGCTGTATGAGTACATACTCATACTACGCAAATATCATTTATGTTTAAAAAATAAGCTCTGTGATAGCATTAAAAATAGTTTTGTACAAAAAGTTCCATTTTGATAAGCTAGTTTGCTATGCTCAATCGTTTACTTGTTCGCTTACATATAATGAGAGCTTCAAATGCATAGTTAATAAATGCTTGAGCTTGTAATTTTTTCCGAGAAAAGTTTATCATAAAAATCTCCTAACAGATTTAAAATGGGACTTTATCTAAATACACTCTTCGCCACTTTTTAGGACACCTCTAAATCTGTTTTCCATTGCTCGCTGCTGCCAGTGGGATCCAGCTATAAACTTAATTCTTTTTATTTATTAAGCCAATTTGTTTTAAAAACTTAACTCAATGCTAAAAAAGCTATAAAATGTTACTAAAACTTATTAGATATTCTTACATCACACAGCACAAACCAAAAAACAAATTAAGGCATTTAAATTTTGCAACCAAAACAAGCCGAAAAAAAGTCACAGTGCCCCTTAAGGGCTCACATTTGGTAGTAGTACAAATCTTTTTTTATAAAGATATGAAAATACGGCTCATACATATGTAGACTTTATATATCGTACAAAAGAAAAATTTTTATAAAACTAACTTAGGTGTCGTAGCTTTAGAATATATGAATCGTTTCCGAGAAAAATAGATAATATTATCAAAAAAAGTGTTTATCCCATGTCGCACATATTTCTTTGCACGCATCTTACTTTGCCTTGGCATGTTTTTTGAATTAATCTCTAATTTTTTTGTGCTCTTGGCACAGATTTCTACGAAAAAATTAAATAAATTGATACCAAATAAACAAATTGCTTCCATGTAATTTTGTATACAGTTCTCTTATTTATATATATACGAAATTACAAGCAGTACGAGCTTGCTCAAGTCAGTGTACGATAAAATTAATCAGAATAAATTAATTAAAGCAATGTTAATTATGGGACAGATTTGAACTAAAGTATCGTAAATTTGTGTTAAGTAGTTTGTTTATTTATAATAAGTACATACTTGCAGCAGCAGCCTGTCTATGTTGATTTTAAAGATTTAATATGGATTCTTTCAAAAAGAAAAAAACCGCAACTCATTTACATGCATAAATCTTAACCTATTTTGCGTTAATGCTATAGAAATTTATCTTACAGATCTCAACTGCTAATTATAAACTGCCTAAAACCATAATTTAACTCTCACTATAATCGCCTAATCATTTATATTCCCATCAACAGCAACAACAATTTCCCTGCCCATTTGGCCTGTCTGAGAAGCTGTATAAGAACCAAAAAAGAAAAATTTCTAGCCACAGCATTTCTCATACAGATGACAACGCCTTGATTAAGTAAGCGCCTCGGCATGCCCCATACGTAACGCCCACTATTGCCACTAGGAGCACTGTGGTGAACATGCCCCAACTCAAGACTTTAATTAAAACGCGAAGCTACAGAAGCTGCACGCCTGCGTCTCCCAATGACCCACACTTTGGAAATGTCAAACTTATGCCATCAGTCAAATTCCTTAATAAAATGTTTGTTTTAGTTGTTTGACAATGTCAAAAACAAGTAAAAAGGCATAAATTATGTAGCCAGTGCAAAGGACAAATAAACCGAGGCACAGCGAGAATTGGCAATACATCCATCCATACGTATACTATATAGAACGGGGCATATAATAATGATGAGTTTTTCCATTTGAATGAATGTATATACGACGAGTACCAATGGATTATAGTGCATTGACAGCGCGCCGCCGCAAAGTATGCAAGGAAAAAATGTCAAAAATGTTTGCGAATGTCAAAATGAAGAGCCCATAAAAATTGCTTTCCCAAATTTTACAGCTAAAGCAGCCAAAAAAGGCATAAAATTTATTGCCTTGTTGTGATAAACGTGACGCGGTGTTCGAAGGCGCCTCGGGAACCACGCCCTACGCACAAGACATTTTGGCGGCATGCTCTTGACACTTCAAGTATTTAAGAATGGTAGCTAAAGCTTAGCCAGCTTGATTTGTGTGGCAGTTAAAGGCAAGGGAGTCAAGACCATGATTGCCAACAGGTTAATGTGACACCCAAGGGGCGGATGAGCAATTCGCCTTTAAGGACCTGTACCTTAATTGTTTTTCTATAAATTTATTGCGGCGCTTTTTATGCAACATTGAAAAAGTGCCCGACTCAATATTAAAGCGGGGACATATATAACACTCGTACACTAAGAGAAATATTGGAGGGCATTCGGTAAATTTCTAGATTTTTTGTCATTAGCCGTTACTTTCGAAAGATTGTGTAGAAAACGTAAAAACTGCATTAGATTTTCGAAGTACTTAAATGATTCGTCAAAATTTTTTTTGGCTTTGTCTATTGAAAAATTGTATAATTTTCACAACACTAAACTATGTTCGTCACCATACAATTTTTCGTAAAAAAATAAATAATATATTAAAAATTTTAATTTTATTCCTAGAGCCTTCATCTGGGTCTATTAGAATAACGAAAAGTGTGATACAGTGCATGACGGGTGAATTTTTGATGTGGTTTGAAATCGAATTTTTTGTTACAAGAGAAATTAAAACGAATCGCCAAAATAGGTTTAAAAAAGTACTGATGACTGACTATACCTATATGGCCGTGTTGCGGAAAACGAAACATTTTATTCGGATTCGTTTTGAAACCGAATTTTTGGTGCTCCCAATTTCATTAAAGCGAATTTTTGATGTGGTTTGAAAACAAAAAGAGGAATTAAAACGAATCGGCACCCTATTTCCCAATAAAAAGATGGCGTACGTTAAAGTCGGGCGCGGACGACTTTGGGATACCCTGTACCACCACATTGCAATCAAGTCCAATATATTACTTACAAACACCAAAAAAAATTTCTTTGCCAAATTCAGTTACAATATTTTTATAAACAAACGAAACACAACGAATTTTGTTCAAAAACGTTTTTTTGACCGATCGGTCCTATGGGATCTATATTATATAGTCAACCGATTTTGATCAAATTTGGTCCAGTGCTTGGGAACTCCAAAAAACTTCTTAATGCCAAATGTGGTTACAATATCTTCACAAACAAACGAAAACACAACGAATTTTGTACAAAACACGATTTTTTGACCGATTGGTCCTATGGGAGCTATATGATATAGTCAACCGATTTTGATAAGATTTGGTACAGTGCTGGGGGTTTCTAAAAAACTTCCGATTGCCAAATTTGGTTATGATATCTTCATAAGCAAACGATTTATCCATCTAAAACTTTTGCCTTTTTTCGAGGTCCTCTGAAACACCCCTATGGGAGCTATATAATGTAGTCCCGATATCAAAAAAATAAAATAAACTTGTCTCCTATGGATAAATAAGGGATCTTATCTGAAAGTTTGGTTGCTTTAGCTCTTACCATCTCTGAGATGTAGGCGTTCATACGGACAGACGAACAGACGGACATGGGTATATCGACTTCTCTAGTCACTCTGATCATACTTTAGGTAACTTTGGGGGGTCTCCGACTTCTCCTTCTGTACGTTACAAACATTTTCGGCTTGCACAAACACAATATACCCTTTGTACCATACGGTACAGGGTATAAATATATTTTACTTACTATACGAGCAGTTTCCAATTGAAAAGAATATTTTTTTTTTCCAAGTTCTTAAGAAGTTTAGATATTAAGGCTTTAGTGTCTTATTACCTTTTTAATTCATATATTTACAACACTGAATCTTATAATTGAAGACAACTTTATGTTAAATATTTCAGATGAAATGTAAACAAATAACTAAAGTAAACTAAAAACTATTTTTTTTACAGCAAAATGATATTTCTGAGCATAAATTTTAATCATTTTTGATGGTTGGACATGATTCAAAAAACTTGACCCGAAGAGGAATTATTAGAAACTGTTATGAAATTTTTGATTCTTCAGCTTTTGTATTCTCCAAGTTCTAGGTGTTTATACACCTGTCCATATGAAAGTACTATTATACACGATCCGAAACCATTAAATTTGGTAAGTTGCCTCATGTGGACCTAATAAAGTAAACAATAATGCGGCCTCCCATCCCGTATTTTCTCCAACACTTCTCAGCATAACCAATTAACAACTCCCACATACACTTGAAAGAGGGGCTTAAATTTTGGAGGACATGAACATCGATTAAGATAAAAAAATTTCATATCGGAAACTGATTGTATACTGCATAATCAAATATTAGAGTGTTTCTATGCAGGAGTATTTTTTTTGGGGAAAAAAGTAGATGTGTATCCCACTGTCGGGAACCACTTCGACTATATCACATTTTTTCCTTCAATGTTGTTGGTTTCTGTACAAGTCACATGTGCATGAGAGAGTAACAAATTTTGGATTCTCTCACAAGAGCAATTAAGTTTAGAATGTCAACCTGATGCTATTGTGCACAATTGTGATTTTTATTAGAAAACCAGAGTCACCAATCCGCGATGGGGTGCAAAATTTTTCTATCAGGTTATTTTCAAGAGAAAAATATTTTGTTGTGCGACCTTTAACTGTGTGAATTACCATGATTCTGTTAACTGTAATTTAACAAAGGTTACGCCATATTGAATAGCTTACTAGTAATTTATTTCTAAGTATTAAAAAGATCAATGAATTTTGAACAAAGTATGTTATGTATCAAAAGTAAGAAATTTTTTTGGATAGTATCGCAATTAATCGTTTTTCAAAAGAAATCGTGCCTCTAAAAGCGAAATTTTTAGATTTTAATGTGTAAAAAAATGACTCACATTGTTTATTAGGGAATAATATATAATTTGTTATATTTTGTGTTTAATTTTCAGGAGATTTTAAAAAGATTGGTTTGTACGCATTATTCGAGCTCTAACTGACTGGGTTATATCGAAAAATTTCGCGTTTGCCAATAATTCTCATTAATAAGACTGTTATAATATAATGCGCCTATTAGATAAACATATCTTCAGTCAATGTTCAATCCGATTGCGGCACAAAATTAACGGCAATCCATGAATCAATAGCCACCGCTGTTGACAGTAACGTACCCGCCTTCATCATTTTTTAAGAAATAAGGATTGATTTCTCCCAGGCATAAAACACACACAGCCTCGCGAATCTGTAGCCGATTCTCTTTACCCCAAACACGTCAACTTTGATTATTGATGTGCCCATTGAGGCAAAAATGAGTCCTATCAGTGAACAGAATATTGCGATAAAACAGTAGACTGACTTTCAAAAATTTGACAGTTGCCTAGAGTTAGTCTTTTAAAATGGTATTTGTTTAATCGATATTAAAAACCTATATATCTAAGTTAAAATTTTATTAAAATGTAACCAATTAAAATTTTGTATTGACATGAAAGATTATTAGATCGAAAGGTATTGATGTGCTCTTTCCAGTGATATATAATATGTACAGATTATCGAAGTTACAGGCAACCAAATTCGAAAAAAGTATAATTTTTGGCCATTTTTCAAAATTACACATTTTCGGTATTCTTTTCATTAACGAAAAAAAAATTTGTAAAAATGACGTTAATCTTTAAGCTGAAAGAGAATTCTTTTAAGAAAATTTCGAGTTTAAGACCTTTGAAATCGGATAGGAACTGTAGATGTTACGGAACCATGTACGAAAAACCACGCCTACTGCTGGGTGCAAATTCGTAAAGACATAACTGAACGGAAACCCTAAAAAACGATTTTTTTGGAAGGTTCACCCGATGACCCTTATATTTGTAAACTAGTGTAATAAACAGAAAATGTTACTATTGTTTTTGTTGCATTTCGATTGTTTCGGTAAAAGCTATAATATAATGAAGGTTGCAAATCCGTATTGGTTATTACGATAAAAGTTTTTTGTTTTGCTGACGACTGTAATCCTTGAATTACAAAAAAAAAAAAAAAAAATAGTAATACTGTTGCAATTGAGATAAGAATTTGTATGATTTTTCCATATAGCACACAATTATTGGCTGGATAGTTTCTCCCAGTGTGTGTACATGTACGATACATAAATTCATTTGATCACGTTTGGCACGCACACAAATGCAATTTCGCAGCCATTTTCATACCTTTTGTGCCGCTGCAGCTGTTTCCATCTAGTATAAGCAGCTCTAAGCGACAGGCGCCCAACGTGCCCAACGGAAAATGCCAGTAAAAAGAAAAATTGTCGAAAAACTAAGCTCGATTAACAGAGTAAGAGGCATAGAGGAATAAAGGCGTAGAGTAAGGCATGTATAGAATGTTAGGGGTGTAAGCCAAAAGAGAGCTCTAAATTTGGCAGGCTAGCCGCCAGCTGCATTTGCATTTTTTGTTCACTTCATGTTGGCCAAGTCCTGCCAACTGACTGCGCTGTTTTTGGCCAGTTTCAAGGCTTAGATAAAGTCTGTTGGAAATTAATGCGCTTTTTTGTGGCTTTGAAAATTGGCAGTGACGGCCACTGCCGCCAACGACGACGGTCTGATAAGCAGACCCTGGCCAAAACACTCAATGCTGAATTCCTTGTGTGAAAATACATATGTGCAAAATGTGTCTTCGTGCAAGTGTGTGATTGAGTGTGTATATGCTGAAATTGAACCTCAACAATTTGGGCCAGTAAACACAAGAAAAAAACACATATACACATACTTATATACACATATATTGGCAACAACAATTTCGACGGCGGCATACATGGCTCATTCATCACGTGAACATAAAACAACGCTGCTCTTGGTCATAATCATAAAAACACAAAAACGTGTACTGACAAGGTGATCAGAGAACTTTTTGGGCCATTTAAATGCTCTGAATATAGAACAAGTAGGCACAATATACTTTTCTATTTATAGATTTTTGTATATAAAGCGTTAATAATGGGTCAATTTGTATGTTAATTTATAAACAGCATTTAAATACATTTAGATATATTGACATTGTTGCTGGTAGATCTGTGTTTTATATTCAAAAAATCGCAAAAGATACAAATTTTGTTTGAGGTTTTCTGTTGAAGTTAGTGAAGCTAATAGGCAGTTGGGTATTCAATAGATCATTTTCAACAGATACAAGCAATTTTTTTTTAAATGTAACTTTGTTTCAATTAAAATGAATGACTTTTGTAATAGATTTTGCTTTTTGAAATTATAGTTAATACTTTAACTGGTAATTAGTTATAATTTTCAACAAAATTTACTTACTGTCTAAGTTAAAGATTGAAAAGAAATAAATTTTAAAAAATTAATATATAATATAGATTCAAAATTTTTCTTACACTCACTTTCGTCTCGTTTTGTCCAAATAAATTATTGTATTTTAAATTTTTCTTCCCCGCGGGTTTTTTTTTTATCAAATCAAATACCAATTATGATTTTTGACTTTTTATTCTGAAGCAACGTTTTTCTAGTAATGAAATTACGTGTTTCATAAGTTTTCTGTTTGGATAAAAATGTGTAATAAATTAATTAATTACAATATAAATCCCTAACGATTTTGAAGTTATGCATATAACTATAATATAAGTTTCGCTTTGCTTCAACCATGACTTTATAGATTCCTAACGAATTCGCTAAATAAAACAATATTACATATATGTTTATCGTTATTTACTTATTATTATAAAGTTTGCGACAATGTTCAGTGGTCCAAACATCGTAAAAAGAATTAATATAAAACAAAGAATGAAAAAAAGATGGAAAGATCTAATCCGTGGATGAACTTACTGACGATATGTTTAATAGAACTAAGTTTAAATACATACATAAAACTCATTTAAATTTTGCTCTAAAAAAAAATGCCCAAATAAGCTATTTGTTGCTGTTTGCAGACCGGATAAATGCTGTATAAGGATAATATTATTATTATTAGAACAGTAAGAGCTTTAGAATTAAATTAGCAAGGAGAAGCATGACAAGTGAATAGTATTGTATATTGGCCTATATTCTTTTATTATACCCTGTACCTATAGGTACAAAGGGTATACTAGATTTGTGCAATGTATGTAACGGACAGAAGGAGGCGTGACAGACCCCAAGTCCTTTATACCAAAATGCTTATCATAACCTCGGGTAGCGATTGAGCCATGTCCGTCCGTCCGTCCGTCCGTCCGTCCGTCCGTCCGTCCGTCTGTCCGTCCGTATGAACGCCTAGATCTCAGAGACTATAAGAGCTAGAGACACGAAACTTTACCAGCTGGTGCGCATATTTCCTAAGCAGATGAAGTTTGTTGAATCATGTCAATATCTTCCCCCGTTCCCCCGCAGTAGAGTTTCGCGGTTTTTAGCCACACCGTTTAGTATTTTCATCGGACAAATACAACAGAAGTTATAGTCAAAAATGTGCAAATTTCACCTCCCCTTGCCAATAAACTGCGTCAATATTTGACTCTACGCAATTATGGCTACAAGTGGCCTAGAATCACAATTTTTGGTAAGCTCATTTATGTGGCTCTAATGAACAAATCCACATCCAAATTTTATCGATGCGGTTCCCCCACCCCCCGCAATCCATTTACCGTGTTTTCTCTCACACCCCTCAACATACCAACTTGAAACTTACCCCGTATACTTTAAATAAGTTATTTGTTGTAACTTTCGAGTTTCATCAAAATGGGTAAAAATTTAGGGAACTTATAGGTATAAATATCGATTTTCACCAAAAAAAAATAAATTCCAATTGGAAAGTTCTTAGATGGAATATGCAGGAAAAATTTTTTTGACACAAAAGGTGCAGGGTATTTCACTGTCGGGCACCGCCTCGACTGTACCACATTTATTTTTTTTTAAATTTGACTTTTTAAAGTAGAAAAAAAAATATAGTGACTAATAAAATACTCTGTATTGTATAAATACATGCATTTCCGTATATGAGGAAAGGAAACACTTCGAAATACAAGCCTAGCAAACCAAAAGCTTTGTGAAAGAAAAATAGCAAAACTTCCGGAAATTAAAAAGTATAGATCCCGTGAATTCCGCCTGTTAGTTATCAGTTATCAACCAATGTACAAATGCACTAACAATAAAAGAATATTTGTAAAGCAACCTGCAACAGTATTCGAAATATGACTCAGCATAAAACTAAACTTGGAAGTTACTTAGATAAATTCTCATTTGCATCGTTTGGGTCCCGACATCTTAAGCGTCAGTATAATTTTTATCAAATTTTCTACCAGTACCATGAGGGACGAAGTTTCCTTCGCTTATTTTTTTTTATCATGACACAATTTTAAATAAAGAGACAGAAAACGCTTTGGAAAACTGGGAAAACATACTTTGAAGAGATGTAGCCTAAATTTGTTTTTGCCATCCTTAGCATAATTTTCTAATTAATAGAACGACGATGGCCAGCAGAGAGCCAGATTATACTTCCGAAACACAGGAACGGGGAGAGTGAAGTCACTGAAAAAAGGGTCCGTAAACTTTTTTCCTATACCCAAAATTCTACGAATAAGTGCCCTTCTATATAAAATATATCTGAGTATTTTACACTCTATCGACTTCGAGGAACTTTGTTACAAAAATAATGTTTTACCATCGAAAAAGTACAAAATACTATATACATATATTTTAAATAGAAGCGGACTTATTCGCAGAATTTTTTATTTGTTAAAATTGGCTGAAGATTTTAAAACGCAACAGTCGGATTATGGCGCCACTTATTCTTAAGGAAGAACTCAAAATTTTATTGAAAAAACATGATTGATGCACCACATGCAGGCAACTCTTCGACTGATTAAAAGTTTTTCTGTGCAAAGCTGCCGCATATTAAAGATTTATTATTATTAGAGTGTTATGGCTACGTAAATCTATAAAATGTAATTTAAATATAGTAAAATATTTCATGCATGCCATTTTTATAGTACCTAATGCCTATTTAAATTGAGTTTTTTATGGTTGTCAAGATAACTTCGCAAGCAATCAAAAAAAAAAAAGGTAGTCAAAGCAACATTAAATTATGGTCTATATATACATAATAATAAAAAGCAGCGCTTTTAATGAACCCAAGCTGGAAAAAAGCAACAGCACCGCATAGGAAAAAGGGAATCAAGCCATATAAATAGTGCACACTACTCAGTAAAGCACTTACTTATTACAATAAATAGCTAGATCCATAAATATGATTAACGAGCGCTTTTTATGGACAGTTTATTAAAGCCGTTTCGAGCAAACTTGTCATCAATAAACAAGTTTTTTGGCATATAAATTTTGCAAGCAACTTTTATTTTTGTAGTCAGCAAAGAAAGTTTTGGCATAAAAAAGGAACTTTAAAGATGCTTTTAAGTATTTTTTTAAATGTTGACAGCGCTGAATCTGGCTGGTAAGTGACTATACATAGTTTTAGTCGTAAAGTAAAGAAAACTTTTATATAGTTCATTACACTTTTTTTTGAGAACCTTTAAAGCATGAAAATGGCGTGGCTTTAAGCACATAAAACATTTATATTGCATGTTTCGCCAATTCGGTGCAAACGTGACAAAGCCACGAAGGGTCTTTCACGGACTTACGCACGAACTGGCCCAGGCGAGTAATGATGACTCTGGCAAGGGTATTGGCAGTGTTGAATGTCAAATGTAAAAGTTCAAAGAGCGAATTTCAATGAAACATAAAAATAAATATAGAATTAGCAGTAAAATTACTTTAGACGGCATGCAAACGCGTTAAATTGTGGAATTCAATTTTGGGTTAGCAGCAGAAACAGACGACAAATACCAACAAAATATTTAAAAGGTCTACAAAAATGTACAATATTTATGAGTATTTTTTTTTTGTGTAAACTGTATGCGTGAGTATCTGTGTGTGTCGCATGTGTTATTTTTTTAAGCGCTTTAAAGCCTTTAAGCCCAACAACAAGGCATAAATATTGCAACTAAGCATTTGCAAGTGTATTCGTGTTTGTGTTGTCTACCTTATATACTACATTGGTGTAGATGTTTGTTCATGTGAACTTACCACAATGCGCCTGACACGTGTCATTCTGCGGTAGTCCTTTGCCACTTTAAGGCCTTTTTAGCTCCCAACTGAAAGAACTGACTAGTGAAGCCGTTGTAACTGACGCGACTTTACTGAATATATCAAAATGTTTGACAGCTTGCTGCGTGCCTAATTAATGTTGTTTTCTACCCAACAATTTGCCACTTGGTTGCACGTTCAACAATATTCCAAGTATGGCCATTAAAATACGCTAGTTGAAAACAGCGACGGCAATGCAATTCACAGCTTACACTCAAATAAACATGAACTGTTAAACAATTACACTTTATAGCTATAACTATAGATATAATTGTTTAATGATAGAGCTTTTCTAGTTAATTAAACTTTAAATTTGTTCAACGTTCAACTAATAAACACTTTAAACACTGAACTCGCACAGGCACACGCGTTGTGTTTGACGCTGGGTTGATTAGCACAAAAGTTTTTCTAAGAAGTTTTTTCCGTTTATCGACCGCTGCGCCAAACGTCTCAGATGAAACTGAACAGTGCCTGAGATTTTCTAGAGATGAAATACCCCCTGGAAAAGTGGCCAGTCAGGCTGGTAGTTAAAAAATGCGGCAAAGAGAGCCAAAAACGGCTGTCGCTCTCAATGGCGTGCTCTCAGTTGCTTTGCTTACGCTGCGTATACGTAATTTTGCGGCATTGCCAGCTGTGCACAGTGGGCTCAACAAATTTGACGGCTGGGTAATTTGTTTGCTTATGTGGAAACATGAAATGAGTACATATGTAAATAAAGTAAATAATCACTACACTAGGTTGCGATTTTTTAACGAAAATTGTTTATATTATATATTTTTATATTTTTAAAAAGTTTTCCCATGAGTCTCTCATTTCAAAGCCATTTTTTCATATTCATTTTCTTTCTATTAATTAATTAACCTTACCTAAGCTCGAATAAAGATTGCAGTGCCCCTTAAATAAATATGTTTTATTTATAATACTCTTACTGGTGGTCTTTCTTGAAAATAAACGTAAGTTTGCTATTCACGCATGAATTCACTTTTTCAATGTTTTTCCTTGATTTTTTAATAAAGATTAAATATGATACAAATTTTTTTTAAAATATTCAATTCTTCCCTTAAAACTTTGAACAAAAAGTATAATATTTTTTTAATGGCGCAATTTCTTAAAAAAAGTACATAACAAATTTTGCAGTGCAAATACAAATTTATTTAAAAATTGTTTCATTTACACAAAACAGTAAATAATATTTTTTATTTTGTTATCGTAAATAAATGTAAGAAGTTAAATTTAAGGTTTAGGTATTTAGCTACAAATTAAAAACAAAAATGTTCCTGTTGATATTATTTTCAATATTTTTTTATTTATTATTACAATATTAAATTAAAAATAAATAGACAAAAAATTTAGTTCTAAAAGATGGGTCAAAACTATTGTAAAGTTGTGTAGAAAATGATTGCAAGAAAAATTTAGAGAACAAAGTTTCGCTATAACTAACCCAGAAATTGAATTAAATATTCAAGGAATTGAATTAAATATTAACATTAAAAATAATAAAATTACAAATTTATTTACTAAAATATTTCTCATAGATTTATGCATGTTATCTGTATCTAATTTATACTGCCAACTAAAACAAAATATTATAAATAACTAAATAAATAATATATTTACATTTATTTATTTTATTACTACCTATTTATTTATTAATTTTAATTATTATACAATAATATACTTAAGAGTTATAGTAAAAAAAAAAATAAAAACACTCTAACCAGTACAAAGTATTAAGATATAACTTCAATAATTATTTAAAACTATTTCATAAATCCTATTTAGCAGAGTAACCAGAATCCAGACATTAAAGTAGCTTTATAAGAGCAACATATTCAAAATTAAACAAATGGCGAAAAAAAACTACATAATAATACAAATTATTTTTGTAGTTGAAACTAGAAATACTTACTTCACCATGAAGATTTTATAAATTGATCAAATTTGTTAGAATAGGTAGAATAAAAAATAATTTTTTTTTATAAATTTTGAACAATAAATAAAAATACTTTAAAAACAATTTAAAAATATATATATTTTGTAAAACAAATTATCTTTTATTAATTTATATAAGAATTATAAACTGCATGCATGTGTAAGTGCGCACTAAATTCGGCGCAGTGTACGACCAACGTAATGAGCGACAATGCCAAAGAGAGCAAAGCATTACAACATGAGCGCATTTTACTATAAATGAGAGCAAATGTGAGAGAGTGTTGCTTTATAAAACTTTTATTTTTTCAAACAAAATAAAACAAGAGCTTCTCACAAAAAGCACGCGGACACCAACGCGAACGCAAACAGCCTGGTACAAAGCATAGCATAGCAAAAGGCGCGTTAAGTGGATGCGTGGCTGTGGCTATATACTCTTTGTATCTCTGTGTGCGTGCGTGCGTTTGTTTGAGAGTGTGTGTGGAGTATCTGTATGTGTATGCGCGTCTGTAAACGGTATGTACTGTATGTGTGTTTATTTGTTTTGTTACATATTTTCGGTTAGCAATGACAAAGGGCAGGGCGAAACGGGATGCGACGAGAGGAAAAAGGCAGCAGGCAAAAGTCGAGAAATTTAAAAATCAGACATTTCAAACTTGTTGAAGAAATATTTGTGCAGGAGGCACACATGTCTGTATATCTGTGTGGGTGTCTATACACGTGTGTTTGTTTGTGTGAGTTGGTGAGATTCTCACCTGCGCTTTAAGTTTGTAGTCGGCAGCAGCTGAACTACCAAAGCAGACGTGCCATTGACTGATGTGCGTGTATTAGTGCACGTTTGTGTGTGTGAGTGTGCTTCCGTACACACACTTATTTACATATTGCAGAACATTGAAAGGCAGCCACATGTTGATTTTACACGTGTAACAACACACGCACACACACACACACACACACATATTAGTTCGTGTCTTCGTGTGCGTAAAGACTTGCTGCCAACTGCAAGAGAAAAACGAACGAGTTAAAGAAAAAAGCAAAGAAATGCAATTAATTACTTGAGTGCTAATTGCATGTTGATTGTAAAAACGTTGAAATAATAACAGACAGTCTCACAGTCAGTGAGAGAGTGAAAACGAGAAGTCTGAGTTATACAACAAGTTGGCAGCCCTGGCTTAACGCACTAAATTGGCATGTGCTAAAATTTAGCAACGGAAATTGAGTTGCTCACATGGCTAAACAAGCCATGGCTTCAGAGAAGTAAAAAATTGCTTAGGTCGTAATCCGGCTTGAGTTCTTTACGGATTAGTTCCACAAATAGATTCACCAAAGTGAACTATCGAAGTCTATCTCGCATTTCAAGCTGAAGGCAATTTGGCTGCCAATGTTTAGTTCTATAATTTAATTATAAATAAATTATAAATAAATAACATTTTTTATAATTCAATTCAGTTTCCATGTTTCCCAGTTCCTTCAGTTCGTTTCGGTTATTTATAGTTTCTTTTGTGTTTATGGGCCAACCAAATAAGTTGTACAAATACAATATTTTTATAAAATCATCTCAAAAAGCTGTCAGGTGAACAGTGGTAGAAATGGTTAATCTAGCGGAGATTAAGTTAAGTTTCAAAATGTTGGTCATTGAAAGACAGCAATATCAATTTTGCCAAAAAGTGTTGTTAAGTAATTTTTTAATAGTTACAAAATCACAGTTGACAATTTTGATTTATTTGACCCTTCTGATATATTATAGAAAAATATTCCTTCATTTAAGTTGATAGAGATATTTACAAAATCTTAATTTTATTCAAAAATTTAACAATCTGGGCTTATATAGAAGTTTTTCCCTTCTGGCTTCCTCTTTCGATCGAGAAAACGGAACGGATCTCCAGGAACGAACTGCTGACAATAAAAATCAAGAGCTTTTCGGTATGTTTTTGGACCATTAACTTCTATGTAGAGAAAGGCGAGATCCAGACAATACCCAGACTGGATCGTCGTAGCATCGCGATGCACAATGTTATCCGACTGAACCCATCCCAAATAAACCAAATTATAATTTATTCTTTTGTTAACAGCAGAGGCCTGTGAATTGCTCTGAAGTAAAGAAAACATTATACACATCTGAATTGGCAGGTTGGTTTCGAAAGGTTTTGCTTATAAGATTAAGTCATACGCGAAGGTCCATGGGAAATCAAGCCATTTCGATTGGGGTCCGCCAGCACAATGCTTTATTTCGGTGTAATTAAACATTCCCTCTACATCCGGATCTTAATTGATACAATTTTGCAAAAGTATAGTATATAGAAATGAAGCTCTCCGAGATCTCTGAATGAAGATTCTTGTTTATTTGTTTGATTTAAATATACTTCATATGATACTTAATGCTTTCTTTCGTCTGATACATCCGTTGGTACAAACATAATATACCCTCTAACTCTATGAGTAACGTATATTTAAATTCCCCTAGGCCTTTTAGTAGCATTTTTGGGGACTAAGCAGGGCTCAGGCTCTTAGCTAATTCCAGCTGCTTCGACTATGTTTAAGCGTAACATGCGTGTTTATGTACTTTATCCTTTCGCTTATTTACCACTTTTTGTACGCTTTTTTTTTTTTTTTTTTCGTTGATTTTGGGAAATTTTTTTATCGCAACTTTTTTTGTTAGTCATTTCCGTTTTGAACGCTTTGCGTGTACAAGTAGCCCCGAAATAGGATTTCTGTTTTGGGCACGCCACGTGTAATCCCCAGCATCTAATACCTTTCATCTGTGTTTGCCTTCCTTTCTTTGCATGTCTTTCACTGTTGCTTTCTCTATTTCTTTCCTTTTTTTGCGCTTTTTTGTTTCTGCTTTATTTGTCATATGTTTTCGGCATCTACTTTATATGTATGTGAACTCTCGCTTTCCATCCCTTTTGCTATTGTTTTGTTATTCTTGGCTATACTGGGCTTTGTATTGTTCCTTGCTGCTTGTGCGCCTTGAGCTTAGGGGCTTTGGGCTTGTTATTCTTTGGTCTGTGCTTTGCTTTGATTTCTTAAGGATTTAGTTTTTAAACTAAGCTTGGACATCGTTTATACTGGATGGGTCATTGAGCAAAAAGTTGTCTGCAAGCACGAACTAAAGCTTTGGGAAGGTCAAGATCATGGCTGGATAAAATGATTGGGACTCGATGGGACTTAGTATAAGAGACAAGTTTGGTCTTGGCTTATTATTAAAATAATTACCCTCTCGTTTGGAAAGAAACAAAATAAAATAATGGCCTTTTGAGTTTAGAAACACATTGTCTTACTTATAAAGCTACTGTTTGGTCATTTCATGAGCCCTTAATTTGTTACGATCAGCAATGTTAACTTAAAAAGATGGCGTACGTTAAAGTCGGGCGCGGACGACTTTGGGATACCCTGTACCACTAGTTGTAATTAAGTCCGATATATTGCTTAACCACTATAAAAGACAATTGATTGCCAAAGGGTACGATATCTTCATACACAAACGAAACACAACGAATTTTGTAAAAAAAAAACGTTTTTTTGACCGATTGGTCCTATGGAAGCTATATGATATAGTCATCCGATTTTGATTAAATTTGGTACAGTACAGGGGATTTATAAAAAACTATCGACTGCCAAATATGGTTACAATATATTCACAAACAAATGAAATACAACGAATTTTGTGCAAAAAACGTTTTTTTGACAGATCTGTCCTATGGGAGCTATATGATATAGTCAGTGGATTTTGATCAAATTTGGTACAGTGCTTAAGAACTATAAAATATATACTTTCGAGTGCCAAATTTGGTTACGATAACTTCATAAACAAACGAATTATCCATTTAAAAAGGTCCTCTGAAACACCCCTATGGGAGCTATATAATATAACCCCGATATCAAAAAAATAAAATAAACTTGTCTTCCGTAGGATCATAAGGAATCTCATCTGAAAGATTGGTTGCTACACCTCTTACCATCTCTGAGATTAGACAGACGGACGGACATGGGTATATCGACTTCTCTAGTCACCCTGATCATACTTTAGGTAACTTTGATGGGTCTCCGTTTCCTTCTGTATGTTACATACATTTTCGGCTTGCACAAACTTAATATACCCTTTGTACCATACGGTACAGGGTATAAAAATATATGTTAAACTCGCCAATTATGTTAAACTTCTCACGCTCGCTTGCATGCAGCGTTATGTTATGTTAGGCCTATGCAGGCGCCTAATTAGAATCAAAATATTACTCTCAATACTACTCTCACCAAGCCAAGACTATAGTCTAATAAAGTTTATAGCGTCTAAAAACACGGCTTCTTATTTAACTATAAATTACGCGAACAGCTACATTCGAAGTCGCTCAAAACACCGGGAACAACGGTTCGGTACGTTGAAATAAATCCTTTCTAAAACAAACGGAAAGTCCCCGTCCTCCTTAATGCGATAAAAATAGTCTTCTAAAGGAGATACGCCTTTCTGTCAGTTATAGAAGATTAAGATCTCAGTTGATTAAACCATTGCGGCCAGATTAAATTTCTAGATAAATTGTGGTTAAGTCGCTGCAACAATTCCATATTTCAATACATGTCGGATAGTTAGGAATTAGTAAAAATATTATTCAAAAATACGTATCCATAGAGCTTCTTAGGAAAACTAAAACACTTTAATCCTATTTTTAACTTAAATAAAATAAGTACCTAAAGATGCTAAAAATTAAAGGAGAGGTTTGGGTTTTAATAAACGCAATTCCATTAATATTAATAAATGATAATCGCTAATATAAAGAATTAAAATTATATAGTATTCCCTCATAGGTCTTTCTTCGATGGGGTATAAGTTGGGGGCTGACAGCAAGTCATTTAGATTAGAATATTTTTATGAACGAAGGTAAGCCTTTAGCTTGTGAACCATATTAATTGGACATTTTCTTCCAATTATCGCCATAATATCCGTAGATGTCCGTATTTGTCCCGGTAGAAATATTTATCCACCTACACAATTTATTAGGTTTTCTATATTAGTTTAGAATTGTATAAATTATACATATTTTATGGAATATTGCTTCTCAAACTTAAAATACCTCTTACTTTTTGAATACAAATTTAGCCCAATATTTTAAAAATTTTAACTTAAATGTAGAAACAGCTTAACCTATTCAAAAGTCTAGACTATATTTTTGTTTTATTAAATTATAAAAAACTTCATCCAGCCATCATTTTATATGGCACTCCTGTTCGAAAACAACAGACCTTAAGGGATACTATTTTTTTTTTCATACAGCTCAAACAACCACCGTAATCAACCTAAAATAAAACACTCCCTCATGAATGAGTTCTTTAAAAGCCATTTAAACCACTTTGCTCATTTTTAAATTCTTCCCAAAAAAAATTTCGCACATTTATCAAGTTATGTTATTTCGAATTCAATTTAAACTTTGCCCCTTGCACTAAGCTCATAAAATTCACCATAATGAATGACCATTAATTTTTAATATATATATATTTTTTTTTTGAGTGCACAAATTTTAATAATATAATTTTGCGGTATACTTTAATAAGCCTTTATGTTGCAATTATCTAAAATATTATTATAATGAGCTCAAAGTGCATAAAAACATAAATCACAATAACATTATATGCAATGAACAAACTTAATGCGATAACAATGACAAACAATTGCATTTCTATTTTTTAGTTTCAAAATTATATATATTTATACACAAAATTAATTTATACATGAAGCAGCTGCATAAATTTCATTATCATTGATGATGCAGCTAGAGTTTAAAGTGCGCAAAAATATTTTGTTATATAAACATAGAAAGAATACGGCTTATAAAAGTTAACCAGAGCTTAGATATTCTTTGAGATGCTATATTCGTGTGTCTAGTGTTTCGGGAAAGAGTTATGTGACATTAGAGCAAACTTTATTTTAGAATTAAAAAAATCTAAAAAGGTTTTGTTAGATCCAGAAGTAATACTATTGGTGTACCCAGCGGTAGTCTCACATTTTACTAGAGTGCAATGGTATAATGGATTATTCTACCCAAAAAATTTTATGCTGCATCTACTAAAAATTATAGCATCATGTACAGGACACAGGATAACCATTGTTTAAGCTCTACTAAGAGGTTACATATATCCGAATATAAATTTCCATATAGGACAAAATTTGTGTCCCAATAACACTGGGAGAGTCGTATAAATCTCTTCATGTCACATGTCTTAAAGATGAAGAGCAGCGAAAAGCAGGCGTGGATTTGTTGGGCTTGTTAAAACATTCCAAGCAACAGAAGTATATTTTATGATTGGATCTTCACAATAAAGAAAAAAGTTGCTTTTTGCTTCTAAGTGACTTCCATAGCAGAAAAGTTAATACTAGATTTAATTTGCAGAGTTTAAAGGCAGAGTTTAAGACAAAGGACTATCAAAGTAGATAATTGTTTTTCGAAGATTATATTTTCGTAGGAGTAAGGAATTTTTTCATAGATGACGCCTTAAGAATAGTTACAGCAAATGAGCTGCCTTACCATAAAATGATCAGCGGTTTTTAGTGACCTCTTTTGATTGAAATGGTCAGAGGTTCATGTCATAATAACCTTAAATTTTGACAACACTCAAAAGAGCCAGAGATAATTACATAGATCTTGCAACTTTATACTTTTGGATTGTTTCCTATAGGACAACTTCAACAACTATCACTAATCCATTATTGACCGTAAGATTGAGCATCAATTATATGAAAAAGTGAAGAAAACATATCCGAAAAGTCGTAACATGCCACGAAATAAATATAATAAACATTAAGGTCGGATTCGGCCGACTTTGATATAACATGCTCCACCACAACAAACAAATAAACCAATTCTGATTAAATTTGGCACTTTTGGCTACCGAATTTGTTTATGATATCTTCAAATACAAACGAATTATGCTCTTAAAACTTGTTTCCCACCGATTAGTCCAGCCGGGGTTATACATATGTTATATAAAACACTATTTAATTTGATACATTGTCTCTTTTCCTTAGTCACATACATTTTTACAAAGCCAATGTGCCCCACAGCATAAAAAAAATATAAAAAAAATATTTTAAATCTTTTGAAACTCATGGTGTAGGGCTCTCTATCAATTAAAAAAAAAACAAAAAAAAAAAAATTAAAAAAAAATCTCTGCCAAGTTCTGTATCGGGATATTGTGAATGTGGGCGTTTTCAATGAAAATAAATTGCTATGGATGCATAGTAAGGGGGTCTTTTTAAATAAATTATCCTTTTCATATGAGAAGTGCACAACACAAATTAAAATACAAACAAGTAATAAATAGTAAAACATTTAAAGAAAGCGGAATCCAGTTGCTGATGGAAATGGGGAATGCCAAAAAAATTATGGGGAATGTCTGGAATGCCTATACGTCGACAGCCAAAGCGAATACTCACGGCGCTAAGATTTTGCTCTGTATTAAGTGGGACCCGCTCGGTGTAGTATATAATATTATGAGCTATTGGAACCGAGCGAAATCATCACAGGCTTGGAACGCAATTGATAAGCCGTGCATTGCAGAGGAAACGGGCACAGTACCAAGAGAGACGCGATAAAATCATCCTCCTGCATGACATATTTCGCCACATGTCGCCAAACCGATAACAACACAATTGGAAAAGCTTAAATAGGATGTCTTACCTCACCCGCCGTAGTCTTTGTATATATTTTGATCCTATCTTGATGATTTAGCAGTAATATTCACAAGTTTTGATCGGATGGTTTTATGGTGTTTGTGCAGACCAGCTTCGAATCAGTAGAATTAAAATCTATAATAATAATTTCTTTGATATTTTGTTAGAATTAATTTACGCCAATTGCAAGTTAAATAGTTATTGATAAAAATATTTTCCCGCATCAACGTCAAAAATAGCATGCACAAGTTAAAATGGACAAGTTTAAATGGTCCTTGTCTTGCATAAAAAAATGTTCCTGCCCTGCTTAAAGGGTTCATGTCTAGAATAAAAAAATTTCCCTTGTAATAAGAATGGCATAGTCGTCGATAATTTCGTTCCAAAGGTGTAGAGCTACGCTAACAAAGAGTAAGTAAAAAATGTGGTATTGGAAGCACGCAAAAACGAATCCGAATAAAATTTCAAAATGGATAATAATGGTCTTAACTGGTTATGTCGAGAAAAATATCTTTTCTGGTGTATATAAAGCGTGTTAGCTTATGAAATACGGATAAATTTTTACTGGTCTGGAATCGGCCTAGAAATATTTCACTGTCCTGCATATACAGTAATATCCTTGACTTATGACTTAGGCTAAGGCTTTGATAAGCCCTTTATTGTATCATTCCCATAATGGCTTCATATTATATTCTCGCTTAAGCTCTACAGAATTCAAAAACTAAGTCATAAAATGGAATTAGCTTTAAATTGTTGGCAGTACCATTCTTAACTCACTACAGAACCATAAACATTCGTACCCACAAAGTGCGAATTGATGTTCATTTCATTTGTCGCTAATTTGACCATTAAAGAGTTAGATTTTAGTTCAGATGTTAATTACAATTTTATGTACAATTTATAACGCACTAAAATAGCCACCAACATCTATGTGATGTGTTTATCAGACATTAATCAGAAGTTAAGCTTCGTGTACAAGGACATAAATTTTTTGTGCCTTCTGTGTGACAACAAAATCGCTTCGGTCCGAAACTGACCCAAAATACTCCGCATAATAAGCCAATTAGCAGCAAGTACGTGCAGGATGTGAGTAATTCAAGCAGTTTAAGCAAATTTGACAATTTATGCGCATACATCACAAGGACTAAGACTTTAATTTATGTTTGGCCTAATTTATGCATACAATTTACAGCTATAGTCTGTTAAACATAATACGATTCTACAAATATAATATATAAAAATTTAAATCACTCATGGCGTTGTCAGACAGTGTGATACCCTGCTGTAATTTTTTTAGCCGAATTGAGTTGAATGGTGAATACTTTTTTTCTCGACTGAAAATTTTGATTGTTTATTACGCTCACAGGCGTCTGCATAACAAATTTGGTAGCCCTAGCTTATACTTATCTACAGTCAAAGTATCTTTGTTTATTTTTATTGAAAAGATAACTAGATCTAAGAAAGATAAACAGAGATACACGTACTTTTGGTCCGCATTTCTTTCTCCACCTGCATTACACAAATCTATAATTCCCTAACCTTTAGATACTGTGCATAAAAATATGTATTTAAGAACTATGCACATAAATTTACATAAATAGATGCATATGGAAATATGTGGTTTTAAAAGTGGTTCCCGTTTTAATTACCGCTGGCAATCTTTTAACATATGCCACAATACAATTTGTAATTTGCATGCATATTGTGCTAAGTGAATTGGCCAGCTTTGGCTTAACTTGGCTTTCTGTCTAAGGGATTGTGTTTTGGGGTTGGCAATTGGAATAGGAAATAGAATCTTCTGCCATTGCTTGGTATATTTTCAACTTGACTTGACAATTTCAATTGCAAATTAAGTTTCAACAGCAGGCAGCAGAACAGTTCATGCACACACATACATACTTCCGTTCATATATGCGTATACTATATATTTATAATCTCTTGCTCTTGTATGATGCTAAGTTTAGACTGGCTTCTGATGCATTGAGTCATCCGTGGCAATCCTAGTCACAAGCAAAAAGTTATCAAACTGTGCATGGGTTTGAACTGGTATAATGTTGCCAAAAAATATTAGAATTTCTTTGACTACCTTCTGCGTCAGTCCAGAAATAATAAAACCAATTGTTAATTTCGGGCGCGACTGACTTTGAGTTACCCTATAGCGGAAAGCAAAATAATTAAATAACAAATTAAAATTAAAAAATAAAAATTCATATAAATAACATCTCTCATACAGAAGTATCCCTCTTTTTGTCATCGCCATCAATAGTTTCTCTCACATTATTTTGTCGACAGATGGCGTAAGCGAGATAATGGATATTTTAGCTTCCCGAATATAAATATAAATTATGAAATTTTGAATAAAAGATTCCAAAATATTTAGCATTTACAGACTTGATTTATCTCAATTTTTGTTCGAAAATCAAAACTACTTCACGTTTGCTTCACAAAGATATACACTAATTCTAAAGAAAACATTTATTTGAATTATATAATAAACAACTTAGGCAGATAAAAAATATATATATAATTTACACTTTCACTATAGAACCTTTATCCTTAAAAATCCTTTTAAAAAGCACATCCATTTCTTCATCATGCATCCTTAAAAATTACCAATTTCCTTACTAACCCTAAACTTTAAATCAACTTGAAGTTATTAAGAATTCTAACTCGTATAAATAAGAATGTTAAATTTTAAAAAATTAAATGAGCTTTGTAAATAATGAAAACCACGTTTTGTTAAATATTTACCTTTTCAGGAAAATTTCCCTTTTCATTGAGGCACATTTTTTTTCAGCAAATAACAAACTTTTTTATATAGGTAAAACATGCATCCAAATTATGACATAGTGCAAACATAGTATAACTAACCGCATTGCTTGGGTACAACGGATGCGCCTCAGCGTATGCTCCACATTTGTCTCTCTGCCACTGTGTACTTTGTACACATAACTCTATATTTGTTGGTGTGTGTGTGTGTGTTTTCTTAATGCACTGCAAACAAACCAACATGGCTGCACACAAACACAAACACACTCACACAAATAGAGAAAACACATGGCAGCCACAAAAATATATGCAGCAGCCGTCTGGCGTCGTTCTGTCTAAGTGGCAACAACTGCTCCTGCGCTGCTGCTGCTGCTGCTCATACCCTGCCAGTGTTGCGACCACCCCATGGCATTGCCTCATCAGCTCAAGTTATTTCTAATTAAAACGTAATTGCTTAAGTCTGTGGCAGTCTTCGAAATGTCATTTAGTGATGTATACCGTGTATGCACTAAATGAGTGATCTGCTATCAAGGACTAGATTGGTCTCTGCGAAAGTTGAGCAGTATTTAAGGACATTAAATATGTTTGAATTATAAACTTTAAGTATTTATAAATCATGATTTTGGTGCAGAATCTTTGAAATATTTCAATTGATTGCAAATAGGCACTAGTCATTCTAAACTAAACTAATTATTCTAAAGATTTTTTTAATGTTATGCTCTCTGTATTCATTCTTCACAAAAAAAAAAAGAGTTTTCGTTTAAAGTGAAATTTTTAATTAGTGTCCTAGATTAGATTCCTAGTTGGCGCAAAGGGAAATTTTACTATACACTTTTTACAAGTATTTTCTGTTTATGTTTTTAAGTACCCTGAGATGAAAAAATCAAACTTCAATATGAAGTGTATATTAATTTAAAAATAACATAGCCTCGCAAAAAAAAAAATCAAATGAAAAGTACGAACAAACAAAGCATAAAATGTTTCCTTATGTCACCAAATCGAAATCTGAAGTCTGCTAGCTATATCACTTCAGGTTATCGGCATAAACTCAAAAAATTAGGAAATCTGTTATTGCACTAAATTGTTGTCCTAGAAAACTTTGTTTTTTTTTTTTATTACGAACTTATAAAGTAAATTAATGACTAAAAGTATGATACATCATAGCGTACCTTCAGGGGCTGCTTTGCGAAGGAATGTATATAAACTTAAAATCAATAATGAGATTCGGCCTCAACTATATAAAAAAAATCTTGAAACATAAAAACGGAATTTCGCTGGATACCTAACAAATGCAAATGCAAGTCTTGCTAAATAAGATCGGTTGAGACAAAAATGAATTGTTGTTCACAGAAAGAGCATCTAAAACTGAGTCTCGTGAAAAAAGCTTATTACAACTTTGAAAACTGATGATGACTTTTTAAAGTGTCTCAATATGTTCAAAAATGTTTTTTTTCAACATGAGCCTCATATTGCGTACTTTCCAAAGCCTAAGAAGATGGATTTTCCATTTACATATCCTCATTTATACGCACATTGTGTACTAGAGGGCTTCACAAAATGTTCTAAACGTCGCACTTCACTACTGCACAGTATTTCCAAGCACTGTTTCACTTTTGTTTTGATGTTCTATTGCTTGTTGTTAACCAGCACTTTTGACACTGACGTATTTATTTTTTTTGTTTGTTTAACAGCTGATGGCTTACAAGACATTTTGCTTGCGCAGCTCTCTATTGTGTACCTCTTTTGAGACAAAAAATTGTATCTTCCAGAAATTTATTATTTTGAAACGAATATTATTTTTAAATAATTGGATGAGAAAATGTTTTTCACCAGAAGTTTAAATTAATATAAATTTTTATGAATTTTTATTTTTTAGTTTTAGTTAAGTTAGTTTTATAAGCTTACTTAATCTTTATTAAATAAATAAATTTTTATGAAAACAATTGTGTCATTTTTTGGGAAAATATAAAAAAAAAAATTATATTCGGCCCTGCTCCAGTTTCTGAATCAACCCAAAAAATTGCATGCACCACACAAAACTAATTTTTGGCATACGTTCACATGGTTCATGTCTCGCAAATTTCGAAAGATATCGACAGCAAAAAATCTGGAATTGGTGCACGCAAATACGAAGACGCGCAAAATTTATTCGTTTTGGTTTTTCGTTTTTCGGAGCACGACCAATTGCTTCAGAAACGATTTTTTAGTTATTTGCATGCAATTATTTTGTTTCAATAGAAAGTTTTTTTTAAAAGTAGACAAAAAATAAATCACAATAAATCCTTCTTCTGTTTTAAACTTTTATTACCGACGGGTCTTTAAAATAAGTTTCAAGAAATTTTCCATCTTACCTTTTTATTCTGCTTTAGAAAAATCTGATTATTTTACACAACAATTATAAATTATACATAATTAATAAAAATAATTAAATTTAATAAAAAAAATACCTAAAAAAATGTTATTATTTTAACAAATCAATCTGTTATTCATTGAAAAACCGAAATAAATTCTAAAAATACAAATTTTATATGCCGATTTTGTAGAAAATTTTTTTTTTTGATTTCAAAAAAAATTTATTTTGTTGAAAAACTTTACAGGGTTGCTTAACTCTAAAACAATTTTGTAGATTCGTGGAAATTGGCTTGTCTCCTCCTTGCTACGTCACTTACGAAAGTTTCGCTAAAAACTATAACTTAATCTATATTACGAATCATAGACCATCAGTAAATTCAGTATTCAGAGCACTGTAAATCATTATAACTTTTGCAAATGCAATTCGGAGTTTCCATCGCTGCGATCCCCCTCCATTCACTAACCAGCAATAAAACATGAAAAAGTCATTAGGCTGCATTCAAAATTGTGGCATGTTTGAGTTGGGTCCTTGCCACAATTGAATGCTCATGGAATGCATAAAAGGCAGATGGCAGCGCATGATTTGACTGTAGAGTTTTTGATGGAATGAAATGTGAGCATTCAGCCATTGTGATTTATTCACGGGCTTATTTTAGATTGTCAAACAATTTTAAAACAGTTTTATTTGCAATTTAAATTTTATAGCCAAAAATTTGCCAAATTAAACGTATGGTAAAAAAGTAAATAAATTCAACTAAGCCCAAAACGCTGAAGCCCAGAAAAAGTCCTGCAGTGCTGCCAATTGAAACTGAAAGATAAATATTAAAAAGAGCTTTAAATAAATTTAAGATGCTTTTTAGTGCCTACCTAATAGATCCGTAAAGGAAAATATAACTTGTCGTTTGAGGCGATTCTGCGGCCAGGTTTTCATGGATATGGCGCTTCCAATGCTGCCCAGTAGCGCTTTAGAGCCTTTCATTTGCTGGTTGATACAGAATCGACTAGTTAATTTTGACTTCAGAACTGTTTAGTGCAACTTACCATAGCGGTCTTTGTGGTTACCACCGCATCAAGACAGTTTTGCTCGCAGAAACAGGATGATGTTGGTTGATGGTGTCCATGCTCCTCATACAACTTCAGAAATAAGCCTACAAAAATATTTTTTTTAGTAATGAAGGCAAGTCCTAAATATTACTTACTGGCATGCCTGGGAAAACAAGTTCTCAGCTGCCTGTAACTGCACACAGGTTTGGGATTTGGAACTGCAAGTATTTATAATGTTAGAGACCATTTTTTTACGACTCTAATTAATTTAGACAAAACCTTTTTTCGTGCATGTTTTAAAACTTTTTAAAAATGTAACTTACCTAAATCTATTATGACATTTTGTACTTACTGCGGTTAGGATAAAAGTGTGGAATGCATTTGCAAATTTGATGGGCTAAATTTATGCGGCATTCCTGTTTGCAAACATTTCGGGTATAAAAAGGAAAATGGGTCAAATTGCTCTCATGATAGAAACGACACTTTCGTTGGTGGACGGTAGTTGTACTGAAATTTTGAAGACGAGACCAAAAGAGATTCATTTTCTTTTAAAAGTTGAAAATTTCAATCGAATGCAAACATATTTTATAACTATAAGAACTGGTAGAACCAATTGCGATCCAGTGAGTGCATTCGAAGTACAACAATACAATACATGAAATCTTTTGGAACGTCATACGTCCATACTATTATCAATAAGATTAATTGCCAGTATGTTTTAATTATTAAGCAATCTGCTTAGGTATTTTTGAGATATATTGCTATCTCTAAAATACGAAACTTTTAAGTGTCTAGCTTTCGTGCAACTGATTCTTCTGTCCAAAAAAAATCCATTTCACCTGTTTATCGACATCGAGGACAGACGAAACTAGTCAATATATCCTGTACCCATATGGATTTTTTTAATATTTGAAGCAGCAAAGTCGTTATAGATTATAATTAACTTTTGCACTATAGAAAGCTAGAAAGCATAGAAAGCTATGGCCTATAATGTTCGGGTTCTGCCATAGAATAAAACTAAAATGTCTACCACTTAAGGTATGCCCAAGTTTCTAGGGCAAAGTATGTAAAGATCGAATAGAGAAATTCGGAATTTTTGTAAATGCTTGTCTGGTATTGAGGAAGCAGCCTTCCAAAACAGTCGGTGCGAAGTTCGTTAGACTTGCTACCAATATCTTCCTCTTACCACTGCTGTACCAAATTAAAACGTAATTAAATAAAAGAAAGGAAAATGAAACGACTTTAATTTACAAACGAGATTCTGTCAAATTAAAAAAAAACAAGTGTTGTCCTGGTCCTATGAGCTTAGGGATCATCCATAAACTACGCTGATTTTCGTCAAAATAAACCAACCCCCTAAAACTTGAGTTTTTATGTACAAAAAACTATTTTTTCCCGACTATGGCGAAGCCTGAAGGAGGGTTATGTGTTTTATCTGTTTATTTGATTTTTAAGTAAATTATCTAATTTTACAATTTCTTTACGTTTTAGCTAGGCTTATGTAAATCAATAAAAATTTAAAGAAATTTAATAATATAACCAAAATAATTTAAATTAATAAAAAAATCAAGTTCAAAAAACTAAATCCCAACCATCAAATTCAAATTACTAAAATTATACATCATTTTTGAAAAAAATTTTCATTTATTAAAATTCTACATTTTTTAAACATATAAAAAATATAAAAAAGAAATTGAAAAATAAATTATTTGTTGACTAGCTGTTTATTTTAGCTCGTTTGGACGAACACCTGGATCTCCGAAACTTTAGGAGCTACTGGCATAAAATTAATACCAAGAGATGGACATTATGAGAACTCAGATCAAGTTCGTAAATTGATGTGTGCCAAATTCAAGATCTAATCAAAATATTAAAAGACACAGTAAATAATGTAGGTATCACATATTTTTTTTCTCCTATTTCTATAAATTAACAGAGAATTTATTTGGCTAGATATGCGTATAAAATAATATATGCAACAGCATGAGAGCCGAATAAACAAAAAACTGTTGACTTTATTTCTTCACGACCCCGATACCCCTAACCCAACAATTCTCCAACCATAAAAATATATAAATGTCTACACCTAACTGCACTGACGGATACCATCCCTACAGTTTTAGATATTTTTGGTATAAACTTTGTTGATTCTTACATGCTTTAGTTATATTTATTAAGTAACTTATAAAATTTTGTGGTGCTAACTTACGTTTGAAAATCTTCCTCAGCAATTATCTCCTCACTTTCGGGATCATAAGCGACGCCTTCATCGGTATAGCCGAAATTATTGTTCACATTCATGACGTCATAAGCCGAATGTATAAAGCTCTACAAACAAAGAATCGAACCGCATTTAAATAAGTATTTAAGCCAACTAAAATACCTACATCAATAGCATTTGTGTCCATGCCAAGTAATGTATATCCAACATCCTTTTCGAAATACGAACCAACTTGCACCTGTAAAAGTTTACGAGTATTTTCGGCTTTGTTGAATTTCGGATGCAAGCCAAAAATCAAATAACGCGAGCTGTATTCCTCTCCTAGTAAGGAGTTACTCAAGTAGCATAGACCGTATTCGGTTAAAACTTGCCGTACGTGGATAGTTATTTGACCATCAACACTACGCGTACGATTTTTTTCAAGTGGCTCGTAAGATGTATCCAGAGTCAAATTGTATATAAGTTGCATATAGTCTTCAGGGTGTATATCCAAACGGCCTAACAAATCCTCTGTGCTGCTATAGTCCGGTATGTTTTGAAAATTTGTATAAGTTGAATTAGCCAAGTTTTCCATTAGTTCCCAAAATTCAGATTTTTCTCTACCCTCGATTTGATTTTCACTGCAAAAGAAAATTTTCTAAGTTTGCTTTCTAAAACAAAATTTTTTTGTAATAAAATTTTTAGTGTTTCCTTAGGTAGTTATATATTTTTGGTTACACTTATCTGGCATCGTTGGAAAAAGGTTTCAATAACCTCCAATATCGTTATCATTTTTATAGTTTTTATAATTTATAAATTTTAATACTAGGATTTAATTCTATTAGTTACGTTACTTTTTTACCCCTATCGGATAAGTGTTGCCATAGTTATAAATAAAAAAAAGATAAAACTACGCAAAAGGCCATAAAAAATTTGGCTTAGAACGTAGAATCCTTTTATACATTTTCTCTACTCAACGATCATTATTATCCACAATTGCAGTTTAGGTAACAACTTTATTGACTTTGCTTCTCTCAAGGCTTGGCCTCATCTGGATCTTTTATCTTTTCCTAGTTTTGCATTAAAGTTGCTTGATAAAGTGTCAGTTATTTAAAAGAACTCATCTGAATAATTATTATGGGAGTTTTCCGAACCACCTAAGAGTCAAATATCACGATATTCGTAGCCTTTTTGAAAACTTTTAGGCAAACAAAATTTCCTAGTGTGACCGTGGCTTTAGTTATGTTTAAAATATGACAACTACCTACAAAACTTGTCGAACAATTTGTGATTTAGACGTTGCATGGGACACACTGTCAAACTTGGCAGTGTTGTATTCCAAAAATGATAATTGCGTTCCAATCCAATATGTGTGCTCTTTGTATAGTAGCGATCCACCGAGGAGAGAGATACCATTATGCAGAAACCAATGGATATTAGAAGTAAAACCAGCCATAGTAGTCTGAGAAAAAAATATATATCTATTTTACTTGAATTTCTACGGATGGCCTGTAAATCATTTACCTTTCCAAAATGAGTAGCACTGTTTTGACCAAATAACGAAATCCATGGATACAGCAATTATTAAAATACAAATTCAAATAGTTCATAATAATTCTGGCCCATTTCCAATTTAAACCTTTTGATACGCTTTTCTTTGCATTTTCGCGACCTTGTAGTCGGTCTCTCTTATTATTTCCTTTGTCCATTGTCTTTTGATTGCATTTTAATTGATAGTTATTTATCAAGACTCCACTCTATTGGCCTTGCCAACAGCTAGTAAGCCATATACAAAGGAAACCAACACTTTTATGGCAGCCAGTTGGCCTGTTGGCAAGTTGGCCATTTCATCATTTCGCGTGACAAAGGCAATTTAGCTTCAAATTATTGCAAGAAATTTCCACTGTCCATAATAAAAACAACAAAAGCCAATTTAGTGCTTTGTATAATAACTCTTTATTATCTGTAAAAAATGAAAAATATTTCAAACTGTTGCCGCAGAGTTAAATAATATTTTAAATTCTGCAACAATAGCTTTAAAATAAATAAGCAGATTTGACTTATAGTTATCACGTGAAATGTATTTAAAAAAAATAATCGGCCGAGCTCCGGAAAACGAATCCGAATATTTAAAAAAAAAAATAATAAAGTACTAGCAATATTTTAATCAAACGAAAATGTAAACGAAATGAAGTAATGCAAAGGCTCAGAGCTGTGCTAGCAAAGAGTTAGGGAAATTTCAGAAAATCTCGACAACAAAAATATGGAATTGGGAGCACGCAAAAACTAAATCGAACAAAATTTATTCGTTTTCGTTTTCCGAACAACGGCCGATGTTATCAATTCGAAATTATTCTATTCAATATTCCAAAAAATATAAGTTTTTAAGTTATTGAAAGGTATTGAAGTGCTCTTTACGGTGATATATGCTATGTACAGATTAAGTAAAAATTATTGAAGTTACAAGCAACCAAAGTCGAAATAAGTGTAATTTTCGAGCATTTTTCAAAATACCTTTCGATCTAATCGTCTTTCATGTTGATACAAAATTTTGTTCACGAGATATTCGCGAATAACTCAAAAAAAAAGTGCCCAAAAACGAAAAACTCTCGAAAACGGTTATTAAAAAAAAAATTTATGTTATTTCGTGTTTCTCGACCCAAAATTACCCTTAAAGACACTTTCTTACGAAGGTTGACACGATGACCCTTAAATTTGTAAACTAGTGTTATCGTAGTTATCGATTTTTTTTTGTACTGCCGTGATTGTTGTAATGTAAATATATTTGTTTTTAAAAAAATTTCCCAAATAAAAAAAGGTTAAAAAATATTTAACAACTTTTTTAACAATTCCTATTGTAAATAAATTTAAAGTTTTTATCCATTGAAAAAAAATACAAATATCTTTACAAGATATGTCTTACCAAAAAATAAAGTTTGCCCATATATTTCGTTATCGATAAGTAATTAGAGTTTCGATAAACAAAATAATGTTCTGAATATGTATTGACGAAATGGCGATAGGAGCATGTCTTGTGGATTTAGAAAAGGCATTTGACAGCGTCTGGTTGCAAGGGTTAATATACAAAATAATAAAATATAGATTTCCGTTGCATTTTACTATTCTTATTCACAATATGACGCACCAAAAACGATTCCATACATGCAATCAAAATGAAGAAAGTAGTAAGTTATTTTGTATTCACAATGGTCTTCAACAAGGCACTGTAAACTCTCCAACACTTTTTAATTTGTTTACACTTGCACTGTTAAATAAAATTGAGAACATCATTGCTTTTGCAGATGACATAATTATCTACAACACTGGTAAAACAATAGACATTATTAACCACGACTTACAATTCAACTTTGAAATAATAGAAAAATATACAATTGATACATGGAAAGAATCCGAGAATTCGAAAGGAAATGTCTGAGAACATGCACTTCCCTTTACAGATCTACCCATAGCAACTACACTAGATTCATTTCGAACAATAGACTATACAATACAGCCAATATCACAAGAATAGACAACTACATTATCAAACTTATCCGCCATCACATCTTACGTTCCACAAAATTTCATGAAAACAATTTAATAATGGCCCCATACTATGAAAATGAAAATTATATTAGCAATACATTTAAATCAGGCTTTATTCCACCAGAAGCATTTATTTTGCTAGATAAAAAAAAATTTATTCAGAACGAAAGAGGCGTTCCAATATTTTACCATATGTTCAGACGAGCTACTAACAAATCCATTCCGGAAAATTTATTGCAATTGGCAAATTGGCGCTTCAGTATGAGCATCCCTGAAAAGGACTCACATCCAAAACTCTATAAGTTCTGGTGGCTATCAGAAGAACCCTGACCTCCCATAATCCCAAAATCCATAATCCCATCCCCCGCTCATCCCATCCACTCCTTTTTTTATATTAAACTATACAATATATATGTAACATTTTTGTAAATTTTTTGGTTACAATCACACTATATTCATTTGTAACATAACAAAGACATGTAATACACATATGACACTAAGATATATTTTTTTTACTAAACACTTGAGAACTCTCTAAAGAGGCAGTGTGTAATTTTACTGTTAATTAATAATTATTTTGTTTGTTAAATATAAGCTTTTTATAGAATTACACTAATAAACGATCAAAAAAAAAAAAAAAAATGTATTGACGAATTAAAAGTTAATCACCTGACTAATTTTCGTTAATAACAGAGAGCAGCGGTGGGCACTTAGACGGCACGCGTGCCAAAGAGCTTTCACACATACGAGAAAAGAGCTTTTTACCGTAAAAGCTCGTCTCGTACGTGTGAGCTAGTTTTACAATGAAATGCAAAGCAGAGCCGCATGGCAAAACACGAAAGAATAAAACTCGATGATATTGTCGAATTTAATGACAACTATGCCAAAAAACAAATGATTTGTCCATTTTACCTCGGTTTTTGCGAAAGCTCTTTTTTGTTAACGCACACAGGCACACAAAATTGCATTAGTAGTTTTGCCCACCGCTGACATAGAGAATTGGATGAAGCAAATACTTTTCTTATGTGGTGTAAGAATAAGAGGTGATATTTTTTTTATTGGTGCGTAAAATTCATACCTTATTCAAGAATTAAATTCATTGATAAATAATACAACGTTTTTACATTTTTTTTTTTTTAATATTCCAAAAAAATTTAAATAATTTTTTTTTTATAATGATGAAGTCTTGGAAGTTAATGGTTACCAAGTTGAGCAAAGGTTTAAAGGTTAACAAATTTTTTATATTCATATCACAAAGCAATTCTTGCAGGGTTCCTGTTTTTTGACTCTCGCAGGCTGCGATCTTCTCTGTAATTTAGTTAATTACCGTTTGATGTTCTTGCCTGCTTCAATCGGGATCGGCAAAGGCTTATCTTGATTTTTTTAATTTTCGATTTCCCATATTGACATACGAATTAGCGCAATTTACTTCAAAAAATATTTACATATTCATAAATTCCCCTCATTGAAATACCTGTTCATATGCAAATTTATTGGTTCGACGAAGGACGCACTTTTTTTTAAATGAATAATATATAAATATAAATAAATATTGTCAAGCTGTACTTAGTTAGCTATGATTAAATTTTAAAAAACTTTTTTCCAAAATTTGAGGCATAATTTTTGACTTGTAAAAAAATGCGTATACGCAGTGTGGCCTCATGTGACCAGTAAAAAAGGGGACATCCGCCAAAATTTAGTGCAAATGTTATGCGTGCTATCATTACCAGATCCACAATATTTAAGCTCTGTTGAAGCATTTTTTCACAATTTTCAAATTCGGCAAATTAGCCCAGTGTGCCATGGGTTGAATGATGTCGCTCTCCCGTCGACCAATTTTTGTTGGTAAACTACCATAGCGACCCCTGGTAATATTTTTTGCAGTTATGTTAACTTATCGACTTTTTGCTATCACCAGCCCACCCAACTCCTGTTTTTGCAGCTTCATCCATCCAATTAAGGATTAGGGACTTTTCGGCAATACTTTCATACATTTTCTACGGTTCCATTTAATTAATTCTGATGCTTCATTATCAAAGTTATTATGTACCAAATTTGCGACATAGCTATTAAAAACCATACACATCAGCCTTTCGACTGAAAAGTAGTTTCTCAATTGTAGTGCAAACAGACCCAAGCGAACTCTTTCGTGCCAAAAATAGACAACTTTCCGTAAATTCTTTAAAATAGGTCGCATTTATTAACACAACATATGTAAGCAGACACATATGCATTTAAGTCCGGACATATATAATACCAAATACGAAAACTTTTATTTACTTACAAAGCCAATATTAAACAGACCAAAAGTCAACAAACGTGGTCAAGTCAAACCAATTTTCACACACACACATTGAGATATGTGGTAAGTTTCACAAACATATACACAAAAGAGCAAATAACCGAATTGCAAAAATTCAATTTACCGCTTAAAGTTAAATAAATTCCCAAAGTGTTTCATATTTTTGCTGCCAAATAATTGATTAAAAGCATTTTGAATATTAATATTTGCTGTTGTTATATTATTTTTCTTCTTCGCAACAAATGCAAAATTTTCAAATATGTTTATACAACAATTTAATGCACATATAATATATATATGTTTTAAATGTGACATAAAAATTTATAACGCATACGGCATGTTAACAGCAACTTGAATTAGACTTGCACCACGTGTCTTCTAAGTTATTTACCATCCGGCATGTTCTGTGTGTACGTGTGACACTAAACAATAAAGAAAAAAAAAACACAAACGGATATTGTACCTCCCAAAAGACCCACGAACACACACATTCATATGAACTTAGGTCCGTCTGGGTCAACAACAAAAAAAACAACAGATGCGCGTGTGCCCAGAGAGGAAGCTCGGTATAACACGCTCCAATAGTTGGACAGATGCTGCTTGTAATCATTGGTTAAGAGTATTTATACACTGCATCCATCGGACATGGATATTGCCAGGTCCGTCTATCGTAAATCTAGAGACCGCAAGTGCTGATGATACGAAATATCAAAAGATTCCTATAACTCTGGCCGATAATTGCCTCCCATACTCGATTGGAAAAATTCGTGATGTTTCGGCTGTTTATTCATTTGAGCTGAAGAATATGGTGATACAGGCGTTACGATTGTATGAAATTTTGTTCTAAAAATTACATTTTAAGTTTTAAACAGGAAGAAATAAAAATTTTTGACGTTGTCCCCAAAATCACTGAAGTTTGCACGGATTTCACTTTATCAGTTTTTATAGCACCAGCAAAATCGGTTCCAAATTTATCTAAGTTTACCCGTCACGATGCCGCACCATATTACCGTTTCCTTCAATACTTTCCTTTTTTAAAAATAATTCCAACACAAGGGTATTATGTAAATAAGTTTTCCTTATAATCTTTGCAATATAAAAAGTTTTCCATCCATCCGTAATTTTCGTGATGATCGTTTTGTGGGTCCTACTTTTTATCTTAATTCTTCTTGCAGACAATTGTGGAACTTTGTGCTGATCTATTAGAAAAGAAAATACTTCCCAAATCCGAAAGGCAGTTTAAAAGTTTACCGAGTTTCAAAAAAAAAATATTAAACCAAGAAACATATACCCATTATTGAGACAGTCCGAGACAGAAAGAAGTGAAGAAAAAAAGATGACATGTTTATAAGATGGCCAACGTCAAAATTAAAACTTTTCTCTTATATTAAGCATTTTGCAGTATATAAAATCTTTTTTAAGGACTATTCATTTGCTGCGGCAGTAAAAAAGTGTTACAATCCATACAGCTGTTAGCTCTCAGCTGTTTTTATCACAAACAAAACAATCGAATTACTGGTCATAAAGTCAGATCATGATTACTACAAGTGTTTGGGATCACTGAATCCTAAACCACAATCCAAAAAAAAACCACATATATTTAAGGTTATTTCATAGCCCTAATATGCTGAGGTTTTTTGGACCTTAGATTCGGATTCAGCGACCCCAAGAATATATTATGAACATATTTAGACACCCGCACTCGAAAAGAATCCTTTATTGAGTTTTTTGAAGTGATTCCAAAAATCTCTAGCGCGTCAAAGTTTTCACATAACCTCAAAAAATGCATAAAACTGGTTATTTCGAGGGTTATTTTTAAGCCACAACCTCTCAATCTTGGATAATAGTATAATAACAATGGTCGAAAATCGGTTTTTGTAACTCGCCCCCTGTGTAATATTTTCAACATTTCCTTAAAGTTCTTGCAAGTTAAAATCGACATTATGTAGAACATAGGTATATTATTTTTAAAAGCTGCCAACTTTGACAACTGGGAAGTTTGTTAATTCCTCCTGCTCATTCACCGAATTCCATATGTATCCATTTTAAAATAGTTTTCTACCCTCTTATAATACAATCCCTTAAAGAGTACCCCAAAGTCAAGATATCCCAAAAAGCTGCGCTCACGCTTGTTTGATTTATGTACATACATGATAATACATAATAGATACGAACAATATATTACGCATACGCTTGTCCAAAGGGTTATTTTGACCGCACGACTTTTGGGCTTGGGGTTCCGGTTTGACGGCCAAGTATTTGTTGCAGCTTGCACTTGGCTAGCCAAAACTTTTGACATGCCTTATATATATATTGTTGCGTACTGTCCAAACTTACAAATAGCTCACTTGAACTTTTAATTAATTTTTGCTATATGAAGCATACGCCCCGTTGCCAGCTATGCAATTTATATATTTGTACGAGTGTTACGAATAGGTCTTGTTTTGTGGTCAGTAATTTTAATTAAAGTTTATCTTACTGTCATTCATCAGTTGGGTAGTTATAAACACGATAGTAGAGCAGACATTTGAACAGAAATTCGGTTTTCTTAGAAAAATTGCCACATTCTAAGCGAAAATCGAGAGGGTCGTTTGTTAAGTACGTGAGAACAAAAAGCAAAACATAGTGGCAGCAGTTCAGACTTACTATTTTATAATGATTATTATTTTATTATTATTATTATTATTAATGGATATAACGATGTACTGCGACCCAAATGGATCTATTGTACCTCCCTTCGCGGCTCAGAGCTCTCCCAACAGTCCAATGGCCTGCATATATTCCAGTATTTTGATTGGACTTAGGGTAACAACGATCTCCGGTGGGAGAACGTACATGCCCAGAAACTTGTTTCTTTTGCTGATGAGGGCCATGCATTCACATAGTAAATGTATTGAAGTTTCTTCCTCCATTCTACAGAATCGACATAGTCCGCTATCCGCTATGCCAATTTTATTTAAGTGGCTGCGGAGCCTACAATGTCCCGTAAAGAGGCCCGTTAGGATCCTCACGGTGTTTTTCCCGTGAGTTATCATGAGTTTGAACCTCTTGCTGTTGTAGTTAGAGAGAAGGGCTTTTGCCTGCTTAAGTCCTGGTGTCTGTGCCCAGTGAAGCAGCCGTTTATTTTTTTATTATTATTATTATTTACTTTACAAAAATTTTTAACGTTTTATTTTTTCGGTGCCTGTTAAACTATTGTCAACTATTTGCCTATGGAACACTTTAATACTTAATTTGAAATCCAAGAAAAATCTGTCAGAGTATTATGAAGTTTATGCAATTCCATATGGCAATGTGTTTACTCTTTACTACGTAAACAAAACCAAACAATTAATACTATTGGTCGTCAACTAAGAAAACAGTGTCTAAATCGAAAAAAGGCACACTGGATACGGTTGAAAAGGAAGAAAGTACATAATGCAAATTAAACAAAGATAATAACAGTTGAGGTTTATTTGGGTGACAGCATAACACTGAATAAAAAATATGAAGAATATCCAAAATGCTGTTTGTTTGTTGTTTTCCATTTAAAAACTCTCGAAACCTGTAAAGATAATTGCCTTGCCTACTTAGGCAAACGATATTTTTATTTTCCTTTTTTTGCGAGTGTTTTACATTCGCTGCGGCTAAAAATTACTCAAACAAAAACGAGCGTAACTGTTTTTTATCTACACATATTCTCTTTGGTATACATCTTTCTGTATCTTTACTTTGACTACTGCAAATCTGTCAAAAACTGCTTTGTTGCACTAATATGTTAAACAAGATCGTACGTGTTTTGCGATTTTTATTTATTTATTATTAGTGTAAAAATTTAAAAAAAAAAAAACATATTTTTAAAAAAGAAAAGAAGTGTCACAAGTGAGACCCGTTTTTTTTAACAAAGTGTTAAAAATTTCTGACTTACGAGGCATGCATGTCTAAAAAAAACATATATACCCATTTTAATAAAATGGAACTCTTATTTCAGCGGCAATGTGATTACGAACAATAGATGCAAATGAAAAAGTATAAAATTAATTTATTTGATATAATTTAATTGTTTTTACTTTTAGGATCTATATACTTAATAAAAAAGACATATTTCTTATTAAAATATTATTTATTTTTATTACTGAAATGTAAATTACGTTTAATGAAATATTGTGCCCATATTTGTATTTACTAATAATAATCGGTAATACCTTCTGAATTGTCTATGGTAAATTACAATAGTGGCCAAAAGTATTTTGACATAAGTAAAAAAAACTTGATTTGGAAATTTCTAATGATTTATTAATTATATAGCTTTTAGTACATTTTTTTTGAGAATAATGATAAATTAAGCTCCTTAAAACGCATAAGTCTAATATTGTTAATATTATAGTTTAGAAAATTATAACGATTTTTTATAAATGTTAGTGGACAAAAGTATTTTGACAAAACAAAATAGTTTGACAGATGAAGAGAAAAAGCTGTAACTTTAGATTAAATAAAATGAATAATAAAAAGTAAGCCTTCCTTTGTCGTCAGAGACCTTTTGCAAAAGTTCAGGAATTGATTTTACCAATTTTTTCTATGCTTCCTGTAAAATACCTTTCCAACGCCTTTTTTCTTCAACAATTGTGTCTTCTCGCGATCTTGTTCAATTTAGGCATCGTTTTATTTTATTTTATGGGCTGATAAATATTAAACTTTTCAATTCAAAAAAAAAAAGTAAAAAAAATCTATATTCTATTATAAAAGCTTTGAGGTAGCCAATTAAATGTGCTGACTACTCTCAAAAAATTTGATCATATGGGCATTGTGGCATGAAGCATTGTCCTGTACCATAATAAAGCATTGTCCATTGACTCTGCAACCGGAAACGGAAGCCCGGTCATTTAGGATGTGTAAATATTTGTCTATATTCCTTGTGCTATCAATTGGTACTGAATCGTCCAAGCAAATGAAGCTTAACCATACTCAAAAGATAAAGAGCCTCCACCATGTACCCATACAGGCATTGGTTTTTCACAAACATTCTTTAATTACCTTCAATAAACTTTATTTTTTCAAACTAGAATATTCAAAGGAGCTTTATATATCCATAATTTGTGTTCCCAAAACGATCGTGCCTTGTTTTTATACTATTTAGCAAATGTTTACTTTTTAAGCTTATTTTTTGATAAAACACAAGAATTGTACGAGCTACAAAGGTAGTAAAACTGGCCTCCTTTCATTGTCTTCTATCTTTTTTTCTACTAATTAATGTTTTATGCTGTTTATCGCATTCAATTGATAAAGCTTTTGGTGTATTTAAGGCATCTTTCAAAAATTTTCTTAGTTTAATGCCGTGCTCTATAGCATCCTTTTGCGTGTTCTACCCGAACTGGCTGTATTATTTATAGAATAAGTTTTGTTTTGTCTCATAACTTGTTAGTAAGTGATTTGTCTAGGCATTTTGCAAA
Organism: Chymomyza fuscimana; assembly: GCA_949987675.1. Classification (NCBI taxonomy): domain Eukaryota; kingdom Metazoa; phylum Arthropoda; class Insecta; order Diptera; family Drosophilidae; genus Chymomyza; species Chymomyza fuscimana. The sequence goes on along the minus strand of OX465088.1, from coordinate 54,057,981 downwards.
ATCTGATATGGTATTCCGGCTTCCGTTACTTCTCTTAGTTTTTGGTACAGTTTTGCCAAAATACTTTTGGCCACTATTGTATTTCAGACATGTCTGTGGTAAATTACTCTTTGGTAAATTGCTGTATACATGTCTGTGGTAAACTGCTCAAGACTTGTCTATGGTAAATTACTGGCGACATGTCATCGAGGAGGCGACAATTGCATCCATCCTATGACATCTTGTGTAAATAAGAAATTAGGCGGGATGCGAAGATGTCGCGAACTGCTGGGTAGCTTTTAGTCACTATTACAAAGCTATCTATTTTGGAGGTGTTGTTAACAAAATAAGCATGACTGCCTTTAAATATAAGAGTTACAAATTTTTATTTTTCCTTTTTTTTAGCAAGGTAGAGATCACTTTTGAATTTTAAATAAAAAAAAAAAAATTTTTAAATATTAAATATTAATTTTTTTAATTAAACTTTTATCTTTCATTTAAAAAAATATAAAAAATATAAAAATTTATAAATAAATAATCGAAATTTTTCAAAAAAAAATGTTCGTTTTTAATATTGTCTAGTACTTCTGGCAAATAAGATCAATGAATTAGCCTAAGGCCTGAGTAGCCAGTGCTATAATCTTTTATGTCAATTTTTATTTTTTAATTATTATTAATATTGTAAATAAATAAATAAATAAGACCAATGAGTATTCAGTTATCGATGACTAGATAAATAACACTGGTTTACACGAAAAATTAACCTTCGTATAAAAGTGTTTTTTAGGGTAATTTTGGGTCGAGAAACACGGAAATTACATTCCTTTCTTTTTCTTAAGATCCTCTTTCGAGGTTTTTTTTGAAAAAACATGTTTTTGGGTGCTGTTTTCAGTTATTCGTGAATATCTCGTGAGCAAAATGTTTTACCGACATTAGATCGAAAGGTATTGATGTGGCCTTTACGGTGATATATGAAATGTAAAGATTGAGTCAAAATTATTGAAGTTACAAGCAACAAAATTGGAAAAAAATATTTTCTACTATTTTTCAAAAGTACAAATTTTTAGTTTGCATTTTACTAACGAGAAAAATTTAAAAAAAAATTTTATTTGTTTTAAGCTGTAAGTGCTTTATTTATTTATTTTAATTATCATTTCCGAACATTTTGAGCCTAAGGTCTTCAAATTCGGGTGAGAACTGCAGATGCTATGGAACCATGTACGAAAAATCACGCCTACCGCTGGGTGCAAATTCGTAAAGACATAACTGAACGCAAACGAAAAACTTTGAGTGAAACATTTTTTTTCGAACAAAAGTGTTTCTTAAATTACGCGTTACTGGGTAAACTTTTTAATGCAACAAACATAATTATTGTATGCATTTATATTGTGACATATCTGTAAAGGTCATACAGTTGAATGGTAGTTGACTCTTTAATGTGCAACGTGTGTTTTCACCTTAAATTCGAAATTTGCATTCACCTTACAGAAGTTTTTCTGATTAAATTTGTAATTTCAGCGAGGTTGGGTTCAGACAAAAGCCATTTGACCCTTAACACGATGTTGAGTCCTTCATTCGTTGGTTGCACATGTTAAAAAGTTCACGGCTCTTCAAGTTTACGCGTACAGTCAAGTTCGGGGCAATTCGGCAAGGGCTTATGTACTTGTAGAAGTATAGCCGTATTGACGGCTAAACTTTTTGAAAAGTTTTTTAACACAAAAAAAGCACATGCAGGAAAAAAATTAGAACTTTAAAAAAATAAGGGGAAAACACATAGAAAGTGCTTTAATTCAGAGACTGTACTAAATAAAACTAATGAAAGATGGCTTTGTTAGATGTTTAAATCATTTTTTGTGTAAACATTTATTATGTGGCTGGCTGTATTTAATTTTGAACTTATTATTTTTATTTTTTTTAACATACCTTGGTAAAGTTTTTTGTAATAAGAATATATAAATATCCATATTTTTACGTTTTGAGTAAGTTGATTCCTTTCATAAGCTAGAAACCATATTTATTTCAATCAGTATTTTATAATTACTTTTATAAATTCTAATATTTTTTTATGTTTTAATTTAAATTAGTACTAACCTCTTTACTAAGAGAATTCTGCATATTTGAGTTAAATTTCTGGTATTCCACTTGTGTTATGCATACTAAAAGAGCTAAAGACTCTAAATTTTACCCAAAGATTTGCATAATGCCTCTTCAGACAGAATAAAGATATGGCCTATCTAGTATTTTTTTAATCTTTTGGCCTAAAACTTGGCATCTTCGTGCGATAATGAATTTTTAATTTAATATTTATGGAAGTGGTATAAAAATATTTTTAAAAAGGTTATTCCGATTGGAAACTTTTTGTTAGAAGAAGATTAAAAGCGTAAGTTAATGGAATTCATTTTTTGAGGGAAATAAGGGATATCCCCCCGACGGGCACTGCATGACATCATTCAATACCATAATTACTTTTAATGAATCTAAATTATTTCTTCTTTCATATTTATTTTTATTCACTTAGAAAAATTAAAAAAAAAAATACATTTTTATTAATTGCAGTTGACTTATAACTTGTTCCTAAGTGAATGGAAACCAAAGAAATAAATAGTTCTTGAAGAAACAATAGTTCAAGTGAAAGGAATTAAATTTACGTTCAGTTCCTAAATGATAGGATTCAGTAGTTTCTAAATAAAAGGAACCAGTAGTTCCTAAGTAAAAGGAACCGGTAATTCCTAAGTAAATAGAAAATAAGAATTTAGATAGTTCCTAAAAAAAAAAAATTTAAGAATGATGTATATAGTTCCTATATGAAGAAACGAGTAGCTAGCTAGCTAGTAGCTAAGTGAAAGGAAACCAAAGAATCGACACGTTCCTAACTGATAGAAACTAAAGGAGCGAGTATTTGCTTTCCTGGAATGAAATTGTTGTAGTTACATCTAGCAAGACCGCTAGCTCAGATTAAGTGTGCATTAAGCCAAAGAGGTTTCAGGGAGTAAGATGATAAATGCGTCTTTTGTAGCTAGTCTGCGAAGCGGCAGATTTTAACTTTAGGTCCTTACTCCTTCTTAAGCCCAGTTAAGAACGAAAGGTGTTCAATGGTGCTGTTGTTGCCTGCTAACGTAAGATAAAAGATGAACAAGAATCAATTAACCAGTCACATCAGGTGTACTTCTTAAGAGTTGATTACATCTTTGTTTACAAATGCATGTTTAGATTTATGTACTGCAGTATATTCTTTGATTAACAAATTCCTAAAACTAACCTCGTAAAGGCACCCACACGTGCCTTAGGCTCAATATTTGTAGCCTTCTGTTGCCTGCTCCGTGGCCTTTTGGTCTTTTTTTTTTGTTTTTGTTATTGTTCCTGTGGCCAAAAACTTCTAACGAGTTTCATTTTCGGTTTTTGGGGCCTGTCAGTTGCCAACATAGCAAATTTTTTGTGATTTATATCACAATTTACTCGCATTTGTTAGTTGTAGTTGCATCGTTTCATTTCATTTCTTTTCTTTCCTCGGTTTGCTCCGGCTTTCATTTTGGTTCGCTTTGTTTGTCGCTACTTTTGCCGCTGCCTCTCTAGCTCTCCGGTTTATTGAATTACGACAGGAACTACCTGGAGCTTACCCAGTCCAACCCAAAAGGTATCGCTCGCCGACAACTGTCGATGATAAATCAACATGGTAACCTGAAAATTGTGCTTCATCTTTTGTGCGGCTTTTGTTGTTTTTTGATTGCTGGCTTTTGTTTCGAAAAATAACTTACGGTACGGGCCAGAACTTGAGTGAGCGGCTTTTGGTTAACAATATTTTAAGCCCTTTGTTTGCAGGGCCTTAATTCGGCAACCCGTTGCCCCCTCACCAAGCCTTAGTTTCATAAATAGCTGCTGCTGCTTTTGTTTTCGAGCGTTTTGCTTGAGTTATTTTTAATTTCATGGCTGCAATTTCTCAGTGTCAGTGCTGGTTGAGAAGCTGCTCCTGACACGCGCACGCATACACATACATAGATACTCACACACACACACACACTCACATATATATACACCCACGTAATCTTTAATGGAACAACCAGCGACTCATTAGCAGCTCTCTCGCTCTCTGGTCATCTGAGTGCTCCGCAGGGTATGCTACAGATATTTCAACTTGTGGAAAATTAAATTAGCGCTACTTCAATAATTAAGTGGCCGGCTTTAATGCTCCGTTTTTTTTTTTCGTCCCTACTTTAAAGCCGTCTAACATCAATCATCATGCACTTGGCCACAGGCAGCTTAAAATACATTACACATTCACATACACACATAGACAAACAGCTAAAGCCTACATTAGTCTACACTGGGAGAAATTCGAACAGAAAAAATTCAGTCTGTTCATACCTTTTAAGTACAACGCTCAAAACGGATTTTAGTTTTGCTAGGAATATTTTTTTTGTGCTTTTTAACTTACAACTAATTTAGGTTAGCTTAAGAGAGATAATAAAATATTCCTACATTTTTCTGTTCATCAAAATCTAAATCTTAAATTTTTAAACTAGTCACTAAAGAATCGTGAAATCATATTTTCGGATTTTCAACAATTTTTAAATAAGATTTTTGTGGCTCATTTTGCAGACAACATGTTTTCATTTTTAGAATGAAAGGATTGATTTTGAGATCAACGAAAGTTCAAGATTAAATAAGACTGGATTCTGATCTTCGGATTTCCAACAATCAAAAGATAATCTTTTAAGTTTATAAATTTTATTTCAATAATATAAATAATTTTTTTTTTTTTTTTAATTTAAAAGAAATGCGATATGGGATACATATATTTTTAAATTTTTTTTTCATCATTGAAGTTTTTTTTTAGCTCATACTTATTAAAGCAGTTTAGTCCAGAAATGTGTTTTTCAAAATTTAAATTAAAAATAGTAGTATATTACATAGATATTACATATTTCTGAAATTAAAATTAAGCTCAGACTCCAAAAAAATTCATGATCTTCTAAAAGGAATTTAATTTAGCGAAATTTTTTATCGACCTACTTTTGCCACCCATATAAGGTAATTTTGGTATACGTATTTTTTAAAAGTTAATTGCATACCATAAGTTTGAAAAAAAAGTGTTTTACGAATACTAATAATATAAAAATAAGTATTTGCATATTTAGAAATCAGTTGGTTTTTATTCAAAAAAACATACGTTTTTTTGCAAAGTTTTTAATTTCCAAGGACAGCACGAACAAAATCGTACTAAAAAAATTCTAAGCGATCACTTTATATTCCTTTCGTAACTAATACCATCATCTTTATTATTATTATTTATATTTATCGTAAAATCAGTCGTAGCACTATAAACCCTATTAAATCAATTACAGATTTTAAAGAAATTGACTTCAAAAAAAATTTAATCTTTTGGATAAGTAAAACCGCTGATATTGAAGTAGTACAAGAGACGTCATCATTATTGGCCATTAAGTAGAATTTAACATAAATTTTAGATTATATTCCTTATTATGTCATGGAAGATAAGTTTATTTTATTGAAATGAAAAATATTTTTTACAGTCCAAATCCATTTGTATTGCAAATGAATTTGTCGAAATCTAAGGAAACGGACTAAGTGCTGCCTGTCTATCTAACTTTTGTTCCAGACTCGTAATTCTCAAAGAGTTAGTCTACTTAAAGTTTTTTGTTCGAAGATGCATAATTTTTTTCACTTTAGCTCAAGAAATGTGCTCAATTACTCTTAAAAAAGATTTAGTCGCATTAGTAGCGGTCACCATATTTTGAGCTTTAAAAAACTACAGCAATGCTTAAAAAACATAAAACTTTAAATTTTTTCTCTCAGTGCACAAAGCGCAGAGGGCTGGCAAAAGAGACACAAGTTGCACAAACACAAATTTTGGGTATTTTACCCAGAGGTTCTATGATAACTGTGCTTTACAACGACTTTGCTGCAAATATGTCAGAAAAGATTTATGACCAAGTTTAAAGGCAAATACACAGATATATACACTCACACAAAATACACACAGACTCACACACTCATATGAGATTTGCAGCAATTTGTGCGTTTTTATGGCTACTGCAGCTGATACAGAGCACTGGAAACGAAAAAGACAGGAACTCAGATCAACAGAGACAGTTTTTAGTATCTATCCGTCCTGTCCAAGCAAACAAATTTAGTTTTAAATGGAGCTCAGCTCATCCTTCCTTTTCTTCTTGTAGAGTTGGCAAGCGGCTTTAAGACGCTTCACTGACTCCCTGACTGACTGATTGACTGATTTGTTTAAATAAATGTGCCCGGAATTGCCAAAAGGTTTATTGATTTTATAGTTATATTGACTGGCGTTATTTTTTTTGTGGCCAAGCTGACAGCAGGGCATTGGCCAAAGGCGTCGAAAAAACACTCAGGCATATATACACACACACACACACATGAATATATACTAAAGTTATGGACCGGCATTTGACATGCATGTGATTGATGATTGATGTCAAGTAAAGGCCAAGTCATGGGCATTTGGCCAACTTCGTTTGGCTTGTTAGTGGCCCGCATATTAATGTAGAACCATTTTATATGTTTAGTGCCTGCACGAGCAAATATTCTACTATATGATATGTTTTGTATGTGAAACTAATAGTTTTGCAAATGCTGATCATATTAAATTGATTGTTGATTAAAGTTATAGAAACAAGCTATAAAATTGGCCAACAGCACACTTTTTAAAATGTAGCTAATAAATGCGCATACGCCTTGTTGGCTGTGTGGCATTTTGTGAACATTAATTAGCCGTAACTTCACGATGCCTACCTAAAAGCTTGGGTGAAATCAAAATTTTGATGCACACATTTTATAAAATAAAGTGTGAAATAAATAAATAAAATATAGTGTGAAGTTATCGATAGCTGGCCAGTTGGTGTACTATTTAAACAAACCGCAATATATAAGTAACAATTAGACGCTTTTATTGCGGTTATATACAATTATTTACTGGCACATTATTGTAATAGTTTCAAAATGTTGATAGTTCCACAAATAATAACACAGGTCAACATGGTTTAGTTGTTGGAAAGCTAAGGGTCATTTCCGAAGTAATTTGCTGCTTAGAATCCGAATCCGGGGTCAGAATTGGAATTGGAGGTGAGGAAGCTAACCTTGAAGCTGCTGGCGTTGTTGCAGCCTGCGAGCAACAGACCTTACACGGAATGGCACGAGCATCGGACTTGGGAAAAGAGCTTGCAACCCGATCCCCATGATTTCCGTTGCTGTAGCCCTTGCCAAGCTTAGCATTCTACGCAGAACAGCAGCTGTACGCGAAGAAGAAGACAATTCCAATGGTTATACGAGGCCCCATTTGAGTTTCGCGGCTCCCGGAGCGTTAAATATTGAGTCACGACAACGTAAGGCATCAAATGACTACAAGTCGAATTAAAAAAGATTCAAATGGACCCTTTAGAAAATTGTACCTTTCCCACTGGAGCACATATACGCTAATAAACTCTGCTTTTTATCAAAATTTTAGTAAATGAGCACCAACAAGAATGCACAAACTTCTGGAAATACAGCTATTAAAGAGTTATAAACAAATATAATAAAAAAAAATTAAGCATAAATGAAAAGTTGAATATTTCAAGGGAATAACGACCTTAATATTACGTTATCCATGATCGGGATTTTGAATTTGGATTTCCTCATCAAAAATAAAATTGCATAATCGAAAAACCGCATAAGACAAACGGTCTTCATAGACACATAACTTTAGACTCAAATGTCTTATTCGATATGGAATAACGATTGGGAATTAAGATTAATACCTCAATATCTCATTAGTCCCACAAATAAATTTCACTGATTTATGATGCTGATTTATTTAAGCTAAACTTAACTTCATACCAAACTAACCGTAAATATTTTACTACTTCTTCCCATTCAAAAACTAAAACGAATTCAAAATGACACTTAAATGGGAAACAGTTCTATGAAAAATATATCTTTCCTTTAAATGTAACATTAATTTTTCATGTGATAATTCATTGTCAAGCCTTTATAAAAGACTACTCAAGTTGCTCCTTTGCTGTTGACCACTATACTTCCACCCACTGACTGAACACCAAGAGCATCACGTAATAATGTCAATCGATTGATTAAACGATTGACCAAATGGCCATTGCTCACTGTTTGTGGCCTTATAAATTATCAAAGAAAATGCTTTGGCGTATGGATAAACATTAGGATTTAAGTATGTGTTCTCTCATGGTTGGGAAAAGAACTTGCAACATGTTGCCGCATATGGCAACCAAACCTCCCATAGTATGCAAAGTAATCAACTGGTATAAAGCTAGTGAAGAGTATATTCGATATAATCGATAAACATAAACATGCCAAGCGAAGGCTTTAAATTTAACGCTTTTATGCGACATTTTTATATATGTTGCTCTTGATGACCAGAAGATATCCAACACTAATACATATGCAGTCATGTGTGAATATGTGTGTGCGTTTGGGTTTATTTATGTGAGTCACTGTGTGGCATTTAATGTGCCATGACAGTGAGTACAACTAATTTTCGTCCCAGTCCCTTTCTTTTGTATATTACTTGCTCTTTGCCTTTTGTCCATCACGTTGTCCATTGAGTTGTCCATTGATGCGAGGCAAACATTTCACTGTCTATTGCAATGACCGTCGGCACATGTCGTTCCTGTCATGTGACAGCTAGCCAAGGCAAAAATGTCATTATGGCATGTTGCCTTGCCACATGCCAAGGCAAAAGTTGCTTGCCGGAAGTGCAATGCCATGACGCACATCCTTCTTCTACAGCTCAATATAGCTGTGCACCATTTCCACTGCTCAGCGGAACGAATCGCTATTGTTGTACCTTTGGGAACTACCTCTGCGCGGCTCCGTTCTGCTAAAGTCCACATTGCATACATATTTTATGCATCCGTCATTCTTGGCTCCTTAAAAAGCATTCAAAAAAAAAAAATGAAAGCTTCTGTTTGCAAGCGTCAAATTATTTTGATCAGCATATTTTTAAGTACTTTACGCTTTGCAGACATTTTGTATGCTCTTTTAAAGGCAATCTTTCATATGTTACAAATTTGGCCATCGACAAAATTCATAATTTTTTAATCCTTGGGACCAATGAGGCCAAAATCTACTGTACATAGCAATGTTAAATTAGTATATACCATATATTATTATAATATTTCATATATTATTATATTAAAATATATTATTGAACAAATTTTGAAAAGACAGGATCTACAACGCAATTCTTTTACGAAGCAAGGAAGTCAGATCTATCTTTGAGTTTAAAAATTTCGTTGATTTTTCGGCCATAAGCTTCGATTTTTTATTTTTATGATTTCAGTAATTTTTGAACCAAACAATATTATTTTTTTAATTTGTTCATGTTTGTCTTTATATATTATTAATAGGCAGTGCTCCGAAAAACAAATCCCAATATTTTAATCGCATTCGTTTTGAAGCTCAATTTCCCATTACTCTGTTTCAAGTGAAATCAAATCGAATTGGAAAAATAGGTTCAAAAGTGCACGAAATATAAGCTGAACAATTGTTTAAAATATTCTTTAAAATTCCAAGATTCTTTTTATGCTAATTTCAAGTTAGATATTTATTAATAAACATTTTTAACTAATTTTTTTCTTAATCAACCCAAAACACAGCAAGCACTACTCAAAACGATTTTCTTACATACATTCATATGGTTCATGTCATTCATACAAAAATGCTCATGTCTTGCATAAGTGGTTCATGTCTCGCATAAACCACATTCCCCTTTTAATAAGAGTAGCATAGTCGTAGTTTATTTCACTCCAAAGGCGTAACAATAAGTAAGCATAGTATGAGAAGATATTGGCAGCAAAAAATGTCGAAATTATTTTCACCGGATCACTGACGACTCTCCTTCTAGCATTGGTATTGGCATTAGTTCATCAACTAATTTTACTTGGCGGCGAAATATTAAAAAATCCGCATATACAAACATTAACCCGTTATTCACGAAACCTGAGGGTTAGATTTTTCCAGAAATTACCAAAATCAAAAAAATTCATTCATTGACCTGCCATTGCCGCCACTTGGAGGCGCAGTTTTCTATTTTCTAATTTTTTTTGTAAATGTTTTAGAGCTTTCTGAAGCTTTACTAATTTTGCGGTAAGCTCTCTAATGCTTGATTAACCCCATTTATCTACGCGTATTGGATAAGATTTCTTTTGTTGGTCAGGTCTAGTACACGGTTTTTGGGCACTGCAACAGTATTTCAGACGCAGTCAAAAGTTCTCCATAGTCTCATGGCTCTCTCCTAAAAGACATCAATTCAGGTGCCTTCACGGTCCGTATTCAGCTTTTCTGCCTCCTTGCCATATTTACCACCTTTTAAACACGTTTTTAAAAGCAACTACTTACATGATTCGAGTCCCCAAAAAAATAAAGTTTCCGAAAAGAAATTTTCTTAGATCTGTCCTGCCAATATCCACCTTAAAAAGCGGTGTACCTCATCTATTGCCCTTTTAGGTATGAAAGAAAAAAGTTAAGCTACCAGTCTTTTTTTGGTTTGTAGCTAAGGTTGTAATGTAAAATCAAAGAATATAACAAAATTTCGATAGTAGCCATGTTTCTGTAGGATTGCTTTTTTAGTACGGGTGTAATTTCTCTTACTAAGTTGGTACCTATATTGATAATACACTAAATGATGAGTTCCTACGTCTAGTTCAGATAGTTTTGAAATCTTAAAAGCAATTAAAATAGTTGTTACATATATTTAGAGGTTTGCACACAAGTACTTACGCTTTTACACAAAAAGGTTTATTTTGAACATTTTTGTAATGTACATAAGTTTTTAGCCATGTGGAACAAACGACAAAACTTCCAGAGTATATAGACATTGGTGCAGCAGAATAAATTTTTAATTTGGAACTTTTTTTTCGGCGCACTTCGATTCGATTTTGTCATTAAAAAGTTTTTAGCGAAATAATAAAGTTTGTCAGCGCGCGCAATGGAATAGGAGGCCTCCTACTCAGACTACGTTCCAGACGTTAAAGATATGATCTCCCCAATGGGCAATGGGCGATGTTGTTCGAAAAAAAAAAAATGTTTTCCTGTGCCTTGCAAAATGTGCAAGGACATTGGCGCATAGCGGCGGCCTGCGCGGGCTGAACGGAAGCGGAAGGAACAGGAAACAGCAGGCAAGGAAATGACGGACAGGCAATGGGCGTTGGGCCATGGTCCCAGTGCTACCAGCGGCAAACACAATCTCAACATGGTTTTGGATAGGCATAACATGGACAGGCACGCAAATGAAGCTGCCATACGGTGCCACGCATAGTAAGGCCAGCTGTACTGTATGTAGATTCAGAGTCATTCGAGCTATGAAACAAGTTTTTATGGCCAGACCATAATATTCATATCTTGAAGTGCTGTGTATCATTTTGAAAACGTAATTTCAAATCGTTTGTAACAGATAAGATTATGTACTAACGATTTTGCTCGGTTTTCATATGAATAGTGCAAAATTAATGTAATTTAAAATTTATATAAATACTAGGGGGCTCTGCCCCCTGCGTGCTGTGCACGCCAACCCCCGTCTTTTTTCTACAATTCAAATTATCCTGATTATAATATTCTAAGTATACCTCTTTACTTCCATTATTTACTTCCTATATATATTTTAAAATACCCTTTACCATCCCAGGACGCTCCTCGAATTCATAAAAATTAAAACAATAAACCTTAATCGCTATATTACTTTAAATTTATTTCAGTAAAAGTACGAAAATCAAATAATAATGGGTTAGAGTTCAAGCACCTTTTTATATACGATATTTTTGGTTTTGTTATTAGGCGCCACATACAAGCATGCCACATACAATTGACCATGAGAAAAGCATTCATTTTCAAAGTTCAGCCCACAAACACTCAAGGATTGGTCTTGTGATTTGTTAATCGTCATGGCGAATGCCAGGCAAATCGGAAATTGAACTATTTTAAACTCAAAGGGATCATCTGATGCGATCATCGGAATTCTCGGAATCAGAACTTCCTCACCTTTAAATATTCCATTGAGTATCGTCGCGTGAATCAAATTCATAATCATACATAGTTTTGGTTGATTTATATTTCGAGGCAAGATGATTACGGCGCCATCCTTTAATTTTAAATTGTGCGGTGGTAAGCCAGGCATATCCAAGGAGTTTAAAAATTCAGTTGGATAATTGGTGGCTTCGTCTTCGTTTATTACACAGTCAATAGATTTGAATGAATACAAAGTACCAACAATTTGATTACAAAGTTTAAATCATCTACATCTTTATTTTAAGCCGCTAAAATTACTCGCTCACTCAACCATTCGTTATTTTTATGGTTAGCAACTATGTTCGGGAATACTTTGCTGATGAGCTCCTCTTTCGATGAGACAAAAGTGCAAAAATTCAGAGGAAATGAAATCAATCCACTCGATTCATCGACAGGAACACGGCCATTACCAGGAGTCAGCAATTTCTTTGAAAAATCTTGAGCAGATGGATCCTTTGGCAAACCAACTCTCATGTTTGCTGTTAGTTGAAGTTTCTTCAAATAGCGCTACAGATAAGAAGATTTGAGGCAAGCGTTTATTTCATCAGCAGCAGTCGATCTTGGAATGATTGGCAGTGTTTGCCGGGAATCGCCAGACAATAAAATCATTGCGCCTCCAAAACATCTCGAATCAATGCGCAGATCTTTCAGTGTTCTATCAAGTGCAGATGATGATTTTAGACGCTACTAAAAGTTTGGCTATTGCAGAGTTTTTCGCAATGTTACATGTTGGTTGTTCAATATTTTCAAAGTTTAACGGCAATTTGAATGCTGAATGAGCCGTACGGCATCCATCTAACAATGTGGCTGCTATTCCAGAAGAAGCAACTGCTACCGCAATGTCGGATCTCACACGAACAGTGGCCAAATGAAATGTCTTCCCAGTTCCACCGTGGGCATCCAGGAAAAATACGCCACCATTTCTATCTTCAATTGCCTTCATTAATGTATCATAAGATTCCTTCTGTTTGGGATTCAAGAGGTACATTTGTTTGAACTGAATGGTATAGTTCATTACGATCATAATACCGTTCACGCTCCAACTCTCGATTAAATGCGTCATTGATTCCACGATCTGGCGCTGGCAGTCCTAACTTGACTAACAAACTGCCGCAAATGAGATAACATATGTCTTCGATCAATAGTAAAGCCTGGTTATACATCTCCTCATTTGCCTCAAGTTCGGGATTTCTTAAAGTATATATATATTCTTGATCAACATCAACAGCCGAGTCGGTATAGGCAAGCCTCCATATTAGTAAAAGAATCTCAGAGACTATAAGACCTATAGAGCTGAATTTTTACCAAAAGATGCGCATAATAGTGACGCAGATGAAGATTTTCGATTTATGTCGATATTTGACCCCCAGCCTCCATAAGAGAATTTCGCGGTTTAGTTCTTTATATATGATTTTCTTTTCGATATTTTATGCGTTACTCTGTTAACCAGTGTGGAGACGAATCCATTTGGGATATCCCATTAGGGATTTTTTTTTTATATGGCTTTGTCATTCCGTGCGAAATTTTTTTGCATTTGAGATATCCCATTAGGGGTTTTTTTTTTTATATGGTTTTGTCATTCCGTGCGAAATTTTTTTGCATTCTGCGTATGAGCCTTTAAAAAAAAGGTTTGTGTCAAAGATTTTTTGTACTAAAGTAGCGCAAGCTTTCTTAGTTGTCAGTATAAGATTGAGGTTCTTAAATTATTATTTTTAAAACTAACCCCGAAAAATCTTGATTTAAAAAAATCTTAAACTAAAATCTTTATGTCGAATTGTGAACAATCTTGAAACAAGCTAGATCTGGCTAATTTCAACAATTTGTTGTCATTTGTAGAATGGAAAAACTTCTCTTGAGACCGAAAAATCTGAAAGTTAAAAATGCTTAAAATTAAATAAAAACAGGTAAAAAAATTTAAATCTCGAACAAAATTTAGGAATTTTAAACGATCTTGAAATAGATTCTAAGAATATTAAATTAAGATTTTTAAAATCTTCTTTTATTCCTATAATTTGTAAGTTTTTTTTATTTTAAAATAAACTTTTTATTAACTTAGACAAACTTATTAAAGTCAACGGAATAACTAGATCTAAATTAAAGTTTTTCTTTTCAAACCTATATATTTTTTCTATCTACAAAATAAATTTAGTTTAATTTGTTTTTGTATTTACTCTTTTGCTTACTCTAAAATTGGACGAATTTATAACGAAGTCATGTTGGTATAAGGGTGATGCATTAAGTGGCAGAAAGTCCCTGAAGCCCTAGACAATAATTTTGGAACTTGGGCCACGGGCTGGAATGTATAAACGATTCTATCATTCTTTTTCATGTTTCCCTAGGCTAGTTTATAAAAGATAAAATTAGTCATTGCATCAAATTCTGCAAGTAATGCAATGTTTCAAAATTGTGAGAGTTCGTGTGATTTTTTCCCACTTTCAGAAAATTTTAAGAAAACATAGACAATTCTGCATTTCTTGCCCCCTGTCGACAGGCCTGGCATAAAAAGTGAACTTTTCTTCGTTCAATAGGCTCACATGAGTCTATATAGGGGTTCTTTCATGCTTTGCAAAATGTTTTTGAAATATCTTATCGTCTTTGGGACTTCTTAGCAAAAGTGATGCAAATTTTTTTAGTTTTGGCAATTTAAAGTTCCCGAAAGAATTTTTTTAAATTATTTCATCTAATAATACAAATTTTCAACCTCAAATGGGTAATGAAAACGAAAGAGGTCGGTCTAATGTCAGTTTTGTAAGCTAAAAAAATCTTTTCACTTTTTGGGGATGCTACACCCCGTCCTTCAACACTGTAAAAATTTAGAAAAATATTATTATGTCGCAACTATAACTGGCCCACCAGTTGAGGGATCTTATTCATTTCCTGCTAGTTGTTAGACACGAAATCACTTTACACTAACTATATATGCATACCCTTTTACCCCAAGTGTAAGGCATAAAAAGGAAACATCTTAAATTATTTTACAAATTACTTGTTTATAAACGCAACCCATCCATATTCGCGTTTGTTCGTCTCTAAAGCATATGACGCCCGAATACGCCCAAAACGTCACTAACTAACCTATCTACCAAAACTTATTGCTTAGTGCCTACAATGTATATTAATCCCCGGATTAAGGTGTTGTCGGGTCTTAATGCAGCTGTCACACGCCTCTTAATTGAATTATAGGTGCATGCAACTAGCATTTTGTATTATTCAATCAACCCATTACAACTGCGTGCAGTGGCACCGCACCACACGACGTATGCGCAATGCCTTTCGAGACCAGCCACGCAATTTATCAACACACTAGCTTAACTCCAATGAGTACGTGTGAGTGTGAATGAGTGTACGAGTGAGTTTGAGAGTGTGAGAGTCAGTGTGTGGAAGTGCATGGAATTTCTACGTTATGAATTACATTTCAATATGCTTCAACGTGTTCATCATTTATTAAACTAACTTGGCTCAGTGCCACCCAAAATACCAATAGAAAGCACAGCATCGTCGACATTTACGACATCCTTGACAATGTCTACGAGGGTGTGGTGAGCGGAGGGCACCGTAAGAGCTGGAACTGCATAAAATTGCAGGATGTTTGAATACTGCATATTCAGTTGATTTCAGTGGCAAGTGCCGTTTGCAATTTCCGGTTGCCACATTTGTCTAAATGGAAATTTATGCAGTACTTGACATAGTTAATGCCTTATTTATAAGTGAGTGTATGTGTGTGTGCTTGTGTGTTTGGGCATATTCATACACGAGTGAATACACGTGTCGTCAGCAGCAACTAAGCTTAGCCTAATGATACAGTCATTCATACATTCATTTCTTCATTCGTCCATTCCTTCATGCGCTCTATCAGTCATTCATTGATTCACTGATTCATTCATGAATTCTTTTCTTTTGCTTCTACGATCTTAATTAATGGCGTTTCATCGATTGGTTTTCACCAACCACCGCAACTCACATTAATCATACGCTCCGTTAGCCAAAATTCGCCAACAATAATGATTACCTTTTTCTCATAGCTCGTTGGATTTTATTTTGGTTTATTTTGACCAGTTCGTAAACAGTTTTCAAAAAAAAACTTTTTGCAGCAAGTTAAAAGTTTTAGACGGTGGCCATGGCATTTTGTTAAAGTTTTTCTTATGCTGCAGTTGCTGCAACTGTACTCCCTTTTTTTGCACTCTTATAGAGGTTATATCTTGCTAAGCCATTTAAAATGCGTTGGCAAAGGTTAAAGGGGTAGGGTTAGGGTTTCTACTTACCTGACATTGGTAGCTGTACGCAGCAGCTAAAAAAGCCTTAAAACAAAACATTATGAAAAATCAACACATCGCGAAAATAAATTTATTCTTTCAGAAAAAGAACATTTTTTTCAAAAGTAATAAATAAATTTCAGATAGATTGACCATTATGGTCAAATTGGATTTCAGGTGTCTAATTTGTAATTATATAGTTGTCCGATTCATACCAAATTTTGTAAAGATGTGTATATAATTTTCTTAAATATTTTAAAGAATAAATTTTATGAAAATTTGTGGAAAAATATCTTAGATTTGGGCGAAACCAGCCAGATAGCAGTTTTATACAGAAGTTAAAAAAAAAAAAAATATTTTAGATAAAACTAAAAATTATTTTTATATTAATTTTGATTTGTGGCATATTTATCTACAAAATAAAATTATCCGTACAAAAATATCAACATTTTTTCAGAAGTTATTAATTAATCGCCGCTAAATCAGCCATTTCTCCCACTGTGCATCGGCTGAAAAGTCCGCTATAAAGCATATTTATTTTGGCATTTGACTTTATTCATCAAGATTGTTCCCTTGAAGAGCGATCAAATCTGGGAAAAGGTATCTTTCGGTACCTTTTTGAAAGACCGATTTGTCGAAGTCCTTAAAAGTTGAGTTTGTTTTATCCGCCGTTATATAGTTACTTTCATGAAAAACGGACGCTTTCTATACCAGGACTTTGAACTGAAAGTGTGTAACAAAAAAACTGTTCCAAATTCTTCTTGGAAGTGCTTAGGGAATTACCATAAAATATTCAGCTATTATAGAAGCATAGTAAAAAAGGCGGGTTCGCCTCCTGCGTGTTTCGTATACTATAGGGGCTTTTAAGCTGATTTTAAGATATTCCGACAAATACGTTGCATCCTAACGTATTGTAATAAAGTTTGCATGGAAAATAAAAAAGAGGTTGTAAGGTGCTATATAGAAAAGTGATGAAAGTTGGTGACCCACAAAAAAAAAAAAAATAACTATTTTGGACTACAATTTTTTTAAACATGAAATTGTTGGTTTCTGCAGTTTTTTGATGAGGAGGACTTGAAAAGATACAACTTTTCATCCGATTTTACTTAGAAAAAAAAATAAATACTAACTTTCGATCGGGAAACTTTTACAGTTCAGGCGAAATTTTCTGACGAGGAAATTAGGCAGTATAGATGGATGTAAATCCACGAACGTAAACTGTTTGCAGGTAATGCGAACAGATAGTCAAAGGGGCAGATAAACGAAAGGAAGACATCCATGTCTACATCGATTGATTAAATTAATAATATAAGGAAAAAGCTTGTCAGTTGGGACACCATCGCTTTTTTGGCTGTATCTCGACATTGAATACACATAGGCATCAATGTAAATATGCCGTTGGAAAGAGAAAAGAAAGAGCTATAATCCACAATAAGCAAATCATTTGAAATTTAGAAAAATAAGCATTTTACAGACAATTGTCAAAAGTGATTGAAAACGACCGCCAAAAAAAGGCTTGTAAGTTGACACACCTGCAAAAATTGCTGAAAATTTTAGAAAACTGAAATAAAAACGCATGATTGTTAAAATTTATGAAAAATTTATTGATTTTAAATTTAGCTGAGCATTAAATTGAACTTAAAATAACTAGAAAAATTTTACTTTCCAGAGAAGTCAAAATTGTGGTTTTTTTTGATTGGTTTTTCTTGGTCGCCATACTAAAAATTTGTATGGAAAATATTGAAAAAACATATGCGAAAATGGCAGAAAAATGCACTAAAAACAATTCAAATTAGTATAAAACATAGCATTCCAGCACATATATTTTCCTTGATTTTTTATTTTGATTTGATCACTTTTTGAACGCAATCAAAAATAATGTTTCTCATTTTCCGATTTCCTTAAAAACAATTTTTATATTTTTATACACAACCAATTCGTTTTTGAGTCTGTCTGTTCGCATCAAAAATACATTAAAATTGTTTACGGCGTATTTCCCATCGAAGACAGGTGGGATTTTGGTGTTTTCATTGCTGGAACATCAAAATCGACCAGGTGTGCCAACTTACAAGCCTTTCCCCTATTAATAATTGAGGCCCTTTGTTCCATCTAGGAACCACGGGAATAATATAAAATTTAAAAAGCCAAGAACCTAACGAGATACTAATTTCGTGCGGCTAATTGAATAAATTTTGTTCTTTCATTTTTTGCCTGCTTCCGATTTCAAATTTTTTGTTGTCGACTTCATCTAATATCGTTCTTACTCTTAGCTCTGAGCCTAACGATTACTTCATATTGTTTACATTTTTGTTTGAAAAAATATTGCAAATATTTCATTATTTTGTCGTTTAAATAAATTTACACAGTAATGGGCCATGAATTTGTTGGGTACGACAGTAAAAATTTCATCATTTGATATGATTCTAAATATCTCACTTATTAGTGTATTAGAACTTTCTAGTACTAAAAGTTGAATTTTCTCTTCATTTTACTCATTAACAGTTTTCATTATGTTCTCTTGAGCTTGACGAATTTGTCGTCGCTTACTTTGTAGCACCTTTCAGAAAAGTTTGCTTAATTAAAAAAGATTTAGTTAGTCAACTATTTAATTATTTTTATACATTTAATTTAATCTTAAATTTCAAATGCAAGCTGCATTAATCTAATTTAGAATGCTGTTGGCTTAAAAACATTTATTTATGCCAAACTTGTTGAAATTTCTAAAACACCAATGACCTTTTGGCTTATTTACCTCCATAAATAGTTTGTTAGTTCTGCAGACAGAAAAGCAAATACAACAACTGTAAAAGGCTTTTAATAATAAATTTATGTACCGAGCAATCAATGCATACAATATGCATGCAAGTAGTACATAAGTTTGTACGTATTATTTGTATTATGGATAATTTTATCAGAGGCGAATAAGAAATAAAAAATGAGGGGCCCAGTTCGTAAGTAAGTAGTAAAATCAAAACTTCTAGATTAGAAATGGGAACAGAAACGCAAAATAAGTAAGTAAATAGTATAAAAATTACAATTCTTTATATTGGAGTTTCCAATTTTCCGAATAAGAATTTTCATTTTTAGAATGAAGTTCAATAACGGTGATAGGGTAAAATATAAAAAACATCGTCCCGTAACGAAATGCGCTAAAAGCATACAAAAGGATAGCTGAGTTGCTAGAGTATTTGCTTCAACACTTAAATTTAGGTAGGAGATTCGGTTCTTGGTCAACAAGTTTCTCTTTATATTTTTTATTAAATATTTATATTTATATGAAATAAATTTACTATTTTTTGCATAATTTTATTTAATGCTTAGCATATGTTTTTTATGAGGCCCTATGTCCCGCTGGGGATACCAGGAATTGGGAGAGAGAGATATGTTTTTTTTTAAGTGTACAATTCGTATTATTTAATTAGTATTTTTTATATAATTTTTAATAAACCAATACTTTTTCTAAAATATTAAATTAATCTTTTTAAATTTTTTAGTATTAATATTATTATTTATTACATAATAATAATTTAATTTTTATTTAAAATGTTAAATATATTTTTTATATATCGTATAATTCCCATTTTGGTAAATTTTTTTAAATTAGGTACTATTTTGCATATAACTGTTTTTATTTATTTACATATTAACCATGTTGTATAATTTTATAAAACAGACTTAATTATAATAGAATATAAAGTACATGCGTATATAAAATACACAAGCTTCAGTCATTTGCCTTGTAAGAGAATAAGCAAAAGAAAATTCATTCCTGATGAGGGTCCTCTATTTACACGAAAGTTATTTTTTGTATAAATAAATAAATAAAGGAAATCCTAAAAATGTTAACTGGTACTAAACTTTTTATTTAAAACAGTAATCCAACAATTAGAAGGTCATTAAATCAGTTTTCTACTCTACCAAATTCGCGTACTTCTATGCTTGCAAAATTCATTGCATCATGAAAGTAAACAATTATTTCAAAAAATTATAATACAAAAAAATCGAGGCCCAATAGAATTTTCGGGACTTAAGGGATTTTCGACAATTTAGAAAAGTCCTGCTCATCCCGATTTTCAAATAAACTTCAAACAGATGTCATTTATACTGATTTTAGTAAGGCCTTTGTTTAAAATGATTCATAAACAAATGTTTTTGCTGTAAATTTAAACAATTAATGATTCCACTTCGAATCTTTTACTTCAGGATGATTTAAACTCTCTTCATAACTGATGTACGTTTAACCGTTTGAACTTAAACCTTTTCTAAATGTATGTACATTAAACGCTGGTCAAAAGAATTCAACGATCCGTATACGACCCAGGTTCTATATTCTGCTCTCGTTCGTTCAGGTCTTGAGTACTGTTCCTATGTTTGGTGCCCTCAGGACAAAAAATATCAAGCACGGGTTGAATCTGTACAGAAACAGTTTCTCCCTTTTGCTCTACGTAGCTTAGATTGGGACCCCATTATCCGATTGCCTCCTTATGCCAGAAGACTTCTCCTAATTGATCTTCCATCATTGGAAAATCGTAGGATTGCTCTTAACGCTATTTTTTTGCATAAGCTTATAACGGGTTACATTGATTCCCCTTTCCTACTTGGGCAGCTTTTTTTTAATATTCTTAGACGCTCCTCTAGGAATTTTGTTGCACCCTTATCTCTTAAGAGATGCACTACCAAGTATGCTTTACATGAACCTTTAGAGTTTTATGTTGGCGCGCTTCTTCTCAACTGAACTTTCTCCTTCCGGTTTGATGCGAGCCTTTTTGAATCACCTTGTATCCAACTAACATCTTCGACCACTCTGCCTGTGGGTAGGGGTACAGCATGCCTCAGGACAATTACAAATTCCCCCAACGGGTCGGAGTCCGTTTATTTTCTTTATTGCTGGTTCAATTCGTTTTGCCACTGACCACAATTGGCTGTGGGTAGGGGCATAGCTGATCCTCGGGCAAATAAAATTCCCCCAGCGTGTCAGTGGAAAAATACCTAATATTAATTTTTTTTTACACTAATCAACTGTATATATTGTATATTGATCTTCAAATAAATAAATAAATCCCGCACGTTTTAAGAGTTTTTCTCTTTTCTCTTTTCCTTCGGAATTCCTAAGTAATACTAAGTAATACAATAAACAACTCAACAAACATTACACGGACTATGCTGCTATATGTTTATTTATTTTGGGAACTCTGGTGTTGCCGAGCCCCCATCTTAACCCACCCAACCTATGTCTAATCATAAACAGCTTGGCCGTCTATTTTGACCCTAAAACCACCTATTGGGTTTTCATGTTACTACTAGCCCAATCATATCCTACTCAGAGTGAATACACAGAACGTTTAGCAATTAATATTAGAGACGGTATAATTTCAAAAAAATTACTTCATAAATTTGGGCATAAAACGGCTTAGCATTAATCCTTAAAATATAAATAAGGTTTACAATTTTTAGTGCTTACTTATATACATATGTTACTTTTTATAATTATAATAATTTCATGGTTTTTAGGTTTCTTTTCAAATATTTTTTTTTTACAGGGGCCCTACAAAGTATTAAATCATACACATATATATATATTTAAATGGTTTCAAACAATTCTACTGGCCGTTTTTGGCTCATATACACTCACTCATACAACGCCGAATCCTTGAGCTCAATGATTTTTGGTTTGTTGAGAACCTTTTTAGGAAAATCAAATTGATTAGTAGTAAAAAAAAATTATTATCAATATTACTATATATGTATACGTATGTATATAAACATTGCAGCACACGGCTTTTCAATACTTCATACTTAGATACAATTTTCTTTATAATTTAAAACGACAAAAGGAGGAGAACATTTAAAAATACATTTTTTTTTCTTAAACTACATTATGAGCAAAACGACAAAAAAAGATCATAAGTTTTTGCGCGTTATTAAGAGAAATCAAATTAACGAAAATGACTAAAACAGTATTTGCGCGCAAGAGAATCTTTACAGACTCGAACAGAGCTTACGCTCCAGATAAAGATTGTGAGTGCGTTTACCAAAGGTTACATGGCGTGTCTTTTTCTGGCAGTACGTAAACAAATCAATTAACTAATAAAGCCTAACAGAGCTGATTTTTGTTTATATTAACACAACTTCTGCTGTTACTTGCGGTTCTTTTATTTTTGTTTACGACCATATGATCGTAAACAAATTAATAAGTTGTTGTTGTTGTTTCTGGCGGGCGCGCAGCCGCTGTTAGTACTGCTGCCGATCTGCTGATGTACTAGTTGTTGTTGTCGGGGCCGCCCTCGCTGGTGCGGCTTAGGTTGTTGGTATTGCTTCGTGCTTAGTTGTCGTTGCTGCCAACGCAGCTTTCGCTGCATTTGTTGTAGCCGTTGTTTTATGCAGCCGCTGTTAGTTACAGCCGCAGATATTATTGTTGTAACTGTTGGTGCTGAAGTTGTTGGGGACACAGTAGCTACGGCCACTGCTCTCTTGGTGGTTGTCGCTCAGATGGTCGTTGTTGTTGGTGCAACGATTGTTGTTGTAAGTGCAGCTTTAGTTAAGCTGCTGTTGCTTGTATAGTGTGGCTTAGGTTTTATCCTGCATCCAAAAATAATGATGCAGCTGTCCAGGAAGTCGTCTTGCGGGATTTTCTAGTTACGACTAGCAAGCAGCCTGCGGGGGGGTTCTTTGACTCCTTCTGACGGACATCCAAACTATGCACAAATAAAAATAAAATCCCCAATGCCAATTGCGGAAAGAAAAATAAGAAGATAACCATAAGAAAACCCTTAATAGAAAAATTAAAGAAAAGGAGAAGAAAGACTTAGTATTACCATGATGCACACACTTTTATGAGCTATGTAGATATTATCACAGCTCTCGCTCTACACCCACCCTACCATGATTTTCCGATGTGCGCATTTGTGAGGAAAATCCCAAAACATATCAATCACTTCATTTTAATTCACTTCCTTACTTTCAGGGAGAAGTTTTTTTTTATTTTTTTAACAATTCATACTTAGTTTTCATAAATTTGTCTATTCATAACAAAAATAATAATAGTTACAAATGTAACATGGTTTCATGAAGATCAACAAAAAAAAAAAAATATTTAAGATAAAATATAAGTATAAGGGGTACCACTAACATTTTGGGCACATGGTCTTATTTTACATTACTAAAGATATTAAACTAATAATAATTGAAATTGTATTATATTATACATATAAGCATTAGATAATTTTTATGATACGGTTTCAAAGTGCATAAAAAAAACTACATAACCAAAATATGTCAGTAAATAATTGCTGTACAAGGCCAAAAAAAAAAAAAAAAAAAAGAATTCATTTGCAGTTATTTAATCAAATTAAACGAACAGTTCATGCTGAAATAAGTTTAACAACAACCAAAAAAAAAGTGTTTAACTGCAACAGGAGTAGCGTAAGTAAGAACTTGATCAAAACAAAAGAGGGTTAGGGTATGGCCATAGTACAAGGTAGTTTAATAAAGTTTATTTAATTTACACTGCCATTTTGATAATAGAAAGAAATTTTTTTTTTTTTTTGTTTTTTATGGAAAGTCAATCAAATTTATTTGAAACATGAAACTTTCTTCACTCACCCATCAGCAAATCCTCCGAAGGCCTTCGTAGTGTGTGCGATGATCGGCGTGATGATGCTGGTTAAAGTTTTATTAAGTATGTTTACTGTTTACGTGTCTATGAGCTTTGATTGACTTTTGCAAAAGAAAGGTATAAAAAAAAATAGGCATAATTATATAAAAGCTTTTAGAAGACTAATGAAACTTAAAAAGCTTGCCAAAGAATCTGGCTTAAACAAGCTAATGCATGATAAGCAAAATGTAAGAATAACTTTATTTTGAGACTATGCACTTTGATTAATTAATAACTATAATTTAAGGTAAGGTAAGGTATTATTGAAATTTTAATCTTAAATTTGACGCCCCTGCACTTTAAACGAATATTCATATATATAGATAGTAAAAATTTTATTGTTGGATTTCGTATTGCTTTGATTTGCCTGCAACGATGTTGCCATTACATAATTGAGGGGTTAAATGGCACCAAACAAGATGCACAAGTTCGGCGATTTTGGCATTCTATATAATTTTTTGTGCAGCTTCACAATTTTTGAACAACTTTTAAAATCTTTCCTGACACGTAGTCTAGGCACTGTTCGTAGGCAAAAGGTAATTCGTTTTGACACTGGTACCAAATTAAACGACCGCAGCTCCAAATTCTTACTAACACGACGCGCACGCGGTCTGCGACTGCGAAAAAGCACTCTGCTGGGCCGCTGCGCATGCGTGGGAGTTCGTACATCAACGCAAATTGTTACCTTTTTAAGGTGCCTACATAGGCGATATGTAATGAAACTCAGATTGAAGATTATAGTTAATTAGAGATAGCTTTATTGTGGATATTGAACAAAAGCCGATCCAATTTATATAGGCGGATTTAAATAAAACTGCACAAGCGAGTTAAACATATATAAGTTAACATATATATATATATGTACAAAGTTACGGAAAAGGCACGTCCGATCGCCTTGAAGATCAATGCAAAAGAATTTTACAGGAAGTAGATCAAGTGCAAAGACAAGTACACAGACTAAGTACTGCTTAATTGTACTAGCAAATAATAGTCAAATATGACAGTGTCACAGGGTTAACGTAGGCAGAATTTAAAGCTACATAACCTGGGTTTGTGTCTAGGCTAAGTACTACGTTATATTTAAAAGCGTATAACAGTGAGACAATCAGCAAGATAAACTAATTATTTAAAATTTAGAAAAATAAACTAAATGTATAAAACCAATATACCAAAAAAAATATGCATATACATATATAAATATAGATATATACTGCTTTACGGCAACAATAGAACTTTTTCACGCACTCAACTGCACAATTGTACTGCCAAACTTGGACTGACCGCTACATTTCGAATCACTTCTAGCGGGAGCGCTTAAGCTGAGCTTTGAAAAGCATTAGAAACGCCCTAGGTGCATGAAGAGCGCAAGTCATATGCACTTTTCTTTTCTCGCTCTATCCCATGCTCAAACCTACTCATTACTGTTAGCGCTAAAATTACTAACAGCATAATCACATGATCTAAGAGTGGTCATTGACCCCCTAAAGAGCGCACTACTTAACTACGCGAGCTTTTACGCCTATTTTAAAAATATCAACCTGTAACGACTTTTTGGATCGTATTATTGAATGTTATTATGGCCACTACAAAGGGGAGATCTAAACCCTAGAATCCCCTTCCCAGATCCGCCCCTGTTTATTATCATCTACTATATAATGTCAGTTGGCGGTAAAGCAGCTTACGCATTGTGCGGTCTTTGCGGTCGCGTGTCATGCATAATCGCTGTCAGCTGCCAATGCTGCCCCTTCACAGTTTGCCATTGCCTCATCCTTTGCTGCCATTGTGGCTCAACATGAATCAATTAAAGTGGCTTTGGGCTTTGGCTGGTTGACAGTTCCGACTTAGTGGCATAACTGTTGGCCATCCAAAGACAACAGCTGACAAACAGAAGCAGCCCGTTTATGTTTATAAATAAATACTGCTGTCCAAATACCGGCTTTTTCAATATTTACTCAATTCTTTAAATGCTGTCTGGTTAAGTTAGCAGACTGGATTAAAGTTTGGTTGCAGAAGCATTGGCTTTGTGCCAAGCAAGCTCCTATATACTACTAACAAATTCATTATTATCGGCCTCCTCGTACAGCTTACAATGTAACTTGCAGATATTCTGTATTTAAATGTGGCAGACGCTATTGCTGGTCGCGCTCGAATTTGAAATACCCTTCATCATAAAAAAAAAAAAATTTAACATTCTCCCAGTGTACAAAAGCTTTGTTATACCCTCAGTCAAAGCTTCAAACAATAACTCAAAGTTTCGCCAAGTTTTTTTTTTAATTTAAAATTATTTTTTAGCTTTCGGTTACTGTGCTATTTTAATATTAAAACATTTTTTTGGACGATGGGTCCTTTCATATTCCAAATTCATATTTGGTAAAGTGCGAGAGTACTTCAAAAAACTTTGGATCGTCAAATTTGGAAAAGATCTGTCTATATAATCAATAACGAAATATAAAATAATCTATTTTCTCGTGATATAAGACAACCAAATAAAAATTTGACAGCTTTACCAAACATAGACAGATAGACAGATAAATGAACATGTCCATCGACCCTCTAGTCATCCTGATCACATTTTAGGTAGTTATTTCGACTCCGACGTCTCCTTTTTGACTTGCAGAAATGTAGTATAGTAAAATTTAGTAATTAAAGTACATGGTGTAATAAAATTTACTCATATATGAGTTTATTTTCCATCGCTCAGAAAAATTAAATGACTTAAATATTAAAAATACCTGTGCGCCTGTTCTGGATTTCGATTTTGATACCGATTAGGTTATTTGGTCTCATATACTATACATCAAAATCGAAATCCAATTCAGGCATGAGGTAAAGTACATTAACTCTTAGGAGTTCTATTTTGTTTGTGGATGAACGATATTTCTGGCATATCACTAACTTAATTGTTTTCTTTAAGAAGGTAGATGATATTATTAATAACTAGTTGACTATTTGGTTGGCAACTTAAATCAAGCGATGGATTGCGCATCTTTTCGTTCAGTATCTCGCAGAGTTCTTTGCGCAAACATAGCACCATTTCTGCTGTTTGTGCATCCTCTGCTTTTACGATAATCCATCCACCCTGGATTAAAATATATAGTTCGCCATTACACCGCTGAACCTTTAAATCGCTGCCTGCAAAAAGTACTAATGTCATCAAGCTCAGGTTGGAGCACAGCTCTGTATAAACACGCCTGTTTTGTGCCAGGTCTGTCTTCTTCTGGTAACACAGGAAGGGCGCTTCGACTTTTTTGCACTCTGAATTTTTTTTTAGACGCACTGTATCATTATCACGTGTCATCAACACCACGTCATCTAGCACAATATGCCGCCGATATCCATTAGGCTTCACAAGCTTAACTATATTGGGATATAAAGCAGCTCCAATTAGGGAATTTAGCAGCTGAACGTTGTATGCGTTTCTGTTGTAGAAGTTTCCTTATAATAAAAAAAATTTTAAAATAAACTAAGCGCTTAATAAAAGATTTTTTTAAATTTACCTGTTTCTTCTTTCACATTATCAATACCGCTTTTATGTGTTTTTGGTATATTGATTGACACAAAGCCAATAGCAACGAGCAGCTCCAGGTATTGATTTTTAGACACAGACAGTTTTCTTTCGCAAAGTCTAGCTTTGCCTTATTATCTCCACTTTTCGATAACTGGAGCCATTTCTGAAATGTAAAAAAAATGTTTCATTAAAAAACTTTTTTATATTTGATATAATGAATCAATATACATAAAATGTAAATGTATGGCATAATTTCTAATTATATATTTCAATATTTGTTAAAAGCTTGAAAGCAACTTTCAGATGTTAAATAAATATTTTGCAAAACTGTGCTATAAAAGGTTTGTAAGGTAAAATAAAAAAAGGGTTGCTAAAATTGAAATATGTTAAAAAACGTAAAAAAAAAGAATTTTGTATTATCATGTTGAGATTTGTAGGTGGAAATATAGAGGGTTGTTTTTTGAAAGAATCAACGTTGCGTTTTTTATTAAGGTCACATATCTCGCTGAAGGCTTGACTTTTTTAACTTGGGGTACCCAGGTAGTTAAGTCTATACGATGCCGAATAGTTCAAGATCAAGCAACTTGGACCACTTACGAAGAGCAGGCAAATTAGTACAGATAAGATAAGATCCACAGCAAAGTACTTACTTTATATGCCCTCAGCATAGTGAGATGATCACTATTGCCCATTGTAAATAGTTTTTTAGACGCATCAGCCGCTCGGTGGTTACTAAAGGAAGCCACAAAAGGTGTTTTAATGCTCAGAAGAGCAGCAAGGGTCAGCAAATTATCCAGACACTGAAAGATGACGCCTAATATCATAAGCTTTCCAACACGCACATCAACAGGTAGCTTAGCTAAATGATAACCTAGCGGCGTCATTTCATCATTTGCATCAAGAGCACCAACATCTCGAAGTCGGGCTAAGGTGCCCAAAACAGTTTTCTCCGGAGGCGCTTCCAGAGTTTCGAGCAGCACGGAAAACGTTTTGCGTTTGGCAAACAAACTCAACGTCTTAATGTACATTATTATTTTGTCCAATGATACACGCTGCATATCAGGCTGCTGCTGTTCCAGCATATTATAATGATAGCGATGACTGGTATAGAGATTTATGCAGACACCAGCACGACCTTTTCGCTGTTCGGCATTGGCGCGTGAAATCCATACCAAATCCAAGGAATTTGTTGAATTTGTTATATTAAAGCGCTCTTCTTTCATCAGACCAGAGTCAATTATAAACGTACAATCCTCAATGGTCACGGAAGTTTCGGCAATGTTGGTACAAAGCACAATCTTGCGTTTACCGGTTGGAGCACGCTTGAGCGCCTGTTGCTGCTCCTCGTTAGAAAGTTCGGCGTAAAGTGGTAATAGTACAAGCTTTTTAGCATTTTGAGAGAACCAGGGGTCTTCTAATAATGAGTCATAGACAAGGCGTATATCTGCACAACCGGGCAGAAACACTAGTATAGTGCCGTCACGTGGCCATTCGTGTTCGCCATTAACAATGTACTGAAGCACAGATGCAATGAGCTCAGCATTGATGATCATGGGATCCATTAGGTAAATGTTATTGCGTATGGTTTTACTGTAATCTAAAAGCAGAAGAATTCCTGATTAGAGCCACTATGCTGCACAGTTTAAAATTGCAACCTACCTGCATAACGCCTATAAATTTCGTAAATAGTAAGTGATTCGTCCGGTTTGTCCAGTGGCGGCGGTGCTTCTCCTTGCACATCCGTGAAATGCAACGCATGATCTAGCACTTGCATTTCTTGTTTACTTAGCTTACGACAAGTTTTGTAGTCGTATGTATAAGCTAAACCACAACGCTCAAAAATGTTCTCCAAAAAGATTTTTTGTACAGGAAAGTTCATGCTTGGTATATCCAGAATGGGAGCTTCACCAAAATACTTTGAGAACAACGCTGTGTTCAGCGTAGCCGACATAATAATAACTTTAAGATCACTGCGCTTCCTTATTAGATATTTTAAAATAAGCAGCAACAAATCCGATTCCACTGACCTTTCATGTACTTCGTCCATAATGACGTGCGTAAAGCCGTTTAGCAACGGATCCGATTCCAAACGACGCAACAGTATGGCTGTTGTACAATAGGTGAGCCGCGTGCTTGGACCTGTCTTATTATTCAGGCGTATTTGATACCCTACCAAATTACCAATGCTATCACTGCGTTCGTCTGCCACACGCTTTGCAACACTAACGGCAGAAATACGTCGTGGTTCTGTACATATGATGTTCATGTGCGGCATTTGACCTCGCGGCTCTTCCAGCGCACACGAGAACCAATTGTCCAAGAGATACTGTGGTACCTGTGTGGTCTTGCCGCAGCCAGTTTTTCCAGATATGATCACTACCTGTGACTGCTCAATAAGCTGCAATATCTCCTTTTTCTTGGCGTATGTAGGTAAACTCTTGCGCTTTGCCAACTGGTTTTGATAGCGTGCATCCTGGCAATTTAACTGAAACTGTTGCAACAACCTTTGGTTTTCTTGGACCAGTTGGGCGCGGTTTCGGATGTTTGGGATATCTAGTTTCTCGAACGCAGCAAGTGTTTCTTCCGACTCTGTGTAATCATTGAGCAGCGAGCGCTCTGCCGAGGGAAATCCTTCTGTGTCCAGATCTTCGAGAGACAGTTTCTCTGTATGCCAAAGCTTGTAAAGAGAATAAACCCTGCACATTTCTTCACACTCCATTTCCCGAGCTTGTTTGTACAGCTTACGCGATATTCCCAAGCGCATATTTAATGGAATATCTTTGTTAGATGTTTTAACAAAAAAAAAGGGCGCTTCGTAGGGATAGCAGCTGTCAGGCGGAAAGCGCACCTCCACTTCGAAGGTCAATTCCTCCTCTTCATCAACTTCGACTAAAAGAAAATTGCGCATATTGTAATAATTACATATTGTATCGCGTTTTTAAACCGCTTACCATTTTCAAGCGTAGCTTCCAAAAATGTACTCTTATCTTCATTGGCCATATGCAGCATTCTACAAAAGGGCTGAAACTTGCATTTACCGTGCTTAAAGTAGGGGCAATCAAGTTGCCGCCTATTTCTTATGGGAACTGCATCAGGTGCACCAAAACGCCTCTGTCTGCATTTGAATTTTAAGCTCCACAAGCCATCATGTTCTTGAAATGCACCTTCTTTCCTTTGCAGCTTTAAGATTTCCCTTGCACGTGTCTTTTGTAAAGACTGTTGGTTGACCTGTTCCAGAGCGAGCGACCCTTTGTTTGCAACATTCATATAGCGCTGGTAGAGCACCAAAATCGCAGCTTCTAAGTCTTGGCCACAGTTTTCGTAAGCCTCCAGACAATGATTCTTGTGGAAACCATAGCTTTCAAGTTTAAAAAGCGCATGACGCGTCGCAATGTCATCTATGGCTTCATGGTCATCAATGAAAATTTTTTGCACTTCTTCCACCTGACTCTGCAGACAACTTTCCATTTTAAATTCGGCTCCGTATATTGAGCGTAGCGCTTCCAATGTAACTCGTTTTGAATTATCGCTTAGACGCAGCACATACAGTTCTGACAAATCATTGATTTGATTATTGCACGCAAGCTTGTCCATGGTTGGTATATGGTATATTATTATATAATATATTTTTTTTTAATTTTTTATCTATAAAACCTAACTGAACCGACAGGGATTTGTTCAACAATTAAAATTTTGACAGCCAAGTTTCTATGGCCACTTAGATCAAAAAACTTACTTGGATTAAAACTAATGAACATGGAATTGTAATCGATAGAAGATTACTATCCGATAACAAACAGTAATTATCAGTACCTTCTTTGTTATAGGCTTTTCACACTGAGCACATTTAAGCGGAACGCGTGGGATTTTTTGAAGATGTGAAATAGCGATTCACACTGACAACATCTAGCATCTAACATCTTGCTGTCACATTGACAGGCTGAAACGTAAAATCAGCAATTTATGAAAATATATTAAAAATGTTATTTAAGAATCATCGCCGGTGCTTTAGTAGATGTCAAAAACAATATGCTGATTTTTTAATGAGCCACAATTTGCCTTTGTTTATAAAAATGTAATAAATAAGAGATACAAAATATAAATCAATAAAATTGGTTTCTACTTTTTTCACTCATCCAACTAGAAGCTCCGACTGGAGTCATGCTCGCCTGATTGCCCTAGTCGTCAAAACTACGTTAAGCTCAGAGAACGTGCTAATCCTAGACGCCCTTTACCAATCAAAACCCAACCAAGAGCGCCACCACTTTTCGATTTGGATGCGATCCCGAGGCTTCCTAACTACAAAGCGCCGACACCACAGCCCGCTTGGAAAATCCCATCTTGCCCTGAGGCTAATAGCCTATTCACACTGGGGCACATTTAACATCTAACATCTTATGTCGAAGATGCTACGTATGAATTACCCGTTCCGTAAATTTCTACATCATTCCAACATTTTGTGGAAATGTTCCTATCTTATTGTGTCCCGATGAGAAATTACTCGATTACTTTTCTGTGCACCTCTAAATTTTGTCATTCGCTGCAAAAATGTAAACAATGTCATCGAAAAAGACTGGCAATTTTCAATTCGAAACAAAGCGCCAAAACCTCATATGTTTATGGAACTTGCACAGAATTTAAAATGTGCGGCAATTTATGGCTAACTTATCCATAAAAGTGTGAGCCAGCAGGCATTCCAGTCGGAGCTTCTAGTTTGATAAGGGAAAAAAGTAGAAACCAATTTTATAGTTTTAATTTGTATTTTTATTTATTACATTTTAATAAACAAAGGCAAATTGTGGCTCATTAAAACATCAGCATATTGTTTTTTGACTTCTCATCCTATGTCAGCACGGTGATGATTGACATAATTAAATCTGCAGCTCAAGTTCTAATTTTGTTAAAAAACCAACTTAATAATTATGGTGATTAATAACTCCTACTGCGGGTGACCTTATTTTAATGTAGCACCCATCGAATTGAACAAATAGTTAAAAAAAAATACATATACATACAAACATTTTTTAAATAATGAATTTACAATTAATTGTAACCGAGTGGCTTTTAGTCGAAGTACTTTAGCACAACACCAACAAACATCCAAACAGCTCGTGGCTCTTGCATATATGTGTGTATGCATATGTATATAAATACATATGTGTTTATGTGCTAGTCAGCACCAGCTCGTCGTCCTTACTAATATGTACTCCCAATTAATTCATGTTTTTTACATAAATTCATAAAACCCTACCTTAATAATAGTTGATACTATAAAACAACTCATAAAAAGATTGATATTTGAATATTAAAAAGCATTTTTAATAAATTTTTAATAATTTGCTTATTTCACCTGTCAGCCTGTCAACAAGATGTTAGATCTTAGATGTTGACAGTGCGAACACCAATTTCACATCTTCAAAAAATCCCATGCGTTCCGCTAAGATGTGCTCTGTGTGAATAGGCTATAAACCGCATGGTCTAAGCATTTTCGAAATGCTTATGGGAAAAAAAACATTACAGGAAAAATGAGGATATAGCAGAGAAGTAACTGAAGGCGACTCTGAAGCTGCTGCTCAAAATAGTTTGTTGAATAATATAAAATAAACAACTTATAGAGTTTGAAAATTTGTGTGTTATACTGTTAAAATTAAAATGCGAACTACGAGAAGCTTAATTTTTTACTACATTTCCATTTTTAAAAGACGGCTGCGGTATGATGCGGAACACCAATTGTGGAATGCACTCGTTATGACTTTGCAAAACGAGTCGAAATTGGGAACACGGCTGATTTTCTTTTGTCTTATAAAATTTCTTTTAGTTGAGCATCATACACGGACACTGTTAGTTTTTGCAACAAACAAACATAACATTTTTTTAAGTCTCAAGTCTTTAAGTTGTGGTTCATCTTACTCCTTGTGGAGCATAGGGCCTCTACAACAGATCTAAATCTTACTCTATTGGGAGCATCACGAAAAATCTCATTCAGCGTCAATCGGTCTGCGCCAGGTTTGGGCTGGAGCCCCCGGACGTCGAGACCCCTGAGGGTTCCAGCGAAGTGCTTGTTTCGCAATGTAGGTCGCAGGCTTTCGAAGCGTATGCCCGATCCGACGCCATTTACGGCGCTTAATCTCAACCTACGGCATTTTCTGATTTGTCCGGTTCCAGAGAGTTTTATTACTTATTCGTTCGGGCCATCTAAGTATTCTCCGCAAGCACTTATTTATAAAGATTTGTATTCTTGTGTCATCTTACAGTTAGCGTTCACCAATTGGCCGCCACGATCAGGCGACCATGTATAATACAGATCAAGAACAGTTTCATCATTACCGTCCCTATACAGGATTCTGTTTACCAATTTTCAATTTACCTTTCCATTACAAATTCATTGTAAAATTATTTGCTAAGAAAAAATATAAAAAAATATATGTCTAGGTATGTAAATATAATACATATACAAGAAGGAGTTCGTTCTCAATCATTTCAGGCAGTCAGCACCGACACCCTTCGTTTAATCCTTCTTAAGCTATCATATCTGACGAAGCATAGCGTTGGAGCCAGTGCACGCAAAACGAACTAACGAATGAATGTAGAAATTTAATGCAAGGCTAAAAGTTCGCTTCAAATCGTAAGAAGTGCTCAGTCCTATTCCGTCAATAATGATGATCAAGTCGGTGCACGCAAAATGGACGGATTATTGTATAGCTCTATACGAATAATTTTCATATTTATACTGAAAAGTAATCCATAGTAAATAAAACTACTATGAACTTTTTATGTATTTAATGTACATTTTATTTATGCCATGCTTAGTTTATAGTGGACTTAAATAAATGAATAAACTTATATTTATTATAATAATTGAACAAACCAAATCAAAAGAAAAAATTAAAACAATATGTGTACATCTTATACATTTATTAATGAATAACGACGGACACTTTACATCTTTCGCTAGACTACTCGTTTTCTCGGCTTTTTTGCGATTCCTCAATTCGGCGCTTCTGTGGGTAGCAATTTCTACATTAACTCTATAAGTGTTAATAGTTTTCAAAAAAATGTTCCTTTACAAAAATTCTCTACCATCTACAATTGTGGAAGAAGAAAGTTTCACATCAGTTAATGATGCTGTATGTAAATACATACATTGTAATATCGAAATGTCCAATAACCCTCAAAACATAAGATTCTACCAAACGGTTTCAGAGGAAATTTCTGAGACTACTTTAGTAACAACCGTAACAGCAATGTACGAATTATTCATTATAGTTCGGAAAACCAAGAAACTCCCCTAGCTTTTCCAAATCAGTGAAATGCAAAGTCTTTACATTTGATCTTGGCTTGGACCTGTTCCTGGAAATGAAATATCCTCAATCAGGTAGACCACTCACATTTTTGATAGATACAGGTGCAGAGAGTTCAATTTTGAAAAAAGGTACCGAATCCAAAATAGTGACTCTTAGTTTACAATACGAATATGTTTACGTTAATTATGCTTACGTTATCATTATGCTTGCGATGCAGCGCAGCTGCAACAATAAAACAATCAGCAGCTGCTTAATTAAAATCTTGGATAGTGCTGACGTTGTAGAGAAAGAACCCAAATTGTAAACAAAGCCAGCACAGAAGCCAGGCCAGATGAAAATGTGTATAAATTTTCATAAAGTGGCCTCTGAAAGCAAAAATGTAGCCCGTATATAAAGATTGAATTGAATGGAAAGATATGGAAGGGAGTAGGTTATTCCGGATCGACAGCTAGTATAATGAAGTTTAATATAACAGAAGCCGGGGAGTTTAAGGAAAATGCTACTAAATGAAAATAATTCGCGTCACTTGAATTTGGGCCTCGGTACAAGCTCAGCAGCCGGCGTACAAACGCTAGGCGCTCAGCAGCTGGAGAGTACGGTTCTCGTGCGGGAGGCGGACAGTTAATTAAAGAAGTCGTAAGCCCCGAAACGCATTACGAGGACGAGAAAATCGGACGCGACTATGTAAACAACGGACAGTAAGTCCGAGTACAGCTCTTGGAAAAAGAGTGTTGATCGGGTCCTCACAATGTACGCAGAGGGTACCTAGAAGTACTATTGTGCTATAGTCACAATAAGAAATAAACTTGTAGGGGAGGCAGATGCTGTCCTCGAATCCTACAATACTCCCTTGAATTGGAAGGCAATTTCAACTTGCCTTGCATCCCATTACGCGGACAAACGCGATCTCAAAACTTTGGAGTACCAATTGTACTCTCTGTCCCAAAGACAGATGTTCATTCAAGAGTTTTACCAAGCTGTGTATTGAGCTGTCTCTGATATTAAATCAGATAAACACCTTCGAAACTTCGGTAGAGACCATGAGTACTCTGACCGATTTATACGGAGACAAGGCTCTGGACACTTTCGTGAGAGGCCTCAACGGTGATCTCTTAGACTCTTGGCTATCAAGGAGCCACGCGATATAAGTCACGCTCTGCACTTGTGCGAGCTTATTGAAAACTAGAATACTAGAAATGCCACGAATAGATTCGCCAAACCACCTGTTCCTCCACAGAACACATATTTCCAAAGGAATAACCAAAGTGATTCAATTCATAACAAAAACAGATTCCAAAATTTTCAACCGCAATTGTATCATCAACCGCGAAACCAACAGTCTCAGTTTAGACCACAATTTACGCTACAATTTAGGCAAAATCATCAACAACAATTTGCTCCCAGAGCAACTTTCAATCCTTTTGCACAAAAATACGTGCCTTTGCCCCCAAAGCCACCGGTACCAAAACCAGTCAAAACATATAAATTACATGAATAGACCTCAGCAAAATGAATTTGCTAGTAAACAACCTCATTCGGGTCAATTTCAGCCTTCGAAAATTCAAAAGATTTTCAACATTCAGCAGACTACTTCACAAAAGCCCGATTATTACGAGCAGCTAAGCAAGAGTTGCTCAGACTTGCAAGAAATGATGCATGCTCCGATCTGCATTTTTTAAAATAGACGGTTCCTCTCTTCCGTATTTCCAGTGCAAGACGGGGAACAATAAGGTTTATAATTTCATGATAGACACTGGAGCTATATTCAGCCTTCACTTATTAAAAACCCAAGATAATAATAATGATAAAAATTTATAAAGTAGGAACAACAGACTGTGACGTTGATGTCACCAAACATAACTTTTTGAACTTATTTAATTTGCCTTTTGCACTAAAATTCTTCCTGCTAGAACCTTTCATGGAATTTTGGGTAACGACATAATACAAGCATTGAAAATTGTCCTTGATCAGGATTTTAATCAAATTATTTTAAAGAATGGAAAAACTATAAATATAAAACACTTGGACTTGCAGTCCATTAACAATCTTAACCTAAGAACATACCATATGACGGAGTACCAACGTGACTCCATAATAAAACTAACTGAAGGACATGACAATCTTTTCGCTGACCCTGACAGAAAACTGACATTTATGACAAATGTCGTTGCTGAAATACGCACTAATACCGATACACCTGTATACACTAAGCACTATCCTTAACCGGCCTCTTTAAGACCAGTGGTGGATAAGAGATTAAAAGATCTATTGGACGATGGGATCTTAAGAAGATCCAAGTCCGCTTACAATTCACCATTTTGGGTAGTCAATAAAAAGACTAGAATCCCAGGTGAAATAGGTCACACAGAGAAGTGATCGATTTTCGTAAGCTGAATTGTGCTACAATTTCAGACGTATATCCAATGCCAGAAATTAGCGACATAATCTCCCAATTGGGCGATAATAAGTACTTTTAGGTTTTAGACCTGAAAACTGGATTTTATCAGATTCGCTTAAAAGAATCTGATATTGAAAAGACCGCTTTCTCCATTAATGGAGCTAAATATGAGTTCACCAGACTCGCATTTGGCCTTAGGAATGCTCCGGCCATATTTCAACGAGCACAAGATGATAAATTACACGAACATATCGGGATAATAAATGCGAATTTTTTTAACAGGAAGTTAACTTCCTGGGATTTACTATTTCCGCCGACGGAATAAAAACCAATGAGGAGAAAATTAAAGCAGTTTCAAAGTTTCCAATCCCATCCAATCTCAAAGAGTTGAGAGATCTTTCTTGGATTGGCAGGCTATTATAGACGCTTTATTTGCGATTTTGCAAAGATCGCAAAGCCCTTAACTACTCTGCTGATAGGAGAAGATGGCAGAGTTGGAAAGAACGGTTCCAATAAATTAAAAGTAAATATAAAGGGCGAAGCCCTTGATGCATTTAAAATAATTAATGAAACTCTGGTCTCTCAGGACGTGATCCTCAGATACCCAGACTTCAGTAAAGAGTTCAATCTCACAACTGATGCATCCAATTATGCCATAGGAGGAGTCCTCGAACAAGGTGGAAAGCCAATTACGTTCATATTCTGAACGTTAAACAGAACTGAAGAGAATTATGCCACCAACGAAAAAGAAATGTTGGCAATAGTTTGGGCCTTACAAAGCCTCAGAATGTACCTTTACGGTAGAGCAAAGGTAAATATTTTTACGGATCTTCAACCGTTAAATTTGCTCTTATCAATAAAAACCATAATGCCAAGCTCAAGAGATGGAAAAGTTATATCGAGGAATATAACTATTCCCTCAAATATAAACCAGGCAGGAGTCAGATGCTGCTACAATGCACAGTGATGAGAGTTCATCACACGAATTGATACCTACTATGAAAGTGCCCATAAATGTCTTCAAGAATCAAGTATTCTTACTAACCGGCGAAAACGACTCATATAATTTCGAAATACCCTTTCCAACGTATCACAGACATGTCGTGACAAGACAGAATTATACTGAGGACGACCACGTACAGATACTTAAAGAGAAACTCGATCCTAGACTTGTAAACGGGTTATTTACAGCCGAAGGTATTATTGGAAAAATACAGAATATATTCCCAGCACATTTTGCATCTTCTAAAGTGAGGTATACTCAAAAAAGGGTTAAAGATGTCGATAATGCCGACAGACAGGACGATATAATGATAAGAGAACATAAGCGTGCCCACAGAGAAACCATATAGAAAACAAGTTACAAATTCTGTTAAAATATATCTTCCCATGCATGACTTAAAATCTGAAAGCTATAGTTAGAGACTGTAGAGAGCACAAGCACTGAAATGCAACAAACCCCCATACCAACTTACCCATGTCAAATAGTCCACATAAACCTATTTATAAAACAGGACAACATAGTTCTTAATGGAATTGATAAATTCTCAAAATAAGCACAAATTAGGAAAGTAAAATCCAAGTCAGCCGCAGATTTAAAGATCCCAGAGAGAGCTTCTAATAGCTTTTGGCATACCTAAACTCATAATATTGGATAACGAAAGAGCATTGGGTAGTGACACAATTAAATTTTTATAGTGGGATCAACTCTGTGTTGATATTTACAAAACATTTGGACAAATAGAGAGATTCCATTTGAGCTTATCAGAAATAATGAGAGGCTACAATTATGGACTACACGAACTCCCAGGTGATCTTAAACACAGAATCCGCAGCTAGAGAGGAGGGAACATTCAAATTAATTCACGTATTTAACATAAGCAGTTTCGATTAGGCTTTAGAAAGACTTGACTATTTGATACAAAACTTCACAACGGACCACCCTTTTTATTGAATTTTAATGTACGGTATCGAAAAAATTAAATTAAACCTGCAGAAATTAACACCCATGAAATGACAGAAACGAGCATTTAACTATTGGGGTACTGCATGGAAATGTAGCCCAGATCACCATGACCATGAAAATAATAAAAGAAAAATTAAACGAGCAATTGAGAAATAGTAATGTACAGATAATAATTAATAAACAAATTAACGATCTAACTAAAATCACTAAAGAAATTTTGCACTTAATCAAAAGAAATACAAGCCTTTTTAACGAAGAGTTTTTGATTATAAAATTTAAACTACAAATATTAAAAGACAAATTAACAAATATCTTCTATGCAGTAAATTGGTCAAGGTCCAACATATTTAATGTCATTCTTCTATCAATAAAGAAGTAAAAATGATTGAAGAACTAATTTTAAGCGAAAATACACTGTTTTCAAGCATTGAAGATATATTGGAATTTGCGGAGATTAAAATTGCCGCAAATGGCAAAGAAATTTTGTATATTATAAGCATTCCAAAATTAGAGAAAAACATTCGTAAGGCGATGATTGAAAAGCCAATTAAGAATAAAGGTACGATAAATGATATAAGATTTGAATATATTTTAGAATGTAATAAAGTGTCACTTGAATTTGGGCCCCGGTACAAGCTCAGCAGCCGGCGTACAAACGCTAGGCGCTCAGCAGCTGGAGAGCACGGTTCTCGCTATTGTTAAGAATGTGTTAAGTGCGGGAGGGGGACAGTTAGTCAAAGACGTCCTAAGCCCAAAACGCATTACGAGGACGAGAAAATTACGCGGACAAACGCGATCTCAAAACTTTGGAGTACCAATTGTACTATCTGTCCCAAAGACAGATGTCCATTCAAGAGTTTTACCAAGCTGCGTATTATCAGCTTTCTCTGATATTATATCAGATAAACACCTTCGAAAATTCGGTAGAGACCATGAGTACTCTGACCGATTTATACGGAGACAAGGCACTAGACACTTTCGTGAGAGGCCTCAACGGTGATCTCTCCAGACTCTCGGCTATTAAGGAGCCACGCGATATGAGTCACGCTCTGCACTTGTGCGAGCTTAATGAAAACCAGAATACTAGAAATGCCACGAATAGATTCGCCAAACCACCTGTTCCTCCACGGAACACATATTTCCATAGGAATAACCAAAGTGATTCAATTCATAACAAAAACAGATTCCAAAATTTTCAACCGCAATTGTATCATCAACCGCGAAACCAACAGTCTCAGTTTAGACCACAATTTACGCTACAATTTAGGCAAAATCATCAACAACAATTTGCTCCCAGAGCAACTTTCAATCCTTTTGCACAAAAATACGTGCCTTTGCCCCCAAAGCCACCGGTACCTATGGATGTCGATACCTCGGTGTAAACAAAACATATAAATTACATGAATAGACCTCAGCAAAATGAATTTGCTAGTAAACAATTTCAGCCTTCGAAAATTCAAAAGATTTTCAACATTCAGCAGACTACTTCCCATAAGCCCGATTATTACGAGCAGCTAAGCAAGAGTTGCTCAGACTTGCAAGAAATTTCGTTGAAAGACGGCGATCCTAAAACTGCACACTCCGATCTGCATTTTTTAAAATAGACGGTTCCTAAGACGATGATTGTAAAGCCAATTAAGAATAAAGGTACGATAAATGATATACGATTTGAATATATTTTAGAATGTAATAAAGTGCTGTACGCAGTAAAGAACAAATGCACCAGTCATAATAATAAAATAATTTGTAAGAAAGAAAATTAGTTAAATTTAAGCACAGACAACTGCATCACTCCGCTATTAAGCTGCACTTAAATAAATAACCACCATATACCGGGCCATGGGGGAACGATGGGGGTGAGTAAGGTAAAAAGGTCAAGCAATACTTAGTAAGTCATACTCACTACTAAGGCAACGAGTTTTTCCACGATCCTTAATAATTCATCTCAAGCCGGCACGAAGGTCTTGCGGACCCCCTTGCTTGCAAGGGACTCCCCGTGGTGTTCCCTGGGTACCCTTCGTGTAAACGAAGTGGTAGCGAATTCGAGCGACGATTTCAAAGGTTTAACCTCAGACCATAAAAAGGTTGCGTTGGGCTAGTAACCCGGCCGTAAAACAACACTTATTCAAGAAACGGTCCGCCCTATGCTCCTCCTAGGGGCGACTACTCGTAAATGCTAGATTAAGCTCTACAGTAGTCCAGGAATACATATATATAAGTTAACGCCACACATCACTTTTCCCCTAAATCCAATACTACTACTATATTGATGCGTAAGCTCATCAGACGATCACACCACCCAAAGGCGACACCGGACGCAGCAAGCATTCGGCAGCGTCAGCAGCTAGACCCTTGGCGACGATCAACAGCAGCGGCAGCGCAGCCGTAAACATAAACATTATTTTTTATAAATATCACTGTTAGAAGATTAAGACAGTTGAGTTGTAGTTTTAGTTTTGAGTTTGATTTGTGTCAGCTGGAGTTAGAGTTAAGAAATATTGAATAAAGTTTTTTTTAAAAACATAAATTAAACTCTGTTTAATTAATTTATATATACCGGGCCATGAAGAGATTAGCCCGGGAACGCTATTACTGAATGATGTTGAGGGCGAAATACAAATCGATAATGAGACCTTACAATTGAGCCGAACTTACATCGTGCGATACCACAATTCGACAGTGGTCGTAGGCGGACAGCTGGTGGGCGAGAAAAATATGCTCGACGAGGTACTCTCACTACAGATGTCGCGAGAGTAACACATCTATAACACAAAAAACATTTCCCTTATACAAGAGGAAAACCAGCGAAATATGACTGTTAGCCTCATATTGTTAACAACATTAGCAACATGCGCGGTACTTTGCCGTTTGCGCAAAGCAAGTAAAATATGTAAGACTGTGACCAGAGTCGTCCCCGCGCAAAGCCATAGCGACAACAAAATTAAACTTTGTTTAATTAATTAGTAGTATACATATCTCGTAGATAAATTGAAGCGAGAGATGAATGGATTAAAGCTAGCAAAACGAAGTAAATGAGAGTTGATAAATGCAGTGGGTGTGGTTTATAAATATCTGTTTGGAAAGCTGAATCATGACGACAAAGAGGAGTTACATAAAAGAGGTGCAAAATTCCGAAAATCTTAACAAGAAGAAACAACCTAGACGAGAAATTTATTAGCAGCAACGCTTGAAGAAAAACACCAAAAGGACGTAAGAAGACAAGCAGACCCAAAGGAAAAATACAATTCTAGAGAAAAAAAAAAATTTCCTATTTTTACCATCTGCCATAAGTTAAGAAAAAAAACCAAACGAATACATAAATAAAAGATACAAATGTAAGATACATCAAAAATACATTTCCATATATAAAATAAAAAAAAAATAATTATATTGAAAAAATTCTAAAACACTAAGTTAAGTTAAGTGACAAATTACCTTTGATTTGTAAAGGTGTAAACCGAGCAAGGCTCTATTCCCAAAGTGGAGGACTTAATTTCGGGCTTATCAAATTTCAGCCTAAAAGAAGAAGAAATGGCTACATGGGCATCCGCTAGCGCGAGCGGCAGCTCAGTGACTGCGAATCTGAATAGGTTTTTAATAGACTCTAAGGTTAATGCATTGAAAGATGAGATCGAATCGTTAAAGGTTCAATTAAATTCAGGACCAGGAGCAGTCGTAGATTTTAAGCCCGAAACAATCAATAATACCATATTATGTGACGAATCGTTTGAAATCATAAGGTCGGTCCCGACTTTTTCGGGAAGAGACTGCCATGTCCTTGTATGTTAGGGGAAGTCGCCGGTATTACGCGGCATTAACTATCCTAACAAAACAAAATTATGGGTGGCGCTAATGATGCACTCACCAATCATGGTACAGTTCTT
This sequence comes from Chymomyza fuscimana, assembly GCA_949987675.1. Classification (NCBI taxonomy): domain Eukaryota; kingdom Metazoa; phylum Arthropoda; class Insecta; order Diptera; family Drosophilidae; genus Chymomyza; species Chymomyza fuscimana. The sequence goes on along the minus strand of OX465088.1, from coordinate 54,014,972 downwards.
AACTTTGACGTAATTCTATCGCGCCTCGATTTTGTTTACAGTGACAAACGGCCAATACATATAATTGAGCAGGAACTGAGCGTTCTTACGCAAGGTAAACTGCCAGTTATAAACTAAAATAAATTCAATAGCAAATGAACCCTCGTGACAAATAAAACCATTATGACATACGGGAAAGATAGTGAAGTAGCTATCGAGTCTAATAAAAAACACAGACAAAATGCACTTCGAGTTTTCATTGCTGGCTTAAATTCTCTATTAATCTGACGGATTTGCCCAATGCCTTTGCTGCAGTCCAATCGACTAAGAGCTCAATTTGCCAATCGATTTGGAAACCACGCTGATAGATCAGGATCACACAATACAAATGTAGGGGTAATAACAGAAATGACCCTAGATCGAATAGTTACAATCAAAGCAACTTGCGCTTTGATAATAGAGATCACCAAAATCCAAATACGTGTCTAACCGGTGCGACCGCAAGCTACGTTAGGGCGGGCTTATATAAAAACAAAAATTGATTAGCTATAAGAAAAAAAGTGAGGACGTTACACGGTTTTAGTATTGCAACTTACAATCAATATATTACGATGTTTGGAAAAAAATGCATATTTTCCGAGATAGCCAGCTTGGGAACAGACATTTTGGTGGGCTGAAACTTGTTAAAAGCCGCAGGGGCAAGGGTAGACGAAGAATTTAACACTCTAACCTATGGTGGTTACACAGAAAATATGGCGGAATGGGGGATCCAGGAGTTGAGTATCCCAGACCACTTAACAATATAATTATGGAAAAGTATTTTAAAAGACATCCAGTTAGGGATGCGAATACAGATAGCCTCAGTACGTTCGCTTGTAGGGGTAGCGAGCCTGAGTATTTGAATGATTTGGGAAAACAGTATAAAAACAGTTTGAGAGAAGCATCTTTCGAACACGCCGACGATGAAATGAATTCCGTCAATACTAATAAAAACAGTTTCAGACAAGAAAATCTCGAACACGCCGACGTTGAAGTACATTCCGTCAATAATAATAAAATCAGTTTGAGAGAAAAATATCTCGAACACGCCGACGATGAAAGAAATTCCGTCAAAACAAAAAACAAACGCTTCAATAAAAATCCCAAAAAATTTGTCTCTAAATGCTAGTTCTTTAATGGAACAAGAGACCGAGAAGGCAGAACGTCTCAGTGAGATTATGATTAAAAAATTAGAGGAATGTCATGGTGAAGTTAATATAACTTTGCCATTCCGTACGGATATTAAAGGGGAAATCGACACAGTGTCGGACAGACCCGTATATAGCAAGCAGTATCCTTATCCGCAAGCATTAAACGAATTTGTAAATGACGAAATTGCACAAATGCGCCTGTCTGGCCTGTACAGAAGTAGGGTTTTAACACAAGTAACTACAAGAAACTGAATCAACAGACCGTACCTGATAGATCCCCTATGCAGGATCCTTCGGTCATTTTATCCAACTTAGGAAAGTCTCGTTATTATTCGACAATTGATCTGGAGTCTGGTTTTCATCAGCAGAAAAAGATATCCCAAAAACTGATTTTTCGATAAACAAAGGTAAATATAAGTTTATCCGTATGCCTTTCGGCTTATCCAATGCGCCACGAATTTTCCAGAGAGCAATGGACGATATTTTAAGGAATAAGCAGCATTATCAGGATTTATTAGCAATAGTTAAAATATTAAAAGATGCTCATATGATGATTTTAATTGAAAAATGCAAGTTCTTTAAGAAAGAAACCGAATTCCTCGGTTACGTTGTTTCCTATAATGCAGTTAAAACTGATCCAAACAAAAAAGAAACTATGATAAAATATCCAATACCACGAAATATTCGCGAATTAAGAGGTTTTCTTGGATTAACAGGATTTTTTAGTAAATTTGTCCGAAATTACGCAGCAATAGCTAAGCCTCTAAAGAAATATCTGGGAGAACACAATGGCAAAGTAACGAAAATAACATCAAGACGAGTTTTTATTGAATTAGACGAAGATGCTATAAATGCCTTCAATCAATTAAAGGCTAGTTTAGTATCCCATGTCAAGCTGGTACAGCCAGACGACTCGAAAAATTTCGTACTAACGACTGATGCTTCAGACATGGCTTGGCTATTGGGGCCGTATTGTCTCAAGAGGGACATCCGATAATCTTCATTTCGAAAACTTTGAGCCAAACCGAACAAAACTATCCAGCAAACAAAACATAACTTTATGCCATTGTTTGGGCTTTGAAAACTCTTCGAAATTATCTTTATGGCTTGGAGAGGCTGCACCAGAGGATTCAACACCTCAACAACAGCAAGATACATTTGGAAGACATGTGCTTGTACACTGCAAGTGGGCATACATCACTTTCGTTGGTGACTATTCTAATAATGGTCCTTGTTGTTTACGTGTGGTACAAGTGCAGACGAGGCCAGGCTGTTGCTGTCACATTTTCGGGCCCCGCGGAGAATGTTCAGGCCTGAACATGCGACTTTGCTGAATATAAACATGAACCCTTGTGGCGGATGTTTGTATTTGTTTAGCGGTGCCTGCGGTCAGCATATGTGTGCGAACGCTTTGGAATGCGTTGCGCAGCATATTTCTCTGTGGCGACGCGCATGAATCAGATTGTTTATAATTACGGATCAGATTGTTTATGATTATGATTCATGCGCATACATTTAAATACAATGCTGCTTACCACAGCATTTATTTTGTAAGTTAGGATTAAGCAGAAATTGAATCAATGACTACTCAAACAAAGTGTGTAAACAAATTACAACTTCCAACGAAACTTAAGGACTCCTCTCCGCAACAGGTCAAATAGCGCCTGGCGTTATGGAAGTCAGAACAGTACGTTTGACAATCTGGATAATCACTATAATGATCAAGGGCAGTTCCGACAGCCCGACAGATTCCGTTCGTAACCCGCTCGGAACGCTGAAAGGTCGAACTATACGGGCAATTCTTATAATTATACAACCCAATTAACGATAAGACTCATCAGCTCTCAGGCCATAAGGCAAAATCGCCAAATGCAACTCCATAATATGGAGATTGAAAGTCGGTTCAATCGATTTGAAATCACTAACATAGAGGATGATACAAATTTGCAATAGACCTCTAAGACATATATAGATACAGGAACTCCAACTTCCGTAACAATAAAAGAAATATTTTGTATTCGGACTAGAACCTAATCGATAACTACGAACAATTTTTACAAACAAAAGCTAAGAATGAAAAACGAAGAACCGGTATACAATAAGAACTACCGAATACCCCAAACTCACAAAGACGAAATAATAAATCAAGTCAATAAATTAAGAGTGGAACCATCTGTGCCTGAGTATAACAGACCATTTTTACTTGTTCCCAAAAAATCATTGCCAGGTGAATAAAAGAAGAGATGGCGTTTAGTGATTGATTATTAATAAAAAGTTATTGTCCGATAAATTCCCACTTCCAAGAACAGACGCTGACAGCGCTAGAAGATTTGTTGCATTTTGCAATTATTACAGACGTTTTATAACAAATTTTTCCGAATATGCAACACATATAACAAGATTAACTAAAAACGACGTAAAGTTCTAAAGGACGGATAAGTGTTAAGAAGCATTTGTACACCTAAAAGAGCAACTTATACTCGCAATTACCCTATTAAGCATAACATTGTATCTAATATTTAAATTTAAAAATATGCCTAGGAACTTAATCATAAAATATGTAAAACCTAAAGAAGAAATTTTAGTAAGTCTGACTACGGAACAGATTAACGAAATACAAGTTAGGTTCTTCTAATATTATACCCTAGGCCAAATTCGATGGATGGGGGAACTCTAGGACAGCTGAGTTAATTTTTAAATCGAGTGGAGTACGTTAACAAGCCCGTGTACTATTCGGAGCCATCGAGGTGCAGGTGATCGGAGAAGCCCAACGTGTAAGACAGATGGATAAATAAAGTACAGTTTCTCTTAGATGATAAGTTTTTAAACAATTGTTTACTATAAAAAAAAGTAAATGCTTTGGGATAATGAATAATTTGTAATTAGCAATATATTTTATAGAATACATCAGCCAAGAATAAAGAATAAAGTAATCAAATAATTCTACTAATACAATACATAATATGAAAGAAGTCATAACAAGAAAACTCACCGATAGATTATTTATGACACTAGCGAAATATGGCATTTCAACAGTATCAAATTTGAAAAAGGTAGCTCAACAGGAGGGATTATATGTATGAAAGTAGTACTACGGAAAAACCTAAAGTACCAGTAATGAACAGTTGTGATAATAATCGCCGTAACACACACTCATATACCCAAAATAACCCCCTAAGAAATAGTACAGACCGAGGGTTATATAATGAATTTAGACATTCGCTAATCAACAGTAGCGCCCAAAACCCTTTAAGCCAAGCAAACCAAGTTAACCATAACTCCCATTCCATAAGAAATCAGCCTACACAGAGACAAGACGAGACTGAGAATGGCCAAATGAAAATGGCCGTAACTTTTCGTCAAGCAGCATGGGAACCAGAAAATGTAGTCCCTATATAAGGGTCACATTAAATAATAGATTTATAGAAGGTATGGTCGATTCTGGATCATAGATTTACATCATGAAAATAAAAATAAAGTTTTTTTTTGTTTTACTTAAACTTCAATCAAAATATAAATTTGGTTCCCAATAGCGATACATGCGATATTTTGTAAGATGTTGTTGTCGATGAAACCCACTACTTAATAATAAAAAAATAAATTTTATAACTTTACTTAAATTACCCAAAATAGAAGGTACGCCATTCTTCAACTCACATTTCTGAGCATGGTGAGCCGTTGCCAACGAGCAGTCTACGACTAGTGCCAAAATGTTAAAAAAAAAATAATTATAGGTGCATATTATTTCAATATTACCAATTAGAAAAATCTTAAATTTGGCAAAAACACAGCAAATTAAAAACTGTTTACTGCCAATGCTTTTCAAAAAGCTGACTTTTTCTTAAATCAAACAATATATTTGAAATGTTAATATAAAAAAAAATATATATAATATCATAAAAAGATAAAAGGTAGTTCTTTTTATCTCTGTGGTCATTTTTGTTAAGACTCGCTTATATGTATATTAGATATGTATATTCATTTTTAAATAAAGTATTAATTTTTAGTTTTTAATTTATTATAATTTTAGATCTTTTTTAGAAAAATTAATAATTTGGGCTCTTATTTATGTATTTCCACATTCTGATTTTTTGAAGTGGCAACCCTGCATGCAGCTTTGAAACTTTTAGCTTATCACTATATTAACATAAAAAATTTAAATTATAGCCGTTTGCTCTCTTCAGCTGCTTCACGGCATCATCGTTAAACTCACAAGTTGACTTCGTCTCTTTTTCACAAATTGCACCCTATACACCACTCACCCACATCATCATAAGTTCAGACAGCTCCTCTTGCAGCGCCAACTTGTCGATGCATCGCACTTGCCCCATCAGAAATCCTCCAAAGCTACTCCACCTCCAGCTGCAGAGCTTTGCGTCTGCTGACGTCGTTTTTATGCCTCCCGATCGCTTTCCGTAAAATGAGCTTTTACGAGAGCTGCAACGAGAACAACATTTTTTGAGTGCACTCAGTCATGACTTAAACTTTTTAGCAATGTAAATCAGTTCATTAAAACATGTATGTGTATCTTTTGAGCTCTCAAAAGTCACTCACGAGCTTTTTGTGTTTTGAGAACACAATGAGTTAAGACTCACTTACCCTTTAATGAAAACGAGTGTGTATTTTTTGAGCTGTTGATTTTTAAAACTCATAATGTACTCGAGTAACACGAGTAAGCTACAGAAGTTTGCCGCGGTCGGCCTTGCATGGCCCATAACTTGCATTCTTGTTGCGATTGTTCATGAAGTAGGTTGTTGCAGCATTAGCACGCATACACATGTTTTTTAAGTAATAACTCATAACATTAATAACTTCATAAAATTTTAAATCTTTATGGAAGTTATATTTTTAAGTCACTTTGAAAGTTCGCAGTTATATCTTTTTTTTTTATCTGTAAGTTTGCAATTTTTACAAAATTGAAACCCAGGCAGCACAGTTTAACAACACAACACAATTTCAGAGTTTAGATTTTCATTCATTTTAAATCAGGTTGAGCCCCAAATACGTGGGGCTCCTTGTAAATCATTGTGGTTGCCCAGTGACAACTTTGGTTTTCATTTATTTATTAATTTAAGTATATTAAACAATAGTATACTTAAGAAACTAGAGTACTGTTGGTTTTTAAATTATAGGTTTGTATTATTGTAAAATTAATTTTTTAACAATATTTGACACTTTTTTTGGTTTTTTTGTGTGACGTTATTGCGTCTTTAACTTTCGAGATGCCGGCAACGACTGATCGCGGCTGCGTCTTTAGCTCTCGTTGGTGCTGTCGTTGTATCATCAACATCCGACTTTTTTGCTGATCGATGCTCTTTTGTCACATAAAATTTATATGCTGGGGTGACACAAAAATCTCTAGATTCTGACTTCGGCTGGTTTGCAAGTCGTCAGTAAATACCTAGGTGCTACAGAACTTTGAAAGATTTTGTTTTTTGAACTATTGTTTCTAAATGATTACGCTGTTACAGGAATATAGTAAGTACAGTAAAAATAGTTTTTGACCTGGAAAAAATTGCACACTAGAATTTCTCTTGCTTGATGTATTAAGGACCATCCAAAAAGTCTAAAGCCAAAATGGTGACGGCGTTTAATTTATAACTAAAGTGGAGTAAATATTGTAGCTTCCTATTAAAATTTATAACGTTAAAATATATACACTAGTTATTTTTTTACAAGCAAAAGACTGATTAAGAACGCGACATTCAGTACGCGACAAATTTATACCCTGTACATTTGGTACAAAGGGCATGGTAAGTTTTTGCAAGCCGAAAAAGTATGTAATAAACGCCAAATTAAGCGTTCCGAAACTCCCAAGCACTGTACCGAAATTGATCAAAATCAGTTGACTATATATATAGTAAGCTATATAGTAAGCTCCCATAGGACCGATCAGTCAAACAAACGTTTTTTTGTAAAAAATAGGTTGTGCTTCGTTTGTTCGGTTAATTATATCATACAGCCTCCATAGGATTGATCTGAACGTTTTCAGGGCATAATTCGTTTGTTTATAAAGATATCGAAACGAAATTTGTCATTCGGAAGTTTTTTGGGCCTCCCAATAAGTGTTGGCTGTATCATATAGTCTCCATAGGACCGAGCGATCAATAAATTGTTTAGTGCAGTGATTTTTGTTCTACGATTGCGTACGCGTCAAACCTTGAAAATTAATAAAAAAAAAATTGGTGTCCTTTTTACACATTATATTTTTTTCTTTAGTTTAAGTCACTAAACTTGATTTAAATTTAAATTTGCTTACACCGACCGCCAATCATGGATAACAAATGATAGTTTTTGGACAAGTACGCGACATTCAAAAATCTAGGAGTTTAAAATAAAAAATTAACCGCTAATCGGGCTTTGCTTAAGCTCAATTGTTTTTTTTAATGCTTAAAAATATTCAAGTGATGAGAGAAACGTAATCAGCTGTTAACTAGCCTTACCATCTTTAAGAGCAAGCCTCTCTAAAAGTAAATAAAAGCGAGAAAACCATATCTTCACTTTTGAGGCCAAAAAATCAATAGTTTTTTCAAATTTAATTTTTCGGTCCTGGTTGACATTTCTGTGGAAATGTCATATATAACTTAAAATTGGCCTAAATAACACAATAGAAATATCAAAGAATTTCAAAAATTATTTTAGTAAAAATTACGTGCACTTTTGAACCTATTTTGCCAATTCGATTAGATTTTACTTTTAACAAATCATTCCGTTTGAAACCACATAAAAAATTCGTTTAACTTAAGGCTTCAAAACGAATCCAACTATTTTATTCATTTTTGTTTTCCGAAGCACGACCGATTATTGTATTTTAAAAAACATAAAATTTGTTTTTTTTTTATTCTTAAAAATTTCTTCCAACTAGTGTTCCATGAGGTTGCGTAACTGATTTTTCATCAGTTGACTATATCATATAGCTCCCATAGGACCAAAAAAACGTTTTTTGTACAAAATTCGTGGTGTTTCGTTTGTTTGTTAAGATATAGGAACCAAATTTGGCATTCAGAAGTTTTTTAGAGATCTTCAACACTGTACCAAATTTTATCAAAATCGGTTGACTATATCATATAGCTCCCATAGGACCAATCGGTCAAAAAAACGTTTTTTGTACAAAAGTCGTCGTGTTTCGTTTGTTTATGAAGATATTGTAACCAAATTTGGCATTCCGAAGTTTTTTAGAGTACCCAAGCACTGTACCAAAGATCAAAATCGGTTGGCTATATCATACAGGCTCCCATAGGAACGATCGGTCAAATAACATTTTTGGTTCAAAATTCGTCTGTTTTTGGTTGTTTATGAAGGTATCGTAATCTAATTTGGCAATCAAATGCCTTTTGGTGTTCTTAAGCAATATACCGGATTTTATTGCAAGCAGTGGTACAGGGTATCCCAAAGTCGTACGCGCCCGACTTTAACGTACGCCATCTTTTTGATTAAAATTTGTTTTCTTTGTGAAGATAATCAAATCTCGAAAAAATTTACTTCAGATTTTGAATAATTTGTCGGACTTCTGTGTCACCCTCTATAAAGAGCTACCTACAATCACCTGTATGCATCTATAATAAAATTGAATGATTTGTTAAAAGTTATTCCAAATCGTTTTTTTTTTAAATTAGCTTATTAAGACCTTTTAATTTGTGACGGCTTCATTCAAATTTTCTTTTTATTTTAATGTGACGTCACTTAGCCTATGACCAGCGTACAAGCAAGGCGCTTGCTACTATAACTTAAGTGTCCAAAGATGATGAGCAGCAAGACGGAACTTATACATACAATGCAAACTGATACTCTTAGAAGTGAATCACCACAAAATTGCCCACTCAGCGATATCGAACTAACAGACGTTGCAATAACCATTTCCTGCCCCAGACCCTTAGCCACCGACATCAGATAACTACTTTATGCAGATGGAACTTGCGGGGTCAGTGTTTATTGAAATTGTGAGCATGGATCAAATTTAGTTTAAAAACCTAACTATAAACAGAGATAAAATTTTATTTATTTTCTTGATAAACGTAAGACTTAAGCAGAATTCAAGCATTTCTATTCGTTTCAAATAATTTTGGTTCATAATTAAATAAAGATAAAAGAGTTTAAAACTTTTATTTTCCAGGATTATTTAAATGATTGAAACAGCTTTAAATGATCAGACTGTTTCGAAGATTTTACTCATACAGTAAAGACTTCAAACAACTGGTTGGAAAACAAGTTTTGGTCGATAAATATATAACTTTGATAAAGCTTAAATCAGTTTTAAAATTAATTGCAAAAGAAACCCAATTAATAAAAAAATTTTAACATTTGTTCATTCATAAAACTGGCCGGTTGTTATCAGGGCAACCTCAATGAATACCTTGCACCCTTTTCATTGCCTCAGTTTTTATCTGCCTTTAATTTAACTATTAAAATAGAGGTCGAAAACCATTAGATGTGCTTTTTATTAGTGATGACTGGTCTCATAATATTTTTATTTTTAATAACGGGTGCAATTTAAAAAAAAAATGGATTTTTATTTTTTTACATCATCCAATTCTCAACAAAATTCATTTCGGTCTCACATTTATTCAATTTCAATTTCAAAGGTTTGCTTTATTGCCAAAGGAAGTATCCAATTTGCTTAAAGCTAGCATTAATGGAAACAGAGACTAGATTTTTTATAATCTTTACAACTGAAATATTACATATGTAGTTTAGTAATATTACAATTAACTATTAATATTTAATGAGTAAGGAAAAATAGACTGCTGAAAAACCTTACAAAAGAGCTTAAATTAAACTTATAACTAACTTACTAACTAAAAGGCTAATAGTCATGACTAGAGCGTGAAGTTGCCGCCGCCTTGATTGTGCAACCAGGATATTTTCTTAATTTCAAAGTTAACTTTGTTACGAGTGATGAGGTTATCGATCGGCTTAATATTAGCTTTCTCGTGTAACTTTTGGGTTGAAAAATAAAAGGGAAGATTGAAAATCATCTTAAAAATCTTGTTTTGAGACCTTTGCAACTTACTAATATGCGTACGAGCGCAATTTCCCCTAATTTCTGAACCAAATAAAAGAACGGGTAGAAAAATTAATTTATATATTAAAAGTTTATTTTTAGGAGACATTTTCGAATAACGATTTATAAAGGGATATAGTATCCGTACGGTCTAGTTTATTTTATCATGTACGTTGAAAATAAGTTTTTTATCTAGAAGTATCCCACGATATAGTATTATTGTCAAGTACAAGCTCACAACTGGGTAGAAACATTGGACTACGCTTTTTAGTGAAGAAGATTGCTTTTGTTTTCTTTGCATTCAATTGGATTTTCCATTTGGCAAAGTAACTGGACATCGAGTTAAGAGAATGTTGTAGAATGTTGTAGAAAAAGGGTATGTCATAAGTATAAAAATTATAGAGGGTGGGCAACATTTATTCAAAAATTTAAAAAAACACTTAAAAGAAACGAATGTTACAATTAACAGACTGTTAAAACGCTTTTATGTTGAATTGTTGCTCTTTGCCGCCATCTATCGTTTATAAGCGCAATTGGCGGAAAATAAGCTTTTGTTTAAATTTTCTATGTACCTAAGTTATACATATATAACTTGACAATTTCTAACATTTCACTATGTATCAAAAGACAGCTAAAATATATTAAAAAAATGTTGAGCTCATTAAAACATTATCTAAAAATTAAATTTTAAATTTAGGTTGCCAGCACTTTGACCTTGTTACCTTTTGTTTTTAATCTAAATTGTAACTATTAAATTAAATAAAACGCATTAATATCGAGAAAAACACTTTTTTTTTTGGGTCACTTTAGGAGGGATGCAATAACTTTTTATATATATATTTTTTTTTTTTTTGGCCTATATCATATATTTTTGTTGAGCATCATACACGGACATTGCTAGTTTGTTGTAAATTTCATTAAATTTGTTTAAGTCTTAAGTCTTTAAACTAAAAAGTTTCAACATTACCGTCTCTATTACAAGATGCTGTGAACCATTTATCAATTTATTTACCAATTGTTTCACGGGGAAAAAAACGTGAATTTTAAAATGATAATTTTTGATAACATTAGTATGAATTTTATTTATTCAAAGTAAATAACAAAAAAACAAAATACTTATTCTTGTACCGCTTCCAAGTTTGACGACCGCGTTGGCGGAGGCGTCTACATTGAGGAACTCAACGTTAGAAAATCGTTTCGACTCCCAGATTACTGCAGTGTTTTTCAGGCTGAAGTCACGGCAATTCAGGAGGCTCTTACAACAATAAAAAACTTACCAGTAGGTAATAAAAATATCTGTATATACTCGGATAGCCAGGCGGCTCTTTGACATCATGCACAAAGTCAGTGAACAATTGTTGCTCGTCTCTGGAGAAAATGGCAGAATAGTTTTCAATACACCTCATCTGGGTCCCGGGACACAGGGATATTGAGGGCAATTGCATTGCAGAGCACCTCTTCTGTCACTGCCCTTGACTGCGTAGGACAAGGTTCCGCTTCCTCAAGTCACACTTTCTAAATGACTTATCCCAGCTCTCAGAACACAGTCCAAAATGCTTCTCAAGGTTTATTCAGGCTACAGGATGGCTGTGAAAGAGAACATCTAGAGGACCTACTAGTGGGGAAGTGTGGAGGAAAGTCCACCATTGCAGTATCACAACGGGCCTATTTTTGGGCCTAAGTGAGTTGAGACGTGAGACGTAACCTAACTATTCTTCTGGTATAAAATCAATCTCTTTTTAGTGCACTCAATATGTCAGGTCGTTTTTTGATTGCATCATAAAATTCCTGAGTGAAAATGATCGCTCAGATGGTGTGTTGGTACCTTTGCCAAAATAAAGCCCAATCTTTTTCGAGTTTCGACCTCGGAGAGAATTTTCCACTCTGTCTATTTTAGTTCTCTCTGGCTGTGATGCTGTTCGACACTGTTACGTTAATCCTTTCTCCACACTACGATTCGTCGCTTGTGCTTGTGTGCATTATACGTTTCTTTTTTGGTTTCAATTTTACAGCTCTGCATAATGTTGAGAGAGGCAACAAACAAATAGATTGATATTCAAAAATCAATACATAAAGAAATAAAGATTTTTAAAACAAATAAAAGCGAAATATTGAACAATTTCTTTTCATTCTAATTTCATTAAATAATTTTTTTTAAATAGTTTCTCCGAAATATGTGATGATTTCAGAATTTTTTTAATAAGTAATTGAGGCAAAAAATCATGCAATGTAAAAAATGGGAATAAACACGAAAAAACGGGAGCGCGGGAATTGTCTCGAAAAAACGGGAATTCCCGTTTTCCCAAGGTTCAAAGGGTGGCCTAAACATGTATGAATAATTTTCATGTTTATACTGAAAAGTAATCCAAAGTAAATAAAACTTCAACACAGCTTCTAGATATTTAATGTACATTTTATTTATATCATTCTTAGTTTATTGTGTATTTAAATGTTACAAAATAATTTTCACTGAATTAACTTAGAAATATTATAATTATTGAACAAACTAAGTCAAAATAAAAAATTAAAGCAACGTTTGTATATCTGTATTTGTATATATGTATTTATCAATGAATAAAGACGGATACTTTACATCTTTCGCTAGACTACTCGCTTTCTCGGCTTATTTCCAATTCCTCTCTTCGGCCCTTCTTCGGGTAGCAATTTCTACATAAGCTCTACAAATGTAAATAGTTTTATAAAAAATTTTCCTTTACCAAAATTCTCTACCTTCCAGTCGTACCCCATATTAACTAGCTTAATCGATACAACCATCTTAGACCATTCTAAACACAATTATGTTCTCAGAGTAGTTGGAGTTGATATAACCCCATAAGTGACGTTTCCGTACTCGTTTCAACTTGAATAATAGTTAAAAAAAATTTGTTTAATAAAAATACAAATCGCTTTTATTAATCGGCGCCCAACAAGGTGCGAAAAAAATACTACAATACAATAATACAGTAAGGAAGGCTTCAAAGTGCATTAACAGGAAAGAAACCAAGCACATTTCGCAAACATCTGAAAAAAATAGTAAATGCTGTAAACTGGGTGTATAACGTACAGCAGGGAATATATCTAGAAATTGACTGAGTCTCAAAAAAAAAGTAGAAAAAGTATAAATTGGGAGCTTTGGATGGCAGCACTATTGGAAAAATTAAAATAGTTCTGTCATAAGAAGATGAAGAAAAAGAATCAGAGCCAAAATTAGAAAAAGTATCCGAAGAAGAATATAGTGACGAAAACTCAGATACTGAAGCGAAGCAGGAAATTCCACGACCAAGTCCGAGAATAATAAGCAAACGTACAATGGAGCACGAAGTGATGCGTTCCACACAATATGTCAAGAAGCTGTCAGTCTCTATACCGAAATTTGATGGGAAAAAAACAAATTTGCAAAGATTTCTAACAGCACCAAGAATTACTGACCTCACTAATGGGAATAAGGAAGGTCTAGTTGTTGAAACAATAAAGTCAAAAATTTTGTGGCTCCACTTAACACTATTAAGGGGATACTAACATGATATGTCATATCGGAACCCTTGCGGTGCGAGTTACCATACACGGTTTGGCGTTGCAGACGGGAAGTTCTGAATAGGCATTTCCATACAGCAACGGTCATTGGACTCCACTGCATATTCTTGGAATGCTGGCCGCCCCATATTTTTAGTGTTTAGGGCTGATTGTAAGACAAAATAAATAATAAAGCTCAGTTCTGAATTAAAGTCCAAACAAACTTGTGGTATTTTTATTTAAAGCCAAAATTCCAGCACCAACTTTGCAGAAAAAAACCTTACCAACGATATCAACGGTTGAATAACCATACAAATCCAGTCCCTGTTCGACCAATTCTGTTAACTGGCGCAGTCGGTTGAAGAACCATATAATGATGCTTATAAATATAGTTGTACTCTTAGCAACTACCCTTGCCTTTGGACAGAATTTAGATGTCAAACCCCTGAAACAAGAGGACCAAATCGCTAAGTTGCAGCTAGGAGAAGCGAGAATGATCGGAATAGAGGAATATAAGAATACCACCTTGCAAATAAAACAGCTTGAGATGAAGGACGTGCCGTTTTCAGGAGAGTCAGTGACAATTTAGAGGGTAAAATAGAAATAATCACCCCTAGAGCTAGAAGGAAGAGAGGACTTATTTATGGTTTAGGAAGCGTAATAAAAATAATAACTGGAAACATGGATACCCAGGATAGTAAAGTGATAGTGAAGATTAAAAATATAACCGAACACATCAATCTGGAACAAAAAAAACATCGAAATTCACATGTTACAATACATAAGCAGAATAAATTATAATATTGTTGTTCTAAATGAACATTTAAGCAACATTATCGAAAGCATGTTACTTGAAAAATAAATTTAATTCCGAAGCTTATATTGTTTGTATTCGAGACTAATAAGATAGCAGATATGTCAAAAAAAACAAAATATTGAAATATTATATAGTCACATATCGATGTTACACCCTACCCTAAATAATATACTTTCGTCATAATGAACTTACTCCAATAACCTCGTCGCAATCCACTGCATAATAATATAAAAAACTTTGGACCGGCGTAATAAAATCAGACACTTAAAAAGGATCACATTCAGTCTGGTTAAAGTCCAGAACATTGAAATAAACAATGGAGCAAAGACACATCCCTCACATCACGCCATAACTAAGTCATGGCAGCTGTTCGTGCAAAGTCGGCAGTAAAGCCAAAACAGAGGTTTCATTAACGATGGTGTATTAACATTAGAGCAGTTCAGTTTAAGACTAGATACGGACAAATATCTTATAGTCCGTGTATTCATTCGTTAGTGCGTAAGATTGATTTTTGAATAAAGATATTTTTTATTTGAACATAAACCGAACTTTCATTATTGGCGCAGTCGGTAGGATCTAGTTGCATAAATTTGAAAAAGCTGTACTGTAATGGTCAAGCGAAAGATATAACTAAACGACTAGTTTATCAAAGATCAGCGAATAACTAATAGAAATTAATTGTGTCAGCTGGATTCGCAAAAGAACTTTCGCGATCTTACAAAACGCGATTGTGAAAACCAAAAAGTGAAAAACCGGAAAACAAAACTAAAATTGAAAACGAAACTAAAATTTAAAATTTAAAAGGAAACTAAAATTAAAACTTATTATAACAAGGTGAAATAAAATTAAAAATAAACGTTTCTTGATTGGTGCAAATTAAACTAATAAATCTAAAAGTGAAAAACTGCAGCAAGAGTTTAAAAACAAGCAGCATTTTGAAACAAAAAAAAAACACACAAATTGGTATAAACAACAATTACTTGAACAAAAAAAAAAATTAAAAAAATAAAACCCAACAACAAAAGAAGAAAAATGGCTAACCCAATATGCTTAGCTGAAATATAACCAGGCGTTGCAACAGATTCCGATCTACGATGGAGTACCGGAGTTCCTGAGTTCGTTCATAAAAAGGGTGGAATTTATTCAACAATTGTACCCGACGGAGGACGCAAGGGACGATGGAGCAATCGAGATGCAGGTGTCTGGAGAGGCGTCGAGAGTGGTCCAGATGTCACAAGCTGTTGGAGCGAGATGAAGCAGGCCCTAAAAAGTGAATTCAAAAACCACACGCCGTACGAGGAGCTGATGCGACAGGTGTATAACACACGCTACATCGGAAGTCTCCGTTATCAGAGGATGACCAGGGTTCTACGCATGATGATTAGAGCAGTAATTCTTTTCACAATATTGACAGTCACAAGGGGACAAAATATCGATATAAGCCCAATTAAAACGCAAAACGGCTATCTTGTATTTAAAGTCGGATTTGTGGATTTTCCAATAAACTATGAAAACCATTGTCTATCCGTTAATTTGACAAAAACGGAGGAAACTTATTATAACCTTTTGGATAAAGCTAACCAATTTAAGGAAGTGATACAGGTAAAATATTTGATTGATAAATTGACAAGAGAAATAAACGGCATAAAAATGGTAAAAAGAAACGAAAGAGGTTTGATAAATATGGTGGGAGTAGCCTACAAGTACTTATTTGGAACATTGGATCAGGATGACAAGGAAGACTTAGAAGAAAAGATAAATAACATGGCAGCAAACAGCGTACAGACGAGTGACCTGAATATGGTCATAGACATAATAAATAAGGGACTAGAGATAATCAATAAGAAGAAAACAAAAGGGAAAGCAGTTGGATATTTTTATATTTAATTTGCAGCACTTTATGGAATATTATCGAAGATGTAGAAATGAGAATGCAATTAACAAGACTAGGAATTTTTATCCCAAAATTGCTGAAGCAAGATTATCTAAAACATATGGATTCTGAAAAGCTCTTAAACGTAAAAACATAAACTTGGCTAAAGGTCGATACTAATGAAATTCTCATAATTTCTCAAATTCCAAGAGATAGTGCTCGAATACCAGTTTATAAAGCAATACCGTACCCAGATAATAATAATAATATACTAACTGAAAAAGATAAGCTATACAATAAAGAATCAAAGAAATTAGAATTTAATGATTGTATTAAGGGTATTTTGAAACAAACACCAACCGAATGTAAATTCACTAGAGCAAACAAAAATTATCAAATTAACTATGTCGAACCGAATATATTGGTTACATGGAACTTACCCGAGTCAAAACTAGCCCAAGATTGTATTAACAAAGACATTGTAATAAAGGGCAATAATATGATAAAGATTTATAATTGTTCACTAGAGTTAAACGAATTTTCAATTTCTAATACAATGCTAGATTACACTCAAAATGTTTATGTAAGTACTAACATAACTAGATTGGAACCAATAGCGTTCATACAATCAAAAGAAATCATACAACAGTATAATAAATACAATAATGTTTTTCAAATAATAACAACTACAACTTTTGTAATAATGATGTTGTGTTTGATAGTATATGTTATCTTTAAGTTCAAGAAATTACCCAGAAATTTAATTGTAAAATATGTAAGATCTAAAGAAGAAACTAACATAAACCCTACAAACTTTTGTTATTATAGTTATCTTGCATATTTATAAGAAAGTATAAACAAGGCAAATACTACAGAGTTATCTCGCATATTTTTAACAAAATATAAACAAAGCACATATTAAATTAATCCAACCTTATTAAGTTAATAGAAAAAAAAGCCCATTCCCTATAATACTGCATTATTCTATAAATTACTTATTTTTAAAACAAAGGAGGTGGACAGTTAATCAAAGACGTACTAAACCCTGAAACACATTACGTGACGGGACAATCGGACACGAGTATGTAAATAACGTTACTGATGACGATAAAGTGCCCGGAATGCGGCACAGATTAGGGATTTCTCAGACAGTAAGTCTGAATATAGCTCTTGGAAAAAGAGCGTAGATCGGGTCCTCGCAATGTATACAGAGGGTACCCCGAAATATTATTGTGCTATAATCAAAATCCGAAACAAGATTGTAGGGGAGGCATACGCAGTTCTGGAGTCCTACAGCACCCCTTTGAATTGGAAGGCAATTTCAAACTGTCTTTCATCACACTACGCGGATAAACAATTCAGGAATTCTACCAAGCTGTTTATTATCAGCTGTCTTTGATACTAAATCAAGTAAACACTCTCGAAGCTTCAACAGAGACCATGAGCACTCTGACTGATATGTACAGAGACAAAGCTCTGGATACATTCGTGAGAGGTCTCAACCGTGATCTCTCCAGACTCTTGCTCTGCAATTGTGCGAGCTAATCAAGAATCAAATCACATGAAATGCCACTAATAGATTTGCCAAACCACCTGTTCCTCCACGGAACACATTTTTTCGAAGGAATGATCAAAGTTATTCAATGCAAAATAAAAACAAGTTTAAAAATTCAACTTTCAATCCTCTCGCACAAAAATATGTGCCTCTACCCCCAAAGCCACTGGTACCTATGGATGTAGATACCTCGGTACAAACCAAACAAGTTAACTACATGAGTAGACCTCAACAAAACGAATTCGCCGGAAAACGTCCCCCTTCGGGTCAATTCCAGACTGCAAAAAAACTCCAAAAAAACTTTGGTATTCAACAAAAAGTTAAAGAAGAATCCGATTATTATAATGAGGTAACTGAGAATTGTTCATCCTTCGAAGACTTAACGCTGAAAGATGGAGAACCCAAGAAGGCCTGCTCAGACCTTTCTTTTTTAGAATAGACGGTTTCTCTCTTCCATACTTCCAATATAAGACCGGGAACGTGTAAAATCTATAACTTTACGATCGACACTGGATCGACTAGAAGCTATATCCAGTCTTCTCTTATAAAAAAAACCAAGAATAAATGAAACCATATACACAGCAGAAACAGTGGCAGGAGATCTCGACATCACTCATCATACATTTCTAAATTTGTTCAGTTTGCCTTTCGCACTGAAGTTTTACTTATTAAACCCTCTTAAGACCTTTCATGGTATTGTGGGTAACGACTGACTTAGGGGATTGAGAACGAACGTTGATCAGTTGACAAGGACAGATTGATTTTGAAAAACGGACATGGGGTGACAATTAAACATTTAAATTTACAGACGATTAACAATCTTAACTTGCGAACTGAACATATGACATAAAAGCTTTCATTACAAATGTCGTGGCGGAAATTCGGACAAATACCGATACACCAGTGTACTCCAAACATTATCCTTACCCTGCATCATTAAGAGCAGTGGTGGGAGAAAAATTAAAGGGATTGTTAAACGATTGTTATAAGAAGATCCAAGGCTGCTTACAATTCACCATTTTGGCTTGTGGAGAAAAAAACTGGTATTCCAGATGAAAAGGATCACAGACCAGTGATTGATTATCGTAAGCTCAATCTCATTACAATTTCCGACAGATATTCGATGCCAGAAATCGGAGAAATTATCGCACAATAAATGAGAATAAATACTTTTCAGTTTTAGATCTGAAAACAGTTTTTTTTGTTAATGGAGCTAAATAAGAATTATATTATATTAGACATAATTCTGTTTGCGAAAAAATGAGGCAGACCATATAAAAAATCTCGAAAAAATATTAGAGACCCTAGAAAGGGCCAATGTTAGATTGCAAATGAATAAATGCGAATTTTTCAAGCAGGAAGTTAACTTCCTTGGCTTTACTATTTCCGGAGAGGGAATAAAAACAAATGAATAGAAAATCAAAGCAAACAGCTGAGATATTTTCTTCGATTGGCAGGCTATTATAGACGCTTTATTCGCGATTTTGCAAAGATCGCTAAACCTTTAACTACTCCTGCTAAGAGGAGAAGATGGTAGAGTAGGCAAGACCATAGACGATCCTCTGCAGAAATACCCGTCAGAAGACATGATTCACTACGTATGCTGCTTATTTGCTCTGGTTTCACCAGAGATAATGGATTACACCGGTAACGAGTTTTTGCTATTGAAAGAAGACAACAATTTTCTCGTTTACGACACCTACGCTGACCTATTCCACGTAACTAACCTGTTGCAATATGCGGAGATAATTGGTTCAGAGTTCCAAAACCTGAACAAAAGTGACTTGACATGGTCGGGTGATCTGCACTTGGTGCGTACTCTTTTCCAACTAACTTTTACAAGACACAAAAAAGGCATAGACAAACTAGGGACTCTATGGAAATGGATTTCGGGAACTCCCGAGCATTCCGACTTCCTAACTGTCCAAAATAAGATGGACGACTTGATTCAAAATAATAATAAACAGTTTGTTATAAATTCCAAATTATTCACCCAAATTATAAATTTAAGTGAGAAAATGCGAAATTTGATTCTTCGAAATGATGCTCTTTTAAGAAAACAGCAAGTTAGAAGAACTTTAGCAAAAATCCACCTATTCTACACAAGAATCCTAAATGAGGATTACATGTCCCATATTTTCCGCCATGAAAACATATCCCTAGTCCTAACAGTCTTCCTGGATGCCGCTAGTTTACATTACATTCAATACCCAGTTGTGATAGAATCTTGCGAACTATACACCTCTAGGGCCACGGTACCACCCTCGTTTGTGTTTTTTTGGTTCTGTTCAACGACACCACAGTTATTAAAATTAAACTTTTGTAAATCCAACAAGAAAAATATTAAATTATCTAAAACACAATAAATTTCTCGATTATGAGATCGATTTAATTTCAAATAATTCAGAATTGTCATTCGACAACATTAATGTACAGAACCCTTTTATTGAGTTTAGTAAAGTTAAATACCCATTTTCATACTTTATTATAACATTTTTAATACTATACTTTGTGTTATTAAGTACATACAAAGTATGGACATCAATTGTTAAGGAGACTTCGGCAAATCAAGATAATTGAAAATTCTGGCCAAGATTTGGCAGACTCATTAAATATCGCAATTCAACAGTTATCCGAAAACCCATAATGGTCCGGGACGTAACATTTTAACAGGGGGAGAGTTATGTAATGGCTTGCCATTCATTTAGTATTGTCCGTGTAAACATTAATACGCAGATGCTTTATTTCCGTTGCATGGCGTACCATGAACTTCAAATTAACTTATGAAGCAAAACCCCAACAGTCTTGCCGCAACATGATGCTTCACAGCATAAACAAGATAAGCGGAATTCTTCGTGCTAGCGTAAACAGGGGCAAAACTTAGATTGCCAAAATTGCATACGCAGCGCTTATCGTGGGAGCTGCAAGATTGCATCTTTCGTGACGATTGCCGAGGTTTCTTGTAGGGTAAAGTAAAATAGAATAATCAGGCTTAGTTTTAAAATTGAATTGATATAATAAACTGCGGTCCGCGCAATTAAAATAGTATTTTTTTGTTTTAATCAATGCAATAAATCTTAATTTACAAGTTAACGCCACACATCACTTTTCCCCTAAATCCAACACTACTACTACTATATTGATGCGTAAGCTCATCAGACGATCACACCACCCAAAGGCGACACCGGACGCAGCAAGCATTCGGCAGCGTCAGCAGCTAGACCCTTGGCGACGATCAACAGCAGCGGCAGCGCAGCCGTAAACATAAACATTGGCGGCGGCAGCGCAGCGTTAACCTAAACATCTGCAGACAGCAGAGTCAGCAGTTATTACTTATAAATATCACTGTTAGAAGATTAAGACAATCAACATAAATTAAATTCTGTTTAATTAATTTACATATGCAATCTATAAATTTAAGAAAATACCACGAAATTTAATCGTCAAATATGTAAGGTCAAAAGAAGAAGTCAATGTAAGCTCAACGAATGAATTGCGAGATAATGATAGCCCCCACCTATAGAACATAACCATATATTGTATCCAAAATTGTCCACCTGAGGACAGGCGAACTTCAAAGGTTGACTTTATCCAAATGACGAATATGTTTTAAGATTATTTTATTAACATTAAATTTGAGAATAACACGTCAAATATTAGAAAAGTTAATGCAACACCGGAACCAAAACAATAACAGAAAATTCACGGAAGATATAAATTCGACTCCGTGATAGTTGTTTATATCGTAAATTCAGATACGCTTGACGACCAGAAACTTTGGACACTTTGACCGGCACATAACAATCAGAGAGGATCACATTTCGTCTGGCCAAAGTACGAAGCAGAACAAAGAACTTTATTGTTCCAGACATCACCCGATGATTGGAGCCAATGCATGGTGATTCCAGAGAACCGTCAGCCAGGCCACGAAACCGAGGTTTCATTAACGATAGAGTTTTAGCGTTTAAGCAGTTCAGTTTGAGACTTGAATCACTTGTTACACTTAATCTGTCTTAGTTTTAAGAATATTTGAATAAAGTAATTTTATAAATTATATAAATATATAAAATATACATTCCTTTATTATTATCATATTCTTTTTTTGTCAATTGTTTATATCCAAGCATCCATACATGCATGTATATAAGTTATCGCCACACATCACTTTTCCCCTAAATCCCACGCTACTACAACCGTATTGTCGCGTAAGCTTATCAGAATGTCTTCCATTGATCACACACATGCTAGTTTTAAGAAAGTTTTAAGAATATTTTGAATAAAGTTGAATAAGTTTTTTTTAATATAGCAGGGACCGGGAAAAAACTCTTTGTGAACGTTGGTAATAAATAATGATAACGAATAATAATGATACGAAGTGTAACTTTAGTGAAAAAAGGGTGTACTCGTAAAACCAAATTGGTGGAGTAATAATACCCGAAAAACGGCGAAGCTAAAGTTTTAGAACTCGGTCCAAACCCTATTACCTTGTCTGTGCCCGAGACAAGAAAAAAAAACCGCAAACCCGCAATTACCCCTTTCTACGAACAAGAAAGGAGAGAACTGCTTAAACAAAATAATCAATAAAAATAAATCGTCGCCTCGTCTGCAAGCTCCGCGCCCAGACGAATACGAAATAAACAATGAAGAAGAAGAGAAACCAAAAGAAAATGAAGAAAAACTGAAACAAAAGAAAAAAAAGAAGTAAATGAAATAAATTTCTTAGGAGAAGAAGCAGAAAGCAATAATGCTACAGTGCACAGCGCACAAGAAGATAATCATTTTGACATACCAATAACCGAAAGAGCAGTTAACTATTATAACAGACAGATCGAGCTAATAAAAGGGAATGAGGGATAAAGTAGAGACTAAACACTAATTCCACAAATTGAACACAAAAATAACATACAAAGAATTAATAATTGAAACCGCAAAACAAATGATAAAAGAGTATATTTGTGCAAAGTGGAGTGTCATTTATTTCCATAATGAAGCAGACTACCCAGTTTTTCATCAGGCTTATTTAGAGATCATAGGTCCAAATATAATGCTACAAAATTGATAAAATCTAGCACCAAATTAATTAATATACAGACTTATGCCGAGTTTAAGGAAATGATAATGAAAAGACATAAAGAATTATTACACCCAGGTATTGAAAAAACAATAAGTTTATATAAAGAAAAATATTACTACCCAGATTACCAAAAGCTAATACAAAATATTATCAACGAATGCGAGATTTGCAACATTGCTAAAACTGAACATAGGAATACAAAATTAAGTTTCGAAGTAACTCCCGAAATATAAAATATCAGAGAATGTTACGTAATGGATTTCTATCTGGCAGGCAACCAACAGTTTTTGTCTTATATAGATATTTATTCTGAATTCGCATCCCTTATTGAAGTTAAAAGCAAGGATTGGTTAGAAACTAAACGAGCAATAATGAGGATTTTCAACGAAATGGGAAAAACACAAGAAATAAAGGAGGATAAAAACTCAGCTTTTATGTGCGCAGCATTGCAAACTTGGCTCATTTCCGAAGGAGTACAAATACAAATAACTACAAGTAAGAATGGTATATCAGATGTCAAAAGACTACACAAAACCATAAATGAAAAACTGAGAATTATAACAAGCGAACCGAACCCAGAGAACAATTACACCAAGTTTGAATTGATATTATATGCCTATAATCACAAAACTAAACACAACACTACCAACAGAACACCAGCTGACATATTCATATATGCTGGCACACCAGGGTACTAAACCCAATCAAATAAAACGAAACAAATAATTAAGTTGAACCAAAATCGCAGAGAATTCGAAGTAAATACAGATTTTAGGCAATCGCCATTAATAAAAACAAAACAACTAACCCGTTTAGGAAAACAGGTAGAATTAAGAAATTAGATGATAAACATTTTGAAGAGACAAACAGAGGGAGAAAGATAGTTCATTATAAATCAAAATTCAAAAAGAAAAAGATAAATAATAAAAGTAAATACGATAATTCCAGAATTGAAAGCAACCGGCTTCCAGAGCAGCCTGATTAGGATGCTCATCTTTTTGACAACAATTACAATTGCAGTCGCACAGAACGTTGAAATTAACCCAATCAAGTCGCAAAATAGATACCTTATATTTAAAACTGGTTCATTAGATTTCCCCACTGATTATGAGTACCATTACATGTCCATCAACATCACTAGAACAGAAGAAACATATCATGACATTTTAAGAAGTGCAGAAGAATGCCTACATACAAGAAGCCGCCTATGGTGACGTAATGGAGGATCATGTTCAGCCCAGCCATAAAACAAAGAACTTCATAATTGCATAATCATCATCGACGCAGCTGCCACAAATAACGTAAACACCGAGGTTTCCTTATTGATAGAATTATAATAAGAAATGAGTTCACTTTCGTTCTAGTTAAGAGATGAACACACTTTGACCACATTATCTAATAAATCTATTGTAACGGTGAATTCACATATTGTGCTTTAAGTTTAAAGTTTAATAAAGTTATTTTTTTTACTTGAGCTTAATTGTCGCATTTGTTATTGGCGCAGTCGGTAGGATCACAATTAAATCCTTAAAGAGTTATACGGTACTGATCAGTTAAAGGACAATACTATACGACTAGTTTGTCCAGATCAGCGAATAAGTCCGGGAAACAATAAAGTGATCCGCAAAAAAAAAAACCATCACGCATATTACGCGCGTTTGTTAAAACTTTAACGAAAATCCAGTTTGGTCAGTCCCACTTTTTAAAAGTGGAAATCTGTTAATATCAGTGAAGTGCGAATTTTAAAATAATTCCTTAAACCAACAACTCAGTTATGACGATGCCGCTAACTTTGACGGAGCTTCATTTAAACCAAGCCTTGCAGCAGCTTAGGCAGGTACCAACATTTGCCGGAACTCCTGAACATCTGAGTGCCTTTATTAATCGAGTAGAGTATATCCAACAACTCTATCCAACGGAGGATGTGCGACAAATCCGAGTGCTACTGGGGGCCATCGAAGTGCAAGTAATTGGAGAAGCCCAACTCATAACGCAAACAGTTCAAGCTAACACTTGGCCGGACCTGAAGGAGGCATTAATCGGAGAATTTGCAAACCACACACCATACGAAGAACTCCTGAGACAACTCTACATCACACGTTTCACTGGAAGTCTACAATTGATAGCAACCGGCTTCCAGAGCAGCCTGATTAGGATGCTCATCCTTTTGACAACAATTACTATATTAGCCGCACAGAACGTCGAAATTGGCCCCATCGAGTCGCAAAATGGATACCTAATATTTAAGACTGGATCATTAGATTTCCCCACTGATTATGAGTACCATTACATGTCTGTCAACATCACCAAAACAGAAGAAACGTATTATGACATTTTGAAAAGTGCCGAAGAATTTAAAGACGTTGTTCAGGTGAGGTATTTGACGGATAAATTAAGTTGAGAGATCGGCGGGTTGAAAATAGTAAAACGTAATAAAAGAGATCTAATGAACATAGTGGGAAAAGCAAGTAAATACTTATTCGGTACACTAAACCAAGACGACAGGGAGGACTTGGAGAAACACATGGACGATTTATCGGCAAATAGTGTTCAAGCAAACGAACTAAATATGGTCATAGAAGTAGTAAATAACGGTCTGGATATAATAAGTAAATTAAATAAAGATAAAGACAGAAACCAAAGGTTGGAAATTATGATATTTAACATTCAGCATTTTACTGAATATATAGAGGACATCGAAATGGGTATGCAGTTGACAAGATTGTGAATATTTAATCCAAAACTATTGAAACAAGATTATTTGAGGCATGTGAATTCTGAGAAATTATTGAATATAAAAACCTCAACTTGGATTAAATTAGACTCTAACGAGATACTAATAATTTCGCATATTCCGAGAGAAACTGTTAAGCTGCCCTTATTCGAAATAATACCTTACCCAGACAAAGACAATAATATGTTAACAGAAAATGTTCATAATAAATACTTTTTACATGAAAACAAATTATATAATAAGGAAAATAAAGAGTTGGTATTTGACGAGTGTATCAAGGGTATATTAAACCAAAAAACAACAGAATGTCAATTTACTAAAACCTATAAAAATTATCAAATAAATTATGTCGAACCAAACATATTGTTAACTTGGAACTTACCTGAAACAAAACTAATTCAGGATTGTATCAATAAAGACATTGTAATAAAAGATAATAATATTATAAAAATCTATAACTGTTCACTTCAGTTAAACGAACTCTTTATATCAAACACTATGTTAGATTATGATTATACACAAAACGTTTATGTTAGTAATAACATAACACGTTTAGAACCTTTGTCGTTAATACAAACAAAAGAAATTGTAAAAGAACAAAAAACGCAAAACAACATTTTCCAAATAATAACTACCACACTCACAATTACCCTATTAAGTATAACTTTGTATCTAGTTTTTAAGTTTAAAAAGATTCCCAGAAATCTAATTGTCAAATATGTAAAACCCAAAGAGGAAGTGGTCACTAGTGTAATACCAGAACAAAACAATACAATAATAGATACTAATCCAATATTATATCCAAAGCTGTAAATCCTGAGGACAGGCTTAATACGAAGGTTGGGGGAGTAACATATCCGCACCAAGCCAATCACGTATATGTTAAGTTACACTAACACACACACACACACACATATTATACACACAATTCGGCAGCATAAGCAATTATCAAGGCTGGTGACAAATCAATGCTAGCATCGACAATGCATCGATTGGTTCACATTACAAAACACATAAAGATCATATTAGGGTCTGACATAACGAAGAAAGAACAAATCAGTTATGCCTACATACAAGAAGCCGCCTATGGTGACGCCATGGAGGATCATGTTCAGCCCAGCCATAAAACAAAGAACTTCATAATTGCATAATCAGCATCGACGCAGCTGCCACAAATAACGTAAACACCGAGGTTTCCTTATTGATAGAATTATAATAAGAAATGAGTTCACATTCGTTCTAGTTAAGAGATGTACACACTTTGACCACATTATCTAATAAATCTATTGTAACGGTGAATTCACATATCGTGCTTTAAGTTTAAAGTTTAATAAAGTTATTTTTTTTACTTGAGCTTAATTGTCGCATTTGTTATTATATGTATATATAAAAAAAAAAAAAAAATTATATATATAAAAAGTTGCGTGCACCACAGCACTGTGCAACACAGCACATACGAAAAAGAGAAGGTCCGTGCACCACAGCACAGTGCAATGCAGCACATATATATTCAACATGTATACCTATATACAAAATATACATTTTTTTAATATTAAAAATAGGTTGTCCACCTTAGCAACATAAAAAGAGAATATATTATACAAAAGTCAAATAAAAAAAAATAATAACTCAACACAGCAAATACATTTCTTTATAAAAAAAAAAAAAAACAGAACACCATGCTATGAAGAATAACGAGCTTTAAGGAATATTAAATAAGAAACAAACACTAAAGTCCCTTTGTTTACAGAATTATATATTGAGCTACCTACCATTTCTGAATACCTTGCTATAAGATACACACAGAACATTAAACATATATTTAAGCCTACACACACTTACAATTAAGTAATACACAATACCCATAAGTTCATAATAGAAAAATCTCGAATCGATAAAGTTCGTCCAGATAAATCTTAATAGAATTCACTAATATTCATGTTAAAGTTAGTCAAAAAGACACTTACCCGTAGCAAGACTAAAATCAGTGCTAGCCTATCCGATATTAGGGATAAATCTAACAAACGACAGCCAGCGCAGTTAGTAAGCGTTACAGCCAACTCGCACGAAATGACTTCTAGCCGGACGTGCCCACCAGCCCAGCAAGCTCTGCTTAATCCGCAGGAAATCTTTGACTCGCTCCGAATTCCAGACGCCATTCGCCATTCCTTCCGCCTTACGAGGAAAACCCAACAACTCTTAACGAGTTTATAACCAATGTAGAAGAAATACTTTTTTAGATTTTTGATTTTTCGACCGAAATCTACAGAATTATTCTAGATAAACACGAACCACGAACAGTTATTAGCGCAAACGCTTATCACATATTATCACGCTATACATTCGGCGCACAGCCATACACCACACGAAATATTCACGGGCAGAGCTCACACCTTTGACGCAAAAATAGAATACAGTAGCCAACACGAGTACCTATCGAAATTGAATGCATTTAGGCAAAAAGTGTATCCACAAGTAAAAGAGCGGATGTTACAGATCAAGAATAGAAGAATTAAATAAAGACAGGATTCAGCCTGATGAATTCCAAAAGGTAGAAGTTGTGTTTAGGAAGGAAAACAGACAATCGCACCCATATAAAAAGGGAAGCACGAACTAATTCGTATAAAAATAACTACTACAGGATAGCTCTCACGTACGGACAGAGGATACATGTCAGGCCCTTAAAACAAGATGAACCAATTGCCAAGTTGGAGTTAGGGTCGGCAAGTATTATTATATTGTGCATATTGAAGCATATATAAACATTACTTTGCAAATCAAGCAAGCCCTGGAGGAAATGACGGATGTACCGTTCTCGGGCGAACTCGTAACTATATTAAAGGCAAAAATAAGACAGGTAGAAGAAAAGCGAGAGACGATTATTCCCAGAGGTAGAAAGAAGAGAGGGCTTATAAACGGACTAGGAAGTATGATCAAAGTAGTGACAGGAAATATGGACGCTAAAGACAGCGAAAATCTTAATGAACAGCTTACGAACATAAATAAGGAGGTAGACACAATGTTAGCCGAAGCGAATATGCAGATAGGGTTTAACAAACAAGTAGTGGTAAGATTTAAAAATATAACTGAACACATAAATAGCCAAAATGACGATGTACCAAAAGTAGTGACCTTGCGAATAACGCCAAACGTGTTTTTCTTTAAACATGGTAAAAAAGTTGTCGCAAGAGAAAAAGTTGATGATCTTTATTCCAATGAAACTTTTGATTTAGATCAATTTTTTCAAAGCCTTGAAATGCAAGCCGGTGTAAAGGGAATTAATCAACTAAAGATGGTTCCGAGTGAAGGAATCTTTGAAATTGTTTCAAAAGAGGAATTTAAAAAAATGGGCAATAAATATTTGAAAAATTTAAGAGTAGCGCTACTCAAGCCGGTGACCATAATAAATCATGATAAAGAAAAAGAACAATACTGTCTACATACCATGACGATCCAACACAAGGAGGTCATACAGGAGTAACAAGAACATTTTTAAAAATAAAAAGACATTATTATTGGAAAAATATGTCACGTAACATAAAAGATTATATAAATAAATGTGAAAAATGCCAAAAGTCTAAGACATTAATGCATACAAAGACCTCCCATTGGTGATAACAGAAAGAGCAACATGTGCCTTTAACAGGGTGATTGTCGATACAATAGGCCCTCTTCCGAAATCTGACCAAGGCAACGAATATGCAGTCACACTAATATGTGACCTGAAAAAATATTTAGTCTGTTGCAAAGGCAATTTTTGAATCATTCGTGCTCAAATACGGTCCAATGAAGACGTTCATTACCGATATGGGCACTGAATATAAAAATTCAATTATAAATGGCTTGTGCAAATATCTAAAGATAGACAACATTACGTTTACAGCACATCATCATCAGACCTTAGGTACTGTTGAAAGAAGTCATAGAACTTTAATGAATATGTACGATCCTATATATCTGTAGATAAGACAGATTGGGATATCGTATTTTGTTTCAATACGACACCGTCAATAACACATGGTTATTGTCCCTACGAATTAGTTTTTAGTAAAACCAGTAATATGCCAAAACAATAGCATAGATAGAATAGATCCACTTACACTATAGATGGTTTCGCAAAAGAATCCAAATTTAGATTGCAACAAGCTTATTTGAGAGCAAAATAAATGCTTGATAGAAATAAAAACAGACAGAAACAAACGTATGATAAGAAATCCGTAGATTTTAATTTACAAGTAGGAGATAAAATACTACTCAAAAACGAAAACAGGTCATAAACTAGACGAAACATATACAGGTCCATACACAGTTATAGGCATAGAACCTAAAGATAACGTAATTATAGAAAAAAATAAAAATAAACAGCAAAAAGTACAGAAAGATAGGTTAAAGTTATTCATAAAATAAATGATGTACAGCCTGATCAACCGATATTCATCATTATCATCATCATCAATTTTCTATTTTTATATTCCTTTAATACTTTACATATATCTAAACTTAAGCAAAATAAAAATAAAAAAATAAATATAATAATAATTTTTGGTTGTTGTTGTAAAAAAAAAAAAAAAAACCACCAAAATAACTCCATAAATTACGTTATTTTTCAAAAGGAGGGAGGTGTAGTGTGTCATATAAATATTATTGTTTATATTTAAACCACTCTTAAGTGTGTGTGCGACTCAAGTGCAGCGCAACCACTTATGTAAAGCCGAATTGTATATGCATGGATTCATATATCCATTCTATGTACTATTGAGGTTAACATTAAGAACAAAATTATAAAATAAAAGCAGTCGAATAAATGCGACCAAACAACCAAGACGTGCGTTTTAATTTATATCGTATGAGTCTGACAACCGTATCGACACCTTACGGCCGAACACAACGAAATACATATGTTGCAGTATAGTAATAGAATTAATTATAATATAACATTGACATTCTAAACGAACATTTAAGCAACATACAAGAAAGTATACTTCTGGCCAAACTGAACATAATTCCAAAGCTCATACTGTCGGATGTCGAGACTGACAGAATAGCCGACATTTTAAATAAACAAAACATTGAAATATTCCATAATGAACAACTATACAAGTTTTTGCAGTTAGAAACAACAATAAATAATATTCACAATTGAAATACATACCCGTATTTGATAACCAAACTTACAAACTATACAGAGTAATCCCTTTACCGATTAACCAAACTAAATTCATGAGTTTATGTACGTGTTAAATGACAAGATAATATATAAGTTTTTTGAAAAGCAATGTATAAGGATAGAAGAATTATTTATATGCGAGGCAGAGTATGAAGCAAGTTCACGACCGGACACGAAATGCCTCAGGCGTAAACCTCCGGTGTGTGACGCAGTCGACACCGAAGGCATCCAACAAATCTTCGAGCCAGAAAGGAGCCATATGTTCATCTTTAATTCAAAACCGACACAAATTACTTCAGAATGCGGGGAGGAAACTACAGTGGAAGGATCGGCCCACATACGCTATGAAAACTGTACTGTAAACATAGGTGGGTCGATATTCTGAGATATACCAAAAGAAGACGAAATCCCTCCAAAACTATTCTGGGTTTCGGTTACAAAATTGTTTATCAATAACACGTCGGAGAAAATCAACCTCCAAGAGTTGCAACTTGCAAGCCTGCAAAATTCAAATCTTGGCCATTTCGGTTATAGCCATGCTGGTGGCAACGACAAAAAAGACGAACAACATCTTCATACCACGAGTAACACAACAAAATGTCGATCTGGACATACTTTCTTTATGGCCATCGCTACATTCTAGGGGGGGGAGAGTAGTTACCACGGTATGGCACCCCTCTAAAAACTAACGCCACCCATGCCCAGGCCAACAGCAACAACAACAACGGCCAACATGCACGGGAAGTGCATACAGCAGGGCTAGAATGTAAACGAAAAATTAACAATAAACTCACTTCAATTTTGATAACAAAAAGAGAACGACGTGTTTAAGTTATTTAAAACCCAGAAAAACTAATTGCAAATAAAGATATTTTATGCAGCTGAATAAAAAGAATTATTGGAAATAAAGAAAATGCATTAAAATCATCTACTAAACGCTCACCGTTGGACCACACACATATTGTAACTCGTGCGCAGAGAAATAACATAGAGAATGAATTACAGATTTTATCGCAGTATTTCTTCCCATGCATGAATAAAAAGCTAAAAGCTATAGTTTGAGACAGCAGAGAGTGCAAGCAGTCAAAATACGATAGGCATCCAACGAACACTGAAATACAACAGACTCCTGTCCCAACTTACCCAGGACAAATAGTCCATATAGACCTGTACATAAGCCAAAACAATGCGGTTCTGACGGGAATTGATAAATTAGATTAAGAAAGTAAAATCCAAGTCAGCTTCGGATCTAAAGATCCTATTAAGAGAGCTTTTAATAGCTTTCGGTTTCCCAAACTTTTCATATTGGACAACGAAAGAGCTCTAGGTAGCGAGACTATAAATTTTTGCTAAGAGATCAATTGGGAGTAGAAATTTACACAACACCCCCTTATAATTCGAAAAGCAATGGACAGATAGAAAGATTCCATTCGACACTAACAGAAATGAGGAGATGCTATAGAGCAGAGGATCGAGAAAAAGATTTTGAGGACTTGTTATATAAAGCGGTACAGCAATACAACCTTTCTGTGCATTCAACAATCAATCAAAAGCCAGCAGATGTATTCTTTGGCATAGGAATTAGAGAAAACCCACAAATGTTGGAGAAAAACGCAAAAAAAATGTCAAAAAAAAATTAAAGACCAGCAGGAAAAAGATCTAGTCAATCATAACAAAAAGAAATAGACTCCAAAAACATATACTGTAGGACAACAGGTATTCGTAAAAATAAATAAAAGATTAGGAAGCAAGATTTCCCCCAAATATAAAAAGAAATAGTAAAAACTAACAATAATACTACGATAATTACAGAATCAGGTAGGGTCGTACACAAAGACAACATAAAAACTTAAATGACTGACCTTCTTTTCCGACTGACTTTGATACCGCTTTGCGCGACTGAGACAACAATTATGAACTACACGAACTGCCAGGTGGTGATCTTAAGCACAGGATCCGCAGCTAGAGAGAAGGGAACATTTAAGCTAATCCATATTTTTGACATAAGCCAGAAATTTACGTTTAAAGTCTACAAGTCGTTATTTTAAACCAAAAATAACTATCACAGCTGAAGAGTGTAGGAGTGAACGTCATACATTACATTTCATCCCAATCCATAAACTCCACTCTGAACGAGTCATAAACAAATCATACTCCAACCCATATTGCAACGCCAGCTAGAACAAAATCCGCGATGTTCCAGTTTTTCTCATTGAAAAATACCCTGATAATCTGGAAAAACTATATTGACGCATTTTATTATAAAATTTAATTTAACCAAGGTAGTGGATATTGTAAACCAAAACGATGTAGTTTGCACAATTCACAAATATCCAAATACAGAGTTGGTAAAGCATTTACCATCTACTATTTTGATTACGTGGAATCTCAGATAGACACAGGATTTAGGAGGGAAATAAAATGATAAAATTAAATAATTGTACTAAATCTTAAATTTTTTTTTTTTTTCCCCCATCATAATTAAGGTTTTTTTGCTTGCCATTGTTTTCGTTATCATTAAATTTTCGAATCAAACTCCTTTATATTATTCTCTTAAATTCTCATTTGTAAAGATATAATATCTAAACTCTGATTCAATATGTAAAGCTAGCTTTAAGCAATATTTTTATATTATTTCGGCAAATAAAGCAAATTGTAAATTGAGGAATTCTATTATCTCGCATTATCAAAAGTTGATATTCAAAGAGAAATCATTTATTATTTATTATTACACAGAAAATAACCAAGCTAAAGCCTTTTGCTCATAAAGCAATAAGAAGTATAGTTTTTTAAGCTAATAAATAGAATATAAGAAATGTTTTATCGTAGTTATAACAATATAATATAACAATATAAACAATTGTATAAATTCCATTCCAAGGAATAAATAAAAGAGAAAATGAAAACTAAGAAAAAAAATACAATAGAAAATCCTAAATTGTATCCAGATGCAGACATCTAACAAGCTCAGATCTAAGGCATGGCGGAGTGAGTGAGTTATTCATACATTCCAGGGGCGGATCCAGGGGCGGTTTTCGGATAAATTAAAATGAAGAAAATCGTTATTTTTCAAAATACGCCATACTTGGTAACCCAGAATTCAGAAAGGACACTAATCTTTAAATTTTGCTATTCAAGCAATACTCGAACAGAAAGGTATGTCAATAAAGTGTATTTCTAGTATTATAAACTATCAGATAATTAGTAACACATGGCAAAAAAGTAAATCTGTACTGCAAAAAGTGATTCACATATACCGAACTAAGAGGCCATAAGATCGGGAACTCTCTTTTTAAACAATTGCTATATATAAATAAATGACGAAATAGTAGTCTTTAGAGGTATCTATATTGTTAAATATTACACCGGCTATTTAACAATTTATTGGAAAGGTAAACTTTATGTAGGCAGTACACTAATTGCAGATAATAAAGGAATCTGACATCATAAAAACAGAAAGCAATTTTTTTTAAAAAACTACAAAGCGAGAAATTATTGTTTTGAGCTCACGCGCCAAAAAAAGGATCTTTTTTATATCCGAGCAACACGGACAACATATTCTAAATTATAAATACTGAGAAAAAAATTTTTTTATTTAAAAGTTTAAGCGATTACACGCTGATGATTTCTTGAGAAGATTGATTATTAGCTAATTTTGTCTGATTGCCTATTAAATAATGCCAAAAATTAAAAATATATTTATTAAAAAATTAAAAGTTTTTCCTCTGATCGAACAAAAATGATTTTAACATAATTATTCATTAACGAGAAACATATTTAATTATTAACGAGATACGACTCGTTTAAGAGAAGTTTACCAAAATATTCATTTAAAAAAAGCTCGATAATCCGAATTTAAAAAAAAAAAATCAAATAAACCGAAGTTGACAGGAACGATATTTGTAAAAATGAAAATAATGCAATAATGTAATTTAATAATTTATAGAAATTACCGCGAAAAAAATTAAGAAACTCTTAATTTTCTTTACCAAGAGGCATATTTGCCCCACCCATGTATTTGAAATTGGAAAGTCCCTTCTGATAGCGCCAAAAGCACAGAATTGTCTTTCGTCCAAAGCGATTTGGTTTTAAGAAATATATAGATGTTTAGACGGAATGAAACTATATTTTTTTTAACTTTGCATATGCGATTCGATGTTCCCAATATTAACTATATGCGATATTGTCGATAAGCGACATGACGAAATAAAAAGTAAATTAAATAAATTTTATAAATTTATTTAAACTACACAAAAAAGCAGCTACTGCCCTTCTTCATGAATTTGAAAAGTAGCCATTGTCAGCGAGCAGCCTAATTTGTAAATCTGAGATCATTTTCAGGACCAGTGCCAAAACGATCTCTATTCATTTCAAAATTTATACATAATAATTTAATGTTGCCAATCAGAAATGGATCCACCAAAATTTAAAATTTAAAAATTTCACATTCAAACTCAACTATGCATGATAAATTATTTTTAAATAATTCCTACATTATTATTTAGAAGTATTATTAAAAATACAAAGCCGTGCAAAGAACTAGTTCAAAACTTATACGGAACTTAAAGCCATGACGCCCAGGACTTTTACACCCCCGGTTCCGTTCCTATTAAGCTAAAAGTAATACAATTTAATAATTCTTAGATTTTGCAGAAACACAGCAAATTGCAAACTGTTTAATATTAATGCTTTTCAAATTATTCTAGCAGACTTTTTCTTGACAGATTACGAAATCAAAACTATATTTTAAATGCTAATGATTTCAGTGATTATTTTTTTTTTTTTTAAATTCGATGATATATTAAGATATTTATTATTAATTTTTAAATTAAGTGATAATTTTGATATTATTATTGGAATTGATATAATTTTTTTTCTTTGTTAGACAAATTTGCGTTCTTATTTATGTATTTACACATTCTTATTTTTGAAGTGGCAACTTTGAAACTCTGTTAAAACCAAAATGTTAGCTTAACACTATGTTATCGTAAAAAACAATTTAAATTGCAGCCGTTTGCTCTCATCAGCATCGTTACGGCACCGTCGTGACACTCACGGGTAGACTTCGTCGCTTTTTCACAAATTGCACCCCATGCACCACTCACCCACACCATCATAACTTCAGACAGCTCCTCTTGCAGCGCCAACTTGTCGATGCATCGCACTTGTCCCATCAGGAATCCACCAAAGCTACTCCACCTTCAGCTGCAGAGCTTTGCGTCTGCTGACGTCGTTTTTATGCCTCCCGATCGCTCTCCGTGAATTGACCTTTGTTGCCAGCTCCGTCGCCTTTGCTCGGTTTGCCGCTGTCTCTGCCACAAAATTATTTTTTTTTTAACTTTGGAATTCGCTGACAACGCCTTCAAAATATTTAATGTTTCTTTATGCAGTTAATCTTTTTTTTTATCTGTAAGTTTGCCATTTTAGTTAAAATCCAAACCCAAGACAGCACAGTTTAACAAGACAACACAATTTTAGCGTTTAGATTTTAATCCATTTTAAATCAGGATGAGCCCAAAATATGTGGGGCTACTTGTAAACCTGTGGCTGACATTGCCCGGTGACAACGTTGGTTTTCATTTATTTATTAATTGAAGTATATTATACAATAGTATACTTAAGAAACTAGCAACAATGGCCTATGACTCGACGTTGGTTTTTAAATTATAGGTTTGTATCATTGCAAAATACATTTTTTAACAATATTTGAAATTTGTTTATGTATTTGTGTGTGATTGTATTTATTTGCCTTAATGTCGCGTTATTGCGTCTTTAACTTTCGGGATCCCGGCAACGACTGATCGTGGCTGCGTCTTTCGCTCTCGTTGGTGCTGCCGTTTAATAAAGACGGGCACTTCGGGTCTCTCGCTCGTCGCTCGTGGGCTTATTTGAGATACCAATACTTATTAGTTTATGCGACGCACAGTGGCACGGAAGCCAAAAAAACGTTGCAAAAATCATATTTTCTAAACCAATTGAGATATTTTTATGAATTAAATTGTAATTGAAAGAAAAATCTTTAAGCTTTAAAATAAGTACCCTTACGATATCTGAGAGCTGCGCAATATGTTGTGGAAGTTGGATTTTGTTGTCTGTGCAACATTTCCCATTAAAAAATAAGTACAATTTTTTATCATATTTTCTAAAAAAATAGAGATATTTTTATGAATTAAATTGAAGTTGAAAGAAAACTGTTTAGGCTTCAAAATAAGTACTCATACATGGTGATACAATATCTGAAAGCTGCGCAATATGCTGTGGAAGTTGGATTTTGTTGCCTGTGCAGTATTTCCCATTGAAAAATATGTAGGTACACATCAAATTTTTTTTTTATTTATGAAGAAATTTTGATGATATATTTTTGTTCATAATTTTATATTTCAGTCAATAAATTTAATGTAACAATGCTTTTTTATTATAATATATTATACAATTTGTCTTATCAGTAGTTTTTTGTAAAATAATCATCCACATTTACATTTGAAGGAATATCTAAAAGACTTAACATTTCATTTGAATAACTACTTGTTAATTCTGTATTCGATTTCGAATGTCTAAGGGATGCAACTAGTGGATCTGAAGAGGCTGCCAACATATTAAAAAGATCCTCGTTTTCCCTTGATCGTGATATTTTACATGTATTCATAGCTCTGAATTTTTTATAATCCTTGTTTCTCGATTCCTGGGCTTCTTCTGACATCTCCCCAATGGGTAGGCAATGATATTCAATTATAGTTTGGCCATGTGCCTAAATTTTGTGAAGCGTGGGAATCAATTTTTTTCCTGGATATTTTTCCATACTTTCACTGCAATACGTGATCTTGTAAAGACAAAACCAGACTATGATATTTCAGAAATATTCAGGCAAATATATACAGAGTTTAACCCTATATCCACAAGCCTAACAGGTAAAAAGTAGTTGCATTAAATGTTTTTAGTTGATACCTAACATTATAAAGGGAAAGGTTACATCCCTATCCGTATGATTTCAGTTCAACTACCTAAACATGCAAAAAATTTGAATTTGTCTTAATAATAATTAATCTACCTTTTTTGAAATGTCACAGGTAGGTGCTTTTTTATTGTCAAATACAAATATAAGCAAACATCTCTTAATTTAGTGGATACATCTACTGCGTGTTCTTCTTCTTCTACCTGCGGTAGCATTTTTTGCAGTTGGGTTTCTGCACTTCTAGTGGCTTTACAGCCAAAGGTGGATAAAGGTAGACGAAAACTTTATAGAGTAGGTAAATAAATTGATAACAAAACCATTTATGTTAAATTGAAAAAAAATGTAAAAATATGTAATTTAAAATATTTTCTTCCAAAGTTGAAAAAGTGGTCCAAATATAGTGGTTCAGTTAAACGGAAGTATTGAAAAACCCATAAAAGATATGAAGTCATTTTTTTTTTCTTGTATGTTTAAATTTCATGTACCTTTTTATAGAAACTAAGAAAATAGGGATTGGTTGCGTAGTTTTACCACAAAACAATCTTAAACACGAATTTTTATTCCAAAAATTGCGATTTTTTTCAAAGTTGGTTTGCAAGTCGTCAGTATATACCTAGGTGCTACAGAAATTTGAAAGATTTTTTTTTTTCGACTATTGTTTCTGAATAATTACGCTTTTACAGGAATAGTAGCAACTTGTAGGGGAAAGGCTTGGAAGTTGTCACAGCTTGTAAGTTGGCACACCTGGTCGATTTTGATGTTCCAGCAATGAAAACACCAAAATTCCACCTGTCTTCGATGGCAAATACGCCGTAAACAATTTTAATGTGTTTTTGATGCGAACAGACTCAAAAACTCAGTGTGTGTGTGACAAAATAAAAAAATTGTTTTTAAAGAAATCGGAAAATGATCAAATCAAAATAAAAAATCAAGGACAATATATGTGCTGGAACTGAAATTCAATTCAAAACTTTCATAATCAAAAAAGTTTTCGGACATACAGTGTATAGACAAATATTTTTCAATGCATTCCAAAATGGCTACAAAAATGTAAGTTGGCACACTTTTTAGCTTGCAAGATGCCACACATCTATTTTAATTTTTATCCATTGCTTTGTTATTTATACTAATTTGAATTGTTTTTAGTGCATTTTTCTGCCATTTTCGGATATATATTTTCAATATTTTCCATAACAATTCATTTTTAGTATTGCGACCAAGAAAAACCGATTACAAACGACAATTTTGACTTCTCGGGAAAGTTAAATTTTTCTTGTTTTTTTATATTCAATTTAATGCTCAGTTGAATTTATAATCAATAAATTTTCATAAATTTTACCAATCGTGCGTTTTTATTTCAGTTTTCACAAATTTTCAGCGATTTTTGCAGGTGTGTCAACTTACAAGCCTTTTTTTGGCGGTCGTTTTCAGTCTCTTTTGATAATTGTCTATAAAATGTTTATTTTTATAAATTTCAAATGATTTGCTTGTTGTGGATTATAGCTCTTTTTTTTCTCTTTTCAACGGCATATTTACATTGATGCCTATGTGTATTCAATGTCGAGATACCTATAGCTAAAAAAGCAATGGTGTGTCAACTTACATTTTTGTAGCCATTTTGGAATGCATTGAAAAAAATTTAAGTATATTTAGACATTTATTCGATTTCATGGTTTTCAACAGTGAACTCAAAAAGTTAATTCATTATTAGAATAGGCGATAATTGATATCATAAATATCATTAATTAATATTTCTCGCACTCAGCACATGAGTTTGAATTTTAATCCTACATATCATCAGCTATCACCAGCGCACAATGGGCCCGCCTGGCTACATTTTGGCCAAAAGCCCTCCAGATGAAATTCAATATTTGGAAAATATGACAATGTAATATGATTTAACACATATTAAGGTATCCAGAGCAAAAAAAAAATATGAAATTTTAATTAGTGGTTTTTAACTTATTAGACATCAAAGAAGACATTTTGTATTTTTTTAACTTTTGCGATAATTTACAGAAAAAAAAACATGCATTTACTATGATTCATGTAGCTAAGAAATCTTCATTCACTTTATTATTTATAAATGTTACTTCAGAGAAAAAATAAAATTGAGCTTAAAAACTTTTTGGTTTTAAATATATTTAGAGTAGTTATAAAGATTTTGTTGGTTTTTCATCATTTGGCTACTTTGCTTTAAGGGTGCCTCCGACTACCACTCGATATTTTATCGAAAAAAATTTTATACATTTCTTCACATGTTTTACAACAAAATGTAATTCCTCCCGATTTTCAGAAATTGAATTTTGTATCTAAAAGTTGAATATTAAAAATTGACCTCCAGGAAATTGTACTATTTTTGAATTTCTTAGCTGCCTAAAAGTATGATTTAATTTTTTTCATTTCAAAAGTTGTACTTAAATGTAAGAAAAAAGTACAATTTGAAAATTTTATAGCATACTTACAAAGGCGCAAATCAAAAATTGTAAAATTTATAAATTTTGAAGACAAAACGTAAAAATGTAAATTATGATTTTTGAAATTTTTTTTCGGAAATTAAAAGAGCATTTAAAAAAAAAATTATAACAGTTCAAAAAAATAGTAAAAGTTAAACATTTTTTTTAAATTTTTTCCAATTTTGGTTTAGATTATCCATATCTTAAAAATATCTGAGGAGGCTCAAACTTAAATAATAAAAAATAGCTCAATCCTTTACGAACACGTGTGTCAACTTTCATCACTCTAAAAAAATTATTATGGAAATGCCAGGGTTTTGGCCAAAATATTAGAATCTGGGCCCATAGTGCAGCGTTGCCAATGGTTAAATGCATTTGTTTACATTTTAAAATACCACGAAAGTAGAAAATATTTCTTAAAATACAAACAAACATATCTTTGTGTGAGTAAACAGCGCAATAACCACCACCACCACTGTACAAAATGTTGCAACAAATATGTATGCCGCTCTGCACAACATTTTTCGCCAATGAAAAAGAGTGGAATGCGAGTATGATCACTGATGAGCACAATAATGAAAATGCTAACGAAAACAGTCATTTATAATTCACATTCAACCGCGCTTCGAAAACGAACTTTTATTCGTTTTAGTTTTTGCATGATCCCAATTACTTCATATCGGTTGATTAAAACATATAAATATATATATAGTACTTTATTATTTTGTCTTTTAAATAAATGTACACAACAATATTATTATTGCCAAAAAAAAGTTTTTAAAAATAATTATTAATAAATATCTAACTTGAAATTGACATAAATAGAATATAAGAATATCAAAAAGAAACCATTTAGACAATTCGACTTAATTTCGCTATCAACAAATAATTGCAAATTGAAGCACCAAACATTTGGTTACAAAACGAATGAGCATGGCTGATTATTTTATTAAATAAAACCATTGAATTTAGTTTTTCCTTTGATTTTTGAAAATTTCTTCCAGCTAGTGTTTCGTCTGATTGCGCAACTGACACTCACATCCATAACATACCTTACATTGCTGAAATTTTATTAACCATGAATTAAAGCATTTGATATACAGGATGGGCCATCTGTTGGTTTTTAAACACTCATAATTCGGAATATGACCGTCGTCCATAGTGGATGGTCTTCGACAAATGTCAAATTCAAAACGACTCAATTTTAGTCATGGATTGTAAAACCACCGAATAACGCGTAAAAGTGGTACAGGCGTACTATGAAAATGATGGTTCTGTGAAAAAAACATAGTTGAGGCCAATGTCGACGAGTCGCCGGGAACATCGACGCGCTATCGTTCGCAAGAATTACACTTTGCTAAAATTTTGCATGCGGATCTTCATTTACACTCTTACAAAATTCAAATGACGGAATAATGAAATTCACGGACCATTATCAGCGTCGCTTATTCGATCAATAGATGGAAGAAAAGACAGATGATTATTCGTCTGCAGATGGCCAGAGATACAGGTAACTTCAAAATTTAATGACATTTTTAATAATGTAACAGTTTTTTTGATTAAAATTTGTTGTATACTATAGGTGAAGTTAATCAAATTTCGAAAATATCTTAAGTACTCTTAAGTGCGAAATTATGGTTATTTAACGATAACTTACGATTTTTGCCAACCTCTACTAAATCACTCAATATATGGATTTTTATTTTTTTGCATCATCAAATATTCAACAAAATTCATTTTAGGCTCACATTTCAAAAATTGTAAATTTCACTTAAAAGAAACTAATGTTACAATTAACAGACTGTTAAAAAGCTTTAATGCCAAGTTGTTGCGCTTGGCGCCATCTATCGTTTATAAACTCACTTAGCGGAAAAAGCTTTTGTTTAAATTTTCTATGTAAGTTATAACATTTATATTTTTACTAAATCACAAAAGAGAGCTACTAAAACAAATAAACAGATTTTTGAGCTTATTAAAATATTATCTAAAAATTAAATTTAACATTTTAACAAAACAATAGCTGAAGTACTAGAAGTGGTAAAGATTCAGACTATTGCATATGGTACATAGAGTAAAATTACAGTTTAAAGATAAAGTACGTTAAAGTCGACTTTGGGATACCTTGCACCACAACGGATTTTGTACAAAAAACGCTTTTTTGATCCATGGGAGCTATATGATATAGTCAACCGATTTGGATCAAATTTGGTACAGAGCTTGGGAACTAAAAAAATATAT
This sequence comes from Chymomyza fuscimana, assembly GCA_949987675.1. Taxonomy (NCBI): domain Eukaryota; kingdom Metazoa; phylum Arthropoda; class Insecta; order Diptera; family Drosophilidae; genus Chymomyza; species Chymomyza fuscimana. The sequence goes on along the minus strand of OX465088.1, from coordinate 53,972,423 downwards.
ACGATATCTTTATAAACAAACAAATTATCCATCTAAAACTTTTAGTTTTTTTCGAGGTCCTCTGACATATAATAGCTATATAATAAAACCGCGATATCAAAAAAGTAAAAAATATACTTGTCTCCAGTAAGGGATCTAATCTGAAAGTTTTGTTGACGGACAGACAGACACACAGACAGCCAGACGGACATGGGTATATCGACTTCTCTAGCCACCCTGATCATACTTTAGGTAACACTTCTGTATGTTACATACATTTTCGGCATGCACAAACTCAATATATATAACAAGTTGCCAAGACCCAATCAAGTTAAAAATGTTCAGTTTTTTGAGAATTTCTTCCGCAGACTATAAAGTATTAAACCCTTTTCAGAATCAAAATCGGTCGAGCCGTTTAGTCGGGCATCAACGTGTAACGAAAACCACTTTAGTTTTATGCAAATAGACTTCCTATGCCTACCTTTATCGTTCATCAAAAGCCAAATTGCGTATACGTTATTTTATTTTATTGGAAAGTCTTATAAATTTTGATTGCACACCCGAAACTTATTAAAAAAAATTGATTTGAGGGTTCAAATTCGGAGTCAGAATCGGAATTGCTATCTGTTAATAAAGTGTATATGAAAAAACGAAAGGAGTCATTTTGCAGTCGCAATGGCAAGCAGGCAGGAAGGACACTGCATGTTAATCACATACTCATGAATTTAAAAAAATGTTTCATTAAAGTTAAACTAAATAAATTGTTTTAAGGATTATGGCCTGAGTTTAAAAGTGTTTACTTGCAAAACTGACTAAATAATTTTAAACCTAAACTGAGAACTATATTTAGTTTTTTAGCATTTCTTTTATTAGTTTCAAAAAATTGTTATAAACAAATTAGCTTATAAAATGTGTAATTAAATATAATTTTTAAATTGATAAAAAGCAAAAAAATAAACTAAATTAAATATATTTTATTTAGTAGCTAATTAATAATAATATCAACGTAAAGCACTTGTCAACAATTGCTTAGGTTAGATCAATTTAATGCACAATGATAAATATTATAAATTTTTATATACAAAATTTTGGTTGCCATAAGCGCAATCCATGTTAACAATTTGTGTTTGTCTCGCCAAACAAGCTAAATTCAAATTCAAGCTCCAAGTGGTTGTTACATATATATAAATTGTAGATACATTTAATTGATATTATATAAATAGTATATAAGTGATATACATAGTATGTATGTATAAACATATACAAATTTTTGCTGGCTAGCCGGAACTGCAGCTTGGACGTGTTCTGGATTTTTGAGTGTTGTTGTTTTTTTACTATTAGTGGAAGCTACTAAATGCTTAACGTAAACAAAAAGGCCAACGTATTGTGCAAAAAGGTACTTGGGGAGGCGTGGTCATTTATATATGTCTTGATATATATATTTATATATCTAGATGCTGTCTACGCCGACGCTGATGCCGGCATAGCGCCATTAGCCGCCATGGCTACGGCATTGCGGGCCAGCACCGTCCGTAGACGCTCCTGCAGGTAATCACAAATGGAGCTGTATTTCTGCTGCCGCGCCAGCTGCAGCGCTGTTAATCCTTCTTGGTTCTTTTGCAGCACATCGCTTCCGGCGGCCACCAACTGCTTGCAGACCGTCATGTGTCCAAACATGGCAGCCGCATGCAAAGCCGTTTCTCCATTGGGCAGCAGTCCCAGATTGGGTCGATACTTCAGCAGCACTGTTATCACCGCTGCATGTCCCTTATGTGCCGCCTTAAACAAAGGCGTGGCACCATCACAGCGCACTGCATCCACATTGGCGCCATTCTGCAGCAGCACTTTGCATATATGATCATGGCCCATTTGTGCCGCAATCCAAAGCGGAGTGGCTCCATCTATGCGTTTGATATCGATTTGAGCATCGGCTTGGATCAGCAGCGATAAAACCGTGCGATGTCCGTTCTGGGCAGCAATAAACACGGGCGTGGCGCGATCCTGCAAACAATGAACAAAGTAGTTAAGAAAAAATTGTTTTTATGATGTAATTAAGTTATGAGACCTACCTTCATACAGGCATTCACATTGGCGCCACAGTCCAGCAGCTCTCGCACAATCTTTACATGACCGCCTTGGGCAGCCACAAAGAGCGGCGTGCCACCATCTACAGAGGCCGTATCAACGCTGGAGCCCGCTTTGATTAATATTTTGACCACATCCAAGTGGCCACCTTGTGCAGCAAAAAAAAGTGGTGTGGTGCCTGTAGAGCGACGCGAATTGGGATCTGCACCTTGATCTAAAAGCTCCATAACGCAATATGTATGTCCTCCAGCGGCAGCTAATATCAGCGGTGTTGTGCCATCCTGAAAGGATATAAAAATAAATGGGCTTATTACAAAATCTAAATGGTATAGGAAAATTAAGTCTTCTAATAGAAAACGCAAAACAGGAGCAGGGAGACAAATACTCTCAACTGACGTACTCAGGAAAATATCTTTAAATAAAAAACCTCGGTTTTCATGTCGAGAGAGATATGTATGTCACACTGGTGATTGTGTATTCGTTGTATTTTCGTTGGAATTTTAAAACTTGTAAGCCCGCTTAAAAAAAATGTCCTTCAATTTTTTTTTTTTGATAACAAAGCCTGTATTTAGCTTTATAATTTCTTAAATTTTTTAAATAAATTAATTACAGGACAAGGTTCTCCGCCTGACGTTCCATCTTATTAGGAAAAGACCACTCCGAATCATTTGATACCAAACAAGGGTTTAGGCAGGGTGATAAAACTATCATGCGACTTTTTCAATCTTCTGTCGGAAGCCATTCTGACCGATGACAACTGTCTTTTAAAAGAGAGTCATGCTGCTATGCCGACTACATTGACGTCATTGGTACCAACTTTCGAGCAGCAAGCGGAGCTTTCACGAAAATTGAGAACGAGTCCAAAACATGGGCTTGGCGGCAAACATAGACAAGACGAAATACCTCCTATCTACAAGCAAGGAGATACCTCGCCGGATAACTCTTGTAAACCGGTGTAACTTAGGGCTCATCGGGAAGTTCAAGAGTAGAGCCCTCTCTCGAAACACAAAAATAACCCTTTACAGATGCATTATCAAACCCATGCTTCTTAATGGCGCTGAAACATGGCCATTGTTAACTTCTGATAAGACGACATTAGCAGCTTTCGAGAGGAAAATCCTTCGTCGCATCTCCGATTAATATGGGTGTTAAATTCCGAGCCATATGAGCTATATGGCTGACCTAGTCAGGCGCACACAGTTACAACGTTTCAGGATCTTCGTAGCCTTGGAACCACCAATTGGCGCCTGCAAGCAAAATGCAGAAACCGCCAGCAAGGGATAATCTCCTCGGCCAAGGCCGATAGCCGGTTGAAATTGCGTCCAAATTGCGGATGGTACGTCAGAAATTTAATTCTGCACCGTGACTTTAATATGAGTACCGTAGAGGACCAGGTCTGGTTTTTCTCCAGTGGGTACAATGACAGGCTGATTGCCCATCGCAACAGATTCGTAAGGGGACTTATACGGTGCCAGTAATTAGACTGTAGAAAAGATGTTTCAACCATCTCCGGCTAACATCCCCTCGAAGGCAGCCTAATTAATAATACTCTATGAAACGATGACACCTTTACTTGACCATGTCGAATTTTTAACAAAGACAAAAATTATGTGAATAAGTACTATATATTACAAAAAGTAGCGTTATTTTTCAAAAGTTTAGCTCAACTTATAGAATTTGAATTTTTGTAATTTAGAAGTTTTATTAAGTCTTAAAGCTTTTAAGATTCATTTTTGTCGAAATTACATTTTTCTTAATTTAAAACTGCGGTTGAATTAGATTTTTATATGTAAGATAATATGTGAGATTATAATAAGATCTGTTCGGCTCGTCGAAATTCGTCTGATCTTCAAAAAGATCTGCAGAAACTAGACTGTGCGTGCAGGGTCGGATCTAGGGGGAGTCAAAAATCTTCAGAAACCAGACTTTCCATGCAGGTTCGAATCAATTTCATTTCCCGTGTTTATTTTAAAGCTTTAAAATTCAAATTTCAGAAATTGTATATTAAGACAAAGGTGGCTTTTCAGAAAAAAAAACCCACTTGGCCTAGCTAAGCATATAAGAAGTTCAAGTCTCAAGTTTGGTTATGCTAGCGCTCATAACACTAGTTTACAGCAAAATGTATCCTCAACATGTTTTACTCGTTTCCGTCGTAAAATGGCACGCTAAAACCGAAAATGAAGTCCAAAAACTTTTTAATGGAATGGATTTCGAGATATTTCGAAAAAAAAACCATTTTTCGAAATTAAAAAAGTGTCTTTACTTAAAAGTAAATTAATTATAAACAAAAGAATTATTCATATAAAACTTTTGGTTTTTAAAACAAATTTACATTTTTAACTTTTTACAAAAAATCCTGTTATTTCCACATTTTTTCTCCGATTTTTGATAAACAACCACCCATTTTTTTTATAATCGATCGAACTTTACGAGCCATGGAAAAAACTGTATGAAACAATTTTTATAAATTTTTATATGTATGTTCGAAATAGAATTTTTTCCAAAACTTTGTTAAAAATTACGAAAAATTTCATATGAATGCATAAATAGCGTCCAATCTGTAAATTTGACAAAAATATGTTTCAAGCATAATCGATGTGTAATTCAATTATCTACAGTTTAGTAAATAATCCAAATCAGTTTAGTACAACCAGAGATATTTGCTTTTAAGTAGACCCTTTTTTTTTAATTTCAAAAAACTGATTTTGCGAAATATCTCGAAAAAAATTTTTGGACTTAATTTTCGGTTTTAGCGTGTCATTTTACTACGGAAATGACTAAAACATGTTGAGGATACCAAAATTTTGTAAAATTTGTAAGCTAGTGTAATCTTTAAGATCTACGTTATCTTCAGACGATAAGCCATATCTAAAATATGTAAATTTCTTTTGTCTTCCTGACCATATTGGAGGTAACATTGGGAGGACATTCAAACAAAAGTTAAACAATTATTTATTATTTTTAATGAAATTTTTAAACAATTTTTTTTACTCAAGTAAACATATAAAAATTCAAAACCATTAAGCAAAGGTTTGTTAGGTTTGGAAGATTAAAACAAAAAATTAAACAATGAGTAATAAATTACATAAAAACCATTTGAAATTAAAGACTTTCTAGGCATTACAAAATACTACATTTTTTTGGTATAGACTGGGAAAGTAGTGAAAGTAAACAAAAAAAAATTGAGCTAAATAAAATCCAAAAAAGCGTTATAACAAGTTAAGGACAACAACAGACACTACATAATCGCATATATTTAATGTGTTTCAATTACATAAACTTCTTCAAAAATAATTCCTCGAATCGTCAAAGCGTAACGCATGCGACTTGAAAGTTTTTCTACTTGGCAAACATTGCAAAATAATTAGCCAAAACTTTTGCTATTAAGCCAACAACAAAACATGGCCAACACTTTGTTTATCAAACTACGCACCAGTTGGCAATAAAGCCAAAACTGCAGTTAAAAGCAAATGCCAAAAAACACATAAAACTGAAATTAAATTTCACTTGCTTGCAAATTGGAGCGCACAAATGTCAGTTGTTTTTGGATTAGAAGGAGCAGGGGATGTGGGTAGATAGATTGTCAGTTGGTCTGCCCATCCATCCACAAAGGGGCACTGGACAAACTATTTAACTGACTGAATGACAGACTGACTGATTCTACGTTTCACTATTTACCAACTGCTGTGGGACGTGACTTGCCACCACTGGGAGTCAATTGCAACCAGCGATTAGCCAGTGGCGCAGCAAATAATAAGTGTCCGGATCTAAGAATATTCTAGCAGAGTCTTGTACAGCGATATTGGGCTTAAAATATTTTAATACTTAAAAAGAGCGAAATAAAACAGAAAGGAATTGAATTTATACCTGAACCAGTTTTGTTGCACATTTCTTTAAAGATACAACTTTAAGAATATCACTTCTGTGAAAGATCATTCAAAAATTTGAATTTTTACTTAAGTTTGACGAGGAGTCAATGGAGTAGACTATCCAATCTTACTTTTTATTTTACTCAACTTGTGAGTATGAAAATATATAGGATAGGTTGTTTATTTTGTCGGGCCGAAATGCAAAAGCATACAAAAATAAGTTACAGCTGAAAGGCTCTGCATTTCTAAAGCTAATTTCTGTTCAAAACAGTGTTGTATAAAGCATCAGTTTCTTCCAGTGTGTACATATTTTTTTAATGCTTTTTTCGATAATATTAAATGATTTTAGTGTAATACCAAATAAAGCAGCTGTTTGTAAACACCACCAAGAGTAGAGAAAAACAATTTTTTTTTTAAATAATTCAAATATGTCTTGCAATGATAAATATCTTAAACTGTATAAGTTATATATTTTAAATGAATTTTTCTCACAAAAACAAAGAACGCCAAATGACAAATGCATGATTACGCAGGTCCATGTCAATAATAGTGGTCCGAACTTTATAGCAGAATTTTGAGCCGCTGAATCCGAATACAAGGATTCAAAACACACCCTATGAAACGAGATATTTGGGAAGTTATCTCAGAGCACTGATGTGCTAATAAGTCTTAGACCTTGGATTCAGATTCGACCTTGGATTCAGATTCAGCGTCCCCAAAAACATCGTCGAATACGACGAACAGCACGAAAAAAAAGTTATGAGGTACCTCGGATTCGGAAGCTTAACATCCATATGGGTAGCCCTATCACATATACAGTTCAGACCCATTTTTTTGTGTCATGCGCCTGTGTTATAGCCGCTTACGTTTTAATTCTGACACTTCTGCATCGTTGTAAAGGTTGCTCAAGTCGTTAGTCGGGCAATTCTGCATCAGCATTGCTGTTTCAGTTTCTTTAAAATTTTTTCTAACATATATAATTATTCCTCAATCCTTACAGCCATAAATCTAGCTTTTTAATTATTATATATTTAGCTGTTTAATGCGGTATTATCAAATTTTTAATGCTACTTCTGAAGAACATGTAGAGACTAAATAATATTTTTAAAGCAACCAGAGTCTTCGGTATTTGACAAATTTCGTATTTTTCAGTTTGACACAATTTATTCGATCGAATTGGAGCACTTGGTTAAAAACATTTTTTTTTTAAAACATTTATGTCTAGTTTTGATTTTAACAACTTTTTTTTTGTTAAACAGCTTATTTTCTTTTTAATTAATTTACAACTTGCTTTATTTGCCGAAATAATATAAAAATATTGCTTAAAGCTAGCTTAACATATTGAATCAGTGTGTTATTTTTTAAATTCTGGAAACCTGAGAAGTTTGTCAGTTTAAAAAAAAAGTAATATCAGAAATTGTCTCCAGCAACTCTTTTTGCTTAAGTAAATATTTTGCAAAGAAACTTAATTTTGAAGTACCCTTTTAATGCTTGGAAAAAAAACGATGATAGTTTTGGCCACAAACTCCTCCTAGCTACGCCACTGCAACTTACGTTGCGATTTCACCCCAGCACGTGAAACCAAAGCAGCAAATACAGTTAATAAAAGCTCTATTTAACAATTTGCCAATTAATACTCAATAATTGTGATAAGCAATTAAATCAATTCAACAATTTACCTCATCTTTGCAATCCACATGAACTTTGCCGCTGTCCAATACACGTTGAAGTGCCAGCTCATCCCCGCGCAGAGCAGCCAAATGCAGCATAACATCCGATGGAGTTTCTTTCTGGAAATAGTAGATGGAGAGGAGAACTCATTAGGAACAAAAGAAATACTTTCGCAGCCGTCTAAATAAAGCATATACTATTGTGTCATACAATCGGATATGTTTAGACTGCACTTTTCCACTTTTCTTAGCCACTAACTTAGGTAATATTCTATATATGCCGACTATAAATAAGTACTTGATGTATGCGAGTAACTTTATATGTACAGTAAGAACATAAATTATTCGCACACCTTTAAATATTAAGTTTATTGCTTTGGAACTTAGCGAAATAACATTTTCTGTTATTGTTTAAAAAATAAAAATACCTAAATTTGTATTGGTAATTATTTAGATATTTTATCGAAAAAAGGGGTAATTAGATATTAAAAACGGCTTCTCGTACGAGGGTCACTATTTATAGGTATTTTAGGGCTAACAATGAAAACACAGTAGTTTATATTGAGAGACGAGTTTATTATTTTTAAAAATAATCTTTATTTAGATCAACACGCTTTTTTATTTTCGAAAACTTTTTTCTCGGATTGGAGTAAGCATCGTCATGACAAGAAGAAAAGTGTTCACGGTTCAATTCCATGTTTAGGCTGAGAAAAAATTTTGGAAACTCTTTAGAAAATACAAAAAGCGCTCGCTCATCAGTAAAAAACATTTTGTGAACGTTTCGGCTAAAAGATGTCAAACTTTTCAATGGAAGTGTCAGATTGCGCCTATGCCATTGGCTAAAAGCAAAATACAAATAATCGGTGCAAATAAGTGAAGCGGGTAACTTTTCCCGCGAAGTTATCCGATTTTGATGATTTTTACAGATTTGATAGAGCTACTAGCCAATAGTAACCACGTCAAATTTTATTGCGAAATTCCGAATATTTATCGAGTTATCGATAACTGAAAATTGCGTTTTTCATTTTTAGACTATTCTTCCAAACGAATAAAGATATTGATACGATTTTTTTCCATGATAGACTTTTTAGAATTGATAGATAACAAGTTCAAACTTGACATGATTAACATTCTAAGATCAATTTTGAAAGCGCCTCCACATATTTAAGGTCAAACGTCACAAAGATCGGTTTTTTGCAAATAACATTTTACCGTTTATCTTTACTCGATAAATAATCGGAATTTTGCAATAAAATTTGACTTGGTTACTATCTCTACCAAATTTGTAATAATCATCAAAAACGCAGAACTTCGCGGGAAAAGTGACCCGCTTCACTTATTTACACAAAATGAATATAAAAGGGTGTATCCGAAGAATATAAAAGCCCAAAATGATATACACTAATGTTGTATGTAACTGTGATACAGTTGAGTATTTCTCGAAAAAATTTTATTTCTGCATGTTCTTTTTAAGAAATGTCCATTTTGAAAATTTATGTTTTTTAGTGTAGTACCTATAAGTTCCGTAAATTTTTTAAATTTACCGATTTTGATGAAAAGCGAAAGTTACGCCAAAGAAGTTATTTAAAGTATATGAGGTAAGTTTCAAGTTGGAATGTTGAGGGGTGTGGAAGAAAACACAGTAAATCGATTGCGGGGGGCGGGGGCCGCATCGGTAAAATTTGAATGTGGGTTGGTTCATTGAGGCCACAGGAATAATCTTACCAAGGTCATTTTTTTCCATAATTACGTAGTCAGTTTATGGGCAAATATGGGTGAAATTAGTAGATTTTTGACTATAACTTTTTTTGTATTTGTCGGATTTTGTTTATTTTTGACACACAGAAAAAAAATCATGTTAGTTATACCCTTTATAAGTCAAGAATGTCCCAACCAATTTTGATATGACATAGCTTTCTTGACGATATGTCGAGAAGGGATTGAAAGATTACGATGTTCTCAGCACGATCCATTATAAAATTTGCTGTCAAAACCAAAAAAATTCTTATATTCTGCTGCACTCAATCAATATTAAAATCAATATCACTTAGTTACTCGAAATGTTGACTAAAAAAAATTTTCAATATGACATTTGAGCTTGTAACTTGAATTATACAAGTGTCTGAGTAATATCTGGTCGCACTGTGTGTTGCCAGGTTTTGCCATTGGTGCCCCTGTGCCTCTCACACGTCATTGTAATTAGGGCCAAGCCATTATGATGACTACGTCGACGACCACAGCTACGTCATAATGATGTTGCTGGCGATGATGTTGTTGCTGATGACGTTCACATGAAGTGTCCAGCAACAGCGGAAAACAAGCAGCGGAAGTGGGGCCACTTTGCTTGCATTTTTTTCCACAATGTTTTGTTGCAAGTTTGACATAGCATGTTCGTAGTTAACCCTTATGTGTTGTAAAAAGAACTTGTAATTAAAGCAAAGTAAGAAATGAAATTGGTTTAAGCTCAAAAAGAAACATCAAAATACTAATTGCCTACGAACTTTAAATGCAATTTAGTAAATATGAACACGAAACTTTTATAGGGACAAGTTTTTCCTAAAGTTACTATCCTTTAGCAATTTCAACTGATAAAAAAAAACTGTTTTAAAAATTAGGAAACTATAAAGATCAAACAATAAAATTTAAAATTACTAAAATTAGGTAAAAGACGAAATTTTAACCATACAAGAAAAGCAGTGCTGACTTTTCTGCAAATAAGGCGTCATATTTTTAACAATTTGGGGAAGCACCGTAAATGTTCCTACAGACTTAAAATTTATCAAAATTATAAGACAAACGTTACAATCTTTTTTAATGAATTTTTTTTATATACTTTTCAGATAGCGCTTTTAAGTTTATTTTTTTAATAATAAGTATTTTAATATATTTATTTTGCTACTTTTATGGCTTAACATCATAAAGCTGCCATTAGAGTTGTAAAAATATCACATTAAATAGTATTTTAAAGCAACACTTGTAACGCTTTTAATTCCGAAACAAGTTAATACGCGTTAAAATTATCATTCACGTAACTGTGAGGCGCATAATACACTTTAAGCCAAACCAAGCGAAGAAAGTAGATCTAATAAAATATATATTCTCTTATGAAATGATTATAAATTTTACTGATTTTAATACAATTTTCACCCACAGTTGGGTTAATAATGGCAAAAAAGTTTGGTTAAGTAATGCGGGAGAAAGTTGCGAAATTCTATAGGGAAAAGAGGGTGCCAATATCAAAAAAATAAATTCAAGTGAAGAACTATCTTGTATCAGAAACCTGTCGTGTTGGGTTTTCGAATTCAGTGAGCATAACAATATACAATATGTATAAAGAAAATAGCCAAGCAAATGTACTTCATCTCGGTTTAAGAGAATTCTCCTCAAATATGCGGTTTTCAAAGTTGTTTTTTTTATTTTTTAATGCATCGTTGACTTTTGTATTTAAATTTGATTAACATATTTTAATAAAGAAGGATAGAAAAATAGCTAATCAAAGTCTATCGCTAAAGCAGTTTATTTCCTAGTTTGGTGTTGGCTATGACTATCTAAAAATTGAACATAAGTTTTTAAGCATGCTTAAATTAAAAAAAAAATCTTTAGTAACTTTGTATCAGCCGAAATACCACCAGCCACCAGATACATTTCGCTTTCGGCTTTAATTAAAAGGCGTGGGTGTTTACTCAAAACAAAAAAAATCCAACACAATCTAAAATAATACGCATATAGTATATGCTTTTAATCAGTCACTTTTACTAAAACCACATCAAATTAACAAATAAGTTTACTAATTGTATAAGTGTCCGCTTTAAACACCCATTAACCCACAAGGGTTAATTAATATTTTTACACCCGCTTTGTGTTTACCAGACATCCACGGTCAAAGTGGCTGGAATGGAACGAGGGAGAAAAATTGCAAGAAATATTTGAACTACTTAAACACAGACAAGCTGCCACAACAAAAATGTCAACTTTTTGCTAATGAAGCTAATGAGCAGGGTGCCGGGCGGGAGCAAAGTGCAAAGATTACTGCCACCTGTTGAAAGTCGCATCATGCCACTAACAGGGGCAGAGCTCAAGTTGCAACACAAAAGACCGAAACAATAGAAATGCTGCACTTTAAATGCCATAACTAAGCCGGCTACAGGTAATAGTAATAATGATGCTGATGATGCATGACACTAATGATGTTCATTACGATGTTGATAATGCTTATTTATAGACAAGCTGAAATGTCAGCTACAGGTGAGAAACATTTTTAGTGCTTCCAAAGCAATCAAATATATCTCAGACAGCGGCTAGACGCTGTGTATCTCTGTTTTGTGCACCAGCGTTTGCTTGCCACACTTGTTGCATGGCTTTTAATATTATGCACATATCTACCAGATACATTTTGTTGTACTAGTGTTATGTAGTCGTTGTGGCTTATTCTCCATGCCCTTGCTCAATAGCCAGTCAAGTGGCACAGATTGAACTTATACTAGTAAATGGTTATGGGAAACGTATGCGGCTTATCAGCTAACCTAACGAGTTTTTATCACGCCATAACTTTTATCAGCAAGAGTGGCATTTAAAAAGCGATAAACAGTAGACTAGAGCGTGCTAAAAGAATAAAATTTGGAGAGTAGTGGTTGCTTTATTTTTTTATTTTTTTTTTTTGAATTGAGCTCAAAAGCTATGTGGAGAATAACATTTATATAGGTAAAATAATTATTTCCATAACAATGTCGGCTAAAACTATCGCTCTTTTTGGTATTGTTGCACAAAGTATTGAACGGTAATACCTTTAATTGATTTCAATTCAATTTATGGGAGTAATATAAATAAATTTTCATTACAAATAAGTCAACATATGTACCTACATGTCAGCTGTTTGCCTGTATATCTATAAAATAAGTGTAAGTATAATATTATCTAATTAAATTGCTTAAAATCATAGTTGAGGAAAAATCCAAAAAAAAAAAAAACAATTTGACCTGTTAACCAAAACTTTTAAATGATCTGAACCTAGAAAAATCTGATGTCTGACCTATTATAAAATTCATAAGTAGATTTTTTGGTTCTAACCGGAACAAGATCGACATTAGCTAGACTGCGTAATCTCTGCGCTGCAAAATTCTAAAGCAAATTATACGCAAGTTAATAGATTTCAAATTAACTTTATTTTGAAATGTTTAGACGCTCTATTAAATTTTTCTTTGTAGAATCATTAAAAATGTTTTAAATATTATAAAAACTTATTTTTGAAACGAAATATTTAAAAAACCAAATATCATCTGTCCCAAGCTATCCACGTTGTAAGGTAATTTGTTCTTTTGTTCAAGCTGGCTTTGCTAATATTATTCTGGAAAAGCTAATCTCACATTTCTGACTTTATCTCATCCTAGTTACTTGAATTCCCTAAATTGCAAATACGAATCGTTTTTCATAACTAGTTAAGGAACAAATTAGGTGTCTCCACTACAGAAATATGAAGTTTGGTTATCCTAGTTCTTATAGTCTCCAAGATCTGGGCGTTCTGACAGACGAACGGTAATGACTAGTTCAAGTTCTTTTATCCTCTCCGATGTCTCCTTCTCTATGTTATCAAAATTTGCAAAAACTTGATATACCCCCTACCTTTGGTACAGGGTATAAAAAAGAAAAAATGGCTAAGAACTAATCCTCTAAGCCGTTGGGTGAACTCTTTAACGACATGTCTATGTGAATACTATAATTTATGAGTTGTATAATATTTATAATTGGTCTGCATTATGTGCTTTATGATAACATTAATTTTAATTTAAAAGCTTTCAAACAATGCACTGTAAGCCCAGATTGTCATATTTTAGCCAAAAATCTGACATTTCTTTAATAATTTTTTTAGCTTGATGAAATTTTACACAGCTATTCGTAAAGGAAGCCCAGATTGTCATATTTTAGCCAAAAATCTGACATTGCTATAATAATTTTTTCAGATTGATGAAATTTTACACAGCTATTCGTAAAGGATTGAACTATTTTTCTGGGAAGTTTGAGCCTCCTCATTTTTTTTTAAGATATAGATAATCTAGACCAAAATTGGAAAAAATTTGTAAAAAAAACACAAAAAAATTTTTAACTAATTAAAAAAACAAAAACTGTTGATTGGAATGGACCATATTTTATACAGAGGTAGATATGAGCTGCACATACATTGAAAAAATAGCCTATACCCCAAATATTGAATGGTTTTGGAGTAATAGCCCCAAACAGTTTTAGCTTTCCAAGCCAATTACAAAAAGACGACACCACCAATCAATCTGGTTTTTAAAAGTTATATTTTTTTTTGGCATGCTCTTTTACTTTCCGAAAAAAAATTTTCAAAAATCATAATTTTTATATAAAATTTTCAAATTATTAATTAATTAGTATTAAAGCATACTTTTAGGAAGCTCAGAAATTCGAAAAATAGTAAAATTTCCTGGGGGTCAATTTTTAAAATTCTACTTTTAGATACAAAATTTAATTTCCGAAAATTGTGTAGAATAACATTTCCTTGTAAAATATATAAAGAAATTTACAAAAAAATGTTCAATCAATTATCGAGTGGTAGTCGGAGGTATTCTTAAAGCAAGTAGCCAAATGATAAAAAAAAACCAACAAAATCTTCTTAACTACTCGAATATATTTAAAACCAAACAGTTTTTAAGCTCAATTTTATTTTTTCTCTGAAGTAATATAAAGTCAATGAAGATTTCGTAGCTACATGTATCGTGGCAAATGCAGGCTTTTTTTTCTGTAAATTATCGCGAAAGCTCATAAAATACAAAATGTTAACTTTGATTGCCAATAACTTAAAAACTACTAATTATAATTTAATAATTTTTTTTTACAGGATACCTTAATATCTCTAAAATCATATTAAATGGTCATTTTGTCCAAATTTTCAATTTCTTCTGGGGAACTTTTGGCCAAAATCTGGCTACGCGGGCCAGATATTGTACGAATATTTTATTGAATATAGCTATTAAGATATTTAGAAGCAGCCATTCTAGCCGCGTACCAATTATAGTGGAAGGTTGTTATTTTTAGGTAAACTGTTTCTATAAACTAGGCATTGTTCGTGCGCCTATTTTTTTTTATTTTTTTTTTAATGTTTCATGGGCATCGCTTAGGAACTGCTTTATGAAGTCAACAATAACTAAAACTGTTCCAAAGAGTCATACCTGATGACGAAATATAGATTTTTGGCTATGGCCACGAAACCAAATCCCAATCATTCCAATATTACCAAAATACGTTTACTAATAATTAGAAAAACTCAAAAACAACCTTAAGATATGTTGAATCTCTTAAAAAACTAAAATCTAATGTGACCTTATTTAATTACAGAACTTTTCTATCTGTCTCTTAATATTTTCTCAGACCAACTACTTATGGCATCTTTAAAAATATTTTTTACTTATAATAAAAACTCTGCTAACAATTGTACTTAAAAACCACATCACAGCAGAGAAACTTTATAAATACTTAAGAAACTATTTTTTTTTACTTGCCATAAAAACTTCTTACTATATAGGTCAATAATTAAGCTACTTCAACTTCAACTAGTCTCAGTTGACTACTTCTACTCACCTTTAGTGACATATTTCTTGGCTCTTGTCTTGGATTGACGTTGCACAGTTGCACCTGTTTATAAGCCCGTTTCCATTGACCGATTTTACAAAGTGTAACGTTGGCCACTCCACTCCTCCCCTTTTCACCAACAACTTAGAGTTCTAGTAAAAGCAAGTATAACAACAATAACAGCAAGTGGCACCAAATCGAATCACAGCAACAACAAAGAGTTCTTGAGCTCTGTGCAGCGTGAACGGGGTAACATCATCATTGGCCGGACCAGCTTTGACCGAGCAGTTCCTTGGCTTCGAATTTCAACACAGCTGCAAAGAAACCAAAATACAAGAATATTAAGAAATGGGCAAGTCTGGACAAGCTCAAGACATATCAAATTAAGCTGCACAAGCTCCAATTCGAGGCTAGGCAACAGGTTTATTTTGGCCTAGGCCAAGGAAAAGTTGCATTCAAATTGAAGCGGCAAGAGTATAAAAAGTGAGTGCCGACAATGTTGCAAGTAAAGAACCAGGGAGTCAGTTGCTTTTATGCCCCTCAGCTTTTAAAGTAGACGCGGCATACAACATAGTGCATTAATATGATTGGGATCAAGAGTCAGTCAAAACACTGCACTGGAAAAAAAACTTTAGGGCATTAAGGCGTACATTAAGTTAGTGCTTTAAAAAAAAAAACACAAAAAGTTTGCAATAAAACGATCAAAAGGACAAGGAGTCGGTTTAGCCTGTGTGTGTATGGCTGTTCGTCCGGTATCGGTATTACCAATTTCGCAAAGTCCAAGTAAGATGCATGGTCCAACAATAAGAAGGTCACGCAATGGGCAGTTCCTTTAAAAAGAGAGCACATGTTCAGTTTTTGTATTATTGTTGTACGAAAAAGTGGACAAATTTAGATCACAAATACACAAATGCACCTACTTATATGATACACATATAGTAAATACATGAACAATTTTGTGTTTTTTAATTTAAGGTGACCAAATTTATTTCGATTACATTTTGTAAAACAAAACTTAACATTTGTGTGAAGTTTGATCGAAATCGGTTCACTATTTCATATAGCTACCATACAAAAATTGAACCAGTTTTCTGCGCAGCCAAACTCGCTTATTTCGTTAAGTAATGTAACATTTATAGCATCATGAGTAAGAAGCATTAAGTTTGGTTTCGATATGCGTCTTGCAGTCTAGTTCTTTACTTGCACTCATTTATTTAATATTGAAGGCCCATTTCCCCAATTAAATTTTTGCGGTTAACTTGAACATTTTTTAAATCTAGATACTCTGGCATAGACCGTCAGTTTTGTTGACAATTCACTGGTAAAAATATCTTATTTTATTGTTTAAAACCAAATATAAACCCATTTTGCTCACCGAAAGACAGTTGGTAAAAATCTACGGTCACCAAAGAGTTAGTTAAATATAAAACTTCTTTATAGTTAATGGGGATACTCATACCCCCGCAACCAAATAATAACGTCGAATTTCTGTACAAAAAGTTTTTCTACATTACGAATTTTTTCAAGTCCAAGATCTCCTTACAACGAATCTCTGTATAACAATTTTCCCATATAAGCGAATCAAAATTCTGCTGCCATGCGAATTCTAATTATGGAAGCTGTGAAAATTAAATTATATTACACAATTATATAAGATTTTCCAGCTGTAACCAAGCCACCCTAATGCGAGTGCTTGTAGCCACACTACTTGAGCATTGATACTTTAATGGAAACAATCTTAAGTTGATTAGAGTCGAGAATGTGGCTCTGACTTTAATAAACTAAGCTTTGTCTTACTTTCGATACCTTCATCACTTTATCAACCGAATTACCCTTTATTTTCTCATTGTGCAAGTATTTTAACAAAAATCTTATATACTAAATGAAATTACGCTTAGACTCTAGTTCTACTAGCTTGTAACTATAAACACATTAGTATTTTTTTTGGAATTCTCTGCACGTACAAGTGGTTTATAATTAAGGTAGCACTATTATGAACAGCTTGTTAAGATTAAATTAATATTTTGTAATTATAGTCAATAATTTTAAATTGTAAATCAAGCAGTTTTGCAATTAATGTCAAGAAATCCCCTAAAGCCTGAATAGGACTTTGGGTAAAGATAATTTCATCTCAGGCTAAGGCACTCCACTAAACGTAATTTGAAAAATTCTATTAGAATTTTTTTTATTATACTGAAGAGCAGCTAATCTGGGAGCGAAATGATTCTAGGTAATAGTGCTAGCTGAGAATAGTAAAAGAATTTTGAGGCCTGAAATCTAATTTTTTGTATTTTATTTTTAGAGTTTTTTTATGTGGTCTTATATTATTTTCATAACCTTGCTCACACCTAGCCAATAGTGGCGAACATAATAATGATTTTTTTTATAGTTTTTGCTTGTTTACAACTATTTTTTAAGATTGTTTAACTCTCGTCCCAGGCTATGTTGTCCACTAATATCGTATAAGTCTGACTCTGGACTCTGCTTAATCAATGAGATTTCTTTAAACCCGCATAACTTCCAAATAGATACGTTTTAGAAAAAACCATGTAAAAAAAACGTTTAAAAAAAGACATGAGGTAAAGCCCTAAGCTGCTATGAAAATAAATTAGAACGGGGAATTCCCCTTAAAAAATTTCGAACGCATTAGGTTAATTTTTTTTTTTTTTTTTTTTTTTTTTTTTACCTTAGGTTAATAAAAATATTTTTCTTTAACATTTCAATCAAATAGATTTTTTTCATCGTGCTAAATCGAAAAAAAATTTTTCAAAAATTTGCCGTGTAAAAACAGAATTGGGTGTATTATAAAAAGAAACTAAATGATTTACAAAGATTTACAATAAAAAGTTTGAAAAACGAAGAGAAAATAAACATATTAACAGAATAGCTTCTTGTCACCTTTGACCAAATTGATAGGTAATGAAAGGTGATTTTTTCCTTCTGAGGCGGCTATTCGGAATGTTTTGACTAAATATCGCAGCTGTATCCGCCAGTGTTTTTGATGACCGTGAATTATCAATTCGGCGCCGTTCACAGCAATTGGGCCTCTCGGAAAGATTTGGGTGTAAAATCTTTAAAATATAGCTTATATAGCAAGAATTGAAGCCACACGACCTACCACAACGGCTAACTTTTGGGGAATGGCAAAGTTGGATGAAGATCCACTTTTTTATCGGAAAATTGTGTGCGATGATTACAAACGTTTTTTTTGCCCAAAATGGAAGAGCTGGACTTGGCTGACATGTGGTTTCAACAAGACGGTGCCACGTGCCACACAGCACGCGAAACAATGGCCCAATTGAGAGGCGAGTTCGGTGAACACTTTATTTCACGTTTGGGGCCGGTCGATTTAACGCCTTTAGACTATTTTTCGTGGGCTATGTTAAGACTCATGTCCATAGCAATAAGCCCGCAACGGTTGAAGCACTGGAAGACAATATTGAAGAATTTATTCGTGAGATACCAGCCGATAAGTTGGAGAGAGTATGCCAAAATTGGACCCAGCGTGTGCACCATTTGAGGCGCAGCCACGGTCAACATTTACATGAAATCATCTTTAAACATTAAATTATATAGATCGTTCTATCGACTCAAATAAAGATTTCATACATTTTTCTGAATTTTATGTGTTTTTTTTTTAATAAAATACGAAAGCTCTTTAAAAAATCACCCTTTATATGTATGCTCAAAAACGTATGTCAAGATGACACAAGATTCATCTTTCTTGCTAGAGGACGGAGATACGTATAGAATCATACAAAGCAAAATTGGATCTTAAAAATTGTAAAGTTCGCAAATTACGAGTTATTCTTGAAGGCACTTAAATAAGAAGTTCGGTGGAACCGAGTTAGAATTTATGTAAGAATAGCATTCGATTTTATAAGGTTTTTACCTGTCAGAATAAGCTGACATCCTGATGTTTTTATCCCAATTTAATCCTCAGAGTGCGAAATTTCTTTTGTACGGACTCTATCTTGTCGTGATAAAGACGATAGCGAGAACAGTATTCCAAAAAACGAACAAAAAAAATATAAAAGAGCGTCAAAATATGAATATTATGCAAAATATCCCTCGCATCGATGAAAGCGTTTTGACGACTAAGCTCGTTTTTCCCTCTCAGCAAGCAGCTGAGCGCGACTTCGGCATGCGTTCGGCATGCTATGACCAACCGACTGTGCTCGGCACTAGCGTGCGACAGCTGACAATCTCTGCTTTAGACTCACGCTTGATAAATGCAAGTATCTTCTAGCTTAACGTACAATGTTTTTAAGTTTTAACGCGATTCTTCATTTAGAGTCAAAAAATTAGGTAATAGAACGGAATTGGTATAAACTTGGTTTTGCAAAAATGGGTGCAGGGTAACGCACTGTCGTGCATCACCACTACATGTTAAAATTTTTTTAAAAATGTTGAAATGCAGTTCCAGAAGATTTACATGTTGTAAAACATTTTCTAATTACTTGCAGCTTGTTGTTGTTGTTAACTTGTTGTTTGTTATTTTCGAAACGCTTGGTCAATTAAGAGGCCAGCTTAAAAGTATTCATCTATCTATCTATCAATCTATTTTCCTCTGTTTTTCTATTTCACTCAGCGTCTTTCCGTCCATTTATTAGAACGCAATTCAAATTCGTTAAGGCTGATTTTGATTGTTGATTTGCTTTTTACTTTGCTTTACGTTTTGTTTTATTACTTTCGTATTGCTCTTTGCTTTATTAATTGCATTTTATGCCATCCCACACTTTTCATTTTTCATGCATATACACTTTGGCCTATGTACTTACATATGTATGTTGCTGCACTCGCCTTTCAACTTTTGACCCAGAAAAGCTTTTGTACTTACATACTTACACTTACATAGCTTAGTTATATACTTTTTCTCATTATGTTTTTTTTAGGGTTTTTTTTATGTGCTTTCATCACCAGCATCGAAAGTACAGCCAACAACAACAACAAAAGCCACGCACTGACAACATGACGTCACATTTTCATTTACAGTTTTGAGTTTTCTTTTTTTTTGATGGCATTTAGGAATCCAAAGAACTCTTTATTCTTAGTTTTTGGTTTGAGAAGTTTTTTATTTTCAGTTTAAAGCTCACTTCAATTGTTTTTAATTAAATTCTCATGTTTGTTTATTTAGTTATTTTTTTTAGTTTTGCCTAAATTTTAATTAAAATTCAACTACAAGCGAGCAATTGTCGGGCTGCGCTGGGTTATTTTTAAAGTCTGAGCTGACAGCTGCTTATGTCATAACATTTCGAATTTGTTTATTCAATTGCACATTAAAAATTGTTGTTTTACTGCAACATTGAAATATTCGAATAGAAATTCGTTAGAAGGCATATTTTAAGTCAACATAACATAATTCCCGATTAGCTATGGTATCGCATATGTAACATAAAATATGTTTATAAACACTTGAGATACGAAAAAATTTTGATAAGCATGACGGAAATGATTGTAATAGAAAAATATTTGTGAAATATTTTATATTGCTATAGCGTTTCGGCATATCTATTTAATGATGAGGAAATCGATACTTTTATATATTGTATTTATTACTTATGTATTATTACAGATGCGAAGTCAGATTGATAAGTGAATGACTTTTTGATTTTCCCGCATAGTAACTTTGAATGCAACACTACTCCTATTAAGTACCATCTGTTAATGGTCTCCTTTAATATTAAAGCAAGCCGCGTCGTGAAGTTTGTGTTTGACAGCCATTGAAAGTAGACAATTTTTAATGAGAATGTAAAAAAGAAATTTTTCTGTGCTGATCTAGCGTTTTTTGTTGCTTAAAAGATACATCACCAAAGCGAAATATAGGCTTGACAAACACTACGGGCACTTTGCACCTTCAATGGGCAAGAGGTACTGAATTACGTTGTGGTGACTTCGTTCTAAAGAGTTCGTTTCGCTAGAAGCCGTCGCGAAAATTGCAGAATAAAAGACCAGAAGATTTAGAAATCTTAACTGATCATGTATTTTTATTCCCTGAACTTTCCTGTATCCGAACCCGAAGTCAAAAAATCCCCAGCACATCAGGACTCTGACATAATCTTAAAAACGAGATATTTTTGGGTTAACTCAGAATTCAAACGTGCTGGGTTCGCATTCCAAAAATATTTAAAAAACTTTGACGGACAACCGATATCGGAAAAAAATTTGTTTTGATTTTAGAGTTTCGTATAGAATCGAGTTCAGTTCCATATTCCATATACATATTCCTCGTCCTCATATCAAGCCATTTTCTTTTGAGGCTGTGTAATTAAAGCGCTTAGGATCCGTTTAGAGTAACTTTTTTCTTGATGAACCTGAGTCCATGCGACACCAATAAAAAACTATTTTGAATCTTCTGGAAAAACAACAAAGATCGAAAAAACTTATTCAAGCTTTATATCACTTAAAATATTATAGCTTTAATTTTGCAAGACAGCTGATGAAATTAACTACTTTACTATGCAAAGAATCCTTTAATGATGTCAAATCTAAACAACATAGTCATTTTCAAAAACTCTCGAGTCTGCTGAACCTGAAACAACAAAATTTATATAAAACCGAGCCAGTTTGTGAGATATTGTATATTTGGAATCATAACCAAAGTAGCATAAGTGCGTAAAACTCAATCTAAACGCTGTTCTCTCCTTGTTTTCAAAGCTTTTCCGGCCTGCTCCGTACTTTGTTTCCGAACATGAATAGTCCCAATAAAATAACTTATATTTTTTGAAATCAATCAATTTATTTGAAAATCCAGAACAGCCGGGTTTGTGTGTCAATTGCTTTAAAAGCTTTTTCGTGCTGAGTTTTAAAAGGTTTAGCACGTCCTAAAACCAGAATCAAATCGTGTACTTTGTCAATTTCTCACAAATGTGAAATAATTTACTCATCTTACTTTACTGAATAGCAGGTATGTATCAATGGCAAACTAATTAGATGAGTACTTTGCTATAGATCTTATACAAACATTTGCCTTGTTATGACAAAGGTAAATAATTAGCGTGTCACCGCTGCTAGCTTTCATTAATTAACTAGAAGATTGTAAGCTATAGCTAAGTGACTATATGTTTCTTTTTCTTTTCTACTCTAGCTTACGCCTTTAAATAAAGTTTTTGAAAATCATTTATACATACATACATATGCACAAATATTTGCATATAATAATTTCATAAGTATGTAAAGTCATTGCGGCCTATGACTTTGAAATCCGCAGAAGTCAATAAACTTGCTTTTATGACAACTTTCTTTAAAGAACCTAAGAAAGACTTGAAATAAAATTAACCTTTTTTTAAGATAAGGTAAGATGTCACATTATTGTAATATGTTCCAACTTTTCAAAAGCGAATTCGCACGGGAAAATTCGTTACACAGAAATACGTTATAAGGAAAAAAATTTAAGTTTAACATCAAGAAAAAAAAAGTCACCCAAAAAATATACCAAATTAAAAATTTTTTTTTTTTTTTTTTTAACATTATTTTTTCTTCTTCTTCTTCTTCTTCTTAGCTTCACAGTCCGGGATGGACCATAGCTTTATCAACAACTTTCCTCCAGTTCACTCTCTCTCTCTCGCTTCTTCTTTCCAATTGCGAATGTTCATCGTCTTCAGGTCTGCTTCGACGTCATCAAGCCATCTCCTTCTTGGTCGGCCTCTGTTTCTTCCTCCTGGTGCACGTAGAGTAAACACCTTCTTTTGAACCCTTTCGGTTGGTATTCGTATAATGTGGCCAATCCATCTAATCCGCTGTGGTTTAATAAAACGTATCACATTCGCACTACCAATAATGTTTTCAATTTCGTTGTTGTAACGAATACGATGTGTGCCGTCTTCAAGTCGAACAGGACCGAAAATTTTTCTCATAATGCTTCTCTCGAACTTAACTTTTAATGTCCATATTTCAGCACCATATGTGAGGACAGGTCGTATGAGGGTTTTATACATTTTGGTTTTCTGCATGCGTAATAAAACTTTTGATCTAAACAACTTAATGTTTGCATAATACGCCTTAACATTGTTCCACCAAATCGATTTGATTCATATTTACACCAAATAAAGAACGTATAAAAAGAACGTTTAAATAAAATGGTGATTTAGGGAACATACTAAAAAAAAAAAAGAAAATTTCATATTTTTTTTTAAGAAAATGTGTTGGTTAAAAAAAATTTTAATATTTTTTTTTAAATTGCCAACTTAGATTAAAAAAAATTTGTTTCAAAAATATTCAGTAGTTTGGTCACAATTAAATAAAAACGAAAAACACGTTTTTTAAAATTAAGTCGTAACGAAAGTGCTAAGAAGTTCACATGTTCATAAATTTACATTTTTTTTACCACCACCAAGCCCTTTTGAACAAATTTTGACTTTTTACGCCTTAATCTTTTGACCTAGTTATTTAAAACTTATCAAAACAAATGATTATATGATGGTTTTCAACATATGCTTCGAGTCGTGCCAAAATCACTAAGGGTATTTTATATATGGCGTGTGTTAACATTTATTAGATCTTGTTTTAGCTATTTACAAGTTAATTAAAATTATATGAGCTTTGCCACAACTTTATTGTTGGGAACCTGAAAAATAAAAGTTGTTTACACAATTTTATTTTATTAGCTTTATTAGCTCACTGAAAGGCTGTAAAGGCATTGACCAGGCATCATTCTCAAACTTATCAAGACATATAATTATAAAAATAATAAATACTAATAGGGTGTGACGCGCTTTCATTTATTTTAATGCCATAAGAGCTTATTTCTTAAAAAGTAATACCTAGTTTTATTTCATGTAAATAAATCAGACAAAGACGTGGGTGTACCAAAAGTCTTTGTCAACTCAGGCATAAAAACACTGTAGACTGTTGAAAGCGCGTCTATGAAGCCCACCAGAATTTTCAAGATGGTTTCCTGAGATACCTCTAAGTAAGAAGAGCTTAAAACCCTTAAGCTTGTAATAATAATAATGCTTATCGGAAAGGCTACACTGCGACTCTAATATGAGATTAGTATTATCTATTATGCCACTGGCTTTCGTGAAAAGTTCCTAAAAAAAACAACTTATAGAGCAACGACGAAGAACAATTATTTTTGGCTAGAGTTTCACACTCATAAAATATCTGTTGTGAGGATTCCTCCGCAATTTCGTAAAACCTACAGGTTTTAGAGTCCATGATGCCCTATTCCCTCAGTTGTCTGTCAAGCCTGTAGTAATACAATCAGTGTCCTATGAAAATTCTGGCGCATTTGGAACAATCTACTTATGTTATACGACCCATTTCGTCCTAATCTATCTTCTTATCCTAGAAGTTTTTAGAGTGATGCTCGTGGTGCCGCAGCACATTTACTCGCTGTTTCTGAAGAAACATGGTCAGGGATCAATTTAAGAGTAACTTTATTCCATTATCCTAGATGGTATAAAAAATAAATCTGAATTACCGAATCAGTTTAGAGCTGATTTTTATACCTAAGTCTGGTTTGCTTTCCCTGTCCAGGTATTCCCCGTCAAGCTTAATACTTGCACCTCGTCCTATAGCACATGCTTCAAGCTGCTAGCTGTGCCAAATTTTTTTCGCATAAATCCCACATCCACAAATTTATTTACAGATTTTAAGTGTTTGTAAACAATTCAATATTTTTACAAAAGCAAATATTCACTTTTGTACAATGTTACCACCAAGGAAAAGTATTGGAGCAGACGCTTACAATTTATTTTTTCCTTGATTATTGACTTCATAAAGCATGCTGAACATTATGTATAGTGCATACTATATACCCTTTCTTTTTTTTTCTATACAATTTGTTTTCAATTGTCACACATTTTTTTGCTAAATGATGCTCAATAATTTATTTTGTGCACATTCATTTTATATATTTTTGTCGCAATGGGTTTCACTTTTGTATCTTTTTGTTTTGCATATACTAGGTATATGTATCCATTTCATTTCAATATAAGTATTTATATATATTTTTTATGACTGCGCATTTTAATAGTTGTTGTAAGATTTCGCATTTATTTTGTCTGGTTATAAAAATAGCAAGCTAAAACTTGCCTGTTTTATATTATACAATGATCTCATTGGTCGCATAAATCTTATAGTTTACATTATGCAAAAAAAAAAGTCGCACAAAAAGGTCAACCGCGTGATCCAAGCCAATAGCCAGCCAATCAGTCGGTTAAGATATACTAAATCTGGTCAGCAAAATATACATACTTTGTATGGGCCAAGAAAGGCAGAAGACACAGCAATAACACAAAACACGCCGAAAATCTTTTAAAGCGCGAAACTACGTGAAACCAACGTACGCGGCAAAAGTTGAAGAACAACTGAAAGCGCCAACAAACGCGACTCTTGCTCCAAGTCAACAGAGAGCAGCCGATTGTTAAGCTCTCGCGTGCAAGAGAGTAACACAAAAGCTAAAGCACTACAGAGTTGGTCGTGATTCGTGATCGTGCGTGATCTCGTAAAAATATTGATGGCGAACATTTATCGAAAAAAACAAACGGATTTTTTCGGAACTTCCCGATTTGTTTTTCTGTTTTAATAAAATGATTAAGTTTTTATCGCAACAATAATGAGTAGGAGTAGAGGGAATTATGAATTAAAACAATTATTTCTGCTTTAAAGTTGAACAAGAAAAATTATAAAATAAATAGTTTTTTATTTAGTATTAAATTTTTGGGAACGGAAACCAAGCATAGTTTGGCATGGTTTTTTTATCAATTCATAACGCAATCCTGGAAAAAAATGTGATACAATGTAATACCCTGTAGCTTTTTTTTCGCAAACTTTATTTCTGCATAGTCCTTCTAAGAATTTTCCAATTTTTTTTTGGTGCAGAACGATATTTATACCTTTCAAGTTCCGTAAATTTTTGACGATTTTGATGATAATCGAAAGATACGTTAAAGAAGTTAACTATATGGGGTAAGTTTCAAGTGCATATGTTGAGGAGTGTGGGAGAATACAAGGAAAATCTATTGCTTCTTATATATAAAATTTGGATGTGGGTTTGTTCACACATAAATAATCTTACCAAAATTGGTGATTCTGATGCAGTTTATAGGCAAAGGGAAGTGAAATTAGAATATTTTTGACTATAACTTTTGTTGTATTTGTCCGATCTTGTTATTTTGTACGTTATTTTGTAACTACAATGCATAGCTTAAGGGAGGCGGGACGCTGGAAAGAAAGAACCCATGGCCACGGATGCCAACTAGCAAAACTAACGCAAAACCTTTCTGACAAGACTGACTATATTGTACCGAAGATGATATTCAACAGGAATTTCACTACAGTCCTACCCTCACGGAAGGATTGGACTACGGGATCTTTGCTAAACAACTTCGACACCACAATCGACACGGATGGCTCCAAAATGGATTGTGGTGTCGGTGCAGGTATATACTCCGAGAGACTAAACATCACAAAGTCAGTGCGCCTCCCCAATTTATCCAGCGTCTTCCAGGCGGAAGTATTTGGCATGTAAGATACTAACCGCGGACTAAACATTCAAAAACAACATTGCTTTTCTGTCGGATAGCCAGGCTGCGATTCAGGCCCTGAATTCAGCCATCACAACCTCTAAAATGGTGGAACAAAGCAGAAGGAGCATTACCACCGTAAGCGAAAGGCGCAACGTTACTCTAATCTGGGTCCCGGAACACCGGAATATAGAGGAAACGAAAAAGCCGACGAACTGGCTAGAAATGGATCTGCCATGAGCGAGGCTCTTGCCTAACATCAGAGACATCAACACAAAATATCTTCAAATAGCTGGTCGCAGACGGAACAGTCTTGTAACATGCAGGACTAGTAGATCACTATGGCCTAGATACAACCTCAAACAAACAAGATCGCTGATAAACAGGAATAGAAGAAATGCCTCTAGACTGACGGCAGTCATCACTGGCTTCTGTCCTAAATGGGGCTTCCACATAATATCCACTGTCACAGTTGCAACCAGCCAGAAGAAAAAGAAACCGTTCTTCATTTCCTTTGTAAATGCCCTGCTCCTTGGAAGCAGAGAATGGACAACCAAGGACTTGGGGAGCTGGCGGAAATAAACATCAACGACCTCCAGAGGTTCCCAAACCGCGCGGACTTGATCTAACCGAGCTGTCTACATAAACAACCAATTAACGAGTTGGAAACGAGGATGTGGCAACAAAACGGTGCGAAAGCGCTAGTTGGCCACCACTTCAACCAACCAACAACCCATTGCTCTGTGAAGTTTCAAAATATTAAACGGTGTAGCTAAAAATCACGAAATTCTACTAGCGGGGAATGGAGTACGATATTGACTTAAGTCAACAAGCTCTATCTTCTGAGGAAATATGAGCTCCAGATGTAAAGTATAAAGGACTTGGGTTCTGACATGCCTCCTTCTGTAACTTACATACATTGCACAAATGTAGTATTCCCTTTGTACCTGTAGGTACGGGTTACAAAAACCAAAACGCAGTTATGGAAAATATTCAAAATATTTGGCTCAACATACCTTGCCGGATGTTGTTGGAGGCCATGCCCAGAAGAAATGAAAAATTCAAAAATAATAATTATTGGTTTTTAGGGTAAAAAAAATGTTCACATATATTTTTTAGAGTTCAAAAAACATTGTTTCTACGCGAAGTTATGGATGTTTCGTAAACGTGCGAACATTCCATGACTTGATTGTTGTTGAATAACTTATTTTTGCACTCTTTTCAGGACGAACTGCTCGAAACCTTCGCTATCGGCATAATTTTCTCCTTTTTATTGGCAGTCAATATCTCAGAAATTTGATTTTTCAATATCTTTCAATTTTGGGGGAGGTCATAAGCTCTAGCCCCGAACAATTTTTAGGCAAAATATATATTGAACAAACTTTATAAAAAGACGCAAATGGCGATGGATTGGCCATACGCTACGTAAGGATCAAAATGAAATATGTCGCCAAGCACTAGATTGTAATCCACAAGGTAGACGAAGAAAGGGACGTCCAAAAACTTCATGGAGACGAACGCTTCATGCCGAGACTCGTACATCAGGGAAATCGCGGAACGAGTTAAAAGTAATCGCAAACAACCGTACGTGATGGAACTGCGTCACTGAGGCCCTATGCTCCTCAAAAAGATAAAGTAAGCAACAACATATATCTGATCGGGACCAAATAAAAAGAAATAATCGTTCTTTGACTAGGCCAAACACAAAAAAAAAAAAAAAACTTTACCAAAATTCGTTCACACCTGTCAAACTTTGCACAAATTTTTAGTATATTTCAGATGGTAAACTTTATCGCCAGCTATAGTTCCCGATTCCGCTTCCGCTTCCCTTTTCCAAAAAAAAATAGTAAATCACACGTGACATGCACAAATTTGTTTGGGTTAGTCGTATCCGAGCCGGAAGCGCATGTTATACGCCTTGGGGGACACACACTGATCAAAAGAAAAGCCAAAGGAAGTAAAAACAAAAAAAAACACACACACACAATTGTGACATGCACAAAAGTGTTGCATGCTTTGGTGCGCTTATGATGTGGCAGAGGAGCAGGCGAGAAAATCGTGCTATTGTCGTTGTTTTTGCTGCATGCCACACATGCAGTGCGAATGTCTGTTGCTGTTGTTGTCGTTGTCGTTGTTGTTTTTGTTGGCACTGAACAGAGTAAAGTTCATTGAATGTTTATTTGCACATGAATGCATGCGCGTTTCAACGACGCCTATAAATAGGCAACATATCTTTATATATATATATAATAACAATTATATACGACTGCGCTTGTATGTGTGTCGTAAAAAAAATCTCATACGCCCCGCTGCCAAAAAAAGAAATGGCTTTGACATCGAGCGAGGTCAGCAGCCAAATTGTCTTTAGCCGCAGGCATTTTGGCCAAAATCAATACTTACACGCAATATTACAAGGCCGTGATGATTCTTTATTTATAAAGCACAATTATTATGACCGCGATTTGAGTACAATTTTGATTTGATTAAAACTTTAAAGTAAAATTGCTAGAAACTTTTGCTTAATTTAGCTAAATATATTCAGCGTAATATTTTGATGTGCAAGCTTTGCATAAAAACACTTTTTTAATATGTATATATACATATATTTAATTATTAAAGTTTGTTTGTTAAAGTTATGTTTGATTATGTTTATAATTTTTAAGCGGTTTAAGGGTTAGAGCCCGAGCAACCAACTTATGAATACTGTTTACTAGCAGCAATAAACTCTAACATTTTCAGAGCGAATTTTTAGTGTGACCACAAAAGCAATGTGGCCGTATTCAATTTTTTGTGTAAGACAAACAGCTGCTTGTTATCTAACCACTACCATAGCTAATAGCTTCTTAAAGCACTTAAGGTACTACGAACTGCGTGTAGATGGCGCCACTCGAAGCGCAACCAACTTCACGTAGCTCAGCTGTCATTTCTTTCTCTTTTTAGCCTCCATCGACGAGTGTCAGGTCGCCAATTTGTAAATTTCTACAAAAAGTAAGTAAAATCTTGAATATATTTATGAAAAGGTATACAAAAGTCTTATAAACATTTACCCTAAACATTACAGCCTATAACAATGGAAAACGACGCTGGTGAAAATGTTGATTTGTATGTGCCCCGCAAGTGGTAAGTAAAACACGTGTTCTTTGCAGTCCAAGCGGCAGCGGCATTTTGCTATAAAAATATGTTTGCTAATTTTTTGTTGTTTCTCTGTGCAGCTCGGCATCCAACAGAATCATTCACGCCAAGGATCACGCCTCGGTGCAGCTGAGCATTGTTGATGTTGATGCTGAAACTGGTCGCATGTCCGACGGCTCCAAGACCTATGCCATTTGCGGCGAAATCCGTCGTATGGGCGAGTCCGACGATTGCATTGTGCGTCTGGCCAAGAAGGATGGTCTCATTACCAAGTAAGTGTACTCAACTCAATTTTGAATGTTAAAAGTCTTACTAACTTGTGTTTTTTTTTTTGCATCTTTTTTGTTTTGCAGGAACTTCTAAATATGTACACTGAATTGGTAATAAAGTGAAATCCTTTTGTATTTAATGTAAGACACACGCAATTAGTGTTTTCTTTTTTAACATTTGGAATAAACGCAGTGTAAGAAATTGCCGACATCCTGTGGGAACTTTAAAAAAACATTGTTATTTGTTTGTGCTTTGTTATAGTGTTCAGCGTTTACTTTCAAAATCGTTTTAAATGGATGAAATAATTTCACTCGTTTAGAAGGCCGCTTGCATATATGTACTAAGAAAATAAATTTTAATATAAAAGTCATTATTGCTAGGTTGTTGTGGTCAATACAGCAGCGCCTAGAGGATTCCAATAAGTGTATTATAAATACAAGGAGAAAAAGAGCTGCACATACATATATCAAAATTGCATTTACCCAAAAACTTTAATTATTTGCTGTCAGAAGATGTAAATTTTGTCGTCGTGTAGACTGAAAACGAACGGACAAGAAGAAAAAAGTTTATATTAGATAGAGGCAGAGATTAATCCGATACCAAATGATAGCGTTAGTTTGCAATTATTTAGAACAGTCTGGAGCAAGAAGCATAGTTCAAATGTATACACACTAGCACTAACGAATATACCAGCCAATTTTAGTCAAAAAAAAAAAACCATTCTTTACTCAAGCATAATAAGTTATTTTTCTTTGAAGTTAAATCAAGTAACTTTTAATTTTCCCAAGAGTTTAGTGGTTAGTTTATGGTATCGTTTTATTAGACAGATTGTACTGTGGCACTCTGCCATAAGAAGTTCTAAGCCGGGTGGAATTAAAATTCTATTAGGCATTTGATCGGGAACTAAGGTTTACCAAAAGGACTTCAATTAAGAACAAAAAACTTGAAATACTTGTCAGAGCAGGCAGTAACATTCCAGGAGCCGTTGTTTTTCAAATGTAGGGCTATTAGCTCTGAAGTATATATCAATTATTTTTGGTTTTATTCTGATGCTTCATTTCAAGCATCCAAACTCGTTGGTCAAAACTATATGTGAACTATATTGCTATGGTTTGAATATCTAAACTCGCCCTTATAAAAGTGGGTCGTCTGAATTAAAACTTGTCAGAGCTTATTGTAAGGAGTAGCTTTGCAGAGCGCTTGATCTTGAAATGTAGGCCTGGCAGTTCAATTCTGAACTATATGTCAAATATGCTCAGTGTTACTCTGATGCTTTTATTCGAGTAGATTATTGATTATAATGGTTCCACTATCCAAAACATTTCGATCGGAGAATGGAAGCGCCAAATTAAAACATCAAGGCTCCTGATCGCATTTTTAAAAGAGACATAAGAACCGTCGAAATATCTAACGGCCAGACTAATGATAGACATCCAGACATTACTTAAAAACTTACCGAGTTATTACTATTTTACCCATTGTATGTTTGTTTATTTAAACTCTAATTACGAAAATCTTTCCTTTTTTGTTTTAAAACCAAAAGTCTAAAAGTTTGGCAGCGTACGTACTATTTCGTAAACTTCGGCACCACAGCCTAAAAGATATAATAGTTTTCATCATTGTTGGCTCTGCGTTCCGTAACGAATCTTGGCCTCCTGTAGAACACGCTTAAATCTAGGTCTGTCTCTTGCTAGCGTCATAATAGTTTTGTTTTACTAGACACAAATGTAAAATATACAACTACCACAAAAAATTATTTTAATAAGCGCGCAACAAAAGTAAAAAATTCAAATGCGCTTAGTGCTGAAAAACGTAATAAGCGCTTTACATATCGCATATCGATAGCTCAACCACTAAACAACACTTCAATTGATTTATCGAAATACTATGCAATCTGACTCTTTCACTCTCATTGCATTTCCTTAAGGTTCGTAGCAGTCATTTTTATACTCTGCTTTCCTCTAACTAATTGGGTTGCTTGGCTACTTTTTTGTTTGTTGTCGAATCATTTTTCATTTAAAATTGAAGGTGCGCGTCGTCGTGGTTGCGTCGAGCAGTGAAAATCGTAGTAAAATAAATATAAATAAACACTAAAAAAGCGTTAATTATTGCAAAGTAATTAACATTATTTTGCTTAGTAGTTTAGTGCACAAAATTCAAGTGCTGCCTGTGTGAAAACAAACAAAAATTATAACATACAAAAAGAGACACAACGGTCACCCATAAAATGTAACATAAAATTATAACAAAGACTAGGCGTCTTTTTATATCCATTGTACTGCAATAAATCATAAAACTAAAAAATAAATCAACAAAAGAAAACAAAAAATTGTGCAAGCTGCATGTAAAAATTATTTTGCGTAGGCATACAACAAGCTGGATAACACCCACCCGATTTCAACAGCCTTATTTATTATATTATATTTTTGTTTTGCAAAACGTATTATAAGGTAAGTTGCATGAGTTTGAAAATGGTTTTTGCTGCCTAACGTTTGCTCATCAATTACATATTTGGCTTCTAATAACTATCAGCGTTGTTGCTAATGTGACTCAGAAACAGCATTCTATGAATACCTACCTACATGCATACATACATACAAGCACTTAGGCGCTCTACAGTCAGCTTCTTACATATTTACTTACACTACATAGGCTGGTTTGCGGTGGCAATTGTTGCCCCCCTGAGCAAAACATCTGCGCGTTGCTCCTGCACTTCAATTTCATAATCGAATGCGTGGGTGCTAGTTGCCACCAGGTGACAACTGCTACTGACGCTAGTGCTCTCTTTGGTGCGCTTGTACCTAAAATGCACTTAAAGCGCGCGCACTCTCACCACTTGGGTACAAATAACGGCATTTTTATATATAAGTCACTTTTGTCTGTGCGTTCGTTCGTTCATTCAGTTTAATTTGCTTTTTGCGCTGTCGCTGTGCTGGCACCTTGGCAATTATATTCTTGTTTATTTTTATATTATCATTTAACATCCCAGTGGGAAATTTGGCGCACACAGAGGCGCTGCCGTGTGCTTCACTTTGAATCGGTGATCTAACAGTTTGGTTGCAATTCAAAAGACTTGCTATTGGAAATTTAAGCACACAATTTTTAGTATACACAAAGCGGAGTTTACAAAATAGATAGCAACCAAAACCTTTGAAAACCTGGGCTTCCTGGCAAATCTGCTCTTAGTGAAGCTGGGTCTTTTTATCGAATCCTTAAAATGGTGAAGCAAAGAACACAAATAAGCTGTCTCTGAACTCTAACGCCCACCACCTATCTCACACAACTACACCACCCACCTTCTGCCTTTCACCCATTCTTTAATAGGGATCACAATGGACAATCACAATAACAATGACATATTGCAATTATTTTCCATTTAATTTTGTATATGGCAATGACCTCAATTCCCAGGCAGCTCTTTAATTTTCGAAAACAGCAATCTGTTTAACATGTACACCTGTCGTTTTCCAACAGCGTGCCTTATTACAGCTTTTTGTTGCTCTAAAATATAGTAAACAGTATTTTTTCCATTGCTTAAACAATGAATTTCATTCACTCGTGAAAACATTTCAAATTTATTATTGCTAAAACAGAACAGACTACTACAGCTCTATTTAAAAATATTTTTTTGATAGTTTATTTATTTACCATGAACTTTATAAGAAGTATATTTTAAGTTCCAAATTATTCGCACTTCTACAAATATTTTGATTATATTCACTATTTTAACAATTTGTGTGTTTGAACATTGTTTAAATGCACTTACCAAAGTAATGCTAATACGCATAGTAAAAGCACTTTATACAAATAGTTTTTGTTATTACGGACTTATGCCACCGACTTCCTTTTGCCATATTTTCATAGCGTACCCAAAATTTACTCCAGTACCGCCAAATTTATGCATTCTCTATGTACTGCACACAAAACTTACGCAATAACCGCGAAGCGGTCGTAAACTACCACCCACAAAAGTGACGCAAAGAAACAAAGCGTTCGGTCAATTTTCCACTGGGATGGATGGTTGATGACTCGTTGGTTACGCAGTGCTTACCGCTCTCTCACGCTCTGAACATCAATTGTAATTATGTACACTGAGTTTGCAACTAAAGTTGTCGCTCTTTGTGTACCTTCAACTAACTACGCCACAAAATTTTATTTTTTAGGAGCAGAGTTTTTCTATTTACATATACCTGCCTATTTATTTATATTGTTGTTGCTCGGTGCGCGTGCACTGCTAAACAAAAAAAGCAGACATTTTGTTTATATCTAAAACACGTTAGGCGCTCATCATACATGTGCATGTACACATATCTTTTATATATTTGTTTCAATATCACAACGCCTCTCTTTTCACTTTCAAAACAATGACACGCAAACTGACGATCTGCTGCGAGAATGCGCTAAGTGACGGCGTTGAAGGCATTTATTTAAAAGTTTTTCAATCATTTTAATTGACTTTAAATAAAATTAAATTTTTTTGTTTACACATATGCACCACGGCATAAGCTTTTCATTTAGCATTTGTGCAATAATGAATTGAGATACAGGTCACTGCGCCTTCATTTACTTTACGCTTTTTAAAAGGCGTAAACCAAATTCATTTACATCTTTTACGTTACACATCTTTCGTATCTTTTGTATCTCTTTCTGCTTTCACATGCCGCCGGCACGCGCTTGATTCTTTTTATAAACAAATTTATTCCCTTACCCACGCAAAATGTAAATGAAATAGACGCCGCGTGTCGCATACAATTACGAGACACTGTACGCGACATTTGCGCATGGTGGGTGGTCCATGCATATTATATACACATTTCTTTTATTTAATTCCTTGCAACCTAGGCGCCTAAGCGTTTGTTATGACAAAGCTCTTGCTTACAAGCAGTTACTCTTTTGACTCTATTTCCCATTGTTTTTTGCAAGAGATTGCAGTCTAATTAGTCGACTGACGTGCAAACGGGGTCTTTACACTGTTGGCGCGACCTTGTATGCGTCTTATTATACCCTGTGCCCAAAAAGGGCAAGGGGTACATTAAGTAGGTGCAAAAAAATGTTCTGCGTAACAATTAGAAAGAAGCAAGTAAAATCCCATAAAGTGTAAGGTTAGTTTCCAAAATTTTTCTATAAAAAATGAGGAGTTGACGTTCAATAACTTTTTATTCATAGTATTGCCCATTACTAGCCGCTACTTTTTCTCATCTTCATGGGCGTAGGACTTCCCAGTTAAATGTTACCAAATAGGTTTTGACCGACTCCGGAACTAGCTAACAAACATTATTGTGTAGAAAAGAATTTCCTTGAGTGCTATAGGCTCATTTTGTGTTCGGTAGAGAGCTTCACTGCTGATTTCACTCGGTTTGACATCAAGCAAATCCTACAAAATAAACACCATGTGCGTTTTTTTTCTGGATTATTCGCTTTGGTTGTCAAAAATTAAAGCTTGCTTTTCTCTTCTTTGGATTTTCGAAATGATTCATGATGACCATACAATAGAAAAAACGCCTCTTTTTATGACCGGCAAGCAGTAATTTGCGCATGCAAAGTTGACGTTCAATATGTCTCGGCTGTACTTCTTATGGAACCCAATATCTTTGGTTCTGAATCATTTCCAACAATATGAAATTACTTGTTTATTTATCTTGCGTTTGGGATGAATCTTTTTCTAATAATATTTACAATCCCGTGTATTAATACACTTTCGGACTTCCACCGCGTCATCCAAAGTTCTTGAAAATAACGCTTATTCGGCACAAAACTAATGATATTATGTTTTCTGGTGCGGCCATTTCTTGTCAAATATACCAAAATGGGTAGCAGCCATGTCCGTTTCCATCTTTCCGTTGCGCCCTTTTGTCTAAGACCTAAAGAGCTAGGATGCATAAATTGTTGTCAAAAGGTCTGTGATGCACTGTATTCAAAGAATATGGGTATCGGTAACCTATGACCCACAAGTCGCCGAGTGATATTTTTGATCGTTTCAAGTGACCACTTTCTTACGATAAAGTAGATAGTTTTTTTTAGTTTAACAATTTGCTTTATTTTTATAATATATGTGTTTTACTTAAAGCTAGCCACTAGAATTGACAGAGTTAGATAAATAATAAATAAAGAATATTATAGAAAAAATTTTTGTTGTTTACTAAAAAAACGTTTTATTGCAAGACCCATATCCAAACGTCTCTGTAAAACTCACATTTTGGTTGATGAAGCCCGGCCAAGAAAAGTTGCCGAAGCTTGGTATGGGTTATGTTGAGCTAGCGCATAAAAAATATATACATATACCAACGTTTTCGGTACAAAGCGATTAAACCTGGATTTTGCTGTAGTCATTAACATATCTTTAACACTGACTCACTTTTCCCATTTACAATTTTAAGGCTTACACAAAAACTTCTTAAAACCCAAAAACTACAATAAAAATAATAATTGGGATAAAAAATATTAAGGAAATGTGTGAAAATAAGACATCATCATAATAGGGTATATTAAAGTCGGGTGGTTCCGACTGTCACCGGAACACTTGTTTTTTTTTCTTTTGTTTTTGATTGCTTCTTTATTTAAGCCGCCGAGCCAACAGCAACATCAAAACCTCAATTATGAGTCGTTCAATATGACTTAACCGGTTTGATGGCAGCCTTTACTACAATGCCTAACAAACTAATAGAAACACTTTTTTTCGGGCACATATTTTTTTTACTTCTTGACAATTGGCCACTACAGAAACTAGTACGTAAATAAACACAAAATTTGGGTGTCTTTATAAACATTTATTTAATGATTGCAAAGGGTGAACCAATACAGGCGCAGAAAAGTAAACTTATTTTTTAAAGTATTCCATCTATTGTGTTTTTCTGTCAGTTGAAAGTCTGGCACTTATGTATGTCGATGGAGTCATATTCGATTGAAGACCGCATTAAAGTTTATCGAGAGCACTACAACAATGGCGAAAAAAATTAGAAAATACATTTCGCTTTGTCCGTGATACTTTGATACTATTTATAAGTGCCCAAGTCAAACAACCACAAAAGAACCATCTCGCATTGGGGCCAACGAGAATTCTCGTGAATATCAAGAAGCTAAAAAGTGACTGTGTGATGTGCATTATGGCCCAATGGCGCTGGCGACACCGCTACTATTCAAAAACCAATTAATTTATCGTCGTATAAATGTCAATGGGCCGCCCAAATCTTGCAATTTGACATCCTTAGACTACTTTTTATGGGAGTTTTTGAAAAGCAAAGTATTGGTTAATCGTCCAGACACCAACCAAGACCTAAAAAAAAACATACCAAGATATCACCGAAGATTTTGGACATCGGGTCGACGTCTGTAAACATTCGTCGGATACAATTTTTCCCACATAAATGTACTCGATGAAGCTTCAAAATAAAGCACACAATTTTTGTTTCAATTTGCGTTTACTTTCCTGCGCATATATTAGACCACCATTTACTTACTGTTTACAAATTTGCAGCATTGTGCAACACCTGACAAAAGTACTGAACATCTTTAATATTTAAGTTTAGTCATTCAAGAAAGTTTAAGTGCCTTGGTTATTGTTGAGTTATGTATGAACAACAAGCCGCAACAATAACAAAGGTGTCCTGAAGAAAATACAAAAGCTACATTCAATTTGTATGTGTTCATTAATTCTTAACATGTGAAAAATCTTATATTGAAGTATCTTATACTTAATTTGAATTTATTTTCCAATTCTTACAGCAAGCGCATTTGATAGGCCAGATCTTTGCTTACAACTACTCTTTTTAAAGCCAACCCGCCAACTTTTTAGTACCCTATACTATCTTAGCAATCTGGTTAATTCCAAGTATCTTTATAAGCGAAAAGTAAAACTGGCGCTGCTATACACAATAGCCACATGAGAACTTTGCTAAAATTTTGTGAGTACATATTTGGTTGAAAAGCGCCAAAATTTCTATATCAAAATATATATCATACGTTGCCATGTGTTGTTGAAAGTTTAATGAACCAGCATGAGTTGTTTTTCAAAATCAATTCGATTTAGTTTTGTTTTGCTGCATGTGTTGATTTCCTACAAAACTTATTTACTACAAAACTATACTATGTACCCACATATACAATAATGAATATAGTATGTACGTACTATATAACAAAAATGCGCAATCAGCCCCGCGAAATTTATTATATAGGATTATTACTAGCTGACTTGACTAGTTTTCAAGTTGTGCAAGTTTTTAATTACTATTATTTTAGCCCCATTCGTAAAGACAAACGTTTTTTGCATTAAAAGATGCGAAATCGTAATCTATTCTAGATTGGTCTACTTAATTTGCATGAGACCATGATTTGAATTTGAATTAGTTTTTTCAGCGCGTAAAATTGGGGCACTATAATAAGACTGTGTGTTACTGTGTATAATATGATGAGAAAGTTGTACTTTGCATAGAGGCCTTTGTAAAATTATAAGAAAGGCTTAATCTCATTTATAGTATCGACCAATGTTGTTTTGAAGTTTTTTAAGTAATAATTTTTAAATTAATTAGCTATTATTAGTATGTACATCTTGAAAAACTATGAATATTATCGACATCAAAGGAATCGTGTTGATGTTTTGAAGAAAGAAAAACACGAAAATCAAATCTTTAAGATTTGCAGTTTGTTTTGCATTCTTATTTGTTTATTTTAATTCTAATGCGAAAGTAATTTGTTATTTAGAGAACTTGTTTTTAATTGTGTTTATGTAGGGGCGTATATATAAAATTTATGGTGATGCTACAACAAAATTAATTTCCAAGCAAGCCACGCGCGTATTAAGAAACATGCAACTATAAGGTAACGCTTCAAAAAGTTTGTGCAGTTTGGGAAAAAGTGATAAAAAAAAATTTGAATAAATAATATGTTACCTCTGAAGCTAGTTTCTAATAAATCAATTTTGCCTCTAGAAGCAATATTACTACCATAGGTATGACTTAAAGTTTTACCATGCTAAGTTTTTACTGACTCACTTACTCATAATAATCTCAACCATTAGCCGCACGTGAGGATTGTTTATTAACGATAATTTGCCTCAAAAGACAACCGATTGAATAATGGGAACTCTTGGCACTCGCCAGCGATAAGCATTTTCATGTCAACTAAACACTCACACTCACTGCAATTTGTCAGATACTTTTCGCACAATTAACGCAATTAGTGACTTGAAACTTTTGCAACTTTGTCTTCTCTACTTTTTTGTTTTAGGCTTAGACATCTTGGGTTGCTTAGGCTTTTCACTTAATTAATGCTAATTATAGCGAAATTGCAAATTAATTGACTTATCATAGTATTTGTGCGCGTGTAGAGTCGACTTTTAGGCGCCATAACTGCGTCATGTAGCTGTTAATTCCTATTTTATTTGCAATTCGTGAACGTAGCTTTAATTATATGGAATGTATAAAAGGTTAATACTAACGTATATTGGTAAATTGTTTAACAATAATAACAATTTTGTGTTGACTTGGAAACTTGCGCATATACGAAACTCTCTTTTCATATCACTGGTTATAATAATTCAAATATTGATCATGTTCAGCCTGTAAGGCGTATTAAGATAGCGCAAAACAAATTTTATGGTAAACATCTTTAAAGGAATCTTTAAGATCCCAAAATTATAAGCTGAAAAAATAAACCAATCTAGGTACCGTGTCTGTCGGCCATGTCGTCTTGTTTTCAGAAGATCGAAGCAGCGACTTATTTTTTTCTACTTTGCTAAAATTCAGTTCAACTATAATGTCCACATTTTTCTGCCATAGAATTTCGTTGCTTACGCCCACATATTTAAAGCAACAATCTTACTCTTTAATATCTATGAAAGTTATATACCTCATTTTTGTGAATCAGCTTGTAAATTTTTCCAATTCACACAAATAGGGTATGTAAATTAAAATATAAAAATTCTTTTGACATAAAAATTAATTTCGATTTCCGCCACACCTTTAACTATAAAGAAGGCATACGTTAAAGTCGGGCGCGGACGACTTTGGGATACCCTGTACCACCACATTGCAAAAAGATATTTATTTGTCAAATTTGGTTACAATATTTTCATGAACAAGCGAAAAACAGACAAATTTTGCACCAAAAACGTTTTTTCGACCGATCCGTCCTATGGGAGCTATATGATACCATCAACCGATTTTGATCGAATTTGGTACAGTGCTTGGGAACTATAAAAAACATTTGAATGTGAGTTTTGATTACGATATCTTCATAAACAAACGAAATATAACGAATTTTGCACAAAAAACGTTTTTACGTTTTATTCCTATGGGGGCTTTATGATATAGTCATCTGATTTTGATCAAATTTGGTTCAGTGCTTGGGTACTCTAAAAAACTCTGGTTATGATACCTTCATAAACAAACGAAATACAACGAATTTTGTACAAAAAACGTTTTTTTGACCGATCCGTTCGATTGTTCATAAACAAACGAAATACAACGAATTTTATACAAAAAAAATTTATGATATACTCAACCGATTTTGATAAAATTTGGTATAGTGCTTGGCAACTCTACAAAAACTATCGAGTGCCAAATTTGGCTATGATATCTTCATAAACAAACGAATTATCCATCTAAAACTTTTTGTTTTTTTCGAGGTCCTCTGAAACACCCATATGGGAGCTATATAATATAACCCCGATATCGAAAAAATAAAACAAACTTGTCTCCCGTAGGATAATAAGAGATCTTATCCGAAAGTTTGGTTGCTCTAGCTCTTACCTTCTGTGAGATCTAGGCGTTCAAACAGGATGGTCAGACGGACATGGGTATATCGACTTCTCTAGTCATCCTGATCATACTTTGGGTATTTTTGGGGGGTATTTAAGTGACCAGGAAGGATTGACTTCGATTCGTTTGGGCCGATGGATGGTTTAATCTTATTGAAAACAAAAGTCCCGCTACGCTTTCGGCGCACAACTGACGTCAAAAAACCGGGAATCATAGGTGATCATACACTGGCCCCAACTCTTCTTATCTCCAATATACACTTGTAGAAAAACCTGACCAGGCGGACCATTTTGGATCATTGGCTCTCCGTGGGAAATCATTTTTTCTGTACAATTTCAGCGCATTCGGGCGGCTAGCCATTTTCCATTAAAATAACTAAAAAATTTTCTTTAAATGACGCTCTTAGCATCCTTCAAAGCTTTTAGTTGACCCACCGTGTATATGTTTTTAAATATTTATACAAATATTAAGTATATTCTGAGATAGTTGTAGCAACTCGTATACAATATGGGCTAGAAACACAAAAACTGGAGACCCACGTGGCCGTAATAGTGACTGAACCATATTGACTTTTTTACCTGACAATAGCAAATGGATGGAATGGAACTACATACAGATATTGTTAAAATATCAATTTTTTGTACTATGGTTTCATATAGTTTCATAGCAAAGTTGATTCAATATTTTAGTTATAGCCATAAATTCTTCAATATTCCTAAATCGTAAACTTTTCGTTTAGGAACTATTACGTACAATCAAAATAATCACAATAATTTTTTCCGGAAAAGCGCACAACTTTAAGTACTTAGTTCTGTAAAGTTTTGAAGTCAGCTGCAAAATAATGACTAATAGTAAACAGAGTTGTCTATTGCCCGTATATAAATGAGTCACAAAATTTAATGGGACACCGGGTGAACTACTTTTGATTTTTTTTTTTTTTTTGACCTAGCTATGAAAACATGTCGCAGATTAATGTAAAGCAAAGATTTTGTGTGGCAATGACACACTTTTCTTTGTTTTTCTTTTCAATTGTGTCATGGTTCAAGCAGTTTTTTGGACAACTTCACATGCGATGTTTTTCCTAACACGCCACCATAAAATTATCAAATTACTCTAATCAAACATTCACACCTACTGCGCTTTATTTAATGTAATACATGGGCGTTACTCATCCAATGGACAGACACACCCGGGATTTTATTTACCAAGATTCTACAAACAAATGCCCCGAAATTCAATTCTGCGACTTACGTGGGCCTTGGCTTCAACGCAATTAAAATAGAATTTATAATAATTAAAGCAACAGCTAAGCTGCTGATATCAGCCAATATGTACATATGACAATTTATAGTAACTTTTCATACTTTGAAATATTCTATTATAATGGACATAACTCGTACAAAAGCTCTCTGCACAGCGTATAGTAGAGCTCTTCCGTTTACACTTGGAGAGACAATTATGTTTTGACATAAATTATGTGCCTGGCATTATCAATAGAAAATTTTACGTGTACAAATATCTATCAACAGTTTGTTCAACTATATACATAACCAAACCTAGGCCATGAACATGAGAAACTACTGATGTTAGACGGCGCTCCCTCACTCAAGCGATAGCTGCTCCAGCGAATACAAACACTCTAGCGAATTTTTTTTTTTAGATTTGTAAAACCTGTCTAGTGTTAGTTTGCTGCGGGCGCCAAAAACTTGTTTTTAATATGGCGTCTTTTTGAAAAGTTGTCAGCATATCAATTGAGTTCGCTGGGGGAGTTTTACAAGTACGAAGCATGGCAGCACTCACAATCTATAAAGCAGCATATACTATTTACCTTTAATTGTTTTCTTGTAAATGCCTTAAATACACACATCAGCTATCGATATTGAAACTTTAAGCTATAGTAGCCAATAACTAATATGACGCTTGGAATGAACTGATTCTGCTCTTGATTGCAAATACAAGTTATTAGTTAAGAAAGTGGTCGCATTGGGTCTCTGGCATATCAATTACATACTGTGATTAAATTAAGCACCCCAAGGTAGTCATCTCGGGTCGTTAGTCTTGTTTAATTGGCGACCTTGCTGAGTATATTTTGTGTTTCCGCACTTCTATGTATGCTGACATTATCAAACGGATTTGGTAAGGATGCAAGGCTAGTGTCATGCTAACTGGTTATTCCTAAATCATTCGAAATACAATTTTTTTTACATTTTCATCGTCTTCAAACTTCTCACTTTTTGAGCTTCTTCAAACACATTGATAAGCTATAAGGACACTTGTTTATATCTTACTTGGTCTAAAAAATGTTATGACTCCGCCCACTGCATCACTGTTTTATACTGTTCTTTTCCGCCCCCTTTCAGAATATCGCTCTTGCGTCGTCAGTACCGACTTCCTCAAGATATCAATCTTTCCTTCGTTCTGGCCTCCACAGTTTGAATTGGAACACGAATATTTTTTTAGATTTATCTGGGTATATAAAATAGTAATATGGTTGTAATTTCAAAATAACGTTAACAGACTGATTTCAATAATTTTTTAATTAAAAAAATTTTTCCATATGCAAAGTAGAATTTTATATAATAGAAATTTTAAACATAGTCTATCGAAAATTCAGATATCAAAAACCTTGCCTGAACAGCATAATATAATATAAATATTGATGCATTACTTTGGCAAGTACGATATGTTGCGTCTCTTTGGTAGATTCGAAATTTTTTCCTTTCCAATTGCTTCTTTGTCCTTATCTTCTTGTTATCAATAACAACAGTAGTACACGCAATAATCCAAAAAATCAAGATGAATAAAAAAGAGTGCAGACCGTGTCTGCCGCTTGATGGGAT
The DNA here is from genome assembly GCA_949987675.1 of Chymomyza fuscimana. NCBI lineage: Eukaryota > Metazoa > Arthropoda > Insecta > Diptera > Drosophilidae > Chymomyza > Chymomyza fuscimana. Next base: position 53,928,766 of record OX465088.1, on the reverse strand, counting down.
TATATGTGATCAATCATTTCTGGCTTCACTTCGACTTGACCAATATCCTTGTCATTGTAGATACCAATGTTGCTCAGTCATTTTAGACATAATTAGCATATTTCTCAGATGTATCTTGGTAATTTTAGTCTTCTCTTTTGGTGGAGCTTCCTTCGTGGCCTTGCGTAACTACTTGATTCCACCAAAAGAGAAGGATATTGGTCAAGTCGAAGTGAAGTCAAGTATGGTATAGGCTTGCGCTTCAGACAGAGAGAATAACACTTACGAGCTCACCTACTTATCAAATCACCCAAGTGATTATTGGGCATATCCAATAGTTGGTCCAAGTCCACACCGCGGTATGTTAACTTTTTTAATGTACGCTTCTTTCTAAGGGTTTCATCGACTTCAGCAGCCATCTTTATTTTTGTAGTCTAAGGAACAGAAAGGAGCTACATAAGTCAATCACGTCATTCGTCTTGTAAGTCCACTTTCTTGTTTTATTCAAGTTATAGCTTGACTTATATAGCCTTCATTTCTTAGTAGTTCGTTGCCCTCCTTCTTTTTCTTTAATCTCTTTTAAAAATCTCTACCAAGAGATTTATCTGCTGCTTTAAGTGCAATCTTTTTTGCTTTATTTTTTTAGAGCTAGGGTATATCTTTAATTTTCTGAATCTTTTTACATGCTCGTCATACTTCTAGTATTTAAGATTGTTATTTTACAAGTGTTGTTGGCTGCATTCTTCTAGTAAAAATATTGGTCTTCTCGGAGATCTTGTTTGCTTTTTACGACTACCTAGGGAAGTCTTTATTTTTTAGTATCGTATCAAGACTCTCACAGCTTTTCTGTAACAAATTTCAGATAACTCATATTATTGATTCATTTTTTCAACAGTTTTTATTCTACTTGTTTAAATATAAAAAATTATTCATAAAACTATCTGAACTTCTCTCGCCTGAGGGCTACGCTTCTTTTGCCAGTTTATACAAATTTGGCGATAATATGCAATATTTTATTTTTTACAACGAAGCGTGGCATTATTTTAAAACTAACAGTAGAAAAAATGTGCGTTTAATATACACATATTTATATATAAGTATGTACCATACAGTATGTTAAGCAACATTTGGTTTTTCAAATTCATGTACTAAATTAAAAAACATTAGCTTTTTTTTGTTTATAAAAAGCGCCTAAATTGTTTGTTCGTCTTTAAATTTATTTAGCACTCGCAAGCCATGAAATTCAATTGCAAGCAGATCCAAACCGCTCGGGTCATACGTCTCTTTTGCTAGCCTAAATTCTATGCTGCTGATGTAGTCATACGATGACGTATACGCAATGTGTACCGCTCTCAATTTCTCTCTTTTCGCTCTCTGCTGCTTGCGGATCGATCGTAACTTGCGCTGCTTGACTCTTCAGTCTGGCCGCAGCTTGCTTCGAGTTTTGATCGCGTGGACGGACGCAAAGTTCTCGCTTAGGCGCTATAAAATAATACATACGACGCGCACTGTACAACATTTATGTACAATACATATAGTTAAATATCTATATAAAAAAAATATTTATATTACGCGAGTGTGTGTTATTTGCTTGAACTATTTTTGTGTTAGTTCTTGTAATTGTAAAAATGACAGACGCACAGCATTGTGTTTTGTTATGATTTGTAGAACAACAATTGAGGCAAAAACAACGCAAATGAAAGCGAATTTGCAAAATGGTGGGTCTTCATTATCATCAAAAAATAAAAAACCGAATAAAAAGCTCTGACGAATTAAAGTTATACTATAGCTCTATAGCAGCTGTTGCTGAAAATTTAGCGAATTCGGCGAGTTTGCTAAAATCTTAAGTGAATTTGACTTAAAATTATCTTAAAAAAAAATTCGCATGTTTATGGCCGGCGCGGTTTGGTGACGCAGTTCACGTTTGAGTTATCTTTTGAACTAAACTGTGTTGAAAATGATTTTATTCAAATCGACTGCCGAAAAGGATTTTGTAAAAAAAAAAACCAGAATCTACAAAAAGTCAACTAACAAGAGCTTTTAAATAAAAATTGGGAATCATTTTTCCCGGAATTGTGATAGCGCTTAAAAAGTGAAGAGCAAGTTAAAATATCTTCCTCGTGTATATCACAAAAAGCTTCTTTCTTTTTGCCGCAAAAAATCTCTGCTGATAAACTCGTTTGAACTACGCGACATATACTTGAAGTGTTTTTGCTCAAATAAGCGTAACCAATTCGGTAAAGACCTACCCAAATCGGTACTACATCACACAAAAGCCCAGATCCACTAACTTGTTAAAGGCAGGTTTGAAAACCAAAATAAACTTTGTATTTTCGGTTTATATTTCTGACGAAACACATAAAACTTTAGACGAGCTTTAGTTGCTGTTCTAGTTAGTTAGTCAGCCTTGTGTTTGACCATTTTTGCATTGCTTTATCTTATCGCTAGTAAGCTCTGTCACTAAACATGTTGTAGAAAGCCGAAGCAAATAAATAATAGCAACAAAAGCACGTACACATGACTAAATAAAAAAAATACAAACTTTTAATATTTTATAATATATGGTGTGCCAAATATTTGTTCTTTTGAAATAAACCATTTTATAATTTATTTCTTATATTGCAAATTCTAATATATTTGTATTTTAACATAAAAGCTGAAAATTTTGGCAAGTTGAGAATTTCTTTTGTATGCTCTTGATTGAAATTTTTGGCATGACAACAGCACAAAATTTAGGCATCGTACGCCTCCAAGTACATGTGTTTAATGAAGAAATAAACTAGAACAAGCTACATTTTAATTGAACATTGCTCTTGAACAATTTACTTGCATCGTTTCCGTTTAAGAGTTCCTAGAAAATTTTAAAAATACATTTTTCTAATTAGCGATTAATTACAAACTTTTGTTGAGCAAATTTTAAACCAAGAAAATTTGCGTTTCTGTAGCATTTTGAAATTCTTAGCTCTTTTGTCGTTAAAAAATTGTTCTAAAATGTTAAAGTTGGGCTATAAACAATTGCAAGAAATGTGTTCCAAACTAGCTGTTAAATATAAATTGCGTCGAAATCTTTTATATACGTCTAAACCTAATTTAATGAAATTTAAACTAAGAAAGCAATTCGGCAGTGTTAAAGGTCAGTAAATATTGCAAAAATATTCGCAAGTCATATAGGTGGTTTTATTTACTATACTTACGAGGGTTGTCGTTTATATTTCGAAAACAGGGAACAAAAACAAATTTTTATTTATCAAATTGCTTAAGCCAATTTTTGAAATATTGTCGTTGCGTTTTGTTTTTTTTGCTGGTGATTTGCCTGAATAGAAACAAGCCAATAATCGCAAATCAGGAACGTTTTCGGTAAAACAAACAAATGGTTGTGTATCATTCAGAATTGACCGGCACTGTAATGTCTCCTCAACATGTTTTACTCGTTCCCGTAGTAAAATGGCACGCTAAAACCGAAAATGAAGTCAAATAATTTTTTTCATGGAACGGATTTCGAGATATTTCGAAAAACCAGCTTTCGAATTTAAAAAAAAAGGGTACTTAAAAGCAAATATCTATGTACTAAACTTATTTTGATTATTTTTTCACCAAACTGTAGATAATTGAATTATCCATCGATTATATTTGGACATATTTTTATAAAATTTACGGTTTGGTCGTTATTCATCCATTCATATGAATTTCGTAATTTTCAGCCAATTTTTGAGAAAAATTCTATTTCCACATTTTTTCTCTGATTTTGATAAAGAATCACTCATTTTTTTCGTAATCGATGAAACTTTACGAGCCATGAATAAAACTAAATGTAACAATTTTTTTAAATTTACGTTCAAAATATAATTTTTTTCAAAACTTTGCTAAAAATTTCGAAAAATTTCATTTGAATGCATGAATAGCGTCCAAAACTTTGACAAAAATATGTTTCAAGTTTAATTCTAATTCAAGTATCTACCGTTTAGTTAAAAAATTATCAAAATCAGTTCAGTACAACCAAAGATATTAGCTTTTAAGTAGGAACAATGGTTTTTTCGAAATATCTCAACATCCGTTCCATGAAAAAATTTATTGACTGCATTTTCGGTTTTAGCATGCCATTTTACTACGGTAATGACTAAAACATGTTGAGGATACCAAAAAATTTTAAAATTTGTTAACTAGTGTTATCAGCTTATTAAAAATAAGATTCAAGATCCCTTGCTTTACTAATGGTAATCGACTCGAGTATTCTTATGAGTAATCTTCAAATAGTACTGTATCCACGCGAAGAATTCTATTTTTTGTCCAAATTAATTATACGAGCTAATCCCTAGGAATTCCATAATCTCACTACTAGATTAGTGGCAAGTTAACTGATTTTAAATGACCTTCACGAAATTCGGTCGATTAACAAACGGCGATGGCAAATAAGTTCCGAAAATCACCTGTATATTGTGGTTTTTTATAATGTTGCATCAACAAAAATCGATTTAAGTATCTCTATGCAGACTTATGATTTACGATGAAAACCTTCTCGAAATTCGTGGATGAACAAACGGCCATAATGAATAAGTTCCGAAAATCGCTGTTTACTGTGTTTTTTTATAATGATACATCGGCGAGAGTAAATTATGATAATTTCATTTGAAACAAAATCCAAAAATCAGAATCTTGAAACTTAAAATATAAAAGCGTGACCAAAATGTTTTAATTCCGGATTTTTATGGCACATTTTGAGAACAAATGGTTTTCGCTTCTAGAACAGAAAGACTGTTTTTTAGAACAACAAAAATTATAAATGTAGCTGATGTAAAGACAGTCTATCAATATATTAACTCTAAACATTAATTTTGTAAATATTTAGTTTTAAGTTATTTTTAAGTTAAAATTAAGGTTTTTCCCATTTTTTCCTTATAAATTTCATATTAATCACGCAAACATCAATACATACATTTATGTAAAGTCAAAAAATGACACAATTATAAAAATTTCAGTTGAAAGCATATGCAAAACTCTGTATGATTATAAAAATGAACCATTAGCTTTAATGAAAATGTAAATACTAAAAGGGAATAAAGCACAAATAAATAAATAAATAAATAATAAAAATTATAGGAAAATAAAAACACAATTGGATGAAGATTAAATAAGCAACATTTTATTTACGGATTCTAAAAAATTTATAAGTTCTTAAAACAATAATTTTAACTTCTTGATTATAATTTTTAAATTGTTTGGTCTCGATTTAAAAGAATAAAATTTAAGATTTTTTGGTCCTATTTTAACACTATTTGTACTTGTGCTAAAATTTGAAATTTCTGAAATTTTTTATCTTAATTCAAGATTTTTCATCTTATTTAAAGAATTTTTGGTAATGCTGCTATTTTCCCAATTCAAGAACAGTAATCTTATATCAAGAGTTTTTGGTCTTATTTTAAGAATATAAATTAATTTAACATTTACAATTTTTATAACTATTTCCGAGCTTAGAAGGCAACTCTCGTAGTGTGTTGGGTCAGTCAATCAGTCATATTATGAATCTTTTAGCTTTCACTTAATTTTTGCCAAGCGTCAGCATTTTGTTGATAAGTAATCAGCTCCTCCCGGCAACATCGATGCCTTATCGCTGCCTTTGCAGATTATGGAATTTGCTCTTCAGAAGTAACGCTTTTTCATAGAACGGAAATGCGGAGCCAAAGCAATAAAATTATATTTTTAGCCTTAATTAGTTAACGTTGAACACTTGCATCAATTTATATCGTATTTATTGAACAATGTGTCAAGGCTGGCCAATTAAAAGGCGCATGATATTAATCCACACGCGCACTACTGTCGTCTCTATTGACCAAATTATAGTCTTTCATATTGAAACTACCCAGTTGTTCTGTTGACCAGAACTTAACGACAGCCCTTTTATTTGCCTAACGATTTTTACATGGGCATGTCCTATGGAGGGACCTAAAGGTACGACGTTGCATAACCTATCTTTAGCGATTTAGCTGGTCCAGGTCGCTAGTTGATTCGTTAGCACGACGATGCATAACCTGTCGTTAGGAACTGGTACCAGGTCGTTAGGAACTTAGCTGGAACTGGGTCGTAGCTATTTCATTAGGTTTTGGCTAGTACAAAAAAAGAATAAAAACAGTAATTCGGTTTAAAAGCAGTTTTATTTTTTTATTCGAGTTTTTTGTAATGCAATTTTTTTTGCAACTGCAGCGCTTTGTGCAAAATTTCTTCTCAAAATAATTAACAATAAGTTTTTGATAGGCAAGAAAAGAAAAAGACTTACTCTCCACAATCTCCAAAAAATCTCTCGAAAATTCTAGAATAGTATAAAACAGACGACAGAAAACTGCCACAACATATATCTGCTTCTACGATAACGTAACCATAATTCCAAGAACTCCACAATTTTGTTGCTGTGATTTATTTTTTCGGTTAAAATAGCGTGCGATACAAAAACTTACAAATGCTAACGACTACCCTGACGACCGGTTATGCATAGGATCGTCAGTATTGTATTTGTTTTTTAAATTTTTAGCGAATTGTCTAACGACCTGTGTTGCATCACTTCTCCCCTAAAAGTGACCCTTAGCCACCATCAGAACAACTGCGTCTATTAACAGACACATCTCATGCATTTCAATTAAGTCGCAGTAAATGATGATTCAATGGATTTAGATGTTCAGTGGGTGCACTCGTTTGCACTCATACAGCCACAAACACACTCAAAAAATGTGTCAAGTGTTGGTAGACAGTTCCATTCATTCTGTAGTGTTTGAATATATGTTTGAATTGTGATGGATGGTTCACATTTGGAATTGGAATACCACTGTCAGACCATAAACAAAAGTTTACTGAATGCACATACTATGTATACATATTTACTATATAAACTAATAGATAGCCTAGTATCTACTCATTGCTAGGCGTATTATGCATACAAAACTGTTTATAAGGGGTCTTCATACGTTGTATTGCACCTGTACCTGTATTTAAAGTGCCTAGACGTTTTTATACATACAGTTAGTTCACTTTATATTTGTATCTAGTATTCTTGTATAAGTCGTATCTGCGATGCATACTATCGTATATGACTTACTTGGCAAATTTCATTCACTTAAATAAGCTGTTCACACAAATTTAAGGCTGAAGATGAATTCGCAAACAAGTCAATAAATATCTTAACAAATAAAAGAAGCAAATTATTCAGACTCTAATTTTGCATTTGCTGTACGACGCATTTTATTTTTGCTTGACATGCCTCATACAACATCGTAGATAAGTTGTTTATTTACAAAGAGATTTCCATATTGTCACGCGCTTTATTGGTGCTTTTCATAATAAAAATAAAAATTAAATTGCGTTAATAAAAGTTTGAAAGTAAATTCAAACAGTGTGCAAAGCTAAAATTTTTACTTAAAGCCTATTAACCATATTAGACCAAAAGATAATAATAATCCGGAATCGTATGTCTTCTCATATTAATTGATCTGCCAAAACTTAAGAAAAAGTGAATCCTTTGAAGAACTTCATTCCTGTCAAAGCGCATTACATCATTATTTTCTGTAGTATCGTCGTTCCGGGTATTTCGAACTCCTCAGAGAATTCTTATAGGAGATGAACTCCTTTTGATTTTTTTTTTTTTTCGTAAAGTATTTGTAATACTATTATTATTTGGAAGAGCATTTTGGTTCGTCCATTAAGCTTTATGCAGCTTTACTTTACATTTATTCAATATTATAAAACGAGAACGAAGCCTACCGAATACCTACAGTATTTTTAAGAAATTTCGGTACATTCGCGAGGTAAATAGATTTAGTCTCTAGTTCATCTGTACTCCTGATCGTCTCTCAATATTTTCTTAAAATATAATTCTTTAATGCTATCAAACTATGTTTGGGTTGAAGTTCTGTATTAAATAGCACTTGGATAATATGTTATCTACGCATGGAAGTAATACAAAAATTTCGTTATTCAGTTAAACTTTTTCTTAGGAACTTATGGAGTATGCTTTGCCACGTTTAACATATGAAAAATTTGTCATAATTATTGTTTATTTCATTTGTAGAATTATTACAAGAACAAGTATTTGTAACCTATGCTTATTAACGTAGACCAAATTTTGTTTGCATTTATGTAGATATTCCTTTTTATTTTTGTTACGAACTAGAAATTCTAATACTTTAGATTTTTAAACCACTTATATTAATATGTACATATTATATTTCAGTAGTGAATACCCCTAACACGTTTAATTTGCACTGCTGCGCCTATCTGAGTGTATGCAAATATTTACATTTGTTTTTAGCGCAGCCTTAATGTTTATTCAAAAAGTTTTGTAGTCACAAACTTTTCAAATGCCCTTACCCTCTCTTCAATGTGTTCAATCGTGCTTGTCGTGTCTATTTATATTAGTTTATCGATTTGCAAACCTGATGATGTTTAATTAATTAAGTTGCCACCTCTTGCCAACAGTTATTAATATGTAGCAACAAATACAACAACAGCCTCAACTAACTGTATTTTTGTCACCCTTCTCTCCTTTACAGTTAATTTAGTATAGAATGCTACCCAGTTTTCGTACCTTAATGCGTTGCTCGACGAGCGTTTTGCAAGCCTCCAGCGGCGTGGCCGCCAAGATGCGCAACAAGGTGGCTGCGCCCTTTGGACCCTTTAACACCGACGATGATCTCACCTGCTCAGGACGTGGCGATTGTTTAAACGGCACGTGCCTCTGCGAAATACGCTATGCTGGAGATGAATGCAGTGGCTTTAATCTGCCTTATTATGCGGGCATCTCTAGCGTATTCTATGTGGTTGCCCTGGTCTCTGTCATACAGCTGCTCATTTGCATTGTGGCCGAGTATCAACGGCTAAAGCAACCATCCGTACTACGAGCCTGTCGCATAACCACACAAAAGCTGCTCTATTTTATGGTCTTTGTAGCAGCCTCCCTGCGAGGGGCCTATTTTACCACGCCGGTAAGTAAAACTTTACTTCGAAATAATTTATGCTGTAACCATTAGTCCCGAATTCAAGTTTTACTAAGAATTCCAAAAGTTTTTGTAGGAAAAATTTAAAATCCTCCAATCCGACTGTAAGATACCTTGTACGCAAAAGATATTTACGTTGATGCGATTGTATGAGAATTGTTAACGTATTTAAAAGAATTGGTTTACGAAAAGAAATGATTTACGTTATATGGGTGGGGGGACGTTTTTAAAAAAGTAAGCTCGCGGAAGCTCAGCTGAGGGCCCTGGCCATATGGGTTCAATGTTATGTGCGTCCATCCAGTGGCGTACGTTAACGGTAATAACACATATTTCGTTCTATATCCGCCAGTCCCGAATTCCATTGCCATATCTGCAATCTATTTCATATAGAATGCGAGTTTTCGGTATTTTTTAACACTAAAAATTTGTAAACGGATTGAATATAGGCGCACACAATACTAACTTTCTGTTTGATCAATCAAAAGAGTTTCACCAAATTTTTGTATAGTACCTATGTATATCCAATGTTCACCATATGTTGGAGTACTCTTGAGATCCACGCGTAACTCTATAGTTAGATCCATAAATAATCTTTTTTTTTTTAATGGGGCTTGTAGCTTCAATATCTACAAAACTGAATCCTTCGCAAGCAATATACAATATAACGCAATAACTGAAGCAGACTAGTTATCTACCTTACTTATCTACCATAAGATCACTTGTAAGACTGACCCAAAATAGAAAAATAGAGACCTGAAATATAGTTCATTTCATTTTGTTTAAAAAGAAACTCGAGTTTGAGTTCTTATATAAGATCCCACTCTGAATCTGCCCAAATTATTGTATCCCAATGCAATCTCCAAGAAAATCAAAAGTATCATGTGACAATTTTAACATCTAACATGTTTTATTCTTATTCAACAGCTGGATTTGCAGCCACAATGGGCCGTCACTCTGATGTCCGCTTATTATCCATTGCTGATGACCTGCGCCTCTCTAATCGTCTGTATGTGGGCTGAGGTAAGTACGCTTGCACTTGCCTCCATCGAGGTACAAGTCTCTGTCGCAATTGCTAAATTCCCATTATCTAATTGTGTTGCTGGTGCGCCTGCACTTACTTCATTTATTGTTTCTTAAGTTATATTTGTTTTGAACTCTCACGCGCAACTATATCGCTATTGATATGGATGCCTCGAGTTATTGTTTTGAGGTAGACCGCCCGTTAATTAAAATTATTACTAGAACGAACGTTAAACACAGCGTACGTGCGCACTAAAAGTATTTTTAAACCTTGTTTTTACAGATATTTCACTTGCGGGATATACGTTGGGAAAAGTCACAATTCCTGTCGAAGAGCTTCCTGGGCTTTGTGGCCTTCAACTTCTTTCTATACAGTCTATTTGGCATTGAGGTTTTCAACTCGCTGATAAATTCGGAACGACAGGCCTATGCTCATATATTCAACGGCTGTTATGCGATTTTGCTGTTAATTGTCGTCGTCTTCTTTCTAATCTATGGCGTTGAAGTGTTTTTCAAGCTACGTGGTGGATTTGTCTATGATCAGACGGGCAAGATCTTGGGCCCCAGCGAGGCTATTGTGAACGCCTCGCAACTGCATCAGTCACGATTTGGTTTGCTTAGCCAGGCTATAATGCTCATTGTTATTGTCGGTTTTCTCACATCCGAAACGTTGGGGGATTTTTGGAAAACAAAGTAAGTTTCACAGCTATGTAATTGAGCTATTGATATTAATACACGCCCATTGTATACAGAGTGCCCGTCTACTCACGCAACTGGCATGATATTGTATTCCGTATTGCGGAAATTGGCGTTGCTTTATGGTTTCCTTGCTGCCTGTGGAATTCAATGGCACCGGAGCAATTATGGATTTTAAATCCACGCAAGTTGCTGTCACGTCAAATAGATCCCTCAATACCTACGCTTAATGCGGATACCAACAAGTTGTCACCGGAAGAAGGTCAGTCATTTCTAACCAAAAAGGATTGCTGGATATGCTATGACAGCGATAAGACCGAGCCACTAATACAACCTTGCCGTTGCACTGGTGATGTCAGTTCTGTGCATCATGAATGTCTTAAGCGTTGGCTAGTGGAAAGCTGTAGCAATAACGAGGCGCAGCTGTGCTGCAAAGTTTGCGGACATCCCTACGAAATTAAGAAATCCAAAAAGTGAGTATTCTTAAACTAAAACTAGTTGTGTGCATCCTATGCTAAGCTTTATCCTCTCTTTTGTTTGCAGACTTGAATGGGAGAAGGGTTTTACGATGCAGCACTGGTCGAAAACCGTCATATTGATAACGCTTATGTGCATAACAGGAGCCGCCGCTTGGGTTGTCATACAAATGTACATGGACCCACTAATACGCGTCATGACCGTAGGCATAGCCGTGCTGATTGGTTATGTGTGCGTCAAGTGTCTGGGCGAGAACACTGTGGTAGCTTATCAACGTGCCAAAGTCAGCTCCATTAACATAGTGACCAGCTCCGAGATGGCCAAGCTGCATACAATATGCGAGGAGGTCAGTGCTGCAACTTCTAGCAACTTCGCTGCAGCAAGATTGAGCTCGTAGACACAACGGCTGTCCCATATTTACAATATCATTAATTTATACAACTCTCACGACATCACATTTACAAAAACACTTAGTCTAGTTATGTTAGGGTTTTGCAATGCTCAATTTAGTTTTCTAGCGTTGAAGCAACAATACAAACACACATATACTTACATACTATTTACTACTTTAAAAAATATCTTCCCTTAGATTAGTGAGCACTGTGTACATAGGTTTTAAAATCTTACAACTAGGCATAACATGTGAAAAACGTTTCGATTAACGAGTCAATTTTGTCTCTCAAAAATCAGCACGCATATTTCCGATCGCGTAATGTTGTATTAAAACAAGCCAAATATTATATAGTTCTAAACAAAAGTCAGTATCAATTAAAAAAAAACAAACACAATTGAGATTATGCGCGTGTTGCCAAGTAGCCCGAGCTGGTCAGTCTAGCTTAAATAGAAGCCGCATTAGCTGGTGGCATTAGTTGGTAGTTCTTACAAGCATTTTTTGTTTATTTTCTTATTTTTTCTGGAGCACAGTAAATTCTTTTACTTCTTCAGTTTGTGGCCAGGTGTCGGCTAGATGCCTGTCACTGCGAATATTAATTTTAAGTCTATCTATAACAATTTTTGAAATATTTGTATTTTGTGTTAAACATATAAGTGCATATACTTAAAAATTGTAACTTAAACTAAATTTTCATATCTGCTGCGCGCCAGTGTTTAAGTTACTCAAACTTACATATATATAACATTTTGTCTACAAAAAAATTATATACTTTAAGCAAACATACATTTTTGTGATAAACAAGTTAATATACATAATTATAAAATTTTAAAATATTGAAGCCTGTGTTTTTTTCTTATACTGGAAGGAGAAGCACTTCTTAGTTAGTAGATTCTAAAATATTGCTTTACGTGGATCAATATGCAAGTGAATAGATTGAAATATATTTCAAGTAATTTATTTGTAATACCTAATGCAAAACCATTATTATTTTAAAGAATTTTAAAATTCGCGAGCTCTGTTTCGTTCATAAGCTATGTTAATGAAATTTTACACAGTTTCTTAAGCCCTAAAACTATTGAGACTTTGGAAACGTTATTATATTATATCCAATACAAAAGGCTGTCACACAAAAAACAAAGATTGTGTTTAGCATTCTCCAATTAAGAGCCCAACCATAGTCAAATATAGGAGCCCGAAAGCACATTATTAATTGATGCCACCCATGTATTTACTGAGATCATCGAGTCTCTCTACTAAAAACTGCTATCTAATAAAGGAGGCTGATGATGCTGTGAGTTGATATCGAGTATACTTGTAAGAACCAAATACTTCAACCTGCGGCCAGGCAAACTTAGTCAAAAAAGATGGCGTACGTTAAAGTCGGGCGCGGACGACTTTGGGATACCCTGTACCACTGCTTGCAATAAAATCCGGTATATTGCTTAAGAACACCAAAAGGCATTTATTTGATTGCCAAATTAGATTACGATACCTTCATAAACAACCAAAAACAGACGAATTTTGAACCAAAAATGTTTTTTTGATCGATCGTTCCTATGGGAGCTATATGATATAGTCAACCGATTTTAATCAAATTTGGTACAGTGCTTGGGTACTCTAAAAAACTTCTAAATGCCGAATTTGGTTCCAATATCTTGACAAACAAACAAAATACAACGAATTTTGTACAAAAAACGTTTTTTTGACCTATTGGTCCTCTGGGAGCTATATGATATAGTCAACCGATTTTGATCAAATATGGTACAGTGCTTGGAAACTCAAAAAAACTATTGAGGGCCAAATTTGGTTACGACATCTGTATAAACAAACAAAACTTTTGGTTTTTTTTCGAGGTCCTCTGAAACACCCCTATGGGAGCTATATAATGTAACTCCGATATCAAAAAAATAAAATAAACTTGTCTCCTATGGAATAATAAGGGATCTAATCTGAAAGTTTGGTTGCTCTAGCTCTTACCATCTCTGAGATCTAGGCGTTCATACGGACGGACAGACAAACAGACAGACGGACATGGGTATATCGACTTCTCTAGTCACCCTGATCATACTTTAGGTAACTTTGGGGGGTCCCCGACGTCTCCTTCTGTATGTTACATACATTTTCGGCTTGCACAAACTTAATATACCCTTTGTACCATACGGTATAGGGTATAATTATAATCACGTTTGTCGATTCAGCTCGATATTTTGCTTCGTTGCTCCAAAGGGTCATTTCGAAATTTGACACAATTCTGCACCTTTTTGCTAAGAAAAGTATGCCGTCAAAACTTATTTTTAGTTCGGATGCAAACTTCAAAAAGTAAGGTTTAAAATTGAGACAAAGTTGCGAAATTCAATAGATATCTAAAAGTATGTTCAAAATAACTTTTTGGGGGACCAACCCACAGTTTTACGCAACATTTTTCCACTGTTTACAACTAAACTTTCCTTTTAGAGAGTTGAAAAATAAAAATATTAAATTTTTCAACATATGCTTTAAAATGCGTTACTATTCTTGGGTGAACACTGTGGAAATTAAAAAAAGTATAGATCTTGTAATTGTTTTTATTTTCAAGTTGGACACTAGTTATTTAATTGATTTTAATAAGTGAAGGTAGTCTTTTTAAAAGGAACAAATTTTACCCCTTTCTATAGTCTGAAAACGAAGTGATATACCTTTTACGATCCAAAGCCAAATATGCCTATTATCCGGCAAACATGTATGCAGAATTATAATTAAAAATCAAATAACTATAGGTCAGTTGTGGTATTATTAATTTTTGGAAAATAAAAAAACATTCCTTTCAATTTTTCTTTCTCAAATTCTAATATATTAACTTCCTTTCTTGACAATTTATAAGTTTTAAGCTAACCAAAACTCGTCAAATTACAGTACTGAGTACTTTAAGTTCAATCGATATCCGATAACTGTTTCATATTTTTATCGATGCTGATCGCCAGGCCAACTTGTTTTTACGCAATGCAAACATCGCAATTGTGTTGAACCAACCAGTTGTATTGCACTTCATAATTTTAAAAGGCCAAAACTTCATATCCAAATTAAAACCGTTTCATTTTGATGTGTACTCAAATAATTAGACATTTGATTTAGTTGTTTGCTTTAGATCTAGAGTTATGATTTAATTTATATATTTATATCTAGAATTATTGTTTATTTATACATATGCATATAGCTCACACAAATGCTTTATGTTTTTGTGTGTTTATTTTTAATTCATAATTATCAATACTATAACTAATTCTTCTTATGTGTGCTAAGTTACATTACCAAAAATACAATATACATATATATATGTGTGTATATATGTATACGCTTAATAAAAAATATTAAAAAAATGAACAAAGCATAAGGCTGCCAATTTGGCATAACTAAAATAACAGTCAATAGATACTGGAACTGACAGTTTCCACCGCATACAAACAAAATTAAAACAATGCTATTTGAATTATTTGTTCTAAAAGTATAACCTATTAAAACTCTAAGAATAAGTGTCCTTTAGGCTTAGCTATTATTTATTTCTTGAATATGTTATAAGTAAATTTATTTGAATTACTATATTGATATAAAACCTATTGAATGCACCTAAATTTAGAGCTTTTATCAAATGTTTTGGTATGCTATTCTTAAAGAGACTTGAAGAAAAAATTCAACTAGAAGAGTAGCGGCTTTGAGTGGGATGCAGTGTCGTGGCTGAGGTTCATTTAACTATAGGATTGGGGTATTTGCATGAGGGGACGGTAGGAGCACCCATAGCAGAGCGCTTGCCTTAAGTAACAACGGCGGAACGCTTGTCACGGTTCTTGCCGCGTGAGATAGAGCGTGCCTTGAAAGCGGCTGCGTTAACCAAATGCTGTAATAGGTAAAGGTTTAATTTAGCGGTATATATTTTAGTAGGTACGTCCACATGAACTTACGCGTTCCAGCTTGGAAGCCTTAATCTTGGCATTGCACTTGATGCCTGTGTTAGTCAGCTTGGCTCCCAGTTCGAATATGTCGCGTATGAATTCATTGTCCTGCAATTGTGAGGTCATGCCAGGACCCATTACCGTGCATAGAGCTGAATACTGGTGGTGAATAGACCAATCATCCAATATTAAGCACTCGCTGCCAAAACGTATATTAATCTCAGGCGAAATATCCTCCTGTGGGAAAAAAAAAATTTTAATTATATTAAAAAAAGCAAGCCTTGAGTTTTTAATTTGTTAAACCAAGACCCAAAATAAATCATATTTATTTTAAACTTGACTCTCGTTCAGTTCAGACTAAATTTAAACAGTAAAAAAATTGTATTTATACAAAAAAAAAAAATTCCAGTTTCCGTTCTTTTTCTTTTGATCTAATTAATTTCTCTTCAACATGATTATCTCTACGTATCAACATGACTACCTGCCGCCAAATGCTAAACGCTATGAATTCATGAATGTGAAGCAAACCAGGGAAGGCGGAAACTACATAGAATGCCAGTGTATTGAAACACCAAAGGTTCAGGGGCCTGCAGATAGCAAGGATTGCCATGGCGTAGAATGGACAGGCATTGCTCCCATGGGTCGTTTGGTGGAACCACGGCTCATACCTGGGGAACTGGCCCAGGAGCAAGTGGAAAGTTTAGCTCTTGAGCCTGAAAAGGACTGCTTCAAAATACAGCCAAATCGTTTTCTTAAAATTTTACGCTCCGTCTATCCAGATTTATATGACCGCCTGAAAAGTATGCCCAAAGACGAGCTGAGTCGTCGCTTGGAACGCAATCGCATGTTCACCACCTACCAAATCGATTTTTGTAATTTGAAAGAATACCCCGAAGGCATATACGAGAGTCTGAAGCCCGGTGGCGGCGGAACCACGGCTGTTGCAAAACAAGACAATTTGTTGACACACAAGATGCCTTGTTCTGAGTTCCGAACAAATGTACTAACAGAACTGGAGCGGGAAACATCAACTGGATATACCGTGGGTAAAGATGAGTGCGAGAAGTCTTACAAACCGTTCAAGACCACCTTTGAGGATTCATCAAACTTTGTCAGCTCGGGCGACAACTCGCATTGGAACGCATCGCCAAACACGTTCCGTAAGATGCCAAACTTTTCGGAATATATGGACTCAATTAGCCGCAATGGCTGCGTTATCATGCGCAATCGCTTGCATGATCATTCAAAGTGCTTGGCAAACTATTGCAAACATGAACTCAAGTTTCAATGCACTGACATGAAACCTTGAGAAACTTTAGTCGTAAGTTGGAGATGGTTATGGTAGATTCTTAAATCTTTCGTGCTATGCAATGGATGGTCATAAGTTTCTTGAACCTTTAGTGTAATTCACAAATAAAATAAAAATTTTTTTGTAATTTAAAACTGCAAAAATTTAACGAATCGGAAAATAAACACTCTCTGACGCTCAATTTGGATATTCGATTCCAAATTTGGTTTCAACGTTATATAGGCTGAATTTGATGTTACTACCGAAACCAAATAAAAAGTAGAAATGAGACCTAATAAATCATTACTGGGTCATCAGAACTCCCAAAGATAAACTTACCTCTAAATAGCGCAGTACATCACGGAAAGTGGCACGCTGTGCCTTGCGATCACGCTTGGCGCGATACTTATGCGAGTCTGTCGCTAGCTGTTTGACAGCATCACAAAGTTCAGGGATTTCATCTTCTAAGAAGTCCTCATCATGGGAACGACCTGATTCTAGAATAAGGGCAATAGTCTCGCCAGCGGCCATGCGTACATCTAGATGGGGAGATTGCAATAGGCCCAAGAATTTTTTGATAGAGCTGCAAAAAAAACAAAAATGTATATTAGTTCATGTCATTAAGGACTCTATTGTTATACTTACGGAAACATGTGTTGTCCCGTGGTCATTAGAGATACAAAGTCACCAGATGGTAAGAGCGTCAAGAGCAATCCCCAGGCTGACAAAGCCTCTGCATGTAGAGTGCCTGCCTCGGCTGTCACAGAAACTGGTGTCTTGTCATCACCACGCAAATAGCTGCCAGCAAAGATGCTCTCAAAGAATTGCATAAGCTGCACCAATTCGGCCACATCTTCGGAACCCATAAAGTTGAGCAAACCTAAAGCAGTGCAGCATTTGGCGCGTGCATCAAATGACACTGATTTGTCCTGCACGGTGGTCAACAGAAATTGATTCATGGCCTTAGAAATGCCCTCCTCACCGCCCAGCTGCAGTATGAGCAGTGGGGCCAGGCGTGCTCCCCACACCTGCTCTTGTCCCTTGCCGCGACGTACACTTTTCTCAACAAAGTCCATGAGTGTCATCTTACGATCCTCAACAAAATCGGGCATGTAGCGATGCATCAGCAACTCACAAATAGACTGAAGAGCCTGCACGCGTGTTTGGGCTGACTTTTCGGTGGCCAGTTCCAAAGCCTTTTCGAATTTCTCCTCATAACGTTCGTTGGCCAATTCGTCGGTAGTTGCCTCGGAAGAAGCATTCTCCGAGATATGCGAATAGACACTCACATTATCAAATGAATCATCTTCTGAGCTTGAATCGTTGTTACGGCCTGAAATAGAAAAATAAGTTAGCAAAGGCGGCAAAATAGTAAAAACTTTGTTAGTGCCCCAAGTTCTCATTGAGTTAGCAACAAATTCGATTTGGAGCTATACTCGTGTCTTTAAAAGATATTTATATTTAATATCCAGAAGGATAAATTTATTTGACTGTGGTATAGTTTATTTAGCATTCATAATTTTAACATTTTTTCTTATTCATGTTAAATTTAATAGCTTGGGAATAGAAAATTTTTCAAATTCAGGTGTTTGTTATGTTATATTGTCGAGGGTTTAGAAAATCATACTTTTACAACACGATTAATAACCTAAAAATTTCCTTATGACTCGCTTGCGACTTATATGGTTGGCTCATCAAAAATAGTTTTATCTAAATCTTCCACAAACTCTAGATTTAGTTACTACAAAGAAAAAAAACTGGAATTATTTAAAGTACTAATTACTGTTTGAACTAATGACTGAGCTCTGCCCAGGGTTCCTCATATTATACATATTTTTTTATTTTTTTTTTTTATTTACAATCTATCCGTGGATAATAAGTAAATGATTTACATAATTAAATTACATAACAGGGTTGTCTGAGATTCAACAAAATCAGCCAATATAAAAGATATACATAGTATGTACATTTTTTATCACCCTTAAAAGATTTTACCATTAATCGAACGATCAGTAAAATATTATAAAGCATTAGTTATTTAAAGAATTCTAGATATTTTTAAATGGTAACAAAGAAACAAAAATGCGAAAATTTGGGGCAAATGCACGGCGCACAGCAGTGACCTTCAAAATATACATGCGAGCCCACTCAAAAACTAACTCACACACAAATGCAACACGCTCTCTTTATCAATTGCTCTCTATGCCTGCATATTTCAAATACTTTTCGCCTTGCTTTGATTTTGTACAGTTTTTCAGTCACATTTTTGTGCAACAAGTTTGACCAATGCGCAAAAAAGAAAAGCAAAAAGTACAGCAACTTTCTTTTCTTATACTTTGGCCTGCCTGACTGACTGCCTGAGACTTATGTTTAGCTACTCTGCTATTTGGGACAAGGTGATTTCCGCCTAGTGCTGCTTAGTTGTTGTTTTTGTTGTTCCTTTTTGTTTTACTTTTGCCTTTCACAAACTAACACAGGTAAAGAAAACAATGCGGTTTTGTAACAACTGCCTCTCTCAGCTGCAAGCAACAGCTGTTGTGAAAAAATTGCAGTTTGAAAGCTGTTTGGTTGGTGTGACGTAGATGAAAAGTAAATGAGAACGCGCTCGTTTGCTTGCTTGCTCTGTCTGTCTGATCGGGCTGCTATTGCTATGGCGTAGATGGCACTTGCTTGGCATTGCATAATTTGGGTCATATGTTTAGTTTATGTATCTTGTTTGATGAGAACAAAACGTAACTAAAACAAGAAAGCAGCGTGCAATAATTTCCGCACAGAAAAATTTAACATGCTTGCTTTATATACAAAAATACATACATGGCACATAAGTATTTACTTGTAGTTAATTTATAAGACAGCGCTGTATCAAGCAATTGCTTATGTACCAAAAGCCTCTACAATCATACTACAATTTATTCGGATAGTACGGTTTATTAACTGATTTGGGGTTTTGCCATGCCCGTTTTTCTTTTTCCCTTAAAGTTTTTAATACTTTGCTCCTTTCCGAATTTTATACATTTTTTGCACTTAAATTTAACGATAATGTTTTCTCTTCAGAAAATTCTAGTTCTTTCCTATATATTGAAATTATTAATAATGCACACACGACACCACACCGCACTAATATTTTTCTACACAGCAAGCTGAAGTAAAGTTTTTTGTACAAACATGCACCCTGAAAATAAAAACGCATGACTGGGGCGAAGTTTTTACAGTGTCCGAAAAATTTTATGACTGACTGTAAATATTAGAAAAATTTTCCATGTATGCGTTGCTGTCGCGTGTGCTGTTGTTGCTTGGCGTGATTTTGATAAGCTGGCATTGAACGCTCTTTGTATTTGGTGTTGCTTTTGTTATTGTTTTTGTTATAAGCTTTTTTGCGCTGCCAGCACAGCAACGAATTTCATGATTGAGAAACAGGTTGAAGCGAAAGCTTTGTGGCCAGCCAAATGTACAAAAATGCCATGTTATTAAACAAAAAAAAAAGTACGCACATATGTATTGTATATTTTAGTTATATATACCATACATAAGATGACTAATGGCAGACAGTCAATACCAACAACAACAGTATGAGGAAACAGTTGTCAATTTTTCATTGCTCTCAGCTTATTTTTAAATGTCAGACAGCTGTAACTGCTGCTGTTTAACCAACCCACCCACAATAAATACCAGCTGTATGTTAATTGTGACTCACCTTTGCTTCCTTTCTTATTACGACGCGGCATGTTGATTTTGTTGCTTCTAAGAATTTTGACTGTCGTAAACAAAGAAATTGAAGACGTTTTGTTGTTGATTGTGCCTGTTGTCACGGGTTGCTTTGTTTAAAGCAAAAATTTATCACAAACACAAAATAAAAATCACACCCTGTTGCACAGTGTCCTGTGCAAGTCTACACACTGAAAAAGTCTACACGCGCTTGATTTGGCGGCAACTATTGGCGGCGGCGGCTTGGTTTACGCACGTGTCTGCTTATTATTGATTTTCCTTAGGGCGTTTAGAAATTTAGGTTAGGATTTTGGTTTTTTGTTGCTTTTGGTTTTTTATTTTTATTTTGAAAGGTTAGGTTGTTGGTCTCTTAATCAAGATGCAGCTATGCAAAAGCTTTGATGTTTCCAATTTTTATAAATTTTGCACAATTGTCTATGTTGTTGGTGTTGCTTTTTGTTCAGTTGATTTTTATTGCACAACAAGCTTTTGGAATTGTTCAAAACCGATACTGATACAGCACTGAACGTTGTTAAATTGCACACGCGTTTTTTATTTAGATTCTGTTTCTGCTGCTGCTTAATCTGCTGCGACTTTTCGATATAAAAATGTGCTTTGGGCTTTACCACAAATTTCATGTTTAATTGCAATGAATTTCGTTGGTACACTGCGCTTTCCGTTTTTAAAAGTTTTAACTTTTATAAAGTATTACACCACTCCTTGGCCTTGAGACTGCGTTGATGACGCCGTCGCACGTTTTGTGGTTGTGAAATTGTCTGATTTAACTATGCGACTGCTACTGCCGTCGTTTTAATCTGCTCGACGTAGCAACTGCAACTATGACTCTTGCTTTGACTTCAATTTACACTTGTTGCTGAAATGATGCGATAGCTTTTGCAAAGCTTTGCGCGATTTGTTGAAAATAATGCAAATAATTAAGCACTTTGATTACTGATTTCGACGAAATTAAAAATGACACACTGTAGTTACACTTTGTCTCCACACACATTCGCGATATTGATTTTGCGATGTTTGTCCATCAGCATACCGATGCAACTACAAAGCAGCGCTGGCATATCGATACATTGCTTAGCTATCGATGTATGACAACTTTCGGTTAAAAACTAGGTTGTGACAAAAAAAATTAACGTTGTTTCGCTTCATCCTGAAACCAAATGTTAATATATATCTGTGTATATTATATATTGCGGTGATAATAGTAAGCACACTAATCTAGCTCAGTAATGGTGAAAAAAAAACTTGCAAAATATACTGGAATTTACAAAAATGATCATCTTCAACAATTGACTCTATATAGCCCTGTATTATGATTATCGCTCTCAGTTTCTATGTGTCAATAAAAAGCTTTGCACAGAACTGCGATACTCTCTGTACAATTGTTGTTCGTACATAGATATTTAAATAAAATCACTTTAAAGAATTATTAGAAAAGTGTTTAATTAAAGCAAAGCAATACACATCAAGTTTTAATATGCATTTCAAAAAGCATATACAAACAATTTTAATTGATTTAATTAATTGTTGATTTATTAATTAAAATTTTTTCAACAAATTGCACCTGTTAAGTAAGGTGAATATTGAAATAGCTTAATCCAAAGTTATTTGTTATTGGTAAGTTACAAAAATATACCATTTTTGGATATAACGATATTTCAAAAATATGATGTAAATCTTTCTAAACAATTTAAAAAAAAACAACACATTTTTATCTCAATTAATTTTTATGGTACATCCTAGCTAGCTTTAGAAAAATCAGTTTTTTAACTGATTTAAAAAATGATAGTATTCGACTCTTTGCAGTTAATCGAATGTCAGCGCTACCACTTGTCTTTACAAAAATTTACTGGCAACGCTATGCATATACACACAAACAACACACACAGTTCCGACATAGTAGTAGTTTTGTTTAGTTTATTATTGCAAAATTTCAAGTCGTAAAAACAGTGCACCTCGGATGCCTCGCATAATACTTTAACCTACATGCTGATAAGTTGACGCTTGTCTTAGCGCCTTGAACAGCGCAAAAGCATTAAAAACGTTCGCAAAACACATTGTTGAACTTCGCCCCAAGACAATCGAACTTTGTCGCCGACGTTGCAGCCTCAAATAAAAAACACAGAAACACTGTAATAACGCAACACTGCCTGAAATCAACACAAAGCAACAACATTTTTGGGTCTTTCACAAGATAATTAGGTAATTTGTACGCTGCTCATGCAAGCGCGCCTTTTGTGTCGTTGCTAATCGTTTGTCCAATTACATATACAATAACTATATTATATGAAGTGTCTGCCAACGATTAGCAACAAACTTTAACCACCATATCTTATCCTTAATCTAATCGTAGACTGTGAAGAAAAATGAATGCTAGTTAAACTCTACTCTACTTTATTGCGTTTCAGTGCACAATGGCAAGCATAGAGGAACGTTTTCAGGCTGCGGTCAATGTTATTAAAGGCCTTCCGAAAAATGGGCCTTATCAACCCAGCACTAGCATGATGCTCAAGTTTTATGGACTCTTCAAACAGGCTACAGAAGGACGGTGCGAACAGAAAAAGCCCAGCTTCTGGGATATAGTGGGCAAGGCCAAGTGGGATGCCTGGAATACGAATCAGCATTTGACCAAGGAACAGGCCATGCAGCGATATGTGGAGGGTTTGCAAGAGATCATTGAGACCATGTCGTTTACGGAGAACGTGCAAAACTTTGTTGGCAGTCTGGATGGCCTGACCAACATTAATTTGGATGAGCTGGACTTGATATCACCCGGCATGCGTGTTTTGGCCGAATCGCATCCCAATTCGCCATTCAACTCACGCACAAATAGCCCCCATCATGGCGCTAGCACCAATAGCACGCTTAATGAAGATGCGCCAGCAGCGACGCAGCCCATTGTGGAGCCCACTGTACACCTGACCAATGGCTATACGAACAGCAAAACGACAAGTCCAGCTACAGAAGCAACCAACAGTACAGTTAACCATAATAATAATTACACCAACAACAGTAGCGTAGCCATTGTTGACCCCTCGGATGATGAATATGACGATCCCTATGATCTAAGTCATGAATTAACCGAGGCTATTTCACATAATACGGATTTGCTGCGCCAAATACAAAATACGGTTACGCGCATGAATGCGGATGTGAACTCAGTGCAGCAACGTGTACGCAATCTGGAGCAAACCGTGCTAGAGCTGCGTAATCTACAGCAGCAACGATCGACGCAGTTGAACCCACGGAGACAACAGCCGCTATGGTGGCCATTTAAGGATATCACGCCGCTGTGGTTTACTTTGCTGGTACTGTGGCCTTTTCTCGTGAGACGTTTTGCGCGGCTGCTCAACAATCAGGCTCAAAGTAGGCGCTGATAAGTTATTTTGTGAGTAGTACAGACTAACGCTGACATATAAGCTTATGTACTACAATTATGTGTTTTCAGATTTATATTATGTGCTAGATGCATTGGTTATGGCTTACTTTATACCTTAAACTAAAATGCGCCCTCGAATTAGCTTCAGTTGTACAGAGTAGCAGAAACTTGATTTTATGTAGATTTATGCGGTTAACAGTTGCAATATCGGTTTTTATCTTAACTTTATAAACGAAAACGTATATTTATTAGTTAAAGCACATTCCTCCCATCTGTTTAGTTTTTAAGGCGAATGTTTTGTATGTAGTGTTAAGCCCAGCAAAGTTTGTTTTTTGCTTTGTTTTAAAGATAAATCTTTGTCTAAGCGTGGCGTAAATGTTGTGAATTAACTAAATAATTGCAAATATTATATTTTCTGTTATTAGTTATATTTTTGTAATAAAGTCATGTAAAAACATATAGATTTTCTATGTTTGCTTAAGGTTGTGGCGTTTGGCGAAGATAGCCCTTGCCAGAGGGCACATCGAAGGTTGTTACGCCGGCAGGAAACAAACGTGGAACGTCCCCTGCCGGAATTGTAGGGAGCACCATGCAGGCGCCTCCTGATTGCCAATCTGCAGGCGTGGCCACGCTTTTGGTTTGAGTCAGCTGCAGCGAGTCTATGACGCGTAGAATTTCACTGATGATAAAAGAATGAATATAGTGTGAAGATTAATTGTAACGAATACCATAGTTAACTCACTCAAAATTGCGACCCGTAGTAGCCGGATACAGAAAGGACAGACGCAGCTTCTTCTTGTCATCTATAATAAAAACCGCGCGACATGTAAGCGGAATACCAGCAGCATTAAGCTCATCTTTATCCAGCATGTTCAGTTTTAAAGCCAACTCGCGCTTATTGTCCGCAATAATAGGATAATCAAAAGTCTTCAGCTCTGCGTTAAGTAAACAAAACTTTAAAAGTAACATTCAATCAAAGCCACTTTCTGAAACTTACTGCCATAGCACTTGATGTCCTCAATCCAGCCTTTGTGAGACTCAACTGTATCGCAGGACAAAGCAATGGGTTTAACACCGCGTTTTAAAAACTCCGGAATCAGAGCCGCAACTCGCGCCAACTCTGTTGTGCAGACCGGTGTATAATCCGCCGGATGGGAAAATAAAATAGCCCAACTGTCGGCCATCCAGTCGTAGAAATCCATTTTGCCATCACTCGTCTCGGCTTCAAAGTTTGGAAACTGATCGCCTATGTTCAAAGCCTTGCTCGACATTTTTGTTTCTAAATATATGACGAAATAATGTGCGTGATAAGAAAAGGAAGCTCTTGAATTAAAATGCACATGCGTTGCCAACTATTGTTTTGACACAAAGCTTAATCAAAGGTGGCAGCACTGATATTGTTTTAAAAATTCTACGTTCACAATAGACTGCCACAATAAAAAAGGTAATCAATTTGATTTATTTTAAATGTTTGCTTTTAAAAACATTATTTTTCAGTATGTGCGACAGCAATGATAAATATATGAGCGTGAGCGGCTATCCAATGCAGCCGTCAATCGAGCCACCCAAATACCCCTTTCGCATTACTACAAATGCACCACACCAAATGAACGATGCCAGTTTGACGCCTGGCAGAAAGATGCTTCAAAAATGGCTGGGTCGCGTACTTCGCATAGTCATTACCGATGGACGCGTGCTGGTGGGTTTCTTCAATTGCACCGATCGGGATGCCAATATAGTGCTTTCTATGTGCGCCGAATACTTGGTTGAAGGGGAAGGCCGTCAAGAGCCGCGTTTGTTGGGCAACGTGACCGTGCCAGGCAAGCACATAGTTTCGCTTTCTGTGGATATGCCGCCCGCAGAAAAGCAGCAAAAGCTCGAGACGCTCGTGCAATAAATTATTTGTTTATCAATCCTAGTTTACATTAAATATAAGCAATGTACAAAAAAACAGCTGTTTTTCTTGTTTTTATTGATATTTGGCAACACAAAGTTTTGGCGTTGCCAACTGGCTCTCTAAACAATCAGCTGTTTGTGTTATTCACGACAAAAATTTATAGTGCTCTGGCTACGGCCAATTAATTGTTTTTAACCATTTCAATTAAGCACAATCAGCTATGGATTTCACAACATTCGACAAACCAAATGGCGGCGGCGCTGCTTTGGAAAATGGCGCTGGAGGCGATGCTGCCTCCAATGGGCTTAATTTTTGGAAGCATGTGGAATATATAGAAAATCATGGCAAACAGGAGGATGACTATGAATACTGCATGACCGAGTTTTTGCGCATGTCGGGCATATATTGGGGCGTCACCGCTTTGGATATCATGGGCCAACTTGATCGCCTAGAGCGCAAATACATAATTGAGTTTGTCAAGCGCTGCCAGTGTCCTATAACTGGCGGCTTTGCGCCCTGCGAGGGTCACGATCCGCATATGCTCTATACATTGTCCGCCATACAAATACTCTGCACCTACGACGCTCTTAATGAGATCGATTGTGAGGCCGTAGTGCGTTTCATAGTGGGCCTACAGCAGCCGGATGGTAGTTTCTTTGGTGACAAATGGGGTGAAGTGGACACACGCTTCTCCTTCTGTGCCGGGGCTGCATTAACGCTACTTAAGCGAATGGAGCACAGCATTGATGTGGAAAAGGCGGTGAAATTTGTCATGTCCTGCTGCAATCAAACAGACGGAGGTTTTGGTTCCAAGCCAGGCGCCGAATCCCATGCAGGTAGGTTCTCTTCTTTTACTTAAATAGTTGCCTAATCATTAACAATTATTCTCATGTAGGGCTTATCTATTGCTGTGTGGGCTTTCTATCGCTCACGCATCGTTTGCATTTGCTGGATGTGGACAAGCTTGGTTGGTGGCTCTGCGAGCGTCAACTACCTTCGGGTGGTCTCAATGGACGTCCCGAAAAACTGCCCGATGTGTGCTACTCTTGGTGGGTGCTCTCCGTTCTTACCATCATGGGACGCTTGCATTGGATTAGCTCTGAGAAATTGCAGCATTTCATTTTGTCCTGCCAAGACACTGAAACTGGCGGATTTTCTGATCGCACAGGCAATATGCCAGATATATTCCACACGCTTTTTGGTATAGGCGGCCTTTCGCTGTTGGGTCATGCTAGCTTGAAACCCATTAATCCCACACTTTGCATGCCGCAGTATATTGTAGACAAATTGGATCTACAACCGCAGCGGCTGCAAAGCTCTTAAAGGGGCTCATAGCAGACCACAAATTTAGCAAATAGGAGCCATTTCAGCTCCTCTCGTATTTTGTCCTATAAGTTTTGTTCGCCTACCCGGAACTAAGTAACGCCTGCTTTTAGACCAAATGAATCCCATTTTCTATAAAATAATACTGTATTAGCTTTTTTTTGTTATGCATTTATAATCTTTTATTATAAACACTTTTGCTACTATATACTACTCTGATAAGCAGCAAAGTGTACAACTTTTTTATATATACTAAAGTGTATATACGGATGAGTGTGTGTGAAAAGCAGAAATAAATAAAGACATTATTTTATTATTGCATGCCAAGCACCGAGTATGAGTAATTTATTTAATTTGTCACCATGGACACGTGTCTATCTGGCACAAGGCCAAAGAAATTGATAGTTTTTATTAAAAGGTCTAAAAGTAAGAAGAATACAAGAATCAATTGAAAAGCTAGATTGTAAGCCGAAGCGAACCTATGTCAAAGCTAAGATTTGGTTTGGGAAATTAGATATATAGTTAAAATGTATATAGGCTGGAGGCTAGTGTTTCGAGCGAGTCTATTTGAAAACAAAAATAAATTTTCAAATTAAAGATAGCGGAAGAAACGAAATTTTATGCAATGAATCCTTTTTCCCTTAAAAAAAATTAAAGACCAAATTGAATAGTATAAAAGATTGTGTGTTAATAAGGCCTAATTAGTTTTATTTCTAGTTATATATTAGGCCAACTTTAAATAGAAATTTGGTTAAGACGGTTTCTTCAAGTAAAAATATAACAGCATGAAACAAGATCTTTTTAGTTTTTATTCTTACGACTTTCTGAGTCAAATTTGTATATCATAAATATTACGTCAGCTTTAAAAATGTTTTTCTAAATTTGATTAGGACGGTTTCAGTTAAAAATATTTGCCTCGATTTAGCAGTTCGAATGTAAAATATGTAAGCCCATGATTTTGTTTTCTCTATTTTTTCAGCTTGTGAAAAATATAATTCCCTGTTTTTGTTTAAAACATACCCGAAAGGTAAAGATTCAGTTCGTAGTGGATAGAATATTATTATTATTATCGATGAAACGATCGTTATTTTGAATCAGATTTATAGTTGACCTAACTACATTAATTTGCATAACATTTTCGTTTTATTTTAACATTTATTAATATTTGCAAAAATAATTAAACTATAATTTGCATTAAAAACCATTAAAATTTACAATATTACAAAATTTGTGTACTCTAAGCAAAAAAACAATATTTGAATCGTTTCTTTTTTTTTTTTGTAACATACATACATAATTATGTACAAAGGAAATTACGCCTAAAACTATTTTTACGAAATTGACAATACAAGAATAATCACACAAGATTGGAATTAAAAACTAAACGTTAAGTGAAGTCACAGTGGGCCTTAATCAACAAAATAGATACAACATTCATACATAGACAGATATGTGAACTGACCAATTAAAGACAATTGAAATGAATTTATAGCAAACTACTAAATTGGCTATAACTACATTTTGTTTATGTGTTAAACTGTGTGAGTCTCTGTGTAAGTGTGTGTGTATATAAGTTTAGTATACTCGATGCATGTCTAAGGCACTCTATAAACAATTTCAGCTAACTTTCGGCCTGTACTAGACACTAATAGAGCACTAGGAATTATTAAATTTTTCATCGCTGGTCAATACATTGTAGGCACATCCAAGAGCCCAAGAGATTTCATGACCGTCTATCTTCTTATAAAGCTGTAAGGTACAAAAAAAAGTCAGTGAAGACATTATCTGAATACATATTTGGAGCTAACAACCCACCTTAATTTTCTTGCCATCATTGAGACCAAAGCCCTCTCGCAACAACACGGAAATGTAGGTCAAATCAAAGCACATAAAAGGCTGCTCGTCATTGGGTATGGCACAAATTTCCTGTGCCTTTTTACGATAGGCCTCCACAGTGGTTTCGCCACCAGCCAAAGGATCAACCAGTCCCGATTCGATGGCACGCTCAAAGTAATAACTAAAGGCAGCCACAGCATGTTGCTTCAGTGTAAACGGCTTGGGTTTGACCAGTGGCATAACCTTGCTCTTAATCAGTTCGAGGCAGCCCTCAAAATCGACCACAGGCTGCTCTGCGCTTGATTTGCTATTGTCTTTGCCGCTTACTTTGTATTGCACATTACCATAGGTCCAGGTGCGATTGGCTATGATTGGATTCACGCAAATGCTCTCCACTATGGAGTCTGCTGCGCCATATCCTTTGGTAAAGACAGCATGACGTGCCGCCATAAGGCCCAGACCTAGATAACTGTGCGTAAAGACATTGATCTTTTTGCTGGAGGTGACGACCTCATGCATATATTTGTCGTAGACGGGTACCTGTTCGGGATCTGTTGGCGAGAAAGTGACCTGTGTGCTGCCACCGCCCAAATCCAAGGCAGCTGCTTGGTTCGATTTGGACAAACGGCCTAGCAGAAAATTAACAGTAAACCAAGAGAAAATGCCCTCATCAGTGCCATCCATAATTTCCACTGCATCCATGTCCACGCTGAACTCCGATTTGGCAAAGAGATCACGTACTGCATTTAGCAGATTCTCTGCCTTGCTCTGAGGCAACAGACGCAAACCAGCTGTGGCTTTTAGCACCAGAGGTGTAGAGGACCAGTGTTCTTTTGGTATAAAAGCACGAGCTTCATCAAGCAGCAATTTAATGGAATGCGCGCCTTCCGATGGATTATCGGCAAAAGAGGACAAGCCCGGCTTGCGCTCTTTAAACAGCTCCTCGTACAGCACTAATTTGTTGTCTGTAGAGCGAAAGAAATAAATTAAAGATCTTATTCGTTGCATTACTTAAATAAATAATTCTGGATAGCATGATAAACTTACCTATAAAGCTGCGATTGAATTTGTAGGCCAACACGCGACTGCCAGTCGAGCCTGCATCAATGATGACCGCAAATTGCACTTTGCTATAGCCCAACTTGGAGGCCAAACGCACCAGATAGGGGCTAGTATTGTCCGATATCACGCCTGCTTCGTGAGGAGCATCCGTAGTCGTTTGATGATGATGATGTGGCCGCGCAGGTTGCATTTGTTGTTCGTGGTGTGGATGATGATCGTGATAGGTGGCGGTTACAGTGGGAAAATCAGAATGTTTAGTTAGCACAACTCTAGGTTTTGGTTCTTTCATGTTATACAAATAATACACACCAAAGACAATAACGAGAAGCACCACAGACACAATCAAACATAAAAATGATAGCTTGAGACCGCTGGGCAGGCCTCCAGCTCCTCGGTTGCCATTGGAGCTGCCACTGCCTTTGCGTCGATTTAATGGCGCGGGTTTTTCATCACTGGCAAGCTGCATATGTAATTAGAATATTTCGTATCAAAAATTTTGCTTATAAAAACATAAAAGTTTGCGTGGCAAACTTTAATATATTAACAAAGGCCTACCAGCTCGTATTCGTATTTCATTGCGTGTTCTATCCGGACGTCGATGAATTTGCCAATTACAAATATTGAACATGTTGTGTCTAACACATATTGGCACTTTTTAAAATTATTAACTGCAATTATTGTCTAATATAATTGTGCTAATTTATGTATTTCTTCCAGTGTGCTATCTTATTCTTTTTTTATTTGTGGGCAGCAGCAAGAAACGTCGATAAGCGACAACAAATGTCACTGCTCGGCCACCAGTGTGTACACACAATTACGATTTGCTTTGCAAAGTCAAAGCCGGTCATATGGTCTTGTTTTGATTTTATTTGCTGGGCACTGCTGCTTAAACCAAATGTAAACCCTTGTTGCGATTTGGGCGATTTAAAGTACGCAGGCCGTTTCAGTTCCTATTTTCACTGAAATTTAGTGAGAATGAAAACCAGAACAAGCCCTTATACATTGATAACGTATGTTTTCAAGTTAATTGCATTTAATTTAATTGAACATGTTTCTTTTTGTACGATACAATTATATATTGGTGTACTTGAAGAAATGTAAGATAAATTTCCTCAAATTTTTTTAGCCAAAAATGATAACTTTAAATGTTAGACCGAAGATTTTGCACTTAAGCTGATTTAATGCGTAGTCGATTGCACTGTCCAAATGCTTTGGAAGCTTAATTTTTAATTTATTAAAGTATTGAATTTTTGAGCCTTCTCTGTATAAGCTGTTGACATAAAACCGTTTAAATATATTCGAATTGCTTTAAAAATGTATCACTTAGTTCTATAAAATTGCAAACAATCTTACAAAACAGGCAATAGCATTTAAAATAGAAAACACAATCGTAGTGCCTGTATGCCACTTGGCGTAAAGCCCAACATTCTTCAAATGAATTTATCTTAAAGTATTACCAGCATTGTTGCCTTTAGTAATAAGATTAACTAATTGTTGGGTCTGATGCGTGTGATCTTTGTCTGTTCCAAAAATAGCGTGCACATAATCTAATTGTGTGTGGAGCTTGAAGCCTCACGTTTGTCCACATGTTAGTCGAATCAACTTGTACGATTTTTAATTGTTTATAACTCTAATGCTAAATCATTTAATGGTATGCAGTTAATTGAACATCATACAAAAGCGAAAGGCCTATTTTTGCAAGATCACAAAAAATAAAAATGATGTTAGTCGATTCGACTAACATTGTGTGACTAGGGCTAAAATGGTTACGTGAAAAACGTTTTGCCTTACAACACGATACATTAATAAAATCCATTAAACAAAGCAAAAACTAAATCTACTCGAAGGTTATCTAAGCATTCTTTGATAAGATATTTCTACTGCATATCGCAGGCAACGACACTTTGCGTGTAAGTGTTCCGTATAGTACATAGTCTGAATACAACCGAAAAAAACTTTTAGCTTGATTAAATATTGATGTGTGCATTACGAACTGTTGAAACTACAAATATAAATGTTGAAATTCCATTATTTAGACAAATGTTTCAGTTTTTAAGTGAGTGACACTTGCCTATGCCTATGTTTGAACAACAAACTAGGCGTGTGGTTTTCGTATTATTGAAAAGGTTTCAGCAGGCAACAAAGTGCTTATTATTAAATGGAAATTATATTGTCCAATGATACGCCTAAATAAACTTAAGCAATTAACTTGCATTCATTAAATATGCAAAACTTGGACAGCTGTTGCGAGGGCGGTCGCTAAGCAAATAAAAAACAATCAATAAATCAATTTATAATATGTATAATAATTATTTATGTCTGTATATAGACTTGAGACTTTTCAGCGCCGTCTTAAACAATGCGTATTTTCTGATAAGCTTGTATAATTTACTATGAAGCGGCAATATTTGATTTTTTTTTAAGCATGACTGGCATAAATTGGCTTATCATGAATTAATTTAAAAATAGCTAACGGCAATGAACTAAGAAAGCATGAAATTCATGCAAAATAGTATTTCACCATATGAGTTTGTTATTAATAACAATACATGTATGTATGTGGTGTTGTCAAATGTGGGAAAATTCTTGAATCATGCATATGGCGATCAAGGGTTAAAGGCTAGCTAACTTACGGCCAACCTGTTTCGCTCACGATGCATTACACTGACGCCCACGTAATGAGCCAATTCTTTAGACTATTTAAAGCAATTAAAATTGTTAAACAAAATCGTTTTTTATGCCAAATAGAATGACCTTGTGTAAAAAACAAAAACCAAAAACAATGAAACATTGTAGAAAAGATACAAGGGAAATTGTTTTGGTGATCAGTAGCGTGACCCCAAAACCGGATATTAAACAGCTCATTAGAAAGAAAAGCTATGCTGAATACATAGTTTTAAGAACTTCAGAATATCCAAAAATAGGCGCCGAATTGTAAGTTATGCACGAAAAACTAGTTTGGCAACACTTGCTTGACATCTCTCCCTCTCTTTAACACGCACGCGGACTACAGCAGCCGGCAACGGCACAAAAACAAAATTGTTTAATACCGTGAAATGCAACAATTAAGTAATTTTAAATAACTTGGCAAACGAATATAAATAATACGTCGTAAATCTCGTTTATGTATGTGTTTGTGTGTAAAGCATTGATTCCATTTGCGCTATTCTATTAACTATAGTGTGTCGCAGAGCCGGCCGTTTAAAGCATAAATAAAAATTTGGTCTAGGTACTATTTACAGTGCTGAACCTTTAACCTTTGCTTACTTTTCTTTTCCGCACATCCGTCGCAGCCATGTTGTTTGTATTATAATTTGTTTATTTTTATTTCACAGTATTTCTATAGTTATAAGCTAAACGCACTAGTCCAAATGCAAGCCGTCGACAAAACGCGCCTTGATTTTCTAAGTTATTTGCCTTTTTATTAAACGAGCATTGAATCGTAAGTATTATTAACTATACTATAGAACAAAGTGCGACCGAGAGCACTGCGCACCGAATAACGTTTGAAAAGAAACAGAAACACAAAACACAGAAACTAAAAATGTAAACGTATCGGTGAGCGAGTGACAAACCTAAACAGCTGTGTGTTAACCCTTATCAGCGCGTTTAAATTGTTATCGGAAAGTTATTCATCGTTACAGCAAATATAAGATAACTATAAATTGGAAAACTGTTGAAATAATCAGCTTAATGGGCTGTTACGTAACTAAACATAAATAAATTTTATTATAAGAGAGTATTTCATTTAAAGTTATGCGTATAAGCTGCCGATAAACATGTTAAGCGATAATGCCAATCCAATTTATACAACGATTGCACGAAAATTACATCAGCAAGCACTTAAAGCATATCACATTTAGATATTGTTTATTAGTTTATGTAAAACAAAATTTGTAATCATTTAACAATAAAATATGTTGCACTTTATTTTTCAAGTCTTTATATATCGATAGCAATTGTTAACATTGGCGCTGCCATACGCTAACTTGCAGAGTTGCCAAGCTGTCTTGTTGAAGCTGTTCTGTTAATTAACATCAACACTGTTTTGATATGAGGTGATATAAAAAAATGTGAGCAAAATGTTTTAATACATTCATACAAATAATACCTGTTTAAACTGACAAGTTTTTGCGATTTTAAAAATAAGCTATTTGCCGATATATACTTAAACTTAACATAGAACTAACTATGTTAAAATACAAAGTGAGAAAACCATTTAAGTGACATAGGAAATACATGGGTGCGAAAAGCTGCGCGCTTTAATTCTGTTAATTTTAGCTTTAACATATGCTGTTGTCTAACATTTCGCTGTTCTTTGTTTTTGTTTGCATCATATTCATAACAATACTCAATTTAAAAAAAAAGCCGTTCGAGTGAGGTCGTCGCCGCGCGTGTGTGTCGAAACGCTGCGAGCGTTATAGCAAAAAGAAACAAGTTTTCGAGCTTAGACGTGCACAAACAAAAATCAAACAACTTAAATGTAATGTATATTAAAAGTTTATTAGAATTTTTACAAATTCTATACTAAAGACGCCGGTCAAAAAGTATTTTAAGTATATGTTTTGTTGGAGAGTCGTCGCGACCGCCGCTGCGTTCCAACGACTACGTGCAGGCCAGCTTATTAGCCATCTCGCTCACACTGCAAAGGTCGTTCATTATTGCGTGTATGTGTGTGTGGGTGTGCGTAGTGAATTAAATGCATATAAGAAAATGCAGAATATTAAAATTGTTTAAAAAAAAGCTAAAAGCTTAAGCCGCAAAAGGCTAAAGTTAATTTTATACAGCAAAAGCAAATAAAATATGCACTATAGTGGCAAGTTGTGGTGGTGTGCTTGTGTGTGTGATGAGAGGCGCTCAATAAGATAAAATTGAAGGTTATTCTTTATGCTCATCGTGTACGTGTTTGTGTGCGACTGTGTGCGTGTGTGTGAGCTCCAATCTCCACCGTAGCCATTGTAAACAAAAAAGCAAGTGTTAAGAGCGCGTGCAAGCGAGAGCGCAGCAGAGAGAGAACAGCATGACGCTCTCCCAAAAGAAAGCAGCGCACAAAGCAAATGCTGAAAATGTCAATAAACTCTGCAAAGGTGAGGAAAAACGCAACAAGAGTAGCTCTGCCAGCGTCGCTACGCCGTCGTGTAAAATAAAACCCAAGCAGCGGCGTCGGCAGCAACAGCGGCAACGGTCATGCAACGAAAGCAGTCAGCAAAAGCAAGTGCAAAAAAAGAACAACCAGCACACACACACAAACATACACACATGCATACATTGGCATAAAGAAAGCGCACACTGACAGTGTATGAAAAAAGTCTTGTCATAGCCCGATTTGCGAAATTTACTTTTTGTTAACTTAATTAGAATGACATTTTTAAGCACAAAAACTAGTTTATTTTAGTTGCATTTCAATTAGATTTCATATCTTATTAGGAATTAGTTTAAAGAGTACGCGCCAGTATGGCAGTGACCATTGGATTTCTATGTTAAAATTTATTTTGGCCTGGGAGATGTTCTTATCTAAAATCATATTTTTTTTTTAAACTAAAAAAAAACTTGGAACACAACAAATTTTTGGCACATTGTGCATATCTCTTGGTGCTTTATTGGTTTAAAATTTATAATTTAAATAAATTTCCCCAAGCGTATGCTTATAGAATTTTTGTCTCCTCTGTTTTTTTTATTTGCCAATTATTTCAAAATTTTTATCGGATAATAAAGCACACGCTTTCTCAGTCAGAAGTTGCCTGTGCCTAGACATTTTTGATGCACTGTACATGTAATTCTTATTGGATTGTCGTGTTAAAAAAATATTCTGGTTTTTCTTGCCTCTCGCGGCAGCTTCCGCGTTGCAACTTCAACAAGTTTTGTTGTTGTTGTTTCGTTGATTTTTGTTTATTTATTTTATTGTCAGTTGAGTAATGCACATACACATACGCACGTTCGCCCCATGATCATCATTAATATGTACCGTTAAAAATTTACAGGTGAATAATCAAAGCTCCGGCTCAAATTGTGCAATACACTTTTCAATACTACTTTTACGGTATCGATTTAATCATAAAAATTAATAAATATAACAACAAAGTCTCAAATAATTTATAAGTTGTTACAAATAATTTATAAAAAATGCATTTTTATGTGACAAATTTGTAAGAAAGTTTCTATACGTATAAACAAAATGTGAGTGAAAAATAAAAGAATTACATTTTTTTGTACAAGAATTTAATAAGTGTATGTGTTTTTAATAACACAAATATACAATAAAAAACAAAGTAAATGTTTCCATTCATAAATTGGAATTTATTTACACAACAACAGTTTTTAGGGAAATAACAACATTTTATTAGACTGAGAAAAACACGTTTGGATAATGGACATGCAATATTTTTTATAGTGGTAAGTTGAAAATCTTTGTGAAATTGTCTTTATAGAACTCTAATTGTTACGAATTTATTTAAATGATTTAGAGCTAAGAGCATAGGTTCGAAGCTATCCGAACGTCTTTGCCAAACCCCGAAAATGTGCAAGTTTCTTAAAACTTTGTAAATATTTTAAGAAGCACTTAAATCTGCTTTTTAGCTGGAAGTGTATTTTATGGATACGTTTTTGCATTGTGCTTTAAACACTATTGATTGAATTTTTGGGATACAACAAAAAATGCGAAAACAATGTCATGATGAACTAACTAACTAAAAAATGTTGTTAAATTTGATTAAAACCACAGATTGGATAAGTTTATTTTCATTAGCTCCGAAACTGAGAAACAAATCTAGAATTTCAAGCTTTCGGTGTTAAGTATCCGAAGTTGAATTTTTCTATTATTAAGAGTAAAATTCTTATTAATTTAAGAATACATAGAAATTTCTAGTTTGAGTAGGTTTATATTATTATTATAGATAGTTTCTGACACAGAAATTCTTTATATGAGAATGCTTAAAAATTATTTAAGCAGAAGTGCTCTCAAGAGTACTCATTTGTGATTGTGTGATGACAAATCATCGTCTTAATGCTGAAACTAAGAGATTTCATTGTTAATTTAGGAAAAATAGAGAAAGAAAGATTCTTAGAATATTGTTTTCAGCAAATTCGAACTTAACTTACGATCGGTTGTTTTTTCTGAGAGTAATTAACAAATTCGTCATTATTTGATTTATATAGAATACACTTTTGAAGCAATAAAATTTGCGAATAAATTCTAAAACCGCTTATATTCAAGGTACTACAATATAAATAATTTATACTATAGTTTAATTTTTTTGTTAAAAAAAGTCTTTCCAATAGTCCTTCGTTACTATTTGCCTTTAAATTTATTTGCATACTTATTTAAAGTTCCGCAGGGGGTCTCTGCATCTTATCACACATTCCACTTAAATATGCCATGGTCTCCAACAAATTCAATGATCGAGAAAACTGCAAAAATTAAATGAATAATTTAATTAACGCCCAATTCTGAGGTCTTGTACTTCAGGCAGTGAAATGTAATGACAATGCAAAGCACAGCGGTGGCGTCGGCGCCGTTGGTCACTTGAACTACTTTCATATGAGTATAAGTACCGAGTATATCAGGCGGCTGAGTCATTCAGCGACTGCAATTGCAGCCCCTGCTACTGCCCCGAGGGTCACCGGAAATTGTTTCGAAAAAATTAAACTTACGAAAGCAGAGCAGCGCATATCTTTTAACGATGCACGGCTCAGACGACTCAGACTCAGACCCAGGCCCAGTTCCAAGTACCAAGTCCAAAGCCCAGACTCAGACACAGGCACGTTTTGAACTTTACCACACATTTCTTTACACGCTTCTTGTACTTACCTGCTGCCTGACTGCGCCCCTCTCTCTTGTGGCTAGTGCCACTTTGGCTGCTGCTGCTGCTGCTTTCGCGTGTAGCTTGACCCAGAAAATCAAAGAGCTGACTGACTTGCGGCGATCTGAGGCCCCGTAGGTGTATAATGATGACGGCGATGACGACGGTGACGCCGCCATTGGCTACTCGTCTCATAAACCATTTTAAATGTTGGCTCATTATTATTTTGACTACATCGGCTTGCGGTTATTGTGTTTATTGGCTGTTGCATTTTCGCAAAAAGGAAAAAAAAAATAAAAAGAAAAGTTTAGTTTTCGAAACTGGGTTTATGTGCGGTCTTTGCTTTTATCAGTGCCTGTCTGAAGGTTGCAGAGGTGGCTGACTGCCTGCTTGGCCTTTAATATTTTACACGTGTACAATACTTGATTGGCTTTAGCGGTTTTTTTTATCTTTGTCGGTCAGTTGGCTTGTTTATGTTCTTGAACTCTTTTTAAGCGTAGTTAAATGCGACCCCAAATGTTAATTTATAACTCTTTTTTTTTTTTAATGCTTCTGAGAGGAGCGTAAAAATATGGCTGAATAATGAAATGTTCGAGGAAGTCAATAAATTATTATCGATGGAAGCAGGAGCAACAAACGACGGCAATTAAAGAAGATTTTGAATGTTAATTTAATTATAAAGGCGGTACGAATTTATTGAGATGTACTTGGATATTGTAATTAGTTCTTTTAATGGGCTTAAGCTTTTGTAATAATTATAATTTAAGAATTATTTATTTGGTTTTTTTTGATATCACATTATTTAAATAAATGTTTATTTTGTGATGTGCCAAAAAGAGCTAGCCGTTTTTAGCATTAGTTTAAAAACTTTGAAAATAAATTTCCGTTTCGATTTTTGGCTTTAAACTGAAATAAACGTGTTTTTTATAGCTTATAATAATAATATTGCCTTAACGACTAAATAATTTTATAATCAAAAATATAAAATTTTTGATCGTCGTTAATTTAATTAAGCAAAATTAAATTAAGGAAATCTTCCTTGTTCTGGTTATTCACTGGGGCAACAAATTTTTTTCTTATACAGCTGAAATTGGGTAGGTAATAAGTTTTCAAGAGCTACTAGAAACACTGGTATACTGCTGTTGGGCTACAATAGATAACAAATTATTAAAAAATTAACATAATTCGATAACTAAATTTAAAAACTTAGGTGCGACGAGAACTCTAAAATTGTGCTCTTTTTAGACTCGCAAAAAAAAGTGATTTAATAGTAGTAGTATGTAATAATAATGTAATTTAAAGAGTAATCAAAATTAATAGATCATTTCACATAAACTTGCTTATTTTAAAAACTTTG
Source organism: Chymomyza fuscimana (assembly GCA_949987675.1). NCBI lineage: Eukaryota > Metazoa > Arthropoda > Insecta > Diptera > Drosophilidae > Chymomyza > Chymomyza fuscimana. The sequence goes on along the minus strand of OX465088.1, from coordinate 53,889,635 downwards.
AAATTTAAGTTTTTTTTGTTCTAAACAAGAGATTTCATAGAAAATTTTAGGCAAAGTAACAACCATTTTGGGATACCGAATATAAAAATTAGTTTTTTTAAATTTTTCGCTACATGGCGACTTATTGAAATTCATCAAATGAAATCTGAAAATTTTTCTTTATATAAACTAGGGGAATCCACCCCCTGTGTACTTCACACTTCATCCCGTCTGTAATTTCTAGTTAATTAATTTGAGAAGGCTACAGTTGTGCCTTCCAAACTCTGAAATTCCCTGTACCACGCAGATCACGCAGTGTTTAAAGTATCTTCTAGGCAAAGGTGATCGTTTTTGCCTTTAATTTCGGAAGTTTCCAGCCGATTTTAATGAAATCTACGGATGGGTAATGAAGAAAGGAAGGTATGTGGCAAGCTTTAACTAGATGCTTCGAAAGGTTTTGTGAGCAATTGGTTTCGGGGGACTGGTGATGGTATTTCTTCAAAGTAGAACAAGCTTTCATATATAAGTCTACATGCCGGTTTGGGTGACTGTAGCTTCTTCACAAGTTAAGGCGTCTAAACATATGCTACCAATCAAACTTTTAAACATCTCAAGTCGAAGTTACACTTTCTATGGTCTTTGTGGTGTTGCCTGGATACCGATTAGTCTTTGTATAATCGGGAGCGGCAAATTTAGAGTCGGGCAGACACGAAGGGTTAATTAAGGATGTTGGGATGTCTTAAAATTAATAGACAGAGGGAGAGTCGCTTCCTTAGAGAAAATAACATTATAATAATTTAATTATTAATACCAATTTCTTCACCATTGTGTTACGAATTGGCCACAAATAAATTTATAAAGACCCGGGCTGTTGTATGTGATATTTGATTTAGTTTTCCGAATTTCCTTACACGATCCCATCTCTAATACTGATCCTATCTATAATCGGCATGAATCAGAAGTTGTCACCTTATTACCATAGGAATTAGAAAGCGCAACTCTGAAGAACGAAATTAAAGAATCAAAGTTAGTTATGAGTAAATTTCTTGAGTATTTACTCATGCCGTACTTGCAATAACTAGCAAATGAGTGAATTACTAGATATACTTAGTACCATTACTCCTGCCATTGCCAATTTATCATATTACTTGAAAATTATGGTTTGCTTTGGAGATAATTTGATTATAGGTATGTTTGTATACATTCATATTGATATATTTACTGGTATCGTTCAAAGTCTATTTGTTACCTTAACTGATGGTTATTGCTTTGTTTATGGCTCGACCGCTAACCGGTTCTGAACATATCTTGAGGCGCCTCTTACATTGTTGTTACATGCTGCTTGTCTATAACAAAAAGTTCCAAGTCTTCAACGTTGTTGCAGTCTCTGCTAATTAGCAGTTTTACAATTGCAACATTGACCTCCTCCCATAATTCTTTAGCTGCTGCTGTTGCTTTTCTTTAGTCTTAGTACCAACGACTTTTCGCTTTGTTCTATTGTCTGAGGCGAGAGATCAAAAAGATACAAAACATGGCAGCAGGTTTACCTTGTTGTAACCTCAACAAAAACAAAGTTGTCGTAATGGTCGTCATCATCATCATCATCATTGCAGTCATCATTGTTGTTGTTGTTGTTGTTGGGTTGTCGTGTTCCAAGCACCCGCAACATTTTGTTGCGACTTCTTTTCTAGCTCTAGCTGCAGTTGCAACTGTCAGACGTTGACTTTTTGGCCAGTTGCAGCCAGTTTTTGCAAGTAAGTGTTTCTTTTCTTTAGCTCTTTTTTTATATACATACTATATTATTTTTGTTGTGCATTTTTTTTTCTGACTTTTTGTTTGATTTTTGTAACTGGAACTTTGCCAATTGCCATAACTGTAGCCATTGTCGTTACTGTTTGCAGTTGCAGTTGCCGCGGCTGTTGCATGCCTCCTCGTCGTGTCTATGTGTCTATATAAACATGATCGTTTTGGCCAATTTTTGTGTGCTTGGTTGTTGCCTGATTTTGTTACGGTCGCAACAGCAACAACTACTGCAAATGGGTGAGGGGGCTGTCAAACATGTTGCCCAAATGTTGTTGCTGCTGTGCTAACTGTTGTGCAACAATTGCAACAAACGATAACTGAGAGATTTGCTGAAAGTGCTGTAGAATTATGTAGTAGTATCATTGGGGAAGTAACACGCTGAGAAATTGGGGTTGGCTTAGTTCGGACTAAAAATTCCGCAAGATGGTAATTTTTGTAATAATTCCTAAGTTCTTTCCACGTGTCGCGAAATAAATACCGAGTCTCAAAACTAATTTTGGGAATAAGCGATATTTTTTCATGATCCCAAGTGTCCCGAATTCACGCCAGGTTTCGAAATTAATGCCGAGTACATTGTAATTGGAATTTTAAGTGTTTTGCACATTTTTAAAGATTGCTTTAAATGCCATTAAAATATACCTGAAGAAATATTGCGATTATATTTCATTGTAGGTTGGACCTATTCACCTATTGGGATAATTTTTAGTAGCTAATTAAATCTAAACCGTACATTCAAAATCGTGAAACTGCAGTGAATTATTATCATTTTGCTTTGTAAATATATATAGAAAATTATAAGCACGGAAACGTAGTCTAAAACCGGTATTGAGCGATATTTTTATCATAATCGAAAGAGTAGAAAATTAAAACCGCAGCAATAATTCACCATGTATCCTTTTTTCGGCTTAAGTAGAAATTAGGCTTGTAAAGACTTTCTGAATACTAAGCTGGGAGCTAAACTATAAGCGTTAAATAACATTAACGATTTAGTTCATTTCACATTCTTCCTAAGTAGAAGTGCCGAGAGGGACTTTGGTAAAAACAATTTAAAACCTCATCTCTATTTAATTTTCTATTGAATTATTGCAAAAAAAATATGAAAAATCTGAATCTATTCATTAATACTTTTGAATAGTTTAACACTGATATTGTAGTTTCCATACCAAAACATTCGTTCGCTCTTATTCATTAGCTTGATCCCTTTGAAAAGCTCAATACTAGTTTAGTAGTTTCCATTACAAAGGATTTGTATTTTATAAACAATAAAAGCTTTCAATTATTTATTTTTATAATAGCTCAATAATCATTTTCTTTATCAAAGGATTGGTATTTATAAACAGTATAAACTTTCATTTATTTATTTTGAAAACTGCCTCTGCCCCTAAACGATTTGTTTTAGATATGTTTTGCAAAACAATGACCTCCTTAGTAGTTGGCTAAACCAATAAGATAAACATCAACAACCTAACAACAATGGAGCCCCAGATTGGCCTAGAACCGAAAACACGCATAGTGTGCATTAATAATTTAAACTTTTGAAAAACTGCCGAAGCTTTCAACAAGTTGGCCCTTGTGTCAGAAACACAAACACCAACAAACAATTAAACAGAAACTGTTTTTGTTTTATATAGTTGTGTATTTTTAGAACTTGAAGGTCAGCTAATAAATCGAGCAACGTTAAAGGAGCCAAAAATTTATGACCATTAGCAATTTAATTTATGCAAAATGAAGAAGATACCAAGGCAGAACAAGAAATCGATAAAAATCTCATCAAATTAAAGCAAAACGATAAAAATTGATTGGAGCAGCAGAAGCGCTGTCTAAACATAAAAAAAAAAAAACCCCAAACTCGAGGCAGCTCGTCTTTGAGGCTAAGACCAAGACAACTTACAAGTAACAACAACACCAACAACTACAACAAACGAGCAACTCAGCTGCAAGCAACTTGAAAGTTGTTTGGTTCCACCGAGTTACCAGCCAGCCAGACCCCAGTTAAGAGTTTTTTTTTTTTGTAGAAACTATTCTAATACGAAGCGGCAAACAAAATTAAAAAAGGAGGAAAAACCCAACTATAATATACCCTTTTACTAATTTTTAATTGATGTTCAAGATTGAAAATTCTATAATTTGGAGTTAAGGCCCATACGCAGTTCAAAAATTTTCGCACGGAATGGGATATCCCAAATAGGATTTTTTTTTATATTAAGTTTTGCCATTCTGTGCGAAATTTTTCGGACTGCGTATGGGCTTTTAAACTGTAAAATTGCATTGGGGAAATTTCTTTGCCCAATACCAGTTGCTGCTTGTAAATACTTTTTTTTCCGTATCTTTCATGTTGGAAAAATGAATTTGGTAAGGTTGTATACGGTTAGGTTTAAATACAATATTTACTTACTAATTTTAAACATTTATTTCATAATTACTATTCTAAACTCGAGTATACAATATAAGTTATAAAGTCTTGACCTCGTTGGGCACTCAAACTTAAGCAAACAAAAAAAATCTACATATTTAAATTAACATTCCAATAATACTATATTAACAATATATATAGGGTATAGTTTAAAAAAAAAATAGATTATAACGAAAAAATTATCGAAAAATATTACACAAAAGGTATGGTTAGACTGGGCTATGTTTAAATACACTAGGTATTGACTAGTGTTAGGTTTATATCACAGTCAAGGGTTCACTGGCAATGGCGGATAATAGTTTCGAGAATCTTTGACAGGAGCGTCCATTTTAATGTTTTTTTGACCTGACATTTAGTTCGGAAGTTGTAAGGTTTATAGTGTTTAACACAGGAAATCGCATGAACAGGTATACACTTGTAAATATTTTGACGAAATCAAAAATTTTAATCGGAAATTTGCCAAAAACTGAAAACCTACCTTTGCGTTTAGTTTACTTTCTGAAAAGATTTCAATGTAAGCCCAAAAACTTTGAGGCCAAATTACACAAATCCGTGAAAAAAAAATCCTCCCTTTGATCCGAAATTTCCTCCACCGCAATTTTTCAAATTCCCGTCTCAGTTCTCAACTACGCCGTAAAATAATTAATAATAATATATTTAAGTTCATATGAGTCTACGTGCCGATTTTGTTGCATGTAGCTAAAAAATTTACAACTGTTTTTTTTTTTAGTATAACTCCAATATGTATCCATGTAAAGGTTAAGCCACCTTAAATATTTCGAAGAAAACAGATAAATTCCATTCGGGAGAAGGGGGCCAACATTAAAAAGTTATGTAACTAAAACTAAGTCATAAGACGCCCTTTTTTAATTTTAGCAAGCTAAACGCAAGAAATTCATAATTCCATTTTGCGAGTAAAACAAAATATCTAAGAAATTTTCTGATGATAAATGAGAAAATGGAAAATCATGCATTGTACTTATGTGAGAATTTCTGATTTTTTTCTATTTTCGAAAAAAAAACTTAAAGAATAAACTTTAAACAAAAAAAAATGTCTATAAATCTGCGGATACCTTTAAGAACTTTGGTCCCGCGAGAACGCCATATAGATAAAATCGATATGCAATAGCAAAAAAAATTCATACAATTAAAGAACTAGACCTCGAGGCATGTATTGGAACAAGTTTTTATGCCTCCAGCTGTTTGGGTTTTAAGAAATTGTTTATTTTTTCATATAAATATTAGGATTATAAATTTCTCAGTATATAGCTTAATTCTAGCTTCACAATAGTAATTAAAAAAATGTTTAACAATACTAAGAGATAAAATTTGGCAAATTGAAAAACACTAGCGAAGATTTTTTGTAAACTTAAGGCGAAACAGGCAATGCGTACAGACCTGATCATTTTGGTAAGATCGCTGTGCGGTCTTACTTGTTAACTTTTAGATGCTACACATAAAATTAATTTGCTTTAACTCAACTAAATGTACCCCTTACCCTTTTGGGTACAGTGTATAAAAATTATATATTGAGTTGAAGAAACATTGAACCGAATGTCGTCGTTGTAGGCAGCCATGCTCTACCCACCTGCCCAACTCCCCGTAAGCACCATAACTTGCCACTGATGACTAATCACTTGAAAATTGCCGCCAGCGCACTGTGAGTTGGAGCTCCAGCATTTTACTTTGGTCTCAGACCCGGCTCTGTTCCTCTCTGGTTTGCTTTGCTTGATTGGTTCCAGCAGTGCTTGTGCTGGATAGAGCCCATGCCTACGCCCCCGCTCGGCTCTGCGCCCTTTGGAAACGCGTTTGTTCCTGCTTATGCTTTTGGCCTGTTTCAGGTTTCTTTTGCGCTCTTTGAGTGAAGCTTCTTATGACGCGTGACGCATGAAAGGGAATAAATAGTTGAACTATAACAAAGATTTCAAGACAGCATTGTCTAGGACCGCTGAACCTTAACTTAATAGCTTAAACAGTAGTACAAAGTACAATATATAAGTTCTCAAAGTGCATTTATCAAAATATATATGTACATATGTATGTATATGCTAAGCAATTATCTCAAATATTTGTTTTGATTAGTTTTTCTGTTGCGCTTTATCTAATAATATTTGTTATCCCAGACAAAAAACAAAATATAAATTTATTCTTATAAGTCATTGCTGTCTAGAAAAGTTGACATAATTCATTGCAAATTCATTTGGCCGTAATATGGTGAAATTTTTCATAAAACGCTACAATTTCATCTATGTATGCATAATACATATGTACTATATACTACTTCAAAATCGACGTACCTCAGCTGGCTCAAGGTCGTTGCTTGACTTTCTATACAATTGGCTAGGCTAGCTATCCGACCACATTCATAAATATGTACTACATACTATATAGAATGTTCTCTGCTTGATTATTTCGCGTGTATATTTCCTGTTTGAAATGTGCTAATTTATTTTATGTACTAGACAATTTTTGGAAGGCTATAATATATACTAATAGGTACATATGTACATGTACGCACGTATACGTATACGTATATATAGAATGCCTGTATGTACAAGTAACCAGTTGACAAAATGCCGCGTGCTTTTAGTTGACTGATTACTGTCTACTTTGGATTACAATATGTTGTGCTTTTATCAGGACTGATAGGTTGTTATAATATTTGGGTTCGTGGAAGTAGGTCAAACATGTTGTATTATGGAGCTCAGGTATCTATTGGGTGTGTTGAGCTTTGTTAATTATGTTAAGCGTTACATATAGGACGCTTTTTGAAGGTCTTTCAGAATAGGCCTCAAAATTTATATTAAGTGGTTATGTGTTAAGTAGTAATGGTATCCATCGAAATGAAATGGCAGATGAGCAGGCAAACAAAAGTATGTCTTCCAAGCGAATGGGGCTTGAATGGATTGGATGGATAAATACCAACACATAAAATTTGAAAAGAATTTTAAACATCATGCGGTAGATGGTAACTTTATCAAAAGAAGAAATAAATGCTTGCCCGTTTAATCCTGGTTTAAAATACATTTGGAGGGAATTTGGTCCATATTATCAATTATGAACGAACCAAATTTCGGGGTCTGTCTGAAAGAGTAACACTCGACGGAACACTTTCTGATAATAATGTTGTTGAAAAAGCTGCGTCTTAAGCATCTGTTGTGCACCCAGGCCTGACGATAGGGGGTGGAAAAGGGAGGATTCCCCCCGGGCCCGGAGTTTTCTCGGGGGCCCGGTGTAATTACTGGCGTACTGTCGTAATTCAAGCTGAAGGTGAAATAGAGCGGCCGGTACATACAGTTTCTTTTTCATGTGGACCTTTCGTATTAGCAGCCGTTTGTTGAAATGTCTCTTAATTCCATAGAAGGGGTCAGGCCCCCAGTTTTTCAGCTATTATTTTTCCGGAGATGTTTGTATGCTCCGGCATCCATATAAGATTGATTTTATTCCATTGTTACCAAACGTAGTTGGAAGTTATTTTCGAACCAACCAACGCGTTTATCGCGTCCTAGCTGTCTGACAGTATTGCCTTTTCACTGTCCTTGGATTTTCTATTTAGGTTGCTGTCTTGCTTCAAATATGCTAGTGTGTATGCCCTGAGATTTTTATAGTCGAGTGCTTGGTTCCACAACACTCGGGCCGGAGCCTTCTTTCAAAGCACCACGGTATTCCCTGCCTGGCGTAAGAGGCCCCTAAAAGAGAACTAGTCAGATGCAGGCATACTTACCATCACATTGAGCCTGAGGCACATTTTTATCATCTTAAAGATCTTCCAAAGATCAGTGTATGCGATTGGTTACCGGGTCTGGAGACAACCGCCGGTGTAAAAGGAAAGTCCATAACTAACGAATATCCATACACAAGTGCCAAAAACCTCACCTTTTAAACATAAGCAACGAATGGGTCTCAGCGACGACATGATCCAGGATCGGAATGCCTGCAGACGAATGCTGAGATCGCATACCCACACCTCAGGAGGAGCATAAGCGAGTCCGAAAAGAGGTAAACAAGGGTTTGGGAGAAGAAGAATATATATATATGATCCTTTAAATCCTATTTGGAGCATAGGGCGTCAACTACTCCTATTCGCCAGCGGACCCGGTTTGGTGCAAGGACTCTGAGTTCCGTCCATGTTAGATTGAGAGATTTCATTTCGGCCTCTGTTGAGCGTCGCCAGGTGATACGCGGTCTGCCAATGCTGCGACCAGTTTGCTGAAAAGGATTCCATCGCATCGTCACACAAACAGTAATATCTAAGTTTTCTTAAATTGAATAAATTAAAGTTCATGCGTGATTTCTCAAAAGAATCAAGTATCTCAATTCGTTTATGCACCTTTTTCCACATATTGATCCACTGTAAAATGAGGGTCTGCTAAAAATAAGCATTGAGAAAATGAAAATCAAAAATGAGACCCCACAAATAGGGTGGCAGCTATCATCAAAATAGCACAAGTGCATGTTTTGCCAACAATCTAAAATTCTAGAAATCAGCCAAGTACCTTGATTATAGGCATCACATTTTGCGCATAATGATCATGATCAAGAACGCCTATAAAAACAAGACAGACTATAAGCTTCTTCGCATCTCCTTAAAATTCTCTACACATGCTCAACGCATACTACAGCACTGTCATAATAAGCAAAGCTTGAAAAATATCTGTTTTCTCAGCTCCTAAATTAAACGAATGTCCTTCAAAGCGAGGGCACTACATCACATTAAATCCGACAAAAAGGCAGGCCAACAACAGACACAAAAGCAACAGGCAAAACGCATTTCGGTCTGCCTTAATCAAAACAAATCAAGTTTATGGAGCTTGGATTGGTCTCCCTTGTCGGAAGGGTACGTGGGGTGTATGCAATAAAGAGGAATAAAATGTTTATACAAAACTGTGGCAACGCGAAGCGGATGGACGGGCGGAACGACCGATAAACATGTGTAGAGGAGCGGTTCGAACATAATTTCAAGGATTTATGTCTTATTCAGCGTTTTTAAAAGATGGCTCAAACTTGAGTGAAATACAATGGATTGTTTAGTTTATTTATTTTATTTCTGAGTGATTTGAAGCGCTTGTTGTTTTTTTTTGGGTGAGCTTTAAAGTAACGCCCTAAAGAAGTAAAGTAAATCAATCGCAGCTCAGCATAAGGAACACTACATTCTAGAGAAAAAGATACATCAATTGAACTGGATCATATGCATTTGACTTATTTATATTTATCTCGGTTCAATGTGTGACTGTGTTTATTTTCAAGTATAATTATAAACATTTAAAATAATTGTCTGAAAAGTCAAAATTTTTATGTGGATTTCATTTCAAATGTCTAAGCTTGATATGTTGGTGGCAGCGTTGCAAGCTATTCATTTCTAATATCCACAAAGATTGCTAAATTTTGTTTTGTTAAACAGATTTTTCTAATGATAAACATTTTTTCAATGCCAGCTTCAGCACCTATAATTATAATCGTTTTTTAAGTTTTTATATTTTTTGTAAAGGGTCATCAATCTTGAGTTTTTTTTTCAAAATAAGAAAAAAACAAACATTTCAAATGAATCGGAAAATCTTTACTATCAGTAGAAAGAACCGTTCTTGCCATTCACTTTTTAAAATTAATCCCTTTCAAATGTTGGACACAACTGCGCCGTAGCTCGTCCAAGCGGAGGTTCCAATTTTCGATGACGCTTTCAAGCATAATCGGCGGTATCTCGCAAATAACACGGGTAATGTTGGCTTCTAATGCTTAATCGTAGCTGGATTATCCACAGACAAAGCTCCAAAGGAAAAAGTCTAACGGCGTGATATCACACGGTCTTGGTGGCCAATTCACCGGTCCGCAGCGTGAAATTAATTGTTCACCGAATTGATTCCTCAATATGTCCATTGTTTCACGGACTGTGTGGCAAGTGGCGCCGTCTTGTTGATACCAAATGTCGTCGAGATCTGGGGCTTCAATTTTAGGTAGCAAATAATTCGTTATCATGGTGCGATAACGGTCGCCATTGACGGTTACGGTCCGACCAGCGTAATTTTTGAAGATGATTCCACCGGTCCATAAACTACGCGCTGGACGAGGTCTATTCGGTCGAGTGTCATCCAATAATGAATATTGGGTCTCAAATTTGTTGATGGTATGGCGAATAGTGGTCTCAGTAGGTCGATTATGGCGACCATAAAATGGCCTAAGCGCACGAAAAACATTCTTTACAGAACGCGAATTTTCGTAATATAATTGTACGATTTGTAAACGTTGTTCGGGTGTAAGTTTTTCCATGATGAAATGGCAATGAAAACTGAATAAAAAACACATGGCAACTTGACAGTACTCCCGCGTGGTTTATCAAAAAAAACTTATTGAAAAAAAAACCTCAAGATTGATGACCCTTTATTTTCAAGAGGATATTGTCAAACCGAAATTTAAAAAAAAATTTCTAATGCGACACATTTTGTCAATGTCAGCTTTCATTCTTTATGTCTGGATATTAAGCTTTTATTAACAGACTGACTTTTATATTCCTTCTACTTAAGCGCAATTTACGTTTATTCCAAATATTTTTGGGAATTTTCAGGCGGTTGTCCAAAGTTTTTTTATTTGGGGAAAAATGTTTAAAAATGCATTTATTCTTTAGGAAATAAAGCCACTATCTATTGTACTTTTTTAAAACAATCGAAGGTGTTTTTGGATGGTTGAATTGCTAATCCACCAATAAAGATTAGAAGCAAATACTGGGGATCTTTTAGTTTTCGGGACAGACAGTTTGTCTGCAATGTGATTCTAATTAACTTCTTGATCAATCAAAAGAATCAGAGAAGTTATGGTTTTTTGAAACTAAAAGCATGTACTGCTTTAATACAAAGGGGGTTACTCTATTCCAGCGTTGTTTTTTTATTTTTTTTATTTTTCCTTGGTAACCAACTTTGACTTTTACTACCACAGTGCTTTTAAGTTACGAAAAGTTATGAAATCGCTCCCAAAGAGAGTTGTCAAGCGCACAGCGCCATGGCGACAGTGACAATTGACAGGCAACAATTTATAAAACACACACACACACACACACTGATAAACAGGCAGACAAACAGGGAACGTTGTTGGGATACCAAAGACACAACGTCCCAGAAGAAGCCGCCTCGGAGGTTGTAGAACTCAAGGCAACAAAACAAAAGATAATAAAAGCAGCGCGAAGAATGAAAAGATCATTGGACACATTTGCGAGACAGACAACAACAAAAACAACAAATAAGAGTAAACAGACGCAACAGCAACTAACTTAAAAAAACATGGACCATCATTGATGAGGAAGAGGGAGGGCACAGCGAAACGAAAGAGCTGAAACATCAGCAAACAGAAACAACGCACAAAAGAAAGGCCAAATACGTTCAAACATTGGCAGCAGCAGCGACTTGTTGCCAAGACATAAAAAAAAATAACACAACTAAAGCCAAACAAAGCAGCAGCCAAGCAGTCGACGACGAAGAGGAAACACAAGACAAACTACAAAAAAGAAATGCAAGAGAGCACAGAAAAAAAAAAAAAAAAGTAACACGTCATGCCGCTGTGGCCAATGCCAAGAACAAGTTGTAAATGAGAGACCGACGATGACTGCGAAGAAAGAGCAGAATAGGCAGCACAGCAGAAGAACTGAGCAGAAGAGGTCACTGGCGGCCATTGACTTTGTCTCGTTGATGACCTTGCCCGAAAAATGGCGTAGTAAAGTGAAAAACTAAAAACAGAAGAACAGACAGCTGGAAGAAGAGAGTTCAGTAAAAAGGCAACAACGCAAGCACGATAAAACTGCAGCCACAAAGACAAAGGAAGAACAAGAGAGAGAACTACTAGATAGAAGCATTGGAGAAGCGCCTGCCTGCAATGGTGACAAAGCGACCCTATTAACTGAAGAGTTGCACTTAGCTTTTTGACCGTAGCTTGGCTTTTATATTGAAAATTAACGGTACAAAGAAAGAGCCAAAGTCAAGGCGAAGGTTAATTTGGAGAAAATACAACAAGTAGAAGCAATTGGAAGTCGTGTTGTTATACTTTTGTAGATGTATAAATATTAAATGTTTCTTAAACAAGGATGCGTCAAATTTGGTAATAAGTTTAATTACAGGATAAATTTGGTTTGCTCCAGACGTCGTAATGGCTGAACTGCTCTGAATGAAAGGTACAACATATGGAGTTGAAAATTTACATAAGAGTATCTTTTACAATAAACTTAAGGCATGTATGTATGCAATGAGTTACCACATTATTAACCACATAGAGGTAGAGAGAGAACTAGTAGATACAAGCATTAGAAAAGTGCGGGGCTTTGCCCGTAGCTGTTTTTTTTTTTGATTAAATATTATAGCAAAGGAGAAGCAAAGTCAAGGTAATGTTTAATTGGGAAAAATATGAAACAAGTAGAAACGATTGGTACTGGGGAGGATTTAGTATTTTTTTTTACATGAAATTTATCGTTAAGTTACTGTAGTTTAAGGTATTCACCATTGGTTTAGAAATCTCGTTCTTGTCTGATATCTAGATAAGAAATTTTGTACATATGAACGTTTTTACTGGATTTTTTTTTTCGAAACAAACTGCTTACAGAATTTTGACTGCCATTTTGTATATTAAAATATGCCACATTGTCTGTTTTCACTTTCTTGACTTAAACGCAATGTTTAGGTACATTCTTCATTTTCTTAAACTCATATTTTTTTGCGAATATAGTTCGGGTTCTCAAACAATAGATCCATTATCTTAAGAAAGTAATTCCAATTATTAAATTACATAGGGGGAAATAAATTTTATAAAAAAAAAACTTGGATTTGTTTCAAATTTCGTTTACTCGATTCAACCCAACAGAAGTTCTTACCAGATATCTGTTTTAAGAGAATTTCAATCAAAAAGATACGATACGCTCGAGTACAATATGTGTATGAATTCTTTTTTCTGTTGAAATTTTCGATTATTGGAGATTATAGGATTTTATTATTTAATATTTGAAAATGATCCCCAAATGGTCCCCAAAGAAAATAATCTAAAGTGGTCAAATCTCACGACCGCGGTGGGCCCATTTCTTGAAATAACCTTCTCACCGAATTGAGTTTTCAGTAAATCAATGGTTGCGGTCGCCGTATGGCACGTAGCGCCATCCTGGTGAAACAGGAACTCTTCGACATCGATGTCACGTAAATTTGGAAACAAATATTGTTGATCATCGCTCTGTATCGATCACCATTGACGGTAACACGTTGCGAATCGATAAACTTAGATTTTCCTAGAACACTGATTTTGATTATAAATCTCAAAGATTTGAAGACGTTGTGGTGTAAATCTTACCATGATGAATTGTTAGGCCTTACTGAATGAAATGAAATTTAAATTGGTCAAAAGTGACAACTGGTTTCAGAGATATCCCTTTCGGAAATCCGGACCCTATTAAAAAAACACCCTTTAAGTAAATGAAATCACATGACAATAGTTGATATATCGAAAATATTTGAAATTGTTCATACAAATCTGTAACTCTCTTAATATATTAGTAATATTCATAAGTAAGACTTTGGGTTCGTTATCTGGCTTTAGTCGCAAAAATTTCTCTAATATCCGGAATTTGATAATATATTATAGATGCCACAAGTTCTAAAAACAAATTTTTAAGCTCATTTACAGTTGGAATTTAGACATAAGTTTGTAAAAGTTTTTATTTAATTCACCCAAATGGAAAGTTATACTTGTTCATTGCATTCTGATTTTTGAAATGTCCTCCAATTGAAATTATTATTATGGTAATTTAATACTCGCTATATACCATATTTATTTTTCTTACGCAGGAATATACAAATTCTTTTTTCATTCTGGAATACCATCATCAGTCAACTGCTCCAAATTTTCACACTTAACACTTTTGTTTCATTCATAAACAAGTTAGGCTTCCCAAATTTGGTATATAGACTCATGTGATCCTAATAAACAATGAAACGCTGATATTTTTGCATACATTTTTGTATAACCACTATATCTTATGCCTTATATGTTGAGCCTTTGAATCTAAGTTTTTCAGTGCAAAATTTGGAGCAAATATTTATCTGTTAATGTTGAGAAAAGTGGGTGCAGTTCATCCCTCTGTCGTGCACTGCGAATTTTTAAAACTAACCCATTTTGTAAATTTTAAATTTATAAAAACGATTTAATTAAGTAACCATTTATTTATGCAATAGATGCAAATGATATATCATAGTGATATGGGTTCTTATATGACATTTCGAAGTAAATCCTAACTAGTTTACCGATTACACAACATTATGCAATTGGTTAAACATTTTCACTAGTTGGTCAACTATTGCGGCTAACTTTCAAGAATGCCAACACGCACAGCCAGTGTAAATTTCAGTAAATTTTTTATTTAACAAAACAAGAACCGCGTTACTACCTAAAAAAAAATATAAATAAAAAATAAATACGATCGCAACAACCTTGTCCCAAAACAACTTTTGTTGTTGTTGCTTTTGTTGTATTTTTTGCAGTCTCAGAGTCAGTCGCATGCGTCTTGCAAGTGACTTGCTGACTTGCCAACCTAACTTGGGATATTAATTAAACGCACGCAAGCGCACAAGCCCCAACAACAAGCAACAACTGGCAACAAAGCAATGCCAACTGCAACATGCCACCCAGCGGCTAAACGAGTTCCAAGAGTTCCAACAACAGAACCAGCCGAGTCTCAAGCCCCAACCAACCCAACTTTGTCGACGTTGCAGCCAGCCAAGCCCGCGCTTAGAAAAGAAGTTAACGGCTTTGGACGATGCAGTGCGTCGTCTAAGGTGGGCAGGAGACCAACCAACCTGCATGCTGCTGTTTTGCATGCGCTGTTGAGCAACAACGACGACGAAGACGTCTTCGAAGATGATGACGATGGCGACTTCGGCGAGCCTGCGATACGTTTAATGACTTTGTTTAAGAGGCTTTCAGTTTTTTTTTTTTTTTTTTTATACCCTGTACCCCAAGGGTAAGGTGTATATTAAGTTAGTGGAAAAAAAATTAAGACCGCACAAGTTATACGAGTACACAAAAAAAATCCGTAAGATAAGTCGGAAAAGTGACCGAAATTGGGATGCTCTGTACCAAGTCTTACAATAAAATATTTACTTCGGGGTGTGGAACGGTTTTCGGGGCTGTTTACGACAGGGCCGTGGAGAGAAAACTAGGATCCTGTGGTGACTAACGATTTAAATTTGTCGCTTTTTTCATTAAGAATTCTAATAAGAATAATGAAAGTTATGTAGGACTTCCTGTTTTTTATATAATAGTTTATTTTATAAATTAAGGTGGAAGTATTTTTCTTGTATAATAGGTGACCCATTTTTATGCTCAAACTTCAGTTTTTTTATATTTTTTATTTCGTCACCTATAACTTACCATTATACGAAGAATGCATTATTTGTATGATTCCTCGTAACTCGATTCTTTTGACTTAGTGTTGATTTTGGGCCATAAATTAGAAAAATAGTATAAAGTTTTCAATACTCAAGATTTTGGGTATTGTGTTCGCAAGCCCAATCTTTCGCGTAATTGGGATCAGTCTTTAAAGCAACCAACAGTGGTATATTCTGCATTCATTTACCAAAATAAAAAATAAAATTTGACACCAGACAAAGAAATTTCCCAAACCTCCTACTTTTATTTATTCCCGTAGTCAAAATGCGAGAAAAAAACCTCAACTGTAAAGTAAATTGACTTCTTGAGGCCTTTCGAGCTCTTCTTCAAAAAATATTTAAATGATTTTAACGTATTTGATAGTCGTAAAATGGGTCTTACTTTTAGAAGCTCGAAATTGGTACACTTTTGTATCTCTACCAAAAAAAAAATGTTCAAATTTTAAACCGGCGTGACTGCACAGTCCCAGTCCGGAGAGTCCCAGCTCACAGCTTCCCGAAATAGTTTTTCATAGTATCAAACGTAAAAATTGAAAAATTTGCAAATGCGATTTAATAAAAATTGTTCACCAGGTTTTAGTCAGGTTTTAAAGGGTATACTGGCTTCACGCTGTTCCAGTTCTGTCTCGGCCCACTTGCTTTTTTTTTTTTTTTGTTTTTGCGTAGCGAATGCAACGCGTTGCAACCAGGCAGTCAGACAGTCAGTGATCCAGGCAAGTGAGTAGAGTGAGTAAGGCGAGTGATCGTCATGGGAAACTCAGCTGGGCGACGTGCTCATGTGCCTGGTTCATGGTATTCGGCTCGATGGGTTTTTATGACAACAACTATAACTACAACAACAACAAGTGCAAAAGAAATACCTACAAATGGTTATTATTTTTACTATTATTGTTTGGCGTAATTATTATGCACGGGAGAGACAGCTTGGTGGCAGCCAAGTCGATGTGGAACGTCAACTTGAATGTTGGAGTTCAATTTGAAAGGTTTTTGAAAGTAGTTCCAAATGGTTGCCAGTTTAACAGCTCTTAAATTGTGATAAGCTCGTTAAATTCATTAAATAGATCGGATATTCAATATGATTTATAAGTGGTATATTTAGATTTGTTAGTTTAGTTTAGTTTTTACGAGCTGTTTTGTGTTATATTGCCGAAAATTTGACCCAAGTCAATCAAGTTGTTGTGTACACGTAGCTTAGTTTCAACGGAGTTACCAGTTCTAAGAATATTCGTACTTTGGGTGTGAAATAGAAGAGGAAGTGCTCGAATTACGACGTGAGTAACCCTCATAACGATGCAGAAATGCAGAAGTGCAAGTATAAAAGTTATGTGTACACTGGCAAATATTGATGTTTTAACAACACTCTCTTGGGTAGATGTTCCCTTCAAAAATGTAAAATTTATCGTGTAAGCTGTTGTTGGGCACTTCTGCCTTTCCGCATTTTTGCCGGACGAAGTGAACACACATGAACATTAAAATTTAATTTATTTAAAAATTTTAAATATAAACGTGAAGAGAAATTTCCTCACATTACTTCAATTTGGGGGTGCTTTCAATTTTTTTCTAATTTAATCTAACTTCGGCTGTCAAATTTTCAAAAAGCTTTTCACCATGTGCCCCCTACCATCCCGGAAAATACGCAATATTCAGTTTAACCATCATCAACTCATAATAAAAGTTTTGTAGATTATCTACAATACATTTGTAGTGTTTTAAACCCTGCACTTAAAGATAAGGGGTACACTATTTTTGTGCAAATGCAAATGAAAAATTCGGAGACCTCCCCAAATGACCACTAATATGCTCAGTAGGACCAAAAAATTGTATAAAGACATGTCCATCTGTCTGCCTGCAGACGCCCAGATCTTCAGGAGTAGAAGTGCTAGGATACCCAGATATGAAATTTGGGACTCGTTTTTTTTTTTTTTTCTTTGACCGTTCCGTTCCAAATAATTTCACAGTTTAAGCTAGTAAAATTGGTTTAATTGGTAGACTATATGAAATAAAAAATGATTCAATTAATTATAATCGGACCTTACAGTGGCAAACAAAAACCTTAAGGAAGCTGAATTGGTAGAGTCTTGGCATCTAAACTTAAAGTCGACTCAACCCCACAATATTTTTCCGGTACATATATCATTTGGGAAGATTAGGCCAAATTATATTTCCCTTGCCTGTTAACTACCCTATTTTCCAGTTTAGATTTTCCATATTTAGATGACTTGACTTGAATTTTTGCGAACCCAGCTAAGAAAATAATTTCAAATTATTCATCATCATATTAATACATTAGTTTTTTTTTTATATAATTTATAGAGATTAGCTTAAAGAAAAGCTTTACAACTAAGGTGTGTAAATTTGTATTTATGTAAAATTGAATTTTGAATTTAAAATTATATTTAACGAAAATGTATCAATATTTTTTTGTTTTAATTACAAATGCATTGCTTGATAATTCGAGAGATATTATATTAAAAAAATTTAAAAACGGAAAAGCTGTCAAATTTTACATCGGTAAAAGTTAAATCGGCTACAAAGATTTAAATAAAAGAAAATTTCTTACATTAAAAATTTCTTAGCGTATCTCTTGATCTTTTTAAGCCTTAATTTGTTTTATTCAAGCGTCGTAGACGAAAATAAATAAAAATAAAATATAACTAACAAATTTTGGAATGATAACCTTTTTTTAATGGTCGGATTGCCTTAAAAAAAATATATTCTTGAAACTCTCAAATGTGTTTCTGACATTAAGCCAACCTCAAAATATTACGTAATATTAACAAGGAAACCTTTTTATTTTTTGGGTGTCTCCCAAACAAGGTAATGTTGTGGTTATGGTTGGCTCTTGTGGTTTACTGATGAACATAGACAAAATCACAGCACTTTAGTTTTACATTTCAGAGCATTTGAATTTTTGGTAGAACAACATTTTT
The DNA here is from genome assembly GCA_949987675.1 of Chymomyza fuscimana. Classification (NCBI taxonomy): domain Eukaryota; kingdom Metazoa; phylum Arthropoda; class Insecta; order Diptera; family Drosophilidae; genus Chymomyza; species Chymomyza fuscimana. Next base: position 53,871,105 of record OX465088.1, on the reverse strand, counting down.
TATATTAGTTTATAGCGAAATTGCAATAAAAAACGTAAAAAAAATTTACTATTATCAAACACACACTTATTGTTATTGGTTATTATAAATTTTGACTTATTCAATAGAAAATTTTAATTAATTTAATAAATTTTATTAACGCTATAAAAATTAATACAGGCAAAACCAGTCCGATATAAACCCAAATTGAAACAAGTTTCAAGACATAGTGCGACTGATCAGCCAACTGACAGAAATCACGATCATGCTTTTGCATATAAGTAAGTATGTACAATGCTTATATGTCTATATAACTGATTTATGACCATTAAGAATACTACTCCAAGGCAGGGGTCTGTCGCTTCGGTAGGCGAGGGGAGAGCCTGTCAGTTCTTAAATGCTGGTTATACGTATGATTTGTTATATAAAGCAAAGACGACAACGTCGTCGACATACGAGCGTACATGACTTTTATTTATTTATAAAGAACATTCGAACGACCTTGAGGGGCCGTCAGAGTCGTCGTCGGCAAAAAGCCTGTCAACAACAGTTGAAATAAAAAAAGTTAACAAATTATAAATAAATAAACAACGGGAGCGACATTTAAACGATTCAATGCCTTGCTTTTCTTATCATTTGTTGATATTGAATGTTGTTGAAGCACTGAAAGTCTCTTGATAAAGAACAATTCTTTGCGGTTGGGTTTCTCTCTTTCAAAGTTTCTTTTTTTTATTTAGGGTGTGCCAAAATGGACAGCATTTTGCAGTCATTGTGATTTCTCCTCATAAAATATTTAACGCAAAAGCATTTCCTGTTTGTTGTACGGTAAATTTTAATTGTTATGCAGTCAACTTGCAACTTGCAGTGTGCCTCAAAAAAATGTGTCGTCGTCGACGTCGTCATCGTCATCATCAACTTTGTCGTAATGATTATCGTGGGCTGAGATTTGCTGCGCTGTCTGGGCCAACGAACGCCTCTGACAGGCGTTAGATGGCCGGCGACAAAGTTGTTTAGCTCTGTGGCAACCTGTCTAACTTGGCAACGTATTGGCTAGCATATAACTTTAATACACTGCGAGAAGTTTAGTGCAATTTGGTGCTACAAGATTCTGGTCCCCAGTCTGTGGATAAAAGGAATTTTCGCGAATTTTATCAAGAGAAGGTCATAACTAAGAAAATAAGCCAAGCTGTATTGAAAATTGTTGATTATAAAGAGAGTTATGCTAAAAAGGATTCGGTAGGGATAGGGATAAGTGCTTAAAATAGCTGTAGCTTCTTTTTTTGACTTGCCATAACAACCAGTTATAGGTTGACGTAACTACCCAAGGTATGGCCAGGAGGCGCGGTCTACTACTACTACTTAGTCATCCTTTATCGATCAAAATTGTCGTTGCCAACGGGTAAGTGTGGGCCAAAGATGTTACGGATACCTTTCATCTCAAACATTTCAATAACATCTGTATCAGCATGGGTATTGACGCAATCAGTCTTGATAAAGAGTCATCAAACAAAACGTGCATTATGATCTGCTGATCTGTATCAGCATGGGTATGGACGCAATCAGTCTTGATAAAGAGTCATCAAATAAAACGTGCATTATGAGCATTTTTAAGAAGTTTAACTTAACTTATCACTTACTGGGACCATATATAATCTGGAGCCATTCTCTGTGTGCTTTCAATTCTGATAAACTGGGCAACATTAAATTATATTTTTCAATCAAAATGAAGTTATGTATTTTGTCTTTGTGATATTTAACTTCCGCAAAGTCTCGGCTAAGGTCTTCATCATATTAATGATGACTACCTCAGGAAAGCAACTGGTGGCTTCTCTAAAAGATGTTCGCTTTCACAGGCAATTCTTCGCACTATGCTGATGACCTGGACAATCAGATTTATAAAGAGCCTGACGTTTCGCTTCGCCTTTAATAAAACATATATGTTACAACGACTTTGTCTCTTTTTGCTCCCGTAAAGTGTCCGGTAAGGTCTCCCATCGCCGGACCAATGATAGTCCCTAAGTCCTATACATTTTTAAAAATACCTGTTTTTAAAAAAAATCAGAAGGCCTCAGAAGTTGTATTACCTATCATAGATATTATATTACCTATTTTTTTTTCTTGAGAAAAGAGGAGTGTTACGGCCTGTTATTAGTCAGCTGCGGGCCCTACTTTTACCACGACTGCCTACTTCTTGTAGTAGTACAAGTTCTGTGCGTAGCGTAGTCTTTCCTGGCCTCGGGAAAAACGTGTTTGTGCATAGGACTGTGAACCTCTTGGCAAAATTGCGATGACATTCCTTTCGTAAAGCCTTACATTTGTATTAAGCAATTTCTGCGAGTGTACTTGATAATTCTTACAGGCCTACCGGTTTGACTATTGCAACCATGGTCATATCAATAGTCAGCCGGTCACAACCGACCAAGCCACCAATCCAGACGCAACGCACCTGTTGAAAATCGAGTTTTGCAGACATCAGCATGTACACATACTTTGTAGTATATACTTACTATATACATGTATACACCACCTTTGATTTTTCTAAACTAAATGACTACAAATGGCAATAGGAAATTCTATAGACGCCAAATGCTGTTGTAAGCCAAAACGCAACAACAAACACCCGACCCGACCGACCGACCGTCCGACCCATCGACAGACCGACCACGCAATTTTCAGGCTGACAGCTTGGCCTGACTGGCATTACGAGTATGTTTGGTTTACCTGTTGGCTTTTAACAATATTTTGCTATGTAGTTTTTGCAATTTGTTTGCCATTTTCCTTAGCCAACTTCTGTTGCACATTATGCTAATGACGTGCGAGCCGTGCCAAAACCGTACCCCGATCCAAGCTAAGAGCGCTAAGAGCTGCTACGATTTGAGCCAAGTTGAGCCAGCTGTATCGGTCGGGTGATTAATCAAAAGTATACAAAAATGTGGCCACTGCCAACCTATGCAATTTTTTGCAATTGTATACGGTTTGGCTTTTGTTTGCAATTGGCGAAAGGTGTTAGTTAAAGGTGTGTTGTCTCAAGCGTGTTAAAAAATTAGACGGCTCTTGCAGTTGGCAGAGTTATGTAAGTTGTATGATTCCGACGGTAATGGGGGTAGCATTAGGCAAGTCTTGATGGTTCAGTTCAGGGGGTTTTATCAAGATGACGTAGAATCATGATATGTACAAGTCAAATTCGTTGTTGGAAATGTCATGCAAAAACTATGAGAATGGCTCATAATCCAAATTTTGTAAAAGGCAGCGGAAGTTTTTTTTTTTTTTTGTTAAAAATCTGTACATGTGGTCGAACCAACTATTTTGAAGAATTAATTTTACATGTTCCTCATAGGCCGGGCCATACTAAATCATATGGTAGCCCAAGAAAATGTGGGGCGTACTATCACCGGTAACTATAGTATCCATTTAGTTCTATTACTTCAATTGAACTTTTACACAGGGCCGGACTTAAACAAGTGATGGGCCAAGAGCCGGAGTTGCGTCATCACGATGTACTGCAGCTTCATTTTCACTCTATTTCTTTAATAACACAGAAACACCCCAAAATCGATTTTTCGGTTCCGAGGTGAGCCAACTTTTACGAAACTTTTTGGGGTTGCTAAATCCGAAGCCAGTGTCTTAACGTCCCCAGATTGTTAGGGTTCTGACATAGTTACGAATGATAGAAAAATAAATTTGGGTTGCTCCTCTGGCGATGGCCAGGTCAATTAAATACTAGGTCTTCTTCGACACTGACACGCTGCAGTGTCTAGTTCTCTTTATTTCTCACTAATCTCTGTCTGGTTTATCGTTCAATACAAAGTGTTCATAAAACATAACAATTGGAAGAACTATCATGGCTATCTGGTCACCGCTTCTAATATTCATTATGTATATATTTGACGTCTTACTAAAATAATCATAATCTTAGATGAAATAAATCCAAGATTGGGTATGAAACCGATTCAATTCTATTGTGGCAATCTCAACTGATTTTATGCTTGAGTTTATAAACTTTAAAGTTTCTTTAGTTAGGCAGGCGATAGAAAGTTTAGGCTGGGTAAAGGAGAAAAGCAAGGTTGTCTCCCTGGCACACAAATTTCCTACAAAGATATTAGTTCTTCTTCTAGAAAAAGCCAGACATAAACATAAGCAGCTGCTTTACTATTTTCGACTATTCCTCGTCCCCTCAGTTTCTGCAAGAATGATTAAAAAGGTTTCAATTGATTAACCGTACTACCTTAAGATATTTTAATACAATTTTCCATTCCAAAGCTATTTTGTGCATGAAGAGTTACCTATCTTGAAGCCTCTCTTGGATTCTGCAAAGGAACTATAGTGCCTTGTCTCTCAGACTTGTCAGCACTGCAATAGACTTCATGAAAAAGTCTCTAACTTGGAGCTTACTAGAAGCTATAGCTGAATGGTGTAAGAACGCTGTAGTTCCCAGCGAGTTTGTAGACTCTGCAATACCTCAATGTGCCGTATCAATGTAAGAATGAACTGTGATTTTTGGAAGATTGTTATAAAGGACCTCCGAATGAAACATGCTGCTGTTTTGAGAAGACTCCAACTTGGTTGTTGGGATTAAAGTTGATAAGAAGCTGACAAGTTAGTTAGTCGATTTCTTATTGTCTAACTAAATTGCTTCGATCGTAATTGGCTCCACATTAAAAACCGTCTGTAATCGAATTGAGATCTTTATAAAAATGTACCTAACTCTAGTGCTTGCAACCTACACAGTAGGCCGCAATAACGCCAACCTAGCTCCCACTCAAATTGTATTACCCTCACCCATTAGGAACCAAATCCGTCTGACCCTTAAAAGATCTTAAAATGCATTAACGCTTTTATGTTACGCATAATTGAAACCAACTTCCTATTCAATGGGCACACAACTCCATCGTCATTCTCCGACTCTACGTCAATGGCACTCCCGTTGTTTCTGCTTGCTCCAATGTCAATCCACCACCAAGTACCCGCAGGGCAGCTCACCCCCAAAAGACCAATGCTGGGTTTTGCCCCACAAAGCATGTCAATGTCATGAATATTATTGACATGGATTTACCGCTCGACAACAACGCCATTTTGTTAGGACGCAATTCCGCGATTTTTTTTGGGGTATGTTTTTTTTTTTTTTTTTTTTTTTTTTTTTGTATTTCGCCCTCTTTATTTGTCGGAGCTTATAGTAGCTATCCCCAACAGGCAACTTTGCATGCCAACGCTTAAGAGTGTGTTGTAATACAAAAAAAAAAAGTAATGAAAAAAAGAAAATGGAAAAAAACGTGAAGGTCAACCCCTTTACAGCTGCCAATGTATCTGCCAAATTGCCAGTTCTCGAAAGTTGGAGTTATGCGCCGCCAGCAGCGGGTTGAAGTTGAAGTTGGGTTCTTGCGGCCTGTCAAAGTCAAAAGCATTCTGCTGATAAAAATCGATAACCAGGCAGACAGAGTACCGAGCTGAGCTGTGGGCGCTTTTGCAAAGTCACTGGCCCTGTCCCGGTCCGGTCCGGTTCAGTCCAGTCCGGTTCTGTCGGGCTTGGTTCGTTGCAATATGTGCACCGTCCGGTGGGCCGATTCCTATTCCGACTCTCGGTCAACAGCCAAGTGACTCGGGCTCTGGGATGCCATTTTGTTTTTGCTTTTTCAGGGGCTTGTCAAATTGCAAAAATCTCTTGGCATGCAGTTGTTGGCCCGTGTTGCCCCGTCGGCTTGTTCCAAGTCTTAACATGTCATGGTTGAAAACTACAAACATAAGTACCAACCGAACTAACAACCCAACTATTTTGTTGTTGTTTTTGGTATTGTTTATGTTGCTGACGTTTGTTGTAATACGATAGGCGGCGCTAAAGCTAGAGACATAAAGAAACAGCAACTACAGCTAATTGCAATGCATTTTTAGTTGTATGGCAAACAGGGGCCAGAACACATAATACTTTGTACCTATTAAATAAGCGTAATTAGATCATGGCTAAAATATGCGGCAATGGGGCTTCGACACGGCTACTGCGTGACAACAGATCCAAGAATAACAACAACATACAAACTGAAAGTTAGCCCCGCGGGTTACCTATAAAGGTGAGCAGCTTTTATTAACATGCAATTTAAATATATTGTAGGAGTTGTAGAACTTAAGACGACTTGGGTGTAAAGTAGAGGGAAAGCTAAATAATTAAATAAAATTTAAAGTAGCAGGATGCAGCAGGTCCATATGCTTTTGAATAAGTTCCGCCAAATCGTCTCTAGATAGTAAAAGCTATATCTTTTTTATTTTATATTGAGGGTTCAGGGTTTTTAAGCAGTCATACTAATCACCTGACTTGATAGAAAATCAATCCGAGAGCTTTCTTGCAAAACATACTGTAACTTTTTTCTCTTCAAATATATTTTCACCAGAATAACCGAATACATTTTTAATGAGATTTAAATGAAAGTGCTTGACGGACATGGCTCAATCGATACTCTAGGTTATGATAAGCATTTTGGTATTAAGGACTTTGGGTCTCCCACGCCTCTTTTTGTCCGTTACAAACATTGCCCAAATCTAGTATACCATTTGTACCTATAGGTACAGGTTAACAGAGCGATGCGTTGTAGTTACATGCATCTGTGTGTCAAAAATGAACAAAATCGGGCAAAAACAACAAAAGTTATAGCTAAAAATGTACAAATTTAACCTCCCCTTGCCAATAAACTGCATTAATATTTGAGTCTACGTAACTATGGTAACAAGTGACCTAGAATCACAATTTTTGGTAAGCTGATTCATGTGGCTCTATTGAACAAATCCACATCCAAATTTTATCGATGCGAAAGTTCTTAGAAGGAATTTGCAGCAATCAAATTTTTTTCGAGAAAAAAGGTATAGGGTATTACTCTGTCGGGCACTGCCTCGACTGTATCGCATTTTTTATATGAAGTTTTGCTTTCTTTCAGGCGGTTTTATACTGCTGCGTATTAGCCATAAACAAAAAATCTAAAATAAAACCTTTTCAAAATTGAAGTAGTGTGTACTATTAACCAAATTTGGTTTTTTATCAAAAATGTTTTAGCATTAAGAAAAACTATAAAACAACGTTTATAATTGTTTTAATGATAATATGAAAAGCTACATACTACGAGAGTACGCAGATACATATGTATACTTACGTGCGTATGTACACATGTACATATCTTAAATTAAAGATTAAGCTTTTATGCCTGATAAGAAAAACGTGCTTAAACTGCATATTTTAGATACGTTTGATGTGTTGAGGTACGAGATTAAATGTATCTCTATGTATACTATCTACACATTTATTTATTTCTTTAGTTTGATAGTTCCAAAATTTAAGCTGATCCGTCAGATTCGTTAATATATCAAAAACTTTGACCTATTAGTCTTAGGGCAGTACAGTTCTACCGAAACAGAAAAAACACAGAAATATCAACAACAAAAAACATCAACAAAAGTAAAAAAAAATGCTTTCGTCAGCAACCGGCAGCAACCTTTTTGATGCGGAAAACGTTCGAATTAAATGCTCCCTGTGCCTATTTCCCAAAAAAAAATTAAACTTGTACTCGCCCTCTCTCTTTCTCTGTCGTCAACAAAAAAGTCAGCAACATTTACGCTCTTTGTTGCTGTGGACTCTCGCACCCACACAACTGTAGCTAGAATTATTCTTGATTGCTTGCGCAGCGAACGAGCGAACGACCCAGCAAGAGATAGCAACAAAAAACTCGCTCTTGATATAAAATTTTTTGTTTATTTTCTTTTGTGCCTAAAACTCACACATGCACACTGGAATATACACACCCCCGCTCCCGAGCGTGCTTAAAGTAATGAATATTCTTCCGTAGCGTCTGCCGTCGACACAAACTGACGCATACTTTGCGCTCTTTGCTCAGTTGTTGCTACCACACCGAGGGCCCCCCGAGACGACGAGGCACAGTGGGATCTTTTAGAGTATTCATGTAATAAAAAATCATTTCTTACAATCCACAATAGTCTTTAAAATGACAATAAGAGTTTTTTTATAATTGAAAAAAAGTACGATTGATATTAGGTGATTTTTGGTTGTAAAAGCTGCACTATTTGATGGCTCCAACCAGATATAAACAAATTCAGGAATTAAAACAATAAAAAAAAAGACGAGCTGTTCCGAAATAGAGCTTTCAATGCCATACTATGGGGTAATGGTTCTTACTACTGAGCTGCCTACCCGTACGCGACTTGGGCTTTCGACAATCTAAAAAATAGTCTTATTAAAACTAATGGTCAGCTTTTTATTAACTTTACAAATATTGCATCAAAAATTCCAAATCTGATGTTAGAAATGGATTGTATTTATTTTAAATTTATGGGCTAATTTTTTAAACGTGAGCCGAAATATGGTAAATATTGAGAAACAAATTTATTTTTTTCTGCTTAAAACTGAAGCGATTTATATAAGACAGCACAGTACACTGACTGTTTGAGCATTATAAACAAATCAATAAGTCAAACAAACTGAACTTGTCTAGTTCTATTGAAACTGTATTTTGGTAGTTTGTTTCGGCAAATACCCAAGGTACGACATGAGCAACCCTAAAAACAATCATTACAATTGTCGTACGGTGTGCTTTGTTTTTGTTAAAGAACGTTTTTGTGTGAAAAATAGTTTTAATTTGTTAATTTATTTATCTGTATTCTAAGTTCAAAAAATAAACTTTTGCATATTTATCAGTACAATATATGTACATATATTTCCTGATCTCCAATTGATCAATTTCTTAGTGGTTTACTAATAGAAATTAACTAATTTGTTGTTAAACTTTATACGATTTTGGTAAACTTAAGAAGATTGTGAAGAATTTAATTTAATTGGTTTAAAATTTACGTCATGAAAACAGATATCTTAGACAAAGAAATATTTAAAGCTTACCACAGCCCTCCTTGAAAATGTTCCACCAGCAAGAGACTGCAAAAACTTAAAATCATGCTGAAACTTGGTGTATAGAATCTACATTTCTAACTTTTTCTCCTACTTTGTTTTAAAAGGTCCCACTGTGCGACTTGGTCGTTGTCGTCGCGCATGTGTTGCGTCGTTTGCTTGTGCGCTTATATTTGTGTGTGTGTGAGCACAGCGACTGCCTGCTACGGCGTTGCTTCGTTTTCTTCTTCGTCGCCTTCGCTGTTCGCTGTGCCGTCATTGTCGTGGTTGTTTTTGCCGCTGCGCTGCTTCTGCCGCTGCTTGTGTTGTTGTTGTATGCAAGGTCGTTTGCGTACAAATTTCAACATTATTTGAAGGTCGTCCTTTGCCCGTTCTGCGTTCTGCGCGTACTTTACTCTCTCTCTTAGCAGCGTCTTTTGACTCTCCACGAAATGCAATGTCAAGACAACGACGACACGTGAAATGTGTATACATATACACACATTCGCATATATTCATAGCTGTTTAAAAAAAAGCATGTATGTGTGTGTGTGCGTGTCTGCATTGGGTTGTTGTCCCTGCTAAACAAAGCGCCATTAGCCGTGCCATTGTATTTAATTTACTATTATGACAATTTCCACTTAGACCAACCAGCTCTTCCTCGGTCAAAAAGTGAAAATTCCTTTTTCTAGTTTATATGTACATACTACATACGTGTACAAACATACATACATATGTATGTACGCATGTATCTTTACTTCAACTTTACATTTGTATCCATAAACTTTCCTGGTTTGACTTGCTGCTGACCCTGCCCTTTGTTGCAAAGCTGGGCCCTCACACGCCCTCATATCAACGGCTTTTATATACTACCATACATACAGACATGCCGGCCGGCTGTACATACTTCATTGTATGTATGTTATGTATTTCTGTGCATGTGCCTTTGTGTGGGTTAATGTACCTTAAATTTATTATAATTCTCTCGACTTTTGCGCCTCTTTCACCGGGTCGTTGACATTTTACTTATTTTTGTTTTTTATTTTTTGGCTATGCCGGCTATTGTTGTTTTGTTTAAGCTATTGTTCGTTCGCACGAAGCGTTGATAACAAGCAGCGCCGCTTAAGCTTGGACATTGCCGACGTGTATATGTACATATGTATGAGTAGGGTTTAAAGCACATGTCCGAGGGTTTATTTGTCTATTATGGCAGTTAATTAGCATAAGCACGCGTCCGTATAACGCTCAAGGTCGTTGCTTAGGGTAGCTGACCTTGGGGTATAGTGGAAAGCTATAAAAGCTGGCAGATTGAGAAGCACGAAAGTGCATACATAAGAGGGGTATAAGTACGCACTAGAACTCTATGATTCACAACCTAAGTTCTAGCAGTTACAACCCTATAAAGTTTTTTTTATCCTGTACAACAAGGGTGTTCTAGACAGAAGGAGGCATGGCAGATCCCAAGTCCTTTGTACCAAAATACATGTCACAAAGTGAGGCACCTAGATTTCAGAGACTATAAGAGCTAGAGACACATAACTTTACCAGCAGGTGCGCACTATTACAATTTTTTCTACTCATGAATATTATTCGGAATATGTGTAGTGTTATTATATTGCATCCTCATATAATAATTGTCTTCCTTTCCTTCTTACAGTTTTACAACACGATGGAACTGCATCAACGACATCTATCAAACTTCTTCAAATTGCACAAGTAATTTATTAAATACATAACAAAATATTTAAAAAACAAATTGCAACGTAAAAGACTTAAAGTGGAGATCAACTTAAGTAAGTAGTTAAAGCTACGCAAAAAACTAAAAAATGCCCAATATGTCAAGCATAAAGACGGAGCAGACTCCGTCAACCGCTAACAACCGCAGCAGTGGCACCAGCAGCTATCAGCTACCAGTCAATATGTCCACGACGACAACGTCCTCGGGTTCAACACCCATTAGTAACACACGGCACAATGTCTCTGTGACGAATATCAAGTGTGAGCTAGATGAGCTGCCCACGCCAAATGGAAATCTGGTGCCAGTTATAGCTAACTATAACGGCTTGAGCGGGGCGGGACCGCCCCATCATGGAAGTCTACGTATACCACTAAGCGGCAAAGCAGAGGATTCCGACTCCGAAGCTGAGCTAACCAATATTGAGAATTTAAAGGTGCGCCGTCGTGCAGCCGATAAGAACGGACCACGACCCATGTCCTGGGAGGGTGAGCTTAGCGAACCGGAGACCACGGAAACGGAGCTAATGGAAACGGATACATTAAGCAATGGCATAGGCGTTTCGGTCATCAAAAGCGAGGCCACCACAACCACACCGTCGGTTTGCAGCGGCGCAATGCCGACTGGCATGCTGCAGCCCATTAAGACAGAGTTGGAGCACATTGCCGGTGAAATGCAGCAGAACAAGTTGTACGGTAGTTCGGCGACAAACACGTCGACGACGGGAGCTAATACACCTGCTAAGCTGAAGCTTGCACCCACTCAAAGCGATCCCATTAATCTCAAGTTTGAACCGGCGTTGACTGGTGGCTCGGGCAGCGCTCTGGGCGTAACCGGCGATAACTCACCGCTGCTGATGACGCGCAACAAGTCCAACAGCGGTGGCCATTTGCCGCTGCCTGCCAATCCCAGTCCAGACTCCGCCATACATTCCGTCTATACGCACAGCTCGCCATCGCAGTCGCCGCTGACGTCGCGTCACGCCCCCTATACGCCTTCTTTAAGCCGTAACAACAGCGATGCTTCGCACAGCTCCTGCTATTCCTACAGCTCAGAATTTAGTCCCACACACTCCCCAATACAGGCACGTCATGCGCCGCCAGCGGGCGCATTATATCCAACAGGCTATGCCAATGGTGGCATGCATCCTCATAGCGTGTTATATAGGCCGCTAAATGTGGAAGCCGGTAGCCAGGAGGCACAAAATCTCAGCATGGATGCCAGCAGTTCAACGTCAAACACAAGCACTGGAGCGGCATTCGATGCGTCTGGTTTGCCAGCCTCGCCTGCAGGCATCTCCCGTCAGCAGCTCATTAACTCGCCGTGTCCCATTTGCGGCGATAAAATATCTGGCTTCCATTATGGCATCTTCTCCTGCGAGTCCTGCAAAGGTTTCTTTAAGCGCACCGTGCAGAATCGCAAGAACTATGTATGCGTGCGTGGTGGTCCCTGCCAAGTGAGCATATCTACACGCAAGAAGTGTCCAGCCTGCCGGTTTGAGAAGTGTCTCCAGAAAGGTATGAAACTGGAGGCCATACGTGAGGATCGCACGCGTGGCGGGCGCTCCACCTATCAATGCTCCTATACACTGCCCAATGCCATGCTCAGTCCGCTGCTAAGTCCGGATCAGGCAGCGGCAGCTGCGGCGGCAGCGTCTGCAGCAGCGGTGGCGGCCAATCAGCACCAGCAGCTGCAACAACAACAGCATCAGCGACTACATCAGCAACATGGACTCAATGGTTTTGGCAGCGGAGGTTCCACATCGTTGCCGTCTAGCCCCAGTTTGGGCGCATCAATCAAAACTGAGCAGACGGATTCGGCTGGTGGTCATTTGCCAAGGGCAGCCAGCATACCAACGTTATTGCAGGTGGGTAAAGCGGCTCTTTTGCTTGCGAGTTCAGGGAGGGTTGAGAGATACGTTAGTTAAAACAAGGTTAATTAGGCAAACAGAGCTTACGCAGAGGACTTTTGGCCTATTAACTGACGAGTGAAGCAGAGTGCATTGGACGCTGGACGAGTCTATTGAACGATCCAGTTCCCCTTAGGTCAAGTTTGCCCAACTGCCCAGTTCCTCAAATATTGGCTTTTCCAGGAACTGGGATTGTTTTAAAAGAGTGCAGGGCTGTCACAACATACTAGTGTGGGATACTATTAATCTTTCGAATCCTTTTCTCAAATGTAGATGTATGTAAAATATAGAGCAATGCATTAACTTGAATCTAATGGGATGTATTTAAAAAATACAAAGGACTTAGAGGAGCTCATAGAAATCCGGAAAAAGTCCGGAACGATTTTATTGAACTTGTCGCGAACAGGCTATCGTTCCTAAATTCAAAAAAGATAATATTTGTTCGTGTTTTTTCAGGAAATCATGGATGTTGAACATCTCTGGCAATACACAGATGCTGAACTGGCACGCATTAATCAGCCACTGTCCTCTTTTGCCTCTGGATCCACTTCTGCTACCGCCAACGGTGAAAGCGGCTCTGCAGCGAATCAAAGCCCACAACACACTGCCAATGCACAACAAATGACCAATCCACTGCTGGCCAGTGCTGGTCTCTCATCAAATGGTGAGAATGCCAATCCCGATCTTATTGCTCATCTCTGCAATGTTGCCGATCATCGTCTGTACAAGATTGTCAAGTGGTGCAAGAGTTTGCCGCTATTTAAGAATATTTCGGTGAGTGTTTTAGGGTGCATGTGCTTTTGACCAGTTTTCTTATCCATTAATTCGTTGCTTTTTATAGATCGATGATCAGATTTGTTTGCTCATTAATTCCTGGTGTGAGTTGCTGTTATTCTCCTGCTGTTTTCGCTCCATTGATACGCCTGGCGAGATAAAGATGTCACAAGGTCGTAAGATAACGCTGTCGCAGGCGAAGACAAATGGTTTGCAGGTGGGTCAACCAAGGAACGAATGTATGCCTAATGGAGCTATTTTCTAGTACCTTAAATATTGATATGCTTTACATTATTCTATTTATCAATGCTTACATTAGTTCGAACGTAATATATATGTTATATTACCAGTTTCTATTAAGATTTAAGATTAACAACTTTCAGTTTCCATTGTTCTGATAACGGCTTCTCATTTGTTAAAAGGGTCTCATAGAAAGATAAGTTTATTACAGGCAAGATGAAAACGTAGCGAATCTCAGCGCTATTAACTCCAACAGGGTGTCCAAAAAATTGTAGATTTTGGCAACCGTCCTCTTTCTGCAAAGATATTAATCCATAGATCCAAATTCCGAAAGTTGATTCAAAAATGTTTTTGTTTTCATTTAGGAAAAGTCAGTATATGAATATGAGAACGGAGACTTAAATTTATATTCATAAAAAAATACCTATTAGGTTGCGTCAATTACATTTAAGAGACTCCATACTATCTGCCTGTCTTTTGAGGACTTTATGCCATCTTCCATATATGTACCTCTCTTAAAATACACTGACTTTCATTGATAAGAGGCTCATTATTATTTTTTTTTTTATAAATCTCACTAGCTATAAAAGTGTGTTGTTTTTTTATAATTCAAAATATTTTTGGACTCTATAAATGATTTAAGTTAAATTTCACATATTTTTCTCTTTCTTTATGACTTTCTTATTATATTTTCAATGTTAACCAAATCAAATTTTGTAAAAATGTTGCGTTTTTTTTTTTTTTGATAATTTAAAATTTTTTTTGGAGATTATGAGCTATAAGTTCAGATATGGATTTTTCTTTTCTTGTATTTTATTCGCGCTTTCCTTTCTAAGCGCAATAGAATAAGATCCAATAGAAAGGAATATGCGAAAAAAATTCCAAGAAAAGAAATATCAATTTTCTGTATAATAATATATATGTATCATCAATTTTCATCTAAGGAAGTTTTTTAAAAATAATATATATCAATAGGTTGTTTAGTACCTAAAACGAATTTCGGGTACAATATAAATTCCAAGTATTTTTATGAATAAATGAATAAATATTTAAGAAAATATATTCATTTATTGATTGTCCAAATCCATAAATTTTATTAAAAAGATTTTCGTTTATTTAAGGCCTGCATCGAACGAATGCTCAATCTGACAGATCATTTGAGACGATTACGCGTTGATCGCTATGAATATGTTGCCATGAAGGTCATAGTGCTGCTGCAGTCCGGTAAGCATCCAAATTATGCCGCATATAAGAACAAGAACTAATTCAAGTATCTTCCTTTTCAACTAAACAGATACCTCGGAGCTGCATGAGCCCGTCAAAGTGCGTGAGTGCCAGGAGAAGGCATTGCAAAGCTTGCAAGCGTATACGCTCGCACACTATCCCGATGCGCCGTCCAAATTTGGGGAACTTTTGCTACGCATTCCCGATCTCCAACGCACGTGTCAGGTATGTCTTGTTTTTCAGTTTAAAACTAATACATATTGAGCAACTCTTAATTCTATTGCAGCTGGGCAGAGAGATGCTGACCATCAAGACACGAGATGGAGCCGATTTTAATTTGTTAATGGAACTGCTACGCGGAGAACATTGACAAATGCTGACGGCTATAAAACGCCGCCGCGCCGCGGGTTAATATAAATGGGCGTCAGAATTATGTTTAGTATTTTATATATATATATATATATATATGCGTATATAATAATACATACTATAGTTTAACTGTAAGTTCTATATGTGTAAGTTCTGGAAACATGTGCCTAATGTGAACTATAGCAACAACAACAAAGACAGCATTTACAGCAGCAACAACAACATAAAAAAAAATAACTGATAGCTGTTAAAAAAATAAATAAAAAATTAAATCATAATTGAAAAGCGCAAAAAGAAACCTTTGCCAAATTTTATAATGTTTTTTTAATTGTATTTCTATTGTAAACGTATAAATGCTGGCGTTGTTGTTGGTTTTAGTTTAGTATATAAAGATTTTGCTAAATATATATACTTATACATATGAACTATGTATAGTAATTAAAGCACACGTGGAAAATGAAAAGACTAAGAAATTTATTTAAATTTTATATTATAAATTAAAATAAAAAAAAAATCAAATTACATATATAAATCAATGTAAATGTAGTTAAAGTTAAAATAAGAAAAACTTAAAAGCAGCTTAAAAACAATACATTTATTTTTAAATAAAATGTCAAACCACTTTGGTTTAAATGAGCTGCTAAAATTTTCTATAAATATTATATTTAAAAAACAAACAAAAAACAATTTTTAAATGTTGTAGCATTTAGTTATAGTGCAATTTCATATATGTCTACTTATACATTTGTATAACTTTACCATATAAGGCAATAGCCAGATGCAAACTATAAGCACAAAAATTAAAAAAAATTACAAGAAAAGTAAAAATTATTAAATAAAAGACCACTCGAAAATTGTAGTCTGTTTGCAGACGCATAAACTATTCCAGTGATGCTATTTGTTGCATAAAAAACCTAAACAAAAAAAAAAACAACTACATAAATCAAATTTATTATATAATTCATTACATTATTTTATAATGTTTTTAGATTTTTGTTTTCTTATTGTATTTTTTACTTAATAGCTGAAGCAAATCCTGTAACAGGATTTAAAACATTTAACTAACTATAATTTTGTCTAATGCATAAAACAAAAAATATATATATAAAAAGTTAGATATAGATTACATATATATGTATGTACTCGTATGTGTGTCTATATGTTAACTGTAAACTTCCAGCCCCACCAGCGTGAAACAACATAAGAATTCCAATATATTTTAATTTAACAAAACAAAAGGCAAAAAAAAAAGATGAAAACAAACATTAAATTAAATTAGGGTGAATTGGAAAAGCTTTGTGCATATGTGAAAATTGCCAAGAATGTGAATTAAGTGAATTTTTACATAATACAGTCAAATATTTATTAGATATTGAAATGGAGTATGCTTGAGTTTGTTTTGAATCAAGAGTTACTTTTGTTTCAAATTTGGTCGAAACCTTCTTACAACCTACAGACACATTATAAACTGTTCAAAGTTTTGGTTTTAACTATTGCTTTAATTGCATTATGAAGATTTCAAATGTATAGCGTTTTTAAATTCTTTCTTTCAAACCTAAAGTAACGCCAACGGTTTCAAACGAATGTGAATATATGCTTAGTTGAAAATGTAAGCATTTTAGTTTGAAGCTACTAAGTACAGAAAATAAATCTTTAAGCCAACTCAAAAGTAAAGACATACATAGTAGTCATAACTAAACCGATTGATAAACAAACACACAGAGTTATCTCAAGTCAATGAACAAACAATTCTTCCATAATTATTACACAGATTAAACACAAATCGCATAGACAAAGCTGAAACCATAATTACCCTAACTGCTGTCCGTAAAACTAAACTTAAACAGAAATATGCATAAATAGTTAAATATTAATTTAATAAACTGTCTAAAATAAATATCATATACCATAGTTAAATGCAATTGTAAAATGAAAATCAAATCAAAATTAGTTTATAATTTATCAAAATAGCAGCAAACTAGAACAGCATTTAACAACAGAGCTCACACATAAGTCAAAGTTTTTATCCATCAAAAATGAATTTTGTTTATGAATTTATTTATTTTACAAGCTCTTCCTCATATGTATATTTTTACATTATTTTTGTTTTCAAATTTAAAAATAATTAAAAGAAATAACTAGTTTTTCATAGATTGTTGTAACTTGTGTGTGTGTGTATATGCTGCTGTTGTGCTATTTTTAATTTAAAACACTCATCCATAGTAAATATTAAAGTATAGTTTTATAAATGTAATTGAATTGAGCGAAAAAAAAACCCTTCATAAACAATTAAACGTAATTGTCAATGCAATATTTTGTAATAAACATTTTTTCAAAAAGATTTGGCTTAAAGCTTTTAATTCTGTATAGTGTTAAAAAATTGACTCCCATTGTTAAAATTTCCAAAGTTGCGGAAGTTTGCGAATATTTTATACAAATATCGATTCTATTCTAAACTGTGTAGTTTTTTTTTTTAGCAACCATTATTATCTCAGTGAATTAGCCAAAATGAAAGAAATTTGTGACCACTGCAGAAATGGTGAAGAAATCCACAAAAAGGTACTGGATGACCGACGACTAAATTTCGCATATTAGGGGAAATTTTCAAGATGAAAAGATGGGTACCGCGTTTGCTGGTAATGTAATAATTTCATTGCTTTGAGTTGAGAATTTTGTGGAAAGGATCAAAATGTAGTAGACATAAGATAATCTTTTAGTTCATCACTCTGGACTCTGGCCCAATCATCGGTAATAATTTTTTGGACTCATCAATAAGCAGACGAATGGTTGTGCGCCGTTCAGAAATTCAGTTCTACTAATTTTTGATCCTACCCCGTATGTATTAAAGTTTCCGAAAAGAATTACAAACAATGCCAACATACTACCGGCACTACCCAAAACAACGTACTATTTAAAAATCACTGGCGTCCTTAGGTATCTGAAGAATTATTTAATTATTCAGTCGCATTGTAATCTAATCCACTAATCCTCATGACTTTTTGTCAAAATCTGCTTATAAAACTTACTTATTGTCACCATAAACAAAAAAATATTTAGATACAGGAGGATTCAGGAGAATAATAAAAACCCATAAATAATTGTTTTCTTATTTGATTTTATAAAAGTATGGATGTGTCAGAAACCCCATTTTTAAAAACAAAAGAACTCTGCTTCTGTGTCAGAAAAGTGGTTTGCGAGCGCTTGAAAACTGTCATGAAAGCTCTTGATCAGCATACATTTTAAGATGTTTAGAAAGAAAATTTAAACAAGATCGGCTAGAGATATCGGATAAAAGCAAAGCTTGTGAATGTTCTTTTTAAAACCCTTATTACAAGAGCAAATTATCAGGGAACCTAGCTTTTTCCATCATAAAATAATAACGAGCTATCCATAAATGAATTGACTTTTTTAACAAGACATATTTCGCAAATGAATTAGGTTAGGTAGTACCGGTTGACCCCTGGAGGGAGTCACACATAGACTAGGTAGTCCTTAGTGGTACCGGAAGGCGCAGCTGGTGTACAAAGCACGCTAGTCGTCAAGTATGTGCGTGTGCTTGGCAAACGCCAGAAGCCTTTGAGGTGCCCTATCGGCTGCCTCTTCCAGTGAGGTAAGCCATGGTTTTCCTAGATATTTGAGTCTCGATGTACAGAGGGCAGGGCATCTGCATATGAGGTGCTCTAGAGTCTCTTTGACGTCTGTTTCCCTACATTTCCTGCATTCATCGTTGTTGGTAATGCCTAGCTTCTTAGCGTGGGTTGCTGTCAGGCAATGACTAGTGAGTATGCCCACTATAAGCCTACAATCTCTTCTTGGGAGTTGCAGAGTATACTGGGCTAATTTGCTGTTTATTCTCTTGCACATTGTGCGAGCCGTTCTGCAGTTCGTTGTGGTGTACCACCTTCTATCAGATCTTACTACAGCGTCCTCTTCTGATCTGTGGTTGATTGTCCTTAGAGGAATCTTTAAATCCTCAAGTGATGGTTGACTCAATACGGCTCTTTCCTTTGCGAGCCTGTCAGCTGTTTCATTTCCTTCAATGCCCTGGTGGCTGGGTACCCAGAAGATGCACACCTCCTTCTGGGTGTTTAGTGCATCTAAAGCGTCCCTGCTTGCCAGTACACATTTGGAACTGATGCTGAATGCTTGCATAGATCTGATTGCCGCTTGGCTGTCAACAAATATGTTTATTCGGTTCAGCTCTAGGGTGAGCGCTAGCTCTGCAGCCTTCTTTATGGCGAATAGAGTGAGCGTTCTGGAGAAGTTGTGTACTGGGGTCATGTAGTCCGTGCTATTGTGTGTCACCCCTTCAACTTTGCTGTGCCCGTAGTTCGCTAGGGCCATGTTCCATGCTGCACAAAGACGTTGCGCTGTCTTCTGCGCCAGTAGTTTGGTCTGTATGTCAAGGGGGTGTACTCCAGGTATAGCTTCTAAGGCCTTGGTTGGAGTGGACCTTAGCGCCCCCGTTATGCACATCAGTGCACGTCGTTGCGTCCTCTCCATCATTCGTAGGTATGTGGTCTTCTCTGTGGCCTTCCACCATACCAGAACTCCGTACTACTGAGATGAAGATCCAATGCATAAGTCTTGGTGATAAACCCCACGTACCACTCAACATCTTCTGGGATGCATAAAGTGCATTAGTGGCTTTCTTCACCCTTTCCTCGACATTGGGTTTCCAGCTCAGCTTGCTATCCAATACTATTCCTAGATATTTCACGCTCATTTTGGGCTTGCCGTTTATCGATGGCGGAGTCCAACGCGGTACCTTGTATCTCTTGGTGAAGAGAATTAGGTCCGTCTTGTCCGCGTTAATACTGAGTCCGGCTTCTGTGGCCCACATCAGTATTTCCTTTAGCGTAATGTCCATGACCAAGCTGAGTGTCATGGGACATTTTCCCACGATAATTACGGCTATGTCATCCGCATAGGCAGTTATCCTTGGGGCCTTCCGTTTAAATCTATGTAGAATGTCGTTTACCACTAGATTCCACAATAAGGGCGATAGTACTCCGCCTTGCGTCGTGCCTCTGTGCGCCTCTTTTGTCACTGTCGTGGTTCCCCATTCTGCTCTAATTCGTCTGCAGCTCAATAGGCTTTGTGTCCAGAAGTTTATGGCCTCCTGGTGTGCCTTGGGTCTTAGACTTTGCATTATGGCTTCAGTGGGTACATTATTGAATGCACCTGAGATGTCCAGGAACGCTCCCATGGCGTATTCCTTGTGGTGTAGGGAGCATTCCTAGACATCTCAGGTGCATTTAATAATGTTTCTACAGAAGCCATAATGCGAAGCCTAAGACCCAAGGTACCCCAGGAGTCCATAAACTCCTGGATACGACAGTGACAAAAGAGGCAAATGAATTAAAATATTTAAACAATTTTTTTCAATAAAGTTAAGTATAACCTTAAAAAAATTGATTTTTTTTAAAATAATTTTTAAAAATATTTGTTTTTTAAAATAATTTTTAAAAATTTTTGTTTTTAAATTTAATATCTAAAATTGATATAAATTTTTTTCAAAAATAAAATTTTCTGAAAGATCAAAGGTCGCAAACAATTTTTTTTGGCAAATGAAATTTTACAATTTTTTAGAATTTAAAAAAAAAAAATTCAGTCGCAGTAGTAAAAAAAATCGTGCGCTGCCTACGCTGGCGTTGTAGTCGTTGCTGCTTTCGCGGCTTCGTGATGTTTTTTTTTTGTTTTAATTTTGCACGTAATTTTCGCTGCTTTTATTTGTATGTTTTGTGCATAGTAATTAAAACTTATATTTTAATAAACGCCAGTCAAAATGGGTGCACTATTAATTATTAGTCTAATATAGCGAAATTCAATATGGATGATTTTTTTCCAAGAAATTCAATGGATCTCATGATGAAAATTCTGACGACGTCGGCAGTACAGGAGTAAAAAAAGATGGCGTACGTTAAAGTCGGGCGCGGACGACTTTGGAATACCCTGTACCACTAATTGCAATTAAGTCCGATATATTGCTTAAGCACTCTAAAAGACATTTGATTGCCAAATTTGGGTACGATATCTTCACAAACAAACGAAACACAACGAATTTTGTACAAAAAACGTTTTTTTGACCGATTGGTCCTATGGGAGCTATAAGATATAATCAATCGATTTTAATCACATTTGGTACAGTGTTTTGGAACTATAAAAAACTTTCAAATGCCGAATTTGGTTACGATATCTTCGTTAACAAACGAAGCAAAACAAATTTTGTACAAAAAACGGTTTTTTGATCGATCGGCCCTACGGGAGCTATATGATATAGTCAACCGATTTTGATCAAATTTGGTTTAGCGCTTAAGTACTCTAAAAAACTGCTGAATGCCAACTTTGGTTATGATACCTTCATAAACAAACGAAATACATCGAATATTATTTTACAAAATTGGTCATATGGAAGCTATATGATATAATCCACCGATTTTGATCAAATTTGGTACAGTGCTGAAGATCTCTCAAAAACTTCCGAATGCCAAATTTGGTTAAATCTTTATAAACAAACGAATTATCCATCTAAAACTTTTGCTTTTTTTCGAGGTCCTCTGAAACACCCCTATGGGAGCTATATAAAATAACTCCGATATCAAAAAAATAAAATAAACATGTCTCCCATGGAATAATAAGGGATCTAATCTGAAAGTTTGGTTGCTCTAGCTCTTACCTTCTTTGAGATCTAGGCGTTCATACGGACAGACGGACAGACAGACAGACGGACAGACGGACATTGGTATATCGACTTCTCTAGTCACCCTGATCATACTTTACGTAACTTTGGGGGGTCTCCGACGTTTCCTTCTGTAAGTTGCATACATTTTCGGCTTGCACAAACTTAATATACCCTTTGTACCATACGGTACAATGTATAAAAATGTGCGTAAAATATTCTACAAAATCGGTGTACGGCATTAATACCTTATACGTCTCTATGGACGCTGAGATCGTAAAGATTATGACAGGTAGAGACACAAAATTTGGCGTAAAAACTTTCCTGGTGGCTAAGTAGCTCAAAATTATTTAAAATAAACAAATTGAATTGCTTTCACCAATTTTCATAACGGAGGGTAAAATATGGCAAAGTTATCGGATTACAATTTCGATTATTTCTATGCTTCGAAAAGGTGATAAAAATGTTTCTTTCCTATCTATAAGACATAGTTGAATATACACTGCACGACATCAGATTACCAAACCCCATATCCAAAGTGGTTTCGGCTAAACTCCTGCTGTTATTTCGAATAGTTGCAATCGGAATCGAAATTTGAACCGGATCAAAATACATATTTTTCATGTAAAAATTTTTAAGAGAAATTACACAGTAAAAATTTATTGTCTCAAATGCTTAATGCAAATGCTAATGACGTCGAAGGGATTTATTTCGTAACTTCGAAAGAAAAATATATAATATATACATATTTATATATATATATAAAAAATATATAGTATTTGATCTCTTGTACTCTTAAATTAATGATGTAACTGGAGAGACAGACCACAACAATTTTTTGCACCCTGTACATAATCTCGAAAGTAAAAAAAAACGCCGCTTTCCGGGTACATAACCTCAAATATCTCAAAATCCTGACGTGACGAATTCGGATTCTACGCAGCAAATTACTTCGGAAATGACCCTTAGCTTTCCAACAACTGGCATGATTCCGGTATTTGTAGACCTGTGTAATCAGCATCCACCTGGGTATCGGTAGAACTGTGTTCGTCCCTTGACACCAAGTTATTGAAGACCCTGAAAGCTAGGGCTTCCAAGTTTGAATGGGATGCATTATCAGTAGACCTAAATGTTAAGTTAGTCGAGTCTTGATTGAATCTAACCCGTTTTTCCACTGAAAATGTTTGCACTTTAGTATAGCTGACCACCACCTATATATCTAAATTATGGGATAAAAACTGAAAAATATATAGACTGATATAAGAGATTTAATAAACAAGCTAAAGCTTTTTTTTTAAAGCTTACCCTACTGATTCCAATATTTTGGTTTCAGAAAACAACAAAATTTGAGAAAATTAATCAAAGACAGATTTCAGAGTAACGTAGTTGAAAAACTTAATCTCCCATTTGAGCTTATATGAATGACTTGTCAATTAACCTGCAACCTCCTACTGACTGAGCTTTCATTTGGGTCTAAGGATACCCAACAAACTTTGCTGACTTAGCACAATCAAAACTTTGCCAAAGACCGCAATAAGCGTAGCTAATACACAACTTTGCCGGATGATTCGCACACTCACACACACAGATACTTTGATATCCTACGGATTACACACATATGCATACAAATCGACCCGGAAAGTTGTTCCATGTGTTGCATATGGTAACCTCAAACTGGCGTGCAAACTAGACAGTTTATAAATTTTGCATGAGACGACCATAAAAATATGTGCAGAAGTTTATGTTTAAAATTTCTTGTGGTTTATGATGTTGAAACAGAATCTCAGTTGTATTATAGGTATAAAAGTTCTAGTATTTGGCTTTGCTGCGGTTGAAGCATGTGCTAAAAATCTTCTACAGACTGTTGAACAGTTGCGTAAATAAAGACGGAATGAAGGGTTCTGAGGAGAAGGCGTAAAGTTTCTTTCATATTTCTTTAGGATATGCTAACTTGGAATTCATTTTATGATTTTGTTTTAGAAATTGTAACTTTAAAATTTACTTACTCAAACATTAATGGACTTGGTAAAACAATTTTATGTTTTGAATATTTGAACTGAAATAGATAAATAGACTGTAAGATACTCTGTAGTATCTGCTGCTTTAAGGTCAAACTATTAGTTGTACAACTTTGCTTCCGCCGTTTTTCGGTGGACTACTGTAGCGTCATCTCTTGGTACAAATACGTAGATTAAATTGGTTCAAAATTAGCTTAGTCATCTACCCAAATAATGACTTAATCAAATTAGTGAACTTGTACTTTCATTAAAAATTTATCCCTGATCGAAGATGCCAGTGTTCGAGCCAAACTCTCGTCATTTGCGGGAAGTTTCGATTTTCTGCTACAATTTAAAGAAAGCTGCTGCTGAGGCTCATCGGTGATTTTGACGTGGAGGACAAGCGTTTTCGAAGACTCCGAATAGGAGGAATCGCTTGCTGAAGACTCGTGCCAAACGCAAAAAGAAATGGTAATATCATTGGGAGTTATTAAACAGGCGATTTGGAAACGCCTTAAAGCCATCGGAATGATTCAGAAACAAGGAAATTGGGTTCCGTACGAGTTGAAGCAGAGAGATGCTTTAAACAAACAATCGGATAGGGGTTTTTATATGGAACTGTGATCGTCGACGACAAATGGGTTCACTACGATAATCCCAAGCGTAAAAAACCTGGACATGCCTCCACGTCGACGGTCTAATATTCCTAATATTCACGACGCTAAGGTTACGCTCTGTATTCAGTGGGACCAGCTCGGTGTAGAATACTATGAGCTTCGAAAACCGGGTGAAACCATCACAGGAGATGGGTATCGAAAGCAATTGATGGGTTTCCGTCGAGCATTGAAAAAAACGGCCGAAGTACCGAGAGAGACACGACAAGTCATCCTCCAGCATAACAATGCTCAGACACATGTCGCCAGACCGGTCAAGACATACCTCGACACGCTTAAATGGGATATTCTACCTCACCCGCTGTACTCTCCAGATATTGCAAAGTTGTACACCTAATACTTATTAAAAATTAAAATTTTTATTTGAGGCAACCTGCCTCATCACAAAAAGTTTGCAATGAATTTGTATTAAGTAGAGTTTATAGGCAAGAGTGATTCACAATTTGTAATTTTTGAAAAGTTTGGCAATAAATCGCAAAATTCTTTTGGATAAAAGGGAGTCCGAAATAATTTCTGCTTAATAATAAGAATTATGGCTTTCACTAAAATTATAAAAAAGTTAAGAGCTAGAGACACAAAACATTACCAACAGATTGACCATTGATCCAGAACAGAATTCTTCACCGTTTTTTATTCCGGAAGCCTTTTCAAATGGCTTTAAAAAATAATGCTAAGTGATTTATGTAGAGCCCTGACTCCTTGACTACGTTGGTACGCTGATATGCAAAAAAATAGTTTTTTATTCAACTTCGAACTTTTTTTAATTGCCCAACAATAGTTTTGACGTCTTCAAAGAATTGGCTTATTTCGCACTCCTTTAAGGCGTCCTTAACAATTAAGTTTAGTGAATGTGCAAAGCATCCAAAATGTTTGGCATTGTCCAAAACCGCGAATGTTCTTTTGTCACAAATGTCCCACTCCATGGTCACAGATTTTAATGTTGTTGTTAAGTTTTACGGGTACATTCCAGCAGTAGCGAAATCATTTTGTAGTCCGTTGTTAGATACAATATAATAATAATAACAATTAGTTATATTGTTCAGTCAAATATTTTTTCTTGAACGTAGCGATCCCTTGTAAAAGAAGCTTCTTAAGCATTTTCACTCTGAGAAACAACAGCACCGTCAATGATTTGGGATCCGACATGCGATGCCTAGGATATTTGGGCGGAGTTAATACTATATATTGCTTTTCAGTTATCTGATGTTTGGGTATATCAAATCTCTGGTGAGATTTCTTAGTTGCATTAAGAAACAGAAAGTCCTTCACGTGTCCAGAACTCTCTGATACAGTCGAAGGAAATGTTCTTTTTAAACGAGGCTCTGCTTTCATATAACTAAGAGTAGTTCAGCCTTGGCTTGCAAATTCTTGTATCATGGATTGCACCTTTCTTATTTAACTAATTGGCAATCCAGCCTGTAAAGGAATCGTATGGTCAAGATTTGGCAACCTACTTGTTTCACTATGTCGCTTGGAGTAGCAAGTTTTGGAAATTTGGAAATTTTAATTGGTTTGAATTTAGAAAGTGCATTTGCCTACCTAATATACTGCATTGGTAGTCACTCGTGTGCTTGCTAATCTAGAGGTCAAGGGTCTCGAGTCTGAGGACACGTTGGAAGATCGCATTTCTTACTCACGACTCGCATACGTGAGCCCCATATCTGGATGAAGCACTTCCTGGTAAGTGCTTTACCCCGGTGGTTTAAGGCTCTCTTCCTTTTACATTTCGAGTGGTCGGCTGTCTAGCGAAACTGTGGATTTTTTCTCAAAGCGTATAGAACTGTCCGGCTTTTAGATGTGCGACCACAAGTTTTCGATCTCCACAATTTCAGTTAGCGTCCTCGGGGTGGGAAGATCCATATATAAATTGCGTAGGAACAGGGCAAGGACGCTTGCCTGCGGGACTCCAGCTCTTATTCAAACCGAGTGGAGTCTTCAGCTGCGAGCAAAACTTTGATTTTCACAGAAGCCAATCTATCCCGATTCCGGAAAAAGCCTGTTCGACTTTAGCGCATATTCCATATAGTACGCCTTGTGGTGGTTTAAAACTCGGCGTACCTGTTCATTTCAGCTGTGTTCACTGAACCAGATGGTCCGACAGAAAGTCACAGTGGTCAACCAGCCTGTTTACAATAATTCTGCGGATTTGCGAATCATGATAACCTGGGTCGGCGAGTGATGCGTCCGTAATATTGAATTGAAAATAAATGTAATAAAAAGGAAAGCTCTTGTTGGTAGTCAGGAGCTACAGAATTTTCTCGGTATTATATTTAGATAGGCGGCCATCGCTAGAGTAGTGGAAGTGTACTCGCTTTGCATCCCGATGGTTGGTATTTCGGTTCCCCGCAGAGGCGCACTGGTGCATTTGCCTAGCACTGGCATCGCTAGCTCAAAGACGCTATTTGCCCAAGAAAATCTCTATTAATTCAACACACCCCAGTTCGGATTCGGCTATAAACTGAAGGTCCCTGTTCTCTTCGAACAGTTATTAATAGAGATCCCCATGCTCCGCCCAGGGGCGACTGACTAAATAGTCAGTCAGGGAAATTATTAATAGGTCGAAGTTTTTATAAATGTGTACAGAGCCACATACTATGACGTCACAGCATTCCTTTTGAAATTGATTCTACATATGTACATTTACGTTTGATATCTTGATATTTAATCAATTTCAACAACCGAAGAAAAAAAGCTCTATTCTAATTGGGTAAACTATACGTCAATGAATTGAGTGCTTGTTAGAACATAGGCAGAACATTATTTATTTAGTCGATTTTAATAATTTTAATTGTTTGTAGATCACAAGTGAAACTTTTGCGGGGTTCATCTCATACTAGCGTATTGAGTGTTATCCAACCTTCCGACCTTTCCTCTTTCTAGTAAAATTTATTTCGAGTTTGTGAAGCATTTGTGCCCGTTACACGGAACTAATTAGAACGGGAGCACTACTTCTGAGCATTAAGCTAACGAAATTGTTTAATAAAGCCTGGAGAGAAAAAGCAAACTCCTGAGACTTTGAGGCTAACATAATAGTGCCCCTTTACAAGAAAAGGCGACTCGTCAATGTGCGAAAACTATAGAGTTATCTGTCAGTCATCCACTGACTTAAAACTTTACTCAAGTAAGTGCTTGAAATGAGACTGAGAGAGCAGGCTGCCTTCCGCCCACATAGACAAACAAAAGATTTAATTTTCTGTGTGAGAACCATTTGTGAAAAATTCATCTCAAGGAACAAAAAAGCTTTTCTAGCATTTATTGACCCTAGAGCAGCTTTCGACGAAGTGAAAAGAGAATATGTCTGGAGCGCAAAAAGACAAAAACAAGTAGATGAAAAGCTAATCGAAGCCATTATATTGATATATGTATACAAGACTGGACGGCGAACTATCAGGGAGCTTCTTAATGAATACCGGCTTAAAATAGGGAGACTCCCTTCGTAATTTATCCTTTGTGGCGCTAATAGACGAAATCATTAAAGAAAGTAACAGAACAACAAAAACGAAGTTAGGGAACTTAAACATGCAGCCAGAGTTTTGTCAAGCACTTATAATGTATATGCGGATGATCATCATAGCGGACTCCGAAGAAAAGCTCCAAAATTATATCAACGAATGCGGGAGAATTCTGAAAAGCAAGGGAATGACTATTAATGCAGCAAAGACCAAAGTGATGCAGATCGCGAAAAACGAAGACCAAATCTCGAGGATGTTAATAACATATGAAGGCAGCATATTAGAGCAAGTAAGCAACACACCGAAATTGTACATCGCATTAAAAAAGCCAGTAATTCTTACTATTTGTTAAGCAACACCGTTTTTGCTAAAACAGAACTTTCGAAACAAACCAAACTGCAAATGTATAACGCAATTATTGAACCCACACTATTGTATGGATCCGAGTTTAAAAGAAGTAAGCCGCATAAACGCTGTCGAAATGAAATGGTTGCTACGTATTGCCGGTAAAACGAGACGAGATCGGTTCAGAAATGACAGAATACGAGACGACCTTTAACAACCATCGATTACCAACAGACTGGAGGCAAGACAACTAAACACATGCCGCCGAAGGAAGAAGGCCGGTACGACACCCTCGCATGTCGTATGTGGAGTAGGGTTACCAAATGGTCCGAGTGAAAAAAGCGGACATTCCACAACCGGGATCATAAACGTTGAAAACTTGTTTTTCAAAATGATCACATTCAGCATTTTGGTCTTCTCTTCGGATTTTCGAGACAATACTTTTAACTTTTAAAGGCAAAAATTTGTGTTCGAATCTGTTGCGTAAAGACTTGAGAACAGAATCAATCACATCCAAAGTTTCCAAAATGTTGTTAGATTCTTGTTCTAAAACTAACAGTTTGTCATGGAAAATTTACATATAAGAGTAGACGAAATACAAAAAACATTCAGAAAAATTGCGCACAAAGTAATTTTTTATGATTTTAGGAGGGTTCTCTTGGGAAAGAAAATATGATTTTAAACCTTCAAAAATTTTCAAAATGCGCTCAACTGCGTGTAAGAGACTCAACCACCTTGTTTTGCAGTGATTGAGCCAACAAAGTCAAAAAAATCTTTCAATACGTTCTTGTTGTTGTGTTGTTTGTACTCTTTGGCCGCTTAAAAGCGGATACATGGTAACCCTAATGTGGAGCGTATTGAAGAAATAGGGAGGAAAATTGAATTGAAGAGGATGGCGAATAATAGATTCGAATGGAGAAAATTCACTGCGGTCCCACCGACGCTGTAATGGGATTTTCTTCAAAGAAGATGAACAGATACAGAGCTGATATATTGCTTTGTAGTTAAAGAGTTTCCAAAAAATTTGCCAGCGCTTCTTATGGAGTTATTTGATGTTTGGTGATATCAAGTGAGCTACTCTGGCGAGATTTCTTAGCTGCAACAGCTGCAATACGAAATAGCAGGTATTTAACGTGTCTAGAATTCTCTGATACAATCGAAGAAAAGTTGTTTTTTAAGCGAACCTCTGCTTTCATATAACTAAAAGTACGACGACCTCTTCAAGTTGTCTTGGTAGATTTTCTATTCCAGACCGGCATGGCGAAACTCATACCTGACTGATAACTACGGATTTTTTCTAAAACGAGCAAAAACGGGCCGAAGAGATTTATTGAACATGTGGAAAGTAATACTCCACACAGGGCCGTAGAGAGAAAATCCGGGTCCGGGGGAAAAACGTACCGGCCTCTCTATTACAACTTTAGCTAGAATCACGACAGTATGACAGTAATTACACCGGGCCCCTGAGAAAACTCAGGGAGTCCCCCCATCCCTCTCCCCTCTCGACGGGCCTGACTCCACATAATACACAATTACCTTTGTTAAATATTTCTATCAAAAAGACATACACAAACCACTTGACAATACCAACAAACATGCAGTGACGTCACGCAATCCTTGTCAAAATGTATTCTACATACCTTAACCTTATATTTTTTATTCATATTTTTTCTTATAAATTATTTTGCTCCTTTTTTTTATTTATACCTCTCTGGGACTATTGTACAATGCGCAAGTTTTTACCTAGAATTTAAGAGGCTTATGAATTTAAGAGTTTGATACTTTCCCAATAAGTTTATTGTTGTTCTTTGGTAAGGGCAGAGCTGTAGCTCTAGCTAAATTCCATGAAACTCATAAAAAAAACACCAAGAAAAAGCTTTCAAAAAAAAAAAATACAAAGGTGCTTAACTTTTGGTTATTTATGAAATATGGTTTGCTTTAAGGCATTGTGACTAAGCATTAACTTGAGTGCCATACATTTAGAAATGTTTGTTCCAAAATAGATGACAATTATAGTATGTCCTAAATAGTCAATAAATATGATTAATTTCTTGTACAAACGCCTGAAGGTATGCAACAAAATATATTGACTCTTTGTGTGTATTAAAGCAAAGGCATGCGACTTTATTGCATACTTTTATGTGCTCTTGCGGCAACAAACTCAGCCACAAAGTACATACTATATATGTATATAATATACATGTGACGACACAAAACTTAATTTCCGCCTTGCTTGGCGGCACACAAATAAAGCCACTGACTCCTGTTGCGGTCTCCAAATGAACTTGGAAATGGGTGCCACAGCTGCGGCACCCTCTTTTCCGAAAGCCCCCCAAAACAAATACACAGCCAGCTCATAATGTGTACTAGTATGCCGCACAGTGTTATTTTTTTTTTAGATACATAAAAAATGGTTATCTTTAAGGTTAAATTAAAAAATTTGCTCGCACTCAAAACGAGCGTGAACGACTTTGGTTTAGTTTTTGAGCCGTCTCTCCTACGGCCATGTTGATCTTTTCTGATTTGACCTAAATTTAGATATGAGTGTCCTTAACTTATAATGTCATTGCATTACAAACATGTGTGCAAACTTTTTTCGAAAACAGACGGACAGGTATAGTCGGAAGCGAGTCCAATATATGTATTGCTATGGAAGATGGAAAAATTAAAGAATTTAGTCAAGCGGGACACTTTTTAATTGCAGGATTCCGCTTATTTATCGAAAACTGCATATTGGATTTTTAACTTTTAGACTTTTCTTTGACAAGCCATATCTTCTAAACGAATAAAATCTACACAAATTGTTTTTCGATGAAAGATAAAATTTTAAATTTAAAAAAAAAATTAAAATTTTTTAGTGAATCTAGCTCTAGTTTCTAAAATCTCAACGCATCAACGTATGACACATACGGATGTATTTATTATTATTATTAGTTCCTTGGTGTAAGTACAATACATACTTATGCGGAATATATAAAGTAAAGATCCCGCTCTTAGTAAGAGCATAGGGCGGAGACGAAGTTGTTCCATAATTGTCTGTCAAGAGCTTTTTGCCGAATTTCAGCCCATGAGCCGAACTGCTGATGCTCAGCGTGGATAGAGCGCAGCCACGTGACTCGTAGGCGATCAGGCCTACGTGACCCTTGGGGATTCCACTCGAAGGCCATTTTCGCAATGTCGGTGTTGTCTTTCCGGAGTGTATGTCCAATCCAACGCCACTTCCTACTTTTTACCTCTAGTTCTACTGGAACATTTTCGGATATGGTGAGAAGTTCGGCATTTGAAATTACTCGTGGCCAGAAAATATTAAGTATACGTCAAAGACATTTATTAATAAATACTTGTAGTATCTGTTGAATGCGTTCCGTAACATTCCACGTCTCTGAGCCATATAGAAGGATTGCTTTGATACTTGTGTTGGAACATTTTTAACTTGGTGCGGCGCGGGATGTAGTTTGAGGTCCAGATTTTCTCATTTTGTAAAATGCATGACGGGCTTTGCCAATGCGAGCTAAAACATCGTCGTCGTCCCCTCCCTCCTTTGTGACGATGCTGCCGAGATAGCAAAAACTTTCAACGTCATTGATAGTTCTTGAACTGTTGTCTATTTCTATAACGAGCGGCGAGGTGTACGTATGTACATATGTAGAGACTCGGTATTTATGCGAATATAGAATTACATAGATTCTTCCTTCCTACGGTCTGCAACAAGACTTTTGACGAACTAAATATGACCTCTACTCCATGAGCAAGAAAAGTAAAATTAAAACCCAAAAGCTTCCAGGTTGCCACACCCTTAGAATATATTACCTTTGTAATGTTTCTATCAGCCCCGACGAGTTTTGAGCAATTTCCTTTAATAGTATTTGGTCAAAATTAATTGCCAGCAGTTGCCAGAATTCGGGCTCAGTTGGCTTTAAATGAAATTGTGGGCCGGCATTTTAAAGTAATTGCGAAGCAATTGTTTTTAAACACTTCAACATTAAGTTTAATATATTTCAACGCGATGCTTTATTAATTGCACGCAGTGTTAATGACCTTGACGCAGAATGTTTGCTTTTTCAAATCCACTCAGTATATTAAAACTGTTTTTGGCTGAATAATTTTGTTGCCAAGTTTATACGCTACAATAAATGCTAAATCAGTAGGGAAGAATCTCGACTGTTGGTATAACTCCCACCTAATTTGCCCAAAGATTTAAAATCAGCTGTTGAAAACGGTTTGAACGAGGTTGTAAAATAGGGGTTTGATGATGTCGATTGGATCTCTTCTTAGCACGTGCCCAGCCCAGCCCCATATCCTTTTCAGGATTTCCAGGCGCATCGATATTTGGTTGCAGCAAGTCCACAGATCAGTATTAGAGATCGTATTAGGCCATAAAATTCTCAAGATTTTTCGACGACAACGATTGACGAAAACTTGCAGCGTTTGGAGGTCAGAGGCTGCAAGGTTCCAGGTTTCGCAGCCATACAAAAGAGTGGTCTTTACGTTGGAGTTAAATATTTTTATTTTTGTGCGTCGTGTGATGATCGTGGAGTTCCACATTGCATTTAGAACACCAAACGCTTACTTCGCTTTTTTTGTACGGATTTCGATGTCTTCTCTTGAGCCACCAATAGCAGATATAATGCTCCCCAATTAGCAAAAGGAGTCCATGTCTTCGAACTCTTAGTTATTGATATTGTTTTAATTTTTTTGACATGTCTGCAAAAGTGTGAGCCATGAGACAAATATCGTCAGCGTAATCAAGATCTTCGAGCCGTCCATTCAGTCCCTAAGTTATTCCTTTAGTTAGACTATCGAATGCTTTTTGGAAGTCGATGAAGATAAGGTAGACAGGATATCGCCATTCTACCGACTGCTCTACTATTACTCTAAGGCTGTTGACGTGGTCAGATCGAAATCCTGCTTGTTCCGTTCGATGACTTGTCTTCAGAGCGCTCCATATGCGGATGTTAATTATTTGTTCACCATGCTTAGAAGCGTGACTCCACGTCATTTTTTACATTCTGACAGTTCACCTTTTGATGATGGCATCTTCCTTTAACTCTTCAGGTAGCTCTACTTTAAATGTCCTTTAACCTTTGTTTTATAACTAAGTGTTTATTACTTATTTTAGGGAATAAATTTTAGAAAAAAAACCTATACTGCGTAGGATAAAAACTTAAAACTACTTATAGGTAAGTTGCCACCCCATAGCTTTTTTGTCTTTGACATTGAATACACATATCATCGACCTAAGTACAAAAATTAAAAAAAAAAAGAAAGAGCTATAATCCTCAATAAGCAAATCGTTTGAAATTTATAAAAATAAGCATTTCACAGACAATTTTCCAAAGAGCTGAAAACTTTTAAGGCTTTTAAGTTGTCACACCTGCAAAAATCGCTGAAAATTTGAGAAAACTGAAATAAAAACGCATGATTGCTAAAATTTATGAAAATTTATTGACTATAAAATTAACTAAGCATTAAATTGAATTTAAAAAAACAAGAAAAATTTAACTTTCCCGAGAAGTCAAAATTGTGGTTTTTTGTGATCGGTTTTTCTTGGTCGCCATACTAAAAATTAATTGCTATGGAAAAAATATATCCGAAAATGGCAGAAAAATGCTCTAAAAACAATTCAAATTAGTTTCTATGACAATTCCACACAATAAAAAAGTCATATAAATAACATAGTAATGGAAAAAATTGAAAATAGATGTGTCCCAACTTACAAGTTAAAAAGTGTCCCAACTTACATTTTTGAAGCCATTTTGGAATGCATTGAAAAAAAATTTGTCTATTCACTGCATGTTCGAAAATTACTTTGGATTATGAAAATTCATTAAATTTCCGTTCCAACATATATATTTACATTGATTTTTCACTTTGATTTGATTAGTTTTTTATGTTCCGATTTGTTTAAAAACAATTTATATATATTTTTCTTTTTACTTTTTTCTTTCTACTGAATTTTATTAAACCATTTCTTTTTAGTTCTAAAAAAATGTATAATTTTTCGAAGATATTTGGAAGATTTTCCTTAAATTTGTCAAAGTTTATTAAAATCGATTGACTATATCATACAGCATCCATAGGACCGATCGATCAAAAAACGTTTCTTTGCAAAATTCGTTTGTATTTCGTTTGATTAAAAAGATGTTTTCAAATTTGGCGTTTTTTAAAGTTCCCAAGCAATATACCAAATTCTATTAAAATCGGCTAGGTATATATCATATAGCCCCCAACCGATCGATCCAAGAAATATTATAAAGTTCCTAAGCACTTTAATTTTATCAAAATCTATTGATTATAACATACAGCCGTTTTGGTGCAAAAATAGATCGGGTTTCTTTATGAAGATATTATAATCAAACTTGGCAATCCAAAATATTTTGATTGCAAGATGATAAAAATCAAAGTCGTTCGCGCCCGATTATAACGTAGGTCGTCTGTATTTATGGAATTATTGTAGATGGAGTACAAAAAAATAATATAAAAAATTTGGTACAGTCGAGGCGGTGCCCGACAGTGGAATACCCTGTACCTTTTGTCTCGAAAAAATTGTTCCTGCATATTCCTTCTAAGAACTTTCCAATTGGAATTTATTTTTTATGGTGAAATTCGATATTTATACATATAAGTGGTACATCACCTTCCTGTAGTTTGTAAGTTTTATTTTGAAACCTTTTTTTTAAATCAAGTTTTTTTTTCTCCTGTTTCCCTTGTTCACTTGAATATTATAGGTACTATTATTAAAATGTATGTACATAATTTAGAACAAAATATTAATGTTTCAGTTGCATAGGTTTTATACCTCGACTCTGTTTATACTAAATTAAGTTAGCTTTAAGCATTATAATAATATAAAGGAAATAAAGCACAATTAAATAAATAAATAAATAAAATACCTATAAGTTCCCTAAATTTTTACCGATTTTGATGAAACTCGAATGTTACGTCAAAGAAGTTATTTAAAGTATATGAGGTAAGTTTCAAGTTGGTATGTTGAGGGGTGTGGGAGAAAACACGGCAAATCGATTGCGGGAGGTGGGGGACCGCATCAATAAAATTTGGATGTGGATTTGTTCATTAGAGCCACATGAATCAGCTTACCAAAAATTGTGATTCTAAGTCACTTGTAACCATAATTACGAAAAGTCAAATATTGACGCAGTTTATAGGCAAGGGTGGTGAAATTTGTACATTTTTGACTAAAACTTTTGCTGTATTTGTCCGATTTTATTTATTTATTATTATTTTATTTTTTACACACAGATGCATGTAGCCACAACGCATCGCTCTGTTAAATTTCAGATGAATATATTAAACGGTGTGGGTAAAAACCGCGAAACTCTATTACGGGGGAACGGGGGAAGATAATCTTCTCAGGAAATATGCGCACCAGCTGGTAAAGTTTCGTGTCTCTAGCTCTAATAGTCTCCGAGATCTAGGCGTTCATACGGACGGACGGACGGACATGGCTCAATCGCTACCCGTGGTTATGATAAGTATTTTGGTATAAAGGACTTGGGGTCTGCCACGCCTCCTTCTGTCCGTTACATACATTGCACAAATCTAGTATACCCTTTGTACCTATAGGTACAGGGTATAAAAATATACCGAAAATTTATAAATTCGCTTATTAAAATGTTGTACTTTCTTCAAAAAATTTGTAATTTTGCTCAGAGTGCATTTTACTGGTATTTAAGCATCATGGCTGTTATGGATTCCCGATTCCGATCCTAATTTGCCGTTTTTAAAATGCAGTTTGCCCCAATTTATCCCAGATTCAGTCCTATTTCTGATCAATAAATAAAAATAATAAAACATGAAACTGAAAATTTAATATAACAAAATGTACATCCAAACATCATAAATTTAATATTTTTAAACAAATCCAATATCTCTCAATCGCTCTTATTCCTCTCGCAGATATCTCTTTAAAGAATTTTTTTTAATTTTATAGGATCGCTTTACCATCTCTAAATGGCCATTTTTAACGCCCAACTTCAGTGTTTTTTTTAAATTTCTTCGAAAACGAGCATCATCTTTCGGCTTTGGGGCATGTTCTACCAAATATTTAAAAATCATCATCGCCGAAGAGCCGTTACGATTATCCAGAGTATTAATGGCTGTCAACACTTGTAAAAGCGATTTTGTTGGCTTAGGCGGCTTTTTATTTTTTTCAGCACCTTTGCTAGCTCCGTAGCCATTAGGCGAAGTTGGTGAATTGGAAACTCGTGCTGCAGCTGGAGCTTCGAGATCTTGTTGGGCCACCAAACCCATGATCTTGCATCTCTTCTTGTCGGATACTTCACAGTTGCATAAACAGTTTTCGCAAAACAAACGAACTTTTGCTTTATTTGCCTTCATCTTTTTAATGGCTTTTGCTTGGCGCTTGGCCAGCTCAGATATTTTGAAAGATCTTTTCTTTTGTTTCAAGTGGCCATCGGATAGTCCCTTTTTCAGCGTTTTCGTCATGTGTCTTCTAAAACGACGCTCGTTTTTCGGCTTGCGACCATTTTCTTTCAGATATTTAACAATCGCTATCACTGAGGAACCCTTGCGATTGCCTAGTGCATTAATCGCAGTCATGGCTTCTGCTAGAGATTTGGTTGGTTTTGGTGGCTTCATATCTTTTTTAACCTTGTCGGCTCCACAGGCATCATGAGGTGGAATTGTTAGATTGGAGTCATTGTTTATTGAAGCCGTTGCGGTTGGAAACGGTTTTGGATTAATCAAAACGTCTTCGCTATTACAGTTTGTTTGCGATTGAGTTTGGCATTCGTTTACAGAGTTTTGTAAATTGCTATCAACTGTTCCCATCTGTTTAATCCCGCTTACCGATGGAAGGACTGCTGAGGCGTCGAGCTCACCTTGTTCTAGCGAACCCATGATCCCAAGCCTAATCTTGTTCGATTCTTGACAATTGTATAAAGTATTAAAGTATATTAAAGTAGCATTGGAATCTGAGGAAACTTCTTCAATAGAATTTGATTGGGATTGATTTTGGCATTCTTCTATAGACTCTTGGAAATTGTCCTCAACTGCGTTTCTTCCCATCTGCTCAATTTCACATAACGATGTATTATCAGCTGAGGCGACGAGCTCTCCTTGATCGAGCGAACCCATGATCCCAAGCCCAATCCCGTTTGTTTCTTGGCAATTCGACATCATCGCATTCTCATTTGAAGTGGTCGCATGGGGCACTGCGTTTGAATAAGGATTAAGATTTGTTGAGGCCTCTTCACTAGTGTTCGATTTTGATTGGTTTTGGCATTCTTCCTCATACTCTGGTAAATTGTCCTCAACAGCGTTTCTTCCCATCTGCTCGTTATCGCTTACTTGGGAGTGCTCAGTATGGTTTGGTATTTCATCTTGTATATTATTCCAATCCATTTTGTTTATAATTTCTTACACAAGTCTGTTTATATATTTTTTATGTATAACGTCTGATTATGTTTTCGTACAAATACGTTCTGATTTTAAGTAAATTATTGTTAGCCTATAATGCTGGAAGTAAACGGCAGAGGCTACTAAGGCATTCAAAAAAAAATTTCGATACCTACAACTTGTAGGCTACAAGTATTTTCATCATACGCTTTAGTAGCCTCTGCCATTTGGGACATTTTTTTTTATATGAAGTTTTGCGATTCCGTGCGAAATATTTCGTCCCATTTGGTATATTTTTATTTATATGAAGTTTTGCGATTCCGTGCGAAATATTTGGTACTGCGTAGACCCTTTAACCTAATAAAAAAAAAAGGATGTCGAAGTCGAAAGTGACCAAGTTTGATTAAGTCGTTTCTGAAGTCGGTGTATGATATAGACACACTACTCTTAGTAAATTGATTGCTGGAAATTTAGTTTAACAAAAAGTTTCCATAGACAATATGTTGACAGGGGTAGAGGGAGATCATACTAGCTCACTGGCATTTTTTTTCGGATATGTTTTGAAAACGAATGTTTGGTGCTCCCAATTCCAGCAAAACGAATTTTTCTTGTGGTTTGAAAAGGAATGTTTTGTTGCAAGAGGAATTAAAACGAATCGCCAAAATAGGTTTAAAAAAGCACGAATTTTATACTGAAATAATTTATTTAATATTCTTTGATATTCTTAGATTCTAGCAATATTTTTATGAAAATAAAATGTAAACATTTACTCATGAAAAGGTGCAGAGCTGCGGCAACCATGTCAGCTGATTTGAATCAAACAATTTCGCGCCAACACAACAGGAGAATTTATCGAAAAAAACTGGGAAATTTACGAATTTATCGAAAATAAAAAGGAAAGTTATCGACACAAAATTCATTTTCCGGAGAAAGCAAAAACGAACCCGAATGAAACAGTTCGTTTTGGTTTTTTCGTTTTCTGGAGCACGGCTGAATATAATTTTTCGGGATATAGGAGTGCGTAGTTTTTCAATAGTTGGGCTTTAATTTGTATACCCTGTACCTTAAGGGTACATTAAGTTTGCAAGCCAAAAATGTATATAAGCCCCAAAATTACCTACGGTATGAACAGGGTGACTAAAGAGCTCGATTTACCCAAGTCTGTCTGTATGAACGCCTAGATCTCAGAGATGGTAAGAGCTAGAGCAACCAAATTTTAATATAAGATACCTTATTATGCCACCGGAAAATGTTTTTTTTTATAACGGCTTTATTATTTGGTGGTTGAAGGTCCAATAAAGTAAAATTGGTTCGAAATTTGGTCACAAGAGCTTGAAGAGCCTGCTCAGGAGTTCGATAATAAAATTCAATAATTTGTAAACGTTGTTCGGGCGTAAGTCTTTCCATGATGAAATAGCAATGCTAACTGAGTATTTTTGACTTTGACATATGTCATGAATCACGCGTGAGCTGTCAGAACAATCAGATTGAAAAACCAAACAGCAAAAAAATCACCCTTTATTATATTGTTCCCATATGATTTTTGGTGTCGAAACGAAAAATTTTGATTGATTTAAGCATCCGAAAGTATCGACCTAAACGTAAATAGTGTTTTGTTATAGCTACTTCACTTCAAAAAAACGTCTGGAGCTTTCTGATATTTTGCTATCTTCGAGAAAAACTTTAAGAAGAATAAATGTTTTTTTCTGACCTATTTCCTGTCCGAACCCATAAAAAGCATTTGCTCCCATAACCTGACTGCCAACGCCCTTGCAAGTAAATATGTGACGTCACATTCTTTAAAGTTTTTACGGTTCCAAAGCTCAGTAAGCTATGGATGCAGGGTATTAGATATTCCAAATTATTTGACGAAGCATTACAAAGGCACTACCTCTATTGCTTAGAAAAAACAAACTGGAGCTACAAACTCGCAAGTGATCGACATTCAGTTGCACTCGACTCCCATTAAAAAATCATATACCTAATTACCTCACATTTCCAGCGTTTTAAACATCGAACGTTTTCAAGATAGTCATCAACTCCACAGAAACTGGTCAACAAAAAATGTATATGCTAACCATCACTTGAAGTGCGATTGAAATGTCAAATTGGTTAAAAAAAAGAGTCAAGGAAGTGCTACAAGTCGCTTGAATGAATTAATGACACATCAACATGGACGTCGGGGTGCTACAAAAAGGAGTCGTAGACATAGAGGTATGCGGAGATGACGCAGTAGCTCTGTTGCTGCTTATTATGTTCAATTAGACATTGTGGAATTTTGCGAGTATTCTATGGCTGTATGGCGTTTGGAAGGCCATCTGATTGATGTTGTAATTGTTGGTTGCCTCAACGATTGGCAGGTTGCTGCTTGTTTTTGTGGCATTCATATGGAAAACGAGTTCATGAATGCTTGGTATGTGCTAAAGATAAATGTCAAAAAAAGTAAGTTGTTGCATGCAAGTGATCACTGATCTATCTGTTGCAAATAAAGTAACCATAAGACAAATAAGTTGGCAGTATTAACAAAATTCAAACTAAAAGAGTTGGCAGTTCTTGGCAGTAAAACTCTTGAAAATAGACTAAGTAAATGACGAATACACACTGGTCCCAAATTCAAATTTTTTGGCAGAAAGTCCTATTTTTCTTATGATGATTTTATCAAAGACTCTAACATGTATTAATAGCATATATCGCAGTCCACCTAGAAATGATAAAAGTTTGATTTACAGCGAAGTCCTGCGTGTTTGCCAAGCCCTGAAAGTAAGCTGTTTATGAAGTTCAGCATTTGTCATTCTATACGATGAAATTAAAAACTGATGTCAAAAAAAAATATTTATGTCAAACTTTCAGAACTCGCGTTGCTGAGTGTGGGATAAAGAAAGCCAAATAAATTGCGAAGGGTGGGAAACTCTATCGACAAAACGTCGATTTTCAACAATAGTTATATACATATGTATATAGTTGAATTTTCTAGCAGTTTATAGACAAAGGGGGTTGAAATTGGTACGTTTTCGACTATAACAATTTTATTGCATTTATTCGACTTCCTTCATTTTAGATACACAGGTACCAACAAGATGTACATTTAGCTCTCAGGCCTAAAATATACTTAGTAGCAGAAGACTTAAAAAATTTCATCTGTTTTTTGTGTATCTAACTCTTTAGGTATTCAAAACATGCTGATTGTTTTTATTCGATCTGCCAAGCCTTCCTTACTTAAAACTTCAAAATGTAGTAGGTATGACTAAATAATTTTCATGTAGCGCGTTTCGCACTTCACGTACGCCTTCTGGTACTCGCTTTCCGGGATCCTCTACAAAGAAAACAATCGACGTCAGAGCTCCGAATTTTCTTGGAAATTTGCACAGAATACACTTTTTGTTCCCTTAGTGCTCTTGGCACAAACTTGCAGCACACCTTTCGCATGACCAAATCTTCGGTAACAATTTC
This sequence comes from Chymomyza fuscimana, assembly GCA_949987675.1. Classification (NCBI taxonomy): domain Eukaryota; kingdom Metazoa; phylum Arthropoda; class Insecta; order Diptera; family Drosophilidae; genus Chymomyza; species Chymomyza fuscimana. The sequence goes on along the minus strand of OX465088.1, from coordinate 53,830,022 downwards.
TTGGACGTTACAGTAAGAAATTTTTGATTCATCAACAATCAGACGAATGTTTGTGCGACGGTCGGAGTCCGGCGCGCTTTTACTTTGGCCACATTTTCGTCAATGCTTGTATTCTTGATGAGCTCTCGGCCCTCCCGAAAATCATTGCGAGGGTCCGATTGCGACGAAACTCCTTAACATTGGCTCAGGGAAATCGACGTGCTTATTCTACGGCTGGAAACAATATCGTGCTCTTCGGAAGGCTCCTCACTACCACGCCAAGGTTTGACCGCCCTTCTCGATACATAATTCAGTCCTTCCACTTTTTGATCCTGTTCTTTTTTGATGATACATCGAGAACGAATTGACAAATTTCCATGAATTTTGACGGGGTATACACCTTATTTATAAAATTTAAAAATGATAAGTAGCAGATGATAACTTTAAAACATATTTGCAAAAAATGGAAATAATATGAGGCTCTCTTTTCTGTAAGCTGCAACAATATTCCACTTTGTTTTTTATTTATAAAAAAGCTATAGTATATAGAGCCACGTGAGCCTTAATAACAAGAAAATGTCATTTTTGAATTATCCCCATAGACTCGTGAATTATTTTCGAGAGAAAAATAATGGCCGGTGGTGATCTACTGGCCCTAAGTGTACCCCAGTAGCGAATTTATGGAGAGGGACTTCGGGCTTAAATCTCAGTCCGTCCGCCTGTCTGCCTGTATTGCCGATAAGCATTTCTTAACCCAAAATATTGAAACTTTCCCCAGACGTTCCTTTTTTGAGAAACAATTTGGGGATAGTTGGGAACTTCGTGGGTTATTGGCAAAAGGAGAGAAGACCCACTAATAACAGCTAAAAGTCACCAAAATTGTTATGTAGATTCATAAAGGTTATAATTGGAAAAATCTTTCTACTATTTAACATAGCCCATCAAACCCAATAAAGTTATTTGTTGTAAATCGGTTGGGAACTTCCTTAGATATAGCTAAAAAGTTAGAAATTGGATTGATTTAAATTGAAAAGTGAATGACATTATAAATTGAAAAAGCCCCTATAATCCTATAACCGCCACTGCCTTTCATAAAAATCATATTTTATTTTTATAATAATTATCCAAATGACGCACTCAGAGCAGGGTGGAGTGGTAAGTGAGCCTTCATAAGTCCAATAGGTATGCCCATTGGGTAGTAGCTTGCCAGGATCGCAGCCCTTTGGCAGTGTACGCGATCACCCTTGTGCTACACAAAGTGCAACAGACTGGTAACTTTCTCCAATTCAGGTTGGTGAATGCCAGTGACATTTAGGAAAACAGCCAGCACCGCCAAGCCATCGGGCGCTGCAGCTGCCTCGTTAAAGGACTTGTACTTGCTGGAGTTCCAGTGCACCAAGTGTAGTTCTCCAGCATAGGACTTGCCGTCGACGGTATGCTCGGAGCCTTTGGAGTCTGTGCAGCCCCAATGACAATGGAACTGTTCGAGCTTGAAGATTTAATCGTCCAGTGGACCGCCGGCTAACTCGGATTCGGCACCATTAACATCCACGCGCCAGCAGTAGTCTGAATTGATGCGTTTTGCGTTACCAAAAGATTTGGATATTAATATTATTTACTGAGCTTACCTGGATTGACCCTTCTCTTTGTATGCTCAGGTATATACTTCCACTTGAGTGGTAATACATTCAAATCACTGCCCTTCTTGGCGCTCGAGGGTGTAATGTCTACTGGCGACTGACGACGGCCAGATGCTTGCGGATAGTTCTTGGCCCAGTGTGCGGGTCCTGCAGTGAAGAAGATAAAAGATTAGTATACTGCTCTAAATTGGCTTACAATAAAAAGGTGCTAGAATTAAGAAGAGCTACAGGCCTGTTCCGTGTCTGATAATTAGTTTAAGTACAAAATGCCTGCTGCATTAGAAAATTTTCGGTAACCCGTGACAAAACTAAAGAAAGTTTAAAATATTAGATGATGATGTCACGCCTAATATGGGTCAAGTAAGAATAGATAGATCCTTTTTAAAATTAAAAAATATTTGGCCAAAAACGAGCTATTGTCAATGCTCAACTTGTATGCAACAGCCTGTTAAAAATGCATAACACGAGCTATCTATCGTCAATGCTCAACTTGTATGCACAAATTTTTCATTCATAGTTAAATTTTGTAAAGTTTAAAAAGAAAAATGCTTTTTATTCTACAAAATTTGTGGGTATTTTGTTGTTAATACTTATTTCGAATATATCATTCATGAATATAGGGCATTTAATTTAAAAAACTTACAGCTTAAAAACTTAAATCATTAACAGCAAAAAATTTAAATTATGCAGCTAGCGCCATCTACCGTTTATTGTAACAAGAACAGCTGTTCAGCGCACATTACAGCGAGTTGGCAGCGTTGCTCTGTTGGCAGCTAGCTGCATCCCACTCGCTCGCATTTTGATTTTGCACGCTATGCTGCTCGCACGCTGTTGTTGTTAACAGCGCACTGTACAAAGCCTGTCTGCTCTTTTGTTGTTGTTTTTTGTCGTCAAAAATATTTCAAAGCGTGCGGTTGGCTTGTCGCGACGCGGCGTGTAAAATCGAAAAAGAAAAAATTAGAAAATAAAATGAAATTTGCGCAAAATTGTGTTAAAACATAATAACAAAACGCAACGCGACGCAGTCGTGTGTGTGCATAAAAGGTGTGTGAAGCTAAAGCAGCATAAATAAAGCATAAGCGAAAAGCAAGTGCAACGAAAACAAGTGTAACATACAACATACAACAAAAATATAAAAAAAAAATAAATACATGTAATGCGGCTGCTGTGTGTTTGTGTGTGTGCGCGTCACCTAAATAAGCAGCACGAATAAAAAAAAAAAAAAAATACCAATAGGAATTGGCAGCAAGAGCAACAACATAAAAACAAAAAAATTTATGTTGGCGAAAATTTTTTGTTGCTTTTGTTGTTGTTGCTGCCGCTGCAAGTGGCTTGGCCCAAAATCAGCTGCTCGCATGCCCCTGTGTGTGTGTGTGTGTGTGCGAATGTGCGCGTGCTTATGTGTGTGTGTGCGTAAATAAAGTATTTATAAATAAATAATTGTAATTATTAAACTAAGCTTTGCCTACTTCAGCTGCTTCCACTTCTGCTCAAGTTCTTCGTCTTATCTTTACGAGAATTAAAAAAAAACTAGTTTTGTATCTTGTTGCGACGTCCGTTGGTCCAGTCCACGCCTTTTGTGTTTTTAATCGCACATTTGACGCCCGGTTTCATTCATAGAGAGCAACGCGCACAAGCACACACATGCATATGCATGTATGTAAATACAGTGAATCAAAAAAGTCTTTGAATTTATTTGCACTTACAAAACTTATTAGTATTGCCTTTCAGAAAAGTAGTTTTTCGAAATATTTACAAAAAAAAAGTTCTTAGTTTAAGGTGCAATATAATAGAAAGAAAGTTACCTGATTTTATAAAAAAAAATGCCAGAGGAGGTTTTTTGTACAACTAATATTTCGTTTGTCATGCCTTCTTTTGAGTACGACGGACTTCGAAGGCACTGTAACAACAGAGGCACTGTTTCGACCATGATGCTGATTTTTCCTGGTTCGCACACAGAAAGCGGAGTTGAACTGTGCCGACGCATATTTTAATAATATAATAAATTAAATTTAGTTCTTCCCTTGGAAGTATTTTTTACAATTACTTCACTTCTATATAAAGTATTATGAATAGTTACGCATTAGTGTGTGGATTTTGTTGCATTATGCTGGATAATGTTAATAACAAGTTTATTTTTTTTGACAAAAAAATAAATAAATTTATATAGAAAACATGTTTTCAAATTTAGTGCAATGAGTTCTTCTCTAGGATGCCTATTTTAAAATACAATTTCGGTTTCACTTTACTTGTTTTTTCATTCAAAATAAAAAGTCTTTTTGTGTAAATTAATTTAAATCCTAGTTTTAAATAGTATGTTAGAAATATCTTAAAACATTTAGTGAAATATAATAAGAGTTAGAGTTTTTTTTGTTCGACAAATACTATACGTCGTTTTAAATTGTAGTTCTAAGCAACTCAGCGCTCTGTTTAAAAAAGAGTTTAGTTATAAATCTAATCGAGTGTTTGTCTGTTCTGTGAGAGCCCTAGTCTAGTGAAGGATTCATGTCCGGCGGTTATGCAGTGCATTTCAATTGTTTTCAGTGGCAATCCCGCACAAGCTTTGATCAATTTTACGGGAACCTATCTTGTTACTATAAAAATGTTTATGCAAGACGGATCGTAAAATTTTCTTAAAGATTCTCATGCAATTTTTAATTAATCAAAATTAAATTATTTAATTCATAATTTAATTTTGCTGAAAACTACTGCTAATATTTATTGCTTAAGGAAGGCGCTCTCGAATACGTAAGCAATAGTCTGTCCCAAGATTTTTTGACTCACTGTACATGCAAAAATATGTACTCGTCGTATATACGATAATAAGCACATGCAGCAGCGTTTCAGTTTCTTTTAATTTATATTTTTCTTCATCTTGCAACCTCTCGTCCACCCCTATACTAATGCAAAACACATAAGTAATAAGAGTCAAACCAAAATAATCAAAATTGAAAAGAAACGCGTTATAAAATTGGAGCTCTCACAACAACAACAGCAACAGCAACTTGTGTGCGTGTGATGTAAGTTTTAATATAAAAATTTTGTTTATTATAACATATTTGTGCAACATAGGCGTAGATAATTTTTTACGATGGGGGTACAGTTGTACTATAGTTAATTAAAAAAATCTTGCGACAAAAGCGTTGAATGCTTTCGTTGATCATTTGATTGATTGAGGTTGTGATTTACAGTCGAAACAGAAATTAATCACACACCGATTCTTCACTGTCGTGAAGAAGTTTAAAAAATAATTAATAATAATATTAATAAATACCTAATAATAATTAGGTTTTAAAATAAAAACACGACAGCCCTTGTTTATTAAGAAAAAACTGAAAAAAATATATATTTTACGTTCAAAAATTACACAGCCACACAATAAATGTATTCTTATGCGCTGTATCCGAATCCGCTTTCAGAATTGGCCCAACAGGTCTTGGCTCTATCCTTACCTTAAAAAACATCGAAATATTACAGAAATATTCGAGAAAACTGATTTATTGCTTCCAATTTTCATAATTAATCGGACACTTTTTAAATCATCATCATCATTTTAGTATATAAAAGGGGTTACGCGTTTTTATTGCTTGATATGAACGAATTCTCATATTTTTCACAAAAAAATTGATCTCTATGACGCCAAGCTCCTTCTGCTCCATAGCTATTGTTGTTATATACTACCAGTTCAGGCCAATTTTGTATCGAATGCATTATCAGCAAAGCCTTGAAATTATGCTTTTCTTTTGGCTAAACGATAAATTTTATGCGTAATATGCGTAAAAACTTTGTTAACGAGCCGTTAAATGCAACCTCTAGGTAATCCTTTATATAAGATGGAATCGAACGCTTTTCTGAAATCCTCAAATGCTGCGTCAGTTTTGCAACCAAATTTTAAACAGTTCGATGAGACTTTGTATTCATTTATAAGTCATCGGCGAAACAATGCTGATAAGGTTATATTAATGACCAAATCAAACAATTTTATCAGTAGTTGTATTCTTAATAAGTTTGAAAATGCTGCATTTGTTCAACATTCCACGGTATTTAGGTTAGGTTAGGGCGGCAGTCGGGACCTAACGTCCCAACTCACTTAGGCCAGAGAATTGGCCCGTTGTGATACCGCTGGGTGGGCCTTACACCACCCTTCCCCCATTCAGGAGGTCCCCTATATGTTCCAAAATCACGCCCATCCGGCGGCTTTAATAAACCTCGAGAGGCTTCTTGGACTCTTCCACGGTATTTAAACGGTCGTTTCTTTGGAATGGAATAATAAACGAATGTAATTTGTTAAAGGGTATTGATAAGGTCTAAGAACAAAATTTTAAAACGATGGAAAGAATTTCTCTGGCCTATATAAAATACCTACGTAAATATCGAATTTGCATCGAAATTTGGTAGTTTAATTAGCAGCGAGGTTGAAACAATTTTCGCGTTGGCGTGATGTTACGCTTATACGACAAAGTACGACAAAAATAAGAAGGCTTGAGTTTATAAAATGACAACAATCGGTTTATTAATTATTTATTAACAGATACAAGCAAAAATACTCATGGCGTTATATTACAAAAAATTGAATTGGTCCTTGACTTGGATTACAGAATCGGAATTGGGCAAGTCTTTTGGTATAAAACTTATTTAAGTTTGATATTAGTTGTGTGGAAAATTTGAAACCTTATATTTCTATATATGTATTTGCAAAAAAGTCTTTTCAGGCTTTCAGAGCAGGAATTTGAAACCCCTTCAGACCCTTTAACTACGCCACTGTTGTAGACAATTTTATTTAGTTGCTTTTGCGGCTTTCCTCGGTCTGCCTTTTTTGCTTTTTGACCAGCTTTATTATGCTCGCTCTTTATCGCATCCAAAAATTCATTCATTGTTGCTGCCATTCCCTGATTCGCCCATGATTTGTCGTTTTTGGTTTTTTTTTGTATGTGTTGATTTTTGTCTATTTCCGGATCTAAAGAAAAAAAATGTATTATAAAATACGTTGTCTTGCAGTTTTTGAAAAAATATTTTCAGTCAACTTTCATTTTTTTAAAAATATTATAACAAGAAAAAAATCAAACGTTTTGAGTGGGTGAGGCTAATGAGTTAAAGAGCTGCACTCTTTAGCTCTTTTTAAAATCTCTAATGATGTTTCATGTGGTTTTGCTCATTTCTTACTTGACTGTGGTTTTTTTTTTTGAGTGTTTCTGGTGTGCGATGCGTGTAAGAGAGCAATTTCCTTACTAATTACAAGCATGTTGTTGCAGCTGCAGTTCTAAAGATTTATAGCGCACTTTATCAAATTAACGATTAGCTGACTTTGACTTGATTAGCTTATTTATAAGTTTTTGATTATTTTTGAAATATTTCTGTTTTGGACTTCATTTATGATATCACTTTATGGATAAACAACGCTCAACTACTTTAACTACACTTTACAAGTGTGGGAATCAGTCGAGTTAGCATTTATTATGCACTGTTCCATGTCTCGTTAAGTTTTGCAACACTTGCAACTATTTCTTATGCCTTTTCGTCACTTTGGTGGTGACTCGTGACTTACCCATTATACTCTATTCGGAGGTGCTATGGCAATGAAGAGCAGCTAGAATACTTGGGACTATGACGTCTACTCAATCTAACACTTATCGATTTTTAATAAATTTTTATCTTCTAGAGTTCAATCATTGTTTAAGGCAAACAAATCGAAAAACATTAGAAAAAAAAACACACACTCTCCTGCACTTGAATAGGTACAAGGTTTTTAATCATTGTGTTTGGTAAAGGCAATTTGTCGGGTGCTCTAATTAGCAAATTTTGGTAACTGTTTGGGATAAACTACTAACGTCAACTGTTTCATTTTGGTTTCTTCTGTATATTTCCATTATGAAAGGTAAAACAAATAAAAAAACAAAGGCTATACAAACTCTTGAAAGAGTAGACTTTCTTGAATGTCGTTTTATCTAAGGAAAACAACCAAATCGCTTTGTGAGACCTTCAGATTTTTTTTCAACTCGCGGAAAAAACTTAAGCATAATAAATGTTTTTTTTTTTTTTTTAAATCGAAGGAAACTCACGCCCTTCAGGGGACAGGCCAGCCAGTGGACTTAAAATTTAAGAATTACACATTTAAATTCTTAGGAAAACTTATCATACCAGTTCTGATTTGACACTTCCAACAAAAATTTAAAACGATTTTTTGTATGTTGTTTATCGTCAGTTAAAGTCCTTTCGAAAAATATCAATACTGATTATTCGCATGGTGATTTATAATGATTCTCGACAAGGATTTTTAAGGCAGGAATGCTCCTATTTTGACTTTTAGTGATGAAGACCTTGCTTAAACATTCTTAAAAGTTGGTACAATGATTTAAGTAGTGGCTCCAGGACGAATTCGGTAAAGCCAATTCGGTAAACCAAACGGTTGTTGTGTCAGAAAAAAGTGGTTCTATCGAATCCCTATAGAAAATGTAACTATCGTGAATCTGTAGTTTTTCTTGCATTAGTGTGACCATGTCAAAACGTTTTTCTCTATTGAATTCTTAAAAGTTTACAATGTATATGAATCTATCATCATCTATAGACCTTAGTGCTGTTCCGCAAGGTGCCAATCCGTCCCGGAAGATGGTTTGTTTTTTACATCAATCACATACGTCAGCTTACAGAGCATAGTTTTTGAACACTCTAAAAATTTTACGAATGGTTCATCCGCCCTACAACTTTGAATTTGGGCTAAATCACTTTGTTTGATATTATTTTATTATTATTATTATTTATTCTAGACAGTGCTAAGCGTTTTTTGCTGCCAAAAGAGATTGGTGAAATCTTAAAATAGCTCTTTTTAGAGGTTCGATACCTATGATATCTGAGCAGATAAATCGTTTTAGAAATTCTTCATTTAAAATAAAAAATAAGGCTTTCCAGGGCTATCGGCTTATCTTTTATAAATGAGGCTTAAATTTAGTTTGAACATTCCGAAAAAAAGACCATCTTTTTTTCCAGTTCCAATTTGCTGAAAAAAAGATTGTTACAGACTGGAAATGAATCATAATTTTTCGTTCTTTATTCCTGAGTTAGAATGCAATATACTCAATCTCATAATTAAGAGTTAAAATACTTAAAATTTAAATATTCCTTTTTCTTGAAATCATATTAAACGTTCTGTCTTGAGAGCATTAAGCGATAGAAGAGATTAAATGTAAGTTTAAAAATCATGTATCTTGAAGTTTATCAGAGATAATGGTCTTAACTGCATGAGTGTAGGGCATTCCACTAGAAGATGTTGTTACAAAAAATGCAACTATTTGCGAGCCGTGTTTCCAATACAAATAATTAAAGAATCAATAACGCAACTTCCATGATAAATTATGGCTATTTCACTATTTAGGCGGAAATATAAAAGGCAACCCTCGAAAAGGCATATCCTAATATATAACCATGAATTATATCAATTCACATATTTACAAAGATAGCAACAACAGCTTACTTAGTAGTGTTATCATTTTTATAGATTTTACTCAATATCACGTGATTTGGAATTGCCAGTTGAATTAAAAAATTTTTTTTTTATGAAATTCGATTAAATTTGATCGAGTATTTTCATGACGCATGCAAATAAAATTATATTATGAATCATCACCATAAAGGAGGTGTTGCTTTGTATTTTATAACATGAATGCAGCTTTTTACCAAGGCCTCTGAAGATGGGGTTTTCTTACTCAAAGTTTTCAACATGGTAATGCAATTGAGGCGCAAGATGTCATTTGTCCTAAGAGCCAATCTTAATTTATTTTATTTTATTTTATTTTATTTTATTTTATTTTATTTTATTTTATTTTATTTTATTTTATTTTATTTTATTTTATTTTATTTTATTTTATTTTATTTTATTTTATTTTATTTTATTTTATTTTATTTTATTTTATTTTATTTTATTTTATTTTATTTTATTTTATTTTATTTTATTTTATTTTATTTTATTTTATTCTTAAGTTCGAATTTGCTCAGAATAAGATTTTGTCCCTCTAGAATTTATAAAACTTAACTTTAGCTTTAGAATTCTTACAATGCCGACGACATTTTTTTTGAGAAAGCAATTCTCAAAATCATTCTAAGTAATCTTAAATTAAGAGTTTAACCTTAGTGACCATCGGTAGCGTAGTGATAGCGTACTCGCTTTGCAACCCGATGGTCGGTGGTTCGATTCTCCGCAAAAGCACTGGTGCATTTGCCTAGCACTGGGATCGCTAGCAAAAAGACGCTATTTACTCAAAAAAATCTCTATTACCAAGACACCGCCGTTCGGATTCGGCTATAAACTGTAGGTCCTTGTTCTCTTCGAACAGTTATTAATAGAAATCCCCATGCTCCACCTAGAGTCGACTGACAAAATATTCAGTCAGGCAAATTATTAATTAAGAGCCTAACCTTGGAAGCTGTCTACCATCAAGTGCAGAGCTGGGTAGCCCAAAGCCCAAACGGGCACTTTTACTTCGTGTTTTTACACAGACACAAGGCCGAAGCAAGCCGAATTCGTCAATTTGAGCACAGCAGAGAGCCAAATTATTACTCAGTTCAACTTTTTTACGTTGTGTGCACTGAGAGAAATAAATGATTAAATGCGTCGCTACGACCAGTTGTCACAATGATATATGTATATTTAAATATTGGCAATCAACGCATTTTATTAATTGGAAACCAAATTCAATACAATATATACAATAGCCAACAATTTCATTCAATATTCTGCACTACAAACACATATGTGAATCAACATTTTTAATAATAAATAAAAAATAATTAAATTATTTTGACTGTCTATATAATTACCACAATTATAAAACTGAGACTTATAACAAAAGTAAGGTGAAAAAAATAATAACGATGAATATCAAAAATCAATGGAAAAATATTTTGCAACACAATGTACAGTGTACAGCTCACAAACACACTCTCATTTTTCGGCCGTTCTCTTTTTGCCCAGCTGAGTGTGTCATTGCTTTTAAATTGAGAATCTTTGTCTACAAAAAACACGCTCTTTAAGTCATGATCTTAACAATTACATAGAAGGTCATGCAATGCTCAAGTCCATTATTTGTGTCTCTCTGAAAAAGAGAGCACAGGTTCAATTTTTGTTTGCCAGCTACATGAATTAGTGGACAAACTTCAAACTTCATATATAGACTAATATGAAATTCATAAAAACACATAAATACATGTAAAAAAATATTTTTTTTTATTTTTTAAATATATGTAGTGACCAAATTTATATCAGTTGCATATTGTCTCAGACTAATCATTTGTGTGAAGTTTCAACAAAATTGGTTTACTATTTTATGTTGCTACCATAAAAAAAATTTAACCATTTTTCTGCGTCATCTTGTAAAATTCATTGCATCAAGAATTCTTATTTTACGCTCTCTTCTGAGGCAGAAAATCCAGATTTTTTTTCCCAGTGCGACCTACTTGCCAATAACAATATAATATGGAAGGTGTTTGAAAAAATATTCATTGAAAGATGTCATAAAAAGAGCCAGGACCACAATTTCCTTAGACGATTCGCTTCTCCATCGAATCAGATTTTGAATTTAAGGCATAAGTTGAAAAGTTCAAACTTTGAGACAAATTCATGAAAAATGACTTTGTATTTATTAGTTGTTGTGTCTATTTTTTTTTTTAGAGCGCTTAAGATACCAAACTCTACATTAATTTAAGTAATAAGCGCAATATTTTCGACAATGCATGTGCAGCACTTTCTATAATTCTAATTTACTTACTATTATTGTTCTTGTCAGCTATTTATGACTGTAATTTAATACTCTTACGTTAGTTTTTATAGAAGATATATGATAAAGGTATAAAGTTATATTGCATAGTATTTCTTAAGAAATATAATAGCCAGAACAAATAAGCCACTTCCTTTGTTTATCAGTTGTTTAATTAACCTAACTTATAATTTGGTTGAAATTATTTTAATGCTATCCATATATGAGAATTTTTGATTATACTGAAATGTATAAAGTACTATTGTACCATGTACTATTCTTTTTTTTAACTTTGCCAATATTTAAATAAATTAATAGATTTAAATTATATTCTATTCAAAAAGTAGCACAGAGTTTAAAGAAATTTATTGACTGCCCGCATAAACAATAAAGATAAAGTTTTTATACAACCGCACCTTATGATTTTGTATTTGCTGTTAAAAGCCTTAATGAATATTTTGCTATAAATCATTTTCCACTTGATACCAAAATTTATGTCTCTTTCAGACTGTCAAAAGTGTTTAACAAAATATTTCTTCATTTGTTGCTAATTTACACATTAGTTCCAACACTTGTTAAGTCGTAAAAAATATTTAAATAATTTTTTAATAAGCCTATTAATATGTCTCAAATACAGCATAAATCTCAAGTTCTTTGCAAAGAAAACAACATTGATTTTCACATTGTTGACAAGAAAAAAAACCATAAAACCAAAAATCTTCACAAATATTCTGAAAAAATAGCTAAAATATAATTTATGCGTGCGAGTTGTGTGGACAACTTATTTAAAAATAGCAGCTGACTCGCGCCCACCCGTAAAAAAACAAATCCATACACCTAATTAAAAAATATAAAGACGAGCAGCAAATAATTTATTGAACAAATATTTAAGCAGCACGTGAGTAGCCCCCGTCGTAAAATTCTGGACAGTTCGTCAACTATTCCCAGAGTCAACTAGCCGCCAAGGTCTGATAAGCCGACGCATTGCAGTAAAAAGCCGACGTTTTTAGAACCCCCCCACACTGATAAGCTAGCTAATTGTGACATAAGTGTTTGCTGTCTGATAAAACTAGTACTACAATATGAAATTGAACAACGGAAGTAAACAATGGAAATGGCTATGCAAACAGTCGTTTGAAAGAGTTAAATATCTCAATTATTATCTAATGAAAACACAGTTTTTAATTTGCTGCCTGCCTCTTTGTATAAATTTAATTGTACAACTGCAAATGACAGACAAATTGGCTGTGCAATTAATTAAATGTCCAGACAGAAGCAGACAAAAAGCCAAGCTAAATGCCACATTTCATAAAAAATCAACAAAATTGAAAATGAATAGAGGTATCGATTAAAAGATACACTCTACTGATGGCATGGGCACCCAAAGCGAGGCTGCTTATATAGACAAGATTGGAAGCTTAACTTACAGCTTTATCTCTGCAGGATATTTGTGCACTAGTACGCACGTAAGTAGTTGCAGACTGGTTTAAAAAAGATCCTAAGCGGATTAGGAAAAAAAATAATGAAGAAGAACGCGATTTACTCAGCGCTCTCATTGTTAACATTTGTTTGTTTGAGTGCACACATTGTATATATTAAATTAAATATAACAGACTTTTCGAAAAAGGTCGTGATGATCGTTTGCTAGCCCTTTTATCACTTTCAATCAATATTTTTTCTTTCGAAAGTACGATTTTAGTATTGCAAAATCTCGAAAGAAGTCAGACAATGTCCTAAGCACTAAAATTGAAGGGTTCAAAATATTCCAGTAGTTTAATATTACTGGTTTATTAGAGATTATCTTAGGGATCTACAACCTATTAGGAAATTGTACATTTTTTAAAAGAAGATGCCTTCATATATAGCAGGCAGATTTTAGGATATCGGGAACCTTGCTTTATTTTGGGATTGGTAGAAAGTCCACAACAAATGGCAATTTAGATGCTTGGACTTTTTCAATACTTTATTTTCAATAGCAAAAATACAAAAGAATCATGTGTACTCACAAAAAGGCAACTCGATCGCACTTATACACTGTTACACTCGTACTCACATGCATCCAGCTCTTATTTTAGCTGGATATGACTCATAAAATAATTCTTTGGCTAAGTAAAGAATATGAGACGAAGATTAAGACAGTTTGTAGTTGACTCTTGACGAGATCTTACGCGTTTTTATCGTTCGCTTTAATTATAATTGACCACAGTTAAGAAGTGGGGTTTTTACCTGAGTCATACAAGGTAACAGTTTTCTGTTTTCTATTCTGGCAATATTAAAAGCTTGATAGAAATTTAAATGCAATTTCGGTTTTTGGTTTTGGCCGGATTATCTGATTTTGGCAATAAGATTAAAACAGATTACCTAAAAGCGCTCCAATTTTTGCTTTCGGGATATTTTTAAAATTGAAACGACTTCGTAACTCTCAATGGATATTTTTCCAAGGATAGTAAATGGTTTATTTTTCTATAAAAATATTATAAAATATTTAAAGAAGTAAAAAAAAAACAGTTGATAGATCCCAAGCATGATCCCAAGAGTTTCAAACAGTGCACTGTAAAATTAATATCTTCTAAAATAATCAAACTATCTGCATAAAATTGACATTAGTGATATAAATGCTGACTCGAACGACTATATAATACATATAGCTGCCATATAACCTGAATGCGGTTTTGGCCATATCTCCGTAATTTCGGCATTATCTCTAATTTTAGCCAATTTTTCAAATTATTGTAGGAAGAAATTTACTGAGATTGATCGGGATGGGAAAGCTATCATATAACTGCGGCATAAAAAATTACATAAGCTGGCTTTTTAGGTTTGATGATTTTTACTAATGCAATATAGATATTACCTAATAATAACCATGTCAGTTTTTATTGCAAAGTTCCGATTATTTATCTAGTTATTTATAACTGAATATTTAGATTTTTGTTTTTAGACGTTTCTTCGACAAGTCTTTTCTCCTAAGCGAATTAAGACTAGCATGAAAGAAAAGACTGCGCTTCTATTTTCCAATTTCATGATTTTTTTTACGTCATCGATTTTTAGATATAACGTTAATAAATGGATCCGATGCTTACAAAAAAAAATTCTTTGAACTTTGCATTATGTTTCAATCGGAAATTGTAGAGATCTTTATTCCTCGTGTTTAGTGCTTTTTCAGAAATCATGCTTATGGGTAAAACCACAGCAGATATTACATAAAATTCATGAATGAAAATGTTGTGTAGCGAGGAAGGCATATGAACATAGCTAAAATTTTTAAGGCGAGGATGTGAACTTCTGCAATCAGTATTCCAATCGGAACACGATTAGCCAATTTTGTGTAAAGGGGAGGCTCGATATATGCCGAGCGTATTTACGAGGGAATGACTTTTTTGTTTTGAAATCATTCAAGTCTTTAATAAATGACAATTAATCGTTTAAAATGACGCTTCACACTTTATTGTTGACCAAACATGGCGCAGTTTGTAATAAATATTTATACATATATTATAAATATAGAAATAAAAGCTATTTGTGCCTTTTAAGGCCGTAAACGCATATAAAGTTGCTTACAAAAAAATTTTGTGTGTACACCTGGAAGAAAGCGAACGGAACAAAAGTGAATCCGAAATAGTCATAAAAAAAATTATTCTCGGTGACAAAAAGAGTAAGGATTTAAGTCGCAACCTTCTTATGGTATGGATCTTCTCCTGTACTTTATTTTCCAATAGTGGCGCAAAAATTTCCCATATTAGAATAACAATTAAAATTACACTTCTTTAGCCTAAAAGCTGTAGTTGCCAAATCTACATTTTAAAGCATATTATACTGATGTCTTTGGAAATAAGGAAGGGTATTGAAAATCTAATCAGATGATTCACAATCTAACGCAGAATTTCTTAAGAAACCTTTAAAGGTCTTAGAAATTTGGTCACTTACCACCTGTTAATATAATTACTTCTAAAAAGCTATCCTGCTATTTCGTAAATCATCGCTGCGTTTCTTAAGAAATCTTTGATATTCTTGAAAATTAGGTTTTTTATAGGGTATATTTTTGGCAGGATATTTCAACATTTTGTTGTAATATATTAGGATGGGTAGAGGGTACACATACTATTGTCCAGATGTCTCGGCTGTAGCCGGCTTACTTGCTAATATATTTCTATTGAAAAGCTAACCAGCTGCTCCTTAATCTAACGCAGAATTTCATAAGAAATCTTCAAAGGCCTTGGAAATTAGGACGGGTACAGAGTATGTGTCGTCTGTAACCGATACGTTTGTTAATATTAGATACTTCTTTTGAAAAGCTAACCAGCTGTTTCAATTCAGCGCAGAATTTCATGCGAATACTTCAAAGTCCTTGTCATGTGCCTGTTGAGCCTTGATAAAACTGTTGCATACATTCTTAGAAAGTGAATAAAGTTTATGTTATCTATTAAATGCGTAGGTAGAGTATTTAAACAAAATTTAAATGCAAAACAAAACACTTTTGTGACCCATAGACAAAAGTTGCTTGGTTACTTTTGAAGTGTCAGGCAGCCAGCCACCCTGGCTCGACCCGAAATTGTTTATAAGCACACATAGATACCTTATGTAGTATGTACTCACGTATGTATATGCCTATGTAATTTGTTTGTAAAACATCGCGTCATAGCAACGTAGCTGTCAGTCGGGTCAACTGACGGTATGAGCAACTTTTGTGGCTCTGTCTTAAAAATAATGCTGCCGCATTAATTTAAATTCCTGACCAAGAAAGTTTTATGCTGTTTTTATTCTTTTTGTTTGCACATATTTTTTATGCATAAAAAATATAAACATATATATTTTTTGTTGTTGTTTAAAAGTCAAAGTTGCTGCTTAGCAAAGTTGTGAAGAGCAAATAATTTAGGGATTCTTAAGAGCAACTTTTTTTTTTGTTAAAATCTGTACAGAATTTTATTTTAATACGCATATCTAATAGAATAGGTGTCTAGTTAGTCATGCACAGCACTGGGATTTTCGAGTATACAAAAAAAAATATTAAAAAGGCAAAAAACTCAGTTAATTCGTCATGGCTAGCTTCCTAATAATGCTACTACAATACATATTTTAAACAATATAGCGATTTGTACAAAAGATTTTTACTACACGATACGTGTTCTAAGAAAATTGTACAAAAGATTTTTACTACATGATATTTATACTAAGAAACCATGAAATTTCCGACTAACCTTGATAAACACAGCTTATCTGGGTATATAAAAAATGAAAAGTTTTTGTAAAAGTAGCAAGTATTAAGTCGGCAGCACTAATGATAGAGCCCATAATCTAAAAAACTGTCAACATTTTTTTTAAAATGATGGAGCCTATAATCTAAAAAACTGTCAAATTTTTTTTAAAAATATTTAATTACATAGCACAATTATTACCTACTGCTTATGTACTTGTGTTCTTGAGCATTTAATCTTCCGACTGTTGAAACAACTTTAGCGATAATCTAAGCACTTAGCTTCGAACATTACTAGACGTCACAGTCTTACCAAATAAAACCATTTATGGCTTATTGCTAATTAGTTTTTACGACTAATAAAAAAGGGTGTTTTTTAAATTCAATTTGATAAAGTTTGAAATTCTTTAATGGCAATTGTTACAAAGCATTTTTAGATTTCAAAAACTGAAATTAGGCAAAAAATCACAAAGTCCGAATTGACAATTTTTTATTGTTTTCGGTTTATTTAAAGGAAAAACGTTGATTTAATTACATTTGTAACTAATTTAATGCAATTCTAACTAAATTCATAACTAATTTAGTTTCAATTAAATTTTTAATTACTAATATTAATTATTCATTTTTTAAAAAGGCAATTTGAAAAAAAAATTAAAAATTTTTTTTATTAAATTTTTTTTAATTATTATTTTATTATTTATTATTTTATTATTTATTATTATTATTTAAATTATTATTATTATTAATTTTTAAAATTTCTTTTTTTTAAATAAGCAATCTTAAAAAAAAATTAAAATTCAAAATTATTGTTTTATTAAATTTTTTTTCATTATTATTTTATTATTATTATTTATTTTGATTTTACTAAATTTTTAATTTATTTGATCAAATCTAAATTTTTTTAAATTTAATCAAATAAATTGTAAAGATTAATTAAGTTAAACAAAAAATTAAATTAGATTAATCAAAATAAAAATTGAGATTTGATTAATCAGATTAAATTTTAAAAATTACAAATCTACGCCCTTCATCTCAAATTAAAAATTTATTAAATTAATATATATTTTCTAATTTATAGTAAATACTTCGTAATGACAAAGTCATGAACATTAAATGAATCATTTTTTTTTTATTGTAAAGAGATAATCAGGCCTGTTCTAGATTTCGACTCGTTTTCAAAAGTCATAACGAGTGCATTCCGACAAATGGTGTTCTAGATTTCGACTGAGTTCGAATCGATTTCGAATCGTTTTCGAATCGTTTTCATTCAGACCAGAAACAGCTGTGTTGTTTATGTTTGTTTATGTGGCGCAAAATTTAAATGACAGCGACATCATACAGAAGCCGTCTTTTAAAAATGGAAACGTAGCAAAAATTAAGCTGCTTGTAT
Source organism: Chymomyza fuscimana (assembly GCA_949987675.1). Classification (NCBI taxonomy): domain Eukaryota; kingdom Metazoa; phylum Arthropoda; class Insecta; order Diptera; family Drosophilidae; genus Chymomyza; species Chymomyza fuscimana. Next base: position 53,812,073 of record OX465088.1, on the reverse strand, counting down.
TTCGCATTTTAATTTTATAAGTATAACACACAAATTTTCGGCAACTTTATAAGTTGTTTATTTTATTTTATTCAACAAACCAATTTGAGCAGCAGCTTCAAAGTCGCCTTCAGCTTTTGTCGGAATCGAAATCTAGAACACGCCTGAATGATTTTTAATAAAAATCAATAGAAAAAAAAATTTTTTCATTTTTTTTATTGGGGGAGTCTTCGCATATACTACGGTTGGTCACCGAGGGGGAAGAGGTTCAAAAATTTTAAAAATTGGTTCACGTAGTTTGGATACGGCCCCTAAGAACTTTACCAGCACTTTTTGAATTCCATACGTGGAACTATCCGAAAAAGCACCCTTTATATCAAAATTGTTTCAATGTCTGTTGGGGTTTTTTCTAAATCAAACACCAAAAACAAAAACGTAAATAATGTAAAGCGAAAAAAAAACTCCGTGTAATTTTAATTAAAATATATTTGTTTTGATAAAATTTAAAACCAACGTTGATATTTCTAGTAATTTCAGCTGTATACAAAAATCATATTTTTGCTTATGTTATCATAGTCAACATGCAGTCTAAGATTCTAAGAAAATTAAGTCATCTGGCAATTATAAACGCCCAATAAATTTTTATAAACAATGAAACTTTTATATAATTTATGTTTGTGGCTAAACTTCATGTCTTTGACACTCAATATCTTAGTATTTACTGAACCAACAACATTTCTTTTAAATTGCGTCAACTTTGCAGCTCATCTTGAACTTTTTTTGGGCTTAAAAAGTTTACTAGAATAGGTCCCTCCCAACCCTGCCAATTAATTGCAGTCAGACCAAAAACCAAATCAAATTAATGAGCTGCTTCTTGATTCATTCATCAAGATCCAAAACATGGCAAGCTACAAGCTCTCTATACAACCAGCCCAGAAGGTAACCCCACTTTATGTGCCTACGTCACATTTAACCTTGGCTCAATTAATTAGCCCCAAGATTTTTGTCAAAGTCTCTGCTTCTCATTTTTTTTTTTTTTTGGTTTGGTTCGCAGTAACTACAATAAAACTGTGAGAATGCATTTTACAGTTCAATTAATCAAGACCCAAGAGTAGCCCCATATCAATCCCCAGACATTTGCTCAAGTGTAAACTAAGCCAACTTCAAAATGTTGCAAATCAGTTGTCAAAATTGGTTGACCGTTTTCTCAACCCTGTTACTAGGGTCGCCATCCTAGGCATGAGTACTCGTATTAGTTTACACTTTTGTGGTTAACCACAAATAAGCATTTTGTGCATTTTGTTTTCGTTTGTTTTGCCCGCTTTCCCGGCTTTACTTTTATACTCACCCTACTCAAACTCAGCCATTTGTAAAAGATTAACTTGGCGTTAAAGTTGATGGCTTGAGTCTGGGTCTCGGGCGCTTCTCCTCTGGTCAGCCATCAATAGCTTTGGAATTTTCATGTGCTTTCTTTTGGTTTTTTTTTTGTGAAGAAAATTTTCACACTTTGCTGAGTTTTATGACATTTCTAAGCGCATTTTTATCCTATTTCTTTATTTTTTTCTTTTTGGCATTGTTGAAGCTTTTGCGTGGGTTTGAATGTTTATCAACAGGACAGCAGCCATATATTGTATATATACCCCAAACAGCAAAATCCTTTTAATTTATTCAATTTTTCATATACTTGCCACAGTGGCGTCAATCGCTTTTTATAATGGGTGGTGACTTTGAGGAAGTTCTTAAATTAATCTCCTATGTGGTACAAAAATAAGTAGAAAAATTTGATATTGTTTTTTGTTTAGGTCATAATATTTAATTAATTGAAGTAGGAGTAGAAAATTGAGTTTTTGCAATGCTTTTTGTGGATAGCCTTTGAAATTATAAGAATGAATTTTTAAATAAAAGATTGTTCAGTTTCCAGTACACTTTGAATCTTATGTCCTTAGCAACATAATTATATTTGATATGTGTTCTTCTGAACAGTCCATCGATTTTTTGGTTAAAGAAGTAATTGATGATTCTAATCTTGAAGTTTTTAAAAAAAAAAAAAAAAAAAAAAATTTCAAATGAATCGGAAAATCTTTATTATCTATAGAAAGAACCGTTCTTGCCATTCACTTTTTAAAAATAATCCCTTTCAAATCTCGTCCAAGCGGAGGTTCCAATTCAAACAATTCGTTATCATGACGGTTACGGTCTGACCAGCGTCATTTTTAAAGAAAATAAACTACGCGCTGGAAGAGGTCTATTCGGTCGAATAATGAATATTGGGTCTTAAATTTGTTGATGGTATGGCGAATAGTGGTCTCAGTAGGTCGAAAAACATTCTTTACAGAACGCGAATTTTCGTAATATAATTGTACAATTTGTAAACGTTGTTCGGGTTGATGACCCTTTACAATTGTTATGAAAAGTGAAATTGAAAAATGGTTTATCTTTAAATAATAATAACAATAAGATCCATGATGTAGAAATTCAGACGTGAGTTAAACATTGTCACAGGAAATTCCAAGAATCGCAGGATTCTTTTTTTGTTACATACTGTATAAGCTTCGAAAGTTCGAACAAGCTGATTTCCATTTGAGCTATACTATATGCTATTCCTTTATTTCAGATAAAGTTTTTGGGATTTTTTAAAAATTTATAACTTTATTTTTATTCTTATTTTAAGTAGAATTTGGTCTACTTAAAAATTTAAAGTTTAGGAATGTTGGAAATTGTAATTTAGGATTCATTTCTTAATTATTATGAGTTACAATTATGAATTTAAGATTGTGAAAATCTTAAGTTGAGAATTTTTGGTTTAATTTTAATAGGTTTTGTTCGTGTTTAAATTTCAAGGTTCTATTATGCTATAAATCTTAATTTAAGAATTTTTTTGAATTAAAAGAATAAAAATTAAAAATGCTGAAAACTATAATTTTAATTTTTTCTTCTTTATTTAATTTTATTTTTTTTTATATTGTTCTGGTTTTTATATTGCGTCTATTATCGGGATATAAATAAATAAAATAATAAATATTTAAACCGTCAAAGCAGTGGGGCTTAAAAACATGTCTGATTTATAAGCTAAACTGAACAAATCAGTGCAGTTTAAAACTGTCTAGCTAAGAAAATAAACTAAATATTATTTAAATAGGTAGGTATATAAAAGAAAAAATTATTATGTATTCGTTTCTGCTCAGTATCATATCATGGTTGCAACTAGAGCTATGCAAGATAAACTCATTAAAAAATTGAAAAACTTTTGAAAATGCATATTACTAATATTTAAAATACAAAATAAATATAGATTTTTTAAAAGGGACTATTTTTTGTGATATTTGGAGCACGTGAAGGTTAAATAGCCTACTGGTTTAGTACAGCCTTACTCTCAATTCCTTGAAATACTATGCTTTAAAAATGATCAAGATCGGAATAAAATTTCACCAATAATAGACCCCATTCCCTGCATCCTTTGTTATATTCAAATATGTCTAACATATTTTTTGTGGACTCTTGCGAGAATGGATCCCCCTAGCTACGCCTTTGACCTGCCAGCTAGTTGCTGGTCTCAATCTGGTATCCTGTCTATTGTTGTTGACGTTACGCTTGATAGAGCAGCTGTATTTAGGCCTTAAACACTTTTGAGCCTTATTAGCTATGGCGCCAAGCTACTAGCATCGTTTGTTGTCTTATTTACCCGGCCCAACATCGGGCAGAGCCAACAAGCATCAAGAACCAAGAAACAAGCACGAAGCCAACTGTCATAGCAACCACAGGGCAAAGGCCCTGCCCTGTTCACAATGTTTTCTCCAACCTGCTGCAACCTTAACAATTAGGCACGCAACTGTCAGCCATATAACAGCTACCGGCTAAAGAGCAGGTGCTCTTGGTGGGCCTTTTACTGGGGAATCGACACTGAAGCGTGTCTTGGGCTGACACCTTGCCGTGGGCGTGGCTGATGCTTGAGGCTTGTTTCATTTATGTAGTCGTCGACCTGACATGTGTGGCATATGGCATTAGATTGAAATGTGCACAGTAAGTAGCTGAGGGCGGTTCCTTCAACGCCATGTCACTCAGCAATATGGTTATGGAAAGATGTAGAAGGCTCAAAAGTATAATTTAAGTTTAATAGACTTTAGGTTCTTATACAGGTAGTGCTTTTAAAAAGTTTAGATGAAAGAAGGCTTGTTAATTTTAAGTCTTAGTTTAGAGACTGTATTGGTACATTTGGGATAATTGGTTTATTATTTATTAATTCCTAGAAAATGTTAATATGGTAGGTAACTTTCTCGGGACTCTCTGTTTTTATCTAACACTCATTTGGTAAACTTAATATACCCCTTAACTTAAGGTTTAGTGTATAAAAAATGCAACTCATGCACCCTCTGCTGGATTCTTTTTAGTTAATTCCTTCGCTGTCCTTTTCAACAACCCTATTGAATACCACTCTTCTTGAAGCATTTTTAGACGCTACATGGTTTACCTTTTTTTAGAAGATGAATTATAGTCCGGCAACGATAAAATCGTGATACGAAGAAAACATTGAACGTAGGCCTCTTTTGCCCACTTCGTAGAGAGCTATAAAGTCAAAAGAATAATTTAAGCTTAACTACCGAAATAAAGCCAATTTCATTATAAGTTCCAATTATCCCGTTGTCAATTAAGTCTTTATGATGATACTGCTACAATTTTATTAACACTCTGCTTGTTTATCAGCTAAACATAAAAAATTTATTGAGCTTTTAATATGTTTACTATAGAGCATATCTCTCTTTGCATTTCCGGTTTGGCTAATAGAGTTAACTTGTTCTATAATGCGCTTTAGATACGTCTTGCCATAAATAACTGTTTAAACTTGTCTGACCCAGAATGCCCACGGATTTTGTAATTTCTAGTTATATACTGTAATCTAATACATACCAAAATGACATTTTACAGGTGTAGTTTATTTTTTATCAAGACTTTCGATCAAATGAGAATTTAATACTGAAAATTCTTCGAGTCCAAGTTCAACAACCTGTTTCAATTCTACACATCATTGATTCGAGCATGTTAAACACATATGCACATCTACATCCATGCTGACTAATTTCCACAAAAATCGAATAAAATGAGACGAAAACCAGTCCCAAAACGGCGCCCAGCTCATTGATTTTATCAGTCCAGCAACGAATGCTCATGGGGCCGTACTCAGACCAAGACCCAGACACTGTTTCATTCAGACGACTACTGCAAAAGCACAAAAATTATATATATCACATACTATATATATTACATGCACATAAATTATATAATAAGCAAAGCGTAGATAAATCAGCTTTCATTGCTCATTAGAAACAGACACTGGGCCATTTGAGGCTGCCCAGCAATCCATTCAAAATCTATGTGCAAATTGTTTGAACAATTTTGGAATACATTTTGCTGGCTGGCATTGTGTTGATTTCTATTATTAGTAGGAGAGTTATTTTCAAAACTTTTTGCCGACTGCAATTTTAAACGTGCTATGGACTATGGTTACCAAGTTCACACGGTAGCAGCCAGAGTATTGTGTTCCCCCCATCACGTATCCGTACCCCTTTGCAACTGAGAGCTCTGGAACAAAAAGCCACATTCAAAGTTACTTTTCTTGTTGTCTCAAGTGAAATTGCGCGCTGGCCTTTTGCATTTGTCTCTCAGACTCTGACTTGTACCAAGATTTCATCTGGCTAGAGTTTCTGCTAATTATGTTTATGGCAACATTTTTTGATAAACTTTTCTCTGTCACGTACTCTCTTCCAAAGTAATTATGATAATGGCGACGCTTACTTTGACTTTGAATTTTGTTGATTATAATATAAGTCTGTTATTCAGCTAGGTTTCGCATTTATTGGATTGCAGTGGGAAGACTTTTTGGGTTAATTTATTTTAAGTGCATGTTAATTGAAAATTTGCATTTGCAGTGTTTGGTTTTCTTTTCTCTTGGTTCTTCATGATATGTGATGATATATGCATTATGTGCAGTAAATTTATAAGACCGTATAACTTAACAGACATTTAACATATTTATTTCCTTGGTGCATATGTAGCTGTATATTTCAATTGTTGCCCAAAAAAATTTGTTTGTTAATTTAAACTTAATTTAAAACATAACGCCATAAATCAGCGTTAATATTTTTAATGCGTCACCATGGCAGTTTTTTCCATGGGCGGCTGATTGGCATATAAATAAAATATTTTTCAAAAATGTGATACAGTTGTGGCGGTTCGATATACCCTTTAAACTGAAATAAATGAACTCTTGTAAACGCTCTAGTATTTGAGTCCAAACAAAGCAGTATCCAATAGAATAATTTACATACTTGAGATAATCTATTATTATTTAATTTGCCTAATAGTTAACCTACCTAAATCAGTTTATTTTTGATGTGCGGAAACAAAAAAATAATTATTCGGCACTAAATCCGAACTGTACCACGGATTGCCCTTTGAGCCGATGTGTAAGAGCTTAAAAATGATTCGTCTTCCGCGGTTATGCTTATTATACCACTGAAGTTATTATACCACTGTACACTGCTGGCAAACAAATGGCTGTATACCACTCAGAATTGACCATTCTACGTTGCTCAATTGGTACAGTGGCGTGATGACCGATCATTCTGAAGCTACAGGCGACCATATGTTTCGAAGTACTTCGATCGCGGAAAACTTTTGTTGGATTTTGGAAGACCCATACCGTCGATTGTTGTTTAGTTTCGGGCTCATAAGTATAAATCCAAGATGTTCAAGCACCACGGTTGTATTTCTTTAAATTTTCTTTGCACCAAACAAGATGTGTCTTCTTTGGGCGATCGTCAAGATATGCGGTATCTAACGTGAACAAATGTTTGAATTTGGACGATTTTCACGAAATTCGTCGGTGAGTGATAAGAGGGCAGTCCCAAAATTCACCGCATGTTAGATGGATGGCAACTTTGCTGCTTTTGTTCCTTGAAACTTTTACTCGATGGATTTTTTTTTTTTTAGTGTTGGCAATCAACCTATACGAATAAGGTTATGATCCAATATTGAGTACATGAAAGTTACTCGCTACATATAAAATATAATTTAGTGGGTGATAGGGATAACAATACTAAACTATGAAATTAAGCTTTCAAAATACGGAATTTCCCTGTTTAATTTTTTTTCTTTCGAATATTTACCAACACTGTTAGGTTAGGTCTGACAATTCTGGTGAAATTTGGGGTTGATCACCAAAAATCCAATGAACGTGATCATTGACTCTTGTGGATATAGTCCACGTCGGAAGTAACAAATCATAGCACGAAAATGAGACCGAGAAGTCTAATTCCACTTTTTAGCTAGTACAAAATTTTGAAGCCACTTTAATAAACACAAAAAGCTAAAAATATGTCAAACTTTTCAATGAAAGTGTCAGATTGCATCTGGTACTAATAGTACTGCCAAGACGCTAAATATAATTAGTGACCCTCGTAAACTCGATATGGTTTTGTTTATTATGGCTACATGACGCTATTAACCAAATTTGTTGGCTAAGACGTGTATAAAAATAATTACTTAAATGCGAATTTTGATGCAGTTTATAGGCAAATGCAGTTGTAACTAGTAGGTACGTTTTTTTTACTATAACTCAGTTAGTTTTATACGATAGCTACGGGGAACGGGGGTCAAGATATCGAAATAATTCAGCAAAACCTAAAGAGGTATTATGCTTATCTGTTGGTAAATTTTCGTGTCTCTATCTCTTGTGGTATCCGAAAAAAAGGTGTTCATACAAACAGATGGACAAACAGATAAATATAGCTAAATTGCCACACGAGGTTATGATATGCATTTTATTGCAGGGTATTAAAAGTGTTGCATTTTAAACAAGATCTAATTATTTAAATTAATTATTTTCAATAATTGCACACAGCTGTTAATTTTTAATCACCGTTTTCATATTATCCATTAAATTGGTTAAAATGATTACCAAAGTATATTTAACATCAATTTTCTCTTTTATCTTTTATAGCGGTAACGCACGCAAAAAGGGCATTGAACGAGCCAACAATAACTGCTAAAAACTGCTTCTATTTATCCTGGATGATAAGGTAGGTGAGTTTATTTGTTTTGAATTTCAATTAATACTTTTTAAAACGCAATCATTGATACGAAGTCATTGAACGCTTTGATGAGCCATGCTTGTAATTGGATGCACATCCACAGAATGTTAATGAAAATATTTATCACATAAACAATATATCAACATGGGCTTGGGTAAATATGCAAGTCCAATACGGAATGCATGAGTCAATGTGCTTTTTAAGAATATGCATAGTGAGGAGGAGTTGCATAAATGTATTGGTTAGGAAATACATTCGGATATAGCTGCACTCTAGTAATCTATAGATTTACTTCGAAATAAGCTGCAAATGTTTATAGTTCTTGATTCGAACAGAAAATACATTACTTGTAAGACGTTCAAAATTTTTAAGCAAGAACTTAACAGAAAACTCGTTAAATTATACAATACTAGCTTTCATTTGCTTACCATTAAGCGAAAGATGTAGTTATTTGCTTTTTTGAGCTCTTCCGTGTAATTTGCTGTTTGTTTTTTGTAATTTAATAAAACAATAAAGTATTTTTTTTTTCCTATTTTTAATTGTCTAAAAACAAAATAATGTTGTTTAGACAAAGAAAAGTTAATACAATATAAAATTCATACGAACATTCCTTTTTTTTTCACAACCCTCATCTGAATGCACCTACATTTATTATGTATTTGAAATATTGCAATTTGTTTTTTGTTATTTAGACATATAACTGCATTTATTTAACTTGTTTGACTCTGCTTTTAAACTAAACAAAACTATAAAAAAAATTATTCTTCAAATAAAAAATGATTTTAAATTTTTTAATAACAAAAATATTCATCAAAGGACTCTTGCAACGGTATAGTTATATATTTATGCATATTCCACATTGGAATAACATATACCCTTTACGAGGGTCACCATTTATATTTTGTGCCTTGACAATACTAATGGTAACAGGTGCAGTCCGACACTTTTTTTCTAAGGTTTGACATTTCTTAACAAAATAGATCGACAGAATCGAAGAAAACATCGCTGCCGTGCACGCATTGTAAAAAGGATAGTCTTATTAGAGATTTTCATGACATATTAGAATATTGAGGCATCTCTGGGCATTAATTCCACCAGGGTACTACATTCAATACTGCATAAACATTCGAGCGCCAAGAAGATTTTTACGCTTTGGGTACCGCATAAATTGATCCCTACCTCAATGAGTGAAAAAAAGTTTTCGAAAATTGGTTAGTTTATATAAAAAAAATATATATGTATATCGGTGACCGCTTTACTTATTTTCGCCGACCTATATTTTAGGAAAAATTATTTTTTTTTTTGGTAGGTAATTATGTAAAATAGTAATTTATAAATGAATATTGTGTAAAAAATAGTAAATAATATATTAATAAAAAATGTATAGATACAAAATATTAAATAAAAATAAAAAAGATGGCGTACGTTAAAGTCGTACGCGGACCAAAAACCTTATGGATATACCCAATCAATTTTTATCAAATGTGGTACAGTGCGTGGGAACTGAACCAAAAAATACCAAACACAAAATTTCGTTACGATATCTTTACAAACACACGAAACCCAACGAATTTTGTATAAAAATAGTTTTTTTTTGGCCGATCGGTCCTATGGGGGCTATATGATAAATTCAACCGATTTTGATAAAATTTAGTACAGTTCTTGGGAGCTCTAAAAAACTACCAAACACAAAAATTGGTTACGATATCTTATCTTAATTATCCTTCTAAAACTTTTGGTTTCTCCGAAGTCCTCTGATACACCCCTATGGGAGCTGTATGATGAAACCCCCATATGAAAAAAATAAAATAGAATTGTCTTCTGTAATATGATAAGGCATCTAATCTTTAAGTTTATCTGTTTCTTATCCGTTTCTTACCATCTCTGAGATCTAAGCGTTCATACTTTTCTAGTCACCCTGATCATACTTTGGGGGGTCTCCGACGTACCCTTCTTGTATGTAACATACATTTTCGGCTTGCATAAACTTAATATACCCTATGTACCATTAGGTACAATGTATAATTATACATAAGGTACATAATTATATGTATATTATAAAAAACAACAAAAATTATTACAAATTAAATGGTACGTTTGAGAAATGTTTGAGTCTAACCTCTACCACTATTGTTTGTAGACTTCTCGATGTTCTCTTATACATTATTTTTTTAATCAAAGTCACGTTAAAAAACTTCGATCTACTTAAACCAATTCATTGATAAATAATAAGTGATTCTAGAATTCTTCATTTGCAATTCAGGTCTCCAGTCTTCTATGACTCTTTTCAAAATTCCTTTTCCATCTTCGCAGACCCCAGTTTGAATTCTGAGTAGCCTGATCTGTTGCAATGGATTTTGAAATATGCGGGATGGGCGGGATTTCTGTGCCAAATTCATTTCTACTACAAATCAATAACTAATTTAAAAACTTGTCTCAAATTTTGTAGCCTTGTTTTCATTTCCTATTTCTTATTAATAAGTTGCAAAGTGTTATCTAAGATGTTGGTTACAATTCAATTGCTGGCATACAAATTTCGTAGCACACTCTTAGGAGCTAAAGCAAGCAGCAAATACGGGTCATCAATCTTGGCAGCACTTTAGCATTGACGCCCTTTTGTTTAACAGCAACAACAACAATAACAATTACAAAAACAACTGCTGGAATTTGTTGTAATTAATATGCAAATGGCCAAGTCACAGGCAAAGACAGACAAATATAGCATGGAGTAACCAGGCAAGTCTTTAGACTTTCAAAAAGACTTATGCATATGCATAGGATGGGAAGAGTGAAGGGACGGGACCAGCTGTCTCTTGGCCCAGACAAAGCGCAGCGCCGACGTCAAAAACATTTGCACAAATCGTTTGCTAAAAGCCAGCTAATTATTATGCAAAAGAGAACTAGTCTTATAGTCTCTACATAGTAAATGTTCTCGATGTTGTTATTGTTATTTGGGGTACTGTCTAGTTGTTACTGCGTGATTAAACTCAATTGAACCTTTGCACTGCGTTACGTACACTACGTAACGCTATGCAATTGCACAAAATTTAATTAAAAAACTGACTACGAAAGCTTGGAAGACATTGCATTTTGCCCAGCACGTGCTGGATTTTGATTGGCAATTGGCCAAGGGGCAAATGCCATCGATTTACAGCCTGATTGTATAGGATTTTCCTTAAGTAGTTCATAGATGCTGGAAGCCGAATGGTGATTTTTGGGCGTTGGGTTGAGCAGACGTGCGCATCTACGGCTTGACAATTGCATTGGGCCGAGTGAAATGCTAGCCTAGGCCTTATGTCAGCACAAGGACAAGCAGCCAGCCACTTAGTCACAATTACATACAAACTTACACATATGTATGTCTACACTTCAGTACCGCGGACTAGTCCGTGACTCACGAAGCAGCAGTTTGTTTTTTTGACAGAACTACTCCCATCCCTACAAAATATGATTTCTTAACGATTGCTTCTAATATACCTGACATACCTTGCAGGGTTCCTTCATAGGGCCGGATTGTAGCCTATTTCTTTTTTGAACATCTTGCGAGTTCCCTTTAGTTTATCGTATGTGTTAATACATTTTTTTTTCTCTTTACGTGCGATCTAAATGTTAAATTATTGGCACTTTGGGTTCAAGATAATGTTCCTACTGCGAGCCCAGTTCTCGAGTAGAATATACTCCTAAACATTGCCTTGTATTCATATGTTGCAGAGATAAAAAGTCCCTCAGCTAGGTTCTAAGATTCTACAACATCTGCTAGCTCCCTAGGGGTAGAGATGTCAGGGCACTGCCCTGTGGAACTTCAGATATTATTCGTACTGTAAATAAATCGTCTTTTATATTAACTTTCAAAGTTACGACAACTAAAATAGGAACGGAGCAAGATGAAGTATGGTGCTGAAAGAAGAGTTTCAATTCACTTATTTTCGCCAGTATTTTTAAACACATATCTCTATCTAAAGGGTCATCAATCTTGAGGTTTTTTTTTAAAATAAAAAAAAAAACAAAAAAATTTCAAATGAATCGGAAAATTTTTATTATAAATAGAAAGAACCGTTCTTGCCATTCACTTTTTAAAAATAATACCTTTCAAATGTTGGTCGCAACCAACTGCGCCGTAGCTCGTCCAAGCGGAGATAACAATTTTCGATGACGCGTTCGAGCATAATCGGCGGTATCTCGCGAATAACACGGGTAATGTTGGCCTCTAATGCTTCAATCGTAGCTGGACTTTAGACTTCACCAAACCCCAAAGGAAAAAGTCTAACGGTGAGATATCACTTGATCTTGGTGGCCAATTCACCGGTCCGGAGCGTGAAATTAATTGTTCACCGAATTGATTCCTCAATATGTCCATTGTTTCACGGGCTTTGTGGCAAGTAGCGCCGTCTTGTTGAAACCAAATGTCGTCGCGATCTCGGGCTTCAATTTCAGGTAGCAAATAATTCGTTATCATGGTGCGATAAAGGTCGCCATTGACGGTTACGGTCTGAGCAGCGTCATTTTTGAAGAAATATGGACCGATGATTACACCGGTCATAAACTACACGCTGGACGAGGTCTATTCGGTCGAGTGCCATCCAATAATGAATATTGGGTCTCAAATTTGTTGATGGTGTGGCGAATAGTGGTCACAGTAGCTCGATTATGGCGACGATAAAATGGCCTAAGGGCAACTTGAGAGTACTCCCGCGTACTTTAAAGTTGATGACCCATTATAACCCTCTGCCAACTTTTAATGCTTCGATGGGCACCTCTTCAGATCGTTTTGCGCTTAAACTGGGCTGACGAATGATTGTCGAATTAAAGTGCTGCGCTTGATGTTCGCATCAGATCGTAAGCAGCGCTCTTCATATTCTAATCCTCCACTTGTCTTTTGTCATGAAAACGAGTGGAGGATTAGAATATGAAAAGCCCACACTCAAACTAAACTGACTAACGACAGCCATGCTGAAGTGTTACATTGAGAACTCACTTCAGGTCGGAAGCAGTACTCTTCCTTTTCTACTACCTCTCTTGGTTTCTTAACGAGTGCTTCTAATATAATGTATACCTGACATACTATTGTTAATAAATGGTTCGACGTTAGCAATTGTCCGCCAGTAAACAGACAAGGCTATTTACTAAGGCATAATACCAAAAGTGCGCACTGAAGGAAATTTGTGTGAGTGCACTGCATGCATAGCTAAGTTTGAGGTTAAGGCTGATGCTTTTAAATGAATTAGTGTCATTCATATTATAATTTCTCGATTTTACACTGTAGTTTTCCGTGTACTTGAGAGCTTTTACCCTAACCGCTGGCAATTTAGAAGCTTAAGTGGGCTTGGCCAGAGAGAGAGAGAGAGAGAGAGAGCTATTGGAATTGCTTACAGCTTGTGTTGAGCAATATCTACGAGCATTATCCGTCTGGCCAATTTCCGACCAAGTTTAAGTTGCTTTAAGCTAAATGAGAAATGCAAATGAATATCAGCCATTTCCCACTTTATAAGTGCAAATTGGCTTTTCATAAGCGGTCTTACATAAAGCCCACTTTTGTCTGTCCTCACTGGAATTCATTAAAAACTTTAAAAGACTCTTAATACATAAAAAAAAAAGAAACTGCCATAGACAGCCGTCACATGTGCGGCCAGTGAGGCATTCATTTCATTCTAGAAGTCAGTCAGAATTTTGCTAGGCTACTTTTTTTGCGCGCCTTGGCATATGCTACAGTAATTTGTTTCTGCGTTACCCAGCACACAATATGACAGTTGAAAGGGAGAGAGGGAGTGAAAAAACAAAAAAATTAAAAAAAACACGATTTAAAAACAACAACAAAACTCAAGAGTGTAAAAAGTGAAAACGAAAAACTGCATAACGGCTTGGCTGAGCACAAAAAGGAAATGAAAATAAATGTGCATGTGTAATTTATGTTGCCTTTTGTTTCCTCCAACGAGCCTGCGAAGGGCCGAGCTGCGGTAAGGGGAACTGTAGCAACTGGGCGACAGAAATCGTTAAGAAAACGCATCCAGCCAAAATGAAAAAGTTTTTCTGCAGCTGCAGCAACTTTTTATACACTACGCGAACGTAGTTTGAAGTATTATGATTTTGAGCAGAAGTTAGTGACGCAAAAAAGTGAAGAGGAGCTTAAGTTAAATATTTCGAGTCCTGCAAAAAACTGAAATCGTTAATCTTAAAATTTAGACAAATAGAATAAATCATTTAGCAAGAATATACTAACGTAGAGTTTATCAACATTTGTAGTCATACAATACCAAATTGAAAAAAATATTTATATACATTTAAAAAAAAAATGTTTAAAAATATTTGAAAAAAAATTTAAAAAAAGTTAAAATTTTTTTTTTCAATTTCAAAATTTTAGCTTTCATTGAAAAAATTGTTTATATCTTTATGTAGGTATTTGTTTAAAAGATATGGCTTGTCAACAAAAAAAAAGAATGAAAACCCAATATTCAGTTATCGATAACTCGATAAATAATCGGAATTTAGAAATGAAAATTTTAGTGCTTAGTAGTGGCTAGTAGCTTTATCACATATGTAAAAATCATCAAAATCAAAGAGATCGACATAAAAAGTGGCCCGCTTCACTTAATTTCGCCCACATTTTTAGTGAGCTCAGCCATTAAAATTTGAAACCTTTGCCTATGAAGATAGTTTTTTTTTTATGTGGTCTAGCTATACTACATATATATACTATATAAAAATGTATAACACAGATAATCTCCTGGTTTTATGTAAAGCAGCAGATTTCCTTCACGTTATGTTTACTGACAATTTCCTGTTCTTTATTCCAGAACGTTAGTTTTTCAACTTTATTTTCAACATTCGATCTTCTGGTCAAATTTTGACGTCTTCTGAACTTCTTGTTCTTCCTGTTTCTTTCCTCCAAAAAATAAATATAAAAACGTAACATTTAGGTGCTCTTTTTTTTATATATATAGATGGAATCTAAGAAATTTTTATTTGTTAAACTAGGAGTCATCGCTTCCTGTTTACTTCACTCATCAATCAACACCCCTTACCTCGCTTCGCTTTGTGGGCGTTTTTTTTTAGGCTGAAATGTTTTTTATTTACTGTATTTCATTTAGTGTAATATGACTTCAAATATAATATAACAGAGAAATAAATTGAAATCTCTTTTAGAGAGAAATTGTTATTAGTTGTTGTACGAAGAGTACAATGTCCTCAAATATAATATAACAGAGAAATATATGATGGCAATAAGCACCATAGCGACGAATCACTTTTTATCTAATGGGGATATGTAACCAGTTCCTAGGCAAAGAATATTATTAATATTATTATGGGAATTATTTAATGCAATAAATAGGAAACAAAAAACACACCTTATTTTAGAAATATAAACTTTATATTTAGGGTATTCACGCTTGCTGTTGAGTTGATTAGTTGAAAAGTTAAGGACTTTTGCAACAACAAAATTTACAGTGTTTACACTCTCAACTCAACTTTTCCTCAACACAGGCCCTATTCTAGTTTTTAGCTGTTAAGTTGAGGAGAGAGGGTTGCAAAATGCCTATCCCGTCATTTGTAGCACTGCAATTTTTTCGGATGTTTTTTATAAATTGTGTTATATAAAAAACAGCAAAAAAAGAAACAAAGTGAGTTTTAAAAATCTCAAAAGCTTAGGCGCAACTCAAACTGCAACAGAAATGCATCTTTCCTAAATAAACCAAAAGTTCATTTCCGAACTATCGACTATTTTGAAGAGTACTTAGACTTCAATAAAACCAAAAGCTCGCACACTTTTTGTTTTTTTCCCGTCTGTTGCTACTGTTGTTGTTTTAATTTATGCCCATGAGACGGCCGCAGACATATATACTTACATACATACATATACTTATATACATTCTTATGTACTATAATATTTGTGTAGAGTGTAAAAGTGCTTAAAAGGATTAGCATGCAGTCGCAGTAGAGTCCTTGACCAAAATTTACACTTGCATTTCTGTGCAATATTTGTTTTTCACTTTCAAAGGTGCCAGAATAATTACTACACTTACTGAAAAAAAATTAACCCAGTACATAATATATGAAACATGGCTTTAACTCTAATTAAAACGGCTTATATTTGTGGCCAAAAAGGAACCATCCTAATGTTGTTTTTTTAAACCAAAGAGCTGGTTTTCAGCTAATCTTTTCCCATTGCGTGCCTTTTGGCGCTATTCATTGCCCAGTTCACTATTCATGTTCTCTTTGTATTGGTTTCTGGCCAAGTCATCGTCAGTTTCGTCATCTGCCCAACATTCGAATTTATTCTTGGCTTGCAACATATTGTTGTGTGGCCCTTGTGTGGTTCTTGGGGTTTCTTTTCCTTTGACAGCCCCTTGTTGTTGTTGTTTTTGTAACGTTGTTGGGGTTTTTCGTTTTTCGATTTGTTTGCCTGAACTTTTTTTTTCATTTTCCGTTTCCATTTTCGTAATTGAACGTTTTTCGGATTTTTTTCCCTTTAATGGTTTTCAATTGTAATAAATGGACTTTGAGTTTTGGTTACAGAAAGTTTTTGCGAAGGAGCTTTTAGGCCGTTATATGACCTTTTCGTGATAAAAGAGTCTAAAGAAGGCTGGCCAAACCCCTGGGGCGTATTTATTTTCTTATGAATTTTAATTAAAACACGAAATGACGAAAAACTACGAATGGTACACTGAGAACGAAAGAACACAGTTCTAAAGTATTTTCAGCCACTGAGAGATGCCTTTAGGAAACGAGGGAATTTATTGGAAAATAAGTTATATGTTAAGATGTTCATAAGTTAAAACTATGTTGAATTCGAATCCAAAGCTCAAAAACAAAACTCGAGTCAGTCAAAAAAACTCATACATTGAGTCTGAATGAGTATTAAAGTTCCGAGAAATCCCAGCACGTGAAGTCACTGACATAACCCTCCATATTATTTACAACAAAAAGTTGATACAGTCGGAGATGTGACTGAGAGTAGATGGTCACACTAGCGTTTGGAAGTTATTTGTGCGTCAAAATTAAAGGTGGCAACCTCCATACTTCCTGGGATTTCTAGATAAAAGTACAGCACGGTGCTGTGATCCCTTACGTGTAATAAGTACAGTAGAGTGGGCCTTAGCCTTATTTGGGTTTGGTTTGTTGTTCGAAATTATGAAATGATCATTAAACTGACGTGTCAATAAATTATTTCAAGTCAGTTTCTGAAACGGGAACAAAGCACTTAACTGTGGTAACTTTATACTGTAGCATATCTTTTGCATAGCCAAATTTATTTTTATTATCTGACAGATCCCCTTTCGTACTTTACGCTCCTTCCATAAAAGTTCCCCTTTTACTTTAAACAAATCCATTTTAAATTACATTTTACCTTTTTCCCAGCATTCAATAATAATGGTTCACCTCACATGAGCAAGCACCACAAGCAATTTCAAAGTTTGCTTAACCTATTGAATACCCCTCGGGATTTGACTTATCCATAGCCATAACGTCGTCGCAGCTACTAGAAAATACGACCTTCACCTCAAAGGTAAATCAGGCTACTGCAAAAAAAAAAAAAACTCCATTAAAGCCCACTTTAGAACAGGGCCATGCCAAAGTTAACGAGGTGCAAAAGTAGTGCAAAAAAGAGAGCGAGAGAGAGTGTTGAAGGTGTAATAACACAAACCAGCAGGTGACGCCACAAATCCTGCCAACCCACACGGATATACATAAAATCATTAAAAACAAATTGAGCACATTAATAAATATGAATTATGATAGTTAATACAAAATTATGGCCATGTGAATGGGCACGCTAAAGAGAGCTTTATGTGCGAACCCAGTAAACGAAACCAGATGCGTCGGAAGTGGGGCACCAAACCGGTTCCGAATAGGCCAACCCAAAATGGCAACAATTTTAGCACTTCAATAAGGTACAGTCGTGTCTAAGGGGGGATGGTTTGTACCATGTAAATGTATTTGTATACGCCTACAAGTACAAACCAAATGGAGTCAAAAAAAAAGTGGGTGAATTAGATGCGATGGTACACGACTGTGGGATACGCTACACTCACGTTTTCTAAGATTATTTATTATTATAATTGCTATTTGAGGCTTTGGCTTGGAGGCTTTTATTGTGCAATACAATTATCAGGTGTACACTTGATATTGGACAAAGGAGATATCGATATCTTGATGATGATGATTATGCGTGTTTTTTTTTTGTATCTAGAATATTTGATGAGTCGAATTTGTATGGTGTCTGAGATCTAGGTGTTCATAAGCAGCACTGACTGACGTGGCTCTATTGCTATCTGAGGTAATGCTAAGCAGTTTCAAAGCTTCTTCTCCCCTATACATACCTTAAACAAACCTACAATACCCTTGACCATATACAGGTTAAAGGGTATAAAAAAATGTCAACAATTTGTGGCAGAACATTTCCAGAGTTTTGTTGCATACCTTTAGGCGCTTAAAAGTGCGACAGACATAATAAATCAATTTATTGCTTTTTGAGGCAAACAGACAGACAGAAAGACAGATACATTATGTACATACATATCGTAGGTGTACATGTTGTCATGGGTATGTTTGTGTTTATATACGAGTACATACAACTTTAGCAACGGATATATCTATGGCTTACTGCGTTGCTATCTGTGGATTTCGGTTCTGGCACTCGGTGACAGTGGCAACAAAAAAAAGAAGATATAAAAGTAGCAGATATGTTTTTATTTTTTTTATTTGAGCAAGCATTGCAAATTTATGCAGGTGTAAGCAAGTCATACAGAATATCATGATTAATGGTCTCAACTGCTAAGCTACAAGAGGGCGAAGCTCAATGCCAACGACGGGACGACTCCTTAAAATGACACTCTGATTAAGGTCAGATAAAGTGAGTGCAAGAAATATGAGTTTAAAGGTTGCCAAAATGTTGACGGGAAATGTTAAACAAATTGTTAACAAGCAATATGTGAGCTTAGCAAGAATACTGCATGGATACGATTGTTTATACTTTACGCTTTCTGGAGTTGATAGATTCAATTTGTCTCGGTGTAGCTACGTTTATAAGGCAGCAATAGTGCTTCAGTTATTAGCTGAAGATTTACAAATTGAAGGTAAAGATTAAAATTCAGTGTAACTGCAAGAGAAGCTATGCTAACATCAACTGCAAGAAAAATCATTATACCAGCTCAAGTGAACTTGTGTATAAAAATGATTATTTTGGTTTGGCGATACAATCCGTAGGCCCCGAAGTATTTTCGTGCTGTTTACTCGCAAAACTTTCTATGCATCAGAATTGATAAAAATTTGTTCCCAAAATTAAAAGGCAAAGGTTTATGTTTAGTTTTAGTTTTAAAGTTTTAACTAAACCCAAAATTTTAATTGTGTAAAAGTGTCCATATGCAAAAAGTTAATTTAAAGTGAAGGTCAAGATCTAAGGGACACACAATATTTAACACTCTTGGCTGTTTTCATTTTCGCAAAGAGGTATCATGGACAGATAAATCATTACACTGAGAAAAACAAAAAGACAAGTGATTTGTCCTGAGAACAAGAATTTGCGGTGTCTAAAGTGCAAAATGAGGCATTTTTCAATTACTGAGAGTAAAATTTTTATTTGAAGAGCGTTTATTTGAGAAAATTTAGAATGATTTTAAGAACAATTGCGCTTGATTTTAGATTTTCCAAGACAGAACCTTTTAATTTGGGAATGTTTAGCATGATCCTAAGATGTGCTTTCAAAGAACATGTCGTACTCATTGTAAGAATGTTAAGGCGTATTGCTGAGATTGAGAGTATTTTATTGACGTGATAACGTCTATTAAAACTATGTACAATGGCACAACCGCAAAAGTGTCACGTTCCGTTTGAGCATTCGATAGACGTTGATTTCCAAAATATATATAAATATCACACATGTATATAAGTTGCAAATAAATGTTTAATAATTCAATTCATAAAAGTATGCAATTTTTCATCAATGTTTTCGTATTACGTTATCATGTAAAGTTATCGTCCGTAAACCGACTTTACTGACAAGGATTTTTTTAATGTAAGGGAAAGTGAGAACAAAAAATTGTTATAAATTCTTGAGAGAAACAATTTTGCTTTGAGCAAATTCAAACTTAAATTAAGATCAACTCTTATTTTTGAGTGTAGCTCACACTCATCTGGGGTTCGTTTTCTTAATTTATCCAAAACTTTTTTTTAGCAAATAATACTATACTGTTTTCAATTGATCTATTAGGTCTCTTTCTTATGTGCCAACTTATTTGATTTTTTCAAAGAATTAATGATATGAATAGTATCATTTGTTTCGTTGAATTTGGCTTATCTTTGATGACCAATTCTATACTTTGTTGTTTAGTTTAGGGTTCAAACACTAATACATATTTTGTGGTTTTTAACTCATTAACTCGGTTGTAGTGAAATTTAAGTTAAAGATATTCTCGAAAGCTTCTGCTCCAATGTTTATGAATCGCTTTGATCTTATCGTCAAGCGCATTTGGCCAAACGATGATGTTTATTAAATAAAGTTATCAAATTAGAAATGTTATTAGAAGTGGTCTGCATACAAAGATTGTGTTATGACGGAAGATAGGCTTTTTGCGGGCACATCCGTCTTCCCTTAAGCCTAGCAATAGATTTTCGTGCTGCCATTATGTAGACCATTTTTTTATTTTGAAAACCGTGCGCCATATGCGTGGGTTTTTTGTTCAATTTTACTATATTATTTATTATACTATTATTATTTATTTTTATTGTACTATACTCAAGATCAAGAAGTCATTGAGTTAATATTACGTCCACTGCCCCAATGAGTCATGATTATTGGCACAAACTCGTAAAACCTTTGGCTGTGTGAATTATTGCTAAGGGAAATGACGTCAAATGTCAGTTACGAATTCTGTATTACTATTCACGTCAGTTCCAGCCCATTCACTAACCATTTAATATGCAAATGACAAAACAAATTGCAAGCTGGCACAATTCAAAACAGTCAAATCACTCATATTCTAAGTGCCCCAATGCAGGTAAACATTGTACGCCCACTTGGTCACACTAACAATGGGTTTGTATGCTGGCGCCGCATTGACAAAGTATCTATTAACAAATGCCTTTAGCCTATGCATAAATTAGTTAGGGCCAAGAGGGGTTATTGCAATTTGCATATGGCGAAAAATAAATCGGCTGTTAAACTTTTCAAATGTTAACATAATTTATTTAAGCCCAGCATTCTGTTTTTTTTTTCATAAATTTCATTAACTTTAAAACTTGACAGCAAAAAACAACAATCAACATAGAAGTATCTGACGGATACATTAAAAGATTTATGCATAAATATGCTGTCCAAGCTGCAGGCGT
Organism: Chymomyza fuscimana; assembly: GCA_949987675.1. Lineage (NCBI taxonomy): Eukaryota > Metazoa > Arthropoda > Insecta > Diptera > Drosophilidae > Chymomyza > Chymomyza fuscimana. Next base: position 53,790,684 of record OX465088.1, on the reverse strand, counting down.
GCTACAAAAATTTGTTGCTAAAGTGTTTTGCATGTTTAATTATTTGTTAGCATCGCAACAGAGTTATTAGGCCTCAACTAACGCCTAGAGCAGTCAAAGTTTTAAAAAAAGATTTTACTTAATTGCATTAATTTGAGAGCTAAGCGTTTTGCTTTATAAAATTCTATATCCAGCATTGACTAACTGATTTATTTATGGCCAACCTGTAGCTGCCCATAACTCTGGCTCTATTATGTATTTGAAGAGCTCATACACGAAAGACTTTGCAGCAGATGATGCCACTTTCTTTGGCACGCAAAGATTTGGAGGCAGAGGCAAGCAGCACTTGAGCTACCTTGGCTTGTTTAGCACTTAATTAGCTACGTTTCACGTCACGTTAAGCACATTAAATCTTATCAAAAGATTGAAACTGCACACACATAGCTACACTCACACACACACACACAGTTACACACAGCTACAAATAAACTGAGCAATTGAATAGAAGAAAGTAACAAAGAAAGCGATGAAAGTGTGTAGCAACCAAAAAAAAAAAAGAGCCACCAAAGAAATGAAGATGACACTTGTGAGTTATGTCACACGCAACAAATGAACGAAGCAGAAGTAAGAAGATGGGAAATTCGTAAGAAAGCACAAATACGATAAATATATGTATGTACTATGTACAAAGAAACTCTGCTACTGAAACTGAAATTACAAACTGTCAAAAATGACTGGCAAAAATGACTTAAAGGATGTCGGAGACAGTGTCAATGAGGCAGCTATATCAATAATTTTGCTTATATATTAAATAAATCCTATTATTGGGTGCTTTTTTCTAAATAGGTAGGCATTTTGAAAGCTTTAAGCGTTTTATACTCTATACTCATTGGTTTAAGGGTAAGAAAATACATTTGATTTGTGTAATCTATGTTGTAGGCAGAAGGATGCGAGGCAAACCTTCGATGTTCGAATTCGTCTTGCATTAAGCGAAATAATAAGCATAGCATCAAAGGCTGCACTTGGAATAGTGCGAGGATATCAATGGTGCATAGTTTGGCAGATAAGAGACAAAGCACACCTTGTCCAGCAATTTTGGAGATTTAGTTTTAAAAAGCTGACAATTACTTAGTCTTGTGAGCGCGACATATGTCGCTCAAGAAATGAAAAATAATGCCGAATCGGCGGTGCTCCGGAAATCGAATACGAACAATTTATTCGAATTCGTTTTGAAAACGAATGTTTGGTGCTCCCAATTCCAGCAAAACGAATTTTTCATGTGGTTTTAAAACGAATGTTTTGTTGCAAGAGGAATTAAAACGAATCGACTAAATAGGTTTTAAAAAGAACGAATTTTATACTGAATATGTCAACTTCAAGTTAAATATTTAGTGATAATCATTTTTAATTATTTTTTTTCTGTCTCTACCCAAAAATTAGCTTGCGTTATGCAAAACGATTTTTGTTTGTTTGTGTATGTGTGCGTATCATATCATATCATAAGTACGACAGGCTTCCCACGTTACACAAAGAAAATTTTCCTTGTAACAAAAATAGCTAGGTCAATTGTTTAATTAATAATAAGGTGTTTAATTTTAATAAATATTGTTGCTTAAGTAATATTTTTTTGTAATTTTATTTAAAAGACAGAAAAGTTTCAATGAAAATTAAATGTAAACAGCATTAATTAATAAAAAAGTACAAAACTGCGGCAACCAATTCAGTTGTTATGCATCAAATAAAAATAATTTCGAGCCAGCACTGAGTTCGAATACGCTATAGAGTTGATCCAACTGGTCTAGGTCCTATCCTAACCTCCAAAATACATCTCAACTTTGTTTTTCGAGACCAACGATGTTTTTTAAGTTTCTGGGGTCGTTGAATCCGAATCTAAAGTTAAAAAATTACGTCAGGTTTCTGAGATAAGCTCAAAAATACTGCATTTTATGGAGTTTTCTAAAATAAGTCAAGTTTCTAAAATAACCTCCAAATGATTTTTTGACGTTATGTCAGAGCCCTGACTTGTTGGGGATTGTTGGAGCTCGGATTTAGATTCAGCGGCCCTACAAATATTGAAATAAGATGATATCACCTTTGGATCCACGAGTCGGCTATTTTTTGGGTTGCTGCAAACTCAGAATAATAATATGTAATAGAATTTTTTGACACAACGATGGATTACATTTGCATTAAAAATTTTCTGAAAGTGAATGGGTAATTCTTTTGCAAATCGAACGAAATTGAAAAAAATCTTTTATTGTTAAATATAATTTTTTTATTTTGTCAGTACAATATATATTTGCTGATCTTCTACATAAAATAAATAGCAACTTGGCTTATTAAAAAAAAATATGTTTTTAGCGGTTGTTTACAAATAGCTGTTTACACACTGTTAGATATTTTGCGGAGAAGTGCCCAACTTTTTGTAGTGAGGGGACAAATGAAAATTTATGTTAGTGGAAGTTGTTATTGAGCACTTTGCCTTTTTGCATTTTTACACCAGGTTTATCTCGGGTTTAAGTAATTTACACGGCGGTGTAAAACCTTGACTTTTAGCAGTTCTTAAACTGTTTCTTGATTACAGATTTTAGCAAGTGTTTAAAGAAATTACTTTAATTTTTAAATTTATATGCATCGTTATTTGCACTTAAACTTTATTGCAGCGTGCTTCGTGATTATGCAAATTTTTTTTAAAAGAAATTAAATCATGCTAAAAAAAACTTAAAAAAAACACCCTTTATATGTTTGTATCTGCAACCAGGAAACGTCAACAATGATTGAGCCCGCAATCTCTCTGATAGCATTACAAATGCTTATTGATGACTTTGATGGGCTGCACATTTTCCTTTCGTTTCGTTTAGGGAAAAATCAAATCCAGCTGACGCTTTGGGGCCAAACTTCCTTTAGTAATTTATAGCACGCTGTCAATTTTTTAAAAGCTTAGAGCGCCAAAAAAAAAAAAAAAATAAATAAACGGAAGAGAAGTATATATATATATATATATATATATATAAATAAAATGACATACTGACATTATCAGCGTAAAGCAATCAAGCGCAAATGAGCCAAGTGTAGTGAAGTTCTTTGGGTGGGTTTTGGTTTCTTCAAGGCAAAGGTCTCGGTGATTGACAGCCGCAGACCTAGCAAATTGCATTATTGTTTCAGCTAAACGGAACGTTGAAGAATAAAATATTTCCTCAGATAAACATAAAAAATGATAAAGTGTCATGTCATTAGCGCTAAAGCTGATGAGCTGTGACTTATAAGGTAAGACCTTTGTGTATAAGAACAAAGCCAGCTTAAATAATCCAAGAGCCTATAGGCGAATCCATAAATATATGGTTAACTTTGGGTCGCGAAGGCCGGCTTAAGCTATAAGGCTGTTATGTAATCTTATTTTTATGTTTTGTGAGCAGTTCATTCTAGTGCTGCTAAAGGATTGACATTTTTTAGTCAAGAAGCTCACTCTGCGATGAATATATTCATTTCTTTTTATTAGCAACAAAATGTTTGCTGCAAAAAAATTAAATTCAAGCGAATGGTTTTTGCGGAATTATTATGAAAAAGCTTTTCCCTTTATAAATTTTTGTTGTGCAATTACTCAAATATTATTCTTATTGATTGCAATTGTCTGATTGCAATAATTCGCCAAACCAGTTCAATCAGCTGGAACCATCTGTAAAACAATTTACAAGCGATTTTAAGGAGATAAAGCCATAAAAGTTGACCAGTTGCTTGTAGACCAATTCCACCAAATTACATTTGCACAGCAAAAAAATAACCACATTTGTTTGAATTTTATGCTCATTGGTTTTTATTTTTTAATTACAAAGTAATATCTATAAAAATATGTATAAGGGCACGTTTTTTCGGCTTTTGCTATAATGTTTGTAGCATGTAATTACATTCAAGGTTGTGTCACATATGCGCCCAACATTTACCTACAATATTACATGGCATTGCATTAGGCTGGTCCCAAAAACTATATGGTGTAAGCTGTAACAAATACAATAAAAATATAGTGGGGCGACGCAAAAATCTCTAGAGATTTTGGCTTCGAACGGTTTGCAAATCTCTAGTAAAAACCGTAGGTGACACAAAACTTTGAGAGATTTTAGGTTTCGGGCACTTTTTTCCGAATATTTCCGCTTTTACGATAATGTTTGTTGCGAAAAAAAACTTAGAAATAATATATATTCTTGTTCCAAAAAAATAGTGGCAACGCCTTAGTTGGGTTGGTTTTGCGAGTTAACAGTGAATGTCATATTTTTTAAACTTAAAATCATGAATTAAAACATATGATAATAAAAAATAAAGATACAGATGATTAAGAGATTTAACATTTTTACATAAGTTTATTTAAATAAATTGTTCTTTATTTATGGATCAATTTACATACAAATCTAATTTAAATTTAATAGAGATTTTGAAACCGTCAAAAAGGGCTACAACTTTTGCGCAAAAGTTTAACTTTAAAGCAGAATGATGCTCTTTTCTAGTGTATCGGAACAAAGATATAGTATATGATATATAGTAGGTAGGATAGGTAGGTAAGAGCGGCAGCTGGCTTAAAAAGCCAGCACACTTAGGCCTTGACCGGCTGTTGTGAAACCGCACGGATCACTTTTTTCACCCTTCTCCTGAGGAAAACTAAAAGTATTCCCATCCTGTTGCTACAATGTAACTTTGCGTTCCCCCTCGGACATTTAAGCTCTAGCTCCGCTAGGTTATGAAGAAAGTAGTTTCCCAAGTACTTTTTCCTGCGTCTACTGCTTCTGCAAAAATCGTTGCTCGGAGCGTTCATTCTGGTCGCATGTGTTCCGACAAGCCAGTGTCCGGTGATCGCTCTGACAACTGCCGAACACTGCGACCGGTTGAGTCCACAGAGCCTCGCGGAGCGTTTTGGGTCGATTTTTGGCCATATTTGGCGGCTAATTGTACAGTGGGGTGTATTCTCCCACAGCCTTTGTACATGAGATCTAAATTTTTCCCTAGTTTGTAGCTTTAAAGTGGCCATTGGCATACGAATATCCTCTTTATCTAGCAATATGGTACTGGTCGTGCCCTGTCTGGCCAATTCGTCTGCTATCTCGTTGCCTGTTATATTTTGGTGCCCTGGCACCCAAGTAAGGCTAATAACGAACTGCTGTGCCATCTCTTGAATAGATTTGCGGCAGTTGTTGACTGTCACTGAGTTTGAGGATAGTGCTCGAAGTGACTTAATGGCAGCCTGGCTGTCCGAGTATATATTTATGGCATCGGTTTCCAGGCCGGTATTACGTAAGCAGATCAAAGCCTCTTTAATGGCAAGGATCTCCGCTTGAAAAACGCTACAGTGATCCGGAGGTCGGAAAGACTGCCGAGTATTTAGTTCCTCAGAGTAGACCCCCCCCCCCCCCAACTTGGTTCTTGAGCTTGGAGCCATCTGTGAAGAAATTAATACGGTCAGTATGACCTGGTCGACTTTCCAACCACGATTCCCTATAGGGGATATTAGTGGAGAATTGATGAATGCTCTAAGGGTGTATATGATATATTATATGCCATCTTTTTGTGCCACCCTAAAGCAACGGAAAAACGATCGTGGTACGAATTTGAAATGTAACAGGGCATCCTATATGGATTTTTAGCCGATGAGTCTGAGTACGAACTCCAAAAAACTCCAGCCCTCCAGGGCTCTGAGATAATCTCTTTTTTACACTTGATTAGAAAGTCAAAATTCATCGCAATTGCCTTTCAATAAAACTGTTTTTTTTCTAATATATCGCAATAATATTTAGGGCCAATAAATCACCAACTTTTTTGTGCCACCCTAATGCAATGAAAAACCTAAGACAGCTATAATCTAATATTATTTGTACTGTTGACACACAAAATTACTGGGGTTTCTACATGCCATTACCACACCGAATGTCTTGTCTGTTGCCACCGGTTTGAAGAGTAGTTTCGTACGCTTCATCGTCTGCTCATTGCTATTGTCTAACCAAGACTGTCCCAGACTGTCCGTACGTCCATCCAAAAGTCACTTGCTTGCTTATTTCTCTTATTTCGATTTCGTTTGTTTATTTTTTTTCGCCAGTTGCTCTTTAAATTTATTTCGTTGCAATTTGTTTTAGTTTTTACTACATGCTGACAATTTTTATACCCTGAACTCATGGTGCCTCGGGTGTTATAGATTTGTATAATAAAGGAGCAGGCACAGCTGACCTTACGATCTTGATGCAAAAATGCATTTCATCTCTTCTAGTGGCGTTTAAGCCATGTGTAACCAACTAGATTTTTTAGATTAAAAGAGCTAGAGACACAATTTAAAAGATACATAAGCAGTTGAAGGTTTTTGTTTCAGGTCCCATTCAACGTAGGTCATCCGATCTACCGGTCGTAATAGCAAAAGATATACAAAAAACCCGTCTCATTTAGAATTTGTGCTCTATAAATTGCAACAATATTGGCCTGTGTTTCTTTACCAAAAACTAGTACCAGCATCCAAATGTGGTATGAAAAATCATGTGAGTCCAATCAACAACGAAATGTTGACATTTTCACAAAACATACCTATTAACGATTTTCCTGCAGCCTGAAGGTCTCTGTTGCTCTGGCTATCAATTTATTTGTAATTTAGAATTTATCCTATAAATAATACCTATTAATATTAATAAATCTCCATCTTTCTTGAGAATATGTACAACCCACGACGCATCAGTTCGAAATTTATCTCAAGTCATCACTTTTTTTTTTTTTTTTTTTGAAAAAGTGGATTTAGAGTATCCCATTGTTTGTACTTGTTTATTATTTGTCTTTTATTGTCGTACAAGGTGCCATTGACAAAAAAAAAATGTTTTCGTTTATTTGTAATTTTTTTGCTTTGTATTTTATTCAAGCATTAATTAAATATTTGTATGAAGAACGCGTTTGGTTAGTACGGTTCAGTATAATTATTATTATTCTGTTTATTTATTTATTTTCGTTTTATTGCCAGCTGCTTAACATATGTTGCATGTTGTTTGTTTACTTTTTGTCTCTTTGATTTATTAAACAAATATTTATGTCACAAGTACAGACTTAAATTAAATTTACCTTCTCAAGGTAAACCTGCCAATTTCAAACACAAAGCATTCCATTAATATTAGTAAAAATCAGTGGCGCAAATGGTTTGTTCCAAGGGGTGTTTGAGTTAGTATAACAAATATTTTCGGAAAGTTTTATTATCGTTCATATTAGTTTGGAGATAAGATATTAATAAAGGTGTTTAGCACCAAAAGGTATACAACAAAGTTCAATAAATATGGTAGTGAACAAAAGCTAGTTTTTCAAATTAAGTTTATACTCTTTATTTATTCATGACTTCAGCAGCCGAGATACCAAAGCACTACAGACATATTTTTATAATATTATATGTCATTCACGTAGTTTAACGACAAACATGGGAAGTATACCTAAGTGTGTCAAAAGTTGTCACTGATAAAATTAAAAAGTCTGATTTAAATATTTTTTTTTGAATAAAATTGGGATCAAATGGGGACGCAAATAGTGCAAGCTTTTTTGTTAACATTTTAAGAATGCCATTCTTGACTTAACATTTTTTTAAATAAGCAATAAAAATCTGAATTTAGGAAATTTTTCTAGTTTATATGAAGAATACATTTTTATAATAGTAGGTCTCTTTTTAAGACCTAAAAACTTCGTAGATAAGAGTTTTCAAATAAAAATGAAAAATACTTGAAATCGCTCCCAAAAGAAAACTGGTTCATTCAAATGACAAATTTGGATAGTATCCAAATTTTTTAATCTTATCTTAAGGTTTTTTAGTTTTATTAAAAAATGGAAATTTTAGATGATATCCCATTCTGGATTTTTTTTATATGAATATTATATATTAATATATATATTATTAAATATTTCGAACTGCGTATAGGCCTTTACCCAAAAACATTACATTGTTCTCCCAAGTGCACCCTTAACTACGCCACTGGTTTAGGTAATATTTTTTGGCAATACCCCGCCATGCCTTAATTATGACTCATTTAGTTAAATATTGTTAAAGCGTTATCTAAGTTTTTTGTTAAAGACCCGGCAGCTGCAGCAGAGTCTTAACTACAACGAAAATGGCCCAGTCATGGCACTGCATAGTTATTCGTAGATATCTTTGTAAGATCTTGTAACTGTAAGTGAAACACTCTACAAAATTATAATTTCAACACCTAAATGATATGGCTCTGCATTTTTTGTCTACTCATCTCTGCTATTGAGTAAGCTGCAGTTGATAATTGGTATCTGTATCTACTATAACCAACTTGGCTGCAAGATATTTTCATTGTGCTTTTCACTCTTTGGCTGATGATGCATTGAATATGCAATATGAAAGTCATAAATCAAACGCCTGCACCTGAGCCACAATAATGCATTATATACTTTCACTGCCTTATATATTGTATCTGTGAGATACAATGCGCCTTTACGCTTCACACCTCTCCTTTGCAATTCGTTGCGGTTGCATCTAGAAAATTGTTCATGTGCCATGATTAATGTGGGTTGCTGTGCATCTGCGCATGCCAAGTGTGAGTGGACAGCCCACAATTTTCAGAAAGATTTACTTCAAACCATATTTTTAACTAGCTACACTTATAAGTAGAGCACTCAACACTCATATCATAGTCAAAGAGTATCAATTCCAAGTTATTTAATTGTTATAAGTGTTTGCAGATATGATTTTTTGTTTCGATAAATTTGATTAGGCAAAAACATGTGTACAGCACAGCTAAATGGTTTTCGAACAATTCCTATACAAATTTGAGCTTATCAAGTTATGTACAAGGTTTGATAAGGTGCACCAAAATGGGAAATTTTGACATACCATATTTGTGACTTTGATTAAAATATAACTGTCTCAAGTAGTCGTAATCAAAAAATGACTATTAACTACTTGCTGATTTGATAAGAAAGCGTCTGAATTTGGTGTTATATATATTGATGGGCGTAGTAGTATGAGAATGAACTGTGGCATGGTCGTAAAATATAGCGCTGTTAAATAAATTTTAACATGGGAAGTATTGGAAAAGGTCGGGAAGATACTTTAAAGACATTATACTTCAGCACCGGACCCTGAAAACTCTCGTGGATCCGCTACAGGGTGTTAATGGACCATTAATAATCAAAATAATTTCCCTGAGTCTTCTTTTATCTTACTGTCGCTTAAGTTCTGGATCAGCATTCCTTTAACGATCACAGAAGCATACTAGCAGAGATCTACATACCATAAATGCTTGTATAGGCAACCCATTCACCCAAAGTAAAGTGAAGCGTGAATGATAAGGTTTGAAAAAATGAGAGCTTCATTGAAAAATTTCATTAGAGTGCTAGAGCCATGAATGGGATGAATATACCATAGTGAATTTAATAATAATAACATAATCAGCCGTGCTCCGGTAACCGAGAAATCCAAACCGAACAATTTTGTTCGGATTCGGTTTTGCGTGCTCCGGTATCCGAATTTTTTGTCGATAATTTCCTTTTTTATTTTCGATACATTTGTATATTTCCCTCGTTTTTATCGATAAATTCACATATGTTTTGGTATAACCAGCTGACTGCCTTTTGTTTAAAATTTGCAAATATTGCAAAAATGTCATTTATTTACTCAATTGCTAGTTTTGAAGCTAAGAGAAGGAATAAGATTATGGAGAATCATATCCTACCCGCTGCTTTTGTGATTTCCCCTGCAATAAATATATGTATTTTTAAGCATTAAATTCTTTTGATTAAATATGTACTTAAATTCTGTTTGTTGGCGCGAAATTTTTGTTTGATACAAAACAGCTGACATGGCTGCCGCAGTCTTGCATCTTTTTATAAGAACATGTTGTTTACATAAATTTTCATTAAAATATTGCTAGTTTTTTCTTATTTTGAACATTAAATAAAATAACACAATAATAGTATTACTTTAGCAACAATATTTATTGAAATTAAACAAGACTTAGCTATTTTTGTTACAAGGGAAATTTTCGGCCATGCGATATGCACACATACACAAACAAAATAAAAATTCGGTTTGGCTGTGCATGCTAATTTTTGGGTTGAGTCAGAAAAAAAATAATTAAAAGTAAATGTCAATAAATATTCAACTTAAAGTTAGCATAAATAGAATCTAAGAATATCAAAGAATATTTAAAAAATTATTTTAATATAAAATACGCAATTTTTTAATCCTATTTTGGCGATTCGGTTTAATTCCACATGCAACATAACATTCGGTTTCAAAGCACATGAAACATTCGGTTTGGTGGAAACGGGAGCACCAAACATTCGGTTTCAAAACGAATCCGAATAAAACATGTGGATTCGGTTACCGGAGCACGGCTGATTAACTCTTTTTTCTTCTACTTCTCTCATTTTTTTCACTACTCTAATAATTTCGTTTTCTGATACATAGGTTAGACCACATATGGATATTTACTCTCTCTCCTTGGCTTGTATCGGAGCTCTGTACAGTAAATATAAATGTAGTATAGTGAAGTTAGAAATGAATGCATACATAAATTCAGACACATACAAATACAGTGCACGCTCGATGACGTGAACTAATTAAAACCAAGGGAGTTCACGTTAACAAAAGTGTTCACGTTTTCGAATGCCAAACAAGTATCAAGTAAATTCACACGTTTAAATTCATATTTTATTGATGTTTTGTATAGGTAAATATTAATTTGAGAAAATTTAACAAATTTTTTATTTAAAAAAATCAGTCATCTTTTTCTGTGTCTTCTGTTTTTCTATTAATTGAAACAAAGCTTTCTCCCTTAGTCGTTTCAGTACATTCATATCATTTTGATCGACATCTTCATGGCTAGACCACTGTACCGCTTTGCTGAAAATCTGAATTGCTTCGCATGGTTTAAAATTTGTCGTTTACGCTTTTTAAAATAATTTTTTCTTTTTTAATGCCACAAATTGTTGATTTAGCAACATTGTATTTTTTCGCTAAGCACGTCACACTCGATCCTTTTTGTCAAAAACCGAGAATGTCAGTTTTTTCTTTCAACGTCAAGCACACAGGTTTTTTACAACTCATTTCTATTCTGAATAGATATAAACTAAGACAAAACGCTCCATGCTAGGCTAAAATTGCCAAATAAAAAACATAACTCACTATTAGGGGAATCCCCAAGCTTAGAATTATTTAAGCTCAATGTAAAAGGGGAATCCCCAAGATCAGAATTATTTGAGGTCAATGCAAATTACATGCAAACATTGCTCGCCTTGTTCACGTTTTGGAGGAGTCAATGCACAAAAAAATTTGATTATGTTTTGGGGTGTTCACGTTTTGGAGTATTCACGTTATCGAGCGTGCACTGTAATCAGTTTATCTGGATTTCTTACAATTATTCCGAAATGCTGGTTTTTAGTTTAAATTAGAAAGACCACAAAGAATCGTCGACACTAGCCAAAAATATTCTTTACGCTAAATGTTCTGGCGAAAGCCAGTTCCGTTCGTCGGTCATTATTCGCCCGGCAAGTGAAAATGGTCGCTCCCAGGGAACAGACGTCGCAACAGCCGGAACAAATATCCTTGCTAGTTTGTAAAGATTCAAGAATTGTGTCGACAGGGGCTCCCATATGGTTAGTGGAGTCCAGCGGAGACTGTTGGTTCATCTCCATTCTTGCAATACTTTTTGGATCTTCCGTATCTAAATTCCATACAGGATTGCTCACGGCAACAATGTGCTTTCTCCAAAATAATTTTTCTGATGAAATGGTAATGTGCAGCGACTTAGCCAGAATGTTGTTTCCCGGCGTCTTCAATATTTTCCTCGAGGCAGTCAAATCTTTTTCTATGCCCAAAGTGGCCATTCCACCTTGCACGCTTAGTTTTGGCGCCGAATTCGTAAATATCGTCAGTATCGGATGAAAATATCGATATCGGATATCTATATAAATATAAGCTTTTTATAGAATTACACTATAAAAAAAAAAAAAATAGTCGACTTCCAAAGAAAGAATATCGATATTCCGATATATCGATACACTATCGCCCATCCCTAATAGACAGGTAAAAACATCTTTCAAACCTTCACGGCTTGTCAAGCGGTGCATTTATTGCAGCTTCATTGTTCAGCTTAGAAGTCTGTTCTTGGGAGACCTAATGAAAAAAAGGAACAGCGCAAGATTGAGAACTTCAGGTAATATTTTACGTCTGTCCCCACAAGTTTAGTAGCTGGGCACCTTTTTGTAGAGGCGCAGAGGCGAATTTGTTGGCAATTGCACTAAGGTGATCAAGGGAAGATTTCTCCGGTTTACTGTCGTGCATTAAACATTTCAGGTTTGCCACCCGAATAAACTTCCCGAAATGTAAAAGTGATGATAGATCATATTTAAGGCTGCAACAGGAGTAAACTTCTTTATATATGTATTCATAAGCAGGAGATCACTGCATAAATTTGTAGCTACCCAGCCGCTACGGAATCTCTCTTAGAAACCTCAAAGCAATTGCAAAATACCAGACTGCCGGCCATGAACTCTTTTACATAATTTAATTAAAAGAGAAGAAACCTGAAATAAATAATACATATATTACATAATATAATTAAAAGAGAAGAAACCTGTTGCGGGTTTCTGGACTTCCTCAGGAAGATCTCACATTTCGCACCAAATTTTGTGGTATAAGGTATTTTGTCTTATACAAGTTCATCTCTATCGTCATGTGTGAGAGACTTATGCCGAAGGAATGGATCCTCCGAATTGTGAAAAACTCTCTGCCGATTGTAAAGCAACATTTGATACCCCTTTTGGTTATCGCCAACTTACTGCATTATGTTACTTTAGAACTGCGAGTGGTTCCTGACATGCAAACTAAATGCTCGGGGAATTTCAACTTATAATAAATTTACCAGAAATAAAATTAAAGCGTCTACATACGTCAAGCACGTTTTCACACAAGGTTGTAGCCAATGGCAACACCTTGAGCACGGAAAATGTTGACGGCTGTGGAACACGGATAGCCTCGGAGCGACATCAGCTCCCGAATGCTTTAGAATCATTTGTCACATCCAAGGCCCAAGACAATCATGTATGAACATCTGCTGCGAGTTACCAAATGTCATTTTAGCCACAGGTTAGCCTAATTGTGGAAATAGAAATGGGAAGGAAGAGACGCACTTTACTTAATGGCTTTAATTATATAGCTAGGAAGGAGGTTCACATCTTCCCAATAGAATTTTGCGATTTACTAACGCATTTTATAGGTAACGATATTGAAACTCAACCCCACCTTCTTTTCGTCTGAGAATTCTGGAAGTTTTACACAAAAATAGCTAAGTTTAAGCCTCTTTTGTCTAACTGACAATCAATTAATGGTACAACTAATTGGGAAAAAGCTATAAAAGATATAGATTAAAATATAAAAAAATCGTTGTCTCACAATTTACCCGAATTCCCTTCCATAGAAAATTAAACCTGAATACAAACAATAAAATAATCCCTAACGTTGCAATTACTTTTTTTTGGGAGCTTCTTATAGACACCAATAGAATAAAATGTAAAAAAATTGTGTGGTTTCATAGATTTTCACTATTTACTCCCAAAAAAAATAATTTAAAACTAATCGCTGCGTTAATTTGGAGGTGTTACTATGTTAAAAGCTGAGCTTTGTTTTCTATTTGAAGAAATAACAAAAATTCCGGATATTTCGTCAATAGTTGCAATTTTTTTTTTTAAGCTCAATTCCAGAATCTTCAAAAATTCCAGTCAAGAACAGTAATACGGCAAAATAATAATGATATGTTCTACCTCTAAAGACTAATATGCCCTATTTTACTTATTTTCGGCTATATGACAAATTTAAAATTTCCATTGCATGTGACAAACTTTTAAAGCATTTTAAGTAATCATAATAATAATATCTGATAAATATGCAGAAATGACGGACGGAGTGACACGTAAGATAGCGAAACAGTACATATGTATTACGTAGTGTTATCTTTAATTGCTAGACTTGGTAATTGGTTGTGTCAACTATTGTATGAGTAATATACATATACCCCATTTACATTAAAGTAGACATTAAAAACTCTTGCAGTTGTAATTAAAAATGAACATGGACCACACCCACCATAACGATTACAACCCTAAAAGGGCACTTAATGAGACATTGGTGCTGTGCTCCAGCTGCCTTTGAATGCTCTACAAAAAACACACAAAGACACACTTGCACTTGGCAACGCCCGGAACTTGAAGTTAGCTGGCCAACAACAGGGGGCGCCACTGTACAGCGGCGTTCCCATTGCTCATTTGCGCGAGTTGATTACAAAGCCAAAGGAAACGAATATGGGTTAAATGTTCAAACATTTTCATGCTACTGCTCTGTGCCTGGCCAGAGCGCTGGTCCACAGCTTCCACTAGACCCTTAAACACACTCAGACCAGCTTTTGTGCGTCCATTAAACGCATATTAAGACCATGTTGATGACATTTTACAATATCATTTGAACGCCCCTCCGGGACTTTGCCATCGAGCTTGGCATTTGACATTTAGCAGCTGCCTCCTGGCTGGAGGGCAGGAAGTACGCAACATGCTGGGTTGCATTTCTTAGCACAAGTTTACACACAATTATACGTTAGCCAACACTGCAAGAAAATAAATAGGTATGTATTGATGGAAAAATAAGAAGTTTTGGTTTTAAGTTACACAAACTGCAGTATGTTTAAAGTTTTTATAAAGTTTTTTTTTTACTGATGTGGGTGTATGTTATAACCAAAGCTGCAAGAGCGTCCAACGGAAACAAGGAGAAACTGATATTTTTGCAATTTCAAATGTAAAACCAACGCATCTAAAAATAACTATTAAAAAAGAATGATAAAAAAACGAAATTTTGCTTTCATGTTTAATTTCCGTTGTTGCGAAATTCAAGTTAACCAAGCTATTTACTTACTGAATAAAATTTCTTGGGTTTTTCTAATGCGATACGACAGCAACCACAAATCCTCGTTCAAACTCAAGTCCTTCATAACGAAGATACGTTCTTGTCGAGTCAGCAAATGGATTTCGCAAGAAACTTTTCTTAAAGTTACGTTAAAATTTGGAACCATTTTGAACTACTCGAAAGATTTATGAACCAAAGCACGATAAGTTTAGTCGTCTTAACTCGGTTTTCGAAAACGATTTCTTCGCATATGTACCCTATCGGCTTGGAATTTATTTATTTTTTAAAATTCAAAATCAAATTTCTTTTGATTGTTTGCATTTTTTTCAAATGTGCGTATCTTTGTTTGTAGATATAATTTTGATCAAGGAAGTTGACCCGGGCAGACATTTTAAAAAAGTTTTTATCTGAAGAGCTCTCCTGCCTTAACTTGGGACTTTGAGCCCCAAGTCAACCACATGGCGATAAATCTGCTGGACAACAGTATAACATACGTCGGCTGACGCGTTTCCACACTGTTGTCAAGATTATACCAGACATAATTAATTAAAAAGTTAACTATTTATTAAGTTTATAAAAAATGCGGATAGATAAAAAAAATACCGGCTTTTGGCAACTCTTACTGCTTGCGTTAACCTTAACACCTTGTGATACAAAGTTCAACACAAAAGCGCACTTTTCATTTGGTAAGTTTCTGAAATCAAGTTTACAAATTTAACAAAAATTTGTGGTATCTTTAACATTTTTTATACATTTTTTTTTTTTTAGTTAAATTGTTTGCAAAAAATGCAAAAAAATTTCGCACGGAATGACAAAACCTTATAAAAAAATCCCATTTGGGATATACCAAACCTCTTATGAGGTTCAAATTAAATTAAATTTGCTATCAAATTTTAATTAAATTTAATTTGCATTTCCTCAAAATTTGTTCGTCACTGGGATGCTACGCATTTATTCTTAAGATTTATCGTAATTTTATGCTTACTTTATTTGCAAATTACTCACAGAAAAATATGTTTCAAGTTCAATTTTATTCGATTTTAATCGATTACAAAAGAAATAAGTGATTGTATATCGAATTAGGAAAGAAAAGTAGAAATTACTGATCTTTTAATATATTTTTTTTTAAATATAATTTATTTACAATCTACCACTTGGACAATAAGTAAATGTTTTGGAAATTAGAATTTAGCAATGGTTATAGTTAAACTGCAATGAGTAATAACTATTTTTTTTTTAAATACTCTAAACTCAATTTAAATATGGTAAATCTAGGACATAATTGCGTTTTAATCTTCTTGTTGTATCGCTACTATCCAAGACGCCTATTGCCAAAATATTATATTTTTACATACAAAAAAAAAAAACCACATAGTTAATTTTTATTATTACTGATACTTTTAAAGTCATACTCCATAAACTCAATTTATGCAACAAAAAATCGTCTTTCTAATTTTGTAATACTAAAATCGATTGGGCTGCTTTGAGACGTGATTTTGTCCACATTTTAGGATATACATTAGTGGTAGGTAGGCCATGTAAATAAAATATTCTTAAAAAGTTAAAGTTTCGTGATTCACGCCACGAATTAAGTAGGTAATTTCCACGATTGTGATGTGAGCATTATCACTACGCACTCTAATAATCCCAGATGGGCGGTCTAGAATTCAAATTAACCATTAAAAATAATTTAAAAAAATTAAAAATAATAATTTGTAAAAATTAATTTTGAAGATCCCATCTTAGAGGATATGAAATTCTACTAAATTTTTCTTGGATTAATGTCATAGCCGCCACAAATTGGATCGATTGTTGTTCACTTATTTTTATTTCGGTCTCAGGTTTTATTTTTTGGTAAATGGGATATCCCAAATGGAATTTTTATATGAAGTTTTGTCATTCCGTGCGAAATTTTTATACCCTGTACCTATAGGTACAAAGGGTATACTAGATTTGTGCAATGTATGTAACGGACAGAAGGAGGCGTGGCAGACCCCAAGTCCTTTATACCAAAATGCTTATCATAACCTCGGGTAGCGATTGAGCCATGTCCGTCCGTCCGTCCGTCTGTCCGTTCGTATGAACGCCTAGATCTCGGAGACTATAAGAGCTAGAGACACGGAACTTTACCTGCTGGTGCGCATATTTCCTAAGCAGATGAAGTTTGTTGAATCATGTCAATATCTTTCCCCGTTCCCCCGCTGTAGATTTTCGCGGTTTTTAGCCACACCGTTTAATATTTTCATTTGAAATTTAACAGAGCGATGCGTTGTGGATACATGCATCTATGTGTAAAAAATGAACAAAATCGGACAAATACAGAAAAAGTTATAGTCAAAAATGTACAAATTTCACTGCCCCTTGCCCAGAAAGTGCATCAATATTTGACTCCTCGTAATTATGGTTACAAGTGACCTAGAATCACAATTTTTGGTAAGCTGATTCATGTGGCTCTAATGAACAAATCCACATCCAAATTTTATCGATGCGGTCCCACCACCCCCCGCAATCGATTTACCGTGTTTTCTCCCACACCCCTCAACATACCAACTTGAAACTTACCCCATATACTTTAAATAAATTCTTTGACGTAACATTCGAGTTTCATCAAAATCGGTAAAAATTTAGGGAACTTATAGGTAGGTATAAATCTCGAATTTCACCAAAAAAAAAAAAAAAATCCAATTGGAAAGTTCGTAGAAGGAATATGCAGGAAAAATTGTTTGCGAGACAAAAGGTACAGGGTATTCCACTGTCGGGCACCGCCTCGACTGTACCACATTTTTCGAACTGCGTATGGGCATTAAATCTTGATTCGTTTGGATTCAATGTGTTTAAAATTTTTAATTGACTTGGACATCGCTCTTCTTTACTTCGACGAATTTTTCGTTACAGATATCAATAATTTTATGCGTTCATAGTGTGGAATAATTCGTTACTAAAAAGTGAATTTGGCACAAAGAATATCTGCCTACAAATTTGGCTTAATATTTTCGAATCTTTAAAAATTGTAGAATTTCAACTAAATTTGAATACCTTTATTTGTAAAAAAATTTCTATACCTTTGAGCTTAACCGAAGCGTAGTTTTGTATCCACATTTTTTTCTCAGTACAAACAGAAGTGCTTTGTACCTTTTCGTAACGTTTTGCTCAGACTGCAGCTTATTAATATTGCAGTTAGTAGTCACTTGTCTTCTAACAACTCGCTGAAAATTCAATTAATTTCAAATGCAATTTTAAGTGCACTTCACTGCGCTTCTGTAAAATGCTGCACTTAGTGGCCACTTCCGCTTTACTGGGTTTGCTTGCTTTTCCGTTCCAATTTTCAAATAATTTTTTTTTAAGTTTGCCATCCCACCCAGTTTATTAAATATGCAAATTTTAATTAGCTGTACCATAGCCAACTAGCTAAGTGGCTCATCGGCTGAGTGGTTCAGAGTTTTGGCTGACTAACTGACTGACTGGCTGGTTTGGCCAGAAACTCATCGGACAATTCAATTTCCTT
This sequence comes from Chymomyza fuscimana, assembly GCA_949987675.1. Taxonomy (NCBI): domain Eukaryota; kingdom Metazoa; phylum Arthropoda; class Insecta; order Diptera; family Drosophilidae; genus Chymomyza; species Chymomyza fuscimana. The sequence goes on along the minus strand of OX465088.1, from coordinate 53,772,283 downwards.
TTGGGTTGGACTTTGTTTAAGCAAATATGTTTGCATAGAAGTTCGGTTCTATGTCGTCCCTAGTGTGGCATTATCTATGGCTCTCTTGTGGTACATTCAATTAGTCAAGCATACGCAACGTGGCCCCGTAGCACCCAAGGGGCTACTTGTGTCGTTCCCTCGTATGCTATTTACGCTTTTAATTAAAATTACTTATTTGCATTTGCATTAAGCGATGGGACAAGCCCTAGCACGATACTAACTAAGTTTGACTGAAGAGTTTTGAGTTAGATGACAACTCAAAAGCAAACCGTACATAAGTCAAATCTACATAAAGAATTCTAAAAGTTTATAAATAATTCAAGCCAATAAGATAAAGTTTACATTGTTGAAAGCATTTTATTTCCATGAATTAATTATGAAATTGGCTAATAGAGTTGTGGAATTTTGGCTTATTAAAATTTATTAAATTTAAGCAACGTGATAAATTCGAGGCCGACAAAGTAATACCCTTTTATCAAAATCTTGCCGTTTTTTTTTTATTCAAAACTGAATGGGTGCGGTCTTTCTAACTTTTGCAAATTTTACAAAATTTAGTTGATTTTTGAAATTTTAGTCAACCGGGTTTTTAAAACATTTATAATAAATGTTACAGGTCAATCAATACATTACTCAATCATATAAATGTAAATGTAAATTTTAGAGGAAGTATCACTTCCCTTGAGTTTAGTGTGTCAAGGTCTACTACCTATACAAATTCTCAAAATAAAAAATGTATTATTTGTACTTATTAAGTGATATTAGACTGCGAAAAGAATTTTACAGACCTTTCGAACATTTTATATAGTTTTTTTTTTAATATCATTTCATTTGTATTTTCGTAAATTTTTTTATTTTTTACCTTACTATGTTGCTTTTTGGGGTACTTTTGGGGCTACTTTTGGGGATATTAAAATTACGTTGGTACGGTATCTGTGCCCTCATAACTTCTAGATTGTTCATAATATTTTGACTAATCAGGTATCGTTAGAAGCGTCATTTATTTATTTATTTATTTATTTATTTGAGGGGTACAACTACGTACAGTTGACATTATATTATAAAAAAGTACATATAAATTATTTAGAAAAGAAAATAGAGCGAGGGAATTGATATGAACTATTCCGCGTCTCTAGCCCGATGGGTGAACTTTTTAATGATATGCACCAACTCACATCAAGAACTGGCCAGAAACTTGGATTTACAATATTAAAGTTGAAAAAAGGAAGCAAGATAAAAATTAAACATTATATCGCAAAAAAGCCAATGGATCACCATTGACCAAGTGACTCATAATATAGGATTGGTCAAGGATGCTCGAAGTGGCAAGTCAAGGTGACTTAAGATAGAAGAAGTGATAGATTGAATAGACCGTTCGAAAGAGAGGAAATTGTAAAAGTTATTATAGTTAGAGCATAAGACACGGAAAGGGTCGTGCAAAGCATAATTAGATCTACAAAATTGTAAGGCTAAGGGTCGAAAATTACGAGTTACTCTGGATGGTATGACCAAAGTAACTTTGCTAAGGAGTACATTGGAATCGATAAGACCGAGTAACAGTTTATGCAAGAATAACACGCCGTGGCATGTTCTGCGGTGATTTAAGGAAGGCAATTTTATAAGGCGAAGTCTATCAGAATATGGCGGCAGTCGGATATTTGGGTCCCAGTTTAAGCCACGAAGTGCAAAAAGGAGAAATTGCTTTTGTACGGACTCAATCATGTCCTGATAAAGGTGGTATTGAGGGCTCCAAACGCAGGAACAATATTCCAAAATTGGACGGACAAGAGAAATATAAAGAAGTTTGGTTGTGTAAGGGTCGTTAAACTCTTTAGACCAACGCTTAATAAAAGCAAGAACACCTCTAGCCTTATTCACGATGTTGCAAATATGGTTATTAAATTTAAGGTTATGATCAAACAAAACACCAAGGTCAGACACAATCTCGATGCGTTCTAAGGTAGAAGATTCTAAAGAGTAAGTGGCCAAATAAGGAGCAGAACGATAAAATGTCATAACGTTACATTTTGTCTTGTTGAGAAAGAGTTGGTTGATATTGCACCAAGATTGCATGTTATCAAAATCATGCTGAAGAAGTAAGTACTTATTATTATCGGAGTAGGACATACAGAGTTTAACATCATCCGCATACATAAGAATGTGAGAAGATGAGATTACCTGAGGGAGATCATTTAAAAATAAGTTAAAAAGAAGAGGGCCTAGATGGCTACCTTGAGGTACCCCTGACGTGACCATAATTTCTGTAGATTCGCAGCCTTTAAAAACTACCTTCTGGACTCGGTTGGATAAATAGGACGATATCCAATTTAAAAGACAAGACGGAAACCCCAGACGAGACAGTTTAACAAGTAGAAGACTATGATTTACCGAATCAAATGCTTTACTAAAGTCAGTATAAATGACATCAGTTTGTTTTTTTTCCGTAAAACCAAGATTAATAAGAGACGAAAGTTCTAAAAGGTTAGTAGAAGTGGACCGACGTTTTACAAACCCATGTTGGGAATCCGACATTAAAGAACGACAGTAGTGTTGCAATTGTGAAGTTACAATCCTTTCAAAAACTTTTGGAATTGATGAAAGCTTGGCAATACCGCGGTAGTTCTCAATGTTGGACTTGGAACCTTTTTTGTGAATAGGGATAATAAAGGATTCATTCCAGATGGCCGGAAGATAAGAATATTTTAATGAAGTGCGGAAAAGAACAGATAATGGTGTAGAAAGAGAGTGAGCACAATGCTTTAAGACGCAACTAGGAATGGCATCGGGGCCAGGGGAGAAGGATGATTTAATCAACAGTAGGGATTGTAAAACGTCGGTTTCAAAGATTTCTGGATAAGCAATAAGATTTGAATGTGGTAGGTTATAGGGATAGTTAAGGTCAATGCAATTAGGGTTGACAGAATAGGTAGTTTGAAAAAATTTCGCAAACAGGTCGGCGATTTCAGAATTGTTAGTAGAGCTTTCATTTTTGAAATATAGCGATGAAGGAAATAAGGAAGATTTACGTTTAGAATTAACAAAAGAAAAAAATTTTTTAGGATCACTACAGAAGTTAAGCCGACAGCGGGAAAGATAATTATTGTAGCAAATTCTGTTAAGAAGGACGAACTTGCTGCGTAAAATAGAAAACTTATAAAAGTCGACAGGAGATCCAGATTTCTTAAATTTTTTGTAAGAAGAAGACTTGCGATTTTTTAAAGAGGACAGACTAGTAGTAAACCAAGGCGGCTTTAAAGAAGGAGCCGGGACAGAATAAGGGACAAAGAGATCAAAAGCAGCGTATAAAACCCGATAGAAATTGGAAATGGATAAGTCAAGGTCATTAGTAGTCAACAAAGGCAACCAGTTAACTTCAGACAAAAATTTATTAAGACCGACAAAATTAGACTTGCGAAAGCAGCGATACCGAAGAGCATGAGCATGTGGCTGATTTCTGTAGAGACCATTAAATTTTAAAGAGATTTGTAATGTCGGATGGTACGGATCCTCGGGTACGGAGAGCGGACAGACCCTAGAAATTTCAAAATCAGAATTATCATTGACAAAAACGAGGTCAAGCATTCTATTTGAGCAATTATGTATAAAATTTATTTGGCTAAGAGAGATATCAATCAGTCCTGTAACAAACTCATGATCGTCGGCTTGTTATGGGCGCCCTCTAGAGGACATAAAGTTCAAAGACATAAACTAAAAATTTGTTTTTAATGATGCTGTGTTGCATATCAAATAAAACGATTTAATCAGCAAATTGCAAAAAATTGTATATTGCTAGTTGACTCTTGCGGCTTTGCTTTGATAGATTCAATCAAAATAATCTAGTCAATAAATTAAAAAATATTGTTTTTTTTTTTTTTTTTTTTTTTGCTTAAATTTGTTTGATTTTAAAAAAACTTTATTACGAAAATAATACCCTAAAATTTAAATAAAAAGGTACTGACTGACTATTAAAATAAATTAAAAATAACTGTCTAAAAAGCCAAATATTCAATAATTTGGGATAATATTTTTGAGGGAGTATATTTTTTGTTTGAGATTTCCGATTCCAAAAATTTAAATAGTTGGATCTTTAAAATCCATCAATAACTGGCCAAGTTAAGAAAAATTTAAGAGAAACAAAATGTCTCCCTTAACACCTGTCTATAGTATGCCAGAAATTTCCACATTGACTTACGCTGTCTGATATGAAAGATTTGGCCAAACAAATAATGTGATGGGTTTTTGGGACAAGGAATTTTTGTTTCTCTGAAGTAGTGCGTGTGTTTTCTACTCTGCATTACTTTGGTATTTTTTGTAATACGATCTACAGGGTTACAAGTTTTTGAGTTTTTTTTAATTAAGCCAGAACACTGAAATTATCGGGATTATTGGATCTTGGATCTAGTAAACCTCCGCGCACGAAAATCGAAAAATTTGTTGCTTAGTAGTGGTATTACATAACCTAAAAAATCCCATAAAAAATGTTTTTCCTGTCCAACGATGTTTATTATACGACTTTGGGGTCGCTGAATACAAATCTAAAGTCCAAAAGAGCCCCATCACATCAAAGTTCTGACATAAGCTCTAAAACACCCGTTTTATGGGGTTTTTTGAGGTTGTGTTAGAGCACTGATGTGATAAATTAAATTGACTAGTAAAGTAGAGCTAACCATAGGTTATCTATCAAAACCATATTCTAAAGAAAATATAAAAAAAAGTATTCCAAAAAAGCTTTTCCGTAGTAACATAAACTAAAACACACTGTTTATAAATGCAGCCAAGTTGTCTCAATATATGCCATTCACACATAGATCCAATGTCAATAAAACAAATAACTTCAAGAGAAAGCGAGCCTAGGCTAAGTTAGTGCAGAAATTTAAAAAGCCTGGCCTTAATGAAATATTTAATGAGAAATGTGTATAAAGGCTTCCAACTTTCCAAAATATTTGCCATTCAAATAGAAATCCTATATATAAGTTTTCCAGTAGTTGTACAGCAAATAACTCAGGCGATGTTAATGCAGAAGTTTAAAGAACCGAGACTTAATTATATTCAATTAAATATTTAAACGAGTATTCCATTTAAAGCTGCTGATTGTCTAATCCAATACTAAGGGAAGAATATTGTACAAAGTTTCTGTAGATATCAATTTATAATTGCATTAAAATTAGCTTTGTGTCGATAAAGCTATTATTTTATGTAAACTTATTTATAAAGCACAGAAGCATTTCAATGTTTACTAATGATATGTTTTTACTTTGCTTGCAGGTAAGCTACTTCAACAATTTAAACTTTATTTTGCTAAATTAAATTTCCAAAGTAAGTATAAAATATTGATTTTCAAACAATCTTTGTAGCTTAACGCAAAGTCGTTGCAACTCAACTATGTCTTAAAAGATTTTTAATTAAGGCCAACAGTTGGCATAAATTAGTTCAAATTAAAGCAAGTATCTTGGCATAAAAGACAATAGCTTACCGTAGATAGTAGGGCCTGCCTTCAAGCCAACAAAGTCTTTAGGCCACAAATCGCTTGCTTTTATGGCATTGCCAACTGTTTGAGCTGCCAAAACAAGCCGTAGGCACAAGGTAAACAGTTTGTTAGACTGCCAGGCTCCCGGGCTGCTTGGCTGGCATTTAAAGATACATATTGTATCTAGCCCAAAAATATATGCATAGATATATCTGGGCTGCCGTTTTTTTTTTATGAGCTCAAGCCGTGCCAGGCCGCTATCCAAAAAAATAATAAAAAACTGGGCAACAAAATTGAGTGCAGTTCTTTTTGAAGTACATTTTTTTTTTTTTTTGGTTAGTTTAGTTTTTGTTGCATATCTTTTTGGGCTCGTTCTTTGCCAAAACTAATAAATTTTACATTGTGCAGCGGGTTCTCGTTCAAGCAGGCTTTTACCTGTACTGCCTTTGGGGCATACCACACGGTTGTTGCAGTAAACTGTGGCAGAGCCACATGGCTTCTGGTCTGGCTGACCCGGCGTATGCGCGTTGTGTTGTGCTATACACATTAACAGGCGAACTATAACTGGGCTGTAATTTACATAGTATATAAGCGCGACTCTGTATGCTATCTCTTCATTTATTTATGAATGTTAACATTTTTAGCTTAAGGCTTTAAAATCGGTTATAGTCTAAAAGTTTTTATGCCTGCTATTCGTAGGGAAAAATGTTTCTTTTAAATTCCACCAAATGCGGGAAGAATTTTGAAACTTTTAAATTGAAGTATATAGCAAATTGACGTCATTCTGCACGTATGTATGTCTGTACGAACATTGTGATCTCGAAGAGCACAGAAGGTTATGAGCATAAAATGTTAATTAAATTGAGTACTTATGTGTACTCCATTGTGACCAGGTGTTAGTGGCATAAACATACTTTATGGCCAATTAAAATATAGCTTTACTGTTTATAAACCACTTTTAGAACAGAATTTTCCAAAAAATAAATACTTTTCGTGATTACTCGTGTACTTGAATTGAAATCATAAAACATATGTTATACATTTTGTGAGGAGACAAGTTTTATTTATGGCACTACTTGGATTGAGAATGGTGTGGAGGTCGGGCTTTTGAGTTCGAGATGAGTGGTGTTAAGAGGATAGAGCGGATGTTTTGAGAAAATGTCATAGTTTCGTTGTTTATTTAGCTCACATAAAACTTCATACCAAAACTTGGTGAGTTTTCTATGAAGCAAAATAGAATATTGGTTGCGGGATAGTTTAAATGATATGAAATAGTACTTACTAAAAAAAAATATTTTGTGTTTTGGGGTCAAACTTTTTTTTGTATCTCGTTTTTAAGAATTTTCTAGTACTCTTATAATTATGTCTATGTCATTCCGGAAATCCCCTAAAGTCATCAAAATGGTCAGGAAAAAAAACATTGATATAGACATGTTCGTCGGTCTGTCTGAATCTTGGAGATTATTAGAAATTGAATAAACAAACTTGACATTTGGACTCCTTATGTGAGATGACAGAACAAGTACAACTTTTTATCTTCTTTAATGCCTTCTCTCAGCACTATATTTTCTACAATCTTAAAATTAGAATTGCATTTGTAAGGATTAAATGTAAAAATTAAAAATTCTTTTATTTAATGTCTAGACTCATTAAGATGCCCCAATTGATATATAAAGATAGAATTAATTCTAGGTATGTTAAATAACAAAAGAATTTAAAACCAGTGCCAACAGTGTATTCCACTCTGAAGGACTGCCTGGATAAATGGCCATATCAAAGTCCGTCACACCCCTTTAACGTATGCAATTTTGGAGAGAAATATATGCTTGTTTTAAAAATTTAATTAAATTTTATATTTTTGTTTTAGAGAATGAAAATTGTCAAACTCACTCAGCTACGTGGGCATAAAAATGCTGCTCTCATATTCATGCACAAAAAGTTTGCTTATATACTATGGTACAAAGCATATACATTTAGTATGATGAAGTATGCAAAACAGCAACAAAACAGATTTTCACATGGTAATAAACAGAGATCAGAGCTCGGCACGTGCCGCGTTTTGACAGTTTTTCCTAAAAATCACTCAACAATATAAAATGCAAAAAATTTTTACCCAAAAAATACAATAAAATAAAACTACATATGAATTCAAGCTGTCAAAAGTTAGTTGCATAGGCAAAATTGAATTTCATATTTCACATTACGTATACGCAATGTGGTAAATAATTTAATGCACTGTAGCATGACTTTAAGCATTTCGCAGAATTAAAGTTTTGTGCCATATTTGTGGACTTTAACGTAGGGACACGCAGTTGTTGTAGTTTTTGTTCTAGTTGTTTGTTGGTAAAACTTTTTGCCCATTGTATCGTGTTGTTTTCACGTCACATGAACATATAACAACTGAAATAGTTACAGTTCCATGTAACAAACTTTGTCTGTACTTTGAGTACTAAAAACTGTTCTGGTTGGTTGTATTGTGTTTATGCCTCTGGGCCACAAACTATTAGGCCACATCAATAGTCAGCCATGGCCAATAACAACACGTAGGCAAAGGCAACAACAATAAAAAGTTACCTAGTGTATAAAGTGGAAATAATTTTATGTGTAATCATGCGTATATCCTTTAAGTTCATTGTGCACGATATCCTGAATTTTGTCTGTCTCTGAGACTTACATCGTTTGAATGATGTTCACGTAAAATAGAACTAAGCGTATTTCAGGTGAAATAATTTTGTGATTGAAGTGGGTGAGACATTTGGAATTTGTTGTCAGGAATTCTTCTTCAATATGGTAATGGCAATGTCAGCTTATTTGTGTTACCTTTTTTTTTTAAAGAAAGTGACCCAAAATAAATCTTATTTGGAAGTGGGAAAATTTAGGTAAAGTAGATGCCGAAACGGTTACACTAGATGATCCTACGCCATGAAGTTTGTGTGCATGGAGATTCTCGCGTAAAAAGCTAGTTTTACTGAGGAATTCAGGCGAAGCATTACAAAAGCTGTTTAGCACGATCTTTCTTAAATTAACTTTTATATTGGATAGTTTAGGGAAGAGCAGATGAGCTCAAATTTTATGAAATCTGGTAAAAAGCCAGCAAGAAAAATTCTGAATTTTAACAAAGTGTATTCTACTGGTGTAGATAAATACAATACTTCAATCTGAAAGGAGCTGCATAGCTTGCCGGACTTTTGCCTGCAGAAACATTAATGTGGAAGGTTGTATACTGTTGTGCATTATTAGATTAATAAATATTAGTGATTATTAATGTTTTCGCACATCGATCTCCATAATAAAAATATAGTGATGTGTGGGGATAGAAATCCCGCTGGTTTGGGAATTGAGAGTATGACTGATTGGCACAGACAGTCCGTACGGCCGCACTTCCAAACAGCTATGATAGATCGAGGTATTACTCTCCCACCAATTGACATGGCCCACTTTCCGTGACTTGTTCACTGCTGTCTACATTGACGATCCGCAACTAACTCCAGTTGAAAAGCTATTTCACCTCCTTGCGAAAACAAGAGGTGAAGCAAACGCCATTGTGGCAAAATCACTCCAAGAGAGAGTAGAGAGTAGCCTCACTAGAACGTACGTCATACAATTCATGGTTCAGTGCCCTACTCTCACTGAACTGTAAAAATCAACCAAAGGCTCACTAAAAATTCAAATCCGTGAACGGAACTTCAGTGAAAATTTCAAAATCTTGCAGGCCCGCTGTAAACCTAAAATTATGTAGATTTTTCTGAGAAACAATTAATTTGTGTGTTTCCGCTTCTTTATTTACTTTTTAATAGCAGGCTTGTCTTATTTACATAAACCTCCTGCAACCTCTTTGGACCTATGCCTTTTTTGTGACAGCTTGATGATTCATGTAATTTTCCACTTAAACATTTTCACAAAGGCAGCCCCTTACCCAAAAGTGAGTAAAACCTCAGCTTAACAAATAGAATATGCCATTCATTGCATATGTCCTGTTTGCTGCTCGCAAATGTCCTTCAATTTATTTTACTAGACATCAGGACATCGGGCATCAGGCTTTGTGTCTTGTCAGTTTATGACCCAGTTGACTCTTGGTTTTTCATTCGTCACTTGATTTATGTCAGCCATTTTGTTTGTTAGGCTGTTTGTAATTATTAGTTTTAGTTTAATTACAAGGCATAAATTACGGCCTGCATTTGGGACCATTTGGGAATGCTCTGCGGTCATGAGGTCTCTGAATTTATAATGCCTGACTGACTGGAATGAATAAAACTGACATTAAATTGCATAATTAAATTGATTTTTGTTTTGTCTACAGTTTATTTTGTTAAAATGTATTTTTAATGGATTTTATTATATACATTTAATTGAAATTAAAAATATTTTTATTGCCTTTTGTTATTGTTTAACAAAAAACCGAACAAAAAAAAATGTGGTACAGTCGAGGCGGTGCCCGACAGTGGAATACCCTGTACCTTTTGTGTCAAAAAAATTTTTCCTGCATATTCCATCTAAGAACTTTCCAATTGGAATTTATTTTTTTTTTGGTGAAAATCGATATTTATACCTATAAGTTCCCTAAATTTTTACCGATTTTGATGAAACTCGAATGTTACGTCAAAGAAGTTATTTAAAGTATATGGGGTAAGTTTCAAGTTGGTATGTTGAGGGGTGTGGGAGAAAACACGGTAAATGGATTGCGGGGGGTGGGGGGACCGCATCGATAAAATTTGGATGTGGATTTGTTCATTAGAGCCACATGAATGAGCTTACCAAAAATTGTGATTCTAGGTCACTTGTAGCCATAATTGCGTAGAGTCAAATATTGACGCAGTTTATTGGCAAGGGGAGGTGAAATTTGCACATTTTTGACTATAACTTCTGTTGTATTTGTCCGATTTTGTTCATTTTTTATACATAGATGCATGTATCCACAACGCATCGCTCTGTTTAATTTCAAATGAAAATATTAAACGGTGTGGCTAAAAACCGCGAAAATCTACAGCGGGGGAACGGGGCAAGATATTGACATGATTCAACAAACTTCATCTGCTTAGGAAATATGCGCACCAGCTGGTAAAGTTTCGTGTCTCTAGCTCTTATAGTCTCTGAGATCTAGGCGTTCATACGGACGGACGGACGGACGGACGGACGGACGGACGGACGGACGGACGGACATGGCTCAATCGCTACCCGAGGTTATGATAAGCATTTTGGTATAAAGGACTTGGGGTCTGCCACGCCTCCTTCTGTCCGTTACATACATTGCACAAACCTAGTATACCCTTTGTACCTATAGGTACAGGGTATAAAGAAGCAATAACATGGGTTAACATATGCTATAGCATACTTAACAGCGCTTTAAAACACAGCCACTGGCAATGTTACTGACAGCCGTTGGCAACACTGTAAGTACAATAACAAGTAGAACGAATAAGTTAGGACACACCGACTATAATATACACTGTAGCCACCGCTACTCCTTGTTTCTTAATTGACAGTTTTCATCTGATTTTGAAGCGTTTTGGAGCATAATTTGAATATGTGTATAAAAAGTTTTGGATTTGAAATATAAGAAAGAGATTTTTATTTTATTTATTTTGATACATCATATCCAACCTATTAAATAAAATGAGATGAATGGGAAGGAACTTTTGTGACGTTGAAAGGCATTGGGAAATGTGTCCCAAAAAGTTAATAGAGTTTTTGTATTAAGCCAATGAGTTTGAAACACAATTGTGACAGTATCGACAAAAAGTATTTGATCAGAGCTTCTAGGAGAGAGATTTTCAAATTTTGTCTGGTTTAAGTTTAAGAAATTTCATGCATAGTGAACCATCAAAATATGTATAGATGGGAAAAATATCTGAAATAAAAATTTTTAGCTTTATCGATTGAAGTTTTTTTTTATATAGGACAAAAAATTCTTTTAAAAGGAGACCATAATTATCAAATTAAACAAAATAATCTTGATAAAAGATTACACAAAAGTTACAGAATTTTTAATATTATTATGGCACTAACAAAAATCCTCAAATTAGTAAAAACAATTCCTAAGAATTTTAGCATAATAAGATTCCAAACTCAAAACAAGAAAAAATGTGATTTAGTTTTTTGTACGTTTTTAGTACAATTTTCAAACAAATATTCTTGAAATATATAAACATAAATATTTAAATATTACAAAAAATAAAAGATATTTTGTAATTTTTAAATAAAAATTGGCATTTAAATATTATTTCATAATTTTTATTTTTAAAGTCACAAAATAAGAGTTATTATGCAATTTTGATGAAAAAAAATAAATTAAATAATTATTTGATGATTTTTATTCTAAAAATTATAAGAGTTGCGATCCCTGCAATATATTCTTATATTGAGGTTATCATCATAGTAAAATTAAATCACACTCAAAAGAAGACCAAAATCTGTGAAGCATTTACCAAAAATTATAAAATTAGAATTTTTACAATTTTAATATACGATCTTTAGTTGAATAAATCTTTGAATTGCAATTTTAACATTTTTAAAATAAAAAAGTTGAAAATTGAACCACATAAATCTTATTTCAAGATTGTTCGAAATTTAAGATAAAGATTTTGCTTACGATTTTTAATTACCAGAATAAATTTACAAAAAAAACACTAAAAATTAAAGAAATATAAATTAAAAATTTGTTCATAAAACCTTTAAAACAAAAAAAAATTGTTTTTGAAAAAAAAAATAATCTAAAATTATAATTATAATTAACAAATAAATATAAAAAATTTTGAAAAAAATAACTACAAATTAAATTAACATAAGTTTAATATTCTTCTATAAATAGACTGTACTAACCGGGCCGGCTATTTTTATTATTATGCCGACACCGGAATAATGTTCCAAATTTGTTAAGCTGTATTTTTGATACACCTTCAAGACTGCATGATATCAGCTTGAATATTATTCAAGCAGAGAATATGGCTACAAAATTGATTTATTTTTTTGCGGCTTATAATATACAAAATATAATTACTTTAAGTGTTCTTATTCGATTACTTATAAAAGGCAACATTTTTTGCACTAACTTAATATACTCCTCAGCCATTTTAGGGTACAGAGTATTAAAAAGAAAAACAACCCGAAGCAACAATAAAAAAGCACAGCTTAACTTGTCTTGCATTCTTGGCACACAATTTCATTATGTAAAATTTTAAGCATGCCACACACACACACAAACAAACAAACAAGCCAGCAAATTTTGCAAATTACTGTGCCTCGTGCCCATACTGTATTTAACAGGGGCTCACATGTCGTATGATTAACATTTAATATCATTAACTTCAAACGTTAACAGGCAAAGCAGCAGGCGGTGACATAAAATCTCGTTTATGCATGCTGGCAACACACAGCCACACAAATACTGAAACAAATGCTCACACAGATACAAAAACACAGATACCTCCCAGAGGGGCGTCCTATAAAGTAGTAGTAGTGGTAACAGCTCGGCGCGTCATTTAGAGTACGCTTAATTACGCTTCATTGATGACATTTAAATTGCAATAATAATTATAAATAATTATGCACAATTTCCATGTATGCCACAACCTGCTCCACGTACGCCTAATAAAAACAATATTCACGTACACACATGCAACTTAATATTTACAATATTTTCCATTCTAACGAGCTCATTATTTTTAAGAACTTTTGTTGGTAGATGATGATCCTCAGTTCAAACTGTGTGGTTTCAGGACCATACGCTATAAAGAGGCTAACTTTTGAGATATGCGGCTTAGAAATTTAATGTTGAAATTTGTGACCGAAAATAAAAAAGTGGAAAAGTTTTCATATAGATTTCATTTCTAGATTATTCCAGTAAAAGTTCAGTTATAAACAACGCACAAAGCGATATTTTTATGAGCGAATCTCCTAATTTTAACTATATTTTTTTAAAGTGCATGTCTGGAGTACAGCAAGTTCAGAAATAAACTAAATATGATGAAAACCCTGAAATTTTAATAAGCTTGCAAGCTCTAATCAGTGATCAGCTGGAAACTTATGTTCAAATTTCTAATTTTTATTAAAAGATCCTTATACAGAAATTCAAAGTAATAAGGACCTTTTAAATATATTGATTTCGAATGTACAATAAAATGACGTATACGCAATGTGGCTGTATATGACAACTTTAAATTACGCATACGCAATGTAGTTTTATATGGTTGACAAAGTTTGGACTGGCCAAATCGTTCAAAAATTTTGTGCCAATTTTATGTGTGCTATCATTATCAAATCCCTCACGTTTTAGCCTTGTTTTAGCATTTCTTGAGTTTATGCCAAAAATTTGGTAATGTAGTCAGAAAACGTAGTATGAGAATATATATAGTGTTGCCATTAAATCGAAAATATAAATTATTAAAAACTTCACCTTTAACAAATCTATAAAGAAAATAAATCGAACGTAATAAAGCTTGGTATGATTGTTGGCAAAAATACTTATGATCCCGGTCGGGATCAGCCGGGAGCGGCTTATGTGTACCTGACGCAGCATAAAAGACAGGGTGATCCGTACAAAGAAATTTATATTTTTTCAATCAAGGGTTATAAAATTGGTATTGGCATATAGTAATCTTCTAGGAACAAAACCGTCTTAGGATTGTGGCATACCGATAAATTTTTTTTATAGATTTTGAAGTTTTGTCTTTACCGATGGTTGGTCAGCATGGGTGTAAGTCACGAAATACTTTTATTAAATTAAAATGTGCATCTTTTGCTTAAATATGGTTCGCCTAACTCACATGGTCCACTTGATCTAGTTGTTCGAACGAACGCAAGAGGATGGCTATGTTGATGCACGCAAAAATTTTGACCATTTGACACATGTCATAAACATATACAGAGTATAACTTAAATATAGCAAAAGATAAACGCAGTCGACAACTACGACGACTTTCGGAGACCCTGTTCCATTACAATAGCAACTAAATTAGTCAGCCTTTGTTTCTAAGGCATTTTTCTTTTGTATCTTGTCAATATAAAATCTTTAATAAAATTAATCCTTTTTTTTTTTGTATTATTAACCATTTTTAATTCTGTAGTTAATTAAAAATGAACCAAAAATGGCTAACACTAACGACATGCTTTAAATTATTTTTAATTTTTATTTAATACTTATTTATAGCAAACTAAATTTAAAGCAAATTTATTTACTTGGCTAAGCAAAAGTGTCTTAGTACGTTTTTGTTTGCCGTCCTTGACCATTCTTATACATATACATATGTATGTACGCATATTTCCTTGCTGCATGCTTTGCTTCAAGCTGCTCAAAAGTATGCTACATTTTTTTGTATTTCGTTGAAGACCAAAAAATTTGCACAATTTTCTAAGCAACAAAGATGAACAAAAATACTTATGCAAATACCAACACACACGTGGCATTTCCTTAAGGCCCAACAACACACACATACTCCCACACATGCTAGCCATGAGTATCATATTGTACCTCAGTTGGTTTCAACAACTGGCTGTTACCATGGCGGTGTCTCTCTCTAATAGGTGTTCCGAGAGCTTTGTAGAATTTGTTTTGACGTCAAACGACAAGACCTACCGCAGTGCCAAAACAGTTCCCCAGATATTTAATAAATAAGTATATTTAGTATATGCGCACACATGCATTTAAGCACATACTATATATATTTAACGTATATGTAAAGTGTGAGGGAACCCTTTATACATATTTTGAGACAAATACCAAGCCCATTAATTTAGTTAAAGCCTAATTAAATTGCACGTTGCCATAAACATTCACGCGCATACACACAGACACACTGGCATGCACACAATCTTATTTATAAACAGCTGACAGCTCTGCCACGCCCATGTTTATGAGCTTGTTCGTGTCTATGTATTTGTGTGTGTATCTGTGTGCTGGCTGTTCAACTGTATGTATGAATTTGTTTACTGCTTGGTCCTTGAAGTTCTTGTGCTTGAAATGCCGTTCGATGCCAGTGCCACTGCCCTTGCCTTTTGCTGTATGACCCCTTCGAAAGTTCTTTTTGGTAATGCAAACTTTTTGCGCTTTTTCAGTTTTTTTTTTTTTTTTTTTTTGTGATACCCTGTACACACTGGAACACGGGTACAATAGTTTTGTGCAATGCAGAAGAAGGCGTAGCAGTCAAAAATAAATGATTAGCATCGCTTAGGGCATCGATTTAGTCCTACCGCCCATATGAGCACTAGGTTACAGTAGTCCATAGAGCTTAAGTAAACAAAATTTAACAAAAGCTGCGCTATGTATATGGGTATAAATGACTACGTTCCCTCGTATCAGAACTTCGCGCCATAATATTATAAGAAAAAAACCATCCGGTCGACGTTATAATTTGTTAATATGGATACTATGGATATCGGTTGAAAACTTTTCAAGATGTCGGAAGAATAACCTAACTAAATCGTTGGAGTAAAAACTACAATTGTAATAAAATTTTTTTGTTGTATATGGGTTTCAATTTTTGTTGCGTTACTTAGTAGAAACCAATCCGACAATTATTTTCGCTTTGGATAGTATTTTTAAAAGAAAGATTTGTATTTCCGCCTGGTGCTCTGGTGGTAAACATTTACAACAGTATGGTTGCCCATGGCTAAATAGGACGCTCCAGTCAGTCCTTAAAACATACCTAACTCAATCTAGTTTAGCCTAACCTAAAATATTCAAAAATTTGTTTAAATTGTTTGAATACTCTGAAAATGAGTGCGGTTACAGGGTATATTATAGTCGGGTAGTCCCATCTGTAATCGGCCCAATTGTTTTTGTTGCTCTACGTGTTTCGGCTGTCAGTTTTTCTTTGTCGGCGTTTGTTTCATTGACGTTGCATGAGTTTTAAATATTTAATGAGTCCTCATGTTTTTAAGTATATGCAGTAATACATACACGTTTCTCTCAGTGTATTTATGTTCTTATGTGCTTGTGTCCTCTTTTGCAACTTTTTTTTTGGAAAGCTGTTGCAATTTTGGTTGAGTCTTTAAGAGATTATGGCATTTGTTTCAAGTGTTTAAGGCTGTTAAAATTTTTGACAGTTGCCTTTACTACTGGGGTTTATGTAGCTGTCAAGCCGGTCTTAAGGGGGTATTGAGTTGCCAGAACCAGAATGTGAAATAAATATGATTATGTTCAATGGCTTGTTGATGTGGACAATTCAAATGTACACAGGGTAGTGTAGATTGCAGTATCCATGGGATCTGCGAAAAAATTTTTTACTACTGAACTGATTTCGTAGCGATTTAAAAAAGAAGATGTTGTTTTCAGCCAAGATAACGAACTGGCACACCAGATCTCAGTCGCTAGTGCAAAATTTTTATGAAATGGCTTTGAATTAGCTTCCCAACAAACATACTCTCCAGATTTGGCCCAAAGGACTAGTACAGCGTGTTTTTTTTTAGAGGTTCACAACTTTGAGTTGGCAACGTTGCTTTATCTAACAAACCCATTTAACAGCTGATAGTTGCTTTTTTTTGAGTTTGTTTAGACATTTCATTATGGATAGACTTACACCCGAGCAACGCTTGCAAATGGTTGAAATTTTTTATCAAAATAATGGTTCCTTCCGTTCGTCAAACTTATTCAAAATTTTGTTCTCAAAAAAAACACCCTTTATTATTATAACTAAAGGCTTCGCCCCCTACAACATTCTTCAGTCTTATCGTCAACGTCTAGATATTACACATTTTTCCGGGGTTTTTGTTTTGATGCAGTGTAGTTATCTTATTGGGAGCTAAGTTTTGTACTTTTCGTTTTGAATTTTTGGTCTCTTATTTTCTCTTTATTCTAAGGTATGCTCTTTCCGGTTGCCAAGCAAAATTTCAAGATAGTCCGCGAGAAGGAGTAAAAATAAAAATACAGTGGTCCTTGCCATGCCAGATTATTTACTTCTTAATCTGTCCTCCTTTTGCTTTCTCGAATCTAGCCGCTATAAGCTAGCCCGTTTAAAATTGAATAAAACTACAAGATATGAAAAAAATCTTTAAACTGAATCTGTTCCTACTTGCCTAAAATTCTATAAACAATGTGTGCGTTTCCTCAGTATATAAAATCATCCCAACAGTAGCCGTACCACTTGTCAAATATGCTAATTAGTAATATTAACACGTTATTTATAGCCGAATTAACGTAGATCTTATTGCAGATTGTGTAACGAGCTATTAATCATTTGACGATTTTATTGGGATTGTGACAGCTGTTTAATGGTTGTTTAACAGTTTATGATTAAGTGAACCAAATTTAATAAAAAGAGAATGTTTGTTATGCTTAAATATTTATTAAACTTTCCATTGACACTATGAAAGCCAGCCAGATGTTCAGTATCTTATCCTTTGTTGATTTTATTTATAAATAATAAGAGCAATTTTTCAACTTGTTCGATTCTTAGAATTACATTGGCAATATATCAACGTGTTCAACCAAACCCCACCTCAGAAAAAAACCAGTGCATACAAAATCAAACAATCCTTTCACACACACATTCATACACAGCCATTTTGTGTGTTTACTTTGCTGTCACTTCAACAAAATCTTATTATTCAACATTATTGCTCTTGACCGATCCCCTAAACAACCCTCACTTGGCCCCTTCTATAAAAAATGTCTTTGTTTGCTTTCCAGGCAGTTGAAAATTTTTCTTTTCTTAGACACACACACACATACATTCACACTCATACGCACATGTACTCACTTTGCCACTTGAAGAGTCAAGGACCAAGCGGTGCCTGGTTGAATAGTGGTGCTGAGCTTTTCCACCGCTTAGGTCGGATAAGTCGGCTAGAATCTTAAAAAATATAGTACGAGTAGTATGTATTATATAAGCATTTTCTCATGAAACTGCTGCACAATTTAAAAACTTCCGCATCAAACAAGAGCAACAACAACAATAGCAAGGACACAGCCTGTAATAATAATGCGCCACCATCCGTTATCCAAGGTACGGAAACCTGAGCTATGGCTGACAGTATTTAATACTCTGCCCTCATAGTGGTAGAAAGGGTATTGTAGATTTGTGCCTATCGAGATGACCAAGTTACTCAGCATGAGCACGTAGGCGTCGCAGATCAACAGAGCACAACAAGTGCATATAATCCTCTGCAGTCCTTTCCTCAGCAGCATTTCGCGGCTTATAACTTTAAGTTGCTCAAAATCATTGAGGCATTGAGATGACCAAGTTCCTCCGTTATGACCACCTGATATTGGAGAATCATAAAATATTGGCAAGGAAAGTGCGTAATCCCAATCAAAAAAAAGTTTTCTTAATTCTGTCAACTGACTTTTAAGACTGGAAAAAATTCGTTGCAACTGTATAGAAAGCTATTATCGTTTTTTTTTTTTCAAAGAACATTTTTTTTTAAACTGTCTTTTTTAACAGTCAAATTCAACTCGATTTTATTACTTTTATATTATATTATTTTTTTTGTTTATTACATTATTTATTTTTTTAATTTGCATGTTAAAAATAAATTGATTTCCTAATTTAGAAAATGTTTACACAAGGTTATTCTAATCTGAAGACTAAGAACAAAGGTGAAGTACAAATTGCTTTTAAACAAATATTTAATTTTTTTAATGTCTTCATTTTGATGGAACTTTCTAAGCCTATGACACAGAAAAATAAAATTTTATTTATTTTATTACTTTTTATCATCTTTCAATGAATTTTTCAAAATTTGTAATTTTAGAGTAACACTTTTGAAATTATCCATTTATTATTATCCACATTACACAAAAATGTACAATGTTGAATCTTTTTAAATACTAATAATCCTTAAATTTTTAAATAAATTGATTAAATTATTTTTATTGAGCCTCCGAAATTTTTTATGTGAACCTAACGAAAAAAGCAATGTTCATTTAAAATTTTGGCCACATTTAAACTTTTGGAGCCACAGTCAGATAGGCTTAGAATTAGGAAACTTGTAAGCAAGAAACAATTTAAGCCTCTACAATAATAAACTTTCAAAAAAAGTATTTTTTGCAGTATGTATATTATATTATGTTTGTTAAAACAGGTTAAGAGGTTTGAGAGTATCCCACTGTCGGTCATTGCCTCAACTGTATCATATTTATACCCTGTACCGTATGGTACAAAGGGTATATTGTGTTTGTGCAAGCCGAAAATGTATGTAACGTACAGAAGGAGAAGTCGGAGACCCCCCAAAGTTACCTAAAGTATGATCAGAGTGACTAGAGAAGTCGATATACCCATGTCCGTCTGTCCGTCTGTCCGTATGAACGCCTAGATCTCAGAGATGGTAAGAGCTAGAGCAACCAAACTTTCAGATAAGATCCCTTATTAATCCATAGGAGACAAGTTTATTTTATTTTTTGATATCGGGACTACATTATATAGCTCCCATAGGGGTGTTTCAGAGGACCTCGAAAAAAAACAAAAGTTTTAGATGGATAATTCGTTTGTTTATGAAGATATCGTAACCAAATTTGGCACACAATAGTTTTTTAGAGTTCCTAAGCACTGTACCAAATTTTATCAAAATCGGTTGACTATATCATATAGCTCCCATATGACCAATCGGTCAAAAAAACGTTTTTTCTACAAAATTCATTGTGTTTCGTTTGTTTGTGAAGATATCGTAACCAAACTTGGCATTCGGGAGTTTTTTATGGATCTTCAACACTGTACCAAATTTTATCAAAATCGGTTTACTATATCATATAGCTCCCATAGGACCAATCGGTCAAAAAAACGTTTTTTCTACAAAATTCGTTGTGTTTCGTTTGTTTGTGAAGATATTGTAACCAAATTTGGCATTCGGGAGTTTTTTATGGATCTTCAACACTGTAGCAAATTTTTACCAAATCGGTTGACTATATCATATAGCTCCCATAGGACCAATCGGTCAAAAAAAACGTTTTTTTTACAAAATTCGTTGTGATTCGTTTATTTGTTAAGATATTGTAACCAAATGTGACATTCCGAAGTTTTTTAGAGTTCTTAAGCACTGTACCAAATTTTATCAAAATCGGTTGACTATATCATATAGCTCCCATAGGACCAATCGGTCAAAAAAAACGTTTTTTGTACAAAATTCGTTGTGTTTCGTTTGTTTGTGATGATATTGTAACCAAATTTGGTGTTTGTCAGTATTTTAGGGATACCCAGCACTGTACCAAATTTGATCCAAATCGATTGACTATATTATATAGCTCCCATAGGACAGATCGGTCGAAAAAACGTATTTTGAACAAAATTCTTTTTGTTTAGTTTGTTTATGAAGATATCGTAACCAAATTCGGCAATTGGAAGTTTTTTAGAGTGCCTAAGCACAGTACCAAATTTGATCAAAATCGGTTGACTATATAATATAGCTCCCATAGGACCGATCGGTCAAAAACAAGTTTTTTGAAGAAAATTCGTTGTGTTTCGTTTGTTTATAAAAATATTGTAACTGAATTTGGCAAAGAAATTGTTTTTGGTGTTCGTAAGTAATATATCGGACTTGATTGCAATGTGGTGGTACAGGGTATCCCAAAGTCGTCCGCACCCGACTTTAACGTACGCCATCTTTTTACTCTGAATTTACTGCATTTGGCTAAAGTCAAAATATTATGTAGGTATATTTAGTAGGATAATCTGTTTTAAGTATATGTCAGGGAGTACAGTTTTTTATTTTCTAAACTTCTCTTTAGCTTTAAATTTATTTTTTTGTTTTTCTGTCAAGTCGCTGTGTACCCCTGGGCATGGGGTACCTGAAACTGCTTTCTTAACATGCAGCACATTTTTTTGTTGTGATGCTACGGCTAACTACATTTTGGTGAAAGGAATTCAGAGTGCATCCTTCGGGCATAGTTTATGCAGGCACTCATCTCTTTGCAGTCCGTATCTTTTTCTTTACACTGCTCTTTGCGGATAGTTTTTGGTTCTGGTTTGTTGCTTTTAGCGCATTAATTTTGAATGCTTCTACGAGAAAAAAAGTGGAAAAACTTTGAAGTTTTCCCCAAGTGCACTTTTCCAAGTTCCGCAATGTTGTATGCTAAGCGCCGATTTGTATAGTATAATGTTTAGGGGGTGTTAGTAACCAAGATGTCAGCCAAAATGAGATTGACATTTGTCAAAAGGTTTTTGAAGAGTCTTTATTGACCCATTAAGTTTGCAAATTGCCGGTATATGCAGTAGGGATAGGTGACATAATATAAAAAGTACTAGAAAAATGCTAATATGTTTTTGACTCTGTGGTCACACCGTAGCTAAAAATGAGGCTTTCGTGGATTTTTGTGTAATCTTTGCTATTCCTATTTGTTCATGCCAAAACGGCATGAGTGGGTTAAGCCTAGCTCCGTGCTTAGCTTCGCTCGAAGAGTGTAAGCTGCGCTCACCAAAAGAGCGTAAGCTGCGCTGACTAAGGTGAAAAGCTGCACAAGAGATGATCCCGCCCCCGCTCAGCTTATGCTTTTCTAAGCTGAGCGCAATAATTAGTTCTCCCACCCTACTTAACGTAAGCAGACCCGCTGAGCGCGTACTCTTCGTTTCTTTTTGCATACATAAAAACATTTTCAGCATATTCAATTGTCCATTTAAATCTGAGACATTGAATAAACACAACACATTACACTTTAAATTACATCATCCAGAAGCCACCCAACTAAACACTATTTTAATTGAGTCCAATTTTGTTGCACTAACAGTCTTGGTCAGCATTCTTCAGATTTAAAATTTCACAGGGATAGTGCGAGCACATCATGTTGCAAGATAGTCCGCGAAAGAGAACAAACGCAAAAATTGGAACCAAGTTTAGTTCGAAAATTTTTTGCAAGACACAGCAACAAAAAAAAATTAAATAAGGGACGGATGGAAAATTTGTTTTATATATAAGTGGGACATTATTGGACTCAGCGTCAATAGCTAAAATATGGCTAGCTTGATCCAAATTTATTTATCAGTATCCCTCTTGTTGGATTTGGTGATCAATTGACCTTCTTTCGCGACTTTTGTTTTTAAAAATTGTTCTATATAATAAAAGATCATAGGAGCTGTAAGAAATAACATAAACTTGTTTCCCGTGACATAATATGGGGTCTAATCTGAAAGTTTGGTTGATTTAGCTCTCATCATCCGTCAGATCTCTAGTCACCCTGATAATACTTTAGGTAACTTTAGGGGTCTCCTTCTGTAATATACCCTTAGTATCAAAAGGTTCAGGGTATAAAAATAATGTGAAGGCAGCCCTGAAATTTGTATAAGCTTACAACCCCTGATCAACAATCAGCTGTTAGCTTACGCAAAAAAAAACAGTAAAATTAACATCAACTTTAGTAAAGGAAAACTTGGCTTCAGGTGGATAGGAAATTTTAAGAAAATAGGTACCAGAGATCTGCAACGGGTATCTTGATTCTATGCACAAAGCATAGGTTCAATTTTTGTATGGTAGATATTTGAAATATTTCACCTATTTTGATGAAACTTCCGGTTGCTAGCATGTCACGAATGCTGGTTGACGGGTTGCCAGTCCGATAGTAAAAAAATGAAGGCAGTTTTATTTTTTTTGGCCCAAACTTTAATTAAGGCTCAAAAGATTCAAAATGGAATGAAATCTACTTTTTGTCTTATATTAAATTTGATGTACCTTAATTGTATTTGAAATTTAATTTAATACTTATACCTGAACCAACTTCTTAAATTAAAAAATATAAAATATTGCGTCTCAGAAATTTTCTGCAGTCGATTGGGTTTTATAAAAAAAGTAATAAAATGGCGTTTGTGGTTTATCAGGATCATTGCGCTGCTTTGGAATATACTATTATTAATTTATACATTAGCCACAAAATATTAAAGGTAAATGTAAGGAACACTACAGCCTTGATAATTTAGTATTAAATTACGAAAGCCTATTTTTGCTGTAAAAGATTCTCGAAAACCTTAGATCTACACAAAAAAGCAGTCTGAAAAGTTGAAGATCTCTTACAGATCTCTTAAGATCTTATATTAGCTTGGGACAGGCTATTTACAAAGTATGTAAATGTATGTATAGCTTTATATAAAGCTCTTAATGCTATTTGTTACCATAGATACAACTTTAGGCACCATTTTTTTGTTCATTAATTCATAACAATCAAAATAGTCATACTCTTGCTTAAAAAAACACGCTATACTCGCAATACGTACATGATTTAAAGTTACGCTGTTCGTGTATTATCATTAACAATACTTTTAATTAAAAGATAAAAAAAAATTAGCTTATCTGTTATAGCTTCCTTCTGTTTAAGTACTTAACAAAATATCATATTTCAAGTACAGCACATTTCTATTTAAATCGTTCAAAATAAAGCTTTTGAAGGTTCAGTTATCATTCGGTTGTCTACCCGGAAAGACGATTTTAAAATCCAATTAAAATGCCGACACTTTTTAAAAGGTAAAATTGTGCTTTCAACAACTAGTCTTCAAAAAACATTTCGCTGTAGCTCTTATATTGAGCTGTGTCCTGCCTGCATATAAGGCAGGTGACCTACATACAAGATTAATATCAAAAAACTATATTTGTATAAGAGATAAGGATGTCCCAATAGTTGAAGATCTATATAAAGAGACATCCCACATTAGTGCTGGTGGGACATATCTGGGACTTGGATAGTACGTGGTCTTGGGTAAAGTATATAGCGAAATCAAGTAGTTCATAGTACGCCTGTACCACTTACGCGTTGTTCGATTAATAAACGATCCATGACTAAAATTTGGCATGTTCCGAATTATGAGTGTTTAACAACCAAACTAACAACTCGAACTCAAGAGGAACTACTTAAATCACTGGAGTTTGAAATCGCTTTAGCCTAGATTTACTTACCAGCTGAAGATTTCATTGATCGAAGCTTTGCAATTTGTATACCGTGCTTCAGCTTCAAGAAAAATATCCCTATTTCCAGCTTTATAAATAGTGTGCTTCCTAAGGATGTTGACGTAGCGGAGGATGAAATAGCCAATGAGAGCCAAGAGTTGAATCCACTTTTATTGAAGAAACCAAATCGTACTACCAATTATATGATATGGCATACACGTCTTAGTTCAGTTCGATATCTGACTAAAGATTTCCGAAAACGGGAATCCGAATGACTTGCTGGATAAAAAAAAGCTGGCTGATTATTACGATAAGCTTGACATCAATGAATATTAATATTATGCATCCATTCGTAAAAACAAAGAATTTCATATCGAAAATGAATATAATAAGTGGCACCAAACGGTTGTTAAAACGGCGAAAACAAATTTTAGCTGGTTAGTAAAGAGAGCCCAGTGCGAAATTGATCAGTGTGGAAGTTATAAAGACTCTTCTACCGGGCGCTATCTTAAAAGAATTAAAAAAGAATCCTAGTTGTCTGGCCATATCTTTACTCTTCAACAGATGTTTCGGAGTGCATTTGCTCAAAAGTGTTGTGATAAAAGTAGCAGGATGTATGATGAGGATTGTGTTTTAATGGACTCATTTATTATAGTTTTACTACAATTAATGTTATTGTAAGGTTGAAATTCTGGGATGCCTTAGAAATCTCAAGAGAATTGGAATTGTAGAGTAATTTAAGAGAATTTGTTTTCTGTGGCACTCCAGGTTAATTCATAATTAAAAAGGAATTTTAGTCCAGTAAACGAAGAGTTTTAACTGGAAAGAAAATACTTAATGGATGAAACTTTCAGGAATCGTTAGGGAACTTGTTCTAAGTCTAAAACCGTTTTTTCGTATTTGATGGTAGGGGGCGCGGCACCGCCCGTCTTGTTTGAGGCTTCGTTTACTGTACTATTTGTAGCCAAAGCAACATGGGCCTTCTGACTGGTTCCTCTATTATGTACGTAAGCAATTCTTTTTATATTAAAACTCTTTTAGCAATAAATTAATCTTTCAACTTCTCTTTCTGATTACAGATACTAGGAAATTAATTTAGGTAAGTTTTACGGACAATCTGCAAATATTTAAAGAACACATTTCAACAGTTCTTTGTGGTGGAACACATTTCCCAGTGAGTTCTTAATTAGGCATCCCTTTATTTAATTTTTGCATGACTTCAAAGACAAGTTTCCCCTTTACTTTCCCGCCCTACTGGTCTTTCCCTCTTATTTCACCAAACTATGCGTTTCCAAAGTAAATGACTCATTTAGTGCTGACAATGAAAACCACTTTGATTTATATCTCAGGCAATGGCAGAAGGCGCTGCTTCTCAGCTTCCCAGCTTCTGTATGTTTGCAAAACTTCAGGCGCTGACAGCTTGACAGGCAGCATGTGGTAAAGTGGCACTAGTGCCCCTCCCCCTCTTCATCAGCACATTATTTAGCAGCTACCCATGCAAATAAAACGCAGTCAACTAACGTGGAGAAACACTCAGAACGCAAAAGGAAATTCAAGCTTTTGGTTTTTTTTTCCGCCAACTAAAACTACATATTCAGTGGTGGGACAGAAATCTTTTTCAATCAAGTTTCATAGAATGAGCAATGCATCGGTGGGAGAGTTATCTTTTGCCATCGAATTTCAAACTAAAAGTATTCCATCGTTGTGAAATCTTTCATGAAACTCTGGATGGACGAGGTTTTCCAGAGTTTTTAAAATCGAATTTGTAACTCAGTCGAGTACGAATTTCGACGCGATATGATAAATATGTTTAAGACTTGCATGAATCTTGGGTTAAGGCATTCAAGGTCAAAGGGTGCAGACACATGAACTTGGCAAAATAATTTCTGCATCTTCCCCGTTAAAAAAATTCAGTCAAGTTCAGCCTAATTTACTATTATATTGGAGGTTCCCTGGCAGTTAAAAAACGAGCAGTCGAAATTTATCCTTATTTACCCAGAAGCTAAATTTAATAATTTCATATCATAATGCTCCTCAATGAGCCCTTAAGCCCAAAAAATACTGCAGGTGCTCCTTTCGTGTTGATCGGTTGCACGATAGAACTATTTAATTGAACTACAAATGTATCTAGAGATTTTCGGCACACTCCTGTGACTGTACTACAATAGTATATGATTGTCTATGATTATCCGTATCTGTAGCTCGTCTGTGCTGTTTGCTGCCATTTTTGGCTAATGTCCTCGTTAATCATCGCACAGCTTCGTGTCCATATTGCCTGTATTTTATGAGGGGAGACGGACATTCATTCTGTTTTCTACTTTGTAGAGCTTTGATTATTTGTTTGCTACTCATTCTTATTGTTGTCATTTTCATTAACCTTAATTAACATGCCGTTGACATTCGTCAGCAAATGAGGCAACAGTCAACAATAAATGCAATTGATGGCTAACCTTACCGATGCAGTTCCACCGTGGCCCCTTTCCACGCGCAAAACCATTCGTTGTACTCCAAGTATAGGGTGATTTTTTGCCGTCTCTTTACCACGTGATACATGATATGGGTCAAAAATTAATTTGCTCCGCTTGTATTGCCATTTTAAAATTGAAAGACTTACAAATGTGAAGGGTGATTTTTTAGGCGTTTGGTTTTTAAATTTAAAATTGCAAAAATGTTTGAAATTTTTATTTTTTATTTACTTTTTAAAGATTACTTCCTGTAAATGTTGACCGCGACTATGCTTCAAGTGGTCCATCCGGAAGGTCAAATTTTGGCATACTTTTTCCAACATATCGGCTTGTATCTCACGAACAACAGCAGTTATGTTGTCTTCCAAGGCGGCAATAGTTGTTGGCTTGTCTATGTAGACAAGTGGCTTTACGTATCCCCACAAAAAATAATCGAGCGGTGTCAAATCGCACGATCTAAGCGGCCAACTCACAGGCCCAAAACGTGAGAATAATTGATCTCCACATTCATCTCGCAATATGCCCATTGTTTCGCCTGCTGTATGGCATCTCGCGCCATCTTGTTGAAACCACATGTCGACCAGGTGTAGCTTTTCCATTCTGGGCAAAAATAAATTGGAAATCATCGAACTTTGTTGCCATCATCGTCTTTGAAGAAGTACGGTCCAATGATTCCACCGGCCCATAAACCACACCAAACAGTACATTTTTGTGGATGCATTGGCAGCTCTTGCAATGGTTTCTGGTTGCTCTTCCACTCCAAATACGGCAATTTTGCTTAGTGACGTAGCCATTCAACCAGAAATGCGCTTCATCGCATTTTTCTTCGATAAAAAGGCGGATCTTCATCGAGCATTTCCAAAGCCCATTCACCGAACACGCGACTTTGTGGCCGGGCGCGCTTCAGCTGTATTTTGTATGGTTTTAAACCAAGATCCTTGCGTAAAATGTTCCATGTGGTCGAATAACTCATACCCAACTGCTGCGAACGACGCCAAATTGACATTTCACGCTCTTCATTAACACTTCAGCAGCAATATTCTCTTCAGTACGCACTCCACGTAGACGATTTGGTGGTTGAAGATCCAATAATATAAAATTGGTGCGAAATTTGGTCACAAGAGCTTGAATAGCCTGCTCAGAAGCTCGATTATGACGACCAAAAAATGCTAAATGAGAATTTTTGACTTTAACATATATATGTCATGAATCACACGTGAGCATATATATATATGAATAACCAAATAGCAAAAAAATCACCCTTTAAAAGTTTCACAAATCATTTAATTTTATTACCTAAATTCATGATTTGTGAAAATTGTACACTTTTTCAAAATTATGTTAATCGATAAAGCTTATTTCTACTTGAATGAGTATTTTTTAATAAAAAAAAGAGCAGTCAATGCAACCCATAATGCTTTGTTTGGTGTGTTTTATGGTTTTGTGCAATCATTAAGCCGGGTTTATCTATAAACTACGTTGGTAACAACAATGGCTACTGCTTAGATAGCAAATTTTGGGTTTTTTTTGCATAGAATATAGAAGGTTTTTGAGATGCTGTTTTAGCAACATGAATAGTTCCAAATGCGAAATGAGTTCAGTGAGAAATTTATTCCCTACGCGGATGAAGTTTGCCGGCTTAAGTTGTTGTATGTTGCACTTTGTAGGAGAAGAGGAGAATTATGCTGTCTAGCCCCACATTATAATAGCTCTGTTTGCAAAATTTACTATATAGCTAATATTATTACTAAAATTTCAAAAATTATTACATAAATTCGGAAAAAATTTAAATTTCAAATATGATAAGACATCTCAATTTCAGGAACCCTTTCCTATCAAATGCAACCATATAAAATGATATTTTTGAAATAATGGCTGTCTTCCCACTATTATTGGTTTGGTTGTTAAACACTTATAATTACAAACTTCATAGTTACAAACTTGCATTTAGCCAATTTTGTTGGAAAATATAAGAATAAAATGCAATTAACAAACAAACCAGCAGATGTCCCACCCTATATATATATTGTTACTAAAATACTATTCTAAGAAAATTCGAAAAAACATAAAAATTTGAGTTTGATAACGGAGATAATTTTTTTGAGAAATATTGTACCCTGCACCCCGCAGATTATGATTAATTTTTTTTCGCTTTTAAAAACTAGACTGAAAAAATGACCCTTTATTAGGTAGAATCACGGAGTGGCTTGTAAAATGGAAGTAATATTTTGTGGTAAAGTACCAATCAAGTGTAAAAGTATTATAATATATTATAGTAAACAAGAGAAAGTGTGTGTAGACTGTCATTAAAATTTTCTTTTATGATTTTTGAAAACCAAACTCTTAAAAAATAACCCTTTTTTAGATGTAGTAGTGGGGTCGCTTGTAAAATGAGAGTGACATTTTGTGGCACACGTTTTCTTCACTCGATTTCGTTGCGCTTGTTTTGCTTTCAACATGCATTGAGGCAGGTCTATCTGTTTGGGACATTCAGTGGTTATGGTGGTTGGTGCCCCCATTGGTTCCCTCCATTGATGTCAGTATCCGTGCACATGCAAGTGGCAGTATTGTTGCAGCTGCTTCTGTCGTTGGTGTCAATTGCAAATGAGTTAAACTATGTACAAGCGACTGAACGGGAATAGTAGTGAAGAAGAGAGAGTGAGTGAGAGAAGGGGTGGAGAAACATGGAGAGCAAAGTAGCTGCTATAAAGCAGACTTTATGATGCACTGCTGGGAACTATCTAACAATTTTGTAGCTCAAAATTTTATGGCTTGTGTTGGATGCTTAAACTTGGATAAACTCAAAATGTTATGTGTTTTAAACTGTAGGGTCGCTTCCTCAAACTGTCTCTATTGAGAATTTTTATGGTTATACGTAAAACATGGTTGAATGAACCACTTAAACAAACGAATGGTATTGAAAAGCACCAAAATATAAAGGCAAATGTTGTCTATACCTAGAAAATTTAAAGAAATATGAAAAAGGAGTGTCGAAATTCACTTTAAACGTTTGCTGTTTAAAAGTATTCATGATTGTTTTTCGATTGCAAGCCGACTTGAAACGATATTTTTTTTGCAGAAAAAATCCAGTTAAAGCTAGTTCTTATTTCTATTATACAGAGATTAGATAATGCTTAAGACATTTCTCCTGTTGAAATTCGGTTAAATGAGATACAAGGTGAAGCATTATATTTATTTGCTCAAGATCACTTTTGTCAACTTATCTATCTATATTGCAGTGTCAATTCAAACAAAAACATTTTGTAATAAAATCTAATATAATTGCGTAATGCTTACTCGTAAAAACGTATTGAAATAGTGAATTTTTTAATTTATTTAAATTTTTATAATTATTAAGACGATTATTTTTAATTTAGAGTACTTCTCGAGAGCATGGAACGTCTCGAAAAATTTCGCATACAAAAAATGAATATTATAAAAAAGTTCACAAAAATTTTTTACTTTCACAAAATAGTTGTTTTCAACATTCAATTATGAAAAATATTTTGGCCTTAATTAAACTTAAGTTTACAACGTTTTAATTTCGATTACAAAAAAAAAAGAATTAACCAAAATTCGATAATAAGCACTATTCGAATGAGTTTTAATAAAAAAAAAAAATGCTATAGAAAGCTTCTGTATTTGCTTTGCAGCTTTCGCGTTTGATTGACCTAATTGGCATTAATTGGGTTAATTGAAACTTGTTAATTGCTGTGCATAAAAGATTACTATTTACTACGTATACATAAGCTTTGTTAGAGTATTTTATAAAAAAGTATTGTCTAAGCTATCACTAATGTAATTGCTATAAAAAAGCGAGACAAAAATTACCTTAACATTTTTGAAAGCTTTGATCCAAACAAAACTAAGAATATTCGTAGTGCGTGTAACTTTATATCTTTTCAAGTTACAAACTGTCTTTAATTTTATAGTAAATCTATCTATAATTATATTAAATATAAATGCCTGCAAAGTCCAAGCCAAAACACGGAAATACGTAAATATTTGTAGGCTTGGTTTTATTTGCATTATTCATCGTTGATGTTCTCCATGTCTATCTGTCTGTCTACCCGTCCATTTGAACAACTAGATCTCAGTGAATTCTAGAGCTAGGGAAACCAGTTAGCAATTAAAGCGTATAATCTCACTCCAGATAAATAACAGAAGTCATTTGTATCTCCAAATGCTTTGCAATATTTAACAGTTCTTAACAATAGCAATCGAAGCACAAAGCGCTCATGTAATTAAATCATGACGTCACTCACCATCATCGATAGTTCATCAGCATTACCTGCATAGATGAGGTTTAAATATATATGCACAACTGTAGGAGCTACAGTACTAAAATTTGGCATGGAGATTTATGGTTTAATAAAAGATTATGGAAAACTCTGACCACAAATGACGAAAAACACTGGTCTAACTAAGGGTGGGAATTGGTGGGACATATGTATCATATGGGTCTATGCAATTCTTCATCCTTTCGCACGGAAAAAAATAGCAGCGCTTTTAGCGGCAAACAAAAAGAATTTAAGTTTCATTAAAATCTGATAGAATATTTTTATGTGACAAATTTGAAAATGTTATATCTATATATCAATATATCTTTCGCTTTGTATAATAATATTTTAATAATATATTTTAATATATTTTTATACCCTGTACCTATAGGTACAAAGGGTATACTAGATTTGTGCAATGTATGTAACGGACAGAAGGAGGCGTGGCAGACCCCAAGTCCTTTATACCAAAATGCTTATCATAACCTCGGGTAGCGATTGAGCCATGTCCGTCCGTCCGTCCGTCCGTCCGTATGAACGCCTAGATCTCGGAGACTATAAGAGCTAGAGACACGAAACTTTACCAGCTGGTGCGCATATTTCCTAAGCAGATGAAGTTTGTTGAATCATTTCAATATCTATCCCCGTTTCCCCGCTGTAGATTTTCGCGGTTTTTAGCCACACCGTTTAATATTTTCATTTGAAATTTAACAGAGCGATGCGTTGTGGATACATGCATCTATGTGTAAAAAATGAACAAAATCGGACAAATACAGAAAAAGTTATAGTCAAAAATGTACAAATTTCACTGCCCCTTGCCCATAAAGTGCATCAATATTTGACTCCTCGTAATTATGGTAACAAGTGACCTAGAATCACAATTTTTGGTAAGCTGATTCATGTGGCTCTAATGAACAAATCCACATCCAAATTTTATCAATGCGGTCTCACCACCCCCCGCAATCGATTTACCGTGTTTTCTCCCACACCCCTCAACATACCAACTTGAAACTTACCCCATATACTTTAAATAACTTCTTTGACGTAACATTCGAGTTTCATCAAAATCGGTAAAAATTTAGGGAACTTATAGGTATAAATATCGAATTTCACCAAAAAAAAAAAAAAACCAATTGGAAAGTTCGTAGAAGGAATATGCAGGAAAAATTGTTTGCGAGACAAAAGGTACAGGGTATTCCACTGTCGGGCACCGCCTCGACTATACCACATTTTTTCATATTATTTAATACTTGCTTAAAAAAGCAAAAAAAAAAAAAAGCGTCTTAAATATTATTTTAATTTAATCAAATTTTTCGGGTGTGCTTGCTCATAACGTGTGCACATATGGTAGGCTATTCGTTACCCACTTAAAGGATAAAGTGGGCCAAAATAGATTAATCCAGTATTTAAAATATACTAAACTGCATGCCAAACCGCTCAACAATAGTGAAGGTTTTATTTATTAGTTTTTGTAATACGAATATAAAGCTTATTAAAAATCAAAAGTAAAAAATTCCGAAGTGTGCGGCCTATTTATTTCGCTCTAAAAATTTTGTATTTAAATTTAATAAATTTCAATTAAATAATGTTTAATTTTTTTTATTAAATATCATAGTATTAGCAACAATGGCCAATGCTTTTTATATTATTTGTTTTGTTATAAAGTTTAAATAAGAAGAATTTTAAGAATAATTCTGTATGTAAATAATTTGTTTTTACTTTGCCACGAAAAAGGTTATTTCACTTAATTTAGTTGCTACCATTGCTGACATATTAAATTTTACATTTGTATTTCATTCTTAATTAAAATTTCTTATTCAATATAGACAAAGAAGTTGTTGATTTAAAACTTATAATATTCTGGGTACAGTGGACTTTTTTTTAAGAAATTCCCTTAGGCGCTCTGTATTATAGATAGTTTGGCTACCAAGATTAGGAATCGGGTATAATATTTTGTAATTGCTTGTTGTTTATTATTATTTATTCCTTGATACGATTAATTAGTTAATTGTATCGCTCTTATCCGAGCATAGGGCAAAAACAAACACAGAATAACAGTATAACTACATAACTAATAAAAACAATAGTAATTTGACTACAGTAAACTATATACAAAACAAGATAAAGCTCATAACGAGCACAGTATGCCGACGAATCTTTTCCACTCTCCCCTGTCCTTGGCTAGGCTCCGTATATCGCTCCAGAATGCTGTTGCCCGACTTTCAGAGATGATCACGCAGATTTTTTCTCTGTTGGTTAGTTGTAGCAGATCTTCATTACTTATCGTGCGGGGCCAGAATATTCGGCAGATAATTCGCAAACACCTGTTCACAAAAACTTCAAGTTGCCTGCAGCCTTGCTCTGATACCAGCCAGGTTTCAGATCCATATAGCAGCACTGGTATAACACTGGTGTTGAAAATTCGTAGCTTTGTGCGGCGCGTGAGTGCGTGAGATCTTCAGACTTTGTTTAATTTACGGAAGGCAGTTTGTGCTGATGTAGGTGCCTGGACACGCATGAGTTTAGTTTTGCTGAGGTTGATTTTTAGGCCAGCAGCCTATGCAATGTTCGCTAAGCTCGTAATTTTCGCCTCAGCAGCCGCGAGCGTGTGTGTTAAGAAGCAAATGTCAGGCTAACCGGTAAGAGCGTTAAGAAAAGAACAGGATATGCCATTATTGCATATTTTTATATTAAACACTAACAATTTTATTTTAAATGATTCAGTTAACTCTTTTGCTTGAATGTAATTTTAACAGGAATTTTGAGATTAATTCTTAACATCAAGATAAAAGAAAGTAGCGAGAGAGAGAGAGAGAGAGTAATTGAAAACGACGTCATCTTTTATAGCTACAATTTATCACCACTCGGTTAAAATTTACGAAATATGTATATTAAAATAGTCATTAAAGAAGATGCAAGAATTCATAAAATGGAACAGAGTATCCCAGAATCGCATTTCTATATCTTGAATATAAAGTCCTTCCAATTGATACACATACTTAGAATATAAATCTATTAGGAATTTTAAATTAAATTTTCAAGGTACATACTAAATATATTGCAAACTAAATACTAAAAGTATTTCAAGTAACAGATATGCCCCTCAACTTGCACGACTTGAACTAGATACACTACATTGTGCCATATGCAGGCCTACTAGATGCAGTATCTGTCTATGTATGTACATAATAAGTGCATCATGACACTGTGCTCTGGTTATATGTATTATGGAAGCCCCTCTTTGCCTCTATGCTGGCTGCTCTCTTTATGTACTATTTATGTCACATAAATTATGCCTACGCTTTAACACTGCTCTCTTGTTGTTTGTGTTGTTGCTGTTGCGTCTTATGTTTTGCTCTATTAACTTGCCAATGACAGTGACTGCTAAATGTGTGCCGCCACCGTTTGTCTGTACGTTCGCTCCGCTTACTTACTCAATTTACAACAGACTGTCAGGCAGACAGACACAGTCACCCCAGTCAGTCGTCTGACGACTGCGCCTACAAAGCAGTTTGTACGCGCAATAAACTGGTTCACATTCCATGCGTTTCACTTGACTTTGATCCCAATACATGAGTGTTAATTAGTTTCGATTTTGCAGCTGTTGGTGGCGGTGGCGTTGGCCTCTGTTCCTCGGATTCCTCGGATCTATCAGCTGGTCGTTGGCGCTGTGGGCTTTAGTTCGCAACAGCTCGTGCAAAACTTTCACGTACCTCATTTGTCAATGAGAAGAAAAAAATATTTGTCATCCATGGAGCGGGCCGGGCAGGTCGACCTGGTCGAGTTGGTCGGCCTGCTGGACTAGATGGGTGACTGTTCGTTCGGTTGTGTCTGGTTTGCTTGTCTGCATGTCACGTTTTGAGTTTGCTTTGTTTTATTTGCTTTCTTTGCTTCCTACACGGATTGTTTTTCCCGGCTTGTTGTTTAACTTTTTGAATTATATTTTTTTTTTTTAGCTAACTTTAACGTTTTGTTTACCAGCAGCAGCAGGCACTCGAGCGTCCGTCGTTGTTTCAGTTTTGTTTTTTTGTTGTTCTTGTTGTTTTGGTTCTTGTCAATAAAGTTCTTGACACCTTTACTTCATTTGCGCAGATTTCTCTCTGTGCGTGGCTTTAAATTTGCCTCTTTTGTCGTTTTTAGCACATGCAAAGCGTGCGTTGACATGCAAATTGGTATGCCCTTTGCAAAGAGAGTCTATTGGCTTTTCTGTAGCTTAATAAAGTTGAACATCTTTTCAAATATGGTTAAAGTTGGTAAAAAGTGTTAAGAGTCGGCTTTTTTTTTAAGTGTAAACTGCAAAATTCTCGTACACTGAGAAAATCAAATATGATCAGAAGTACGCCAAGAGGAATTTTTCTACTATTGATTGTAAGAGAGAACGTTTTTTTCTAGACAAAATTCTTAATTCGAGAATGTTTACTATGATTTTAAGTACATTAGCACTTGGGCCTAGATATATTTCAAGAAAGAAATTCTCCATTTGAGAGTAATAGGTGTCATTTTAAAAAAACACGTCTAAAAAAAAAATTTAAAAGGTGTAGTCAAAGTTTAAATATTTCTAACATTTCTTTTCTCATAAATTCTAAACTGAAAAAAACTTTGTTTTTGAGCACTTTTTAATTTAATTTATGATCAGCTCTTTTTTTGGTAACAATTTCTTAGCTTTTATGATCTTGGGACGGATAGATACAATCAATAACCGACACAGCTTTTGAGTTAACTTACCGTATAAATCAATTGAAAATGAAAAATATAATTTTTGTTGAAAATTATTCACAACTTTTATTGCAAACTGTCTCTGCTATCGTCAAATAAAAAATCCGCGTCATAAAAAAAGTTGGGAATCTTTGTTTCCGACTATACAATACCCAAAATTTTTCCTTTTATTGCAAATTCAAACTGCTTGTAAGAGTTCAACAAGCAGTTTCGACTTCTATAATATTTCTTCTACAATTTTTGAAAACTTGAACTCGTTTTAGTACGAAACTTAAGTCGAAAAGGTCTGCAAATTTTCGTAGGTAAGTTAGTATGTGAACATTTGTAACTTTTTCGATCCAAGCTTATCTTTTAAGTCAAATAACTTTTCGTTTAGTATTTTTAAGGGTATATAAGCTTAGTAAGAATTTTCTTCTGGTCGTTTTGTTGCGGCATCTCGAATGTACTACGTCATAAAGACTGTTCCCAAATTGTGCCGTCAAGCGGGCGTTCAAGTGACACCCACCTTTTTGCATAATTTCGGAACATTTTGCTTGTGTGTAATTTAAAGTAACAGCCGGCAGGTGTCCAGGTGTAAAACAATGCTGGGCCTTGGCCAGCCACAACGTAAAAGGTAACCCTCTGTATCTCTTTATAGCATCTATGTATCTGGCGCTTTTATCGCTTCATTTAGGAGTTGTTGCTTACGTGCGTGGTAATTAAATTCGTGATGTTATTCTTAACTTTTTTTTTCATTTTTAATGCCTTGACGCTTTTGGGAATTAGTGTGAAAGATATTATTAAAAGATAATAACGCAAAAGGAAAACACAAATAGGCAGAGATATTGTACTATACACTCAAGGCGGAGACGAATAGCCTACACTTAAGAAATATTTGTTGTTTTTCGTGGAAATTAAATACACTTCAACGCCCAGTTGCTGTGGCCATTGCCATTGCCTTGAAAGTTCAAAAGTTCAACGAAAACGACGGAAGCTACAAGCCAAAAACAAAATCAACTACAATGCAAAAAGTCAAAAGCAATTAAGCGTACATAATGAAAGATCTAACAATAAAAGAGGTAGCAGGTAGCAGATGAGAAGATGAGAAGATTTGGAAATGGGCAACTTTTGTTTGCACAATTTCATTTCTACAATGTTTAGTTGAAATTATTTAACAAAAGAATTTTGGGATGGACACAGGCATTTGCAATTAGTTTTAACAAATGAGGGGCAACGCACTTTTTTTAAAGTGGACAATGGCAAAAGTTGTGAATAATATACCTATAGGAATTTTGCTTACTAGATTTTGGGATATTTTGGAAACAATACAAAAATAGCTAAAGAAAATGCCCAAAAACACCTTTTCCATAGTTTTACATTCTATCTTCTGCTTTGAACGCTGTGCTTTATAAATACATAATGGTTGTGAACCATTTAGAGGGTAATAATTTAATTTTGGCCGATGTTAAGCATTTAATGCAACACTATCTGCTAGACCTTTCTTTCAGATTTCTATCTTAAGCATATTTTAAAATTTCATATATCGTGTTCACTCTTCTCATTTTATTAAAGTCTACTCCATTCCTTCCGTTGAGGTACAGAATTCGCTTCGTTTTTTTGCGAGATAATAAAAGGGCATAGCCCCAAAACAAATGAAAAATATCGGTGAAAATAAGCGAAGTGGGCCACTTTTTAGGTCTGCCTCTTCGATTTTTAGGATTTTGTCATATGTTCTTTTCCTAGGAGAATGAAAGAAAAAATTTTGATACAAAACAAAATTGATTTATTTTTAAATATTTTATTCGGTATCGTTTTGAAACCACAAGTGCTTCCAATTTCCCCAAAAGGAATTATTTTATGTGGTTTGAGCCCGACTTCTTCGTTACAAGAGAAATTAAAACGATAAAATAGGTTCAAAAGTGTACGCATTGTAAACCTGAATAATATTAATAAATATCTTTTGATATTCTTAGATTCTATTTATACCAATTTCAAGTTAAGGCCCATACGCACGCAGTTCGAAAATTTTCGAACGGAAAGACAATGCTTCATTAAAAAAAAAAAATTCCAAATGGTATGTTTTTTTTTATATGAAGTTTTTTCATTTCATGCGAAATTTTTCGAACTGCGTATGGACCTTTAGCCAAAAAATTTACTCGTTTTCGTTTTCCGGATAATTTTTAAAAATTCATAATAAACTTTTTGCGAAAATAATATATTAATTTAATTTCGAGTTTTTAGGCTCGAACAAATAATTGAGATATTTTAAAATGATAGGCCCACTTTACTTATGCAAAGATTCAAATAATTGTATCTCTGTATTTATTTTACTTTGCCCCATATGCCGCCACACTTGTATATATATATACATATACTATGTATGTGCCGCATGCCTAAGTTTCAAGTCATGTTTGATTGCCTGTCTGGGTGCCATTTTACTTGACCCCTCTCTGTAGAACACTTCTCGAGAAGAATTTCAGTGTGCAGTTATTTGTTTAGCTAAATCTCATTTGCCACAGCATGATGCTAAATGTATCTGCAGAGCGTACCAAAATGTAGCTAAAAATAGTTTACCATATCAAAAAATAAAATAAATAAATTTCATACGTATAATACAATAGCATAAAATGAAAAACATAATAGACGAAAAAGTATCTTAGAGATGCTAGAACATTTTTAAAGTAAATTAAAATGTTTTTCATGCGAACAAAATTTACTTGGCAGAATAAATAAATTTTCTAAACATTTAATTTATGACTTGGAATAGATTTCAAATATGCCTGCAGCTAGACACTTAAACATATGCTGGGATGGGGCTAATAAACTACTGCACATTTTGGCCATGTCAGAGACATGGGCATAGGATTTATGTCAGACATTTCTATAGAATTTCAATGCAAACGTTTTTGCACTCATCTATTGCCACAATTTGCTGCATGCTGTTGGCCCGGGGCTAGGCCAAATCTAGTATCCAATGCCACAATCTTTTGCTGCCGCGCGTGAGACTGCGTGAAAAGATAAGCGTTTAAATGCAATCTGGAAGCGCTGGGAACTAAGCACTACGCCCCGATCCCGGTCTCGTTGACGTCTAAGTCAGCGACCCCCACCAAAAAAAAACGCCACACCCATTGTAAGTAATTTAATGGCAAGTCAACGAGGCATGCAACCGCCGCTAGGCGTCGCTTTTCGCTAATTGCAATGAGGAGTCGTACCTCCGGATGAAATTGCCTTGTGCTAGGCCGCTCCGTTGCAAAACAGTAGAGCCATTCAATTTTCGGAGCCTGACTGCTGATCGACAGACACTGACTTCTGACTATCAGGCCGCAGTTAGGGGCGTTACATGGAAAAACAAGTGGGTTCGGTGCAGTCGGAAAATGCAAACTATAATATACCCTGTAACTGAAGTTTTCAGGCGGTTAAGGCGTGCTTTGAAAAAATAGCTTGGAACAATTACAGTGGAACTGTCTTATAGCGAATCTACGGGGGAGATTTTCGGGTCTGGACCCCCCAAAAGTTGGAAAAATAGGTTGAAAGTGTTTTGCTCTGATATACATATATTCACTTCGAAGTGAAGAACCCCCCCAAGACCAAATCCTGGATCAGAGCATTGGTTTGATACCTAGACAATACGTTATACAGAAATTCGTTACGATATCAGCGGGACAGAGTAATTAATAATAAAAAAAATCGTTATATAGAAAAATTCGTTGTCGCTGAAAACTTGAATTTTCTAAGTTTGGGTAGAAATAGTGAAAAACTGCTAAGAAGCACTTAGAGCCTCAAAGCCTTCATATTAAAAATTAGATTGGGTTTAACGATTTGGGTGAGTTTAGTTTTTTCCCAAACAGGTAGCAGGGTTGCAATTTTGACTTTTTTGCATATAACCCTTGAAATTACAAAGCTGACAGACCATGTTTTCATCATGGTTTTGGGGTTCACCTCAGAACCGTGACGTGCCTTGTATTTTGGGCCTCGGATTCAGTTGTCGAAGACTTTTTATGTGGTATTTTGAGGCCATACAAAAAAAAATTACTTTTGGATCCAAATGTTTACGTTATGTTTTTAGTGTTGTTGGATCCGAACCCTGATCTACATAACCCCACCACGTCAGGGTTCTGTAGAAAATAAAAAGTTTGTGGTTTTTTGAGGTTATGCCACAACCCCGACGTGCCAGGTTTTTGTTCATCTCGATTTTGGATTCGGCTATTCATAAAACATAAGGAAAGCATTGTATCACCTCTGGATGCGAAAGTCGGTTTTATAAACTATTAGTGGGGGCCGGGACGTAACATTCGCTCCAAGTACAACTAGTGAGTCCTGAGCCCGTAAAATATGTGGTTTTTAGTGAAGCTGGGATTCCAATTTTTGCAAAAATTTTCAAATTTATATTAATAAATGGGAAATTAAAAAAAAAGGTATTTTGGTTTGAGTCAAAAATAAGTTTTAATTTTGGACACTTTGGCAGTGTTTTGACAATTTAAATTACAGATTTATGCGAGGATGATAATAGGAACAAAAATATATGTCAGGTTTAAAAAATGTAATTTTTAAAATGGATACTTGGTGTGGTGGGCAAAAATGCAAGTGAAAACAGAAAACCTACGGCCATCATTCGAAATCAAATTTATTGACATCATCCGATTATTTTTTTTCGTATAAAGAGAAGGAAAAAAAAATTATTCAAGTTAAAAATAAGGCCAAAGTTCTTTGCACTTACCTAATATGTATACTCTTTATCCTTTTGCGATACAGTGTATTTAAAAAGCAAAAATCAAGTAAACCAAAAAAAAAAAAAAAAATGAATTTAACTGAGAATCCAAACTCGTTTGCTTAGCTGTACTTCTTGCTGCCTTTTATTTTGTGGGCCAACGCGGCGCCATTAATGACAGTCAGCCATCCAGGCAGCTAGCTAGCTAGCTATGTGCAGCCCGTCCAACCCGTCCAAAGCAATCCCAGCAGTCAATGTCCAGGCCAAAGTAACTTTATTGTATTCACTATTTTTATTTTTACTATATATTGCCATATAGCCGCACACATTTATGGCATCCAAGTGCGAAAGGACAGCTTAATGACGTTCCATTTAGGGTTCACGTTTTAAAAATAGTCCCAACTATTCATAGAATGCCAGATTGTTTTAGTGGCCAGGCCATCGATAGCCCCCAACTGCCAGTCATAGTTGCACGCGCGCACTTTTATCTGATAAAGCTGGCTAAGATCTGAGCAGACGGCAGTCAGCGGGCGGTACTTGGGGCGCTAATCTATCAAGGCATCTATGCATCTTATATGTTAGTATCGAAGCTGCCTTAGAGCAGGCGTCATGTTGGCTTTGATGCTACATTTTTAACTTAAGTGGCCTTTTGCGTGTTGGGACGCGTATCTATCTTCACATGATTCGCGCGCCGCGTTGCGCATGCGTTCGTTGAGTGGTGCTTGATGCTACTCTTTGTATGCAGAGGGTCTTTATAATTTGCAATAAAGTTGGTTAAAGGAGGTTTTTGGTCCGAAATAAATGAACTGAGCAAAACCGAACTCTGTTATGTTGAGTTATTATTATTATAATTTTTAGGGTTTTGGTTAAGTCCGATATTAATCTTTTTAATATGCAGTGGTTCCAAAGTTTATTGAAAATGAAAAACTCCAAACTTACTTGTGAATACTGATTCAGTGTAAAATTATATTAATAAACTTAAGAAAATACCTTGTACCTTGTAGCTTAACTTAACTTAAAAAAGTCCAGAAAAATAATCAAATATGGATTATGTTCTTGGTTTCCTGGCATAATCGTTAGTCAACTTATTTTTTATTCATTTGAGATCCTGTCGAAGTAAAAAATAGATCAGTCAAAGTATCTTCGAAATATTTCATAAATTTAAAAAAAAATTAAATTAAAGCCGATGATATTAATATACAGGGTGGGTCATCTGTTGGTGTGTTTGTTAATTGTATTTTGTTTGTATATTTGGTCAAATTTATTGAATTTATTAAATTTATGTATGAAAAATAATAACGCCCAAATGCTCGCAAGGTGTAGTTCTTGGAACCGATGGCGCGTCGATGTTACCGGCGACTCGTCGACGCTGGCCTCAACTATGTTTTTTTCAGAGAACCACCATTTTCATACAACTTTTACGCGTTGTTCGGTTTTTAAACGCTCCATTACTAAAATTAAGTAGTTTTGAATTTGACATATGTCGAAGAACATCCACTTTGGACGGGTATGTTCCGAATTATGAGTGTTTAACAACCAAACCGACAGATGGCCCACCCTATATAATAGAGGAATTATGCTAGGACGAATGGACTCAGCTTATTTGTACAATGTCTGCGTATTTATCAAATATGTACAAAATTCGAAATGTATATTCATTTAAAAAATTAACTTAATATACTATATAATGTATCATGTCATGAAACAATTGATTGATATGATTATTTTAAAAATGAAATTTTTCGAATACTAAATGAAATTTCGAAAAATCAATCAACGGTTATTTCCTGGCTAAAAGTCAAATTGTTTTCAGTTCGAAGCCAGTTTGATTTTAATTCATATTTAGATTATAAGTAGAAGATAAATTTATTCGAATCCAAAAAAAAATCTTAAAATTTTTGTTGTCCTGAATTTTTATTTTTTTTTGAAAAAAGCGTATGCTTTATAATTGGGCTCTAAATTAATTTAACGATTTGTTGAGACTATGATGAATTTACAAAATTTAAACTGAATTTAAACTCGATAACACGGCGAATTAAATTTGATAAATACTTCATATATTTGATAGTAAATTTTTTGGGTTGCTTCTAAAAGATTTATGATAAGGAGAACACAGAAGATAACATTTAATCTGTATTGTTCTGAAATTTTGTGTCTGCGTACTCAGTTTCTAGCCGCTCTGTCTTTTATATTCATTAGACTGTGTACGGGACGGGCGCCATGTTAAATACTTTTATAAATTCTTACCATAAATTCTTCAAGGGTATATAAAGTTTATCATGACCAAGTTTTAAGTTCTTTCTGGTTTTTCCATCATTTCTCTTCGACAGGTTTTTGTTGCCTATCCATTTGAGCGTCTCCCTGCTCGATTTTATTTTAATGTCTTCAAGAAAAAAAAAAAGACGTTGCATTAAGTAGTTCTTCGCGTCATCGTAGCTTGTTGACAATTTCTTGTAGTGTTTTTTTCCATCGCATTAACGTTTTATGGCTCGTCACTTTAGCCCATTTGGAAACGCTTATCTGTCCAGATAGTGTGCGATAGTGCTCCGTACCATGTGTATTTAACACAATTTTAATGTGTGCCTTTTAAAGGCTGTGCTAGGCTTTAATGAATTAAATTACTTACATAAAAATTAAGCTGAATTATATTTTACTATCTTGCGCTGGGCTGCCTTCTTCTGAGAATCTCATTGTTGTCTAGTTTTTTTCCAGCATGCTTAATATATGTTGTTTTGTGCAGGTGTGCGCTTGTATGCCTTAAAGTGTTTTACTTAAGATACTAGTACATACATATAAAGATGTTTTAAAGTTGATGCTATGATGTTATGCTAGCGGAAGCTTGAAAATGATTTGTTAGAGATATTATTTTATGATCAGTGGATCATTAGAATTTAATGATCAGGTAGCGAAACTAACTTTTTTTTGTATACGCTAATGCCCGTCGTAATCTGTGTGGTTGTATTTTCTGTACCTAAGGGGGTATCATGGTTAGCGAAGAAGAAAATTGTTGAAAAATGTGTATGAACCGATAAATTTCTTAACAAAATGATCAGTAAGGAATTGACTTAAACGTTTTGGAATACGAACATAGTCGGTGTCTTGATGACCTTAAAAGCTGGGAGAATGATTTGTTGTCGAGTATGTGTTTTAGATTACTTTAGTTTGACTAGAAGTTTTTACCAAAAAAAAACCTATTTTTAAATAGTATCTTTGTGCCCCCACCACAGTCGTTATAAATAAGTATTTCCTTTCATTTTTAAGATGGCACAATCTTCCGCAGTGTCCCACTTCACTTATTTTTACCGATATGAATACTCTTAGTTGTGTTCGGTGAATTTAGGAAATCGAATCGGCTAAGACTATTCATCAAAAATCGATTTCTCACTTAAGATACTGTCTATAATTGTATTGCATTATTAGGTAGACATATGGCTGAGCGACGCCGAACACAGGCCCTTGCTCTTTTCGTGAAGTTTTTGATGACATTTGTCACCTATGACGCGTTGAATTTCGGCCTTGAGACATGCGATTTCGAAAAAACCCAAAGAAAGAACTCGAAAAGCGTTAAATCGTACGATCTTGAGATAATTTTTCTTACGAATGGCATATACAGTCTCTGCATTTGCAGACATATTTTTAAAGAAGTACGACACAATCAGACCGCCTTATCAAAATCCGCACCAAAAGGTTACATTTTGTGAGTGTATTTGTTACACATAGATCCCGTGCTAATTTTTCAATCGCCAAATTCGATTAAAATGACCACGTTGGTGAATACGATTTCTTTCAAGAAATCGTCATTCACTTCATTTTACTCCCACCACTCATTGAACGAAATATGCATAGCCTGTAGGTTTGAGCTCCTAACTAAGCTGAATCATTTATGGGTGAGTCCTTTGTCAAAATTTTGAAGTTATTTGCGAATTAATATTCCTGGGTTTTGGGCTACACTAACGATCACAGCAGACTTACCGGCCAGTACATCGACGCACAGGAGAACTGTCCATAACTGATCCAGTTTCTTCGAATTTTTTGATCACTTTGAGTTGTTCATACATCGTAACACAGTGTAATTTTCGGCGCTCCATTTTTAATAATCGGAACATTCGTTAATATCGTACAAAGAAATAAAATGCCGCCAAACAGGAATCGTGCACTCTTTCTTAGTGGAAAAATTGTTACTTCCTTGCCATGTTATCATATCAGTATGGCTTGCCGGTTCATTCATGCAGTTACCAGCTGTAAAATATGTATTCATTTCCTAAGACATGAAAAATGTTTGTTTATCTTCCCTCTTACCGAAACATAAAAGACAATCTTCGTCGTTAGCGTCTTAATTCTTACAACAACTTACAAACATTTTATGTTTGCATAAAACGCGTCTTCGAAGAAATTCTTCCGTAGCTTGTAGTTAATTTGGCCTTCATTTGACTTCACTGTATGTTTTTGATTAGCTTCCACCCAGAAAT
Source organism: Chymomyza fuscimana (assembly GCA_949987675.1). Classification (NCBI taxonomy): domain Eukaryota; kingdom Metazoa; phylum Arthropoda; class Insecta; order Diptera; family Drosophilidae; genus Chymomyza; species Chymomyza fuscimana. The sequence goes on along the minus strand of OX465088.1, from coordinate 53,727,386 downwards.
CTTTTACAACTTGCAATTAAACATGAGCCACGTCTTGAGCGCCTCTTCATAACGTTACGCCCTCCCCCCTGCTCCGGCAGCTACTCTGACACCTTCCCCCCATCAATTATTTATGGCTCAAACATAATTCAAACGCTTCAATAGTTGTTGTACTTGAAGCAACCAACAACAAAAACAACAGGCAACATCAACCTTGGCTTTGCTTTTGGCTTAAACTTCAATTGGAGGCTTCGCTTTTGGCATTGCGTGTTTGGTTAATGTTGCGCATGCGCGTATTGCGTTTGGTTTGGTTTGTTGTTGTTGTTAATGTTGTATTTGTTGTTGTTATTTATGTTGTTATTTATGTTGTTGTGTTAATGTTGTTGTTGTTGTTGCTATTCTTGGGACCAGCCGGCTGTTAATGTTTTCCACTTGAATTTGCCTTTTGCGTGTGTGCGCTTCTTTTTTTTGGAATACCCTTTATTTATGGACCATATGGGAACATTGAATTCATCCAAAAGAATGCAAGCATTTCTCGGACCTTGTAAAACGTTGTTCAAAATCAAGGAAACTGTGACTATTAAATAGACGTGTGGGTCAGAGATATTTTCGTTTTGTAAAAACAATCTGTTTGGTCAAGCAGCTTTAACTTAACTAGGCATCAATAATTATTCTCTTTATATTGTAACTTGCCCTGCGCGGCAAGAGAACTCTCTTGATAAACCTCTCTCTTAAACTATGCAAGCATTCGCGCATGTTGTAATAATACAAGTTGAGGAAATGGCAAACAGTGCTCTCTTGTGGGTCTTTATTTTGCTTGCAGTAGTGAATTACATTTCAAAGTGAAAGGTTGTGCAAATGCCGTCGGCATTCGATCGTATTTGTCCTCGCGTGTTATTGTTGAAATTCTAATGTGGGTGGATGTTTATTTTAAACAGTGCGAACTAAAGGTCAAAGTGGGAGGTTGTGCAAGTGCCGTCGGCAAATGATCGTATTTGTCCTCCCTCGTTTTTGCTCAAGTTCTAATGAAGGTGGTTGTTTGATTTAGAAGAAAAAGTTATATATTTCTTTTTTAAATTGCGGGTTTTTAACGCATTAAATTTCTTAATAAGCTTTTACGAAGTAAAAACAATAAACAATGATTAATCGGCAATAAAAAATAATTTATTTTTTTTTATTATTATTTATTTATTATTACACCATGCATTCGCGCAAGCGCATTGTATGCTTCGGCTGCAACGCAGACCTCTCTCACAGCTATTTGTCGCTTCACCTATTATCGGCTACTTCGCCAAATGGTTTGCCAATGCAGATCAGTAATCACTCGTCGCTAATCATACCTCAACGCATCTACGCACCTTTATACCTAAACGCCTCTATATAACACATTATATCGCTTAATAAACTTTATATACAATAAACATAATACAAATTAGTTAAACCACTTGTTATTATTAAATACTCTGCTTCAGTTCAGCCGGTTTAAAATAAATGCTGGCAAAAAATATTGTTAGCTCAACACATTCCTTAAGTATTATGTGAATCATCAAACCCAGTTTTATATAAATTTTTTAAATCTGGAACTTTTTGTAGAACTGATAGAATTCGAAATAAATGTATTCAAACAATTATCAAAGTAATGGAAAAGCCTCCGGGAGAAGGAAGTTACATTTGTGGTATCAGACTATTTGAAAGGTTCTGAAAACATTGAGAAAGAGAAATTCCAGTGTACAATTTTTTGCAGGTCAAAATAAACTTTTAATGTATTAATAGCTGAGTGAACTTTATATCAATATCCAACTTGTGACGTCATTGAAATTAAGTTTTGCTAATAATTAGTCGCTTTAAGGTATATATATACAAGCATCAGAATTTTCGGAAGTTAGCTTGTTTCTGTTATAGGGCATTTTTATTATTTTATTCCTAAAACTTGGAGTTCGCTCAAAAGCAACTTTTTCCAGAAATGCCTTGCGACAAGCATGATGCGTAGAGAATTCTTTATCTGACATAAATAAATAAAATATTTTTCTCTCAATTCTATGTACACCTAATTCTGTTTTTACACAATAGATACGTTCCACAGAAAATCGTTTAAAAAACCGTGTAATAAAAGATATGAAGTAAATCCTTAAGCTGCTATGAAAATAAATTAGAAAGGGGAATCCCCTAACTAAATATCTAAAAGATTATGTTAATAAGAATGTTTTCTTTAAAATTTCAATCAAACCGCTTTTTTAATCGTAATACATCGAATGAGATTTTTTCTAGACCGTGCTATTTTAAAGCCGTGTAAAACCGAATTGGGTGTATATGTAAATAGTCTAAAAAAAAATTAAATCAATGGTTCTTAAGAAATCATGCAGAGTAAGTTGCAGTGACTGTATTAAAAACAAAAATCGTTTCGAAAATTACAGCTGCTTTTAAAAGTTTACCCATCGAATTAGAAACGCGGATTAGTTTTAATCCACTTTTTCATCGTTCTATTTTGTTTTAAATTCCTTTTTTATAATCTAAAATCAATTGAGCTTTGTTGTACCCTTTGAATTAATAAACAAATTAATAAAATAATCGCTTTGTTAATAAATATAACATAGCTCAGATGTTTATGAAATAAAGGAAAAAAAAAAATTACAGAACTATTCAAATTAATTTTGCTAGGAAAAATATTTTTATACCTTTTCGGAAATACTCTATGTGTATGAAGTATAATTCAAAAGTATTTTTATAATCAATTTCGGTTTCGCAATAAATATAGTTTAATTGCATTTACAATTTTTATACCCTGTACCGTATGGTACAAAGGGTATATTGTGTTTGTGCAAGCCGAAAATGTATGTAACGTACAGAAGGAGAAGGCGGAGACCCCCCAAAGTTACCTAAAGTATGATCAGAGTGACTAGAGAAGTCGATATACCCATGTCCGTCTGACCGTCTGTCCGTCGGTCCGTATGAACGCCTAGATCTCAGAGATGGTAAGAGCTAGAGCAACCAAACTTTCAGATAAGATCCTTTATTAATCCATAGGAGACAAGTTTATTTTTTTTTTTTTATCGGGACTACATTATATAGCTCCCATAGGGGTGTTTCAGAGGACGAAAATTTGTTTTTTGTACAAAATTCGTTGTGTTTCGTTTGTTTGTGAAGATATTGTAACTAAATTTGGCATTAAGAAGTTTTTTAGAGTTCCCAAGCACTATACCAAATTTGATCAAAATCGGTTGACTATATCATATAGCTCCCATAGGACCAATCGGTCAAAAAATCGTGTTTTGTACAAAATTCGTGGTGTTTCGTTTATTTGTGAACATACCGTAACCACATTTGGCATTAAGAAGTTTTTTAGAGTTCCCAAGCACTGTACCAAATTTGATCAAAATCGGTTGACTATATCATATAGCTCCCATAGGGCCAATCGGTCAAAAAAACGTTTTTTGCACAAAATTCGTTGTGTTTCGTTTGTTTGTGAAGATATTGTAACCAAATTTGGTATTCAGAAATTTTTTAGAGATCTTCAACACTGTACCAAATTTTATCAAAATTGGTTGACTATATCATATAGCTCCCATAGGACCAATCGGTCAAAAAAACGTATTTTGAACAAAATTCGTTGTGTTTCGTTTATTTGGCAAAGAAATATCTTTTGGAGTTTGTAAGCAATATATCGGACTTGATTGCAATTTGGTGGTACAGGTTATCCCAAAGTCGTCCGCGCCCGACTTTAACGTACGCCATCTTTAAGCTACAGTATGTTCTTTGCTTAAAAAATTATGCGGTGGTTTGATAGAACATGTTACTACAAATAAAGTTAAGGGTATTTAAAAGTCGCTCACTGCTGAATTTAATATAAGCGATTTTTTCTTTACTTTTAGTGTGTTTATTGAAAATAATGACTGACCGGCTGACTGCTCTCAGCCACTTGTTGGCCCGTTTTGTCTAAGCAGTTACTACCCGTACTCTATGCTGGTAGGCCATTAGTCGTCGTTGGTATATGTTTATTTTTCATAATTTATGACTTATGACTTATAAATCTTTGAAATAAATGGCTAATTTAGTTAGTGAGCTATGAAGGTCATTTGGGTTTCGGCTTAATAGCAAGGAAATTACTTTGAGGCAGAAAGCCCAAAACCTTGGGCCAATGACCTTGTGCTGATAAGCCCCTAGCCGCAGACAGCTGTAGGCTTTTATCAACACTTTAAATGCTCATCAAGAACTTTAAATAGCCTTTTGTTTTTTTCTTTTTTTTTTCTTACTTATGAATATTATGCAAATCAGTTAAGAGCCAAGAGCTCAAGTCAACTTTAATTTTTCATTATGACGCAATTGAATAGTCATTAAACTTAAATGAATTTTTAAATTAAAAAAAAAACAAAATGTATAAACTATCAACGTCTTGCTTAAATTAACATAAAAAAATAGTATTAAGTTGCAATGTTTAATTGCAAACAGTTGAACTTGACGGAGGGCTCTGTACATTGTTGAATATCTATCTATAAGTCTGTACATAGTATTTTTTATATGCTAAAAACCTTGAGGAACAAAAATAAAATTTATAATTAAAACTAAAAAAAATTATGTGTAAAAGCCAGGCATCTTCTTTGTTGCTTAAATTGATAAATCGTTTATAGAATGCGTCATAAATAAGCATTTTAGTTTTTATGCCAAAAATTCAACATAGTAACAATGATTAATTAACTCTTAAGGTCAATTAAAGATCCACGCAGACCATAAAAAGGCATTAAATATTGGCGACATTAGTCACAGTTTCGTCACAGATCCATAAATAATCGATTATAATCGAATAATACAATAATTACTAATTTGTTTGAGTGCTTGCAATAGTAAGGCTATAAAAGGGTAATTAGGGTCTAAGTAAGTTTCATATTTGTTTTGTTTTCCTAAAATTTGAAAATACAAAGAACCCAAGAAAAAATTTAAATTTGCTTTGAAGCTAAAAAAAAATGTTTTCTTTGCTTAAAAAGCTATTACATAAACCCAAAATATCTGAGCACTTTTGAAAAACATAATTTTTTTTCACCTATTTAAATATTTTGTTTTGTCTAATCGTAAACTAACACGTAATAAACGTATCTAAAAGTAAACACACACATTCGAAAATGATTGGAAAGTTAATTTCAAAAACATAAAACTCTTTGATAATTTTTATTAATAACTATAAAAAAAAAACATATTTTATAAGTACAGCGCTGTATGCTAATTTTTTTACGTATTTAATGCTTCCAGGCTTTTATTTTATTATTTTTGGAATTTTTCTGTTTGAACTATAACTAGTACAATCTTTAAGATACCGCACAGTGGTACAATACGACTTTTGTTTCCATAATAAATAAATAAAGCTAAATTATATTTAAAAGAAGTTTTAGGTGCATGGTGATGGGATATATACGAGCTGGAACATATATTGTTGAAGTTAGATTTAAAAAAAAAGCAATGATGCAGATCGATTCATCTCTTGTCATCTTGTTTGTTAGTTATTTTTGGAATTTGGAAAAAATACTGAGAAATACTAATTTTTTAAGTTTTTAAATTTTTTTTAATACTTAACATTTCTTTATAGTACAGTAAACGAAGGCTCAAAGAAGACGTTTATTGGAAAAAAATTCTTACGAAAACTCGGTCTTAAACTTAGAACAAGGTCCCTAACGATCCCTGAAAGTTTCATCCATTAAGCATTTTTTTCCAGATGAAACTCTTCGTTTACTGTTTCTTTTATCCTTGCGAGTACGGTTCAGACAAAAAAAACGAAAAACGCAGAAAACTTTATTTCGCGCATTAAGTGCCGCCTCTGACATTATTCTTCTAGGGGGTGAAACGCTTTGAATTATATCTGCTTCATGAATAATGATTTTATGTTTAAACGAAGGCATCTAGAACCATGGATATTCAGCTTCTTATATGCCTCGTACAAACATACATTCGTTTTTATATACATATATAGATTTTAACTAATGTAAATTGCTGATAAAACTTTTTAAAGCGTTTTCCTAGTTAATATTAACTGAACACATAATTTTTAGCTGCTAAATTCTTCTTAATTATTTGAATCTTCCCGCTCCAAACTTTTAACAGCACGTGAGTAAAATGCATACCAAAACGTAAGTTTCTGTGGATGCAATGGAGACTCTTCGAATTTCTGTAGATTTTGAATTTAAGTGTTTCCAAATTTAAGTGTTCTCAAGCTAAATACTTGTATATTATTTAACCTTCAAAGAATGCCAAATGGCTGAATTTCGCTCTGTGAATTAGCTTCTAAACTGTTCCTTAGCAACATAATTTATGTCGACTGTTTTAAGAGTTATCGCTTAGACAAGCTGTAGAATATCCTGCCAAACATAGATACACGGTAGCTTCACCTAAGCCCCAACATGCACCAGACATTTAATCACCTGCAGAAACTGACAATTAGTAGCACCTATTAATAGAAGTAATTTTCGCGTATTTTTAAAAGCTCTTTAACATCAGCCGCCTCTTGACGGCTTTGAATTTTTACGCCTGTTTATTAAATGAAGACATTATGGCAACGCCTGGCTGGGTACCTGGTCTAGCTTGAACAGTCTTTAGTGCCTAGAACTCGTGCCCGTATGCCTGAAGAACATATATGGCCATAAAACCAAATAGGAAGCGTTTGGCACAGCCTTACGTACGGTCGGTACCGGTCTCTTCATTTCATGCGCATTTAACTAATCTGTCATCTAATCCATGTGTGCATCTGGCTGTGGCCAAGGCAGCTGGTAAGACAGCCAACCAGCCAGCTAAGCAGCCAGCTAACTAGCCATGAGCCCAGCCAATTTGAGCCAAGTTAAGAGCAGCTGAGCCGCTACTCTTCTTCTTTTCTTTTGTTTGGTTGCATTGCTTTTGGCCACCTTTGCCTTGAAAAATCTTGAAGCCGCTTTGCTTTCATGCCAGCATCCATTAGCGCGCTTGTAATTGGAGTTGCGTGGTGCGTCCGTCCAGCTGTTCCTGCGTCTCTCCAATTGCAATTACAATAAAAGTTTACTTGTTGCAATAAATTTAACACAATCGGTATAAAAAAAAAAAAAACAAAAAAAAAAAAACACTTTGTTTTGTCATCATTACATAAAACAGGAAATGTGATAGTAAAACACTTAGTTGGAAAATGTTGATGCAGTTGTCTGCCTCATCGTTGCGTTTGGACATTCTAGTAGTGATAAACCTTGACTTGACTTTCATGGAGCTGCCTAGTATAAATAGTTACTAGCCACTTTTGTATGTTTCTCTGCTGTTTTTTGCATGCCGTCCAAGTCACTTGCCACTTTCATTTCACGGACCAATGCACAACAACACAGAACGCACTTTTGGTATTGTTTCCTCGGTTAGTACGGCTACTGTTTCCACTGCTGGTTTCTAGTTTTATCAACAGAGGTTCTAGACGAACATGCCACCAGACACACTACATATTGTACTATTGTTTAGCTATTTCCCTAGGGAGCTCTGCCAGTGGCTGCAGTTGATAAGCATAAAGCGAATGGTAGCATTGTTCCCGTTCCTAGTCTAATTCTGTAGTTGGGGTTGGCTTTGTGTTAGAAATGAACACGCCGCCTGGCATCCATGAGATAAGCTAGTGATCACTTTGGAAAATTGACCCTCAAAATATAAAAGCGGCTGGCCGTCGAAGTGTATAGTATTTCTGTGGCATGCAGCACATGGCACTAAGTATAGATAACTTGGAAACCAAAAGTCTAGATAGCATAGAAACAGAAACTCCTACTCTTGGCGCCGACAGTCGCTTGATAGGCGACCAGACCTCGTCATGGCTATCAACTATAACTAGGTTAGATCGCAAACTGTAGGAAGTTGATTCCGGTGGTGGCATTGTATTCTTCAACGTCCACACTTGTTTTCAGCCGAAATCCAAAAAAATATTTTTTACTTTAAAATATAAAATAGTCGTTTCCTTCATCCATCATGGTACCCTGTGCCTTAAGGTAAGAGAATGAGAATGTATAACGTAGAGCAGACGCCGGAGACCCTCCCAAAATAACGAGGGCAAAAGAATTCAGTATAGACATGCCTATCTGTCTGTCTGTATGAACGTCTAGATCTTGGAGACTATAGAAGTTAGGATACCCAATCTTGGACTTTGGACTTTTATCAGATTAGCCAAACCAAAAGGGATAAAAGTTTGATATTTTTGCTGTTTATCTTATCGGCTCAGTTAAATATAAAAAGGTTTCATAATAATGTTTCAAAATATTTCAATTATTTGTCTAAAATAAAACACAAAAATTAAACTAAGCTTGCGTCATTAGGTGGCATACCCCACTTCTTATCAGTTCGGAAAATGATTTCTCAGCTTTTATGCCTAGAAGTAAATTTAAACTTTTAGAACAAACAAATCATGTGTCGGTCTTTCCTTTGCAAGAAGGACCTAATAGAATGCATCTTATGGGAAAACGACTTATACAATTTTTTCAATATAATCTGAAAAAATTTGCTGACCAAGCACGATTGATGCCCTACATTTTGTCGAAACACGAAACTAACATTTTGGTGATCAGCCAATACTGAAAATTAAATGGCCAATATCCAAGAATACTCTAAAAGTGGGGAAAATCGTGTAAAAATCGGTAGCTCATATTTCTCACGAATAGGCCCTCAAAAAAAAAGTAGTTTGAACTGGCAAAGCATCTGAATCCGAATCTGCGATCCCCAATAACCAGGCACGTCAGTTCTTTTGATGCTAAGTCAGATTCCTGTCGAGCTGAGTTTTATCGGAACTGGTATTCGGATTTGGAAGGTCAAAATCCGTATGGGTAGCTCTTTCACATGTTAATTTCACACCAATTTTTTTTTGTGGGCCTGTGGTGACAGCTCCACATACCATCGCACTACCCAACGCGATGTTCAGATGGTCACGTTAGATACAATTACTATTTTTCTGATTTATGGCAGGAGGATGACAAGTTGAGCTATCAACAGTGGGAAAAGGGGGCTGTTGTGGTTTTGTGAGCCATAACCTCTTACGGTACTTGTTATAGTGTACCTGGAGCTGCTCTTCGTCGTTTTTTAAATATTTTTGGAGTGTCCCAATTCAAAGATAAATCAAATTATAAATTTCGTTACGCCTAGGTTTTAGCAAAAATAACGATCTATTAAAATCCAAATTGAATAACGAAGCTATAAATTTTCAATGAATGGTCATAAACAAGATTTCGCTCAAAAGTCTTTTGAGCCTGTTTTGCTTTTCAATTCTTTAAGAGCACCTGCAGCAGATTGCACCATAAACCTTGCTTCCGCGCCATAAAGCAAAAAGAAGATAAATGGCGTCATGTAGAGAGCTAATTACGTACAGTGAGCTCTACTACTTTGTTGCCTAATAAGACCAAGATAATATGACTTGGATAGATAAACCATGAGCCCCATACTAATAAGAAGTATTGCATGTGAGCGTCTGACCTGTCTTCTCCAAGGAAATATGTTTTCCTTGCACTCATTGATTGCCAGACCCAGCCGGGTAATTCTCTTCAATACCCGCAATGGCTAGTTTATCTGCTCGCTTGGTGTGACCAATAATTTCTATATGACATAGTTAGTATCTACATTGACAAGCGACTGGAAACTTTTGCAAAAGAACATTCAGAGACTTCAGAACAGTATCAAAAGACTCGGAGAGGTCTGTTCTTGCCTTGACGAAGCTATTTGAATAACTTAGAGCCGCACAGTCTAACCTTACTTACTTATGAGTTGGTGGCTGCCGATTTGGTATTTTTGGGTATTTTCCAGGATTTGGCGTAGTTTGTATGAAGCTGAAGGAAGAAGCTGCTATCTGTCTAATTGACTTTGAATGCATTTGTGTGAGCTTTCAACAATGTTCTATTAAAAATAATCTGAAAAATGCTGCCATCCAACCTCCTCTCAGCTACACAATTGCTAGTAATCCGTGTTAAATCCTTTACTATAGTATTACACACTTATGTGCATCCCCTCCTCCAAACAGTACCGAAACATATGCCAAGCAAAACAAACATGTTTCAATAAACCCCTACTAAATACTAAACAAAACATTCGTACAAAAGTATTGTATATTATTTGAATAACATTTTGTACTAGGGTTCGGTTTACTGAACCGCACAGACATCGTTCAAAACAAAACCCAGTGAGGAGCTTTACGTATTTTGGCATTTATTTTTCTTGGTTTTCTTTTTATTATTTTGCGAATTTTGTTTTTGGCTTGAACGGGTACATTGTGTGTTTGCATTTGTTTGTGTTAATCCTATCAGGAGGGATTTCATTGCAGTTTAGGGCAAGGGCAGGGTTTAATGCTACAAATAGACAGAATTGGGGAGATTTGGTTTTCTTCTTTCTCTTGAAATATGGATAATAAAAAGCCAGTGAAGTGTGCGTTCCCAGAACTTATACACTCTACTTATTTCTATGAATCTATGTGTTTCTGTTTATAGATATTTGTGGTTATTGCAGTCAATGAAATGAAAACGTATGACATTAGAAAGCAGTTTTATTGTCTGGAAGTTGGGTGCAAAGCGACTGACTATAATGCCAAAAATGCTGAGACGGGCTATCATCATTATTGGCAATTATTTCTTATCATTATATTAATAAATGCAATAATATAGCTTTTATAGTTGATTCAGAAAAGCAGTTCAATGTCCTACATCAATTAACTATGTATTATAAATGTTAATACAGTAGACACTTGCAATAAATAACTTACAATGGGAAAAACGCGTGCGGGTTATCTGTGAACAAAGCTAATGGAATTTAGTATGATAAAAATGCCATAAAAAATGACTGACAAAGAATATCTTATAAGTCCTATTGACGTCATTACACAGGGGAAGACAACTTGCTCGTTTCTGTAACGTAAAGATAAGTGGAAGAGAGAAACTTTGAGAAAGAGCTGACTACGGGACCTGCACGGTCTGTGTAAAATATGCATCATGTATTTATAGATTAAAAGCACACCTCTCTCGCGTATCACTCCCCATAGGAATTTTAAAAATTAAGTACTATACTTTTCAAGTTGTTAATTTTGCGGCGCCAGGAACTTCATTAGCACTACTGTGCTATGGTTCCTATCCTTCGTATCACATGGTAGCTATATAATAAAACTATTAATCCAAAGTTTGGTTGCTCGATTTTACCATCTCTGAGATATAGACTTTAATACGGACGAACCGACAGATAGACGGACACGTTTATATCAAATTTAATAGTCATCCTGAACCTACTCAAGGAAGTTTTTGGGGGTCTTCGACGTCGTTTTTTTTTATGTTACATAGGAACTTTATTTACTATTGCACCATAGTGATCGTGGCGGTGACCGATAAAGGGATACCCTGTACACACTTTTTTTATAGAAAGTGGGTAGGCAGACAGTATAATAGTCGAAATTATTCGTTGGTATCTTTAATACACATATCTATCTTTCGAAGTTTTCATGCTATCTAAATCATTTTTGCATGATACTTTTCTAGCAGAAAGGTGTGAAACTGTGCCATTTATGATGTTGGTCAAGATATCGAAAGAATCTTGATCGTGAATTCACCTTCGTATAATGCGCGTCTTTTGATCAAATTTGATGCCTAGTCTCTGAGATATAGTGATGATAAGCATTTTGGTATAATAAACTTATGTAGCTCCACGCCTCCTTTTGTATATTACCTACATTGTAGTATACCCTTGACCTTGATGAGCGCAGGGTATAAAAAATGCTATACCTTAGTGTGTGCTTTAAAAAGATTTATATTATAGCAATTTGCATTTTTCATATCAATCATCACGCACACAAGAATAATGTAGAGTATATTGGCAACCCACAAGCTGGCACTCAATTGGCCCGCACACCACTTGGCCAAGAAGTTATATTAAATGTAGCCATTAAGCGGGACAACAGTCTTCGGTCTCCAGTCTTCAGTCTCCCGTGGCAGTTGTTGGTCCCAATACAACTGCAGCCGGTTACGGGAAATGTACGGAAAATTGAGGCTGTTGAGTTGCGGCTTTGCGAAGCATCAACGTTGAAAATTTTTGCGCATTTTGCACGTGTTGCCGCCATTTGCTTTACCTTAAGCATAAATAAACAAATGTGTGTATCTGTGTGAGTATTCCTGTATTTGTGTGGCTGAGTGGGGTGTGTTTGTATTTGTGTATAAGTGACAACAACAGCAAAGTGCGTCAAGTACTTTAAGTGCTATGTTCTTGGCATTGTTGTTGTATTTTTGTTGTTATTTCTACTGCTGTTGACTTTTAGCAGCAACGACAGCGTCTTAATGTTTACTTTTTGTTGCCTACTTTAAGGCATCTCCCCTAACTCCCTGACATCGCGCCGTCTCAAATGTTATATAAACTCACTTACTTTATCTCCTTCATATGTAATCTACCAAGTTAAGTTACGCGTGCGTTTCAAATTGTAAGCAACACTTTGGAATACATTTTTTTCCTTCTCTTGAAATGCACGCGCCTCTTATTGTAATTGGTTTCGTACTTGTTGAAAAGTTATGGCCACAAATTAAAAGTGAAATGTAGCAAAAGTGTGCAAGGTCTCTAGACAAATATGTGTATCTTCAGTTGCACTTATATTTGAGACTTTGCAACCATGACAGCAAATAATAAAAAAATATATAATATTCCAAAACATTTTTTGCTTTATTGTTGATATACCTCAATTGGCCAAAGAACGAAGTTTCTTAAGCATCTATAAGAGAAAAAATAAAATTAAAATTCAGGCAACTACACCAACTAACAAATAATAAATGATGGACGGGAGCAACTTTTAAAATTACAGTCAGACTAGAAAAAACTATTTGTATTTTAACTTATTTACAAAATTATACGATAGCAACTAAATCTAAAGAGAAAAAAAATGGAAAATTTAAAACAAGAATAAGCTGAATATGCTTTATAAAGAACTGATTATAATAGTTTCAATAGCAGTGTGTTTTTAATTTGAGATAGAAAAAATTAGATATAATAAGATTTCTCAAACAACAACCAAAAGTTTCATTGTTAAATTGTTTACCTTGAGTGAAAAATTTTGTTTCTCTTGATTGAAAACTATGCATTGATTTGAGAACAGTATGCCCATTCATAAATAGTATCAGAATGATTGCATAAATCAATTTTGTGGTGAAACCTATTGAAGAACAAAATTAAACTATAATTTTCTAAACTTTTCTGACGCTTTTGACAGAGTTGCAATTCGCCTACCGAAGATCACAATTAATATCTTGTTCGTTTGGAAATATCTTGTTCATGCAAAAATCGGTATATAGTTATATTTATTTAACATTAAAATCAATAAAGAAACTTGTTTTTGAAAACAAGCGCACTGTGACTTCTGACATATCCTTGAAAATAAAATGTAATAAAATAAAAATTAAGTTATTTATTTACATTCCTAATACTCAAAAAAAAAATTAGTTTTTCTATAGCAAAGGATTATATGTTCTTAGTTAATTTTTGCTTCAAAAAATACTAGGTATTACTTTTTTCTATAAATTGAAGTAATGCTAGTACCGATATTATGTTTATAATTTTAATTTAGTTATAGAAAAGATTAAGGCTTCAGTCAACCAAAATTTTATAAAGGTGATCATCAATCCCTTCCAAGGTTTCTTCTAAAATAAAATAAAATAAAATGAAATAAAATAAAATGAGATAAAATAAAATGATATGTATTGAGATAAATGGAAATGAAATGTAAATAAAATGTTAAAATGTAACGAAATGAAATGAAATGAGATGAAATAAGATAAAACTGGATAAAATGAGATGAAATGAGATGTAATGATATGAATTAAAACGAAATGAAGTGAAAAGCAATACAATGTAATAAATTGAATTAAAATAAAATCGAATACATATAATAAAAAAAAAACAAATGAAATTGTTATTATATTATATTATATTATTATATTATATTTTAAATCTTCAGAATAACAATTTGCAATAAATTGCAATGCTTAATAAAAAATATATTTTTTTTTCATTTCCTGTCATATGCATTACTAAGTATCTTTATCTCTTTCTTTGCAGGTATGTACTCTACCCCCTCTATCAGCTGCTACTTACACTAAGAACTTGGTAATGAGTTTTGGCCATCAACATAGCACAGCGTATGTATGTACAAGCAGAAAGTCAACACTTGGCTAACAAATTTCATTAGTTATTGCCAGTGCTTGTTTTTCAGTTAGTAGACTAACATGCAATTGATATAGTCCACTCTGCCAATTTTGTTAACTTTTTTTTTGTTGCTTCGATGGCGTCACATTTTCTGTTGACTTGTGGATGGCCAATCAATTAAAGGCAAATCACATAATGCATGTAAATGATAATGAAAATGTCATTTTCAAAACAGCCAGAAGCACGCAAAGCAACAACAACAGCCACACAACAACAACAACAACAACAACAGCAGCAAAACACATACTACAGCAGCTTAATATATAGTATATATAAAGCTGGTATATATGTATGCCCCAGAGAGCAAACGAACCAAGCTTAATTAATGAAATTAAGCGTGCAAATACGAGCGCACACTCTTTGGGTGTGTGCATAGGTTGTAACTGTGTGTGTCTCGGAAAGGTTTTTAGGGCAGCTCCGAATTTCGGTTGAAAAATAAATGCGATACTGTTTCGGTTTTTTGCATTTTGGATTTTAGTTAACTCAAAACGAAATTTTAACGTTATCATTTCGATAAGATTATCGAGCTTATCGATCTCTGTTATTGTACCTTCACCCTAGTAAACAAAGAATCGTCCAAATCCTTAAAAAGTCATGCAATTCTCAAAGTATCAATAAAAAAATTTAAGTTCAAAATGTACAAATTTTTACTTTATCCAATAGGTAATAATAATTATTGTGTTTCATAACTCAAATCGATGTTGGTTTTTTATCCACCTTCACAAAGCATTTCGTTTTCAAACACTACGGAATGGCAAAGCACTGCAAACACTGCATTTTTCTAGGTACATCAGCAGATTTTGATTGTTCTACACCAAATGCTGCAGTTTTGCCTATTAACAAGACCAGCTGGAACTTAATCATAAAATAAATATCGAAATCCGGAACATGCCTGTTTGTGTTTTTTTTTCATAGTTATATGCATATAGATACTTTTTTTGACGTACGGTTATGTGCGTGTTTTTGGCACAAGATAATCGATTAAAATGGCACCTGCCCTGCTGCCACCTGCCTCGCGGCGGAACTACGTGTAGCGCATTACGCGTGTCGTGTTTTGTGGGTGTATGTGTCACCCGACTGTCGCTCATTATGCGCATTAATGTCGCACCTAGATGTATACGCTCAGCTTATGGGTTTTACGCGTCTTGTTTTTTGTGCCCCATGTTGGGCGCCATGAGCATGCAACTGATTGACGCATAGAGGCGCCATTTATTGAGTGTTAAATTGATGGCTTTTGTTCAGCTGTGCAGCATGTGCCATTTTCTAGGGCTCAGCATAGCTTGTGCCTCTTTTTAGGTCGGCCCTATATCGGGCGCCAATATAACTTTAGCTCTATCTATGCGTTTTTATCTTTTGCTGAGCTACCTTATGCTTTTATTTGTTTTTGTTGTTAAGCAAATTTATTGTTTTTTTATACCCTATGCCCGTTGGGTTAAGGGTATGTAAACGTCACAAAGAGACTTGACAGCTAGACCAAAATACTAAGAATACTTTGTGCATCAATTGAACATCTAAGTAGCTAGAGATTCCACCGTAAGAGGATTTTACGGCTTGTTTCCTCAATATAAAAGTTAACCGATCGATATTAGGCACTGTTGTATACATAAATTAGTTAGATCGAATCAAAATTGAAAAATATTAAAAAAAAGTAATGTAATTTAGATACCCTTCACTATAGACTGCAGCATTAACTCTATTTATTTTATTAATAAACAAGCTAAGAACACCAAAATTAATATGTAGACTCATGTGTGCCTGATAAAAAACGAAATGTTGACACTCTATCCCTCGGCTCCATAAATTATTAATTCAAAAAATGGATTTAAATTAAAAAAAAAAAAAAATTATAAAACATTAAATTTTTTTTTATATTTATAAAAATAATATAGTTTTATAAAATATACTTACGCCTTCAAAGTTGATTTAAAGAGATTTATTTGGCAAACCGCTAAAAAGCTATTGTAAAAAGTGAGTGCGGGGTATTCCATTGTCGGTGCGACTTATTTTTCGCTACTCTTAACTTTAGTTTTTCTTTTCGAACCTTGCGTGCTGCATGCGCCTGTTGGCAGGCAACAAAAACTAAACAAAATCGAAAAAAAATGTAAAAAAAAAAAAAACACTGTCTGCTTGACTGAATGATGGCGTGTTTGTTTGCTTTTCGCTTTTGTCGCTCTTTCGTCGTGTGTTGTTCTTTTTGTTGTTTCTCTCTTGCTTTCTTCTTTGCCCTGCTTCATTAGTGCCAATATACTTGCGGCCAATTGCCAAATGCCGCAGCCAAGTCACTCGTCATTCCGAAAGGCGCTGCCAGCTTGCGAATATGTTACGCTTCTATGAGGTCAAAAACAATCGATTTTCATTTCATTTTTCTTTGTGCTTCTTTGGTAGTATTTCGCTTTTACTTGGACTCACGTGCTGCGTCTAAAAATATCTATAAAAACGCTTAGAATGAATGCCTTTGGAATGTAACACCACGCTACTTTTAAATGTTTATAGAACTTCGTAACATTTAAGTGGGAAGTTTAAAGATAAAACAAGCTATAACAACCGAAAAAGGTTTTTGCCCTAGTTAAGATTTACGTTGGAACGCTTTAATTTTTTTTTAATAATAGCCCAGGTCATATTTTTTTGCAATCTTTTTGGTACTAATTTTTTGCCAATATCTATATATATAAAAGAAAGTTATGTTAGTTACACCACTTATAACTCAAGACAGGCTGGACCGATAACTATTAAAACATCGGAAAAATTCACATAAAAAGAAGTAAACCGCAAAATTCTCTTACGGGGGGAGGGAGCCAGATATCGACATAAAAATTGCTATTATTAACTCCATCACCCGAGCCATTGCATTCATTGCTTCGTGGCGGGATGCTGAAGTTAGGCAACTAGAGCAAGTTTTCAACACCATACTTAGAAGGCAGGACAGAGAAGACATAGAGTTTTCGATAATAGAGAAGGAGCACTATACTTAGAAGACAGCTTAAAGAAAAGTTAGAGCTAAGGACTGCTGAGCAGGAGCATAACATATTGCGTAGATCACGGAGAAGATAGGTTGATGGTGTTAGGCGAGACGGGCAACTAAGGAGTACTATGCAAAGAAGATTGCTCAGAGAATATTTATTTATTTTAAGGCTTACTTTTGCTGTAAAGATTTGATGTTCCGTCATCAATTAGAAAGATTAAGTAGGGAATATATAGAAAGCTTTATAAAAAATATTGTCTTTTTGTCCACATATGTCTGTTTTCCTTTCTGTTTTTAAAAAAGCATCAAGTCCTATATGCATACATATATTTATTATACTCTGCTTTCCTTATTTAATCAAATTTCGACTCAGAATATAAAACAAAAGATAAAAAAAAGACAGAAGTAAAAAGCTTTTAGATGCAGGCAATTTTGGTATATAGCTTTTGTGGAGTCTAACTTCTTTGAAGCGTTAAAGGTTTCTTCGTTTTAACTAATAAAAAAATAAACAGGGTATTCCACTGTCGGGCACCACCTCGGCTTTATCACATGTTGTTATAATGGTTATTGTATACTACGCCAAAAACGTGTTTAATATTGACACACATAGCTCGTATATATAGTATATATTATTCTTATCAAGCAATATCCATAAGTTACAATCGCCCCTGCCCATGGTTGGCATATCCACAAATATTTGGTAATTTAGTTCACATGTGCTTATGCACAGGCGCGTATAACATAATCTGTTAAGATTTAAGAATAGAACTGTTATGTTTTTATAAGGGAACGGTTTTTTAGTGTTAAAAAATATTCATTATGACAGACTTCATTGAAACTCTTTCCACGCCTTAGTCGTGTTTCAAACAAAAAAAGGCAGCAAACATTTTTTTTTTATGATTTTGTTACATACTTTTAAATCAAATTTTGTTTGCGCCACTTTGTCCCACAGCCCAAAGCTAATTTGAATTGAGTTAAATAAATTACAAAATTTTACACACACGTGCACAACAAAACTTTTGGTTAAAACACACACACGCTCCCACACACGTAATATCTTTAAGTTGAACTTAAAGTTCATAACATTTTTGCGCAGCAAATAATTTCACCTAGTTGAAAAAAATCCATAACTATATATAGTTAAAAGCTTGATTTGATATTTCCGTGACCAATGTAATTATAGTTGCGGTCATAATAATAATAATAATAATTGCCATAATGTATTAGTAGTGAGTATCTATGTGTAGTATGAAATAATCATGTGTAGGTGTCTCTGTGTGTGTGCCTTCGTGTGCTCCTAGGATTACATGCACATGGCAAACAATTATCATAAAAATATTAGTTAATGTGGTTAGCCCTTGGGATAATAAATGGTTTGGTCATACAAATGAAATGTATCTATTGATTGGCTTTAAGACTGCATTACAGCCTAGACTTTAGATACAAATAAAAGATACAACTGCAAGTCAATTAGCACGCCTATAATTTAAGTTTGCCAAGTAAGCCAAGTATTATTAATAAACACTTTAATGACTAAATCATGGTTGTCAATTTTGAAAAGATAATTCGATAAGTTTAATTTATACTCAATTGTTCTGAATTGTTTTGTATTTCATTAGACTGTGCAACAGTTTTGGAAGAATTCTAGATATTTCTAGGTTATAGTTATAAAAGAGTAAGCAAACCAATGAGCGATTCTAAACCTATCGAATTCCCAGTCAAATGTTTACGAACTGCTTTGAAGTATTTTCTGTACTTTTTCTAAGCAGACGCTTTAAACAAAAGCGGTGATAATCAAGTAAAATTATTTGCAGGGCTACTACTCGCTCGCCGCGCTTTTTTAAGGCCAGTACACAGCAGCCTTAATCGCTTAAATGTTT
Organism: Chymomyza fuscimana; assembly: GCA_949987675.1. NCBI lineage: Eukaryota > Metazoa > Arthropoda > Insecta > Diptera > Drosophilidae > Chymomyza > Chymomyza fuscimana. Next base: position 53,708,387 of record OX465088.1, on the reverse strand, counting down.
CACAATGTTCTTCGTTTCCAAAATTAAGTTGCTGCAGTTTAGTTTTTTTCGTGGGGCACCACTGTATGTTTGTTTTGTGGCTTTCGTCATGATTGTAGCCAAAATTTGAAGACCTTTTTTATATCCATCCATTTCATATTCGTCCATTTACAGAAGCGTCTCGGTCTGCTGCGAGGTAGCCCTTGTACTTAAAACCTTCCGGAACTATAATTACAACACACATTCTCATATATTCAATATATTAGGTAAAGTAAAAAGTTCCCGGCATTTTTTCGATTTACTTCGACGATGAAATTAACACGAGAGTATCCGATGTATGTCAAATGTGCCCCGTTTTGTTCGATAACTTTTGTCCGTTTCGAAGGCAATTTCATAATTCCCCGTAGAAGTCCACGCCCCTATCGGTGAAATGAGTGACCAGCTCAGTTTCACAAGCCTCTCTTGAGGACATTTCTATACCAACAAGAAAGTTTTGCAAATGGTTAAATAGGTGATGGTCGCTTTGTGCCAGGTCTGAACTCTTCGAGCTTCTTACGCGTCATTAAAGATGTGTGCGGCCTGGCGTTTTCTTGATGGAACACAACTCCCTTCCTATTGACCAATTCCGGCCGCTTCTGGTCGATCACTTGCTTCAATCTGGTTAGTTGTTGACAATATAGGTCCGAATTGAGTATTTGGCCCTATGGGAGTAGTTCATAGTGAATGAATCCCTTCCCTTCTCACCAAATACTCAGCAAAACCCTCTTGGCCATTAATCCGGGCTTGGCGATCGTTTAAGCCAACTCCCCGCTATTGGACCATGATCTTTTTGGGCTGTTGTACTCGTATGTGACCCATTCTCATTGCCAGTCACCATCCGCTTCAAAATTGGGTCGATTTCGTTACGTTTCAGCAAAAAATCACAAGCATCAATTTGGTCCAGAGGGTTCTTTTGCGAGAATTCGTGAGCCGCATATACATCAAGCTTCTTCCTCAGACCAACCATATTAAAATGATTCACAACGGTTTTCTGACTAATCTTTAGTTCCTAGGCAATAGCATAAGTGCTCACATGTCGGTTCGACGCGATGGTTTCCATGATTTCATCAAAATTTCCGACGATTGCCCTACCGGATCGTGGCATATTCGACGTCCACATTACCTGAACGGAATCGTTGGAACCACAGCTTTGCTGTTGTACGCCTTTTACACCTTGGTCGTAGTAGTACTTAAGAATGTATCGCATTTTCTCTTTTTAAGCTTGTGCAAGCCGAAAATGTATGTAACATACAGAAGGAGACGTCGGAGAGCCCCCAAAGTTACCTAAAGTATGATCAGGGTGACTAGAGAAGTCGATATATCCATGTCCGTCTGTCCGTCCGTATTAGCGCCTAAATCTCAGAGATGGTGATAAGCAACCAAACTTCTAGATTAGATCCTTTATTATACCATAAGAGACAAGTTTATTTTATTCTATTAATATCTATCCAGAGGACCTCGAAAAAAACCAAAAGTCTTAGATGGATAATTCGTTTGTTTATGAAAATATCGCAACCATATTTGGCACTCGGAAGTTTTTACAGTTCCCAAGCACTGTTCCAAATTTTATGAAAATCGGTTGACTATAGTCCCAATAGGACCGATCGGTCAAAAAAAGTGTTTGGTGTTAAATTCGGTATATTTCGTGTGTTTATAAAGATATCGTAACCAAATTTGGTGTTTGTTAGTTTTTTGATAGTTATCCAGCAATATATCAAATTTGATCAAAATCGGTTTACTATATCGTATAGCCCCCATAGGACATCTCTCTTTTACTTTACCCAATATTTTAGGAACCATAATTAAATCTCAAATGCTCATGCACCCTATTTATTGTAGGTATCCTTTCTATTCTTCGTTATAACTTTTTAGTTTATGCTTATTTCTTGTTGGAACCATAAATAGAAACACAATTTGAATCCACACTAAAAAAAAACTTTTCTAAGTGCTATTTTTAAAAATAAATAGTCCATTTGTGTTTGAATTCTTAATCTGAAAGCCTCTATTCCCATTTGTTAGACAGCTTTCAAGCTAACTTTATCAGGCAAGGCCACCTCCACATATGATATCTGCCAACACGCGTATTCCTGTAAGTAGTTTTAGTTTGACTGATTAATGGGGCTTCTAATTGGAGGACTGTTAATGTCGCGTGTTGTCCAGTGACCCACATAGAATGACATTTGCTGGAGTGCATAATATATACCATTGAGCATTACAATTGTTATGTTTTCTGCTGATAGACTTGTAAGTAGACTTGGTTCTATCTTTGGGTAGCGTCAACTTTGGCCTTTTAATCAAATACTTGTCGTATTTACGTTCAACTTAGGCAAGCCCTTTGTATGTCTGTTTACCTTTATGTTTATTGTGTTTTGGCCATTAATTAAAGACATTTTTTATAGGTAGCTAGATAGACATTATTTCGATTCGAGTTCTTGCAGCGGAAACATTTACCTATAAGTTGATTTATGGCAACGTTTTATTGAAGAAAGTACAACCAAGTCGCAATTAGTTGATTGTTCGCGGAAATATCATAAATGGGTCAATACGCTGCTATGGGTTGCATTTAATAGCACACTTTATGGCGCCTAATGATTGAAATACCATTCGAAATTAAATGGAAAATTTACAAAGCTACTCACACATTTTATGGCAGTAATTTAAGTATGTAGATACTTCAACCAGCTAGCGTTGCAAATGAGTTGATTCAATTTAATGCCCCATAGATATTAGTCTTTGCTTGGAGAAGAACAACAGCTGCAGTCAAAACAACCATAATGCTGCATTTACACTGCGTCACAGAGTGGCACAGCTTTGTCACAAAGAGGGGAAATTTTACGAGAATATATAGATTTTTTAGTGTGTACAGCATTATTGGTTTGAGCTTTCATATCGAACATTGTGACAGTAAGCAGATGTGCCATTGTAATGTTTAAAATAACCAACTTTTTCCCCGATAAATATATATGTTACATTGTCTCTCAAAGAAAAAATTTGTATACAAAAATTTAAAACAAAAATATTACATTCGTTGTCCCAAAGCTTAGAACAACTATCTGAAAAAAAGTTTTTAAAAAAAGATTTGTCATCGTTTTTTTAAAAAACATTATTTGAGACCGAATTGATTGAGTTAGTAGAAAAGTAAGTATTCTGTTGTTTGAGGATAACATCTCCTATACAAAATCACTGTTTTTGAAAAATTTTCTATGTTTTTTGTTATGTAGAGTAAAACTTAATCTTAGTGGATTCTAAACCTTTTACAGAATTCAGCTATATTAATTTCTTATTCGGATTAATATAATTTCACACACACATGGACGTCGCTATTTACTCCTAAGGTCAGCACTTTTATATGATTATGCCACTGAAGCCATCCGAACTTCCGCTTCTAAAATATCATATTGCGATTATCTCCAATATTTGATTCTAACATTGTTTGCTATCAATCGAATGATTTTTTTTAAAATCCCACATTTTGCAAATGCAGACTAAAGATGCATTTTTGAAATTGTAGAAAATATTGCGATTTAAAACTTCTAGATGAAAGAATGGGGCATGGTAGAAAGAAACAATCTTAATCTGACTGATCACATAATTACTCCAAATATCAAATTGGGTTATCCTAGCACTTATAGTCTCTTAGATACTGACGTTCTGACAGACGGGCGAACATGCCTAGATCAATTTTTTTCGTTCTCCTGACCATATTGGAGTTAACTTTGAGGCGTCTCCAATGTCTTCTTGTCTATGTTGCATTAATTTGCACAAACTTACCTTATGTTACAAGGTCTAATTTACTTGTTGCGATGTAATGATCAAAATAAAGGTTGGTATTAAAGGGGTGATTGTATTGAAAATAAATTTAAAACATATTTCACAGATTTAGTGTCTTCCAGGCTCAAATTTCTGCATTTTGTATCTTTTTCAATGCAGTAAAGGACTTCCAAATATTAACGTTGTATTTGGGAATCAATATCATTTAAATGCTCTTCTCGAATTTATTTAGAAAAAGAGAGGTCATATTTTAAAAGACTTCTTTGCATAAGTCGGGCTAAATTCCACCAATTTTTAACTTATTACCATAAACTTGCGACTTAATCTAGCCATAAAGATAAAAATCTTAAAATAAAAACGTTCAGACCCTCCCTCTTTGTGAACTCCAACGTAGCAGCTGGTGTGTATCGCATTGTCTTTTTGAAACCCCGTATTACCTAGTCCGTATCGTCCATTTGGCCATTTATTCCAAAAAATGTATGGGCCAACGACGCCGCCTACCCAAAATCCACATCAAACAATAAGTTTTAACGAATGCAATGTAGACTATTGACATTGTTGTGAAATACTCTCTGCGCCAAAGCATCAATTTTGCTTATTTACTAACCCGTTCAGCTGAAAATGTGCCTTATCACTAAGCATGATGTTTTTATCAAAACAGATTACGATTTGTTAGAATATATTTGATTAATTTCGAAACGTTATTGAATTTTGTAGCGCGTTAATAAGGATATATCTTTTGAAAGAGCCTTTATTATTATTGCTAAATCAGTACAACGATTTGAAACATGGCAAACTTAAAGTGACTCCAATGTACAAAACTTTTTATACACTTTACTTTTCTTAAAAGGGTTAGTGCAAAAAAATGTAAGGCCCCAGGACGAGAAAATAAATCAGTCTAGCCAAGTATGCATTACCAATTTCACGAAGACCAAAAGAACTGTGTTTTATGCTCAACTTCTTAACTTGCACTGGATATTGAATATTTTAACTACTTTTCCCCAATATAATTAAGCGGTTTACTATCAATAGTTTTGAAGTAGCAAAACTCGATTCGGACCTAACTTTTTCATTAACCATCCGTAGGTGCAAATTTTTTTACAATCGATCCGAAACGTTGGGAGTTAAAGACAAAAATTGCCAAATTGATATTGACTATAATCCCCAGTACAAACAATTTATTGTTAAATATTTTTTTGAAGTAGCTACAATAACAAAAATCGGTATGTAGACTCATTAAACTTATTCTTCAAAAGGATTGAAAATTGACTAAATACTGTAGAAATGAAGGAAAGTACATAAGGAGGACAAAATGTAGTCAAGAACGTTCCGACTTTAATCGGCACCCTGTTTACTTATGACTACATGGATCGTGGTGTTTACACTAAATGAATCCATTGCAACTTCACAACGTCGGGACATAATTATTCAGACACTTTAAGCTGGGTTTGGTGACCGCCACAGTGCTACCGTGTGGTCCACTGTAAACTTGGCATAAGAAACTTCACGTCTAAGATATTATCAAATAAATTGAAGTTTTACGATGATGCATAAATCTTAAAAGTGGCCACAACTATGCAGCAGATACTCAGTGTATCTAACAGAGTTTGTGTGTGTGACTGCCGCACCCATAAAAATGGTGCGCCATTATGCAGTTATAATTCTTTTTAAAGCCATTTCCGGTGTCTAACTAAATGAACCAATATAAATTCTATATTTTATGAGACAGTGTATACTTATGTATGTGTATAAGAGTGTTTTGTATTTATTTTACGACTTTGTCACATAAACAAACAGCTCGAAGAACGCAGCTACAAAAAAAAGTCTTTCTTTCAAAACAGCTCTTCGCAACTATTCCAAATACGAAGAGCAATTTATCAATGGTTTTTGCAAGTTTTTGCTACATTTTTGTTTGGTTTTGTCTTTCATTCTGCTACTGTTTTCGCTAACTTGTTTGCTCATCGTTTAATCTTGGCGGATACTTCCTCATCAAATTATGGCCATTGTTTGTCCATTGACGAGCGCAAACACGGCAAATGTGTCGCTAATGTGCTTCATAGTCTCCAACAACATTTCGTAAGTGAGGAATACCCCTCTGTCCTATTTGTATAGGCAACACAGCGCCCATTAGACCTGGACTTATCCACTTGTCTTGGTGGACGCCAACATACCAAAGTATCACCATTAGTTGCATATAATGCGCAGCATATCTTGCGTTTTCCTCTTGAACGATTCCACTGCCATGTTGATATTTATTAATGCGCAATTATCGATAATTATCTGTTTATCTATGAGCCTTTGCGGTTTTCTATTTGAACTTGGCTTTAATAGCCGTTGGCCAACATGTTTGGCCTGTAAGTTGTGTAAATTGTTGTGTTAATTAAAATACATTGGCCATTAGTGGAATTGTTGGATGTTTAGGCGTTGAAAAAGTGATTAAATCGAAAGTATCTTACAGATACTTGTTTAGTTTTTTATTTTATGTTTATTTCAAGGGGACATGTTGTTTGCCACATTTCCTGCGCTTGAAGGCTTAACGACTTCTATTATATTACGTTAGCAAGCGCAACGCCACAAATTGCAGCATAATTTTTGAAGCTAATTTTCTTAGCCATTATCTTAATGTGTGGAACAGCAGAGTAAAGCTGTCAAACCTTAGGCCCCATGCACACAGTGTGCCTTGGCAAACTGACCTCATCTTAACTTGGGCATAATTATAGTCTTTGCACTGAAAAATCGAATGTTCTCAGCTGCAGCTCCGATCTGTGGGTAGGGGTGGTTTAGGGTTTGGAATCTGATTTTTGTCTGCTAAGAAATTCATTTAAAGCATTAGAATCGAAAGTACTCCCAATTTTTACACGGTTTTGAAATAACACGGTCTAGAAAAAAAATAATTTACACAATTTCATTCGATTTAGTACGATTAAAAAAAGCTTTTTGATTGAAATTTTAAAGAAAAATAATTTTACTAGCCAAATCTTTTAGAAATTAAGCTTTAGGATTTACTTCGTCTTTTTTTATACGGGTTTTTTTTTTTAAACGTATCTTCCGTGAGAAAAAAGAATTAGGTGTATTTAATTTTTTGGATTGTTCGGGTATTCGCTCAGTAGTATATTGTCGCAGAAATGCAAAAGTGACAGATTTACAACGTGAGAAACATTGGTTCACAATCAGCTGTTCACGAACTGTATAAAAAAAATAAACTTTTTATGGGAAAAAAGGCCCTGAAAAGGTTAAAAGATAACATTTTTTGGTTGAGAGAAAAAATACATTTTTTCGTAATTTTTAGATATAGTACGTTCAGAAGAAGATAGATAAAGTTTATATTCTATAGCAGTATAATTTATGTTTGCTGATATTTCACTCCAAAGATATTAAAAATGTATATATTTATTTTTTTTTTTTTTATATTTATTTTTAAAAATATAAAAAAACGGTTTAGCTTACTTTTGATTGATTTTTATCAGACTACTAAATAGTACCAAAAAAAGTGTAGAAGATGGCGTACGTTAAAGTCGGGCGTGGACGACTTTGGGATACCCTGTACCACCACCCACATTGCAATTGAATCCGGTACATTGCTTCAGAACTCTAAAAGATATTTAATAATATCTTCATAAACTACGAAGCAAAACGAATTTTGCACCAAACTAATTTTTTTGAATGATGAGTCCTATGGGGGCTGTATGATATAATCAATCGATTTTAGTCTTTAAAAGACTTCCGAATGCCAAATTTGGTTCGATATCTTAAAAAACAAACGAATAATCCATCTAAAACTTTTGGTTTTTTTCAAGGTCCTCTGAAACACAACTATAATAAAACTTGTCTCCGGTAGAATAATAAGGGATCTAATATGAAAGTTTGGTTTCTCTAGCTCTTACCATCTCTAAGATCTAGGCGTTCATACGGACGGACAAACAAACAGACGGACAGAGACGGTCTTCGATGTCTCCTTCTCCATACATTTTCGGAAGGCTCAAACTTAATATGCCCTTTGTTCCATATGGGAAAGGGTATAAAAATATGTGCACACTTTAGTGCAGAAGTGAATTTTTTGGTAGCTTACGTTTTGAATCATTCAAGCAGTGCTAAACTTTTTCAGTGCAAGTTTTTGTTGGACACTTCTGCATTTCTGCATGAATACTCATCTTCGCTAGCACCCTAAATATATTTTAAATACAATTAAAGCATTTTTTTACTTGAAGTATTTTTCTGAATTGTAAGCTAAATGAAAGTACCAGAATGTTTTTATTAAATTATGTTGAACGGAAACATCTGCTAATACGTAAACATTTTTATCGGGTTGATGAATCCGAATCCGAGGTGTCAAAAACTCCAATGTTTCATTGTTTCAAAGTAATTTGGAGATTATCTCAGAACCATGACGTGCTAGGGGTGTTTGGGCCTCGGATTCAGATTCACCAAACCCTAAAACATAATACAAACCAAAATCCTTTATTCAGCGATAAATCGAGAAATAATTCTATGTGGTTTTTGAAGGATATCTCACTCATGGTTGTTGAGATTTTCTGGACCTCGGATTCGGATTCAGCAACTTAAGTCCATATGGGCAGCATGGCCACATGTAAAGTTTACACCAAGCAGTGTTAAATGGGAGTGTTAGTCAATTCTATTCTGTATAGGGATAGTGCTGTGTGTTTTTACAGAAAGACCGACAAACGCAAATGGCTATAACGACACCCGAGTTTGTGTTGAGCCATTTTGCTAAAGGAATCTTATGATCTACCACGCGTCCTTCTATTGTTATCTGTATATCCTTGATACTAGAGGATACAAGTTGAAAAAATACGAATTTATGAAATTTGTAATGGCATTTGACAAAATTTTAATTCTAGATAAATTCTCTGGATAGTATGTTTATATAGCATTTTAAGACAAAGCCATTTCAGTTAATAAAATTAAAAACGCTAAACCCTGACATGCCGATATTTAAACAGCATTACAGACTTGAAAATAAAACAATTTATATGAAATTTTTAAGTCAATCTTTACTACTGCAGTTGCGTATTGTTTCCAGTGTTTATAGCTCCCTTGTGTACAAAAATGTAAGCAATTTTTATATATTTCTTTGAATTATTGCAAGTTTTAGCTACAAACGTCAATTGACTTGAACAGCAAATGTCTGGCCTATGTGTACTCTGTATTTTGTGTTGTGCCATGCCACCCATCAGTTTTCCACTTCTAGAAAAGCTGCTCTCCCACAGCTTTCATTGTGCGCGACTTCTGCTTAGCACAAAGTCATTTTGCCATTTGTGCAAACAATTTGCTGCGTTTCATGTTACGACTTTTTTCCTGAAGCCCATCCATAACAACCAGTGCCCGACACGCTGTTGTACGAAATGAGCTACGAAACAGATGACCACGTTGATGATGACGACAACGATGTCCGGAGATGAAGATGAAGATGGCCAAGACTACACCAACAGCAACAACAACATCAAGGAAGGCAAAGAAAGAAGACGAAGTAGTAGAAGAAAAAAAAGTGGAGAGAAAAATTCATCGAAGAAATGCCAAACTGCAATTGACTTGCATGACCATAAAAATTAAGTTATATACACCAAGACGAGACGGGCCGCGCTCAAGTTGCTCACAAATTCACCAGGCCAGTAACCAGCTCCAGCACCCCGATTCCCCAGATCCCGAGCTCACTGACTGGCTGGCTAGCTGGATGACTTGGTTGGTCGCCTCTGCATGGCTAAAGCGCAAAAATAATGTCGAGTGAAATTGCTGCTGTAATATATTTTAATAGCGCAGAGAGCGACCAGGCCGGCAAAACCGTTCTGCGATCGAGTTAAGAGTTGGAGATGGCAATGGAGATGGAGATGACGATGGCGATGGAGTTGAAGTTAAAGTTTCGCGTTGAATCTTGAGTTCGGTCAGTTACAGTGCTTGCTTAGATTGGACAGACATTTTGGGCAAAAATTTTTGATATTCTTCGTTGTAGTTGTTGTATGCTTATTATGTCTAATTAGATTGCGATGTTGTTTTGTGGGGCCAAAGAAGTAGGAGGAACGGTGCAACGGAATGTCTTATTATTATTACTTGCTCGTTTTCTTTTCTCTTCTTTTTTTTCGCAAAGATTATTTTTTCGCATACACTTGGACAGATTGTGTCTGCCCAGAGATAGGCAACTTTAAAGAAAGTGCTTAAATTTTGATGCTAGCCAGTGCGCCGGCTGATGAAGTGATCGATTTTTGTTGGTGGTAAGGTTAATGCAAGTAACACAAAAGTCGTGGATGGCTAAATTTTGACGGCTAATTGTCAGGGAGTGGGTTGGATGGGTGAATGCTGTGGAAGGGCTATAATCAGTGGCAAAAAAAAAAGAGTTTACTGCTTATAGACCTTAAAAATATAGAAAGGCATGGAATATCTTCAAATTTCAAGCATTACAGACATAATATATTTTTAATTTTAGAGCTATGACTAAAGAATTAGTAAATAAAAAAGACAAGACATAATATAAAAATTGGTTTTTTAGCATTTATTGTTTCGATAGATCAGTTATATTTTCGGAAAACTTTTTTATTTATTTAGATTGGATTAAGTGTTTAATACTAAATCTAAAAAAGGGCAAGCAACAACTTTTTTAGAATCACACGATCTTTTATATTTTGTATGTATTTTTTAAACAAATTTTTTTTTACTTAGTAATTAGTAATTACTTAAAGCTAGTTGAAACATAACGATTATGTTTGTACAGATGCGTAATAACAACAAATTATAGTTGTAAAGCAGATGTGAATAAGCCCAAGCGGTCGACTGTGGGATACCCTGTCTCTATTTTATCAAAAAAAAAAGTATTTGCGAAAAATTTCCTGTGGATACGTTGAGAATTGTAGGCGTATTCAATGGCAAAGGTAGCGGAGATAAAGGGATATTTTGAGAGGGCTCGCGTGAGTCAATATACTGAAATGAAGTGGAATATTAATAAGGGAAAGAAGGGCCCAAAATTTATATGTTTTTAACTACATATATCTTTTACAGTTTTCATCCGATATTAATAATTTTTGCATTAAATTATACTTAGCAACAATTTGTATAAAGATGGCACATTCTGAATGTCTTTTATAGGGTATTGGACATCTAGGTGCCCATACGGAAAGACAGATATGGTTCCATAGCTACCCGAAGTTATGAAAAGTATATCCATAAAGAACTTATACTATATATCCCAATCTACCTATTGCATGTTACGTACTTTACACAAATCTAGTATATTAAACCAATGTATTCAAAGTATAAAAATTATATAATACCGAAAATTGGTGTTACTTTTGGTTGAGTTTTTAACTGATGAGAATTGAGATTTAAATCCTCACGGACCAATTTGTATCGATGCTTTATTTACCAACTTTATTTAGCTTTATGCGAAGGTATTGATGCTCTCTTTACGGTGATATACGATATGTACAGATTAAAAATATTTAAGTTACAAGCAACCAAAGTCGAAAAAAAAGTGTAATTTTCGACCATTTTTCAAAATTAAAATTTTTTGGTTTGCTTTTTATTAACGAAAAAAATTATGTTAAGCTTTAAGCTGAAAGAGAATCCTTTTACGAACATTTCGAGTCAAAGATCTTTAAAATCGGGTAAGAATTGGTTTTCATTTTCGTGTTTCTCGACCCAAAATTACCTTAAAAGTAAAATGTTTAAGCACTACAAAAGCGATTTAACAACATCTACAAACTATTTTTTAAAAAATTTTCGAAATTGGATTGCAGTGAGTTGACGAGGTTAAAAAATATATTATAGTCGGTATGGCCTGATATAAATGAGTAGGATTCGTTTGGTTTTGCGCAAACTAATTGTTCTTTGTTCTTATCAGTTTTTATCATCTCGAGTCTTGGCTTCTTACTTCTTCAAACATTACCCTCTCATCTCTTTCTCTGCCGGTTTTCAGTGGGCAAACAAATACTAAGTCAAAACACGTGTCCTACTTGAACCGGCAATGGCAAATTGAAAACTCATAAAACTTCTCACGTTTTGCTCCAGTTTTGTTCAGAATTTTGTTGGGTTTTGCATAATCACTAGCACAAACAGCAGAGGCACTCTCTAAGCATATCCATCCAGTGTATTCAACGACACAATAGCCCAAACCAAAGCCAAGCAGCCATTGAACTCAATTTGAATAGCACACATACGATTATGATTACGAAGAACCATAACAGGGAACTGAAAACTCTAGACTCGAATCTCAAATACAGCGTCAACATTGGAAGTTGAAGACCTGTTGCTAAGCGCTGAAACTTTTATCAAATTGCCGCCGGCAGTAGCTTGAGCATCAGCTTCGGCATCAGCATCAGCTCCAGCCTCAACTTGGCGTAGATATTTGTTGGTTTCCTGTTATATGGCCATGGCATATGGGGTATGTATAGAATGTACAAGAAGTATACTTGGTGGCTCGGTGGTTTGCCCGGCGGGCATGCAAATTTATCATACAACTGCCCTAGAAACACAAAACCGGTGGCACTTTAGTATACGACAAGGGTTTTCATATAAATAGCGAAGAAGCCAACGGGCCCGCAGCTACAGCTTCTAAAAGGTACAATGAACTTGGAACTGGGTAGAGTTGGTAAACAAGTGCTCTGGGGGTGGTGGCTGTTGCTGCTGCTGCTCAGGGCAACCGATTTTGGCCGCCAGCAATTTGCGTTAATTGTGTTTAATCAGTCAAAAATAAAAAAGGGAGCTCTCCAAAACGGGGACTCGAGTGAAGCGTGTAAATTTTTTTGTGCGCGTGTGCACTGCGGGATCTTAATGAATGTCTTGAGTGCCTGTCAAAGACAGCACAACAATTTTCTAATGCAAAGAAATATGTTTTTTTTTTTTTTTTAATTTTAATCTTGCTAAAAATCATTTATACACAATGCTTAATGGGATATGTAATATTGCTTATAAGTCGGTAGCCGAAATTGTTTAATAAAGCAACAGAGAGAAATTTTAGATTTATTAGCACTTTTGTTCATTTTAACGATTGCTACGTTCTTTAGCGTATAATTATTATTTATTTTTTATGTTGAGCCCACATTTTTGTATTTACAATTTCGCTAATTACAATTCAACCATGACACAGTTTTGTGAGATTTAAGAGCTTGCTCATAAAGTTTGGTGTTCAGCGCATGCGTGACTCTGCAGCTGTAGAAAGTTTGAAGAATGTTATACAAATGGTTAAGGAAGTGCTTCCAAAGAATAAGTACGCTATATTTTTAACACTTAATGGAAATTGAAGTAGTAAAAAATATTGAAAGTTCATCTAGAATTTGCTATTATGTACTACTTTCACATCTGCTGACAGGTTAACACTATGCGAACCTGCTTTTTCGAATTATTTGCCATTTTCCAAGGAAAGTTCGGAAGATTGTTAAATTTTTTTGTAATTTCAAAAGGCAATGAGCTATACAGTCGAAAAGCTGTAACTTTGTTTTAGCCGTTCTCTAAAAGCATGAGCTGGTGGAACTTAATGCATCATCAGAATCACTTTCCTATAAACTGCCAAAATAAGACTGAATATTTCTTGCATTCTATATATGCCTCCAATTCTGGTGTATAAGCCTAAAATCCAAAATTTTGTTCATTTTTTTCTAAAAAGACAACACCCTATCTCTCTCTCAGTTTCTTTTGAATACGAACAACATAACAAAACTGGGCATATATAACCTTTTTAATCGATGAGGTTGGAATGGGTTTTCAGCCTATATAGTACCTGTGGACCCGTACGTAACAATGGGACATTCAGCTTCATGCTTCTGTTCCTTATTTGACACTACAGATTATATATGCAGCCGAACTGAACTATCTATAGGGAATCATATGTTTTAAAGTTTATTGAAAGAAGTTGGTAATTTTTGTTTGGATTTCACTTTTCCTTTTTCCTCCTTCAACAGAATCCTCTCAAATATCAATTAATGAAAATTCTTCTTCCGACCGTAAACAGTGTTTTTATCATTATTGCCCCAGATATATGCAAATAAATTTTTTTTCATGAGAGTCTCTGATCTACCAAAGCATTGCTTTATCAAAGAGACAGTTTTAAAGTCTTTTTCGTTGAGGGCTTAATTCCTCGCTGTGCCAGATATATTTTTATTCAAATCAAACATGTTACTACTCGTTTTTCAGCTTCACTAATTTTCAATAGTTCTTTTTCAAGAAAAAGGCTACTTCTACGCGTCACTGAAAAAAAAAACTCACAATAAAAATATTATATAAGGACACAGTATTCTTTCTTTTATGGAACCTTATTTAATTTTTGAGAATCCCCCCAAAATATGTTTTAATTTTTCTCCTTATGAAATTGAATTCATATTTTTTTTATACGGAGAGTTAAAATCTATATTAGTTTCTGTTTGTGCTACAAAATATATTCGTATATACGAAAAAATGCGATATATAGAATTCGTACTTGAACAAAATTCGTTACAGAAATGAATTCCTTTTAGAAAATTCCTTTGTTAAAGGGAAGGAAGTGCGACTGTATTTATATTCCTCGAGTTACAATATGAAGCCCAAATTGTATGACTGTGTTGAAAAGGTGGGATACTGGAGAGTCAATAATCGAAGACGGCTGGATTTTTCACCAATTGGCTTGTTACTTCATACACTGACCCGTGTCCTATTTTCTTCAAGATTTGCCTCGATCATCTGTGGCTTTTTGCAGATTCAAATCTGAAGAGAGCACAGCTAAGTTGTCAGCATATGTCGATCCAAAGTGTAAATATTTTAAAGGAAAATAAAAAGAAGTAAAAGCTATTTTTCTTCAGTTATTCAGTTGAACCAAAAAAAAATGGTATTATTGTGGCTATAATATTGTTACGGAAAGAGTTTTAAAATTTTGGTTAAATCAGAGATAGAATTAAATTTATTTACTATCCAACATTTCATTTTGTTTTTTAAGTTTTGCAAGCAGCTTAGCGTGACTTTGTCACTGTAGAAAGTTAAATGATTGTGACAAATACCTAGTAAAAAAATGTACTAATTAAATTGCGCTAATTTTTTAAAACAATAGTTAAACTTTATCTAAAAGTGAAAAGTTGTTTACAGCCACAATATAGTAATTAAATTAAATTTTTAGTATATAGTATTTGCGAAATGAAACCACTTAAACGTTGGACAGCTGTCGCCTCATCAGCATGGGAGTATCAACTTGTTGTTATTGTGCTGCTTTTAATTAAATAATTACATTGGTGCCAAAAAGTAATTTAAGGCTAACCTTTTTTAACTAATGTGCGCAAAAAGTCGTTGCACTTTTTGCCTCATTAAAAGAGTCTGAAAAGAAACATCCGATTTATGGCTTTTTATGCTAAACGCGTTCTGAGCGCAGCTGTGGCTAAATGACCTGCCATCTTAACTAAAAATAACACCGAGTTTATTGCCACATAAATTTGAACCGTACACCTCCGAAGAATTATGAATAACATCGAGCGAAAAGTCAGTCTTCGTTTTGCATATATGCTAACTGAACAACTTAAAAGCAGATAGAGTCTATGTGTTCTACTTGTATTTGTCAAATGCTTACGTCAAGTACTACTTTTTTAAACGATAAGAAAATTAAACAAATATGTAACTGTGCATACTATATAAAATATAATCTTTTGCGTCAAACTGTATTTACATATCCGCTTTCAAAGCAGTGCGGCTGATGTCAACAGTTTGACAACAAGCAAAGCTGTCTTTAAGCAGTTTGACAAGCACTGTTGAGGCATGACATTTCTTAATTATTTGTATTGAGTGGCTTGTAGCTTGTAGTATTTGTGACTTATTAAAAAATGACTTAAAGAAAACGATTTAACTTATCAATATACGTTTAAAAATAATAAATATTTTTCGTACTTTGTATACTGAAAACGGAACATACCGACGGTTGTATACCCTAAATTCCACAGTTTTCATCTGATTTTGACGCATATATTGAACAGAATAAATTTTTGTACGCGTCAAATTTTAATCAACAATGAAACTCGCACAGAAATAGTTACGATATCTTCATCGAAAAACTTTTGATTTTTTTCGTGGTCCTCTGAAACGCCCCTATGGGAGCTATATAACACATATAACGACGATATCAAAAAATTAAAGTAAACTTGTCACCTAAGGGTAATCTAAAAGTTTGTTTGCTCTAGCTCTTACCATCTCTGAGATCTAGGCGTTCATATGGACATCGGTAAATCGACTTCTTTAGTTACCCTGATCATACTTTAGGTAACTTCGACGACTCCTTTTATATGTTACATACATTTTCGGCTTGCACAAACTTAATATACCCTTTGTACCATAAAGTACAGTGTATAAAAACTAAACGTGTTGTACAAAATATGTTGCAGTTAACAATGCTGAACATTTATTACAGAAAATAAATTAAAAAGACTCGTAGTTATTTTTTAGTAAAGAAGCTCATAATATTGCCCTGTTTGGTTTTAGCAGGCGCTGAAGCCGTTGAGGCTTTTTTTGTCGATGGTGGAGTCTTCTTTTTCGCTTTTGGAGCCGACGCCGCTGGCGGTGAGGTTTTCTTTTTGATCACCGGTGTTGGTTTTTTCGATTTTATGGTTACTACAAAGCCATCCTCATCTAGATAGGCTTCAGAAGCTGGCGTGTCCGTTTTCGTTTCTTCTTTTGTCTGCTGCTCTGCATCTGTTGATTTCTTTTGCGGCTGCTCCTCATCATCCGAGTCGACGATGCGGCGACGTTTGCTGCTTGACGGCTGCTCAGTTTCTTCGTCCGAGGAAAGTACTTTGCGACGTAGCTTATCTAGTTTTTCTTCTTCATCCGAGGATGAGCTGCTGTCTTCTATAATATCGGGACTTCTTGCGGGTGTAGGATTGGCACTTGGCGTCGGGGATTTTGGCGCCTTGGCGGGCTGACTGGCCGGTTGCTTTTTAAAGTAGTTGTCCATGCTACTTGCTGCGGTTTTGGCAGCGGCTTTTGTTTCTTTGGCTGGCGTGGGTTGCGTTTTTGCTGCTGCTCCAGCCGTAAAAAAGCTATTAATACTGCCTTTTTTGCCTGTGGGTGCTGCTTTCGCTTTCTTTTGTTCTACAGGTGAATCTTGCTTCTTACTAGCCGGCGCTGCATCCACTTTGCCATTTGATGAATGGCCATTAGTTGCCACAGTTGAGTGTCCATTACTAGCTGCTGGCGGCGCTGGCTTTGACTCTAACTTCACTATTGTCTTTGAAGCCATGCCATTGCTTGTAGTGGCCACAAATGTTGGTGCAACTGCGCGTTGCTCCTGCTTGGCTAACTTAACCTCCACATGCTGCATGGGTTTGAATATTTGCGCTGGTGCCTTAGAGCCGCCAGCGATCTCGACTGAGTATAGTGTGGACTGTGCATTTTGTAATTTACGCAGCCATTCCTTCAATTTGCTTTCACCCTGCACAATGGTGTACATTTGAGTGGGTGCGCCAGTTGCTTCTGCTTTTTGGCCATGCACGAGAAAGCGTTTTTCATATTTGGTGCCCACATTGAGCTCCTGCTGTTTGATGTGCGCCTCAAGCGTTTCGTGCACCTCTTTGTATGATAATTTATATTGTTCCAGCAAGTCCGTAACAAGCACGCGATTATCAAAATCAATAAGGCAATCCTCGAGTGCACGTTTTAAAGACATTTCAAGGCATTTATTTTTAACATGCAAAAATATTAACAAATCTAATTTTATAATTGCGCATAAAAAAGGCGCACAAAATGATACGGCAAACAGCTGCTAGCTACTGTCAAGTGACAGCGGCTGTCAGTACTGTGTTGACCTGCGAATGGCAAATGTTTTAAACACTAGGTGGCGCTGTGCAACAAATGGGCAGCACTGTGCAATAAGACACTGCTTATTAGCTAGAGGCGCTAACGGGCAGCACTAGATGACTGTTTCTGCAATTAAAGCGCTGCTTAATAAAATATTAATTTTAATAATGTTTTGAGCTTAATATTTGTTAATAATAATTAAAATTGAGCAACCAAAATGTTTAGCAATAAAACGGACCAATCACTGCCTACTAGACTTTCAACTCGTATTTGAAACCTTTGTTGCAGAAACTTTTTTCCGGCGCAGTTGTCAAGTTGAAACGCTAGGTGGCACTGCTCTTTAGATGGGCAGCACTTGTCCTGCTTTGCCAATGAAGAACTGCTAACTTAAGTAAAGGCGCTAAACAAAATGTTAATTTAAATAAAGTTGTAAATTAGTTATTAACTATTATTGTTGTATAATTAGGTTTTATTAATTAAATTCTTTACTAATTGTTGTTCTTTTTTCTTTGCAGTTTTAATTTACATAATCGCCAACCACTTCTAGACTAGCAACATGCGTTTTGAACCCTTAGGGCAAAAAATGTTCTCACGCCGCAATTGGCTGCTGCGTTGCAGCATTTTAATAAATGTGGCCGTAATACTCTATATTGGAAGCCATGTAATGATTGGTGGTGGTAACAATTTTGGAAGTGGCAGTGGCTTTATGCTGCAGGAACAACAGTCAGCTGCACTGCAGGCATCATCACAACTGCCGCAGCTGCCACCTACACCCAAAAATGTCAATGTAAGTTTGATACACGATATAACAAGATAATTGAAAACGTTGCTAAACATTTATATCCCCTGCAGCTCGATCTGACGCACTTGGAGGAGAAACAGCCTGCGTCTGGCAGTTCGCAGTCAGCAGCGCCCGTTCCAGCGCCCAACGACAGCGGTGGACAGCCGGCACCAGCTCCCATAGTCGATGATGCCTTCAAACAACCTGCGCCTCACAATGAGGATACTGCAGCCGAACTGGATCCCAATATAGGAGATCCTGCACAGGTCATAGGCAACATTGGCGCTGGCGCCGCGCCCGCAGCCAGTGGCAATGCCAATGCCAATGCAGAGCTCAATAATACACAAGCAGAAACCTATATAGTCACTGGCGATGAGAAGGAGCTGGAGGAGCGTGTACGCACGCTACTCAATTGTTTTGATCATGAATATGAGCAGCAAACGCTGCAACGTGGCGACTTTTGGGTGTTGCAAAACTATGTGCGCGCTGAGCACGGAGACTTAAAGTGTCATGAATCCATTACCTATACAACGCATGCGGACTATACGTTTCTGGATAATCTGGTGCCGCTATTAGAACGGTATGTAGCAAACGCTACAGTAAGTAAATGAATCCTAATAAATGTCTCTGATACCTTCACAGCTGGAATGCGCCCGTTAGCATAGCCATGCATGCGCCCGGCACAGATTTTCAGCCCACGCTGGATGCCATCAAGTACCTTAGAAGCTGTGTTCCCGGCAGTCATCTTGTGCGTGCATTTACCACCTTCCACGTCTACTTTAGTACCAAGCACATACCCAAGAGCGTGCCCAAGGCAACAGAAGCACTCAAAACGGGCTACAACTGCAGCCTACCGCCGCCTTACTTTAATGTCACCTCAGGACATTTGTATAAGGCACAAAAGAAGTTGCTCTATCCCGTAAATGTAGGCAGAAATATAGCGCGCGATGCTGCGCTAACTCATTTCCTTTTGGCCTCGGATATAGAGCTTTATCCGAATCCTGGTTTGGTGAAAAAGTTTTTAGAAATGATAGCGCGCAACGAGGCGTATTTGCATCGTTCGGCGCCTAGGTAAGTTGATTTCGATATAGTAGCTAAGGTTAAGAGTGGAATGTAGAATGCAATTAAGCACTGGAATATATAAGCGCAGGACCTATAAAAACAAAAGGTTTTGTTTGTTGGAAGTGGAAGACTGAAATTTGAAGGCCAACAAAGAGCTAGAATGAAAACAAAAATCCATTTTAAACGCACTTATAGTAATGGACCCTTTTAAGAAATAAGATTTAAAAAATGCAAGTTGAGGCTAGTTTAGGGTATCGTAAGTTCTATTTAAGACTTTTCCTATACTTTTCTGCGTCTATAATGCTATTTTCTCGGTTCTCTATAGAGTCTTCCCTCTAAGTATATTCGAGGTGGACGGCAGCTCGCCGGTACCACGCGATAAAACCGAGCTGCAAGAATTCCTTCGCACCGGTAAGGCCATACCCTTTCATAAGCGTGTCTGTGCCAGCTGCCATGGAGTCCCGAAGTCCAAAGAATGGATGTCAGCCAATGAAACTGACGAGCTTAATGTGTTTCATATAGGCAAACGTACGGGCTACTATGTACACTGGGAGCCCATCTACATTGGCACTCATGCCGATCCTCATTATGATGAACGGCTCAGTTGGGAGGGCAAAAGCGATAAAATGACGCAGGTAAGTAGAATCTGGCAGCTATGCTTAAAAACTGTCTAATTACATTTTTTTTTCCCCCTAGGGCTACGCTCTGTGCGTTTTGGACTACGAGTTCCACATTTTGGACAATGCCTTTTTAGTGCACAAACCTGGCATTAAAGTGCTTAAAAAGGACAACCGTCGTGCCATGCTGGCAGGCAAAACGAATCAACTAATACGCAAAATCATCTATCCGGAATTGAAGATCATGTACGGCACACGAAAAGGCTGTGCGGTATAGTAACTAATAATGCAGCGGAGTTGAGTTCAGACTTTAAGGGAGACAAGTGCGAAAAGACTACAACAACAAACTACACTACTACTATTTGCAATGCTATAAAAAATAGTATAATCATAAACTGATTCCAGAGTTTATAGATTATCATCCAAGTTTTGGCATTGCGAATGTTTTACAATTAACTAGACTTAGGCTTAGAGTTAGACCTTCTTAGTTAGTTAGAGATTAAGTCAGTTGGCAAGCTTAGCTTATAAGTATGGCTGTCAGTTTTTTTGGGCGGGTTTTTCTAAACTATGCATAAGTAAGCCTTTAATTTTGGACTCGTGCACGGCTTAAGTACGTTAAACGTAGTTAGTTGTTGGTATTGCCTCAAAAAACTGTAGTTAGTTACCGAAAGTCTGTAGCTATAGGAGTTTGTCTGACGGTTGTACTCATAGGCAGTCAGTTTATTTCTAGTTATTGAATTTAATTTAAGATTTTTAATCCAATACACTGTGCCCTGAGAATAGGTAAAGAAAGTTAATTCATGCAAAGTGTTTGCATAAAAATAATACTATTCCAAAAATTGTCCGTTGTCGGTAAAGGCTACTGAATCTCAAAAATTTTGAAAGCCATAAGATAAAAGATACAGCTTTTACATTTTACCTGTTTCGTTTTAGATTGATTGACTTGAACTTTTCAATTAGTAAAAATCGAAATTCGTGATGAACTTTCTTGTATACCTAACTTAATTTTTTACTTCTTCCATACAATTATTTGTTGATTTTACCATTATATGTGTTTATAGCCCAAACACCTACATATTTCTCACTATTAAACATTAAGTAGAAAACAAACTTTTTACGTATCCTACTCCTTGATTCCATAATTTAGACGCAAAACATTCCACCTTAAAACTTGAAGCAATTTCGCAACAGATAAATAAGCAAAAAAGTACAGTGTATCTGCTAGTCGAGTCTTTCGACTATACCCTTTGTTTTTTTTCTTTTACTATAGTTAGCGAAATTTCATTGAGGTCTAATTTCGTCCATCATGAGCTAATATTATTTTAAGTTCTTCCTTAAATATTCAATTTTTTGTGGAATACTCAAAGTAAGCAAACGAAATTAAGCTTACAAATTATCAATTTTGTATAAAAATCTCGAAAGCCATTTAATGACTATAGAGTAGCAGTACGAAATTTTTAGCCAGTGCTTCAAATTCCTAGCCATTCACAATAGTCTAACCATTTTTTGTGTATAAGTCACAATAGACACGACTTGGCCTATAGACTTACTACTAAGCACTAGAAAATTTGTTTAATAAAAGTCGACAAAGAAAACTTTGTGGACTTTATGCTGAAGAAATATTAGATTTATAAAATTAAGGGAGTTAAAAATTTTCAAATTCCCTCTAATATGTAAGATTGAAAATTTAAAAAGCAAAAAGTCAAAAACACTTCATATAAACCCAGTTTAAAAAATTCAGAAATACAACAAAAAATATGCTAAAAACATTCAAAATAAAATATTGAACAAGATTAGGCTTAAAAGGAAAACTAATTAAATAAAATACGTTTCGATGCGTAATGCGTTAATGCAAACCGTGATATTTGTACTAGTAAAGAAAAAGAAAAAGTAGTTTGAGCATTAATTATAAATATAACTTATAAGAAGAATAATAAAAAAAAAAATAAACAAAACAAAACATTTGCATTAAACTAGTTTTGTATATGTTTTTTTAGTGTTGAACTTTAAGTCAAACTTGTGCACATATAAATGTTAAAAACATCAAGAAAAACTAAGTAAAGTAATTAATAATTAAAGCTAAAATTAAATGCTACTGAATATAGTTGCATTGCATATAAAATTAAGGCTAAGGCCACGGCCAGATTTTGTTGACTATGTAGGCCTTAAAGACATGAATAGAAACTAGAGATGAGGAGTTTACTTGTAGTTAACTCTTAAGCGTAGCAGAAAATTAAAGCTAAAACTATTTGGGATTTTGAGATCATCAGGATCGTAGCTGACTAAAAAACTATTGTCAACTTACATTTAGTGTGTTTGTTAGCTGCGTGTTTTATAAAGTAGAGTACAGCAAAAGAAAAAATTGAGAGTGACTTGGGAACAAAATACAATTATGGATGTTTGTATAATCAATTGAATGTCTAAAATTAAGCAGCATACGAAATATTTCTCATTACTGCTATCAAAACTTTTGCTAAATACTTTGTTTTTTTTTTGTTTGCCTTAACAATTAGCAAGAAAAAAAAATATTTTCAAATAAAATCAAAACAAATATCACTAAAGTTTAACTGTTGAAGCAAAAGTGTAGTTTAAATAGACTTCAAAAAGTTAGTTGTATGTCTGAGAAAAAGATTAATGAAAATGGAAAAGTAAAAACGATTATATGATAAAGTATTAAAGTGCCTTAGAAAAAATTGTATGAATATGAATATTTAAAAATCATCTATTAGTTCATTCTATATGCTTAATTTGCAAACAATTAATTTTTATAGGGCTTATGAATATAAAGTATTTGTTGTATTGTTTTTGTGTTCAAAACTTTTTTAGAGGCAGCGTAAGCTACATTTAGCGCCTTATTTTTGTACATAAATATGAAATATACAAATTAAAAAACCAAAATTTAGGTGTACATATATAAAAACCCAACGCAGTTTTATAATTTATATTCAAGCAACACAGTCTTCTTTAATTTAAATTAAAATTATGATAATTATTATAATATTGAATTCATTATCACTTTCTATTAATGAGCAAGCTTGAAGCTGCCTTTAAATAAGTTTAAAGTTTACTTTGTTTAGCTTAGGCCATGCAAATCATACGAATTATGAATATTTAATAAAACAAAAGAACTATTATAGATCATAAGGCCTAATTACGTTAATTTGACGCAAAATGTTTAAAACTTTCAGTTATTACAATACTACCAATATAATGTATAATTTCTTTGTGAGCGTTAAGTAAAAATTGCTGAGCATGTTCTACGAACTACTAGCTAAAAAACAATAACAACAAAATGATGAAAACTATACCATAAAAAATGTAAAAAATAAAGAAAAAATGATAAAATAAAAAACTTGTTGGTTTTTGGTCATAATTGTTTTGATGGTGCTAATATGTGCAAACAAATTTTTGAAGATGTTATATCTTTGCGAAAATTAAAGTGTCTACAAAAGGTGTGCTACCCAGAATTGCTGCAATTGTTGTTGTTATAATATCAACTTTCCTCGCATCAAAATCTAGTAACATATGCTTATTATAAAATAATTCTTGCTACAATATGAACATTAAAAAAAATCTCAAACCAGAAAAACGCTTTTAAATCAAAGCTTGCAAACCGGATTTGAAATGATTCGGAATTATTTTACAATGGAATTGAACAACGAAGCCATTTATTGCAGTTCGATCGAAACCCTGAATCGAAGCAATTTTGTAAAATTTTATTATTAGGAACCAAAACTAATTTGTTAAGCGGAAAAATATTAGCTTACTTATGAGAATCTATTACTTTTGCCTTTATTGATCGCTTTATAAATTTAAAGGAATTCTAGATTATAATTTATCTCGTTTAGCATTCAAATTTAAAAAAATTCAAATAGATTATTATTTTCTTATCGTTTATTAATGTAATTCAATAAAATTCTTATATTTAACAAACAAAATAATTATAATTTAACACTGCCTCTTTAAAATAGTTATTTAGTGTTCTAAAAAAAAAAAAATTTTAGAAGTGTTCGACAAATTAAGAAAAACGATTCTTCACCATGACGACGCGATTTTAAACATATTGAAGCATATTGGGAATTTGTAAGCACCCAAAACGTTTTTTACGGTCATGATTTTCTGATTTGACCTGATTTTGACATACATGACATAACTTTTGCATTGATGCTACTGATTCCAGGAAGAGTGACCGTCTCAAAGACTATTAAAAAAAAAAAATGTTAAAACATTGTTCTTTTGTCTATACCCTTACATACTTCATCAGCCGTAGCAGTGCTAGACAGCGGGTTATCCTGCGCCCTAATAAAATAGTTATTTACAATTTTTCCTTTGAGGATTACAAGGGCACTTATTTGGAAAGTACTACGCCATTTTGACTTTATAACAAGTTTTATTGAAATATCTGTTATTGCAGAATCACAACAAAAAACATTTGTTTTAAATATTTTCAACGTAAATTTATCGAAAAAAAACTACGGACACGGGGCGGGGCTCTGGCAACGATACAATCCAAAGCAAACGTCTGTCTTCCTGCGTTTTCACAAGAACAGGACCAGGATGGTTGTAGGAGTTGTAACGAGGCACTGCACCATAGGCCTAATGACTGAGAGGATGCACGTTGCCCATAACGACTTCTGCCGCAGCTTTGGAGATGAGGAGGAGACAGCAGGCATCCAACACCTGCTATGTGATTGCCCGGGGCTACTTAGAAAACGCATCCAACTTCTGGGTGAAGCATTCTTTAAAGACCTGGCTAGTCTGGCAAAGGCATCATAGCGGATATGGCCACTTTCGTCGAATCCCCAAATTGGTTGTGGGGACTTGGAGACTAGGAATACCCACCAACTTTGCCCGTCAT
Organism: Chymomyza fuscimana; assembly: GCA_949987675.1. Taxonomy (NCBI): domain Eukaryota; kingdom Metazoa; phylum Arthropoda; class Insecta; order Diptera; family Drosophilidae; genus Chymomyza; species Chymomyza fuscimana. The sequence goes on along the minus strand of OX465088.1, from coordinate 53,683,531 downwards.
TCATCGCAATCTAAGATATCTTCGACCTGTAGGCGATAATTGGATTTTTTAGTCCAATTCCAGAGATCCCTACATTGCATTATACCTATGGGACACTTTGCGATCATTTCCGAATTTTTTGAACTGACAGAAAGAGGGGTGATCAGCCATTTGCTGTGACGGATGTGTGTTAAAAGCTTTAAAACTATAGAAACTCAGGGTTTATGTAGTTCCCTTATTTTAAAGAAGACGGCAAAGTATATGCCGACTGTTAATATTGGCACTGCAGATAGTTTAGTCAACAGAGCAAAAGGTATACATAAGCAAATAGATTTATATTGTAACAATCATCCGGTTGTTTTGTGGTAGGGATGGGCGATAGTGTATCGATATATCGGAATATCGATATTCTTTCTTTGGAAGTCGACTATTTTGTATAGATATCCGATATCGATATTTTCATCCGATACTGACGATATTTACGAATTCGGCGCCAAAACTAAGCGTGCAAGGTGGAATGGCCACTTTGGGCATAGAAAAAGATTGGACTGCATCGAGGAAAAAATTGAAGACGCCGGGAAACAACATTCTGGCTAAGTCGCTGCACATTACCATTTCATCAGAAAAATTATTTTTGGGAAAGCACATTGTTGCCGTGAGCAATCCTGTATTGCATTTAGATACGGAAGATCCAAAAAGTATTGCGAGAACGGAGATGAAAGTTTTTTTTCACGCCAACAGTCTCCGCTGGACTCCAATCCACTAACCATATGGGAGCCCCTGCCGACACAATTCTTGAATCTTTACAAACTAGCAAGGATATTTGTTCCGGCTGTTGCGACGTCTGTTCCCTCGGAGCGACCATTTTCACTTGCAGGGCGAATAATGACCGACGAACGGAACTGGCTTTCGCCAGAACATTTAGCGCAAAGAATATTTTTGGCTAGTGTCGACGATTCTTTGTGGTCTTTCTAATTTAAACTAAAAACCAACATTTCGGAATAATTGTAAGAAATCCAGATAAGCTGATTATGTATTTGTATGTGTCTGAATTTAGGTATGACTTATTATTTTAAAACTGATATTATTCATACAAATTTTTTGGGCGATATATCGATATATCGACCAAACAATGTCGATATCGGTTTCATTCGAAACACATCGATACAGAATATCGATATTCGAGTACGCGATGCCCATCCCTACTGTCTAGTCCTCTCGGGAACAAGTAAGATAGAAATCATTATATATAAAATATAGTTGCTTCTTCTAGTGTTGGATATTTGTTCCGGCTGTTGCGACGTCTGTTACCTCGGAGCGACCATTTTCCCTTGCAGGGAGAATAATGACCGACGAACGGAACCGGCCTTTGGCTTGTGTAGACGATTCTTTGGAGCCTTTCTAATTTAAACTAAAAACCAGCCTTTTGGAATAATTGTAAGAAATCCAGGTAAACTGATTATTTGTATGTGTCTGAATTTATGTATGACTTATTATTTGAAAACTGATATTATTCATACAAATTTTTTGGGCGATATATCGAGATATCGATATTGTTTGGTCGATATATCGATTTTTACATCGGTTTCATCCGATACACATCGATACTGAATATCGATATTCGAGTACGCGATGCCCATCCCTATTTTGTGGATCGATTTTAGAAATCGTAGTAGCAATTGCACGCTCTAAATGTCGAGCAATCATGGATAAGTTACTAGTTACACACTTCCACTTCAACTATGTAATAAAACAGCTCCCATCAACTTCGAATTAGCTTTCCATAATACCAAAAATCTGCACTACCATTTAGGGATGTTAAGTCCGATATGCATATGCTTCTAATGTTCTGTTTTTTTTTTGTTTTTGAGAGTTCAACCTTTCCAAATGAAACATACGAAGTACCAGGTTTTAAGATTGGTGTTCATTTAGATCAGTGAAGGGCAGTCTCTCAATTTACATAACTCGCGAGGCTATTGCACCAAAATCTGCCGCGGGAAATCTCTCGCTCGCTTAATTGCGGTTCTTGCTCTCTCGTGCGCTTTTGCTTACTGCGCTGTTTACTCACACAAAGAAATGTTTGTTGGTATGAGTTTTGCCCATCACTGATTTAGATTGTCCAGCTATGCCAGATAGACTCCGACCAAAAATAAGCATCCTTATTTTTGCTAGGAGTGAACTTTTTTAATTATGTATATTTATTTGTGCTGGTAGAACAAACTTATCGCCGCTTGGGCATTAAAGAGACCCACATATATCTACGAAAAAAATCAAAAACTTTACTTACGACTGTAAAAGCATTTAAAAAAATGTAAAGACTTAGTTATTCATGAAAACAATATTGAAAACAACATAACGCACTCAATGTTTGAATGAGTTGTGAATTATATGCGACAAAAAGTAAAATTTGTTAATCATTAATACTAGAAGGCTACTTAAACTACTTATGAATTATAAGCATCTACATGATAAATAATGTTCTTCTTATAGGGTTTTTTTTTTTTCATACCGGCAATATTTATAACGTCACTGCCTAAAAAGTTTAAAGACGATACGAAAGTATTTGATGGGTGGGAGAAAAGGTCAAAGGTTTTTGCCTGGACCGTACTACTTATGAAACTCATTTCTTGTATACCAAGTTGAATTGAAAATAGTTTCCTTTCTATCTAAATATAATACCGAGAACATTTTGTAGCTCCTGACTACTAACAAGAGCTTTCCTTTTTATTGCATTTATTTTCAATTCAATATTACGGAAGCAGAACTCGCACTAAACATTTCCCAAAAGATTAAATATTTAATGCTACTGGAGTAATTAGTATAGACAATTTCATAATAAATATTATACGCAGGAATATGGCAGTAGTCTTTCCAATGAAACGAATAATTTTATCCTGGCGCCGTTTTGCATGGACGACAGGTATATAGAATTCGCAATCCACAATGGTTTTGTGCCACCCGGAGCATTCCTTTATCTAGACAAGATCAGAGTGATTCAAAATAATGAAGTAACACCGATTTTCTACCATAGATACAGAAGAGCAACAACAAAATCTATAGCCTTGAGCAACGATACAGTAAACATCGAATTTAGATTTGACCACAAAATACGTTATAGGGACAAAAGGTTTCCGAGAAAGTGTGGTGGCTAACTTCGAACTAAAAATTGTCACAAAACATTATTGCCCTCCTTCTTCCCCTTCCCCACCTTTTTTATCATCTTTTTTTTACAATTAAGGAAGTATTTCTTTTGTACCCGTTCAATACAAAATCCCTAAAAAATAAAATAAAAACTTGCTTGTTAGTAAAAAAGCTAACTTATAATTATTTCTAAGCTACTTAAATTCTTGAGCGGGCGGACCAAGGATTTGTAGAGTAAAACAAAAAAAAATTTATTATACTTACTATTGTTTATTTTAGTAATAAAGCGATATTAATTTGAATTTAATAAACGAAAAAAAAAGTACTGTGATTGGGAACTCTTAAAGTCATCTTCCGATGGCCAAATTTGGATACGATATCTTCACAAACAACCGAAACAAAACGAATTTGGTGCAAAAAAGGTTTTTTTGACCGATCTGTCCTATGGGAGGTGTATGATATAGTCAACCGATTTTGATCAAATTTGGTACAGTGATTGGGAGTTGTAAAAAAACTTCCGACTGCCACATTTGGTTACAATAACTGCATAAACAAACGAATATTGATCGAAAACTTTTGGGGTTTTTCGAGGTCCTCACAAACACCTCTATGGGAGCTATATAATAAATATATCCCCAATATCAAAAATATAGCATAAACTTTGGTTAGCTCTGACCATCTCTGAGACCTAGGCGTTCATACCGACAGACAGACAGACACACAGACGGACAGAAGGACATGAGTATATCGACTTCTCTAATCACCCTGATCATACTTTAGGTAATTTTGGGGGTCTCCGATGTCTCCTTCTGTATGTTACATACATTTTGAAAATGTATATACAAATTGAACAAGCAGACTAAAACATAATTTATTTGTAACTTTCAGGGATATCAACCATAGTAACCCGAAAAATATGTAGCCCTCGATTCAGACCTTATAATCTATTAATGGGTTCTCATTTTTATTAAATTGTTTGGATACACCAGAAAATGTGTAAAAAAATTATGAGATTTATTTATCGGTTTGTAGACTGTCCAACGAAGCACAGTTGACCTTACATTATAAGAAAAATAATTAAATGAAATATTGAAAAATACAACGAATAAAAAAATAAATGTGAACTAATCCGCGTCTCTAGACCGGTAGGGGCACCGACTAACAAGAAAAACTGGCCAGAGACTAGGATTTACAATAACCAAGTTGAAAAAAGGAAGTCCAAACAAAAATTAAACATTAAATTACAAAATGGCGTACGTTAGTGTCGGGCGCGGACGACTTTGGGATACCCTGTACCACTAATTGCAATTAAGTCCGATATATTGCTGAAGCACTCTAAAAGACAATTGATTGCCAAATTTGGCTACGATATCATTACAAACAAACGAAACACAACGAGTTTTGTGCAAAAAACGTTTTTTTTCCTATGGGTCCTATGGGAGCTTTATGATATAGTCAATTGATTTTGATCAAATTTGGTACACTGATTAGGAACTATAACAAATTTGGTTACGATATCTTCACAAACAAACGAAACACAATGAATTTTGCACAAAAAACGTTTTTTTGACCGATTGGTCCTATGGGAGCTATATGATATAGTCAACCGATTTTCATCAAATTTGTTACAGAGCCAACCCTTCCGACTGGCAAATTTGGTTACGATATCTTCACAAACAAATGAAACACAACGAGTTTTGTGGAAAAAACGTTTTTTCGACCGATCTGTCCTTATTAGGTACAGTGATTAGGGACTATAAAAAACTTCCGACTGCCAAATTTGATTACGATATCTTCATAAAGAAGCGATTTATCCATCTAAAACTTTAAGTTTTTTTCGAGGTCCTCTGAAACACCACTATGGGAGCTATATAATATATTCCCGATATCAAATATAAAAAAAAACTTGTCTCCCCTGACATAATAACGCATCTAATCTGAGAATTTGGATGCTCTAGCTCTTACCATCTCTGAGATCTAGGCATTCATATAGACAGGCAGACAGACAGACGGACATGGATATATCGACTTCTCTAGTCACCCTGATCATAATTTTTTATTTGGGGGTCTCCGATGTCTCCTTCTGTATGTTACATACATTTTTGGATTACACAAACTTAATATACCCTTTGTCCCAAATAGGTGCCTCATAATAAAGGATTGGTCAATGATGCTCGAAGAGGCAAGTCAAGATGACTTAAGATAGGAGACGTGATAGAAGGTATAGACCGTTTGAAAGAGAGGATTATTATAAAGTCTATTATAATTAGAGCATAAGACACCGAAAGGATCATGCAGAGCAAAATGTAAGCAATTATATAATCGTTTCTTATATATTCTTTAACCCTCCTTCGGACACATATTTTTAAACCTTCGGTATTTACATACATTTATATGGGAACTTACCTCATGTTTTGGATCAATTATATACCAACGAGGTATATTTTCTTAAATAATCACCATTCTGTATCGATTTGGCATATGTTGAGCTGATGAAATAAATACTCGAAAAAAATTTGGATTTGGAAAAAACAAAAAGGGTGTTTTTTTCCCAATCCAAATTTTTTTCCTAGTATTTCTTTCATCAGGCAAGTCGCTCAACATATGCCAAATCGATTTAGAACGGTTAGTAATTAATAAAATATACCTGATTAGTATATAATTGAGCCAAAACATAAGGTAAATTCCCTTATAAATGTATTTAAATACATAGGGGTCCAGCCAGGCATCATGTGTCCGTTCGAGGTTAAACTTTTTTAAATCCTTTTTTTCGTCCGTTTTAAGGTCTTTTTGATATTTCTACAATACATGGATCGATAGCCAATAAAATTTTAGGAAGCTACCTGGAAGCGCAAGTCGGTATCTAAATTAGAAATACTTTGAATTAACGGTCAAAAACGAAATAGGTCTGGCCAGACCCAGGTGTCCGACGGAGGGTTAAAGAGCATTAAAATCGGATGAACAGTGTTATCATTTAGGAGAATAAAGGGTGTACTACACGTCGGGACTGTAATAATCTTACTGTATATATTCATTTATATTTCAAACATAAAACATTTAAGTTCTTTTAGACTCTTGCTGTGCAATGCTTATTTACCCTTCCTTATCGTTCATACTTCATCTTCATAGTTATTATTACCCATTTTATAAGCTCAGTGTATAGAAATCCCCCAAACTCAATGTAACTTGCAAATGGCCAAGACAATGGCGTGGTCCCAAAAAAAAAAAGGTGCAGTCGTCTAAGCACGTTGCCGCACCCGACCTTGACTTTAAGATGTCTTTGATGAGAAACGAAAATAAAAGTGCTAAATCGATAAGTTGAAACACGATTTTCTAGCATTTATTTAACATAAATTATAGACAAAAGGTGTTAGATGTTGATAGAGTTGGTAGGTTGGTAGCCTAACAAAAAGAACTTGTCGCATGGTTTCACTTTTATACAGAGACAGATTAGTGTCTTTTTTGTTTTAGGGTGCGTGTTCCACTGACTCATCTCTTGTAGCTCTGAAATAAAACGAGCTTTTAAATTTATGCCGCTTGGCCTAACTCAACTTGATTGGCATCTTTGGTGCCGCTCTGGGCCTGTTGCTAGAAGCTGCTATACGTAGTCTTTTGCTGTTGACGTTATGGTTGTCACCAGGGGCGTATCCAGGCGAAGCTCCGAAACCCATCTGAGGTAACTGAGCTTCCTGAATAGTTTAAAAATGGTTCTTAAGTCGTATTTTTCGAACCACTGTTTCCAGGTCTCGATCACTTGTGGAGTCAGAGTCTCTAATGCTTTCCTATATTTCTACTACATTCAGTGCAGTTATGCCATCCCGAGCATCTGTTCGAAAACCGAGGGCTCTAAATACTCGGCTGAACTATCTATAGATTCTAATCTAAAGTTCTCCAATCTAAATCAAATTAAGGCAGCCTCGTTAGGAGATCAGAATATGTGTTCATAGCGAATTACAGTTCAAAAACTTAAAAAAACATTCGTCCGTGATCCGAAAAACTAAACCGAACCATTTTATTCGCATTCGTTTTTGCGTGATTCCAAATCCGAATTTTTTGCTGTCGCCATGTACTCATATTTCTCTTACTCTTTGTTAGCACAGCTCTACACGACTATGCTATTCTTATTACAAGGGAATATTTTTTTATGCAAGACATAGACCATATAAAAATTAAATTTTGAGTTATATTTATCAACAACTATTTAACTTGAAATAGGCATAAATAGAATCTGAAAATATCAAAGAATATTTAAAAAAATATTTCTGTGTAAAATACGTACCCTTTTAAACCTGTTCTGCCAATTCCTCTTGCAACAAACCACATAAAAAATTCGTTTCGGTGAAATTGCGAGCACTTAGTGGATTGGCTTTAAAATAAAATTTACAAAAAACACTTTGAATAAAATGATGACCCCCGAAATTGTTTTCTAGATACGCCTCTGCTTGTTGCCAGCTGCGGCTATTCACTTTGGTTATTTATTAACATGTTTGTTTTTTATTGCAGCCGCTCAAAGCAACCAGAAGAAGATCATCGAGCAACAACGTCAGTGACATCGCCACTTGCCATTTTCGGTTTCGGATTCGTTTTGAATTGTCAGCCCGTTAAGGTTAAGATCTGCAACACGTTTCTAGCGCACACAGTCGAAATAGTCAGCTCGCGAGTTAAACATCGCGTAAGCTCCGCAAACTTAACGAATTAATAAATATTGTGACCAAGGACTAACCTATAAGGACTAACATTTTAACATGGCTAAAATCATAATTAGTGCTCTGCTGTGTTTGGCCATGTTTGGCTCATTGGGTTAGTATGGAGTACATCGATATTTTTTGTGATATATCTTGTTGAAACGAAAGACTTAGGCAACGAACTTGGATTTTTATTAATGCAAAAAGTGGGCGTTGTATCAATAATAAATACAATAAGCAGATGTGCACATATCAAAGAGACTGTTTTTTAAATCGCATGTGCTCAGTTGAGTGTATCACAAACGGGATGCGAGTTATCTGGAATACTTTGAATATTCGGATGATGTCACTGACTGAATATTTTGCCACGCGACAAAAAAAAAAGTAGCAGAATAAATAAATTTCTGTTATGATAATTTTATCTTGTGCGTGAAAAAATTCTATATTCAATTAGTTGAAATGATCAAAAGTTAAGCTCCAAGAATTATTTTATCCACGTTATGTGGGTCAGGAAGTTAAACCTGCTCTTAGTTAAATTTCAGAGTGCCAACTTATCAAGAGCATTAGGAACTAGTTTGCTAAACTATTTGCTGACAAATGATCGCGCATTAGATCTTTAAAATATGAAGATATCTTGCTAATTGTTAACAAAAAAAAATTCGTATGACTACTCTGATTTTCGATTTGTCTATCGATTACTATGTCTTAAGTTCTTAAAATTATAAAAGAAGGTTTTGGACAAATATATATGGTTAGCTAACAATTCGCCAAATAAGAATCGAAATCCAGAAGAGGCGTAATAAATTTTCGGGAAGTAGAGACCCTAGTGTGGAACCGATAAAATATAAAGGCAAATAGTAACCGGAGAACGGGTAGAGTTAAGAGTTTTCTGTAGGTAACGAAATGTTGTAGTAAAATTAAAACTTGTCATAACTTTCAAACATCAAAATGGAATTATACGCCAAACTGATATAAAGATAAGTTTGGTTATAGTGAAAAAATTATAGTAAGCGAATATCGCGAAAAACAATTTATTTTGTCATACTGATCATAGTTTCGCTTACTCATTTTGTGTATGTATATTTTTTTTTAATATTTTTCACCAAAAATTACTCACTGTGTTCGTTTTTGGTTTCGATAGGATTTAATAAATCATATAAAATGCATTTACCAGAATATCATTTATTATTTAAATCAGAACAGTAATAAAACCTTCAAACTAAATCGGATAAATTTAGTTCACACAGCGTTTGGTTTGATAACACCAAATGCATTAGGATTCTACAATAATAATAAAAAAAATGTTAAATAATATAAAAAAAAAATGTGGTACAGTCGAGGCGGTGCCCGACAGTGGAATACCCTGTACCTTTTGTGTCAAAAAAATTTTTCCTGCATATTCCATCCAAGAACTTTCCAATTGGAATTTATTTTTTTTTTGGTGCAAAACGATATTTATACCTATAAGTTCCGTAAATTTATACCGATTTTGATGAAAATCGAAAGTTACGTCAAAGAAGCTATTTTAATTATATTGGGTAAGTTTCAAGTTGATATGTTGAGGGGTGTGGGAGAAAACACGGTAAATCGATTGCGGGGGGTGGGGGGACCGCATCGATAAAATTTGGATGTGGATTTGTTCATTAGAGCCACATGAATGAGCTTACCAAAAATTGTGATTCTAGGTCACTTGTAGCCATAATTGCGTAGAGTCAAATATTGACGCAGTTTATTGGCAAGGGGAGGTGAAATTTGCACATTTTTGACTATAACTTCTGTTGTATTTGTCCGATTTTGTTCATTTTTTACACATAGATGCATGTATCCACAACGCATCGTTCTGTTAAATTTCAAATGAAAATATATAACGGTGTGGCTAAGAACCGCGAAAATCTACAGCGGGGGAACGGGGAAAGATATTGACATGATTCAACAAACTTCATCTGCTTAGGAAATATGCGCACCAGCTGGTAAAGTTTCGTGTCTCTAGCTCTTATAGTCTCCGAGATCTAGGCGTTCATACGGACGGACAGACGGACGGACGGACGGACGGACGGACGGACGGACGGACGGACGGACGGACGGACGGACGGACGGACGGACGGACATGGCTCAATCGCTACCCGAGGTTATGATAAGCATTTTGGTATAAAGGACTTGGGGTCTGCCACGCCTCCTTCTGTCCGTTACATACATTGCACAAATCTAGTATACCCTTTGTACCTATAGGTACAGGGTATAATAAAAGTGTATATCTTCTTCCTTTAATTTACATTATTAAAGTACTCACTATTACTGTTTAGTAAAGAAGTTGAAAGGTTGCGCAAAAACTCAACTGACTAAAAAGCGTGAATACCCTTTTTGTTGGTTTAAGGGCCCAATGCTCCTCAAGGAGTTAAAGGAATAAAAAAAAAGAAGGTTTGGGCTGTTAAGTTTGTGCCTTTTCTAGAAAGATTTTGTTTACATTTGCTATTTTTAAACTTTTTTGGTGTTAATTTAGCCACTTAAATGTAAATATATAATTATTTAATTACTTATTAAATTGCGATAAAAATCCAGTAAAAATTTATTTTTTGGCACTTTGATTTTTTTTACGCTTTTTGTATTAATGTATCATATCATCAAATTGCTCCAAAACTCGGAAATATAGGAGTGCTGAAAATGCCGTGGAAGACGTATTTTGCAACACTCATTCCTCAACTCAACAGCTAGAAAATAGTAGGGTCTGCACTGATCAAAAGTTAATTTGCTGAAAGTGAAACGTATACATTTTGTTCTCAGATTTTTAACTCCTCAACGCAACAGCGTGAATATCCCAATTTTAAAAACAATATTAAGAAGAGAAGATTCGCGCATACAACTAAGACTTACATGCTAGAAGCATAGTACGAGTTTTTAGTAATCCGTATTTTCAACCAAAAAGTTAGTAGCAACCGGTTTTTGAACTTAAATCCAAACATCCCAAAGATTCGAAACGCATGAACCAAGTTTTACAAGAAATTCTTGGTGTGTGCAAAGATAGTGTTATTTCAAAAAGATGAAAATATATTTTCGGTATAAAAAAATTACGTCTGCATCGCCACAGAGTTTATAAAAAGCGCTCAACTACTTAAAAAACAATCGTTCAGATAAAAATTTGTTAACTAGATTAGGCCATAAAAATATTCAGCTTGCATGATGCTTAGTGCAAGTTTAACATAGTCTATTTTGAATTAAAAAAAAATATTAATTCTAAAAAGTACTTACAGCTTTAATTTGATAAATTTTTTAAAATTAAAGTGCATACCGTATTCTCAAAAGCAGTTGGCTGATACATTGAAAAACAACGCCTTTAGTTCTCACTTAAATTCCATGATAACTACTTAAATATTTCATTGCAAGTCATACCTTTTGTTCAATAGCGTGAAAATGCCATTAAGTTTCAAAACAAACAAACCACCTCATCTCATTTGCATAGTTTAAGCCTAAGTCAGACAAAGTTTCATCTCTATCTCTAGCTGCAGTCACATCATTGAAACCTTACAAAAGATTAGTTTTCTCAATGAATTTTGCATAATCTACAATTACAAACAACTCTTAAATCAGTTGATCGAGCAGCGTCAACTCAACTCAGTTGCAGTTGAGCAACTAGCGTGAAAAAATTAAACAAACAAATGAAAAATATGAAAACTAAAAATTCAAGCAGTTAAGAGTGTGAAATAAACTTGCTTAACAATTACAGGAAAGAAAACAAATAAATAATAAAAAAAAAAATTACTCAAAAATATAAAATAATTGCAACTAATTAGCAGCTGCAAATTTTTACCAAAGTCATCAACACCTAGAGTTGGCCAACGAACTGTAAGTTCCAAGCCAAAGCAAATTTGCGCTGAATTTAATTATGACCAAAAATTAACACAAAAACTTAAATAAATATTATAAATATGTTGCATTTGAATTTTTTTTTTTTTTAAATCGCGCTTCGCAGCATTTCAAGGCCAACTGGCAGCAGTTTCTTTTATTTATCATCTTTTAAAATTAATTCACACGCCGCCAGCCAAAAGTTAAAAAAAAAAAAAAATGTGTAGACAAATAAAATCAATACTGTTACATAATCTTTGGCAGTTAGTGGGTCTTACGGTGCCATGCTTGTTAAAGTTTTTGTTGTTGAGATCCCAAAGAGTAAACTCGTTTTTGCGCATGGACAGATATAACAACAACTACAACATCGAAGACGTCAGCCCCTTCATGCGTGTTTCAGCCGGTTACTGTGACCTTTAAGTAGAAGAAGTATCTTTTGCATTCAGCTGGACAATATATTTGTGGAACTGACGGGGACTGAGGTGCTTGGACATGTCAATCAAAGTGTGCTCAATCTTTAAGTGGGTTACAACATGTGCCCATTAATGGGTTCAACAAACGGGGTGTGCATTTGTAATTGAACAGGTATTTGCCGCAGTACTCACGATTTTTTTGAACATGTGATAGAAAAACATGATTTCTTCGTTATGAGAATTTAAAGTACGACTAATTGTATCATTATACATAGTTGATGTTTTTTAAAAATTTTGTTCAACACACCGTCTGATGTAGCAGTAAACTGAAATCATTTCTTACAATGACAGGAAAAAGGTTGAGGAGGTATGGGAACACAGAAAATTTTTAAAATTTGATATTTCATGATAATATTGACCTGTATTACGTTTTAAGTATCAAGTGGTGCATTCTATTTCATTTGACTGTCTTCTTTTTCTGAAATCTCGCTGATATTGAAATCAATGCTTGCTTATCTGGATAGACAAGTAGATTTACAAAGCCATAATAGGCCAGAAGGCGGCCAACTCACTAGTCCAGAATGAATTTGTTTCAAAAATTTCCTCATAGCCTTTCAAGCAGGTGCTGAAACTAGATATCACCCAAATCCATTTCGTTCAAGACAGAAAATCTTGAACAATAAACATTTCGGTGTATTAGCGTTTCTTCATCTAACCAACCGCTTTTCATTCAACTCAGTATAAGCTTCACTGCCGAACACAATTTTTAAATAAAAATGTGAATCTTCATATTATTAGAATACGAATTTTTACAATTTTTAAATTAAAATGCGGATGGATCTTCACATTTTTAGGACACGAATTTTGATAAAAAAAATTTTATCACATATAATTGCTGCACAAAATTTTTAAATTAAAATGCGAAACTTCATGTCTGATAAAAAATTTGATCTATCACATTTTTGTTTGTTTGTTTGTAAGTCTTTTAATGGGGAACTGAGCATGTTTCACTTTGACGCAAGTCACGCATAAGCTGATGAAAACCAAACAGCAAAAAATCACCCTTTACCTGGTAAAGGTGTAGTTATAGGTCAACATATTTGTGTTTATTAGGCTTATATATCAATTTGATGGTTCAAGCTTATACAATATATTAATTTAACGACAAAGAAATATTTAATAATAATAGCAAAAGACGTCTAAAACTAATATATGATGGCCTTTATCCTTTATAATTTTAACTACCTTACGTTACTGATCTGTCACGCCTTCTTCTCCAAATTGAATACTTAACTCAATTTTCGATTACTCATGATATTTTGGGAATAGCTAAGGGATACTTCTGAGAGAATTGAGTGAAACTTTTTCTATATTTTAAATTAAGAATCCGAAATCCCCTAATCATAATAAAAAATGTTTTCGGGTGTTTATAAGTTCTACTAAGTGTTGCGATAAACAAGCTACCTCAGCTGTTTGAGCCATAAATAGGGAAAGAAAGATAGAAAAGTTTACAATAAACGTGGTATAAACGGTCGGAAGTATTTTGAGTATCTACTGAAGAGGAGCGGAAGAAGGTTAGCAAAAAATCAAATAAACAGTTTAGGGGTAAAAAAAACACCAATTGTTATCTGGAATTTCCTGGCGTAATTATTTTAACGCAATCTGCAGAGTCTGAAGGTCAGTGGCCATTATCATCAAGTATCAAAACAAATCAATTTTTGTTCTGGGACGCTTTCTTACTTTCATCAAAAACAAGTGTTACACAAAAAGTGAAGTATAATGCAAAAAATGCTTACAAAAACATAAACAACTCGCTGCACTAGCATCTCATCCAATTCCAACCATGCCCAGACCCTTCCATTAACATTAGAGGTAAGCAGGCGCCTAGTAGCCAATCGCCCATGCTAATAACCCCAACCTACCCTCTACCCACTCTCTTACAGCACACGCCGCCGGTGGATCTTGCCGCGAGGCCAATGGCACCGCACCCGTGTCTGGCTCTTGCGATGCCTACATTGAATGCAAGAACGGTGTTGCCGAGGAAAAGCTTTGCCCAGATGGTCTGCTTTACAATGAGAAATCCACTGGTTATCCCTGCAGCTATCCCATCGATGTGGAGTGCACTCAAGGACAATCGCGTCTGCAATCGGCACAGCCTTCCGATGACTGCCCTCATCAATTTGGTTATTATCGCATGGGCGATTCCAAAAATTGCGGACAGTTCAAGAACTGCGCTAGTGGTACAGGCTTTATTTTCGATTGTCCCGAGGGCTTGGCCTGGAATCCAGCTACATACAGATGCGACTGGCCTGATCAGGTAGAAGACTGTGATGCCGAAGCTTTTCTGGGTTTCCGTTGCCCAGCGTTGGCTCCCAAATCTGAGCTGTTGGGTGAACAAGAGGCGGATTATACATTCCATGCTTCGCAAGATAATTGCCAGGCTTACTTCATCTGCATTGAGGGTCGTCCGCGCCGCATTGGCTGTGGTGAAGATCAGGCCTTCAACGAGGAACTGAAGCAGTGCGATGATATTGATAATGTGGCCAACTGCAGCCCGGAAATTCGCGCCAAGGGCGCTGAGATTAAGGCAGCACGTGCTTCCGTTGCCAAGGCTAAGCAGTCACAACGTACCGGTTAAGCTCTTCTATAAGGCTTAAAAAATTGAAGATATTTTTTAAAATTGCAAACTACGCAAGGAATAGTTCTGCTCGAGTTTTCTAGTCTGTAGTTAATGGCATTTACACGTTTAATGTATAATTAATTTGCTGGTCACAATAAAACAAAAAACTCAAAGTTCGTTTGGTCTGGTCTGATCTTTCGTTTTAGCAACCCAAACCAGACATAAAGCATCCAATATTAAAGTCTATTTTTTTTGACAGCTCTCTGCGAGTCTGACTGCCGCTCGCCCAACGGACGTTTTGCCTCTGCCGAACAGTGTGATGCCTATACAGAGTGCCAGGATGGTGTTGCCGTAGCGAAGCTCTGCCCTGATGGTCTGCTCTTCCATCAGCGCACCAAAGCAACTGGAGAATGCACATATGCACCTTACTCCAGCTGCAAGGAGCGTGCACGCCTGCAGCCTGCCAATGGCACTGATGAGTGCCCACGCCAGTTTGGCTTCTATCCCAATGGAGATAACACCAAGTGTGGCGTCTATCGCAATTGTGCCCATGGTGTTGCCAGTGTAACCAAATGCCCTGAAGGCTTGGCTTTCAATGAGGAGACCTATCAGTGCGACTGGCCCGATCTAGTGGGCAACTGCAATGCCGAGGCCTTTCTGGGTTTCAATTGTCCAGCCCACGATGCAGTCGCTGGTGAGGCACCCGAGGTCGATGTCAGTCCCGAGGGTGAGCTGCGTTACTATCGTCATCCGCAGACCTGCAAGAAATACTTTGTCTGCGTCAATGGACATCCCCGTCTGTACAACTGCGGCAAGTATCTGGCCTTTAACGACCAGACCAAGCTTTGCGACTTCTATAACCGTGTGCCTGAATGCTACGCTCTGCTCAAGGAGAAGCAGAAACTCAAGGGTGAAAAACAAGTGCCCGAGTTGTCCAAGGCGTTGCCATAGATCACGGAGTTAGAACTTATGTAAAGAGACTGCCAGTGTTGGTGCTTTGTAAATATGTAACTAGGTACATGCTGACTACACACTAACTAAGTATATTTGCGTATTTTCTTTATAAAAATAAATATTTTAATAAATTAAATTAAAAATTTACATCAATTTTTATTGGGCAAGCAACTGAAAAAAAGTAAGGATTCTAATCGCATGTGGACATTTTTTTTGTATACTAATTGGCCAACGGACCAATATCAGCGTCGCTTAAGCGTTCAATGGATGGGAGAACAGCCAGATGAGTTTCTTCAGCGATGAAGCCCATTTCCACCTCTCTGGTTACGTCAACAAGCAAAACTGCCGCATATGGGGTGCTGAAAACCCAAGAAAGTATAACGAAAATCCACTTCACTCGTTTAACTTGGAAAAGTCATCGAAAAATGCGATGTTCGCATATGGGCCTGTAGAGCCATTTATACATAAATGAGTAGTTTTAAATTTGCATTTGGTATATACATACATTTGCCCAACTTTGTTGGAAACTAAGAAAAATCGAATAAATTGAATTGAAATTACATACTTACTTGAAAGTTTCGCGGGCAGCTTTCTAGATGTCAACTCAATCACCCAATAAAGCTTCCAATGCCATTTCCTTGAGAGCAAACTAACCTTCGCCAGACACGTGAACACCATAAGAGCAACAAGACACTAATCTACATGTTTCCGCATTGGGTCCATGTATTGTGCATTACATGCTGTTCAGATTCAATGGGCCACTGCTGTCACAAACCGAAGGCGCACCTCCATTTGCTAGCAAAGGAGTTCCAGAGAAAATATTACACTGGTGGGCGTCCAATTAAACTTACACAGTAGTCGATACGTTGACAGGCTTATAAGGCACCCAAATAAGTACTTTGGCAACCGAACTGGTAGGAAGCCGCAAAAAAAAAGGCAGCTCCAAAAGATCCAGCCAGTCGACCTGCCGGACAGGATAGTATAAAATAAATTATATACATTTGAAACCAGAGCTCGTAAAAAACTTTCAACCCATTTTTCCAATGCTGTCGGGTCACGCCCAAAACCGAACAAATAAAACACAAACTGTTTTACACTGAGCAGAACACTTTTTTCGTTTCGCTTTTCAGTTCTGGTCCGTGTTTTCGGCTGAGCAAAACAAACGTGTCTCTCTCTTAATAAGACTTATGTCGAGACACTTTGAGCGAACGCTCACTGAATAACTGTCTGCCTCAGACCGTTTCGTAAAAAGTTTTGTGTGTGCAAAAACACAATTGAATTGTTTTTCCAATTGCTTTTCTCAAAGTGTTCGGAAATGAGTGTTTTTTTCGGACACTCTGAAAGTGTTGACAGTTTATTACGAGCTCTGTTTGAAATCAAAAAAAAAACCTAAGAAAAACTGTACAAAGTATATAAAATAGTTTAGACGCGAAATGCAAAATTCCTTTAAGGATTAACTAAACCCGCCGAGGATCATCATGCTCCACTAGAACCACCCCGCCACCAGACTTGCTGTTGCACAGTATAACAAAACAAAAAGAAATCAATCTCTTAATAAGACTTATGTCGAGACACTTTGAGCGAGCGCTCACTGAATAACTGTCTGCCTCGGACCGTTTCGTAAAAAGTTTTGTGTGTGCAAAAACACAATTGAAGTGTTTTGCCAATTGCTTTTCTCAAAGTGTTCGGAAATGAGTGTTTTTTTCGGACACTCTGAAAGTGTTGACAGTTTATTACGAGCTCTGTTTGAAATCAAAAAAAAAACCTAAGAAAAACTGTACAAAGTATATAAAATAGTTTAGACGCGAAATGCAAAATTCCTTTAAGGATTAACTAAACCCGCCGAGGATCATCATGCTCCACTAGAACCACCCCGCCACCAGACTTGCTGTTGCACAGTATAACAAAACAAAAAGAAATCAATCTCTTAATAAGACTTATGTCGAGACACTTTGAGCGAGCGCTCACTGAATAACTGTCTGCCTCGGACCGTTTCGTAAAAAGTTTTGTGTGTGCAAAAACACAATTGAAGTGTTTTTCCAATTGCTTTTCTCAAAGTGTTCGGAAATGACTGTTTTTTCGGACACTCTGAAAGTGTTGACAGTTTATTACGAGCTCTGTTTGAAATCAAAAAAAAAAAACCTATGAAAAACTGTACAAAGTACATAAAATAGTTTAGCCGCGAAATGCAAAATTCCTTTAAGGATTAACTATACCCGCCGAGGATCATCATGCTCCACTAGAACCACCCCGCCAAAAGATTAGCTGTTGCACAGTATAACAAAACAAAAAGAAATCATATGTACTTACAAGAAAAACTTTTGAATTTTAGTTTAGTTTTAAATTTTTATTTTTGTTTTTGTCATCATTTTTCGTTTTAGTTTCGATTTCGGTTTTAGCATATATTAGTTAATTTATAATTGAGACTTCTTAATAGTTATGGATTAGATTAGAATAATTAAACTTATGTATTTCAATTTTACATGCGACTGCCAACCATTTTCACACAGTTTAATTTACTCATCTAATTTTAATGCCTTTGTTTTTTTTGCTTTCTATACAACATTATGTTTTTTAAACAATTTCAGTTTTTGAAAAATTTATGCCAATTAATGTTTTTAATTAATATTTTTTTTTATTTTATCGTTTTTTGTTTTTCTCATTTTGGAAAATAATTTAAGCTCGAATTTGTATGTTTTGCATAAAACGTTAAAAACATTTAATCGTTATCACTAAGTGGCCAATTAAGGGTTGGAAAATGTTTTTTTTTTTATTTTTTTGTGTTGCTTAAACTAAACGATCCAACGATCAACCAACTTTATTCCTTTTACTTACTGCTTCTTCTCATTTTTGGCTATAAAAATTAAGTTACTTTTTTTTGCATATGCATTTCTTTTGAACTTTTTGCACTATTTTTTTTTTTTGTGTGTAGCTTTTTGTTTTGTTTAAATTACAACATATAATTGGTGATTTTTTATTTTTAATATTTGTTTAGTATTTTTTGTTTTTTTTTTTTGTTTTTATGGTTTTACAAATTTTATTTTGCTGTGTGTGCTTGGCTCTTTTTTTCGTATTCGTATTCATTTTCGTTTTATTTTATTTTTTAAATTTACTTTGTGTTTTGCTAAGGCGACTTTTGTTTGGTTGTTTTTCACTTTGTTTGTTGTTGTTGTTTTTGTGCTTTACATTTTTGCAATATATTTAACTCTCTTCATGTTTTTTTTTTGTTTTTGTCAGTATTTCTTCCATTTCGTTTTTCATTTACACAAAAAGGAACAATTGCATTTGGAAATGGAAATAAAAAATCTAAAGGCAAAATTAAATCCTTTGATATATTTAAAAAAAAAAAACAAATCAATGCTAAATTATAAACCATTTTTTTTAGTCATTAAAATTTGTGCTAGAAATTCGGCTATTAAAATTAAGTATTTTACGTTCATGCCACGCCTTACTTTTTGCTTGAGAAAAGTTTTACATTTTTTTCGTTTCGTGTTTTTGTTTTCATTTAACATATTCAGTCTTTCAGCTTTCAACATAAATAAATTAATTAAATTAATTTATTTAATTGCATTTAAGATTTGCATTTTTCTTTGCTGCTGCCTGTAAATAATTTCGTGTTCTATTGCATTTATGTGGTAATTTTTTCCATTGTCTGCCTTACATTGCGCTTTAAAATTTATAGCCAAAAAGTTTTATAGTTCAATTCGAAAATTGTTATTTTCGATATTGACGATAATTTTGAATAATTCGCGTATTTTTTATCTCCTTAGTCAAAGTTGTTGTTGTATAAGCCAAAAGTTTGTATGCTTGTTAAAAGTATGTAACTTAATGCTAGTATTTTATATTTTGTTTTTTTTTTTTCTTTATCTTTTTCATTTACATTTAATAGTTATAATTATGTATTTTAAATATTTTGTTTGATGCGCTGTTGTTGTTTTCGCCATTTGTTTATAAACTGCCTTTTCAAAACTGCTCAAGTGGACGTTATATTAAATTTTACTTTTCAAACTTCATCAAAGTTGCATTTGGATTTTGTGAATCGAAATATTTTGCTTAAGTTATTTTTTTTATATATGTATATTAAATATATAAAATTTTGTGTCTAAATTCAGTTGTTTTTAGGAGCTTTATATTTTTGCTTTAAACAAATTATGAAGAGAAATACAAACTAATTATGGAAGAATTCTTTGCCATAATTAATTAATATACACAATAAATGGCTACTATTTTTTGTTTTTAATTTTATTTTATTATTTTTAAGTACTTTCAAAAGTTTTGGCTCTTAACTTCTGGGTGGGGCTCAAGTTCGTAACATTGTTTATTTTTTTCTTGCTATATAAATAGAATTTTTATTATTACACTGTCGAAATAAAAATTTCTTTTTTTGTTTTTAGTGTATAACCGGTCTCTTGTATTTTTGTTTCAAGTTTGTATATAAGGCAACTGCTTTTTTGTAGTGTTTTGAATTTTGTAGAGTTTACGTATTTTTCCTGCTATTTTTCACAATTTGATTTCAACTGCACAATATGGCTATAAATGGAACTTTGTTTGTCTGTGAACATTTATTTATTTCTATATATTTTTTGTTAAAAAACTTAGAGAAATTAGTTTTAATTCGCCCAAAGTTTTCTTTTGCCAAAACGTTTTTGTATCTTTTTGTTGACTCCTAAAAACAACGAAATATTTTTTTTTAGTTTTGTTTTGCATAATTTTGCTGTCTTAAGTTTTAATTTTTAAATGGAAATTTTGTTCATCTAAATGCTAGTTTAATTTTTTGCTGAATTTTAATATTTAATTTTGAATTTTGTTTTTAAATTTTAAAAACTTCTTAATTTTATTGTATACATATATATTTTTGTTAATTTTTTTTTCAAACTCAAAAGCAAACAAAATGAAGTTTTAAATTTTTGTTTTCTAAATTTTATGCAGTTTACAATGCGCATTTGATTTTATTTTTATTGCATTTAATATTTATGCTCAAATGTTGGCTTTTATTTATGTAAATAATATAAAAAAAAACAATTTATTTTTAAAATGGAAAAACTTTAATAAAATTTGGATAAACAATGAGCTAAGTATAAAAATATCAAAAAATTATAACTTTAATAGATGTTATAAATTGAAAAACTTAACATTTAAACTATAGCTAAACAATTGATGTTAAAGCAATTAAACAAACTTATAAAAAATCGTTAAAAAAGCATAATTCAAAAAATATTTTTTTAGAAAATCTTATAACTAGCCCAAGGATTTGGCCACTGTTATAATGGGAGCATGTCCCAAGGGCAAACTGCCTCTTAATTAAACTTTCGCTTTTTACCACCGCGTTTCTTGCCCTTGCCCTTCTTTGCAAGCTTGCGCTTTTTGCTGCCGGCACTGAGACCGTCTCCACGCATCGCAGACTCACGACTAATCTCTCCAAGAATCTCATCACCCAGTGTGCCTGCAAAAATAGAAGTTTTAGTGACTTTTCAATAAATAGCATTAAGTATGCTACTCACCCAATGTGGTCAGCTTGCGCTGGCGATGCTTCTCTGCTTTGGTTACCGGCAGACGGGTCAAATAGTTCTCCTCGTATTCCTGTTTTTCCTTTTGCGCATGTGAGAGTATCTGTTGTGCTCTTGAACCCGAAGACAGCTCAGTGGGTGCATCCAAGTATTCCTCCTTCAGATCTTGCAGCATGGATGTCCTAAAGGATTAGCGTGTTGTTTAGTGTTTAATTAGAGAAGTGAAAAACAGTCCAGGGGAAGATCCTGGTCCTGCTGAACCGGATTTCTCCCGAAATATATGTTCAGTCAAAAATAATGCTGGCATTATTTCGAAGTTTTTTTCTGTATCTGCTTTTACGTCATATTTCTATGTCACTGAACTCCTCCTACATGGCTAAACCGATGTTTGTTTGTGTGCGTAATAGGGTCCTTGGACGATTATTTTTTTGAAAATTTTTTCAGAAAAAATCAGCCATTTGGACATTGGATTTTTATTTCGAATGAAACACTAAATTTTAGCAAAATATGAACATAATCCATACTCAGCTGATTATTCGATTCTTGGCAATATCTTGACCCCTTGTGGGGCTATTTCACGGCTTACACCTAAACAATTCCACTTTGTTTCAAATGTCAACATAAAAATTGAATCGAAAAATCATATGCTGAGCAGAGAACTGAAAAATTCACTCTTTTCTTGATTTTAATCATACGCCAAAATTCTTACTCAATTCCAATCACCTCAAAAAAGACAGCGTTGAGTGAAAATCAGCTCATGCTGACGAACGCATCATTCGGAGCATTTTCAGCCTTCGGTCCGAAAAGTTTTGCTCATGTATAATCACTCAACGAAACTCAGCGTTGAATAAAATTAACTCATGCTCGGGTGTTGATCGTGTATGAACGTTTTTGCAATCACCCGAAGCCATTCTCTGATGCTGAGCCCGCTAGGGTCCGGTAGTTTTTTGTGAAATTACAATTGAAATTATTACTGAAATCAGCAGCGGAACTTAAGCTTAATAATCCTTCCGTCCCCATACTGTCAAGTTAATTTGACGAATTTAAGACTGCCCAGCCTCACCGTTAGATGGCGCCAAGCTGCTTAAAAGGGTGCTGACTAGCTAAAATCTTATTATCAGTATTTTATTATATTACTTCTTCTAACTTCGTCAAAAGAGTAATATTCCTCATAAGCTCATAAGCTTGTTGTGACTTGCTGCATTAGCTATGTTCAGTGCAACGCATCAAATTATCCTATCTACACACGTATTTATGGGAATCTATTAGATTTTTACTATGTATTGCGATCTCGGAAATCTATGTGTTCACTGAAATCTACAACGGGTTCATCTCCATGTTACATTATAACATTACATTCTCTTATCCTTATCTTAAGCCCTGTTTACACTACCATAACTTTATCCTGGCTATTGGGACTGTCTGCGTAAAACACGCGAAAATTTACCAGTTCTGGCTTACAATTAATATACTTACGTGATGGCGCGCTTCTTGGCACGCTCCATTGCCTTCTTCTCCTTGTCAGCATCACGCTCATCGCCATCATAGAAAACAGGCTTAATGCGTGGCGGCACATAGACACCCGATTTGCCAGCTGTTGCGCCTTTTCTTGGTTTCTTAACGGCACCCGACTCATCTTCATCCTCATCATCTTCATCACTGTCCGAGTCGGAGTTCTCAGCATCCATCTCATCGTTGCCGCCAGTTGCACCACTTAACATTTCATCAGGATTGGGTTTGTATAGTATGGGATCTGTACTGCTGGACACACCCGTAGTGGCTGTCTTTACCAGCTTATCAATTTGATAACGCAACTTATGATCAATAGGTCGTATCTTTTCTAGCACTGTGCGTATCTCTATCAAACGCTCAATGGAAGGATCACCTTCGATGGTCTCGCCGGAACATTTACGCAGCACCACATACGTCAGATTGATCAAATAGTCCAGTAACATGTGATATTTGACCTCAAGAAAACTCAAACCATACTCTGTGGTTAGTTCACCACGCTTGACGCGCTGCAACATGCCTTCAACCAGATCGGTCACCTGTTTTACATTACTATTCATTTCACCCAGCAACTGTATGGCCTGAGGTATATCCTGCTGACCTTGCACCTCGCAGTCGTAGTCGAGTGCCTGTAAAAAGTTAAAAGGTTGATATTTTAGTATTTTTTGTTAATGTTAAGAGGTAACATTTAAAGGAGGAAGCACAGTGGCGCCAAGGTTAGTCAAAAAGTCTTGCCATGTATGAATTAAAGTAATTGGGTCTGCAAAAGAAGTGATTACTTTATTTGGAATAAAAAAACCTTTAATACAATTGACTCAATTCAATCTATTTCCGTGAAGCCGTATCTTCAAATATTTGTCATGACACCAGCACTATTTATTTTTGAAAGAATATCCTTCTCAAGTCGTTTTTCGCAATGGAAAGATAACGTAGTAACTACTCAATAAGATTACCAGAGCGTTTATTTTCAAATGATTCAATCCCCTTTACCTTTTTAATGAAGAATTTGTAAGGCGGTTCTTTAGACGGCTTGTACCTGCCAACTTAATACCACATGAGTTCGATGTAGGAATCCCGATTGTCCTTATAATTACTGTGACATGAAGATTTATGGTAATCCTCATTATCTTTTTAAAGATGACTTTGTCAAATCGTTTTATAAACGAGTTTCACCTGTGAATTAATATCCGTATATGGGTACGTCCAAGACAGCTCATTAGTTGATTTCTTTGGGGTATAAGCAAGATTAATTATTCTTAAATGCTTTTTTGTGAAAAGAAGAACTTTTTTCTGTTGATAAATAGAGGCGTAAACGCAAACTGTCTAGATTTCTTATGTGACGTCACGTGTGCTGTTCATGGAGTGATGTCAAGAGCGACAGACTTTAGTATAGCTCGGGTGAACTAAAATACTTGGATACCTGGTCTACGCTTTTGTTTTTTTTTCAGATTTCGTGCATCTACGTACCATGTATTTATAGTTGATACCCATAGCTGTTAGAATATACAATAAAATAAAACATTGTTTTTTGATCCCATTGAGGTGTCCTATTATTTTCTGCTCACAGCTTATAAGCATATAAGCTGTACATATGTATATATAGTCAGGAGGTCTCTAAAAAAAAAAAAGTTTCTATACCAGCACACACACACCCATTGGACGCCCAATTAATTGCCGTGCCTGTAGCCAATCGTTATGTACATTAGTTATCTATCTATATATAGCTCTCTTGCTCGGACACGTTTCGAACCTAGTGTCATATTTTCACATTTTGTGCACAGGAAATTAAATTTGCTACGCAAATACAAAAATAAGTTGTTTAGTATATGAAATGCCAAAAACCGCCAAACCCATAAACCAAATGCACCGAACCCAGTTCACAGCTCCGAGGTTTCATACCCACCCACCTTCATATACATATGCAGTGATGCACTCAAACACACATACATTTACAATTGCACTGGGCCCACTGTGCCTGCATCTGTGTGTGTGTGTGTAGCCGCATAGCTCATTTACATATTTTATTGGTTGCCATTCAATTATTTGCATTTTACAAAATGGCGGTCCACGGCGCATTTTTGGGTACGACAGGGCTTGCAGCACGAACCTTAGGACACCCCTCTCTAGTGTGAGGTAGTTTGAGGTACCAGGTTTTGGCATTTTTATTGGCGAATGCTTTTTTGACCACCGAGGCTTATGTTGCATTTATTTTCAATTAATATTAATAATGCGGTTTGCATGTCCTTTGGTCCGCTTGGATAATTTCGCTTATATTTTAGAGATTAATTGCAAATTGTAAAATGCATGGTTTTCATTTTTTGTTGTTGATGTAGTTTCTGTTTATTTTGTTGTTTCTTTTTTTTTGTCAATTTGCGGCAAGGACTGCAATTTCACAATTTACAAAGCAATTTAACAAATAATTATTTTGATAACGATTTTAAGTGGATTTTTGGTTTATTCTTTTTTATTTAAATATTTTTTTTTCTAATTATTGTTGGTTGTGTTTTTCAATTTCATCGCACAATTTGCATATATTTATTGGAAAATTATTCTAATTGCATTTATAAGTGGATGAGGCTTGCATAAAATTAACATGAAAACATGAATTTTGTAGGACTTGGGTAGGCGAAAATATACAAAATATATTTGAAGATAATGAGATTAAAACATTTGCAAAATTTCATTTAAATATTTAATACAATTTGTGATAATCTATGTATGCTATGGCAGCTGTACAGGCATACAAAAGCTTTGTTTTGCAAACAATCGGGTCTGAAGCGATTATACCTGAACAGAATATAGATTCTAGATCTCTTGGAAAAACATGCGAAATCATTAAACACTAATCCTGACGACTTCAGATATCATCTGCGTGTGCAGAACCATGGACTATAAGATATAGGAATAATATTTTAACAGAATATAGATTCTAGATTCGAAATCATCAAACACTAAACCTGACGCCTTCAGACATCATCTGCGATAGCAGACCTAGCATCTGCGAGACCTGGTTGTTTGTTAAGACATAAGAATAGCGTTTTATCAGAATATAGATACTTAGAAAAAACTTCAGATATCATCTGCGTAAGCAGAAGCTTTTCACCATCTTTGACGACCCAGATTAAGCCTCCGCCGTGGAAGAAGACAATTCTACGTAACACTATCTCTGCCACTATACGGCTCTGCAGGACACGAATGCATATTTTCAAAACTATAAAACATTAAATGAATAGTGTATATACTCTTTATTTGCAAACACTTATATTTCTGGATGAGGCTCAACAAATTGAGAAATATTAATTTCAAGGGAACTTTCTATAAAATCTCTAGATTCTCAGATTCTTCTTTTAAGTCTCTTGATGTCCACCTAGCGTAAAGCCAGATCTCACTCGGTTTTATATTTATAAAATTAATAAGAAAAAAAAAAATGATAAAAGAATAACTCTGATACATGGATGGTAGGTGGTGCTGAAAAGGATGGGCGTAAATTCAACCTGAAAAAAACTCCATCACGGCCTGAGATTGGAGACTGTTAAATTTGAAATTTTCAGGCATACTATATACAGAACAGATAGGCAATTGGTCGCCAATTCCATAAAAAGTTTAAAAAGGAGGCCTTTCAGAGACATTTTTTCTTCACTGCATAGATAAGAGAATTTAAAGATGAGACCCATTATTGCGTGTTATCTGCTCTGGGAAGACTTTGCACTGTCTTCAGTCAACGCGAATCCCATAAGAAGACTTAAAACGAAGTGCCTTGCCAGGAGAATCTATAAGATACGAGCTATGATGTCAAGCTAACTGCTCTGAGAAGACTCTACACTTTTGGATAACGTCGTATTGCACTTAGAAGGTGGGTTATAATGCTAGATACGTCCAAGCCAAGCTCCTGTTGCTCGTGATGCGGCAGGGGCTGGGCAAAAACGTTCTTTTGTATTTCATTTTCTTTGAACATATTGGTAGATTGCTTGGCTGGCGACAGCGCAGGAAGCGGCGCAGGCGGATCCCTACGATCAACTGGTACCCACTTCGCGGACATACGATGCACCTGACCCGATGACACGGGAAATTGCATTGTTATTGCCTTCGCTTGCTCCTCCTTACGCACTACAGGCACTATAGGTGTAGAGTTGCTTTATGCATAACAATAGGCTCACGTTCTTGTATTTGAAAGGGATGATGGAAAGCTTTTCGTCTATACCTTTCTTGGTAGGTGGATACAGTGAAACTGCCAATCTTTACCTCATGCATTTTTGAGAGTTTGAGTGAATTAAACGATATCTGTTATTAGGTTGGGCACACCATGCAGTTTTCTAAAAGAGATTTTTGATCTACAGATTCTAAGTTTGCGCAATCAGTTGTAAGCCATGTTGGTTCTGGTTAAGTGGCAAGTTTCTACTTAGTTGTTTTGCAACAAATATCGATTAGACAAAATTAGTGTTTTCGTTAATTTTGCAACAACCATGATATTTTGAATGTTATCTCAAATGCTAGCCCAACGAGTCCTAAGTATTATCCCCAACATAAGCCAGGCAGCCAGCCAACCAGTCCATGTCGCAGCAATTACGCATATGACACGGAGTTGACCAAACTAAAGCTAAGCCGGGACTATAATCAACGACAACCAGAGCTTTGGGCTGGTTTGGGTAGTGTTGAGAAATACGCGTTAACTAAAATGCTTGCATATTTTAGCAGCTAACAAACAGATTTTTGTCATACCCCTGTTCATACCCTACCCATTTTTTTCTGCTTCACACAGATAACCAACAAAAACAGCCTAGAGTTACCAGAGTAACAAAAACAATGCAGACAACATATGATGACCATGCAACATCCGCGACATATCCACGCTGCTATGCCCCTTTTTCCACCTCATATCGTATATTCTATGTATGTAGTTAATGCGTCGAATGTCCAGGCGCCTATTATAAATGACATCAAATAGGAAAAACAACTACAAAGTAATGTCAGCGAGTGCCATAGAAAAAGCAATTACAACAAACTGGCAAACTAGCTAAAACACCCAAATACCATTCCATTCCATTCCAATCCCCATAACATCATTTGCACCAACCCCAAATTGCAGCCCTCCAGTCAAAATGATTTAAAATTCGACTGGCTTTTTGTGTAATTTTCAAATGCAGCTACAGTGACGACAACAACAATACGAACAACATGGACACCAACGGAAATGGCAACGAAACTGTCAGTTGTTGTTGTTTGTTTATCTCAAAATGTTGTTGCTGTACTATTTGTATTAACTGTATTTAGCAATGCATTTTATGTGCGAACGATTTGCGTTCCAAACCTACTACACTCTACTTTGAATACAGTGGTCGGACTATGCACTTCATTGCACACAAATCCAAATAATACAAAATTTTGGGGTTTTTCGGTATTGATTGCTAGAAATGGTTAAGGGTGTACGAAGATTGTAACATAGTAAACTTGGTTTTCATATTCAAGCCCAATAGCTGTTTGCTGTAGTATGCAGCCTAGTTGACCACCAGCGCTGCCCATTTTTTTTGGGCACTTGAAATCTAGATGGCGCCAGCAGTAACATCACCTGTTCAGCGCTAAAACCAAAAAGTGAATGTGTAGCAGCTTATTTTGATAGCAAAATATATAAAGGGTAGGCAAAGTAGATGCACTAACTTTAGAAAAAAAGAACCTATAATAAAGGATGTGGAGGGCCACCCAAATGTTTGGGACCTTACCCACAACTATCATCATCATCATCATCACCTAAGTGCAAATAAAATGACTTAGAACGATTTATTAATTTCACTTATTATTGTTTTTTCGGCCATCTAACATATATTACTGTCGTCATGTAGCTGTCAATTGCAGATAAAATTCGCAGCACTTTTTGCTCACAAACGCGACGCTTACAATTCATTTGCGCACATAATAAGTTGCAGATTTTATCTCTCAGGGCTTTAAAATATTTTGTTTTTTTGTAATTAAAAAATTTTTGTTAAAGGGTGTTTTTTTAAGCGCGTTCGGATTTCAAAGTTGAATAAACCAGAGACAAATTTATGTAATGATCCCAAATATAGTTTTATTGGAAAGATAATTTCTTATCATTAAATATAAGGTAAATGTTAAATTAGGTATTTGAAAATTTTCTCAAAAAATTCAAAGTTTCAAACCACTGTGAGTCGCCCCCAAAAGCAGGCAATATGCAATTGAATACTTTTGGAGCATTATTACTGCACACGCATTTGTTTCTTCACGCATAAAACTGTGGATTGTAACCTTTGCATGCATACACTTGCACCTAAAAGTATTTGTACATACTGAATGTTGCTATCTTGGTTACACACTTTAAAATCGCGCTATTGCTGTCACTCACACACAGTTGGCCATGTTTTTATTTCCGTTTTGGGAGCACATGAATAAAATATAAATGCAATTTATGTCCGTCTGCCTGCCTCGAAAATTTTCATTCCCACTGCCACGCCCACTGCTCACCCAGCTCACACAAAATTGCATTGGGTTGCATTTAATGATGGCTTTTGATGTCGCTGGTTCTGTCTGAACCCAACATGCCCCTTTCCTAAGTCACAAAATTTCGAAATGTGTGAGTTTTTGTTTGTGGTTTTTGTATATTTCAAAATTTGTCCAAGAGCAATTATCATGGCAACGGTTTTATTTTCATTTTTATTTATATTTTTGACTTCTGGGTGTTTTTTACGAGGATGTGGATGTGTTTCCCGCGTATGCATTTTAAGGACATAAATAAATGAATGCCATCTGCAATAATTGCATAAATGCATTGCATATTAATGACAGTTTTTGGATAGGTATTTCATATGTGTGTATACTCGTCGTACATTATGTACATATATAATTTAGTTGTGTCCATATGCATTGGTCATGCACCAATGGACCAATGAGATTTTCGTGGAAAAACAAATTGGTTTGGGAAAATGGCGTCAATTTAAGTGAAATTAACAATTTATGCCTTTTCATTGCATAATTTATGGCGTCTCTTTGCATATGCTGTGCAAATGTGATAAGGATGTGGTGAGGACATAGGCATCGACCCATCATATTGCAATATTTCCAATGAATCATGTCCAAATAAAGATCATCCGACTTAATATATTCAGCAAAATCATAATTAAATCATAAGCAACTTAAGAAGGACTTTCAGTCACAGTAAGACATCTTAAGAACTAAAAATAAACAAAAAGAG
Organism: Chymomyza fuscimana; assembly: GCA_949987675.1. Classification (NCBI taxonomy): domain Eukaryota; kingdom Metazoa; phylum Arthropoda; class Insecta; order Diptera; family Drosophilidae; genus Chymomyza; species Chymomyza fuscimana. Next base: position 53,653,682 of record OX465088.1, on the reverse strand, counting down.
GCAGCATGGGCTGTGCTTTTTGGTATTAATTAATCCCGAATTAATTTAAAGTCGATTTCTTAATAAATGACATAGAAGAGACATACCGCATTATCATACAATACAATTTGATATATATTTAGGACTACAATTTTATATTTTACCGGATTGGGAGCATTAGTATTGATATGCAACTTTTTTTTTGGATTATTGTTAATTTTGTTCGCCTCCTCAAAACTAAGCCTAAGCAGGGAATGCCTCAACCCTTCATCTTTGGATTGAATGCAGAGCTCATAAATATATAACATCTACTACATTTTTAAGAACAAACTAAAATATCAAGTTTTTAATGGCAGTTTCATTAATACTTCTCATACCTAACCTTCTAGTGCTCACAATCAATGTTATTTAGGATAGCACTCCTGAACTGAATTTCAGCTTTATAGCAACCCGTGGATATGCTAGATATAAGGTGCGCGAAATAAGTAAGTGGTACACCTTATTTTGTTTCGTAGCCAAGTAGAAATAAATTATTTATGTTCAAATTAATTTTTTATTTAAACTTCTTAACAAAACAAATAACATAAAAAAAAAAAAATTTGAAAATCCTTTCATAGGAATTTATAAAAATTAAATAAAAATCCTTCAGTGCGAAATAAGTAAGTGGTACACTTCAATGTTTTATGCTTTTACTTAAAATAACTTAACATAAATTGAAAATTGTGTCACAAAAACTGTTAAATATGGCCTCCTTTGTTATTAAGGACTTTTAAAATCCGGTTTGGCATTGAGTTTATTAAATTTTGAAGCAGGGATTTGTCTATCTTGGCCCATTCAGTCATTATAGAGTCTTTTAAATCCTTCAGGGTATTAAATTGCCTCCCATTTCTGTACACCCCTTGGGAAAGTATGCCCCAAAGGTTTTCAATCGGATTAAGATCCGGACTTTTTGCTGGCCACGACAATATTGGTATGTTTCGAGTGTTAAAAAACTCTTTGGTCTCACGGGAAACATGGAATGGTGCGTTATCCTGTTGAAAAACCCAGGAGTCACCAAAATTTTGCTCACCAAATTCTATAAGAACATCGTCTAGTAGATTAATATAGTAATATAGTAGAGTTCATTTTACTGGTCACAAAGCATATTGGACTCTTTTCAACAAAGCCAAAAGCAACCCATACCATCAGTGACCCTCCTTGAAAATTCCGAGATACCTTTACTTGTTTTTCTGTTCTTATGTCACGATAATAATACAAGTAACTATCAGGACCATCAAAATTCAGCAAAATGCAAACGTGCTGCCTTATGGCGTGGAAGAAGCTGACATTTGCGAAGTTTTTTTTCATATGAGACGAATTCATTGGGCTTCAAAATTTGTTGCACACGTCTCTTTGAAATAGGAAGATCCAATTCTGAACAAATTTGGGATGACCTTTTGTTGTCCTTGATCGCTAGATTTTTTATTCTCCTTTTATCACGATTGTCTACTAGGGGCGGACGACCAGAACGACCATTCCTTCCGTCCATGATTTTCGGGATCATTTAGAAACTTTTGTATAGTAGTCTTGCTCCTTTGTATTTTACGAGCAATTTTACGTACGGACATACCCATTTCATTGTACACGGATATTGTTATCCGCTCCTCATCGGTAAGAAAGTGGTTTCGAGACATTTTTATAATATAACGCTTTAAGAAACAATTTTTTTTTTTTTAAATTTCTTCAAAACTTATTTGCTATTAATAAATTAACGAAAAAAACTGCTAACTACGCAATTTAAATTATGCGTATCACTGCAACACGTGTTTGTTGTCGCAAAAACTAAACTTTACCACTTACTTATTTCGCTCTACAAGCCAATGTGTTGAAGCTTTTAACAAAAGTAACGGGACATAAAAGCTCAAATAGCATTAAGTTCTTGATCAATGTTAAGCTAAAGAAAGCTTTGAAAAATAAGTGAAAGTTGGACATCATAGGATGTATAGAAAAGCTTTAACAGGCCCTAAAGAAAGTGTACCACTTACTTATTTCGCGCACCTTACATATGTTTGAAAAAGTTTTTTTTACTTTTTTTTTTGTATTTTGACCAATCCTGTATTATGTGCCACTCATTTGCTCAGCGGTGCTCTCTTGGCTATCTCCAAGCATACTTTATAGTAGGTAAGTCTTACTCCCTTTTAGTTTATGACGTAAGTTGATACATATTGTTATAAAGTTCACCCAACGGGTAAGATAAGATAAAATTCACAAATTTTGAAACTGATTAACCAATTCCAACAACAGACGCATCTTAAGGATCCTGCACATTTGCTATGCATTTTGATGTAAATTGTAACCATTAGGAAATCAGCATCTCTCACTAAAAAGTAAGCAAAAAATTTACCCATTCACTGTTGCTATTCGTAGCAGTATCTACTCAAAGTTGACGACTTAACTCAACTGTACACATTTGAGGTCCAAAAATTTGTCCTTGGTATAGACGCGACGCCAACAGCTTATCTAACTGCCCACCAATAATTGCATATTGCTCTCATGGGTACAGATTGTGAGTTCTTTCAATTATAAAACTGCAAATTGAACGCTATTTGACTTATTTGCGCTTATGCACAGCCGTTTTATAAGTTTTGGGCGTGTGGGAGGTACGGCTATGAGTGGGCGTGGCGGAAAACACGCGACGCCCATTAAAAATCGATTGACATAACTCAAAAATTGTGCAAATTAACGTAAAACCAGCGAGCCAACAATATGCAATGGTTTGGGATTAGGGCAGGGCAATAGGTAGGTAGTTAGTGGGTAGCTTCAGAGCGTAAATAACATGGCAACGGGCAAGGCAGAGCCTGGAACCAGAGTCGAAAAATATGAACAAGTTGGGCCAAAACGCACCGCAACACGCAACGAGCAACGATGACAAAGCATACAAGCTGGATGACAAAAGGGGTGCAGACCAAGTGAGGGTGTCAGGCGTATGGCAACATAACTATGCGCACATGGAGGAGCTACACATCGCCAATGTTTGGAGACCGCGCTCTCTTTGCCTGATGAAATACGCGCGACCGCACCAAACCGCAACGTCCCACCCAGACCCAGGCCAAAGCTGAGGCCCAAGCCGAGGCCGAACCATTCGATCCCCTGCCGAAATGGCTCTAAAAATTTATGCAGCACATATCGTGCTACGTGGCGTTGTCGTTGTCCCATGTTCATGTCGATGTTGTAGTATTTGTAGTTGTTGCCGTAGTTGCTGTAGTTGCATTGCCAATAACCGAAATATTGATTAGAGTTTATATGCCAGGGTATGCAAGGAATAGCAAGAATGTTGGGATCGCTGGAAGGCCAACACCCCCACCACCTCCATGTGCACGAGATGGCGCGACATTTTCTACTTAGACGAGCCGCTAATAATATCAGGCCACATCAAAAACCAGGGGGTTCACAAAGAGGTCGCAACATGTGCTGCAGCATGTGGTTAACAAATTTTCCAAAAAGTTGACAAAAAAAAAAAATGAAAATGAACGCTACAGTCGTGGCAAGAAACGTTGGGCCTGGCAAAATTATGAACATTTGCTATGCGTTTTTGGTTATGGCATTTAATTTGTTGCGGTTTTTGAAAATTTGTTTGCAATTGAAAATAAATTTGCACATAAGCACAAAAGTGTCATAAATGCACATATATAGCATGTATATAATGTAAAATACTGTATATACATATATATAAATCAGCATATGGCCAGAATCAAATGCCATTTGCCAATTTAAAATTTTATATTTAGCATGCGCCGCCAATAAATAAAAACCAAAAAAGCAAACGAACAACCAACCAACTAAACACACATAGATACACTCACACCCACACAGTCTCATTATTTATTTAAATATTTGGCTAACCATAAAAAATAATTATAAAATACCAAAAATTACCAATAGGCGGAGGCCAAGGGAGGTCCTGCATAATACCCAAGCGAGATATGCGCTACAAAATGGCCGCAGGCTTATATAGAGGTTGAAAATAGACAGCATTGCAAATCCTTTTAATAAATGAATGTAGACAAAGGTGGTTGGAGTTCCCGGTGACCTCCTCTCAACTGCAATCAAAAAACGGGGAGTGCTGCCAGAGCCAGATAATTGTAGCTTAGGTGCTGCAACATCAGAGGTTGGCCAAAAAAAATAAACTCATGTGTGGAATCAGTTGTTTGGCCGAGTAGGGAATAGACCAAAAGGGCATAATGGTTGTACTGATAGCTGTTGAAAATTTAATTAGAAATATGCACAAGTACTTAATATGTTAAATTATTTTTTCGAACTATTCGTTTCTATTTACACACGATTTTCTCAAACCAGACCAAATATAAGATTAAAGTGCAGCGGTAATATGAAAACGTTCAAAAAATAAATTTTTTTAAAGCAATTTTTTCTGTTTGGGTAACCAATGAATCACGAATATTCGAAGATAAAAAGCCATCCAAACAATTTTTCTCTAAATCTGCTTACAAACAGCCACTGTCTGGTGGAACATATTTTCCGAAATGAAAGATAAGCAAACCTGGAAATCCTATCGGAGTTTTCCATAGCGATATGCGAACTTTGAACTTTGAACACATTATTCAACAAAAGTTCAGGTTCGTTAAAATATATTCATTTATTCATTTATTTATTTTATTTGAGGGGTACAACTAAGTTCAGTTGACCTTATATTATAAAAAAAGTATAATTTATTTAGAAAAGAAAATAGAGCGAGGGTATAGATATGAACTAATCCGCGTCTCTAGCCCGATGGGTGAACTTTTTTATGATGTGCACCAACTCACATCAAGAACTCGCCAGACACTTGGATATACAATATAAAAGTTTAAACAAGGAAGCAAGATAAAAATTAAACATTATATTACAAAAAGAGCCATTGGATCATCGTTGACCAAGTGGGTGACTCATAATATAGGATTGGTCAAGGATGCTCGAAGTGGCAAGTCAAGGTGACTTAAGATAGAAGAAGTGATAGATTGAATAGACCGTTCGAAAGAGAGGAAATTGTAAAAGTTATTATAGTTAGAGCATAAGACACGGAAAGGATCGTGCAAAGCATAATTAGATCTACGAAATTGTAAGGCTAAGGGTCGAAAATAACGAGTTACTCTGGGTGGTATGACAAAAGTAACTTTGCTAAGAAGTACATTGGAATCGATAAGACCGAGTAACAGTTTATGCAAGAATAAAACGCCGTGGCATGTTTGCGATGATTTAAGGAAGGCTACTTTATAAGGCGAAGTCTATCAGAATATGGCGGCAGTCGGATATTTGGGTCCCAGTTTAAGCCACGAAGTGCAAAAAGGACAAATTGCTTTTGTACGGACTCAATCATGTCCTGATAAAGGTGGTATTGAGGGCTCCAAACGCAGAAACAATATTCCAAAATTGGACGGACGGACGAGAGAAATATAAAGAAGTTTGGTTGTGTAAGGGTCGTTAAACTCTTCAGACCAACGCTTAATAAAATCAAGAACACCTCTAGCTTTATTCACGATGTTGCAAATATGATTATTAAATTTAAGGTTATAATTAAACAAAGCACCAAGGTCAGACACACTCTCGATGCGTTCTAAGGTAGAAGATTCTAAATAGTATTATCTTCGCATTTTACATTTACATCATCAAGCAACTTTATCACCGAAAGGATGGATGTCAATTGGTACAAATACCAGGTCATGTTACAATAAAGTTTATAAGAAAGTAGGGGGCTCCGCCGGATGCTTGCTTCGGACGTATGATGGGCACAGTCGGGACATCCGATGTTCTTTCCATGATTTCCTGAAGCATGTTTAATGAGCCTACACATCCATTTCAATGACTGCAGTTTTCTTACAGACTGTTTTCGGTAGGGCTTCTTCATCTTTGCCAAAAACTATCGAAATTCAATTGTATGGAAGCCCATAAAACGAACCTTGTGGTCCTAGCTCTTTTGTCTTCGAACATCAGGCAATACGGACAAAAGAACGGGCAGACAGATTGAGTATTTTTGCCTTACTCATTTCGTTTAGGTGTTACACACAAAACTTAATATACCTTTGAATATAAAGTACAGGGTAAAAAAATAGAATTGGAGACTGCCTTCTGTACAGTCGCTAAGGATCTTTGTAACACCTATATAGAGTTGTTTTGCTCAACCATTACGCCATTAAACTTTTTTAAATTAAATGAAAGAATTGAAAAAAATTTCTACCCATGCCACACACGATGCGATTGGTTGTACGACTTGGCTGTTTAACGAGGAGGTTGTACAATCGATTGCATCGTGAGTGAGGTTGTTGTATTTATAACCAGTCGAATCGGGTATGGCTTGTGTTAGTAGGTTGGTCTGCAAGCTAAGCTCGAATTTTCGATAAAGTTCTGATAGTCGTTAAAAAAGACGCGTAAAGTATTCACTTTTATTTAAAATTTGAGTTAGAAGTTTTGAAAAGAAGATGTGGTACCAACATATTATACAACGTAAATGACGATTTAATTCGTAGGTAATAATAACAGGCATTCTCGTAACGTTTCCGAATATCTTTAATAAGTTTTTATTATATTAAATGAGCATGTTTTATATTTAACAATTTCAAATTTAAAAAAGTCTTCAACAACATGTTTGGCATTTGTTATTTACTATTGCATAGTTTATGTACGGACAAAATAAAAACGAAAAATAAACGAACTAAATAAAAACAAATAGAAAAGAATGAAAGAAATGAAAAAATGGCTATTTCCATAATAAAAAATGAAAAGCAGAACAACATTTTATATTTGCAATGACGTTTATTCTTCCTTCTTTATATTTGTTTTCCGGTGTGTGTGTATGTGGGATTTTTTATGTACATGAAAGCTAAAAATGCATAGCAAAATAAATAAAAAACTGAAGACTAGAAAAGAGAATACAGTCCGAATTATATTAAGAGAAAGAAGGTATTAAATTGTTGCATACGAGTATGGATTTGTATTTAAAGCAAGAAAACTGTATAAAATTATAATGAATTCATTTATTTGATATATCAATAAGAAAATTTTAATAAAAAAAACGCATTTGCTATTTTTTACTGCGTCGACAATTTCTTGATTGGGTCTGTAATTTCAAATCCGTGGCCTCTCTGAGTCTCGAGACCAAAACTCTACCAACTTATTGAGGGGACTCGGACTTTAAAAATGTATATTTTCTATAATTACGCTCCGATAATAATGACGTTTGGCATTATTCGAAAGATTTTTTATTCTCTTATTTTACCCATAAAAAATTTAAGCTTGAACATTGGGAAATAAGTCGGCGCGATGGGCGAAAAAAAAAAATACCCTGATCTGGATCTTTTATGCTAGTTTTAATATTCTCCAAGATCTAAGCATTTAGACGGACGGAGGCATGGACAGACGGTCAGATGGACGGACGGACATGTCTAGAGCAGTTTCTTTTGTAATCCTGACCATATTGAACGTAACTTTGTCTTCTGTATGTTAAATATATTCGCACAAGATTAAAGGTACGAAAAACCACTTAACTTCTAAAATTAATTAACTTTAGGATATAATGAATTTAAAAAAGATTTTGAAGACTTTAAAAATGTTTTTATTAAATAGCTGTCATTTTAATATAGACAAAAACTGTATAAGAAAGAAGTTCAAAATGGTTAAAATACCTAAAACTTTAGTTATAGTTGAAATCACTGTACCCATTTGTTAAGGAGAATACTAAATTAAAACGAAAAAATTGTATCTGTAACAGCTAGAGGGAAACAAGTAAGACCTAATAAGTTGTAAACAGGAATGGTCAGAAAGACACAAGCAAAGAGTCTCTTCCTACCTCACTACTTAAATGCAGAACTTAAAAACCCAATATTAAGATGTCTCTGAAGCTAATATTAATTTGAGCGCCCATCTGGAACTATTGGAGTGTTAAAATAGGTGTATATTAACTATTGTTCAATATAACTTGTTTAAAGATACATTTACACCTGTTTTTACACGGTAGATACGTTCCAGAAAAAAAGTGTAAAAAAAAGACATGAAGTACATGCTTAAGCTGCTATACAAATAAATTGAAAATTCCCTAACTAAATTTCTAGAAGGCCAATAAAAACATTTTTCTTTTTTTTGGTGTTAAATCAGTTAAACAGTGCACTGTGGGCCCAGATTGTCATATTGTGGCCAAAAATCTGGCATTTCCAAAATAATTTTTTTAGAGTGATGAAATTTTATACACATGTTCCTAAAGGATTGAACTTATTTTCTGGGAAGTTTGAGCCTCCTCAGATTTTTTTACGATATAGATAATCTAGACCAAAATTGGAAAAAATTAAAAAAAAACATAAAAAAATGTTTTTTGGAATTGGACCATTTCACACAGAGGTAGAAATGAGCTCCACATACATACATACATATAATAAATAGCCTGTACCCAAAATATTGAATGGTTTTGGAGTTATAGCCCCAAACAGTTTCAGTTTTCCAATTACAAAAAGACGACACCATTAATCAATCTGGTTTTTAAAAGTTATAAATTTTTTGGCACGCTCTTTTAATTTCCGAAAAAAAATTTCAAAAATCCATATTTGAATTTGTACGTTTTTTCGTCAAAATTGATCATTTTTACATTTTTTAATTTGCATCTTTATAAGTATGCCATACAATTTTCAAATTGTAAATTTTTTTTTACATTTTAGTACAAAATTTTTGAAAAAATGGTTATTAAAACATTATTAATAAACAATAAATTTCCTGGGTTCAATTTTTAAAATTCAACTTTTAGATACAAAATTCAATTTCCGAAAATCGTGAAGAATTACATTTTCTTGTAAAATATATAAAGAAATTTATAAAAATTTTTTCGATCAAATATCGAGTGGAAGTCGGAGGTACCCTTAAAGCAAATTAGCCAAATGATAAAAAAAACCAACTTTATAACTACTCAAATATATTTAAAATCAAAAAGTTTTTAAGCTCAACTTTATTTTTTTCTGAAGTAATATTTATAAATAATAAAATTAATGAAGATTTCGTAGCTACATGTATCATGGTAAATGCAGGCTGTTTTTTTCTGTAAATTATAGCGAAAACTTATAAAATACAAAATGTCAACTTTGATTGCCAATAACTTAAAAACCACTAATTATAATTTAATAATTTTTCTTGCACAGGATACCTTCATATGTGTTAAATTAAATTATCATTTTGTTCAAGTTTGAACTTTCTTCTGGGGGACTTTTGGCCAAAATCTGGCTACGCGGGCCCATTGTGCAGTGTAAGAATTGCCAAAAAATAATTAAAATAATAATAATTTTAATAAATTAAAAAACGACTAAATTAATTTATATTTATTTTTTGAACTTATTAATAAAAATTGAAATAAATCTGATTGTGGAAAGGTTCAAGTCACAAAAAAGTTTTTCAAATAACGCAACTACACATTTAATTGAAAGGCTGTGGAAATTAGAGAAGGTACAGCGCATACTATGATCAGGATATCCCGACTACAAAGAGCCCACTTTATTTTTTATAAACAACATTTTGAGAATAGTGCTAAAAAAAATGGAGACCTCGTTTTCGGAAAAGTTATTTCTGTCAAGGCATAGGGTTATTATCATCAATTCGTTATAGAAACACATCAATTATTTCTTTGACATAAATAAATAAAATCACTTGGGACAAGTAACTTAAGCATTTACCATTCACCTGACAAAGGGTCCGTTAAAGCTCTTCCATAAATCACTTCCAAGCTATTTTATAGGATTTTGGAGGTATGAATTTGCTTCAACTGTTCCATAATTAAACTTCATTAAAATTAGCATAGTCCCATTTTATTAAAAACAAAATAAGTTTTAATTATGATTTATTTATATTCCCTTATAGAAGAACTGTATAATTTAGGAATCATTTTTTAATTGCTGTGCCCCAGTTTTTCGCTTAGACAACTAACTGTTGATTAAAACCAAATCCTTTTAGATTTCGTTCAGATTTAAATTCGTTGAAAAAAAGCAAGAACATGAATAGATTAAAAAATAATAAAATTAGTTTTTAGTACTTTTACCCATTAAAAAAATGAATTGCGAAATCTTTATTGGGTTTATGTATAAAATTTTTTACAAAGACATGTCAAATCCATTTAATAGCATGTTTTTCTTACACCATTACGTTGCACTTGCTCTGTTTGAACTGACAACATTTTCACTGCGTGTTAATCACCCCCCACCTGACTACGCCCTTTAGTTAATGAAAATTGCTTTTGCATAAATAAAAAAAAAGGGGGAAAAAAACAAACTGACCCGTTGACGCCTACAAATATTCATGCTGCTTGCTTTGACACTTTGTAGCTGCTTTGGAGCTGGAGCTGGACATAAAAAAGATACGTCACTCGAAAGCGATTTGAATGCGTGCTCGTACACGCGGCGTATGCGCAACGTGGTTCTGACTGCGGACCACTCTCAGGACTTATAAACAATTTCAAAATGTTTGACTCCATCTGTATCTGTGAGTGTGAGTATCTGTGTGATGACAGTCCGTATGGCAGTCACTCTCCGCGCTGACGATGCGTTGTCCATTTTTTTATATGTTTTACCCCCCTGACAAGTTTTCAGTTTCTCATTTTTTTCTGTTGATTTTTTGTTTGTTTGCCTTGTTTCTTTTCCCTGCCTCTTGTTTTTGTTCATTTCTATATGTTTGCGCAACTTGTCTGCTTTTTTGTTTGTTTGTTTATTTGTTTGCTGACCATCATCGCAGCAACATCAACAACAAGAAAAACAACAAGAAATGGATTTACATGCGTTATGATGCTTTGTTTTTTTAATATTTATTTTTATGTACGCTTCAGTTATAAACTTTGTTTTTTATTTTGGTAGCTGATAAAAAATTTGTTAAATTCTTTTTTTTTTGGTTTCTAAATGAAAGTTTTATTTCTATAGATTGTTTTATTGAGTACAGTATGGCTCTGCAAGAAGCACAAAAAGTGAGCAATGGAATTCGCGTACATAAAGGACTTCATTTCGATACTCCCAAAAAAAAAAACTGTAGCTTTTGTAAATATAAAACTATTTTTATTTTGTAGGTTGTACCATCTCTGTCTATCATAACAAAATTGCAATAAAACTGGTCGTTTTCCAGTGACGTTGTACAGTCACTGTAAGCTATTTGGATTCGTCTTTATTCTATGCTTAATTAGAAATCTAGATATGTATTTGCACTGGAAAGATGAACAACAACCTCGGGAGGGGCATATTGAAACTGTTGTACATAATGAAATGGTACCCCACCCGAAACGTTCTTAATTCCGGACAAACTAGGACTACAGAAAAGCCGTACAAACAAACCTGGTGTGACATGTCAAGATAAGACAAAAAAAAAAAAATATCACACAGAGATCGCAAAGAAGTAGACAAAATCCGGCACCAAAAATATGATTTAAATACAAATTTTATATCGGCTCCCTTCCTTCTTCTATTTTATCCTAATCTATTTAATATAAAAAAGTAATGCTTCGAAATTGTCAATACGAAAATAAAAATTGCACTGCTACACAAAGAAACAAAGGATCAGACTATATTTTTTTTCGGAGCCGCTGAATCAAAATTCAAGGTCAAACAAATTTACATCTGGGACCATTAAGAAAAATAAGCATACTTAACTAGCATATAAAAAGTGGATTTGAGCTTATTTTACTTCTTCGGAAAGCTTAAAATTTGTTTTACCTCCGATTGAATTTGAAATCTCTTTAAAATGAAAGATTTCCAGCAAAAATGCTCATCGATACCCTGCCTTTTTGACAGTACTAAGCAAAACAAAAAAAGACCACAAAATTGGTAGAGTAGACTGGATCTACTGGATATAAGTCTGCTAACTGAAAAACAAATTCTGGTAAGCACTTATTAAATTTACTAGCCAGGTATTGACTTTCCGTATCGCACATAAGCTGTGTTTCGGTTTGAACCAAAACTTATTACCAAGTTCTTAGTTTAAATTGCTGCTCATAGCGGGTGTAGAGTTCATACCTGCAAAGAAAAAGAAAAAGATACTTAGTTAGGTATATGACTAGAAATTTAAAAAAAATAATAATTTTATTAATATAAGCTTGGAAAATATAATCCTTGGGATTTTTGCTTAAACATCTATAAACAAAATGGCGCGCATTAAAGTCGGGCGAGAACGACTTTGAGACGAAATAAAAAGATGCTGCAAAAAACTTGTAATTGATGAAATTGTTTACGATATCTTTATAAACAAACGAATTATGATCTGAAAACCTTTTCGACCGATTGGTCCCATGGGGGTAGTATTATATAGTAAAGCGATCTTGATAACACTTAGTACAGTGCTTGGAAACTTAAAAAACTTGCGAGTGTCATTTTTGGCTTAAATATTTTCATAAAAAATTGAAAAAATGTTTCACTGAAAACTTTTTTTGGCCGGTACATTCTATGAAGGTCGCCTGATTTTGATAAAACTTAATAGAATGCTTGGGAACTCTTTAAGATTTTATTATCTCTAAGTTCATACGGACGGACATAGCCAGACAGACGTATGTATATGCTTATGTCGACATCTTTAGTCAGCCTGCTTTGCTAAGGTAACGTTGGCCTATGTGTCTGATTTCTCCTTATAAATTACGTACTATCTTAATTAAGCATAAGACCCTATGATACAGGAAAATTTATTTATTTATTTAATATTGTAACTTAGAATTAATTCTATGGAACAAAAGTAGTTTAAAGCTAGAGCGATTTTGTTTTTTTAAGTATATACAATTTTTTTTTTTTTTTGCTATTCACGACTTCAAATATTTTTTAGGATATCTTCATTTTTAATTCTTCAATCTTAAGGCGTTTTTTCTCATGCGATTTTAATAAATTTTACCAAATGGCTTTAGGTTAGAACTAATTTATGTATGGATATTAATTGAGAGTATTAAAATTTTGTAGTAACTAAACGTGACAAAGTATTTTAAATGATAAGTCTAAGTGCCCCAAACTAAGTTGAGGTATTAAAACCCTGTATAATTGTACTTAAAATGTCGTTTCAAATGCTCAAAATGAATTAATGAATGTAATTCGCAAAGCCTAATAAATTACAATGAATGTGTGTGGGTGGTATGGTATGAGTGTGACCATATTCAAAATTCTCCACGAGTTGAGTTTAGTGTGAATGCAGATGTACTGCGCAGTAAGACGATATTTATTTGGCTGTGCAAAACGAGTGCTAAACTGCACCATAGAGGTAGTGTGGCCAGACTTCATTGTGGCGTTTCAATATTAACAACATGCTTACGATTTATAGACGTCCACTGGGTAATGGTCACACTCAGTGAACAAAGTACATGAAACGTTCCCTTTTTGTCATTTCACACACTCAGAAATGCTTTCCTATTTATTTATTGCGTTTTGATTAAAACATTTATTTACTCAAAAAAATTGCATTAATTTTTTGTGGTTTAAGATTTTTGTTTATTCATATATTGCCTCGTTTTAATTATTTCAAAATAAAAACTTATACAGTAAAAATATAGCTCCTGTGCTGTGTTTTTTTTTGTTATAAGAGGACAAGATCTTGTTTATACTTATACAATAAATGTAAAAATGTAAAATGTAAAAAGTCACAAACCCTTATCATTTGTTGTTGATTAGCAAAAAAGAAAAATTTATGTTGAATGAAGTACATACGATATGTAATATCACGGAAATCACTTTCACATTTCTCCACGATAGGTTTTTTAGGGGAAGGAAATTTATTCACATGGATAAACCAATTTCATCTGCTTACGGATAATGCGTATCTTTTGTTAAAGTTTGGTTTTATACGGACAGACGGAGAGAAATGGCTCAGTCGCTTTCAGAGGTAACGCCACTGCACAAAAATAAATATCCTTAGCCCAGTATAGATATACAGGCTTTAACAAGAATAGAAGTAAGAATTAAGGCTTTTTTAGGTTTCATTGTTTCTTTTTTTCAACTTCAGTTAATAACCAAAATGCAAAATTTAGTTTAGTGAATTTTATTATTATAAATTATTATACTCGTCTGCGTTTTATATGGGGATTAGAACTACAGCACAAATAGAAGAAATTGTAAAAAACAAATGTTCTAGCGTAACTTAAAACTAGATTTGTTCATCATTAAAATAAAAGTCCTTGTGAAATTAATGAACAAAATCGCAGCAAAAAAATTTTCTTTAAAAACTGATCCAAGCAAGCGTAGTGCAATTTTATTATTATAGGTTCTTTGGTGTAAGTACAATACATACGCGGAATAAATAAAGTAAAGACGCCGCTCTTAGTAAGAGCATAGGGCGGAGAATTGCAATTACAATAGCCAAGAGAGTATTCTATTAGCGATTGCTTTCAGAGAAATAATTAAGCAGTATTAGTATGTAAGCAAAATCTTCTTAGTGACCATTTTTATTCACCTTTGGAACTTGGACAAACAAAATAGTGTAGCATACTTTTCGGCTGACTGCATAAGTCGCATTTACATATTACACATACGCAGTGGTGCCCAAAAAGGCAGCTTATTGTTGTATTTTATAAGCTCTACTCTGCATTAATATTTTGATATGCAAATATGCAACAATACAAACACATGTACAGACATATTTACACACAAACGGACACACAAATATGTACACTCGTTAAAAAAGGATGGCGAAAAAAGGCAAAAAAAAAAAAAAAAAAAATAGAAGAGGAAACCCAACTACAGTGACTATGAAATATTGCCAATCAGAAATGAAACCGAAAATAAATCGATTGTTTCAACAAACGCACAGCAAAAATACGAGGCAGCGACAAAGTGAGAGAGAGAGATCCCCATTACCCCACAGTCAAAAAAAGGCTACAACATCAACAAATGTGGAGTGAAAGAGCAAGCAGCTGTTTGAATGAGGTGCTCTGCACTGGTCTCCGGGTTCGGGTCTGGGGTCTGGACTGGCCAGGCGCGCCAATTTTTGCGTTACGCGAAAAAAAAATAGTCGAGCAAGGCATTTGCCTGTATGGGAGTTCTGGGGGGAAATGGACAATGGCTGAACAGAGAGAGGCCATGGGGAGGACGACTGTGTGTGTTGTATAGAGCTGGCTGTGCGGTCTGCGCTGAGTGATTGCTGTTGTATATGCATGTGTGGGTGCAAATTGAAACAGAGTGGAGAGCTGCCACATAGCAGCAGGAAGGAAGGGATGGTGGTGTTAGTAGTGATGGTGACGGCATATAAAGCCCCAGCCGGCCGGCCTTGTTGTTGTGTCGCTCTGCTGCTGGCGCTGCTCGCGGACACAACAAGCGCGTTGAGTGTGTGTGCCACAAGGGGCAGAGACGTGGTCTATATGAAATGGAGGCAGGGTACAAGCTGACGCCGCGCTCCACATACAGATACACATATTGCATTTGCATGTGTGAGGTATAATTGGACAGCATGTGTATGTGAACATGTAGCAAAGTGTGCTCCTCTTTGCATGCCTGGGCAGAGCACTCTGTTCCAGAGTTCAGGTCGATGCATTTGTCTGTATGTCTGTATCTGTGTATCTGTGTGTTCGTGTAAGAGTGGCTGCCCCGCATTGAATGGCAGATACAATTCTTATTTTTCGTGTGTGCCTTTTGCATATCGATGCTGTGAGTACCTGATATCTTCTGCTGCTCTCCACCACTCTCTAGCGCTGTCATGGCCATTCCTTGTTCAGTGGTTTGGCTAAGTAAGCCCAGCAAAGGTGTTAAAAGAAATATTATGGACTGGACTACTTTAAGAGCTCCACACAGAACTGGGACACGCAGGGATTAGGTCTGGCAAAACAAAAAAAAACGATAAAATTTTGCTTTAACTTTGCTGAAAATGGAGAGCAATCATCAAGGCACGAAAGTATTAATATATGGTATAAGTGGTACGGTGGGACAGAAAACATTACTTAGTGCAACACCTAGAAGAAAACAAGTTAGAACAAAATTGATCAGGACACAAAAAGAAATCGATTTTTAGTTTCTCGCAGATCAATATTGGTTTAAGCATGAACGTACACTACCATTCAGTTTTTTTTGGTATTGGCCACCCTTTGCATCAAACTAAATTTTTTTTTTTTAAATTTAGGACCTTTTACGTAGAATTTCCTATAGCAATACATATACAATACCAAAAAATTTAAATTAGCCCTTTTTGCCTAGAAGTTCCACCACAAGCACCAAAATCGCATGAAAAATTTGAAACTTGACTTTAAGTATTAAATAATGGTTTCCAACGCAGTGTGCACAGTGGTCAGAACTCTCGATTTGTTTTGTTTTTTGTTCAAAAAATTAAGCTAGGAGGTTAAAATTTTACACATTTTTTATATAACTCCCAAAAACTAATGACGGAATGGTCCACGCCTTTGTCAATTCTAATATAATTTTAAAAAAAGTTTTGAAAAAAATGTTCTTTTAAATTTATTATATTTCAACAAATTGCGTATACTAAACATCTAATTCAAAGGAAAATAAGTTCGATATTTATGAAGGCTGGATTGTCCAAAAGATATAAGTATGACTTTTCTTGGGAAATTTTCCTTCTTACTGCCTTTAATTTTATTACTACACATACCGAAAAGAAGCAGATCTGAAGAGTCTAGGGCTCAATGAAAGACACCAGATATATTGGTAAGACGTGTATATCTTGGCTTGTCGAACTGTTGAAGCTCAGCATACTAACGGGGTGGATCATAATCAGCTGATATTTTGTGTTTAGCGCAGTCACACCAACCTACCGGTAAGAGGCCACCAGCTAGACACCAGAGTCACAGTGTCAACTTTATATAAAAAAATGATTATCGATATTTTTTTGACATCCAATATTAATCAGATATTCTGACTAAGGAAATAAAAATACTGAATGTGCTTTAAAGGAACCGTACAACAGCATACGGATACCTTATTTCAATCCAACAGCTTCCAGCACAATTGCAACCCTGAAGCAGTCCATCGTAAAAATTTATTTACGAGCATTACCAGCTTATCATGAGAGATTATATTCGATGGTTATTTCAATTTGTAAAGTAATACCTAATTAAACCTATTGTTCATTCATTTGAGACGTGACATCTTTTTCAACCTTAACCCAATCCAACAGCGTTCTGTTAATGTACAAGTGCATCTCCATTCATCGAATTTCAACTCCGACGCAATTCATTGATGCATCAGAAATATCTTTAGAAGCGTTGTCACTTCATTGTTATGAATCATGTTTTGCGGGTATTTAAAGTCGTAAACCTGCATCCACTCAATTTCAGATTAATTGGTTCTTAGCCAAAGAGAGCAGTTCTTTAACAACTTCTCATGATTAACTGTTGCCATTTAGTCCTATAATGTCTCTCATGTATTTCATTTCATTTCTCTTTCACAACACAATTCGCGTTTTCTGTTTCGCGATACTAACCCCCAAAATGCCATCAGTGTGTGGGGGTGCCTCTAACTTTATTCCCCCTTTTTCGCGTGGGTTTGTTTTTATTGTCGGGGGCTCTCAATAGCAAATTGTATTTAAAATTTATATAAAATGTGTGCGGCGCATTTTGTTGTGACAATGTCTATGGAGTTAACGAGTGACCAGCTTAGCTACATATGTATGTATGATGTACATATATATGGGTAGTGTCTGTCTGCCCAGCCCCAAGACCAAGCCCAATAGGGGCAAGTGGGGGAAGGTGGCTGGCAGTGCAATTCAGCCACCACTAACAGTTATTTTTGCTGTACAATCAACGGGGAAACGTAAAAATTCTCGCGATTTATGCATGCAGGAGATATGGGAGAGTACTATAAGTGTCCGTGTATATGTTATGTTGGCCATGTGTGCAAATAGCAAACATGGTGGCTTGTGAGGGTCCCCCAGAACAGATCACCCACTGACTATGTTTGTTTTTGTATATATTTCCACCAAACTCCGCGCTTGTTTATTTTATTGGCACGTAAATTTATGTAGAGTTCGTTGTTGTTTTGTATTCACTTTTTATTCGTTTGGAATTTTTCACCAGTATTTATTTCGCGTTGTTGTTGTTGATGTGAAACAGGCGCAGGTTTTCCATTTTTTCCCGATTCCATATATGTATACAATTAAATTTTGTGTATTTTATAAATAATTTTTGAACGTGCAAAAAGAGACACACCCAAAAATATTGACAGTCAGATATATAAAGGAATTGTAAATTTGAGTAAGGGAGTTAATTGGTGGTTGATATGAATAAAGTCTGGATTAAATAAATTGGCAATAAAAGAAATATATGAAAAAATATGAATTTTTTGATATTAATATGTGAAAGTTGTTAAACTTAAATTCTAAAACAAGATTTTAATGCACAAAATTGGCTCATCTATGTTCTATCACTATGAAATATAATCCATCGCTATAATAGTATCGCTTTATATTGTAACGACCTCCGGTTTTATCCGGAACAACGGCTGGGATAGCTCAGCTATGCCCAGGGTAAATGTCACAACGAATTTATATTCGCTGAGACTCTGTAATAAAATTGAGTAATGCCAGTCTTGTTTATAGTTTTGTGTTTTGGTCTTTATTATTCGCCTTTTCTCGACTTATCATTTATAACATATTTTGTCAGACTTATAGGGTCACAGTTTTGCCCACTAAACAATTAGATTTTTAATACTCTCTCTAATACACTTTCACCCAAGGCCTTCACTGGCCAGATTATCGCACTGTCTGGGTATCCGCTAACATTGGGTCTACGATTATCGGCCTCCAGCTACTGTGCCTGGGCCAACCCGAGCGCATCAATGCCAATCTCTTGGATTTGGCCATTGCCTGCCTCGACGGTACCGCTCACGAGTAGTCCGGGCACCACAACGTTGCCCAACGCCGCGTACCATTTGACTAGGCGTATCCTCTGCCGCCTAATGAGTATCCTTCCTGGTGCTAAACTACGCGGATCTCGTCCCTCATCGTCGTCTTTATTGCGGCACCATTTACCGCGGCTTTTAGTCCGACTGACTTAACTCTCACAAGTGGTACTCAACTCACTGACCGACTTAGTTGAGTCCGAGTTGGACTGAACTCTGCACTCTCGATCCCTAAATTCCCGAACAAACTTATACTAGTGAAACGTAAACGGCACTGTGTTCATCTAGATATCTATCCTGATAGATAGAACAGAGTTCGCGGTATCCTACAATCTCCCAATCACCTACTCTACGCTCTTACGTATACGCAAATACAAATGCATAAGCAGCGCGCCAACTCTGAGGCCGTCATACGTAAGTCCGTGTTGCTGAGAGTGAAAACGCGAGCTTTCTTCGCTACTCTCACTCAGCAACTACCCTGTAGAGATTTTAGGGAAACGCGTTGTGAGGTGGTAATTCGCCTCCTCACAATATATTAATAAAAAGATTTAAAATCTCTAAACATTGATCGAAATTTTAAATAACTGCACCCAACGATTTTTAAAAAGTATTGATGCAGACCAAGTCATGGGTATAAACGAATTTTCTTAAAAATATGAATTTTTAAACTAAAGTAAAAAACTAAATTTTTCACTTTCTATGTTCCTATTTAAATATTACTAAACAACTGAGTAATTTTAAAAATTTTGTTTAAACTTAGGTATCAATAAAGCTTACAAAAACAAAGATTTCTTAAATATTTTTTTCTTTCTTTCTTTAATTTTCTTAAAAATATTGAATATTTTTTTTATTTCAATTGTTTAAGAAAGTTCTCAAATTTAAAAAAAAAAAAGATTTGTTTTAACAACAAAAAAAAAAATAATAATAATAATAAGAAGTTAATAATAGACTATTCCGAAATTCTATTAAACAGTCATTTCGATAAATTCTAAGCAATTTCCGGAGCATCCGTAACTAACATGTTCATATCTTTAAAGCTTAAACATACACGAATTAATTTCATTTGCAAAAAATCAAAAATCTCTTCGAATGTTGGTGCTTGGACAGTTTAGGGAAAATCATTTTCACAAAAATCTAACGAAAATTATCATAGAACTATAACCAAACCGATTATTTATATTTGAAATTTCAAACATAATATAATCAGAATATGCGATATCATGTAATGATATTTAATCTAGTCTAACGCTGCTTTTAAATAAAAATTCAGCTTCATACTAAAGTTCACTTATATCGTAATGTCATAATTTTGGAATATATTCTACTACATTAATAACTAGGCCATCTACAATAATATTAATATTATAATCAAGGCATTATCAAAGAAGTGGGTATGCCGCGAAGCCACAAAAATAAAAAGTTTTCTTATTATATATTAGTAGGATTTTTTTTTTACTCGTTATAAGATTATTTGATTTCCTTCTTCCGGAGAGTTTTGGAACTTGATAAGATCTCACAAATTTCAAGTGAAGAATTTTAAATAAATAGAATAAGATTAAAAATACAAAACAAAGATTGGAAAACAAATCGTCACATAAAACTGAAATGGAAAAGTACAGAAAATTACGCTACCGATCAAAATGAAAACGAAAGCGGAGATCTTACACTGCAAATAAAACCAAGCCACAAAAATTCATATTAGAGTAGCTGGCGGAGCCCTTAGTTTTTTCTTCTTTTCTCCGCTTTTCACAACAAATTTATACTTTTTTTCAAATTAAGGTACCCTTATATTAAAGCTAGCGATTTTATATACTGCATCTATTCTTCTATTTACGATGTGCAAATTTTGATTTGCAGTAAAAGCAGCAGCAGTCTCATAAACAATAAAAGATTTACACACAGTTACAATTTTACAAAAAAAAAAAATAAAAAATATATATAAGTATATATTCCTCTTTTAATAGAAAAAGGTACAAAACAAGACTTGAACTTTAGTTGCAGCCCTCAGCATGCTAACAAATATTTGCCATACTCATTGGGTATATAAATCTTGTATGCCATTTGCTTATGCCTCATCCATTGTTTGCTCTACACTTCAACGCACTTTCGCCATTGATCCGGCGCCATGCAACCGAGCATCCTAACCTCACCCAATCCAACCCAGACTATGCAGTCAGAGACCCCTCGCACAACACAGGCGGCTATCACATCAGTAGTATTTTTTTTTTTTTGGTTCCTGAAAAAGTGAGTGCAGGTTTTCATACTTTTCATTGAATTCCTAACACCGCGCTCCCGTGCTCAAAAGGAGAAAACACCAGCTGACCAGACCCACAAGTCCGTAGGTTGCATTATGCTGGGACATACGTTTTGAAATTTCATTCGTACGTAGATTCTTTTTACTATGCCATTACTCATATAAGAGTTTGTGTGTGTGGCACGTATGTTGTCAGGTTGCCACGTGCAGAGCGGCGCTAAGCTTTGACTTGGGATTTGCATTTTTTACGCGCCAGGGTAGTCCCTTCGCCTGGTTCGGGGGGTTTCAGGGTGTTCTACTTTTGCTGATGTGATTCTTTTTTTTTTTTTTTGCGCTTTTGTTATTCTTTAGCCGTTTTGCTGTTGACGTTTTTGCTATGGGTTTTCCTGCTTTCTTTTTGCTGGTTTTTTATTTTTTTGCAGCCCATAATTCGCAGCTCTGTTACTCTTACTCTTGCCGTGTCCTGTTTTGGGATAAAAATCCATTTCATCAGCAGGGTTTCCGCTGTCGTTGCTGCCATCACCATTGCCCGCTTGTCTGCTCCTTCCTGGCTCTTTGTCTGATCGCGTTGAAATTGTAATGAGATTTCTATGCACAGGGTTGTTGGTGGGCTGCAATTTTACGGTTATATGCTCGGACCGTGCTGTCTATTTAATTTATGAAATTTATCTGTTGTTCATATCAAATCGTGATGGGCAACATAAGGGGAAGGTGTTGTTATACTCTATATTAGGTCAAGGGTTTTGTGGTTTTGGGCAGACCATGAGTTTACCAAAAATTTATTAGAATCCACCCAAGTAAATGGCGAACTACGTCCCAGATCTGGTACACTATAGGTGCTAGAGTCACAAAATCTTATCAAATGTTGGGCAGCTCAAGTAGGATGAATCTTCTGGCAATGTGCTATTACTCATATAAGGCGGAACGAGACTTATGTGAGCCATCTTCCTACAAAACTTGTCGTACATGTTCCTTTTTTTTTGAATGCAGTGTATCCCATATTCGCGCACGGTGTTGACTTTTTTCCATTTTTTTCAGCCGCCATTTGCGGTGGCCAAAGTGGAAATGCATTATACTCTTGTTTACTGCCGGATTTTTCGGTGAATAGATTAGATAGACTGTTTGTCTGTAGCTCGTCCGTGTTCATAAACGGGACTAAGTTGGCATGCGTGACTGGAGGATTGGATTCTTGGGTTATTTGGCTAAAATGAGGTACTTGCTTTGATGCAGGTTAAGTGACAAGGGGTGGCTCAGCTATGTAGTTGCCATGCTACCCAACAGTGTGAATCCACTTAGTGCTGTCAGTTTGCATAGCCATCATCCACTCATGCAGTTAAAAGATGTTACAAGCACCTACAACGTTCTAGCCAGCTATCCAGCTAACATTACTCCAAAGTGCCACTAAACTGCCGTCAAATTCATTGGCCAGCAAGCAGCTGAAGGTATAGCGGCAGGAGCAGCAGTAGAAACAGCCGCAGCCGCAGCTTTCGCCGCAGCAGCATCAACGATGACAATCAAAAGACGCAGATCCGACGCTGCTTCGCATTCTGTGGTGGCCAAGTGCCCGCTTTAACCCGTCACTGGCTACCACATGCCAACTGCAGTCGTTGGAACACACAAAAAAAACAACAAGGAAGCTCCGACGTTGAAAAAATGGCCCCAAAACTGACTGGAGTTGTTAGGAGTTTTGGGGGTCAGCTCAAGTAGCTTGTGTGCCATTTTTTTCTTGTTCTTTTTCCGCTCCCGTATACTTCTGTTCTGGTCTTTTGGGAACTTTGCTCTATTTCCGCCGCCATTGCTGTCTGACATTTTGGCGGCCAAATCGCGTGGGTTGGCGATTGTTTGGCTGTCAGCTGCTTTATGGCAGCCAAATCGTCCTGCATGCCTCGTACTATGACGCGCGTTCATCGTCCTGGCCATGGTGCCTGCATTTCACATGCAAAGCGAAAATGTTGTCGCTGTTTAATGTCAAACGTTGACTTTTTTCTTGCCATACATGGATGATGACCCTATGGCTATTGTTGCGTTAAGCTGAGTGCCCTTTGACCGGCTGCAGCATAGAGTCTTCTATAGAATCGTCCCTTTTGGGGTTTGCCGGATAGTTGCAGACGTTTTCATGCCCATTGCGTTTGTCGCGTATTTTGTCTGTTTGCATTTTTTTTTTTTTTTTTTTTTATACTTGGCGATTCCTTGTGCTGGTGTTTGCACTATCTTGATGGATAGTTGTTGGCTTAGCAAGGAGGTTTTGGTTGGGGTTAATGGCATTGGATTTGCAGTAAAGTGGAAAATCATAAAATTAAAGGAGTTTTGGTATTTGTTGTAACTGGATTTGGGCTAAAACAATTACAAATTTGAAAGTTGGTGGTAAAAACTCTTTGAAGGAAATTAAAATTCTTGTCCATCAGGTTCAACAATGTTGAAAAAACGTGCCCATTACTACTCCAGACACGTCAAAATTATTTTCCTACAAGGTAATGCTCGCCCACAAGATACGCCACCGGTCAAAATCTCTTTGGAAACACTTAAAGGAGAAGTTGTAAAATTGGATCGTTTCGTGGATAGCTTCAAAAGATAAAGAGTTCTTTTGGCGTGGTATTTGAAAGCTACCAGAAAGATGGGAAAGTGGCTAGTAATGGATAAAACTCACAATAAATTCCTTAATTTTGATGAAAAATTATTTGCACACCTTGTATTTCCTGGTATTTTTACAGCAGATAAAGGTAAATAAAACCATGAGCAAATGTCGAATAAATAAGAATTGGGAAATCGCGAACTTTTTATTAATTCATTTCGTTAGAAAGAGAAGAAGAATTCCTAAATGCAATTCAATTCAAAGGCAAGGCTTTTAGCGCTTTTCCGAATAGAAAGGGATTTTTGTTTCGTATTTTTATGAACTAAAAGCGAGCCTTAAATTTTAAGGCCTTTTAAGGTACGTCTTATGAACTGTTTCAACACTATTCGTGAGATGTTTCATGGCAAGTTTCTATTTGTCTCTTTATCAGAGATTGCTTTTAAAATAAAATTCCCCAATATCACTGAAGGTTAGCCGAAAGCTCAAAATTGATAGAACAAAATACTCTAAATTTTTTAAAAAATACTAAAATGTTTAGGATTGGTTCTTATAATTTTCCTTATCTTTTATTAAAAGGGCATTTGGTTTATGAGCGTATTTAGCTCTAGACTTGCATGAAATTTAAGTGATATGTCCAAATAGACGAAAATTTACCTTAAACCCAATGGAGTCCAAATAAAAAAGGAAAAACTTCCATGAACCAACTTTAACAAAAACAAAAAAATTAGGAAAAAATTGATTCAGCCGTTTCGTAGCAGTTTACTGACACAAGAATTTTATACAAGATATTTTATATCTTCTTATAAAGTGTTATATATTAAATAAGAATATTAAGCCTGTTCTGAACTTCGATTCCAATTTATCGATTTATCAATGCAGAGCTCAACGTTACACTTGCTTATAGTGAGAAATACTACGCAGCCGGAGCGGAAATCCAGAACAATATGTATATTTGAGTAAATCTCTTAGTCAACAATTTAAATATTATATTTCAAATTATGCTGTAGATTTTTCTGCCACATGAAAAGATTTCTTTTGTTTAAAAGATAAATTAAAGGCGATGTCTAACGCATAGAATATTATCTATAGGCTTGCCTATATCTTTATAGAGTTTTTAGTCGTATTATCGGATAGATATTATTGGGGTTTTAAAATACTTAGTTTTGTATTTTTTGTTATATTGACAGTATTTTTTCATCATTTGATTGCCTCGACACACAAATTTGGCTTATCAAAAGGGCATTTGGCTTATAGACCCCCATTGTTATGTCAGACAGTTTTCGAACAAACCCCCCCCCTGGCCGGGGTACGGGCTTAGCGAACACTGCCGCAAGCAAAAACAAAAAAAAAGAGAAGAGAAGAGAGGAGCAGAAAGTAAAAATCCGTACAAATGACAAGCTCAAATGGCTAAAATGTTTTTGTTTGCAATCATATTATATTTATGCAGATTTTGCTCTTTCTCTCTCTGCTGCGTACACTGTGCAAAACTTCTCATACTCTCTAAGCTCTTGTTACCCCTTGTATATATGCTACATATTTTTTATTTTTTCGCAACTGCACAAACAAAGAGTGCGAATGTATGCGTGAAAGGTTTTTTTGGAGTGGTTGACACGAGTGTGTGTGTGTGTTTTAGTGTGTGTGCGTGTGCTTATCTGTGTTTGTTTATATAAAAGCTACTATAGATAGACTGACAGAGAGCGAGTTTTAAGCCTTAGCTCATCATTGCCAACGCATTTGATGACGTAGTAGTTTGGGTTAATCAGGACTCGAGGTTTTTAATTTTATTTATCATGCTGCGTTTTTATTTTTTGGTATGATTTCAATTCACTTTGCATTATTTTGACGAAAATGTCGTTGTCTGTTTGTGATTTCATTTGGTTTATTTACTTTGAGCCCGCACCTCCGGAAATTTATTTTTTTCGGAGTTGTTTGCGTTTTTGTTTTTCATTTGCTGTTTGCATATATTGTGCTACGGGACAGTTTTTGTTTTCTCGTAAATGTTTAAATATGTATATAGGTGTATATATCAACGCCATGTTGACCCAGCAGCCTCCAACCCTAGCTACAGCCTAGCAACGTTGGCCAGCGCACAAAAGCTTCAACTTTATTATTACATTTTTTTTGCCTGTCAGAGAGGTTTTAAGCGCACATGTGTGTGTATGTGTGTTACGCCCTTTTTTCGGACAGTGCATTTTTAATATAATTTTTACAGCCCCTCCCAACGACACAGCGCACAACCCACCGCAATTTTTTCCAGATTTTTTAATGTTTTTTATTTTTTTTGGCTGGTTTTTATTTCCAGCAGCCCCCTCTCTCTGCCGCTCCCCTTGAACACCATCCATATGCAACTTTGTTTGCAGTGGGCGTGTATTTTTTTATATATGGAATATATGGTAAACGGGCCGTTGTCAAGGGTTGGTTCTTCACGCTGCCGCCCATTGGCAACTGTCCGGTTTGCAGGTGGCCCACCGCATCACCAGCTGCATATGTGAAATGTCCGCTTCGCGTTTTGTTTTTTTTTTTTTTCGTAATATTTTTTATATTTTACTGGCATGGGGCAGTAAATTTTGGAGCGTAATAAGCAGGCGGCGTTGTCAGGCGGTAATGGCGACACATGCGTACATTTGGTGGGTTGGTTGAATTCGTTGCTTTCGGTTGAGCTTCCCCCGAACCAGCAACAAATTATGAAAAATATTTCTGCTATATAAGCGAAAAGTATTTTTAATGAATTTTTATTTTTCGGTTTACTGGGCGGAGCATTGTGTTTTTTTAGTGTTTTTAATTAATTAAAAATATATAATAATAAATTGCATAATTTTTTTAATTGAAATGGGTCTGGGAATGTGGCAGGTAGAAATAAAAGCTAACAGTTTGGGCAGTTGAATTAATTGAATGTTAAAAAGATTTTTGTTAAGCCTATAAGGAAGACTATGGGTATTAAAAAGTATGAAATATATAACTATTCAAATTTTTTACTAATACGTGTTTATTATTTGAAAAAAAAATGCATTTTCGAAGCCGATATCTTATAATAAAATTTAAGGCATTCGGGTAATGACAAATAGATTTGCAAAATGCCATCTCATCAAGCGACAATGTTCCGGTTCACGCTGCCCTGATGGTTCAGTCAAGGATATAGTATTAGAACGCTAGTCACCCACCTTCGTCAACTGACATCAAATATGCAAAAAACATGTGGGAATTTTTAAAAAAAAAAGAATAACATCTCGGTGATAGCAACTAGTAACTTTTTAGACCACTGATAAATGAGTTCATTATGGTTAAAGACTGGCAAGAAAGCAATAACTGCAGAAGGGGTTTGCTCAATGGACCTTTAGACAGTCAAGCTATGGATAGGGTCCAGTCCGGCCTGTGCACTGTTAACAATCTCCATAAAACGAAATTTTAAAGTATTTTATGAGGTGATGCAAGTGACCACAAGTGACTTTAGATAAAGGCAAAAGCTGGTCGTAAGTCAAATAAAAATCCCCGCAATTAAATTAATATAAATAAGCTTTTATTCTAAATTTATTTATTAATCATCTTGTTTATATGTAGTACTTAAATTGTTTTATTGTAAAAGGTTTAGTCAACGGAAAAAAATCCTAGGTTGTTGAGTTTGAGAGCAACTGAAGGGGACAAGTTAGAGTGAACCTATACCATAAATTAGGATAATAGTGTAGTAAAATCCCGATAAATCACGACATCATCTCTGTCATTTTAAATAAACAAGGTGAGAAAGATGGTTCGCTATCGAGGAACATAGGAGGCAACATAGCAAAAAACAAAAAAGGGAGGAAAAAACAAGCTTTAGGAAAAATTTAAATTATGGAAATGTTTTGCATGTAAACAAAACGTAACAAACTCATATGCGTTCATCCATCCCATAAAACACTGTTCTTAGGAAGCAGGCCTGCCGAGAGAGGGGCAGGAACACGGGGATTCCCACTAATGCCCGAGAACTTCGGAGCCTAAGAAGCTCCTAGATTGAAAAAAAACACATTTACTTTTCTTCAAGTTTTTCACATAACTTTTAAACAATGTATTATTTTCCACTTTCTGAAATTTTATAACTATATTTCAATTTTTAGCACAAAATTCAAAATAGATGTTGTTCCATCCATCGTCATCGGTGAACGGGCGGCCCTGTCAGGAACTCAACAATTTCAATATCATATCATACTATACTATACTGTAGAAACATATCCAGATTTGAAATTTAAGCACGGACAAATCAGTCAATAACAACAAAGAATAGAAACTACAATGGTTTTTTATGAGCGTTTTTCCGAAAATTCTATGCTTCAATTTTTCTTCTATTTAAAGAGTAGAAAAAAAAGAACCGAACAGATGATAGATTAAAAATTAAACAACAAAATTTATATTTTATACGAAAATAAAATTCACAAGGTTTATTGTTATTAATAAATTTTATCCTTGACAGCCGTATTTATTAGTTATAAAAGTTTATTTACACTATACAAACAATTTAACTACAATATTGACTTATTGACGATTGAAACTACACTAAATTAATAACAATCTTTTAAAGTTCGTCAATAAATGGAACATTCGTAAGCCCAGAACTTCATAATCTTTAAATTTAAAGCACGTAATTTCTAAATTTTTTCTAACTTTAGCATTATGCAATACAATGTAACAACTTAATAGCTAACTACTTTTTAGGTAAACCCCATTAGCCCATATTGTTTAAACAAATCTTTCACTGGGTGTTACTAACGTCTTATAAACACACACACGACCCTAAACACTTAAAATATTATTAACTAAACTATAAATCACAATAAAGCTTAGCCACACTTTGCTAAAAGGTAATTATCTAATGACACCCAACCATAAGACTAGCCAGAGTTACAATACAGCCCCTGCTCAACTTTTTGAACTTGGACGCGTTACAAAATAGGGCTGCTCGGCGGTGGGGCACATAAAGTTCTCAAACGGATTGTGTATTTGCACGGGCTTTAGCTCATCGGGTAATAACATGCTGTTCCACAGCATATTGGCCAAAATGGCATGACCCAGTTGACTAAAATGAAAACAATCGTGTGCAAAATAGCGCCAATCCGTGCGTCCATCGGGCAACGTGACGGCGGTTACATTCATAATCATGGGGTGCGCTATGATGGCAAAATCCTCGCGTTGAAATTCCGGCAGCCTGGCTATATCAAAATCCAGCTGCTGATGGCGGTGCAGCAGCTTTAGGCGTTGTTTACGCTGGGCAGCACTCAAACTATCGCTGACCAGGCAATGACAGGCCATATGATGCACCATAAAGCACTGCAGTGGCAGTTGGGACATGCTGCCCAGCGTGTTCATCAAATTAGGCACCACAATCATGTTGATTAGCAGCCTTGGCACATTGTCGCGCAGCAAAGCAAAAGTCTGACGCAGATCTCGTTCGTAGCGCTCTAGAAAGGCTTTGGGATTATCCCAATGACACATATCCGTGCATATATCATTGTTGCTCACATATATGGTTAGCAGTTTCCAGTGACGTTTCATATCCACGCGAGGATCACGTCGCAACAAATCGATGAGCACGCGTGCCTGAAAAGGCAGATCACGTGCCATGAGCATGGGTTCGGCTATGTTCAGACGTGCTTTGGCATGATTAACCACCAGGCTATTGCCCACGGAGAAGCCATATAGCTGCGGATTAAAGACTTTTAGTATGTTGGGCAGTGTTAGATACTGCCGCCAGTTGTCTAAACCACCGCCGGAGAAGCTCATGCCGCGAAATTCGTTGACCATATCAAAGGCATTAGTAGATAAAATGCCACTGCCGGCAGAGAGTGAGTCGCCAAAGGCGGCAATCACGTCTATGTCACCAGGTCGCAGGCGCTCCACAGATGTAGGTGGTACCATGGAACGCGTATTATTTAGTGGGCAAGGAAAAGGCACCTGCCTGGGTATGCGCGCCTGCATTTTGCCTTCACGTGTATTACGCGCTTTGAGCGCCTCCACATTGTTCAAGGCCCAGCTTAAGGTGGACCGACGTGTTAGTAAAAGTATTTGTCTGAGTTCCTTATCTATGTGCGTATATAGGGGGCTATCGTTTTCCAAGCGACGTGGATCAAAACGCTGAGCATTTACGCCCAAACTGGCCAGCAGCTGATGGGAACGATTCTGACGAGGCACGCGTTTAGGAACTTTTGTGGCCAATAGTTGCTGACTTAGGAGCAGCAAAATAAGCAGCAATAAACTAGATCGTGAGCTTGACATAGTGAGTAGTATTTATTTTGAAAAAGTATCGTTACTTATTGCACTTCCGTTTTTTTTGGCTCAAACTTAACTCGAAATTCGGCAGCCGTAATGACTTCTTAACGCGTTCTCGTTCGAAACACAAATGTGAATGAATCTGAACTTTATCTCACAAGCTCAACAATATGAAAATTTTTTGTTGTTGTACGCGTAGCTCTGGTACTCATTTCTTCCATTAACAACTTCCAACAACAACAACAAACAAAAAAAACAACCAGATTTAAAGCAACTTATAAACTGTCGAAATACACTTTCAGTGCTCTCAGAACTTGACTTAAAAGTGTTGACCGAGACATTAACCATTATTAAAAAAATGACAAAACAGACAACGAAACAATGAGCTGCCAGATATACGGGCGAACGTACAGACAGACAGTTGAAGCTGCCAGATTGTACGGACAAGATACACTCGGATACATAAGATACTACATAATAGTAGTATGCAGCAGTAGTTGGTTTGTTAAAGTGCGTTGGGTTCAAAGATATTGGGTGCTGTTGCTATTGTTGTTATTTGTGGCCGCTACTTCTCATCCAAAAAACCATCCAAAACAAAGCAATTCAAAAAAAAAAAAAAACATTTTATAAACAATTTAATTACCTTGTGTGTGTACACTGTACACTATATAAAAATATTGTATGTAGTAAGTGGCAGTAGCTAGCAAGTTTCGATGCTACATACAACATGTCATGCAATGTTTAATTTTTTAATTTTTTTTTTGGTTTTGCATTTTGTATATAATATAAAAGATTATCAAGTAAAAAAAAAAAAATATAAATTGGAGCTAGTGCGAATTAATGATAGTTAACTGTCAATGGAGCAGCTTAAAGGCAGAGGCGTTGTTTGCAAATGTTATTTTTTAAAGGAACACAAAACTGAAATGACCTTTATTTAAAAACTTCCTGATCTCTCGGTTTAAAATGATTTTTTTGATTTAGTATCTATAGCATTTGTATATATTTCGTGAAAGAATTAAATTCAATTGGGTTAATAAGCACCAAAAATACTGACGGGAAAGTATTTAAAAATAAGCAGAATTTTTAATAGTCTCAAAATTACTGACGGGTCCCATAACATTTTTATGTGTTTTGCATAGTTTTCACAATTGTTTTGATAATGCCATCTAAAGCAGTATTTGCCTGTAGCGTCATCTGGGTGCCGAGTACCAGACACAGCCGAGCGCAAGCCGTAGCCACGAGTGAAAAAATGAACTCATTCGTCAACACGCTTTCATATCTCTTTGCGTCGCATAGCTCAAAAAGTACACTGAGAGAAAAAGTTGTGTACATTTCATTGTAGTAGCCCTGAGCTCTTTTCAAGCAAAGCTATATTCGCAGCATTTATTATAAATTTATTATAAAACTATTAAAATTATTTTGATTTGATTGAAAAAATATAAAGGAAGCAGCAAATAATATACAATCCCTATGGGAGCTATATAATATAACTATAATAAGCTTGTCTCCCGTAGGATAATAAGGGATTTTATCCGAATTCGGTTGCTCTAGCTCTTACCATCTCTGAGGTCTAGGCGTTTATACAGACGGGTAGACGGACATGGGTATATCGACTTCTCTAGTCACCCTGAACATACTGTGGATAACTTTGTGGGCCTCCGACGCGTCTCCTTCTGTATGTTACATACATTTTCGGCTTGCACAAACTTAATATACCCTTTGTACCTTTGTACTTATTTGGTAACAAGTGTCCGAATAATTTGAGTGCCTTTTTTTGGTTTTGTTAGTTTTTTTCTGTAACAGTTAAGATTTTTTATGTTTTTATTTTTGTAACATATACCTAAAATGTTTTTCGTCAACATGCATACAAATTGTCCCGGATTGTAAAATTACAGAGCATGAAACTAGAAATTGATTGGTGTCCGAATAATACGTGTGCCAACGGTATGTGTAAAATTCTACCAAAAATATATTGATATTAAATTTTTATAAACAATTCATTAAATAATTGCGAAATTACTGAAAGCACTGATATTCATGTAACAGCCTTCTTTTCGCTTGATCCTTCAGGAAATCTTGGAGAACATTCAAAGCTTTGAAGATCAAGTTAGTAACAAGAAAAATAGCAGATATAAATTTCTGCTAAAAATATTATGAAAAGATTAATGTACTTCTTTGAACCAGTCGTGAATACTATAATGCATTAATAAAATTTCCGCGAGACATATGAAATGTAAGATATCTTTTTTGATACCTTTATGGAAAGTCTGTTTAAGTAAAAAAAAAAAAAAAAAACAAGTTTAAGTTATAAAAGTCTATGCATATATATTTTTTGTGGAAGCTGAGTGCCCCATCGGCAAGACGATGTAAACATTGTTACACTTTTTACAAGTTAGAACTAGAATTCTAATCATATAACTCAGAAAAAAATTAACGCTATCATTTGTCTAAGTTTTAACACTTCTTTCTTATTTTAAAACTCTCTTGATCTTAATTCAAGTGCGTGGGAGACTAAGTATATTAAGAGCGTGTATTGTTACATTGCACTTTCTCTTAAATCATTTTAAGCATTCCCAAATTATGAATTTCTGTCCTCGAAAAATCTGCTACAGTCAAATCGCTTTTGGCCTACTTTTGACGCCGAAAATTCTTGTTTGAAGCGAAAGTGCTCGCTTTTGAGTGCGAAATTGTTGATTTTTTTTCTCAGTGTATGTATATTTTTTTATTCGATTTTAACATTGTTGGTTTTTTTGTAAAACCTGACATCTAACAAAGCTATTGTTGCATCTAAAACTTCCTACGCTATATGACTCAAAGAAATACTAGATTATCTTAAAATTTATAAGTTGTCTTAAGTTTTTTATAAGTAGTCAGTTTTAAACGTTTCAAATAATTGGTCTTATTAAACTAGACATTACCTCCACAAAATCTCTTCAACTTAACAGAGCAAATCTCAAAACACTTAAAGATATTTGTCCATTAAGCCAGATTTGCAAATTTTAAGTAACCTTTTGTTATTATTGCTACTTCAAAAAGATAATGGCTAATTGTTTGGTTAGATTTTGTTATAGGAATTTCAATCTTGAGACGAATAAATTTGTTTACCTTTTTATTTCTGAACTTGATATAGGTTATTGGCCTACCATAAATTTTGTTTATTGTTAAATATAAAAAAATTAAAAAAAAAAAAGTGTACCCCTCTTGAGAACTTCTAAAAATAAAATGTAGTTACGATAGCAAGTTCCAGCTGCAATTGAGGTTGATTCATAGTACGACGTGACGACGAGTTTTAAAGGCGTGCCCTGTGCGTAAGCTGCGGTTTTGGGACTGTCAGACGAAGGCTGAGACTGAGATTCAGATTGAGACTGTCTTCGTAAAATGATTCGGGGCGTGCTGAGTTTGTAGACATTTTAATTGGCTGTTACTTCCGCTTTATATTTTATGACTGTGACTGTTTACGGTTACGTTATCGGGATTACTTAAAGACGCAATGAAGGTCTGCGAAACATATTATTGTTCATAGGGGCGTTCTGAAGTCCACAGAAAGGAGTTAATGTTTTAACGTTGACTTGAGATCCAGATGACATTAACAGCATAGTAATATGGTAGTGGGTAAGCAACTTACAAGGACAGAGCTTAGTCGAGAGACAGCGAATTTGTGATTTATAAAGCGGGTTTTATTCCATGGATTGCTAAATAAGTTAAGTTATATAGCTAAACTTTCACACGTGTGTCATAAAAATTAAACTGGCTTATTAAACAAGTAAGACAGTCACAAACATCGACTATAATATACCCTACAATATACTTCCGACAACTTAATTTCTCTTCCCTCTAATGTTATCAGATCGACTTTGAATAGGCGATTTTGAACAGACTAAAGACAAATTTTGTCTTCAGAGTTTCAACCCGCTTACATTAATTTTTTTTTTTATGTTACGTCGGAAAGCACTGTACATGTGTTTCTGGATTATTATTTAGTTATACATTTTTTTTTTTAATTAAAAAAAAAAAAGTCAATTATGATAACTTATTTACTTGCAATGTTGCTATTTAATATATTTTTTGATTAAAAATAAATTTAAAAAAAAGAGAAGCTACTGACTTAAAACTAATGTTTTAAGCAACAGAATTTTTTAAACTTTTTTTAACGTACACTTCCTTTTTTTTTAAATTGAGTAATGTAAACATTTATTATGATAAAACTTCATAAGAAGATGTATTAGGGTCTTCGAGAAGACAGCGTTCCTTTCCTTTTTGATATAAGGGTAGTAATTGAAACTTAAAGCGCCCATTTTTAGTGATACTTTGTCGTATGATTATTACTAAATACTTGAATAAAATAAAGATTTAATTTAACTAGATAATGATTGTACTTGACCAGCCAATTAAAAATGTGCGGCATATTTAATCAATAAGTCGTTTTTTTAACATATGTAAAAATGCTTGAATTAATTAAGAACCTTATACGGCTTCCCATAGAAGTCAACTCAGTTAAATACATTTTTAATGCATAACCTTTGAAAATTAACTTTTACAAAGAGCAACAACATTCCATTCTACCATTACAACAATTTACAACTAAATTAAGTTCAATTACACTTACTATAATATATTCCGTATCAAAACGAAAAACAACATTATCTCCATATAACTCTTTTCAATTACTAATTTAGCTTCATTTAAATGACAGACAATGGCAACATGTGCTTAGCAACATGTGTCAGCAACATTGTTGCAGTCGTGATCACAAAACTCTCTTCAACTTATCTTCTATAAATGTTGCCAGCTATAATTTATGCATGAATTAAATGCTAATTTGTTTGATTAGCAGTCCACCTTTTTTTTCGCTCATTTCATAAGTAAATCCGTTTGCATTTATTTGTTAACAAGTCTGTTTAAGCCAAGTTAATAACTTAAAGCCGCTGCCATTTATAGCTGCAGCTATTGTTTACTAAAGAGAGCGGCAATTGTGCAGCTTTTTAAGAGCATCTGTGCGTTTAAAGTTTTTGAAAGCTTTGCACATTTATTTAAGCTGGCTAAGAGAGTTGCCAGATTTCCGTAATTTGCATATACCAAACAATTACGTATACGTCGAGTAGGAAGAGTGTGGCAAGAGTTAAGTGGTCTTATTTAGCTTTAGTTATCAGATAAGTTTAAATGGGAAACCCACGTTAAGGGAATGGTTTTAGAAAGTAGCTTCAGATACAAATTACACTGTCATTATGTACGTTTTATTTTTTACTTATTAACATATTGACGCATTAACTTTAGATTTATATTTTTAATGATCATATTCGTAAAAATATTTTGTTCAAAACGATATACTTCGTTAAAAAATATATTATATTTTTATCCGAAAAAGTTTGCTAATACGAGCAAGAGACATGGAACTTGTGCTATTAAAATTTTCAATAAAGAAGATACACCTATTTGGAAAAAACCCCATTAGAAAAGTCAAAACATTGTTACATAGTTACGAGCAGCTTTGGATTAATCAAAAAAATTATATGTTTTGAATTAAGCTTACCCGACAAATTTTCGGAGGTCATGACTATAATTCTTAATGCTGATTTTCGTAACATAATGCTCCTTGCAGGATTCTTTTTAATAGTCAAAATAAAATGACACCAAAAAGTGTATCTTTCAAAAATGGCGATAGACTTAGTTCTACAAATTTTTAAATCTTAGTTCTATAAGAATATCTTCGGGTTTTAAAAAGAATTGAAGTTCTGCTTTTTATCATACCCAATAAAACTATGGAAAATTTTTGGCCACAAGTAAAGCATAGGATATATATTTTGAATGATAGCAAGGGTACAAAGAAAATATAAGGGTCGAGTTAAAAAAAAAAATCTTTTTTGAAACCTTTTCTACGAAACAGGGTAAGGTCCACTTGGAAATTCAAGACCCGGGGCAGAGACCGCCACACATCACCCCCTGCCCGCTGATTAGGTCAACGCCTTTCATAGCCAAAAAGACATTTTAAAGGCATTTTTTGGTGATTCTTCTAGTGAAGAATGTTCTTTCTTTGAGTTTTAAACTCAGATATAAAGGCTTGATCCGAAATTTGATTTGGGTCGCAAGTTATAACAACTTATTTACTAAAACAGAAAAAACCTTGAACTTTGCTGGAAAACCTCACAAATCACTTGTCTAAGTGAAAAAAAGGATATTGAAACCCAACAATAACCACACTTATAAATAATTTTTGCTATTGCTGTGCAACATCAAACCACCGTCATGGGAAACTTTTACAAATCAAGAGATCAACTAATTGATTACTAAACTAAGCCATAACCTTGAACTATTAAAGCCACAAAGAAACGTAAAAATATGCAAAAAGCACATAAATAGAAATAAAAGTTTCCGAAACACGAAAATAGACGTGAAAGATAAGCAACACGCAAAATGGTTGCTGTTTTTACAAAAAACACAAAAATAAAAATAAAAAAAATATTTAATTTACTAACATTATAATTATATATAGTTTAATTACTGCAATGCGCAATTTATCAAATGCGCCATGTAATGACAACCCATAAATGAAACGAGAGAGACAGATTAAAACAGTGTTGGCAAATGAAACACGCCAGAAAACGTGGAAAAAAAATAAGCAAGAAAATTACTAAAGTTATATTTAAAAAAAAAAAAGACAACAAATTTTACATGTGTAATGCCAATGAATGACAAAGTCAAACCGCTCTAAATAATTCATCTTATAACAATGCAAACGTTTCATATTGTATATTATTTTTTTTTTTGTTTTATGTAAAAATATTTGTACATAAACAAAGGCAAAATGCGCAAAGATAATAAAAAAAAAAAAAACGTTGTGAATAGAAAGATTGAGAAGGCGAAAAACTCATAAATTATTGCAGAGACTATTAGCAATACATTTA
The DNA here is from genome assembly GCA_949987675.1 of Chymomyza fuscimana. Classification (NCBI taxonomy): domain Eukaryota; kingdom Metazoa; phylum Arthropoda; class Insecta; order Diptera; family Drosophilidae; genus Chymomyza; species Chymomyza fuscimana. The sequence goes on along the minus strand of OX465088.1, from coordinate 53,616,944 downwards.
AAGCGTACAGAGTACTCCTACATAGATACACACATTGCAGCTCAAGAAAATAGAACTAGTTTTGTGTTTTTTTTTTTTGGTAGTTGCAAAGAATTCGAAAATATCAATAATATAGAGAGTATTCACGATTTCTAGCAGGTGTTGCATAAGTGTCCAAATTCGAAAAAGAAACTACACTAAGAAAAAACAGTTGATCTTAACTGGAGATCGAATTTGCTCAAAACAAGATTGTTTAGTAGAACTTTTCTAGTTTCCTTAAGCCAGCATAAAGAGTAAACATTCTTACTATGAGAAAAAAATGGTCTGGGAAAGGATCCTAAACATTATCAAATTGAGATTTTTCTGTCTTAAAAGCAATTTTAAACATTTTCAAATTAAGAATTACTGTTAAAAAAAAAAAAGAACTTGAAATAAGAATTTAAACCTCAATATTCAATTCTTTTTTTAAGGCAAAATGCTCAGTTTTGAGCGCGAAATTCTTAATTTTTTTCTCAGTACTTTTTTTCTACTTCAAAATTTCACAACGTGAACTGTGTGTATATTAACTGTAGAGCCTTTTTAATGTGTGGGCGTGGGTTTCTTGAAACCTATAACTTATCAGAACGGATCATCTTATAAATTGAAGTTTTTGAATCTATGCTTCAATATCTTTATAACAGTAGACGATACGATATACGACAGATCGGAACTTTTAGTCGGAATCCAGAAATAGAATAGTATAAGCCTATCGTAAACAGCTGGAGCACACAGTTTGCAACACCAAGGGGGGTTCATGAGTTCACATTGAAGAAAACTAGCTCATTTCATGGATATAGTAGTTCTCATAATTTATTTTTCCTTTGAAACAATCCATTTTCTTAGTCTATCATATATACATATATGTAGTTTGTTCGGCATAACACCAAAGTAATAATAAATATATTTTAATGCACACTAGAATAAAAGGTGTTCGAAATTCCCGACAGTATTTGTTTTTTTGTGTTAAGCCTAACATTTATTCATTGCTGCTCTCTTAAGGTACCACCGCCGGCAAGTATTACATCTCGAGGAGGTTCCGACAATATTTGCCTTTATAAATATGCGGAAAGCCTGAACTGTTAATCTTTAGTATCGCGTTTCAAAATTTCGCAAACTTTGTTGCATTAAAAAGTTAAAATAAATTAAAATGAAAAACAGAAGTTTGCACCTAAGAACAAAATATTTATACGTTACAAATTGTTGTCAGTTTATGAGAATGCATAGCTATTAATATTCGTGTACGCCTAAAAATAAGTTTAATTAACTGATAAAGTTCGTTAGTGGTCCTCGAAACCATTGCGAACATTTTTTTTTTTTTATCGTTATTTTTATAAACAAGTATTAAAGATATAATAAATATTTATATACATATTGTAAAAAAATGGCTACCAGCTAATAAAATTAACAAATTGAAACGGTTATAATTCAAAGTAAGACATTAATTTATACCCAGTAACTTAAGATATAGGGCATATTAAGTTTGTGCAAATGTATGCAACATAGAGAAGAGACGCTAAAGACCCCTACAGTTTTTAGCCCCGTAGCTAATGGCACACAGGGTATATTAAGTTTATGCAAGCCGAAAATGTCTGTAACATACTACAGGGTGACTAGAAAAGTCGATACACCCATGTCCGTCTGTCTATCTGCCTGTCCGTCCGTATGAACGCCTAGATCTCAGAGACGGTAAGAGCTAAGCAACCAATTTTCAAATTAGATCCCTTATTATTCCATAGGAAACAAGTTATTGTATCTTTATCTCTATTCACTTCAATTCAATTTTCACCACAGAATTCTGCAGAAATAATGTTGAATAATGTTTAAAGCACCTTAAACCAGAGTATCGGCCCATCTGCTTTATTTATGGAGATCAAAGGTCCTTTTTTGCCTATGTTGGTCCATGATATCAATCATAATGTCAAAAAATATTAAACTTGATATTTTTAGACATTAGCGTTTCTATTCAACTGTACTGCGCTGTGCATGTACAGGTACCACTTTGAACAGCTAAAAACCATTGATAGTTGCATTTTCATTTGTTTATGCATAAATTAAACAACAATTAACAAAAATAGAGGCCCTAAACAAAATAGCGTGCAGCCTGAGAGGCCTAAGAGAGCAGCAGATGCAAAGATGGACGACGTCAACGTCGACTGCAGCGGCATCGGTGGCTGTTAAAGAGTGCAGCGGTGCGGGGTTAGTGTATGCTCAGTCAGTCAGTCAGTCGTTGCACAACAAAAACTTTGCGACATTTTGGTCAGTGTTTAAGTTGAAATTACGCGCTGACGGTTTTGACTTGGGTTAAATACTGCCATTTGGCAGGCCAATCGCCTCATCAATAAACTGACCAACTGACGATGAATGAACAAAGTGACGTAGTGACTGACTTATTGACAAAACGAGAGCTGAAAACAAGCTGCGTTGCGACGCGTCGACGTTGCCTTGCGTTCAACACACCCTAAGTGGGTTAATTTGTCGCTGCCCCGCGTTCCCTTAGCCTAACACTCACAATCAGCTGTCTCGCTCGCTCGCTCACTCTCTCTCTCTCTCTCCCTCTAGCTGATAACATGCTACGTCACAAGCGGCGTGCAAACTTACCAAAAAAAAAAATAAAAAGATACCAAAAGCCCGCGCAAGCTTAAGTCAATGAGCGCTTGCGCAGTCGCAGCGTCAAGGTCGTTCATGCTGCCGCCGTCGCAGCCGTCGCGGCTTTTGTAAAAGAAAGCGCTGCGCGCGTTGGCCTTGAAAGAGACGCTGAGGCAGCCGAAGCGCTTAGCAAAAGCGCTGACTCCGCGGGAAGCTGCGCCGCAGTCGCTTCAGTTCCATATAAAATTAATGCATAAATCTTGAAAAGTTTTTGGAACTGCTCTCTTAGGTGTTTTAAGTGTTTGTTTTATGTACCATACATATTATTTAAAAGAAAAAAATAAATAAACCAGTAAATGATATTTGACATATGTATGTAGTATGCCCATTAATTTGTATGCATAGCAGCTATGAGTTTATTATTCCGCAAGTATTTCGAATCATCCCAAAGTTTTTGGCAAACTACAGATACAAGGGAGAGAAAACAAAAAGTTAATCATCGTGACAGGAGCCAAAATGGATTTGATAAATCTGGTTTTAATAGGGTCAACACCAAAGCTTACATGGGGTAACATTAAACCATTAACTATAATGAAGATCATGAATAATTTTCAAGCTTAAAAGGCAATCTATTCGTGCAGCCACTAATCTCAACTAAATCGACTTCAAAAGTTTTTACTAAAGAAAATTGAATGATTTTTAATGTACTTACAAAACAGAAAGTACCTTATAAAATAATATTTTAATTTGAAAAATAAAGAAAAAATTCAAGAAATTTTCCACTATAGAAATCCGAATAAAATATTTATGGGGGATCAAGATCCATGTTAAACTGCGGGTCTTTTTGCTTTAACAACTCACTCCGCTCTAAATAATGCCGATAAAAAAACCGAGCATAATAGCGAATAATGTGATTGCCAAATACTTAAAAACAACGTACTTAGAAGTAATACAATTATTCAAAGTGGAACTTTGTAAAAAACAGAAATTAAATTCTCATTATTAAAAAAAATTCAGTGTACTCAAATTAATCTTCATAATTATAGTTCAGACACGCGAACACTTAAGCAATAAAAATTATATAATTATAAAAACACGCATAAAAGGTCTTTATATTCTGCAATGATTGTAAGAAATTTTTCATAATTTAAGCTCTTAATTGCGTATGACTTTAAAAACCTTATAGTAAAAAGTTATTATAATAAAATTCTAGACTCAGCGAATCCAAATGTTTGACTATTTAATCCCAAAAACATTAGATGACCAGCTACAATTAATCAACTTTATGGGTTCATTAAACTAACTCAACACGCAACTTTAAACTTTGAGTTCCATTTAAATCCAAATTTCAACCCACGAAGATTATATTATCTTCAACTTTTTGTTTAAACTATTATAATGGCAAAGGAACTTAGTAAATACTGAGTTACAAAAGTCATATTTTTAATGTAATTCGTAACGAAATTTAGGTTGTTAGCAACATTTAAAAAAAAATAGCGCTGAAGCGTTACCTAAGTCTGAAATTTGAGTAGTAATTCTAATATATAATATACTAATAATGCAATTATATGGATGCTGTTACGCAAAAGTTAACTAAGTGAAAGAATAAATATTAGCATGACCATGAATATTATACTTATAGTCGAGAGTTACAGAGGGAATATCTTAACTGAAAATTGATTCGTTCTAAGACGTTGTGTAAGAGTCGTTTGACCCGTTCGTGTCTGCTTTATATAAGTGTTGGGATATATCGTTCTTTTTGAATGCAAATATTAATTTATTCCAATAACTATAGATCCGCTACGATTAAAACAAATTTAATGAAAACGAGCGCAATTGATAAACGCTTAAACTAAAATAATTTCCATAATAACAACCTTATTAGCATTTAACTTATATATGTGCATATTAAGTATACGTTTATGTCTCCAGACTATACTTACCTTTAGAATATTAATACAACATTTATTTAATGGATTTACATACCTGCAATAAGAAAAAGGAAATGTAATTTGTAGTAGAGTTGTTAAAAAATTAAAAAAAAGATGCAGTCTATACGACTATAGTTGATAATAGTCCAGCCAAATCATTTGACATCTATTTTGTATTGTTTTATTGTTCTCTATGAGAACAAAAACCAAGATCTAAGGTCTTAGTTATTTCTTGAATACTAACCGATATAGTTAATCCAACTTCCTTTTTTTTTTGTTTTAACATATAGTTACCATATACCCAAGAATTTTGGATTCATAAGTAGGATGCATTTTTAAATAGACTGACTACGAAAACAGATTATCATTATTGAATTCTTGAATATTAAGTAAAAAATCTGTTTTCCGATATTGGCTTACGAAAATATTTTATAAATGTAGTTATAGTTATCGAGAGATCGAGATTAAATTAACTTTGGCTTAACAGACCATTTCGGGCGAATTTTTTTCAAATCTCCAAAATTTATAAGATTTTTAATTATAAACGAGTTTTATACAAAATTTAAATAATGTGTTCTTTTATGCTTCCGTATTAACTATATGGATAGCTTGTGAATTCTAAAACCATTTTGCAAAATCGGTAAAAATTTAGAAATTATAATATATTATTTTTTATCTAAATATAAGTAGCCTAAATTAGATATCGTACAATAGATAGTAATAAAGATTAAAATTTTTGTAAAGAAGAAGGGTAAATTTAAGGTTATCAAATCTTCTTTAATTCTTTCTCTTACTTTTTGGTTTACTAAGAGTCAAAATCATTTTCGAATAAATTCGAAACTGAATGCAAGTGAAGAACTATACCAAAAGACATACATACCTTGTGGTAAAATTTGATGCTAAACAGCAAATACGGACTGACAGATAAATCGGTTCTTGAGATATTTACATGATTCACATAGTTTTATGTTTTTTTCTGAGATCTAGTTATAGCTTTTTCATACATATAACAGCCCAAAAATGGGCAAGGTGTTGGTTAAAATTACGAAAAAGTGGTTTTTTAGTAACTTTGGTGCTCTCTACAGCGCAAAACATGAACTTCGAAATTCAATTTTGAATTCAATTCAATTCATGTTTATTGAAATAACATTTTATACATTTTCATTAAAAATAAGTTAACATTTTACTCCCCCATAAACATTACGCATATAATAGCATCCTACACAGCCATATCCCATCACCGTTCTTCCATTTTCCTAAACCAGAAGCCCCTCTCTGTTATCGCGTACCCAAACCAAAGCAACTCTAAACTAATATTAGATTTTATCAAAAAATGTAAAATTTACCACATAATTTAGAATTAAATAGCATATATTACAATATTACACAATTAATTTTAGAAAAAAAGCATTTAACAATGACACAATTTTACACTCTACATACACATTTAGAATTAGTTAGCTAAAGGCCCCGGTAGCCATGGCTTTCTATTTTTAACTGTTAGTTTATATCATTTTAAGTATAAGCTAGCTTTATATAAATAAATAAATAAGTTCACATTTTTTTTTTCTTCATAGTTTTTTTGTAAGACTGATAGAATTCGAGATCGAGGTAGAGGTCACCTTTTGATTTTAGACTTTTTGGATGGTCTCGAAAGCAAGAAAAATTTCAGTGTTCAACTTTTTTCAGGTCAAACACTTATTTGGTACTTCTTCAATGCACAAACATGAAAAAAAATGATCGATGAAAAAAAACTCCACTTATGCAAGCTTCGACCCACCATTTCCTCCAATTTTTCAAAATTCTTTCTTAGTAGTCACCCAATGACTCAGTCAGGTTGAAAAAAATGTATATATAAAGATTTTAGTAGAGACAGCTAAACTAACATTTCGCATAGAGCTTCAGCTTTGTACTATTTTTGAAAGCTGTACAATTTTTCACAGAACTTCCAGCGCTAGGCATACAAAAAGTTAATATATTAAACAAGAAAGCAAGCAAAAACTGTATAGTATATAATGTACACAAACAGAAATAAGAAAAATTATAAACAGTTAAAAAAATTGCTGTGTTGTGCAGCATTCATAATTATATTTTTAAGCAATTTCAGCTTTTTTCTATTATTATTACTTTTTTTTTCAAAATTAATTTAAAGGAAGCAACAAAAAGTAATTTCGCATTTAATATTTCATATATTTTTTTTCTACTGTTTTTTTTTTTTTTTTTTTTTGTTAAGTGCCGCATCAAAATGTCTTATAACCAAAAGCGTCTCAAAACCTGAGAGCCGCGGCGCAAGCTCTGCCAACAACAGCTGAGCGGCGGCAGCGGCAGCGCCAAAGTGTGACGCTGACTGAGCGCTGAGCGGAGCTTGCGAGCGGCGCTCTGACGTTGTGGTACGCTCAGTCGATAAACGGAGCTCGATCGCGACACTTGTGACAAACGGAAGCGTCAACGGCAAACGGTAAACGGTGCGCGGAGTAGCCAAACTTGGCAGAGTTGTTGGAAAAATCAAAGAAATACAAAAAAAAAAAACGAATTTGTAGAGGAGGGCTAGAAAACAAAGCAAAGCAAAACAAAAAGGCGGCTTGACTTAATGTAGTAAAGTAAAACAAAAAGTAAAAATTAAAAAAATTAAATTTTTTTAATATTACTTTAATTAAAATTAAAATTTTTTTTGCAAATTATTACTAGCCAAAAGCAACGAACTTCCGCTAGCAAGACAAGAAAATAACAAACGTTAAGAAAATTGTGTGCTTAAAAATTTTAGTAGCTCTTGAAACCAAAAGACTTAAGACACGAACTTGCGCTTGCTTTCTGCATCGTGTAGCAAGTAAACTATTACTCTCTGTGTGTGTCTGCGTGTTGTGTGTGTTTTTGTGTGCGTGTTTGTTTGTATTATTGACCAAATAAACAAAGAAAAAGCAACTAAAGTAAAATTGAAGAAAGAAGCCACCCAAGACAAAAAGAAAAGAGAAGTTATTAAAGTTACTTTGTGTTGTTATGCTTTGTTTTATATCGAGGCCGTTGTACAAAACTACTTGCAGCAACAACAAAAACAACAAGCATTGCATGAAAATGTGTTAATTTTCTACTCCATCCCCCCTTACACCCACCAAAAAAAGTGCAATAGAAAATAATGTAAACTAAACATAAATGGCAACAAAGCAGAGCCCCAAAAAAAAGAGCAGCGCTACGCGGGGCACCGAGGGCAACAGCAATGTTGCTCTGCTCTGGAGCTGCTACTGTTTTCTGCTTTTCTGTTTGTTTTTCACCGAATTTCGAAAAAAAAAAAAATCACAAACGCATATAGTAAATGGCATATGGAGGAGCGGAGCGTGGAGCTCTGAGACAGTTGAGCAATGCAAAATATTGCAACAGACAATGACTGCTATAAATTTGGACTTTTGGTTTGGGGGTTTTTCTCTGGCGGCAAATCGAGTACTGGGAGAGTTGACAATAAAAAATAACTAAGACTGAGACTAAGATTAGACAGACAAAAGCTTTGATACCTAAATGGCTTCCGAGCATGGCTTGGCATAGAGAAAAATTTTTGGGGAAATATTTCGCAGGTAAGACCAGCCATATGCATTCCGACTTCCCTATAGCTACGTTTTGCAAAAATTCTATATAATGAGATCAAAAACGACGCCTAATTCAAGAGAAGTTTGACTGTAATATTTTTACCATTAATTACAGCTTGGGAATTCCAAAGCTCAATGCACAGTGGTTTTTGGAAATATTTTTTCTCTCTTAAATTTATTAATGTGCCTTCCGAGGCCATATAGCACCAACATTTCTTATTGGGTCCTTTGTAAGACGTTTCAAAACTGTCAAAAAAAAATGTATTACGGAGCTGTCAAATTAATTTTCATTAAAAAGCTATGTATTCGGTTTAACGGCTAATACTTTACTTTGTGTCAGGTAAATGATGTTACTAAGTACATGAATTTTTGGGAAACTTCAAAGTTTTTTGAGCATAAGGCTCTATCTGTCATTTGAATCTTATTCAATGTGAGTTCAGTCTTTATTTGATTATGCATTATGGAAAAAAAAGCAAAAAACTAATTTAAAAAAATAAACAATGTCAAAGCTGACTAGATAGCCATCGAAAAAAATATATAAATTATACGTAGGTAGTACGTGTATGAATCATTCATAGACCAATTTATTTAGTGCCTATGTGGCACTCGGGAAAAATCAAATTGATATGATTTCGATTTTTTAAACTAACTTACAATTGTTCAAGAATGTTGCTGGAATTGGTATACCCAAACAAATAAACACTTTTATTTAATTGTATTGCCAAGAAATTCCAAAAGTTACAATGCATACGAAATGACACAGAAAAAAATTGTTACTAATACAAACAACTGACTTGGAAAAACAGAAACAAAATATCAAAGGAAAATGCATAATAAATACATACAAATTATAGGCAGGAAAGAAAATTATATGCAGACAAGATAACAACAGAAATATCATTCATTCAAGTCTTGAGTGAATTTACAATGGTAACAATAAAAAAAAAACAAAAGTTTTCAATTAAGATATGCCACAGAATTCAAACCGCCTCAAAATGCATTCAAAATAATTAATGCATAAAATGGACTGGATACGTCTTTGAAATCATGTACACCTGTATGCAACTCACTCTTTTAAATGTGAAATAAAATAATTTTTTAGGCCTTAGTCTTGTTAGTACGAAAGGAAACACATTGGAAAACTCCGAATGAAAGAGGAAAGAATACGAATGGATCCGGCATATGGTCATATTAGTTTGGCTAATCAGTATTTCTGACATTGTAAATTTTTGTTGAAAAGCGATAGCTCTAGCAACAACGCATATTTAATTAATTTAATTAATTATTAATTTATTTAATAAAGATTAAGTAAGTTTACAAAGCTAACTTAACTAATAGGAAGCACTGGCAGCAAAAGGCCTTCGGCTCGTGTTTAATTTTAATTACACGCAGTTAATTACACAAGCAAAAAAATAACACGCCAAAAAAATTTAAATTTATTAGCTTTTTAAAGCTTTGCGGAATTACCATTAAATTCCAAGCTCTAAGTTTAAAGGTTTGAGAGGATGTATACGCAAAAAATAGGAATAATTTTCGTTTTTAAGTTCATTTTAGTCTACATATTGATTTTGATGACTCTAGCTTTTAAAATTTAGTAAAACTTCAGACGAAATAGGTTTAATTTTTGACATTTTTAAGAGGTTCTACTCCTTGTTTGCGCTTTTGGAAGATGGTAACTCTTAAAAATTTCAGTGTAAATATATTCAATTTTCCAAATTAATAATAAGCATATAATTATTTGGCTCAAAGCTAGCCACTAGCATTGATCAAAGTTACATTTAAGAAGCCGAAAATATTTCTGGGGTAAAAAGAGGCCCATATAAAAAATGCTAATGAAGAACTAGGAAATATTGTGCACTGTAAGCCAAAAATTCCTTGATCCAATCTATTTTGACTATCAATAAGCAGGTACGCGGCCTATTCGGGGCAGACAAACATGGTTAAATCGAGATTCTTTTTCGTGCTAATTATTTTATTTTTATGGGTGTTTTGAAGGCATTTAGAGGCGTATCCAAGGGACAGATTCCTGGGGAACTGGACCCTCCGAAATATCTTAGCTTTTTATTTTGATCAATTTTAAAAAATTACTATATTCTAATCGGTTAGATCATATAAGTGTGATCGCAGTGAATGAAATTTAAACTCACTACAGGTACATTTTTTAAGGAAAAAATAGTGGAAATCACTAAAGTTGTACTCAAAGTAAATACGAATTGAACCAATGTCCTATGACATATGAAATTATAAACTTTAAACGTCAACATGTGTAAATGATTTGAGTAGTGGCATACGTTTGCAGACCAAAACACAGAGTCAGGCAGCAGACAGCTGTTGTTTAGTTGTTGCTACTGTTGTTGTTGTTGCAGTTGCAGAGGCCGAAATGATTGTTGTTGGATTATATAAGAAGTGGCCATGCCACAAAACTAAAGACACAAAAAACAAAAAATGAGTAACAAAAAACAAAAAGAGTGTGCGCCCAGTCGGCAACAGCAGAGCCCCGAGCAGATCGCGAGAAGGAAGCAACTTGTGGCAAAAAAAAACAACATACGATTTTTGCTAAGAGATCAACCGCAAGAGACTAGTGCCGAGCGGATCGGTGCTGCTCCATGTTGCACGAACTAAATACCCACTAACACTAACTAACCAAAAACGATTCGATCGATTGCAAGACTTGGCTTTGTTGTTGTTGCTGTTGGTTTTGGCCTGTTAAATAAGCCGTTAAACAACATCAAGGTAATACAAGTTGCTGGGGTTGTAGCTTGGGGCGTACCTCAGGGGGGCGTTGCTGCAATTTACAAAGCATTTTATAACTGTTTTACTATTTACAAACAATATGCGAAGTTCTTGCATCGTGAGTAGAAGAAAGAAAGCGACTCAGCAAGTCTCAGGGTCTTTTTGAGGGCTTAGTCAATGCAAAGATTGCAAAATGTTTGCAAATAAAATTTAATGCATAAAAAATACACACAACATATGTACATGTACATATGTATATATTTGGCTATAATGCATATAACATTTTTGGAACAAAGTCGGCGTCAATTGAGCTACGACGTCGCTGCCAACGTCGACGACAGCGTCGCTGCGCCCGCTAACCAGTTGGCAACCTTGGCGCCGCGTGGCTTTGTTGTTGTTGCCGTGTTATATTTTTTTGGCGCTGCGCTTTGCGTTTTTTCGGTTGTTTGGGTTTTTTGTTTTGTAAACTTATTTTTTTTTTTATACCCTTTTTACATGGGATTAAGTTGTACATTAAGTTCATCTGAATGTTTGTGACAGTTATTAGAAAACAGCATTTGGCCTATGCCAAATCTTATCTATGTAGATAAATCCAATATTATTAGAAGACGCCTAGAAAGATGATTTATAATACCTTTTCAAACTTTTCAATCGTTTAGTGGAATCTTTTGATATGAAATTTGATGTGAAATAAAAACAAAATTGGATCATAACAAATGTACTTATCTCAACCAATTTTGTCCATGAACTATTTTCACAATTTAATTTGTGAGCACTTTCATTTTGGCGTGACGTTACATTTGTACGATACTAATTTAGCAACTAAATAGCACAGTACTTAGTAAGATTTATAAAAAAAAACAAGCGGTCTTATCGATTAAAAAATATTTATGCAAAAATAGACGTTTTGATATTTTTGACAAATCTCTTATTCTTGATAAATTTTTAAAATAAAAAACATTTTATTATCTAAATAAATAACCAATATTTATTTTATTTATTTTAAAATTAATCGGCCGTCCAGTCAATTCTTCCTTTTTTGGTAGAGGGTATCCAACATTCGGGGTTATCGAAGTCCGTCACGCCCGACTTAACGTATGCAAATTTTTTTATTTTTTATTTTTTGTGTAAATATTGTTTGCGTATTACTCAAAAAGGTATTTTATTTTTTATCTTTAACGCACTTGCATGCTGTTTATGTTGTATTTTTTAATGACGTTCAAGTCTTAACTTATTTCACTTTTTGCCCCTTTTTTCTCTTGTTTATAAAGCAAGTAACGAAATTGAGCTGAAATTATTGTCCTTTGCGTCATCTGCTACAATGTTAAGCAAACATAAAGCGAGATAAAAGCAACAACTTTTGTCGATTGATGGCCGCGATTTTGCTTTACTAACCTTACTCAACATATTTTTTTTTTTATTTTTAATTTTACTTTCAAACATTATTTTTATTATGAGCTTTTATATCTAAAAGAGCGCATTTTATAATGTATTCATGTGTGTGTTTTTACTTGAAGAGATACAAAGATTCAAATTGTTTGTGGTGAAATAAATAGATTGGGATTTGATAGTGCCACTAATTTAATATGGTTTTGATTTATGACTTGTCTAAAATTAAAAACAGACAAGCATTTAAATTAAAAAGCTGCCAACTTTTTGCAAGTTTTATTTTTTATTTTATGCTTAAAAAATTAATTTATACAGATCTCAAGTAGCAGCTACAATACAACATATCCTAAAAAAAAGCAGGCTTGATCCGGATTTCGTTTCTTCGAGTCTTTAAAACAGTTCACACTCAATTGAAATTTTAGTAATCCCGAAAATTATTGAAAGTTATGAAATTGATTAGATGTCGGGGTTCATACTCCAAGACTTTCTGGAAATATCCAGAAGCACTCAAACTTGTTTACAGTTTCCGTATGAAAAAAAAGATTAAGATTTACTTTAACTTCTGCATACATAAACAGACCTTTAAATATTTTTTTTGGCCGAATTAAAAGAAACTTTAATTAATACTTATTAAGAATCAGTCCTTAGTTATTCCGGGTTATAAAATTAAAAGATATTGAATCCGATGTCCGAAAAAACTCCAATACTCAAACTCAAGCGTTCCGAGATAGAATCCAAAAACCCCTTACTATTTTTTTAGTTTACGCTTTTTAACGACGTTTTTATAGGTTTTTGGGGCTGCTGAATCTGAATGTGTTCCAACACAATTTCAAAAAATCGGTTGTCCTCTGGGGTTGCTGACTCCAATGGTCAAAAGAAGCCCAGAACGTCAAGTATCTGAGATAGCCTCCAAAATAAGTAATTGTATGGGGTTTTTAGAGTATACTTTAGAACCCTTTGGTGTTAGGGTTTTTCGAACCTCGGATAAAATTCGTATGGCTAGCCTAGTCTCAAGTAAAATTCAAAACTTTTTTTTTGTGGTTAATAAACTGATTTCTATTTCCTAATCGGGGACTGTTTAAAAACTAAGTTTCAGGGCACCAATTTTAAGATGCCAGCATAAGTTTTTGGGGCGACAAGGGTTTTTGAATCCGCCGCTGCATTTAGAGGGAATTTCTATTGTCGTATTCTCGACTAAAAACTAAAGCTTTTACAAAGATCAATTCAGTATGAATCAGAGTAAGGTAAGGTATCGCAATTGACCGGTTGGCAGCTCGAATTTTTGCGGTAAGGTATCGAAATTTGAGTAGTTGATTTGAGTAGGTAAACTCAAGTCAGTCACAATATACCGCAAATGACCGCATGATTGAAAACTGAAAATGCGGTATGACCGCATCCTGAACGCGTTCGGTACTTGAAAAAACTGAAACCTGCCGTTACCGCATCCGGCTGGGAGCGCATTTTCAGCAAACATGATTAAGCTGACTTGTTCATACCGCTTGCAGGTCTCTGGTATGAATTAATGTATTTTTTTACTATAAATTATTTAAATTACAGAACAGTACAAAAATGCTTAACGTCAAATTTTTCTCAAATACTTATCGCTTTGAGAATTCTAATTGTTCACAAATAAAAATAAGATCTAAGACTATGTCCCAAAAAGAATTTGTATTGCAAAATTTAAGGAATAACTTGTCTTCAAACAAGTCCTATATAATTTTGCTGTTATGAGGGCAAGGAAAATAAGTTAAGAATTCGTATCGTTAATATCAGTGGTTTTAGGGTAAATCGCTTTAACATATTTAAAATAAAGCAATTTTTTCTATTTTTCACATTAATGCATTTTTATACCCTGTACCTATAGGTACAAAGGTATACTAGATTTGTGCAATGTATGTAACGGACAGAAGAAGGCGTGGCAGACCCCAAGTCCTTTATACCAAAATGCTTATCATAACCTCGGGTGGCGATTGACCCATGTCCGTCCGTCCGTCTGTATGAACACCTAGATTTCGGAGCCTATAAAAGCTAGAGACACCAAACTTTACCACCTGATGCGCATATTTCCTCAGAAGATGAAGTTTGTTGAATCATGTCAATATCTTCCCCCGTTCCCCCGCATTAGATTTTCGCGGTTTTTAGCCACACCGTTTAATATTTTTATCTCAAACCTTACATAGCGATGCGTCGTGATGACATGCATTTGTGTGTCGAAAATGAACAAAATCGGACAAATATATACAATAAACTGCGTTAATATTGAACTCTACGTAATTATGGTAAAAAATTACTTACAATCACCAATTTTGGTAAGATTATTCATGTGGCCCTAATTAACAAACGCAAATCCAAATTTTATCGATGCGGCCCCACCACCCCCGCATTCGATTTACCGTGTTTTCTCCCACACCCCTCAACATACCAGCTTGAAACTTACCCCATATACTTTAAATAACTTTTTTGACGTAACTATCGATTTTCATCAAAATCGATAAAAATTTACGGAATTTATTGGTATAAATATCGAATTTCACCTAAAAAAAAAAAATCTATTCCAATTGGAATGTTCTTAGAAGGAAAATGGAGGAATAAAATTTTTCCCAGAAAAAAGGTACAGGGTATTACACTGTCGGGCACCGCCTCGACTGTATCACATTTTTTTTTTATCAGATTGGTTTAGTCTAAGATTAAGTCAGATACAAGATAAAAATTTAGAAAAATTATATTTTGTACACCTACTCGTGCCGCTTGCCAACTCCTTTATCAACTTAATGATATCCATAATATAATATACCCTGTACTTTCCATAGTTTTTGCGACATGCAAACCCGATTTGCTTACAGATTCTCTAACCTTACCTACGTATTTTTTGCACATGGCTTTAAAATGTTTATTTTCATTTCTTATTTATGATAGCTCAGGTTATTTACTACAGACAAATCGGCGATCGCTTTATCGTTCTTTTTAAAATGCATTCAATGTTCTAACTTATTTGTTATTCACTCATTGAAGCACATAACTGAATTCTGTCTATACCTGAGCTTTTTTCAGTGCAACTTTTTCCTAGACATGATTTAAGAGCGTATTGTTCACTTGAATTCCAGATTATGTTCCTGTTTGTTCAACATATAAATATTTATTTGTCGTGTGGCGAAATTCTTACATGATTTCTCCGACTTGCCTTTTTTCTTTCAATTGCCTGCCAAGTTCTAAGTGGTTTTTGTAATTTACATACATACATATGTTAAGTGAAATTTAGTTGAATAGAAAAGTCCATTTGTTTATGTTTATAGATTTTCATCTACAGCGAGTTGAGTAAATATTTGCTTAAATTGTCAAGTTTTACAATAATTAAATGCAGTTTTTGTTTGTACTCTGCCGATCTTCAATGAGTCAACGCAATGTTGGAGCTGTAAAGTTTTTTTTTACTTTTTATTATTTGTTGCTATTTATTTTTCGATTTAAGTGCAAAATCGTATTGAAAAATATATTATGTATAATTTTACAAGGTTGACCTTTAGTTGTTTAGAATGTAAGTCATAGGATGTATGAGAAGGTGCAAAAGTGAACCTTGTAACTATTTTAAGAGCTACTTATAACATTGACTTTGAACTACAGTTGGGTTTTTTGTAGGAATTTATTTCTTTATTTAGGTATAGTAAAATCAAATAAACATTTAAGTAGGAGTAGTTTCATACTCTTGTAGTCATTTCTAAAAAAAAGGGTTTTAACTCATAATTGCATGACTTTAGGTATAATTTTGCGGCTACAGAGGAAATATTTTTACAAAAAATGCCAAGAGATGATCTTGTCGAATATTTAGTTGTATTCACTTTTAACGCTTTTTATGGCGTGCAATAAAAATTTGTTTTGCCGATTATAAAAAATGGCAATAAATGCGGAAATTGAATTCAAAATTTGTCGCTTAATGAGAACGCTTACAAACAGTCGAAGGCAGGTTCTTTCAAATTTCTTAATGTCGAACAACATTTTATTCACATTCCTGTGATTTATTTTCTCAAAATTACGCTATAAAGATCGTTAACCATTTTTTGGCGTAAAAAAAGATAAGCGTTAAAAAATCTTTAAATTCTTTTAAAGATTCTTTGATTTTTTACAATTTAACCAAAAAGACAAATATTTGCTTAATTCTACATTTTGTGATGAGCTTTCTAGTGTTAGGTTGAATGATATTTTAGTAACCATGTTCCACTAGGTCACGCTATTTGTATTTTCGCTGTCAAAACTCTAAAAAAAATTTTATATTACAGTCGAACTTTTCTTCGTATAAAATTATTCACTTTGGAAATGAAAAAAACAACATATTTGATTCAAGAACCTTTTATGATTCGCATATGCTCTAATGAGTTGCTGTATTTTTTTCAAGCGATAGTTTGCATTCAGATTATGACTCACTTATAGTCGAGTCATTAGCTATAACAAATTGTCCATAAAAAAGTTAATAATGTGCTTAAGTGCTTATGTCGCGACTTATATAGAGAGAGCCCCCGCAACTTGAGAAATAATCGACGACATCAACGATATCAAAAACATCATAATGATCTATCCTCAAGTAATTGTCAATCATAAGCCAAAAATGCGTAAAGTCATGACAGAGTTGTCAAGTGCCTTTGGATATAAAGTGAAAAATGTCAATTGAAGTTGTACGAATATCCACAAGACCCTCAAGACTGAAGATTTTTTTATATGCAAGACAAGTTGCCATTTGTAGGCATATCATCATATGTGTACACACAAAGGGGGTCATTGAACCCGTTTTGCTTGTATAGAGAATTTACAAGTTGCTAATTTTCGCTACGAAGACGCATTTCACTTTCAACCAGTCGATAACTAGGTGTTGTATTCGAGTAGTTTTCAATTAGCGTCTTTAGAACGTTGCTCGTTTTGGGTACAGAATAATTAGGTAAAGACGCTGCTTTGTTTGCTTTGGCACGTGTTTGTCATAAGTTATGAAAATATTGCAAATTCGTATAAAATAAAACCGATTAAGTCAGAACAGAACTGACGCAAATGATTAATTGCAAAAATATATTCATTGATTGTTATTTTTTATGCCCACAGAACATAGCCGAGAGAGAGAGAGAGAGCGAGTGCGAACGAGCGTGAGCGCGTGTGAGACAGTGACAGAGTGCTAAAGATCGAAGTGATCAATCGATATATATATCAACATGGCCGCCGTTGAAGTGCGCAATGGTTACAAATATTATGGCTCCAAATCGAATCCCAAGATTGTGCTCAACCAGCTGAATATGAACGTGATGCGCGGCTCCATGTGAGTGGCATACGAAATGACTTTAAAGACTACTTCCAGACGTCTCGACTTGTCGATTCATAAATTTCTTTGTCTTTTTTTTTGTTTGTAGCTATGGACTGCTGGGCGCCTCGGGCTGCGGCAAGACTACACTACTCGCTTGCATAGTGGGTCAGCGTTGTTTAAATGGCGGCGAAGTGAAGGTGCTAGGTGTCAAGCCAGGTGAACCAGGCAGCGGTGTGCCGGGCTCGAGGGTAGGCTTTATGCCGCAGGAGATTGCCTTGGTCGAGGAGATGACTGTGAAGGAAACCATTTTTTACTTTGGCCGCATTTATGGCTTGACAGATGAGCGCATTAGAGAAAAATTCAAGCTGCTTAGGGATTTGCTGCAATTGCCACCAGCGCGTCAAATGATCAAAGAGTGCAGCGGCGGGCAGCAGCGCAGATTGTCCTTTGCCTGCGCCATGATACACGATCCGGAATTATTGATTCTAGACGAACCGACAGTGGGTCTGGATCCTATGCTGCGCGAAAAGTAAGCTCTACGCAAAGTTCTTTATATTGCTTTAAGCGCCTCATATTTTTTTAAAATCCTTAGAATCTGGGAATTCTTGGTCGAAACCACTAGAAATAGCAAACTGGCTGTGATTATTACCACACATTATATAGAAGAAGCCAAGCAGGCCAATTGCGTGAGTTTTGATTAACAATAAACCCCTGGGAGTATGTAATTCTGTAATCCTTAATAGATTGGTCTTATGCGCAACGGCGTGCTGCTGGCCGAGGATACGCCCACCAATATTATGATCAAGTTTGGCACACAGTCCATCGAGGACGCTTTTCTCATTCTAAGCCAACGGCAGGGCAATGAGGATGAGCTAACGCAGGTACTAGATCGTAGCAAAAACCAAGCATTACCTGCATCCGTGCTGCCACCAGAGGTTATCGATACACATGAACCGAATGGCAATCCGGAAAAGTTGCCCATACCGCAGCAGGAGCCAGACAATGAGAATCGCAAGCGCATTTTCTTCACTACAAAGGGACGCATAAAGGCGCTGATGACCAAGAATTTTGTGCAATTGTTTAGGCAGCCCTCGTAGGTTCTTCATTTTTACAATTAAGTTGGCCAACCTTAACTCGTTCTCCGTATCTTACTTACAGTGGAATTATCTTCATGTTGCTCTTTCCCATCATACAACTCACTTGCTTTTATCTGGCCATTGGCAAAACTCCCACAAATTTGGAGATTGGTATTTTTACCGGTGAAGTGCAGCATTATAGCGAATGTTTCGATGACAAATTGATAACAGTTAGACGTGTGAACGATAGTTGTAACTTTCACAAGCTTTCTTGTCGTTATATACGAGAACTTGGCGATGATATTGCTACCCGAAAGTATTATGCCAGTGAGGCAGATGCTTTGCATGAGGCCAAAAAGGCATTAACTGTGGGTTACGTTCACTTTGCACACAACTTTAGTGAGTCCATTCAAGCGGTCTTAGAAGATGGCATATATGCTAGTGATGGTGCTGTAGACAACGCCGAGGTCTCTGTGCACATCGATATGACGGGTAGGAGTAACTTGCATTTTGGTGATCTCCTAAAAAGCTAATCAAAATTCCTTTTACAGACCAACAAGTTGCATACTTTATGCAGCGTAAATTGCGTGACAAATTCGCTTCATTTCTGCAAGGCGTAGTCAGGGCGTGCAATGTGTCAACGGCTGTTGTGGAGTTACCCGTACAATTTCAAACACCCATCTATGGCAGTACAGACATTGAATTCCAGCAGTACTGTGCACCCGGTGTAGTCATGACGTAAGTACCATGGATTAACTGCCACTTGTCTTGAAAAGATTTTTAAATTTGGTACACTTTCACAGCATGGTCTTCTTCTTGGCCACGCTAATGACGGCCGCTGTTTTTATTTCGGAACGCATGGATGGTATTTGGGATCGCACTTTATTGGCAGGTGTTTCAGCCACCGAAATGCTTTGGGCTCATCTGCTTACCCAATTGATTATAATGGCGGTGCAATCGTTTGAGGTTATTATGTATATTGGCATAGTTTTCGATACTTATAACAAAGGCGATACGACCACGCTAATTGGATTGCTAACGCTAACCGCCTTCTGTGGCATGTTGTTTGGTAAGTATCCTAACAAGATCTTGAAGTTAACAAATTTTATAATTATTATTCCATTACAGGTCTCTTCATTTCCGTATTTTGTAAATCCCATACGGAGGCCAACTTTGTTGCCACGGGCGCTTTCTATCCCATGATTATACTCTGCGGTAGCTATTGACATTTTCTTTAGATTATAAAGATATACTAATCTCTGCTCTATTTTAGGACTTCTCTGGCCTCTGGAAAGCATGCCGCGTTTTCTGCAAGATCTGGTCATGGTGCTACCCTTTACCATACCCTCTATATCAGCGCGTAATGTCATTGAAAAAGGTTGGGGCATTACCAACGACAAGGTCTACAGTGGTTTTCTGGTAATGGCCGCGTGGACCATAATCTTTTTCGTTTTGTGTTTAATAGGCATTAGACGCAAGGCGTAGTGTTTTTTTTTAGTTTATTAGCATATTAGCATTACTCTTTAGGCGATTTTATATATTGTTATAGTATCTTTATAATTTAAAATTATATATATTTGATGATCCAGCATATCACTCGCATGCCTAAGACTCTCATTATGCACATTCATTTAAGTAAAGTACGCGAAAGCTCACACAGTTTTGCTGAACGTGTACTAAAACATAAAAAACGTACTAAAAATTAAAGCCAAACTGTGTTGGTTGGTACTACACATTATCATAAGGTCTAAAGGATGTCTAAAACAAAAAAAAAAAAATATTTATAAAACACTTACAAAAATTGTCCCTCATTAAAAAATTTTAAAATTTTGGCCCATGTACTAAATATAGTACACGTCAAATTTTTTTTTGGATAACATGTAAATAGCTTTTAGAGCAAAACAAAACTATGTATTAACAATTTTGTTTATAAATCTTTTTAGCACATACGCTGTACTAAAAATGTATATTGTTTAAAAACGAAATTCAAAACAACCAAAAATACAAATTTAAATAAATAAAAGTCTCGCTGTGTAAAATTCAAAATGTCTTTGTTGAATGTACTAAAAAGTTTAAGAGCTTAATATAGAATTCAAATAAACTCAAAACTAAAGCGAAAGTTCTCAACAAATGTTTGTGTGTGTGTGCAAGAGGGGGAGTGGTAAATGTGTGGGCCAAGGCCACAAGCAATGCAAAGTTCCTGACACACTTCGGGCTTAAGAGAGCTAGACAAAATGGCTGCCTGGCTGGCTGCCTGGTTAAATGTCTGCCAGACGACTGCCGGTATCCGTATCCGTGTCCGGCTCCGTGTCGGTGTGTCTGCAGTTGCTTGTTGGTGTTGGTTTTAGTCTCTGCCAGCAGACACTTTTATTACAAAACTTTATCTTTGCCAAATACAACGACGACGACGTTGATGACGACGACGACTTTCGAGCAAAAGAGTAAAATACAAAAACAAACCTAGACAGAAATTGTGGGTGGCCGGGGGGCGTACAGGGGTCGGGTACTAAAGTGTCGTTGGCTTTTATATAAGTTGCATAAAATGTGCAAAAAGTTTGCATAGCGAAAACAGTGTGCCACAGTTGCCAAGCTTAGGAGTATTTGTTACCACTGGGAAAAGGAGGGAATGTTGACCCAGTAATGAACAGCAGCATTTATTTAGTTGGATGCGTCACCCTAATGGAACAAGTCTGAGTAGAATGTGGACTACAGAATCTTAACAAAATTAATAAATGGCAATACGTGATAATCCTCTTGTGGCTTTTTCTTGGAAATGAACACGTTTTAGAACGGAATGAAAGTTTTACTCAGAGGTTTTAATCAACAAAAGTTTATTCAGTAAACCCAATTATACGGGAATAAAAATAATTAGGGTGTTTACTTGTCTAACAACAACTTGTATACAAATTTTCATTTTTGCCCGACCCGGAGCCCTGACTACGAAAAGTAGGGCAGAAGTCCAAAACTGTGTTCTAAAAAGCGCCAACTACCAGTGTGTACATATTTTTGCATTATTTATCCATTTATGTAAAGATATTATCCAGTGAAAGATAAGCCAATATTGTGTTGTACTGACAAATATCCAAAACCGTATCTTTTATGCTTTTAAATGGCATTTTTCTTAAAAAAAACTTTTTTATTAAGTTATGACATTTGATGCTCAAGCAAATTGTTAGTCAGGCACTTCTGCATTTCTGCCCGATAAATTGCAACCTAATCTAACTGGAACCCAATTATTCCAATTTCATCATTAAAAGTTGTCTAATTTAAGGCTGTTTAAGAAGTCGTAAAAAGGCAGTTCGCTAAATGACAATATTTCAAGATATTGGTAATCAAATTTTTAATTTTTTGTATAAAACATACTATTAATATCAAATTTTTCCCTCCGAAATAATATTTTTCTGTTTCCTAAAATAGTTGGTGACTTCGAAAAACCGAACCGTTTATGACTGTCCATTTCGCTTATGATATCCTGTTAATAATGTACATAATGTTTGAGTCAAATCAGATGTGTATATGTTTCTAAAATTTGCAGACCTGTTTGATTCAAAGAACTAAAAAAACACGTAGAAATGGTTTAGCTCTTTCAAGGTGCTATGAAAATAAATTCCATTATGCAAAACTTTCAAGTTTGGAAAACTGCAGACACAACAGCAATACATACAAACACTTTCTGTATATGTAGACACACATATACATAGTTTGCAGCTGCATTTAAAGTAAAGGTACTGAGATTGCGCATACGCCCAGTTGACAAACAGACAGCAGCAAGTTTGTAGCCAAAATAAATGTATATACATCTTTATATATGTATGCATATATATTATATATATAAAACACACACATACACGCAAAAAGTTTTAAACAATGTTGCACAAATAATAGCAGAAATTGCTATTAGGGTCAAGTCGCCTGTGTGACGCCTGTGTGTATGCAACAAAAGTTTGAATGTTGCCACTAAAAAACATTTAAACAATTCTGTGGCCAAGTAAATTGTTGGCCAGTCTGCAAATTGACCTTCAAAACAACAAACGAGACTCCCTGTGGCTCACACATATACAAAAACACACACACACACGGACACATTTAAACCTTTTTGGTCTAAAATTTTTGTTACAACTTTTTGCTTTGCTTCATTTCATGCATTTAAAATTACGCTCTGGTAAGAAAGTTTGACTGGGTTTTTGTGGGTTGTCAGTTTTGTGGGTGCTTTTGTCTGCCTTGATATGACCTTCAAACAAATACACACACTTACACACTAGCAGACAAATCCACAGACTAATATTTAAACGTAATTTTAATGAAGGTAAAAGTGTTTTGTTTACATTTTTGTCTTTACTTTGAGGTAGCTCTATCTGTGTGCGTGCGTGTGTATCTATGAAATCTGCTGTGTGAGTAAATGTATCTATTCGTTGTGAGCCTGGCTGGGGGTTTGCCTTTAGTCCTTCAACTGAACCAGTGCTTTTGTTTTTGTTTGGGTGCAACGTCTGGCAACTTTAACAAAATTTTGCCGAGTTCATTGACTAAAGCTTGAGGCAAATCATGTGGTTTGGGGCATGAAGATTTTGCGCATGTGTGTGTTTTTATGGTTAGTGTGTGTGTCTGTAGCTATCTGGTGTTTGGGTGTGTGTGTGTGTGTGTGTGTGTGTGCACTTCAGATTTGAAGGTCAAGCAATAGCTTTAATGTTTTGAGCATGAATAATTGGTTTGGTGTTGGTTGACCTTGACTTTGATAAAAAAATAACACATTGCTTTTAATTCAATTATAGGCAATGGTGTCAATTAAATTATGTACTTATTAATACAATTAAAAACTCGTCAATTTTATTAAATAAGTATGTATATTAAAATATTTTAGTTTATTAATTAAGAAATGAACTTGGCATTTTTACAAGTTTGGGGAATATGTGGCGCAAATTAATTAAGGCATCTGTAAAAATAAAGATGACATTTGAACTTGCCATGGACAGTTTATCATTTCATCTGCATTTTTTTTTGACACACTTGGAAACCACTACTACATTGGAACGTATCTTACTGCGTTCGCCTACGGTAGCCAGACATAATTTTCTCATTATGCCATAATTAGAAAATCGAAAAATGGATCATCAACAGAGGTCTGCCTAATAGATTTTTTTCTATTTTAGTCCTAACGCAACCGTATTCTGTAAGACTTACTTTTTTAAACGAATTTCCGCCAGATTAGAAATATTTTTGAGAGAGTTGGACATAAAGTCCTCTGAACGATGAATTTTTGAAAATAATTCCAACAAGATGGAAATGAAATAGCAGAAAATATTAATTGAGATGCATGTAAACAACCCAATCTCTAAGAGAGCAGAGAGTGCATTTCCAAGATATCACTGTATAAGCGCAAAAGCGAAAGGCTTTAAAACAGTTCCATGATAAGTGATTTTTACGGGTCACCTTTTAAAAACGACCAGGAAAGCTAATGTATATTATATTCTAAAAACTCAAACTTAACGAATGTATAATGGAAAATTAAGAAATTCTGAGCTTACTTGATTGATTTAGCATTTAAATTAAGGTTGGCTCAAACCGTTTGATCACGTTTATGCAAAATTGTAGAGGGTTTTAATAAGTTGATTTCAAAACATCTATTATACGACCTTTACCCATAAAAAGTATATTTAATAATAGATGAAATTACCTAAAGATGACGGATACGCATAACAAAGTTGAACAACCTAGTTCTTAAAGTGCACAATAGTACAAGCAACGCACTGGCCGCTTGGCTTTATAAAAGGATCATATACTATATTAAAAAAACAAATTAGATTTGGGGAAAAAAAAAACAAAAACCAAACCAATAACTTCAAAGAAAAATGAGGTCTAGAGTATGAGTTTTAGAAGGACGAATCTGAATCTTCATGGTGCTGCTTTTTGCATTTCATTGACCCTTTAAATGGCATAAACAACAACAACTTCAACATACAGACACACAAATCTATCGGTACATAAATACACATATGTATTCAGTTGCAAAAACAAACACACACTCCAACTCACACTCTCCTCCGCAGTGTGCCATAGTAGTAAGTTCCGTGTATACGTTTGTCCAGAAGTTTAAAAGAGCTAAGGCCCCAGGCTCTGACAGCAGCAAAAGCAAAATGGAGAAAAATTTGATTTCAGAGTTTATTCAATTTCGTGCATCTGTATTTGTTTGTATGTTTGTGTGTGTGCCGTCTCTGACTTGAACTAAGGGGCCCAGCCATTTAGCTGCATGACGTTCAACTGATGTCTGTTGTCCATCATGCCAAGAACAACCGAGTCGAGCCTAGAAGCATTGGTTCCCAACTTCTCAGCTCGGCTTCCAATATAATACAATCAGCATTGGGCTCGATGTGCGTTCAATGTAGTTTTGAGGTAGAAAGAAATCAGCTACCGGTGCGTCATATGCAAGGGCGATGTTTGATTATATGTGTGTGGCGTGTTTGAGTGCGTGCGTTTGTGTGTGAAGGCGCACGCACATAGCAACCGGATGCATATGCATCGCCATTTTATGTATAGGCTCGTCGTACTTGTGCACGTGTTTGCTCACTCATTCGCAGTCCGGCTCTCGCTCTCTCTTTCATTCTGCTTATATACTATGCTCACGTACACATATGAGAGTTGCTGCAGCCTCGTTGAGGCACACACACATGCGTTACGTAGTTTTATTGCCGTTTGGCCTTTTGCCTGGCACACATAACGGCGCTTTGGGTTTTGGACGCTTTGCGTGCTGCGCTGATGATTGGAGTTGGCACAGTGGGACAAACCCAAAGAAAATTGAAAAATACGCAGCTTACCTGGAAAAAGGTGAAAAACAAAATGTTTGTAATTTTTGAAAAGATTGTTTTATAAATGATGTGTGTAATTTGTATTAAAATACAAATTATGCATAGAGTGTGTCTCTTCGTAATTCGGTTACGACTACTTTAAAAAATTTTATGAACCTGTATTTTTGTATTTGATTTATTTGGTTAAGGGGTGTAAATCAACAACAATTAATAAGAATTAAAAAAATAGCCATAACTAATAAATATTATTTCGTTTAATAATGGTTTTAATTCTTGAAATTAAGAACATTTTATTTTCACCCACAAATAAGCTGCAAGATTATTATTAACAAATTAATAAATTACAAATTTGTATACCATTTTCAAAATAAAATTTCTTTTGTTATAAATATATAAAGTAAATAAATAAATTTTTGTAAAATTTGTAAGGTAAAGGGCGTCTTCTTATTCTGCTATCCTTGACTCCCAGTGGAGCATAGGGCCTCGTAAAGGGCGTCAAACCAACTTATTTTTGCATATAACTTTGATAAATAAGATTCCTAATGTCTCTTTGTAATATCTATCGAAACCACAGACAAGAAAACGAGCTTGGAATAATTCGTCGAGTCTCATGCGTCAATGTAATGAGACAAAATAGGTTTACAATAAGTGAGAGAAAATTTTGAATTTTTTATACGAATATATTTATTATAGTTTTGGATTTATATCGACAGTTAAATACTACTACTCTTATTGTTTCTTTTTCTAACCAATATATTTCTGTTAGTTCCG
Source organism: Chymomyza fuscimana (assembly GCA_949987675.1). NCBI lineage: Eukaryota > Metazoa > Arthropoda > Insecta > Diptera > Drosophilidae > Chymomyza > Chymomyza fuscimana. The sequence goes on along the minus strand of OX465088.1, from coordinate 53,590,784 downwards.
AATTAATATGTACAATGAAAAATTCTTATTGTTTCCTTACATAGCCATTACACGGATCTAATTATTAATAAATCTAATGGTATTGGATTTTGTTACTAGCTTTTAATCAAAGTATCACGAGTTGCTTAAACAATTGCAATCAAATTATTTAAAAATATTTTTACTAAATCACTTACGTTAAGATCAAACTCTGTTAAAGTGTGTTTCTTTAATAAGTGAGGATCTGCTGTGGAAAATTTCTAAAGCATAGCCCATATTCCAAAATCGTTCAAAAAGCTAATCTTAAGTGCTGCTTTTGTGTGCCTTTTCTTTTTTAAGAGTTACCCAAAGATTCGCTAAGATGTGGCTTTATGAGCTCTAAGTAGAGGGCCACACTATTCCAGCTTCATTAACATGTTCATTAATTAATAAGTTCAACTACATCCCAACCACTGTGCACAAAAGCAACACAAAAATTACGCTTCAATGCAGCAGCAGCGGCAGCATCAACTAACGACGACCGAAAAAAAAAATATCCATTCGAACAACAACAACAACATACATGGGTCAGTGCGGTAGGAAGGTGGTGTGTGCGGAAGGCGTAAAATCCTCGCGTAGGTCCTCGTATACGTTGGAAGAGTCGCGACAACAGCAGCGCAGTCTATTTCGCTGCCGTGCAGAAATGTTGGAAAAAAGCCGAGGCAGAGCAGCGCACATGCCGCATACGCACTCTCACACATATGTATGTATGTAGACTTACGCATACAAATAAACAGACGCACAATACATGGTTGGAGAGCTCAGCTCCCCAACTCGTCTCATGACCATATATGCAAAAAACCTAACGATATGGCGGCAAACATACACATGATGATTGGAAGGAGGCTGAACAATGGCGCATAAAATGCAGCCAGGATGAAATGCACACCGATACATGCACATATACACACGTATACACTTGCAATAACGAGCTATGTACAAGTGGCCATAACAACAACAACAACAACAAGCAGGTTCCATGTATTGCAAATGACCAAACCAGCATGCGACCATGTCGGGCCGTCTCCCCACTCTCTCTCTCTCTCTCTCTCACTCTGATTGTCACTATTTTGTGCTCCATCAGCCACCCACTTGTATATGCTGCTCTGTTCTCTGCTCTGCTCTGCTTGTTTACCAATTTATTTTGCGCACAAAACGAAACACGGAAAATGCATGAACCAAAGAGTGCAGCAAAAGAAGCAATGGCAAAAAAAAATTGGAAATGATAGTCCGCAAGGAGAACGACAACAACATCAACGAGAGCAACAGAAAAATTCAGAAATTTCAGTTCGATTTTTGTTCATAACGGCAAAAAAAGGCTACGCTTGCTCTCACTGTCTCTCTCTTTAGCGTGGTTGCTGGTAACCTATCTCACTCGCTCCTTGCATTGACCGCACATTTTGCACATTTCCGTTGCCTTTCATTTTGTTCGTCCATTGCTTGTTATTGTTGTTCTTACTGTTGTTGTTGTTGCTGTGTTGTTCGTTTGGCACTTTGTGCGTAGATTTCTCTTTGCTCATTTTTTTTAGCTGCTTTCGTCGTTGTTGTTGTTATTTTTTCTAGTCGTTGTCGCGGCTTTGGCTTTTCCTCTGACTGCGCTGCTTTGATAGCATCCATTTTTTTTCTTTTGCTTTGTTACTGTTTTTACTAAGATTGCATTCACACACAAACAAAAGCATGAACACGCATGCACTCTTCCATACATATATGTAGTATATGGCACATAGTAGTAGTAGTAGTAATAGTAGTATGCAGCTGCAAAAAGTAGTAGTAAAAGTTGGTTGTAGAAATGTAGCACAAAGCGCGCCTAAAAGTTGACTACAAAAAAAAATGGTAAAAAGTTCTAAGATTGAAGTTCTTGTTTTCAAGCGCCGATTTTTTAAACAAGTTTTGCATCAAGAAGAGTATTGCATAAAAACAAGTGTCCAAATAATGGTTGTTTCTAAAGAAGTTTACTTTTTGAAGTTTTTCTGGATTTTGATATTTGTACATTACTACATATTTATGTACATTGATAGTTTTAAATATGTACAAAAATGTGCATTAGTTGGGGCATTTTCCGATAATGGGAGTAATTTGGCATTTATCATGGAATCCTTCAGGATTGTATTCATTTTTGTAGGAAGATAAGGGCAGTGGATGAAAACTTTGAAATATAAAGCGGAAACTGCAACCATTTTCGACTTCATTTTATTAATAAACAAGCTTGAGAAACCAAATTAGGTATGTACACACAAAAAAAAACTTAATATACTCTTTTACAAAATATACCCCTTACCGCTTTAAACCATTTCATTTGAATACTACCACAATACTAAATATAATTAAAGAAAATAATGATTTATTTTTTGAGGAAAATGGGTGGTCTGATTAACAATTTTTTTTTAGTACAACCCACGTTAACCCATGTCTTACAGACACTATATGACGAAGGACGCCCAAAGTATTCTCGACAGAATTAAGCTTGAAAATTAACTTTAGATAGCAGAACCTTTTTAAAATCAAAATTCAATATCTTCAAAGCAAAGCTGGAAAAGGATAATTGGTAAAATTGGTAGCCATCAAGGTAAATAATAAGTCTTAAAAATTTATATAAGGGTGGCGACAATTTTTTTAAATTTAATCTGAGTCAGTTGGGAGTGTCCTTTTGCAAACAGTTGGGCTATGAAAAAGCAATACGACAACTGCGACATGAAATGAAGATATGCAACTTCAGCTTATTTCAGCTAGGTCTTAAGCTTTTAAGCACGGTTTTTTGTACTCATATTATGTAGTACATGAGAGTGTGACGTCACCATTTTATATGGGTGTCAATAATAATTTAGAAGTGTGCTCTGATTACTTCAAAAGAACAAATTAAGTTTGCAAAGAGCTAAAGTTGGTCTGAGCTACTAATTACATAGTCAAGATTTGAAGCATAATCTACGATCCTCATTTTCTGAAACAATTGCAGGAAATAATGTTGAAGAGCAGCTGCAATTTGACTCTGTTAGAGGTCGTTTATACCAATATAATAAATAAATTTATATTTTGTTTTACTAATTCTAAATTTATGGCCATAATATCTGGTAGCATAAAATGCAGTACATGTGCTTGGTTGAGTTGATCCCGCACTTTTATCTGATATGATTGTTGAGTCAGAAATGCCAATGAGAATGAAATTAAACGTCACCACAAAATGGAATTTTGGGGTCCACTTGGTTCCCTAGGTAGTTTAATACTCATCTATTTGGGTCTACTTATACAAATCATGAATCTATAAATTGACAACTTTTGGACTGGAGTCTGTAATCCCCATTAAAGCTGCAAATTTTCTTTATTGGCTGCTTTACTTTGGTAGATGAATGCAATTAATACAATTCGTAATTTGAACAATTATTTTCAATATCGAGGATGTTAGAAAAGCTTTAAGATTAACAATTTAAAAAAAGAAAAACTCAGTGTCTGAGAATTTAAAGTTAAATTATGGATCGGTTCAAATATAAAAGCAAAATGTATATTTTCAAAATGTTTTTTCTAATATTGCTTTTATCTATCGGCTTCCTCTATGCCTTACCGCGGGATGGCATTAATCCGCAATTGGTCGTTTATTTGCACGCCGGCAAACCGCACATTCAGAACGCGCCTCATTTGCTACAAATGTTCTACTATCAGAATCGCGTTCAAGTCTATTGTAAACTAGCTCAACCCTTGCGTCTATGGAACATCTTTCAATCTAGCTACCTTCAACTGGAGATCGCTCAAGAAGCAGAATATAGTCAATATGTGGCGGATACGGCTAATGGAATTTCTATAGCTCATGATTTTGGACACGAAATATATGATAGCAAGCTGCTGACCCGTGGTTTCCGCTACATTGCTCTACGGACTCATACGGCCAGCTGCTTTGGCATCTTTACAGAGGATGCCTATAACGTGACGCTGCTGGAGCAGAGCTGTGATTATGAACGATTGACACAATTTGGTTTGGGACTTATACTATACGCGGCTGCTCCAACGCTGGGACAGTCGCTAAGATCCTGCTATTGCACAACCGCAGTTCTAGGCGCTTATGTGCTACAATTGGTTGCAGTTGTCCTAGTCTGGTTACATTGTCGTTATCTACAAGTTAAGAGTTTGCAGAAATTATTTCCACTTCATCTCAATTACAAACTAATCCTAAGGCAGCATCGCTCGGTAATTGTGATTGCGATGATTCCAAGCACTTGGATTATGGGAAGGTGGTGCAAGCTCTGCAAAGCTTTTTGGAGCTATAAATTTGTGCCTTTGGCTCATCGCTGCTTGCTTCGATTCATAGCTTACTATTTTATTTTTTTTGCTTCGGATCACAAAGGATTCAGTTACTTTGTTGTTGGGCTGCTTTTACTTTATTCAGAAATTTGGTGGCTGCTACGTCATTTTAGGAGCCAACGCTACAATGAGCATAATGCAAATTGTGAGCCCGGAAGGCAAAACTCCTTGCAGCACATGTGCCAAAGATGTCATCAAGAAAGCACATCATTGCAGAATATCGCACAATTTTCAGAAGGCGCGCCCCTTCAACAAATCTCCAATTTAACTCCCGGTTTTGGCGTGCAGACAGAACCTGTAAGAGATAATGGACTACCCAGTTTCGCCAGTCCAATGCCAACGCCAACATCGCGACGCTATCAATTACAGACATCGAACTTGCACTTGCACGCGCCATTCACGGGAGAACATCACTGGATGGAGAGGGAACCACAGGAACTGCGAGGTTCAATAAGAGCTCCACAGCATGCCGTAATGGACAGCGTAGACCCGCCATTGGAAACTTTGGAACATATGAACGCTTCCGTGCACACTCTTTATCGTAATATGCACTTTCGGAATTCTGCGGGTAGCGTGGCGCTACAGGCGGAGTAATCAGAGTAGTGTACACTCGTTTTAGTGCCATGTCAAACCTCAAAACTAAATGCATTTGATAATTGAAAAGTAAAACACATGTTGAGTCGAGTGCTCCGCCAAGCCCTAAACCATTGGCTTGACTCAATGACATGGCATTCGATGAGTAGGCGGATGATGAGGCCATGGCTAAGCAGCGTGCCATGAAAAGACTTTCCTGGTAAAATAGAAAAAGGGAAATTGCCTAAGGCCAACAAAAACAACAACCACAGATATAGAAACGGAGTAAAAGCAACAGCCACATCAACAAAGACTTCAACTAGATAGGCAGAGACACGGACACGGCCACAGACACGAATACGTTAGGCATGGCCAGGACTTGTCTCGATATTGGAGAATGTGTGGGAGTGACAGCTAAAGTTGTGGCAGCAAAAGAAACAAAATGGCACAGTGCAGGATAAATATTGGCATAGTTAGAGAACTTGGAAGGATTATTTATTATTTTATATGTTTTAAATGTTGCTGGTTTACTTTAAATTGTCAGACCTGCCATTGCAGGTGATCTTTTCCACAAATCCACTATGAAAACTTTTTTTAAGATTAAGATAATTATAAATCCAATGTAATTAATGTGTTTTGTTCAAATTTTTTTTTTATTTTGCTTTCCGTTTATAAAATGAAATAAAAAATTCAAAAAATTTTAGGCGACGTTAAACGTTTTTGATAAAATGTATGTAAACCTTAAGTTCTGGAAAAGGCTAGCCATAGCAAGAACAAAAAACAAATGAAGAATGGAAGACACGCTTAAGAAAATAATATAGTTCATCAATACACTTAAAACAAGATAGGGAGCTTGGACGTACTCCCGAGCGAACTGAGTGTTCCAAGGAGGCTAAGAAGGATTTATTCTTAGCCAAAATATAAGAATATTTTTGTTGATTGATTTAATTAAATCCATGTTTTATTTATCTCTTGTTCTGGATTTCAACTATAAAGTTCTCACATTTTTTTTTTTTTAGTTTAGTATTCACTACGATAATCAACTGAAATTCCAATACGCTTGTCACTAACACCGCCAAACTAAAAGGCGTACCTATTAAAATGAGCTACACTGTTGCACGCCTTATACACCAGCAGAAGGCAAAGGCTCTAAACTGAAGGCGTCTCTGGCAAAATGCTTGCCTCTGCTTGCAATGAGTTACAAATAAGAGACTTCAGAGGACCAACACACATAGAGAAATAAAGAGAGAGATGCCCATTACCCCTGCCCCAATGCATATACAAGCCATTAGCAATGGTAGTGGCAGCAACAAAGTTCGGTCAAACATCAGCTGCCTGCTGCAAGTTGCTATAGAACAAACACTCCCGGCACACTCCCTATGCAGAAAAGGGTCCAAGCAATGCAGGCGACGTTAGCGGAAAATCGACAAAGCCTGGCAAGTGCAAATGTGGAAATGCGCTTTGATAGCAGCCTGCCGAATGTATGGATAGACGTATAGAAAGATGAATGTTTGGATGGATGGATGTACGGCTGGATGGCCCACTCGGTCAAAGCGAAACAGTAAAACGCAATCGAAATCAAAAACTGGAACTTCAATCACTTGGCGGGCGGCAGGTAACGCAGAGTTTTCCTTTTTTTTTCGTTGGTGGTTGGAAAACTGACCAAATGCAACGTTTACGAGTTTATTAGTGAACAGGATGGGACAGATAGCGTACATTCCGTCCAAATGGGCCAATTTTCCCAGCGTCCCGTACGAATCCAATTGGTTTTTCAATATGAACAAATTTGTATACTATAGACCGCCTTTTGGTGGTAGTTCCCGTTTGGGACAGTGCAAGGGCCGCAGGGTAGGAAAATGCATTGCTTGCCAGGCTTTTGATGTTATTTTGCGCAAGATTTTTGTTTGTTGGGGTTGTAAGTGGTAAAAGTTGCTTCAAAGGTCATAATGCTATGAGAGATGCCGCGAAAAAGTAAAAAGTTAGAGTTTTGTTGATTTTTATTTCTTTTAGGGGTGTAGAACGTGTGTTTTCATTTAAAACTTGACTTTTCAGGGATTTATGGTGGAATAGATGATGTAAATGGCAAGCTTAGAGTTGCTGGCTGTGGTCTTTGTTAGCTTAGAAACTCTTTTCAAGTGTAAACCGAAGTTGGAGTGGTCCCAACGAGACTAATAACACACGAATAAAAACGTACATTGGGTTGCTGGGTGAACTAACTTTAAAAAAAGAATGATATGTATATGGGTTCTAAGTCGCTAAGGAACTGCAATGCGCCGCTTCAGAGGCATTGTACTAAAATCAAAAGAAAAAATCTTTTCAGAACGGTAAAACTCGAAGCTTCCATGGAATAGACTTAATTCAATTAGTTTAAAAATAAAGAGCATAACTTCACTATAATAATATAACTTTTTATAAAAGATGGTTCCAAAACTAAAACAAAAACCCGATTTCAAAGAAAAGGAAACTTTACGAAAATTTAAATATTCATATTCCTGGCTCTCATAGTTGTCTCTTAAAATCTTATACAAAATTTCTAGCACATCGGCTTTTGAATGGAATATCTGGAAAGATTTCGGCTATATAATCAATTCTGCTTTTCCTATGGATGTTAAGAAGAACTTGATCGTTATACCTTTTCTCTCCTGTTAGGCTACGTAAATAAGTACGTTTCTTAAGTACATTTTAGAATAATATTTAAAAGTTAATATACTAATGGCTTATATTTAACATCTTTTTTAGGAATTTTTCTTTCGGGATTCGCCTTATTACAAAAAAATATTTTAAAACGAGTGTGAATTGAGCAAGACGGAGAACACTGGTACATGTTGTCTAGAAACACAGGGAATCTTCCTTAAAATCAATTTATTCATGTCTTTTTTGGATTTATCGAATTCAATCGTGAATGGGCTTAATTATTTTTTTGGGTTTATGTTTGAAATATCGACTTTAAGTTCCGAGTAAAGCTTGGGCCTTATATACGACGCCACTGCGAGATATTTTCCTTGTGTTGAAAAATCTGTGTTCATATTTTATTATTTATTTATTTGAAGACATATCCTTTGAAATTAATAACACAAGATATTCAAGAAATCAACAAATTCTTTTAAACGATCTACCGAATTTCAGATAAAACAATCTACCAATATGCCAGATATATCCTAAAAGCGTCGTAGAAGTTATATTAATATTATTATTATAATTCTTTGTGCTTTTCAAAGGATTGCGAAAAATATCTAAATAAAATCCGCCCACAGATTTTTAGCACACCCTACTCTAACAGTATATTCCCAAATCACATCTAAGTTAAATCCGTTTTGAGGTTTTAAGTATACTCCTAATTAATTAAATCAAGTTTTGATCTATTAAACACCAGATTTCTCATAGAATAGAATAGAATTTCCCATAGAATAATCGCAGCCATTTATCTCAATTTTTCGGCAATTTCTGTTAGGGTTTACCCCAAAATATCTCTCGGTGCTAAGAGTTTCTCTTTTAATATGAGCTAATATGTTAAATTTTTTGGAACAGAGTATGCCTCGTAGACCAAGGAGGTCTAACTATTAAATTTTAATTTGTTTTGATTCGACGTGTTTTACTTTTTCAATATAAACTGAAAACTATGAAAATTTAATTATGCACAAGTGCTAGCTTTTTATACGCACATATATATGTATATTATTTATTAAATATTTTAATAAAGAATATTTTGTTTATTTACTGACCTGCACCATTTTGTTGTTGTTGTTTGGCAATTAAATGTGATGCCTAATCCAAGTGTTGTAAATAAATCAAACGTCAAATGTTGATAAACGCCGGGAGCAAAACAAAAGGTAAAAAGCAATAGCAACAACAGCAATGACGAAAACGGTGTGTTTTTGCACGTGTTAATTTCACTTTTGTTTTACTTTAATTCTTTTCTTTTTACTTTTAATTCATTAGTAGAGTGAACACGCACGCACACACAGAAACATGCGCGAATACACTTGCATTGAGGAAAACACGCGACGAACTAAGCAAAAAGAAATGCACGCGGCCGACAACTTGCGTTAAAATCAAGTACGCGCTTATATACAATGCCCGTTCTATGTACAATTGCAGGTGGTTTTTTTCTGTTATTAAATAAGAGTTGTTTTTTATTTTTTGAGTTAATATTTGTTGCCGTTGAAGTTGGTTGTATTACGATGGACGACAGTGCGTTCTGATTTTAATCCGCAAAACCAACCGCACGCAACAAGAACAAAAAAGTGTGTGTGTTGGAAATGCTGAGCAGCAAAAGAATATGAAGAAGAAGTTTGATTAATAAGCATCGATAGTACAACCATAATCGATAACTCAGCTAAAACATTTTAAATTAATTATATGATTTAAAAGTGAGCAGCAATTTTTTGTAGCTTATACGTCATTGCATAATATTATTAAAAATATCTGTTTTAAAAGCAATATTGGCCGTAAAAACAAATTTTGAAGCATGATATCGATTAGTTTACATGCCATAGCAAGCAGCTTTTTAACGTGTCTACAATTGTTGTTTTGCAACACTCCACGCACCATTTTTTCACTTACCCAGCACTAACGTAGAATATTTGCCAATTTGTTTGTTTACAACAATTTTAAACGTTTTATGAATTAATTTTATGGCACTTAGCACTTAATATTATGTCGGACAACGAGTATGAGCGCTTTGAAATCACAGACTACGACTTGGATAATGAATTTAATATAAACAGACCGCGTCGTAGGCATACCAAACATCAGCAGATTTATGGCAAGCTAAAATTGATTTTTTGTGTTAAAAACAATTATAACCATTTTGTTAAAAGTGTAGGCATTTGGGCAGACGACAGCGACAATGAAAGCGGAGAGGAAAACAGCAGCGGTCGTCGAGGACGCCGTGGTCTAGGCGGTGGCAGCAGCAAAGCCAAAGATTATACAGCGCCGGTAAGTTTTGTAGCCGGTGGCATTCAACAAGCTGGCAAGAAAAAAATCAAAAATGAAGAACAAAGCGCCGATAAAGGATCCGCCTCTGGCAGCGAGAGTGCTGACAGCGATGATGCACGTCCTGCGTTTGGACGCAAGCAGCCGCAGCTTATGGACGACGACGCGCAGTCCTCAGACAGCTCAGCAGAGGAGGCTAAGCGGGCGGCGGTCAACGTGGCTAGACCTACATCCAGCTTTAAGCACAAATCGCATATATCCAGTGAACGCAATGTAGGTGCCTGGGAGCAACACACCAGAGGCATTGGTGCGAAACTTTTGCTACAAATGGGCTATGAGCCCGGCAAGGGTCTGGGCAAAGATCTGCAAGGTATATCGCAGCCGGTGCAGGCTCATGTACGTAAGGGACGCGGTGCCATAGGCGCCTATGGACCAGAAGTAGCAGCCAGCGTGGGCGGCAAAGCCAAACCGATTAAAATAGACGAGGACGTGCGTGAGACCAAGGAGTTCAAGGAGCAAATGAACAAGTGGAAGAAAGGCGGCAATGAAACGCGTGAAAAGGGCGCCAAGCGTTACTACTACAAATCAGTGGAGGAAATCATTGCCAAAGGCAAGAAGTCTAGTCATTTGTTATCGGAAAAACTAAGCAAAAAACTGGGCAATGTACCTGTCATAGACATGACGGGCCCAGAACGGCGCGTTCTTAGCGGTTATCATGCTTTGGCGCAAACCAAAGTAACCGTCGATGAGACTCTTTACGATGTGGATGCTAGTGGCAAGACGGATCAGCCCAGCGCCGGCTCCGTTTTTAGCATGCCCGAGCTGACGCATAATCTACAATTGCTGGTTAGCCAATGCGAGCAGGAAATCATTGCCATAGACAAGGCAGAACGAGAGAGCACAGATCGTCAAGCTGCGCTGGAACATGAGCTTAAGAAATTGCAAGAAATTGTGCATCTTGAACGCAATCACATGAGCACCTTAGAGTGTGTTTTTTCGCGTGTGGAGGAGCTGAGCAGCAATGAGGGCAACCTAACTCTGACACGCGCTCAACAACTATTCCTAGAGCTGCAACAAGATTATGCTGCCGAATATAAGGAGTTTAGTTTGGCGGATTTAGCGGCTGGCGTTATCGCGCCCTTGGTTAAGCAGGAACTATCGGAATGGCGACCACTTGAGCAGCCCACGCTGAATCTGGAGCTAATCAAGAGATGGCGCGGCATTTTGCAGCAAGAGGATAGCACAGACCAGCCACGCAATGTCTTTGATCCCTACTCCTCGCTTATTTGGGCTGGTGTCATACCCTCGTTTCGCGCCTGCGCTGATACTTGGCAGCCAAAGCTGCATCAGCCAATGGCCGCGCTGTTGGACGCTTGGGCGCCACTTCTGCCCACCTGGGTGCTGGATTCGGTACTAGAGCAGATAGTGCTGCCGCGCTTGACCGCAGGCGTGCGTGATTGGGATCCGCTGACCGACACTGTGCCCATACATAGCTGGATATTACCCTGGCATGCCATACTGGGTAATAAGCTGGAGGAGACTATATATCCGCAAATACGCAGCAAATTGGGTGCGGCTTTGACCTCTTGGTCCCCTCAGGATCGCTCGGCACGTGCCATGCTTACGCCCTGGAAGGGCGCTTTTTGTGAGGAAGAGCTGCTGCACTTTTTGCTGCGTCACATTATACCCAAACTACAGGTGGTGCTTAGCGAGTTTATTGTAAATCCACTACAGCAAAATCTGGGTAAGTCAGCATATAATCTTTTAAAATTCGTATTTTAACTAATTGTCTGATTGTAGAGCTCTGGCATCAGGTTTGGGAATGGCATGAACTCATTCCGCCCATGCATATGGCTCAGCTGCTGGATAAATATTTTTTTCCACGCTGGATGCAGGTGCTGGTCATGTGGCTCAATCAATCGCCCGATTACACGGAAATATCACGTTGGTATACCGGCTGGAAGAGCATGTTAAGTGAGCCAGTGCTGCGCGAGCCCTCGGTGAAGGAACATCTGCGCCGTGCCTTGGAAATGATGCATCGCGCCTCCGATGCTTTGCTTAATCCCGCACAGGCTTCGCCTATTATAAGCAGCGTACCCACAGCGCCTGCCCCCGTGCTGCTCACACCTGTAATGATGGTGGATGTGCAGTCCGCGCAGTTGGAGTTCAAAGAGTTGGTCTCTCAAAAATGCGCTGAACTTGGCATCATCTTTGCCCCCTTGCCAGGACGTCGTGAGCTGGGCAAACAAGTGAGTGTAAAATTAATTTTACACACATAAGTTTAATCTTAATTTTTATTGACAGATCTATCGCGTGGGCAAGCTATATTGCTATATAGATCGCAATGTTTGCATGATGAGCGACAGCACATTTAGCAATTGGCAGCCGGTTGCCCTGACACAGCTGTTGGAACGCGCTCAAAACGGTGCCGTATAAGCGGTACATCATCTATCCAATTAGTTTTAAAAGGATTATGTATATCGTCGTATAGTTAGTAGGTGGTATGCAACTAAAAATAGTATTCTCATCATGAGTCAACTTGACATCTAATTTGGGAAATTCCACTGACACCTGATAACAAGCATTAAATACTCGCAACAATTTGTAATCATTTGAATTATTTTTATAGTCTCTTAACGATTATTAATGCCAAAATAGAATTCAACTGATAAGAATAAAAAAAAAACTGGACATTAAATGTTATCAGCGCTCAAGGAGAAATCGGCATTATGTGGAAGATAATTCAATCAAAGATAACAATGTTTCTGTATTTTTAGATTATGTCATATTGTCCGTTCCATACAAAAGAAATGTCGACAGCAATTTCGGTTTTAACTAGCCTAAACTTTTTGTAATACAAATACATACATTTTTAAACTTTTTTTTTTATTTACATAAATTAAATAAATAAATAAAGATCATTTATCTAACTCTGTAAATTTAAATGGCTAGCTTTAAGCAAAACTTAAAAATTATAAAAATTAAGCAAACTAACTAAACTAAATAAGCTCAAACTAATTGTTTTATTCCTGTGAGATTACGTGTGCAATTTTTTTATACAAGACATGCACCATGTTTGTAAATGGTTTAGAGCATTGTACCCCCGACAAAGAACAAAAAAGCGGTCAAAAGCTTTATAGTTCCGTTTATAAAGTTTCGAACGAACCGAGAACAACATATCGGGATGTTGGACCTAATTATTTACGAAAGCAACGGAGAGTCAACGTCACCAGCAAACTTCTCTTAGAACCTATTTTCCAGTGAGCTTCCCCTTACCCTTAGTGCAACATACGACTGTCGCAAGACGATTTCTTATACCGTTGAGGCCATTTTCTACTAAGAGCGAATAGTGACTATTGCTTTATTGAAGAAGAAAAAGAAAAGTATATTCCACACCTTGGCACCATATTCCAAGATCAATCGTAAAAGTGTATTAAACTATTTTTTGTTAACGTATTGATCAAAAAATTCTGTCGACATTCTTTTTATTGCATAAATCCCAAATTGAATTTATATTGTTTTCTTTTTGAAATATTCCCGCAAATGATGTTCCTAAGCAATGTTTACCTAGTAAGTGGAATACGTGGATGACCTGCTAAACTGGAGAAATTTTCGATGCAGTGAAGAAACATTTTTATAATTTTAACATTTTTTTTTCGCATTCGTGAAAGTTATTTCCATAAAAATAGATCCACGACGCTTTACTACGAAAATAATTTTAAAATGTTGGGAGCGATCTTCATATCTTTCTTCTCGAATTGACAAGACGCCATCGTATAAGCATACGTCAAGGTTTGTTTGCCTTTCCAGATACCTTGCACCTAGTTTGTCAATGTGATCGCCCACTATAAGTACACCAAGGTGTCTTCCTATTTCTACGTTGCGGATGTATCACGCCGCTCCAGTCTTGGCCTGAAAGGTTGATATTATGTGTAGATATGCGTTATATACTATGCCGTTTGTCCTTATAAGCACCTTATTTTTGAGGCATAGAATTTTATTCCAAAATGCTATTGGAACAGCACATGAGTAAGGGAAATTTAAGCTGAAAATCAAAGTACCCTAAACACATCCATTTGAAGCAATAAAGTATAGCTGCACAACTCTCATTTGGTCTCCAAAAATATCTACGCTTGGTGTCATTATTGATGACAAAATCCAACAAAAATAAACCCTAGACTATGACCCTACGTACAGTATTATTGTCAATCCAAGCAGTACTTTCCACAGCTTATCCAGTTGATGCGGAATTTGTTTACATTGGTTATCAGTTGAAGAAGAAGCATGAAGCATTCCGTACGACTGCTAAAAATTGGACAAACGCATATGCCGGTGGTCCGCATATAGTTCCCGAGAGTAAAGTTCAAATAAAGGATGCGCTCTCTCTTAGCTTTACACTCGGAAACCTTATGCGGGTCACCGGCATTTGCGTTTGTGCAATTTTTAGCAGTCGTAAAGAATGCTTCGTGCTTCTTCTTCAAATGATAACCAATGTAAACAAATTCCACTTCAACTGGACAAGCTGTGAAAGGTACTGCTTGTATTGACAATAATACTGTTCGCAGGGTCATGGCCACCTATTAATTTTTTTGAATATGTAGCCACAATGGACGCCACTGTAGGGGCGTGAGGATGCCAAATGCGAGCTATAAAGCTAAACTTTTGCGCTTGAAAAGGATGTGTTTTGGGTACCATCAATTTTTAGCTTAAATTGACGTCCTTATGGCGGGCTTCCATCTCCGAACCGTTACTCTGTTCAGATATATTTGTATATAAAACTCGCTCTTTAGAGAACACCCGTCAATGTTCCAATTACGGATTTCTTTGTTGAATTCGCGCTTAATGATACAGCCTTGGTAGGAATAAAATTTAGATTTTTTCCTCGACTTGTACGCTTGGAGCTTTGAGTTTGAGAGAAATAGAAATAAGATTCGCAATAAAAAATAATAACACTAACAAAAATACCTTGGGAATACCGTTTCCGGAGTAGTTGGTGTCGCTGGTACTGAATCAGATTTCGCCGAATTCACGAAATGTGCTTAGCTCACGAACAGTAGGGCAGGATATAAATATTCCAGGTTCTTTTAGTCATCACTAACTTTTTGTTTAAATTTGGTATCCCTTATGTTGATGCGTGAAGTAATCGTTTGGTTGTAGCCTTTATATCAAATTTCGAATTATTATATTTAAATTTTATTTTTTTTTTTCGACTTCAATGTTTGGAGCTTTAGGTTGAAATGAAATAAATTTATTTCTTTTAGTAAAAATTACTTTGACAAAAGAAAAAAAGAACACTCGATAGTAAAAATTACCTGAATTGAATGCCTGAATCACACCGTTTCCGTTGTTACGACCTCTGGAGCTGAATTCGATTTTATTTCTTATACAAGAGATTTCGATATGACGCTATTTTCAAAAACTCGGATGCCGCCGAATCCCTGAAATTTGCTTAGCTCACGAACAGTAGGGCAGGATATAAATATTCCAGGTAAATTTGGTATACTTATCATTTGGTATCCCTTATCCCTTATGTTGATGCGTGAAGTAATCGTTTGGTTTTAGCCTTTATATCAAAATTCGAATTATATTTAAATTTTTGTGTTTTTTTTTTCGACTTCTATGTTTGGAGCTTTAGGTTGAAATGAAATAAATTTATTTCTTTTAGTAAAAATTACTTTGACAATAGAAAAAAAGAACACTCGATAGTAAAAATTACCTGAATTGAATGCCTGAATCACACCGTTTCCGTTGTTACGACCTCTGGAGCTGAATTCGATTTAATTTCTTATACAAGAGATTTCGATATGACGCTATTTTCAAAAACTCGGATGCCGCCGAATCCCTGAAATTTGCTTAGCTCACGAACAGTAGGGCAGGATATAAATATTCCAGGTAAATTTGGTATACTTATCCCTTATGTTGATGCGTGAAGTAATCGTTTGGTTGTAGCCTTTATATCAAAATTCGAATTATATTTAAATTTTTGTGTTTTTTTTTCGACTTCTATGTTTGGAGCTTTAGGTTGAAATGAAATAAATTTATTTCTTTTAGTAAAAATTACTTTGACAATAGAAAAAAAGAACACTCGATAGTAAAAATTACCTGAATTGAATGCCTGAATCACACCGTTTCCGTTGTTAGGATCTCTGGAACTGAATTCGATTTAATTTTATATATGAGTTTTCATTATGAGGCTATTTCCAAAAACTCGGATGTCGCCGAATCCTTGAAATGTGCTTAACTCTTAGTAGGATGGTGTATACACATTCAAACGTATTTAACCTTCATTAAGTTCTTCAATTATGATACACAGAAAGTCAATATCGAGGGATGAACCCAAAAATCTAGAAATTTCATCATTATTTTTTTAAAGCAAATATTAATCTTCTCTCTTCAATCTACCATATCGATTTTATTTTCTTCAGTAAATTGATGACATTCTTCCAATATATGGTTCTTGACAACTCTTCAATTCAGTGCATTAATTGCCTGTAGCGTTTATTTCAAATTTTTATATTTCAATTTTAGAATTGTTCACTAACATTTCTCTAGCCTTAGTTTGAATTAAATAAAAAATTAAATTTCTTTTAGTATAAATTAGTTTGACAGTAAAATGTAATAACACTCGATAACAAAAAATTTACCTGAATACAATGACTGATGCATATCGTTTACGATGTAGTTACTTAGTGTCGCTGACAACAAACCCATTATAGAGTATTATAATTCGAGCGTATTTAATCTCCATGAACTTCTTCTTCCATTTTGTTCCACTGCGAATCGACGTCGAACACTGAACCCAAGGTAACGATTACTTTTTAAACTTCAAAATTTGTTTAATTTTGTGACCTAATTTATTTAGAAGCAACTAAATAAAGTCTTCTGGCATAAATCGGCCCCATCAAATAAATTCCGGTTATAGCAGTTATTTGAAATTTCCAAATTTTTTATTTTAAATATTTCAATTTTAGATTTTTTCTCGACTTGTTTGTATGGAGCTTCAAGTTCAAATAAAATTACAAAAGCATAAATAAGTTTTAGTACAAATTAGTTTGACAGTAGAATATAATAACACTCGATAATTATAGTCAATTATCTGTATTCAATACCTGAAGCATATCGTTTCCGGTGTAGTTAGGTTCGATGATACCGAATCCCATTTTCTTTTTTGTTTTACAACAGTTTCCAAGTGGCATTATCTCCAAAAAAAAAAAAAAAATATTAATAAGAGAAGGTACTGAGTGGTTGGGTTGCGATTAACTGACGAACAGTTGCACAGAGTTTTAAAATTTAAGCGTATTTAGTCTTCATTAACTTCTTTCTCAATTTGATCTAAGGCGAATCGATGTGGGACAATGAACCAAAGTAATGATAATATTTTTCAAAACTCCAAATTTCAGATTCCACCTTAATTTCTTCTCAGAAGTAGCACAATCTTTCTTAAATCTTCATTAGATGAAATTTCTTTGCTTCAGTAAAGCTAACAATCATACGCACAGTGGTTCGCCTTGTATGGAGCCGCGGCCAAAAATACTTCTAGTGGTGATATCCTTATGAAATTTTTACCAAAAATCTAGAAAAATAATCTAAACATATTATAAAAAATTGGACAAATCGTACGACTATATCCTATAGCTCCCATACAAACGATCGGGACAAATTTTGAATATACATTCAGTAGAGACATTAGTTTAATTTATTTTGATTATACATATTATTTTATTGTTAATATGTATATGTAATATTTTATGAAATAATGGGCGTAATTTTATTTATACATATCATTCTTCTTCTTGTGTTATTAGTTGCAATGGGACATACGACGTCACAAACATACTAGAATCGTTAATGATATTTTTCAATGACTTCTGTTTATATTCGGAATGCCCGGTACTGCCGTCATATCCCCACTTTCCAATTATTATTAAGCTACAATCAACGCCATTACCAATGCAGTCAAGAACATCACCTTTAAGCTTTAAAATTCGTGACCCAGTGTGATCTAGCAAGCTTTTGCAGCTCAACTTCAGCTTGTGAATCACTGACACGGATTTTTTCTGGATAGCTTGATGATTTGGCTGTCAGAAGTTTAACGTAACTTGGTAATAAATTACAGGAAGTCTTACTATTAATGAAACTACGAATAAGCGAATACTGGTGTTTACTCATATTTGTCTCAACGAGAAGTGACAAGACTTCATCGACATTAAGTTCGGTGAGCATTGGATGTGATGAGTTTCATGAGCGTAAGGTAGAAGCCATAGATTCGTCGGATTTGACAGCTCAGCAATTCTTCGTCGCTTTGTCCTTTGAGAAGACTCTATAAAGTCTATTTTCGGCCTTCCAAGATCAGCACTTTTTGGTGTTGGTTGAGACATCTTGTGGGCACAGCATAGTAATATAGTAATTTTCCCAAAAAGTTACAATTCTTTTACAGATGTACCCAATACGTTTCGATAGTTCGCTCAACTCGGGATTATAGCCGTTGTTTTCAATGTTCCGTAGTACAACTTCAATCAATGTTTTCAATTTTTCTGCGTTGGTTCCCTTCTCTGTGCACCATAAATCAAAAATATATAACCGTGCAAACACACACTTATAAGAAGCGCCTACCAAAATCAAAGCCGAAGAGAAAAACAAAATCAAATTAAAATTAAGTAATAAATAAATAGTTTTGCAAAAACCACGAAAGACGAAGATAGAGCAACAGCACAACAGCACAATAGGCAAAACAAATCGACTTTGCCGACTAAGACGGCGTTAGTAAAATTACGATTCTACACACATCTGCGAATTTCTGCAGCTAATTTTAACACATATATTACCTTAAAACTAAGACAAATACAGTGACATACAAAAGACGTTCACAAAATACACAAAAGAGGTTAATTCCATTATATAAATTTTACAAGAAGAATATCACAAATAAGATAATTATTAATATCTGAATTTACAGTAAATACCTTCAACTTCCAAATTCATTTTTAATTATTTATATTGGGACACTCTGCCAAACGTTTGACCACTTTGAAGTTCGATTTTGCTTTGACAAAAAGCATACCAAGCGCAGCAATGTTGCAAAAATGAACACGTGTTCATGCTTTGATTGCTATTTTTATAAAGTCCCGTTAGATTTCCAGAAAAAACTGGGATGCCATTAAAAAGTTTGGACATTTTAGAGTCAATTGGTTTCTTTTTTGTCAAAATATTTTGTGGTAATTTTTTTGATTTTTGGCCTATGGACGGAACCACTGTGATACGCCTCGTGTTCTATTTCGTACTTAAAACTTTTATATTCGCTCGAAACTTTTTACCATTATTTATTAATGCCTACATATTAATTTATTTAAAAACTAATGACATTTTAATTATAATGCCAATACCAATTATGTTCCTATCTTTATGATAAGAAAAACTTCAAACTGAAGAACTCCAAATAATTTTAGTTAGGGGAAAAGGTAAACAAATAGCTTGAAAATGTTTCAAACATATAATTCCGTAGAAATTCTCATGTTTTAGCAGTTCAGAATGCAACCTTCCAAGACTTATAAGAGACTTTTATAAGAATTAAGTGCTATCCAAAGGGCCAGAAAAAATTATAGGTGTACTACCAAAAAGAAAACAAGAATCGGTAAGTACGCCCGAAAGTCATCTTTTATATAAAAAATTGGATCATAAAATTGTGAGTTTATGGAGCTTATCTATCATATATAGTATGAACACACACATCTTATAACCTTTAAGCTTATAAGTCACAATGATGGGAAACAACTGTTCCAATATCTAAAGTTATAGACTGTGGGCAAATATAGACAAAATGTCTATGAAAAACTAATTTATTGCTAAATAAATAACTGCCAATAATATAAAGTATTCGATATATTGATCAAAGGCAGAATTTTAGTTAGGAATAAATATCAGGTACGTAATGCGGACTGATAAGTGCACTTCTCGGCCAATCCAATCATAGCACTCGATTGAAGTGGCTTGCACGAAGTTGATTTCCGAAACATTCGTTACATTCGTTGTGAAATCGGCTGTTGTCTGGTTTGAAAACTGCAATTCATAAAAATATATGTATTTTTGATTATTTGCAAAAAAAAAATATGTAATTTCGAATTGAGGCATACATTTTTTAAATTTTCTAAATAATTTTGTAACAAAGTGCGTGAACATCAGTTATTAGTCGTATCCAGAAAATAGTTTATTCAATTTCGAAAAAATTTTCATATATAAAAAAGAAGTTTATTTTAGTTGGCAATTTCATTGTCATGAGGTTTTACAATTCACCTAAATTTTTACTTCCCTAATCCAGAGAATGCTCGACCCCAATTTCGATAGTTTAAATCAATATATTTTTCTCCAAGGTCTAAGACTGTACAACGCCGCACTGAACTTATCTTCTGCACTTTAAGCTTTTCCCAAGAAAATTCAAGAAAATTCCGCATATTCCTTTTGAGAGGATCTTCACCTCAGCGGCTTAATATGTTTATGAATTTGTATTTCATAAGTTCGTGAGTCAAAGGCAGCAAATGTCTAGAAATTAGCTAAATAGGTAACACTAGTACAAAGTTAAGGAAACTTATTTTTCAATAAATTTTACTTATAAAACTTCGGTTATAACTATAATAAAATAGATGCTTCATAGAAAGATGATTAAAAATCATGTCATGAAAAATTGGCATTTACGCTCGAACCAGACCCTTTGCATAATCGAAAGTATAGCATTGCTAAAAAGTGTTTTTAAAGCAGTCAATTTCTAACGTTATGCAAAACTAATTATTTTTTAATCTTTTAAATATAATTTTTCTCACAAAAACTTTTCTTAACAAACCCAAACAATATAAGGCTTGTAAACAGCTGATTGTTGCTAAAATTGTTAGTCGGGCATCAGAGTGGAAGCAGTTCATGCACGGTCGGGCATTTTTACTTTTTTGCCTCGTTGCTAAGGTCTTACGTCGTTACTTCGTAATTTTTACCTTTTTGGCTTTATGCCAGATCCTTATAATGTAATGGAACAAATTTTTGAGGTTTTCAGCACTGGAAGGACAGCTTAAAAATTATTATGGTCGAATTCAACTATACACTAAATTAAAAAAAAAAAAAAATAATAATTATTTCAATATTCTGACTGTAGCAACGAATCTGATCCAACCAAATACTATATGAATTATGGATTAAAAACAAGAAATGGATTAAAATACGAATTTCTGAGATTTACGTAGTATAATCTTTTCATAACTTTTCGAATTGCAGGCTTATCAACTATTTAAATAAATCAATAATCGATTAAATTAAAGCATTCTTAAGTACTGCTTAAAAAAAATATAGCGTCTTAGATTCAGTTAACAATCAATGTAACTTTTTTTGTTACACAACATATATCATATTTTTAGTGGCTTATATACACAAGTAGATAAAAAATCTTTTTTTTTAAATTGGTATAATAATTTAAAACTTTTAAAGCATAAAAATTAAAATACTTAAATCTACAACTGCGATTTCATTTAAAGCTGAATATTTTATCTAATTAATTCTTCTAAATAAATCTCACACGAAGTTTATTCATGTAGTGCAGTCTTTATTGCGTCCAAAAAGCACCTTATACTCAGGCTCTATTTTGGTCTTGATAAACTTGCTCATCTGCTTCGCATATTGAAAACGTGGATCGTTGCTCCTTGGCGTTTTTTTAATTCCCGGATGGTGTATTAAAAAGGCAGGATGCAGCACATGGTACTCGTAGCCCAGCAGGCACATGGCATAGCCCTGAAAAAAGACAAAGTTCTATGTTTTATCCTTTTAATTACTTAAATTAAAGCCAGAGCTCGCAAAAAACTGTCAACCCATTTATCCAATGCGGTCGGCTCACGAGCAAAACAGAAAAAATAAAACAAAAACGGTCTCTCACTGAGCCGAACACTTTTTCCGTTTCGCTTTTCGGTTCTGGTCAGTGTTTTCGGTTGAGCAAAACAAATGTGTCTCTCTGACAATAACACTTATGTTGAGACACTTTGAGCGATCGCTCACTAAAAAACCCTCGGCAAAAGACCGTTTCGCAAAAAGTGTCCGCGAAAAGTGTCTTTTGCGTGTGTATGTCGCCTTGTGTCAGTCGCCTCTGTGTGACCGAACCGGCTTGTGTCTGTAACATGCACGAAGTAAAACACAGGCGACTCGCGCAAGCACGCATACATACACAAAAGACACTTTTGCTAAAAGTCTCAAGCAAAAGTGTCCGCGAAAAACACAACCAAAAAGGAAGCGAAAAATTTGGTCTTGGTCTGAGCCTAACACTTTTGAGCAAAAACAGAATTGAAAGTGTTTTGTCAATAGCTTCTCTCAAAGTGTTCGTAAGAGAGAGGTTTTTTTCGGATACTCTGAAAGTGTTGAGCGTTTTTTAAAACCTACCTGTATACGTTTATTGGACTGTCCCTCCCAGGTAACCCGCTCATCAAATTGCGGTTCCGTATTATCGCTTACGTAGAACGGCTCCCAATACTTAAATTGTCCTGTACGCACGCCCTTACTAAACAGCTCCAGTTTACACGTACTGTTTGCTGGACGCATCATCCACTCATCCTGATCAGGCACCCTATGACATTGTTTGCACACATTCGAATGAAACACCTGAGCACGTTTTTGATCCAACAGCTGCATAAGTTCCGCCTTGTTATTCGGCACAGTTTCGTTTTCAGCTATCTCAAATACCGGCAAGGGGTACACCCGTCTAGGTTGTTTGCTATCCAACGCCAAGACGCTGTAATTTCTAGCAACCATATCCATAAATTGTTCCACAAATCCCAAGCTGGGATACAGTTCTATATCACAGGCGAATATGAAGTATGTGTTTGCCGCATTACGAGCAATATTGCGACCCACATTGATGGGATAGGTAAGATTCTTCTGAACCCGATACATTGCAGTATGCGGTAACTGAGCGTAGGGTGGCAGAGCAAGCGTTCCATTGGCCTCTATGCAATTGTAAGGCCAGTCAAGGGCCTCCGCTTCATCAAGAGGCACATAGGCGGGCATGTGATTGTTTGGAAAAAATATGTGAAAGGTCACATAGTCGACGATGAGCTCGCTGTCAGGCAAACAATTACGAACATACTGGATCGCATCCAATGTGGGGTTGACATCATGTCCAGGCGCATAAATGGCAAAGCTTATTGGAGCCATCCAGCTATAAGTAGAGCAAACGATAAGGGTATGATTTAGTATTCTGTAAAAGTATAGTTTATGGTTTCTACAAAAAACAAATTCGCCTAACTATGCCCAAGTCTGTAGAATTCTCGGAAAATTTGTATACCATGTATAGGGTTGACCATCTGTTGGTTTGGTTGTTGCTATACCTTTAGGTGAAATGTGTAAGTTTTTGCAAATGTATATAAAATATAGAAGAAGAAGCCAAGGACCCCCCAGACACCGTTCATATAATCAGGATGGAAAAAGTAATTGTTTTAGACATGCCCTTTTGTCTGTCCGTCTCTGTGAACGCCTAGATCTTGAAGAATATAAAATGTGGGGTACCTCAGAGTCGGCCGCTACCGATTTAAACGTTTACCAAATTTAACAGACTTTTTTTTTTTTTTTAGAAATTATTCTTTAGTAAAAAAAATCAAATTAACCTAAAAACCAAAAATATAGTAAAAATTAATTTTAAGCCAATATATAGGGTGAACCATCTGTTGGTTTGGTTGTTAAGCACTCAAATTCGAGACATATCCGTCCAAAGTGGATGCTCTTCGACATATGGCTAGTTCAAAAATACTCAATTTTCGTTGAACAAACGAACAACGCGTAAAAGTGGTACAGGTGTACTATGAAAATGGTCGTTCTGTGAAAAAAAACATAGTTGAGGCCAACGCCATCTGCATTTACACGCTTATCAGCGTCGCTTATTCGTTCAATGAATGGGAGAATAGCCAGATGAGTTTTCGTCAAAAAAATGTCGTCGAAAATAACGATGTACGCATACGGGGCTTTAGAGCCATTATTTTTTATATATAAATGAGTAGTTCCAAACTTGCATTTGGTTTATACATTTGCCCAATTTTGTTGGAAAATATACGAATAAAATGCAATTAACAAACAAATCAACAGATGGCCCACCCTATACAGAAATTTAGATTATTTTCAATGGAATGATAGTTTTGTTATATGGTGCGTATGTCTTGCCCCGCACGATATCCACTCTAAAAAAAAATAATCCGTCAAAATTCGACACAGTTGCACAGTAACCAAATGAATTTCCACCAAAACTATCGAAAACAGCCCGTGAATTCAAAAACGAAACACATTTATTTTCCTTAAATTGTTTTTTGAAAGTTTAAAAAAATTAAAATTCGTTAGAAATGCATTGGCATTTCTTATTTTTCCTACAGGGTGTTGGCTTGGTGATAGTAGCGGAGAAAGCGCGCCTTTTACTCTCATCAACACTGTGTGAATGTAGAGTAGGTGATAGGGAAAATATAAGGTACAGGGGACTCTCTCTTATGCATTAGGAAGGATAGTTAGATAAGCAGAGTGCTGTTATGGATTTATTTGCGTTAGTTTTGGCGGAAATTCTAGGATATGGCCTATATAAGGCGGATCTGTGGCTGGATGTGTAAATTAGTCTTGTGAGTATTATAAGTCTTTATAGTGAGAATAGAAGTAAAAGCGCGGTACTGAGCGGGAACTAGAGTGCTAGGTGCCCCTTTTAAGTACATTCACTTGGCGGCAGAAGGTACGCCTGCACCAAAGATACGCGGCACTATTGCGGGCAATGACCAATCACAGTAGTGGGCCAAACCATGGTTTAATAATAAGGTGATCTCGTCCGAACGCTCACTCTCTCGTTTGGGTCCCTTATCGTCAGTGCAATGTTTGCTGTCAACGAGTAAGGTCTGTCGCGGACGAAATTTTTGGTAGCGTTTTGCTTACCAAAAACAAAGAATTGTGGACAATCGCCAACTTATTAAATTTAAACTACTTGATAATAAAATGAATTATTAACTATGTATTAAACTTATTTATATATAAACGTCAACAAAAATATTTCTATCTCATTCACATTCACAAAGCAATGCCACGAGAGCATTCTTAACAGAAAAGCTTTTGATCTCTCACTCGTACTCACACGCTACATACAATAAGGGTCAGCTTTTACGCACGACACCACCTAATATTATTCCACCATGGGCCAAACTATGGCTCTTTAAGGTTTTACAGAAAGTATTTAAATCTCAATGAGGCGTTAATTAAAAAATTGTACACAAAATTAAAAACAGACTGGCGCTTAAAATTGTCACAGTCTCAAATAAATATAAATTCGTTGTGACCTAAATCCTGTACAGAGCTGAGCTATCCCAGCCTTTGTTCTGGACGAAACCCGAGGTTCGTTGCAAGTTGTCTAATTATAAATATGTATTGTAACACTTTTCCAATTTCATAAAAAATGTTCCTAAGCAATGTCTCATGAATGCAAATGTCAAGAAATGACAACTGCGAAGCTTTTGCCATCGGTATCAGGCAACCAGAGTTAGTTGGAAATGATTGATTATCATGCTTGCACACCACGATCTCGCTGGAACTCCTTCTATTTTTGAAAGCTATTTAAGCGAAAATTGCCTTTTGTCAAATCCTATGCTAAGATCTTATCAGTAAAATTTCTTATTTAGCAAAATTAACTTTAAATGTACTTACCGTTTGGCCACAATTTCCACATTATCAAAAAAGGTATAGTCACCATTGGTGGTATAGGTTATGGACTCTGCGCAGTCAATGTTCCGACTTTTACGTCCCACTATAAGATTCTGCACCAGCCAATATTCACCATGTTGCAAACGCTGATATCTTAACGAACGATATTTGCAGTTTAAGAGTCCTTGCAAATCCCCCGTTTCGGGCAGCGGGGTTATTTCATTTCCTAAAGATTTCGTAGTACTTGCTTCTTTCACTAGCTCAACCTTAACAACTTTGAGCTGCCTTGCCTGCTGCAGATTGTGGAGCACCAGCAGAACTGCTAACAAGATCAGAACTAGCAGCCAGATCCTCAAGTATCGTTTGTTATACATTGAGGCAATTAAATTGGCCAAGTGTTGTCGGCCACGTTAATAACACGACTTGTTAACTTCTCCAAAGCAAAAACAAGTGCACAGTAGTATATTAGTTTTATTTGTTGATGCACTTCATATTACGATGACACTGGGAATAGTATATTTACATACACATATAGTATATTGTATTTAAAAAGGTGTTCCATACGTGTGAAAAAATGCGCCAACTTTACAGTCTGATAAGAGCTAACGATTTGGAATTGTTTAAACAGTGTGTTATCAGCTAGAGATGTAATATGATTGTTGGTAGAATTCTACTTGATTAAGTTGCAACTGATAAAAGTCAAACAAATAATTGAAATGGTTAAAAACATTTCTAGTAATATCCAATATGCTTGTTGATAGGGGGAATAGGTCTAGAACAAAATTGATTAGGCCCTATTGGTCAAAGAGATAAGATTACACATGCCAAAAATATTATAGTATACCAAATACACCCATTAAGTCTTACCCAAGTGGAAAGAGATTTCACCCTTCTAAGGGTTACTCTTATATATTTTGAGCCATTGAGTCTTAAACCGAGGTCCAAAAAATCCCTGGGATGCTGGGGTTCTGAGATAACCTACAAAAACTAATATTTCTTTCAATTTATCGTTATCTACTATCTTTATAGCCTGTTAAATGATATAGCTCCCATAGGCATGTTTTAGAGGACCTAGAAAAAAACCAAAACTTTTAAATAGATATTTCGTTTGTTTATGAAGATATCATACCAAATATGGCATTCAGAAGTGTTTTATAGTTCAGCACTATACCAAATTGGATCAAAATTGGTTGACTATATCATATAACTCCCATAGGACCGACGAGTCAAAAAAATTCGATTTATGAAAATATCGTAACCAAATTCAGCAAATAAATATCTTTTGGAGTTCTTAAGCAATATAGCACCAAATTTGATTGTAATGGCCTACTTTAACGTACGCCATTTTTTTATTTATTTTTGGGTTCGCTGAATCCGAGGTTCAAATCCACTAGCACGTCAGGGTCCTGCAATAACTTCTAAAATTGCTCGCTTAATGGAGTTCTTGGAGAATTTGTCAAAACCCTGATGTGGTGAGGGTTTTTTGAACTCGGTTTGGGATTCAGCGATCCCAAGAAGATATAGTAAACATGGCCTAACCTCCGAACATAACTTCAGATCACCACATTAAAGTTTTTTGGAGCCCGGGTCCGATGATATTTTTTTTCTATGTTTTTGGTGTCGCATTCACTTCAGGACTCTGATAACCTTTCAAATGCCCCATAAAAATAGAGGTTGACGTTATGCCAGAACATTGTTGTGTCGGATTCCGATTCAGTAGGTGAAAATCTATAAGAGTAACCCAGTCACATGTAAAGTTCACTTCACTTTTTTCGGCGGTCTGTGCAATCCTTGCCAAATAAAATCTAAAAATACTTCCTGGGTATTAATTCAACAAATTAATTAAGAGGTCTGAAGATTTGTTTGTGTTGGATATCTCATAATTTGTAGATCGCGCCATGGAGGCTTATCTAAAAAGCTAGAGCACTTAAAACCAAAAACGATAGTTGGTAAAAGATTTAACCCAAGAATATTAGGACTATAAGGGGTACTGTCAACATTTTTTTTTTGTTATCAATATGCGCATTATCTGTTGGCAGGTGTATCAATTAAAGTCCTCTAATCACAGACTCCAAAGTTCCGCCTGTATTTTTGTACATTTATTGATTGTCCTTTCTTAGGGGATAGAGGGGGGCAGGGGGATGCCGATATGATATAGTGAACCGATTTTGATAAATTTTGATATTTTATGAGAGCTTCATAATATAACCACGATATAAAAATAAAAAGAAAATAAACTTGTTTCCTGTGGAATTATAAGGAATGCCAAAATATAGGCTTTCAGAAAGACCCACGGACGAACATGTCTAGATCACCTTCTTTTGTCTACCTGACCATATTGGAGGAAGATTTGAAGGGTCTCCAATGTCTCCTTCTCTATGATGCAAACTTTTGAACAAACATAATATGTATACCCCTCAACCTTGGGACAAAGGTATCATTATCACTGTTAACTATTTATAGTACTATTGTTATTTACACAGCCACAGTTGAGCTAAAATTAAGTCTATCCCTTCAAAATTTTTAATTATAAAAATAATACAACAACCATCAAGGTTATAAAATCGAACTGAAATTTAATAAACAATTTGGCTCTCTCGTCTGTATTATAAAATTATTTGCGCATTTTTCAATAGATTGTGGCAGAAAAACCAATTTATTCGAAATAACAAATTAGTTTGCCTCTTGGAACCCATGATTCATCATTATTTTTGCGAAAAACTAAATGTTTATGGAGAGCCAACTTATAAGACTTATAATGATAATTACGTGTTGATAACCCTATCGATAGGGCAATCTGGCTGCAAAATTCGTTGGAACTTTTTTTTTGCTTATAAACCGTCAAAAACAAAACACAGCCCTACCATAAATAAAATCTGAAGTATATGCGTATGTACCGTATCCGATATTACGTCAGCAGATTTAAAAAAAAAAAACTTTTTGTAGAACTTGACGCGATGAGCGCTGAAAGGCAACTGAGGAATCCCATAAAAATTCGAATATTTCCGAAATCAACTTCGTACAAGATAAGCAAGTTCGATCGAGTGCTATTATTGGATTGGCCGAGAAGTACACTTATCAGACTTATCAGTTCGCATTACATACCTGATGTTTATTCTTAACTATAGTTCTGCCATTGATCAATAATATATCGAACATTATGTCTATATTTGCCCACAGTCTATAACTTTAGATATTGGAACAGTTGTTTCCGGTCATTGTGACTTATAAACTTAAAGGCTATAAGATGTGTGTACATACTATATATGATAGATAAGCTCCATAAACTCATAATTTTATGATCCAATTTTTTATATAAAACATGACTTTCAGGCGTACTTATCGTTTCTTGTTTTCTTTTTGGTAGTGCACCTATAATTTTTTCTGGCCCTTGGATAGCACTTAATTCTTATGAAAGTCTCTTATAAGTCTTGGAAGGTTGCATTCTGAACTGCTAAAACATGACAATTTCTACGGAATTATATATTGTAAACATTTTCAAACTTTTTGTTAATCTTTTCCCCTAACTTAAATTATTTGGAGTTCTTCAGTTTCAGTTGTCATAATTAAAATGTCATTATTTTTAAAATAAATTAATATATAGGTATTAATAAATAATGGTAAAAAATTTCGAGCGAATATAAAAGTTTTAAGTACGAAATGGAACACGAGGCGTATGATTGGTAGCTTAACTGAAGCAAAGAAATTTTGTTCAAAATCATCTAATGAAGATTTGAGAAAAACTTTGCTACTTCCAAGAAGAAATTAAATTGGATTCTGAAATTGGGAGTTTTGAAAAATATTATCATTACTTTGATTCATTGTCCCAGATCGATTCGCCTTAGATCAAATTGAGAAAGAAGTTAATGAAGACTAAATACGCTTAAATTTTAAAACTCTGTCCAACTGTTCGTCAGTTGATCGCAACCCAGCCACTTTGAAAACTGTTTTAAAACAAAAAAGAAAATCGGATTCGGTAACCCTAACTACATCGGAAACGATATGCTTCAGGTATTGAATAAAGATAAATTATTATAATTAACGAGTGTTATTATATTCTACTGTCAAACTAATTTGTACTAAAAGTTTATAATTTTATTCAAACTTCAAGCTCCATACAAACAAGTCGAGAAAAAATCTAAAATTGAAATATTTAAAATAAAAAATTTGGAAATTTCAAATAACTGCTGTAACCGGAATTTATTTGATGGGGCAGATTTATGCCAGAAGACTTTTTTTAGTTACTTCTAAAAAAAATTAGGTCACAAAATTAAACAAATGGAGTTTAAAAAGTAATCATTGCCCTGAGTTTTTTTTTTTTTTTTTTTAATGGTCTTTGTTTATTTTAAACAGTATTATTTGATTACTATTATAAACATTAGTTACAAATTTATTATTTATATGAAGTGCATCAACAAATAAAGCAAATATACTACCGTGCACTTGTTTTTGCTTTGGAGAAGTTAACAAGTCGTGTTATTAACGTGGCCGACAACACTTGGCCAATTTAATTGCCTCAATGTATAACAAACGATACTTGAGGATCTGGCTGCTAGTTCTGATCTTGTTAGCAGTTCTGCTGGTACTCCACAATCTGCAGCAGGCAAGGCAGCTCAAAGTTGTTAAGGTTGAGCTAGTGGAAAAAGCAAGTACTACGAAATCTTTAGGAAATGAAATAACCCCGCTGCCCGAAACGGGGGATTTGCAAGGACTCTTAAACTGCAAATATCGTTCGTTAAGATATCAGCGTTTGCAACATGGTGATTATTGGCTGGTGCAGAATCTTATAGTGGGACGTAAAAGTCGGAACATTGACTGCGCAGAGTCCATAACCTATACCACCAATGGCGACTATACCTTTTTTGATAATGTGGAAATTGTAGCCAAACGGTAAGTACATTTAAAGTTAATCTTGCTAAATAAGAAATTTTATTGATAAGATCTTGCATAGGATTTGACAAAAGGCAATTTTCGCTTAAATAGCTTTCAAAAATAGAAGGAGTTCCAGCGAGATCGTGGTGTGCAAGCATGATAATCAATCATTTCCAACTAACTCTGGTTGCCTGATACCGATGGTAAAAGCTTCGCAGTTGTCATTTCTTAAAATTTGCATTCATGAGACATTACATAGGAACATTTTTTATGAAATTGGAAAAATGTTATAATATATATTTATAATTAGACAACTTGTAACGAACATCGGGTTTCGTCCAGAACAACAGCTGGGATAGCTCAGCTCTGTACAGGATTTAGGTCACAACGAATTTATATTTATTTGAGACTGTGACAATTTTAAGCGCCAGTCTGTTTTTAATTTTGTGTACAATTTTTTAATTAACGCCTCATTGAGATTTAAATACTTTCTGTAAAACCTTAAAGGGCCATAGTTTGGCCCATGGTGGAATAATATAAGGTGGTGTCGTGCGTAAAAGCTGACCCTTATTGTATGTAGCGTGTGAGTACGAGTGAGAGATCAAAAGCTTTTCTGTTAAGAATGCTCTCGTGGCATTGCTTTGTGAATGTGAATGAGATAGAAATATTTTTGTTGACGTTTATATATAAATAAGTTTAATACATAGTTAATAATTCATTTTATTATCAAGTAGTTTAAATTTAATAAGTTGGCGATTGTCCACAATTCTTTGTTTTTGGTAAGCAAAACGCTACCAAAAATTTCGTCCGCGACAGACCTTACTCGTTGACAGCAAACATTGCACTGACGATAAGGGACCCAAACGAGAGAGTGAGCGTTCGGACGAGATCACCTTATTATTAAACCATGGTTTGGCCCACTACTGTGATTGGTCATTGCCCGCAATAGTGCCGCGTATCTTTGGTGCAGGCGTACCTTCTGCCGCCAAGTGAATGTACTTAAAAGGGGCACCTAGCACTCTAGTTCCCGCTCAGTACCGCGCTTTTACTTCTATTCTCACTATAAAGACTTATAATACTCACAAGACTAATTAGACTATCCAGACTAACTGACTCAGATTTAGCCACAGATCCGATATAGGCCATATCCTAGAATTCCCGCCAAAACTAACGCAAATAAATCCTAAACTGCAATCTGCTTATCTAACTATCCTTCGTAATGCATAAGAGAGTCCCCTGTACTTTATATATTCCCTATCACCTACTCTACAATCACACATTGTTGATGAAAGTAAAAGGCGCGCTTTCTCTGCTACTGTCACCAAGCCAACACCCTGTAGGAAAAATAAGAAATGCCAATTCATTTCTAACGACTTTTAATCTTATTAAACTTTCAAAAAGCTATTTAAGGAGAATAAATGTGTTTCGTTTTAAATTCACGATTCATTCCTATAAAGAGCTTGTATAGGGTGGGCCATCTGTTGATTTGTTTGTTAATTGCATTTTATTCGTATATTTTCCAACAAAATTGGGCAAATGTATATACCAAATGCTAGTTTGGAACTACTCATCTATCTATCTATATATATAAAAAGAAGTTACATTTCCTTGGTAATCTTATAACTCAAGAACCGCCGAACCGACTGACACAAAAATTTTAGAGTTCGTTCCCATCTATGAGGAGGTGGTTATGACATTTTATGTGAGTAATGTTTACTTCACTGCTGCAAATGCCGAACAAAGAGCAGTAGAGCAGTGATGGGCAAAACCCATACAAACAAATACTTGTTTGTGTGAGTAAACAGCGCAGCAAGCAAAAGCGCACGAGAGAGCAAGAACCGCAATTAAGCAAAAACGAGCGAGAGATTTCACACACTTGGACCGTGCATGAGCCGACTGCGCTGCGGCAGATTTTGGTGCAATAGCCTCGCGAGTTATGTAAATTGAGAGACTGCCCATCACTGCAGTAGAGCCACCAGCAACTACACTGACAGCTTATTTCCAGTTATGTGAAACGGATGAATTTGCCAGGACTTTGCTATATTCGGAAGTGCCTCACTATTACACATGGAATGCATCAACAAAAAAATTTCAACGTCGCAAACAAGGCACATCTGTTGATGGTTATCCAGGTATTTTTCGAACAGATACTTTGCGACGCATTTATACAATTAGCCCAGCTAATGTTGAATGTTTTTGCTTGCGACTTTTGTTGGTGAACGTACATGGACCTCAATCATTCCAACATTTACGAACTGTCAATGGTCAATTGAGCGCCACTTACCGTGAAGCATGTCAACAATTGCATTTGCTGGAAGATGATACGCATTGGGATGCTACGCTTCGTGATGCATCAATTGCATCTCCACCAAATCAAATTCGTATGTTATTTGCGATCATAATATTAACATGTTTTCCATCAAATCCACTGGAATCGTAGAATAAATACAAAGATTTCATGGCTGAAGACATTTTGATTCGACTTCGCCATCATTCAACTCATCCTGCATTGCTGCTGACATTGGAAATGTATAATGAAGCCTTGATAATGATCGAAGATTTGTGCCTTACGATTGCAAGTAAAGCATTAGGGCAATTTGGATTGACTCCACCAAATCGTCCAATGCATGATTTATTTGAACGAGAATTGAAATATTGCAGCTACATTTCTTGATGACGCCCGCACAGCACATTCCGCCTTGAAATTGCCATTGAACATGCAAGCAATTGAAACACCAACATGCAATATATCTAGGAGTTATGGAATGGCTAAAGTCTTACAACAAACATCCATTGTTTTATGGGACGAATGTCCAATGGCCCATAAAAAATCTTTGGAAGCCTTAAATCGAACATTACAAGATTTGAGACGGAGTTCACAGCTGTTTGGCGGTGCACTAATATTGTTATCTGGTGATTTTCGTCAAACGTTGCCTGTTATTCCGAGATCAACACCAGCTGATGAAATTAATGCATGTTTGAAAAGTTCATTTTTGTGGGCACACGTACAAAGGCTTTCGTTGACGACCAATATGCGTGTGCGTCTTCAAAATGATTCATCAGCACGTGAGTTTTCAAAAAGCAATTGCTGAAGGTTGGCGATGGAAAAATTGCAAGTGATAAAAATGGGTTTATCACGTTACCGAATAACTTTTGCATAATTGTATCATCAAAACAAGAACTCATTGATCGCGTTTTTCCAAATATTGTTCAAAATTACAATAACCATGATTGGTTACGAGAACGTGCAATTTTAGCACCGAAAAATATCAATGTCAATGAAATCAATTTCCACATCCAGGAAAAATTGCCAGGTGATTCGGTAAGGTATAAATCCATTGATGCAATGGTCGAATTTTTAAATTCTTTGGAACCACCAGGCATGCCACCGCACAATTTGAATTTGAAAGTTGGTTCATCGATTATACTTCTCCGAAATCTTAATGCACCGAAACTTTGTAATGGGACGAGACTTTCAGTGAAGAAATTGATGCCAAATTTAATTCAAGCAACAATTCTCACTGGCAAAGCATAAGGTGAAATTGTACTAATACCGCGCATCCCGTTAATACCAACAGACATGCCATTCGAATTTAAACGTCTTCAATTTCCTGTTCGGCTATCTTTTGCTATGACCGTCAACAAAGCCCAAGGGCAAACGCTCCAGGTGTGCGGAGTTAATTTAGAGGAAGCTTGCTTTTCTCACGGTCATCTGTACGTTGCATCTTCGAGAGTTGGAGCACCGAAAAATTTGTTTATTTATGCACCACAAAATAAAACAAAAAATGTTGTATATACAATTGTATTTAATTGAACGTTGCTTTTCTTTTTCCGAAATAAAAATAAAAATTATTTCATTTTATTTTGTACATTATTGTGTTTAGAAATCAAATCTTTTTAGCAATCAATTTTTTGCGTAGCGAAGCGCGCCGGGTAACGCTAGTTTATATATGAAAAATAATATCGTCCAAATGGCTGTCTCTACAGTCCCGTATGCGTACATCGTTATTTTCGACGACATTTTTTCATCTGGCTGTTCTCCCATCCATTGAACGAATAAGCGACGCTGATTATGGTCCTTGGGCTTCAATTGTTGCGTCATTTGAATCTTGTAAGCTTGTAAATGCAGATCCGCATGCAAAATTCAACGCAAAGTGCGAATTGTAGTTCTTGCGAACAATGGCGTTGGCCTCAACTATGTTTTTTTCAGAGAACGACCATTTTCATAGTACACCTGTACCACTTTTACGCGTTGTTCGTTTGTTCTACGAAAATTGAGTATTTTTGAACTAGCCATATGTCGAAGAGCATCCACTTTGGACGGATATGTCTCGAATTTGAGTGCTTAACAACCAAACCAACAGATGGCCCACCCCATATATTGGCTTAAAATTAATTTTTACTATATTTTTGGTTTTTAGGTTAATTTGATTTTTTTTACTAAAGAATAATTTCTAAAAAAGAGTCTGTTAAATTTGGTAACCGTTTAAATCGGTAGCGGTCGATTCTGGGGTATCCCACATTTTATCTTCTTCAAGATCTAGGCGTTCACAGAGACGGACAGACAAAAGGGCATGTCTAAAACAATTACTTTTTTCATCCTGACTATATGAACACAACGCTGGGGGGTCCTTGGCTTCTTCTTCTATATTTTATATACATTTCCAAAAACTTACACCTTTCACCTTAAGGTATAGCAACAACCAAACCAACAGATGGTCAACCATATGCATGATATACAAATTTTCCGAGAATTCTACAGTGGTTTGCATTTAAGTGTTCGGATTCAACAGCTCAGTCCAATTGACTTGGGCATAGTAAGGCGAATTTGTTTTTTTCTAGCAACCATAAACTATACTTTTATAGAATACTAAATCTTATACTTATTCTTTGCTCTACTTATAGCTGGCTGGCCCCAATAAGCTTTGCCATTTATGCACCTGGATATGATGTCAACCCCACATTGGATGCGATCCAGTATGTTCGTAATTGTTTGCCTGACAGCGAGCTCATCGTCGACTATGTGACCTTTCACATATTTTTTCCAAACAATCACATGCCCGCCTATGTGCCTCTTGATGAAGCGGAGGCCCTTGACTGGCCTTACAATTGCATAGAGGCCAATGGAACGCTTGCTCTGCCACCCTACGCTCAGTTACCGCATACTGCAATGTATCGGGTTCAGAAGAATCTTACCTATCCCATCAATGTGGGTCGCAATATTGCTCGTAATGCGGCAAACACATACTTCATATTCGCCTGTGATATAGAACTGTATCCCAGCTTGGGATTTGTGGAACAATTTATGGATATGGTTGCTAGAAATTACAGCGTCTTGGCGTTGGATAGCAAACAACCTAGACGGGTGTACCCCTTGCCGGTATTTGAGATAGCTGAAAACGAAACTGTGCCGAATAACAAGGCGGAACTTATGCAGCTGTTGGATCAAAAACGTGCTCAGGTGTTTCATTCGAATGTGTGCAAACAATGTCATAGGGTGCCTGATCAGGATGAGTGGATGATGCGTCCAGCAAACAGTACGTGTAAATTGGAGCTGTTTAGTAAGGGCGTGCGTACAGGACAATTTAAGTATTGGGAGCCGTTCTACGTAAGCGATAATACGGAACCGCAATTTGATGAGCGGGTTACCTGGGAGGGACAGTCCAATAAACGTATACAGGTAGGTTTTAATTTAAGCAATTAAACGGATAAAACATAGAACTTTGTCTTTTTTCAGGGCTATGCCATGTGCCTGCTGGGTTACGAGTACCATGTGCTGCATCCTGCCTTTTTAATACACCATCCGGGAATTAAAAAAACGCCAAAGAACAACGATCCACGTTTTCAATATGCAAAGCAGATGAGAAAGTTTATCAAGACCAAAATAGAGCCTGAATATAGGTTGCTTTTTGGACGCAATAAAAACTGCGCTACATGAATAAACTTCGTGTGAGATTTATTTAGAAGAATTAATGAAATGGCAGTTGTAGATTTAATTATTTTAATTTTTATGCTTTAAAAGTTTTAAATTATTATACCAATTTAAAAAAAAAAGATTTTTTATCTACTTGTGTATATAAGCCACTAAAAATATGATATAAGTTGTGTAACAAAAAAAGTAAGGATTATACAGACCTACACTGATTGTTAACTGAATCTAAGACGCTATATTTTTTAAGCTGTACTTAAGAATGCTTTAATTTAATTGATTATTGATTTATTTAAATAGTTGATAAGCCTGCAATTCGAAAAGTTATGAAAAGATTATACTCAGATATTCGTATTTTAATCCAGTTCTTGTTTTTAATCCATAATTCATATAGTTGGTTGGATCATATTCGTTGCTACAGTCAGAATATTGAAATATTTTTAATACCGCTCTTAGTATTTGCCATAATAATTTTTAAGCTCTCCTTCCAGTGCTGAAAACCTCAAAAATTTGTTCCATTACATTATAAGGATAATTTTTAAAAATATATATGGAGTTTTCACTTTGTGTGGCATAAATGCCAAAAGGTAAAAATTACGAAGTAACGTCGCGACGTAAGACCTTAGCAGCGAGGCAAAAAATGATGCACGACTAACAATTTTAGCAACAATCAGCTGTTTGCAAGCCATATATTGTTTGGGATTGTTAATAAAAGTTTTTGTGAGAAAAATTATATTTAAAAGATTAAAAAATAATTTGTTTTGCATAACGTTAGAAATTGACTGCTTTAAAAACACTTTTTAGGAATGCTATACTTTCGATTATGCAAAGGGTCTGGTGCCAAAAACCTCACATTTTTAACATCAGCAACGAATGGGTCTCAGCGACGACATGATCCAGAGATCATCCTGATCCTGAGATCGCATACCCACACCTCAGGAGGAGCATAAGCGAGTCCGAAAAGAGGTAAACAAGGGTTTGGGAGAAGAAGAAGAAGAAAGGGTCTGGTTCGTGCGTAAATGCCAATTTTTCATGACATGATTTTTAATCATCTTTCTATGAAGCATCTATTTTATTATAGTTATAACCGAAGTTTTTTAAGTAAAATTTATTGAAAAATAAGTTTCCTTAACTTTGTACTAGTGTTACCTATTTAGCTAATTTCTAGACATTTGCTGCCTTTGACTCACGAACTTATGAAATACAAATTCATAAACATATTAAGCCGCTGAGGTGAAGATCCTCTCAAAAGGAATATGCGGAATTTTCTTGAATTTTCTTGGGAAAAGCTTAAAGTGCAGAAGATAAGTTCAGTGCGGCGTTGTACAGTCTTAGACCTTGGAGAAAAATATATTGATTTAAACTATCGAAATTGGGGTCGAGCATTCTCTGGATTAGGGAAGTAAAAATTTAGGTGAATTGTAAAACCTCATGACAATGAAATTGCCAACTAAAATAAACTTCTTTTTTATATATGAAAATTTTTTCGAAATTGAATAAACTATTTTCTGGATACGACTAATAACTGATGTTCACGCACTTTGTTACAAAATTATTTAGAAAATTTAAAAAATGTATGCCTCAATTCGAAATTACATATTTTTTTTTTGCAAATAATCAAAAATACATATATTTTTATGAATTGCAGTTTTCAAACCAGACAACAGCCGATTTCACAACGAATGTAACGAATGTTTCGGAAATCAACTTCGTGCAAGCCACTTCAATCGAGTGCTATGATTGGATTGGCCGAGAAGTGCACTTATCAGTCCGCATTACGTACCTGATATTTATTCCTAACTAAAATTCTGCCTTTGATCAATATATCGAATACTTTATATTATTGGCAGTTATTTATTTAGCAATAAATTAGTTTTTCATAGACATTTTGTCTATATTTGCCCACAGTCTATAACTTTAGATATTGGAACAGTTGTTTCCCATCATTGTGACTTATAAGCTTAAAGGTTATAAGATGTGTGTGTTCATACTATATATGATAGATAAGCTCCATAAACTCACAATTTTATGATCCAATTTTTTATATAAAAGATGACTTTCGGGCGTACTTACCGATTCTTGTTTTCTTTTTGGTAGTACACCTATAATTTTTTCTGGCCCTTTGGATAGCACTTAATTCTTATAAAAGTCTCTTATAAGTCTTGGAAGGTTGCATTCTGAACTGCTAAAACATGAGAATTTCTACGGAATTATATGTTTGAAACATTTTCAAGCTATTTGTTTACCTTTTCCCCTAACTAAAATTATTTGGAGTTCTTCAGTTTGAAGTTTTTCTTATCATAAAGATAGGAACATAATTGGTATTGGCATTATAATTAAAATGTCATTAGTTTTTAAATAAATTAATATGTAGGCATTAATAAATAATGGTAAAAAGTTTCGAGCGAATATAAAAGTTTTAAGTACGAAATAGAACACGAGGCGTATCACAGTGGTTCCGTCCATAGGCCAAAAATCAAAAAAATTACCACAAAATATTTTGACAAAAAAGAAACCAATTGACTCTAAAATGTCCAAACTTTTTAATGGCATCCCAGTTTTTTCTGGAAATCTAACGGGACTTTATAAAAATAGCAATCAAAGCATGAACACGTGTTCATTTTTGCAACATTGCTGCGCTTGGTATGCTTTTTGTCAAAGCAAAATCGAACTTCAAAGTGGTCAAACGTTTGGCAGAGTGTCCCAATATAAATAATTAAAAATGAATTTGGAAGTTGAAGGTATTTACTGTAAATTCAGATATTAATAATTATCTTATTTGTGATATTCTTCTTGTAAAATTTATATAATGGAATTAACCTCTTTTGTGTATTTTGTGAACGTCTTTTGTATGTCACTGTATTTGTCTTAGTTTTAAGGTAATATATGTGTTAAAATTAGCTGCAGAAATTCGCAGATGTGTGTAGAATCGTAATTTTACTAACGCCGTCTTAGTCGGCAAAGTCGATTTGTTTTGCCTATTGTGCTGTTGTGCTGTTGCTCTATCTTCGTCTTTCGTGGTTTTTGCAAAACTATTTATTTATTACTTAATTTTAATTTGATTTTGTTTTTCTCTTCGGCTTTGATTTTGGTAGGCGCTTCTTATAAGTGTGTGTTTGCACGGTTATATATTTTTGATTTATGGTGCACAGAGAAGGGAACCAACGCAGAAAAATTGAAAACATTGATTGAAGTTGTACTACGGAACATTGAAAACAACGGCTATAATCCCGAGTTGAGCGAACTATCGAAACGTATTGGGTACATCTGTAAAAGAATTGTAACTTTTTGGGAAAATTACTATATTACTATGCTGTGCCCACAAGATGTCTCAACCAACACCAAAAAGTGCTGATCTTGGAAGGCCGAAAATAGACTTTATAGAGTCTTCTCAAAGGACAAAGCGACGAAGAATTGCTGAGCTGTCAAATCCGACGAATCTATGGCTTCTACCTTACGCTCATGAAACTCATCACATCCAATGCTCACCGAACTTAATGTCGATGAAGTCTTGTCACTTCTCGTTGAGACAAATATGAGTAAACACCAGTATTCGCTTATTCGTAGTTTCATTAATAGTAAGACTTCCTGTAATTTATTACCAAGTTACGTTAAACTTCTGACAGCCAAATCATCAAGCTATCCAGAAAAAATCCGTGTCAGTGATTCACAAGCTGAAGTTGAGCTGCAAAAGCTATATTATCATTACTTTGGTTCATTGTCCCACATCGATTCGCCTTAGATCAAATTGAGAAAGAAGTTAATGAAGACTAAATACGCTTAAATTTTAAAACTCTGTGCAACTGTTCGTCAGTTAATCGCAACCCAACCACTCAGTACCTTCTCTTATTAATATTTTTTTTTTTTTTTGGAGATAATGCCACTTTGAAAACTGTTGTAAAACAAAAAAGAAAATGGGATTCGGTATCATCGAACCTAACTACACCGGAAACGATATGCTTCAGGTATTGAATACAGATAATTTACTATAATTATCGAGTGTTATTATATTCTACTGTCAAACTAATTTGTACTAAAACTTATTTATGCTTTTGTAATTTTATTTGAACTTGAAGCTCCATACAAACAAGTCGAGAAAAAATCTAAAATTGAAATATTTAAAATAAAAAATTTGGAAATTTCAAATAACTGCTATAACCGGAATTTATTTGATGGGGCCGATTTATGCCAGAAGACTTTATTTAGTTGCTTCTAAATAAATTAGGTCACAAAATTAAACAAATTTTGAAGTTTAAAAAGTAATCGTTACCTTGGGTTCAGTGTTCGACGTCGATTCGCAGTGGAACAAAATGGAAGAAGAAGTTCATGGAGATTAAATACGCTCGAATTATAATACTCTATAATGGATTTGTTGCAGCGACACTAACTAACTACATTGAAATAGATATGCATCAGTCATTGTATTCAGGTACATTTTTTGTTATCGAGTGTTATTACATTTTACTGTCAAACTAATTTATACTAAAAGAAATTTAATTTTTTATTTAATTCAAACTAAGGCTAGAGAAATGTTAGTGAAAAAGTCTAAAATTGAAATATAAAAATTTGAAATAAACGCTACAGGCAATTAATGCACTGAATTGAAGAGTTGTCAAGAACCATATATTGGAAGAATGTCATCAATTTACTGAAGAAAATAAAATCGATAAGGTAGATTGAAGAGAGAAGACTAATATTTGCTTTAAAAAAATAATGATGAAATTTCAAGTTTTTTGGGTTCATCCGTCGATATTGACTTTCTGTGTGTCATAATTGAAGAACTTAATGAAGGTTTAATACGTTTGAATGTGTATACACCATCCTACTAAGAGTTAAGCCCATTTCAGGGATTCGGCGACATCCGAGTTTTTGGAAATAGCCTCATAATGAAAACTTATATATAAAATTAAATCGAATTCAGTTCCAGAGATCCTAACAACGGAAACGGTGTGATTCAGGCATTCAATTCAGGTAATTTTTACTATCGAGTGTTCTTTTTTTCTATTGTCAAAGTAATTTTTACTAAAAGAAATAAATTTATTTCATTTCAACCTAAAGCTCCAAACATAGAAGTCGAAAAAAAAAAAAACACAAAAATTTAAATATAATTCGAATTTTGATATAAAGGCTACATCCAAACGATTACTTCACGCATCAATACTAAAGTAACAAATTTATCTGATAAGGGATCTTTATAACAGGCTTACCAAAATTGGGAGTTTTTAACAAGAATGCTAATTGACTCCGAGTATACCAAATCTAAACAAAAATTTAGTGATGACTAAAAGAACCTGGAATATTTATATCCTGCCCAACTGTTCGTGAGCTAAGCACATTTCGGGAATTCGGCGAAATCTGATTCAGTACCAGCGACACCAACTACTCCGGAAACGGTATTCTCAAGGTATTTTTGTTAGGGAGTGCTATGATTTTTTACTGTGAAACTAATTTCTATTTCTCTCAAACTCAAAGCTCCAAGCGTACAAGTCGAGAAAGAAAACTAAATTTTATTCCTACCAAGGCTGTACCATTAAGCGCGAATTCAACAAAGAAATCCGCAATTGGAACATTGACGGGTGTTCTCTAAACAGCGAGTTTTATATACAAATATATCTGAACAGAGTTACGGTTCGGAGATGGAAGCCCGCCATAAGCCCCATATAAGGACGTAAATTTAAGCTAAAAATTGATGGTACCCAAAACACATCCTTTTCAAGCGCAAAAGTTTAGCTTTATAGCTCGCATTTGGCATCCTCACGCCTCTACAGTGGCGTCCATTGTGGCTACATATTCAAAAAAATGAATAGGTGGCCATGACCCTGCGAACAGTATTATTGTCAATACAAGCAGTACTTTCCACAGCTTATCCAGTTGAAGTGGAATTTGTTTACATTGGTTATCATTTGAAGAAGAAGCACGAAGCATTCTTTACGACTGCTAAAAATTGCACAAACGCAAATGCCGGTGACCCGCATAAGGTTTCCGAGTGTAAAGCTAAGAGAGAGCGCATCCTTTATTTGAACTTTACTCTCGGGAACTATATGCGGACCACCGGCATATGCGTTTGTCCAATTTTTAGCAGTCGTACGGAATGCTTCATGCTTCTTCTTCAACTGATAACCAATGTAAACAAATTCCGCATCAACTGGATAAGCTGTGGAAAGTACTGCTTGGATTGACAATAATACTGTACGTAGGGTCATAGTCTAGGGTTTATTTTTGTTGGATTTTGTCATCAATAATGACACCAAGCGTAGACATTTTTGGAGACCAAATGAGAGTTGTGCAGCTATACTTTATTGCTGCATATGGATGTGTTTAGGGTACTTTGATTTTCAGCTTAAATTTCCCTTACTCATGTGCTGCTCCAATAGCTTTTTGGAATAAAATTCTATGCCTCTAAAATAAGGTGCCTATAAGGACAGACGGCATGGTATATAACGCATATCTAAAACTGGAGCGGCGTGATACAAATAGGAAGACACCTTGGTGTACTTATAGTGGGCGATCACATTGACAAACTAGGTGCAAGGTATCTGGACAGGCTGGCTTATCATACAAACAACCTTGACGTATGCTTATACGATGGCGTCTTGTCAATTCGAGAAAAAATATATGACGATCGCTGCCAGTATCTCACGGGAACAAACCAAGGAATAATTTTAAGCTTACGTAGTTTAAAATAAATAAAAGTTTACAATTTTAATGACTTTATTCTCTACATTTTTAAATTATTTTCGTAGTTAAGCGTCGTGGAATGCGAAAAAAAAATGTTGTTGAAATTATAAAAATGTTTCTTTACTGCATCGAAAATTTCTCCAGTTTAGCAGGTCATCCACGTATTCCACTTATTTACATTGTAAAAATTGTTTAGGAACATCATTTGCGGGAATATTTTAAAAAGTAAACAATATATTTTCATGGATTCATAGGCCAATTTGGGATTTATACAATAAAAAGAATGTCGATAGAATTTTTTGATCAATACATTACCAAAAAATTGTTGAATAGATTTGTACGATTGATCTTGGAATATGGTTCCAAGGTCTGGAACCCTCAATACTTTATCTTCTTCAATAAAGCAATAGCCACTATTCGCTCTTTGTAGAAAATGTATGTTGCTAATTGATTTACAACCACTAAGGGTAAGGTGTAGCTCACTGGGAAATCCGATCTAAGAGAAGTTTTCTGGTGACGTTGAGTCTCCGTTCCTTTCGTAAAGAATTTGGTTCAACAGCCCGATATGTTGTTCTCGGTTCGTTCGAAACTTTACACGCGGAACTATAAAGCTTTTGACGCCTTTCTTGTTCTTTGTGATTTGTTCCTAGAATATTATGATTGGCCATGCTCCGAAAAAAGAATGTTTTATGTAGTGAATTGTGAATTTGTGAATTGGCAAAATAGGCTCCAATGTGTACGCATTTTAAACTGAAATAAATTTTATTTAATATTCTTTGATATTTTTAGATATTCTATTTATGCCAATTTCAAGTTAGATATTTATTGGTAATTATTTTAATTATTTTTTTTCCTATTTAAGCCAAATAATACCAGGCACAAT
Source organism: Chymomyza fuscimana (assembly GCA_949987675.1). NCBI lineage: Eukaryota > Metazoa > Arthropoda > Insecta > Diptera > Drosophilidae > Chymomyza > Chymomyza fuscimana. The sequence goes on along the minus strand of OX465088.1, from coordinate 53,546,925 downwards.
TTAAAACGATTTTTCGGCATACGTATACATTTACAAACATGGTGCATGTCTTGCATAAAATATGGTTCGTATCTTGTATAAAAAATTTGGTTAATTTCAATCGACAGGTGTAAAGCTGTGCTAACAAAGAGCGACAGCAAGAAATGTGGAATTGGTAGCACGCAAAAACGAATAAAATTGGTTCGTTTTGGTTTTTCGTTTTCCGGAGCACGGCCGTATTTAATGTATTAATCTTTATTTGTACTGTATAAGTTCGAATGTATATATTTTATTCACAAATAAATATAATATATTGTACAAAGTGCGCAATTTGTAAGTGAAATTTCTATGGAAATCTATTTTTTTATTCTAGTTTTCGCACGGATTTTGTCCTAAATAAAAATGTAACCAATTCTTCTACTTGCTTTTGCACGAAATAATAGTTAATAAAAATAAAAGCGAATTCCCAGTGATTTTAAAATCTACAGAAATTTCTCCATCACGAAAATTTTTATTTTTTTATTTTTCTACACGTCAAAAATTTCAGCACATCATCATCTAAAAATGAAGAGTTTATAGCTTAAGGCCTATACGCAGAATGTAAAAAAATTTATGGTTTTGTCATTCCGTGTGAAATTTTTTTGCATTCTGCGTAGACCTCTTTAACTGACATATTATGACTTTGGTTTAACAAACATAAACTACAATATCTTAAGTACTAGCTGTTAGGTTAAGACAAATCCCAAACAGTACCTTATGCTTATAAATCATATCTCCATCAAAAATGTAGATTATAAAAGTATGCTTATCTTTCGTACTAGTAAGTCGATTTGACGAAATATTTGAATTTATGTGGGATTCGACAGTTACCATTTAGCGTTACTCGCGTCAAGTTGTTACAAAAAGTTGTTCTCGAAATCGGGTGACTTCTAATAATTTCGGATACGCGCAATACGATTACTTCAATTTTATTTACGGTAGGGCCGTTTTTTATTATTGGCATATCATAAAAAGCAATTCGAATGAATTTGGCAGCTAGATTGTTCTATCGATTGGGTTATCAATACATACTTATCGTATTCCCAACATAAGTTCCACAAGTTGGTCCTCAATAAAAGCTTATAGTTCTACAAAAATGTGCATATATCATGAGTTTTTTAAAGTTAAACTAAATTTTATTTAATTCATTTTATTATTTGTATTTTGGCAGGTAGTGCGAATCAAAGAGGAGCTTCCCTGGGTATCCTGAAATATATTTTCTTAAAAATGTTGAGCATGTTCTATGAAAAACTAAGGACTAGACAGGGACCCTTAGACCAAACTTTATTAGAAGGTTAAGATGAAAAGCATACTCATACTTTTTCGATTTGAAAAGAGTGATCCAAATTTAATTTCTTTCACAGCCATCGCCAACTTTTGTTGGCTCTATCACGCGATCACATTTTCCAAAAAGTCGTGATTTTGGAGCACTCCATCAATCATGTATTGGCTGGTTTTTTTGCAATAACCCTTTACCCCAGAGACTACTCATGACGCAGCGTAATGAGGGTACTTGTAAAGGAGACAAGATATCTCCAGCTTACTACGGCTTAGCCGAGTTCTTTCTTAGAACTCTATCTATCAATATTAGGCGAAAAAATCTTCGGCAGTCCACTTTTATATTGTGGAGAATCTCGCTTAATGCCTCAACCATAGGCACCTTTCATATATACATCCTATATGCTTCGCATGACCTTAAAATCTTGGTGGAAGATGTAACAAGTAAGATGTAACAATTTGATGCTTACGTTGTAACCAGCGGCGGATCCACGGCGGTGGTTTTCGGGTCCGGACCCCCCCTCCAAAAGTTGGAAAAATGGGTTGATATATATACATATCGGTGAAAATAAGTGAAACGGACAATTTTTCCCCCGACCTTCTCCGATTTTGATGATTTTTACAGATTTGTCAAATTTTATTGCCAAATTCCGACTGTTTATCGAGCTATCGATAACTGAAAATTGGGTTTTTAGACAAGCCATATCTTCTAAACAAATAAAGATATTGAAATTTTGCAATAAAATTTGATTGGCTAGTAGCTCTACCAAATCTGTAAAAATCATCAAAATCGGAGATTTTCACTTATTTTCACCGATATATACATCTTCGAAGTGAAAAACCCCCCGCAAGACCAAATCCTAGATCCACAACTGGTTGTAACCAAGCATTTTTGAAGCTTTCAAAGATTTGCTAGACAATTTGGTTATAACACTATTCCCGTATATTTTTTTAAGAAAAACTTTGTCAACATTTTCTTTTGAAGCTGTGATTTGTTTCTTTGAAATGCTAATTTTTAACGACCTTCCGAATCTGAGGACCATCAACAAAGGCTCATCCATTTGTCTTTTCAAATGAACGGGCTAGAAACTTGAAACAGTCTCTTTCAGTTCGCAAATTGTTTCATGGGACCCAGTTTTATAAGCAAAGGCGTAGTTAAAGTGTTCTTTCTCACGTCAAGGGGCCGATGCAGAATATTTGAATCACAAATTTTCAATTCGACTGCATCCAGGGCGTCTCCCTAGCTCTGCTGACGCATCTACACACAAAACAATGAAATTTTTTTTTTTTTTTACATGTGGTAGAAGAAGACTAATATCTTTTTAAATTGATAAAAAATTTGAAATAATCAGCCTTGCTCCGGAAAACGTAATCGAATATTTTATTAGAAGTCGTTTTAAAATGTCTTTGGTGCCTCCAATTTAATCAAAACGAATTTTTTATGTGCTTTTAAACCGACTACTTTGTTGTTAGAGGAATTAAAACGAATTGGCAAAACAGCTTCAAAATTGTACGCATTTTAAACTGAAATAATTTTTTAAATATTCTTTGATATTCTTAGATTATATTTATGGCAATTTCAAGTTAGATATTAATGGATAATTATTTAAAATTTTTTTTTTTTTGATTCAACTCAAAAACTAGCTTGCCCAACACAGTACGAATTTTTGCTATACGTTCATATATACATACACAAATATGGTTCATGTCTTCCATAAAAAAAATTTCCCTTGTAATAAGAATAATATAGTCGTGGTTAATTTCGATCGAAAGGTATATAGCTGTGCTAACAAAGAGTGACGGAATTATGAGTTGATGGCGACAGCAAAAAAATCGGATTTGGGAGCACAAAATTTATTCGTTTTAGTTTTTCGTTCTCTGGAGAACGGCCGAATTTGTTTTTCAAAGTTTCGCTTATAACATGTTTAGTTGAGATACCTACAGCCACAGTCAGCTCAAATACTTTCATACTGCGTTCGATCATTTCCATGGATTTAAACGACGGTTTCTGAAGAAACGAACTCTTTTGGTAGACCAGAACATTGGGCGTCACCTCTGATGGAACGACCACAACGTGCTGCACTTAATGTTACTACGCGGTAAATTCAAAAAGTCACTGACTTATTAGAATGCCCTAAAGTCGAACTCAACAGAAATTCTGTACCAAAAGGTTCAACAATAATTTTTTTGACCTTTCATCAGCCAAAACTTGCTCAAGTTTGGTTATACCCAAAAGCATATACCACAAATTAATTTATTAGTACTCTCTTCAAATAATTCCATTTCTAATTCGCCAGCTCTTATCATATTATAAAGTTTGGGCATTTTTGATTTCGCGTCTTGCTCACGTACCCAGTAACAAAACACCTTTTACATGTTGCTTGCTCTTCTAATACTCCCAGCGTTATATCAACAAATAAAGCTAATATTTATTATTTTAATGCCATAATTCAAACTGCAGACTTATAAACAAGTCGCGGGTTTTCATTAGGTCAGTGTAATTAAAGTGGCCAAGTGCTATCGACCAAGTTTATTGGCTCAATGTATACCAAACGATACTTGAAGCTCTCGCCGCTGCTAGTTCTGATGTTGTTAGCAGTTCTACTGATGCTCCTGAAACTGCAGCAAGCACAGCAGCTCAAAGTTGTTAAGGTTGAGTTGGTAGATGAATCCAATACGACCAGACCCAGTGAATATAGGGCAACTACACTGCCCAGAACGCGGGATTTGCATAAACTCTTGAATTGCAAAAATCGTTTGTTAAGGTATCAGCGTTTGCAACATGGTGAATATTGGCTGATGCAGAATCTTATAGTGGGTCGTAAAAGTCGGAACATTGACTGCGCAGAGTCCATAACCTATACCACCAATGGCGACTATACCTTTTTTGATAATGTGGAAATTGTAGCCAAACGGTAAGTTTTACTAAAGATAAATGTGATAGATAAGTGAACAGCTTTTTTGATAAGATCTAAAAGTGCAGCCAAAGAATCCTATATGGGTTGATAGTATGATCGGGTGTCTATGGTAACACCCCATAGTTCCTGTTTGGATTTTTAACAATATTATTCTGAGGTAACGAAAATAAATTCAAACAGTCTGAAGAGCAAGTCTGATTGATAATAATATAGGTCTTCCTGTTACCAAGATGATTTTAAATAAGAGAATCCTTACTTTTTTTTTTTGCCATATTTTTGGTAGACGAATTTTTATTAGAATTCATCAACTATATCGTATGGCTATTATACAACGAAACGACAACGATTATATTTCATATTGCTGCCAAACCTATTTTCAAACGTTTCCTGTCACACTCTCATACCGTATCTCGTAAATTAACAGGGCACCCCACATTTTTTTCCCCTGGATGCAAGGTGAACAAAGGAGCTTTGTGCCAGCAACCTACGACTTTTCGGAAAGTTATATTAATCTGCGGCAATAAGTTTTTTGATTATCCTAGTTTTCGTTCAAAAAGAGGGGGTTCAAATTACATATGGCAGTAGAAGCTCAAGGTAGCTGGGCTGAGTCCTTCCCTGCTGTCTTAACAGCTGCAACGTTTGACTAGCTTTATCATAAATGTCACGAACTATCATATACCAAACATTTTGAATAAAACTTTGGTCTGGTGATACTGCGGACCTCGCAAGTACCATAGTTTTGACTTTGGGTAGCCACTCTTTAGTCAAGTTGATGTATTGTCCTGTTGAAAAAAGTTATCCATTAAAAAGGGGGTGCCCCTATTAATTTGGGAAACACCGTATAACTTCCATAGAATCAAAGGTGAGGCGTATAACAGATTTAGAAGAAGGCGTTATAGGCGATAGAGTCGTATCAAAAAATCATTACTCAGCCATACAAAAAAAATAGCGTGATCTGGGAACGAAGCATATATTTTCTTATGTATTTGGACGCTGAATTCGAATACTCTTTCAGAATTATCCCAACGGGTCTTTGTTGTATTCAAAAATTCATTACAATATTTTTTCGAAGACTAGTTGTCTGGCGATGTGTATACATGCAAGATCAAAAAACATCAGCACGTGCTTTTTTTTTTACCTCGTATTCGAATTTATCGCCCCAAAAACATATGGTAGGCATGGTCTGGCCTTCAAACCTGAATATCGATTTTGTTTGCGTAGCGTATAATTAATAACATAAACTCGAAACACCTTATAAAAAATCTTTTTAATTCCGGTTGTCCGTCGCTGAATCATAATTTGTGCTCAAAAAATACCTCCAAAATATCTCGTTTTATGGCGTTTTATTCTTTGAGGTAATGTTAGAACGCTGACGTGGTGGGATTTTTTGAATCTCATGAACAACAATATTTATCTGCCTTAAAATAAAATATCTTGGGGAAAAATGGGTGTCTGTACCTAGCCAACCACATGCTCGTGAACTAAATCAAAGACGATAGCACTACGGAACCAATCGATATAAAATCTTTATAATCTAGTTGTTTCCGCGGATAATGGCTAATCGCTACCCAAAGTGATGATAAGCATTTCGGTATAAAGAAGTCACGGCTCCTTTGCTTTTTCCACTATGTGAGTGGGTATACAAAACATCTGCTTAAAGGCTACTTTTATTTTTTTTTAAAGTTCAAAGAATATTTTTAAAGAAAAATCGATTTTCTAGTTATATTATGTTTTAGTCGTAGTTGGATTCGAATTCAACTGTCCAAAAATGACTAATAAGTTATAAAATTATTGAAATTCTAAAATATAGGTATAACTATAAATTTTTTTTAATATTTTAACATTGTTCTTTTCTTTACTTAAAGCTGGATGGCACCAATAAGTTTTGCCATTTATGCGCCTGGACATGATCTCAACCCCACATTGGATGCGATCCAGTATGTTCGAAATTGTTTACCTGAAAGCGAGCTCGTCATCGACTATGTGACCTTTCACATATTTTTTCCAAATAATCATATGCCCGCCTATGTGCCTCTCAATGAAGCGGAGGCCCTTGACTGGCCTTACAGTTGCCTAGATACTAATGGAACGCTTGCTCTGCCACCCTACGCTCAGTTACCGCATACTGCAATGTATCGGGTTCAGAAGAATCTTACCTATCCCATCAATGTGGGTCGCAATATTGCTCGTAAGGCGGCAAACACACACTTCATATTCGCCTGTGATATAGAACTGTATCCCAGCTTGGGATTTGTGGAACAATTTATGGATATGGTGGCTAGAAATCACAGTGTCTTGGCGTTGGAAAGCGAACAACCTAGACGGGTGTACCCATTGCCAGTCTTTGAGATAGCTACAAATGAGGCTGTGCCAAATAATAAAGCGGAACTGATGCTGCAGTTGAAAGAAAAACGTGCCCAGCTTTTTCATTCGAATGTGTGCAAACGATGTCACAAAGTACCTGGTCAGAGCGAATGGATGCAGCGTCCTGCAAACAGTACGTATGAATTGGAGCTGTTTAGTTGGGGCGTGCGTACAGGACCATTTGTGCATTGGGAGCCTTTCTATGTAAGCGACAATACGGAACCAATGTTCGATGAGCGGGTTACCTGGGAGGGACAGTCCAATAAACGTATACAGGTAGGTTTTAATTTAAATAATTAAAAGGATAAAATATAGAAATTTATCTTTTTTCAGGGCTATGCCATGTGTCTGCTGGGTTACGAGTACCATGTGCTGCATCCGGCCTTTTTAGTACATCATCCGGGTATCAAACAACAACCAAGCAGCAAAGACCCGAGATTCAAATTTGCAAGAGCGATGACTAAGTTTATTAAGGCCAAGATAGAGCCCGAATATAGGGTGCTCTTTGGCATCAACGAAGACTGCGATACATAAATATGCATACGTTATGTATAATTTTATTGTTAAATAACATAGATAAAATATTTAGGCTTAAATGATATTACAATTGTAGTTAAGTTTAGTAGTTTATTATTTTGTGATTTAGCCAATATATGTATGCATATTAACTTGCTTAGCATTATTACCAATTTGATTGAAATAGCTTAAAAATCAAAATTTTTTCATCAGAGAAGTCGCTTTGGTCTTGTATTTCAAAATTTTAGAGAAGTGTTTTTTGTGATTTTTGACGGAAATTTCGTATACCTACACTTTCAATGATTTCGTATCCTCTCTTGCAGCTGGATGGCGTATCTTAATCTTTACTTCTTCTACTTAACTGAACATGACGGCCCGTTACCTGGCCACAAGGCCTCTCCTGCCGTCTTTGCTTCAAGCACGACTTCTCCACTCGGTGGTACCAAACGAAGTCAGTAAGCTTATTACCTGTTCCTTGCAACGGAAGTGCAGTGTATCGCTTCGTCTTGTTCCTCCAACAACTAAGTTGACAAGCTTTCTCGCTGCTGCTGGATATTTATCTGCTCTGCTATAGTTGTCGTTCCGACGAGTACGATAATCGTCGCTAACGCGTTATGGGCCAAAGTTTCTACGTAGTACAATTCTCTCAAACACAGCAAGTACAGTTTTCAACCGTAATCGAATCGTCGCATCGCTCTACTTGACGAAAAGAAATACTTCGTACACATGACACAACATGGCATCTTTTTCTTAATCATTTAAAATTAAAATTGTCCAGTTTGCCGATTATCCGCTTGAATCAGTAGAAGAAACCCGCCGGAATGCAGCCGGCTTATATTTACATTTATGGCTTCCCGACCAGATAAATGCATTTTTTTTTTTAAAAATGTAGATCAACTTAAGAATTTACACGAGGTCCCCTACCACAAAAAAAAAATATCAGTCAAAAAGAAGTTTCAACACTTTGCAACCGTTTCGATTAATCTGAACCTCTCCCTCTCTGAATTGAAATTCCGAACATTCTTGCATGTGCCAAAAATAGGAACGAATGCCTCAATTACCCGATATTAGAGTTGAAAGTGCACAAGGTCTGAGGCCATAGTTATAATATAGTCAAAACTGCGTTTAGGTCAACGCAATGATTCAAAAAATAGACCAGTTAAAATTCATCCGTATTTTGTGAATAAACAGTGACGTCATAGAAATATTAAGTACATTTTTGGGATAAAAATTAAATAATTTATTTATTTATTTAAGGAGTACAACTAAGCTCAGTTGACCTTATATTATACAAATAGTAGTAGTATTAATAAACTGGTCTCAAGCAAGTCTATGCATGGTTAAAGGTGGGTTACTATCGATAGTTTCATTTTTCGGGTACTATCGATGGTTTTGTTCAATATATCAAAAGTTCACTTTTGTATGTAAAAAACTTATTTAACAAATCAACAGATAAAAAATTGGCAAAGTGCCGAACATGTCAAAAAAAATACAAAACCGGTGGTAACACGTCGAACCTTTTTGACCATCCGATGCTTTTAGAGTCAAAAAATCCGATGGGGATCATCAAAAATTCCTCTACTAAGTATTTTTTTCCAGCTGAAACTCTTCGTTTGCGGTACTAATTTTGAAACACTCTTTTTGCAAGTATTAGAATTTTCCGCCCTTGCTCTATGGTACTTATTTAAAGAATGTGCCTCTTTTTTGTGTGCCATATTTAACTTTGCTCGATAGTACTAACGATAATATCGATAGTTTTAACTTTGGAAGTCTAAACTATCGATTTGTGGCACTATGCGTGCCACTACGAACAGAATTATTGTCAATCCAAGCAGTGCTTTCCACAGAAGATTCAGATGTTGCTGAAGATGTTTACATTGGTTATGGGGTCTTCAATTTCCAGCATAAGCTTGTCGCCCTTAAGTGAAGTAGCTGGCAGTTCTTTAATTATTCCGCTTAGTTCTGTCCTGCTACCTATGTTCCTACGTAATTCTCCATATTGATAGAAATTAGTTTTACAGGAGAAAATTAAAATGTTTTCTAGAAAAGTTAATGAAGCTATTGCAGTTGGTATGAGGTGGGAACAGAGTCATCAATCTTCATTAACTTTAATTCCAAATTTTATTAATTTTGAATTGCAACCTTGATTAATTTTAGGAAATATACAAGTTTTCTATTTTAAATCTTCCCATTAGCAGTAGAAAATAAACTCGCTGGATACAAAATTTACCTGAATTTAATACCTGAAGCATGATCTTTCCGATGGAGTTCAGGGTCGCTGATACCGAATCTGATACAATATTCCTTTTTAGAAGTTTTTAAAATGACGCTTTTCTAAAAACTCGGATATCTCTAAATTTCTAAAGTTTACTAATCTGACGACTAGAAGCAAGTATTTAATCTTAATTAAGTTCAATTTTGGTCCTCTGCAAATATATGTCGAGCATTTATGTTCAAAACTCAAAATTTTGGCGCTCAACCTTAGTTTTCGTTTGGAAATATGAAAATCTTCTTTTTATTATTTAAATCTCCATTAGATTAATTATACCAGTTTTATTTCTTCAGTAAAGATAGGTGAAACTTGCAGCTTTTATATCAACTTTTTTTCGACTTCAATATTTAGAGTTTTAGGCATGAATAAAATAAATAAATTTCTTTCATTCCGTGCAAAAATTTTCCAACTGCGTATGGGCCTTTAGTAGAAAATAGTTTCACAATAAAGCATAAGAATACTCCTTAACAAAATTCACCTGAATTTACTGCCTGAAACACACTATTTCCGGTGTAGTTAGATACCAAGTTAGATACTCTCTACTAGAAAAATTCGAGAGTACGATATTTTCGAAAACACATATGTTGCCGAATCCCTGAAAAGTGCTTAGCTCACGAACAGTAGTATTTAATTTTCATTATTTCTTTAATTTTTATCCACTTCGAAAAGATGTCGGGCGATGATCGAATGAATTGAGATTTTTTGTGGAAAACTTAAAATTTTTTATTTCGGGCTCCAACCTTACTTGCTATTAGAAAATACCAATTGCTTCTTTCCAAACTCTCAACTATGAGATACATTTGGAATGGATTTTTTTACTTTTGTGAAGATCATCATCAGAAATATAATACGACTGGAATTTCGTGACAAACATTTTTTTTTAAAGAAAACTGAAATGTTCATTTTTTTCTGATTTTTATGAATGAGCGAATAGACGGACGAAGCACATGACTTTGTCGATTTCTAATGTCATTGGGGTATTTTTGTTTTCCTTTCAGGTGTTACACACAACAATTATTAAATTTTTTAAAGTTTTTTTTTTTATTGTGTTTTAAAATGTAATTAAATAAGGAGACCCTATTTTACTACGGTCATGGTTATAAAGTAACTCAATAAAAATGATTTTTTATGTTATGGTTAATTATTTTACTACTTACATGTCTATGCCCTACCTTGTAGTAGAGAGAGCTTTTAAAATACGTAAAATATAGTACGAAGATCTGAAACGTTCCAGCGGTTTAAAATATCTCGTCTATGTAGAAGTTAAAACGAAAATTTTAATAAAAGATTCAAAATTAAGCCGCTGTGAGATAATTAATAATTAATATAGTGAATAATTAATGAAAATGTTTTCAGTATTGTATTTTATTGTGGCAACATTTCTAAAATATAATATTTAGGATACGACTGGGTGAGAGTGCTAGGTGATTATTATATCGTTGATATCCAAAGGTATAAGATCCACATGAAGTGCTCAAAAACCATAGTCTATCATATCACATCGTAATAAGAACATAAAAAAAGTTTTGCGCCCAGAACTTAAAATCCTTTTACTATTTAGACCCAGTACCATCATCAGTAGCTGGCATTTACCTGCTTCGGTTTGGCTGTTGTTAAGAATAGGGTATCTAAAAGACGAAATTTTTCATCCGTAGCGAAATGCTACAAGTTTGTGTTCTTTTTGAGATTTTCATACTTTTTTGCTTCTCGGTATCTTGTAGAAGATGTATATTGAGTGTCGCCAAGAGTGATAATTAAAATAATCAACTTCAATGTATACTGAATACTCAGTAAGCTTTTGGACTCTGTTTGTAGTAATAGTACTGGAAGTGTTTCTCTTATTGCAAGAAGTGTATTATCTTGGTACAAATAAAGAAACAACATTAAATAAACAGTTTTCCAACGAGCTGTGGAGACAAGATTTGCAAAAGCTCTTAAATTGCAAGAATCGACCTCTTCATCTGGAACGACTGCAACATGGAGTCTATTGGGTAATACAGAATCTTGTAGTGGGTGAAAAGAGTCGGAAAATAAGTTGCGCGGAGTCTATAACTTTTACCACCCAAGGCGACTTGACTTCATTTGGTAATTTGGAAATTTTAGTAAAACGGTAAGTAAATTAATTAATTTATTATTATAACTATAAAAAAGAATTAATTCTTATTGTCAAGAAATTAAAGCCAGAGCAACAAAGGCGCAACTCATTTCAAGTCTACCAAAATTTGAATTGAACTTGAAATTAAGTAACTTAGAAGCAATTTATTTGAATAAAGAGTTTCTTCTCGTTCTTGGTTTCTATCTCTTGTAATAAAAGTACGTTCCATACCTTTTCTGAAGCCTTCCACAAACATTTATGTTAAACATATGTTTATACCCTGTACCTAAAGGTACAAATGGTATACTAGATTTGTGCAATGTATGTAACGGACAGAAGGAGGCGTGGCAGACCCCAAGTCCTTTATACCAAAATGCTTATCATAACATCGGGTAGCGATTGTGCCATGTCCGTCCGTCCGTCCGTCCGTCTGTATGAACACCTAGATTACAGAGACTATAAGAGCTAGAGACACCAAACTTTACCACCTGATGCGCATATTTCCTCAGAAGATGAAGTTTGTTGAATCATATCGATATCTTCCCCATTCCCGCGTGGTAGAGTTTCGCGGTTTTTAGCTACACCGTTTAATATTTTTATCTGAAACTTAGCATAGAGATGTCTCGTGATAACATGCATCTGTGTGTTAAAAACAATATCGGACAAATAAAACAGAAGTTAATCGTAATCGATTTAACGTGTTTTCTCCCACACCCCTCAACATATGTACTTGAAACTTACCCCATGTACTTTAAATAACTAAAGTAAATAAAGTAACTGTCAAGTTTCATCAAAATCGGTCAAAATTTACTGAACTTATTGGCATGAATATCGAATTCCACCAAAAAAAAAAAAAAATCCAATTGGAAAGTTCTTAGAAGGAATATGCAGGAATAAAATTTTTCGAGAAAAAAGGTACAGGGTATTACACTGTCGGGCACCCCCTCGACTGTATCACATTTTTATTTTAGCATCTTTGCTTTTCGCACATTATAATCGATCGGTGGAGTTAGAATTCCTTTTTTTCTAATATCACTTGATATATGTTGGCAAATGTAGTTTCTTATCCGTCTAAACCATAAAGATATAGTTTTTAATTACGCAGATAGAAAACTTGACTCTTGATCAAACAAATTTTCTTGTACATTTTTAAAAAACTCAAATGATTGAATCCTAATTGAGATCCACGATAAGTCAAGTGGACTATCACCTTTGGGTTTCTTTAAAATTCTGGAAGAAGGCTAGACAACATTGTAAAAATGACCGGACGGTTCCAAAGCAATACTTCAGCCATTCACAATATCTTCTTTAGCACAAAGCTCCAGTTTGCAGAAGAGTACGTCACCTTAAAACCTATGACCCTAAGTTCATGAGGGGAAGCCCTTGTATATAACCTTAGTCTCTCACCCAATTCGTTTCTTATATATGATAGAAATGAAAGTTATAGTAACTTGGGTTATACACTTCCTAAGAATAAAGTATAATATAATAATATTATAATGTATTTATAAAAAGGGAACCACTATTTAAAGCCGAAACCATATTGCCATTTATTTGAGAATTTTTCGAAATTTTGATGATATTTTCATTAACAAACGAATTATGCCACACAAATTTTTTTTCAACCGATCTGTCCATCTGTCCTTTGGTGATGTAGTAAATAAAATTTGGAAGAAATAAACCTTAAAGTTCAAATTTTCCTAGCCCTTTTAATCTCCAAAATCAAGGAAGACGGTGAACATGTCCTTATCAATTTCTCTCGTTCCCCTGACTAACTTAATATGGCATCCACCACCTACATTTGCACAAACTTAATATATATACCCCTAACCTCAAGGTGCATGGTATAATAAAGAAGCTCTATTTTTCTTTGGTAAAAGTTTACTATTTTTTTCTTGTCTCATCAGTTGGCTAGCACCAATTAGCTTTGCCATTTATGCGCCTGGACAAGATCTCAGCCCTACATTGGATGCGATTCAGTATGTTCGTAATTGTTTGCCTGACAGCGAGCTTATCGTCGACTATGTGACGTTTCACATATTTTTTCCAAATAATCATATGCCCGCCTATGTGCCTCTTATTGAAGCGGAGGCCCTTGACTGGCCTTACAGTTGCCTAGATACTAATGGAACGCTTGCTCTGCCACCCTACGCTCAGTTACCGCGTAGTGCTTTGTATCGGGTTCAGAAGAATCTTACCTATCCCATCAATGTGGGTCGCAACATTGCACGTAAGGCGGCAAACACACACTTTATATTCGCGTGTGATATAGAACTGTATCCCAGCTTGGGATTTGTGGAACAATTTATGGATATGGTTAACAGAAGTACCAGCGTGTGGCTGAGAAATAGCAACCAACTTCGCCGGATATACGCCGTTCCTGTTTTTGAGATTGCTGTGAATGAGACTGTGCCAAATTACAAGTCGGAGCTATTGACTCTGCTTAAGCAAAAAGGCGTTAATTATAATGCATCTGGTAAAGATGACTGGATACAAAGTTCAACGAATAATTCCAAACATCGGAAGCTTTTTGGCATGGAATCGCATACTGGTTTTTTTCAGTATTGGGAATCCTTTTATATAAGCGATAAGATGGTGCCACTATTTGATGAGCGTGTAACATGGAAGGGAGAGTTCAGTAAACGCATACAGGTAGGTTTATATTTAATAGTTATTCAAGTTTAATCTGGAATATAAAATTTCTGCAGGCCTACGCCATGTGTCTGATGGGTTACGAGTACCAGGTGCTACATTTCGCTTTTTTAGTACGCAGTGTGGACACTCTAAAGAATAGAACCACTTCAGATTTTATTTTGGCACAGAATTCAACAAAGTTCATAAAGTCTACCATAGAACCCGAATATCATGTGATGTTTGGAGAGAATAAAAACTGCAATCTGTAGAAGTTTTTTATGAAAGTTTTATTGCGATTAAGTCTTAATATAAAGTAGCTTGTAAATAGTATTATTCGGGTACTACTCTTTATTATCTTGTCAATGTTATTCCTTGTAGAAAGTGCGAAATACCCATCTTTGTTGAAAATCCGCAGGTACTTTCCTGTATGGAGGGTGCCGAATAAGTCTGGTAGCCTTAAGGGCACTGCACTCAACTTACCGTATAAGCCATGTGTAAAAGTGCTTCAAGGTTACTAACAACTTATCCATATCATTTTGCTGACTGTCACTCTTTTTCACCAGATACCAGCTGTCCTTATTGCGGTGTACTAAAAATGCGCCATCCAAGATAATGAAGTTGTAATTCAAGCTCATCAGTAATTGGCCCTTAAAAAAATGGTTCCATAATTAGTTTACCATAATAACTAAATAGACTAGAAGTTCATCATTAAATATAAAAATAAGAGCTTATTATAAATAAAAGCTTCATTTTTAGATTTTAAGTCATTTTTTGGGTCTATCTTTCACAAATAGTTTTAATGCAGTAAATACTTTGTTTGAGTTTTTAACTCAGCCACAAAAGCAAGAATAGCTTTTTTATAAACTACCTTTTTAAAGTGGACCTAATGTTCAATGATAAGTTTTGGTCAGGGATCGCAAATAAGAGTTGTGGGGCTTAAAAAACGAAAAACTGCTTAACAGAACAAACTTCATATAAAAAATAGTCGCAAAATTTTATGATCAGATAAACAAAAAATTGTTTCCTACGATTTCACTGATGCTTTACGCATGATGGCGCCACCAAAGTTCCCTAGATGGCGCCAGCAGTAACAACAGCTGAGCAAACATATTATTATGGGCAAAAGAATCGTTGTGAAATATTTTTTACAAAGCCGTTTACTATTTAATATTTTTTGTAAGCTGCTTAGGAACCAAGTGACGCGCTAACAATCCAAGTATGTATTACTAAAAACAAAAATTAAAAAATAATTAATCAATTAGTAAAATCATTCATTATAATAAAAAATGAGACATCGCGAAACTCTTATTTTTTTAACTTTTATCATAAAAAAAGAGTTTTCCGATTTGTATATACTGATTATAATGAAATGAAATGATATTTAAGCATTATTTAAAAATTTTTATTTATTTTTTAAAATAAAAATGGCTGAATATCTTTTATTTTTAATTTAAAAAAAAAAAACTTACCAATTACGATTTCTATATATTGATTATAATGAAATGATATTATTTAAAAATTTTTATTTATTTTTGAAAATAAAAGTTGCGGAATATCTTTTATTTTCAATATACAAAAAAAAAATTACCAATTACGATTTCTATACATTGATTATATATAATGAAATGAAATTATATTTAAGCATTATTTAAATATTTCTGTATATTTTTGAAAATAAAAGCAGGACCGACTATAGCATTCATGCAAGCAACGGAATGAACATAATGAAAATAAACAAAATTACTTTGGATATTATGGTCTGGATGATCTGAAGAAAAACGTACAGGGGTTGGCGTACGATACACGAAGGATGCGGAGCCCCTTATGCATTTAAAAAATTATAAGACTTACGATACCTGCTTTTAGTTGGATAAAAATCAAAAAATTTAAACTTTTTTCATTCAAAAGCCAAGCTTATTATCATTAGCTTACTTCTTTAGGTGGACATAATGTTCAACGATGAATTTTGGTGTGTAGAATTATACCTACAGAAATTTTTGCTCTATAAATTGGTTTGCAACGAATATAACTAAGTTACAAAACTCACTGACTCCATTATGAGCTTTGGTAGGGTAAAAATTACTAATACCAAAATATCGTTTCTATAATTTTCCAAGCCATCAAAACTTGGTTCCAAAGGCCAAGCCTCCTAGCTCATTGTGGCATGCTTCATAAGGTTACGGTTGGGTCTAATGTCCAAAGATGAGTTTTCCTAGGGTAAAATTTACTAATACCGAAATATCCTCACTGTAAATTTATTAAGCCATCAAAAATGTCTTAGAAAGGTCTAGTTCACTTTCTTCATTATATTACTTCAGTGAGTGGTCCTAATGTATAATGATAAGTTTTGGTACGGCTAACATTATATAGTACCTAACGAAATTTCTTCTCCATCAAAATGTTTTCGATTATCACAACTGAGACACAAAAGCAAAATCAAAAGTAAGCCTAATCATCAAAACTGATTTACTAAAGCCAAGCATACTTGTTGATTGTGGCTTACATCATAAGCTACTTCTTGAATTCGGCCTAATGTTCAATGGTGAATTTTGGTAGTATAAATGTGTTGCCTTCCGAAATTTTCTCCCTACATCAAATAGTTAATAGTCTTGGCGAATTGCCTTACCTTTAAGTTTTTTCCACGCATATAGATTGATTCCTTAACACAACGCTCATCGTAAAGTGGTTCCAGTTCATTGACACTTACGTAAGCTACGCACATGTCCATTTTGGTGGATCTCTTAAAAACGAACATCTCATCTTTCGGATTGGGCGCACTAAACCACATTTTACGCAGCTCAACCTCGTCGTAGATGATACGTGTTGCATGAAATTCCTCCAGAACCGTCAACAGCTCCGTCTTATTGCCAGGCAACGGAGCCTCATATGGTTGGTCAAAAGTGGGCAGACAGTAGACGCTGCAAATTTATTGAGTAAGCTGAGCTTTTTGGACTACTTAATAGATGCACCTACGTAGTATACGGCTGTTTAATATCCGCAAAACGCCAGGAGTGAATCCACGTGAAATAAATAAATTTGTTGATAAAATTGGGTGTGGGGATCAGTGCCATGTCCAGCGCCAGTATAAAATAGGTGCGGGCGTTTAGGCGCGCCACATTACGCAAAAGATTGATTGGATAGTCCAGTTCAAATAGATGCCAATAAGTCATGAGTTGGTTGGCATCTTGGAAGGGAGGGTCATTTTTGCAAATATCAGGTGCCGGGGTCTGCCATATGTCGAAACGCTGCAATCGATGGGGCATGTGTTGATTGTGGAACACAAGGTGTATGCTGAGAAAACGGCGCATGAGTGTGCGCATTTCCAGGCAGGCATTAAGATAATAAAGTGCTTCAATAGTTTTACCATAGTCCGTACCGCTCACATAAAGGGCCAGACTTATAGGACCTTGCCATCTAGAGTGGAAAAGTGTTGAGGCTAAACCACAATATGTTAGATAAACTCACCTTCTGAGCAATTCGGGCAGCATATGCAGATCCATATAGGTGCCATGAGTGGTAATTGTCAAGCTGTCATTACCCAAAAAGTTCTCTCTGGCTGATATATACTCGTGCCAAACAAAATAATCCCCATGTTGACGCAAGCGACCACGAACATTTTGTTCGGCGTTCAAATTGTAGCTCTCCTCGTGAATTTGATGTATTTTATTTAAGACTATTATAAGTCCAAGTATAATATTCAGCGTAAAAATTAAAAGACTTATTTTTCCAAAAAACGGCGACATTTTCATGCACAATATTAACAGTTAACTAACGGCAATTTCAAATGCTACTGTTTTGTATTTTTTATATGCTTCCGTTTTTAATTTTGTCGGGTTGTGAACTTGACTAAGTTTATTCGTTGGTGCTTAAAGCTTTATCTGAACTCGCTAACACTAGATGGCGCTAGCGTTGCTTACTTGGTTGCTGGAATGGACTCTGGAGCTAAATTGACAAATTTTAAATAAAGCCTTGGAAGAGCTCGCACCTATCTTCATCCTTGTGTATATTTTGACTAAAAAATTGATTGCACACTCGAAACTGGTAACTAAGAAACGATTCACTCATGTAATGATAATCACTTTTGCAACAAAAGGACGATCATACAGTGTATTTTTTAAGGATATCCTGAAAGTTGGGAAATTTTCCGTTCAGCGTAAATCTTAAAGTCAAGTTTGGAAAAGTTTGAACAAATTGTGGAAATTCAAACTGTTTTAAATTAAATTAGCGTCTAATTTTATATACCATTCCATTTTTAATTTAAAATTCTTAAATGAATAGTTGGTTTGCATATGAAATAAGTTTGAAATTTTTTTAAAACAAGTGTTTAAATGTTATTTCAAACATATAAAATAAAATATATAAATATAAAGGACAAAAACCGTAAAAATCAAAAAAGGACCTTATGGTAATGAAATTGATTTGAATTAAATTGAGTTGAATTGAAATATTTGACTAAGAAACGATTCACTCATGTAATGATAATCACTTTTGCAACAAAAGGACGATCATACAGTGTATTTTTTAAGGATATCCTGAAAGTTGGGAAATTTTCCGTTCAGCGAAAATCTTAAAGTCAAGTTTGGAAAAGTTTGAACAAATTGTGGAAATTCACACTGTTTTAAATTAAATTAGCGTCTAATTTTATATATCATTCCATTTTTAATTTAAAATTCTTAAATGAATAGTTGGTTTGCATATGAAATAAGTTTGAAATTTTTTTAAAACAAGTGTTTAAATGTTATTTCAAACATATAAAATAAAATATATAAATTTAAAGGACAAAAACCGTAAAAATCAAAAAAGGACGTTATGGTAATGAAATTGATTTGAATTAAATTGAGTTGAATTGAAATATTTGTATAACAAAATATTAAATAAAGGGTCGTCAATCTTGAGGTTCTTTTTCAATAGGTTTTTTTGATAAATCACGCGTGAGTACTGTCAAGTTGTCATGTGTTTTTTATTCAGTTTTCATTGCCATTTCACAATGGAAAAACTTACACCCGAATAACGTTTACAAATCGTACAATTATATTACGAAAATTCGCGTTCTTTAAAGAAAGTTTTAATGTGCTAATCGACCTACTGAGACCACTATTCGCCATACCATCAACCAATTTGAGACCCAATATTCATTATTGGATGACACTCGACCGAATAGATCTCGTTCAGCGCGTAGTTTATGGGCCGGTGGAATCATCGGTCCATATTTCTTCAAAAATGACGCTCGTCAGACCGTAACCGTCAATGGCGACCGATATCGCACCATGGTAACGAATTATTTGCCACACAGTCCGTGAAACAATGACCATATTGAGGAACCAATTCGATGAACAATTAATTTCACGCTCCGGACCGGTGAATTGGCCACCAAGATCGTGTGATATCACACCGTTAGACTTTTTCCTTTGGGGCTACGTGAAGTCTAAAGTGTTTGTGGATAATCCAGCTACGATTGAAGCATTAGATACCAACATTACCCGTGTTATTCGCAAGATACCGCTGATTATGCTCGAACGCGTCATCGAAAACTGGAACCTCCGCATGGACGAGCTACGGCGCAGATGCTGCCAACATTTGAAAGGGATTATCTTTGAAAAGTAAATGGCAAGAATGGTTCTGTCTATTGATAATAAAGATTTTCCGATTCATTTGAAACTTTTCTGTTTTTTTGTATTTAAAAAAAACCCTCCAGATTGATGACCCTTTATATAGGGGAAATGCTTGTAAGTTGCCACACCATAGCTTTTTTGTCTATATCTCGACATTGAATACACATAGACATCGATGTAAATACACCGTTGGAAAGAGAAAAGAAAGAGCTATAATCCAAAAAAAGCAAATCATTTGAAATTTATAAAAATAAGCATTTGACAAACAATTTTCAAAAGTGCTTGAAAACGACCACCAAAAAAAGGCTTGTAAGTTGGGACACCTGCAAAAAATGCTGAAAATTTGAGAAAACTGAATTTTTTTAAATTTAACTGAGCATTAAATAGAATTTAACAAAACAAGAAAAATTAAACTTTCCAGAGAAGTCAAAATTGTGGCTTTTTGTGAATGGTTTTTCTTGGTCGCCATACTAAAAATGAATAGTTATGGAAAATTATATTTACATTGATGCCTACGTGTATTCAATGTCGAGATATAGCTAAATAAGCTATGGTGTCTCAACTTACAAGCCTTTCCCTTATATTTTTTTTAACTCACTTTTATAAAAATAGCTACAATTTATTTATTTGCTAGTGTTCTATTTATACTTGTGGTTCTCAGTACACCTAAAAAATATTATTCTCTGTTTTGTTCCAGACTCGGTTTATATTTATAGTCTGCCTTTAAGGCATTACGCAGTAGAATTCCAGCTACTAGTTCCTGTTTCTGAAAATACTTGTAAGATTCTTTTGCATCAACCAATTCGCCATTATTTTGATAGGAATTTTGAACTTGCCACCATTTTGGTTGCAAAAGTTCCAGTTTTGGTATAAAGTAGACAGCTTCTGGCAGTTTGACTTTTTCAAACATGGCTAGGCTATATTCGGTCCAATTAGGATTAAGAGGATCAGAACCATAAAAAAGACGATAGCGTTCGCTTTGCACCAAAGCAACAATTTGCATAAAAGCGACTAGAACTAGAAAATCGTAGGCCACTAGAACTGCAAGAAAGTGGCATTCAAACGTTTATACTAGTATATGATTATATTATGTACAATAATACTTACGTATGTAAAAACTGCATATAATGCTAGTTAGTATGAGCACGCTCAAGTCCACAATTTGTTTGATTATTCTCAGAAATACTGCCAAAGTGATAATAACTTCCACCAAATAGATAAGTTCAAAGATGGCCAAAGGTAAGACATACCATTTCTTGAGCTACTTTTTTTTATATATTAAAATTTGTATATAGTAAGAGTTATGTGTATTAACTTTACCTTATAGGCCCCATAACCGGCATATAGGCATGTGAACATGTGCAAAGTGTTATATATTTGCCCAAATACAGCTAAATTGGTGGACCCTGAAAGAGAATGAAATTAAAAACCGATAAAAGATTTTCACACGCCACAAAACTTACATTGTTCCTCATAAAGCAAGATGTTATTCGTAATATGCATATAACTTTTGAAGACGTTAATCAAGCTGCCAAGACAATCCGTGAATAAGATGTAGATAAGAACAAGGCTTTTGATCTAAATAAAATAATATATATTATATAGTTTTTAAAGGCTGCGAATCTACAGAAATTATGGTCACGTCAGGGGTACCTCAAGGTAGCCATTTAGGCCCTCTTCTTTTTAACTTATTTTTAAATGATCTCCCTCAGGTAATCTCATCTTCTCACATTCTTATGTATGCGGATGATGTTAAACTCTGTATGTCCTTTTCCGATAATAATAAGTACTTACTTCTTCAGCATGATTTTGATAACATGCAATCTTGGTGCAATATCAACCAACTCTTTCTCAACAAGACAAAATGTAACGTTATGACATTTTATCGTTCTGCTCCTTATTTGGCCACTTACTCTTTAGAATCTTCTACCTTAGAACGCATCAAGAGTGTGTCTGACCTTGGTGTTTTGTTTGATCATAACCTTAAATTTAATAACCATATTTGCAACATCGTGAATAAGGCTAGAGGTGTTCTTGCTTTTATTAAGCGTTACACAACCAAACTTCTTTATATTTCTCTCGTCCGTCCGTCCAATTTTGGAATATTGTTCCTGCGTTTGGAGCCCTCAATACCACCTTTATCAGGACATGATTGAGTCCGTACAAAAGCAATTTCTCCTTTTTGCACTTCGTGGCTTAAACTGGGACCCAAATATCCGACTGCCGCCATATTCTGATAGACTTCGCCTTATAAAGTTGCCTTCCTTAAATCATCGCAGAACATGCCACGGCGTGTTATTCTTGCATAAACTGTTACTCGGTCTTATCGATTCCAATGTACTCCTTAGCAAAGTAACTTTGGTCATACCATCCAGAGTAACTCGTAATTTTCGACCTTACAATTTTGTAGATCTAATTATGCTTTGCACGATCCTTTCCGTGTCTTATGCTCTAACTATAATAACTTTTCCAATTACCTCTCTTTCGAACGGTCTATTCAATCTATCACTTCTTCTATCTTAAGTCACCTTGACTTGCCACTTCGAGCATCCTTGACCAATCCTATATTATGAGTCACCCACTTGGTCAATGGTGATCCATTGGCTTTTTTTGCGATATAATGTTTAATTTTTATCTTGCTTCCTTTTTTCAACTTTAATATTGTAAATCCAAGTCTCTGGCCAGTTCTTGATGTGAGTTGGTGCATATCATTAAAAAGTTCACCCATCGGGCTAGAGACGCGGATTAGTTCATATCAATTCCCTCGCTCTATTTTCTTTTCTAAATAATTTATATGTACTTTTTTATAATATAATGTCAGCTGTACGTAGTTGTACCCCTCAAATAAATAAATAAATATTAGGAACAACACCAAAGATTTTTTTCCGATGATTCTAAAGATGATTCACGATTGTAAGAGTATTACTATATTTACAGAAGGTATAATTTTGATGAAATTTTAGGGGAAGGTTTTGTTCCTCAAAATCTTTTTAAGTTTTTAACAAGAGTTTCAATAGTGTAAGTGTAAGTAGTGCTGAAATTCTTCTACAGGGGAACGGGGCCAGACATCTACATGAATAGACAATGTCTTTTCTTCGAGATCTTGGTTTTCCTGTGGGAAAAAGAATAATCGCATATTGGGACTTGGCTTGAGCTGGGAGACCAAATTTTTCAGTCTTGATCCCATAGGTAAGGGATAACAGAAGGGGGTGAAACAGAAAACAATTTCTCTTGAATTTCTCTACAATTCCTACTCTCTTTGCTACAGACACTCCTTCCAGAGGGTTTTTAAGTCTCTATTAAATTTGATAAAAAAAACTTATTAATTTTTACAAAATGTTTAGAAACAAAATCTCTGAAAGTTCTGTGGCACCTACGGCTATTACTAGAGATTTGGTTTCAAACAATACCCGAAATTCCTAGAGATTTCTGGGATACCCGGGATATATATACAATGTATATGTTATACGACTAAACTAACTAAATAACAAGAATATAAATTTACAAAATTTTTCAATGTAAATATTTTCTTTTACAGAACTCAGTACACAACTTTAAAAAAAAAATTAACTACTTAAAAATCTAAAAAATCTTTAACTTAAAAAAAAATATATTGTATAGCCGAAAGGATCTAATTTCATAATTTTTGTGGGGATTCCACCATCTAGTGCTCCACAATTCTTTTTCACTAAGTTTGGAGGTACATAGCTTTTCTCCGTAGACCGCTAAAACTCGACACTGGCCTCTATTTAAAAAAGTCCGTCTAACAAAGAAGTTATTTTTTAATATCGTTAAGAAACTTCTGTAGGTCTACAAAAATGTAGAAGTTCCACTAAAACGACGCATTTGCTTTATAATTCATACGCATCAAAACCAGATGAACCGGGGGACGACCGTCCCCCGGGGTTTGGCGTGCGAAGCCAAAGTGCATTGTTGCAATATAGACTTAAGATTTAAAACGACCTTGGTGTTTGGGTGTTCCCAAAACGTAAAAAGAATTAAATAACTTTTAGTCTAGATAAGTACACATACCGTTTTTGGGATCTGCAGCTTCTTCACACCCTTCCTTTAAAAGCTCGAACAACGATACATTTTTACCTATACATTTTGGAGTTCTTATCCGATTTTATTATTTTTTTGCCAAATAGTATGTGATAGTGCTAGAAGTAACATCGATGTTTTTATTTTTTTCCGATCATCGATATTTTTATTTTGATATTCGATTGTCGACTAAGTCCTATTACGGATTCTCAAAAAATCAATCTAGTGAGCGACAAGCGGAGTTCGCTTAAATCAAAAAACGTTGACATGATTTTGTTGAATAACCATTATGAATGGATCTCAAATTAGTTTAAAGATTATGAGACTGCAATTCTGGCTGGAACAGAAAATTTTTTTGTTATAACTCACAGGCTCACAAAAAAAAGTGGTGTAAACTTTACATGTGATAGAGGCACCCCTTATGGACTTTGGGCAGCTGAATCCGAAGTCCAAAGTAGCTGCAGGCAAAATTTTCTTATGGGGGAAAGCAGTAAGATATCGACATGAACAGCCAAATTGATTTGTCAGTGTGCATTTTTTTTTTGGTTCTCTAGATTTTATAAGTATACAATATCATTTGGTTCTTAAGAACAGCTGTGCAAGCGGAAAGCCATATCGGCTCAGGTGTTCATGCTGATCAAGAATATTTAGGCTTCATAGGTTCGGAGAAACCGCTTTCTGCTACACTGATAAAAAAAACGGTCTGATTTTAAGATTTTTGGTCATAAAATCGTGACCAAATGGTCACGAAAGTAGCGTAAGCTTTTTTTTGTTGTCAGCTTAAGAATGCCGTTCTTGATTTAAGATTTTTGCTGTTAAGCCACAAAAATCTTGATTTTAGAGTTAAATTGCATGTGCCCTGGCCGGTCATAGACCAAGAAGACGCCTGAAACAACTCCACCCATGTGATCTCAGAAGGCGTGCTTTAACATAGCAACTATGTGTCTTATTAATATTTTATGAGGAAATGTTTAATGTCGCTAAATCAGACTATAATTTTTTTCTAGCAGATTATAAAGACCTGAGTATTTTGTAGATTCAGTCGAATCTTTTTTTTTGCATATTTTCTTTTTGTAAATATTGTATATATGTATATATGTAGTAATGTAAGCCCTATCACACACCTATATTTAGTGTGTAGCGATTTATTTTTGTATAAATATTGGATTAAAACCTTTTGCATTTTTCGGTTGATTGCCAATAAATAAATAATTTCAAAAAAAAAAAAAAAAGAGTTAATTATGATTACTTTAAGCCTAAAAAAATCTTGAAATAAGAATATTTATTCTTAAAATAATCCGGGGGAAAATCTAAAATCGTGACCAAAATCATAATTTCGGATTTCGACCAATCTTGCAATAAGATTGTTAAAATCTTGAAATAAGATTTACAAATTCTTATTACAAATAAGGGAAAATGCTTTTTAAAATGTATTTTACAATTTTTATTTTTTTGTTTTTTAATATAAAAAACTTTTATAACTACAAACTTATTCAAACTTAATACTGTGTTTAGTGGATATAAATGAAGTGGCGGACTGATAAAGTCAGATATATTTTTTATACAATTCAATTTACGTTTTTGTCCAATTTCATGTGATTGAGAGTGTTGATCAAATAGTCTTATTTCTATAGGGTCACAAATCAATTTTTTTAAATAATCCGAGTCATTTATAGTCTCCTTAGATTTCAGCCAAGTATCTTTATGGGAACAAGATCACCATTCAGTAAAGTCAAAAAGTGAACAAAACAATCAACTTCACTGGCTGTCATTTTTAAATTAAATTTTTGTAGCCGATCTAAACTTAATCGAATGGATTAATTTCCACTCTTCGTTTCCTTCCTGATACTTTTTCCCGATTCGTCCTTGAATCATGCAGATGATGGCAATACCGATGTTAGCAGGATTTCGTACATGTAGTCCTTTGCATCTAATGAGTATATTAATTTTAAATTCATAATTAAAAATTAGTAAAACATATTTCATAAAACCTATAGATATGTTATAGAACATTTTTACTTTAATTTAATTTAAGAATTTTTTTTCTAGTCTTACCTTTGTGGGTTATTGATTAAGCTATGCTAGATTGATTAATGCACAACTCGTAGAGGATGTTGTTTTCAAAAAAGGTTGTTACACTCTATTTGAAACCTTGCCATTTTGATATCAAACAATTTTTTTTCCCCGGGTACAAAATATCAAAATCTATTTGTATCTGAAAAGCAAGAAATGTATTTTGTTAGGGCAATATAAATAATATAATATTATCGAATTTTTCTTACCAAACTGCTCTAGCTTCCGACACTTTGGTCAAATTCAAATTCAGTTAGAATATCGAAGCTCTCCAAATTTTTGAGGTCCTTTTGGCGGAATGGAAATGTTTGCCTTCACTTTGCCAAATTACGATGAGATGGCTCATACTTTGAGCGCTTGATCCTTTTGTTCTTATATTTTGCAAACAGTTTTCCACTTGGATTTGATTTATTTTTCCGCGTTATATTGTAGTAATCCTGTCAAGATTATGACACTTTAGATGGCATCGACAATGAATCGTTTTCTATTCCAAACTGATAAAATATATAAAGAACAAAATGTATACATGAATTCGTGCATATGTGTAGCATCCAAAACTAACCTCGTTTTTCTTCCACTGAAACAACTTTTCACTATATTCGACACGGAGTCCTAAAGGTAGAGTTGCCCCTTTTAGGTCATCTTCTCGCAAACTGTCGCAATGTGTATAGAAATAATTTCATGACTGGCATCGCCTAAGTTTGTTTTTTTATTGAAATGAATTAATTTATTTTACTCACCTTTTAGATATTCATACTTTGGTTCCATTTCGAAATCCTCGTTGAAACTTTCTTTACCGTAATCCCGCATTTTACTTATATTCACATACATACATATGTATATAATATACACAACACCTTGTTAACAAAAACGCGTCTGCACTTGTCGGTGGTATACTGAAAATTGAAGCCACAACAATGGCTATCGCCTAATTTTTGCACGCGTCAAACGCCGCATTTTTGTTACGTGTGAGTGCAAGCGAGATGTCACTCAAAACGAACACGTACACATAGTGCGTTTTCATAATGCACACTGGCGCCTCAGCTGAAGCAAATGTTTTGTTTTTTTCTTGCAATCTAAGTAAGCGAAAATCGTAATTTAAGAATTTTAAATCTTAATTTAAGAATGTTTGGTTATGTTTTAAGACTTTTCTTCTTATTTTAAGAATATTTTTGCTAGTTTTTAGATTGAAATTTTATCACCACAAAAATCTAAATTTAAGATTTTTTTCGTCTTAATTTAATCTTGTTTTAAGAACTCTTTGTCTAAATTTGAGAATTTCCGTCGTGATTTTAGAATTTCGGGTCTTGATTGGAATTCAATATTTTTCTTTCTTAATTCAAGAACTTTTATTCTTAATTTTGGCCTTCTTTTATGATTTTTTGGTCTCATTTTAAGAATTAAAAACAAGAATGCAAAAATCTTGATTTAAGATTTTATTTTTTTTATCAGTGTAGGTACAATCATTTGCATGATCTTATTATATCTTTCTTTCTTCAGTACAGGGTACATTAATGATGAGGACGACAGCACATAAACGTAAGTGTGCAAGAAATATAAATACTCAAAATTTTTATTAACTATTGAATTTCAACAATTTCATAATTAAAATTAATGTGATGACAAGCCTGACATTTTGATAAGCTTGCAAACTCTGATAAACAACCAGATAGTTGCTTACGCAAAAAAGCACGAAACTGAACCCCAATTTAACCTAAACTTTAAAAAAACATGGCTTCAGGTTGCTGCTTAATATTTGTAAAATGCTTTTATTATAAATTGTTTTTGTGTTATCCTTAGATATAGAACCCTTAGCAAAAATAAGGGATTTTTGTGTAGTAAAAACTAACTTTCGCCCGAAGTATTCTTTGAAGGTTGTATTCTAAAATGTCATTAACACTATTTGCCCAAATTTGCGAATGCATTGTATATTTGTTGTTTTTTGGGAACCACCCTGTTCTTCGATAAAAAAAAAAAAGTTTTCCAGGCTGAATTACATGCGACAACATAAGCGCTAATCAAAAAAACGTGTAAAAAAATCTACTTTGCTTGCAAAGAAGTACATTTTTATATAAATTAAAATATATAACTATGTCAAATATGTTATAAATAACTATTGAAAAACTTTACTATAGTCATTTTAGAATAAAAAAAACTTTGTTTTCCCAAACTTCGAGTCCAATCAAAAATTATGAAACATAAAAAAAATGACGTATACGTTATGTTGCCTTGTATGAGCGGTAAAAGTAGACGTGGTATCATTATGAAATCCACCCAGTTTCAACTCACTAAAAGTATTTCTCGATTTTGTTTTAAAATAATTTACAACTTACTCTTTGTTGACTGAAAAAATTTGTAAATCGATTTTCGAAAGAAGAATTTGTAGATACAAATATTGAAACCAAGCGTTGCCTCCTCTCTTTTCTTGATCAAATTTTTTTTTTTAAACAAAATTCATAATTTCATATTTTCCAATGTATTTTCTAAATCTAGAGTATGTTTTATGAGGTACTTTAGTGGTTCCATATGGGTTTTCAAGCAAATATACCTAGCAGAAAAAAATTGCCTTTTTTCAAAAACATATAGGCAAATTTAACGCATTATCGCTGAGACCTCACTAACTAACAAATTACTATATATAATATATGTATTAAAATTAGTGGATTATTGGTAAAGATGTGATTTTTCACGATTCAATAAAATAAGTACGAATCGGGAAGACTGTCAAATATTATAGTATAAATTATGAAATTTTCGACAGTCTGATGATAGCGCAAAATTTTTCCGACAATTTTCTTATGTGTTCTTCGAAAATCTTAGACTCACCAGCGCAAAGAAGCTAATAATCATAACACCCAGACGTATCGAACAGTAATACAAATATGACTCCATGAGCAGCATTGTGCACTGGTACTGAGCCCAGAACGGCTTAGGTCCGACATAGTACCGTCTTCCATGGCTGTTTCAGAACGAATGACAAATGTTTTTCCATCTAAGCTGCCGGCCAAGTGTAGTCTATTGTTCCTAGTCATATAATATGAAGATAAGCATCTGCTACATGGTTCTGCCATTTAGGCTTTTGTTCCAGCGTTAATGGTTCAATTTGGTACCGGAATATGTTTTTATCCATTAAGTCGGTAGATTTCTAAGGACGCAGTTAGCTGTCGCTTGAATAATGTCTAACAATTAATATAAAATATAACTTTTAATCATGTTGTTTATGGAATCCTATGTTTGCTATTGCTCTGTGCGCTTAGGAGTCATAGTTGTGGGTCTGATGAGCATTGTAAGTATAATTTAAAAATATTATAGCTTAAAAGTAAAAAAATATATTTTTTTTTTTGTGGTAACAGATCCGAAATTTGGTTTTAAGTATTTTCGTCTTTGTGCAAGGCGTGCGTTTATTGAATCCACTTATTGATTTGCTGGAACATGATACTCAGTATAAGAGCAATAGTTTGGTGCGCAAAGGCATTGGTTGGGTGGAGCGTTGTAAGTATTTCACCATAGAACTAAGCAGTGTTGTATAATTTGTAAAGAGAGTTTATTGTGACGCACAGCGCCAGAAGGTGTGACAATTTTCATACAGGTTGTATGCTATACCCACATTGTGATGGCATTTTTGGGTATTCTAGGCGCTATCAAGGTGAGTGCGTTAATCTCAATAAAACTTTCTTAATACCCTCTACCCAAAGCATAAGAAAGATAAAATAAGATATAAGGGAAAAAATTGTGAGTGTAATAATTTTGTCTATTTTATTTCGTGAATTAGGGACAAAAACATAGAATTTGATTCTAAAATAATTTTATTATTTCTTCTAATATTCTCATAAAAAACAGTTTTTGGCGCTCTTCTTCGATTTGTTTTCTTTTTTTTTGATTGAACACTACTGACAAAGAATTGTTTGTATGTTATTTAGTGACCATATTTTTATTTATTTATTCAAAGTGTACGAACAAGACCGTTTGATAGATTATAAACAGGAATTTTTTTATTTTTATAAAATAAAACTATGCAAGAAAGAGTTTTAACTAATCCACGTCTCTTATCCCTTGGGTGTACTATTTCACAAAAAACTAGGATTTACAATAACTGAATTGGAAAGAGCAATCGAAAATAAAAATTAAACATTCGGCCGTGCTTCGGAAAATGAGTCCGAATATTTTTTTATTCCGATTCGTTTTAAACCGAAAAACGAACTTGAACTTGGAGCACTTTAAAATGAAATAATTTCTTAATATTCTTCAATATTCTTAGATTTAATCTAAGAATCTTAAGTTATAAATATATTTATTGATACCTACTTATTTTTGATTATTTTTTTCTGATTCAATCCAAAAATATTGTATGTGCAACTCATAAAGAATTTTTGGTATACGTTCACATACACAACCTTGGTGCATGTTTTGCATAATTGTGGTTCATGTCTTCCATAAAAAATTTCCCTTGTAATAAGAAAAGCATTAACGTGATTTCGATCGAAAGGTGTAGGCTTTGCAAATTTTTTTTTTTTTTTTTTTTTTTTTTTTATTATTATTAATGTATTGGCAATCAGCCTACTTAAAACTAAGGCTATAATCCAATAGGTAAATAAAGTGAATCGCTACTTTGGTTTGGTGTTATGGTATTATGTGTATGACATTAAATCTAAAGCAGATATTTACAAAATTAGCAACAATAAGACAAAAATTATTTACATGTTTAACAAAATGTACATTGTGTATTGTTTAAATTTAAAATTTTTTGCTAAACTTTTCGGTGCTTCAGATCCGAGGGGTGTAGTCTTTTCAGTCTTCGCCTTGGCCTATGACCCGCAAGAGCACAGGCCAGCGAATTTGGATGGGAGGCTTTGCTAATAAAGAGTAATGCAAAATTAGTAGATAGCGACAACTAAAAACCTCTGGCCATAAATTAATGATTTGGACACCAAATAAAGTACAGAATATTTTTGTAAGGTATTTTCCGGTGGTTCCGAAAATGAGCACTGTGAAGGACAGAGTATGCTTTTTAGGATAATTTTCTCTCGCTAATTGCGAAATGGACAACCGTATTCTTCTATTAAATTTGGTTTTCAAACATTAAATAAAAACTAGGGGTTCCGCCCCCTATTGTGCACACCGTTTGAGGTGTGGCTATCACATATTGTAAGTTTCACCTCGATTTATTCATGCATACGAACACAATCGGTACCACCCTGATTTTTTTTGTTGACGTATTTATAAAAGGTCATCAATCTTGAGGTTTTTTTTCAATAAGCTTTTTTTTGATAACCACGCGGGAGTTCTGTTAAGTTGCCATGTGTTTTGTATTCAGTTATCGTACAATTATGTTACGAAAATTCGCGTTCTGTAAAGAATGTTTTTCGAGCGCTTAGGCCATTTTATGGTCGCCATAATCGACCTACTGAGACCACTATTCGCCATACCATCAACAAATTTGATCCAATTCAATATTGGATGACACTCGACAGAACAGACCTCGTTCAGCGCGTAGTTTATGGGCCAGTGGAATCATCGGTCCATATTTCTGCAAAAATGACGCTGGTTAAAACCGTAACCGTCAAAGGCGACCGTTATCGCACCATAATAACGAATTATTTGCTACCTGAAATTGAAGCCCAAGATATCGACGACATTTGGTTTCAACAAGATGACGCTACTTGCCAAACAGCCCGTGAAACAATGGACATATTGAGGAACCAATTCGGTGAACAAATAATTTCACGCTCTGGACCGGTGAATTGGTCACCAAGGTCGTGTGATATCACACCGTTAGACATTTTCCTTTGGGGCTACGTGAAGTCTAAAGTGTTTGTGGATAATCCAGCTACGATTGAAGCATTAGAGGCCAACATTACCCGTGTTATTCGCGAGATACCGCCGATTATGCTCGAAGGCGTCATCGAAAACTGGAATCTCCGCTTGGATGAGCTACGGCGCAGTTGCGGCCATTTGAAAGGGATTATTTTTAAAAAGTGAATGGCAAGAACGGTTCTTTCTATTGATAATAAAGATTTTCCAATTCATTTGAAATTATTGTGTTTTTTTTTTATTTAAAAAAAAACCCTCAAGATTGATGGCCCTTTATATAAATAGATATTTTGGAGATAAATAATTTTTTTTATGACTAATCATGAATGCATTCTTTATCGGATCGTTCTGAAATATTTCCGATTAGTGAACGAAAATGAACCTTCGTAAACTCTTAGATTAGATCCCTTATTATCTTACAGGAGATAAGTTTATTTTATTTTTTTGTTTTCGAAAAAAACAAAAATTTTAGATGGACAAATCGTTTGTTTATGAAGATATCGTAACCAAAGGCAGTCGGAAGTTTTTTAGTGTTCCCGACCACTGTATCAGATTTTATCAAAATCGGTCGACTATGACATTTAGTCCCCATAGGTTTGGTGCAAAATTGTGTTTCGTTTGTTTATTAAAATACAGTATATAATAGTTCTTAAACAATATACCGACTTTAAAGTAACTATTAAATATGACCTAATTCAGTGCACCAAAATTTTTTCATCCCCTTAATGAAATTTTGAAATTAAAACGATGAATATGAGGTTTGAAAAAAACAAAGTACTCTAAAAGTAATATTTTCTTTAAAATCGGTAGGGAACTTAAGAGCATTATGGGATAATACGATACGACAAAATATGATCAAAAAAAGGAAAAAGCAATATTTGTAAAAAGTTTTAAAAAGTAGCAATTAGTAAGCAGCATATTTAGAAATAATAGTTGGTTTTATCGATTAAAAGATACAAGCAAATCTATGCATGGCGTTACGTTACAAAAAATATAACTGGGTTTTAGCTTGGACTAAAAAAGAACAAATTTCTGCGCATTGGGCAAGGCTTTTTGATTAGAAACTCCTTTTTAATGTGACTTAAAATAATGTTTGTTAATTTTGAAAATTTGTATACGTCGCACAGTGGCACGGAAGCCAAAAAAACGTTGCAAAAATCATATTTTCTAAACCAATTGAGATATTTTTATGAATTAAATTGTAGTTGAAAGAAAAATCTTTAAGCTTTAAAATAAGTACCCATACATTGTGATACGACATCTGAGAGCTGCGCAATATGTTGTGGAAGTTGGATTTTGTTGCCTGTGCAACATTTCCCATTGAAAAATACGTAATTATTTTTTCCATATTTTCTAAACCAATTGAGATATTTTAAAGCTTAAAGATTTTTCTTTCAACTACAATTTAATTCATAAAAATATCTCAATTGGTTTAGAAAATATGATTTTTGCAACGTTTTTTTGGCTTCCGTGCCACTGTGCTGCGGTAGCATTTTTTGCAGTTGGGTTTCTGCACTTCTAGTGGCTTTACAGCCAAAGGTAGATAAAGGTAGACGAAAACTTTATAGAGTAGGTAAATAAATTGATAACAAAACCATTTATGTTAAATTGAAAAAATGTAAAAATATGTAATTTAAAATATTTTCTTCCAAAGTTGAAAAAGTGGTCCAAATATAGTGGTTCAGTTAAACGGAAGTATTGAAAAACCCATAAAAGATATGAAGTCATTTTTTTTTTCTTGTATGTTTAAATTTCATGTACCTTTTTATAGAAACTAAGAAAATAGGGATTGGTTGCGTAGTTTTACCACAAAACAATCTTAAACACGAATTTTTATTCCAAAAATTGCGATTTTTTTCAAAGTTGAAAATATACTCCACTTTGAGCGGCTGTAGCAACTAAACTATTCATCCGAATTGAATAAAATTTTTATTTTCTTGATCCCTGGGAAATTCTAAATCAGATGTATGTATTACATTTAGAAAATGGTTACATCGCAAAATCGATTTTTGCAACGCTTTTGCGGCTGCCGTGCCACTGTGCGTCGTTACGCAAATTATTAAACATTTTTTCTTAATACATTTTTTTAATACTATTCGACTTAAGAAAAACATTATTTTGGGCTTCCAAAATAGTCATTAGGGAAGGTCCCTGGGGAAATGCCCATTTTGAAAAATGTCGCAAATTTGAATTAGAAACGATTCAGTCACTTAAAACGATATTAATGATTTAGTCCATATTTTTATTTTTTGGGTATATCACCTCTCAGACCCCCGGCAACGAACTACTTTATTTTACATCCAAACCTTTCAAAGTAGAAAGTTAGGGATGTTTCAACACGGTGCACTTCTTTTTGTAATCTACTTGTTTTCTTTGCAGCTCCAAAAATGGCTGCTGCTACCTTTGGCCATCTTTGAATTTGTTTTCTTCTTGGCCATTACTAGCGGACACATTGTGCTAATGATCATGCTAAAGAAACTCATCAATCTGGGCCTGCTCATAGTGTTGACTCTAGTGGGCAGCTTCGCTGTGCGTAAGTAGACTCTCTTGGATTGTTTGCAAAGTGCTGGCTATTTATTAACTGATTTTTAGTCTATATTGGCTACAACTGCGTTACCTGTGTGGCCATGTTTCAGATCATTACGTTGGTCAAGAGCTCCCACTACCGCGAACTCTACGGAGATGATCCCTTTCATCCACTATCTAATGGCAACTATACCAATGCTAGCTCTGTGCAACAGTTGCGCGTACTGAGCACGCCCGAGGACATAGACATTGATGAGCAGAAGCGCTTGGCCAAGTTAGGCCTTTGGACACAACGTCAGCCCGCTTCAGGTCAGATAATTTCCGTCATACCTGTGGCACATGATAGGAACATGCCAGCACCCAAGCTTAAATGGTGGCAGCAGCAGGCACTGGACACGGATGATAAGATGAATGATTCGGCAGTTTATCGCAACTGGCAGCGGGACGAGCTGTTGCGTGGCGTGGGCGGCGAGGTGGAGCGCAAGAACGCCATTAACCAACGCTATGGTGAACAGTGGCGTTGGCATTAGGAGACTACGCGTAAATCAGGGACGTAGCTAGCTTTTTACAACGGGGAGCAATTCCCAGTTTTGTTAATATTTTTTACGTAAACACTGTTCGACATTAAATTGGCCCCATGCTAAAGTCAAATTTTATTGTTTATACTTTAATAAGTTAAATATTCAATTTCTTTATTTTTTTTATTTCCTTGTTTCTTTAATACACTTCGAAATTATTAAAATATAAACAGTATTTGGAGTAAAAATATTTAAAGCAAAAGCAAAATCGGAGATTTTATATTTAAATACTAAATAACTTAAATTTTTCTTTAAAATATTTTGGTTTTTCAAATTTGGGATTTTAAAAATTTAAATGATGATTGGGGCTAAACTAAATATGATATCATTCATTTATTTATTTAATATAATTAGAAATTTTATCAAGCTCAGGGATTTTTAAAGTATTCAGTAAAGCATTTAAAGGAACTTTACAATTTTTGAACAGAGTTAAAAATTCAAATTTACAACCTGGGATCGCAAATAGTTATTATGGCATTGAAAAAATTAGATCGAAAAATGTGTTTTGAATAAAAGTACAAGGCACAGACTTTATTTTTAAATAACACTAAAAATTATAATATTAAATATTAATTTTTATTTAAAAGTCGGAAAAAAACCTATTATTTATTTTTATAAAAGGTTCTAACTGAATTAGGTACTGGAAACTGCCAGTGAACTTAACGCGTTGCGGCTTAATTTAAAAAAACGTGTTCTTAATTTTTTTTATTTAATTGTGACTAAACTACTGAATATTTTTGAACTAATTTTTTTTTTTGAATCTAAGTTGCCTATAGGTCTTTTTAAAACAAAAAATTTCTATTTTTTTTAACCAACACATTCTCTTAAACAAGTATTAAGTATTAAGTATGTTCCTTTAATATGTCAATCACCTTTTTTTTCTAAACATGTGTTTTTATGCTTTCTTTATTTGGTGTGACTTTGAATCAAATCGAAGGTTAAAAAAATAAAAAAATTTTTTAATGTTTAATTACAATAAATTTTTTTAATCTTTTACATACATTTATCTTTTGTTTTTATGATGAAAAAACTGATTTATTTTGTAGGTAAATATAAACATTGCTCAACAAACGATTTCTTAACTATTTGCATTAAATGGTGCAATTAAGAATTAAACCAAATTAACCACTCTCAATATAGGAAATTCTAAATTTTTCATGACTTGTTGATTGTTGTCTGACAGATTGCAAATAAATAAATTGGTTCATTTATAAATTGAAGAAAATTATTTCATTTTTGAAACTATAAGAACTTGGATTTAAACTATACTTTGTAATTATATTCTAAGTTAGTTTTTTGATTTTTTTAAACAGCCTAAGTACGAAATAAAAAACAAAAGTTTTTAAGCTGGATTTTTTGTAATTTGATTTTGTATAATTTTTAAAGTTTATGAAAGATATTTTTCAATCTATATAAAAATAAATATGTTTAATTTTATGGATTTACCCAAAAAGTTGGACTCGTCAGTATATCTGCAGCTAAAGCAATCTCATCAATAAAATTTGAATAAACGCTGGCAAAAATAAGTTAGGTATCGAGTTTTCGATAACAAATGTTAAAAACTTGAAAAAAAAAAAATTAATAAAAATAAAATTTTTTTAGGTTATTTTAAAATTATTTTTTTTTTATTTAAATAAAGTTTTTTTTTCAATAAATGATAAAAGTTTGAATAAAAAAAATAGGTTATTGTAAAATTATTTTCTTTTTTAATTTTAAAAAAATATTTTTATTTTTTTTTTTATTAAAAAAAATTATGCTTAAAAATAAGTAGCATTACATTTCATGCAAGTGTATTCAATTATAAAAACAAGAGAATAAAAAAATAACTGGAAAAGATTGGCTTATTTTTGTGATTTCGCCTCTAGTGATTAGTACAACAGTACTCAATATCTTCTAATTGACATATAAGCATAAATCCTCGAAACTAAAGAATAATTATATAAAACTAGCTTTATATGTTCGTTTTAACACTTTTTGTCAATTTAATAAGTTACTTTGATAGAGTCGAATGGGTAAAAATTGTTAAAAATAAAAGAAAAGAATTCTAGCTATTTTCTGATATGTCACGCCCCTGCAGACCACCATTCCAACGTTCTTGCTCCAAATAAACATAGCAGCTAAGCTAAAGTAAAAGTGGCTTACTTTCCTTCTAAACTTGTTCAATAAAACTTCAATTCCTATCTGCCCACCAATGAAAACCTCTATTTACATTGTCCTTACCCTTAAAGTACTTGCTTTTTACTTATTTTTTGGGTACTTTGCATAAACGACACTACAGATTATGCAACTGTCTGGGATTGTCAAGCATCGGATAGACAACACGCTGCACACTTTGCATATCCTGAAGGATGTGGGTCCGGGGTGTCTTCGACGACTACTTACAAATGCTTTTTTGCATTGAAAAACTCAAAAGCAGAATGTGGAGATAAATGTGAGAGAGGAACTATAGTGAGAGAAACTGTGAAAAAGTTGCTGGACCAAAGTGACGACGGCAAACGAAAAATCAAAGTGTCTAACAATTGTGCAAAGACATGACGACGACAGATGCAATGGAGCATGCCAAAGCTAGAAGGGATTGTGGATAGGTTGCTACAACATTCGCTTGGATGCGTTGCAGTATAAGCAAGGCAGACAGTTCGACATAGGATACTGCCAATTTTTGTGTCTGTTTACTTCAATGCATTCGATTTACGAGGGCAGGCTTAAAAATAATTGGTAACTATACGTAGAATATTTGCAGAAATTTGTATAAAGTGTTTTAAAGAAATAGTTGCTTGGCCAAATTACTTTTCAGGCCACCCTCGTAAACACACCCAAACATACACATGGTTGCATAAGCGGCACATAAAATGTTGGATACTTTGCAAGCCACTTGGCTTGCCCCAAAGGAGCGCTTTTGTTGTACAGTGTTGACAATTGTAGTACTGACTGTGGTCCCAACTTTGGCACTAATTTAATTAAAACTTTTTCAAAAATGCTCGTTATAAAAGTCAATCAGTTGACTATCTCTGTCAGTCAGGGAGTCACTTGGTCAGCCGTGTCCCAACTGGCAGTGAGTTTATAATTGTTTTTTTTTTTCCCCAGAATTTTTGCTATAAATAGAAAGGCAGAGAGATATTGTCAGTCTATACGACACACATAAGCCGCTACGTGGCGCTGATTATCTGTCGGGAGCTTAGCACAGGCTTAGTGTGCCAAAAAGTATGGGATACCAGACAGACGTCGTACGACCTCTTACCAGCCAAAGTACGTGGCAAGGAGTTGCGTTTTCTTGGAACAGCCAACAAGTGGTGGGTAGCTAAGTGGCACGTATTGCTACCTTAATATGGGTAAAAGGAGGCGAGTACTTCACCCAGGTTGAGGCGCTTTCACACTAAAATGCTGTTGGATTTGGCAGTTAAGGATATACTAAGAATTTAATGCAATCTACGTGTGTGTGAAAAGTTGAAAAGTATTTTAATGGCGTCTTTGGGTTAAGGGAAGGACTTGAAAATATAATACTTACTGTAAACATCTTAATAGGTACAAAGTTGGAGAATTCAAAATGAACATTGTTGCTTTAATTGGAAAGATTAAATTAAAGCACGGCAATTGCTAATCTTTATTTAATTTCTTGTGTTAGTTTTTATGTTCATAAGCTGTTGGTGGATATCATACGTTTGGCTAACTTAATTTAAAAGGCTGTGCAGGGGGAAAAGAAGCCAGCTACGTCCATGGCAGTGTTTGCGTTTAAGTTGCGCTTGAAATGCGGGAAACTCACAACTTTGGTGCTAATGAATTACTTGGTAATAAAACAATAAATTTATTCTTTTGGTGTTTTTGGTGTTTAAGAATCTTAAGAATGAAGATTCAAGGGATTGTTAGGTTTGTAGACCAATTTTTTTAGATTATGAATGACCATGATGTGCAGCTCCAAATGAATGTTTGCCGAGGGCATTGACAAAGGACACAAAAAAAGTGTCGATGAACTGGGAATGCATTCTGCTCAATTCTGCTACTTAGAGATGAGGTGACCACAGAGTAAAACTTCAAAAGGATAACAATAGGAATTGTACAGTTAGGATTCTATAAACGCGTTAGCTAAATTGACAAAAACTCTAAATTGGATCACTGGAGTTAAATTCCATTTAGATGGTTTTCAGGATACCACATAGCAACTTTTCTGGGATTGAAGTAGCTGATAAACTAATGAAGTAAGGTGCCTGAGGACTTAGAATTGACAGACACAACAGCAAACAGTGAAGAAGAGAAGAGACTGGTTCAGCACGGCTGGCTTACAATAGGCTAAGCAGCTCCTCGGTGATCGGAATAGGTTCTAGGAAACCTCAAATATGGTTACGGAATTGCTTAGATTACTAACTGGGTTACTTATGTGACGTTGCTGAAAAAGAAGTGCATCACAGATTCTAATACCTATAAGTTCTATGATTTTAAGGAAGATTCCATCCACGACATAATTACTGAGTGTGACGCTCTTGCCAGAGAAAGGGAATCCTTCCGAATAGAAGTAGCCCAGATAGCGATTACAATTTTATTTAACGAAAGGTACGCATTTATATAAGGCTTTTTTCATTGGGCATAGAAGGAAGTGCCAATAAAATTGGCATAGGCATCATACACCTGTAAGGTGTTGCCTTATATTACGTTGGATGAAGCTTTCCTGCCTAAAGAAATTGCCTTATGTGGTCAAAAAATGGCTGTCAGCTTTTCTGGCATGTTTTTACCCATAGAAGACCTGATAGACCCCAACAAACGTCGCTACAAATGCAAGAAAGCTGGGAATGAGGTTGACCCAGAGTACATCAAGGAGGATTTGTGTTATGCACTGCAGGAGTCCATTTTTGTCATGTTGCGCCATGGCGGACAATGAACCATTGCAGGATATATGTGCGAGGAATGCGACAATGGTCTTACTGAGAGCCCATGCCTGCGCTGAAATGCTTCGCATGAGCGGTCAAATACCCTTTGAGTCGCACCGATGAGGTGTGTCATATGGCGCAATGATTAAGACAACCAAGAATGCTTTGTTTTCCTTGTTTATTACATACTACGTTCGACAATAATAATTGTTTATTTCGGGACAAGCTGAGGAATTCTAAGAGTCGCGGTACAGTTTTTCATACTTTATTATTTGTTTATAACCCTGATATGATGGGGTTAAGAGCACTTATTGTTCAGATTAAGACACCCCAAAAACGAAAAAATGAGTTTTATATAAAATTATATATTTAAGCTTTACGTCATCAGTTTGAGTTTGGGAGAAGACATGGATCTACCTATTGAATAATGGACTCGACTAGTCAACGTTGTTGTGTTAATAAAATCATTCCTAAAAGACTGTAGTTTTTTCGTCGAGAAACAAGGTGAGGTACATTCACTTCGTTATATAAAAGCAGAAGTATCTCAAGGAATTTTACTAGCACCAGTACTCTACACTTTATTCACATCCTCAATGCCAATCTCAAGCGGTGAGATGTCGCGACATACGCTGATGAGACGGCAATTATGGCATCTAGTACAACTCCTGTAGAAGCACCTTATCTTCCGGAAACCGAATGGAAAACAGTATTACAGTTTACTTACAGAAACCAGTCTAAAACTAAATTTGCATTGGGAAAAGGATATCCTGATCTGAAATTCCCTTTAAATACATCGGAGAGCACTTCGAGAAACGTCTCAATAATGTGCTGGCTGTTGGGGCAAAATTATTAACTAAGCGTCAGGAATAAAGGAAGACTTTATAAAGCTGTTGTAAAAACTCTTTGGACATATAGCATACAACTTTGGGCCACGATGAGCTTCTCAAACCATGAGATAGCACAGCAATACAAATCTAAAATCTTGAGAGACATACCACCATAATACCCAAAAATCTTATTATTTGCTTTATAAAAGATGATCTCAGTAAATTTAGCAATAGCGACTTAATCAAATTATAAGACTTAAGATCTTAGATTAGAATATTTTTATGTCATTTATCTGTCTAACTGATCCTTATTCCAATTTTTCTTCGTCTTAAAACAGTTCGTATACAACTACTAGTACTGGTAAAAGATCTCTCAAGTGTGGGAAATAAAGAAAAAACTGAAATTAAATTAATTAAAGTCTACGATTCTCGATATACATTTCGATATTTAAGTATGGTGCCTCTGTCCAATATGCAGATGCTGTCAAGAAATTTGAAATTTGTAAAGAGCGTATAGAAAATACAAGGACGAGTTCTATTCTGCATAACAGGGTTATCTACTACAGCTGCGAAGACTACTGTAGTTAAGAAAGCCCGATCGATAAATATCATACTCAGGTTTATCGCGTGCTCCGTCGAATGATTGCAGAAGCACACGTGCTTTTAAACTGGTACCAGATTGAGGTCTCTATTAAGCGCTGAGTTTCGGACGAAGCTGAAATTCCATACCCACTGGATAATTTTATGGCTTGTACGCCTATTTGGCGTTATTTACCTGTCAAGGCCGGTTCGCCTATTCTGCTAGGATAGCTTACTTTTACAGCCGGCCTCGGCATATGGCCACCTCGGCTTGGCCTTTTAATGTGAGCCCCTTGTGCAGTGATATTTGACCTTTGCAGGCTGCTCCAAATTCCAAATGGGTATTTGAAAACCGCATCAAAAAAGCCAATCAAATGCTTGGACAGCTTAGGAACATACAAAGGTCGCCCTCGCTTTTCAGGGGAACAAAGACCAGAATTTTCAACTATAACATCATTTATATACTGGTCTAACGTTATCACGTCGCTGACTAGACAAACACCAATACATCTGAACATCCTGAAGCGCAAATGGAATTGGATTTAGATAAGATTAGATTGATTGGAACCCTCAAGGCAGTCGCCTGAGAGGCCGCCCCGCACACTCTTGGAGACGGCAACTGGTATTGAGATGGAGTGAAGTCAAAAGATTGTGATTAAACCGAATTGCATTTAAAAATTTTGTTATGGCCCTATGCTCCTCACGAGCTGGTTGATGTGATTGGGATGCCACTAAAAATTATTATTCTTCTTCTTCTCCCAAACCCTTGTTTACCTCTTTTCGGATTCACTTATGCTCCTCCTGAGGTGTGGGTATGCGATCTCAGCGTTTGTCTGCAGGCATTCCGATCCTGGATCATGTCGTCGCTGAGACCCATTCGTTGGTGATGTTAAAAGGTGATGTTTTTGGCACTAAAAATTATTATTATTTTCAATTATTTGAACTAAATTAAATCTTTTACTTTATTAAAATCAGTTGATAACTTCGGAAGTTAAGGGCAAAAACAAGCAAATTTAAAACCCTTTTCCTAGAAGAGCCATTAGAAATAAGTTAATTCTAAGACTTTCTGTGCAGAAGCTAAAGGCACCAACATCGCTATGTATATTCATGCAGACTAAGATACTTCTTTTTACTTTTTGGGGATACCCCCAGAAATAGTTGCGTTAATATGTCCGATTTAAAAAAAATATTTTAAAAAGCCATGGGGGTTGGCGTGCGAAGCATGTAGTGGGTGGAGCCCCTTATTGTGGTACAAAGGTTGAGGGGTCTAACAATTGTGAAAGACAAATTTTTGTTGCAATAACTTCTTAACATAACGTGAACCTTATCGTTGATATAATCCAATTGACTTACTTTACATCGTATCCTTGCCTTATTTTGTACCAAAAAACATGTAAGCTAATTTTTAATACACTTTAATTATATTTTAAGAGTAAACAAAAGTAATTTATGCATATTTTACATCAAATAGAGTTATAGAATACTAAAAAGGTGAATTCCAAAATCCACACAATGCCCAAATGAGCCACAGCAGTTCAAATGGTAGGCAAATGATGCTCCGTTCGATGCAGCATATTCCCATTCTTGTTCAGAGGTTGCAGTTTAGCATAATCCTGATGTGGATGATGATGTTGCGTACTTGGCAGCAGCGGCAGTGAGGTGTTTGAAGTCTGGAATACACAAAAGTTGGTTTACACAAGTGGCAGGTTATGGAAAGTGCTGCACGTGGCAGTTGAGGCCTTACCTTTGATTTATCACGCGCCGCTGCCACGGCTGCTGCCTGCGCCGGACCCGTCTGCAGTTGCAGCTGCTGCTGTTGCAGCATAAATTGCTGGGAGGCAAGTTGTTGCTGCCGCATTGTGGCTGCCTCCAGGCTATTAATGTGCTCCAGCTCGCGCTGTTTGGCTATGTAGTCGTCGAAATATGAGTGCTTGGTTAGTTTTTCGCAGGACCAACGCTTGGCTGGGTCCTTGTCTAGGCATTTTTTG
Source organism: Chymomyza fuscimana (assembly GCA_949987675.1). Lineage (NCBI taxonomy): Eukaryota > Metazoa > Arthropoda > Insecta > Diptera > Drosophilidae > Chymomyza > Chymomyza fuscimana. The sequence continues at coordinate 53,503,936 of OX465088.1, read as the reverse complement.
AGAAAGTCAATGGTCAGCGGATTTTGCAATGACTTTGGCGGCATTTTATCCTCCAGCGGCTCTAGCGTGGGCGGCACTGGCAGCGTAATGCCCTTGAAGTACTCGTTCTGTCCAAAGATTTGTATGTGTCGTGGTAGCAAGTCGCCTAGCGTCTTGCGTATGAGATATAGCTGATCCACATCGCTACGACCTGGCCAAAGCGCTTCTCCCCGCACAAGCTCAGCAAAAAGACAGCCTATGGCCCAGACATCCACGGGTGTGCCATATTGTGTATCACCCACTAGCAGCTCGGGTGCGCGATACCAACGTGTGGCCACATAATCTGTATAGTTCTCACCCGGACTAAGCATGCGCGCAAAGCCAAAATCACATAGCTTGACCTGACCCTGGGCGGTGAGTAGTATGTTCTCCGGCTTGATGTCCCGATGCAGACAGCCCTGTTTGTGGCAATAAGCTACACCTAACAGTGTCTGATAGCAAATCTGTTTGGTTAGGTTCTCTGGACAGCCTTGAGGATGACGCTCGAGTTCGTGCAGCACTGTGAGCTCACAGAATTCGAAAACCAAATGCAGCCGACGCTTTCGACGAAAGACCTCGAGCAGTGAGACCAGATTTGGATGTTTGAGATTCTGTAAGGTAGAAAGAAAGATGAAATACGTTTTATTTGCCATAGGTCACACCTTATGCTATTTTTGATCAGACGGTCCGAAGAGCACGGAAGTTTGAAACTATTGAAAGAGATAACTCTCCAATTTACGTTAATTTGTAAACTCACCTTTAATAGCCTTATTTCTCTCAACGCTATCTTGCGTATGGCGGGATCATCTTCGGATTCCACAAATCTCTTGACAGCTACCAATGCGCCAGTCTCACGATCTCGACATTTATAGACCACACCATAAGAACCTTCACCCAGTCGACTCAATTTCTCATAACGATCCATTTTGCTGCTACCTTGTGGTCTGCAATGGTTGAAAGCTAATTTTTACTATAAGGTTCATACCCGAAGGATAACATATATTAAAAATTTGGTTAACAGGGTTACCTTAGACTCAAACATTGACCCCGTTTGATGTTCGCACGACGCATTGCTTTGCATTGAGCACATGGAATGGTTATGATTGTATTTGTTTGATATTTCAAACAGGAACACATTTAAGAGCACACATACAAGCACATTTACAATTTTGCATGAGCTGCAGTTTATATGTATATATTAGATACAATAATATTATGTTATATATATATGAAATATGATCCTTTTGATGCTGTTATGTGCTGAATTTTTGTGTTTTTATTTACAATTTATAGCTGCATGATTTGGTAATATTTTTTTTTTTTAGTTTTTCCATCGAATATTTGGATTTATTAGCGATTTTATTTTGGTATTTTTTTTTGTTAGTTTTTTGATGAGTATTTTTGCAATGAAAACAAATGAGAGCAGAAAAAATTTATTTAGTGAGTTATTTAAATAGTGTTAAAATTGTATAATAAAATTTTGCATGTTTGCTTCAGTTGGTTGCCTCAGTACTAAATCTAACACTACTGAATTTTGACTTGAATGGTAAGCGAACGCCTCATGGCTTAGAAGAAATATAAAAACAACTCTCCCTGACTCTTTTGTTTTGTAAAACGAACAAGCAAAACAAAAAAATTAAGGAACTAAAGTGGCTTTTTAACCAATAATTTAAAGCAAATCACTAGTGAATTCATAGATGAAATAATGCTTAATGGGTTGGTGGGAGCAGAAATATAAGAACGACCAACTCTTACGTTATGTAAAGCCGCAGAGCATAGTAAAATGGAAACAAAAACACTAAAGTTGCTAATTCAACTGTAATTTTAATCCAGACTTTTCAATCCAAATCAACACTGAATTCATAGCTCAACGAATGCCAACTGGATTGTTAAGAGAAAAAGCAGAAATATAAAAACGGGTTTTCATAGCGCTTTCGTAGAGAACAAGCAAAGCAAAAAAAAAAGAAACAACTAATTTGGCTAATTCAAGTATGATTTGAGACCTGTTTTTTTTTTAAACAAATCACCACTGAATTCATAGTTGAACTAAAGCTTAATACGGTGGTCAGAGGAATGCTGAGAAATACAGAAACGAGCAACTCTTTTCATAATTGCCAATTCACCTGTTATTGCAGCAATGAGTTTTCAAAGGAAATCATAGCTGAATGAACACCTAATGGATGGGTTAAAGAAAAGCACAGGAAATGTAAATCTAACTATTCCTAACTCTATTGCAAACAAGCAAGGCAAAAACTAAATAAAAAAAAATATAAAGCTACTAGCCCAGCTGTGGTTTCCACACTGACTTTTTTAAGCAAACTAATGTAGCGCACCTTCCAGTTAATTTGAAGTTGATTTGAGTTCAAATTCTATTTGCAAGCCTAAAGGTTTAAATAAAACAAGGACAGAAATCATAACTGATTTTTAAGATTGAGTTTCAGGTCTAAAAATCTGGAAAATATGTGTTTTTGATTGGCCGAAATTTCAGCTATGATTTTATCGAGGCCACCGCTGCGTGGCTGGTACTGAAGAAGCATCTATGATTTCATGCGTGATTCAGTACTGAAGAAGCGTGTATGATTTCATGTGTGATTCATTACAAAACCGAGCTAAAGAGTTTAGCATTCGATAAATCGTAGGATTCGTTGGTATTGCCACTAATTAAAAATTTGGGGTTTTCGCTTTGTCGGGCATAAATGCCTAATGGTAAAGGGCAATGTCTTCAACTGTAACTTAGACAAAAAATTGTTGGTATTTAAGCCCGATCCCGACCCTAGACAACGAAAAGTATTTATTATCCAAAAGAGTGTTGTTAAAAGTCTCAATATCTACAAGTGTGTACATACTTTTTTACTGTTTTTTTTTTTGTTATTATTTAGTTGAGTTAAGAAAACTAAACAGCTTTTTGTAAGCAACCGCCAAAAAAATAAAATTTTATTTGGTTGTTAGAGCGTCACCTGGTTCCTAAGCAGCTTTTAACAAATAACGAATAGTCAACGGATTGTAAAAAATGTTTCGAAACGATTTTTTCTATAAACCATTTGTAACGCCCGTAATAATAGTTGTGGTTATGGCGGCAAAACAGAACAGCTGTTGTTACTGCTGGCGCCATCTAGTGAATTTGGTGGCGCCATATAACGCAAAGCATCAGTGAAATCATAAAACAACATTGTTTTGTATGTTTATATGTGTCCAGTTGCCGAACGCGTTCGGCCGTCAAATTTTGATATTTTTGAAGTTTTTCATTACGACCTTTAGTAAGACAACTAAACAGCTGTTTGTAAACAACCGATAATATGGGGTACGCTATATAAATTTTTGTTTCTTTTCTTTAATAATTGAAGTTGCAATTTCTTTGCAATTGAAGATAAGAAACTATATATTGTACTGGCCAATATCGAGAAATAAACTTGTTGTGCTTTTAAATGGAATTTTTCGTACAAGAACAAAGTACTCCATATGACACTTGAAAACAGCTGATTGTTGTTGCTCACGTTGTTAGTCGGGCATTTTTACCCTTATGCCTCGTTGTTAGGGTTGCTCAGACAGTTAATCGTGTATTCTGGCTTTTAGGCATTTGTGCTCCACAATTCTTTTATATATGTAAGCACTAACTTCAAAACGAGCTAATCAGTTATAATGAAATTTAATATGCTTCTACTTACAAAAAAAAAGAATTTTTAATTAGCGGGTATACTAAGTAGTCATTCTACAAACTTATTTAGTGATCTGATAGTTATTATCGTTATTTTTAAATGATTCGAGTAATTTCATGACTTTTTGGCCATAGAAACGAATTTCCCCATTAATGAGAATCAATAAAATTAATTAAAGACTAAAACAAAGCAAATGTAACCCCTTTATACAGGTAAAGGGGAGCATTTCTTTGTTCTGCGACTGCTTTGTTTTGCAAAAGGCCAGAAATTGATTTTCTAGGCAAGCAGTTCCGGGAATTAAATGAAGGCTTAGATTGCAAGCTTAATTACTGATTAGCCAAAAACAAAGTAAGGTGTCGGCAATTCAATGTCAAAAACATACTATGGGGTAACTGAACTCTAAGGGTAGCGTTGGAAGCTTGGACCATGTAGTAGGTATATAGCTCGTGAACATAAAAGGTTGAAAAATTAAATATTCATGTGCTGGAGAAAACACACATACACAAACACATGTGCTGTTGAGTACATAAAAACCATGCCAGGACCACAATAACATATAAGAGAACGAGAGAGAGAGAGAGAGTTATAGAGAAAGAACGAGAGCTTAGGGAATGAAATGCTCAAAGGACTTACCTAGGTATCCATCTGGCTAAAATTTGACGTATTTGCAACTGGTTTGGTTTGGTTTGTTTTGGTTTGAATTTTGAAAAGGGGCAGAAATGTTTTCGAAATTTAAATAGTTGCAGAAAGCTTTATAAAAAATTGTAGAGTTTATTTTTTTTTTTTCAAAAGTATCGGCCATTTCCAGCTAGATAATACACACCATGCGCTCTTTATCTGCTATCTTGTACTTATCCGTTTTGAATGGCAATTAAAGCCAGGCAGGCGATCGATAAACTTCAATGCAAAACTATTGGACAAACTGCAACTCTGCGCGCTTGTGACCAAGCGTTAGACTTTGTTCGACTGACAGACAACGACTGGCGAGCTGAAGGCCCCCTCCTGGTTGAAAGCGTCCAAAAACCAACACACGCGACACAGTACAGTGTCGAGAACCAATGTCATAGCAATACGACCAAAAAGTTAACAAAGCAAAACCACAACAAAAGCAAACCATGCGCAGTACTAGTATGTAGTACTACGGAACAAGTTGCTTCAAGAAGTTTCGTATAGCACCCCCTCTAAATGGGGTGTTTTTTTTTGTGTAGTTTTTTATGGCTTGAGTTGGTTGGTGCGGTTTGTTGTATTTGCTTTTGTTAGCTACAAGAACAACAAAAACTACAACAACGATGACGACGACGATGACGATGACGACGACTAAGACCGGAAAGCATTTGAGGCGTAGTTTCTTGCCTTTTGAGGTTACCTAGTAGTTTCTGGTGAAGTTTGCCCGAAGTTGTAGGCGTTCTCGTCTTTGGGTTTAACTGGGCTAAAAGAATATACTGTTTACTGTGGGTGTGCAGACTACCAAGAAAAACAGCTAAACTAGTGCAAAAGTGCAATATCACAATGGGTTGGTTGTTTTGGGTGGGAAGTTATGGTGCTTTAGGGTCTGTTGCTTGTTACATTATTAATGTTTGACATTTTTGAGTGCAATTATGGCTTAAATGAGAGTTGTTCGTGTAAGTTGTATATTTACACAGCAGCTAGGCTAGATAAAAAATACTTTATACAAAATTTATTGCTTTGACATCAATTAATGACCTGTAACAATTTAAAATCAGTCTAATAAATAAATAGTAGAATATTAAAAAATAAATTGAGATCGTCCAGATCAAGATTGACTCTTTCTAACCGTTTTCTTATTTTTAGTTTGTATGAGTAAAAAAAAATTTTCTATTAACACCCACTTTCGATATAATCGGATCATAAATATTTTATATAATCGCAATATACGATTAGTTTATTGAATATTACAATCAGAGGCAAAAACGTTAATAAGGGTATATGAGTTGGTAGAGAACCCCATACTAATAGCTGGCTGGAGACCAAGGTTCGGTTCCCAGAAAAATTAAATAAAATTTTTTTTTATGTAAGTACAATATTATTATTGTTTAATTTTGGCTTTATGCAATAGGTTTATTATTAGATACATACGTATTGATGCAGAGAAAGAGTATATACATATATCGGTAAGAAAAACCTGAAGCGGCACTTTTTAAGCCGATCGTTTAGATTTTGATGATTTTTACAGTATTTTTATCGATAGACGTAGCCCTTTCTTTGAGAAGCCATATCTAATAAATAAATAAAGATATGTCGTTATAAAAAAAAAGCTTTCAATTGAAAAAATAAAAATTTGATTTAAAAATCAAAAAATTTTCTTTGTTTTAAACCAAAAAAAATTTGTTAAACCAAGAAAAAAAATTTGTAAGTCAAAAAAAAATTAAATGTTAAAAAAAAAATATTTTTTTTTTTATTTTTTATTTTTTTTTGAGGAGTACAACTAAGTTCAGTTGACCTTATATTATAAAAAAAGTACGTATAATTTATTTAGAAAAGATAATAGAGCGAGGGTATAGATATGAACTAATCCGCGTCTCTAGCCCGATGGGTGAACTTTTTTATGATATGCACCAACTCACAATATAAAAGTTGAAACAAGGAAGCAAGATAAAAATTAAACATTATATCACAAAAAGTGTCAATGGATCACCGTTGACCAAGTGGGTGACTCATAATATAGGATTGGTCAAGGATGCTAGATGTGGCAAGTCAAGATGACTTAACATAGAAGAAGTGATAGATTGAATAGACCGTTCGAAAGAGAGGAAATTGTAAAGTTATTATAGTTAGAGCATTAGACACGGAAAGGGTCGTGCAAAGCATAATTAGATCTACAAAATTTTAAGGCTAAGGGTCGAAAATTACGAGTTACTCTGGATGGTATGACAAAAGTAACTTTGCTAAGAAGTACATTGGAATCGATAAGACCGAGTAACAGTTTATGCAAGAATAAAAAGCCGTGGCATGTTCTGCGATGATTTAAGGAAGGCAACTTTATAAGGCGAAGTCTATCCGAATATGGCGGCAGTCGGATATTTGGGTCCCAGTTTAAGCCACGAAGTGCAAAAAGGACAAATTGCTTTTGTACAGACTCAATCATGTCCTGAAAAAGGTGGTATTGAGGGCTCCAAACGCAGGAACAATATTCCAAAATTGGACGGACGAGAGAAATATAAAGAAGTTTGTTTGTGTAAGGGTCGTTAAACTCTTTAGCCCAACGCTTAATAAAGGCAAGAACACCTCTAACTTTATTCACGATGTTGCAAATATGATTATTAAATTTATGGTTATGATCAAACAAAACACCAAGGTCAGACACACTCAGGATGCCTTCTAAGGTAGAAGATTCTAAAGAGTAAGTAGCCAAATAAGGAGCAGAACGATAGAATGACATAACGTTACATTTTGTCTTGTAGAGAAAGAGTTGGTTGATGTTGCACCAAGATTGCATGTTATCAAAATCATGCTGAAGAAGTAAGTACTTTTTATTATCGGAGTAATAACATAATCCGCATACATAAGAATGCAAGAAGATGAGATTACTTGAGGGAGATCATTTAAAAATAAGTTAAAAAGAAGAGGGCTTAGATGGCTACCTACCGTAAAAACACGATTAATAAGAGATGAAAGTTCTTAAAGGTTAGTAGAAGTGGACCGACACTTTGAACTTTAAAATTGATCCTATTATCTTTCTGTTTTGCTTATTTGTTACTATTATAAGGCACTTTTATCACAAAAATAAGTATAACTTCCTTAATTATAATTATAGAAGTTGTGTTCATCGCAATGAATTCACGTTCATAAAATGTGATCGTTCTTATTTTGGAGCAAAGCTGCAATGTATTTTTTTTTACAAGTTTTTCGCATTTTTCTAAATATTTTTTAATAATTTTGTTTTTGAAAATCGACTCAGTTTTCTCAAAAATAAGATTTTTTTTTTAAATTTAAAGCTTTGCCTTTCATTAAAAAAATGCAATCATTTTACATAAATATCTGTTTAAGTTAATGAGATATGTCTTCTTTTATAAGAGTATACTTAAATATTCAGATATCGATAACTCGATAATTGATCGGAGCTCTGCAAAAAAAAAATTTAAGAGGTTAATATTGGCAAGTACCTCTAACACATATGTTAATGCCATCAAATTCAAAGAGATCAAATTAAACAGTGAACTGATTCACTTAATTTTGCCGATTTGGTATATACAGCATAGTTTTCGAAAGAACGGATTATATTAGTGTCGGGATGTCCAGAAATAAGTATGCTAGACGGGACGGTGGTTCTGTGGCTCGAAACTTAAGTCAAATAAGTTTTAAAAAAATGAGTGTTGCATCGCAATAATCCAATTCAACTTATTAAGCAAGATGGAGTATGCCATTCCAGATATCAATATCCATCTATGTACAACTTTTTATTTTCCACAATACTACTTCTTAATACACCGAACTATAAATCACCTAGGAACATTTCAAAAGATGTGTAAAGCTTACTTTCAGTCTTAAAATTTAAAAAAAATAGGTACTAAAAATCTCTTAATTTATTTATTGTTCAAAAAAGTCATCGCACTCTAAAAAAAATTAAATAATTACGCTTTCTTTCTCTTCTACAAAAAAATTAACATACGTACACGAAACTCAAAACGTGCCGAATCTCGTCACGCAATCTAACCCATACAAAACACAAAGCTTTAGGGCCTGTCCACTTGAAAGTCAATGAACCAGAGGGGTAGGGGAAACACTAAATAAGACCCCATAAAAGCTTAGTTATAGCCGGTGAAATTAGGATCTAGCTTTTATTAAACAATTTATTTTGACATAGCCTATCTGGATCTGGATAAGTAAAGTTTATAATGGTAAAATTTTTAAATCAATCTCTTTAGACTGGACAAAAGAGATTTTGAAATTAATTATAAACAACGATTTTTTTTTAATTTTCTATCAAAACAAAATTTTAAAGTCTAACAGGACAAAAGAAAAAAATTTGAAATTAATTTTGAACAACGATTTTTTTTTAGTTTTTTATCAAAAAAAGATTTAGAGTCTAAGAAAAATTTAAAATTAATTTTAAAAAACCATGTCTTTTTACTTTTCTATCGAAAATTTTTATTCAATTTTAAAAACAATCTTAAGGCCTTACAGTTCTTTGTATCAAATAATATAAATACGATTCTTGTGAAAGCTATAAATAAAGTTAAATAACTTGAGATTTTCTTTTATATACATATGTGTATATTAGATACTTTATAAAAAGTTACAATTTAAAAACTTAAATACATAATGGATTTTATTCATATGTGTTACTAATATATAAGAGCCAGATGTTCATTGTAAAACAACAAACCAAGACAAAAGACAACTGAAAAATATTCTTCTATTTTTAATTTTTTTATGTGTAACTTTTGAAACAAACTTTTTTCTCTTTATGAACATTCTTTTTTATTTAAGATAAAAACAAAAATTACTCTACAATATTCGTTGCGAAGTGCAAAAAAGAAACATTTAAAACAGAAATTCGAGTATTCAGTTTAAAACTTTGGTTTACAGCTGTGGTTTAAACTGTCAATAAGTGACAGTCAATCCCAAGTTGCCTTACCTTCGCAATGAAAACAGTTTTGAAATTTCAAACATTTTCATGGCTAAACACTTTATCTAACTTTTTTTCAGTTTATGGAAGTTTTTAACTACACCAAGAACAACAAAAGCAAACAATACAACAAATTGTCACCAGAGACGACCGGCTAACGTTAACAAAAACGATGTCGAATCGCCAACTACCGCCAAGCTACTGAAGTTGGACAACTCGAAAGCAACAAAATGGCCGCAAACTGCAAACCACAAGCGGCAGGGCGAAGTATAAAAAGAAAGAAAGAAAACCAAAATCAAAATGGCCACCCAAACACCAGAGAGTACTAGCAGAATAAGCCGTGTGGCTGATTGCATCCACGAGGCGGAAGCACACATACGCCGTGCTGGTCACGACAAGGTCTGGCTTTTGGATTGCGTGTTGCATTAAATATGCATTAAAAAATGCTTAAAAACGCAATGAAACAACAATATGTCTGAAGAGGTAGAGAGAGCCTTGCTGGGCCCACTGCATTGGCCATTGGAATGAATAACAAGCAATAAGCACGCATACGCCATGTGGACACGGAGTCAGACTGACAGCAGGAGAAGCACGCCAAGAGAGACAGAAACACAGTGCTGAAGAGCGAGCGAATTCAACCGCAGAGCAGTGTTGCCTAACACCTTTAAGCCTTAAATCCGATTCGCGCTAATGGCGTCTCCTGGCACTTTTGGCATTTTTGCACGGCTTTTGACCTTTTTGCACGGCTTTTGACCTTTTTGCCAGCATTTCAACTATTTGCAAACTCAACTTAATTTGCATAATTATTATATTGTACTATGGCGTTCTTTTGTTTGACCTGGCTATTTTTATAGCCTATTGTTTTTACTCCTTACTATACTTATTAAGTTAAAGGGTACATTATGGTCGCCCGTATGTATGCAACAGGCAGAAGGAAGCATGTCTGATCTTCCAACTTTTGGGCTTTGGTATTTTTTTTGTATAAAGACCGAAATTTTAATCTGAGCAAGTATGGCTTTATGTCATGTACCTTAAGGTACTAGGAATATGGAGTTTATGAAAGTATGCATATCGTAGAGATGGTGACTGCGAGTACGAGGAGTACGTCCGTCTGTTCGTATGAACATTGTTGAACCGAATTTTGTAAGTTTTAACCTCGAATATCAAAAAATTTCACTAAAAAATCTTTTGATCTGTGACTTAACTTATTAAAATGACGAATATCGAATAAATACATTAAAGCTTATATTCGAAAATTATTTAATACTAGTTTCCCACTAGATAGTTAAAAAGTTCAACTATAGGATCATTCATAAAGCGCGTCTGAAAAATATATTTTAATAAGAAGAATTTTATGAAAAAGTTCAATCAATTCTTATGATGGATAATGGTACTTTCGTTAACATAATGCATGACAAATAACACTATTTAAATTGACTTCTCAGCTTAGTTGACTTGATCCCTAGAGATAAAAAATTTCATGACTTTTGCATAAGTCGGCTTTCATCTTGGCATCTCAATCGACCTCCCAATATTTTGCAGTTATCAACGAAGGAACGGAGTTCGTAGAATCGAGCTCGGCTTTAATATTGGTTGCACAAAAACCTTTCAAATGAAAGCACTTTATCACATAACGATCACCAATTTTTTACATGTTGAAAAATGCACACAGAACGTTCTCTAGTAATAGAGGTCAGTAAAAAAACAAGACAATGTAATAACACCAATCTTTTAAATTATAAGCTTACAAAATAAAATACTACCCCTTTAAAAATTTTATACTTCTTATTTTCTCCAGACTGTAGGTATGGCACATCGCCTTATGACTACCTAACAAATAAAACTATAAACTACTACTATATATATTTGTTATGTTTCGATCAAAAGAAATATGAGTAAAAATTGACGGAGGTAAAGTTAAATGTTTGCCAAAATTTGGTGAAAAAATTAGCAGAGCAACCCATTGTTAGGCACAGCTTCTGTGGAACCAGAAGAATAAAAAAAAAACGCTGTAAATTATTTGCCAACATTGTTAGTCACATTCGTTTTTGTGTATGTCTGACAGAGGTTGTCTCCAAAGAGCTAAGAGAATTAATTTTTATAGTTTTAAAAAATCGATATCCAATATTAATTTGAGGTTGACGATCCTATACGAGTGTTTTGTGGGATAAACCAAAATAGCTGTTCGTACTGCTGGCGCCACCTAGATGTAAAGGGCTCAAAAAAAATAGGTAGCACTGGTGGTCAACGAGACTGCATATTAGTGTACAAAATTCTTAGGGAAAGTATACCCCCTTCTTCTTTGCCCAAAGATTTTGATACTGTATACTAGCCTTAAAAATAAAAAACTAATATTCAGCAAGTTATTTTGATATCGGATAGGCCAAGAATAAGCAAAAACATTATAAAAAGGCAAAAAACCAATCAAATTTCAAATCCTGCCCAACTAGGAATTCCATCTGGCCGTATGAGTCGTTTTGTTAGCCAACAAGTACGTTATTATCTCATTGCTTGCAAAAAAAACCGCAAGTAATGATCCTTGTGAGTTTTAATTTTTTCACTTTTCATTATTTTTGAGACACATTTTGATTGATATTTTTGATTTTACTGCTGGCGCCATCTTTTTTAAATTGCGCCAACTATATGTCAATTGCGCATAAACGTTACGCATACAATTTTTTTTTTTTCAGGCTTTAAATAAAAAACCTTGTTTACTTCTTCGTTATAAGCTTACGATTTACAACTGGTTCAAGCAATTTAATGTACAAATGAGCAGAACTCGTATTTGACGGAGTGCGAAAGGGCCATACTCCAAGGCGAAATTGTAACTTGTGTGGGCGAAAAAAAAGATGTAAAAAGCGAAGGAAGGGATGAAAAAGCGAAGGAAGGGATGAAAAAAAAAAGAATTGGAGAAGAAACAAGATGTATCATTAACATTCCTTCGCTTTTTACTTTTTTTTTTTGTTTCATGAAATCGCCCACACAATTTACAATTTCGCCTTGGAGTATGGCCCTTTCGCACTCCGTCAGTTCTTTCATATAGGCATTGATTAGTATGTTAAACGGAAACAAATCCATATTTGAATTTTTATATATATATATTCATATATGAAAGACCTGACGGAGATCGAAAGGGCTATAGTGCAAGGCGAAATTGTAACATGCGTGGGGAATACAAAAAAAAAAATTTAAATCGAGAAGAAACCACAAGACCAACCTCCAAGAAAAACAACAACCCTGTACCCAATACCACCAACGCCAGAACACCAAAAGATATTTTATTTAAAACACGAACACAGATTAAAAGTATTACATTTGCATGCGCCTAGTTTTTCAATTATCGCATATATATTCATTTAAAAAAAAAAAATAACTTCGTTATATCAAAACCAGTGGCGGATCCACGGGGGGTTTTCGGGTCCGGACCCCCCCCGAAAGTTGGAAAAATGGTTTGAAAGTACTTTGCGAGCTCTCATATATATTCACTTCGAAGTGAAGAACCCTCACAAGACCAAATCGTGGATCCGCACCTGACCAAAACCATTTCTTCCGCTAAAATGTTTTGCAAACCCACATCAAATAGAAAGTAAAACTGATGGTATGCATTTTCAATTCAATTGAAGAGTATATTACAGTCGGTATGTCCATTTTGTAATCGTCTCAATTGTCATACATGCTTAAACGTTGAATACTTTGGCTCCTAGGCATACAGGTTGGGGATTTTCTGTAATACGCCTCAGGTTCTTATGCCTGTTAATTATTTTGTAGGTGTTATTCAACATCGACATCAAATGCTTGCCGCTTACATTGTATATTATATAGTATACAATGTATATATATTTATTACTACCTGATTGTATTTTTATTTCCATTATTATTTTTTTATTTTTATTTTTATTTGAGGTCAATGCTTGACACTTGGTAAGGGCTGTTCAACTTTTGTGGGTGGTTCATTGTTGTGGCTGTTATTGATTGTGTAATTGCAGTTGGGTTATGAAATGTTTGAAGACTTGATGGATGGTTTATTGGTTTAACAAACGCAAAATGGCACAAAGTCCTAAATTAATGCTTGTATTAAGTAAATCCATATTAATAAATGTATAAATATGTACACGGCCTTTTCTTGTTTTGTAAACTTGGAAAGCTTTGTATTTGCTATAATGTAATTCGGGTCGGGTTTAAATTACTATTAGTTCATATCTTGGGGTTAAGTCTACGGGATACTTAAGAAACAAACACAGTTCCTTTGGTGATTGGGCCACAAAAAATGTATGCCCTTGACTCATTATAAGCTTCAGGGTATTATAAATTTGTGCATGGCATGTTTTAGGCCCTTTGCTCCAACAGGAGTCGTACAGGACACTAACATGTTTTAGACAAGAGGTTTTTTATAGCAATTGGGCCATGTCTATAGATCTCAGAGACTATAATAGTTGTATTTTTTCTTTAACAGTCGTTCAACTCCTATATCCAAGTTTAAAATTATCCTTCATTAATTCAATAACAAAAATCCTCATTGCATTAAAGTAAAAATTGAACAAATAACAAAATAAATATTTTTATTTGCTCAATTTGTAAAAGTGGTCACAGGCTTATCCTTTGTCGGAAACCGTCCTGTCTGATTCGCATTTTTATTTTTTTAAATATGTGGTAAAAGAAAGTTTTTTTTTAGCTGATTTTAAATATTTTAAAATGCAATATAACTTGAATAAGAGATCCTTCATTTGCATTAAATCCCACAACGAAAAAATTGTATGCAAAATTGAACATTGGGAAAGAATTAAAGAACAAGACAACAACAGCATTCAGTAATATAATATATAAAAGTTCTGTTTTTTTTTAAAATTGGAAGCTTACTTGCGAACAGATTTAAGGCAAATTAAACAAAATTTTAAAGATTTTTTAAAAAATTTAAAAATGAATGGCTAAGACACAAATTAGTAAAATATTTTTCATGCCCTGTACGATAGATATAAATGTAAAAGTTCATGTAATAGGCAGAAGGAGGCATGGCAGACCCGATGAGGTATATATATCCACAGCCGAGTCTTTATAGCCATGGCTAACTGCCCGCCAGCATGTACAAAAGGATCTTAGAGACTTTAAGAGCTATAGAGCCCAAAACCAACGAGAAGAAGAATTTCGCGGCTGAGACTCGCGATTATCAAGAAAACTATGCCGCATAAAAATTTTAAAAACGGATCTGGGATCTCCGATTCTTAATCAGCGACTCCGAAAAGCTATATTTGCATAACCAACTCGTGTTGTAATCACAAAAAAGATTTTTTTCTATTTTCGGCGGCCATCTTGGATTTGAAAGTTGAAGTTTTGAAAAACTAATAAGGTAATTATAATTCCCTGTTATTGTGGCACCCATTTTAGCTCCGCCATTTTGAAATATCAAAAACCACCATACGGCTTTAAAAACAACTAAAACGAAAATTTCAACCCCAAAAACGTTAATTTATCTTGAAAATTAAAGTGTGAGGGGGGGTGGGAGGGGGGTGTGGCTGATTTGACAGAGACTGTTCCATATATATAAAAAAGTTCTTTTTACTTTGTTGTTTTTTTACCATTTATTCCAAAACCTTTCTGAATAGCAAGTCAAAAAAAAGTGTTTCATTACACAAGCGTGGATGCAGATTTTTATTAAAACCCAACTTTGGAAGTTATAGCCAAAAATAACCAAATTTTAACCCATTTTATCTAGAATTACTTACGAGGTTTTGGGAGCGAAGCACGCATGGGGTGGAGCCCCCTAGTGTTTATTTTCTATTATTTCATTCGAAAAAGAAATAAGACGTTTATTTCGGTTCATACTATAAGTTTAGTTTTTAAGACCAACATGAAATGTAAATTAAAATTAATATATTTGTATGGGGCCTTTTTAATGATGTTTCGAGAACGGTTTAAGAGACTTTTCAATAGTTAAAATTACTGAACGGGGAGAGCATAAGCTTTCAGAATTTTTGTGCAGCCTAGAACTTTTTCATAAGCTTTTATTTTTGCTCTCCAGTTTTTCCTGGAAGTGATCATTATTTTTTTGACATTCTAAAGTATTTTACTTAATTACCCAATAAAAAATATAGCTTTTGAAAATGATAAAAATAAGCTGCTCCTACAGAATTATAAAGATTCAAGGCCTATGAAATATTTGACTTAGTTGCACAATCAAATTTTTTTCATTTTTATTTTACAGTGTGTGTTAATTAAAAACTTTATTAGAATTTGTGCGTGGAATTTTTTTTTTTTTTTAATTTTCAAAAAGTTTTCAAGAACAACAATCGCAATCACTTTCTCATAGTATAATTATTTTTGTTATAAAATGTAAAAATTAAAAAAAGCTTTGAAAGTTTTGGATGCATCTAAAATATTTCATACCAAGCGCATATAAAAATAATTATTTCATATTAAACTAAATAAGGAAGGTCAAAATTACAAGATTTTTTTTCAACTTGTGTCTTTAAATTGGCAATTGAAAAATTATTTTCTGCAATTATGCTGTCAGCGTACTTAGTACAGAACAAATGCCACTCCCAGCCTACAATGCCTCTCTAAAACACCAACTGCGCACTTAATTCCACTAAAGTATTGCAGAAGTGAGCCAAAGTATTTTTGTTTAAAACTCATTACGTTGAAATAAAACATTATTAGTCCTTAAATACACGGCGCTCTAGCAGTGCATAAGGCTTATAAATAAGCAGTGCATTGAAAACTTTTTCGAGTATGTTGTATAAAAATATTTCTGCGCAAAAATAGAAAGGTATAAAAATGGCGTAAACTTTGCGCAAAAAAAAAAAAAATAAAATAGCAGCAGTGCTGTAAAATGAGTGAGTAAGCCGCACTGACTGAAAACTGGCAACATTGGACTTTGGTAAGGTGAAGTGCGGCAACGTGGCTGTGAAGTGTTGACATGGCCTTGTGCGAAAAAAAAACAAGCATAAAATGCAATAAATAACTTGCTATTAATGCCTAATGCATACACCCAAGCACACAAACACATATTACAGTGTTGGAAAACTCACGACAGTGGGCTAAAGTTGGGGCCCAACCATTGCCTACTTAAGGGCCCAAGACAATGTGCGTAACAAAAGGCCAAGGCCATTGCACATGGTTAAATGTCATTTGCGGCTTTTACTTTACCATTTTCCAGCAAAAACTTTTATTTGCAAAATTTTTCACTTTCATTTTGCCACAAAAAAAAGTTTATGCCGCACACGCAGCCCGTGTAAAGCGGTAATTAGCTGCCCGTGTTTTCATAACTTCTGGTTTTTGGCCTACCTGAGCTCACCTGCCACCGGCTCATTGCATACTTGTATCTTTTGTATTAAACGATAAAGGAACGAGTTTTGAAATGTTTGCGGTATGTTGGAACTTTGAAACATTTCAAAACGTACCGCAAAGTAGCTATTAAAATTCAATGCCAAAGCGGCCGCGTTTGTTCGTATCCAACGCGAAAAGTAGACTACGGCTTTTAAAGGATTTTTGCGCTTACGGCGGGTAACTAGCCAGTACTGCTGCCTATTTATTTTATCGATATATGCTTAAAAATGCATTGGACATAATATTTTATGCATGAGCTTGCAATTTCTGGGTTTTTTTCAGCTTTGACAAAAGAAAGGACCAGACAGCAACACGGACACCAACACCAACAGTAAGACTCAGGCCAACAGACAGAGGCGCATACAAAGGGGTTAGTTGCACAGACAATTTGTATTGAAGAATGTGTCTTTGAACATTTTGACTACTAGTGTATTTTTCTGTAATTTTTTATAAAATAAACAGTCAACTGAGACGAGTTTAAGTGTGGGACGGTAACAGCCAGGACGACCCGTATAAACTACGCTTTGATTATAAATCGATAATCAAAATATCGATATTGAACACTCGGCAGGGACCTCCTAATGTTATCTCAGTTGTTCAAAATTTCAGTCTATAATGTAAGAAACAATTTAGACACTGATATACCCCTGTTAACCCTATTCCTAAATCCGCCCCTGTCATTACAAACACCAATATGTTTTTGTACATACATGTACAGTTGTGTATAGTGCCATGGGTTTCGTGCCGGTTTTATTTTTTGTGCAGTTTTGTGAGCTTTTTGGGGTCAGCACACAGCTGCTAAAACAGAAGGCTGAAAACATGACAAGTCGGAGCTAAGTCGCAACCTGCTTTTGAGTTGTTGTGGAGAAAGTGCATCCAAAAGCTTCGGGCGAAATGAAACATGCAAATTATTCGCCTCATAAAACTGAGAAGCAAATAGACCAGACAGGTGTGAGATGGCATGCCGAAAGGCAAATAACAATGAAAAAAAATTGAATAAGTAGGTAAAAAGAGAAAATAAAAACCGTAGCTTTTGGAAATATAAGGAAATCGGAGTGAACTTAAGCAGGTTTTCTTCTGACAGTTTTCAGCTGGATCTAATTCACTTTAGATATAACGCTCTACAGAGGGGACAGATTATAGTCAAATTTTACAAATTCTACTGGCTAGACACAAACTTTGTCACTTTCATTAATAGTTATGAGAGCTTGGTTTAATGCTGCGACTGCCAAGAGCCATGTGAGAAATAAGAACCAAAATATGAGTGCCTCAGCCTAAAGGCACCTCTAAATATTCTTTATAAGTGTCTTATAAATTTGTAAAAAAATAATAAATAATATATTAATTTGAATAATGAGAGTACATTTCATCATCTTCAATTAACATATCTTCTACGTTTGGCGCACTTGTTCAAAAATATTTTTTCAACTGTCCTTCCGAATTAAAGATAAATGGACTACATTAGGTATGTCAAAAAAGTTACAAATACCTTTTGAATTCTTTAATAAAAGTAATAGTCTTGAACCCAGATGGACGGTTAGGTGAGGTTAGGTTAAAGTGGTTACCTGTCTTGGATCAGCCCAGACGCACGCTGGTCGAGAGCTGACCAGGGATGCCTTATAACTATGTACATATACAGGCATTCGTGGTCAGCACACGGTCAGCTCTGAAGAAGAACAGGCACGACTATTCAACTGTAACCATATTGTTGCTGAAATAGACTGAAAGTTCAATGAACCTAGCTATGTTCCTAGGACAGGGATTCGAGAGGTCTGTAAGGCCGGTCAGAAATGGGGACCCTAGGGTCCTTAATCTTCTTCTGGACAGGGAGGGGCACTGACACAGAAGGTGTACAACGGTTTCCTCCTCCTCTTCGGATCCGCAGCCGCGGCAATAATCGTTGAAGAGGGCACGCACTCTTGTGCCCTAGAGAGCAGGGATAACTGGTTTAGGGCGAGTTGGCAAACAAGCACAAGCTTAGAGTTGGCGTTGAAACCAGTGAAGGATTTTATTGCAGCCTGACTATCCGAGAAAATTGTAGTGGTGGTTGCAAAACTGTCACCCTCCAGTAGTGATTTCGCTGCATAGTAGATGGCAAGAACTTCAGCCTGAAAGACGCTGCAGTGGTCTGGTAGTCTAAGGGAAACCCTCCAGTTGAGCTTGTCCGAGAACATGCCGCTGCCGACCCTACCATCAAGTTGGGATCCGTCGGTATATATCTCGGTGGAGCTCTCGGAGATGACTTGATTATGACTATTACTTCCTGCTTGGGATAGATAAGTCAAAACCCCTGTGTAGACTTGGGTATTTAGTGACGTAGTCAATGGAATTTGGGACTGGTGGGTCAATGGAATTGGGGACTGGAAGTTCCCTGGCGTGGCCAGATGGTTTGTAGTCGCTTTGCTGCAAACTTGGCGGGCTGCCTAACTAGAAGTCCCGAATGAAGCCAGCAAAGCAACGCAAAGAGGGCCTTAGTGGGGGTTGACCTAAGGGTGCCAGTTATACGGATCGTCGCTTGTCTTCTGATTATGTCAAAGGTTTTTAGGTTTTGTGCTTTGTCAAGGGGTTGCCACCATATGACCGCACCATAGAGGAGATTGGATTCCACGATGGCCATGTACTTCCAATTTACGACCTGTGGTTTGAGGCCCCATCTGACACGAACTGCTCACAGCAGTATAGAGCCCACGTAGCTTTAAACACGCGCTCGGCAACGTTTGCTTTCCAGGTCAGTTTGGAGTCGATGATGAGCCCGAGATACTTGACCTCCTTACTGAAGGTCAGTCGTGTTCCGTTGATTTGAGGAAGGGTAAAATGGGGAATTTTGTACCTCTTTGTGAAGAGAAGGAAATAAGGCAATATTTTTCTCTCATATTCGGAATTGTTGATATTCCATTTCAATTGGATGTGTGCATCTGGGACCTTGGTCTGTAGACGACTTAAAGTTCTGAGACCAACCCTCTATATAAATATCGTATTATTAAGTTTTACCGCTGGGCTTATATAAATAATGTAAATACAGTGTTTTCCAAATTAATAGGGGCTCCCACTTTTTCGAGTATAACTTTTTCTTCTCTGAATTCTCAGTTCAGACATAAACGGGATATTTTTATCCTTCTCACCACATCTTGAACGTCGATGAATGATAATGCACGAATGAGAGCTTTAGATCTTTTTCATAGTTACCACTTCTTAGTTACTAAAAAACTGAATGTAAGTGCATGGAAACTCCTTAGATTTTCATTTTTTTACTCCTGAAAAGAAGCCCATTACTGACCACTTTTAGAGTACTTCTTCTGATAGGTCCCTTTAAATAGCAAGTATCATTGCCATTTTCTTCTTTTAATATTATAAAGCATATTAAATTTGATCAGTTTCTAATAAATACATCAAGTCAAAAATTCTAAATTTTACAAAATTTAATAGAAAAAGTCAAAAATATAATATTTGACCCATTCTCGCTACCAGGAGAACAAAAAATGTATCCAGACAAGTGCGTCTATCTGTATGAACCTCTAGATCTCAGAAATTATAGGAGCTAGAAAAATAACATTTTTGGATTAGATTGCTTATTATCTCACTGCAAACAAGTTTATTTATTTTTTATATATTATATAGATCCATAGAGGTAGTTTTTGGCACCGCAAAAAAACTATAACTATAATTCGTCTTTTTTTTGTTTATTTGTGAAGATATCGTAACCATATTATTTTGCACTCCGAAGTTTTTTAGTTAGAGTTCCAAAGCATTGTTTTCAGTTTTATCAAAAACGTTAGACTCTAGTATATAGCCCCCATATCACCGATCGATCGAAAAAACTTTTCAGCGCAGAATTCGCAGATTGAGAAGAAGAAGATATCGGTGAACTTTTACTTACGCTTCTACTTTTGACAGACGTTGTAGACGAGAAGGAGAGTTCTAAGATTCCGAAGCGGAGGTATTACTGATGAAGAATTGTGAAAATCATTGGAAGTGAGTCGGCAAGCGTATGATACAAAAAAAAGTAAGTACAATATCAAAGACGGAATGGAAATGCACATGCCACCAGGTCGACTCTCAGTTCGCTAAGGTTATGCTCTGCATTTGATGCGATCAGCTCTATGTAATATATTATGTTATTGAAACCGAGTGAAACGATCGATTAAGCGGAGCACTGAAAGGACAACGGCCACACTATTAAGAACGACACGACAAAGTCATCCTTTAGCATGACCAGTCAAGACATACGAGGACACGCTTAAAATGGATGCCTTAACTCACCCGCAGAACTCTTAAACTATTGCATATTGGAATTACCATCCGTTTCAACTCATGGCATACAGCTTAGCGGACCAGACGTTCCACACTTGTCAAGATGTCAAAAAATACTTGTGTAATATTTTTGTTTTTTAAAACAGAATAAATAGTTTGTATTCTATTACTGTGAATGCAGTTATTTACATAAAGAATTTCAAACAAAAACGAAAGTGGATTAGTAAATGACTGAGCTACATTTTTAAATCGAGTAGCATTTATGGGTAAGGTTGTAAGCTACGAGAAAGATGGAGAAGCTCCAATTGCATTTGCGATGCGCATCTGCTAATAAAATTTTCTTTCCCTTTGCTTCATACAAATGGACAGATAGATAGAGTTACTTACGGGGAATAAAAGTTGGTCCTTTGAACCAGTGGCATTTTTCCTCGTGCGTACAATCTTTCAAAAGACTTTCAAGTTACATTGCCAGCGAAAAATAATATTTTTGCAATTGCATCAAAAATGTTTCTTAAATAATACTCGGAATCTGCATGTTCTTATAGTTATTCATAAATGTATACAATTATATGTGCAAATTATTGTCGCATCGTTGCTTCAGTTTCGAATTTAACCTCATGCTCGTTAAGCAGAGCACATAAAACGATTTCAATCAAAAAAGAGAAGGAAAAAAGGATGAAAATATTGCAACAGAACCACAGTGGTATCAGAGAGAAAACCGAGAAAAAAATGCAACCCGAACAAACCAAAAAACATATTTTTCCTCAAATTTTCACCCGCATTTTCCATGCAGTCGCACAAATGGCGTTGACATGTGCGCAAAGCTTTCTGGATGTATTAAAGAAGGATATCGAGATGGCGGCTGGCAAGTTCTGGGAAGGATGGCTCGTTGCTTGGTTGCTGCCGAAAGCATTAAAAACCGCTAAATCATTCGCTGCCGCTGCCAATAAGTATGCAATATTCTTTTTGAGCTGTTTGTCTGGCTGTCAAACGACGACGTTGTCGTCTGGAACTGGTTTGGGCTTGAGGTTTGGTACTGGGATTGGGCTTGGGATTGCTTTTGGTGTAACCAAACAAAAAAGTCAAACAAAGCGACCGCCGAATATCAATGCAATTTTATGTCTGTGTACTTTTTGCACATATTCCTTTTGATTGAATTTCAATTTGATTGCACTTTTTTTTGTCACTTTTTTTTGCGGGCTGCGGGTTGGTAAGGATGATTCAGTTTATGTGGATTGAATGTTGATTTGGAAGTTTGGTTGGGGTTTAATAGGTTCATTTTGATGCAACTAATTCTGCACCTCGTTCGTAATTCGGATGCATGAATTATTTTTTGATTGTACAATAAATGGAATATTGATTAAAAAAAAACAACAAATTTAGGCAAAATAAAAAAATTTAATTAAAAGTGATTTAATAAAGGATTATTGAAAAAATTTCAAAATAGGCTTGCTACAAACAAATATTTTTGTTAAATTAAGTTTAGACAGAAATTTAATTTAGTTGGTGGCGTGCCCGAAATCTCTTTCAAACTAAATTCAAGCTAAGCGCAAGCTGTGAAGTGGCCGAATATTTGAAGTCCACACCTTCAATTGTACACAATCATCTTTGCTATAGTAGTGAAGTAGTCTCTTGAACACTTAATACTTTTTGACTGATATACCGAATCGGCAAATCACACTGGTTTTGTGCCTCCCAAAGCATTCATTTATGACAAGAACACACATATTCAAAATAGTGAAGGAAAAACGATTATTTATTACAGATTTAGAACAAAAACAAATTCGTCAGCCTTTAACAATGCAATAAAAAAAATTCCAGTTAATACGTGTTATCAGATAGTAACATCAAACGGCTTCCAATCTAATAAAACATCATATAATTATTAATACCCTACTTGCTTCCCCTCCACCCTATTTTTTATATAACATTTTAATAATATATATAAATAAATCAATACACAACTTTTAAGGTTGCGTAAGCTTTAAAATTTAGTAATAGATTAATTAAGTTATAAGAGGGAATAAGAAATATGATACATATAATAAAAATTAATCGTCTTTGAGAAAGAAACTTATTAATGCAGATTTTGGCAAATTCATTTTTTTCCAGATGTTAACCCTAGGCAGACAATGTTAGTCGAAACGACGAACGTCACACTTTTTGTTGCAATTTTTTGTTTTGTTTATGCTTTCTCATTCATAATTTTCTTTAACTCTGGTTTTTGACTAGTTGCTTAGAGTCAACGGGTTTTTTCATTCCGCAGAGAGAATACAGTTTCAGTTTCCTTTTTGTTCGTCAAAACGACGAAGGTATGGCTTAGTAGGATTTTTTAATGCAGGCGAGATCATGTTATCTATTGCATTCGTGTTTCTTTTTATTATACACTGTATGCCAGATTATAAAGTTTCTTAGTCTTATCGACAGCGATGACGATAACGATTTTGATGTTGGAGAAGATAATGCTGATAATGTTATACAAGACAGGAATGGAGTAGTTGATAATTTGGATCAAATTTGTAGCAATATGCCATGTTGTTATATATAAACATTAAGGTGGTTCAATTTGTATGGAGCCGAAAAAGTTGATTCGCGGCACACCCTAGGATTATTCTACGGACAATTCTAAGCAACTTTGCCGAAGAAACCATAGGTCTATCTTGAATTTCGAGCATGCAGATATTTAAAAATAGGTTTTTTCCGTATAACGACAAAAACATAACATTTTAAGCCAGAACTTCATCTTTTTATGTGTATATGGGGGGTTTAGGAGGTCAAGGAATTCATTTTTGATGTTTATTTTTGCTTATAATTGCCGCCAGAGGGCGTTTCAAGCATATCAAATTACGAATATCTTGGAAGAATGGACAAATATTTGACTTTCTTGTATTGCAATCGAAATTTTTACTAGCCCAAAATGTTCAAAAAAGTTGATTTAAAAAAATCGACCAAAAATTAGGAAAAAAATAAATAAATGTATGTGACAAAATATATACTGCAGCAGCAGCACATGATAAAATGCTTGTTCAAAAAATGCAGCAAGAGCATTTTTGGGGAACACAAAGTTGAGACATGAACAAAATATAATCTTTAACTATTTTTATTAGCTTATTTTATTAGATTGCTAAACGCATTAAAAATAATAATTCTAATTTAAATGACAATTAAGCTGATTACTTAAATTATTGACTAGCATTAAATAAATAAATTTAATATGAACAATTGCATCCAATAAGTATTAAAGTCAATTAATTGCATTTCAATTATACTAAGCCCGTTTATTAAAAGGTTAGAATAAATAAGAAAAATAAATATATTATATTATTTAATTGAATACAAATTCGTTTTATTTGAAAGTGACACATATTTGCACGTCATACCCGTATTAAAGTTGAACATAAAAGAATCAACTAAAATGAAAAATAAATACCACGAAATCCATTACATATTAAATAAATACAGCTTAATTTATTTGAATAAGTAAAAATTTTAAAATACATATTAGATTTTAAATGTTTATGTAGCGAGTTTAAAAAAAGCACAAAAGATATAAACCACAAACTACGGGTAGCCGTTTATCCTAGTAGACACATTTTTTTACGTTTCATTGGGTTTGCTTAAATCATTGGAGATTGGGGATTGTTGCTGCATATTTAAAATAAGGTACTATAGGGGTTTGATACTTCTACAAAATGTTTTTAAAAAATATTTATTAAAGTATTAAATTTGTTTTAAAGTGCGTCAAAGAAAGGAAACCATATTGCACCTGTGTTTGGTCATAAGGAAACCAGGAAAGGAAATGAATTAATGCAATGAGATGTTCTCAAAATGACAAAACGATCTTAATAGATTAGGCTTTTTGAGTGACTTAGACAAATTGAAAGACCGCTAGACTAAGTACTTTTGGAAAAGGATGTGTTAAAAAATAAGACTTTTTTAGATACCCTGTACCAACTCATAATACGCTATATTGCTTAGCTACATCAAATACATTTGATTACCAAATTTGTTAATATCTTCAAAAACTAACGAAAAATAAACGAATTATGCATTGAAAACTAGTTTTTGACGGTCCTATGGGGGCTGTATGATATAGTAAACCGATTTTGATAAAATTTGGTTTGGGAAACTATTTATATTGACTTTTTTTCAATGCGATCCCACACAAATATTCTTAACAAAAACTAAGTACTCCTTGTTGGTATCATTCATCAACGGTATATTTTGACTTGAACTTAGCACCCCCAAATCCTTAGTGAAGCCTTATGCTCCACTGGGAGAAGTAGATAGCAGTAAGTAAGTAAGAAGCTTTTTGTTTTTGCTAACATTGTTAGTCAGGCATTTTTACCTTTATGCCCCTTTTTTAGGGATGTTCACGTCGTTAGCCGGCTCTTATTGCATTTATGCATGACAAAGTGAGCAGGCATATCGATTTTTAAAACTTTATGCTAAGAAGCTTTTGCTTTATCCATCCATGGGCGAGCAATAAGTGTTATAATTTTGACAAACCTTAATTGGGAGGGAGTTTCAAAAGTTTCAAAAAAATAACCCTTTCTAATTTCTATTAAAAGAAACATTTCTTATATTTATTTAATTTTTAGGTTTGCACTTCGAAAGGCTCAACTGAACTAAACATTTAAAATTTAAAAGATCACTATTCAAAATCCTGTTAATCCTGTTTATATATCTGCACACCGACTACTATTTGAAATATCAGAGTCAACTCGGAGCTTTAACTTAGTTAAGGTTAAAACAAAACAAAATCAGGGACATTTGAGTTGTTTGCGCTATCTACGCGCCTATCTTGAACTTGGAACTTGGTACAACAAGTTCAAGTAAAACTTTCAAGGTTCGCAAAAAGGTTTTTTTGTTTGTATCCTTAGAACAAAATGCAAGGCAATGCGTGGGCGTAGTTGAAATACAATTTGTATATTTATAGTCCGATAATTTTTCAACTTTTAGAGATGTCGCGGCTTAAAAGTTCAAAATTAACTCCTTAGCTCAAACATTTTTTTTAATGGACTTAACTGGTAATGGAATTACTTTTAAGTTTGCTTACCTTCTGGGCAGAAGTGGAAGATGATTACCAAACAGCCATAGACGTTTCTCTCCAAACCATTTGTCCATACGTATACGTAATGTAGCGTTTTAAATATTCACTTTTAGCTATTTCGATGTTTGTTAGTATTTCTCCGGTTTTTAGTAAAAGTTTAAAAATTTTTTACACTCAAATCTTTCACTTTTCATCATAAATTTAATATATGTTTTATAGAAAATTTATTTTCATTATATTCATTTGATTTATTTTCACACGCGTGCTGGAAAAATGCGCGGCAAAACTCCGCGAGAGTTGAGTGAGAAATGTTAAACAAAGTTTGTTTATATGCCACAGAGCAGCCGGATCCGTAGTAGACGTAGCTGGAATTTTTATGCGCCTTTGTTAGCGGCATTGAAAAGCCCGGGCAAAGGGTAGTCTGAGGTTTGTTGGGGTGGCAGCGACAATGGCAACAACTGCGGCTACTACCGTTGACATTGGCAACGCGGCCGCTATTTGGGTTCCGCGAGCGGGGGGCTTCTTTTTGTTGTATTTGAGTTATTAATAGTAGAGTTGTTATAGTTGTTGTGTTGGATGTTTTTGTTGTTATTGTTGTCACGATTGTCAATCCATTGTCATTAAAAACAAACAAAAAATTGCCTGCTTTGAGTTTTGTCAACATGTGCAATGAAAGTTTATACTCTGATTTTGTGCCGTAGTAGAAAATCGGTTAGTAATATTCATAATAGTTTAATGGTCTTTAGGGAGTGAGAAGTTATAATAGATATGTTTGTAATTGTCATAGAAATGTTGTCAAGAGAAGGGCTCTTTATTAATAGATTCGATTTTAATGGCCGCACATGTGGTTTCATAGTTGAGATACGTTTGATTAGAGTTATATAGTTAATAACCGGGTCTGTATAACTAAGGTTGGCTTGATTGAGCAAAGATAATGTCAGGCTGTCATATAAATTTAGACTAATCGGTGGTCGTTTAGAGATTATCAAGAGAAAGAAAAAAATAATCGGTTTAATAATATCAGGTATGAAGGAGTTTAATTGTTATAAATAATATCTTAATAATAAGTGTAAGGCTCATATGAATTAAATTGTTGTGACAATCTATTGATAAAAGTTTTGCTTACAAGATTCATCCTTAAGACTTCTAGACTTTATTAAAGGCAAACTCGCACCCTTTTCTTCAGGAACTGTTTTTTTAAGAGGACTTAAATACATAATAAATCCTGGCATACAAATAATCGTGCGGTATAGTAAGTATGACCGGAATTTTCTATTTTTCAAGGCATGAGCTTTTGAAATATTCATATTTTTGAGTAATATGAAAATAATATAAATCCATCAAAAACTTCTAAAAGTAACAATGCAGTCGAATTTCCCTGAAACGAACACAAAATTCTTTCACAGATACTGAATCCTCGATCGCCAACCAAAATGCTTATGGTTTTTTGACATTATGTTAGAAACCTAAAGAACTGCGGTTGGATCAACCTCGGATTCGGGTTTAGCGATAGAAAAAACATTTGGAAAACATGTTCTGGCCTTTGGATGCGAGTTTCGAATTTTATTGTGTGGCCGTGACATTAAACGAACATCATCTGAAGATGGATTATGGGCACTTTTTAATAAAGTTTTGTGTCTCCAGCTCTTGTGATCCCCGAAAGAAGAAAACATTGATCAGTCGAAATGTAATTTATTTGTGAGAATAATAAGCGCAGTAGTAAAAGTGCTCGAGAGAGCAAGAACCGCTATCAATCAAAAACGAGAGAGAGATTTAAGGTAAGCACAATGATGACAGGCCTAC
The DNA here is from genome assembly GCA_949987675.1 of Chymomyza fuscimana. Classification (NCBI taxonomy): domain Eukaryota; kingdom Metazoa; phylum Arthropoda; class Insecta; order Diptera; family Drosophilidae; genus Chymomyza; species Chymomyza fuscimana. Next base: position 53,476,242 of record OX465088.1, on the reverse strand, counting down.
ACAAAAATTATACAAGATTAGATGTTTAAAAAATTTTTGAAAATTATGTTGAGCTTTAAGCTGAAAGAGAATTCTTTCACGAACATTTCGAGTCTAAGATCTTCGAAATCGGATAGGAACTGTAGATGCTATGGAACCATATACGGAAGTTCTAAACTTCACTCAATCACACTGTTGTATAAAAAAAAAATTTTTCACTCAAAGTTTTTCGTTTGCGTTCAGTTACGACTTCACTAATTTGTATGCAGCAGTAGTCGTGATTTTTCGTCCATGGTTCCATAACATCTACAGTTTCTATCCGATTTCGAAGATCTTGAAATATTCACGAAAAACTCGAAACGGTGCTTAAGAAAAAAAAGGTTGTCAATTTCGTGTTTCTCGACCCAAAATAGCCTTTAAAAAAAACTTTTTTACGAATGTTCATTTTTCGTGTAAACTAGTGGAACTTCCATTTTTATATTCGATAAATTCGTATACTTCCCTTCACTTTCCTAAATTCTAATGTTGTATTGGCGCGAAATTATTTTTGTTTGATGCAAAACAGCTGACATGGTTGCCGCAGCTCTGCACCTTTTTATTACTATATGTTGTTTACATTTTTGCTCATTAAAATATTTGATATTACTTTATTATTCTGTCTTTTAAATAAAATTACACAAAAATATTACCTTAGCAACAATATTTATTGAAATTAAACACGACTTAACTATTTTTGTTACAAGGGAAATTTTCATTGTGTAACTCGGGAACCCTGTTGCACTTATCGTCATGTGTTCGTGTATGATATGTGCACATACACAAACACATGGCTGTGCATGGTATTTTTTGGGTTGAGTCAGAAAAAAAATAATTAAAAATAATTGTCAATGAATATATAACTTTAAGTTGGCATAAATATAATCGAAGAATATCAAAGAATATTTAAAAAATTAATTCAGTATAAAATGCGCACTTTTTTAAGCCTATTTTGGCGATTCGTTTTAATTCCTCTTGAAAACATCTTGAAAAATTCGGCTTGGTGAAATTGGGAGCACTAAACATTCGGTTTCAAAACGAATCCGAATAAAATTATTGTATTCGTTTTTCGGAGAACGAAGAATATTTAATAATTTGACTTCAAAAACTCAGTTACAATCAGTAAGCTTTTTTTTTCGCATTTTGATAGAAATCTCACCTAACTCTCTCATAACTCGCAGCACTGCTTTGTTAACATGCCCAATTAAAATTTTAAACAAGATTGGTTAGTACTTCAATGCACAAAAAGCAAAATAGCACATATTTTTATATTATTTATGTTTTAACAACCACCATCTCTGTCAAATTTTAATTTTCCGATTGAATAAATCTTAAATACTGCAGGCCACTAAAGTAACTCAAGTATTGTCGAAATCTTTTTAACAAATCTCAATTCACAAAGCCGTAAAAGCGTTTCTAACCTTTTATCTAACGCACTTTCTCGAAATAACACGAATGTTTTTAGAAAAAAGCAACCACTACAAACACATTGAATGGCCAAAAAGAAAAAAAACACACATATTGTAACATGCAAAAGCTTAAGCCAAAAGTTGTATGTGCAAAATATTTGAGTCTGGCAATGCTGTTAACATTTTACCGGGTACCAAGGCAACTGCAAATTGCACCGGCTAAAATGCGTTGCTACTAATACTAAAGCAGATAAACAAACAAGCACACACATACACAGTAACACATTTACGTTAACACCAAAAGCCGGCCAACATATGCAAAAGGGGCAAAAAGGAACAAAAAAACATGTTCAAAAGCAAACGTAACGTTAGAAAAAACCCTTTCACAGTAAACTTGCATTGCAGATTGGCGTTTATTTTTGAGCTGAAGGTTTTTTATTTAATTTTTTTTTTGCTGCTTGGTTTTTTAAGCTTTTATTTTCACTTTTGCATTTTGCATTGTTTTCAAGGCAGCCGCGTTGGCCACAAGCCACAATCGTTACCGGAAACGGAAATGCACAACAAGCGCCACAAAACGCACACACCGGAGAACAAACAAACATAGATACACACACGTGCACATACACAGATACAAAAAAATGTCCAAAATGAGATAACCTTTTGAAAGCTGCTCGTATGCTTAAACTAAATAATGGTATTAGCCGCAAATGGCAAACTGGAAACTGGAAGCAGTTGACGACGCGACGTTGCGGCACGGGCGACATGTGTGAATATATTTGCGAGCTAACGTTGCAAGTTCCTTGAAACAACAACAAACTCTCTGTTGCTCTCTTTTTACACCTCTCTCGCACACTCGCTTGCTCACACACATATGCTTTGTACCAGTGACGTAGATAGTTTTTTACAATGGGAATAACGGCCAAACTAATGCGGCTGTTCGATTGGTTTCGGCATGTATTGTGTTGGGCCATCCATAAAGTGATTAGAGTACCAAGACCACCAACATCTGCGATGGATAAGCGTGGACTTTTAATGTTGCAACTTTCCGATTATTTATTATTTGGGGTTCCGGGTTTTCATATTATAGTTTGCTCAAAGCTAAAGTTCTAGCCATGGAGAAGCACTTTAGTGGGGGGATCTTATGACACTTAGGACGCCGCAGCAACATCTGTCTCATCAGGATTTGGCTGGTTCAATCTTATCGTGAGATTGGAGCATCTCCGGCTAAACTCAGGACAGTTAAGAGAAAAGTTGCGTCCGGTGGTGAAAATTGACGGTTCCTAAGCGCAGGAACTTAGCAAGTTATATTCATATATTATGAATTTTGTGAGATGATCCATAATTTGAAGATTGAAAATAATGCATTGTTTTAAACTTATGTATGACCTTCTAATGAATTGCAAACTTCGAAAAATCTTTAAGAAAAATAAATATTTGCTTTCTTAAATCTACGAGCTTCACATAGTTTTTCTGGCCTCTTTCCTCTATCTTTTCGACTCCCATCAGTTCCACCGACTTCACCAAAGTGTTGTTCCTTTTTTTTTTTGTAAGCTAGCTTAATCTATACCATAATAAGAAAATTTACCTCGGGGAAGCGAGCCTTAACACGAATAACCCCCCCTGTCTATACCACTGAGCTTTGTACATTGTTGCCAAGGCTACGCCAGTCTAAAACAACTTGTAACCAAAACAAATGCAAATTTCAGGCAGAGACTCACGCTCTCTTTCTGCCGCTCTCATGCCGCATAACTCGCTCTCTCACTCGTTCATTCTCGACAAATGAGCACAATTGTTTTCCGTGTGCAACAAATTTTTTATGATTATCCTTTTTTGCCATTTGCATATACACCAAAAGCAGAAAGGAGCTCACATGCAGCTGCTTGCTAAAAAGTTTTCACGGCGCTTTGTATAGCATACTTTGTGGCGTCACCAGTTTTGGGATTAACACCTGTTTTCCAGCTCAACCCTCGGCCATGCCGCATTTTTGTGTTAAATTTCAAGCCTTGAATTTATTGTATTTGCTTACAAGGTTTCTGTCTGAGGATATTTGTGCGTTCGTGTGTACATAATTCGAGTTTTTTGGTCGAGTTATTGCAAGGTGCTTAAGTGAAAATAATGTTTGTAGTGCTAGTGTGGTATCTATGCACACTACTCCCAAGATAAGATGAAGGATAAAATGGAAAGTGGGCTGAAGTTACGCCCGCCTGTACTTTAACTTGAGTGCATTTTATGTGCATTATGGCCAGATACTTGCCAGCTACAACTGTTGAGAATACAACACTGGAATTAGTGTTGTATAGCAAGTGATGAGTAGTAAGTGGCTGCAGGATTGTTTTGTATCTTATGCAGAGTTGCACTCAAGTCTGGTTTTACGGTTTGCAGCTAACGGAACTGGCAATAATACCGCATACAACAAAAATGACAACAAAACTTTCACTTTGAAAGTTCCATAACAAAATTTATGCGTGTTACTGGGTGCTCCGCAAGAAATATTAAAAAAAAGTTGTTCCATTATAACGTGGGCAGTTAGATACTCTATAATATTTGAAATTTTTTTCCTGAATGCCTTAAAATGAAATCTTGGCTACTAACCCAGTTGGAATGAGACGTTATAGTGGAGTATATTGCTGAAAGGGACTGGCTTCATTTTTGTAAGAGATAAGAATAGACAACCTAAAAAATGAAACAGATGTGTATAAAGGGGATCCACAAATAAACTAGACTTTCTATGATAAAGAGGCAAGTGTTGACTGGGTTTTAGCAACAACTCCGTTCAAATAACTTCAAAAGGTTGTTTATCTTCTAAAAAGTATTCTGACGGATTTGCTATTAGACTTTGTAGATAAAAACTGGAAGAATTGAGTAGTACCAGTCGCAATGCATGGTGGTTCCTGTAGACTCGAGAAAGCATTCTACCACCACCTGACTGAAGGCTTAATACAATCTTTTAATAATATTATCAGACAAAACGTTTTAGACTTGCTGGGAAGCTTTAAGCTCAGAACGGATTTTTTTTTTAAATTAATTTTTAAGTATAATAACTTTAAACGACTTTCTCGGACTTTTTCTTTTTAAACCCAGATGAATATAAAAACGCCTCATGTCCCGAACAAAGGTCTACCACGTCTTATTCAGCCATTTCCAAACATTTTAAAATTCTAAAACACTCTTGACCCCATTGTTTACAGAGTATGATAATGAATAAAGGGCAACTTTTCCTGGCGCTGTGCAACTTTTAAATAAATTTCTAAATACTTGAGGTGCGCTCTTCTCATAACCGACGATCGCAGGTAAATGTAGAAAACTTTATAATGCAAGAAAAAAAAAATACGGCTGAGAAACCAAAACAAAATGGAGAACTGGCTGGTAATGTAGCAGTAATGGGGAAGGCCTTGTCGCAACACTTTTGACTTTCGTGGTGGAAAACTTTCTTGATTTTCTTTTTTTTTTTTCGAAGCAGTAGCAGCTCCTTGGACAAGTTTTCAACTCTGTTGGTTGCCTGGTTCGCAGTTCGTATAAGAATTTATGTTAATAAGTTTTCCTTGTTTTTAAGTGTGTCTCAATGTATGTGTGTGGGAGAGAGTAAAGTTATGGTTGTTGATAATGGCATTGATAGCATAGTAAATATTGTATATAGGTGTTTGACTTTTGCCACCATTTTGCGTTCAAGTTAAAGTTGTGATATTGCTCGAAACTTTTGTACTAGTTGGAATTTTGTGGGTGCTATGTTTTGGCAATCAGTTGACCTGGCTTTTGGCTTGTTTGGCTGTTCTTACATAACAAATTTTTAATAAATTGCGGAGTATTTTTTTTTTTTTGGTTTGGTACACACTGGCTGCAGGCTTTACAGCTTGTTGTTATGATCCAATTATAAAAAAGGTGACACATTGCGCAAATTCTTAGAAATTAATTTAATTTCAAGGAAATTTGTATGGAAGCTATATCAAAAAGTTGAGCGGCTTATACATCACCTAAAAAATAAGAAAAAAATTTGATTGATAAAAAATTTAGTTTCTCTAATTTTATTTTTTACCTTTTCATTTGTTTTTGACTGAAAATTTTCTGCTCGCTTCATCGGAGAGTCCAAGATTATAAAAAGCGATAAAAAAATTTGAATACTGCCAGCTTTACTTAAAAAAAGCCAAAAACAAAGTCCCAGTTCTGATTAAGACTTTAGTACAGTTTCCTTTATGATCAAAATTCCAATCAATCAATACTTTAACAAAGGGGATAAAATAAGATGGTATATTGGAATAAGTCGAAAAGGAAAAAAGAGGAATCTTTTATACGAAAGATCAAGTGCAAGAAGAGACTCAGTAAAACCGCATTATGTTCCAAAATTCCCCTCGAGAAGAAACAAAAAAAAAAGAAATCTTGATAAGTTGCAAATTGTCTGCGGGAGTAAGTTAGAAAAAAAGGTGTCACAATTTCTATGAGAAAGAAAAATAATTTTTTTTTGTGAGAGTTTGATTAATTTCAAACTTTTGAGAGAACATTCAAAAAAATTTTCATATGATCTTAAAAATATTAGCACGATCGAGTGTGCTTCAATGAGCTAAACCAATATACCATTTGTTTTAATTTCATACGACTACGAATCTATGATCGAGATCTTATTTCGGATATCTCTTTAGAAGTATAGTGTCTGCGCTATGAGTTTTTTATGGAATTGAGTCGGTTTACATACTTTAGATATCTTTATTATGTAGGTCTACTTGAATTTCAAATTTCTGACGTAGCAGGGTACCCAAGTACCAAGTGTAAATATCTATTATATTAGAAGAATTTGGATGGAAAAATCAGAGGAAAAATTTTTTAAAATAATAAAAATTAATTTTCATGTAATTTTAGTGTGCGTGATAAGCCGAGCAGCGAAAAACCGCAACCAATTTTATCTGAATTTGGTAGACAAAGGTGCATTACTTCAAAAAGCTTTACTACAAATTAGCTTGAAATTGCCATAATGTCGTCATTCTCAAAAAGCTTTTTTCTGCGTCACCTTTTCAAATTTATCACATCATAGCTTATTGTTAACAAGCAGCTTAAAGCTTCACATTGTTAACAAAAGAAGCTTTTAACTGTTCCCATTGGTAAGCTTTTGCTATCTTAGCAACCATCCAAGTGTTCCCAAAACTATGAAAATTTGCCTTAAAATAAATTCAAAAAGTGATTTATGCGTGCCCCTTAAGTCGTTACAACTTGAGATTAGCAATTTAACGCACACAACCATTGAAAACCTCAACCACAAAGTCATAACAAGCACTTGGTCACTCAATTCAACTCCCGTATGCATTACATGGCCTCAGGCGCATCATCTGAATTCCCAATTAATGCAAAATGTTGCACACACTCACCCGCACACCCCTCCCTCCCGCACAGGTGCATTTTCTGTGGCATGCTGCAAGTTGCATGCAATGCATTTACTACTACTACAGCGTCTGGTACGCTGGTACCATGTTGGGTTACACACTGACCGCAGACATTTGCATAGGCCCAAAACAGTAGTCAACTGGCGCTTATGTTTTGATAGTCATGTAATTTCCGCCCATAAACAGAGTCCGTACATATGTACAATGTCTCTGTGTTTCTGGAGACCCTGGCGTGCATAGTTCAAGTGCAGCTATTAAATTTCAACTGTTGTTTCGGGGTGTTATAATGAGCATGATAAGTTGAGCACCAGCTTGATAGATGTGGCCAGGGATTGAAATAAATTTAAGATTTCCTCAAGCTGCTGTTGAAATTTTCGGTGTATAGTAAGCTAGTTAATTTTAATAAATATACAATTTGTGTATAAGCTTGAATACTGCTTTTGTGAGCGTATTTGGGTTTATGAGTACAGATACAATTAAATTAGACTGTGCAGGAGCATAATTTGGAATGCAAGAATAAGCAATTTAAGAATAACCATAGTCGGGGACTAATAATTTTGGTGTTAGTAAACACTTTTTAGTGAATACTAACACGTAGAATTTTAATCATTCCGCTGGTTTTGTTTCGGAAGATACTATGTGGATCAAAAGGAGAGGCCACCAGTTTAGACTAGATGGCGCCAGCAGCAATAACAGCTGTTCTGATTTGCTGTAACACAAATGTACAGCAACTAATTTTGGAAGCAAAAAATTATGTCAGGTGGACAAAACAAAACACAGCTGATTTAGTATTTTATTATTAATTAAGAACTTCATTTCATATGTGTACATAAATTAATTTTTTTGTTTTATTAAAATCCGATAGGAACTTCGGGAGTCATAAAAAATTACCAAACTTCCCCTTTTGCTATAAGATCCTTGATCTAAGATCTATGGGACAGTAACTAGATTTTAAGCATTATTTGGTCTTCGAATTTAAATAAAAAAGTTTTAATCTTTCATTAGCTAATTACTTATATTCAATAACCAAGGTACTAAACAGCTGAACTAATGCAGTTTTTCTGACGTCAACATTTACATTTTGCCTAGTTTGCACATTATTGTCGAATAATACGGGTATTATATATATAACATAATATATAATATAACTAAAAAAAGTAGTATGTAAGTATACAAATAAATGACATCAAAAGTATATTTTATAGCTAGAACAAAAACCCATTTAGGGTGCTTTCATCTTGCTCTTCAGACCGAACTCCAGTTATTGCGTACCCACAAAACATTACAAAATCTGTTGCGTAGTCTCATTTAAACACTAGACTCGTTCTATTCATTACCATCGCTATCATCTACCTTTAAAACTCTATTATCTCTTTTGTCGCTCAACTCTAGACCCTACTTGGAACTCAACTGCATTTCCATTTCATCCCTTGGCATTTATTCTTAACTGTTTTATCCAAAAGTTTTACAGTTTATAAACCGTATTGTTGCTTTTTTCCCCTCTCCCACTCCCTTTTCTCTTTATCTCTTGCATTTCTACAAATTACATTTAGCTAAAAATACTCTCTTCCACATATGCCACATTTAGTTGTGGAACGAGTATTTGCCAAAAAGTTTCAACAGCTCGCAAAAGGCAATGCCTAAACTATACTGAAAACGCTCGAGCTTTTTAGTTAAGCAAATTGCTCCCACTCCCCCTCCACTTCCGCCACAACACACTGAGCCACTCCGACCAAACTACTTTTGATTACTGACGGTTCCAACAACAACAATAGCTACAAAAACAACTGGTACTCCGAACGGCGTTTCGAAATCATTGCAACCAAGTAAAGCAGTCAAGCATAACTTTTACTCTATTGAATGCCAGTCCCCGCAACCCCTGTTTCCTGTTGCCTTATCCTGTTGCCTCTACACATTGCAACTCAATAGGTTCTACATAAATACACTCCTCTCCACTTAAATAGAACATTTTAATTTTTATACCCTGTTCCGTATGATACAAAGGGTATATTAAGTTTGTGCAAGCCGAAAATGAGACCCCCCAAAGTTACCTAAAGTATGATCAGGGTGACTAGAGAATTCGATATACCCATGTCCGTCCGTCCGTCTGTATGAACGCTTAGATCTCAGAGATGGTGAGAGCTAGGGCAACCAAACTTTCAGATTCGATCCGATATTATCCTACGGGAGACAAGTTTATTTTATTTTTTTGATATCGGGGTTCTATTATATAGCTCCCATATGGGTGTTTCAGACGACCTCGAAAAAAACCAAAAGTTTTAGATGGATAATTCGTTTGTTTATGAAGATATCGTAACCCAAACTAACATTCGGAAGCCGTAACGTAATCAACAGCATTGTACGAAATTTTATCAAAATCGGTTGACTATATCATACAGCTGCCATAGGACCGATCGATCAAAAAACCGTGTTTGGTGCAAACTTCGTTTTGTTTCGTTTGTTTACGAAGATATCGCAATTAAATATCTTTTGGCGTTCTTTCGAATATGAAGTTTGATTACACGATATCTTCATAAACAAACGAAATACAGCGAACTTCATACAAAAAACCATTTTTTGGTCGATCGGTCCATGATCTATATGTATAAAAACGAATGTATGTTTGTACGAGGCTTATATAATCCACTATATTGCAGTGTGATTCTGTTCATATTTACAGGCTTTGTTCGGTATGTTGTCGAGAAGGTTTACAACATAAGTATGGACACCTTTCGATAGGTGGCGCTGAGTACTGAGCATAGTTTTCAAATGCAACGAAAAAAACACAGTGTTCACTCAGTTTTCATTCAATTCAAATTTGACAGACGAACAAAATTTTGAGCTTGAAAATTGTTGTTCTTATAATACTCCTCAGAAACATTGATCCACCACGTCTTTGCAATGGAACCAGACTTGCAGTGAAAAAAACGATGAACAATATCATCATTTTGAATGGCAAATTCAAAGGAGAAAATGTGCTGTTACCACGCATTCCAATGATATTAACAGATATGCCTTTCGAATTTAAACAATCGCTACAAGTATGTGGGTTGAATTTAGAGAAGCCATGCTTCTCCCATTAACAATTATATGTAACCTGCTCGCGTGTTGGAAAACCATCTGACTTATACGTATATACACCAGATGGAACAAGTAAAAACATTGTGTATCCAAATGCACTTCAATAAATAGCATTCAATTGAAAACTTGAATTGTTAGACTTTTCTCGATAAAACGAATTAAAATACACAAAGATCCAAAATAAAAATTGAATATTGTTGTAACGATATTAGTATTTCTTTAAATTTAGTAAACGGCACAGCAAGGCGTGACGGGTATAGCTATATCGAATAAAAGTGGATCTATATTTTATTTTAGTAATTAAGATAATTTTCCATTATCTTGCTTTTTTCCTTTATGCCAGCCACTGTGCGTTGCAATCAAGATATCTATATCAAACATTCGGTAGTGACCACAAAATATACGATTTTCAAAATATCGGAGCAGTATCGCATATATATATGGTCCTAGCAAAGGGCCGCTATATATATATCGCATATACCTGGTTAGAATTGATTTATTTCTGCCTGTAACTCCCTAAGATTCCTGACGCTTTTAATAAAACATGCACCTGCGGATGGGAAATTTGTAAAAGGTTTCTCAAGTTGCAATACAAAAGATTGGAAACTGCTGAAGTTATCCCGATTTTTTGGCAATTGTGTGGGCTAATACACTAGAGATACCTGCAGATATAAAACATAGACTTCCCAAATTTGGGTGCTAGAGCACTTAATATTCTCCGAGATCCAGTGCAACTTAATCGACTTAGTTTTAGACGGCCGGCGATGCTTCTCTGTGTCGGTATACACTTGCGTAAACTAAACTGTATCCAATGTACACGGTATACAATAAAAACATTCATTTGTAAACATAAAAAACTAATTGCACTATTCAAGTGATGCGGAGTGTATCTATGCATGTCTGCAAATATGGCAAAAGTTTGAACCGAGTCGTGGCGTGCCTTGCCGTGTTGCTTATGCTGCGCATTGATTAAATTTGACTTAAATTGCATTATATGCACATGTGTGTATCTGTGTGTGTGTGTATCTGTGTGTGGCTTTGTATTCATGTGCGTGTATGGCTGTGTCTAGAATACTATGTAGGATCGTTTTAGGCGCTTGTGAAATTTTTATTGTTTGAAATTGAAATTTTGTTAGATATTGTACCAGGGCTACCTACGACAAGTTTATGCCACACTTGTTGACATTCACAATGGCCAAGGAAGTTGCCTTCAATTGAGATTTTCCCTGCATCAATCTTTGCGTATGTGTGCAAAGATTGTTGGGTTAATTGAGTGCTTCAGGTTTTCTTGCATTGCTATTGTTAAGAGTTTTTGGATGCCAGGAATGACTTGCTTTGTTTGTTGGAATCAATGGAAATCAGTGCAAACCTCAAGCCTATAGCGATTGGCATAGTCAATAAGCAGACTCGATAACTGCTTCCCAAATATCACTTAAAATTGAAGTAACCCATCAAAATAGTTGCATAAATTTGATGTCAGTATCAAACAAAAAAGATAAAAATCCTGCTATTTACGTTGCAGCAAGTCTGGAAGATGGAATTTAAAGAAATATCTCATTTCAGCATAAAATCAGTTTCGGTCTTGTTCCTATTTGGAATGCGGTTTTTTTGTTAGTCCTATAAAATGTAATTTAAAGGTTTCATAAAAAACATTTTTTTTATAATTTTTTCGAATCAAAAGATTAGATGATATACGATTAATTTTAGTTTCGCTTTAAATTTAAAAATAAATAATCGAAAACACTAGAACTAATTTCTGTAAGCATTAATATGTATTGATAATTTTGAGAACGTACAACTGCGAAAATTTGAACAGTTAAACATAATAAAAAATATCAAAAAAACAAAGATATCTAATACATTAGTTATTAATAAAAATTAAAAAGATAGTCGGCATAACCTTTTTTCAAAATTAACTTTTCCGGCTTTAGGAACTTCATTAGCACCACTGTGCACTGTCACACTCTGACCATTCACATTATATACAAATTTCCAAACAAGCCTGTATTACCCTGTCCATAAACGAAGTATCTAATCAAACACGAAACAATAAACACGTCAAGTGCTTTGTAACGTCTTTTCAAAGTTAATCCATAAACTGTTCTCTGCAACCCCTTCCCAACACTCAATTCTGTCATTTGATCTTACATTTTTGTTGTTTTGTGGCAAAAAAAAACACGGCCACAAACATGAGAAAATGTTCTCAAAATAAGCGCAAAAAAAGAAAAATAAAAACAAAGGAAATGGAAAAGCCACGACACAATGTGACACCTGTTTTTGTATGTGCACGCCATTTTGTTTTGCTGTTGCAGTGTGTGTTTGGGTGCATGTGTATATGTGTTAATTGTGTGTGTTAGTGTGCTTATGTTACTCGCACATTTAGTGACATTTATGTGCAACGTGGCATTTTATTTGCAGCTCAATGCACAATGAAAATTGCTTACGAAGTGCGCCATGACTTGCCATACTTGTTGGTTTTTATATGTGACTACACTGAAAGAAATGTATTGCTTACAATTGAATTGGGAAATTCAAGTAAGCAACTAAAAGGTTTTTTTTCCAAACCGATTATATAAAATAAAATTGTCGACTTGGCCTCGGCGAGCGTCTCAAATCTCAAAGTTCTACAGCGTTACCTATCGAAAATTTTGACAAACATTACTTAGTCAGGATAAGCTAGCTTTAAATGCAACAGTTGACAGTGTAACTTATAGAAGACTTAAAAGATTTCATTTATTTGAACTCTCAAGCTGATTTTAATTCAAATTTTTCTTCTTCTGAAAATCTATTAGGTATAATAAGCTTGTATATAAAAACTAATCTCAATGCAAACTAGCTATTCCAGTTACTGTTCAAATAATATTCATATAATTAACTGATTAATTTAGGACAGGTTGTAAATATATTCAATAAATATTTTAATTATTTTTATAAATAATTGGATTATAATTGCTCAGCCTTTCGAAATAAAACATACCGCTGGTTTTTTAAATAAGTGCGATATATAGAGACTATTATAAAAAAAATAGATGCATAAACTTTTATTATACAAAAGTCGTTCTATTTCTAGACTATAGAACTAAGAAATAGTTTGTAGCTTGGTGCTTTTTTTTCTCGTTTTGATTTGTATGAATATTAAAAAAATTGTGTTTTAGTAAAAATTATATTATTGTTTATAACGATCAATTAATAATTTTTTTGTAATTTAAAATTTTAAAATAAAAATCAATGGTTCTCGCTGGATAAGAATCAAAATACTGCCCCAACGATTAATAAAGTTAATTATGACTACACACTGAACCAATTCTTGTTGATCTAAGTTTTGAATAGAGCAGTTTTTTGTTAAAATAATTATAAAGTAGAAATTTGTTATAAATTGTAAAATTAATAAAATTATTTTATTTTTTAAACCAACAAATTTTTTTAAACATATTTTCTTGTTTTTTTATGTTAATAGTAATAGTTAGTAATAATAAATGCAAAAATTATTAATTATAAAATTATGCTTTTAGATTTAATACTTAATATATATTAATTAATATTCAAAACTCCTTTAAAAAAAATAAAAATAATCTCTTAATATTGACTTAATCATTATTAATTGAACTTTGACCAAGGTTTTGTGTTCACTTTCCTTTGGCTATATATATAACGTTAATAGACTTAAAATAATTTTTCATATAATACAATTCCTTACTATGTTCCAGTTGAAAAGATTAATTATCAAACTCTGTAAATTCAAATGGCAAGCTTTAAGCAAAACTTAAAAATTAAAAAAACAAAGCAAACTAACTAACTATCATTATAATAATAATAAAATCAAATTCAAGTTAGACTAGATTTGGCTATTCTTGTACGGCTTTTTTTATTTCTAATTTTTATGCAGCTGATTCATATAGCATATATGAATATATCTGAGATATGCAATATATTTTTTTCGAAGAATTAATAGAAATTTAAAAAGAGTTTAAAGATGTTTGCAAATGTTCAGAACATTTTGTATTAAATATTGTATTGTAATTTTCGCAAAGTGTCAACAATATTTTCGCTGAACAGAATCGGGCACCGTAAATCGTTTTTGCTTTGGGAGGCTTGTTTCAGGTCTAAGTCTATAAAATAATAAACTTTACTAAATACCAAACAGTTGACTGCTTTCTAAGCTTATGGTATCTCAACAAAAAAAATATTACCGAATAACACATTTCAACATCTTTCAATTATCGTGCAATAAGTTACTCAACTTTTTCTCGCAGTGTTTTCCTGCACTTTGCGCTCCCATGCCATATTATTTTTACTGCGAAGCTGATATGGTGAACATTTTTATGTGAATGCCGCCATGTTTTTCGTAGCCTGGCTACGTATGTCATATAAAATTTTTACAGGTTTTTATTAAAATGTGTCATAAGTGGAGGAGCACTATTCGTAGTGCTCTCTTTCATATGGCTCGACTATTACTAGCACTTTTCGCGCCTCTGGCAAGTAGTCGAAAATGTTTGTTTAAAGTTTTTACTACTGCCAAGTAGAGGGAAAATGATAAATGCCATGAAAAATTCATGGAACTATAAACTTTAAACATTACAAAAACTCTGAACACTAGCCACTAGCGTTGGCTATACAAATAAGCAACTAATGAAACATAATCATTATGCAATAATTAGCAAACACAGACAAGGATGACTCTGGCGGGAGCCCTCTATATCAAGACCATGCTTATGTCAATGTCTCCTCAAACCCCTACTGACCCAGCTAATCTTGGAGCAGCAACAGTCGTTGGTGTAGGGGCGAGCTGGGTGCCAAATCTCAGCAAGCGTTAAAGCAGCTAATAATGTAAACAACTAGCTGGAAAACAAAATGGGCGTCGTTTTACGGAGAGACCAGCTATAAGGAACCCCTAGAACGCAAAAGCCCGGCAAAGTGTTTACTTCAACTTGTTGTTCTTGTTGTTGTGTTGTTGATATTGCCGGTCATTATGCCTGGTCAAGCGTATAATTATGACAATTGACAATTTGTTTATGCGCATGTTTGGGTTTCTTTTTTTTGGGGTTTTTTTTTCGGAAGTGGGACTAACATAACATTTTTTTGGGCGTAATTGCCGGTTGCCAAGGCTAAGCAAGTTAATAGAAAGGCATTGAAATAACAGTCTAAAAAATTTCGTCGGCCCAAGTTGGTTTTAATGGTGATAAACACTTGGGCCGCATTTAATTTGTGCTTTATGTTTACAACATGTAGCAGCACTCGGCGTATACTTAATATATGCACGCCACATTGCGCATACGCCATGTTGGCTAAGTTGTGTCTGTGAAGCTGCTGTTGGCATGCCTGCAAGCAATTTGTATTGGCCCTGTTATAAACCAAGTGCAATTTAGTTAATTTTGCACTTGATTAACTTTTGAAATAGATGTGAAAAAACAACAAACTAATAAACAACAGCAAATAAGTTTTAAAGAAAGGAATAAGGGGGATTTTAGTTTTAATGAAGCTTTGATACTCTTTATAAACAGCTTAAAGAATCGAGGCGTCAGAGAATCAGGCTTATTCCAAACTATATAGCGAGAGTGAAATAAACCCCAAATTGTATCTATGTTCTGATGTCAATCTAATTTTATGTGTTTTATAGTAAATTTTATTTTTTTTTACCTAAAAGGTCTAGCTGGGTAAGGTACTGGAAACTGCCCCCAGCGGTTTTTGAAAACTAAAGATGCAGATCGATTCATTCCTTTTTTCGCAAAATTTCAGTTTTTAAACTTAACGCGTTACAGCTTCCTTTAAAAAAAACGTCTTTTTCGTTTTTATTTAATTGTGACTATACCACTGAATATTGATGAACCAATTTTTTTTTAAATCTAAGTTGGCAACAGGAATCTTTTAAAAAATATTTAATTTTTTAACCAACACACTTTCTTAAAAAAATAAGAAAACCTCATATTTTTTTTTAAGTATGTTCCTTAAATATGTCAATAACAATTTTTTTTTTTAAATATGGCTTTTTATACGTTCTTTTCTTGGTGTGAATATGAATCAAATAGACTATGTGGAACAATGTTAAAAAATAAAAAATAAATATTTTAAATATTTTTTTAAAAGAAACTTAAGAAAAAAAATATTTTTTTTTTCAAAAGATGTCAAAAATTATGATAAATTTTTATAATATTTACTGGCTTACATACTTCTTGATAAAAGAATTGAATTATTTCGTATGTAAATGTAAAAATATTAAATTTGCTTTACCAACGATTTTTCATTATAATAATTAATAAAAATGAATGGGGTTACATTCAACACAGAAAATTAAACCAAATGAACCATCATAGTGTGTTCCAAAAATTTTAAAATTTGAAACCCTTTATAAAAATTGGTAAATTATTCTTTGTAATAAGGTGTCTGTGCAGAAATAATTTTTTCTGATTCTAAGTACAATAAAGTGCTACGGTGATTATCACAAAGAACGGACTATACCCCTTGCGTGAACCCCAGCTCAAATATAAAATTAAATTGTCCTCGCACTAAAATCAACTTTCCAGGTCTCTTATCGCACTCGACAGTCAAACTCTCCTGAGAAGAAGAGACCTTTCAGGTAGGTTCCCCGGAAATTTGTAATTCCAGATCTCACGTACCCCGGGGTTGATGGTGATCTTGATTTAAACAGCTTATGGAATTCAATTTAGGGCCTAACTTATAATATATAAAATATATGTAAAGCGGTGTTTAAAAACAGTGTATGCACCTTCTTCGCGTTTTTCAATCGCCTGATCCTCACCCATCTCACAATTCTGAACTTAGCAGCTAAAAAAAGGGATTTGGCTTTAGTTTTCTAAATAAGATTAAATTTTGGGGAATATTCAGAAAGACATCAGAGCCTGCTTGTAAACTAATATGAAAGAATTGCATTCTGGGTATCCGAGGTTGCCGAAGTTCTTTCTAGACATCCATATTTTTGTTTGCCGCCGATGCTTATACGACTTATATCAAGGGTTGCCCGGATGCTGAATTGGAATGCGTCTAATGGGCTATCGTTTAACATACCATTGAAGACTCATACCCTGATCTTTATTTTGATCAGTATTACGAAGCATTTTCACAATGTATTCATTTAGTAACTTTTCAATATTTTGCTTGAATAATGCTTATAGAGAAGTTTTTCTAGTTAACTTTTAATTTGTTCGGTCAGGATGGACGTTTCTGTGGGAACGTTTATGTATATACATATCTACAAAGAAACGCTCATGAAATAAGAATTGAACTCTCATTAATCGGAAAATGACGTATGGCGTACGCTTGAAATCGCACGTTTCTGACTTAAGGCCAAGACTCGATTTTGAGAGCAAAACTCTTGTGTTTTTTCAGTGTATCAAATAAAATTTAAATTTTTAATTTATGAATTTACCTAATATGATAAAATTATATAATAAATAGTTTCTTTACTCAGAAGTAAATAGGAAGAACGCAGAGAAGAGTCTGCTTAGAACCAGTAACAGGATATCAAGTGGCCAATTTTAAAGATTCACTTTGTCGTCGAGGGAAGCCAAATAGTCCCTAAAGTACCACCTTTTTAACTTTCTTTGTTGACTAGACCCCTTGTTAATCTATTCTGATGATGTATAAGATATACCTGCTGTTTCGTAGTTGTATTTACGTATATAAAATGTTAAAGTACTTACAATTTACCACACCGAGAGTAAACGAAATCGGACTCAGTTAAACTGCGTGAAAAACTAAAGCAATTGAAATGCGCATTGGGGCCAGTGGCGGGTAACTTGAGTGTGCTTATTTTTTCAGCTGGTTGCAAACTTTTAAACACCACTGTTTGTCGTGGATGTTGCTGGTTTTGTTGTTGTTTTATTTGCGGTGGCAAACAGAATGGGCGTCAAATAGTAGATGAAGCAAGACAGAGAGACAGCATGATAGAGAGCTGAAGTAAACTCACAATAAGCAGAGAGAGAGAGAGTGTGATGACGTAGACAACCCGCAAATTGCTTAAAGTTAAAACGCAGCATTGCTTGGTCGCGGTTATTGTTTTTTTTTTTGTGTTTTTCACAGCAGCTCTCTACTTTATTGGTATTTTAGTGTTATTTTTTTTTTTTTGTTGCTTTTAGTATATTTTGTGTTGTTAAACGTTCTTTGGTTGAACAAATTTTGCATAATTTGCAAAACATTTGGCCAATTGTTGTTGGATTTGGCTTTTTGTATTTTATGCGCTGCACATTTAAAACGCCAACTTGAAAGCCATTAAAATTGAGTTATAGCCCAGAAGTTTTACTAAATGTTGACTGCATAATAATTAAAATGCATATGTAAATAATAAATAATTTATTTAATATACAATATTTTCAGAGAGTGCTCTTTAATAGTTATGGATTCGTTTGCCAACTTCTAGGCGCCTTATCGCTGTCGACTCGATTGTTGTTTTTCCTGTTACACTTGCGAGCTCAAAAGGCAAAACAGATTTCCGCATTGGCTTGCCAAGTTTTTTTTTTTCTTCTTGAGCTGAACTGCAACAAAAGACTTTTGAACTCTTTTCGATATATAATTTTTATTCGCCGTTTTCGAGTGATAGTATATTGGTAAGGGTATGTCCGACTACGGGTTGGTCTATAATTGCATGCTATGTAAAATATTATATTTGATACTATATTTGCTTAGAGATGGTCAAAAGTAAAACATAAGTTTGGAATATTTCCAGAAAGCTTCTTAGTGGGTCTCCTTCCTCTACATGGTTAGCTGTTTTTATATATAAATGCTGAAAGATTACTGCCTTGCTGATAGCGCACAACTGGGAAGATTGGTTCTGGGAGCAGGTCCTTAATTTTTGCTAAGACACCAAGATACAAATATCAAAAAAAAAAAAAAAATATTCGAAATCACACTTATCATCACAAGCACATGCCCTTGCTAACATTTGAAGTGAAACTCACAAAACGAATCGACCTCTATGATATGCAGTCGCACTCAAGATGATAGAATGATGAAGTCTGACGGATCATACAATTATTATGCGATGACTACTCACCTTTCTGGAATTTTAGCTTGAAAAATTTAGTTCAACGTTTAAGGTGATGTCGTCTGAACGCCCACTCTCTCGCTTGGGGCCTTATCCTCTGTGCAAAGTTTGCTGTGAACGAGTAAAGTTAAGTAAGTTTTTGTAGCGTTTTGCTAACCAAAAAAATATAAGTAATGTGCAATCGAAAACTTATTAAAATTAAACTATAATTAAATTAATTACTAACTGTAAATCTAATTTATTTACAAACGTCAACAAAAACATATCATTCATATTCACAAAGCAATGCCATGAGATTTTTTGGTTACAATCACACTATATATTTATTTGTAACATAACAAGGACATGTAATACACATTAGACACTAAGATGTATTTTTTTTAAAAATGCTTGATAACTCTTTTAAAATGTAGTCTGTACTGTTATTTTTAGATATTAATTGTTTTGTTTGTTAAATATAAGCTTTTTATGAAATTACACTAATAACGATCAACAAAAAAAAAAAAAAAAAAAAAACAAATTTCTTCTAAACGAATAAATTATATTGACGGAAATTTTTCCATGAAAGATAAAATTGTGAATTTGAAAAAAAAATTATTATTCACGTATTGACTTTCAATTCTGAGGATTTTTCGAAGAACTGTTTACTTTGGCGAACGAGCGAGGTGCCATCACTTAAATAAGCATAACTTCCACAATTTTAGAAGTTACTAACTTTTCTTTTTTTTTGTTATCACTGTGAATTTAGATGCATAAAATGCCATTAACACTTATTTGTTTAAAGTGGGGGATCACATTTTAATTTTAAAATTAAACAATAAAATTGTTAAAAAATGTAAATGTAAAAAAGTGGCCCGCTCCACATGTCCATTTTTGCAACATCTCACGATTTTAATAACTCCACCACCTAAAAAGTTTCCTTTTTACCTTACCAGCGGCGGCCGGTCTAATGTATATAGGGATGATTTCAAGTAAAAGTTAAAAGTTAAGTTAAAGGTAACTAATAAGATAATTTTTTTTTATATCCTGATGTATTTATTTCTTTACTAGTCTTGGAAATATGTATTTCTTTTACGTCTCCGGTTGCACCCACCCAAGATACCGAAGACCAATGAAACATTGGAGATATATTATATTCCAACTATTTTTCTCATACAAAGTTTATATTTAAAAAAATGAAATAATTTAATTGCATTTTCATTGAAATTCATGAAGACTATTATCTTGGGGTGGAATGATTGCAGCTCCTTGCAACACAAAGCACTCTTGGAGAAATTATAAATGAATAGACTAAATATTAGCAAAAACATCTAATATCAGTAAATCAGGTAATATACCATAGTCATGCTAGACATCGTTTCTAAAATTTGTATTGATTAAATGATGTAACTTGTATTCGCACGTATTCGATATACCCGTTTTTTTAACCGACAAAATATAAATAAATAAAGTGTGCCTTGACACGCCTAACAATCGCAAGGAAAGCAAAACATACGATGAAACATATACTATTGTAGTATGCATATATATATGTACATATACTCATATGGAAAAAGCTTTTTGGCTGTGGTTTCCTTTGACTTACATATATATACGTACATATAGTACTCTTGAATACATATAAAATGGGGTGGCATCCTAGAGATTTGCATTTGGTAATTGAATTTTGTTTTGCGATTTATTTTTGGCTGCTGATTGCAAAAGAAATATACATATAATAGAAAATATTATTTATAAAGATGCCGGAAAGTGTGAGAAAGCAATAAATGTAATGCGGCCAAGTGTTTATATTGTAACAATGAAGCTTTTCCAAAGACGCTCTTAACTCATATAATGTAGCCGCCATTTAGTTTTTTTAACATGTTACAATTCGCGTTAAAAGCAAACTCTTTTATGATAAACCCATAGTATGTATATAAATAGTACATACTAAAACCGGACACACTAGAACACGTTCAAGTCCATCGAGTAAAGTTGATTTTAACGATAATGTAAGAACTTGGCATGGGTCAAGTATTGGTCAGATCGTTAAGCTCGACCAAGTGCAAGTGTCCAACGACTACTTTAAACTCCATTAAGTCATATTTATGGCATAACTTTCAAGCAAAAAAGTGTTAAGGTTCGTGTAAGAGAGCTCCAAAAGGATAATAAAAAGTTCCTGTTGCCCGTTCTAATAAAACGTACAATGCTCGCGGCACGTGCTCCTGCCAGTGGACACGCAGAACGAGCTCTTGGTGGAGCTGTTGCAGCTCATTGACACTTGGACGTCTCTTGGCATTTTTTTTAGTAGTCTTCCAAATAGATTTCGACTAGTTCAGCTCAGCTATGTGCTGTGGCCCCCCACAAGCAATTTGTTTCTGAATAATGCGCAAAAAGACGTTAAAATGCTCAGGGCTGGACACGAGTTGACTTTTGCAAGGACCTTCGGTAAACGGGTGCGGGAGTACGTTGACAAAGTTGACAATGGGTTCCAGCACGAAAGTAATCTTGGGGTTTGTTTTTCTCTATGATGAGCAAGCAATTCACCGTGCAACTTTAAGGCAGCTTAATGTTTAATACTTTGGGAAGTAGTCTTGAGTTATAATATAAAACTAGAGATTTTTTAAAAAAGCTCTACATGAAGAGTAAGAATTAATTAAAAAGTTTTGTTTTTTTCAACATATGTTGGGTTATCCACTTTAAAGGGGTTAAATGCATAAAGGTAAAAATTACCAAATAACAGCATAATAAACAAACCACTGTTTATATGGTCATATGGCGTGGATTTTTCTGATAAGAAAATTTTGAAAAATGTCATTTTAAAGTATAAAGATTACGTTTTTGATAGTTGTCAGCACAATAAAAATTCCCCAATCTTCCACTGCAAAGAAATTATAACTTTAAATATTTTTTTTTAAACTCGACTTCCTTCGACAGTTTAAACAGCTGTTCATTATGACAAATCTTCCAGCGTTTTATGTTCGTTAAGGAAAGTCCTGCGCACCCGTACCTCAGCATTCACCTCGACAAAAAACTGTGCTGGAGGGTGCACATTAAAATAATAACAGCAAGGTGCAGAACGAAACTTGGCAAAATGTAGTGGCTACTTGGCAGAACCAGCAAGCTGTCCCTAGAAAATAAAACCATCCTCTATAAGAGTATAATAATGCCAACTTGGTATTATGGCAACCAAGTCTGGGGAACCGAAGCAAAGTCTAATATGAAAAAAACTAAAATTTTGCAAAATAAAGCCTTGCGCAAAATTGCTGATGCCCCCTTGTATATCCGTAATCGCAACCTCTACAAGGATTTAGGCATTCCTTTGGTGGTTGTCACGTTAAATAAACTAAGCGGCCGTTACGCGGATCGCTTACGATCCCACCCCAATTCTCTTGCATATGCCCTGGCCGGTCATAGACCAAGAAGACGCCTGAAACGACTCCACCCATGTGTGATCTCCGAAGGCGTGCTTTAATATAGCAGCTGTGCATCGTATGAATATTTTATGAGGAAATGTTTAAAGTCGCTAAATCACACTATAAGTTTTTCTAGCAGATTATAGAGGCCTGAGTATTTTGTAGATTCAGTCGAATCTTTTTTGTACATTTTCTTTTTGTAAATATTGTATAAATGTACATATGTAGTAATATAAGCGCTATCACACACTTAGTATTGTTTAGTGTGTACCGATTTCTTTTTGTGTCAATATTGAACTATAACCTTGTAATTATCGGTTGATAGCCAATAAAAAAAAAAAAAAATCTTCTATTAAGGGCTAGACACGAAAAAAGCCACCTAGCACAAAGAGCGACTTATTTTGATCACGAAAGGAACAGTGTGTCTCTAGTAAAAAAAGGTGCAATTTATCTGCTAAATCAGCTGGCAATGAAATGTTGGATGAGGAAAAAAAGCGACTAGAGGTGGCAAAACCCCGGAAAAGGCGGAGTGTTTGGGTGAACCATATTTAATGCGCAGAGCTGACATTAATGTTACAATTAAATTATTTTATTATTATAGCTATTTTCTCATCCTTTCCCAACGATCCGCAACGATTTTGTCGACCAGCCATAAATTTCGCGTACAAAATAAATAGCTGCACATAAGTTTTGCTTATGGCGCCAAAACCGAACAGCTGTTTTTGCTGAGTGCGCCATCTATGGTTTACTAATGGCATCAAAAAACAAAAAAAAAAAGAATCACTGGTCTACATACCACCTGCAAGAAAATTTTGTGACCAAACGTTTGTGAGTGTTTTTTTTGTATGAAGTTTTGTTTATTTTTCGTGTCTGCGTCTAGCCCTTTACCCTGCAAGCACTAAAAAATACCAAAAAGAGTACAAAAAAAAATATACACTCTTGTGTATATTGGACTTATACTTTTATGTCCGACAAAGCTTTATTTGCCCCAATAACTGTCTATTATTCACACGATTTTTCGTAATAGGTTATTTATTGACATATGACTTTATCTGCAATTTTAAGAGCTTCATAACTATAGGACAGTAGTCTTTTATAAGAAAATTAAGTGTAAGGATGGCATAAATATATTTATTTTTAATTTTAAATCGCTTTTAGTTTATAGAAGCGAGACCGAATTTTAGCCAGTAACGACATGGTTCTTAGAATGGTCAAGAATTATGAAAAAACATATAAACCGATAACATAATTAGGTACATTTAGAATTTCTCCGCACCGCATATTTTTATATAAAGGGCGTCAAAAATAAATTTTTGTGACACTCTTTTTATGAACTTTGAGCTTATCAGAGCACGACATAAACATAAAATATTTGAGGCGTACTACTACTAGAAATGGGTACGATCTAGATCCAACCAAATCGTTACAGGTCTTTTCAATTTTTTATTTTATTTTTTTCTGGATTTTTAAGGTATAAATTTAAAGCGGATCATTTTCATTCATTTGAACTAAAGCCAAGAGGCGTTGATCGACAATCTTGCATGAGTAAAATGCTGCTTGTCATACAAAAAAAAAACCTTTTTTTGCATTTTATATGACGATGAAATATGGATCCACTACTATAACCAAAAGAAGAGACTGTTAGGGTTAAAAATCGATAACCTAAAGCAAATACTAATGGAAAAAAACTCATGCTATGTGTTTGATGAGATCAGCTTGGTGTCGTGTATTATCAGTAGCTCAAATCTAGTCAAACCACAGATTGAGCCTAAGGAAACCGTGTCCATTACTACTACAAATACTCCTATTCGAAAACTTTTAATTGGGAAGTACTACAAACATTTCCGTATATACTTGACAATAACCCTGCCGATTATCACTTGTTTTGAACGATCGCACATGGTTTTTCCGAGCAGCGCTTTACATCATCTGAAGATACCAATAATTCGTGGATAGCCTCAAAAGATAAAAAGTTCTTTCGATGCTGACGGAATGATGGAAAAAGTAATGGCTAATAATGGACAATAAACCAAAACAAAATTTCGAATTTTTTATTGTATTTAAATTGAAACTTAACTGCACTTCCTTATTTGCTGCAAAAATATTATAAACAAAACTTAGTAAGCGTTACTTAGATTGTAAAGTATTTTTAAGACATATTATAACAATTTAGTATTATACTTTAAATACAAAATGGAGCAGGCACTGTTAGAGCGTTTGAAGTAAGTAAATATTAAGGTTCTTTTTTAAATAAAACACGTCTTATGCATCTAGGACTACAACCGTACGAAGCTTTTCACCGTTTAATGCGGAGCATAGCCACTTGATGTCTGAAATCGTAGATCAGATATTTAGTGGCAATCTCGAGACGGCGCTTGAAATAATAACCACCAATGGATCAGGAGATAAAGTAGTGCAACCGCTACGTCATAGCATTCTCAAGCGGATTTTGTTACGTTTGATATGGCCATCTAATCCGGAAATGTATTTGCAAGGAGTGGAATTGGATGCGCCTCAGCTTTCCACAGTTACTGAAAATTTATCGGAGGAGACCTTGGAACAACTGTATATAGAGGTGTTCACACAAAGCTATAATATTTTCGAAAAAGTGCTGAATATGTACACATTGTTACGCCTATATGCACAAATAATGAGGTTCAGAAAAATCCATGAAAAATTTGAAAAAATCAATATTTTCACGGACCCATCACGTATGCAACTGGTTCTTCTAGCCTGCTGCATATTTGCTATTATGATGTTTTTGTTAAGTTTTTTTTAGCAGAACTATTTAGCTGCATATAAATTAATAAATTATTTATAATTTTAAAGAATTTTTGGGAAATTGTAATTACTGTAGATAATTAAAAAATAATTTATTGGAAAATGTAAATTCATAAAAGATTAAAGCTTGTAAATAAATAAAAAGCTTTGTACATTTTTTAATTTTTTTTCATATAAGCAAAAAATACTCATTCTATTAAATATTATAATACAAAAATGTTTTATAATATTTACCGTCTTTTGACAAAAAAAAAAATTTCAAAATTTATTGTTTAAAAACAAAATGCCAATTGACATTTACAGAATGTCTTTTAAAACAAAAATTCTGAAATAATCCTTAAAAAAATTATGTGGAAAGTTCATTTTTTTAAGTATGTTACTTAAATATGAAAATTTAATTTTTTTTTTTTTAAGAAAAAAGAAAAACATATTTTAAAGGGCCCTTTATACCACATAAAGATGACATCAAAAGACGTGTTTAAAAAAATTTGGTGAATAATAAATATTTCAGAAATATATTTGAAAAAAATTGGAAAATTTCATGTTTTTTTAGAAAAATATATTTATTATATATATTGCTTCTGCTCTGAGAACTTCGTTAATGTTAATTTTTTAATATTTACCCACAAAATAAATCCACTTTTTTTCATCATGTAAAAAATAAATATGTATTCTGTTAAAACATTAACATTTTATTGGCGTCTTTTGACAAAAAAATATTTTTTCGTCCAAGTCTTAAAAAAAAATATTAATAAATTTTCGGTTTTTTCTTTTGGGTTGTTCCACGCCGATTTTAATGTACACCATGTAAAGAAGGTATGAAAAGACGTGTTAAAAAATGTAATGATTGGCATATTTCAGGAACATATTTAAGACAAAAAATAAGTAAGTTTTATTTTATCTTTATAGAAAATGTGTTGCCTAAAAAAAAAATAAAAAAATTTGTGGGAAGATATAAATCTAACAATTTAGATTTAAAAAATAACTTTGTTCAAAAGTGTATTCATTATTTTTTTTTTTTTTAAATAAGCCCGAACACGTTAAGCTTAAAAACTGAAATCTAGAATACATTTTTTTCATCTATGAATTGGCCTACATCATTAGTTTATAAAAATCTTTGGAAAAATTATTGGTTCCATATCCAGCTATACCCATTGATAATTTTATATCTCAATGCAAGGCTTCTAAACTTATTTCAAGATTTCTCTTGTCTTTTTTGTTAATATTTTGTATATATACAATATATACTCATATTTGAGGTTTTTTTTATGATCAATGTATGGGTCCCAAAACTAGTATAGGCAATTGTGCTCATATTTCCTTATTTTTTACGAAAATATTCACAAAGCAAGCTTAGAGAAATCAATTATCTTAAAATAATTTGAAGCAATTTTTTTTCGAGTACAGTTTTTTCTCGAGATTTTAAATAATAAATAACTTCCGATTTAAGTTTTTTTCCGAGAATGTTGCTTTATACTATTCGACGCATTTGCATAATTAATTTAATTTTCGTTGGATTGTTCTGCATCAGTCTGTTGTATTTCTTTCTTGGAGCACCAATATTGGGTAATAAGAAATCATCTCGTCTGGCTAGAAAAATAGAGGGACCGCTTTTTCAATTGGAACAAAACGGCGACTATTGGATCTGTAACAATTTCATCAGTGCCAAGACGACAAATCTTTATGGTAATGAAAGTCTGACACTTACCACGCATGGCACTTACGTGGACTTTGGACACTTGGAATGGCTTTTGGTGCGCTGGAATGCACCCATAAGTATGGCTATCCTTGTAGATGGCAAGGATTTTAAGCAGACCCTACAAAGTTTCTATCACATTAAGTATTGTACCGCCATTTCAAGTAGCTTCTTTAATTGGGTCTCCGTACATTTGGTTTTTCATGGCTACCACTTGTCGGAATTTCTGGAACCTATGCTAAATGTTAAGCCTTTTGGGTTTCGTTGTCATGCACCCTACAGTCAAGGCCTGCAAAATGAGACATATTGGTTTAATAACGATCTTATTTATCCAATTAGCTTGCTCAAAAATGTAGCGCGTTTGAATGCAAATACATTTTACGTTTTTTCCTTGGATCTGGACATGCTACCCACTCTTAACTTTGTGCATAATTTTTTAGATTTTATAAAGCTGCAGAAACCAAGTCAACCTTTAAAAAGGTTCGAAACAATAATAGACGAACAATAATAAAATTTATTTTTATACCTTTTTTCTTGCTTACAGCATTTATTGTGTACCAATCTTTCCCCAATTGACGGAGAACTCACAACTGCCGAAATATAAATCCGATTTGTTTTCCCAAATGCACGCACTCAACATATCTCTGCTCCCAAACTCTACAGTTCGCAAGAAACTGGACTACATGGAACCTTGGCTTCAAAAACATTTGCAGGATGGCGATTTGGATGTTTTTGAAATTACTAATGATCCACAAAAATGTGCCGCCTATGTTTCCGTCAATAACTATGAGCCGCTCTATGACCAGCGTCTAGCCGAAATGAGCCATAATTCGGAATCTTTACATGTATGTAGAAATACCCTAACCAAAATAGATTTATTTATTTTATTTCTTGTTACAGATGCTTATGCTCAACCAACTGAACTTTGACTTTATTGTCCTCGATGGCACCTTTTTAATACAGCGCCGAGAGCCCAATTGGCGAAATATAATTCTTAATCGCAAACCTCCTTCCGACTACCAAAAATCCCAATACTTGCGCGAAATGATCAAAGTAAATGATTTGGTGCTCTCTATAAAATAGGAGTTGAGATCAGGCTAGACTTTGTTACACTTATAAAAAACTTTTTGGCATTAGCTTTCTGTATTGCAATTTTTTCCGAAAATAGATTTAATGGACTTATCATCTGGCATTTTAAAATTGCTTAATGTTTTATTTTACCTTATTTTACAGAACAGACTCCTAATAGAAGTACAGCAATTGATCGAAAAAATACTTTCTTTAAATTAGAGTAGTTTGGCTTAAAAGATTTCTGATCCTGTCTTTCTTTTTGGCTATAACAATTCGAAAAATTAAGCAAGGCAAAAAGAAGCGATCAACAACGTGAGCAGCAACAATCAGCTGTTTAAAACTTTTTAAGCTTCACCCGAATAAACGATTTTCATTTTTTATTTTTATCCCATTTGGGATATCCCATTATGGATTTTTTTTTATATGCAGTTTTGTCATTCCGTGCGTAAATTTTCGAACTGCGTATGGGCCTTAAGCCAAAAACTCTTCAGAGTCGGCACAGAATACATGAAAAGGAATTTAAAAGTCTGCCTCACTTGGAATTTTTCCATGGTTTCTAGAACGTCATCTACTTTTGAGACCGACACGCTAAATACGGCTGGAAAAATGACATATGCTTCATCTTACCATAAATTACAAACGGGCTCACATTGAAATACAGCGCACTGGATACAGGTGCAATTCCTCCATAAAATAATATAAGGATAAATCGTAAAAATAATCGTTATGATCGCTTTTTGAAAAAGTGTATTGCCAACTTTTATCTAAGTTTTTCTTTAAGTAACCAAAAAGCCAAAGAGGACTCGAGCATAAAACGATAATAAAATATGGCGAACGTTAAATAAGAGTAAAATCGGCTTTGAGCTACCTTAGGGGCCATACCCAAACTACGTGACCCAAAATTTTGCAATTTGCACTTGCACACAAACCTAATCCCAAAGTAACGTGGAACTCGTCAACGGGTATTATTTCCTAGTTTGCGCCGAAATAGGCTTGAAGGTACTGCGATATAAACGCGCGAGCAATCACACTTTATCTTACAAATTTGGCGTGAGTAAACTCATCGACGAAAGAAGATGTTGTTTCTAAGATCTCAGAAATTGTAATCAATGATTATGATTGTGAGACCGTATGTGCAAAACTTAGCAATACATTGCAAAACATCTGTGAAAATGTTTTAGGAAAGAAAACTGGCCCCAAAGAAGATTGGATGTCAGCGAAACTATGGAAGGAGGAATTCAATCTAGAATACAAAGCTCTTACGAAACTCATTAAAAAGCAGTTTAAATCTGACAAAAAGGCGTAGTTCGATGAATTAGGGTCTGGTGCGCAGGATGCTGCTGCAAAAGGCGACATGAAATTCCTTTATAGTCTAACAAGGAATATTATTGGGAGAAATAGGTGTAATAGGTTAGGTTATGGCGGCAATTAGGAAGTGACGTCCCAACTCACTTACGCCAGAAAATAGTCCCGTTGTGATACCGCAATGGTGGACTTTCCTCCACCCCTCCCCACTAGAGAGGTCCTCTAGTTGTTCTTATTCACAGCTATCCGGTTGCCTGAATAACACTAGTCGACAAATTTAACACTTTTGTTTTCTCCAGAGATGAGACTTATATTTTATGTTAGGGTAATGTTTCAGCGTTAAAAAACCGTTTTTTTTTTTAACCTCCCATAGCTTATTTTTTTTTATGGCTATTTTAATGAAAAATGCCATTTTTCAAAATACGGTTGCACATATGAGGTCATAAAAACTGTACTAATTCGAATTTTTTCATTATTTTTCATTTTGAATATGTATTTTTAGTTTTTAGTCATATTTTTTTGGTGAAATCATGATTTTTCGTATACTTATAGTGATATATTCAGCAACTGGCGTTCAATGGGCAGTTTGAATTTGTCGAAAAAGGGCTTATTTGAAAGGTACTGAATCCTACTTTGTAAAAAAAAATTCAAATAAAGAAGAGTGAATCACTTTTCAAAGGTTTAATGCAGTTAAAAGGGACAAAAAAAAAATTACTTCGAAAAAAGTACATTTTTTTCATTTTTACTAAAAATTCAATAAGTTAGTCATTTTTTGACATAAAAAGACGAAATTATATAGGAATCGCATCTACATATCATGACCAATAACATTAAATAGCTAACTTTTTAAGTGTCAAGGAGTTTTTCTGAAAGAAATAGCGATATTTGCAAAAAAAGTCACCAAAATGTTGTGTTTTTTGGGGTTTTGTGCACACTCTTTCGGCTGTAGTTTTTTCTTAAGGTTTCCAATTTTTATGATTTGGGGCATTTTGGAAAGGTAGTACTCTCTTCTTTTGAAAAAAAAAAGTTTTTATGACCTCATATGTGCAACCGTATTTTGAAAAATGGCATTTTTCATTAAAATAGCCATAAAAAAAAAACAAGCTATGGGAGGTTAAAAAAAAAAACGGTTTTTTAACGCTGAAACATTACCCTAACATAAAATATAAGTCTCATCTCTGGAGATTTTTCATCGTCGACTAGTGTAAACCTCAAAAGGCATTTCGGACTCTGTTCTGAGAGCTGGGATAAGTCATTTAGGAAGTTTGACTTGAGGAAGCGGATCCTTGTTCTACACAGTCCCGGGTTGTAACAGAAGAGATGCTCCACCGTCTCCAGCTCTTCCTCATCGCCACAACTTCTGTAGAAGTCATGGTGAGGAGCGTTTAGCATTAATGTATGAGTTCCCACCAGCCAGTGTCCGGTGATTGCTCGGATTACTTTTGAGCATAGAGCTGTGTTTAGACAGCAAAGTTCCTTGGTTTTTTATGCTTAGTTTGCAGCTGGCCATTGGAATACCCAGACTCTCCTTGTGCTGAAGGAGGATGCTGGTAGTTCCTTGTCTTGCCAGTTCGTCCGTAATGCTGTTACTCTCAATATCCCTGTTTCCCGGGACCCAGATGAGGTGAATTGAAAACTGTTCTGTCATCTCCTCCAGAGACGAGCGACAATTATCAACTGACTTCATGCATGATGTCAAAGAGGCGAGGGACTTTATGGCCGCCTGGCTATCCGAATAAATACAGATATTTTTGTTACCTATTGGTAAGTTTTTTATTGTTATAAGAGCCTCCTAGATTGCCGTGACCTCAACCTGAAAAACACTGCAGTGATCCGGGAGTCGAAACGATATTCTTACGTTGAGTTCATCTATATAGACGCCTCCTCCGACGCGGTCGTCCAACTTGGAACCGTCCGTGAAGATCTTAGTTGAGCCAGCCGAAAATAGGTATAATACTATAAGCCCTATTGAAGATGAAAACGGCAACCTACTAACGTGTAAAGAAGATCAAATAAAAACTTGGAAAGTTCAAATCAACATTTAACTTAAACGAAGAAGATCTAACTATCCGCCCACGTCGCAATATTAACCTACAAATCAATACTGAACCACCAACACTCCCCAAAATCGAAGACGCAATTAAATCTCTGAAAAAAGCCAAGGCACCAGGGAACTATAGGCTTGCTGTAGAGTGTTTTCAGGTAGACGCTCACTTAATAGCCTCTAAAGTACTATTAACGATATTAAGAAAAGTTTGGTTATCAGACAACGCGCCTAAAGCATGGAAAGATTCAATCTTAATCAAACTTCCCAAAAAAGTTAATTGAAGAAACTGCTCAAACAGGAGAGGTACTTCACTGCTACCAACTATTATGAGAATTCTCAATGAAATCAGTTTGAATCGAATTGCGCAACCCTTATACATTGTCCTCAGACCAAATCAGGCAGGGTTTCGACCAGAAAGATGGTGTGTGTGGATTTAATTAATACTGTTCGCATAATTATCGTACAATCTTCCTTGACTTTTTAAAAGCACTTCTCACCAATAGACATCGGACATCCAGAACTTGCTCGATACGCTTAGTACTGAATCTAAGAAAGCGGGCTTGAGCATAAACTGCTCAAAGACTAAGAGCATGCGCGTGAACACCACCAATGATGCTGAGTTGACCATTGACGACACCAATATTGTAAAAACAACTTACGGTAGCACCCTCACCGATGTAGATTGCAGAATTCAAAAGGCTAAATCCTCATTTGGACAGCGACACAATATTTGGCTTGCGACACATATTAGAAAGAAAACGAAGATTCGAATTTTCGATGCCTGTGTGAAATAAGTTCTTCTTTACGGCTGCGAGACTTGGAACGCTTCAGTTATAGTCACAAGAAAATTACAAAGGGTTGAAAGTCATTTGCGAGCTCTGATGTACATACACTTCGAAGTGTATCCTAGATCCTAGATCAGCACCTGCATAGAACACTTATAACACCACCATATCCTTGATGAATTTAACAGGAATAGTCTACTCACGGAAAACTTTGTGTGTATATGTTTATGTATTTAAAAAAATATATTTAAGAAATACAAATATGTAGGTAGTAGAACGTAAATAGGAAGTCATCTAATGCTATTAATTCACATGCGACGCACGCGATGATCATACAGGATAACAAAGCCGTAAAACTCCGAATGAATCATTTGCCTCTGAACATTGTTGCTAAACTCACTCGGTTGGGTAGTGACCGGTATAGCTTTATGATCGGCCTTATGCAAAAAATATATTCCATTGGGACCATGCATTATTTTAAAGTTCTGGGTTTCATTATGAGTTGTTTGACCCGATTTCCAATCATAATAAATCAAATGATTAGGTTTGGGCCGGAGACGCACACGCTTCTCAAAGACGGCCTTCCAATCGGTGGCACCTCGCCTGCCCGTACGAGCACCTCGTAGGCTAGCCTCGTAGTCTATATATCCCGATATATCAAAACCATTCTGACGCTGGTGCTGCACATAGATAATAGTCTAAAAATAAAAAAATAAAAAATTTGTAATTAAGAACTCAAAAAAAACCATTTTCAATGCACCTACCGATAGCTTTAGCATACAATTATCTTTTTCACGCTCCGCCAACGCGCGCAGAACTTCATCGTCATTCTTTAAAAATCTGTTAAAGAATTTTGTTTCTGACACCGTTGGATTCACCTGCTCCAAAGCCATCTGACGTCTTTTATAGAACTCATCTTTTTCATAAAAAACCATACAGCGGTAGCCCACTTCTACTATCTTAGTTGACAAATTTTTTTGTAAAAAACGACGATCCAGAGGCGTCTTTAGTGACTCCAAATACGCTTCGTAAGTTTCAAACTCAAGTACATCCATGGTTATAAATGAAATAAAACGTACTCGGTAGAAATATTCGTAAACGTTTTTTTATAGTTGTATATTGGGTAGAACTTTGTTCCGTAATGAATTTTTTGGGAAATATATTGAGAGCATGAAGCCTGAAAGCTGAATAAGCGCCTACTAACTTGTAAAAGTTAGTTTATGTAAAACAAATCAAGTTCACTTTGTAAATAAAGAAATCTTCTGATTCTAGGATTCATTAATCCCTTAGGTATCACAAGGGATTAACCACTGCTTTTGTCTCTTTGGCGCTGCTGCTTTCAGCTTTTAGCAACTGCTTTCAATTCTTTGTGCTTTACTTTCGACTCTGCATCTCCAGAACTATTTTTATCTGCCATGGGCTCGGTCTGAATCCGCTCCATATCATTCATGTATAATCCTTTATCATTTATATTCCAATTTTTCTTTCTTTTGTGTCAGAAAATGGGTTTTTAAGTCAACGTCTTTTGTTGCCCTGACCATAATGGTGTTAACTTTTGGCATATTCGGCGTCTCCTTCTCGAGGTGTTGCAAAAACTTAATATACACCTAAGCTTAAGTAAAAAAATATGATACAGTCGTAGCGGTAACCGACAGTGGTCTCGGTTCTGGTTAGTTTAATTTTTTAATGCCATTAGCTGTTAGTTTTAGTTTTCATTTGACATCATTTTTCATTTTCTTTAGCATAAGCGCCACTCAGTACAGAAGTAGCAAAAAGTCGGCTAGGAGTCGGACTGGCAGTCAGGCAGGAAGGAAGACGAAGATTTTGGTCTACGCTTAGGGCTCCTTGGCGTTTCGTGCCCCAGCTGCTCAATGAACTGCTGACGTTAATGGCTTAATATAATTTACACCAAGCAAAGGCAAGAGTTAAACTAAATTCTTTCAACTTGAGTCTTAAATATTTGCGCTATTCCTCTACGGAACCACTTTGGTCACGGCCTTTAAATGACTTTATAGTCGTCAACGTTATTAGATTGTAGGGAAAACATTATTAGCTGCTTTCAAATTGACGCCCATTTTGAACTGCTTCCGGACATAATCAGCTTAAATAATTTTCCAATTGATATTTGTTTTGTAATTGGCAATTTTCATTTAAAATCATTTCAGTATTGGCTTTTGCTGCTTTCCAAATTGTTGACTGACCACAAAATTTCCGTGAAAATATAGATAATGAAATCAATGATCAATGAAATGCAGAGGGATTATTTCTGAGCGAGTGGTCAAAAGGTTTCACGAGCCCCATTTTGGGCTGCTCAATGCTAAGGGTTAAGATGGGAAAGATAATTTTGGAAACGTGATAATGATAATTATGAAAGGGGCGCAAATAGTATTTATAGCTATTCAAAGTGTCCGACGAAATTGTGCCTAGAATATGCATAATTAGGGCTCTCGTTATTGGGGTTTTGCTTTTTATTTTTTGGAACACAAAAAAAAAAAAAAATTCTATTACTTATAAAAAAAAGGAACACAAAATAAAATTAAACATATTTTAATGGAACGGTTTTATTGATTTTAGCAATATTCTTTATGAGGAACAAAGCAATGTTTCATTTATCCAAATGAGCTCCGATGTCGACACATGATGACCCCTCGATTGTTTTTAGTCTGTAACATAAGATTAGGTGTATTAAGTCAAAACACAAATAGTCCCGGAGATGCAGAGTCGAAAGTAAAGCTCAACGAATTGGAAGCATTGGTGAAAGCTCAAACTAGCAGTTCCCAAGGACAAGTGGAGTGGTCAATGCTTTATGATACCTAAGGGACTAATCTTAGAAACAAAGAGGTTTGTTTATTTACAAAGTGAACTTGATTTGTTTTACTTAAATCAACTTGTAAAAGTAAGTAGGCGCCTATTGAGCTTTCAGGCTTCATTCTCTTAAAATATTCCACAAATTTCGTTCCGTAATGATATTTATATAATATACATTTTTAATTTATTTCGCCGAGCCAAACGCGTTTATTGCGGTTTTACTTGGATCTGGTGTACTTGGTTACAGCCTTGGTTCCCTCTTTGACAGCGTGCTTAGCTAACTCACCAGGCAGCAATAGACGGACGGCAGTTTGGATTCCTCGACTCGTGATGGTTGAGCGTTTGTTATAGTGGGTTAAACGTGAGGCTTCAGCAGCAATACCCTCAAAAATATCATTCACAAAGCTGTTCATGATGCTCATGGCTTTTGATGAAATACCAGTATCGGGATGGACCTGCTTGAATACTTTGTAAATATAGATGGCATAACTTTCCTTCCTCTTGCGCTTCTTTTTTTTGGTGATGATATACAACTAAAAATACGTTTACGAAGTTCTGCGAGCGTTGGCGGAGCGTGAAAAAGATAATTGTATGCTGAAGCTATCGGTAGGGCCATTTATAATATTATTTCTGATAAATTAAAAATTTTTGTTATTTCTTCTCAGACTATTATCTATGTGCAGCACCAGCGTAAGCTGGTACGGGCAGGCGAGGTGCCACCGATTGGAAGGCCGTCTTTGAGAAGCGTGTGCGTCTCCGGCCCAAACCTAATCATTTGATTTATTATGATTGGAAATCGGGTTAAACAATTCGTAATGAAACCTAGAACTTTAAAATAATGCATGGTCCCAATGGAATATATTTTTTTTGCATAAGGCCGATCATAAAGCTATACCTGTCACTACCCAACCGAGTGAGTTTGGCAACAATGTTCAGAGGCAAATGATTCACTCGGAGTTTTACGGCTTTGTTATCCTGCATTAGATGACTTTCTATTTATGTTCTACTACATATTTGTATTTCCTTATATATTTTTTTAAATACATGAACATATGCACATAAGTTTTTGTGATTTTGTGATTATTCTCACACACTATTCCTGTTAAATTTATTAAGGATATGGTGGTGTTATAAGTGTTGTATGTTTTCAATTAATTTGGAAAAAGGATAGAATAGACATATAAAATCGCAGGAAGTGCTTATTACTATTTTTGTGTAGCCTTCCCAGTCTTTGCCTACATGCTCTTTCTACGTGGTCGATCCTAGTCCCCATGCGTAGCGTTGGTCTATATCTAGTCCACCATTGCGGTATCACAACGGGCCTATTTTCTGGCCTAACTGCCGCCTTAACCTAACCTATTACACCTATTTCTCCAAACAATATTCTTTGTTAGACTATAAAGAGATTTCATGTCGCCTTTTGCAGCAGCATCCTGCGCACGAGACCCTAATTCATCGAACTACGCCTTTTTGTCAGATTTAGACTGCTTTTTAATGAGTAGCGTTAGAGCTTTGTACTCTAGATTGAATTCCTCCTACCATAGGTTCGCTGACATACAATCTTCTTTGGTGTCAGTTTTCTTTCCTAAAACATTTTCAAAGATGTTTTGCAATGTATTGCTAAGTTTTGCCCATACGCTCTCACAATCATAATCATTGATTACAATTTCTGAGATCTTAGAAACAACATCTTCTTTCGTCGATGAGTGTCTGAGTTTACTTACGCCAAATTTGTAAGATAAAGCGTGATTGCTCACGTGTTTATATCGCAGTACCTTCAAGCCTATTTCGGCGCA
Source organism: Chymomyza fuscimana (assembly GCA_949987675.1). NCBI lineage: Eukaryota > Metazoa > Arthropoda > Insecta > Diptera > Drosophilidae > Chymomyza > Chymomyza fuscimana. The sequence continues at coordinate 53,439,686 of OX465088.1, read as the reverse complement.
AACTAAGGAAGTGCTATACCTACTAAATATTCTGGAGCTGGTCAAGTGTTTGTCTAAAAACTTGAAATTGTTGGTGGTTTTAGTCACAGAAAAACATATTTTTAATGCAGATGTACAGTGCCTTATTGTGATATAGAGTAAGGTAGCTCAAGTCCGACTTTATATATATATGTATTGTACTACTGTAGAGCTTAATTTAGCATTTACGAGTAGTCGCCCCTAGGAGGAGCATAGGGCGGAAACGAAGTCCCTCCAACGGTGTCTGTCATTTGCTAGGGCTCTGATTTGATTCCAGCTCGCGCTGACACTTTCAGAGCGAATAGTGCGGATCCATGTATGACGCGGACGTCCTCTCTGTCTGCTGCCCTGTGGGTTCCACTGGAAAACCATCTTCGCTAAGCAGTCGTCGTCTTTACGCAGGGTATGCCCTATCCAATTCCACTTGCGCCTTTTAATGGTGGTTGTAATGGGATCAGAGTTAGTTAGTTGCAGCAGGTCTGCGTTGGTTATAGTCGCCGGCCACAAGATGCGGCTTATGATTCGCAGGCATTTGTTGACGAAGACCTGCAGTCTCCCTTCAATGCGATCTGATACCAGCCAGGTTTCCGATCCATACAGAAGGATGGGTAGAACGCTCGTTCTAAAAATCCTCAATTTGGTATTAAGCGACAATGTGTTCGATCGCCAGACTTTATTAAGTTTGCGGAATGAGAGCTGTGCTTTGCTTAAGCGTGCCGCAGCATCGCTTACGGCACCACCATCTTTTGTAATGTAACTGCCTAGATAGCAAAATTCTTCCACATCCTCGATGGTAATTCTGTCGTTGCCCATTTCTATTTGCAGCTGGGCTGAGTCTACAGTTTGTAGACGCATCAACTTTGTTTTGTTGAAATTGATCTTCAAGCCCACCGTGCTGGCATTTGCTACTAGGCGACGAAGTTTGGATGCCGCACCAGCTAGTGAATGTGTCGTAAAGCAGATGTCGTCAGCGTAGTCGAGGTCGGTGAGTTTTTGGTTCAATCTCCACTGTAGGCCATCCTGGGCTTCTGCGTTCGTTCGATCGAGTACACTGTCGAGGACTGTGATGAAGAGCAAGGGCGAGAGTACGCAGCCTTGTCTACACCCTCGTTGATCGCGAATCTCGTGCTGGATTTTCCCTTGTGACGCACAGTCAGAGCGGCATTGTCGTACAAGGCTTTCGTAAGCTCCACAAGCTTATCTGGAACACCGCGGATTTGGACCATATCGCATTTCTTTTGATAGTATCAAAAGCCCTTTCCAAGTCTACAAACAACAAAAACATTGGTGATCTCCACTCCACAGATTGCTCAATTATTATGCGTAGAGTGCCAATCCGCTGGAAATGCCGATGCTTCCCAGGTTGAGCATATGATGGGGAGAAGTGCTTGTGCAATGAGAGGGCTCCCATATTTTAAAAGCTCCGCAGGAAGGTCATCTGGTCCAGCTGCTTTGTTGCATTCAAGTTTTGCTAGCGCCGCTTTTATCTCTCCCAGTGTTGGTGATCCGGTTGAGATAATTCTTACGGGGTTTCTGCGTGGTGTGGAGATTGGTAAGTTGCTTTCCGCACTTGTGTCTGGCGCTGACGCTGCAAAAAACTCTCTCCATCGGTCCAGTTGGTCTTCGACCGATGTTAATACACGGCCGTCGCTTGCCTTTAGGTTGGGTATGTTAGGTCTTGTATTAACCAGCTTTTTGACGGCTGTGTACACCCCACGTAAGTTGTTGCTGTTTGCCGCTCGTTCAGCTTCTCCGGCTATGGACTCGGCAAATTTCCTCTTATCGCGCTTCACAGCGGTTTTAATAAGTCGCTGAGCCTGTTTGTATGCGCTGTTACTGTTGGAGGCTGTGCCTGAATTCAATACGGTTCTCAATCGTTTGCGATCCTCGATAAGTTGCCAGGTGGTTTCGCTTCCAAGGTTTCCGCTTGTATCGCTTACGACCAACAGTATTCTCCGCAGCTTGTAAACAGGCAGCGGTGATTTGCCTCCATCTGGGTAGTGGTCGAGAGTACTGATGGTGTTGGATAACTCTTGCTGGTACTGCTGCAGACTTTCCTCCTGCTTAAGGACTTCCAGGTTAAAGGGTGGCCTACAGTTGTTTTGCCTTCTGATCCCTTCCGCGCATAGCCTGAAGTTCCCCACAACAAGACTGTGGTCACTATAGACGTCACCTCAATTTGGTTTCTCGTCTTCCCATTTGGAGATTGCCATGTGTATTTGTGGATGTCCAAATGGGGGAATTTGCTGCCGCCGATGAAGAGATTATGATTATTAAGCAAAAGTCCAGCAATCGTTCACCATTGTTGTTTCTACCGGAAGACAAGGCGTGTCTACCCATAAGCTTCTCTACGTTGGTGTTGTTGTCACCCACCTTTGCATTAAAGTCGCCCATGACAATGATGTCACCTTTAGGCGTGTCGTTTATAACGGCCTCCAACATACTGTAGAAGCTATCCTTTATTTCGTCGGAGTCCGGTTCCGTCGGGGCAAAACATTGAATTATAGTTATATTACGGAGTTTGCTTCTGAGGCGCACCGAGATAATCCGATCGCTGATCGACATATGGCTGATAATTGCGGATTTGAGTTTTTTGGCTATAATTATGCCAACTCCATTTCTGCGCCTATGTGTGTCCGACTTTGCCCTAATTTAATAATTGAGAAATCGAAAGGTTGGTTATATGAGTGTTACTTTTCTTTTAGTTAATTTTTAGTTAGGTAGAATGGCTGGATAAAACTGTAGAATAATTCGGCTTATTTTTAGTATTTTTAGTAGCCTTCCGAGTCATTGCCAAATGTCATTTAAGTCTGGTACCCACGGGAAATCCAGGTCAATGGCCACGAAAAACTTTGCGCTGTATTTCAGTGTGGATCTGGTTGTAATTTATAGTAATACGAAGTATATGTCGTTTTTCTAGCCGCATTTAGAGACTATCCGAATAGATTTTACAGTTCTTAAAATAGAATATTAAGGCCCAGTCGAAGCTTATGTTTTCTTCAAGTAGAGGGACGTGGCGCTCGGATTGGGGTTGAAAGTAAAACTTTTGATGTGGTTGGAAGCTGATGGAAAGTTAGGCAGCGCCTCCAGTTGAAGGAAGAGAAAGAATCTAACACTGGCTAACTTTTGTATCACAAATCTGCTTAAAAAAATGTTTTCTTCGGAAATTGGTAAGTACTAAATTTTTTGTAATTCTAATTTTAATATTTTGTTTATGAAGTTCAATGCGTATATTAGCTTTTTGCAAAAATATGTAATGTAGAGGAATCATTAAGGGCACCCAAAGTTACCACCAATATGATCAGAAGGATCAGTTGCTTTATGCGTAAAATAAATAAATCTTTTGATTGATACCAAGTCATTATAAATTCTTCTTATTATGAGGTAATCGCAAAATCATATTTCTTTGCAGTGAAAAACATACATTAGGGTATCTAGCGTGGTATTGTTTTTTATTTTCACTGTTGTTTTTTAATGCAATTGTGTGCTGAGTCTGATGAGTATTGGATAACTTTTTTTTTAAGGCAAATATAATGTTTCCTAATAATGTGATGCTAAAGGGTATGTCGGCGTTTAGGTGTCGAATGCTCTTTGCGAGCAGTTCTTAAAAAAATTTGAAGCATTCTCAAATTAAGAAAAATCATTCTTAAAATAAGAATTTTACTCCCAATAAACAAAAAATGGCACTGCAAATTCTTATTTAAAGGCAAAACTGCTTGCTTGTGAGTTCGATGTTCTTGATATTTTTTTCAGTGTACTACGAATAATGTTATGGTACAGCTTAACCTAGGTTGCGAATAGAATTCTTATTTATGAGTAATAAACCATTCCTTTCATTCAATGATGTGATAACTTTGTTGAACCTTTACTTATTGTTCTAGCTCTCTATAGAATATATTGAGATAAAGCATCATAAACTCGTTAAGATATAGCATATTCTTTTTCTTTGGTAGAGGGTGTTTTTTTTTTCCTTTGCTGTCCCTTTTTATAACTAATAATTTAATATTTTATGCATGACTTGCAAAATAAACATGAAATTTTGTATGGAAACAATTTTTGCCATTTACTTGCGCATTGTCTTTCGTTCCAACTGTTGTTGCTATGTAGCTTTGTTGTTGCGTTTTAGGCATGCAAAGCATAACAAAATGGCGTCGCGTAACTTTTCTAAAAACTTTTCTTAAAAAGTAAAGTGAGCAGAAAATGCAAAGTTAATATTAACGCACGGCGTCCATTTTCACGCCAAACACGTAGCTTGTTTAAGGTTTTCTCGTGACCCCTACGCCGCTCTCCTGTCATCATCACCGTCTCTTTAGACTTTGCTCTTTGCTTTGTGGAAATCTTGTTAGGAGCGCCCTTTTTCATGCTTCATATTATTTGCATGCGCTTACTCAGCCGCATGCTCATAAATCGTTTATCTTTGAATGTTTTGTTGTGCAAATTTCCAAACTGAGGATTGGCTTGGCATACAAAACAATCAGCGCACATCATCAACATGACAAAGAACTCGGGATTTGCACAATTAGTGAAAAGCCGAAACCGACAATTGGGTTCTTATTGTGGCTCTGAGAACTCTGGCTGGCTCTTAGACTAAATTGATGTGAAGGTTAATGCATTGACTCTGTCGGTCTCTTTGATGACTTGCTTGTTTTGAATTTTCCACTACCATCAAAAGAAAGCAATTTATTGTATGCCCTTCTTTGTTTATACAGTAGATATTGGATGAGGAAGTTAAGTCGGCTCAAACTTACCAGAAATAAAATTCAAATTAAAAAATAATTATATTTTCAAAAGAAGTAAGCAGGGGCAGGATACACCTGTTTTCGCAAAAAAAAAGGTTTTTTTTTTAGAGAAGATAAATGTAAGTTCTAGCTGTTTTGAAAATAGGCTTAAATATTGTAAGTATTAAGTATTTAAAAAAAAAAAATGTTCAATGCTTTAATTATTCTTTTTTTCCTCGCTAGTTGGAAAAATATCCCCTCAACGTTTCATATTGCAGAACCTTGATGTTAAGGCCAGTCTCTTCTGCACTCTGAATTCCATCAAAGGAATAAAATTATCTCACTTATCACTATTTTCAAAAGCTCCAATATCCTGTCTTTTTTAGCATTCCAGTATTATAAAAGTCTGTGAGCATTTTTATACCCTGTACCGTATGGTACAAAGGGTATATTGTGTATGTGCAAGCCGAAAATGTATGTAACGTACAGAAGGAGAAGTCGGAGACCCCCCAAAGTTACCTAAAGTATGATCAGAGTGACTAGAGAAGTCGATATACCCATAACCGTCTGTCCGTCTGTCCGTATGAACGCCTAGATCTCAGAGATGGTAAGAGCTAGAGCAACCAAACTTTCAGATAAGATCCCTTATTAATCCATAGGAGACAAGTTTATTTTATTTTTTTGATATCGGGACTACATTATATAGCTCCCATAGGGGTGTTTCAGAGGACCTCGAAAAAAAGCAAAAGTTTTAGATGGATAATTCGTTTGCTTATGAAAATATCATAACCAAATTTGGCAATCGGAAGTTTTTTAGAAACCCCCAGCACTGTACCAAATTTTATCAAAAACGGTTGACTATATCATATAGGTCCCATAGGATCGATCGGTCAAAAAATCGTGTTTTGTAAAAAACTCGTTGTGTTTCGTTTATTTGTGAACATACCGTAACCATATTTGGCATTAAGAAGTTTTTTAGAGTTCCCAAGCACTGTACCAAATTTGATCAAAATCGGTTGACTATATCATATAGCTCCCATAGGACCGATCGGTCGAAAATTTGTTTTTTGTACAAAATTCGTTGTGTTTCGTTTGTTTGTGAAGATATTGTAACCAAATTTGGCATTAAGAAGTTTTTTAGAGTTCCCAAGCACTTTACCAAATTTGATCAAAATCGGTTGACTATATCATATAGCTCCCATAGGACCAATCCGTCAAAAAATCGTGTTTTGTACAAAATTCGTTGTGTTTCGTTTATTTGTGAAGATACTGTAACCACATTTGGCATTAAGAAGTTTTTTAGAGTACCCAAGCACTGTAGCAAATTTGATCAAAATCGGTTGACTATATCATATAGCTGCCATAGGGCCGATCGGGCAAAAAACCTGTTGTGCACAAAATTCGTTGCGTTTCGTTTGTTTGCAATTTTTGCAATCAGATGTCTTTTGGAATTCTTAAGCAATATACCGGACTTAAATGCAGTGCGGTGGTACAGGGTATCCCAAAGTCGTCTGCGCTCGACTTTAACGTACGCCATCTTTTTATTTCATTTTTGTTCCCCTTTCTTTTAAAAAATAATTAGTTATTTGTTAACTGATATCTACTGTACCAATAATCTTATTTCATGTGAAATTTTCTTAACAAGTCATTTTAATTTTATTACTACTGCATTTTCATTTGTTTTCATGCTCTTTTCAATTAAAGCCAAGCTTATGCCAACTTTACACTCCCTGTCTTTGTGTCTGACACTCCTCTTAACTCTTTCCCCAAAAATATTTTGCTTACAAAAAAACTTTTTCCTTGCATTTCAGTTTTTGCCATGCTTTTTGCTTCCTTTGTCTTTGCTTGCATTTTTGCACTTTGCGGGCAGACAGGGCGTATGAATAATTAAATATACACAGAGAGTTTTTCCACGCACACTCACACGCATATACTCACATTCACTCACACACTGAGTCATTCATATACTCACTCACTCTCTCAGTCACCCACTCATTCACTCACTCAAACACTCACTCACTCACACTCTTAAGCTGCACTTTGTTTACCATCAACTACTTTTTGTCTTAATGCTTTTCGCCCGTAGACTTGGTTTGGTTTTTTGGGTAGCGTTTCTCATAATTTCATCATTTGCATTTCTCATTTTCAGGCGTCAACTCGTCAGGCCTTCAATTTTCATATCTCCACCGACATCATCGTCATCATCGTTTTTAATGAGTTTGGCATCAAGTTTTCCTTTATGTTTTCTCATATTTCGTTTGATATGAAGTTGTGCCTTGTGACATGCAAGTTGTCTTTGGCACTGTAGAAGTTTTCCTAGTGACATGGGAATTGAAGAATTGGATCCCACAATTTATTCATTTAACAAGTTATATGCATTCTGGCAAGTTACGTGTCAAGAGCGAGTTGAGACCAAGTATACGTAAGTATCTAATGAGATGAGCAACACTCTATACTCCACCAGTAGGGTGTATTAATTTTGTTATGATATTGGTATCGTATAGAAGAATGCTGTGAAGGCCAAATGCAGTTGATCAGAGGTCGATGCGACTTAGCCATGGCGCTGTCCGTTATTATGTGCAAATATAAGTATGTATGACTAAGATATCTGGGTAGGATGCGGGCGTTATGAAGACATATGAATCGTGGGGTGTTGGGAAGTTATAACAAAGGTGTACGCTTATTTTGTTCACTAGACCTACTCCGTATTTGTATATCAATTGTTCAAGCGGAGGGACTTTGTTGGAGTATATGAGAACGGGTGTGTTTCTTAAACATAATATGTTTCTTAAACATTATTGGTACAGTAGATACCAAGTATTGCAATCTCTCCCTGCCTTCTCCCTTAAATACTAAGCCCTTTAGCTATGACCGTTAATGGTTAATGGTTAATGGCACGAAACATAAGCACAACCCCCAAACAAATAAATCATATTACCAATAATTCCCCACTGTTGGTGGCAGTATTACGCGAAATATTTACTTACATACATTATATACTTAATTCGATTTGACGAAATAAAATTTCTCCCACGCTTTCATGTTTTCCTTGATTAGCAAAATTGCTTCGAAAGGTTTTTAACGGTGCCTTATTATATTATCTTGCAGCATTTCTAATCTTTCAACAGTCTCTATGGAATGAGAACTTCAAAGGATAAAGGCAATAATGTTTTAATTTTAGCTTCCATCGATCCAATAAACTGCAGCACGCAGGCGCGGACGACTTTTGGATACCCAGTACCATCAAAAATAAATTGGCGGATTTCACTCAAATTGGGCATAGTGCTCATAAACAAACGGATTATGCTGTAGAAACATTTTTTGACCGATCGGCTCCATGAGCGATATATGTACACAGCGATATGGTTCACAGATTTAATTGAATTAGAAACAGTGCTTTAGAATTTTAAATATCTTCCAAGTGCCTAATCTGGTGACGATATGTACCTCAGTAAATTAATTATCATCTTTCATTTTACATTTCATTTTGTGGTGCTACTAATATAAGTATAATGCCGTCTCCAGTCACCCTGATCATACTTTAGTTGACGCTGGGGTGTCTCTGAAAGCTTCTTCTCTTTTTTGTATATACTAGTCTCAATAAAATCGGATTTAAGTATGGTATAAAAATCATTTTTCATCAGCTCTCCTGAAATAACAGCTTAACCTTTGTGTAAATCAAGGTTAACGCAATCAGTGTCACCAATATTGTGAACAATCAGAGCAGCGAAATAAAATTCGTGGGTCTAACCGGTAATAAAAGCCTTTCCTGGCGTACCCTTGGTAGAGGCAAAAGGACCCTATTGGAAATGTCAGGGCCCAAAATGAACCTGGGTGCGTATACAGGCATATTACGACCGTTTGTAGTCCGCTTTGACTTTGGCCTTGACCCTCTGCAGGATATTAATTGCCTGAAAAGGCTCCAAGCTAAATTCCTAAGAGAAATTTTAGCCGCGCCATACTACGTTACAAAGTGACAATTAGAGATCATATCAAAATGAGTCCGAAAAGAGATCTACCGCATCACCTTACCCTACATTGGTAGGCATTGAATTCTTTCTTTCAATGCGCGTTAAAACCGGATGAAAATCTTGACCCTGGTGCCATTACAAAATAAAAATAACTTCCTCAATTAGAGGAGTTACCAACTTTTTATATTTTGTTTTTCCGCAGTAAATTTACGTGCATCAAATGACACTTTGAAATTGTAAAATTCAAAAAAAGATTGTAAAATGAGTTAAAATTTGTTTTTTTTTAAATCAGATATTTTTTTAAAATTCAAATGACTTTCATTGAAAAACAATTGTGTTAATATCTTTATGCATTTAAGAGATATGGTTTTTCAAAGAAAAGTGTAAAAATTAAGAATCTAATATTCAGTTATCGATAACTCGATAAATAATCGAAAATTTTTAATAAAAATTTACATGATCACATATGTATAAATCATTAAAAAGTCGTGCTAAAAGTGCCGGCTCACTTGTTTTCCATTTTTACAGCACCCTTAAATGTTTCTCGCGTAGTACATCTGCACCAATACAAATTTTTACTCATTCTTTCGGAACTAATGGATTATAGGTAAGAAGTACGAGAACCGCCCCGATTGAATTAAATTTTTGAAAATTAACTGAGAAGTTCTTCATTTGGCACCTTTCGCTTTTCTTCGCCGTTAAAATAAGTTGCTCTACTCTTTACGATCCAAAAAACTCAGCGCGTACCCGTTTTCCCAGGTTTTTTATTTTCTCGCTATTTTATTTACAGCTGCAATTGTTCACATTCCTTTTGTTTTCATCTCACTCATCATTTGGCATACTTCAAAGCAAATGCCAAAACGTACCAACAACAGCTATATAGGCTAATTTACAAGCATCCTGTCATTACCCAACCCGGTACGTGGTCTCATAACTTGAACAATTAGCAGGCGGTAAAAATGTTAATTTGTAAAAAGATAAATTTCACTGTCACCCTCAGGATATTCGAGGAATGCATGGAAAGGCGCAAAAATAAATAAATAAAAAATAAGCGTTTTTAAGCAAATTCTAATCCTGCGGGATCAGAAAGAACCCAAAGCGGAGCTTGAAGGCGCAACAAAGCCGACTGAGGCTCCCAGCTTAACCCCAACCAGGCACGTCATCATGCCAGAGCAATAAGCACCTGCCTAGTGGTAACAACGAAATGGGCTCATAAATTTTGGTGCAATTTATAATTTCACACCTATGGCAGAAAACGAGGCAGGCGAAAAGAAATAGCCTGAAAAAATGCTTAACCAATGTGCCAGGGTGGCTTGTCAGTGGCAGAAATGACAAATGCTTGCTAGGCAGGCCTTCGGCTAAGGACCCAAGGACCTAAAGTGAAAGCAAGACAGATGAGGTGAGGCGAGAGGTGAGTCGGTGCAGCTTGACAAGCACGCATTTCAATAATACTCGGGCCGTGGTGAAAGAAGAAGCAGAAATGGTCTGAAGTGGACTTGGATTGCTTGGAAAACATGGCCCGCTAATGACAACCATAACCAGCTCTACTGCTGCCTTTGCATGTCTGCCCAAAGTTAATCATAAATCGCAGAACGGCAGCATGGACGTGGGACATTGGACGTTAGGGACTGCAGATAGAGGGCAGCTCTATCCCGGATCCGGCTACCCGCTAATGCTAAAATAGCAAACTTGAATGCGCTACACTGCTAAAGAGATGCGGGCTCTGGAATTTATGTTGACATTTCATATTGGTCTAATTAAAAAGATGCCCGGCGAGTTGCAAGTGCAGCAGCAGCGTCAAGGCGCTCAAGTCCGGCGGAATGCGGCAACAAATGAATGGACACCTAAGTATGCAAACTAACAGCGCTCTTAACTCCGCCAGCATTGGGCGTAAAAAATCAACAAGAAATGGCAATTACCTGGTAAAAAAAAGTTGGACCCGCTTCACTGCTGGAGGAGAAAAATGTGACAGCCATTTAAGCGCTTAAGCGAATAGAGTAATAGAAAGATTGTGGCCGGATGATTTATGATACGAACGATAAGCACAAGGGTTTTTTTTTTGATAATACAAAGGAAGATGTGGAACGGAATACGTATTGGTTTTAAATAAGGAGAGTCTTGTTTTTTGCTTTCAACTGAAACGGGAAGTGATAACTTATTCGAAATTAAGTTTTTGGACTTAGATGACAGACCACTCACTACTCTTTGTAATCCTAACCTTGGGGTAATGGGTATATTAAGTTTGTGCAAATGTATGTAACATATGGAAACACGAAGAGGCTCTCCAAAGTGGCAACCAGTATGGTCAGGACTACAAAAGAAATTGATGCAGATATGCTTCCCCGACCACCTTAACAGCGAGGATGCTAATTGCTTCTCTTCTGTTCCTGTGAAGCTCTATGTAGACGCAGGAAAAAGCACCTGGGAAATTATTTCCTTCACAACGTAGAGGAGCTAGGTCCAATCTGTCTGAGACTGATTGCAAGCTATATAGCAGCAACAGGCTGGGCTCCCTTTTATGAATACTTTCCTGTAGAATGGGTTTAAATAGAGATTCGTGCGGTATCCAAATGGGCCAGTCTAGGCCTAAGCGTGCTGGCTTTTTAAGCCAGCTACCGCTATAACCTAACCTACCTAACCTGCTTCCCCGACTGTCCTTTCGTCTGTATGAACACCCACATCTTAGACAAAATACGAGTTAGGATAATCAAACTTGAGATTTGGCATCCCTATTGTGATAGGTGACCGATCTTTCAATAAAACACTAAATGCGTAGTTAAACTCAACAATTTATTAATTCTATTCGCTTAACATGTGTAGCTGTTCTAACATTTAATATCGACTGGTATCTCTCTGTCAAAGTATATATACACTTATCCTAGCTCAAGGTATACTTATTTAAGGTAGCATACTCCCGCCGAAGGCTCTCACGAAAGTTACCAATTTTTAGTTTTGTTGCGACTGCGCGTGAGGAGGGTTGTTTTCACGCATATTATTTGAATATGTTTGCGTTCTCTCTCTCTTTCTTTTTCTTGCTCTCAGCAAAATTGGTGACGACGCCGGCAGCATTACTCTACCTTAAATAAGTATACCTTGAGCCGAGCTTAGCATTAGTTAACATAGGGAGCGAGTTAACATCAGCAGTCGCAGTATGTGAACAGATCATATGCATTTACAAAATGTGTATTTCCTACTACACTATGTTGGGAGTCGAAGTTTTTTTTTGTATTTTTCCACGCCCTTTTCTACTTGCTAACAATTTAAAGCTTTATATTTTCCAAAACTTTTACTTTATAACTTAGTTTCAAGGGCAAAATGTGTGAATGACAAATTTTTTTGAATTTGATCATTATACAGTCGAAAGTAAAGCACAAAGAATTGAAAGCAGTTGCTAAAAGCTGAAAGCAGCAGCGCCAAAGAGACAAAAGCAGTGGTTAATCCCTTGTGATACCTAAGGGATTAATGAATCCTAGAATCAGAAGATTTCTTTATTTACAAAGTGAACTTGATTTGTTTTACATAAACTAACTTTTACAAGTTAGTAGGCGCTTATTCAGCTTTCAGGCTTCATGCTCTCAATATATTTCCCAAAAAATTCATTACGGAACAAAGTTCTACCCAATATACAACTATAAAAAAACGTTTACGAATATTTCTACCGAGTACGTTTTATTTCATTTATAACCATGGATGTACTTGAGTTTGAAACTTACGAAGCGTATTTGGAGTCACTAAAGACGCCTCTGGATCGTCGATTTTTACCAAAAAATTTGTCAACTAAGATAGTAGAACTGGGCTACCGCTGTATGGTTTTTTATGAAAAAGATGAGTTCTATAAAAGACGTCAGATGGCCTTGGAGCAGGTGAATCCAACGGTGTCAGAAACAAAATTCTTTAGCAGATTTTTAAAGAATGACGAAGTTCTGCGCGCGTTGGCGGAGCGTGAAAAAGATAATTGTATGCTAAAGCTATCGGTAGGTGCATTGAAAATGTTTTTTTTTGAGTTCTTAATTACAAATTTTTTATTTTTTTATTTTTAGACTATTATCTATGTGCAGCACCAGCGTCAGAATGGTTTTGATATATCGGGATATATAGACTACGAGGCTAGCCTACGAGGTGCTCGTACGGGCAGGCGAGGTGCCACCGATTGGAAGGCCGTCTTTGAGAAGCGTGTGCGTCTCCGGCCCAAACCCAATCATTTGATTTATTATGATTGGAAATCGGGTCAAACAACTCATAATGAAACCCAGAACTTTAAAATAATGCATGGTCCCAATGGAATATATTTTTTGCATAAGGTCGATCATAAAGCTATACCGGTCACTACCCAACCGAGTGAGTTTAGCAACAATGTTCAGAGGCAAATGATTCATTCGGAGTTTTACGGCTTTGTTATCCTGTATGATCATCGCGTGCGTCGCATGTGAATTAATAGCATTAGATGACTTCCTATTTACGTTCTACTACCTACATATTTGTATTTCCTTATATATTTTTTTAAATACATAAACATATGCACACAATTTTTTCTGTGAGTAGACTATTCCTGTTAAATTGATCAAGGATATGGTGGTGTTATAAGTGTTGTATGTTTTCATTTAATTTGGAAAAAGGAGACAGAACAGACAGATAAATTTTTATATTCTTCTGGGGTAAAAACACGTTGAATGTTAAACAGCGTGGTTATTTTTTGTATGTGGGAACAAAAAAAAAAATTTATTGGGCGCTAAATCAGTATTGTTAAGGTTATTTTGTGTAATTCTAAGCTTTGTACATCCAAAACTAGAAACACAGTAAAGTCATCGTTTTTAAAAACTAACAGGGTCAAACAGCGTGATTCCATAAAAAATTACCGTCCGAAATAATTACTCTGACCTGATTGCCATTATATTTAAATATTTTTTTTTCAACACCGTTTATAAATTGGCAATAAGTGTTGACTTTTATAGGCAAATTAGTTTGAATTTCATAACACAAACGGCTCATAATGAAATTCATTAAAAGTTTCACTCACCAACTGAACTGCATGGGTTGTACTGAGTGCTGGAGTTGGTAAATGATTCAATGAATGGAATTGGCCATGGGCTAAAATAATAATGTGACGTTTTAATGCAAATGAGCCTAAATTTAATGGTTATTCATAAACATATAAAGAGAATTATGTAATGCACATTGAGTCAATTTATTTGTTTTGTAAATAGCTGCTTAGGTATTCAGTTTTAATGGATGTTCATAGGCTGCTGTACAGGTGTGTGTGTATACTAGTAATATGCGACAGCAGTTTGAGAATAAGCTGGCTTTATTTTTTTTATTTAAAAATGCGAATTATTCTGGGGTGATACTTAAATGTTTTGTCCTAAAATAAACTTTATAATAAAATTAATATGTACTTAAAAATATAATGCCAAATTTTTAAGTTATGCAAGTATTTACATGATTATTCATTTCATTGGGGGTATGTGAAGAAGTGTTCATTAACTAGTCCCCCGGTGTAACATTTTAGTTGTATTAAACATTTTTGGGTAATAAACATAGGCTCTTAATTTCGTCTGGCAGAAATGCAAATGTACCCAACTGCAACTTACACTAAAAAGTTTTGCATTTCTGCCCGACCCAGACACTTGACTACTTAAAATCATGCACTACTGCCCAATATAGTGCTTTTAAAAGCAGTAATGTACAATGTGCAATGTATGTAACGGACAAAAGAAGGCGTGGCAGACCTTATACAGACCCAGCTGATGCGCCTATTTCCTGAAACCCGTTCCCCCCTAGTAAAATTTCGTTACACCCCTTAATATTTTTATATGAAACTTAACTGAGCTATGCTATGATTACATGTATCTGTGTGTCAAAAATGAAGAAAATAGAACAAATACAACAAAAGTAATGGTCATAAATGTACTAATTTAAACCCCCTTCTCCCATAAACTTCATCAATATTTGACTCTACGTAATTATGGTAAAAAATTAACTAGAATCACCAATTTTGGTAAGATTATTCTTGTGGTCCTAATGAACAAAACCACATTCAAATTTTGCCAATGCGAGAATTTTGATATTCTTTGTAGTAGAGGTGGGATACTATCGATAGTGCCACCACTCGATAGTTTAGACTTCGATATTTGAAAAAAGGGACACATTCTTTTAATAAGTACCATAGAGCAAGTGCGGAAAATTCTAATACTTACAAAAAGAGTATTTCAAAATGTTTAACAGAAACTTTTTATTCATGACATAGGAAAAAGAAATCCTTTTCAAATTACATCTTAAAAAACAAAAACATTCAACCATTAACAAACAAAAAAAAATTTTTTTCAAGTAGCTTGTTTTTGTGTCAGAAGACCAACATGTCCGCATTTCTAGATTTCAGTCGGGTCCTTCAGTCCAAAACTATAAGGCCACTTCTACTGAATACCCGTCCACTCACTTTCAGTAGAAATGGCAGGTGTGCATAAATATTTGTTGACTTTGTTTTGTAGTCCAGAACAGTCGGATCCCTGAAAGTTAAATTATTTTTGGTTAAATTTTGTAATTGTATATACTAACCTTCCAAAAGCTCAATGGATTTGCATCTTGGCCTTTTTATGGTCCCCATCGGATTTGGTGACTCTAAAAGCGTCGGATAATCAAAAAGGTACGACGTGTTACCACTGGTCTTGTATTCTTTTTGACATGTTCGGCACTTAGCCAATTTTTTGCCCGTTGATTTGAGAATAAATGTTTTATATACAAAAGTATACTATCGATATATTGAACATAACCATCGATAGTATCCCACCTCTACTTTATAGTATTATTTAGAGCTTCTGTTGTGATATAATTGTTTATAAGCAATCTGATATAATTGTTTATAAGCAATCTTTAAAAGTAAGTAAAACCAAATTTATAAAAAAACCTTGTAATTGCTTTGCAGTGAAAGTTCAAATGTACAAATATCGAAAACTTTATCTTTAATTCTATTTTATTGCATTTTTGTCATATAAACTTTTCTTAACAAAAAACAAAACACGCTAAATTACGCTTAAAAACAGCTGATTGTTGTTTCTCACTTTGCTAGTCGGGCACTTCTGCATTTTTGCCTGCCATGATGAGCATCTTCATTATTTAGTTATGGGGTTGTAAAACATCAATGCGAAAAAAGTGCTTTGGATGAAAGTGCAAGCCATGGGGTATCATATTTTTGAAAGGACTATCCGGATTATGGATAAATTTTAACATTTTTAAGTTAACATATTGCAGGGAGATCAAATATAAATGTCGAGGAAATCAGACAACCATATAAATAACGATATAATTCACAGCGGAGACATTTAATTGTTTGGTCCCATCCATCAAATCGCTTTATGCGTCTAATGTCTCCACGATTATATTATATAAAAAAATTAACGATTTTAAGGTTCCAAAACATTTATTTCCGAGGTGACCTCTTCTTTCGACATGAGAAAAAGTTGAAAAGGTATCAATTTAGAGTAGATGCTGTATGGTATAGCAATTCGTAGAATAATTTAAAGATTTTTTGAAGATCACATTTTTTTTTTCCAAATGTGGTCGTCTTAGCTTTAAATCAACGTCGAACTTCTCGTGCCTTTCCTTGGCTTGTTGTACATTTTTTAAACCAGAGTTATGCTTGGATGAGCAAATGAAATGCACATCGTACCATTTTTGTTCAAAATGACGATGTTGTCTGCTTTCACTGGTTGTCAAACATAAACTGACTCAAGATGGGAAAGAAACTCAATAAACTTTTTGATAGCGTTCCAGGCTGCAGACATTGCGATGATCTCTCCTGCGACTTCTTGTACTTTGTAAGGGAGAGTGAATTGCAAAAGGCTGGAGTACATATGAAAGGGATACATTTTTTTTTAAACTGACCAGTTTCTTGCCTAGGCGGAGGCTATAGATATTTTTGGCCATCCTAAGCGAAATGTTACCAAAGCTATGGCGGCTTTAGAAAAAGAATCTGTCAGAGAGGCAACGAAAAGATTAATGTTTTCTTCATTTAGATTACCACAGCGATCGGATGTTCAGATTACACCACCGCCTCGATGAACAACTATGTCAGCATGGAGATCTAGCAGATAATCACTCTACTTTGGTGTCAGTGGGCAGTAGGGAGGTAGAGACCACCCTCGCTGAAGTTGATAGGTGATAACCCAGTCTAAAGCAAATACTTGAGTGTGGGTGACGACTACCGTAACGCAAACTATATGAGCTCTACGAAAATAATGACGTATTCAAGCGGATAAACTAGCTGCAGCTACGCTGGCGTTCGGTCATGTTGAATGTATGAATGGAGAAGCTCCAGCGAACAAAGGTGTTCGGTAAGAATCCGGCGAGGCGAAATACCGTGCCTTCGTTGCAAGGATAAGGTGGTGCAAATGGTACAACGAAGTGGAGATGGAACTGGACCGCCTGGAGAGGCGATCTACGCCATTCCGAAACTCGATCGCGGGCTGGTGCTGTAACACTTGGTCATTCGAGATAAGTGAGCTTTCACAATACTTGGCACTGCGTCGACTATGGTAAATTGACCCAATTGCCGTAGGAGACCCAAGTCGCTGAATTATTAAACTGCCCTCGCTCATTTGTTGACATTATTATATTGTATAAATGAGTACAAAACAATTACTTAGCATCACTTTCATTCATTTCATATGGCAGTAAACAGGAGCACAATTCATCAAAACCCCTTTTCAAAAACTCAAATGACACTTAAGTAACCTCAAATCCACTTGACTTCTTTGTGACACTTCAGACAAAAACCACAGCAACAACAATAACAAGGACGAGACAAAAAACAACTGCCAGGAGCTTACTGAAAGTGACATAATTGCGCTGTTAATTGTCCAGACTGAATGAGAGACGCAGTAAAACCTACTGAAGTCCAAACTTTTACCTGCTGCTGCGCCGAGCACGTCGTATCACTTTGTTGTTTTTGTTCAGGTTTTTGGCCCGGCTCGACGCGGCTTAATTAATTAATGTTCATTAACAAGTGTAACTGTTACTGTCCCAGTAACTGTTGGACGCTGCGCCAGGATACAAATCAAATGCGTTCGGCTTGTCTCGTGTCTCTGATTGCCAAGGCCTGGCAAAAGTTTTATCGAAAGAAATCTTCCACAAACTCATTAGATAGGAGTAGACAGTTCCCTCCTGCTACCGCTTCACGTATAGAACAGAAATCAGACGTTGATAATAATGGTTAATTACGTGTTTAATTATGCATGAGCCCTGCTCTTACAAACAGAACGCGCCCTTAACTTTTACTGGGCAAGTTCTGGTTTCTTTTTTCCTTTTTTTTTGTTCTACTACGGCTGTTGATGGACCGGGAAACTCAACGGAAGTTGACGCTCAAACGCTCGTTAATAAATTATGTAAATTGTAGGCGCAAAATCTCTTTGGCAAATGGAAATTTATGCATGAAAGCGGGTAAGGTAATGTCTTTAGATAGTTGGCGGGTGTAAAGGAAGCTTCTTGAGCGGCAGTTGGAGTCTAGCTCTTTATGACTGAGCCCATACTTATTAAATTAAATGCTAATTAAACTTAATTAATAACAATTTGAAAGCCGCTGAAAATTGACGTAGCTTAAAATAGAATTAATTAAATGCGCGTCGAAAAATAGACAATCTTTTATGACAGCTAACAACGATTTAAGGACTTTTAACTCATTTAAAGTACGATTACAAATGTTGCCTCTTAAAATCAATTTTTTAGATCTCAACCAAGAAAAAGGTGCGCTGACCGACAATGGGATGCCCTGCACACACAGTTATCCAAGTACGTTGAGTAATGCTGACGTAATCAGTATAGCGAAATAGGCCATGTTTTGTGAAAAAGGAAGAGGTCCAGGGACCCTACCGGTTGTGCTATGGTTGTATAGAAACGAAGTTATATATAAATTATATATTATATATTTTTTCAAACAATTATGGTACATACTTGAATACGCCTACTCTCTTTAGCTGATCAATGAAGAATTTGCTTTAGAGGGCATTGAATTAATGACAATTTTATTAACTAGTATTATTTGGATTAACCTCGAGACAACGAGAAAAAAAAATAATATATATATTCAAGTTAAAATAGTTCTAAAGAAGATAAATTTAGCAGCACAAAAGTAGGCTGCAGTTCACTTTTATCTACAAAATATTCTTTGCTTTCGCTTTCTGCATTTTCGCCAACTTTTTACAACTTTTGAACTTATAAAATCGCCCACTTTTCTTTATTTGAATTTACTTAACTTTTCTTTGTTCAGTAGGATTTTCTTTTATTTAGTTAGTTATTTTTCAGCGCCGTACTTTTCGCCACATGACCTCGACGACAGTGTTAAATATGCAAAAGGAAATCCAAATAATAATCAAAACTTCACTTTCGCCAAAGTTTCTATTTAATTTTAATTAGAAAAGTTTTCGACTTAAATTCAACTTGCAAAGCACATTTTACATGCATTTTAGTTTAGCTTTTTTAAACACATTAAATTATTTTTTTCGCCTTCTGTTTTGTTAAAAGTTTTTAAAGAAAACGAAACTGTAATGAACACCAAAATTAAAGTAAGCCCCAAGTTCTAACTCAAGCGACGAGAAACCTACCAGCCACTTGGGTACCACATTAACACCTCCTCCATCAAGCGCCAGTGCAGCGGATAACCCCGCGAGCTGTCACCGCTGCCATGACAGGCAGTAAAATTGCACTGCTAAAATTGACAGCCCTACTTTTTCCGGGTCCAGTACCAATGATGGCAAGAAATCACTTGGCAGTATCTTTCGCTTGCTTCATCTCCCTTCTCATTCCAAAATGGTGATGTGCAAATCAAATAACAAATGATTGTTCTTTGGTTGGAGTGCGACTTGTGATTGGGTTGGAACTGCGAACGCGACTGATGACTTTCAGACACGCAAAGTTCCGAAACGAACCATGCGATTGAAAATGTAGCTTCATTTTCTCCATTTTGCCCATTTTCTTTATTTTTCCCACTTTTTTTCCGCGAATTCACAAAATTTATTGTTTGTGCAAAAGAGATTGGATTATATTCAAGCGACTGGTCAATGTGTGCGTGCTTCAGTTTAGCATTAATTTAATTTTTTTACCTAAAAAAATAGTTATAAAAACAATAGTAGCGAAAATATGCTTTCCATGGATTTTGATTTAATTGGCTAACGGCTAAGCCTTCGTTTAAGACAAATTGCATGCAAATAAAGTTATTCAGATTGAAAATTGTGTGTCCAATAAGCTTAATCCCAATTGCATTGGCACAATTTTACAATGATATGCCATAATGGAAGCTAGTCTTAGATTCGTAAAGTGGTAATAAAATAGAATTAATCTTTTTGACGCTATTCAGAGCTTTGATATGCTGAGAATGGGTGCAAATCAAATATTTTTAATATTTTCTTGCTACAATAAAACAAGTTTTCTTTCGGACCATCACATTGCACCCTCTTGTGGTATATTATAGAACACAGCGTGATTCCTTTTTATTTTGTATTTATTTATTTTAAGATCAACATATAATATAATCGGTTGATTAATTAAAAAAAGATTAATTTAAAAAGGATAATACAAAAAGGAACTTATAAGCAAATTTTTATAATATATAATATAATATAATATAATATAATATAATATAATATAATATAATATAATATAATATAATATAATATAATATAATATAATATAATATAATATAATATAATATAATATAATATAATATAATATAATATAATATAATATAATATAATATAATATAATATAATATAATATAATATAATATAATATAATATAATATAATATAGTATAATATAATATAATATAATATAATATAATATAATATAATTAATATTAGGTAGGTAATATTACTGACCCGTTGGGGGAATTTTATTTGCCTGGTGGCCAGCAATGCCAGCCAATTGTGGTCAGTGGAAAACAAGTTGAACCAGCAATCCAGAAAATAATCGGACTCCGACCCGTTGGGAGAATTTTTAACTTTTTTCTCATCAAACTGGAAAGCGAAAGTTCACTTGAGAGGATACGCGCCAAGTCATTAACATTTGAACATAAAACTCTAAAAGGCTCATGTAAAGCATAATTTGTAGTGCATCTCTTAAGGGATAAGGGTACAAAATTTCTAGAGGAGCGTCTAGGAATGTTAAACAAAAGCTGCCGAAGTAGGAAAGGGGAATCAATGGAACCAGTTATGAGTTTATGCAAAAAAATAGCATTAAGGGCAATCCTACGATTTTTCAAAGAAGGTAGATCAATTAGAATAAGTCTACTGGCATAAGGAGGCAATGGGATATTGGGGTCCCAATTTAAGCTTCGTAGAGCAAAAAGGAGAAACTGTTTCTGAACAGATTCAATTCGTGCTTGATATTTTTTGTATTGAGGGCACCAAACACAGGAACAGTACTCAAGTCCTGGTCGAACGAGAGCAGAATAAAGAACCTTGGTCGTATACGGATCATTAAATTCTTTTGACCAGCGTTTAATGTACCCTAAAACACACCTGGCTTTATTCACAACTGTAGAAACATGGGTATTGAAGGTAATTTTAGGCTCAAAAGTAACACCAAAATCAGTAAATAAAGAGATACGCACCAAAAGAGAACCATTTATGAAGTAATTAACCAAGTGAGGTCTGTGTCTATGAAATGTCATAAACATTCATTTAGAAAGGTTTAAGTTCAAATGGTTAACCGTACACCAGTTATAAAGAGAGTTTAAATCATCCTGAAGTAAAAGATGTGACGTGGAATCATTAAACGAGAAACAAAGTTTATAAACTGTACCTTCACGTATTTTATTATTTTAGGTTTATGCAAGTGTACAGACATAGTATAAAGGATACGCGGAAGACCTGAATTAGCACCAATATTCTCAGGAGAACAAACATTCCCATTTGTCAGTAACAAGGTATCTTAAAATCAAGCAGACCTGACTTTATGATTTAACGATTATTTTTTCTAGAGTAAAAGACGGAAGACGTATTTCGAAGCAAACCGAAACTAGTCAAGAAAAATTGGGATATGAATTTTTAAAGAAAAGTCTACCTAATTATTTATTTATCCATGAACGCCAATGAAACACTTTTATCATGTTGCTGCATACTTACTAAGCAACTTTTTGTGCGAATCATGAAATACCAAGCATAACACCCTTTTTCTTCTGATAGGGACATGAAGTGAAAGATATTAAGTTACTTCATTTACATCGGCTTGTGAAAAATTGTGTATTATCATCAGGGAGTGTTATTTAGAAAATATTTGAAAATTTTCGTTAAATCCACAAATGGTTGGATATTAAAATACATTAGATACTTGAGATATTTTATATACTGTAGATACTTTACATACTTTAGATACTTTAGGTACTTTAGATAATTTAGATACTTTAGATACTTTAGATACTTGAGATACTTTAGATACTTTAGATACTTTAGATACTTTAGATACTTTAGATACTTTAGATACTTTAGATACTTTAGATACTTTAGATACTTTAGATACTT
Organism: Chymomyza fuscimana; assembly: GCA_949987675.1. Classification (NCBI taxonomy): domain Eukaryota; kingdom Metazoa; phylum Arthropoda; class Insecta; order Diptera; family Drosophilidae; genus Chymomyza; species Chymomyza fuscimana. The sequence continues at coordinate 53,417,472 of OX465088.1, read as the reverse complement.
TAGATACTTTAGATACTTTAGATACTGTAGATACTATAGATACTTTCCATTTTTAAAAAATTTTTTGCGAGCTTGCCAAGCAAACTTAGTTTTTTTTTTTAGAAATTTCAATTTGATCTATGACAAGTTCCCGTGATGTTTAGAAAGGATCCATATGCTAGAGCTTGAATCGCCAATTCAAAGTTATTCAGTTATTCTCAAATATGATCCACTATGTATTATTTTTAAAGAAAATTTAACTTTTCCCAAGAAAATAAATTATGAAAATCATATTAAATTTTAAAAGATACTTCCCAAATTATCGCTGCCAAACAAAGGAAAATATAAAAGACGTTGAAAACGTTCAAATACTAGATAATAAAAGCAAAATATTTGCAAAAATTCGCTATAAAAATAACGACTGGTCGCCTACAAATGTGTCCACTGTGTATTGTAATCGCTCAGTTGTTTTTGTTTTAGGTTGTTTGCCCGGAATGTAGGCAGGATGTTCCGGCTGTCATTTGTTATGCATGCGTAGTGTTTATCTAAAGTGTTTTGTAAGAGGGTTCTGCCTCTTGACCATCTAGGGCTGGACATGTAGGCTTTTAATGTGTTAGTATTTAAAATACAGTCATATTTATTTAAACTGTTTAAAGTTATTATTGACAAAAGTTTCAGGTGATATTTTTTTCGCCAAGCGTTGGTTCTGTCATTCATAGCCCTTCTCAATCTTTAAAGACACTTGTTCTTGATTTTCATAATTTCACTCTTAGTCTCTTCAAAGGAAACCCAAATGGAGGTAGAAATAGTACGAATATTAGAGAAAGCAAGGTTATGGAGGTACAGGAATTTTCATAAACAAATTGTTTCTGCTGTTCACAGTTTTGACAGAGCCAGAGAAGCATGTGACTAATGAAAAGTGCTACTACTGGCCTTTAAAAGACGATAGTTCCATTTTAGTTTAGCAAGCGTAAAAAATGCATCGTCACAAGACTACATACATGGAAAACAAGAGGCGTCAGTGTTGTAGAAGATTGTAATAGTGTGGTTTAGGTTAAATCCTGCATCCAAAAATAATGATGCAGCTGTCCAGAAAGTCGTCTTGAGGGATTTTCTGGTTACGACTAGCAAGCAGCCTGCGGGGGGGTTCTTTGACTCCTTCTAACGGACATCCAAACTATGCACAAATAAAAATAAAAATCCCTAATGCCAATTACGGGAAGGAAAAAAGAAGATCACAATAAGAAAACCCTTAATAGAAAAATTAAAGAAAAGGAGAAAAAACTAAGAAAGACTTAGTATTACCATGATAGACACACGTTTATGAGCTATGTAGATGTTATCACAGCTCTCGCTCTACACCCACCCTACCATGATTTTCCGATGTGCGTATTTGTGAAGAAAATCCCAAAACATATCAATCACTTCATTTTAATTCACTTCCTTACTTTCAGGGAAAAGTTTTTTTTTATTTTTAACAATTCATACTTATTTTTCATAAATTTGTCTATTCATACCAAAAATAATAATAGTTACAAATGTAATAGGATTTCATGAGGATCAACAAAAAAAAATATTTAAGATAAAAAATAAGTGTAAGGGGTACCACTAACATTTTGGGCACATGGTCTTATTTTACATTATTAAAGATATTAAACTAATAATTATTGAAATTATATATGTATAAGCATTAGAAAATTTTTATGATACGGTTTTAAAGTGCATAAAAAAAAACTACATAACCAAAATATGTCAGTTAATAATTGCTGCAGAAGGCAAAAAAAAAAAAAAGAAAAGAATTCATTTGTAGTTATTTAATCAAATTAAACGAACCATTTAGTACATGCTGAAATAAGTTTAACAACAACAAAAAAGTGTTTAATTGCAATAGGAGTAGCGTAAGTAAGAACTTGATCAAAACAAAAGAGGGTTAGGGTATTGAAAGGTATATATGGCCATAGTACAAGGTAGTTTAATAAAGTTTATTTAATTTACACTGCCATTTTGATAATAGAAAGAAATTTATTTTTTTATTTCAAATTTCTTTGAAACATGAAACTTTCTTCACTCACCCATCAGCAAATCCTCCGAAGGCCTTCGTAGTGTGTGCGATGATCGGCGTGATGGTGCTGGTTAAAGTTTTATTAAGTATGTTTACTGTTTACGTGTCTATGAGCTTTGATTGACTTTTGCAAAAGAAAGGTATAAAAAAAATAGACATAATTATATAAAAGCTTTTAGAAGACGAATGAAACTTGATAAGCTTGCCAAAGAATCTGGCTTAAACAAGCTAATGCATGATAAGGTAAGGTATTATTGAAATTTCAATCTTAAATTTGACGCACTGCCACTGCACTTTAAACGAATATTCATATATATAGATAGTTAAAAATTTGATTTTTGGATTTCGTGTTGCTTTGCTTTGCCTGCAACGATGTTACCATTACATAATTGAGGGGTTAAATGGCACCAAACAAGATACACAAGTTCGGCGATTTTGGCATTCTACATAATTTTTTTTTGCACAGCTTCATAATTTTTGAACAATTTTTTAAACCTTTCCTGACACGTAGTCTAGGCACTGTTTGTAGGCAAAAGGTAATTCTTTTTGACACTGGTACCAAATTAAACGATCGCAGCTCCAAATTCTTATTAGCACTCTGCTGGTCCGCTGCGCATGCGTGGGAGTTCTGCTGCTGCTGCGCTGCTCCGATGCGTTGGGTTATCAGCTGCGTTAAAAGCTTTGATGGCAGGCACTAGCACTGGGTATAATATAGGTAATTAGTTAGTTAATTTGCAATATATATATTAACGCAAATTGTTACCTTTTTAAGGTGCCCACATGGGCGATATGTACTGAAACTCAGATTGAAGATTGTAGTTAATTAGAGATCGCTTTATTGTGGATATTAGACCTAATAGAGGTTATATATAATTTAATAACAAAATTACGAAGCAAATATTTAAAAACTCACTCAAATATATAATCTCCCAAAATGCTTTTTTTGTTGAGCATACTCAACTATGAATATTGTGGCAAAACAAAAGCAGATCCAATTTATAAAGGCGGATTTAAATAAAACTGCACACGCGAGTTAAACATATATAAGTTAACATATATATAGATGTACAAAGTTTCGGAAAAGGCACGTCCGATCGCCTTGAAGGTCAATGCAAAAGAATTTTACGGGAAGTAGATCAAGTGCAAAGACAAGTACAAAGACTAAGTACTGCTTAATTGTACTAGCAAGTAATTGTCAAATATGACAGTGTCACAGGGTTGACGTAGGCAGAATTTAAAGCTACATAAGCTGGGTTTGTGTCTAGGCTAAGTGCTACGTTATATTTAAAAGCGTATAACAGTGAGACAATTAGCAAGATAAACTAATTATTTAAAATTTAGAAAAATAAACTAAATGTATAAAATCAGTAATTGTTCATTACAAGATGACCCCATTGAGCTAACAAAAAATGTTCAGCCGAATAAGATTCTACTGACAAAAGACATAATCGCCAAAGATACGGGTTTTAGTCAAAAAGCAGTGTCAGTGAAGTCAAGATGGCCATTTAAAAGTGAATGTAGCTTTAAAATGAAGCCAGAATCAATTTGATGTCTCCCAGCGTGATTTATTTATTCAAAAGTAATTTTCCTATTATTCTTTTATATCCACACACTTATTACTTTAAATTTTTTTAAAATTTGTTTAGATGCTCCACATTTTTAGAGAACGCAACTAAAGACATCTTTCAGAGTATTAATTAAGTATACGTAACATGGGAATATCGAATTTCAAATCAAAGTCATTTAGGCTATGTCAGCATTGCACTTGCCTACGCAAACTTTTCCTGCTGGAATAGTCTAATCCTCACTCTTCTCTTTTCCATCTTACCGACATTTGTTGCGCTCTTTCTAATTTAATTAAAATCAACTTAACGCAGTCTAGTTCCATGCCACCAAAATGCCACATTCAACTCCCACACGCATGGGGCATGCATGAGACTGCATATATCTTTCCCCATTCTCTCCCGACCTCTCCTGGTTGCATTCGTCTGTCAATTTGTTACGCTTTTAATTTGTTATTTCATTTCCTTGCCGCACCGGCAGCCGTCAGACAAGACAAACAGACAGACAATGAGACAAATAGAGGGGCCTCCATTGCGATGCTGTCTGCTTCCTGTTCCGCTTGCCTCTCCACTCTCCCCTCCCGTTGGTCGCTGTTTGGCTTGTGTATTTATTTGCTAAAAACATTTTTCCGCCTAACGTTATGCGTGTGTCTTGGTGTTGGTGTTGGCTGCAATGATTGCAACAAGTGCAGCAGACTGCACTCTTCTAACTGCCTTACTGCCACACATGGACGCGTTTAATGGCCAACACACACACAACACGCACACACGTACTCGCAATCAAACAACATACTCACGCTCTTACACTCTCTCTCACACACATTTGCAGTTGCTTATCCACTCTTTGATTCCATTTGTTTTAGCGCTTTCACTTTTCTATTTACTCTTTACGGTGCTCAGCTCGTTTGTTGAGTGTGGCTCACGGAGCGTAAGCACAGTGGTCGAGATTGAATTTAATTAACTAATATGTGCTCCACGTGAATATTTAAAGTCCGAATGGTTATTTAGAAAATTGTTTAACTGCAGGCGGAACTTTGAAGAGTCTCTGATGCTCGACAAGATGTGCTTGACAAAAAAGGATCATGGGCCAGGCGCTGAATAAACCAACATGCTACTAATGACATAAAGTTTTTATATCCTGTATAATTTTGTATTATAATGTAAGTCAGAAGGCACATAGGATCCATCAGGTCATAGTGCAAAATACCCAAACTATACTATGTCAAAAGGAAGCTGAGCTTGAACAGCAATAGCTACGATTTGGGTCCGTCATTGTGTCTGTCTGTCTGTATTAACAAAGCATCTCAGCTACAAGCTCCAGTAATTTTAAGCGTTTTTCACCGTGTTGCTAAGATTTTAAAGTTATAGGTAACTTAGAGAGAGAAAGTGGGAATCAATGAATGTGCGGCGGATATAATTGTCGGGGTATTTCGAAGCTTGGTTTGCGAAGCACCTGTGAAGCGGAGCCCCCTAGTTTCTGTGGACATTCCTACTGTGAAATCCGGGGGAATTTTAAGGTCACCAAATAAAAAAATGTATTAAAAAGTAAATAGTTTTCTTCAATTAAACTATATTCTTGGAAAATGCAAAGTAAATTCTAAGCTTAATCAAAAAATATATTTTTTTTATACATAGATACTTTAGCTGTATCGAAAAAAATCGAATTCTAACTGATTTCTTCTGGCAAGATTTAAGCATTAGCAGTTAGAAAATAAAATAAATTGTAAAAAAACGATAGAAAACAAAATAAATATTATCGGGGGTGCCACAGAAATCGTTAACGCTTTTGGCAACGGTTTGAAACCAAATCGTTAAAAGGTGCCACAGAAATCTCAACGATTTCATTTTTCGAACAATTAATTTCGAATGTTTACGCTTTTGCAAGAATGGCAGCAAAGGGTTGCTACTTTGCAAAAATTATTTTAGAACATTTACACTCATTTAAATAAATGTTTATTAACAGTGATCCAATAAAGTTTATTCTTTATTACATTAAGCGATAATTTTCAGCATGTTTTGCATCATTTTAATTTCCATTTGTACAAAATAAATTTAAATAAAGTTTGAATATTTGTACCGCCCAATACAAGAGTTTGTATGGCAACCCTTCGGGTCAACAGCTGTCCTCAGCGTAGTGCATGGCAAATTTCGTTTGTTTACATTTGCGAATTTGCACGAAAATAGAAAATAATTTTTAAAATGCTTGCTAGCCATTGATGCCTTAAAAAAAACACATGTGGACGAAGAAAATGTAGAGCGAAGGTGTCGAAGAGCCTCTAGATCGCTTCAAGGCTGTCATACAGTCCAGCAAAGAAACACACACACGCAAATGCTAGTGAAAATTGTAATGCTAATTGTGCCCTTGCAGTAGATGGATTTAGTATTTTCGATGCACTCGCCAATTATTTAAAACGACGCTTTTATTTATTGAATATATTACTTCATTTATTAAAATCATATGCTGTTGTGGCTTTTTTCTCCATAGGTTGCGCTACTGATATTTTAATTTTAAACCTAAACTGCTAAACTATTGACATTCACAACCTTGCCTAGCAGCCGTACATTGCCACCTTAGGAGAAAAAGGTGCACAGCAATTATTTATTTAATTTTGCATTAAATTCGGCGCACTTCATAACGACAAATTAGTTAAAATAAAAAAAACAATTTTTTAACTTTCATTTAACATCAAAAACATCTACTAATATGCTAAAATAGGTTAGGTTAGGTTAGGGCGGCAGTTGGGACTGACGTCCCAACTCACATAGGCCAAGAATAGGCCCGTTGTGATACCGCTACGGTGGACTATTTCCCCTCTTCCCCACTCAAGAGGTCCCCTGTATAAGATGAGTCCGCCATCCGGCGGCCTGGATGAACCTTAGAAGGCATTTTGGACTCTGTTCGGAGAGCTGAGATAAATCATCAAGGAAGTGTGACTTTAGAAAGCGGAACCTAGTCCTGCACAGTCCAGGACAGTAACAGAAAAGATGCTCCACAGTTTCCAGCTCCTCTTCATTGTCACAACTTCTACAGAAGTCGTGGTGGGGAGCATTTAGCCTGGATGCATGGATCCCCACCAGCCAATGTCCTGTGATCGCACGTATGACTGTCGAGCACTGAGCTCTATTTAAACGACAAAGTTCCTTAGTTCTTTTCGTGCTGTATGTCGGCCAGGTTTGCCGAGATATTCTACACGTGTTTGATGTCCGCTTCCACGTTTGGTTTGCAGAGAGAGCGAAGTAATTTCGTATTCTCAGTTTACAGCTGGCCATGGGTATACCCAGGCCCTCCTTGTCCTGAAGGAGGATGCTGGTAGTTCCTTGTCTAGCCAGTTCATCCGCAATGCAGTTGCCCTCGATATCCCTATGTCCAGGGACCCATATGAGGTGGATTGAAAACTGCTTAGCCATCTCCTCAAGAGATAAGCGGCAGTTATTCACTGACTTCATACACGATGTCAATGAAGCTAGGGACTTGATAGCCGCCTGGCTGTCCGAGTAGATACAAATATTCTTGTTTCTAACTTGTAGGTTTCTTATTGTTGTGAGAGCCTCTTGGATTGCAGTGACTTCCGCCTGAAAGACACTGCAGTGATCCGGGAGTCGGAAAGCTGTTCTTACGTCGAGTTCCTCAACGTAGACGCCTCCACCTACACGATCATCCAGCTTGGAACCATCCGTGTAAATCTTAATCGAGCCATCTGGGCCTGGTACTCCTATACTCCACTCCTCCCTGGTTGGAATATGGGTTTTGAAATTTGTTGTGAAATGTTCCTGCGGGATGCAGTAGTCTGTACTCTTGGGAATAAGTGGGTTTCCCTTGAGAATCTTTGCGTGACCAAAGTCATAGTCAATCCATTTTTTCGCCTCTCTCATGCGTAAGGCTGATAGAACGGCTTGTTGTTTACCCACCTTGTCCAGAGGCAGGAAGTTTAGAATAGCATCTAGTGCTTCGTTTGGGGTGGAGCGTAAAGCTTCGCTGATGGTCAGTTCTGCAGTCCGCTGAACCTTACTCAACTTTTTTAGATTGGCCATCTTATCTAGAGTTGGCCACCAGATCGAGACTCCATACATAAGGATCGGTCTGACAATGGCAGTAAATAGCCAGTGAACTATATTTGGGGACATACCCCATTTAATGGCTTTCTTACACGTGTAAAGGGCGATCGTGGCTTTTTTCCTTCGATCTTCTGTATTCAGGTTCCAGTCCAGTTTAGCCGTCAGCCAGTTGGTATCACAAGGGGATTCACGTGTAACCCAAAACCAGGGTACGCGCCGTAATTGTGATACACTTCTGGAAGTGCGACTACACTCTCCTCGCGAGGGCGGCTGGAAGCAGGCCCATGGTAAGGTCATGTCTCTGCCATGGGTGCTGACCAATGGTAGTTCGGGCGAGAGTAGAAAAATCTATAAAATTACCCCAATCCAAGGTGGAACAGCAAAGGCCGATGGATGAATGGCTGAGGGGGTCTCAGTCATTACTTTGCGAACTCTGGATACCTGCCGACCTCCAGTTTTAATAAATGGCTTCTCGCGGTACCCGGGCTATGCCGCGGGTGACTCACCCCTTCCCGACTACTCGTGGGTCCAAATATGAACTTGAATTTAAATAACAAAAAAACAATATCAAAACAAGAGAACGTAACTCGCCAAAATACGGAAGGGACAAAGCTCCCGTCACAAGCTTTAAGCACGGTGAGGAAGGAACCGGAAGGTGTCCTTCCCATCTCGGACTGTGCCGGTAAGGGCAAGACGGCAAACCCACCGTCTTCCCTAGATTCTGAGGTAAGGCAGTCCAACCCAACCTCGGGCGCAAGACTGAAACAAGACAATTTCGCTTCTTCGTCCAAGGCGGGGCTGGCTGCTAACTCTTCAGAGCCGGCTACTCCTAGGATGCCACCACCAAACAAGCCGTCTTACAAAGACAGAAGACGAGCAGGGGAGATTCTCCAAAAAAATCTTACCACTCCGGAGGAATCACCGGAGGGTAAGAGATTGGTCGACTGGGCCAGAACAATCCTGCCGGGCTTCCAGCCATCAGCCCCTAAATCCAAACCTAAAGCCAAGGTTAAACGTCAGAGGTCTGCAGAGGAATCTGCTCCACCGCCAAAAAGGACGCGACCGCAGCCTCTTAACCGCTCCTTCGCTGAGGTTACGAAGGATAAGATCCTCCTAGGCGTCCTAGACAAGGGCAACAAGGATGGTCTTATCCCTCGAAACCTGTGGGCAGGAGTGGAAAATGAGCTGCAGGATCGATTCCTTGATGAAATGGAGAGTAATGGAGGCCCCCCACCTCTCTGTAGCGACGCCGGATGGCATCTCGGCACTGTTAAAACAATTGCATGTGACGATAGCCGCTCGGCGGAGGCATATAAAAAAGCCATAGCAGCCCTCGGTGAGGTGTACCCAGGAGCCAAGCTGGTGGCGGTGGATTGGAAGGATGTTCCCTTCCGACCTAGAGCCAGAGCTTGGGTCTCAGCAAAGCCGGAGGATCCAGACAAGATCCTTAAGCTGTTTCAGGTGTGCAATCCACACCTGAAAACGGACGATTGGCGTGTTGCCAAGGTCGAAGATGCGGTGGGCTCATCCAGACAGGTGATGCTCATCATAAATAAGGAGTCGGTTGAAGACCTGGCCAAAAACGAAGGCACCGTAAGGTACGGTTACAAAAAGGCTGTGATTCGGGTGACACCACGGGCGGCAAGCAAACCGCACCCGAACCACAGCTTGAAGACCCTGAACCCATTATGGAAGTAATGAGTGAGGGGGAGGATATCCTGGAGGGGTATGCCTCTGAGTCATCGGAGCTCACCAGGGAGCTCGCCAGATTAGGCCATACAGACGATGACTCCTTCCTCGAGGAAACAGACGAGGAAGAGGCTAACAACACGGTGGTGGAGGTTAATCTTGAAGATGTCGATAAGACTTCTTCAAATTAATCTCCATCACTCCACATCAGCTTCGGCTGCCCTACTGCTTCGCCTAAGCCAAGGCGAAGTCGATGTCGTCCTCATCCAGGAACCGTGGCTCAGCAGAGGCCAGATTTCTGGATTGAGGACTAAAGATTACAAGCTCATAGCAACTCAACATTCAGGTAAAGCTCGTACCTGTATTTTAGCAAAAAAGCATTTGCACATGTTTCTGCTCTCAAATTACAGCGATGGTGATAACACCGCTGCAAGCCTGGAACTGCCATCCGGCAATCTAAGGGTAAGCTCCTGCTACATGGCTTATGAGCAGAGCGATCCCCCTCCACAAGTGGCTCGAAGCCTCATAAGGGACAGTGAGGAAAATCACATTGACTTGATTATGGGCTGCGACGCTTACGCACATCACACTCAGTGGGGAAGCACTGATATAAATGCACGAGGTGAGTTACTTTTTGACTACATCCTGTCCACAAATATGTTTATATGCAATAGAGGTAACGACCCCACCTTTATTATAAAGAATAGGAAAGAAGTCCTAGACATTACCTTGGCATCAAGCTCTCTTTACCACAGGGTCCAAAACTGGAAGGTCCTTAACGACCATTCCTTCTCGGACCATCGGTATATTGAGACCTTGATATCCCTAACCCCACCCTCCAGAGGGAGTTACAGGAATCCCCGGTCTGCGAACTGGGGACTCTTTACAGAGATTATGGGCAGAATTCTCCCTCCGAATCCTCCAGGAGGTCCAAATTCGGTGGAGTTCAATAATTCCCAAATCGATACTTTAACAAGAGCATGTAATCATGCGTTCAATAAATCTTGTAGATTAAGAAAACCAAGGGGGAAGCTCAAACCTCCCTGGTGGTCATCAGAAATTGGGCAACTCCGGCACAATTCCCGCAAGCTTTTTAATATTGCTAAAACAAAGGATGACGTTGTTTCATGGAATAACTATAAACTCAGCCTTTCAGAATATAAGAAGATGCTCCGGAAGGCAAAACGGTCTTCCTGGCAGCTCTTCTGCTCAGAAATCGAAAGTACCACTGGCGCTGCAAGGCTCAGGAAGGTGCTGTCCAAATGTCCATCCACACTTGGATACCTACAAGGATCCAACGGGATTTGGACCACTTCTAGCGAAGAATCGCTAAAACTACTAACAAATTCACACTTTCCGGGCTGCTCTACCGCCAAGCCAGCGGAGATCAACCCCATGCCAGATACAACTTGTATCTCCACAAACCTATTCACCCATGACAAGGTGGAATGGGCAATACACAGTTTCAAACCATATAAATCGCCGGGACCAGACAATATTATCCCAGCGCAGCTACAACATGGGGGAAAAACCGTCGTACGATGGTTGACGGATATTTTCACCAGAATTTTGAACACAGGGATTATCCCGAAAGTTTGGCTTAGATCTAGAGTAGTCTATATCCCCAAGGCAGGGAAGGCTACTCATACTCTTCCAAATGATTTCCGGCCCATAAGTCTCTCATCTTTTCTTCTTAAGACGATGGAAAGACTATTGGGCCTCCATCTGAGAAATACTATTCCTCAATCGCAAATGTCGGACTCGCAGCATGTTTACAAAAAAGGCAGCTCCACTGAGACGGCTCTACATTCAGTGATCTCGGGAATCGAGAAATCACTTCATTACAAAGAATTTTCACTAGTGGCCTTCTTAGATATTGAGGGCGCTTTTAATAACGTCTCACCTAAGACTATCACAGACTCATTGAATGAACTTAAGGTGGAACCTCGGCTAGTCAGCCTCATTGAACAGATGCTTAAATGCAGAATTATTCAAGCCTCTCTCGGCACTTCCAGAATCGAAAGACACGTAAGCAGGGGAACGCCTCAAGGCGGAGTCCTGTCCCCCTTCCTTTGGAACGTAGCCATAAACGGTCTCCTTTACACCCTGGAGAGGGGCGGATGCAATATAACTGCGTACGCCGATGATGTAGCAGTTGTTTTCTCGGGAAAATACCCGCAAACTCTCTGCGAGCGTATGACTAAGGCCCTCCATACGCTCTCTGAATGGGCCACAGCCAGCGGATTGGGAGTCAATCCAGACAAGACAAAGCTTATGCTTTTTACCAGGAAGTACAAAGTTCCTGCTCGTATTAACCCCAAGCTCAATGGTATCACCCTACCATTCAGCGATTCAGCAAGATACCTCGGTTTAGTCCTAGACTGCAAACTAGACTGGAACCTGAATACGGACGATCGTAGAAAAAAGGCCACGATCGCCCTATATACATGCAAGAAAGCCATCGGACTTAAATGGGGTATGTCTCCAAATATAGTCCACTGGCTATATACTGCCATCGTTAGACCAATACTCATGTATGGAGTCTCGATTTGGTGGCCAACTCTTGATAAGATGGCCAACCTAAAAAAGTTGAGTAAGGTTCAGCGGACCGCAGAACTGACCATCAGTGGAGCTCTACGCTCAACACCAAATGAAGCACTAGATGCTATTCTTAACCTCCTGCCCTTGGACAAGGTGGGTAAACAACAAGCCGCTCTATCAGCCTTACGCATGAGAGAGGCGAAAAAATGGAATGACCACGACTTTGGTCACGCAAAGATTCGCAAGGGAAATCCACTTATTCCCGAGAGCACAGACTACTGCATTCCGCAGGAACACTCCAGAACCAATTTCAAAACCCATATTCCCACCAGGGAGGAGTGGAGTATAGGTGTTCCAGGCCCAACTGGCTCAATAAGAATATTCACGGATGGTTCCAAGCTGGACGACCGTGTAGGTGGAGGCGTCTACGTTGATGAACTCAACGTAAGAACATTTTTCCGACTCCCGGACCATTGCAGTGTCTTCCAAGCAGAGGTAACCGCAATCCAGGAGGCTCTGACAATAATAAGAAACCTACGGGTACAGAATAAGACCATCTGTATCTACTCGGATAGCCAGGCGGCTATTAAGTCCCTTGCTTCATTTACTTCGAGCATGAAGTCAGTGAATAACTGCCGCTTGTCTCTTGAGGAGATGGCTGAGCAGTTTTCAATCCACCTCATATGGGTCCCAGGACACAGGGATATCGAGGGCAACTGTATTGCGGATGAACTGGCTAGACAAGGAACTACCAGCATCCTCCTTCAGGACAAGGAGGGCCTGGGTATACCCATGGCCAGCTGCAAACTGAGAATACGAAATTACTTCGCTCTCTCTGCAAACCAAGCGTGGAATCGGGCATCGAACACGTGCATAATCTCACGGCAAACCTGGCCGGTATACACCAGTAAAAGAACGAAGGAACTTTGCTGTCTGAACAGAGCCCAGTGCTCGACTGTCATTCGTGCTATCACAGGGCATTGGCTGGTGGGGATACATGCATCCAGGTTAAATGCTCCCCACCACGATTTCTGCAGAAGTTGTGGTGATGAGGAAGAGCTGGAAACAGTTCAACACCTTTTCTGTCATTGCCCTGGTCTTTGTAGGACGAGATTCCGTTTTCTAAAGTCATACTTTCTTGATGATTTGTCACAGCTCTCCGAACAGAGTCCAAGATGCCTTTTTAGGTTCATCCAGGCCGCCGGATGGCGGACTCATCTCGCATAGGGAACCTCTTGAGTGGGGAAGAGTGGTGAATGGTCCACCGTAGCGGTAACACAACGGGCCTATTTTGGCCTATGTGAGTTGGGACTTTGGTCCCAACTGCCGCCCTAACCTAACCTACTGTCTAGGACCAAACCGAGGTATCTGGCTGAATCGCTGAATGGCAAATTAATACCATTCAGCTTGGGATTTATAAGGGCAGGAACTTTATACTTCCTGGTAAAAAGCATAAGCTTTGTTTTGTCTGGATTGACTCCCAATCCGCTGGCTGTGGCCCATTTTGAGAGCGTATAGAGGGCATTGGTCATGCGCTCGCAGAGAGTTTGTGGGTATTTGCCCGAGAAGGCAACTGCTACGTCGTCGGCGTACGCAGTAACATTGCATCCGCCACCCTCCATGGAGCGAAGAAGCCCGTTAATGGCAACATTCCAAAGAAGGGGGGACAGGACTGCGCCTTGGGGTGTTCCCCTGCTTACGTATCTTTCGATACTGGAGGTGCCAAGAGATGCTTGAATGACTCTGCATTTAAGCATCTGCTCAATGAGGTTGACTAACCGGGATTCCACCTTAAGTTCCGTCAACGCGTCTGTGATGGTCTTAGGTGTGACATTATTAAAGGCTCCCTCAATATCGAGGAAAGCCACTAGTGAGTATTCTTTGTAATGAAGTGACTTCTCGATTCTCGAGATCACCGAATGTAGAGCCGTCTCAGTGGAGCTACCTTTTTTGTAAGCATGCTGTGAGTCTGACATTTGGGATTGAGGAATAGTAACCCTCAAATGGAGGCCAAGTATTCTTTCCATCGTCTTGAGAAAAAACGATGAAAGACTTATGGGCCGGAAGTCATTCGGAAGTGTGTGAGTAGCCTTCCCTGCCTAAGGTATATAGACTACTCTAGATCTAAGCCAACCTTTTGGGATGAACCCTGTGGCCAGAGTTCTGGTGAAAATATCCGTCAGCCATCGTACGACGGATTTCCCCCCATGTTGTAATTGCGCTGGGATAATATTGTCTGGCCCCGGCGATTTATATGGTTTAAAACTGTGGATGGCCCATTCAACCTTGTCGTGGGTAAACAGTTTTTTGGAGATACAAGTCGTATGTGGCACAGGGCTGATCTCCGCTGGCTTTGCGGTAGAGCAGCCCGGAAAGTGAGTGTTAGTTAATTATTTTAGCGATTCTTCGCTAGAAGTGGTCCAATTCCCATTGGATCCTTGTAGGTATCCAAGTGTGGATGGACATTTTGATAGGACCTTCCTGAGCCTTGCGGCATCAGTGGTACTCTCGATTTCGAAGCAGAAGATCTGCCACGAAGACCGTTTTGCCTTCCGGAGCGCCCTCTTATATTCTGAAAGGCTGGTTTTATACTCATTCCATGAAATAACGTCATCCTTTCTTTTAGCAATATTGAAAAGCTTGCGGGAATTGTGCAGGAGTTGCCCAATTTCTGATGACCACCAGGGAGGTTTAGCTTTCCCCCTTGATGTTCTTAATCTACACGATTTATTGAAGGCATGGGTACATGCTCTTGTTAATGTATCGATTTGGGTATTATTGAACTCCACTGAATTTGGTCCTCTTGGAGGATCCGGAGGGAGAGTTCTACCCAAAATCTCTGCAAAGAGCCCCCAGTTCGTAGACCGTGGGTTCCTGAAACTCCCTTTAGAGGGTGGGGTTAGGGATATCAAGGTTTCGATATACCGATGATCAGAGAAGGAGTGGTCGTTTAGGACCTTCCAGTTTCGGACCCTCTGGTATAGAGAGCTAGATGCCAAGGTGATGTCTAAGACTTCTTTTCTATTCTTTATGATAAAGGTAGGGTCGTTACCTCTATTACATATAAGCATATTTGTGGACAAGATGTAGTCAAAAAGTAACTCACCTCTAACATTTATGTCAGTGCTTCCCCACTGAGTGTGATGTGCGTTGGCGTCGCAGCCCATAATCAGGTCAATGTTTTTGGCCTCACTGTCCTTTATGAGGCTCCGTGCCAATTGCGGTGGGGGTTCGCTCTGCTCATAGGCCATGTAGCTCCAGGCTTGCAGCGGTGTTGTCACCATCGCTGTAATTTGAGAGCAAAAATATGTGCAGGTGCTTTTTTGCTAAAATGCAGGTACGAGCTTTACCTGAATGTTGATTTACTATTAGCTTGTAGTCTTTTGTCCTCAATCCAGAAATCTGGCCTTTGCTTAGCCACGGTTCCTGGATGAGGACGACATCGACTTCGCCTTGGCCTAGGCGAAGCAGTAAAGCAGCCGAGGCTGATGTGGAGTGATGGAGATTAATTTGAAGAAGTCTTATCGACATCCCCAAGATTAACCTCCACCACCGTGCTATTTGCCTCTTTCTCGTCTGTTTCGTCGAGGATGGATGACTCCCTAGCGAGCTCCGATGACTCCGAGGCGTATCCCTCCAGGATGTCCTCTCCCTCGCTCATCTCTTCAATGATGGGCTCAGGGTCTTCGAGCTGTGGTTCGGGCGCGGTTTGCTTGCCGCCCGTGGTGTCAGTACGGTACACCCGAATCACAGCCTTTTTGTAACCATACCTGACGGTACCTTCAACTTTGGCTAGGTCCTCTGCCGACTCTTTATTGATAATTAGCATTATCTGTCGTGAGGAGCCCACCGCATTTTCCACCTTGGCAATCCGCCAATCGTCGGTTTTCAGGTGTGGGTTGCACACCTGAAATAGCTTGAGGATCTTGTCCGGATCCTCCGGCTTGGCTGAGACCCAAGCTCTGGCTCTGGGTCTGAAAGGGACATCCTTCCAGTCCACCGCCCCTAGCTTGGCTCCTGGGTATACCTCACCGAGGGCCGCGATGGCTTTCTTATATGCTTCCGCCGAGCGGCTGTCGTCACATGCGATGGTTTTCACAGTGCCGAGATGCCAGCCGGCGTCGCTGCAGAGAGGAGGAGGTCCTCCACTCTTCTCCATGTCTTCCAGGAAGCGATCCTGCAGCTCATTTTCCACACCTGCCCACTAGTTTCGAGAGATAAGACAATCCTTGTCGCCCTTGTCTAGGACACCCAGGAGGATCTTATCCTTCGTGACCTCGGCGAAGGAGCGGTTAAGGGGCTGCGGTCGCGTCCGTTTCGGCGGCGGTACAGATTCCTCTGCAGACCTTTGCCGCTTAACCTTGGCCTTAGGTTTTCCTGGGGCTGATGGCTGAAAGCCCGGCAGGATTGTCTTGGCCCAATCGACCAGTCTCTTACCCTCCGGTGATTGCTCCGGAGTGGTAAGATTTCTTTGGAGAATCTCTCCAGCCCGTCTCCTGTCTTGGTAGGACGGTTTGGTTGGTGGTGGCATCCTAGGAGTAGCCGGCTCTGAAGAGTTAGCAGCCACCCCCGCCTTGGACGTAGAAGCGAAACTGGCTTGTTTCATGCTGGCATCCAAGGATGGGTTGGACTGCCTTCCCCCAGAATCTAGGGAAGACGGTGGGTTTGCCGTCTTACCCTTACCGGCACAGTCCGGGATGGGAAGGACACCTTCCGGTTCCTTCCTCACCGTGCTTAAAGCTTGTTGCGGGAGCTTCGTCCCTTCCGTATTTTGGCGAGTTACGTTCTCATTTTGTTTGTTGTTTTTGTTTTTATTTGTATTGTGCATATGTTGGACCCACGAGAAGTCGGGAAGGGGTGAGTCACCCGCGGCATAGCCCGGGTACCGCGGGAAGCCATTTATTAAAACTGGAGGTCGGCAGGTATCCAGAGTCCGCAAAGTAATGACTGAGACCCCCTCAGCCATTCCACCTTAGATTGGGGTAATTTTTGCGAGTTGTCTTCTCTCGCCCGAACTACCATTAGTCAGCACCCATGGCAGAGACATGACCGTACCATGAGCCTGCTTCCAGCCGCCCCCGCGAGGAGGATGTAGTCGCACTTCCAGAAGTGTGTCACAATTACGGCGCGTACCACCGAGGTGGTTACACGTGAATCCCCTTGTGACACCAACTGGCTGACGGCCAATATGCTAAAATAATCACTTCGAATTATTATTATTTAGAACAGCAACTAGGTGGCAACTCCTTGCCACGAAAAGATTTTGCACGTTGACACAGAATGGCAAATGTACCAAGGATTTTAATAAAGATTTCGCAAAAATGAAAATCATGAATTAAAACATTAAATTTGTCAAAACACAAAGATACAGAAAACACAGAAATTAAATACACTTTCCAAATAAGTAATACTTTCATTGAATAAATTAGTTTTTATTGGTGAATTTAATCAAATCTCAAGCAATTTTGTCGAAGATTTTGAAACCGTTGCGAATCATGTCTGTGGCACCAAGAATCGGAATGGCAACGAAATTGCAACGAAATGGTTTTCTGTGGCACCCCCGTATATCTATTGCAATTTCCTAACAAAAAGTATTTGATTCTATCAGTAATAAATTTTTCAAAATTAGAATTAAATCGAACGAGTTTGATTATTTTGACCACTGTGCGTATGGGCAATATGGCGGCTCTTTAAATGAAAAACCAGCAAAAAAATGTTGCAACAACCAATATGCAACTCACTTTGCTTATTGGCATAGCTAATAGTAGGAGCAGGCAACACCAAATGCTTTAAGTTTAATACTTTGGCTTGCTTCAAGGGGTTCCAGCAGCCACTGCTTATATGCTCTTAAATATTTAATATATTATTTGATAGTCGCTTGTCGTTTGATATATTAAATTTTTTTTTTTTTTTTTGAGCTACCAGAGTACAATATGATTGTGCTGTATACTCTAATCTTTTTTTTTTTCTTGCTTTTCTTTATTTCGCTCTTATTCTCTTTATTTGACTGGAGGCCATAAATTGCGGGAAAAGCGTTTGCAATATTCAGAGGATTTTTCTCTCTTTGCAGCTAAGTTATTTGTTTTGTTGGTATTTGCTTTGGCTTATTTTGTTGTTGTTTAAATTAAATTTATATGCTGCATATGGCTAAGGTAGTGAAAGACGACGCCATGTGGTATGCAACATAATTTTTTATTTACCTTAAGCAGACAAGACCATAGCTCGTAGCTGCCTAGACACAGCAGGTATCAGTCAGTTGAGACTGTTGAGGCTGTTGGAGCTGGGTCTACTTTAATAACTTACTAACAGGCTCTAGTTCCAGCTAGTTATTCTATTGCTTAGGTTGAAAATTTAAAGCAGCTCACCCGGCATTCAGTTCATTTGGTTATTCCGTGCACAAAATGCCGGAAATTCTTTGCAGCTCTCAACCAATTCACATAGTTGGGTATAAACATGAATGAGCAGACGAGAGATTCAAGCTGCATAGAACCCATCAGAGCAAGGCTTGCAGCTCTCAAACAATGGATTCGGACTATTTCTCTAGAGGCCAAGTGCATCGAATTTTGTTGTGTGTCTATTGGCCAACAACTCTTTATTGCCCTTTTGTCTAGTGAATTTCTTTACCAACATCAGTTCGCTTTATGCAGTACTTTTTCGGGTTGATTCATTTTTGTGTATGTTTGTGGAGACTTTGGTCATAATCGACAAACGCCCATTATACCTCATTGTGTTGCCGTAGACTTACAACCTACAAAGAGTTGTTAATTAGTATTTTTGAATGAGGAAAGTCCTGAGACAATGTTAGTCGGTTGAGTCTAGCAGCTTGAAATCTCACCAGCCAGTTTCCTGTAATTATCTTTATCCGACAATGTATGCACTAAATTCACTTTGTCATCATGCGTTTGCAAGCTTTCTTCAAAGAATTTAAAAGAGAATAATTGCAACATCCGCAACTTTTATGATGTACGATATATTACCTAATCTCTTGATTTCGTCAGAGTTGGGACAGCGCCTCACATGGCTGCTTTTAGGAACCCGTATAAAGTTACTGACAAACTTGATTTCTCTTCTGCTGAAAGCGTAAGTTATCCGCTTACTTTAAGCATTAAGTTTTAAAATATATCCTTCACTGTCACCATGATCTATCTTGGCCAAGTAAGGTGGTCCATTAGTGAGCGAACTATCTAAAATGATCAGATTGCCTGCAGAGTAGAGTCCAGAAGAGTTTTCAGAAGTCGCGGAAAATGCTGCTTTTATCTCAATTTTTTATACCCTGTACCTATAGGTACAAAGGGTATACTAGATTTGTGCAATGTATGTAACGGACAGAAGTAGGCATGGCAGACCCCAAGTCCTTTATACCAAAATGCTTATCATAACCTCGGGTAGCGATTGAGCCATGTCCGTCCGTCCGTCCGTCCGTCCGTCCGTCCGTCCGTATGAACGCCTAGATCTCGGAGACTATAAGAGCTAGAGACACGAAACTTTACCAGCTGGTGCGCATGTTTCCTAAGCAGATGAAGTTTGTTGAATCATGTCAATATCTTTCCCCGTTCCCCCGCTGTAGATTTAAGACCGTTTAATATTTTTATTTGAAATTTAACACAGCGATGCGTTGTGGATACATGCATCTATGTGTAAAAAATGAACAAAATCGGACAAATACAACAGAAGTTATAGTCAAAAATGTGCAAATTTCACCTCCCCTTGCCAATAAACTGCGTCAATATTTGACTCTACGCAATTATGGCTACAAGTGACCTAGAATCACAATTTTTGGTAAGCTCATTCATGTGGCTCTAATGAACAAATCCACATCCAAATTTTATCGATGCGGTCCCCCCACCCCCCGCAATCGATTTACCGTGTTTTCTCCCACACCCCTCAACATATCAACTTGAAACTTACCCAATATAATTAAAATAGCTTCTTTGACGTAACTTTCGATTTTCATCAAAATCGGTACAAATTTACGGAACTTATAGGTATAAATATCGTTTTGCACCAAAAAAAAAATAAATTCCAATTGGAAAGTTCTTAGATGGAATATGCAGGCAAAAATTTTTTTGACACAAAAGGTACAGGGTATTCCACTGTTGGGCACCGCCTCGACTGTACCACATTTTTTTTATCTTGGAATACATTTGTCTGGGATCAAGGCTACACAAAACAGCAGTGTCCTGTAACCTCAAACTTTTATGCAACAATATCCGGCCTCATTTTGTAGAAATGGAGATGAACCCGGTAATTTTCTTGTCAAAAACGAGTAGTTCGGAAAACCCCTCTCATGTTTTACGTCACATTTTTTTGCCTCTTTTCACAAGGATAAACGGAACGAACATTGACCAATACTCTCTATCCGATAATATGAAAATCCACCAAAGGTTCATAGAATCTAGAGAGAAGACTGGTATGGCAAACCGTCAGGTATGATATGCTGTAGCCTGTATCTTTTGGTGTGTAAGCTTAACCTTATGGGGATTCATACCGCGAACAGTGACCCATAAAGTCCAATGTAAGTTAATGTTAAAAGAAAAATGTTTATATGTATAATAAAAATCGCATTATGGTGAAATTAAAAAGAATTTCCTTGACTTGAAAGCAAGAAACACTTTCAAAATAAGTCCTTCTCGATTACTTTCTAAAACTCGTATTTCCGTTCTTTTATTGAATATTTTTCATTTATGTTTTATCTATTTTTATCTTCAAAGTATGCTTTCTTCATTAATAGAGCAAATAAAATGAATTTGAGTTTTTATACCCTGTACCGTATGGTACAAAGGGTATATTAAGCTTGTGCAAGCCGAAAATGTATGTAACATACAGAAGGAGACGACGCGTCGGAGACCCTTCCAAGTTACCTAAAGTATGATCAGGGTGACTAGAGAAGTCGATATACCCATGTCCGTCTGTCCGTCTGACCGTCTGTCCGTCTGTCTGTATGAACGCCTAGATCTCAGAGATGGTAAAACCTAGAGCAACCAAATTTTCAGATTAGATGCGCTATTATGTCAGGGAAGACAAGTTTATTTGGTTTTTTTGATATCGGGGTTATATTATATAGCTCCCATAGGGGTGTTTCAGAGGACCTCGAAAAAAACCAAAAGTTTTAGATGGATAATTCGTTTGTTTATGAAGATATCGTAACCAAATTTGGCACTCAATCGTTTTTTAGAGTTTCCAAGTACTGCACCAAATTTTGTAAAAATCGGTTGACTATATCATATAGCTCCCATAGGACCAATCGGTCAAAAAATCGTTTTTTGTACAAAATTCGTTGTGTTTCGTTTGTTTGTGAATATATTATAACCAAATTTGGCAATCAGAAGTTTTTTAGAGTACCCATGCACTGCAGCAAATTTGATCAAAATCGGTTGAGTATACCATATACCTCCCATAGGAACGATCGGTCAAAAAAACATTTTTGGTTAAAAATTCGTCTGTTTTTGGTTGTTTATGAAGGTATCGTAATCTAATTTGGCAATCGAATGTCTTTTGGTGTTCTTAAGCAATTTACTGGATTTTATTGCAAGCAGTGGTACAGGGTATCCCAAAGTCGTCCGCGCCCGACATTAACGTACGCCATCTTTTATCTTAGATTTAATGAAATGAGAATGAAAATAAAGTTTTTGTGCTCTTTCAATGCACTCTTAACTCAATTTTTGATTATATTGAAAAAATACATATTTTGAAAAAGTGCGAAAACCATTAGAGAGCTGTTCGTCAGAGTTTTTTAAAAGGAACCGACTTTGTCGCAAAAAATTTCACCCACCCAATATACATAAATTATAAGAAAAACAAGTATAATTTACAATCTTCAACGACCTTTAGTACCTTGTACCTATAAAGACAAGGGTCCGTCCCTTCGGACCGGGAGATACTATAGTCTACCAAAAGTTCCGCATGATGTATGTTGAATATACTCAGTACCCGAACCTTCAGTTTGTGGTGCTACTGAAATCAAAATTCGTCCGTTTGAACCTAACCAGCTAGGTTTTCCTGATAATTGGATTTAAAATTATAGTCGTTCCCACAGCCAAGTGATTTGTGCAAAATCTTTACAATGCATCCTTTTTGCAGCTTCTTATCGTTCTATAGGTTCAAATGAGAAGAAGCATTTTATTGGATTATTATTTTTTTGTTGATTTGTGCCATATTCTACTTTTATCAACCCCCTCTCATTTACTTTTCTTGACCACATTGAGTTGTTCTATATGCACATAAGACAAACAACGAATCCAAAGGATAGATTAGCTTTCTCTTCTCTTGCATTCACTTTAAGCTGCTTACATTGTTTGTCTCTAATGGAGGAACACATTTACCTAACCATCAAATTGACTTGTTTATCCTGGCCGGGCAAAAACCAATACAAATGATTAATGCTCGCTGTGTCAGCCGAAATATGTGCGCTGTCCGCAGTCAGATAGATGGCCAAAAGGCAGAGGCGTAGTCTAAAAGGGCCAACACACACACACGCTCATGCACACTGGAATACATTGTGGCCAAAAAATAAAAGCGGAACCAGACTTGTTCAACTTGCGCTGATTATGGTCCGCATTGGCCGCAAGTTATTATCAAATGTCTCCCCAGAGTAATATATATCTAACCAAGGGGTCACGCAAAACTTATACAGAAAAAACAACGAAAAAAGGGGTTGTGGGGGGTCTGTTTGGATGCCTGTAAGGCAGGGTCTTAGGGCCTAGGCGTTACAGCATTTAACACAATAATCGAATTTTCATACATGTAGGCAGAGCCCGTAGGCAACCCCATAAACCGTAGTGGGTTAAGCCTTAGTTGGTACGCTCGGCGGAACACGTATACGCCCCGTTTTCATGTTAGAATTTCTTTTGTTTTTTGCTCCATAGAATCATGGCATAAAACTAATGCGAAGCAAGTGCTGTTAAATGACCTTGTTAATCATGTTCATGTTCATGTTTGCTTGTGTGCGTGATTTATGCTTATTTATATTTTATTAACCGTAACATTGGATGGAACTGGGCATAGAGAGACCACAGACCAGGTCCGTTCCCGCTCAGACCAGAGCCGTCTCTCTCTCTCTCTCTCTCTTTCTCTCTCCCATTATGGTAGTTATTTTTGTTGTTCTTGATGTTGTGATTTGAAATATGGCTTAGAATGGCGCATTATTTATGCTAGTTTTTGTTGTTTTTTGTATTAAATGATGAAGTGGTTCGTTGTTTGTAGTAAAAAATATGTGCATACAATCTCATTTTGAGATTTACAAGTTTTATTACATGAACAAAATATTTAATGCGTTTTTAATTGTAAATCAACTTCAATTTACGAGTTCATAAAATTTCTAAAGCTCTGAGAGTCGTTAATTTCGTTGTTTAAATAGTAATGGGTTATTACCGGGTGTGGATCTAGAATTTGGTCTTGAGAGGGGTGCTTCACTTCGAAGTGTATATGTAACACAGCTAGCAAAAGACTTTCAACCCATTTTTCCAATTTCTAGGGAGGGTCCGGACCCGAAACCCCCCCGTGGATCCACCACTGGTTGTTACAGACTGCGCTAGATAATATTATTTGAATGGTTTAAATTTAAAGAAAATAAATTTCCCTTATATTGTCTAATGCCCAACTTTAAACCGATAAAGTGATGAAATAATTAAGTGGAATAATATGATATAATAAACCCTGTTTGTTTCTTTTTTTTAAACTGTCATGGGTGATAGGCCTTGAAAGTGAAAGAAGAATTATTTTATTTGCTTCTTCATGGGTCTACTTTTATATATTAGTAACTATGCATAGCTTTTAAACAAACAGTTTATGTGTTGCCAGCTTGTCGTGGTAATGGGGCTAAGTATGTGTTAGGAGCCTGAGAGCAATGCCAGCGATAGCGTAGCGTCTGGTAAGGCCACCCATGCTAATGTAAGGTCGAAGAGGAGCACAGAAACTAAAAGCAACTCAACACACAAAATCCTAGTACCTTTTTGGGAGCCAAATCGCTACCGGGTGGGCCTCTGTTTTGATGTTAAAGACGGCCCTCAATCATCAATCTACGAGATCATCACTCACTGATTGGCAACTTATGCGGAGTATTCAGACATGAATTCAAACCTTAACGGAATTATGTCTTCCATTCACCGGTTAATTCTCCTGCTTTACTAGCAGCAAGCACTACGTTGATGAATGAAACCAACGCAACCAACCTAAATCAAAACTCGAGGTCCTATGCTCCACTGTGAGAAGAAGATAGCAGTAAGTAAGTGGGGTGGTGACAGTCGCCACATCTGGGCAATAATACATAGGTATAATTTTAAAAAAAGGGTGTACGCCCCCTGCACTTTACTTAAGTTCTACAGTGTTCAACCGATTTTGAGGCGTATGCATTTTAAAGCACATGTTTAATGACTTCTTAAAAATTAAAAAAAATATTCCTTGTAGGATGGCTTATGTTAAGTAGAAGGAAAAAAACAAATGGGGGACTAGGTGAGTGCATCCCCAAAAACGGTAAAAAATTTATCACATTAAAGCCCACATTAGTCTATAACTGACTGTAGCTACTTTACAAACATAGTTACCTACAGGTTGTTTTTTGATGAGCTCCTTCATTTTCTCTATTTTTTGTTGAAAAAAGTAAAGCACAGGACATAATATAATTTGCATGCTGCAACTGAGATATTCCGAACCTGAAATAAGCAATTATATTAAACTCTGCATGCTTATAAACTGTTATGATCCACATAATTATCAATTTTAATTAGCCGCAGCCAGAGGGAGAAGAGGATAACTCATTGAATTTATCGCTGATGTTAATAAGAAGAGCGAGAATGAAAGCTAATGGGATTGCCTTATGTTGTGCAGAGAGAGACAGTAGGACTGAATGTTATTTAATTGTTCATTGATGTTTATCCTGTCGTGCAAATTTGCCAACTTGCCTGCTGCTGCTGCCTCTCAGCAGCTCTACATCTCACTCTCCCACACAGTCACCGAAACTTGTAGGTATGTTTGAGTGTGTGTGTAGTGTCGTCCTGTTCATACACTCGTACTTTCTCGCTGATAGTTTCATCTGTTTAAGTGTATTTATTTAATTGCACAACATTTGCGTTTACTCGTAATTCGCATTAATGAGACATGACATTTTAATTGGATTAATTGCGTTGATTAAGTGAGCAAGCTCTCTCGGCTCGGTCAGCAGAAATCATTGACTGACTGACGGATGGACTGACTTAATGACGGGCTGTGAAGTGACACGTCAAAGCAAACTGGGGGAACGGAGCAGTTCAACTAATTGACTACACGGTTCTCGGGATGTCAAAGCGGTTAGGTAAAGGCAAAAGTGCTGAACTGTTTATTGGAATTAGAGACAAATAAACAGAAGTATGAGGTGTAAAAAGAGGTTTTAAGAGCAATGAAATATAAATGAGAAACAAACAGTTACTTGACGTAATAGATAGTATATTTTATGTTGACTGGAGTTTTGGGAATGTTAATTTAGTAAAGTACAGTCATAATGATATAGAGCAAATCAAAATGCTTCCGTCAAAATGTATGTTACAGAGAGAAGGTGATCCCACTCAATAATAGTATACATAATTGATCATGATGAGTATAGACAGGCCTGTCCGTCGGTCAGCATGTACGCTGAATTTTCAGAGACCATAAATGAAAGGAACAACAAAAAAAGTGCCCATAGTCTGCATAAGATTTTTGAGTCCTACTTATCGTCAACAGTATTACGCGATTTACAGGTATGATGGTAAACCTTTTTTTGACAATTGATAGAGTTATGCTACGTCAATATAAGTATCCATTTATTAACAAACTCGAATAAGGACTTCAACAGTTTTGGTCTCAAAAAAGAAACTTAATATATTGAAATTGCGAGTACGAGAAACAGCTTTATTGTCGATGTTTATAGATATCGTGCAAGATCGTCCGGCGATTGTGTCTGGATTGTTGGGATTAGACAACGCGGCGACACTGTATCTGGCCATAAACTCCCTCCCTTTTTTTAATTCATCAATAAATAGACGAATGTTTGTGTGCCAGTCAGAGGCAAGGAGCGCCTTCACTGTGGCCATATTTTCGTTTATCATTGAAGTTTATATGGGACCGGCGCTGGTCGTGATGGCAGCGACGATCTCCGAGGCGATTTTCGCAAGTTTGCTTGAGATTTTTCTCCATCTTGGATCGCATCAACACTTCCTAACAGAGGTTCACATAAGTCAGCCAGCTTACTCTCGCGACTGTGAAAAATATCGGTCTATTCTCCCATGCCCTGGTGGTATTATCGCCCTCCGCCGCTCTGTTCGCAGTATAAAAATTCCATTCCACTCAATATACAATCCATCATTAGATTACACTGCACCGTCAAGGCATGTCTTAATAATCTTTCAGTCGTTTTCTTAAATAGACAACAATTTCTTAGAAAATGATTTAATCAAATTTTATTTATTTGATTAAAAGGCATATCTTATTTTTTTGACTATTACATAAATGTGTTTTCGAAGAATTTAATTTTATATGTATTGTAGTTAGTATGTACCGTCAATATAAAAAAAAGAAACTAATATATATCGAAAGAGGTAAAAAAATTAAGTGTAAAGAAAAGAAAGTGTGAAGAAAAAGAACTACAAATTTTACAGTCGAACTTCCCCTATATGAGTTCGCATCGAAGTACAATTTCTTTTTTTTTACTACTCCTTTTCCAACTGCACATATGAACAAGGATCTTTTTTCAAGAGCAAAACGATTTTGCTGCAACATTTTTACGGAACTATTAAAATTAACAATAAAAATGGGTGTGATCTTATTGATTAACTGTTAACTACTGTTGTTAACTAAGTATACCAAGGTAGACTAAAACCTTGAACTTAACCCTCTAATAAGCTAAATCTCCACAATATTAAAAAAAACCCGTCTAGATAATAAAATGCCGATGAATAGAAAATATTCATCTCCCAGTAATTTATTTGGCATGTCAAATTTTTATTTAGTTGCAACAAGTTCATTTTGCTAGTTTATATTTTTTCTTGAGGTCGAAAATGATGGCATAGTTTGCAGTCTTGAAAATATTTTCTCCCAGTCTCTCTGTTAGCATTTTGCTGTTAACAAGCCAAGCCGAGTTTTGGTTGCTTGTCTTGGTTACGGTCTGCCGCCAGCCCGACAATGTGACGTCACTTTATCACTCTCGCTGTCTCTCTCTCCACAGCCTTGCCAGTGTGCCTGCTTGTTTATGCTTTTGTGGCCAAGACTGTGGCTGCTTGCAACCCCGCACAACGTGCTCTCCAACCTCTCCATGTACTGCTCTCTCCCTGCGGCTGCTGATGGTGGCAGAGTTTGCGGCTGCTTCACTTGTCAACCATTGCACAAATTACAACAAATTGTCAATTTTCAAGTGGCAGCAAATTCATGGAATTTATTTGCAGCATCGTCGTCACCTTGCCGGCCCTCTTTCCAGCGCTCTCTCTTGTTCACTAACACTTGTGACGCACTTTGTCGTTGAATAAAATTATTTAGCAGGCACAAGTTTTTTAATTAGCTCCATGAACATTTTCTTGGCATTTCAGTTGCAGGCGCATTGTGGAATGCCCCTCTCGAAATGTGGGCGTGGCGGTGGGCGGAAGCATTACTATGACTCAGGACTGCTTCTTCTTAAGCTATGCCGTTTCAAGTGCTAATTGCATTTTATGCTGATTTTGAACTTTGAGGTTTTCCATAAATGCAATTAGCAGAAAAGTTTTTCCATGAAAATGTTAATAGTGGAATTTGTTATTGTTGCTGTTGCTCAATGCAGAATCTTTTTATTAAAGCTGACAGCTTCAAAATCTTTTAATTAAATTAAATGTATTATAGTCTGTCGGACACAGCCGAACTTGGCCAAAATAAACATTTAGTTCAATGCTGGGTTTACACCGCCTCATGGCAACTCAATATTTTGTTTGCAATTAGTGTCAATAGTCAGCACAAATGCAAATCGTTTTAGATATGAATAGTTTTGCAGTGTAAACAAGTGTACAGGTGGTACAATTTTGATAGTAAAAATTTTGTTGCCAAAGTGTTAACAGCTTTAAATTAAAACCAATTGTTTTCTACACCCTGTAAAGAAAATATTTTTTTTGTACTGAAATTGTAATTAAAAACGTGAAAAAATGTAAATTTTACAGAGAGAGCGCACTCCCAATTTATTGTACTCTTTAATTAATCTCTTGTTTGGCAGCTCGAACTACGTTTTTATGGGCGTTACTTTACACTGTGGACCTAGATTATCATATATTCGACAACATTTTGGGATATCCATTTTTTTTTTTAAATTGCACAAAATTTTTGATTTATTAAAACAAAAAAAAATATATTTATTTTTAACTTACTTACAAAAAAGTGGCTCAATGGCAAACGGATCATACTTCATACAGATGAAGATATATATAAGCTCCATATATCTGAAAAAACAACAAATGCTTTAAAATCGTTAAAAATCTGTAGGAATTAAGGAGAGTATAGGGTACCTTGAATTGGATTTTGTTTTATTCATTAAGTTGTGCATTCCCATAATCCTTGGCAATATCAAGCTTATAATTTCGAGATAAACTTCTTTGTGAAACTACAATTTAAAACTAAAATTCTCTGGTAAATATTACGCTAATTAAAAAAAAATACTTTCTTAATACATACCTAATTTTGTTGTAAAACACAAATTTTCTTTAAGTAGCCCAACTTTCTAAGCATTTATACTTCCATAAATAATATTTATGACATGACAAGAATAATTATTCATAAGTTATAAAAAATTTTGTGTTTTATCTTGTAGTTTGAAGAATGATTTTTTTATTTATTTATCATCTATGTAAAGCTTGATTGAGTAGCCAATGTTTTTTTTGGAAGATTAATTCTATGAGCTTAAAAATAATTTTTCTGTATTTTTTTTAAGTTTAAAGTGTCATTAAAGGATGGATTTCAAATAGGATTTGAATAGAGCAATTTCAAAAACAGTTTTACTAAGGTATTCTAATTAAATTTTTAATTTATGGGAACCTTAATATTGAAACTTAACCCTCTGGATCCCTAATTTTTTTTTTTTGTTCAAAAATATTTTTGTGTGAATTTTGTTGAAAAAAAAAAATCAAAACTTAAAAAACTGTTTTTTTTCCATTAGGTTGGGGTTTTATGGGGTAAAATTGGTAGCGTGCCTTGAGGCATGCTTTGGACGATAAGCCAATAAAAATAGTTTGACGATGCAGCAAAATTTTTTTACTTTCAAACAAAACAATTATTTTTTAACAGATCAAGATATTCAACTATCGTTATTGTTGTTATTATTATTATTTTAATAAATATTTTATTTAATATATAAAAAGTTTACAAATATATTTGCTTTTCAATGTGTGCTTGTCCTTAGGCTTAGGTGAAATTTAATTGCATGTCGCTGTGTCCATCAAATGCAGGAATATTATGTGTCGGTAACTACTTTTTCAGATTTTATTAATCGTAAAATTTTGATGTTATCACGTTAATCGTTTCCAAAAGGTTTTGTGCCTAATTAGGTGGTAGCACAGTATTCCATAGAGATCCTCTAAGTTTTTCTTTTGGATCACTATCCATGGACAGCTCATAACAAGGAACTCGATTAAGGCGAGCGGTGCCTCAGGAATGAATTTCACGGGATCGTAGGTAAGCATGCAGTGGAAATGATGTATACAAATTACCGAAGCATATAATAAATACATTTAGCTTTTCTGATGTTGATGATTTTGTCAGGCTCAGCGTTTGGGGAGATAAATTGTCTGGAGACAAAAAATGTATCGAAGTGAAACTCAGATTAGTTTAAAGCTCTATTATTTACCCCTTTAGTACCTTCATTTATGTCTAAATTGGACTCGTAATGGGCATATTTATCAAAACGCTCCAGTCCGTTTTCTTCTTCATCAGTACCTCCACCAAAACTCATCGTTTCCAAAAAATGCAAAGTTTTCACTATCTGATAGTGACGATAGTTTTATGTGTTTTTGACGATCCATGACTGTTTAATGTATGTTTTCATATAATTACGCTATTCAACGAAAATACATTTGGTACTAGTTGTCCAAAGCGTACCTCAAGGTGGATTAGCTTTGACGACAGGTGGAAAACAAACAAATAGTTTTTTTTTTCAAAACAAAAATTTTTTAAGAAAAACAACACTTGCAGCAACACAATAACATATTTTATTTTTTTTTCACAACGTTTAAAGAAAAAGTGTTTTTTGCTATTTTGCACCAATTTTCAACTTTAAATGACTGCACCGACATATTTTTGACGGATCGATCCTATTGGGGCTATATGATAAACAAAGTACAGGGCTTGGGAACTATAAAAAAAATTCGAATGTGAGGTTCGAATACGATATATTCATAAACAAACGAAGCACAACTAATTTTGCAAAAAAAACCTTTTTTGGCCGCTTGGTTCTATGGGAGCTATATGATATAGTAAACCGATTTTGAAAAACTTCCGTATGCCAAATTTTGTTACGATATCTTCATAAACAAACAAATTATCCATCTAAAACTTTTGGTTTTTTCGAGGTCCTCTGAAACACCCCTATGGGAGCTATATAATGTAACCCCGATATCGAAAAAATAAAATAAACTTGTCTCCTATGAAATAATAAGGGATCTAATCTGAAAGTTTGATTGCTCTAGCTCCTACCTTCTCTGAGATCTAGGCGTTCATACGGACAGACGGACCGACAGACAGAAGGACATGGGTATATCGACTTCTCTAGTCACCCTGATCATACTTTAGGTAACTTTGGGTCTCCGACGTTTCCTTCTGTATGTTACTTACATTTTCGGCTTGCAGAAACTTAATATACCCTTTGTACCATACGGTACAGGGTATAAAAAAACTAGAGTTTTTTGATTTAATTTAAAAATAATAATTCTAATACTTGTCCTTAAAAGGAATTCTTATATACACCCAATTCTGTCTTTACACGGTGGATACGTTTCAGCAAAAACCGTTTAAAAAAAGACAAGATGTATATTCTTTAGCTGCTATGAAAATAAATTAGAAAGAGGAATTCCCAAACTAAATTTCCAAAATTTTTTCTATACCGAGTTATTTTAAATCCATATAAAATCAGAATTGGGTGTACTTTAATACAAATGGATGGATGGAGGATGGAAAATATAATTTCCAAAGAAAAATGTTTGACCGGCTCTATTACCTATTATTCCAAATGCATTAATTTCCTTTTTCACAATTTGGGGCATATCATTTCAGCAAACACTCTTCGGTTGTAACAACTTTTGTTATGTATCGATAATTGTCACAATGTGGCTCAGTGTGATCATAGCATATATAATAAAAACTTATGCACACACGCATATCCACACAGATACAGTTATACTGTGTGTAAATATTTGTAAAACGTGTTCATCATCCTGTTGACAAGGTCGTTTACAAAATAAATTCACTAAACAAAATGTTTTTATTGGTTTTACCTTGTTATGCCAAAGCATGACACGAATTACTTATAAAAACACATAATACACACACTTGTACGCATTTGAGTATCTATATGTGTGTGTGGGCTTTGTTGTATCTGGACATTGCATGAGATACAATATCCATAGGTAGCCACATTGGGCGGCAACGACTTCGGGTCAGCAAATAAAATCTTTTGGACAGTTTCATTGTTATATTTGCTTCCTTTGTTAAGAAGTTAAATAGTCATAGCAACTTATTATTATTATTCGTTAAGCTGTCCGAAATGACAAGGGCTGGATCGTTTATGTGGTAATTTCAAATAAGTTAACATATTATTTACAAAGAGATGATTTATATTTTATTTCACCTTAAAATTACCTGAGATGTAAGAATCTGAATTACATTCATGGGCCCTAACTTAACGTATCAAAATGATGTGAAGTATTTATGAGTTTGTTCAAAAAAAATGTGGATGATTCCATTTAGGACAAAAAATATACTCTTCATTTTGAAAAGTCGACTAAATGTACTGTAATCTTTTCATAGGGTATTCCTAATTAGACAGTTTTTAGGTGGGCTTAAGCAGGAGATGGTTGAAGAACCTCCTAGTCAGTCAAATTAATGGGACCGTTCCTATGGGTTTCCTTGCGAAACTGTTGTCATTGGCAATCAGTCTATCAGATCTGAATACCATACCCCCAGATGGACTCTATGACTTGTTGGTATAACCTCTGCTTGCAGCAAGGGGATAGCTCGCTACGTTTATTAAGAACACAATGGAGTCGATCCCCTTTACAGCAGCATTCCGCAGCGGTTTTAATTAAGTGCTCGTAATATATTTTATTAATATTGGATCATTGATAAAAAAAAAGTGGGCGGAATTTTAGGCCATAATGTGAAGCAATGTGGGACCTCGATGGTACAGTGGTTGGCGTGCTGCTCTCCCATCCCAGAGGTCCCTGATTCGAATCCACAAACCAAAACACAATTATTTCAGCGTTTCTAATATTTCCTTCCTACACAAACCAACCTAAACCCCTTAACTCTTCCAGCAAGCATCACTATAGCACACACGCTTTCCAAGGAGGCATAAAAAGTGATGCTGTAAAAAAAGCTCGATGAAAGCTCTTTGCGATCAGCGAAGACTATAGATGGCGCGGCTTCAAAGCACAAATGACACCTGCGAGCAAAATGTGTGCTTATCCAGAAGATGAGCTTCTTCCCTTGGATGGTAGCCGCATTACCAAGGGACGCCACGCCCAGTTGATGTGCATCTGGCCAATCACCGGATCGAATGAAAATAAAAATCGACTACTGAAACCGATACAAGAGAAAGAAGACTCTTGTAGAGGGCCTCCTAAACTCCCCAGAGTAGTAACAAAGGGGGAAAAAAACGTGAAGTAAACAAACAAATTCAACGTTTGGTCCAATTTTCAAAATTCGTGCAGCTACTCCAGAAATTTGCCCTCAGATTTGTACTCATAAGAATTTGAGTAAATAACGCAGACATCGTTAGCGTAAGTGGCAAGAAGATGCTTCTTCCCAGGGGTATTATTCATATTTTTTCTGGAATGTCGGCCAAAAATATTTTATATAGGAGGGGTGCGAGGACACTTCTCTGGGGTCCTCCGTCTAAGGCAGTATCTGGACATAGCAATTTCTATTCTCCAGAAAGTAGCGCAGATGGCTGTCATGCCAGGATATCAGGATACCAGTTTATATCAAATGACCGCTAGATGTTCAGAAAATCGCCATGGCACTACTCTCTCCTTTCAAAAGATTTTAGTTTATGATCCTTAAAACGATGCAACTGTTGAATGGTAGTATGACTAGAGCGCAACCCGAATTGGTAATCCTGGATCCATTTCCGACAGTCAGACAGCCAAGAAGCAAACAATCTTTCTAATAATTTCGTTGCGGAAGGAAGGAGACTAATTGGACGGAACGATTGCACGTCATGTTCAGGCTGGTATTTCATTTGGTGGGGAAATACTGCAGCCACAGGAATGATACGAATATTAATTAATTAATTAATTAATAATTTTACAACTACTTTGAGCATGCGTATGACGTACGCGCTACCTTAAGCTCAAGGATTAGAGTTAGCACTCAGTGCTGCCAACTTTCTGCGTTCTTTAGCCTTAGCTCTGCCAACTCATTACTATTAATCAGATAAGTGTGTGCATTATTTTTTATTTTTTTTTTTTCTAATTTTTAATCACATTCATTTCTTCACAAAGTCTTTTATCCCTTGGGTATAAAAAGTCAACAGTGTCTGGAGTACTCTGCAGTCTTTCGACCAAAGTTCATTTGACCTTTTAGTATAAAATAAATAAATTATTTGATAAAAAATGAAAGTACTTATCCAAGATTTTAAACGGTTCGACGAGCATTTAAATGACTCACATCATAAAAGGGTCAGAGATTAGGACTTACAAAAACAAACGCTGAAAAGAAAAAAGCAAGCTAAATCAATCACATCAATTAAAAGAGTCAGAGACTTCTTTATTCATCGATATAGCTTATTATTTTATTATACTCAACCAAGTCTTGAGTAACATCACACATCACATTAAAATAAACTTCTGCTACAGACATCTTCACCCCAAAGCACTTGAATTTCTAAAATTTACTTAAACTTTAAGGACTACTCAGCAGGAATCTAATTCACTCGCTAAGGCTCCAACCAACCTCTCAACAGGTACACACTCTGATCAAACAGCTAAGGAAATCAACTCCAGCTGGCAAACAATTTGAACTACTCGAAAACCTTTAAACTACGACTAACCTGCTCCACCAACATGGTCTGGCACACATTGCCTTTGGCATAAATTGTCCAGCATCAAGCATCCAAATATAATAGTTGAAATGGAATTGGGTGGTTTAGTTGTGCAAATTGGCTGGACTGAGGTTAAATCGCTGCTGTCTTTATACTCTGGTTAGAGGGTATTATAGATTTGTGTAATGTGACGAGGCGGACCATAAGTTCTATATGAATTGTTCGTCGCTCCGTCTGTATGAATAACTAGATCTTGGTAGCTATAAAAGTTAGAGGTGCCAAATTTTGACAGAACATGCACTTGTTGATGCGTGATAATATATTGCCCTATTACTGCTTAGGATAGTTTCACACAACAAAAGCCACCCGTTTTGTAGCTAAGAATCCTAAGCAAAGTATTTTTATAAAAATATAAAAAATGATTAAGAACGAATAAAAGCTTCTATAAATATAAGGTATAATAAGATTTTTAATTTAAAGACATCTCGCTAAAGTACAACACTATTTATGTTGCTTTCAAATGTGATATGTGAGCCTAACGAAGAAAGCAACGGTGACATTTTTCAAAATTCTCGTACAGCCAAAATTTATGCAAATTGTAACTTTCATGTGAAAAATGGTGCTATAGAGTATCCCACGGTCGGCAATCCTCCCAATTGATTCACATTTTTGATTCACCTGCTTTCTTGCAAACAATTTGGCAAAATCAAAGCTCCCAGCTGAGAGAGCACACACAAATTGCGGATTGAGCTGGAATTTAGAGGTAAAAAGCCACGGACACAAAAGAAATGCATATGCATAAGTTTCACCTTGGTTCTTGGCTTTTTGTTTAAGCTTAGCCACTTAGAGAACTGCTCACTTTGAATTGGAGCACGTAGCGCACAGATACTACGTATATACATACTTATATACATAAAGGTTAGGTTCTCCACCTGTGCATATCAACATATAGAAAAGTTGGGGTAATATGATTTTATGTGCGTCTTTGATTTCACCCAATTGGATTTGTGTAATAATTCACACGTTTTTTGTCTAAGCCAGTGGCGTAGATAACTTTGGGCAATGGTTTGATATGAGCTCACATCTTCGGCGGAAATTAATTTTTTTGTGAAGTAAAAACAATTATAAGCTTAATTAACAATGGCTGAGGTCTTAAGAAGTAGCTTCTAATAAACGCATCCATACAGTTTTTTGTTTTCATTCAGTCTTTACATAGATTTTGACTTATATTGGCTATTAATATTTAAAATTTAATATAATTTTTATATGTACATATATAAAAAGATTGATTAAAACATAAGCAACCATCATTTAACTTTTAAGAGCTTATTATTCTCAACTGGCTCAAATAGTGTTTGCTCTTAGAGTCTGAGACTTGGTACCTTATTTATTGTAGCATAGGTTTTCGGCTTGTAACTTTATTATAACTATTTTCTTTTTGGATTAAATGCATACGTTCATCTTTTTATTGGAATCAAAAGATTAGGTGATATTTGAATATTCAACATTTTTTAAAATTTAATGTATACTACATATTGGAAAATTCGGTGTAGAACAAACCGCTCCTGTATAGACCAGCGCAGTACATTTCGAATATTAGTAGAACAAGTCATTGAATGGCAGTCGTCTCTCCAACTGACATTCATCGACTTACGCACAGCCTTCGACAAGTGTGCATCGGTCACCCTTCTAGAATGCCTTGCATAAAGCAAAAATCCCATTGAACGTAATTAATGTAATAAAGGCACACTACGAGGGTTCCAAATGCAGGGTTCTACACAACGGAAGCTTGTCTTCACCTTTTTCAACTTACTCTGGAGTTCGTCAGGGCTGCCTTCTGTCACCGGTGCTATTTCTAATCGCGATGGCATTCCCTTGAAACTTGAAGATTAAGAGTACGCCTATGACGTCTGTTTGCTTTCGTTTCGACATAATGATATGCAAGGTAAACTGGACGATCTGGTCGAAGAAGTTGGTAAGCACGGTCTCGAGGTAAATGTGGAAAACACAAAGGCTTTGAAAGTGAACGCCACCAGACACGACGACCGACTTTTTAATCCGTAATGAGCGCATCGAACTAGTGGACTCTTTCTCCTACCTTGGTTGTGTCATAGCCGCAGACGGTGGCGCAAAGGCAGACATAGAAGCAGAGTAACTAAAGCCACAGCTGCTTTCGAGCAACTGCGAAAGATTTCGAATTCGAATTTTCTGTCGACAAACACGAAAATCCAGATACACAAGTCAAGTGAGTTATCCATTTTAGTTTGTGGAAGTGAGTCTTGGCTAATTTAGCAAACTACAAGCCTTTGTTGACAGAGCTCTTCGACGCATTCTATAAATCTAGTGGCCAAACACGATCAGCAACTCTGAGCTGATGCAACGATGCAATATGAAGCCGGTATCCTACATAATTACTAGTCGCAAATGGGGATAGATTGAGCATACTTTGCGAAAGCCACCACATGAAGATTGTCGCCAGGCCCTTGATTGGAACCCGCAGGGCAACCGATCGCGGATGATGGTTCGAAAATGCTACAACAATGTTTGCTGGTTTATTCTTCAGCAAAATAAAAGAATTATTTTGCGCTATTTTGCGCTTACATAATTTCTATACTCTTCCACTATTAATCTTATAAGAACTAATTACCAGATTTTTAACAAAATAAAAAAAAATAATGAGAATTAATTTCATTAAAGGGTCTATTTGGATGAAGTACCGAAACTTCCACAAACATTTAAAAAAGCTAAATTCAAAGCTCGATTCATTGGTAAAAAAAATTGCAAAGGATCTGGATAATGTACCGAAAACTGCAACCAACATTGTAATTTTTATAATAATATTTTTTGTTCGAAATTAATAGATCTTTTTAAAAAAAATTTTATCATTTCGTTTTCAAAAAATGTTGGTTAACTGGTTAAATGGTTAACATGACTTACAGTCTTTCTGAGTCCTTTTATTTCATTTTGGAGGTTTGACATCTTTAAGATCTGATGCCTTAGGCTGTTATCCTGGAACCTAAAGATATTGATCATATTATAATAGTTCCTGACATCAAGCTCCAGATCTGTACTCCATAGGGCCTGCAATCGAAATTTATTTTTCAAGAAACCAGAGCTTTTTCCCTATTTTTTGCTCTAGCCATTTCCCCTTATTGGCCAGATGGGCTAAAAAAAATGAGTAATTTCAATATTCTCTATTAAGTGTATTTACCCTCAAACCAACCCATCGTTTTCTACGCCGCTGTTTGAAGCAAAAAAAAATAATTACAATTGAAGCTAAGCAAAGTTCATAAAACCGAAAGCCAAAATGTATACATAGAATATCAATTCGTTGCTATTATGCAATATTTAAATGACATTTGAAAAGAAGATGATTAAAAGAACTGTCAAAGTGATTGACATTCGGTAAAGTGTACTCTCTCCTAATACTCCTTACACTCTGCCACCTTTGACAGCTAACATATGCCAAAAGGCGTTGTCATGTTTGGCATAAACATAAATTACAAAATAAATAACATAAATTTATTTATTTTTAGTTGTTGACACGTTGCCAGGCACGAACTCAAAAAATTATGCAGCGATAACTTTTGTTGCCTGTCTATTCCAAAATGATAGACATTTGTTATGCTCTAGAGAACGCTACTGAACTTATGTATTTACGTGTTTTGTTTAATTTCGTTCCAAGTGGCGTATGCGCAATAATTTCATATATTGAACTGCATTCAAGCGCAACGAAGCAAACAAAAAACCGCCAATATACTTAGAGGAGATGGTAATAGGGTTGGGGGAAGGATTTTAAGAAATAACATCTAATTAGTTTACAAAATTCATGATGCATTTTGATTTAAGACATATGTAAATTTATTATCAATATTTTTGAAGCATTACCTGTAACTCTATTTGATACAATTGAACATTATAGTGTAGCGTGTCACATAAATATCAATTTTTTAAATCTAAACATCAAAACATGCATGTATACAATGGCTTCTTGGAATACAGCTCAAGCAGTTCCCACTGCGAACCATTCTTAAGTGCGTGCGACTCAAATGCACCGCAACCACTTATAATGTAAACTTGCTGGACCAAGCCGAATTGTGTATGCATGGATTCAAATAACAACTCAATATATACAAATAAGTCACACTAAGAGTTAACATTAAGAGCGGAATTGTAAACCAAAACCAGTTCAATAAAATAGACCGAAGAGCAAAGATGTGAAATTCTGTTCTTTTAACATAAGCATATGCGTCGGACAACAATAGGCAAATATCTTAAAACCAGAAAACTGACGAAAAAATGTTTCTTTTTTTACAAAGTTTATAAAATACCAAAAAACTTGATTTTTAATGTTTTTCTATAAGTTTTAAATAGATATAATATATTTATTTATATTTATCATGTATTTTGGAATTCGGTTCCAGATTTTGTTAAATTTTAAAATTTAACTCAATTTAATTAGCCGAATTTAGTATCTCGTTTTCACTATGCATTCTATATTCTATATTTTAAAATTTTTGATATCTTTTGAAAAAAAAAATTATTTTCATTCCTTTTTTAAAAATAACTTAAAAATTTTTTTTTATTTTATTTATTTTTATTTTTTATTTATTAATTTTTTTTTTTTAAATGATTTATTGTTTTTTATTCTTGTCATTACTATTATATTTTTGATACCTTCTGTAAACGATTAAAAAAAATTTGTATATTCTTAATACTAATAAGAAAAAAACTTTCAAAATATTCAATGGCTTTGCCACAATAAAATAAAAAGTAAAATTTAGATATTTTCAGAAAACTATTTTGTTTTTACTGATAAATATATCTGATTCGCGATGTTTTGTTCCTTAACTGGCTAGGTCATTTGATGATTCCACCTACAAAAACAAAAACAGGCTGTTGAATATTAGAACACCAATGTCTCGTTATATAGGGTTGTCCAGTAAACGAAAGTTAAAGCATGAAAAATTGATTTTGATACCAAGTTGGGTTATTTTTTTTATAGATAGCATTTATGTGTTGAAAATTATATCATCCGGTAAATTGCTTAAGAACACCAAAAGACATTTGATTGCCAAATTAGATTATGATACCTTCATAAACAACCAAAAACAGACGAATTTTTAATCAAAAACTTTTTTTCGACCGATCGGCCCTATGGGAGCTATATGATAAAGTCAACCGATTTTGATAAAATTTGGTACAGTGTTGAAAATCTCTAAAAAACTTCTGAATGCCAAATTTGGTTACAATATCTTCACAAACAAACGAAACACAACGAATTTTGTGCAAAAAACAAATTTTCGACCGATCGATCCTATGGGACCTATATGATATAGTCAACCGATTTTGATAAAATTTGGTACAGTGCTGGGGGTTTCTAAAAAAAACTTCCGATTGCCAAATTTGGTTATGATATCTTCATAAGCAAACGAATTATCCATCGAAAACTTTTGCTTTTTTTCGAGGTCCTCTGAAACACCCCTATGGGAGCTATATAATGTAGTCCCGATATCAAAAAAATGTGGTACAGTCGAGGCGGTGCCCGACAGTGGAATACCCTGTACCTTTTGTGTCAAAAAAATGTTTCCTGCATATTCCATCTAAGAACTTTCCAATTGGAATTTATTTTTTTTTTGGTGCAAAACGATATTTATACCTATAAGTTCCGTAAATTTGTACCGATTTTGATGAAAATCGAAAGTTCAAAGAAGCTATTTTAATTATATTGGGTAAGTTTCAAGTTGATATGTTAAGGGGTGTGGGAGAAAACACGGTAAATCGATTGCGGGGGGTGGGGGACCGCATCGATAAAATTTGGATGTGGATTTGTTCATTAGAGCCACATGAATGAGCTTACCAAAAATTGTGATTCTAGGTCACTTGTAGCCATAAATGCGTAGAGTCAAATATTGACGCAGTTTATTGGCAAGGGGAGATGAAATTTTCACATTTTTGACTATAACTTCTGTTGTATTTGTCCGATTTTGTTCATTGTTTACACATATATGCATGTATCCACAACGCATTGCTCTGTTAAATTTCAAATGCAAATATTAAACGGTGTGGCTAAAAACCGCGAAAATCTACAGCGGGGGAACGGGGAAAGATATTGACATGATTCAACAAACTTCATCTGCTTAGGAAATATGCGCACCAGCAGGAAAAGTTCCGTGTCTCTAGCTCTTATAGTCTCAGAGATCTAGGCGTTCATACGGACGGACAGACGGACAGACGGACGGACGGACATGGCTCAATCGCTACCCGAGGTTATGATAAGCATTTTGGTATAAAGGACTTGGGGTCTGCCACGCCTCCTTCTGTCCGTTACATACATTGCACAAATCTAGTATACCCTTTGTACCTATAGGTACAGGGTATAAAAATAAAACAAAATTGTCTCCTTTGGATTAATAAGGGATCTTATCTGAAAGTTTGGTTGCTCTAGCTCTTACCATCTCTGAGATCTAGGCGTTCATACGGACAGACGGACAGACGGTCAGACGGACAGACGGACATGGGTATATCGACTTCTCTAGTCACTCTGATCATACTTTAGGTAACTTTGGGGGGTCTCCGACTTTTCCTTCTGTACGTTACATACATTTTCGGCTTGCACAAACACAATATACCTTTTTGTTAATTTGATTATGATTATATGTACTTACTTTTGTATAGTTTTTGCAAAACCTACTGTAGATAATTTTCGTTAAGTATAACTATAATACTAAAATAATTTTTGTGTTCAACAGGGCAAAGGTGAAACGATCGGAAACGAAGTCCGTAACAGACTGTGGGGAGGCAAATTGCAGCCTCACAACAGTTTTCTTATTATGCCAATAGGACCATAGGGACACAGCTTGAAAAGCCTTCATTGGTATTGGTGAGAGTACTTTCACCAAGCAGATCAATCAGCGTCCGTATGGTCCAATTGCAATGCATTGGCAAAATAAGAAAACTGTTGTAAGGCGGCAATTAGCCTCCTCACAAGACACATAAACATACAAAGGTATTTTAAATATTTTTTTTTTATGAAATATAAAGTTCTGATTTTGAAAAAATAAAAAAGCTTAATACCCCAATACTCAGAAATAGATAAGAAATCGGAATTTTGAAAAATAATTTTTTCCGGATAAATATTGAGTTGTAACACATATAGATGTGTGCAGTGGAGGAGTTGAACACGCGTATAGTGAACGCCTTCAATGAAAGTTGCCGACTTGGTAATGCAAAGAAGGAGAAAGACGCGCCATGGTGGAACGCTCAACTCGAAAAGCTACGAAAAGTTACCCGACATCTCTTCAATACAGCAAAGCGCTATGGAGAGTGGGACTCTTACCGGGACAGCCTAACTCAGTATAACATAGAGATTAGAAAGGCTAAGCGAAGGAACTACAGAACCTTTTGCGAAGCCATTAAGAACACGAGTGAAGGAGCTAGACTTCACAAAGCGATTTCGAAAAGAATGCCAGACGCTAATCTTGCACTCCAGAAATCGGATAACTCCTTTACAAATAATAATAAGGAGAAACTTGAACTCCTCTTGGACATACACTTCCCTGCACTTCCCTGGAAGCACCCCACAGGCGGAAGGTGGAATCATGCCAATAGGTGGAAAAAGATCATGGGCTACTGATTTGGCCATTGCCAAGTCTACGGTAACGCCAGAGAGATTAAAATGGGCAATAGGAACGTTCCAGCCTTACAAATCTCCGGGCGTGGATGGTGTACATCCAGTCCTTTTACAGAAAGGACTGAACAGCCTCTTGACCCCTATCAGGAGAGTACTGGTTAGCAGCCTTGCGCTAGGGCATATAACTACATCATGGAGTATAGCTAGAGTGGTCTTCATCCCGAAAGCCGGGAAGAAAGACATCACTAATCCAAAAGCATACAGACCTATCAGCTTAACTTCGTTTTTGCTGAAAACGTTGGAAAAGCTGGTAGACTTCAGAGTTAGAAGCACACTGCTAGTGCAGCGACCTCTTCAAAGGATGCAACATGCATACAGAGCGGGAAGGTCTGCGGATACTGTACTGTATCAGCTGAGAATCCTTATTGCGAAATCTTTAACTCATAAGGAAGTGGCACTATGCGCTTTCCTGGATATACAGGGTGCTTTTGACAACGCCTCTCATCAGGCCGTCAAAGCATCACTGGCCAGAAGGGGCCTAGATGCAACAACCAGCAGATGGATAAATTCACTGCTGGCATCTAGACTAGCCACAGCAACTATTGGTGGGCAATCCACCAGAGTAATGACGATAAGAGGCTGCCCTCAGGATGGAGTACTATCACCATTCTTATGAAGTCTGCTAGTAGATGAGCTACTGGAGAGACTAGCTGGCAGAGGCATACTATGTCAAGGCTATGCTGACGAAATCGTCATTATAGCTAAAGGCAAGTATGAGGAAACACTCTGCGGCATTATCCAGCTAGGTTTCAAGGAGACTAATGACTGGTGTAAAAGTCAGGCCAGTCATAGTACCCTTCAAAAGGAGATATAAACTTAGAAGGATGAGGAATATAACCCTATCAGGATGCAGCATAGAAGCGAGTAATGGAGTCAAGTACCTTGGAGTCACCTTTGACTCCAAGCTTAACTTCAGAACCCATGTAGACAACACGATAAATATGTG
Source organism: Chymomyza fuscimana (assembly GCA_949987675.1). Taxonomy (NCBI): domain Eukaryota; kingdom Metazoa; phylum Arthropoda; class Insecta; order Diptera; family Drosophilidae; genus Chymomyza; species Chymomyza fuscimana. Next base: position 53,374,731 of record OX465088.1, on the reverse strand, counting down.
CTCAAGGGCTCTCTTTATGTGTAGAAGCATTACCGGGAAATCGTGGGGTACTTCACCACGAATAATAAGATGGCTCTATCTAATGGTGGTCATACCCATGCTCACGTATGGGGCAATAGCCTGGGGCAGCAGGGCGCGCCTTAGCACGAGCAAAACAAAATTGCAGAAACTACAAAGAATGGCCTGCATATGTATGACAGGAGCAATGCGCACCTGTCCTACTGCGGCCCTAGAAATATTAATGGATGTTACACCGCTTCATATCGTTATCGATATGCAGCGGAAAGCAACGCTAATAAGAATTGGGAGGGAAGGAGTTGACTTCAGCCTCACCGGGAAAGATGCTGCAGACTTAGCAATGGATATACCTATGCTTCTGCAACCAAGGGATGAAATTCAATCAGAATTTTGATGTTAAACGCAGCACGAAAGAGGCCTGGACATCTCTTTCGGCAGTTCACCCAATGAAACCACAAACAATAAAGTGGTATACAGACGGATCCCTCACTGATGAAGGAAGTGGCCTGGGGGTAGTAGGACCCAGGACAAAATATTACGAGTCACTAGGCAGACACACCAGCATTTTTCAAGCTGAAGTCTGTGCTATTGGAAGGTGTGCAGAATTCAATCTGCAAAATATCTATCTCGACAAGGACATCTCCATCCTGTCTGACAGTCAAACAGCGATAACAGATAGACTAGCAAGGACCGGCGCAGCAACACCGCTAATCGGACCCGAACCATGCTGTGGGATTGGTAACCACGTGGTACGGGACCTGCTGAGAATGGAGGAGGAAAATAAACGGCTGCTTTACTGGGCACAGACACCAGGACTGAAGCAGACAAAAGTCCTTCTCTCTAACTACAACCGCAAGAGGTTCCAACTCATGATAACTCACGGGAAAAACACCGTGGGGATCCTGACGGGCCTCTTGACGGGACATTGTAGGCTCCGCAGCCACTTAAATAAAATTGGCATAGCGGATAGTGGACTATGTCGCTTCTGTAGCATGGAGGAAGAAACTTCAATACATTTACTATGTGAATGCATGGCCCTCATCAGGAAAATAAACAAGTTTCTGGGCATGTACGTTCTCCCACCGGAGATCGTTGTTACCCTAAGTCCAATCAAAATACTGGATGCATATATTCCATTGGACTGTTGGCAGAGCTCTGAGCCGTGAAGGGGTACAATAGATCCATTTGGGTCGCAGTATATCTTTATACCCATTAATAATTATAACACATATAGAAAATCATCAAAATTGAAGAGATCGATTTAAAAAGTGGCCATCAACTATAATTCGTGCCTACATATATTCATTAAAGTAAAAGGGTCCTCAATCTTGAGGGTTTTTTTCTCAATAAGGTTTTTTTAATAAACCACGCGTGAGTATATTTTTATTTTTATTTAGTTATCATTGCCATTTCATCATGGAAAAACTTACACCCGAACAACGTTTTACAAATCGTACAATTATATTACAAAAATTCGCGTTCTGTAAAGAATGTTTTTGGCGCGCGTAGGCCATTTTATGGTCGCCATAATCGACCTACTGAGACCACTATTCACCATACCGTCAACAAATTTGAGACCCAATGTTCATTATTGGATGACACTCGACCGAATAGATCTCGTTCAGCGCGTAGTTTATGGGCCGGTGGAATCATCGGTCCATATTTCTTCGAAAATGACGCTCGTCAGACCGTAACCGACAATGGCGACCGTTATCGCACCATGATAACGAATTATTTGCTACCTGAAAGTGAAGCCCGAGATCTCGACGACATTTGGTTTCAACAAGACGGCGCTACTCGCCAAACAGCCCGTGAAACAATGGACTTATTGAGGAACCAATTCGGTGAACAATTAATTTCCGGACTGGTGGGCCACCAAGATCGTGTGATATGACACCATTAGACATTTTCCTTTGGGGCTACGTGAAGTCTAAAGTCTTTGTGAATAATCCAGCTACGATTGAAGCATTAGAGGCCAACATTGCCCTTGTTATTCGCGAGATACCGCCGATTATAGTCGAACGCGTCATTGAAAATTGGAACCTCCGCATGGACGAGCTACGGCGCAGTTGCGGCCAACATTTGAAAGAAATTACTTTTAAAAAGTGAATGGCGAGAACGGTTCTTTCAGTTGATAATAAAGATTTTCCGATTCATTTGAAATTTTATTACTTTTTATTTTAAAAAAAACCTCAAGATTGTTGACCCTTTAAAAAAAAGAATACCTTCATGGCAAAATATTATCTTCGCCACTGTTACTAAGTCTCATTAAATAAATTTAAATCCAGCTTCAAAGTTTTAAGCAAAAATTGGGAGAAAATTGTTAAAGGCGAAGCTTTCAATATCGCTTAAGTGGCTTCAGATACGTTGCATACTTTTGTGCGTCTTCAAGTACGTCGTGTGAGTGACAGCTTCTATGGTGAAACTTTTTCCGGTAAACTTTTGCTTTCCTTCTCTTGATTCTTCTTCTTTTTTTACGTTTTTTTTTTGGATCCTGTGGTACATTTTCTTTCGTTTACACCTCGGCGGCTATAAAAAGTGTCTGTCTGCTACTTGATAAATGAAAATGTAGAAACCACACACAGATACAAAACGATACACACGCACACACACACTTGCTAGCAGACAGACAAAATAACGAAGAGACATACATATATGTACACCCACATATATATACATAGACATTGCAAACATTTGCATGTATACCACAAATGTAATTAATTTGTATCTTTTGAGGCAAGACATTTGCATGTCTGCTTGCATTTTATCAAAATGCTTTGCCAATAGTTGAAATAGTTGAAAATTTGTTTGATGTCAGTTTTTGGATAAGTGCAGATGCTTAATTAACAGTAAATTGAGTGAAACATTCTTGGCAATAAATGAATAAGTTGTTTTCTTATGCAATAACTATGTAGAGAGCAAATATGTATACCTTAGGGCTCACGTGGTTGACATATTTGGCATCAAATAAATTTTGACAATTTTCATAAATTTTGTACGATTGTAGAATTTTATATTTCAGAAACAGATAGTATAGATATACCCTAGAGCCTTACATGGATGTATTTGTGTGGTTCAATAGCATTTCATGTATCCGAAGCATTTTTTTTTTTTTCAGATATAAGAGTGAGACAATCGGAAAATGTCAGGTAATAATAAAAGAATTGACGGTCTTTTTAATAAAACTTTTCATATAGTATCGATGGGTTCTGCAAAAAAAAGCAAAATTCGTCGAGCTGCACATAATCTTTAATTATCAGTTTTTCATAGTGCTTTATTATCTTATGCATTTCATTAGTATGAAATATTTATTTATTAATGAATTAATTATAAGTTCCTTTGAGATTTAAGATCTGATTATTTGTATGTTTGGATACTGTTGCTCTCCGAGTAGTGGATCACTTTTTGAATCGATGATGACCAAAACTTGACATAGGTGCTAATGACCTCGCTGACACACACACCTGCTGATTTCGCCATCTCAAAATAAGACAACTGAGATTAATTAAAATAAACATATTTTTGGAAAATTTTTACAATTAAATTAAAAAATAAAAATTATTTTACGGTTTACAATTTCTTGACTGTTTATTATAGGGGAAAGACTTGTAAGTAGACACACCACAGCTTTTTTAGCTATGTCTCGACATTGAATACACATAGGCATCAATGTAAATGTACCGTTGAAAAAAGAAAAGAAAGAGCAATATTCCAAAATAAGCAAATCATTTGAAATTTGTAAAAATATGCATTTTACAGATAATTTTCAAAAGATCTTGAAAACGGTCACCAAAAAAGAGGGCTTGTAAGTTGTCACACCTGCAAAACTCGCTGAAAATTTTAGAAAACTGAAACAAAAAAGCATGACTGCAAAAATTTATTGATTTTAAATTTAACTGAGCATAAAACTGAATTTAAAAAAAAAATGAAAGATTTAACTTTCCAGAGAAGTCAAAATTGTGGTTTTGTGTAATCGGTTTTTCTTGGTCGGCGTACTAAAAATAAATTGTTACGGAAAATATTGAAAAAATATATCCGAAGATGGCAGAAAAATGCACTAAAAACAATTCAAATTAGTTTCAATGAATAAATAAAACAGTCATATAAATAACATAGCAATGGAAAAAAATGAAAATAGATGTATGACAACTTACAAGCCAAAAGATTTGAGAACTTACATTTTTGAATTTTTTATTTTTATTTGACCACTTTTTGAGCGCAATCAAAAATAATGTTTTTTATTTTCCTTTTGCTTTAAGGGGTCTACGCAGCATGAAAATTTCCATATGGAATTTTTTTCACATTATTTCATATGGAGCCACCAGTGTGTGCACAGTAAGACAAAGTGCTATTTTTTTATCAAGTTAACGTTTTTTTTTTTTCGGTATACATCAATATTTTTTCCGATACTTTGGGTTAATGTGGCCACACTCACATTATATTCAGCTGCTTTATGCTTACAAAAATTAAGCGCGCAAAATAAGACAAAGAAATAAATAAAACAAACATGAATTTGTATCAAGTATTGTTAACATTACTAAATGCAAAAAAAAACCATCTTTATTTAACATTTTAGCAATTTCCTCCCATGCACTTTTTCTCACCAGTGCATTAAAGTGCATTTTGTGTGTTATATCCCATAACACTGGGTGAGCTTGTACTGCTTTTATAAGCTCTATTTTTTGTTCTCTTAGAAATGATTCACACCGTTTTCTTCTACCTGCCATTTCGAATAAAAAAATTCTGCATATATGAATATATGTATATTAACCCTTTCATGCACTTGTTGTTTCTGTACAACATTCCACTTTGAGATCGTATATCGTTTAAACTACTGTGAATTTTTTGGTGAATTGAAACAAAAACGAAACTTAGATCAACTGACTTTAATTTTGCATTATTATTTAGCCTGATTTTTTACCGTTTGAATGTAATATTTTGATTTTTGTTGGCTTGAGTCGGACTTTTTTTAACCAGCGAAAAAATTCAAATTTTAGTTGATAAAAATAGTAACTAAATAAAACACCAGAGCATTAGTAATTTTTTTACTGTTTAAATACTTTATACAAAAGTGAATTACAACAAGAAACATGTTAATTTAATGTACATAGTATTAATACAGCGTAAAATTGATATGTTGTATGTATACAACATCGTGCATTAACAGAGTATTTTGTGTATTGTTTTTTCTATCTTTGCGGGTTGCAAAAATAATTTAGATTGCAAATTTGTTAAGTTCAATTATTTTTTCCAGCTGTATATTTTATCTAGTATATAAGATATGGATCGAAAAAGAGGATACAACGTAGGAAATACAATTTTTTGATAAGGAGCAGAAGGTAATTGTGTGGTAACAGACGACATTGTGACAGAGGACATAGACATCTCCCACTTTGATAAGTCCCAGTTACAAATAATTCAAAAATATTAAAAGGTTAATCTTAATAGAATAAAGTTGAGAAAATAAAGACCTGGAACAGTCGGGGGATAATTCGTGGGAGTCTTATGGGTAATGATATAGCAGTGTGCACACCTCTTCAATACTTCCAAATGTATTTTGATAATGATATGATATATAAATTTTCTGATGAAATTTTTAATTTACGTATTTTGCTTCTAGTGGGATAGCTAAATATCCAGAAATATGAATGTTATGGCAATCAGACTTTAAAATTCTTTTAATGGATGAGGCTATGAGTGGAAAACGATTTGAAAAAAAAACAATATTAACATTTCTCTAGTATTAACGAAAAGAAAGATGACTCTGAATATGATATATTGCATAAGTGGGCTAATTTAAAAGACCCAATTATGATTTAGACGAAACTTATGATAACAGACGAAATGTTAAAGTCATTCACTTAGTAAAGGATATACCAGCATATCGACACTTTAAAGTATTTTTCGATAAAAAAATAAATTTCGGCAACTGGAACAGTTTCTTTCAATCCTTTTGGAAAATGTAAATAGGATTCTGAAGCAAAATTAGAGAAGAAAAAAAAATTGCGGCTCATATGAGAAACTATTAGATTTTTTCTGAAAAAGGGTATGATAACAAACCGGTTCAACTTTTGTTGAACAGACTATGGTATTGAACCAATGTCTTCAGCGATGGAGCCAAAAAGATAGGAAGACAATGAAAATTTTAATACCAAGAATTCTTCAGCAATAAAATCGATTTATGGGAGACGTTAACCTAGCTGGCATGCTCTGTGAATTATATACAATAAATCAACGATCCCGAAAATATTGTATGCGAATTTTCTTTTGGATTCTTTACTCAGCAGTTACGAAGAGACGTGTTAAATGTTGATTAATGAATTCAAAATATTAAAATATTTTTTTTAATTTGCTTAACATTTAATTTTCTAATATTAGTTTTTAAAATAGTTACTATGAGTCAATGAGGTGAACAATTATTTGATTTTGAATGTGGATACACCTTTTAACTGAAATAATATATTATTATAAATTCCTCTTTAAATGTCCAAAAAATTTTTAAATTTTTTACTAATTATGTTTAAATTAAGTTTAAAGCAATAAATTTACTATCAAATGTTAAAATACAAGTGTTTGTCTTGAAAAAAAAAAAATATATCTTTAGTCAATTTTGCCACTCAGTTTTACTCCTTTAATGCACAATGTGGTACATGTACAACAAAATATTAAAAATAGTAGGAGTTACTAAATTTTTAAAAATTTAATTTAATTTTGTTATTTGACCACAATATAGTAAAAAAACAAAAAAATTCTACCTGTCCTGTGCAAAAAGCGTGCATGAAAGGGTTAATTCGCGCCAACGCGCAACAGCTGTTGTTAGTGTTACCACACCTAGTAAAGTAGTGGCGCCATCTAACGTTAAGCATTTTTAAAATTAAAATACAACACTGTTTTGTTTTTTTGTCTGCGGCCCATCGTCAAACATTCTTAATCGAAATTATTCGCCACCATTTTTTTTATATGAAGTTTTTCATTTTTTTGCGTGCTGCGTATAGGCCTTTAAATACAATTTTTATATTTTGTCGAAGACAGGTGGAATTTTGATATTTTCATTCATCAACTTACAAGCTGTGTCAACTTACAAGCCTTTCCCCTATTAGTAAAAAACCGATTTTTGTGACCTTCCTTAACCTTCCTTGTTACTTTTAAAATTTAAGGCCCGTAGGCAGCATACAAAATTTACGAATGTAAATTTTTCCACATTATTACTAGCGTAAAAACCAGTGTGTGCAAATTAAGGAAAAAAGATATTTTTTTTATCGATTTCTGTTTTTTTTTTGTTGTGTTCATCGATATTTTTTCCGATATGTTGGGTTGAAGTGGAAAACAGTCACACTACAATCAGCTGTTTTTTATTTAAAAAAATTAAGCGCGCACAATTTTGCCAAATAGTGGCAGCGCTTTTTACAATTATAAGGTATGCATATCCGAAGCATAGTTTATTTGAATTTTAAATATTTTATTTTTGTATTATATTTTTAGCGCTTTCATTCTATTGTCCTTCTTGCCATTTGCGATGCATCATATATATATATCGATATAGGCGCGTATGGCAGTCGCGGCTGGGGAAAGCCTTGCTGACTGGAAGCCTCCAATTTCCGGGCAAAAGCGTCATCGATGGTGTGCTCACACCATATTATCTTGTTGGCGATGATGCGTTCCCATTAGATGAGCATCTTATGAAGCCATTCGGATCCCGGAGATTAAAAAGGAAAGAACGCGTTTTCACCGGGCTATGATATATGATGCAAGTTTTCATATGCGGCGAAAAATAATTAATTTAATACTTTGTTTGGATTGTTAAAGCGTCACTTGGCTTCCAAACAGCTCACAATAAATAATAAACGGCTTTGTAAAATATGTTTCGCAACAATTTCGTTCTACCCGCCATTATTTACGGATGTCATAAGGTGCATGCAAATGTCAAAAAGGTGGACTGTAGTTAAGATCCCCAGAGAGTAGTTGGGCGTGAGTTTTATGGCAGTGTCCAATACGTAGCCGCGAAAATGCGCTAATCTTTGTACGGGAGCAATCAGTTGGGAAGTGAATCTTCTCCCGTGTAGTATTGAAGGCCTTGTAGTTGTGTTGAAACGAGTTCCACTCTATCGTTTGTTGGTCCTTCAGTTGAGATTTTATTTCATTTAGATAATCTTTTCCGAAACAGGGTGTTAAGGTATATAGGGGTGACTGAGAGGCAAGTTTAGCGGTCTCTCCACAAATTCATTGCCAGCTATCCCTATGTGGCTGGGTGCCCAAAAGATTTTGATTTTAGCTGGAGACTTAATGCATGCAGCCCTTATAAAGTTGATAACCTGATTACGGTTGCTGATACTTTTAACTGCTTCTATGGAAGATAGGCTGTCCGTGCAAATGACGAATTTTCATTTTTGATGTTGGGCAAATCGAACTGCATGAAGAATGGCTGTTGCTTCTGCTCTAAATACTGAGCAGTAGTCAGGCAGCCAGACAGCTAATATTCTCAATTTACATTTGTCTAGGACAGCAAAAGCAGTTACATTGTCATTTTTTGTTCCATCGGTGAATAGCCAATTCCAACTATTAAGCCGGAGGTGGGATGACGCATTTGCAAAAGCCCTTCTGTAGACTTCGCCAGGAGTAAAGTTTTTGGATACTTCTGCAATGTGGTGATTAAGGATGCAGGGCGCAGGAGCCAGGGTGGCTGTTTAGGTGTGCTGTAGTCTAAAGGTGGAATGATGTTAAGTTCCTTGCATAGTGCTGAACATCGACGGAGCGTAGACAGAATTCGAAAATTTGAAGGTATCGATTTGGTGTACACAGTAGTTTTTGGGAATTAGTTTGGCAGTGGTATCTTTTATTAAAGACTCCACCGAAGGCAAACATGCCTCTGCCAAGATGCATTTTGTTGGAAATTTGGGAAAAGCGTTGATGCTCCAACGGACTGCAGTATGGTAGGCTGCCGCAAATAGCTTCATGTTGGATTTAGCGCTCCAACCAAAAATGGAAAGCCCATACTGGATTTTTGACAATATATGGGCTCTTATAACATTTATAAGAGTGTTAACATTGATAAAAAGAGTTTTTGCAACTTAGATTTATTCTTCTTATTTTTGAGAGAGAGCAAACCATTTCAAACTTTCAAATTATTTGAAAAAAATTTTTTTTTAATTTAAAATATATATATTTTTTTTCATTTATTGAAAAAAATTATTCAAATATATTTGTTCGTTTACGAGATATGTCGCAGTGAAAGAAATGCATTCTTTAATATTTTGTTATCGATAACTCGATAAAGGTATTGGCAAGTTTTGATTGATTCAAAAATGGATCCGTTATAATTATTTTTACCCGGTGCCCGTATATGTCTCCTTCTGCCTGTTATAACTTTTAATTAATTAACTTCCTGACTTTTTTGAGGCTAAAAAACGGCAAAGCTTACGATGAAATTGTCAGATTTATTCACGGAAAAAATAAATACAGAAGAATTCCACGTACTCTGTCCATTTAGCATTTGGTGGGCTTAATATTTTTGGATTGCTTTTTTTTTGTGGAACTTTAAATACTTCCGTGCCATACTCTAATATACACAACAGTTAACTTGGCTGAATGTAATTTTTCTGCATTTTCTTGACCATAAATTCCATTTTCAGTTGCCTACTTTTTGGCGTTCTCCAAACATTTATCGAAATTATGCGCCAAAGTATCTGTGTCGTGTCAACTTTTTCAATGGCCACCAATAAAATTTATTGCCAATGCAGCATACTGACCCAACAAACCGCCGTGTTTACATGCAATATGTATTGTAGGAATTTGTCATGTGCTGTGGACACGCTTATTAAATGGCTTTTAAGCTTACAGTTCTATATATACAATACGTAACCACAATAAATAAATACGTCCTTTCATGGCTTTTAAGCGCAAAGTTTTCTATATATCGTTTCGAATTTATTGGAGTAGATTTATGTGCTACGGCTGCAGGAACCAAAATTAGTTTTTGCGGTTCTAAAAGCTATGCGACATTTTGAGTTGAAGGAACTTGAGTACAGAAAGAGGCATTTATGTTGCAAGAAGCCTTCATATATTTAAAGATAAACAATAAATAAGGAGGTCACTGCAAAAAATATAGCATGGTTTAAAACGCAATTCGCGATTAATGATAACGAATAAAACTAAACCTAGATATAAAGCCATCGATAACTTGCAATTTTGCTCCATCACTCTATCGGAAAGTTTAAATAAGATTTTGTAACTTAAGATACAGGAATTAAAACTAGGTTCAAAAAATTTAAAACCGACTACTGAAAAATCAGGCTCTATTTTTGTCTGAAAAATTTAAATGTTGCATAAATATACGGCTGCCTTTTGAGAATTTTGGGCCAACTTCTTGTTTGACTACAATCACGCATAAAGAGATCCAGGAATCAATTTTCTAAGAGGATATCCCTATTTCGTACACCGACTTCCTCAAAAATGGACACACTCCACTTTAACGTACTTTTTGTTTAAGATTTAAAGTGTAAGCTTTCAGGGCCTACCAAAATTTTCCACATCCGGCTTAGTAGACTATGCTTTTTATTTCAAGCATTATAAACAATAATTTACTTACAATCACTACGAAGTCGAACACTAACATTCACAAAAGTTATATAAAATAAACTATAAACAGATAAAATAAACTGCAAGACACGTGCAAGGAAATACAAAAGGGATCTCAATTCTTATTCAACAGCAGACATCCGTGTGACCACTTCAACCACTTGGGATTATAGAAATGCACGCCTCAGCTGCCGCACGAGACTTCAATTCAGCAATTCGACCTAGCCATGCCTGTGGAGCTGACAGAGCTAAAAAAAATGTAAAGCCCCCCAAACCGACGAAATCTCTGGCACAGGCCATGTCAGCCATTACTGCGCTAGGTAATCGCAAGGGATCCTCAGTGATTGCGATTGTTAAATATCTGAAAGAAAATGGAGTTAAGCCGAAAGACGAGAGTCGTTTTAGGAGACACATTACGAAAACGCTGAAAAAGGGACTATTCGATGGCCAACTGGAACAAAGAAAGAGGTCTTTCAAAATATCTGCGCTGGCCAAGCGTCAAGCAAAAGCCATTAAAAAGATGAAGACGAATAAAGCAGAACTTCATATGTTTTGCGAAAACTGTTTATGCAACTGCGTAGTATCTGACAAGACGAGACGCAGGATCATGGGTTTGGTGGTCAAACAAGATCGCGACGCTGCAGCTTCACCCAATAATGCCTTACGAGCTGACAAAGGTGGTAAACAAAAAACTCTCAAGCCCACAAAATCGCTCCTACAGGTCATGGCTACTATAAACGCACTAGGTAATCGCAAAGGCTCTTCCGTGTCGGCGATTTTTAAGCAGTTAATAGAAAAGGGTCCAATGCCAAAAGACAAAAATCGATTTGGTAGGCACTTGAAAAAAATACTGAACGTTGGCGTTGCAAATGGCCACTTGGAATTGGTGAAGAGGTCTTATAAAATCAAACAAAATTCTCTTAAGAGATATCTGCGTGAAAAATGAGATAGACAAATTATGATTGTGAGATTTTGAGTTAGTTTTAAAATTTTAAATTCAAGATCCTTTAATTTTTTGGATGTTTATTTTGTTATATTAAATTCAAGTTTTTAGTTTCAAGCTTTATTTGTTTTAATAGAATTATTATTATTATTAATGGGGATAGAGATGTACTGCGACCCAAATGGATCTATTATACCCCCTTCACGGCTCAGAGCTCACCCAGCAGTCCAATAGCCTGCATATATTCCAGTATTTTGATTGGACTTAGGGTAACAACGATCTCCGGTGAGAGAACGTACATGCCTAAAAACTTGTTTCTTTTGTTGATGACGGCCATGCATTAATAGAATACAATAAACACATAAATAAATATAATATGACGGCAGTCCTGAAATTTTGATAAACTTACAAACCCTGATCAACAATCAGCTGTTTGCTTAAGCAAAAAAGCAGCAAAGTTAACATCAACTTTAAAGAAGCAACAACATGGCTTCGGGTGGATAGAAAATAGTTAGAAAGATACCAAAGAGATGCAATTGGTATCTTGATTTTATGCACTCCGGAATATTTTCCAAAATTTCATATAAAACATATTTACGAGCTTAGCAGCCTGAAATTATTAGCTGTGAAGAGACTGTAGACAATCATCTCATGATCTAACAATTGGATGGTTATGCAATGCGCAATTACGTTACATGTGTCACTCCGAAGAAGAGAGCACAGGTTTATTTTTTATATGGAAAATATTTCAAATAGTGAGACTATTTTGATCAAAAATCCAGTTACTAGCATGATACGAATGCAGGCAGTCCGATTGCAATAAAGGATTTTACCATTAGTTGGTACCATATACCTTATATGGCCAACGTAATAAATTATTTAGTCTTTTTTTTTTTGTTGTACAAATTGTTGATCAAGATATCTAATTTTTCTCTTACATTCAATTTTTTTTACCTTAAATGTCTTTGTATTGTCTTAAACACTTTTACAATTCAGCCCTAAAATAAGAAATGCTTTCAACCTGAGTCAGTCAAAAGCAAATTAAACACAATAATAACACCTAAAGTCACTTGATCCAAAACGAACTCATTGAACTAAAATACAAAATGTTGGGTCTCATACCTGATCGTACTCAACACACTTCGTTTTTTGCATCCCAAACTTGTCCAGAGTTCATTCGGCTGGGACCGCCTTTTTAGGAAACATGCTTGAGATGACTCGTTCATACAAGTTCGAGGTCTATGTTACGTGACATAATAATTAATTACATATATACAATATGTAGACATACTTTATTTTATAGTAAAAGAATAACCTCGATATGATCATGAACAAACGAAGAACCAATGAACTATGATTTGTCGATTCATCGCACACTGGGCCAAATTGCAAAATTTTTGAATAAAAGTCGAAACATGATTGTGTAGAGCTGAAACTGTTTGGATTTGATAATCTGCTATCATTATCATAACATTTGTCCAAACGTTTTCCGCTACGCCCATCTTTACCGCCCATATAAGGCAACAATGCGTATACGTATCTTTATTTTAGTCCTATAGTCCGAAAGTCCTGTACCTATAAGTACAAAGGGTCTGCTAGATTTGTGCAATGTATGTAACGGACAGAAGGGGGCGTGGCAGACCCCAAAACCTTTATACCAAAATGCTTATCATAGCCTCGGGTAGCGATTGAGCCATGTCCGTCTGTCCGTCTGTATGAACTACTGATTTATCTAATTATTAAATTAACATAGATTTGCGTAATGATCACATGCATCTGCGTATCAAAAATGAACAAAACGGACAAATACAACAAAGTTATAGCCAAAAATGTACAAATTTCACCTCCCCTTGTCAATAAACTGCGTCAATATTTTTACTAGTTCCTTGGTGTAGTTACAATACATATATGGGATATATAAAGTAAAGACGCCGCTCTTAGTAAGAGCATAGGGCGGAGACGAAGGTTTTCCATAATTGTCTGTCAAAAGCTTTTTGCCGGATTTCACCCCATGAGCCAAACTGCCGATGCTCAGCGCGGATGGAGCGTAGCCATGTGGCACGTGGGCGGCCAGGCCTACGTGACTCTTGGGGATTCCACTCAAAGGCCATTTTCGCTATGTCGGTGTTGTCTTTCCGGAGTGTGTGACCAATCCAACGCCACTTCCTGATTTTTAACTCGAGTTCTATTGGAACATTCTCGGTTATGGTGAGAAGTTGTGTATTTGAAATTACTCGTGGCCAGAAGATTTTTAGTATACGTCGAAGGCATTTATTAGTAAATACTTGTAATTTCTGTCGGATGCGTTCCGTGACCTTCCACGTCTCTGAGCCATAAAGAAGGATTGCTTTGACACTTGTGTTGAAGATTTTTAATTTGGTACGGCGCGAGATGCAGTTTGAGGCCTAAATTTTCTTCATTTTGTGAAATGCAAGACGGGCTTTGCCAATGCGAGCCAAAACATCCTCGTCGGCACCTCCCTCCTTTGTGACGATGCTGCCGAGATAGCAGAAACTTTCAACGTCATCGATCGTTCTTGAGCTGTTGTCTGTTTCTATAACGAGCGGCGAAGCGTTGGTAGTTACGCCAAAAAAAATTGGTTTAAAAATTAACTTCAACAAACCCAAGTTAATGCGTTTGGAACTTGGGTTTGTTGAAGTTAATTTTTAAACCAATTTTTTTTGGCGTATTTCGCTAGGAGCTACAGTTTACCTTTATTGCCTTGCAGGGTGTGAGACAAGAGACAGATGTCGTCGGCATAATCCAAATCATGAAGCTTTTTAAAGGGACGCCAAGTAATGCCAGCAGAAGGGAAGGCATCGTTGGTTTTTTGAAGTACGTCATCAAGAACTGTAATAAACAACAGCGGTGACAGAGCGCACCCTTGCCGCACGCCTTAGTTAATACTGTTGGCTGGTTTTTCCTTTGTAGCGTACGCTGCAATATGCGTTCTTGTATAGCTCGCGTATGAGGTCAATATTTGACTCTACGTAATTATGGTAACAAATATTATCGATGCGGACCCCCCACCCCCCGCATTCGATTAACCGTGTTTTCTCCCACACCCCTCAACATATCAACTTGAAACTTGCCCCATATACTTCTCTGACGTAAGCTTTGGTTTTCATCAAATTCGTTAAAAATTTACGGAACTTATAGGCTATAAATATCATTTCCATCAAAATAAAAAAAAAATCCAATTGGAAAGTTCTTAGAAGGAATATACAAGAGTACAATTTTTTTCGAGAAAAAAGGTGCAGTTATTAAATTTTTTTGATTACACCGGCGAAATTTAAAAATAAAAATTGTTTTTAGTCTTAGCGAGGGGCAGTCAGACCACCTGCTCGTAGTAGAGGGAAGCCTTCAAAATGTCGTCATGATCAAAGATGGAGATGATCTCGAGCAACACTATGCCATTAAATTCTGCGTCAAACATGGAAAACCGTGACGAAGATCAAACTCAAGACCACATAGAGGCACACCAACAACTCACCGTGCTGCTGTTAAGGGAATTTCTAGCCGAGCACAGGTTTGCCACGTTATCCCACCCCTCTCCAGACAAATGTTTTATTTCGAGGGCTACTAAGGATTTATACCGATTAGTTGAATAAAAAATGTTAATTAATTAATTTCTGAAAGCTGAGATTTATTTTGAGATTTAATTTCGTTCTTTTTTTTCTTTTGATTGTATACCAAAATGATTCAATTCACTTATCCATTTGCTAAACGATCTTGCATAAAATGTCAAGCTTTTTAAGAAAACTGTCCAAAATACAACTTCTTAAATGTCTTTCGAAGATTTCAAAGCTTTTGGGCCAAAATTCTAACATTCTAGTAAAATATGCATTGAATTTCTGCAATTTCACATATGTGTTTATATATTCATATATGTAAACTAACTTATTAGCTTATTCTTATGTTTTCAGTCTACCTTCGTTATTCCAAAAAGGTGTCCTAATGAAATACTTAACCTTACTCATACATTAAGGATACAACATTATTTTCCTTCGACTTGGGCGCTGCAAATTGAAGCAGCTGTTAACACATGTATCTCATATGTCGCTTATCCGCACCAATATCTTATGCAATATAGCCAGTTCTATAGTCTACCTGACTCGTTTAGAACACAAATTCGCAATTTATGGCGAAACTCACTTAACTTGGTCCGAAAAAAGCAAAATAAAACAAATATGTATGAACATTCATACAAACGGAGAGCTAAAAGCTGTTTATGTGTTTCGAACGTGTTTGACTGCTCCGAGTCCTTTACACAAGCTCAAACATTTTAGTTGGTCCCAGGACAGGAGTACGCATGTATATTCTGATATAAATGTAATGTATGAATGTGACCGGAATTTAACCCAAATTAAGTTGTTGGGCTTGTTGGTATTTATTTTTTTTTTTTTTTGTTATATAGTGTGTAACAGAAAAAGCCGGGTAACTTATATCAAAGTGAAAATTATGTGGAGAACTGAACTGAATTTTTGGCGACCTTTTGCCAAATGACCTTGGGATTAAAAAAAAAAAAAATAAAAAACAAAAAACCAAAAGTGTGCGGCTTGTCAGATAACAAGCAAACACTGAAAAGTAATTAGAAAATACTTGCCAGCCCCTTGAAAGCCCCCAGACAAAATATATTCCACGCATAATTAAACACCAAATTAAGCATTATCATCCAAAAACATGCACACACATACTAACTTATACTCACTCACACACACACATAGGAACACAAAAATAAATGCTCCAATATAAATGATAATGACCCAACTACAACTACAACCAAGGCTAAACAAACAGACATGGAGAAGAGTCGAGCAGTGGGTACAGGATGTCCATAATAAAATATTAATAACAATTAATAGGGCAACAAGTGTGGCTGGCCCTTCAGGGACATTTCATCATCTTAATGGTCCCAAATCTGTGGCACTCTCAGGCGTGTTGCTTCTCTGACAGCGACATTCAAATTAGGATGCCTCGAGGGGGTCACCAAACTGAGAAGGGTTCAGAGGGTCTGCTCTAAGCTGCTTGTATGGGTCTCTGTCGTGCTGACGTAGCTGGTGATTCTGTCAATGTCATTTACACGGAAACCGACAATCCTTACACATATATGTATTGTATATACTATGCGCATAATCTTTCACAGTTGCCTAGGCATATAGACAGGCGGCAGACAATAGCGCCTTAGGCGCGTATACCCTGTACAAAGGATATGTAAGGTGTTCCAAACACCTTGCTCCCAAAATGTTTTGTTTGTAAACACGTAGAAATTCAAAAGAGTCTAACTTGCTCCGCTGTTATTCAGTGAGATACTACCTGATTTGTATCAAAAGTTGAGGGATTGGAGCGTATTCAAGATAAAATACTTACAGGGGTATGTGTTTATACCAATTAAGTGGAACTCTAGCTAATACCAGCGGTATTTACCTATATACAGAAAGTGGAATTTTTTGCCAATTTATTGTAGAAGTGGATCGAGCCTGTATTCTCACAGGTCCCGCATAAAGCTGGGGGACGGTAAAATACTCTTATATGCGCTCGATGGGCAGGATATTTTTATAATTCCGAGAGTTTCTCAAGTGGATTTCCAAAAGACTCTCGAATTTCGATGGATCCCGAACATTTTTATGCCCTGTATAGTTATGCCCTGTATAGGGTATATTAAGTTAGTGCAAGCCTCCAAAGTTACCTAAAGTATGATCAGGGAGATATACCCGTGTCCGTCTGTTTATATGAACGCCTAGATCTCAGAGGTGGTAAGAGCTAGAGCAACCAAGATGCGTTATTATGTCAGGGGAGACAAGTTCATTTTATTTTTTTTGATGTCGGGGTTATATTATATAGCCCCATAGGGGTGTTTCGGAGGACCTCGAAAAAAAAAACAAGTTTTAGATGCATAATTCAACCAAATTTCGTTTTTGCTATTTTTTTTAAAGCTTCCAAACACTTTACCATAATTCATTTCTTAAAACTAAATGCCACGTTGGTTTCAATTAATCTTTATCAAGGAGAAAACTACTGGGACTCCTGTCCCCGATCTGGAACGCTTCTTGGCTGTCGGCCATTTGCAGAAATTGAAGCCGCACATAAACATATTTGCAATTAAATAATTTAATCTGGTTTTTAAACATGAGAGTTTTTACACACACCTATTAGGTGTGAAATGTTTTCAAACCCGAGATCTAAGAGGTGTCTCTCCGACTCGCCGTCCCATTGCAGCTGCAACTTAAAAATATTTAAATACAATTTAATTCAAAATATAAATAACACTAGTTTACAAATTTGAGGATCATCGAGTGAACCTTCGTAAAAAAGTGTTTTTACGGTAATTTTGGGTCGAGAAACACGAAAAGGACAACCTTTTTTTTCATCTTAAGCACCGTTTTCGAGATTTTTTCGAAAAATATATTTTTGGGTACTTATTTCAGTTATTCGTCAATATCTCTTGAATAAAATTTTGTATCGACATTAAAGCCGATTAGATCGAAAGGTATTCATGTCAGTGATATATGTACAGATTAAGTAAAAAATATTGAAGTTACAAACAAGTTACTGCTGCATACAAATTCGTGAAATCGTAACTGAACGCAAATGAAAAACTTTGAGTGAAAAACGTTTTTTTCATACAAAAGTGTGATTGAGTGAAAATTGGAACTTCCGTACATGGTTCCATAGCATCTACAATTCTTACCCGATTTTAAAGATCTTACACTCGAAATGTTCGTAAAAGAATTCTCTTCCAGATTAAAGCTTAAGATAATTTTTAAAAATTAGTTTTCGTCAATAAAAAGCAAACAGAAAATTGGTAATTTTGAAAAATTGTCAAAAATTAAACTTTTTTTCAAATTTGGTTGCTTGTAACATCAATATTTTTTGCTTAATCTGTAAATATCATATATCACTGTAACACATCAATACCTTTCGATTTAATCGTCTTTCATGTCGATACAAAATTTTATTCAAGATATATTGACAAATAACTTACAAAAGTGCCCAAAAACATGTTTTTCGAAAAAATCTCGAAAACGGTGCTTAAGAACAAAAAAGTTTGTCATTTTCGTATTTCTTGACCCAAAATTACCCTAAAAAATACTTTTTTACGAAAGTTTATTTTTCATGTGAACTATTGTAATTTACTTTTTTACATACAAGTGCTGGGATTTTGTTTCATTTTGTGTTGACATTTAAAAGTTGCCACTCTTTTTGTTGACATTGTTTAGATTTTCGCAGCGAAAACCAAAAATTTAGAGGTGCACTGAAAAATTGTCGAATAAATTTTAATCGGTAGGCAATAAGATGGGAACATTTCCATGAGATGTTGGAATGATGTTGAAATTTTCGGAACGGCAAATTCATATCCAACATCTTCGACATGTGCCCCAGTGTGAATAGGCTGTTAGGCGTTCATTACTTCCTCAATTATATTCGTTTCAAATTTCGTTTGTAGATATATCGATAAAGGCATCGTTATTAATTTAAAAGTAGGTTAGTGACTTTATCGGAAATGGGAACATCTTTCAAAGCAAAGAAATCTAATTTTTCTAGTTTTTCGAAAATTTAAACCATAATTTCAAAAAAAAAAAAAGTGACTAGACCGGTTATTTGGTCGGGAAATTCCGACTTTAATAACTTACTTGTACTTCCCGACTACTGAGGGCCACTACCAGAAAAATTGCAAGTAAGACGGAAAATGTCAAATCTTATGCTCCCATCTCCTCTGTTCCCCAAGAAACAAGCAATATGTACAAACAGACACACATATGTCTAAATGGTTTTATTTTGTCGTTCCTGTCGTTTTAGTAAAAAGGTTCATTGGTCTCACTCATTTTCTTTTAGGTGTTACACAAAACCTTTTTTCCTCTACTTAAATATACTCTTGTAACCAAAGTACAGAGAATAACTAAAATAAAAATAAAATAGTTACGCCTAAGTTTTTGAGATTGCACTTCCTATTTCCTACATAAAGCGTATCCTGCAGTCGTGGTGTCCCGACTGTAGCTTGTCATATTATTATGGCTTGTCTACTAAATGCAGTTTCCATTGAATCCTAGTGAATCGTTACTACTTAGTGATTAGTAATTATGTTGGTTTAGTGTGGGCAAAGTGCCATATGGAAAGGTTGTTCAAGAGAAATCACAAATGCAACAGTTACACTTAATCCTCAAATTGTATGCAGATTAAGTAGTTGCTTTTGACACACCTCAAATATTCGCACCCCTCATAATCACTGCAATTAGCAATTATACGCGAGTTCAAACACCTATAACCCCTTTTCGCAAGACCCACACTTGATATCTCCGCCTCCTTCACTATCTTTGCAACTTTTTCTACCTTTTAATTAGCCTTCGCAAAAGGTAAAACTCCAAATTCAAGGAGTCAGCCAAGTGTGGCTCCTGTGTCTGCGCAACTGTCTGTCGTCCTGTCTGCAGTCCCCAGCCCCGTCTGTCGTTTTATTCAACTTTTACCCTGCCAGGAGATAGCAGCTGCCTTGCAGTCACAAGTTACCCAAGTTACACCTTTGCTTTTAACGTTTTTTGATATTTGTTCGGGGCTGCGCTTTTTGCCATTTCTAATTTTCATTTTCATTTTAATTATAATTATTATGGAATTCAAGCACCCGGCAAGCTTTTCTTTTTTTTTTTGGTATTTATTCCATCGGAAATTTCAATAGTGGGCGCATTTTGGGATCACCTTGGCAGCTGTTACAGCCTTTTTGTTGTTGGACGTTATCTTACATCTTGCACATTTTGTCGCCATGACTGTATGACTGCACAGTGGCGTAGATGAGAGGGTGGCTTTTTTGGGGGCATCAATATAACACATAAAAGAACGAAATTTTAATATATTAATATAAATTCCTACTCTACAACTGGCTTAAAAAATATAATACAATAAATAAATAACAAAAATACACACAAGAACATTATAAAAACTTTTTTATAATTTTTGTTTTACATTTATAATTTTGTAATAAATTGGTCACGCATTATGAAATCTTTTTTTTTCTCCTTATTTTTAATTTTTGTACGTAATTAGAACACAATGTTTCAATATATTTAATATTTCGTTTGGTAATTCATATATGTAAACACAATTTTTTAAGTATGCTTATTCGACTAAATTATTATATAGAAATTATTTTTGAACAGGCAAAAATTAACACATTTTGGAAAAAGTTTTTTTTTTTGGAATTTCAGTCGGCTGTATTTTAGAAACTAGAAGAAATAGTGTTAAATTGTAAAATAAGCATTTTTCGGTATAGTTTTGTTTAGATTATATATTCAAAGACCGGTATTACAGACTCTAGAAAAACTATATAAAAATATTTTTTATTGTAAGGAGCAAAAAAGCTTAAGCTTTTTCGAAAAAATTTAAGTTACAATATGTAACAAAAAAGTCATCTCCGAATCTATAAAGAATATGTGCATTACAAATTTGGCGTGATGTTACTTATGACAAAAAAAAAGGAAAATGCTTAATTTTTAAAAACTTTCTTGCAATTAAGTAGCATTTTATTTAGTAAAATAAGTGACAACAATTGGTTTTATCAATTTAAAGATAAAAACAATGCATGGCGTTACGTTAAAAAAAATATTAGTGGGTTTTCCTTTGGACTGCAAAATTGCAAGCTTCTGCAAATTTGGCAAGTCTTTTGTAAACAATTTTTTGCTTTAGTATGATTTGAGATAATGTAAGTTAAATGTCTAAGTTTAGTTTGCAAGTTATTGAGTCAAAAAACCTGTACCCAATTTTTTATTAGCCTTATTGTCTGACATGACGTCACATAGCGTGAAGTTATTGAAATACTTAGCTTAACTTTAAAATTTTACCAGTTAAAGCAAATAATGATAATACATTGATAAAGAGAAGATGCTCTTTGCTTTTTTGATTACTAATCCGTGGGTGCATGCTTTATAAAAATCGATAGGAATCTTCTAATGTTACAGGCAAAAAGGACCAAATTGTAACCCTTAGCACCAGGTACAAATAAATATAACTTTTTCTGTAGCGAAACTCGAAAAATCGCTGAAGAGGAACTACATGCGCTCAAACACTAAATATCATCCGATGTTTATCTTATTTATAAATTCAATGCAATCCAATTAAATTTTTTTGGTGATTAAGCATGGTAAGGTGGGGCAAGCCCGACAGTGTGGGTAACCCCGACCTCCCACTGTTTCTCAAAAAAGGCAATGCTGAACGAGCTCGTAATAGTGTTGTCGTGTAGAGCATTAAACATAACTAAAATGATATCATGACAGTTGTCTGTCAGTGAACATTTAGATGCTCTAATGATAACAAAAATTATATTTTTACGATTTTCAATTAATTTTTTGTGAATATTTCATTATACATTTTTTCTGGTTAAGTGGCTTATATACATTCAATATAGACTTATGCATGTAAAGTATTGGTTGGAAATTACTTATAATTATTTTTGTTTGCGTCGTCATGAAAAATGACACAGTGGGGCGAATCCGACCTGTAAATGGTGGGGACGATAAGACGTCCAGCTCGAACCAAATATACGCCAGCAAGCTATTTGGACATCAATTCAAATAACTCTGATTAGTTACTTAGCTAATCAATCCGATCATCATTTATTCACTTTCATTCAACTTTCATTTCGATTTATATGTTCTAAACATTAAGATTTTTTTAAATAAATACATTCAGTTTTGTAAAACAATCACATGTTCTTTGGATGTATAGTCGAAAAACTATTAAATTTAGATCATATATGTGCTAAATCAGCCAAAAAATTAGGCGGTCGGGTTTACCCCACACGTTTTGAAAATTGCATAATTGATTTTTTTTTTGAAAAATGGTCATATCTCAATAATTAATAATGGTCAGAAGAAATCAGTAGTTCTAGAATGGTGCTCTCTAAAGAGTTTCCTCACATTTCTCCCCAATAGTATAGTACACACAGAACTTTCTCATTCATAGGTAAAATCATAAAAATCGTGTAAAACTATGGGAGTTAAGCACATACAAACATGTAAACATCTCGATAACAATTTTTGCATTGTACAGCTCAAGAAATACCGTGCAAAACAACTTTCAAAACAAAAATGTATGGCATTCACTACACTTGCTCATAGCAACCCCTTTTTCAAAATTTTACCCAAGCCCCTGTATCTGCATGACAATTTATGTACGTATCTATGTATGTGTGTGCTTGTATATCTGTGTTATCGTATTTCACGCCTATTAGCGTTTTATTTAATTAACATTTATGGTGACAATTTGCGTAAGCTGGCGACAAAATATCTGGCAACCCTTGGCCTGCTGGCAGTCAAGTGTGTCGCCATGTTGAACTGAAACAAGTGGCAGCACTTTGATATGCCTCTTAGACCTTTAATAACTTGAGGCCGCCCAGGTAAATGAACACTCAGGGCTTAAACTACCATTAACAGAGCCTTTAAACTTAAGACGGCTTGATAAGTTGAAGTTGAAGTGTATTTCAGTGCTGTATAATGTCAGTTGTCTGTCTACTCAGCAAAGTCAAACAAAGAAATTTAAGTAATACATATAAAGTTACTCAGTAAGTTGATGCCGGAAATAATTTCACACAACTGCAACTATTTGCACGTCAGACAGACAGTCTGATGAGATAGTATTGGAAACGCCTATGCCGCCGCGTCTGTGTAGGCTTTATACTCGCAGTATATTCCAAAGAAACCAAAGATAGAGCAACGTGGGCGGCAATTTGTGTGGGAAATTGCTTCCGGTTTGACTAGCCTAAAGTTTAAATTACACGGAAAGAGTACCTAAGGCTGTGCTTTAAAGCCAAGTTTGCAGCTCTCTTTAATTGATATATAGCATATTTTTTGGCGCGATTTCCGCTCGTTAAACGTTTCCGCTGGCTATGGTTATAGTCAATTTAATATTGAGTTCGAGTGGAATTCTCGCACCATAGTGTTTGATATGGGCTCAGTTATTGCCAGCGGCTGACATTGTATAATCAACAAACAATCAATCAATTGAGTTTTGTCAAGGGTTGTTAACACGACCGCTTATGGGAAAATAAATGAAAATGTGTGGGAAATTGTGAAAATGTTAGCGTTAAATTAAAACCATAAATTAGCATGTTAAACTTTTACGTATAGATTGCAAATAAATTGCGCTTGCTTGAATGTTTTATTGCGATACAAATAATGATGTTACAATTTAGGATAGGTTTGAATCGAAGCTGTCAGCTGATCACGCAGACATTCTGAAAAGTTTTTTTTCGATTTAACATTTGCTCGAAAAGAAAATGGGCTAAAAAGAGTCATAGGCGTAATTGCTAAAGATGTTTAAAGAATGCAAAACTAATTTTTTTTTTTAAGAAAGAGTAAAGTTTTTTATTTATGCAAAATTTTCACAAATTTTTTTATTTTTACTAGTGGGCTCCGCCCCCTGCATGCTTCGTACGTCAACCCCCGATCTTGTTTATTTAATGCAAATCATCCAGACTATTATAAACCCTGTACAATTCTTTATTTCCATAATGTTCGTCAAATTGCAATGCAACGGTCGGTACAATATTTTGGAACAGATTCGCAATTGTTGCAACAAAGAATTAATGCCATTAAATATTGAAACAAATGTGAACAACAAAATTGAAATAAAGTCAAGTGAATTGTTGTTCAAGGGTTGCTATTGCTGCCGTTGCTACACCCCCTTTCATGATACATTTTACCTGCAGATTTTAACGTATCGAGGTGAAACTTACATTGTGCATACCGTATGAGGTGTGACTATCACATAGTGTAAGCTTCACTTCGTTACGTTCATGCATACGAACACAATCGGTACCACACTGATTTTATGGTTGACGCATTTATATGTAGACTAATCGCAGTTTTCTTGTTTTGAGATCTCCAATTCAGCCTAATTAGTTGGAGACATCTTAGACGGATATCAGAGAGGTACCCACCGGAATGTCAAGTTTTGGCTAACATGGTGGGTGCCACTATAAAGCCGAACAGTGCTCTCTTGTAGCGTAGTGGGAGGTGGCTACGTTTGTTTAAATGCCAGTCCATTGTAACCATTTTTAGCCGGCAGCTTTTTTGTATACTGTCGAAATGAGATCTAAAATTAACCCGCTTATCCTTATTTGCTTTTTTTGCAGCATGAGCGATTTGGCATAACACTGCCTGACATTTAAAAGGATTCACATCTGAATCCGGTGGATGTATTTCAGTATGACATCTGCTTCCTCATGCTCACAAGCTGGAGAGTCGTCCGCAAATGGCGCTAACATTTTTACACTCTCCACAACCTAATTATGCTCCTTAGGGGTAGGTATATCTGTCGCGTAGCTTTTATACAGGAATGGAGCTCTAACGCTTCCCTGGGGAATCCCAGCTATCATTGTTCTAGCCAAAAATAAAACATCTTTAATTCTAACCCGGAATCCTTCTTCTTCTAAATATGATCTGACTAGGTTAAAGTTAAATATTCTTAATTTTAAAATTTGAAAGTAGTATCCACTTTCCTCAAAAATGTGAATGACAACATTAAATCCGCTTGACTTCAATAAAAAAAGTGTTGCTTAGTTAAGTCATGATGCTTTCAATGGTCACCATAGTACACGTTTATTTATTTAACAATAATTAAGTGTGTAATAATGATATAAAGTGTAAAGAATTCTACAAATATCATTTTTTCAAGCTCGTTGCTTGGTTTGTACAAAAAAATATATATATGAGTGATAAATAAAAAAAAAAATAAACTTTTCGTCTAGAATGCAGAGGACCCCTAAGGTGTGGGGAAAACTGGCTTTTAAGTGCCTAATGGCATCTAAATGTATCAATTTAGGCACGTGCCCGTTGGCGTGAGTTTTGAGATCGATCTCTAAATCGACAAGAGAACAAGTACACCTGATTTTCCAACGGTACCAGGAAGAGGTCCATATGAACCATTGAGTTACGGACGAAACAAGAGCAGCCTGTGATAAGCCCCACAGCGCGGTTCTCTAGCCACTGGACTATTCATCGGCTTGTAAAGGATGCAGTGCTTCAGACCTGATCACCATATCTCCATGATTCAACAAACTTCATCTCCTTTGGAAATATGCGCACCAGCAGGTAAAGTTTCGTGTCTCTAGCTCTTATAGTCTCCGAGATCTAGGCGTTCATACGGACGGACAGACGGACGGACGGACACGGCTCAATCGCTACCCGAGGTTATGATAAGCATTTTGGTATAAAGGACTTGGGGTCTGCCACGCCTCCTTCTGTCCGTTACATACATTGCACAAATCTAGTATACCCTTTGTACCTATAGGTACAGGGTATAAACACCGTCCGACATGAGGACTTGCAAGACATTGGTTAAAGGTTGCTTTGAGGTTATGTTTAAACAAAGCTACACTAAAAAAATTATAATTTTCAGAAATCAGCCCATAGTATACTATATGATTTTGTGGTTGGTGAATACGAATCTCGAAATCTATGAACAGTTACTTTTTCTGATATTTCAGTAACTTCACGTGCTGAAGTCTTTTTGACCTCGAATTTAGATTTAGCCATCCCGAAAACATATTAAAAACATCGTCGAACAACCGATCTCAAAAAAAAATGTGGTTGTGTTTTTTAGAGCTTAGGATAGAACCTAAAGCTGTTGGGCAAATTCTGTTGTGGACTCATAGTCAACGCGACGAAATACATTGGGAAAGAAAAGCCTTGTCCCAAAACGGCGACAGTTTTTTTTTATGTGTGTAATAAAATTTTATGAGAAATTTTTGAAGATAGAGAAAATGAGTAACATGATCGTGTCTCAAGATATTCAAGGTCAAGCTTCTCAAAATTAATTTTTTGCAATTAAAATTTTTTCTATGCTAAACAACAGTTTTAAAAATTACCGTTTTTACTTATTTTCACCCACATATAATGGGTATTCGAAAAAGTTCTGTTACAAATATGACCAAAAATTAAACAGTTATGCTCGGCTGTTTTGAGAAGACCATTTTCTCTAAAGAAAATATGGCAGTGTCAAAACGACTTTGAAGGCAAAAAGATATAATTTCAAGTCGTCTCTACATTTATCTTTGGAAAAACAAGTAAAAAATTTGCTTTGAAAAATTTGCGTCGTCGATTCGACGAAGACTGTGCAATATCGGCAATATTGCAAAATACGCTTCAAAGAATTCTTTTCGACTGTATTTTCACGACCGATTTTAGTAAAAGTCTAGGATACAAAAATTTTGCCACATTAATACAGTTAAAAGGATGGATTGTGTAAACTTCGTAATACGTTCTTCTTTGACTTCTCCCTCTTTGATACTCCTACATGAATTATTATGTATCAATGTACACATTTCTGCATTTTATATTTCTTACATCTTAGACCTATTACCCTTCAATACATGCAATACATGCATCCATTCTAAAATAATTGTAAATTTAAAATGTAAAACTCTTTTCTAACACCAAGAAAAGCCATAAAATTCTTAAAACAAAATAGAAACGATGGACAAACCCGTTACTGCCTCGTCCTCCTCCTGCTCAGAGTTTTGGCAACAAACACGTAACACATTGACATTAGTTTTGTTGTCCATTGCTTGTGCACAATTCCATTTTAGATTTTATAGTTTCCCAACCAAACCATTTCCATTCCATTAATATTTCATGTGCGGTTGGCTTCCACCATTTTTATGCGGTTCGAAACAATTTCACATTTTGGTCTCGCCATTAATGTCAAGATGAAAGCGGTGCCATTTTCCTTTAACCCGCTAAATGTTAATTTTTTGGCTCATTGTTCGGACCAAGTGCAGTCATTAAGTATCTCCGATCAAGCGGAATTCTCTAGCACTTAAAGACTCCATTACTTGTCCGACTATCTGCCATCGTTTTAAAAGGTTTGCATGCAGCTAAATGTTGTACAGCTCTCAGACCCGTGCACCCGTCCGTGTCTTATTTGCCGGACTCTTTGTAACAATTTGCGTGTTCATTGTTAATTTGATTGCCAGAGTGTGATAAGGGTAAACACCTTGCGCATTGCACTGTGGGTCGTAATATCTGTGGCATTGCAAGGGGGCGTGGCAGTCTGATGCAGAAGCCGGCTGGGCGTGCCAGGACGCATAATTGAACAATAAATTAAATAAAAGTGTTGCAAAACGGGCGAAGGAAGTAAAGGGAATGGTGTGCAAATACGCAACTTGAATTCGATTGGAACCAAAGTGTGGTCAATTTTTGTAGTTGGCTTTATTCGATTTGTGGCCAACTGAACTGTTGGAAGTGATTTCTTTTGGGCGCACATAAAAAATGCACGGTTCATTACATCACAAGTAGCCATAAAAAAATGACATAATATGGCCTAAAAAAGGCGGCTAAAATAGGACAAGTAGAAAGGTAAATAAGCAGAGACTGTCCCAGTCGCCACAGTTCCGCGGACGCAAAAGGCAGCGGGAAGAGTCAGCAAGATGAAGTCTCGAAAAATAAATAGGATGGGCCATCTACCAAATGCAAGTTTGAAACTACTCATTTATGCATAAAAAATAATATCGCCCAAATGGCCGCCTGACTTTTTTTTACGATAACTGCCTGTTCTCCCATCTATTGAACGAATAAGCGACGCTGATAATGTCCGAGGGCTTCAATCGTTACGTCATTTGAATCTTGTAAGGGTGTAACTGCAGACTCGCATGCAAAATTTGACGCAAAGTGGTCCTAGCAAGGTGTAATTCTTGCGAACGATAGTGCGTCGATGTTCCTGGCGGCTCGTTGACACTGACCTCAAGTATCTTTTTATCATAGAACGACCATTTTCATATATGACAAGTTCAAAACTACTCAATTCCTGCCTCAAGATACATTTGCCCCATTTGTCCCAAAATGCAATTAACAATCAAACCACGAGATGGCCCATCCTATACATAGAATTTTTAGTTTTTCCCTAACTCGATTCCTATGAACATAACAAAATGTGTTTTGCCCCAAAAAAATTTGTTTATTTTAAACGATGCGTTAAGAGTGTGGGATCACATCAACGTAGTTTTGTTTATTACGCTCACAAAAATCACATGGGGTCTTATAGATTCTATAAATATAGTTAAGCTCACAAAAGAACGAAAAATTGTTTCGATATGTAGAACATTTTTTAACAGAAATTTATTTTTCCTAATTTCTATTTAAAGAAATCAGTTTGTTGGTTTGTATTATACTTAAACCATTTATCCCCCTTAACAAACCTTTAAAACATTTAGGGACACGTAACACGCAATTGAAAAAAATAAAATCAAAATCGTAATAGGCAGACGTTCGTCATCGAGATATTTATTTTAGGAAAGTGCTATTGTCTTAACATAGCTATACAAAATACAATATTTTTGATAAATTCAGTTTTCTGTTCTTAGAAAAAATGTGTGCTTTTTATGGACCCAATGCAGTATCGACTACAATAGCATCGCAGTGGTTCCAACGATTCCGTTCTGGTAATGTTGACGTCGAAGATAGGCCACGCTCAGGTAGGCAAATCGTCGAAAATGTTGATCAAATCATGGAAATCATCGAGTCGCACCGGCAAATGAACGTTTAGTCTATTGCACAGGAACTAAAGATTAGCCAGAAAACCGTTTGGAACCTTTTTCCTACGGCTGGTCTCAAGAAGTAGCTCGATGTACACTAATTATCGAAAAAAAACCTTGTCAACCAAATTGATGCTTGTGGTTTTTTGCTAAAACGTAACGAAATCGGCCCGTTTTTAAAGCGGATGATGACTGGCAATGAGAAATGGATCACATGCGAGTACAACAGCCGAAAAAGATCCATGTCCAATCGCGGGAAGTCAGCTGAAACGATCGACAAGCCCGGATTAACCGCCAAGAAGGGTTTGCTGTGTGTTGAATGGGACTGGAAGAATATCATACAGTATTAGCTGCTCCCATAGGGCCAAACATTCAATACGGATCTATATTGTCAACATCTAACCAGAGTGAAGCAAGTAATAGACCAGAAGCGGCGAGAGTTGGCCAATAGAAAAGGTGTAGCGTTCCATCGAAGACAACGCCAGTCCGCACACATCTTTAATGACGCGTCAGAAGCTCCGAGAGTTTGGATGGGATGTTCTATCGCACCCACCATACCGTGGGTGGCATCAGGGGACTATCACCTATTTAACCATTTGCAAAATTTACTTGATGGTAAAGAAATGGGCTCATGAGAGGCTTGTGAAAATGAGGTGGTCAGGTTTTTTACCTATAGGGACGAGGTCTTCTTCAATCGGGGAATTATGAAATTGCCTTCTAAATGGACAAAAGTTATCGAACAAAACTGGGCATATTTGATCATCGTCGAAGTAAAGCGAAAAAACGGGAACGTTTTACTTTACCTAAAAAATAACATATGGACCGTTACAAGGCAAAGATTTGACTCGGATAAGATAAAAATACTTGCAAAAAAATGTATAAAAAATCTTTACAGACATGCAAATTACTTAGTATTCATTGCTATCGAATTAATAATAATGATAATAGGAGCCTCAAGCGATTTTATTTACTACATTAACCTGACAGTATTCACCTTTCATATCGATTGATTTTGTTGCCTCTCAATCAATTCTAGGTAACTCGAAAATCTAATTAACTTACAAAAAATATGCATTTATTCAAAAATAAAAATTTTTTCAGCTTCGATTTTAGTGGCAGCAAATTTTTCTTAGATCGGCTTTGTATAATTTAAATTTTTGTTTCAATTTTCTTCAAATTTTGTCAATTTGACGATTAAGAAATGTGTGGAACAAAAAAACGTAAAAACCAAATTATGTCGTTTTCATGCAATCAAATACGTTTGGTAAAAGGCAACCTTTTAGGCAATACGGTTATTGATATCGACGGTTTGAAAATGAACCATACCATTAACGGAGGCCACCCTAATGCACATATTTTCAATAAAATAAATTCTTATATATAAATATTTACATTTGTATATTGGGTCATTTTAGGTTCGAGGTCATGGTACAGAGTGAGGCAGTTTTTAATTTATTTTTTTTTTATATAATATGTGACAGTGGATTTTAATTGATTTAATATTTTGTTTGGCTTGTTTGAGCGCCATTTGGCCTCTAAATGGCTAACAAAAAATTATAATAAATAAAAGGCATTTCTTTATTCACGATATTTTTTGATTTTAAATTTAATTTGCTGCTCATGAGTTTTGGTTATAGGGGTCTACGCAGCACGAAACATTTCGCGCGGAATCGCAAAAATTCATATGAAGTTTTGTCATTCCGTGCGAAATATTTCGTGCCTTATGACGCAAAACCAAACAGCTGTGAAAAATTTTCGACAAAATAATGGGGGCAACACTGTTTTGTTCGGAGTTGTGAATACTGCTTCCGTACGAGCATAGCAGCAAATGTTCGAGTCTATTTGATTTTATTTGGGAAGTTAATTTTTGAGTACAGCCCTCTAGTAGCTTTTAAGTTAAAGGGAAGTGTATCTGTAGAGAGTCTTTAAGGCAAAAGAGAGTTTCAAAAAAAAGTTCCCAACCAATTTTAATAAAACTTGCACCATCCATGGGTTAATTTTGGAGCTTTCTAACGTTCTTGGAGACGTAAGAGATTTTCAAACCATAATATTCAATCTTTTCTCTCTGCACAAATAGTGTTATGAAATGTGAAAATATTATAAATAAATTGTATATTATTATGTATACAATTTATTTTTAACAAAGAGCTTTAAAAATAATTACCTTCTGTTAATGTGCTCTTATCAGATTAATAAACAGCTTACACTTTTAATACAAATTTATTTCAGTTTAATATTTTTTAAATTTGCATTAAAACTTTTCTGCTAAATTAAAGCTGATAAATAAATTAAGTGCCTCTGGCAAATAGTATTTAGAGCAGCTAAAATGCTTTTTAAATTTTAAATTTATGCACATATATGATAGTTATATGTCTACAAATTAATTAAAACAAATATAATTGGAGTTCATATTTATGTATATATTGTTGATAATTGTGGCGTGTTGAAATTCGATTTGTTGGCATTATTTTGAATTTCTAAAGGCATAGCTCAAAGTATCAAAAATATTAAGAACTTAAAGCCAATTGAATGCAGTTAAATTAGAATCATTAAATATTTAATATCTGAATTTTGTATGCATATAAAATGACTTTGATGTCGCCCTCGGATGCATTTCAACGTCTGTTGATTAAATACAAAGGATCTAAAGTGCTTTTCCTGGGAATCGCATAGCAGGGATAGCACTTTACATTGACTTTGATTAGGAGCAGGCCAAAAGGCAAGTGGCTTTGACTTTGCTTTCAAAATTGTTTAGAAATTTTCATTTTAAGTTTTGGCAGGTCAATGACATTTCCTTTGCCTTTTAAGGTGAGCAGCTACTAATAAAAAACAGGTAAAAATGAGCGAGCGCAGGGTTGCTAACTCAAGCAATCGGAACAGACCGGTTCGTGCAGGAAAGGCTCCTTTTTCGCTGTTTTATGGCTTCAGCGAATGCTCACCTTATGTACATATAGCTGCTGGAGCCTGCACTGGCTGGGTCTTTGGATACGTCGCGCTTAAGTTGAGCAAGTTGATCGCACTGGGCATAGGATCCGGTATAATCTTGATGCAGGTAGCTGTGCAGCTGGGAGTTATAACAATCGATGAAACACGCTTAGTAGGCTATATATTCAGACCAGTTGATACAAGAGAACAGCAATCCGGACAACCAGTGGAAAGATATATCGGAACTAATGACGGGACCATTCAACTGCAACCCGGTTCTATTCTGCAAAAGGCGAAAGATTTTGTTGCATCTTATAATCGCCTTTGCATAGCTTTTGTGGGTGGCGTTTTTCTGGGTATTGCTTTCGTTTAATTACTCAATTTATGTATATATTTGATATGAAAATAAAAAAGGCAAAGTCTGCAAATTTCTAGGATGGACTCACATACCAAAAATTTTGTTTAATTTTTTATTGTAAGCATTTTTTGTTTTCTCTCAAGATATTATCACTCTTTGACTGGTAGTTGAAGTAGAGACAGAAACATGCCCACAATGCTGGTCTTAAATAACCTATTATAAAACAAACCTGATGCCTCTGAAAAATCTATGAAAGTAACAGCTTAATCAAGAACATTGATCAATTTTCTTGCAATGACATTTAGAGTGCTCAGGACGGGTTTCTGAAAACTTAAGGAGCTAGGTTATAGGTATAGGTAAAAAAGCACGTATATTTAATGAAGGGTAAATTCAGAAAATTAAAACAGCTTCGTGGATATGGAAAATGGTAACCGACAGAGAAATTTAAAAAAAAAATTGCAGAAATCCGCAGAGTAGCCAACGTGCTGGTCGTCGAAGTCTTTCATTTCGGCCCGCTGTTTTAGTAAATTGCTAGTCTTCAATGAGAACAACTTTCCAGAAAACAATCGGCCGTGTTCCGGAAAACGAAAACAGGTAATCTATTTGGATTACTTTTGAAACCACATTTTTGGTGCTACCAATTTCAACATAACGAATATTTTTTGTGGTCTGAAAACGAATGTTTAGTTAAGTGAAATCAAAACGAATTGCCAAAATAGGGTGAAATATTTGATTAAATATTCTTGAATATTCTCAGTTTCTATTTAAGCCAATTTCTTGTTAGATTTTTAATAAAAACTATTTTTTGCTGAATCAACCCATAAATAGCATACACAACTCCGAACGAATTTTTGGCATATTTTCACATTACCCACACATGGTATGGTATTAAAACGAATATTAAATTATGATGGAGTTGTCTAGAGAAGGCGAAATAGACATCTCCGTCTAATCAACTGGACAAGAAAGAAATTTTTTTGGATATCGGTTCACGTTGACCCACTATCTGTATAGTCAGGCGTGCTCCGGAATCAGAAAAATTCAATCAGAACAATTTTATTCGGATTCGGTTTTGCGTGCTCCGGTATCAGAATTTTTTGTCGATAATTTCCTTTTTTATTTTCGATACATATGTATATTTCCCTCGTTTTTATCGATAAATTCACATATGTTGTGGTGTAACCAGCTGACTGCATATTGTTAAAAAGTTATAAAAATTGCCAAAATGCCATTTATTTTCTCAATTGCTTGTTTTGAAGCTAAGAGAAGGCGTAGAATTATAGAATTAAGGCGTAATAAGCATCTGAGAACCTATTCGGACGTTTTAAACATTTCAGAGAAACGGTAAGTTTAATTTTATTATTGTTATTGTGTAAATAATGTTGGTGCGTGCTTTTTCAGATTCATTCAGTCTTTTCGATTGAATAAAGATTTGTTTAAGTTTGTTTTAAGCAAGGTCAGTCCGCACTTAAGTGTTTCGAGGTTTCCCCACTCGCTGCAATTGGCAGCGGTTTTTCGCTATTTGGCCACTCGTTCCTACCAACTGTCAGTAGCAAAGGATCACCATATTAATATTGGCAGGAGCACATTAGGAAAAATGTTGCACAATGTTGTAAATAAATTGGAATTATCAATTTGCAAGGACGCCATCACAATGGATATGACTCCGGAGGAAATCGCAGAGGGACGACAATATTTTTACAACGCCTTTCAACTGCCAAGCGTTATCGCATGCGTCGATGGAACCCACGTCGCTATTAAAAAACCAGCAAATAATGAGTCTTGCTTTTTAATAGGAAAGGCTATTTTAGTCTGAATGTAATGGTGGTGCGTATTTAAAGTGATATTTTGTACACAGTGATTATATATATTTTCATTTAAAGGTATGCAATTACAAAATGGAAATAATTGCTGTTGATGCCACACACCCTGGATCCTGCCACGATTCGTTCATTTGGCAAAGTAGTGAAGCCCGCGAATATTTCTCAAGAAAATTCAACGGGCATTTTGTTTTGGCAGACTCGGGGTATGCTTTAGAGGATTTCGTCTTGACTCCATTTCGAAGTGTTGTCAATGGAACTCCGCAGCATGTCTTCAATAAGAAACATGCTGCTGCAAGGAATATCGTTGAGCGCACAATTGGGTTGCTAAAAAGCAGATTTAGATGCCTGCAGAAATGCCTCAATTATGAGCCGCCTTTCGCTTGCAAGTTGATAAATGTGTGTTGCGCTTTACACAATCTCTGCCGAAAGAACAACGCAACCTTACCAGCGGAGTACTGGAATTCCGACGAGATTATGCATGATGATGATCCAGATGAAAATGCATCAGAGGAAACTCGAACTGCTGCTTCAATTAGAGAAGAGATAGCCCAAGGCTTGTTTCAACTCTCCCATTAAAAATTAAAAATATAAATTTAATGTTTAAATAAAACAACATATTTACTTCATATTTGTCTCTTATATTTTAAAAAATGATAAACTTAAACTTACATAACTTAAACAACTTATTTTTTTCATATTTTTCTCTTATATTTTAAAAAATTATAAACATTATAAACTTCAAATAAAAACTTCTACATACATAAATGTACTAACTAGTACTATTTTTCCTTAATATCTGCAGCTCTTCCTTCTTAAGAGCCAGCATTGCGCGGTTGTGCTCCTCCTGTCTTTCCTGTAACTCTACAAACTTTCCAAGTTGCGCGGAAATTGCCTTCATTGTGTCCAGCTGGGCTGAACACAATTTCTCGAGGCCATTGTCATCAAATGATGATTTTCTTTTTTTTGAAGGAGGCTCGCCCGCTTCAATAGCGACCTGCTGTTCTCCTTCCGTACTGAAGATCACAGGATCGCAGACTTCCTGCTCTTCTATATGCCTATCTGCCGCCCCGAAACGAGTTCCTGAAACTCCTTCGGCCATTTGAAAGAGACCGTAGGTTAAGGCAATTTCCTCCTCCAGTGGGAGGATGACAGATTGGGCAAAGGGCCCGCCGCCAGTAGCTGTCGCCTCCTGTTTATTCTTCGACAGCTTCCGTCTAATATGCAGTTTCCAGTCAAGCCAAGCCTTAAAAAAAAAACAATAAATTTAATACAATTTGAACATAGTACATTCCTATATTAAATGACTTTTTTTCACCCGGCTACATCTTTTATAGGGGGACCTGCCGCATTCAGAAGATCTGCTAGCTTTTGCCATTTGGCCGAAGCTTCAGTGCGGTCACCCTTTGAGTAGCACCTGGCCAAATCATTATTCTCCTTCATAAAATTTACCATAATGTTGTCCTGCTCGACGCTTTTGTGCTTTACCCTGCAATAAATAAATATTTTTAAGCATTAAATTCTTTAAATAAATTATTCTCATACTTACATTGTGTTTATTGGCGCGAAACGTTTTTTGTTTGATATAAAACAGCTGACATGGCTGCCGTAGTTTTGCAACTTTTTATTAGTAGATGTTAATTTTCATTAATATATTGCTAGTTCTTTATAGCTTTATATTTTAAATAAAATTACACAAAAATATTAATTAAAAAATTCGCTTTGGCTTGTGTATGCTATTTTTGGGTTGTATCATGAAAAAAATTATTACAAATAGTTAGCAGCTAATATGCAAATTAAAGTAAGCATAAATAGAATCTAAGAATATCAAGGCATATATAAAAAATGACTTCAATATAAAATTTGTGGTTTTTTAATACTATTTTGATGATTCGTTTTAATTCCACTTGCAACAAAGCAGTCGGTTTCAAAGCACATAATAAATTCGGATTGGTGGAAATGGGGCATAATTATTCAATAGTGGAGAGAGATATCGTAACCAAATTTGGCAATTAGAAGTTTTGAATTTAATCAGCTTACTATAGTATATCATATCACCGATCGATCAAAAAAAACTTTTTCATGGAATAATTCGTTGGTCTTTTGCTTCTTTTTGAAAGTATCGTATTGAAGTTTGGCAAACGAAAGTTTTTTAGGGTACTTTTAAGTTAAGCGGTTAAGGTTTGTGTAATTGTGTGTTACATTGTGAAAGACGCGTTTACCCGTCTGTGCGATCGTCTATAGGTTAGAGGCTATGAGCTCTATGAAAACCAAACCTGCGATTTTGACTTCTTATATGTAAATTTAGATTTAGTTTATTTTTTTTCTCTTGCTACGATCCCTTTCACCTCCAAATAAATTCAAAACTTTAATTGCTACCATTTCACACTAAACCTTTATATTTTATGGGTAATATAATATTTCGATTAATTCCAAAAATTAATAATCGAACCATAAATATTGGAGACAATCGCAAAAAGTAATTTAGGGGCCAGAGCTCGAATTATCTTAGTTTGAAAATCTTACTTAAGGGTAGAAGAGTTTTATTAGATTGTTGCACTCAGAACTTAAGTTCATTGAGAGTTTTTGGTTATTTTGTAAGTGCCGATCTCTGGCCACTTCATGATGTGAGTTTGGACTTATCGTAAAAAAGTGCACTCAAGTTTGTATCTATTTTCCATCTTGTCACACTCGACTATGATATTTGCCAAATTTTTTTTAATGTTTGACAGTCTCTCAATACGATTACGAAGTTTTACAATTTGCATGGCAAAATGTCTCCTTCAGAATGTATTTAAATTTAGTAGCTTAATATTTCAGCCCCTCGGCGAAAAACACCTATTTTTTAAGGTTAAATTCGTATATAACCTCATTATTACTGTTAATAAAGCTTTTGTAGTGGTTAAACGTACTAAATGATATTCAGGATAAAATTGAATAGGTACCTATATATTTTTCGATATTTTTTAAACGTGACATAATTGGGTTTAACAGCTAGCAAGGCTTCAGCGATCCCAAAAACAGAGAGAGCATGTTTTCAAATTTATTTTAAGGATTGATGATACTTAAGTGAAACTAATGTCTACCTGAAAAAACATTCTTTAGAAATGCTAACAAAAAGTGTATCATCGCTTAATAAGTGAATTTTTTCATTGAAATTTAGTTCAAAATTTAATTTTTCGAAATAAGTTGTGCCTTTCTGCTAGTCCCAAAAAATTTTCATCCTGCCTTCATATATGTACAACAACCTTTAACATCTTAAAATAAAAAGAGCGGAACATTAAAAGGGGCGCACTTAAAGTTTATTGCTGAACTACAAAGAGAGAAACCTTGAAAATTGAATAGAACTGCACTTAACAAATAGGCTCAGACACACACACACTCATGTACATAGTAATGCATTTAACACATACACATTAAAAGTTTTATGGTGCAAAAAGTGCTTGGAAAACTTGAAAGTTGTAACAACATTTTCATGCGCTTTTAAACATTTCAATTTTCCCAACGCTACAAGAGAAAATTTATGCATAAGCAAAGTTTTTCGCATCACAAGTGGGCCAAAATGGCACGCGGATTGGGCCAAGTGACTTGGGTTGAGAGGATTTTGATTTTGATAACGATCTTGTTTATTATAGCAAGAGGAAATTTTTTTTTTTTTTATTCATGAGATTTTGTTTTTGATAAATTATAATATAAACAAGGTTCCTCTCGACTCTGCCACAAAAAACCCCTACTACTACTACAAAGACATACTAAAGATAACCGTCATGTAGAATTTGAAATTCTTCAAACAAGCAAGTTCTTAATAGAAATTGCAAAAATACAATAAGACAAAAGTGCAAAGAGTAGGGTATTTTTGCCCAAAACTTTCTTGTAACTATTATCAAAGAATATAGAACTACATAGAATGCGCATCTCATACAAAAAAATTTTACTATGTGGGGTACTGATATTAGTACCCCACAGAAACTATTGCTTGAATTTTTACATTTGCTTGAAAATGACACTTTGCAACTGTGACACGCGCAGTGGCAATGGCCTAATGGAATGCGTGTTCGACTCACAGTCTAATGTGTCGGGGTTCGATTCTCAAAGGATGTTAGATTCAACTATTTTTTTTTTTTATTAATTTTCCATAATTTCTGTTATTTTTCTATTAAATATATTTTTTTTTATTGTCATAAGAAAATTTATGTTTCATTTTCGTATTTTGCTATCCTCGCAGGTACAGTACGCGTTCTAAGCATTTCATTTCATGGTAAAATACGCACTTTTGTAAGGTATAATAAGGAGGTAGCGGCAAGACGAAATGAGTGTGTATTTTTTGCCGACAACTGTTTTTCCAATGACAGTATACATACTAAGGTGTGTATGCAAAATTTTAGAGCTCTATGGTGCGGGCGGGCAGAGAACAAACGTCTGTCAGCAATGTGCATATTTTCAGCCTCAGCCAAATTTGTAAATTTTTAGTTCTTGAGCCTTCATACCCTTTCGAAGCATTTGACTGGTATGACACTTCATAACCACGTTTGTCTTCACACTAACAAATTCATGTAAAAAAGGAGAAAAATGCGAAAAAGGGTATTTTGCTATCGATTCTCATACTGTTGAACACAAACTGCATTCTCATTCCTGTGCGCAAAATTTTTAGAGCTCTTGTTTACCGGCAGGCAGAGGAAACGCGAAAATCTAAAAATAGCACAGGCATTTCACGAGCGCTGGCAATTGATCTCGGCTCTGAACTTCGTTTTTGGCTGTCGGCAATGTTCATATTTTCAGCGCCAGCCAAAATTGTAAATTTTTAGTTTCTGAGCATCCATGCCCTTTCGGAGAATATGCCTGCTATGACACTTCCTAACCTCGTTTGGCTTCACACTAACAAATGCATGTAAAAACGAAAAAATTTCGAAAAAGGGTATTTTGCTATCGACTTTCAATTTGTTGAATGGATTTTGCGACATGCACACACAAACATTGATTCAGTCATTCATATGTGTGTTTATGTGTGCATATTTTTTTCAGTCAATGATAGAGAAATAGGTACATACATATGTAGGTTCGCATGTAGTCAAAATTCGTTTACTTTTTGGGAATTCCCCCACCATAAATTACAATTTCGTCAGCTTTCTTTTTTTATTATGTTTATACCTGTACAAATATAGGAAAAACCGACCAAAAAAAAAAGAAAAAAAAAACAGAAAATTTAAAACAGGTACCTACATATAAAAGTTCAAGTGCAGGTAATAAAATTTTTAAATATCTTTGGTTTTGATTGGTTAAGTCAATAGTAATAAAAGGGGGTGGATGAAGTCAATGAATGTTCTTGACTTTTAACAGGTACATTGATCAATTTTAAAAATTCTTTTAAGCTTACCTGCACTGGCAATAATTTGGAAAACTCATGTTTTTATGATTTTCGAACGATGAATAGGTAAAAGATGAATACATGAATCAGTAGTATGATTTTCAAAGAATGGTAATCGGGACTCAGTTTGTCTAGCGCAATATCAGTATATGTTTGGTGATTAAACAGTGAAGAACTGATTGAAAATAAATACAATATTTGCGAATATTAAACAGTGAAAATCGTATTAAATATTAATACAAAATTTGTGATTATTAAACAGTGAAGTTTTTAGAAGAATTCTTTGTTTTGGGGACTAGAGTGACGCTAAAGTGGTGAGTCATGAGCGCTAATCGAGAGAGTCTAAATAATAAGCGGCCGTCCGGCAAACAATTTTGCTGTGTATGCCGTAATTCCAGATGAACAGAGACGAATATTAAATTATTTAGATTTCCTAATCAGGATAAAATTATTAATATTAATGATTACGGAAAAACTCTTTTCATTTGTCAGAATCATTTTTGCAGTACTTATCTGGGGAAAAAAAATTAAAATCGGAAGCAATTCCAACTTTAAATTTGCAAAATGATTCTGATAATATGGATTTCGATTTTCCGTCTTATGACCTTCGCCCTAAAACCTCACGTTGTGTTTCTGACGTTTGCAGTTATTGCGAAAGTAATTTAAAAATTATGAAATTTTATAAGAAGAAATTTAACGAGCTATTAAAAAAACAATATTGCACTCTCCAAAAAGTTAAAAATAAAGAGAATCACAAAGAAAAAAGAGGCTTCAGCTAAAAACTTAGAATCAGCTATTGATTCAATAAAAAATGTTAGCATCCAATCTAAAATATTTTGCAAGCTCCTAATTCGCAACAGACCCAAAGAAT
This sequence comes from Chymomyza fuscimana, assembly GCA_949987675.1. Lineage (NCBI taxonomy): Eukaryota > Metazoa > Arthropoda > Insecta > Diptera > Drosophilidae > Chymomyza > Chymomyza fuscimana. Next base: position 53,334,338 of record OX465088.1, on the reverse strand, counting down.
ATTCGGAAGAGGAAAAAACTCTGGCCCAAAATATTTTTTACAAGTCTCAGTCAACTTATGTTTTTCTTAGGGATAGGCTACATATAAATTTGCCCCATATAAGCTCTGTAAACCGTTGGGCACCAATAAAAAATCTTCAGCCAGGCTTAAAAAATAGTGCCTTTGAATCTATAAAGCAAATGTTCTACGAGCTCAAAGAGAAAGGGGATACCCAAATGGTACTGTCAATGGACGAAATGGCACTTAAAAAAGAGCTCCGATATAACCAAACATTAGACTTGGTTGACGGTTTTGAAGCCGATTGGAACATGCGATATAATAAAATTGCAAAGCAGGTTTGCGTTTTCATGATTAGATCCGCTTTTTCAAGCTGGAGTACAATTTTAAATTATTTTGTTTCGGAAAAGGGCATGACAGCCACATCTCTTACCGAAATTATTAAGAAAAATATTGCTCTAGTTAATAGTTTCGGCATAACAGTTAAAGTAATTTTGTGTGATCAAGGCTCTTCCAACAGAAAATGCTTTTCAAATCTAGGAGCAACTGTAGATTCTCCATATTTTGAGTTTCAAAATGAAAAAAATTTTTGTATGTTTGATTTCCCCCACTTAGTCAAGTCTTTGAGAAATAACTGGATGGAATGTGACATTGAAACTCCCAATGGAAGGGCGACTTTTAGTGTGGTTAGAGAATTATGGGAAAAAGAGAATAATGCAAGAACTAAAATGTGTCCAAAATTAACAAAACAGCATATATTCCCAAACTCATTTGAGAAAATGCGTGTCAAATTTGCAACTCAGATTTTTAGTAAAACAGTTCAGGCTGCCATTAAAACAATTTGCGACACAGTTGGGTTCAAAAATAATTCGAAAGAAATCGCCCTATCAACTGCTGAATTTATACTTAAAATAGATCAAATTTTTGATTGCATGAACAGTGGAGCCCTGCATTCTGATAATTTCTATCGATCTGCTTTGCAACTTAATAATCAATCCTACAAGTGTATTTCTGAATTTATACAGTATATAGAAAAAGTTAAATTTGTAAACAGCAAAAAGCAAAATCACGTTTTTCTTTTGGATGGCATAAAATTAACTCTTGTATCGGTGCTTATGCTCGCTAATGAAGTCCTTTTAAATAATTGTAATAAATTTTTCCTCTTGACAAAGCGGTTCAACCAAGATAAATTGGAAAATACTTTTGCCGTTATAAGACAGAAAGGCGGTAATAGCACGAATCCTTCCGTAGCTGAGCTTAACAACTCTCTTGCAAGAATAATGACTTGGAAAATGGTTCATGCAAGTTGCAATAGTAATTGTGAAGTTACAGAAGATTCATCAGTGCTAATGAATGCGCTATTTTTGCAAGATGAGCCAAATAGTATTTCAAGTGAAGAGGCGACTAAGATTGATTCCCAATCTTTCGATTTTAGTATAGTTGAAAATTCGGACTATTTTTTAGAGGATGAATTTAATAATTCGAAAAATATTAACTTGGAATTAGTTTCAATTAGGTATTTCGTGGGGTATGTTGCTTTTAAAATAATACCGAAACTAAACTGCGAAAAATGCGAAAGGGAACTAAGGAAACAGGATGAAGTAATTACAGCCCCAAGTGAAATATTTATGTTCCATAAAAATTATTGCTCTAAATCTGACTTCGGAAGTCTTTTTCCACCTTCCGATTGTTTAATGGAAGCTTGCAAAAAACACATTATTATTTTTCACAGTTGCTTTAAGACAGAACCAGAGAAGTTACAAATTAATCAACATATCATTCGTCTTTGCCACACTGCAACACCCGAATGGTTCTTTGGCGACTGCAGGGATCACAAAAATAAAATATTTGAATTTTTAATTTTGGTTTTATTGCGGAAGCACTGTAAATGGGCGGTAGAAAAGGGCAGCACCAGCCAACGTAAAATAAAAATTATTTCTACGTAATTAAACACAAACCATAATAAAGACTATAAAACCAAAAATTTAAAACGCAAAACCGATCAAAAAATTTAGAAAATAAAAAAATTTTAACAATTCCTAAATCTGTAATTGAACTCAAAATAATTGCAAAACCACTGACCCATCAACACCAACACAAAATATGTGTCAAAATTAGTCCATTGTATATTTTGGAAGGACAACAACTTTGCAAAATAACGGAGTCTGCGAGCTCTAAAAATAGAAATAGCATTTGGCATCGTTTGGTGCCGCCCGCCCGTACCTACAAACGGTGTGTGTTCTAAAAATAGAACCAACATTTCGTTTCGTTTGCTGCCGCCCGCCCGTACCAACAAGCGCTAAAATGAATTTGGGCGAGATGCGCATTCTATGTAGTTCTATATTCTTTGCTATTATTCAATATGTAATTGCGTATGCATATTTCTTATACTTTTTGTGGTATTATTTAGTTCTTGGAGTATAACCTAAACAGCGGTTTGTTAACAACCGCCAAAATTACATGAAAGTTGCACAACTTTGCTTCCGTCATTTTTTCCCAATGCAATGCCGGAGAGGTAAGACATCCCATTTAAGCGTGTGCAGGCATAGTATGTCTTGACCGGTCTGGCAACATGTGGTCGAGCATTGTCATTCTGGAGAATGAATTGAGCTAATGCTCGACTCAAGTGCAACAAATGCAATAACTTTCGTATTTAAAAACCGATTATATTATATATTTAAACAATATTTCAGGAGATTGTCTAGTTTATTTTATATTTATAATATTTATACATATATATTATGATGAAATATACAAATGGTGTATATATATATTTAGCGAAGTAAACTGTCTCTCTGGACGGGTCAATTCGTATGAAATAAACTTCATCCGCTCTTCGCAGATAACTACGTGTGACTTGTAAAGGGTCATCAATGTTGAGGTTTTTTTTTTCAATAAGGCTTTTTGATAAACCACGCGGGAGTACTGTCAAGTTGCCGTAAGTTTTTTATTCAGTTTTCAATGCCATTTCATCGTGGAAAAACTTACAACCGAACAACGTTTACAAATCGTACAATTATATTACAAAAATTCGAGTTCTGTAAAGAATGTTTTTCGCCATTTTATGGTCGCCATAATCGACCTATTGAGACCACTATTCACCATACCGTCAACAAATTTGAGACCCAATGTTCATTATTGGATGACACCGCAACCGTCAATGGCGACCGTTATCGCACTATGATAACGAATTATTAGCTACCTGAAATTGAAGCCCGAGATCTCGACGACATTTGGTTTCAACAAGACGGCGCTACTTGCTACACAGCCCGTGAAACAATGGACACATTGGGGAACCAATTCGGTGAATAATTAATTTCATGCTCCGGACCGGTGAATTGGCCACCAAGATCGTGTAATGTCACACCGTTGGACTTTTTTCTTTGGGGCTACGTGAAGTCTAAAGTGTTTGTGGATAATCCAGCTACGATTGAAGCTTTAGAGGCCAACATTTCCCGTATTATTCGCGAGATACCGCCGATTATAGTCGAACGCGTCATCGAAAATTGGAACCTCCGCATGGACGAGCTACGGCGCAGTTGCGGCCAACATTTGAAAGAAATTACTTTTAAAAAGTGAATGGCGAGAACGGTTCTTTCAGTTGATAATAAAGATTTTCCGATTCATTTGAAATATTTGTGTTTTTTTTTTTTTTTTTTTAAATCGTCAGGATTGATTGCCCTTTATAATTCAACCGCTCTTCGCGGTTAGCGACGTGTGACTAAAGCAGGCAACATTTTCATAATGCATTTTGCATGATACAATCAGGCACATATACGTTGCCAATTCAAATATTCTCAACATATTAAATTTCGATTTCGGAATTTCCTGGTGTCTTACACTCGTATTATAAATGACTATTATGGCTTGAAAATTGTGATTTTTGAAAACAAAATTGGCCAAAAAGACGAAAGTCTAGGATATTGAAAATATAAATACCTTTCGAAAGGTGATATCGAGAGCAATTCAAAACACCAAGTCTTATTGATATTGGATAAATATTTCAGCAATACTTATATTTATTACGATACCGATCCCTGTGACTATTTCATCCGGTTTAAATAGCATAGCATACTACACCGAGCTGGTTCCACCAAATACAGTGCATAACATAAGTGCCGTGAATATTCATGATTTTGGTGGGTACTTTGGCACTTTTGCCCTTATGAATTGTTGTTAGCGTTGTTCAAGTCGTTACTCCGGAACCTTTTCCCTGTAGAGCCAGCCATTTGGGCGATATTATTTTTTTACATAAATGTGTAGTTTCAATCTTTCATTTGTATATACATTTGCCCAATTTTGTTGGAAAATATACGAATAAAATGCAATTAACAAACAACTTAACAAATGGCCCACCATATACAATGCAGACTTTTTATTATAAAGTAAAATACAGGGTTAGGGGTGTAAAAATGGAAATTATTATTTGAATAACTACTGGATTGTGTACCTTAGAAGGTGAAAACTCCAGTGTTTTCCTAATTGTTCTCGTATCTTATTAAAATCTACTTCTTTTTGGGATTTAAATGTTGTGAGAATGAAATAAAGGGACCAGTTAAATATCTTAAGTACAAATGTTTATTTAACATTTAAGAAATGTGAATTGGCATACGATATTATGCTATATACATGGATCCGAAACTTTTTACAATAGCAATTGGTCACAGTCGTTATTTTTTCCTATATGTAAAATAAAACGTTCTTTAAAGTAAATCTGAAACAAAAATAGGCAGAATCACTATTTGCGTAAAACTCATTTCAAAACAAGAGATATACTCGAAAAAAAAACCATAATTTTTTAAAAAAGTCGTATTAAACTTGCGGGTCTCGCCAACCTAAACCATTTATCCAAACCCAATAAAATGTTATTTCTGTAATTCTTAAACTGTTCTCAGTTGCATGCCATAATTCCTTTTATAAAACGCTTCCATAAATTTCTTGAGAAGAGTATACAATGTTCTTGATCAAGTACCAAAGAATTTTTTCTGAATTGGTGCGGCGTCTTTTTACATAAAGAAAACAGTGTTGTCGTCCTTATCTTAGTAAACACCTAGAGGCAACTGGGAGACTATTTTTGTTTTCCCCGGTAAGACTAATTTTTGTAAGGATTGACGTTTATTTAGCACACCGTATATACCATATATATTATTATTATTATTATTTAATTGTGCTTTATTTCCTTTATATTATAATAATGCTTAAAGCTAGCTTAATTTAGTATAAACAGAGTCGAGGTATAAAACCTATGCAACTGAAACATTAATATTTTGTTTTAAATTATGTTTAATAATAGTATCTATAATATTCAAGTGAACAAGGGAAACAGGAGAAAAAAAACCTTGATTTAAAAAAAGCTTACAAAATAAAACTTACAAACTACAGGAAGGTGATGCACCCTTCAACACATACTTGGTGTAATATAAGATTTTTTTATGAAAAATTTGGTTGATGCGCTAGTGATAAGCTCATCAATCATCTTAACATTTGCTATTTTATGCAAGGATCTAGTTTTATAATAATATGGTATGAGGATCATTTTTAATATTTTATTTTGGGCAATTTGAAGTTTATTTAAATGATATTTAGCTGAGGTAATCCATATTTCAGCTCAGTATATGGTTATTGGTATAAATATGGACTTATATATAGTAAGTTTGTTTTTTATAGATAGTTTAGATTTACGGTTTATAAATGGATATAAAGTACGTACAGTCCTATTAATTTTATCTAATGTGTTACTGATGTGACCACTAAATAGCAGTTTTTTATCTAAGTGGATTCCTAGATATTTCACAGAATCCTCCCATGGAATGTTGGAGTTATGAAGCTCGAGATTATTGTCAGGAATGAAACACGGCCTATATACCATATATATAAGTTATACATATCCCACCAAAAACATTTTCATGTAAAATGTTGCCAAGACGAGACCATATGACTCGCACTGTCAAAAAGTTTTCAGATCTCATGTAGAGCCAAGCTTCTAACTCTACACGCCCTAACTCTACATGGCCTAACTTCACAAACTCTACACCTTAGTCAAAATATGTGGCTTGGCCATTTCGCTACAATCACATAGGCGTAAGGTGAAAAATTAATTCACTGCTCATTACTTTTCTGTTATACAATAGTTCTTGTAGTATCGAACGGTCAAGCCACATATTTTGACTAAGGTGTAGTTGTTTGTAACAAAATTTTTTTTTCTTTTTTTGGGGTGTATTTCTTCCACATCAGAGGCTTCCGCGGATTAAACGTTTCTCCTCAGCAATAAAAATGCTATTTAGTGCGATTCGTCTTTCATTTCTATACGGTTCTCCTGGAAATGGAATATTTGAAATTATGGAAATTTTTCTGAAATTTGTTTCTGTCTTAAATTGGGAAATAGCCACCTCTTTCTGCTCAAACGTAGTGCCCTTCCCATTTTTGAATATGCGTCCATTTACAAATAACTCTAGCTTTCAAATAAAGTAAAATTTTAGCAAAACTGAGGCAGAATGCATGTACATATAAGACGTAAATAAAAAAAATAACCGTTAGAATGTGATGCGTACGAGTAAAGTAAATCATCAAAGCTTCTGTATCAAATAAGCTGTAACGTTAAATTTTTGAATTTTACTTCTCCGTTGTTTCTTGCCCTGAATGTAAGCACATATTGAAATTTTTTTTTTTTTCTATAATGTTTATAATTTCTCAAACTACAATTTACTAGTTGAAACTTATTGTCTATTGCTTATAGAAGCGGAGATATAGCGCTCCAAAGTTGAAAAAATCAACTGTATCATTTAAGCTGTTACCCACTGTCATGGTATAATAATTATACCATGACCCACTGTATGTATGTACATATATTCTTTGCTACAAAATAAGATCACGCTGAGCAAAGAATGTTGTCGAAGTAGTCGCGGGGGAGGTGAGAGTTGCACGAACAACAAAGCCAAGCAGCATTAGGCGACAGTTACATTGTTTAAGGCCGCGCGTACACAGAGCGCTGATATGCGCTTACATGACATGAAATTATCGGCGCGAAAAAGTCAAACACACTGTGGTCTATGAGAGCGCGTACACAGCGTGCATAAGCTGATGCTGAAATTTTTTTTTTTTTTTTTTTGTATTTATTTTGCAAAATTATCAAAAATACATATATTTTTATGAATTGCAGGTTTCTTATTTTATGATCGCCAATCCAGCTTGTTTAGTTAGAGATGTCTTAGGAGTGTTAAGGAGTCCTGTCAATCAGGAGGCCATCACTTGGTCCGCTTTTCTGTCGGTCTTCTTTTCGTATTCTTTCAGTTCGGCGCTTGTTGGAGCAGATTTTTAAAACTTCTTTTTTTAAGCCTTTTTATAGGATTTTCATTTGGGAGCCCTTTTGCCAGCCTATTACGATGTCTTTTTAGCCTTTCGTTGTAGCGGCTTGTGTGCTTATTTATCTGGAGTTCGACAATGCTGAAATTAGCATAAAAAAAAATCATCCGGCTGACAGCGCTGATAAGTTCATGTCATGTAAGCGCCCTGTGTACGCGCGGCCTAACTCTTTCTCTATTTCTTTTTATGCTGCTTGTTGAGAGAGCGAGCCGTGGTCATGGTATAGAGAGGAGAGTAAAGCGGCCGCGGCTGGTCAGCTAAAGCACGCAGCACATATGTATGTTTGTGTGTAAACGAAAAAAATGATCTTGTATGCATTGCGTAAAAATACAACAAAGCGACATATGTACATACATACATACAAGTGCCAGCGTAGCATACTTTTGGACGAAAATTGCAGGTCTCATACAAACTCCCATCCCCTAGTTTAAGGGGTTGGGGGATGAAAGTTACAAGTTTTATAATTTTTTTGTTGTTTGTGTGCTAATACTAGCTTACATACAAAATTTCAGCTTTCTAGGACATTGGGAAATACCCTAAGAATTTTGATGATCATCAGTGAGTCAGTGACGAAATCAGCGTTTTTTAGATATCAATAAAATCTAAAGTATAGGAGCTATGCAATTAAAACTGTATATGTTTAATAAGTCCGCTACTGGCAACATATCCCGAAAATTTTGTTGATCTAGCATAATCCAAACCCAAGATATAAGGGTTCAAAAAAACGACGAAGCGCTTCGAGAAAAGGTAGGTAGTGCCCTTGCGCGTCGCTTCGCTTGGCTCATCTTGGCGGGGGCACTACCGTGCCCCCAGATATATATATATATATGTATAAGTTAACCGATCCAGCCAGCACAGCCAGCCTCGATTAAAATTAAATAGCAATAAGTGTTGAAAACATAATAAGGCGAGCTGTCCGGCAACGCCTTAGGCGATAGGGCTACATTTAGTATTGGGATAATTTGTAACTAGTATTTTTAAGAATATTTTGTAATAAAGAAGGTTTGGGCACACCAATGAAGGGCACGTGCTGAACCGGCCTTCTTAACCTGGCATTGGAATTAATAAGACCTATTAATTGGCGCCCAACGTAAAAAATAACGCAATCATATTTATTAAATCTAAAAATTATTGATAGATTTAACAACAAATGCGATATAAAAAACAAACCGCAAGACCAGCGGCTTATTGTAATAATATTGTAACAAAAAAAGAAGCGACGACAGCACTAGCTGCGTGGGACGAAAGGAAACAAGAACACAAAGCAGACGAAGGCAGAAGCCGAGGCTGTAAATTAAATAATTTCATTAATTACCTTTATGAAAAAAATATTTGTTGTAATAAAATTGTAACAAAAAAGAAGAAACAACGACAGCACCAGTTGTGTTGAAAGAAAAGGAACAAAAACACAAAGCAGACGAAGACAGAAGCAGCGGCTGTAAATTTAATAATTTCATTCAATAACTGTATGAAAATTATGTAAGTAGAGTGCCTATTTATAATATCAAAATTTAAAACTTATATCTAAATTCGACAAACCAAAAATCAATCTTTGTGAGAAAACACTGGAAATTTCTTACTAATAAAATACCCTTATGAGTGATACTGAGTTAGAGGAATTAGTGTCGGACTTACACCAGCTGAAGGCGGAGAGAAAAATTAGTGGCAGTGAAAAAAATTGGTGGTCCGATAGAACAGAAAAACCCACAATGAACACCGAAAATCTTAAATTTTTAATTGAGTCCACGGTCAGCGCTGCACTTGAAAGCCAGGCACAGCTTTTTGAAAGAAAGCTTAAAGAGGTAGAAAATAAGTTAGAGAAATTTACAGTGACTACGCCAGAGGTCGAAATTTTCAGAGATGCTGAAATAATTGCAGGCACGGAGTGTTACGAAACACTTGATATCATAAAATCAGTTCCCGACTATGAAGGGAAACATGAGACGTATGTTTCGTGGCGTAAAGCCGCACACACAGCCTATAAAATTTTCGAAAATTATCAGGGTAGTTCAAAGCATTACCAAGCTTTGGGCATAATTAGAAACAAAATAAAAGGCCCTGCTGACATGGTGTTGTCTTCGTACGACACACCACTAAATTTTAGGGCAATAATTAACCGGCTGGATTTCACGTACGCTGATAAGCGACCAGTTTACCTGATAGAACAGGAACTATCGACTCTTTGTCAAGGAAACTTGACATTAATAGAATATTATGATGCAGTTGAACGAAAACTTACGCTACTCGTCAACAAAACTATTATGACATATGACAACACTGTGGCCGCTTCTCTTAATGCAAAATATAGAGCTGATGCCTTAAGAGTATTTATCTCTGGCACAAAAAAGTCATTAAGCGACATACTTTTTTCGGCACGTCCCAAAGACTTACCATCAGCGTTAGCATTGGCTCAAGAAGTTGAGGCGAACCATGAGCGCTTTCAGTTTGCAAAGAACTATGCAAAAAGCCTGGAAGACAAAGCTCAGCGAGGTGAGCAGCGTCCACATAAAAATCAGACCACAGAACGCCATGGAAAAAATCCATATTTTAATAAGCAAAGGACATTCAATAATGGTCCACCACAAAAACAAGAAATGCCACAGCCGATGGATATTGATAGTTCGTCTAAGTTCAGACAACCAAACCAAAATCAAACTTATCAAGGCGTTCCGACTTATTCACAGTTTTTAAACCAGACCCAGAAAAGGCCGAACAGCGGCACAGTTAGGTTTACTGGTGCTAAACAGCAAAGGATAAATAATATCTTGCAAAATGAAATATCAAATGAGCAAAACGGTCAGGATTATGAGGCCATCGCGGAATCTGAAGTAGCTGACATCGACAACGAAAACCCCCAATTCGAATCGATCAATCTTTTAGGCACAGCTCCCTGCTACATCGACAATGAAAACGCCCAATCCGAACCGATCAATTTCGGGGAAAACTATAAAATTACTCGTTGACACAGGGGCTTCCAAAAATTATATAAAACCTCTCAGCGAATTAAGACATGTCACTTCAGTGAACAAACCTTTTTTAGTAAAGTCAATTCATGGCTTTAATCCAGTTAAAAAAAAGTGTAACATGCACCTATTTAATACCACAACAACATTTTTCATTCTTCCGAACCTGTCAGCATTTGACGCCATAATAGGGCTTGACCTACTCAATAAAGTCAATGCAACACTAGACTTTAAAAATAAACAGCTATGTACTGATTCCGGAACTGAGATAATTCAGTTTTTAAAGTGCGCAAATGTTAACTTTACAGGAGTTGATGATATTGAAATCCCACAACAAATCGAAAAAGAGTTTCGACAAATGTTAAAGGAAAGAACAGGCGTCTTTGCTGACGCTAATGAAGCCCTACCATTTAATACAAACATTGTCGCTACTATACGTACAGAAAACGAGGACCCAGTCTATTCTAAACTGTATCCCTACCCAATGGGGGTGTCAGATTTTGTGAACACTGAAACCCGAAATCTATTAAACGATGGCATAATTAGACCATCGCGGTCACCTTATAATAATCCGGTATGGGTAGTAGATAAGAAAGGAACTGACGATCAGGGAAATACCAAAAAAAGGCTGGTAATAGAATTTAGGAAATTGAATTCAAAAACTATTGCAGATAAATACCCAATACCCAATGTAGTAGTAATTCTTTCAAATCTCGGGAAAGCCCAATATTTTACGACACTTGACTTGAAATCAGGATTTCACCAAATTTTTATGGCAGAGAAGGATAGAGAAAAAACAGCTTTTTCCGTAGGAAATGGGAAATACGAATTTTGCAGACTTCCGTTTGGTTTGAAGAATGCCCCTAGTATATTCCAAAGAGCTATAGATGATGTGCTTCGAGAACAAATTGGAAAATCATGCTACGTTTACGTGGATGACGTGATCATTTTTTCGGAAACCATGGAAGACCATGTAAAGCACATCGCCTGGGTATTGGATAACTTATTCGACGCTAATATGAGAGTTTCACGAGAAAAGTCATACTTTTTCAAAGAAAAAGTAGAGTATCTTGGATTTGTAGTCTCTCGTGGCGGTGTCACTACGAGCCCTAGTAAAATTGAAGCAATTAACAAGTTTCAACAGCCCACCACACTGTTTCACATTAGATCATTTTTGGGTCTAGCAAGCTACTATAGATGGTTTATAAAAGATTTTGCATCTATAGCTAGACCGCTGACAGAAATTCTAAAGGGTGACAACGGCAAAGTTAGCGCAAGTCGATCAAAAAGAATACCTGTGAACCTTAATGACAAGCAGCTTTTGACATTTGAGAAATTAAAAAACGTTCTCATTTCCGAAGACGTTATGTTACGTTATCCTGACTACCAGAAACCATTTGATTTGACGACAGATGCATCATCCTATGGCTTGGGAGCAGTTCTATCCCAAGATGGTAAACCGATAACCATGATTTCTAGGACCCTTAAGGAAAACGAGCTAAATTTTGCAACCAACGAACGTGAATTACTGGCGATAGTATGGGCCTTAAAAACCCTGCGTAACTATCTCTACGGTGTAAGCAACTTAAATATTTACACCGACCATCAACCGCTTACGTTCGCTGTCGCGGACAGAAATCCAAATGCAAAGATTAAGAGATGGAAAGCCTTTATAGATGAACACAATGCTAAAATTTTGTACAAGCCAGGAAAAGAAAATTTTGTTGCTGACGCTTTATCGCGACAGAATGTTCATACCCTCGAGGAAGACACGTCATCTGATTTAGCCACCATACATAGCGAGCCATCCCTAACATACACTATTGAGACTACTGACCAACCGGTAAATTGTTTTAGAAACCAAATTATTATAGAAGAAAAAGCGGTTCCATCAAAACACACTATTATTATGTTTGGGCAGAAGACAAGACACTTCATTTACTTTTCTGATAGGGAAAGCCTTATTGAAAGCGTATATGAAACGGTAAAGCCAAATGTGGTGAACGCAACTGTGTGTGACCTACCAATATTGGCCCATATCCAAAATCAACTGGTAGAAAAATTCCCGACTACAAAGTTTTGGCATTCCAAACGAATGGTCATTGACATCCTTGATACAAATGAACAGAAAGAAATAATAATAGCAGAGCACAACAGAGCGCATAGAGCGGTGCAAGAAAATGTAAAACAAATACTGCAAGAGTATTTTTTTCCAAAAATGACCCGATTGGCGAATGAAACAGTAGCAAACTGCAGAGTTTGTAACAGAGCCAAGTACGATCGGCATCCGCAAAAGCAACTCATTGGAGAAACACCCATTCCTTCTCAGGCAGGAGAAATCCTTCATATTGATATATTTTCAACAGACAAAAAGCACTTTCTAACTTTTTCAAAATTTGCGATCGTTCAGCCCATAGTCTCCAGGACTATAGTAGACATAGAACCGTCAATTTTACAGCTTATGAACTTTTATCCAAACACAAAAACAGTATACTGCGACAACGAACCATCCCTCAACTCGGGGACAATTAAGTCATTGCTAAATAATCGCTTTGATGTCCAAATAGTAAATGCGCCGCCTCTCCATAGTTCGTCAAATGGACAAGTTGAAAGATTTCATAGCACTCTTGCAGAAATTGCTAGGTGCTTGAAACTGGAAAGAAACCTGAATGACACGGTTGAACTGATTCTTCAGTCAACCATAGAATATAACAAAACAATACACTCTGTAACCAACAAACGGCCAATCGATATAATTCATTCGTCCACGCCTGAATTCGAAGCAGAAATAAAGAATAAAGTAAATAAAGCCCAAGAAATACAAATGCATAGGCTCAATGAGACGAGAAGGAATAGAATCTTCCAAGTAGCCGAAAAAGTTCTGGTAAAATCAAATAGGAGGCTAGGCAACAAGCTTACACCCTTGTATGAAGAGGAAAAAGTAGAAGCTGACCTGGGAACAACAGTTCTCATAAGGGAGGGTCGTCCATAAGGACAATTTACGATAGGATTCTATTTGCATCCTTTATTTCTATACAGGATAAAATAGGGCATATGTTGCAGTAGAATCTAATTGAATCAGTAGATTGTCAGGGAGTCATAAATACTCGAGTGCAAGAGCATATTAATAAACTAAATAGATACCGCTAATAAATAAATAAAATTCAGCAAGTAGATACTGGTCACCTCTATCAAAAGTTACTCGCAATGGACACAGTTTTAATTTGGAGCTTGAAACATTAATGTTACCAGTTACTCATGCAAAGATTGATATTGGAAACCTCGTCTCTCTTGATTCTAAATATTTAAGAAAAGTTATGAAATGAGCACTCTACAAGAATTATAATAACCGATTAATTTAATTTAAAATAGTTTATATTAAAACTTTGTTATATGATAGTATTCACACTTTATAATCAAATTTTCATGTACAACAATGCTACGATAATTAATATCGCTGGAGGCAACAACGTTGAAGACTGCAAGTACCACATTCTGGCAAAGAGCTACTCGTACATCAACATTCTGCAGACAACTCCAATTTGCGTCAAACAAATAACAATTGCGTTCTGGTGTCATAACACATTACAACGCTCGCCACAGTCACTTTGAACCACTAAAGTTGTGGGCGACTCTGTTATCATATTCAATGAGAATGACGCCACGATGACTGTGACCAGCAGCACAAAGATAACTATCCTTGGCATCTTGATGAATGCAACCTGGTCACCAAAAAATGCGGACGTCGAAGATAAAGAATCTCAGATACATCGGCGGCATTGAAAAGCCGTTCACTACAAAGCCTGTAATGTTCAACTTAGCGTTGATAATATTAGTAGTCATTGAATTTCTCCTTTGGAAATTATACCAGAAGCGTAGCGGAGCCAGGGAAAACTCCAACCAGCCTGAGTAAGTCCGTGGACGGCCTTCATCTTAGCAAGGGAGGAGTTAACCGATCCAGCCAGCACAGCCAGCCTCGATTAAAATTAAATAGCAATAAGTGTTGAAAACATAATAAGGCGAGCTGTCCGGCAACGCCTTAGGCGATAGGGCTACATTTAGTATTGGGATAATTTGTAACTAGTATTTTTAAGAATATTTTGTAATAAAGAAGGTTTGGGCACACCAATGAAGGGCACGTGCTGAACCGGCCTTCTTAACCTGGCATTGGAATTAATAAGACCTATTAATTTATATACCATACCCCCTGAGAAATTGTTGGGGACAGTTGTCCCATAACTTAAACGACGTTTGTTATGGGAATGTATACCTTGAAATGAAGGCACTTTTGCCAATGTGCATGTCTGCAATTAAGTGGGAACTCCAAGTTCGGTTTGTGTTTGGTAGAAATTTCTTATCTCGCTGTCCAACGATATTTTCACTTCTGGAGCCTGCGTATTTTTCTAAAACTTAAATAATCACTCTATTTAACTTTGGTTAGTTAGTTAATAAATATTAATTGTACATTTTATTTATATTCATTAATATGTCATTAATATGTGTATGTTTGCACTTACGACGCACACACTACTCTAAACTCTATTCTCTTTTCTTTGGTGCTGCTAACTCTTTCGAATACTGCAACCTGCCAACCTTGCCAACCCTATTCTAAACGAATACATTTCATCAACTCTATCCTTGAGACATCTTTCTTTTAAATCAGTTTAGTTTTTACAAACGGTAACGCATAAAGTTATTCTTTATTCAGTAATCGAGTATTCCCAAACGAAAAAGTCTTCGGAGCGCTGCTAGAACAAAAATTTGAATTTATTTTTTAATTTTCTTTCAAAAGTCAAACGATGGCTCTCATTTCGCGTCGGAAGAGTGATGTAAAGGAAGTGGAACGTCAAGTTCTCGCCGTACGCACTAATTCGAACGAACCGTCAGTTGTGCCAATCATTGCAGACTCCGACAAGGATAAATACTCTTTGGAAGGAGCCTGCGCTTATCGCAACTGTGCTGTAAACGAAGTACCAGAAATGGGTATGAATAATGGGAAAACTGATGCAATTAATTATAAGGATGTCTGCTTTGGAACAGATATGCAGACTTATAGCGAGATAAAGAAAGTCGGGGAGAAATCTGATGAAGATGCCATTACCACTGAAAAAGCCACAGCAGTTTCGAAAAACATGGAAACTCTTAAGGAATCTGAAGGAGCATTGAAAAAACTCTCATGTGTGGTACCTTATTCTACACGCCAAACGTTGTCTGCTGATGCACTGGAAGCATACACTGTAATGGATGATTCAAAGAACTCTAACAATATTTCGCTGCAAGATTTAACAAAGTCTGTTGGTTCTACCTTTAACCAAAATTTGAATGATGAGCAACTAAAGCGTGGCGGGCAGGCTGTTGCTAAAAAGTTGATCGTTCGTAAGATGGGTCAGCAGTATCTAAAGAAGAAGGCCGAAGAAAAGGAGAAGCAGCGACGCGAAGAAGCTTGGGAATTGCAGAAGCAACTGGCTGAGGAGCGCTATGACGAATGGTGCAAAAAGAAAGAGAAGCAAAAAATTAAGGGTTACAAGAAGGCTGGTGGCTTCAAGTTGGCCATATTTTGCAAGAGCGACAGCTGCCGTAGTATAGGAAAATCACACGCCAAGGAATCTGCCGAGAATGATGAAGAACCTCTTAAGGAATTGAAGCGTGCTAAAGAATCTAAGGAGTGTTTTATGCGTGAACATTTACGTATGCAAAAGGAGACACAGGTGCGCTTTGGTGAATTACGCAAGATCAAATCACAGACTGCTGGAAAAATTTGGATCAACGTTATAGATAGTCGTCCAGAACCATTGCCGCTTAAGCAGGGCAAGAAATCTTTGCGTGGTATTTTTTCGCAAATAAATGCAAGTCCAAAAAAATGGATTTCCAATAAGGTTTAATTGTTGGCTGTCAAAAACTTCACACTATACAATCGATAAAAATGTAGAATCGTTAATCGATAATTTTTGGGAATTAAACAAATAGTTTATGTTTTGATGAAACGCCAATTTATGTTGAAATAAATATGTTATTAAATAAAAATGCATTTTGACTCCATTTATCTCTTTTGTAGCATGTGCACATCTATCCAAACAGTTTTAAAATTTAAACTGTATCCAATTTTCTAATCAAATGCAACGAATTAGATATTTGGGAATAGTCCTTTGAATTTTCTCACTCTATATTTACCAAGAAAAGCCGAGGCCGAAAATTCGGATTGCATATTAAGTTATTCTTTAAGGACAGTACGCAGAAACGCAAAACCTTCATAAAAAAAAAACTATCAAAATTCTTAGCGCAAAGAACTTTAATTTTTGGTACGCAGCTGCTGTGCTGCCCTTTTTTTGAGCAATATACATATAAATAGATGGCGCCAGTAAAAACATCAGCTGTTCTGTTTGTGCGATAAAGACAAAACATTAATATGCAGCAACTTTTTTTTTTTATAGCAGAAACAATGTCGCGTAGTCAAAATAGATGCAGAAATTTTACTAAAGAGCAGAAAATTGCCCTGAGGAGGTGGAGGACCACCCAATTTTTTGGCGTGTTTTTTTTTCCAACAATTTCGCAAACAAGTACGCAATATTCGCGTTGTTTGCGAATTACATACCAAGTAATGTTTTCTGTTGGCGAGTCATATTTTCATTTTTTATTATTCTGTACACTTGTAAAAAATTGGAATAAACAGCTGAATTTTATATTTACTTTTTGCTTGTTGCTGGCGCCATCTATTGTTAGTTGCGCCATCTGCATGTCAATTGCCCAATATGGGCAGCACCCTTTGGTCACAAACTCTCGCTCAAAATAATTAATAATTTTTTCTTTCGCGAATTTTTACAAGGCTGCATACTGGTCTTTATCAACAAAAGCGTCATACTTTTGAACTGAAGAAAACTTGTATGATAAACTTTAAACGTGTGACGTCTCATGATCAATATTTGCATAAACCACTAAGGTTGGTATGTAATTGCATAATAGCCAATAATTTTAAATTATTTAAAAATGAGTAACTTTTCTGGGAAAGCCAATGTGAGGTAGATTAGTTGAAAATGTAATAAATTTTCTTAGGACTATCAAGAAATCTGAAACTCAACGAAGTCGTTCCCAATAGTCGCCTCGACTTTGTTGACTCGAAAGGCCACGCGATGATACCATTTCAAAAGATCTGTAGTCGTATTCAATTTATATATTGGGTTTGAGGAATGACTTTCCGTCGAGGCGGTGCCCAAAAGTATCATAATGCAGAACGATATACTACTGTGTCCAAAAAGTGAGACCAATTTTTTTTTTCCTTCAAGACCTCTTCATTTATTTATTCAAATGTATTACGTCTTTAATGTAATCCTCTCCGGACACAATGCCCTTATACTAAAGTTTTAACCAATACTTCATCAATGCTAAAAAGTCATTGGCCTTAATAGAGCGCGTCGATTCACGTTAAATCTCTTTAATCTACTCAAAACGGTGTCTCCGGAGTAGTCTTTTGAGTTTAGGGAATTGCCAGAAGTCGTACGGTGCTAAATCAGGTGACTACGTAGGTTGTGGAATGATAGCGGTTTTTTTATTGACGAAAAAATCTCAAAGAATCGATGCATTGTGTTTCCATGTTTTTCAAAAAGATCAGTATTTTCGGTGCCAATAGATATTTGATGCGTTTAAGGCCCAAAACGTCTTTTAAAATTGACGGATTCTTTTGAAATTCAAACATTATCACCAAGTTTTTGAAATTCGACGGCTTGCAAGCCCCAAATTTTTAATTTCTTGGGAGTGAGCTTCGTCGTTTGAGGTTGATGGTCCACCAGAACGATGTTCGCCTTCAACGCGTTCTCTGCCTTCTTTGACCTGTCTAAGTACATATATGATAAGCATTTTGGTATAAAGGACTTGAAGTCCGCCACTCCTCCTTCTGCCCGTTACATACTTACATTGCACAAATCAAGAGCAGCCTTTGTACCTATCCGTATAGGGTATAATTACGTCTGCTGGAAAAAATACTTGGTTGCTGAGAAGAGGTTAAGAGGTTATTTGAAGAACTCTTTCGTATTCGGGGGCGTTTACTGTATTATTAATATTGTTTGTTGTTGTTCATTAATGAAATTTGCCATTACAGAATACAAATTTTAGTTTTTTTTTATCACTTTTGCAGTTTACCTTTTAACTAAATCTAAAACCTATCTCAAAAACTGTCAAAGCTGTCTGACTAAGTTGATATTTGTCCTCTGTTGACGAATTTCATGGTTAACATCTATATTGGCACAGTTATAAATACTAATTTTGGGTAAAGAATTCTGCAATTTTCAAGAACTGGTGACAATATATAGTTAATAACTTTTAGTATTAATAACACTAATTTACAGCAAAATGTATCCTCAGCATTACTCGTTGCCGTAGTAAAACAGCAGGCTAAATCCGAAAATGAAGTCCAAAATATTTTTCATGCAACGGATTTCGAGATATTTCGAAAATACCACTTTTCGAAATTACAAAAAAAAGTGTGTCTACTTAAAAGCAAATATCTCTGGCTGTACTGAACTGATTTTGATTATTTTTTTACTTAACTGAAGATAATTGAATTATCTATCGATTATAATTAGAACATATTTTTGTCAAATTTACGGTTTGGTCGGTATTTATCAATTCATATGAAATTTTTCATAATTTTCAGCAAAATTTTTAAAAAAATTCTATTTTGAAAGTAAATTTATACGCTAATCGGCAAAGAATCGTTTACCTTTTAGAAAGTATCCCTTTATTTTTACGGCCTATATAGCCTAGCGGCAGTGCACTGGACTATCATCAAATAAATAAATAAAAGAGGTTGTGGACTCGAATCCCACGTAAAGCATGGTCCTGCACTTTCCATTTTTCATATTCCCCTAATTTTTCCTGACTATTTTATATCCTTATCACTTAGTCCCATTATTGGTATCACAGCGGGCCAATTTCTGGGCCTAAGTGAGTTGGGACGCTAAATCCTAACTGCCGCCCTAACCTACCATCCCTTTATTACCCATTCCAAGGCACCTCTACGAAACTAAGAGCGAATTGAGTGTTAGGTATGATTGAGCTGTTTCAGCACTGCTTTAAAAATACGAACCATTTTTCTAAAAGCTTAAAAACTTCCAATAACATTTCCAGAGCTTATTTCTGTTCATTTTTTTTAGCACTTACTTATCTCACTCGTTACTTATTATTAAAATTTAAACACTTTTGCGCTTTAATAGTTTTGTTTTCCGCTTTTGCTCTAGTCTCCCTAACTTCGGAATCGTCCTACGGGTGGCCCTTAAACAAATGGGTTGGGTTTTTTCAACTTTGTTTTGTTTTCGTTTTTTTCGTTTTCTACTTTCTTCATGTTTACAACAAAGGCTGCAGTAATGCGCAAATGAAAAGCCCGGACGGATTTATTGTGTTTTACGTTCGTCCTGCAGGGAAGCATGAAAATTTAATGAGCGAGTTTTGAAGCTTTGAAGTTGCCTCAAAAGTTGAAACTTCTTCACTTTAAATAAAATAATAAATCATTCCGTCTATGAGCTATTGGTAGCTAGAAAGATATTTATTTTACGAATAACTCAAAGCTTTATTTTAATTTAACATACCATATTTAATATGCATTTTATATATTATATGTGCAAGTAGACGCTCAGTCTCCGACTCCAACAACAATCACATATGCAAAATGTTCTTACTATAATAATATATTTCAAAATAATTTCCACAAAATGCGTAATCAATTTAATAATTCCATACAAAAGGTTGAAACCATTCCTTGCTCCTCTTAGACACAACCAACATCCCAAAGTTTTCATTTACAATTTGTGGTTTTTGTGCAAATTTAGTTTTGTCAAATCGTTAGAGATATTACACAATTGTTGCCATTAGTTTAAATTTTGGAGTTTGTATTTGAATTTGGTTTTACTATATAAACAATTATGGCCATTTGTTATGTAGATTATTCAAATAGTGCCATTGTATCCGCTTATTGTTGTTGTTATTACTGGGGATACTGTTGTCCTTTTATTAGTTCAAAGTGGAGCCAGAGTTTACATAATATGTGGCTTCATTTTGGTTAGTTTAGATTAGTTATTAGGCTATTTATATATTTATATACTTTTACTTGTAAATAGTTTTTTGATACTCTTCAAATGATACACTTATAGGATTAAGTTGTCAAGGTATTGGTAAGGAAATTCCTTCATTTCTGATCAGGGAGTAAGGCTTTAACAGAAACTTTAGCACTAAATTGGACTACGCTAGAGAAGATACCTTGGAAAGACACAGCATTGTGTGGTTTACAGACAGGCTCTTCATAAATGAATCTCTAAGCAGAGGTATGTACAATAGGCGTGCGGACATCTTTATAGGCAGGATATAAATGGACATTGAATTAGAAAAGATGAAAATTAATGTAACATTGTTTAATGAAATCAAAACCTTTTTGACATATTTGAGACAACGAAATTAAGTAAATCATAAATGGATCCCTGGATATTCAAACATACCCGGGAACAAAATAGCTGGCAAGGTAGAGAGAGATGGTGTTGCGAAGCCAATAATATAACTTTTTGTGGCATTCGCAGACACATCACTAGACAAGAGAAGAGATACACTCAAGACACAATCTGGAACAGAAAGGCTGTCCTAAGGCAGGCTAAGTAATTTCACGCCACCAATAATTTTAATGCAGGGGTTAAAAAAAAATGTTTCTAATTGAAAAGGAATTTCTTTTCTATAGTTTCAATGCATGGCTACAAAAAAAATCGCTTTATTCCCTTAAAATACTGATTTGGTTACTTTGGCATACTGCAAGAATCGAAAAATGGACAGAAAAGATTCCTTCGCGTGTATATTGGTTTTGTGAGATCGTGGAGGGTACAGTGTGTACCGCTCTAAACATAGGAAGAACATGTATCTGCGAAGAGCATAGAATCTCGATGCTCAAAGTCACCTGACTAGAACTATCGGAAATGAATGAGTTTGTTTCGGGAATTGGATGGACTCTAGGAGTAGTCGGGAGCACAATAGAACCGTAGACTCCACATTGGGCTAAGTCACAAAATTTTTCGAATAAAGTTGAAATTTTTATTAGCAACCAAAAGCGCACCTATGACCAATTGGATGATTTCCATTTCGAAATTAATCATGGTACATTGAATATGCAAGTTAAGCTAATTCAAAAATGAAAAAGTGATAAAAGTCAAACCCCTTTCGAAAGATAGGATATTATAAAAATTACCATACCTAAATTGTCGATCTTGACTTCTAAAGTAACTCGAAACTTTACAAGTCCAGACAAAATTGGTTTGTTAAAAAAATTCGTTGGAAACAATAAATCCGAGAAAGAATTCATATAAAAATATTATAGCGCAACGAGACTTTACTACGGCTGTTTAGGGATGAAAATTTTCCTTCCCAAAGTCTTTTATGATAAAATGACAGTCGAATATTTGGAGCCCAATTTAAGCCGCGAATTGCGAAATAAAGCAATTGCTTTTTTACTGACTTGACAGTAGTGCTGGACGCAACATCGATGTTATATCGATGCATCAATGTTCTTTAGTTCTTTCCGATTATCGATACTTTTATTTCGATTTTCGATTATCGATCAGATTCCGTTAGGTGAGTATTTTGCGGCAGAAGTATTTTTAATTAAAATAGCTTATTAAGTAAATAATATTTATAGGTTTTTTAGAAGGATGTAGTTGTTGTCAGGCCAATAGAGAAGGATAATGTTTTAAAAAAGTTACAGTCCTATTTTGCCATGTGTGTGCGTATGTTACTTGAGCGTATTTCATAAGAAATTCAATTTTTATATACATAGACGCCAAAAAAAAATCCGCTATTAAACGGGCAAAATATGGGCCGTCTACCATTTGGAATTTTTTTTGTTAAATCAAATTCGATGAAGCCCATGCATTTTGTTAACGAAGAGTACCATTGATAAAGTACTGCTAAGATTTTGAGACACTGAATCCGGAGACCAAAAAACACCGAACCAAGATAACATCCAAAATACCTCGTTTTATGGGATTTTTGGTGGTTATCTCATAACCCTTGTGTGAAGACCCCTTTGGACTTTGGATTCAGCGGCTAAAAAACTATAATGTTTAGCACTGTCATATGATAAGTTCACACCGCTATTTTTTGTGGCCTGTGTTTTTTTTTTGTTTTTGGTTTCGTTGTTTAACATTTTGAAGTTGGTAATTATCCTTTGATTTTGTATTATAACTTTTGAATTTGACGCGTTTGGTTTTTTTCTATCAATAATATAATAAATGAAATGTAATCAACTTGGAAATGTATACATTAATTTAAACTTTCTACTGAATATAGTTCGATGTGTCGATACATCGATGTTTTTTAGTTTAAAAAATCGATACATCGATGTTTTTTAGTTTAAAAAATCGAAAATATCAATGTTGGCTAACATCGATGTTTTTGCTGCACTACTTGACAGTATTCTTATAATGACTAGTTCCAAATGAAGAATCAGCATTTTAGAATTATTTATTATTCTAATTTTTCTTGTAACTTTAAGCGTGAGCATAACCAAAGTTTGGGATATGTGTCTGTATCTTGAAAAACCTGCAGCACTTCTTGAATCAAGCTTTTGTTTGCCCTAAAAATTAAATGCATAAGCTGAGCCAAAGCTCATTTCACCATAATTAAAAAGTCAATTAGCAATCCATATAGCATAATTCCCTGTTTCTGGAACATGGCACCCTTTCACTACAACTGTATTTATAGTGGCATTAGTGTTGTTTCCCCATCAACTCGCACATAATTAAAGTTCCGAAACAGACAAACCATTTAAGCTCAACATAATGTAGCAACAAATACTCCAAGCCATGTTTATGTAACAAGCTACTAGACAACAATATCAATATGGACAAAGGGTGCAGTGGAGTGCAGTTGGGTGCAGAAAAGGGCAGTGCCAGATTCCACCACAGGTAATTTGGTGTGCAAATAGAAAACTTTCAAAAATGGTTTGCTTTTTGCAACTCCATGCTGGCTGACTGACTCACTGAAGGACTAGCTGACTGGATGACTGGCTGCCTGGTTAGTTGAATGTTTCAAATTTACAGCACGTCAAAATGTATGTACACATGCATTTACATTTGGTAGCTAGAAATGTCTAGTTAGATGCAGCCACAAAAAACATTAACCATAAAGGCCTGTCGCTACTCTTGTTGGTTGTTTTGTTTTTGAGGCACTGTACGCTCTCTCTCTCTCTCTTCACTTGCTTGCACACTCTTGGTGCCCACTCTTCCTCTGTACGCCTCGGTTGCTTCTGTTTGCTTTGACTGAACTGCATTTAAATTGAGCAAATATTACGCATACGTCATGTTGCCATTTCTAACAAATAGAAAACAAACGCAAACTCAATTGCTTTGCTATTCGTTTTGCTCAACTTTACGCTCGATTACAAAAAAAAAAAAAACTGCTACCAGCAAAATTTTATTGACAAGCCCAAGCGAGAAAACTCTGTTTTTCTACAGTTGTTGCAAAAAGTATATTTAAACGATATTGTTATGTTTGTGGCCATGACATTTGCCATTTTAAATTTGGCCAAAACCGCAGCTACAATCGAGAATTGTGTGCTGTCAGTTGCAAAACTTTTGCAAGTAACGAGGTGAACAAAAAAATGCAGTCAACTTTGGTAAGACTTGCAAACTTCCAAGTTTCAGGCAGAGTCGCAGCGGGTTTCGGTCTGCTCAACTGACCTTAAGTGCTACATTCTAACTTTAAGCAATTAAGGTAAACGTATTTGAACGCTCATTGATAAAAATCAATACTAAAGTTTTGTTAAATTCAAAATGCCAACATTTTCAAATGAAAAATGCCAGGCACAGACTGGCCATGACTGTAACATTTGGACAACAATTTGACATGTGGCTCATGGCTCAGACTATTGCCACTAGCATAGTAGTTGCATTTCTTGTTGCTGTCAGGGTTGGCCAAGGCAAAGTCACCAAAAAAAAAATATAAAAAATTTGAATTAGTTGGGACGAACGGTGTTCGACATTGGTATACCCTGCACCCATATTTACCAACAAAGTTTTTATCTGTACCTAGTTTTTTATGGAAATGGGTAGTAATCAAGCTGCCAACAGGGTCAGAAATGTATTCTGGAATATAGAAAGAGAGACCCACTGACCTTTTAGAAAACAATTCAGATTATGTTTTTGTGTGGTTGAAAGGTTAAGCTTAGCTTAGGTAGTCAGTCAACTAAGGCAGAGATAACACTGTCCATGTGATCCTTTGTGATGCCTATTAAGAAAACCAAAAAGGAAGTTATTAAAACAATAGTTGGGTGGGGAGAGGCTTTCACCGAGACTTATTGCGTTTTCTAAGAAATTCAGGGCAGTCATATAGCAGTTTGAATGCCTTTAATCTCCTTCTCATCTCCTCGCCAACAAAGACAGACATCATGATTGCAAACATGCATCCTTTTGGCCATTAGGTCTATAGTGTAATGCCTCGTCACAACTGTCACCATCTTTATCCTGATCTTGTTGAGCCGCGAGAGTTTGAATATACGCTTTGAATTGTATCTTGGCCAGACGGCTTGGTGAGTTTTCAAAGAGAGTTTCTCGCTTCCAAACTTCTTTCTCCAAAAAAAAAGGAAATAATCATTCCATTTCAGATCTGTGTGGCAGCAGTCACTATTATCTGTCTTAGCCTATATGCCTAGCTTAGTTAGGACACAGCTGTGACCCAAAGTAGATTCGGTAAGAAAGTTCAGTGCCCGAAGTCTTGCTACACTTCTAGCAGCCACAAACTTCAGAAAAATGCCCACTGGCTCCAGGTTCAGAATTACTTCCTGAGGGATGGATCGCAAGGATCCAGTGATGCCCGTACAGGTAGCCCTTTGTATACTCTGAAAGTTCAGCAGGTTGGGATTTGGTGTTAGCCGCTAAAGCCCCATAAGTGGGCATAGTCTAATGACAGCTGTGTGTATTCAGTGAATGATAAACGGATTACAGTCCTCATCGGCTACCGAAGGTTTATCAAAAAAGGTTTGCGTGAATTAATCCAGTGATAAACGCGAAAAAATGATATTCATATGCTTCTTACCCAGCTGAAATCTAAATTACAAAAAAAAAATAAAGTGTGCATGTCCAATAGCTTGGATTATAATTTTCCATTTTCAATTAAATGACACGTTTAGAGTAGGATCGAGAGGTTCTTCCCGGGAAATCAACATGAACCGCCAAACTTTACATGCCAGTAATACCCATACTTATTTAAGAAAAATACGCTCTAGCTGTTATGATCTCCAAGACCTAGATGTGCATACAGACAGACGAACTTGCATCAGGCACACCTTTTCTGTACGTTAAATACGCTCCTCAAATTGGGAATACTCTTAGCACTATGAATACAGGGTATAAAAAGCCTTAGCCTGACTTTCTAGTCATTCGTACAACAAAAACCAATTTAAATCGAAACTTTTTATGCAAACACAAATAGACATAAACCCACAAACACACACACTATTACCACACACACACACACTACACTCACCCACATACACATTCACCCGCACAGTGTCCCCATGGCAGTTGCTTTAGAGACAGGCAAACGAAATTTACATTGCATTTTGCTTGGAAAATGTTTTTCTTTGCGGTCAAACAAATGAAAATTAAAGTCATTGCGAATAGTTTCTTTATATGCAACTCACAATCAAGTTACTAGAACAAAACTCATGCAATTTTCGAGTCGTTTCCATTTGACATTTTAATTATGCAAATCCCCAAACCAAATAATAGATAATGCCAATTAGCAGGGAGCTCACACAAATGAGGAGCGGAAATGTGGGGCGGAGGCATTTGCAATTAGCACGCACTGTGTGCTCTGATAAGCGAATGGGTAAAGTAAATTAATTCGAAAACACACCTGACCACAAACAATCCGACTGAAATACGAAATTAAGTTCTCCTGAGTGCTTGGAGTTGAAAGTTTGGCTTGTGATTAGGAATAGTTTAGATTTGGTCGATTGAACAGCAGAAACGAGTTGCATTTAAATGAGTGGGAAGTTTTAGTCTGCAATGAATCAGAGATGCATTTGGTTGAAGTAAAATGTGTTGAAAATAGGACTCGAAGGGATTTAAGCATATGTTCAATGGGCTAAAGTGGAAAGCTTAATTGTTCCGAGCTTAAGTAGTGCATTGTATATGAACGCTATGAGGGTTTATTGATTATAGGTGACTTTGACTTCTTTAGCAATATATATCAACTCTAGTTTTGTCCAATGAACCCTATTCAACCTTATTTAAACCCAAACCTTGTATTTCCATTAATTTTCTAAATTCAAGTCCATTGTTGAGTGGTGTCTCGCCCACGGCGCCAACGCGGTTCACTTATGACAAGCCCCTATATACTACTAAATCGCGATCTTTTCAGTTTTCAACATCAGGTTTAGTCCTCGGGTTCGCACAGGGAGGAAATGAGGGACTGAAATCTTTATTTATTGATTATTTTCTTTAACTTCATTAATTGTCATTACTTGCTACTTACACTTGTGGTTTGCCTGCGCCTCAATGTGGTCTTGACTGCACTTAATCAAGTTCTCTCACTAACTGATTTGAGCCGGTCACATGCTTGACTGCAGAAGCTATTGCAGTAGCTGCTACAGTCCAGCATGTGGCTGGCTCAAGCCGCATTTCGTGCAGGTGCGAGCGTGACAAACACACAGTGTATAAGATCTGTTACTGGAAGTGCGACTGACAAGCACCCCAGTAGGAATTATTGGAGCAGTCGGCTCGTTGTTGAATATTGCTATTTTGCGACGCAACACCCATTAAATGGGAAAATTTGTTACACTCAAAGTTTCATCTTTTATTGTAAAAAATACAATTGTCATCATTTGAATGAAAAATTTGATCAATAGCTCTACCTTAATATTCATGTATCGATAACTCAAAAAATAAACCTAATTTAACAAAAAAAAAAATGTCACTATTTTAAAATTACCCTCGGCAACACTAATTTTACAAGATGCCATCTGAAATACCTTCCATCGAAATACCTAAACGAACTTACAACGTTTTGAAAGACGACCTTATCTTTTATTTCTTGAAATGCCTCAGCCGAAAAACGAAATTGGACCCTCAATATTTTCGGCCATGATTTATTACGACTTCCGACGTGGACTATCTCGACAAGAGTGAAACGAACAATTTCATTCGATTTTTAGTGATCAAGCCTCAAATTACGTTACTCTGAAACTCTGAAGTCGCGTCCGATTATTATTCACAGATCACAACAAAAGTCAGCCATGCAGAGTCTACTACGTATCCAGATCACATCTGGACTCTTAGCAAGTGACACTGGTCATGCTGCATTTATGTATATATTCCCTTCCTGACGTATCGATCTGCTCTAGATCAGATATTATGATCACGGAATTATTTCATAACAAGAAATTTAGATCTCTTCTCCCAAGTCGGGAGACTTGGGCTGATTGCAGCCCCTGTGGAAACCTCCGGTAGCAACAATGGTTCACGGATGGGTCCAAAACTGAGCGGGTGTAGGTGTTGGAGTCGTTGGAGCCAACACCAGAATCTCTACTGCAATGGGCACCTGGCCTAGCTTCTTTCAAGTAGATATTCATGCCATAGAGATCTGCGCCCATAGTATCCTTCACAAGAGAACTAGGGGACCAAACATCTGTATTTATTCAGATAGCCAAGCTGCTATTAGGGCATTATCATCATGGAGCATCTCCTCCAGGTGGTTAAAGAATGCCATAACTACCTCCAACTCCTGTCCTCCCAGAACAAAGTCGTCCTATGTTGGGTACCTGGACACTCAGGAGTAGATGGTAACATGATCGCTGACGATCTAGCACGACAGGGTGCCTCCACCCTGACTACATCTCCTGCGCCCTTCTGTGGTATTGGTTGGTCCACAATTAAGACCATGGTAGACAAATGGGCTGCATGAGAACATAGGAGATTCTGGTTCTCCTTACCGGGGCTGCGTCAAGCAAAAGCGCTTGTCAAACCTCTGAACATGATCAAGACAAAAGGACTTGGCAGAACGGACTTAAAACTCCTGGTAGCATACCTATCTGGCCACCACTCTTCAGAGTGCAGACTCTGTCTCGAGAACGATGAAACCACCAGACATATTCTCTGTGACTGTCCAGCGCTGGTATGGGACAGAGCCCGTCACATGGGAAAAGAACGGATTAGTCCCTTCCATCTTAGGTCAATACCAACAAAAGACCTACTTCTGTTCATGCGGAAAGCGAAAAGTCTTTTGACGTAATTTATGGGTATGGTACAAAAGATCTTCTGGTCGCAGTGCCTCACCTCTTTGTGAGGAACCCATACGGGGTTATATATATACTCGATTATATTCGATAATATTGGTATGATTAAAGTGATGATATCAATCGATTGGTTTTTTTTTTCTTGTACCAATAAATACCGTTACCTAAAAATTTTAGAAAATTAGGCGCTTTGATATAAATTTGGTGGTAAAAGGGTGCGTGCGAGAAAAAGAAGATAAAATCTTCAATTTCGTTATACTCTGTCTTTTAAATACAAAATTCTACGCGTTCTTTAGATATAAAGACTGACGGACAAGTCTCAGGCTTTTACCTAAGGGGTGAATTTAACTATTTAAACAAAAATTTCCTGAATTATTTTATCCCCATAAGTAAGTTTTTGATTAGCTATTGATGTGGATTCAAAAAAGAGTCCTTTGAAAAATTGCATCCATTATAAGGATTCGATGCTTTCGTTTGGTTCGCGATTTATTAGCTTGATTAACTTAATTTTTTCATTGCTTTTTTAGTTCAACGCAAATAACGAATTTCAGGTGCTGGCGCACCCAAACCCCTGGTCTATCAAAATCCAACCATTAAAAAGCCACGCAATGCGCTATTCGATTCTCTCTGAAAATTAAAGCGCAGGCTCAATTTAGCTATTTTAAATAGTGGACCAAATAAAAACATGTTAGAGCAATTTTTTATTTTTAAAATATCGTGACCAAATTTGTGTCAGTTGTATTTTGTTTTAGACCAAACATTTTTGCGAAGTTTGATAAAAATTGGTCCACTGTTTCATATAGCGGGTTCATTGTTCATAGCAGGTAAATGACTAAGATATCTGTTACAGCATAAAATCTTCTGGCAATAGTAAATAACATTTAAAAAACTTTTTCTTATATGTAATTGTATATTTTTCTTCATGATATCCTTACTGCCATAGATCGTTCTTGTAAAATATTGGATACTCTACATCAAATACAAGAAACTCCAGATGAGTGTTTTTTTTAAAATGGGTCTGAAATTGCCGAAGATTAATTTGAAATTAAACTGAGAATGCAAGACTACATCTTATGAAGAATGTTTTAGATTCACAATACTCTTTCGACTGTTAAAAAATAAATTTTACGAAAAAAATCTGGGTCGACAAAGACGTTCTTCCTAGCTTACAAGCACTTCTTCCAGGATTTGCAGCTAACAAAAAAGTTGAGAATATTGAAAAGTGGGCTCATAGAAAATAGGTTGTAGGGCAAAAGAATATCGAAAATCGAATATTCTAATAGAGTATAGAAATTGTGAGAGTGCTGTGATAGATCACACTTTCACGGAATAAATTATCTACAACTTTACTTGATAAGCTGACCTGTCAATAACCATCTTGTCGTTTACATCTTTTCGTCCTTATGGGAAGAGCTTGTAACACTAATAAACCCTTTTTTGCCCTAAGTAAATCCTCAGTCAACATTTCAAGTACGTTAGTGCACTTAATGCCACATCTCAACCAAAACTTTGTACAGACTTCTTCGACCTATTAAGTGCAAGTAAAAAGTAGACCAAGAAAATACAAAGTAGACCCCTTCTTGAACAGACCTGCTTAGTTAGATCTAAAGCACTGACAGTTTTTGGGATGAATGATGATGATCTGTAAAAAATTCACTGTTTCATTGTAAATTAGGATCACATGAGTCTACATTCCAACTTTTTGGCTTTAGCTCATTAATTTAAGACACAAAGTATAATTTTGACGTAGGGGAAGAGTCAAATATTGTTGCCTACATGTTTTAAAGCTTTTATCTGAACGCAATGCATTTTTTGTGTACCTTTTTCAAATTTTGAGCGGGTGGTGGTGAAAGTCTCATATGTAGGAAATATAGTGACGTAAATAAACAAACTTCACCTGCGTATCTCTTTGGTTTAATTTGGTGTCCCCTACACTTACAGTCTCTGATATAAGTGTTCATTCGAATAGATGATTGGACGGACAGATAATTCTCAATCACTATCCAAGGTGATGATAATGATTATGTCTTAAGGGACTTATAGACATCCACGCCTTCTTCTGCTGTTACATTACATAAGTCTTCAAAGCCCCTAACCATATGGGTAGAGGATATTAAAATAGTAGAATTGATCACTGAGTAAAAAAAGAGAAGTATGTAAGCTGTGGCATTCCGAGGCATCATGTCCACATAGTTTTCCCTCAACAGTTCTGCACATGGATCACTACTACGAAGAAACCTGCACTTCATTAAACCTTTAGTTTCCACTTATATAAATCCTTAATCATGCTATAGACCAATTAGTCTTATTTGTTTCACATATACCAATTAATTTACTTTGCCACAGTTTTTTATTTTTATTTTTTTTGTAACGCCTTAATTAATTGCGTTGGCATCAGGTTAACTGGTTTGTCGGGCTTTACAGGCCCAACCAAACGTCAGTCAACAAACAATTAATCAATTTGGCAGCTTAATTTTGCATGTCGCAAGCTTTCAACCCTATAGATAAATAGCAGTTTCATCAAAGGCTTTTATAACCCCCGAGGCTGTTGGGGGTTAAGCTGCAGCTTCTTTAGTGTTGACAGGCAATGCAATAAGCATCCTACAAATGAATTCTTAGGCAGAGGCGGCTTAGGTGTCGTCCTCATGCTGCAGTTTACACAAACATTTGCCAGCGGCAATGTTTCTGTCACTGTTGCCACATTTCACAGCTATGCGCTGTTGCCTCATTGTGCATGCATGCAACGCATTAAGTGGCGACATGTGCAATACACACATGCGAGGGTAGGCCAAAAAGTAGTTGCTTCAGCCAAGAAGCCTTTTTGTGTAATCAATGAAAAGAACTACCTGCTTTATTCGTTTAATTTATGTTCTTAAGATATTTTTTATCAATTATATTAAATTAACAAAAAATCACGTTTTAAGACAATTCATATTTTTTCAAAATAAAAATTGTTTTCAATTCTATTCAATTCCTGAGTTTTTCAATATTAAAAAATTTTATAAAAAAAAATCAAAATGATGGGATCGTTTCTTCAGTGTACTGAGTCAAAGATGCAAATTTTTATGTTCTGTAAGAAACACTGCTCCAGGTCAATAAAGGGACTTTTTTACTTTTATATTTTTTGCTGCTCCCTTCAGATAATTTAATGCTTGGTAAACAAAAACCACAACGCCCAAGGGTTCCGAGATAATCTTCAAAAACTCTTGAGAAATTATCTTTTATAGCTTTTTAGCTCAATCAATTACTTTTCAGCCTACCCTCGCCATTCTAAGAGACTTGGCATAAATAAGCTGAATACAACAAGGGCCATGAAACGACACAAAAAAAAAAAGAAAATAAGAAAGCCAGCTAAACATGCCGCAAGCTACATGCCTCAAAGAGAGCAAAAACACGCAGAGAAAGAGAGAATTGTACTGTTAATAGAATTTAGCAGCTAGTGTGTTGCATGCTAATGCCAGGATAACTACCACAATTGCATCAAGCTGTTGCTCCCCTGCACAGTGGGCCCATACACCCAAAAGAACATGCCACAAAACATGGTCAGACAGACCAAAGAACATTTCACCATTTGTATCCCTGGCTGGCACATTAATCAAATGTAAATGTTGTTGACTTGCTGCATTTGTTTCTGGCGCTAGACTACATGCTCATGAAATCCCAATTTGATAATCAATTCGTTTATGGAACTCACACTTAAGGGAACGACCAAAGAAAGAACGTTTCGTTTGATTTTGGATCTAAGGTTTCCTTTTTACTGCTAATTAAGTGTCGTCGTCATGCCAACTGCAGTCACTCCTCTTATGCCTATCAGCAGGTGGTAAAATAAGCTAAATTAAATTTCCTTCAAAAGAAATCCACTCCCAGACGCACATGCTGATGCTGAGAAGTGTCAGGAGTGAGGGACTGATAGGAACTAAAGGGTTTTGCAGACGTCAAGCTGATTCTCAAATGGCAACATACATATGCAGAATTTTTGCAATACGAATTTTAAACTCTTTGCTCTTAACATGTGACACATTTCTGACAATGATGTGGCATGTTGTGCTCTGGGAAATGTGTATTTGGAAAAAAAACTGTTGAGGAAAAGCTTTTGACAAACTGACTATCACTGTGACTTTTTTAGGAAAACTTTGCAGTTACCTGCAACATTTTTATCTTTGCAAAGAGTTCTAACTTTATGACTAAGATTGCAATGCTTGGACATAGTTAGTGGTGGGCTTGTAAGCTTGTAAGCTTTAAATATAAAATATTATGAAATTAGTGACCTCGGCAGAGACACAATTTTTCCAGTAATGGATCTCTTATCTGAATGATTCCAAAAGTTTTGATATAAAAAAGTATTTTGTTGTCGTCGTGCCATCGCCATGATTTATTATACCTTCTGCTAATAGGTAAAAAGGGTATACTAGATTTGTGCGATGTATGTAACGGACAGAAGGAGGCGTGGCAAACCCCAAGTCCTTTATACCAAAATGCTAATCATAACGTCGGGTGTATTTTCATCTGAAATTCGAGCGATGCGAGTGCTTGCCTGTAATTTGCGTCAATATTTATCCCATTTACTTAAAATAGCTTCTTTGACGTAACTTTTGTTTTAATTATCACAATTAACACTCACTCTGGCCTCTTTGCTCTTATCAATGATCACGACTTTGCATATATATCCGAAAAATTCCGCACCCTGTGAAGAGCATCGAAAGGCATTTGGATAGGAATCATCCAATCTGCGTCTTGATAATTGAAACTATCTGTCACCCGATGAAAACCGGCAATATTTTCAACTGGCTAGCTGCATAACTTCTAATCGATATTTGCCTTAGAAGCAATGGCCTTTCAATTCATTGCAGTTCAATTTTCCTAACCGCAAAAATGAAAATTCATCTTTAGCGCGGAAAGCCTATCTTTTGTAGATGTTTTTTAAAACCTCGGCAGCCGTTATCAAATATTCAGCTCTACCAGGAATGCATATTAAGTCTCCAGCTAAAATGAAAATTTTTGGGTAACTAGTCACAGGGGAAAAGCTGTCACCCTTCATCCCTTGCATAGTAAGAGGTCCGGTTACATCAATAAAATCTCACCTAAAGTATTAATAAGCGATAGACTG
Source organism: Chymomyza fuscimana (assembly GCA_949987675.1). Taxonomy (NCBI): domain Eukaryota; kingdom Metazoa; phylum Arthropoda; class Insecta; order Diptera; family Drosophilidae; genus Chymomyza; species Chymomyza fuscimana. The sequence continues at coordinate 53,300,650 of OX465088.1, read as the reverse complement.
GAACTCCTTGCAATAAAAGAACACTAACTTCAATATTATTTGAAGTAAGATTCAATTACCACAGGATTGTTTCCGCTCACAAATAAGATCACTCTACCTCCTTTCTGGTAAAATACACCCAAAGTGCTGACAGTATACTTATATGCTAATGAAAAAAACCTTACTTCCTTAAGAGCTGCACCATATTGATGGATATTTTACATTTAATTTCTGATATTCAGCACCAAAAAAACAAAACCGAAAAATTTTATTCGTACTCGTTTTTGCGTACTCCGGAAACGATTTTTTATGTCGATATTTCCATTTTTTTCCGATAAATTCTCTTGTTGGCGCGAAATTAATTTTGTTTGATACAAAAAAACTGACATGGTTGCCGCAGCTCTGGGCCTTTTTATTACTATATGTTTACATTTAATTCTCATTAAAATATTGCTAGTTCTTTATTATTCTATCTTTTAAACCCTGTCGCACAAGTCATGTGTTCGTGTATGATACCGTGCACATACCCAAACGCAAAAAAAAGCGTTTTGGGTAGCACATGCTATTTTTTGAGTTGAGTCAGAAAAAAAAATAATTCAAAATTATTGTCAATAAATATCTAACTTGAAGTTGGCATAAATATAATCTAAGAATATCAAAGAATATTTAAAAAAATTATTACAGTATAAAATACATACTTTTTTAAACCAATGTTGGGATTTTTTTCTTGCTTTTTTCTCGAAAAATACAAAATTATGCATATGTCTTTTAAGTAAATAAAGTTTATCTATCTATCCAAATTTTCATATCGGAAAAATTTCACAATCTAACCCCACACTTAAAAACGCATTAGGTCAAAATAGCAAAGTTTTAAATCTGTTTCAAGGCACATAGAATAAATGTATTAATATCGGGCGACCTCCTCCCATAAGCTGCTCCTATACTCCACTTTCGTTGGTTAACGAATGTAGGCAAAAATACGCCAAGCGGTCCACTTTATAAATCTATCCTTTTGATTTTGATGACTTCTATTATTAGTCAATCTTTGCCTCGTAAATTGTATAACCATCTTTTCTTTAACTTCTTTCTCGTAAAACAACATAGAGGGTATTCACGGTTGCTATTGAGTTGAGACATTAAAAAGTTAAGGACTTTTGCAACAACAAAATATACAGGTCTGAGTTTCAACTCTCAAGTCAACTTTTTCTCAACACAGACCCTATTTTAGTTTCTATCTTGAGTTGCGAAGAAAGTGTTGCAAAATACGCTGCATGCGGGATTTTCTACACACGAATATTTCGCGACTTTTTAGCCATTTTGCTATTATAAGGTGGCGTTTGATAAATTGAACTAGATTAAAAAAGTGAGACTTGTGCATTTTTTTAACTTAATTTTCAAAATAATGCAATTATTCCATATACGTGGCGTAGTCTATTTAATACCAATACGGCATAGGATGCTAACGCGCCAAATTTACAATTTAAAATGTGAGCAAAATCTGGAAGAAGATGCACCTTGGCTCCAGTTAAAAATTCCCCCAACGGGTCGGAGTCTGATTATTTTCTGTATTGCTGGTTCAACTTGTTTGCCACTGACCACAATTGGCTGTGGGTAGGGGCATAGCTTATCGGGCAAATAAAATTCCCCCAACGGGTCAGTGGCAAACTACCTAATATTAATTATATTATATCATATATTATAAAATTTTGATTATAAGTTTCTTTTTGTATTATCTTTTTTAAATTAATCAACTGTTTATATTATATGTTGATCTTACAAATAAATAAACTCAACAACTCAACTTATAAACTAGCAAAAAGTGCGTTCACGCTTTAGCCAGCTAAGTTTTTGCGCAACTTTGCAGCTCCTCAACAGCGACCATAATAGCCAAATATTTTTTTAATGTTAAATAAAAATTTGATTTTTAAAGAAAATGTTTTAATTTAATTTTTTTGCATATTTTTTTTATTTTAAGGCCCATACGCAGTTCGAAAATTTTTCGCACGGAATGACAAAACTTCATATAAAAAAAAAAAATCCCAAATGGGATATCCCAAATAGGTTTTTTTTTATAGTTATAGTTTTATAGTTTTGTCATTCTGTGCGAAATTTTTCGAACTGCGTATGGGCCTGTAAGGCCAAAATATTATCTCCGCTGGGCTCAGAAATAAAAATAGACACATTTTATGCCCGCGTTTTCACCGTGATAAATTGTTGCTTTGGCACGTTATGAGAATTTCCCAAAACAACAATGAAAATGTATTTTTTTCAATATATAAAAGATTTAGCTGGGTAAGCCACAAAAATCTGCCCCAATTTTAAAAAGTAATGAAGGAGATCTATACAAACGTAAAAAATGTTCTGAAAATTTAAGTTTTCAAACTTAGCGCGTTACAGTTTGAAAAACCAGCTTTCACTTTTTATTTAATTGTCAATTGTAACCATTTTTAAACACTTATTATAAAAAATGAATTTTAAGAATTAACACTTTTACGAAAATTCTTTCTATCAATCAAACTACTAATAATTTTTTAAAATTGTTAATATCACAATTTTGTTCTTTATTCAGCTATTTAAAGAATCAAAATCCAGATGCTGCTTTTCCTTTTTTCGCTGTGTACCATTTATTTAAATTGTAAAACTCTCAAGTTTCAAGGATATGTAAACTTCGTCTAGCTGAAGTTATTTAACTTTTTGGATTTTATTTTTCAGCTAGCATATCATTAATTTATTAAGCATTTACGAACAGCATTTACAAGAGTTGCACAACATTTGCCACAGAGTCACGTATTAAATGCATAAAAATTCAACAGTCACAGGGAAAACTTGCTTGCAAATTTCCCCTGCATTTATGCAAAACATTAGCAAGAAAATAACGTCAAGGGACAGAACTAAAATGAAAATGGCATCCAGTGCGTGTAACACTAATTTAAGCTCCAGTTCTCAGCACGCACAACTTATAAAAATTTCAACAGGAACTTTCATTAAGTACAAGACCCAAGCAAAAAAAAAAAAGGAAGAAAACAAGCAAGTTGGCATGTCCAAATACTTAGTTTGGACTCATGTAACGACAGCAAAGCAATTTCGCCCGTTTGCATAATTCAAAGGCCCATCAAAAAAGAAGCAACAGCTCAAGGAGACGAGCTCGGAATTGAGTTGAAATTTACTTGGTGACAGTTTGCTAAGAAACTAGCTCAAGTTCTAATTGCATTAACACTGCCCCTAAATCAAGTCTATAAATTGAAAATCTTGAGAAAACCAAGCGTATTAAACTAGTCATTAAAAGGAATGTGAAACCAAATTCAATTTGAAAATTTTGTATTTAACTTCTGTGGTTTTTGTGTGCGAGTCAGAGTGACAGTCAGACATATGAATATGCAGTCACTTGGGCAGTCACCAACAAGCAACACATCTGCAAATAAACCTCCTTATATGATACCACCATATATACATACATATATGTACAATGTGTTTATATACAGCTTACATATTTCACATACTGGGACATAACTCAAGTTTTCAACATTTGATTAACCACAAATTTTGTTTTCATGTGTGAAGTTGTGTTTATACGTTGGTTTTCAAATTTCAGGCATATCTGTTACAGACAAATTTTCATAAATTTGTTGTGGCTTACAAAATTTAACTCAAGCAAATTCTTGAGGTTTGACTAATAAATGTCAAATGCTGTTGAGAGTTGACAGCAACCCAAAACTGAAGCAAAGTTTGTTTGAACGTTTGACATATGGTATACAAATTGATTTATTTTGGCATGCAAAATTGCAAATTTTAATTGATTTGGTCGAATAGTTTTTAGTTTATGAAAACACCAATTAAAAACATATATCATGCCGTAAAATAGTTAATCTAATTAATCACCAATTATAATAACAAATGTGCGATTTGACTTATGCTATGGTTTCTCACCTCTCGTTTGACTCTTTAAAGAAAATTGACATAAACAGCTACTACTTTATGAGCTTTTGAAGGCCTTCCAATAAAGTTAATAAAAAACGAACGTTATACCAAGCCAAGCAACTCATATTTCTATATAGCTTGTCGTATAAACTATCAGCAACTGTAGACATTTCAAATAAATTGGCTTATAAAAATTAAGTTGATTATCTGTCAGCGACATAAAAAAAGAATTTTTGAAATACATTTGATCGTTTATGAGATAAGTCTGGTCAAAGAAAATCTACCTACCTACCTCTAAAAATTAAGACACGCATAGATCGATAAATAATGGAAAATTTGAAAGAACAAAATTCCCCTTAAAAGTGATAGTTCATTTAACAAATGATCTGCTACACCTTTTTCAAAATGTAGCAATTTAGCCCTTTCATTTGATACGCAACACTGCATAATATAAACATTTTTTTTTTTATGATTCATGGCTTTATGTTCTTTTAGATAATGTGACGTCACATGACCTATAACTAGTGGCCGATCAATGCATTTCCGACAATACCTCATTTGTCAAATTATGATAATCCGCTTAGCAGTTATGAGGGAACAGAAGAACACATACACTTTTGTACTTTTATTTTTTACATCTATTATTTTTTAATTTTGACTTAAAGACTTCCCGTGTGGTAGTGGCGGGTTAGAATAACACCACAGTTTTTTCCACGAGTGGTCGGAACAGAACTGATTTTGTGCTAAACATTGGGTGCGGCCCTTTGGGGGTATCTTAGTGGCTGAGATTTGGCATGACCCCATAGATCGGCAGAGGTTTTCTGTACAACTCGACCCTTACCAATGTTATAGTCATGACGAAATATAAATGCCTGCGATTGGTACTTTTAGGAAAATTGTCCATAAGGTCGTTCATTTGACGAATCCATATCAATATGTATGGGCACCCAACAATGAAACTTATTTATAATAATTGATGGATTTTTATTTACCGTACATTACTCCAAGTCATTAACAGTGAAATCTAAATTATTCGCTTCGAAATATTCCCTGACTGACTATTTCGTCAGTCACCCCTGGGCGGAGCATGGGGATCTCTATTAATAACTGTTCGAAGAGATCAGGGAATCCGAACGTCGTTGTCTTGAATTAATAGAGATTTTCTTGGGCAAATAGCGTCTTTAAGCTAGCGATGCCAGTGCTAGACAAATTAGTGCCTGAGGATTGGTCTATATTTAGTTTTTAATTTGTTTATTTTTAAGAACTTTAAACTTGCGTGAAGCTGACTTTTTTTTTTGTGGCTCAAGTTACCATCCGTAAGCACTATCGAAAAACTATCGATAGCAAAAGCATCGAGCTATCGCCTTGCTTTTGAGGTTGATGTAAAACGGGAAAGTGCCATCCTGATTAGATTTCGAGCCGAACTAGCAAAATTTGTATACCTATACTACGAAGTATTTATAAGGAGAGAGGTAGATTAGTTCTGTTTTTCAATAAATTCCTAGCTTTCTTGATATACAACGGGAATAATTCCGCTCGACTCGGACAAATAAGGAGTCCAAATGTCAAGTTTGGTTTTCCTAGCTCCTATAGTCTTAAAGATCTAGGCGTTCAGACACACGGACGGACATGTCTAGAGGTGGAGGTAAGTTTGGCAATTCTTCGATGTTTCCCTCTCTATGTTACATAAATACATTTGCACAAGCTTAATATATCACTTACCTTAAGGTACAGGGTACCCAGAATCTTACTTGACGATCTTTGCTATCAGTTCTCGAAGAGCATGCATTTTTTCTGGCATAACTATGAGTCTAGGGCAAGCTTTACCTAGTTCTTCTTGCAGCGAATTATTGGAATATTTTTATCAGCTTTTTACTGCGGTTAATCATGATACATCCTTACCAAATGTCAAAGTAAGACAAAGAGTTTTGGTATTTGGAATGCCTGATGTCGAGTAAATTTTTCTGAACATATTTTTGCAAACCTCAGTGGGACATACTCGTACATGGAATAAGTGCTACCAAATTTCATTTCAAATTGAATTAATGCAAATGTAAACCGAAGCATATACGTATCTCTTCAATTGGTTGCCACACATTAAAAATGGTTAAGCCCCCAAATCGTTTTATAAATTCCAAGTCCTCATTTCAAATTGTTAGCAATAAGAAACAATAGGCCAATACTAGGCACATGACCAAACGACCGACCAACTGACTCTACTTCAACACGGAAATTAGAAACGCATGCCTGAAAGCAACTCATTGACGAGGACCCAGCTGTCCTAGAGGACAACAGCTGCAGTATAACCCACTGTGCAATGCATTGGCAACAGTTGCACTTCCGGGGAACGCATGTGAGAACAACGAACGGCAACATAGGCTCCTGGCTAGACCAGACGGTAGTAGGGTTGCCAAGGGAATCAGTTTTGTTGTCCGGTTTTAGTCGGTGTGAAATGAAATCCATGGAGGCACATCGTCTGTGTGCATATGGCAAACACGTTTGACTGCTATTTCCGTTTATGAATTGCATACCCCGAGCAAAATACTGAGGCATGTTTTTGGGTGTTACCGTTGTCATGTCAGTCGTTATCGAAGGATATGTCTAGAGTTTTCTATTTTTGTCTTTCTCTTTGAAAACTGGCAACATGGCTTAAAAGCTAATAATGAGTATTGAGTAAACTTAAAAGCCATATCGTTGAAGACCTGGCCAAAGAGCTCTCTGCAATAAAACATAAAATTCAATTACAGTCAACCACCAAAAAGCAACGACAATGCGGCGCCTAACAGCGTGCAATGGAATATGCGCCGGGCTACGCCTAGTCCTTGCCATGTGGCACCACACATATACTGTATGTTTTAGATAAACATAAAAAGGAATTTGTTTATGGAATTGTGTTGTATGAGGCGTCAAATACGCCAAGTGCTTTGGCCAAGAAGCTGGGTGTCTTTGGTGCGATACGCGGCTGCAAGTGACAACAACGCCACATGTCGTCCTTAAATGTCGAATTTGGCGCTTTGGCAAAGTGTTGACTGCCAAAAACCAATATGTTTATGGCCAAAGTTCAAAGACTTTTGTTGTTTTATTTTTTATTTTTTTTGGCTGCCTTCATAAATGGCAATGTGGAAAACGGCTTTGATGGAGTGCGAATGGTCCTAAGCCTGGGGTGTCAAAATCGAATTGAATTGAATTTAAACCCAAAACCAATGAAAATGCATTTTGCATAACCCTTAAACAAGCAAAAAAAGCAAATTCAAAATTGTTTGCTAATAAACAAAAAAATGTGCAGCAGTTGGAGCGTAGGACGACTTTGGGATACTCTGCATCTTGTTATCCTAAAAAGAAGGTCATTTCCGCAACCAGTGTTGCAACATGGATGTATGTAAATAGTTTGCCTGGATAGGGGTATTCGGAAATAGTTTAGAGAAAAACCGAAAGGGAGGTTAACTTACTTTTTCCGTTGTTGACAAACTGCTTTTAAATTTTAGATCCTCAAAGGATCCAGGTCATTAAGGAATATGTCATGCTATCTGGAAGAAAAGAGACGAACCCCAAGTCATACCGTCCCGACAGCCTGCTTTCCACTTTTGCCAAAGTTTCGGAGGGAATGATGGCAAAGAGGATCAATGAGCACAGTGGACTTAGGAAGAGACTGTTTTTAAGTATATTTCAATATAGTGGCAGAGTTTGGTTGATCGATCTTCTGACTAAAATCAAGACCTTGCTTCCTGCTCCGTACTTTTGCATGTTGCGGTTATACCTCGAGGACAGAAGTTTTCATAAAGCATAATCTCACTGTCGGGTCAATAAGAGCAGGAGTACCTCTAGGAAGCGTTCTTGCCTCGCTACTCTACAACCTGTATAATGCTGCCATCCCTACGTCAATGGACTTAATGCAGGTTGTAGAGATCGATGATATGCTGATCGCATTACACGCCGCTGACCTGGCAGTATGTTACACATCAACGCTTGAGAGCTTGGCTCGCAGGTGGAATGTTACCTTATATATGTATATGATCCTATGGCTGCGCGGGGGAGCAAAGGGCCTCATGTCGCGTTGTTGGAATGTTACCTTAAGTCCGGCCAAATGTCAGACTGCTCTCTGTTCTCTAAAGAGAAAGACCAAAATCGCGGTATGGCTACGCTGATAACCCATCACTATTCAAAGCGAAGCGAAGTATCTTGGAATATTACTTGACAAACGGCTAACATTTAAATCACACATTATTCATACCTTCCAAAGCTGCCGCTTTAAAATGGCCAAGATGGTAAATAAAAAAGCCCGAACCCTCTACGATGCGAAAGCGCTTTATAATACAATAGTTGCACATACACTATCTAAATACACTATCTAAATCTGGGATATGGCGGCTCGCTCGAATAGCTTACGTATACAGACATTCCAAAATAAGGCATCCCTCCTCTCTGCGAATGGTACATAATATGATCTTGCCCCACAACCTCAATCTAGACACCGTTGACCTCCAAATTAACAAACACGTAAGCCGCTACAATGAGCCCTAGCTAGGCAAATAAACAGATTTATTAAAAACCTCAACATCCACCCCAGTAAGAGACTAAAAGGAGAAATATTCAAAAAAAATTCAAAGCGAGAGACCAGGTCGCCTCGAAATACATATTCGATTTTTTTTTTAAATTTTCAACATAATTTATCTGTAATCACACGGCGTGATATTTCAATCTATTTACCCTTTTGGTGCCAAAATGTTCATTCAATATTGAAACTACTCTGATAAAATTAACGCCCAGGGATACCTCAATATCCTTCTATGTCACATGACAATCTTCCTTTATCATTTTATGCACAGCATTGGTGTTTTCTGCGATTACGGCCGATTCTGACGACCCATACGAAATAGCTAAAATTTCGGGAACTGAAAAACTGTGCGAGCCGGAACTGACTCCAAAAGTTTTTGGAGGCATCTAGTTGGCTTTTATGAGCTTTCAGCTAATTAATATAAGTTGAACTGCACAAAGTGAGGCTCTTTTTTATCGTTGTATTGATAAAAGGTCAACAACGATTTGTTATTTAGGCTCTCATGACGCTATAAACTATCGGCTTGGTATTTCAGACGGCTGAGTATGTAAATCCTTAGGCCAGGTGCATTAGCGGCAACAATTTCATTAAATAAGTTTTTATGTTGAATAGATCACTGTCGATCAAGTCCATATATTTTTATTCCTGAGAATGGCATTGCTTTTTTCCACTACGCTCATATGGTGGCCGTTTGCAAAAGATCATTTACTTTAGTATATCGAAAAAAAAATTGTTCTAATTTTGTAAAACAATTTTTTTTTTTTTTTGGTAACTCAAGGCTTACACCATGCGACAGGTTGTACAATCGATAAAAGGGATGGTAGGGTTGCACGACAAATCAAACATTTTTTAATTTTTCGATGAACAATAAAGCATTGCGATCAGTTGCATCGTGTGTGGCTTTTTAAATGATGTATATGAATTTTAAATCGAATTTCGTCGAATATTTTATACAAAAATTGGTTAAAGGAGATTAAATAAGCAGTCAACTTGAACAAAAGTTGTTAATATAAAAAAAATAGTTTTGTTGGTTATAGGAAAGTGTGATTGTAAAATTTATGCTATAATTTTATTTTAAGTATCTGTTTTGCGGTACAAACTTCGTCTGATTTATTAACTTTTGGTAAAATTTTTTTCCTGTAGCTCTTACAATCTCGATTTGATATGTCTTTATCGATTTGGTGAAATATATTGATCAACATGGTATATTCCTCATAAATCCTAAAAATACTGCCATCTCCATGTTACATACACTTGGACTCACTTAATATACTCTTTAACCGCATAAGTTGGTGACGCAAAAAATGTAGCATACTTTTCTGCTCGCTTTTGTATGGCAGGAAGCGCGCATGAAATATTTTTAGACATATGTGCATCATAAATCATAACAATGGCAACAATATGTAAAAATGCATGCACTCTAACAGCTCGATTGCAACATGTAGCTGCAACAAATAAAAATCAAAATCAGCATCAAATGCAAAATAAATCTAAAGAGACACTGGACAGTGACCAATAATAAAAACAACCATACAAATACTTTGTTGTTGTCGTTTTTGTTGCCAGCCATAAATTGCCAATTTGTAAAATGTTTGTCGCATTTTTATAACCATTTTTGGATCGTAAATCTGTTGTTATATGTGGCGTATGCGTAATGTGCCACATAGCCAACCACTTGATGTTACATGGCGGCGGCCTTTTTCATAATTAAGTGGCGCGTTGTAACAATTTCGTTTAACTCTAGCATCATTAAGACACACGTGTGGCAGCTAAATCTAGATTTTCTTGCAACCACTTGAACATTATACAAAAAAAATGTGTGGCACCAAATTGCATGCAATTTTCAGTTGACAACATAAACAGCAAGGGGGTGTGCTGCCCGCTTTGACATCGTCAGCTGCAACTTATGGTTGCATCTTGGCAGCTCAAGTGCAACGAGCCTCAAGGATAAGCCGCAAGTAATCCTTAACATACATAGACAGCATTTGAGTGCTAGAAGGATTGTTTTGAAGAGCAGCTCGCTTTGGCCTCAAGTCCTTTCATTTTTTCTTATGATGAGCCTGTGCTCGTTAAGTATTTTTTTTTTTTTTTATCCTTCTTGTTTAGCGCTTTATGTGTGAAAAGCCAGCAGTTAAGAGCTGTGTATACTTACGTCTTGGATTGCTTGTATTTATACAGAGATGATTCTTTTATTTAGAAAACGGATTTGTTGAAAATTTGGCAGGACATAATGTTAGCTTCATAGAGCTATAGCCCTTCTTGGCTTCTATTCAAAAACACCAATATTTGGGAATGTTTGGAATAATTTAAAAAACAAGTGCCTTCAAAGAGCCTTTCGTACATATTAAAGGATTGGTTCGTCTTGATGATTAGATCAGTGATGGGCAAAACTCATACCAACAAACATTTCTTTGTGTGAGTAAACAGCGCAGTAAGCAATAGCGCACGAGAGAGCAAGAACCGCAATTAATAAAAACGAGCGAGAGATTTCACACACTTGGACCGTACATGAGCCGACTGCGCTGCGGCAGATTTTGGTGCAATAGCCTCGCGAGCTATGTAAATTGAGAGACTGCCCATCACTGGCTTAGATGGAGAGTATTTCGCTAAATTTAAGAAAACTGGAGGGCGAAAAATTCGCGAAAATTCAACAGTGAAAAAAACTTGTTTTGAGCAAATTCACGCTTAAATTAATAAGGCGCTTTTTTCTGAGTATAGGTTCATTGCTAGAAATACAGCAATCAGAATAACGCATACAAAATTGCAAAAAGTTGAGATCCCTCACCATCTCCAGCTTCATGCCTATACTCTGACTGTTAAAGCCACAACTTTAAGCACAACTAACAACAAACTACAAACCATAATTGTCAAAAATGTTAAACACTTTGTACATAAAAGTCAAGTGCAGGATTTTTTTTTTTGTGGCGCAATTAAAAGCAGCAAAAAGCATGCAATGCCTTGCAACAGTCAAAGGACCTCAGCTTTTATTCTTTTATTCTCATATTTCAAAACAGACAAACTGACAAAAACAATAACAAGTGGTTTCGTGGTCTGTTGGAGCCAGGGGGCAATTGAAATGAAACTCTTGTACAATACAGCAAAGAACATGTGTAGAATAAACATCCTGTACAAGCAAACTGTCACTTTTGTGAGTTACAAAGTTAAAAAAAAAAAATGAAAAAGAAAGGCATAAATAAAAATTTGTTAACAAGAAACATAGCCTACACTCAGTGAATACGATTACGTATTCGATAAAAATTCCGAGTATCTAAAATGCTCACTAATTTCAGTTTAAAGAGTAAATTTTAATCTTCAAAGGTCCTTATGCGCAAGTTAACGAACAACAAATGGCTTTGATGATTAATCAAGATTATGTAATTAACTACAACAATGGGATATATGTCAAACCCAGCCACTATATGTAACCAATGCGAGGCGGTATGGTTAATAGCCGGAATCCCGACAACTCCATCGAAGTATGGTACTTTGTATCACCCACAACGAAACATTGTCCCCTAGTGCACATAAAGAATAACCTTCATTGGCCAACTGAGCTTTGTGCCATCTTTGAATAATCAAAACCATGTGTTACCCTATACAGTTAATATAGGGTGCCCCATTAGAGTTCACGATTTGACAAATTAAAATTTGACGGTTGGCATCAAAAATTTTTCTGTTTTCGAAAAATGGATTATTGTTAAATAAAAAACAACAAAAATGGGGAAAATTACTCTGAGACCCCACGCAAAACTTCGATCATGGAATATGTGTCGACAATCCGTACAATGATCAACAAATTTGAAGAAACTGGGTCGATCGATTATAGACAACAAATCTTCTCTACGTCGATGTACCTGCCGGAGTCTCGAAAATATTGCTTTTGTATACGTTATTGTTGCCCAAAACTTAGCAATACCAATTCGGCATACTTCACAACAATTTTAAATAAAGCGTGATTTATTAAGCGTTTCGTTTTTAAATTTAAAAAAAAACACGAAAAAAACGAAAATGTGCAAAAATGTATGGAATTTTTATTTGAGGCTGTAAATAAATCTTTGCCATTTACTTTTTAAAGATTACTCCATGTAAATGTTGGTTGCGACTAAGCTTCAAGTGGTCCATCCGGAAGGTACAATTTCGGCATACTTTTTCCAACATATCGGCTGGTATCTCACGAATGTCTTCCAAGGCGGCAATAGTTGCTGTGAGTTTGCGTGGGGCTTCTTTAAGTCTTAGCTTAGCAGATGGCGATCTTTAGGACCGTCACTCACGTCGCAGTTGTCGCTCTGCAGTATAAAGCTGTTCATTATGTAAGCTTGTTGTAACATGGGTGAATTGAGCAGGTGCCTGTCTCGGTGTTGAAATACGTGCCGCTGCAACCAATGTGGCCGCCAGTGCTTCAAATGTGCAGTCAATATCCGCTTCGACGTTGAGCCGTGGACTTAGCTCAATATGCGAACTTACATATTTTTATACCATGTACCTATAGGTACAAAGGGTATACTAGATTTGTGCAATGTATGTAACGGACAGAAGGAGGCGTGGCAGACCCCAAGTCCTTTATACCAAAATGCTTATCATAACCTCGGGTAGCGATTGAGCCATGTCCGTCCGTCCGTCCGTCCGTCCGTATGAACGCCTAGATCTCGGAGACTTTAAGAGCTAGAGACACGGAACTTTACCTGCTGGTGCGCATATTTCCTAAGCAGATGAAGTTTGTTGAATCATGTCAATATCTTTCCCCGTTCCCCCGCTGTAGCGGTTTTTAGCCACACCGTTTAATATTTTCATTTGAAATTTAACAGAGCGATGCGTTGTAGTTACATTGTAAAAAATGAACAAAATCGGACAAATGCAACAGAAGTTATAGTCAAAAATGTGCAAATTTCACCTCCCCTTGCCGATAAACTGCGTCAATATTTGACTCTACGCAATTATGGCTACAAGTGACCTAGAATCACAATTTTTGGTAAGCTCATTCATGTGGCTCTAATGAACAAATCCACATCCAAATTTTATCGATGCGGTCCCCCCACCCCCCGCAATCCATTTACCGTGTTTTCTCCCACACCCCTCAACATACCAACATACTTACCCCGTATACTTTAAATAAGTTCTTTGTTGTAACATTCGAGTTTCATCAAAATGGGTAAAAATTTAGGGAACTTATAGGTATAAATATCGAATTTCACCAAAAAAAAATAAATTCCAATTGGAAAGTTCTTAGATGGAATATGCAGGAACAATTTTTTTGACACAAAAGGTACAGGGTATTCCACTGTCGGGCACCGCCTCGACTGTACCACATTTTTTATATTGTAGCCAGTTGGTTCTGTACGACGCGTCGTAAGCCTAGTAGGATGCTCGATTTAATGCGGGTGTTGTTGAAGGTTTAGGAGTACAGGTGAGTGGTCCGATGAGAGATCCATAAGTGTTTCGGCGTTTACCAAATTTCGTGGCACATTTTTCGATACTGGCCAATATATATGCCAACCGGGAGAGACATAATCCAGTTTGTTGCTCGGCTTGATGATTGCGTTATACAACTGTTTCCACTTAGGATTCACAAGCCGAGATCCCCAGTGCGTATGCTTGGCGTCGCAGTCTCCTCCTGCTATAAAACGCGTACCCAGCGAGTTGTAGAAGTTCATGAACTAGCTCTCAGTTATGGCAAACCGAGGGGGGCAATAGATGGCAGCAACTGTGAGATTGCCACACCAGCTTGTAAGGTATGCGATCGGTAGTTGGCGGACAACGAAGGAGAGGAAGGCCTCGGATACGTTGGCGAGACCAAGTGACTGAAGCCCTAACATCTCTTGGAATTACCAATTGGAGGAGGCGCGCACAAAGCAGAGACGTGTGGTGGCAAATTGTGCATCAGGCAGAGACCCAGTAGGGTTGTTAAAGCCAAATAATAATAACTGTGAGATTGCCGCTCCCAATTTGAATATTTACAGCTGTAGCTTGCAAGTAACTTGTTGAAAACCTACTCAGAAGGTAGTGTTTGATGCGTTCTTTAAGAAGGATGCCAGTTCAGCCGTGGGCTTTGCCGCCTGGATGATTAGTAGCGTAAAACACAAATCCTGGTTTTTGGAATTGGTTTTTATTTGTGATGTGCGTCTCTGAGAGCAGCATTATGTCGATATGTTTGTCTAATAGGAAATGAGAAAGTTCTAGTTTGTGCCGTGAGACGCCGTTCGTATTCCACAGAATAATACGCATGTTAGCCATTGATTATTTTGGCTGCTGCGATGCGAGCCTTTGTAATAGAGTAGGGCTTCGCATTAACTCTTGCATAGTTGTTTGCATAAATGCCATACAGTCCCTCATGGATTGTTGCATGGATAGTATCATCGATTCCATGTTGCTTTGTGCCTGCACCGCAGTCTGCTGAACTTGCACCACGTTCGGCGCTTGTGGTACTGTGCGTGGCATTGTTGTTGGGGTTGCTGTTGCCAGTCCAGATTTATTATTTATTAGGTTCTGTTTGCAGGGGCGAATGACGAAGTCAGATGGGAGGATATTAATGCTTTTGGTGCATTGGTGGATCTTGCGGAGACCATGCGTTGACTGAACCTGCTCTTTAACTCCATATATACTGGACAGCCACTATAATTTGCGGTGTGATTTCCTTTTTGAGCTTGGGTCGTCTTTCTTTGCTGGACAAATGGCAGAGTCGTGAAGCCCGCCACAAGCTACGCAGACTGCACTCAGGGTGCAGTAGGACTTGGTGTGGCCATATTCTTGGCAGTTGGTGCAATGTACCGGACCCTTGCGCTTGTGCGGCTCTTCCACAGTGATCCTGCGGTGCAATAGAAGCTGCAAACTGTATATTGGATGCACTTCGTTATTTTTCAAAGTTTTGCTTTCTGGTTTAAGCTCGACTTTGAAAAGAGGTTGCGGAATTTTGTTTTTATTTAAAATGTTTGTAATTTTTTCACGCTAAAGCCTTTTGCTTTTAATGCATCTGCAATTTCGGCAGTTGAGATATCTGTCTCAATGCCCTTTAATACCACTTGAAGGCCTTTACTGCTTTTCAGTTGGTACGAGTAGTAGCTTTTCTTAGTGTCATTGAGATACTTAAAAACTCGGAAATTATCTTCAGTTTTAATCTGAAGCTTTGTTTCATGCACATTCCCTTTAATAAGGGGAACAACGTGAAAGTTGTCGTTACCGACAAGAGCATTAGAGCTCTTCTTCCGAATATATATTGGTGGAGGCTTTGGATGCTTTGATTCTCCTTCGTTAGCTGCAACGGCTTGTTCGCTCCAAGACATTGGCTGCGTACTTGGCAGTGATGGTGAGCAAGAGCGGGGTCTTTGGTTGTCGGTGGGCATAAGAGTTTGCCCAGTTGTCGATATTGGTGTGGGTTCACGATACGAAAAGTAAGAGTGAAACGCGTTTCTCTTATTTTCAGAAACTTTTTTTTCGGGTAGTTAAGTTGGACTCATTATTTTTTTTTCCGCGTGTTTAAAACCACTTTTGTTTTTAATACTAACTTAAAAAATTTGTTTTTTTATACTGATTCATGTATCAATTAAATGTCTTTTCGCCTAATTATACCCTGTACCGTATGGTACAAAGGGTATATTAAGTTTGTGCAAGCCGAAAATGTATGTAACATACAGAAGGAAACGTCGGAGACCCCCCAAAGTTACCTAAAGTATGAACAGGGTGACTAGAGAAGTCGATATACCCATGTCCGTCTGTCCGTCTGTCTGTCTGTCCGTATGAACGCCTAGATCTCAGAGATGGTAAGAGCTAGAGCAACCAAACTTTTTTTTATTCCATAGGCGACAAGTTTATTTTATTTTTTTGATATCGGGACTACATTATATAGCTCCCATAGGGGTGTTTCAGAGGACTTCGAAAAAAACAAAAAGTTTTAGATGGATAATTCGGTTGTTTATAAAGATATCGTAACCAAATTTTGCAGTCGGAAGTTTTTTAGAGATCTTCAACACTGTACCGAATTTGATCAAAATCGGTTGACTATATCATATAGCTCCCATAGGACCAATCGGCCAAAAAAATTGTTGTAAGTTATTTTACGATGTATTTTGTTTGTTTATGAAGATATCGTAACCAAATTTGGCATTCGGAAGTTTTTTATAGTTCTCAACCACTGACCATTTGATCAAAATCGGTTGACTATATCATATAGCTCCCATAGGGCCGATCGATCAAAAAACCGGTTTTTTTACAAAATTTGTTGTGCTTCGTTTGTTTATGAAGATATCGTAACCAAATTCGGCATTTGGAATTTTTTTTGGGGTTACCCAGCACTGAACCAAATTTGATCAATCGGTTGACTATATCCTATAGCTCCCATAGGGCCGATCAGTCGAAAAAAAGTTTTTGATTAAAAATTCGTCTGTTTTTGGTTGTTTATGAAGGTATCGTAATCTAATTTGGCAATCAAATGTCTTTTTTTTTGCACTGTGTCACTTAATTCTTGTTATTTTGATTTTTTTTCTTGACATAGGCGAGCCTATGAAAAAACACGTCCACACAGTTCTAAAGTTATTATTGTATCTTTAAATCAATTTGTTTACCGTTTATGTTATATGGCAGTGAAGTATGGGTTAGCAGTTCCAAAACTCATTTAAAAAACTGCAAACAGCGCAAAACAAAATATTGAAGATAATATTGAACCTCCCTTACTATTATCCAACAAAAAAATTACATATAAAAGCTGATATTGACTTGATCGATAAACTTATATCTCGGGCAACAAGAAAATTTAATTTAAAAATCAATGAAATTCAATCATCAATGATTGGCATATACATATACATAACTAGCTTTTTTCTATTTTATTCATTCTTTATTCTTTGGACCAAGGTTTTCGAATTTACTTTCCTTGACTACACAACGACAAAACATTTAAAATTTTGATTGATAACTTTAACAAATATTCCTGTTTCAGCTGAAGGGATTTTTGATAATCCACATTTATTGTTTTTCCATCGATTGTGTAGATAAGTAATGCCGACCCTAAAACAGACCTTTTTTTTTAGTTTTTTTTTTAATTTTGGCGACTAACATTTCAAAAACCTTTGAAATGCCCCATGAGCACCTACCGGAATTTAACAAAACTGTGCTAAGAACCTTCCACAGATCATAAGGAACACACACAAAAATATATATTTGAATATAGCGGATTTTTAGCGAATCGAACATCATTTCATTTTTATATACTATATGGTCTTGAAATTTTTTTTTAGTTTTCTTTAAAATATTGTCCAGTGTTTGTCATTTCTTTGTTCCATCATGCAAGAATGCAGCATTTGAATACTGCTTCAAAAGAATCGATATGATTTTTGGTATCTTCATATGATGTTAATCGCAGCTTAGACTAACCAAGTGTTTTGGAATTCTCTATTTAAGCATATGGCATATAGGCGGTGGTGTGGTACTTCTCAATTAAATGTATTCGAATAGGAGTATTCGGAATAGTATTGGGTGCGTTTTTCTTTGGGTACTTGACTCAATCTCATGAATAGTATTCGGCAGATCAATGGCTGGGATCGCCTTGAGCAACTCATAGTACACGACACCAAGCTGATCTCACCAAATAAAAAGCATGAGTTTTATTCCATAGACAAGGGAGCTCCGCCCCCTGCATGCTTCACACGCCAAGCCCTGTACGGTCTGCTTTATAATTCAGACCATCCCGACTATTATATACCCTTTACAATTCTCTATTTCCATAATGTTCATCCCGCCCGACTATAAAATACCCTGAAACAATGCAGGTCGCTTCTCGGATTCACAACTGGAATAGAAACGTTTACAATGGCTCCTTTGATACTGTTTTTTTGTATATCCCAATGACTTGATTATCACAAACGTTAGCCGAAAGGACATTTATCTTTTCTCTAATGGTGTTGAGCTTTTTAAACATTCTGGTAAATCTGAGCCATTTGAAATGGAATTTTTGGACTTCCTACCTGTTTTAGTTGTACGGCTGCAAGTTTTACAAAATGTCAGCCTGAAGGCCTACGTTGCTCTGGCTTACAAATCATTATAATTTAGAATTAACTTCTAGAATTAACTTCTAATTTATAATTAAATAAATAAATAAAAAATAAATTTTACAAAATGTTAACAAAAGGAAACAGATCTGCCAGATGAAGCATTTTTGGGCTAAACACATGAGTTTCTGTATAATAATTTCCTGACTGACAATTTTTGTTAGTCGCCCCTGGGCGGGGCATGTGGGTCTCTATTAATAATAAATGTTCAAAGAGTATTTCTGTATAATCCCTCCATATTCTTTCTATTTGATGAGGGAACATCAAGTCCTTACAGCAAAAGTAAACATTATCGGGTCGCTGTTTAATTATTTCATTATCGTTCTCAAAAAGCGAAAGTTATTGTGCTGTTGTACTTGTCTATCTATCTGTCTACAAGTTTATTAACATCTACCTGTCTTTTTGGCTATCTACGCAATGTTTCCCGATCTTGGGTGAAATCTAAATATTCTCTGAGCAGTCTTCTTTGCTAAGTATTCCTTATTTGACTGTCTAGCCAAACATCCTATAGTGTTGAAAACTTGCTGTAGTTACAAAACTTGTGCATCCCGCAACGAAGCAATGAATGCAATGACTCGTATGGTGCAGTCAATAATGCCAATTTCACTTTGCCATTACTTCAACAGACAAATCGACGCTGCTATTCGGGTCGAAGCCGAATCGAAACAAATCATATATCATCAAAATCTGTCCAGCCGTTCTTGAGTCAAAAATGGCGTAACTAATTTAGTATCCGATTGTACAATCGTTTATGATCCGCTTCTAATTTGTTACGAATACAAGCAAAGCAAACATTGAATTTATCTTATCTCTGTCTTCTTCTTGATCTTATTGTATAAAAATATATAATTTTTTAATCATGCTTTTTATTTCATTATATTTATTGCAAATTGGAACGTACAGGAGGGCATACATAGTCAGTTTAGTGTCTTTGTGTAAAATTGCATATTTCAGGTCTTACATATTTGTTTTGAATTGAAACTATGTTGATTGCATTGTATTGGAACAAGCTTATGTTGTAAATTGCATATATCAGATTATTGTTTTTCTGATAAAGAAAATGTGGCAGGGCATACATAGAAGGAAAAGTGTCAACATTGTTTCTGTGAATACCTTACACCTGGAAATTGCCAACAACCAATAAAGTGTATATTGTTTCAGAATTTGGAGTGTTCGATTGTCTATAGTTTTAAAGAGTATTGCACAATAATGAGAAATGTGTCTAGTGTTGGGGAGTTAAGCATTTTACATGCCCAATCCACCCATTCCGCCCATACCACCCATGCCAGCAGCAGCACCCATGGCACTGTTCTCGTCAAGAGGCATATCTGTGACCACAGCCTCGGCAGTGGTTAGGAGAGAGGCCACGCCCGCTGCATCTGTTATGGCAGTGCGCACCACCTTGGTGGGATCTATAATGCCGCGCTCTATCATGTTGGTATATTCGCCCTTCATGGCATCATAGCCATAGTCGCTGTCCAGAATTTCTACCTTGGCCACAACCATGGCACCATCGACACCAGCGTTCTTGGCTATTGTCAGGCAGGGCATTCGTAGGGCACGACGTATAATTTCTATGCCCAGATTTTGATCTTCATTTTGTCCCTTGAGATCATTTAGCTTGGGTATGCAGCGTAGAAGAGCAGTGCCGCCCCCTGCCACAATGCCTTCCTCCACAGCAGCACGAGTGGCGTTTAATGCGTCGTTGACGCGATCCTTCTTTTCATTCACCTCCACATCACTTGAACCGCCCACACGCAGCAGAGCCACGCCTGAAGACAGACGCGCCAAACGCTCCTGCATTTTCTCCTTCTCATAGTTGGATTTGGTTTCCTTGATGGCATCTCGTAGGTTTTCGATGCGCTCATTGATGCGCTCACGCTGCCCGCCACCCTTAAGCAGCATGGTATCATCTTTAGTTACCACTATCTCACCCACTTTGCCAAAGTCACTCAACTTGACATCCTCCAGACGCAGTAAATTTGCTTCGTCGCCAAAGACAATGCCACCAGTGGCTATGGCCATGTCAGCGAGCATATCCTTGCGATTATCTCCAAAGCCAGGCGCTTTGACGGCACACACCTGCAGACCCATCTTCAAACGATTCACCACCATTGTGCTCAGCGCCTCACCCTCAATATCTTCGGCAATGATGACCAGCGGCTTACGATGGGAGTTGGCCAGTTCTAAAGCTGGTACAATGCTGGGTGCCGACTTTATTTTCTTTTCACAGAAGAGCAGTAAAGCATCTTGAAATTCGACCTTAGCACCTTTGGGAAAGTTAATAAAGTAAGGCGATATATAGCCACGATCAAACTTAAGACCCTCTATGATCTCCAATTCGTCCTGCAGTGTTTTGCCATCCTTGACTGTTATAACGCCATCGCGACCCACTTTCTTCATGGCTTCACTAATTAGATTGCCTATAGACTTGTCACCATTTGCCGAAATTGTGGCCACTTGAGCAATCTCCTCGGGTGTACTAACTGGACGTGACATGCTTTTAAGGTTCTCCTTGACCTTTTCAATGGCCAGCATAACACCACGTCTAATCTCTACGGGATTGGCGCCGCGAGATATTTTCTCAAAACCCTCCTTGGCAATGGCGCGAGCTAGCACAGTTGCTGTGGTGGTACCGTCACCTGCCTCCTCATTTGTATTGTTGGCGACATCCTGCACTAATTTGGCGCCTATATTTTTGAACTTGTCCTTTAGCGATATAGATTTGGCCACGGTTACGCCATCCTTGGTTATTTTCGGCGAGCCCCAGGACTGCTCTATGATAACATTGCGTCCCTTGGGACCCATGGTCACGGCTACGGCATCGGCCAACACATCAACGCCCTGGAGCATCATAGCGCGCACTTCGGGTCCAAACTTGACATCCTTGGCATAAAAGCGCGGACTGCTTAGATTGCGAGCGATAAGGCCAGTGCGTTTTGCAACACTGAAGCCAGTACGCAACATGGTGCAAGCTGGAATAGATAGTGTTATAAGTCAGGCAATATATTTAAATTTTTTTAAATTTGCTTACCTCAAATATACTGAAAAAAAAATAATTTAAATAAATTTAAATTTATTTTTATTATTTTTTGTTGAGATGTGGTCGCTACAAAACCAAAAACGGAATGATAGCTTTGACTAAATTTGTGATATAGTAAAAGTTTTCTTAGCAGTTAGCAAAATGACAGAATTCTCAGCACAGGCTGAGTTTTGATGATTTCAACAGCAACGAATGAAAAAATAGTTCAAAGTATCGAGGAAACAAAAGTTATATTCAAAATAGTTGGCTTTTGTTATCTGGAAATAATAAACGAAAGAAGAGTGTCAGATTAAAGTAGAAAAAGTTTTAAAAGACTGGTGATCATAAAGTGTTTACATTGCATCGACTTATGCTATGTTCACACTTAAAATGCGCGACGATAAAACTGTGAGTTTGTAAATTTTGAAAGCATCAAAGTAGGAACCAGTTCAAAATTGAGCTCTTTGCTGATTAGGTATTAAACTGTATTTGATATATTTCTTTTATACATCACAATCAAATACCACAACTATATTTAGTATGGTCTTGTTATCGATTTTAAGGCTTATTCACGATTTCTTTGTCCAACAATATCGTGCAACAACATCGTCAAAACGCTTTTAGGGAGCAGTTGTACTTACCGCCGTATCACTTCACAACTAAGAGAAAGCAAAGGCGTGTTACTACTAGATAAGATATATGGGAAACACTGGCGATACCCTATATGGCACACGTTTAAAAGCAAATTTTATATCTCTTGTGGGAGTCAAACCAAAGCTTTTAATTTTTAGGCCAAAGCCTCTACCAACTTGAAAGCGTTGGTTACTCTAGCTCTTATAATTCCGAATATCTAAGTGTTCACACAGGCAGAAAGGGACGAGCGGACATGTCTGTTAGTTGTTAGTTTAAAATGTAAGCAAACATAGCGCTTCGAAATTATTTGGGGGTGGAAGGGGCGTGGCAAAAGAAAAAATTCATTTTGGCTAGACTGATCACCTAAGCAGTCTAAAAGTCTAGTTTGGTTATCCTAGCTCTAATAGTCTTCGAGATTTAGGCGTTCAGACATACGTATGAACAAAGGAACAGACATGTCTAGATCAATTTATTTTTTCTTCCTGACCATATTGGAGCTAACTTTGGGATACTTCGGCGTCTCCATCATCTACACAAACTTAATATACTTTTATCTTATAGCACAGTTTATTATAAAATACAGGGTATAATAAACTTGGTTTAGCTGGAAAATCTTGTCTTATTATCCTAGCTCTACAATCTTCAAGATCTCAGCGTTAATAAAGACAAACGGGTGAACGGAATCATATTTATACCGATTTTTTTTTGGACTCCTCACCCTATTAGAAGTAACTTTCGGGGTATCTGACGTCTCTTTCTCTATGTTTCAAACATTGCACATAACTTATATACCTTAAGGTCAGGCCTGACGAGTGGGTTGGGTGAAGGGGGGGATTCCCCCCGGGCACGGAGTTTTCACAGGGGCCCGGTGCAATAACTGTCATACTGTCGTGATTCAAGCTAAAGTTGTAATAGAGGGGCCGGTACATTTTCCCCCGGGCCCGGATTTTCTCTCTACGGCCCTGCTTAAGGTCTAGGGCAAACGGAGTAAATTTTTACCAAGCTCACAAGCCAATTAGAAAGGCTTGTAGTCATAGTTGTTCCATGTAAACGATTATCATTTAAATGCTGAAAATCCTTGTTGAAAAGTTTTATTATATTAAAGACAACTAACACTTTTTGTATGTTAAGTAATGCAACAGTTGGAATCTACTTGATAGGCAGACTTGGTGCCCTACACTGATAACCTGTAACCTTCCGTATTTAAAAATATATTCTTAGAATTTTTTCCGACATTTTGGATGCTGTATATAAGCAAAAAAATCAATTAATTCTGGCAGCTAAAAATGGAGCGTTACTAAGAATTATACTTTTTAAACATTGTTTATGACGTACATACCTTCACAAGATATGCTTCCAGAGCATGTCATATCTTTGGGAAATAAATATCGGGCGCACTTTTTTTATGGTCTCTGTGTACAGGGTATAAAAAGTGTAGCATATTTTTTGTCAAGAGGTATTAACATTTTTAGAAAACTAATAAAATTAATGGCCCAGCGTCAGAATGGTATTAGTCGGTTTTATTGCCGTTGCTCTAAATTTTTGTTAACCCCTTGCTAAGCCCACTCTACATTTTGCTTGAAAAATTTTGTTTCTAATAAAGAAAATGGAAAAATCATTGCATTGTGCACCTGCTGCCTGGCTACAAATTTCACTCAACAGCTGCCTGACACTTTCCAGGTAATTAAAAGACAAATATTGGCAAAGGGGCTGCTAGTCTTCAGTTAAAAAGCGTTGGGGTTTGGACATGGACGCGAGCACAAGGACATGGAGCTTGTTAACGCCCACGTTCAGCACATTTTGCAATTTAAATTTTCATGAACAACGTCGCCATTTGTCGCAGTTGCAGTCGACGTCTGCGCCAACGTCAACGTCAGCGTCAACGACAGCGTCAGCGCAGCTGTCCTTGTCATTGTCATTGTAGTCATTGCTTCCTTAACAGTTTTCAATTTGCCTGAATACTTGTAAGCGCAGCTGACAGCGGCGGGGGCAAAGCAGTCGGCCGTGGTGTAAAAAAAAGCAAAGGTGAAGACAAATGTTTCGCTGCGCCTCTCTCTCTCTCTCACTACACCTTTTATTGTCGCGTTTGTCGAGGCACATTTTTACGACTTTTTAAATGGCTTTCACTTTTTGGTTACAAATTGTTTTACAGGTTGGCAACGCGACAGTTGTATTGAAGGTGTAAAAGGGGTGAACGCGAAAATCTTTTTGGAATACGCGGTGCAATTGTTGAGTCGATAATTATGATATAATAAACTATTTTTTGGTTCGTACTGACCGCTAAGTGTTAGACTTACCACAAGGTTGAATACAATACAAACAAACTAATTTTTTCACTGGAAAGCAATAGGCTACTATTTTACTAAGTTAGAATTTCTTTTTTCGCCTTCAAACTTTTTTTCAAACGGGGTAAGAGAGTGACATAATTCTAACTAACTTAAACTTAAACTTATTCTAGGAGACCAGTTGGTAAAGTTTCGGGTCTCTAGCTCTTATAGTCTCCGAAGTCAAGTTTTACATACTCACCGACGAACGGACAGACAGACGGACATGGCTTAGTCGCTATCCGAGATTCTGACTAAAAGTTATAACGAATAAGGAAACGTAACCATTTTCTGTATATTATTATATTTTACAAATTAAAGCTCAAAAACTTTTATTTTATCATTTGGTATGCCTATCTATCAATATCATCTTTACTTAAATTTTCTCAGCTGTTTTTTGCTCAAATTCATCCCTTTTAAAATTCAACCGAAAATCCTTTTAATATTTTTTGCCTTAAAAGTTTGCAAGCTTTTGACTTACACTTTCATAATGGCGTCGTCGCGCATTTTTAATTAAACTTTGTGCCATGCCATTAAACCCCTTTTACTAAGCTTTTGCTATTGTATGCAACTTTCGGTGGTTAATTATCGATGAAAATGGAACCCGACAATGAGAGTCAATGTCTTATTTAGGCCAGCTGCAAAGACAGCATCTTCTGCCCACTTAAAGTCAGAAAGTTTAATGAAGTGCGAACTGTTCATAAACACTTTTTTTTTTGGCATTTTGAGTAAAGTCATTTAGATACAGGACAAAGCAGGGCACCAGAGCCATAGTATTAAAGAAAAGACTGTGCAACAAAGGCGGCGACAAAGGCCACTTGGACTGGACGTCAATGGGTTAAGAGGCATTCACTTACCCAGCTCTGATTCATTACATTAACTTTGAGTTATTGTTCATCGAAGATGTATACCCTACGCCCAAAGTGTAAAGAGCATCTGGGGTTGGTGAAAGTAGTTGTTGCGGGTGGTTTCTATAGGTAAGCGGGAGGGTAATCAATGAAATCATAAACCAACTAAATTTGAGTTAGTCTGGTCTCTAGTCGGACAATGGAATACTCAGTACCAGAAACAGTAAGTAGAATGGAAATTTGATTCCCTTTTAACCATGGCGTTATATCCTCTAGAGGGCACCATATTAAATATAATATGAGGTCTTCAAGAGATTCAAACAATATATGATTTGTTAAATTACGATAAGCGGTTTAGCGGTTACGAGGGAGCAGATGAACACACATACATACTATATACATAAATACAATCAGATCAAGCACATATTTCTCCTATTTGCTTTGCCATCGTCCTCGGATATATTATTTGTTAAACAATTTAGAAATTATGAGGAAACAGATAAATACACATACCTGTCTAACACATAACCCTTCTTTTTACTTCGCCGTAGTCGGGAAAAAAATATATATCGTCTTAGACTAGTAGATACTCAAAATTCTTTCAGGATGTAAGAACTAAATTAAACCATATATGTAATTGAATAAAATTTTCATTTCATGGATCCCAGGTCGTTCAACATTCCGGAAATGAATCAGCTGATAAACTGGTGGGGAACGGTGCCGGAAAACCTCACCCCTTAGAAGCTGAGCTGCTTTGCGGAAAGCGTTTACGATAAGACGAGAGATCCAGGCGAAGCTCAGACTAGATCAGCATGGCTGCTAATAGGTAAATAAACTCCTCGGTTTCTATCATTTGAATAGTTTCAGGAAAATCTCCCATTTGAGCAAGAATGCCCTTAGGAAAATAATAAGGAAGTACCTGAGCAAGGATTAATCCGCTTAGCATAAGTAAGTATGTGCGACACTCTTGTCAGAAAGAACACATACAACATTGATCAAAAATTTACCGGAATCATCACCGTGTGGCGCTCTCAGTCACCCGATTTGATGTCTCTGATTTTTTTCTTAAATTGCCACATCTCTCATGGTCATTCTATGAATTTTTCAGCTTGATAGCTTGACATTTGTAAAAGTATATATACTACATCAATATCGGCGATATCGTCGAACATGGATATCGATACAAAATAGTCGACTGCCAAAGAAAGAATATCGATATTCCGATATATCGATACACAACCGCCCATCCCTAGTATTGAGTACAATTCGTGTTTTCGATTTTTTTACAATTAAAAAAAAAATGCCATTGTTATCCGTGACCATGCCTGATTTGGCTCCCTGCGATGTTTTTCTATTCGGTCGACGTACGAAACCACTCCGTGGAACGCGTTACAGCACCCGAGATGAGGTCATGGAAAAATTGAAGATGGCTCTGATGGCCATACCGCAAACCGATTATAAAAAATGTTTCGAGAATTGGATCAAGCGCTGGCATAAGAATAGAATGTCAATGACAGATGTGGCAATTTAAGAAAAAAAAGAGATATCAAATCAGGTGACTGAGAGCGCCACATGGTGATGATTCCGGTAAATTTTTGATTAAGGTAGTAATTAACTTTAATTTAATTCGATTTGTTGATGAGCTTCACGATGCAGTAGGGAGCACAAAAGATCCTCAAGGTCGCAGGTTCCCAACAACATGTCTACTATCGTTATAAGACTGGTATTAAATTGATTCGGGCTGAGAATTTTAGAGGTATTGATTGTTTGGTTTGGTTTCGTAGAGTTTTTAGATAACCTTTCTTTATTTATTTATGATGAGCCATCTTTTTAAACTTCATAAGCTCGAATTTTAGCTTGCGTTTGTGTGAATTGCGCAGTGACGTCACGACGCTTCGACAAGAGCATCGGCATTGAGGTCTCGTGACTGTTAGGGCACACACAAGTGCATGCGAGATGAACATGTATATACGTGAAATCCGACCATTGTTGTGTAGCTTACCTATGTATAACAAGTTTGATGTTTTGATCCGATCTTCATAAATCCGGCACTGTATGCCCCCACACATGTGGCGGGCGTCTCACTAAAATATAAAAAATTTTAAGCAGAATTTTATTTCGATTGCCACTTTGTTTCATTCCATAAGGAAAATAATCAAAATTAATATTTATTAGTAAGGTTTTTGTATTTTTTACCATAGGAAGATTACATAACCTTAAATCAAGTTTTTAATATATATAATAGGCAGATAAGCCATATTTACAGGGTATATGTTAGTCGGTATGTTCCAACTGTAGCCGACCAATTTTTTTTTTTTATCAGAATGTAGCCAGACAGCACGTGCACCTGTCCAAGAGCCCGTAATTAGAATGGAAATGGCAACGGCAATGAGTCGGGCATGACCTGGGAATGGGTAAGGAGTGCTATCACAAGGATTCTAGGCTGATTTATTTAGTTGTGTCATATGCTGGCTGTTCAAAACTAATGATTGCCGCTCGCTTAATTTATTAGATTTCTTTTTGTTGGACACGCAAATGTTCGGACAAAGGTCAGTTTTTCTTAGGGCCAAGAGGGTCATTTATTAATTGTTCTAAGGATAAGGATTTTCCTTCGCGTGTGAGTGTGTGCGTAGGAGCGTGTCTGTGTGCTAATCTCTTCATTATGCGTTTTCATAATGGATTACATTCAAATAAATGTGGCTCATTTGCTGTCGGCTTCGGCCAGAAGCTTGTAATTTCTTTAATTTCGACGCCATTTTGTTAATGATGCGTAGGTTTTTGGCGCAGGAACCAGTTTTGCAATGTGTTTGGGCTAATGCCTGCTAATTTTGGGTCTTGTAATTGAATAAGACGCATCAGCTAGACGGCAATAAATACGGCAAAATGGAATAAAGTCTAGAATGAAATGGATGACCAGAGCAGAGCATGAAGCTGACAGTTGACAGTAAAGAATCGATATCAAAGTGCGAAATATGAGTTGACTGGATGGAGTTCAGAAACACCTGGTAGTATAGGCTGCAATTTGTAAAATTTTTTTATTTAGAGTAACTAAACTTTTTGTGAAGCACACCTGGATATTAATAGACATATATTGGAAACTTTTCTATTTCGCTTAATATAGTTTTTTTTCCTTAAGAACAGTTTTTGAACATGGTTTTTTATACTTTAAAGTTTTGTATAAACTTAATCTTAGCTAAGTTTTTCTATTTTGATACCTTGTACTTTAAAGTAAGAGGTGGATAAGGTTTATGCAAATATATGTAACAGAGATGGCGACGCCGGAGACTCATCGATGGTCAAATTATGTGGTGTCTAACGGAAACAAATATTGAGGTTGATGAATGAAGTGCTGTTGATTATTCAACTAAAACCAATTTTAAAAAGTTTTTTCTATAAAAAATAAGAATTCTAGAAAAGGCGTAAAATGGCTTTGGAGCTGGCGAACCCAAAGATTTCGGGAACAAAACTCTTTAGCATATTTGTAAAAAAGACGAATGAAGTTCTATGAGCTCTGTTGGAGCGTGAAAAAGATCATTTTTGGCTGAAGCTACAGATAAGGGCATTAAGAACTTTAGTTAAATAAATTAATATCTTGTATTTTTTCAGACTATTATCAAAGTACACTACCACCGTAGTAATGGTTTTGAATATGAAGGATCATAAAGCTGTACCTGTCACTTTCCAACCAAGTTAGTTTGGCAACAATCTTCGGAGGCAAATGATTCACTCGGAGTATAACAGCCATGTTATCCTATATGATCGTCGCATACGTGGCATATGGACAAGTAGTATGGGACGACTGCCTATTGAAAGTCTACATATTTGCATCCATTTATCTTTTTAAATATGTATATGCAAACGAAGTATGTGATTTATTTTCATAAGAAGGAAATGGTAGTGCTAGGAGTTTTCAGTTAATTTGGAAAAAAGTTGAATAGCTAAACAAAATCGCAGAATAATTTTATGTAATACATGTGACACCTTAACGACGCACAGTGGCACGGAAGCCAAAAAAACGTTGCAAAAATCATATTTTCTAAACCAATTGAGATATTTTTATGAATTAAATTGTAGTTGAAAGAAAAATCTTTAAGCTTTAAAATAAGTATCCATACATTGTGATACGACATCTGAGAGATGTGCAATATATTGTGGAAGTTGGATTTTGTTGCCTGTGCAACATTTCCCATTGAAAAATATGTAATTATTTTTTCCATATTTTCTAAACCAATTGAGATATTTTAATGAATTAGATTGTATTTGAAAGAAAAACGTTCAGGCTTGAAAATAAGTGCTCATTTATGGAGATACGATATCTGAGAGCTGCGCAATATGTTGTGGAAGTTGGATTTTGTTGCGTGTGCAATATTTGTATATAGGTATTTGTAAAATATGTACATATTTTTTTCATTTATAAAGAAATTTTGATGATATATTTTTGTTCATAATTTTATATTTCAGTCAATAAATTTAATGTAACAATGCTTTTTTATTATAATATATTATATAATTTGTCTTATCAGTAGTTTTTTGTAAAATAATCATCCACAATTACATTTGAAGGAATATCTAAAAGACTTAACATTTCATTTGAATAACTACTTGTTAATTCTGTATTGGATTTCACATGTCTAAGGAATGCAACTAGTGGATCTGAAGAGGCGAGGCTGCCAACATATTAATAAGAAAGAGAGATTTTACGGTATCAAACTTCTCCATATTTGTTTCCTCAACTTTTAGTACTTTTCTGATGGCCGAAACGAATTCATTCGCGCTTTTGGAGCTTCTGAACAACTCAAATAATTTTAAGTTTTCCAAAGACATCGTTACACTTATAAAATCAATGCTTGCGAATTATATTGAAAAATACTTTCACTGCAATACGTGATCTTGTAAAGTCAAAACCAGACTATGATATTTCAGAAATATTCAACAAATATATACAGAGTTTAACCCTATATCCACAAGCCTAACAGGTAAAAAAGTAGTTGCATTAAATGTTTTTAGTTGATACCTAACATTATAAAGGGAAAGGTTACATCCCTATCCGTATGATTTCAGTTCAACTACCTAAACATGCAAAAAATTTGAATTTGTCTTAATAATAATTAATCTACCTTTTTTGAAATGTCACAGGTAGGTGCTTTTTTATTGTCAAATACAAATATAAGCAAACATCTCTTAATTTAGTAGATACATCTACTGCGTGTTCTTCTTCTTCTACCCGCGGTAGCATTTTTTGCAGTTGGGTTTCTGCACTTCTAGTGGCTTTACAGCCAAAGGTGGATAAAGGTGGACGAAAACTTTATAGAGTAGGTTAATAAATTGATAACAAAACCATTTATGTTAAAGTGAAAAAATGTAAAAATATGTAATTTAAAATATTTTTTTCCAAAGTTGAAAAAGTGGTCCAAATATAGTGGTTCAGTTAAACGGAAGTATTGAAAAACCCAGAAAAGATATGAAGTCATTTTTTTTTTCTTGTATGTTTAAATTTCATGTACCTTTTTATAGAAACTAAGAAAATAGGGATTGGTTGCGTAGTTTTACCACAAAACAATCTTAAACACGAATTTTTATTCCAAAAATTGCGATTTTTTTCAAAGTTGAAAATATACTCCACTTTGAGCGGCTGTAGCAACTAAACTATTCATCCGAATTGAATAAAATTTTTATTTTCTTGATCCCTGGGAAATTCTAAATCAGATGCATGTATTACATTTAGAAAATGGTTACATCGCAAAATCGATTTTTGCAACGCTTTTGCGGCTGCCGTGCCACTGTGCGACGGTGCCATCCACGGCGGTAGCAACAACGGCGTAGGCAGTAACGCCGGAGATAGAAGCATAGAGCGGCTGGGAAGTTTTAGCATTAGTAGTTGAGCGAGAGTTGAGAGAACAGAACACGAAAGGCGGGAGTGTGAGAGTGTTGAGTATAGTAGAAGCATGAATGATGCTTGAAACTTTTACCAGAGGGTTGAGCATCGGACCCAAGGTTTCAAGATGGGAGCCATTGCCTGCATGATGGTGGAAATCTGGTCACAGATAAGGAAAACGTGCTGAGTTTACGGGGATCACTTTTCAAGCCTGCTGGCTGGCGAACATGATCCAAGTACCGACGGCGGAGAACTATCGTGGTATTAGTCTCCTTCCAATCGCATAAATATAAGGTTCTTTCGAGCGTTATGTGTGAAAGATTGAAACCACTTGCCGAAGCACTGATTGGACCTTATCAGTGCGGTTTCCGACCCGGTCAATCAACCATTGACCAGATCTTCATACTGCGCCAAATCCTGGAAAAGACCTACGAAAACCAGATTGTCCCATATCACATCTTTTTCGACTACAAGGCTGCCTTCGATAGCCCAAGGCGAGATTGCCTTTACTCTGCCATGTCTTATCTTGGTACCCCTGCAAAGTTAATTCGGATCTGCAGAATGATGTTGAGCAACACCAGCAGCTTCGTCAAGGAGGGAACTAACCTCTCCGAAACCTGTAATACCAAGCGGGGTCTTAGACAAGGTGACTCGCTTGGAATGCCGGATGTGTCCAGCTTCTTGGCTATTCCGATGATATTGATATCATTGGTCGAACCAAGCGTGATGTTACTGGCTCTTTTGGAGCAATCGAAAAGGAATAGGCGAAAGTAGGTATCGCGGTCAATATGGGCAAGGCAAAGTTTATGGTGTACTCCAGCAGGGAATCCAAACGTTTTGATTCTCAGCTGACAGCAGGAAGCTATAGCTTTAAAACGGCCAAGGAGTTTATATACCTTGGCTCTGCACTTGCCAACAACAATAATGTCAGCCTGGAGATTAAGCCACGGATAACTCTTGCTAACAGGTGCTACTTTGGGCTCAGTAGGCAAGGCTCAGTACAAGACGCTAATCCTTTCAGTACTTCAATATGGTGCTGAAGCCTGGACAACAACACAATCAGAGGCAGCTGCTCTTGGGGTGTTTGGAATGATGAGCTATATGATCTGTACTGCGACATTGACGTGATAAGGCGAATGAGTGGCATGCGACTTCGCCGGCTGGGTCACGTCACACGTATGGAGGAGGAAACATCAGGTCGTAAGGTATTCGACACGGTAGTTGGCGGACAACGAAGGATAGGATTTTTTATTTTGGAAAACCATAGTTTGAAAGTTACTTATCAAGGTAATTTTGTTGCAATTTATAACCATTGATTGAGATGAACATTTTTTTTTTTGTGTTAATCCGTCGAAATCGTTTAGTAAATTTTTAGTAAGCCTTGATTTTTCCTTTTCAGTAACTAAAACCCATAAGCTTTTAAAAGTATGTTACTTTTTTAAGTTGTCTCTAGACTTGTTTTTCGGCCTGTCTTTTTTGTTCTGCAATGTTGCTTGAAGATACCAAAATTGTTGTTAGTTACAAATAGTTCGGTTTCTTCTTCAAAATTTGTTGTTAAGGTATACATTAAGCTGCACCAGCTGGTCTTCACAAAGACACTTTCTGAACAGTTTCAAACTTTTGTGGCCTAGTAGCAACGCAAGCAACGATGTCGTATTCGTGGTACAGAACAAGAGGAACCAGCTATGATCCGGTTATCAAAATTCGTTCGCTTTTGCAGGATCTTGACGCCGAGCTGGTGCAGCTATGCATGAAATGTTCAGTGCGAAAGCCTTTGGTAAGTGGTAAATTCGGGACAGCATCCGTAACTGGTTCTTTGGCTAAGACAAAAAGCAGTCATACACATAAAGGCAGCGTCTTCAAAGGTCTGACCAGCCAACAGCTAAAACGTGCTGTGTCAACCACTTCATCAACAAAATTGGCAAAGAAGCAACCAGCTCCAAAGCAACCAGCTCCAAAACAATCAGCACCAAAGCAACCATCTCCAGTACAACCAGCTCCAAAACTGCCAGCGCCTAAACAAGCAGCTCAAAAACAATCAGCTCCAAAAATACCAGCTCCAGTACTACCAGCTTCAAAGCAATCAGCTCCAAAACTACTAGCTAAAAAGCAAGTAACTCCAAGTACTTCCATCCGCCTTCTGCGCATTAACTATCAAAAACGCGTACTTGAAGCTTATCGTAATCGCAAATTATTTACTATTCACGGAAACTACTATACTGTCCGAAAGTCTCTCTTAGAGCGTGGCTGGCTGGAGAAACTGACACCTACACGATATCCTAACCTGCAGACCTTGACGGAAGAAGCTCTTTTAGAGAATGCAAAAAGCGGAAATGAGTTTGAGACCGTGTTGCTCTCTAAGATGATAAGTCGTTATCCTGCCTACTTTGTATGGCAATACAAAACACAGAGTGATCTGTTTGCCGAAGCGAAGCCATATCGAAATCGCATTAGATGCAATGCATTGTTAGACTTCACCACTAAGATAGGACTGATAGGTTGTGCTGAGCAGGAAACCTGGCACGCGGAGAATGGAGTTTGCGTCATGAGTTATCCCCGTTTCTATCGCCTGGATGACCAGGAAGATCGTCATGTCTTTAAAGACGATTATTACAATACGCAGGCGTGTTCGCTGCTACGCTGGATCAAGGAGCACAAGCCGGAAGAACTGATTAATTCACAAAAAGGAGCCGTTAGCAGCAATACATTAGAATTTGCACTTAATAAGGTGAAGAAACTGGCCAGACGCTTAGAGCACGGCTTATTGGACGAGGAGGAGGCTACGTTAGCTGAGGAAATCGACGATCAAACGTTCTTGTCGGAATCGGAAAAAGTGCTGAAAAAGGGTGCCAAGTTCAAGCTTGATACGCGGGAAATGATAGACTATATGAGCTTGGCGAGCACGTGTCTCAAACAAATTGAAGCTCTGCGTCCAGACTTTCGTTGGGATGGCTACCGAAATCTGTGGATTTTAAAGCCGGGTTATCAGTCACGAGGCATAGGCATTGTAATACGCAGCACTCTGGATGGCATACTGGAATGGAAAACGAAAAATGGGATTAGAAAATACATAGTGCAAAAGTATATAGGTGAGTAAGGTCTAACACTTAAGCTTTCTCGGATATATTTGTTGTGGCTACTCCAATTTTATACCCTAACGAAAAGGTGCAAACATTTAATGAGTAAGCAGGCGTGTCAGTGCCCATAAAGTATGTATATTCTTGTGCAACGTCAATAGCCGAGTCAAGTCTAGTCAGTCTATCCGTCCGTACGCATTATCTGCATGCAGATTAAATTTGTCGATTCATGTCAATATCTTCCCCTGTTTACTCATAGGAGAATTTGACACAACTGTTCACCTTGCTTCGAAGAAGAGAAGGAGAAGGTACAGCCACCTCTAGTTTTTCTCCAAAAGATCGATATCTTTTGCCGATTAAAACAATGATTAGTCGAAATTTATCGATAAAGTTTTTTCTTGAACCCCCAAGTAAGGCTCTTAAGCCTACATATCTTAAGTCGGTTTGGTAACAAAAAAATGTTTTTCATAAAATCTTTGACTCGCCATTTGCTCCACTTGCGGAAGGATGCATTGAAAATTCTTTCTTCGATGCTCATCTATACCATAAATTTAATATCATATGCACATCGACCATAATCCGTGATGCTCCAAATTGAAGCACCAGTTTGACTTTAGGTTCTTATCTAGGAAATAATATAATAAAATATAAATAATAATAATCACAATTCTGTTGCTTTTAGAACGACCTTTGCTTATATACCGTACCAAGTTTGACATAAGACAATACATGCTTATGACCGTTGGCGTGGACAAGGTAACCATTTGGACATATCGTGATTGCTATCTGCGATTTAGCTCGCAGGAGTTTACCATGGACGATTTACGGGAATCGATACATTTGACCAACAATTCGGTGCAAAAGCGCTACAAAAACAAACCCACCAGGGATGATAGATTGCCTAAAAATAATATGTGGCCACTAGAACGGTTTAAGGGTCATTTGCGTTATATAGGCGCACCCGCCAATACTTGGGCTAAGATTTATAATGGCTTTAAACAGAATATCGTGGCTGTGGTTAGAGCAAGCTTGGATGGGACCGAACTAGTAAAGAATTCCTTTGAGCTATACGGCTGTGATTTCATGCTTGACGAGCACTATAATCCCATACTAATTGAGATCAATTCCACACCGGATCTGTCACCCTCAACCCAAGTGACGGCAAGCATATGTCCTGCAGCTATTAGGGATTGCATAAAAGTTATTGTGGATTTACCCAAAAATCCAAAGGCAGATACGGGTCTATTTGAACGTGTTTTCGAAATAACTTACGATGCAACTACAATGAAGCAAGAGTCCTTCAAGGATCTAAGCATAAATGGCAATCAAATGAAGATAAACGAGATAAAGCCACCCAAACATGCACGCATCATAGATAGATTTCTAGGAAATGTTGGGCCCACTGTAAGCAAAAAGCTTGGACATACGAATACCAAGATGAGCTGGATGAAAAAATTAAAAAAGGCAAGTTCTATTGAGCTTAGGGAATATTAAAATTTTGAAATATTTACTTAGTTTATTTAATTAACTACAGCACGCACTAAAACTAAAAAATACAGCGTATAAAAAGAGTACATTAATCCCCGAACCGATTTCAAATGCTACCACACCCACCGGTTCTGATGTGCTCATTAACGATGAAAATGATGTTCCAGAATCTTTAGAATCGTAAACAACTTGAGTAATAATCTTTGCAGGACGAAAACATGGCTTAATCCCTATCAAATTTTTAAAAAGCTGAGAAGTAACTTCTTATTCATATGATAAAAAAAACAAAACCAAAAGTTGAAAAATTGGTAAAGAAATATTTTTAGGCTATCTATAAATTCCACTTAAACCTGAATATATTGGTAAGACATTCCGCCCTATGTGCCATTTATTTAATAATACCTATTTGTGTTAAAATAAAAAGCTAATTTCTTGGTTTATAATGAATACGGAAACTTGTTTGAATGATTTTAAGCAGACCCATTATCGTTTCCAATGGTACGAGGGTAGTTTCATAATTCTGTGACTTCTTGAATATGTTCCACTGGATTTCCAACTGGTTCTGTTTTTTGTTATCATTAATTTCTTTGTGTATTGTAATATTCTACGTTTAAGACCACCATCCCTCTCCCTTTTAAACAAAAATATTCTGTAGGGGCAAGATATTATGGGCATTATGGATAGGACAACAATTCGTAGCCCAATTTATGAATTTTTGCCTTGGTGAAAACTTAGGCACTTAAATTAGAAATGTGTTGTTTATGGCTTCTGTTGTCCTCTGCAACTGAAAACTGATAGTTCAGAATATTAGAAAAACAAGTATGGATATGGAAGCACAAACGATGGAAACTTCTTTGAGCTAAACAAAATTACATCAAATCTTTGAATATTTTGAGCTGCAAATTAACGCCGTTGAATTTTGTGAATAGTGTGGTGAATATGTGTCAAGTGTCGCAAACATGGAAAAACGAGATTCTTTTGAGAAGCGTCTACATATCCACCTCTTAAATTTTTTTTTTAAATATGCATAATTTAATGCAAATAATTAAAAAAATCGTTTGTTTTCAAAAATTGCTGGGGGCAGTTTCCGGTACCTTTTTCAGCTGGACCCTTTTAACAAATTTTGGAATTATTTACTAGAATTCATATTTATTGGTTATACCTATATTAAAAAAATGGTCCATTTTTTAGGTAAATATTCAATAATTAACGTTGATTAAATGATGAATTTCAATATGTATTGGATTTCCATTAAAATCAAAAATTAATTGTGCAGTCTTTAATAATAATTCAACTTAGTTTTAGTTATGTGTTAGTGCTATGTCGGATTAGGGGAAAAAATATATTTTTGCTAGCGTATTAATAAATAAATCAAAGTTGAATAATGTTGCAATTTTTTAGGGAAGAAATCTCAAGTCTCTAGATTTTTGTCTACAGCTTTTGAAGTTTTTGTAAGGTCTTATGCAGTGTACTATTGTTGTTAAAAAGGTAAGAGGCATGAAGCGAGTTGGGTTTTTAATTCCGCGCTCGAAATTTAAAAAAAATAAGGGGTGTAGGGGTATACCAAAATTTATCTATATTACTTTTATTTTTTTTATATATATAAAGTAGTTATTAATTTAAATTATCAATGGTTTGCAGCCACAGCAACATATGTAGTCCTTCTGGCTGATATTTTTTATTACTATTATGCGGTTAGCGAAATTCGCGAAAGTTACTTTTTACAAGTATTTTTTTTTTTAGTTTTATTTTTGAAAGAACAACACAAAAATAATTCATAATAAAAGCATTTTATAAATATAAAGCGATTGCAATATTTTATTTTTGATAGAGGTACATCAGATCGTCTATATTTTTCATGATATCATAAATATTTTATTCCATCCACTTTATTCTATTTAAAAGTTGAAGTTTAATTTAATGCTATTCACCTAGAACAGGTGATCGATAATAAGACTTTGCAAATTTATCATCGTAGCTGTCATCTCACTCACTTTAATGTATGGAAATTTTTCAATTCAGATATGAACTTTTCGAAAATGTAGAAAAAAAATTATATCTGCTTTAGAAAATTTATACTTTTTTTCACAAATTTCGCAGTGGATTGGCAAAGTCTAGTTAATTTAATTTAATTTAAACTAAGTTTACTATAAATTATGATTTTGTCGGATCATTTGTATGTGAGTTTTAAAAACTTAGGAAAGTATTGCCTGAAGATAAAAAAACACCGAGAAAATATTACAAGAAATCTTTAAAGCAACTTAAAGAACCTTAAAGTGGCTAAAAATTAAAGTAGATCTGTTTTTTTTTTTTGCGAAACCAAAAACTGCATTTCCATTGCAGCAATTTGGAAGCCCAGAAGCTGTTTGTTGCGGTCAGATGGCAACGCCAACACCGTCGCCATTTTGCCGCATCCTCTACAACATTTACAGCTCGCTGCACATTTTGATTAGCCAAAGGCCTGACCAGGCTGACTGAGTGTGGTTTGGTTTTTAACATTTACCACACACACTCTTCACACATTCCCGCTGTGCTGCTGGCCAGTTCCACGAACCCTTACCAAGCCGGAAGCGCATTATGAAGGGCATTTCCGGTATTTAGTTTACGTTGTTTTTTGGTTTACGCTGGTATTTTGCTATTTATAGTATAGTAGTTCTCCGCATTTTTAATAGCTTTAAGTTTGTCATGTGGAAAAGGGAAAGGACTGTAACAAATTACGCATACGTAGTGTAGTTATATAAGTTAATCCTTACGACGAGCTTAGTTGATGAAACTTTTTTAGCAACCCAATCAAATTAATGCTTTGCATCGCATCAATAAGTGAATAAAAAAACAAGTTAAAACTTTAAGATGCACTGTGTCCAAGGCAATCATAAACCCCTCACAGCAACAATTCCATGAGAAAATTCAGCACACAGGCTTTAAACTTTTTTCTCAACTTTTCTAACCCACTCAAGTCAATGTTGATACTCTGATACCCTGTAAAGTAAAGAGTGTTATTGACTTATGCTATGTTTTTATACCAAAAAGCATTTCATAAGCTCGGTTAGCGATTGAGGCGTCTGAACATCTAGGTCTCAAAGAGTATAAAAACTAGAAACCCCAAATTTCGACCAAAGATGCGTTGGTGAAGTCTTCTTCGATAACTTCTCAGTTTACCCGTAGAATGTTTATAAAGAAGTATCAAAAATATATTGCCTTAAGACCTATTCTCTATTACTCTCAACAATATTCGACTTTGTTCCATTAATAAACGAATCATGCATACCTATGAGAGCCTAATTATCAAAAAAATGTTGATATTTTTAGAAAACATTCCCTATCCACACCATCCCCTTAAATCCTTTCCCATGAACATATCTTGCAAATATTGGTTGTGAGCTGACTTCATTCATTCATTCGTTCATGAATTCATTTTTATTCTCCATACTCAGATAGGCATGTACAGGAGGCATGCAATAGATTTTACCCAGAAGAGGTAACAACATTCCCCAAGTCATGGCACCTTTTCTGCACTGAAAAATACTCTGAAAAAAAAGAAGGTTTGTTCTGGTGCAAGAATTAAATAACTTTTCTTTTCCGAAAAAGTGGTTGCAGGGTATTCCATAGTCGGAAAATCTTCTGGACTGATTCCCGCTTTTTTTATTGTTCTTCCTGTTGACTGTCCAAAAAGTGTTTTGCGTTAAGCGAAACTTTGTATAAAACGATTTTTGACGGTCATTTTAATAAATTGAAAACTGCAGAGAACTCTACAAATGGCAAATCGATAAGCACATGGAGAGCTTAACTTTTTCGTTTTGTATTCTACGGATTCATTTCTTTGCTGCTCTGCTCATAAAATCTGCTTACAAGCTTATAAATAAGCAATGGACTGGACTTGAGTGTCCTTTTCGACTGGCTGTTGTCCTGGTGTTAACGATTTGTTTTTGTTTGTAAATAAAAATTTGTACTGTTGTAAAAGTTTAGTCTCTTTCCGGTTCTGAAGTTTCTATAATGCCATAACTTATGCATGCATGTCAAGGCCTAAGCGCCAGAGAAAATCTTTGACTTGAGCAGGAAAATGTCTTCATGGCTAAAACTTTTTACATTTTTATTGAGTTTGTTTTGTAATTTAACTTGTGTTTGCCCTAAACTTGTTGACATGCCACCGCATCCTGGCCAGCATGTTGGCATTTTTTTTTTCCATCTGGAATTTATCCGGTTTTCTACATGTTAACAATGTAAACCAACAAATAGCGTTTAATCTTTTCTGCTGGCTTTCAATCAATTGCATCTCAATGTTGTTTGTCTCTTGTCGGGATTGATAGCTTGCCAACAATGGCATAATCAAGCTTTAATATAACTGACAGCAGCGAGTGATGAAGGACCAGCAAAAGGTAGAGAAATAAATCTCATAACCAAAAGAAAAACATTAAATCACAGCAGTTAGTCATTGATGACGTATCTTTGGTCAGGCAGAATATCGTAATGGTGGCGTATGAGTGATGTGTTAAATCAGCTGCTCAAATTTAATTTAAGTTGTTTTAAGGCGCTCCTTTTAAGACATGGCTTATCTTACAAAACACAAATTTGCTTTATAGTTGGGTAAGCTGTTAGATTTTCGAGACAGTGGAGTAATTAAATACTCTTTAAAAATCCTTGGTACAGTTGAGTAATTTAAAAAATGATAATAGAAAAAGAAACCTATAAACTAAATTATATGACATATAATATAATATAATATAATTAATATTAGGTAGTTTGCCACTGACCAGTTGGGGGAATTTGATTTGCCCGAGGGCCAGCTATGTCCCTACTCACAGCCAATTGTGGTCAGTGGCAAAACGAGTGAAACCAGCA
This sequence comes from Chymomyza fuscimana, assembly GCA_949987675.1. NCBI lineage: Eukaryota > Metazoa > Arthropoda > Insecta > Diptera > Drosophilidae > Chymomyza > Chymomyza fuscimana. Next base: position 53,260,055 of record OX465088.1, on the reverse strand, counting down.
ATAAAGATCAGTAAACGGACTCCAACCCGCTGGGGGAATTTTTATTTGTCCGGAGGCAGCCTGTGCCCCTACCTACAGGCAGAGTGGTCGAAGATGTTAGTTTGAGCCAAGGTGGTTCAAAACAGCTGTCATCAAACGGGAAGGAGAAAGTTAACTTGAGAGCATACGCGACAAGTCATAATAATTCGAACATAAAACTCTAAATTGCTCATGTAAAGCATAATTGGTAGTGCATCTCTTAAGAGATAAGGGTTCAAAATTCCTCGAGGAGCGTCTAGGAATGTTAAACAAAAGCTGCCGAAGTAGGAAAGGGGAATCAATTTAACCCGTTATAAGCTTACACAAAAAAATAGCATTAAGGGCAATTCTACGATTTTCCAATGAAGGAAGATCAACAAGGACTGGCATAAGGAGGCAATCGGATATTTGCGTGCCAATTTAAGCTACGTAGAGCAAACAGGAAAAACTGTTTCTGTACAAATTCAGAGAGTTTAAAGATGCGACGTGGAATCATTAAACGAGAAACAAAGCTTAGCATCATCAGCGAACATTAGAACACGGGCATGATTAGCACATTTGGCAGATCATTTATAAAAAGTGTAAAAAACAGAGGACCTAGATGTCTACCTTGCGGAACGCCGGAAGATACTAGAACAATTTTGGAAACAGTGGACCTAATTTGGGTTTTTTTTTTTTTTGCGTTAACATTTGAAGTTGGGGACAACCTGAAATTATTGCCAAAACTTGCCATTTGCAAAAGAGATCCCAAAAGATCAGAACTCCAAGTTTAATTAAAAGTTGCTTAGGAAATTCTACCCTAATCCCTTTTAAGCTTAATATAACAGAGTCTTCAAAATATTCATGATTTTTCATCTAGTATGCACCGGTTTAAACTTTTCCAAACAGACTCCATTTGTCCAAATTATAGTTTATTTAAAACTGCATCCAAGAGTCCTACTTTATCTCTTGCGGTCCTTTCTTCTTTCGCTTAACTCGTCTCATTTGTACATGACTCTATTTGGCACCACATTTGCTTGAAGATATTCCAAATTCCACAAATCCTTGACAATTCACTGCACACAGAGCTCTACAAATCCCCCAACTCAAACACTCAACCAAAGACAATGATGTTGTGCGCTCTTGGATGTGAGTTTTTCAACGGCTCGAATAACAACATAATTCATTTTGTCACTTGTATCTGCTCGTTATTAAATTGTTTGTGTGCCACCGCTTGGTCCTTCGCCATCTACCCGCCAGTGTACCCCCTTCTTCCGGAGTACTTTCAAGCAGCGCAAGCCCCTGAGAAATTTATGCAAATTATAATACGCAAATGTACAAGTTATACTACTACGTCACAATAAACAAGAAATGTGCGCCATGCCGGAGAACTGAAACAAAAGAAACAACAACAACAATGACAGCGACAAAGAAAGACACAGTGACAGAGAGAGAGAGTGTGAGACACGGCCTGAATCTCTCGCTGTTTCTCTTTCTTCGCTGGCATAATTGCGAGCTGCAGTCTCAATATATTGCTGTATGTGTGAGAAAGTGTGAGAGTGTGTGTGTTTGTCTTCAGGACGATATGCAAGTCCGTGACACACAAATCGTAAGTTCCTTTGCCCTGGTCACATTGGTCAATCGACACCTCTGACCTTCTCTCTGATCTTCTTTAATCAAATATGATTATAATCACCTTGGGTGTGCCATGAAACCCCTTCTCTGGTGTATTATTGGGTACCAACAATGTCAGATAATTATAGCCCGATACGGTATATGGAGATGGTTTTAAGCGCAGCGTTAATTTAAAATGAACACTATTTTTTTTCATATAATTCGCAATATATTAAGTGTAACATTCGTCCCTATCTTGTGCAAGGTCCCTCCAATTTCCTATACCGATTCTTCTAATGTTATCTGTTATGCAATCGATAAGTCTTTTTCGGACGTCCCTTTTTTCTGGTCCAAGTTGGTTAATATTCTAGTATCAACTTATGCGCGCGTATATTGCTCATTCTAAGGACGTGAGCTATCGATCTTAGCCTTTGAGATTTTATAAATTTGACAATGTCTTCGCCTTGTGACAGCTCTAGCGATTCGAGCGCTTTGGTCCGAATGTCTTTCTTTCGAAAATTCTTAGCAGTTCTTCATCTAACGTTGTCATTGGCCATACTTCGGATCCATAGGTGGCTATTGGTCTTATTATGGTTTTATATATTGTCAGTTTACTTGCTCTTGGTAATATTTTTAATTTAAAAAGGTTAAGATGAGCGTATTAGGCCTTATTCGGTGAAATTGTCGTTTGGTATTAAGACACCTAGGTTCATTTATCTTTATGTCGCTTAGTATTCGCCTGTTCGGATTGGCAACTGGAATAAGAACGTTCACAACGTCTCCTTTATTGTTGTTTCGTCTTTTATATTGAAACGACTAAACTATCATAAACGGTAGCCGAGGTGACACTAATCTTTTAGTTTTCTTTAGTTTTACAAATTGTTAATATGCCGTTGATAGAAGGAAACTGATCTGCCAGAAGAAGGATATATGAGCTAATTACATTATGAGTTTCTCTATATTCAATATATATTCATGCTGTTTGATGATAGGAAACTACAAGCCTTTACAGCAAAAGCAAACATTATCTGCTCCCTGTTTAACTATTCTATTATAGTTCCCAGAAAGCGACAATCAACCAATCTACCAGTCTACCAATTTCCCATTCGTGCGCATTGCGTTCACGATTTCGTCGGTTCTCTGCTGAACTATTTTTTCAGTTGCTCCTATATTGACTTACTCTCTGGGCTGAGTTCCTTAAAGTGTCAAAAGCTGCCTGGAGTGCCTGTATTCTTGCACTTCTCCGATTAATTATATCTTGTACCTACTCAACTGAATTACGTTTTGGGTCAGCCCTAGCCTACGACCTAATAATTCTATATATTTCTCTTTTTAATATTCTAATTTCAATATTTTGTCTTCGGGCTGATCTATATAAAGTGTTAAAAGCCAGTTCTATCTAATCTTCTTACTTCTTCAATCTGAGTTGAAGTATCCACAGCTCTTGGTAGAGAATAAAAAGGCTTGCAAAAACAGTTTAATCTGTATAGGCAAAATATCAAAAAAAAAAAAAGAAAGAACCTACAAAGAACACATAGTGACCTCAGTAAATCCCAAATTTTAAGGCTTATCTAGATAAGAAGACAGAAAATACATACGATATTTGCATGAATGGTTGCTTAATAAGGCTACCTTTGGGTTTTATAAAGGCCGATTAGAGATTAGCCAAAAGAAGTTCAGGAGTCCACAAACAAAGAATACAAAAAAATACAAAAATTTAGATTCCATTACACTAGTTTACACAAAAAATGAACCTTCGTAAAAAGTGTTTTTTAGGGTAATTTTGGGTCAAGAAACACGAAAATTACATCAATTTTTTTTTCTTAAGCATAATTGAAAACAGTACCCAAAAACAGGTTTTTCGAAAAAATCTCGAAAACGGCTCTTAAGAAAAAAGAAATGAATGTCATTTTCCTAAGAAACTCTTCATTTTTAAGTGAGTGAGCCCGATGACCTTAAAATTTGTAAACTAGTGTAATGAATTTTGTTAGAAAAATGTTTTTTTTTTTTTTGACTTGTTTAATGGGTTTTATAAAGGCGTTTCTAGCGATGCCTTAAATTTTTAACCAATCTACTGATCTCCTGGGGTCAATCTTTTCTAGCTGCATGGAATAGATGTTTTTAATGATTTCTTGAGTGTTATTTGGTGCTACCTTTATATATATATTTTTTTGGTTATTCGAGTTTTCTTCAAACTATAAGTTAGGGTTAAGTCCCTTCATTTAAGCCCCCTGTGACACAGTACATTTTCGCGTTGTTGTTAGGTTCGAGGACACACAAATCGATGGTTTGCACACGTGAACAATAAATGTATTTATGGACCGTGAGAAAAATATTTATTTTGTAGATTCGGGCAGATAAACTCAGAATTGCTTTTGGATATCGGAAATTGAATTTATTTAAACTCAATCAGCTTATTGGTTGGGATTACGGAATTCTCAGTAACTTTTAGGATAGTCGTATTAATCACATAGCCCAAACGCGTTCCTTTACATAGTTTTGGTTGGTTAAGTATCACAGCACGACTACTACCAGGCCAACCTCCAGTTGCAATCGGTGCCGCGGCAAGCTATGCAAGCAGATCTTATGGGTTTAAGAATTCTGTTTGATAGTTGGATGCTTCGTGTTCGGTCTTTACAAAGTCGATAGTTTTGATGCATTGGCACAAAGACTACTTAAGCTTAAGTGATCCATATTTCTGTTCTTTGCTGCAAGAGTTCCCTTTGTAATTTTTGTGGTTGATTTGTTCTAGGGCAAAATAAATTAAGAAATGGGTTGTTGCGGTTTTTCACGGTTTTCACAATTTTAGGGCGTTGACAAATCTAACAAATCAAAAATCATAAAAATTGATGCAGCCATTCTGAGTAACGAATAGGACTTTGTTTTATTCATATTAGTAGATAGAGCCCGATCTCATATAATAGTGTTCTGGGAAAAAAAAAAATGCAAGAACCCCTCGATTATTATTGGTGGAGGTTATAGGTAAAAAATGGGAACATTCCAGTCTTCACGAATTTGTATGCAGTAATTCGAGATTTTTCGCTTTTGTATCTTCAGTATTTTTTACTTAATCTTAAGAGCGCATCAATACCTTTCGATGTAATTGTCTTTAATGTCGATACAAAATTTTGTTCACGAGATATTGACGAATAACTGAAAAAGTGCCCAAAAACATGTTTTTCGAAAAAATCTCGAAAACGGTTCTTAAGAAAAAAAAAAAAATTAATGCCATTTTCGAATTTCTCGACCCAAAATTACCCTAAAAAACACTTTTTTACAAATGTTCACTTGATGACCCTTAAATTTGCAAAATAGAACAACCTATTTCATCTCTCGGGGATCGTCACCTTGACGTGAGGGGCTCAGTAGCTGCAATGACTCTAAGAGCAATGCCGGCGTTAGCATAGCTACTGGTAGGGCCACCCTTGCCGGTAAGGTCATCGACGAGCAGTGAAGTGAAGAGCGATCAACAACGTTGAGTCTGTACTCAGAATGAGCGGCTTCAAAAGGTGTCTATTCTTCAGCTTTGGGTCGGCCTATTTAAAAGTGACCTATCACTGCGAGCAGAGTTATCAGGACTGAATTTTAGCTTATAACTCACTGTCAGAAGCCTGCATCTTTACATATTTCTGTACAAACATGGGAGTAAACCCGAGGAATATTAAGTCCCCAAGTGGTACCCGTGTTCCTGCGGCTAATCCACCTGCTTCGGTGGATTTGGAGGTCCAAACCCCATTTTTAAGAAATAACAATATAACGGAAACCATATGGCCCTATACTCCACTAGGAGTAACAGGATATAAGAAGAAGATTTTCATCTCTGTGATTTTAAGAATATCTTTACTTTATGATTCTTTAAATTACAAAAAATAAGATAATGCCTTTGACTTTTGTTTTCAGATCCATTTTTATATAAATTTATCAATACTTAATTTTCTATTTATTTTCTATAAAATTAAGGAAATGTTTTCGAAAATTCTTGCACTAAAAAATGATTGCATATGAACAAATGCTTTATCGATTGTTGCAAACCGGAAGCAACATCTGCGTTTATTTAATTCTCCTCTCGTAACTCAGTAAACAGTCAAATATAAAGTACAACAACGGTGGCAGTTCTCTCCAGACCATAAGCAGCGCCCTCCTTCTTCACTATTATTCGTGCCGAGATCTCAAACGCACGTGCAACGAACAAATAGCGTAAGGGCACTCTCTTTCTCGACTCTGCTATCACCCAGAAACAACCGACAACAGTGGCAGTTCCCTCCAGACCTCCACAGCAATGCAACGGTGGCAATTGACCCACTTGAGGATAAGAACCACGAGGCCTACATTGCGTACTAAAGAGTCGAGTTTGTGTGAACGTATGCATGCGTGTGTGTGTGATTGAGTGTGTGTGTGATTGAGTGTGTGTGTGAAAGTGTCATGGCGCCGGCAACAATGGCGACATATGCAGGCAAGCAGGCAGGGATTGCCACTGTTATTGTGCATATAGTAATACAATATAATAAGTCGAGAGTTGGTTGATATAATTGAAACAATTGCATGTTGTCTTTGGACCGTCTTTGTGGAAATTTCTTTGTCTTGGATGTTGGCATAAGAATCATTTTCGGCTGGCAAGGATATGACAGTCAGCATGTGGCTGCTTGTAAATTGATGACAAGAAATACATATAATTATTATTATAGCTGTGTGTTATTTCCATGTCAGCTTTGTACAAAAAATATGCATATGAAATGAAAATTAGATTTTTATAGTATATGGACAGATAGCTAACCTAACTCGAGCAACAAGTTTTGGCCATCGATGACCAAAAAGGAGTCTATCCCTAAAACACATTCATATACGAACATATACCTTATGATATGTTTATATGACCAGCTGTATTCCAGCAGTCTCTTTAGTGGCTGCACATTCAATAATCCATTGCAGTTTATGGCAAGAAGCCAAACAGTTGGCAAACGGAAACCAGAGCCAACGATTATGAATAATTTTTGCTGCAAATAGTCCAAACCAGCATTAAGAGCCAAAATATTTCAATAACGAATTTATGGCTATAAAATACTCTATCAAAAGCATTTGAGGTCAATAGAAGAGTCACTGTCAGTGTGTATGACGAAGAAATAGGCTAATCGATTGAGGTATTGCGGCTGGATTTTTTGGAGTTCCAGGACACTTGTTTTCATGGTTTATTTTGTGAATGTAAGTGTATATTAGAAGTTTAGGATGCAACAAACGTTTCTTGTAAGCATGGATTAGTGTAGCTCTTATTGAGAAATTAGTCAACACTTTCTCCTCAATTCAAGGAATTCTTTCAAAACCGATTTATTGTTTAACATTCAGAACTCTTTTTACAGTTAGGCTTTGATAAATCGGTCAGATTCTTGCGAGGAAACAATTGACCATATTCTTCGAAAAGATTTCTCCGCGAAAAAATGTTGTTGGATTTGCATTTTTCAAAGACCCATATAACCGAGTGTTTAATGCGGTATTCTTCGCCTAGATGAAAGATATACAGGTATAAAAATGTCAAAGAATTCAGAAAAAAAACTTTTTATTGAATCTAGTAGTAAAAACATCTTAAAACCTCAAAAAACCAAGTTTTCGCTGAAACTTTTTTTTATTTTTTATTATTCTTTTGTTATATTTACATAAAGAAAATTGTTAAACTAACTAAATTTTTTTAAAGTAGTGAATTTTTTTCTAATAAAATATTATTGGAATACAAAATGCGAATACATATATTCAAAGACATCAAATAAATCTTAGATGTTCAAAATTTCAAAGGCTGCATAAAAAATGAAAGTTTTCAGTTCATGAACATGATAAACTAGATAATAAATTTTTATTTATTTATTGACCTTATATTATAAGCAAAAAATAATATAAATAATATATAAAATATAGAAATATAATATAAATATTTGGTAAATCTGCGTATACAAAATTTATATCAAGACAACAAATAATAACACTGGTCTACAAATAACAGGGTCATGTCAGTTGTTGGAAAGCTAAGGGTCATTTCCGAAGTAATTTGCTGCGTAGAATGCGAATCCGGGGTCAGAAATTGCCCATCACGGCAGGATTTTGAGATATTTGAGGTTATGTACCCGAAAAACGTGGTAACTTCGAATAGCCATAACTTTGCGAAAAGAAATCGTGATAGATCTCTTGAACTCTTAAATTAAAGGGTACGAGTGGTACTAAATGATGTAACTGGAGAGACAGACCACAAAAATTTTTGCATCCTGTACATAACCTCAAAAGTAGGAAAAAGCGCCGTTTTTCGGGTACATAACCTCAAATATCTCAAAATCCTGACGTGATGGGCCAATCCTGACCCCGAGGATTCTACGCAGCAAACTACTTCAATATGACCCTAAGCTTTCCAACAAATAAACCATGTTGACCTGTGTAATCAATAAAAAAATTTTGTAAACGGCTTTATTGGATCAGCTTTATAAGTTAAATAATGTTGAATTGCAAGTTACATAAGTTAGTTAGTCTAAGAAAATAAAATACAAAAGTATTTCTTTTTCAAATATGAAACATTTTTTTTAATTCTTTTAAAAACTCAATAGGGTAGAAGTACAAAGAAAGTAAAACATAGATATAATATAGTTCAATCTAAAATCGCTCAAGTTTGCAGGACTATACAAAAATAGGATTAAATAACGTTTTAAATTAAGTTGGAAAATTTAGGAAACGAAAAAATTATATTTTTTCAAATTGTGAAATCTTCTATTTAAATTCGTTAAAAACTCCTTAGGAAAGAATAATAAGAAAATTACGACATTGATGATTTTTTGAGATTCAGTGTATATGATCGAGGACATCAAATTAATCTTAAATCACAAAAATTCCCAGGGCTGCATAAAAAAATTGACAAAAAAGTCCAACAAATTTGTGATTACATTTGTGGGCACATTATTCTACAACTAATATGCTCCAGTTTTCCATGCTTCTGTGTAGAGAGTATAAAAAGTATATCCGACAAATATGAAAATGCATAAATTGAAACTGAAACTGAAACTTGAACTTTATGTAGCTAATTGAAGGCAATTTCAGAAACAGTTGTGCAGCAAATTGATAAAAAGCGCTCCGAAAATAAAAAATTTGGACATACGAGTTAAGTTATAATGCTATTGAATGCCAAAAAGCAAAAAAAAAAAAAATACCAGAAATTTCTCATAAAATTTAATTTGACTTCTGGGGCTACCATGAAATGGCACATGGGAAAAACAAAAACTTGGTGGGTGTTGATGCAATTCCAGTAAATTTTCAATGGAAAAATTTGGCACAACAATTTTAAGGGCAATTTAAAAGCAACGCCAGCGCGTGGGGCAATTAACATTGATGGAATGCATCAGAACGGGAGGATTGGCTGGGATTTCGTGCTGGAGTGCATAAAAGGCACAGAAATTGCAAATGTCGAGACTTCAATCAATACGTCAGACTGATTGGGCTGCACTCGGTGCATTTAAATTGCCATATGGTATAAAAAGGGTATACCCATGGACTCTCTTGGATATTGGGATAGGTAAGCTGATCAGCTTAATGATAAAAAGTTGTCATTTAAGAAAAGCTAAGAATAGCAAAAATATTGAGTTTAAAATGGGTTTGTGTACATGTTCTTTAAAATTCTTGGTAAATCAATTTTAAAATAATTGCTTTTATTATGATTGTTATTTGCACCCTGCTGTATGTAATGTTGAGCTAATTCCAGTAAAGAAAAAATTGAAAGAGTTATTCGGAAATTGCCAAAAGGTTTATTTTTGTATGCTCTGAAACCATATTTCTTGGGGCATATTAAAATAATGCAAAGAAATGTTGTATGTAAAGGGTCATCAATCTTGGGGTTTTTTTTGAAATAAAAAAAAACACAAACATTTCAAATGAATCGGACGTCACGTAGCCCCAAAAGAAAAAGTCTAACCGTGTGATATCACACGATCTTGGCGGCCAATTCACCGGTCCGGAGCCTGAAATTAATTGTTCACCGAATTGGTTCCTCAATATGTGCATTGTGTTTTTTGCATGTGGCAAGTAGCGCCGTCTTGTTGAAACCAAATGTTGTCGAGATCTCGGCCTTCAATTTCAGGTAGCAAATAATTCGTTATCATGGCGCGATAACGGTCGCCATTGACGGTTACGGTCTGACCAGCGTCATTTTTTGAAGAAATATGGACCGATGATGCCACCGGCCCATAAACTACGTGCTGAACGAGGTCTATTCGGTCGAGTGTCATCCAATATTGAATATTGGGTCTCAAATATGTTATTATGGTATTGCGAATAGTGGTCTCAGTAGGTCGATAATGGCGACCATAAAAAGGCCTAAGCACGCGAAAACCATTCTTTACAGAACTGGAATTTTTGTAACATAATTGTACGATTTGTAAACGTTGTTCGGGTGTAAGTTTTTCCACGATGAAATGGCAATGAAGACTGAATAAAAAACACATGGCAACTTGACAGTACTCCCGCGTGGTTTATCAAAAAAACCTTATTGAAAAAAAAACTCAAGATTGATAACCCTTTATTACCAAGAAGGACGCGAGTGACAAGGACGACAAAGAAAATCGAATAAGTCATGTCCGTCCTTCCGAAATAAAAATTTGTAACAAAGTGCGTCTTATGGTCCTTTAGTCCCAAAGCATTAAGTCTAGTACTTTTAAGATAAATTTTTAGCCTTATTTGGCTATTTGCTACCCAAAGACAATGCTCATGATCCTTTTAATATCTAACATTTTTGAAGCCAATAGAATTTGGCTTTCTGCATACCAATAGTTTAGTAACAATATTGATAGATTATCCATTATCCACAGAATCAAGTAGTAATTAAAATGCTTTAAGAACAGAAGGATTTATATAAAAAAATTACGTAAGTTGCCAATTTTTTGCTTAGAAGTTCCAGTAGAATTAACCCTTTTTAAAGGGCTTATAAACGTAATCATTTTTTTCCGCTGTTGCTCCCAGATCCGGTGCAGTTTTTCAAAATTTTATGCTGCGACGCTAAAAAAAAATGTTTTTTTTAAATGCAACGAAAATCGGATCCAGTGGACAGGTTGGTGAATCTAAGATTCAAAACACCGTAGCACATCAGGGTACTGACATAACCTTACAGAAAGCTATTAATCGGGGTACTTTGGAGGGAATCTCTTACACCTCACGTACTGGGGTTAATTTGACATAGAAATCGGAGTGAGTGACCCCACAAACATATGAAAAACATCACCGGACAACCGGACTTGAAAAAAAAATATTGTTCGTTTTTTAATGGATGGAACCAGAACCGTTGGGTCCAATTCTGATTGCGGATTCGGAGTCAGCGCGTCAAAATACATAAGAAAACATTTACATGTTTTATCCAATCATATACAATTTTAACAAAAGACTTATTGTTAAACATGGCGAACGTTATGGCCACGCACGGGCGACTTTAAAATACCCTGTACAATTAAATTGTAACGCAACTAGCTCTATATCTGAATAAAAAGAAAAATTAATAGTTATCTCGTCTTACCTTATCTTTACACAAATGTTTCGTTTTAAGCAATATAAAAGAGACAAAAATTAGGTCCAGATATTTTGAAAAATAAAAAAAAATTGCTGCTACCATGTAAATTAGTGTTTTTATGTTTATGTTTTTATGTGTTTCATATTGTCTAGCAAACACATTTGTGTGAAGTTTCATCAAAATTGGGCCAAATAGCTACCATACAAAAATTAAACCAGTGCTCTCTTCTTCAGAGAGACACGAATGGCGTACCTGCGTATAGCGTCACCTTCTAATTGATGAATCATGATTCGTTGGTTTGTAAACGTTTTACTTTTTTACTAGCACAGCGCTGCAGAGGAGCTCACGTAGCTTGGTTCCTTATAAGGCTTCCTTGGCTTATCACTCCATCTTGTTCAAGCTCAAAAACTTTACCTCTGCAAGTTGCTCCAGAGTGTCCCTAGGGACTTGCACCGTGGAAGGCCATTACTTCGCGGTCGAAGCCAGTGCGAAACAGTCCACCCTGTCATTATTGGACTGCCACTAGAAAGCATCCTGTTCTACTCTTGGAAGTTCCAGACACTTGCCTGATTTTTCATTGTGTGGAAGCCGACATTGTGCTAATATATGAAGACTCTCTTGTTGCCTGTGATAATAGGTGGAACGATGCCAAATAAAGCTGCTGTGAATCCTATTAAGGGGGAACACTAGAGTGGAGCATGGTTTTTTAAAGGTAATTTTTAGATTAGATTTAGATTATTTTATATTCAAAATCCAAATAGGTTACGATATTATACATATTTTTAGATACAAAAATTATTTTTCCAAAGTAATAAAAAAAAATGGCGCCTGTAGAGAGCTACGAGTACATTACTTATTTTGGGAGAGGCCTCCACGGCTGCAGCTTTTTGACGTCGCCATTGATCTGAAACATAAATAAATTTTTTCCTCTTAATCTATGGACCAAAAGCAAGTGAGCCACGTAAAAGTTGCCAAAAATATAAATTTTAAGAAAAAATTTAATGTTTGAAAAAATAAATGTTTTTCGTCAAAAAAAAATCAAAAAATTAGTTGTTTTATTTAGTTTCCACTATTTTTACAAAATGCTACATGGCTCATTAGAAAATTATGTTATAAAGATTGTGTCAAAATTACAAATCGAGCGGATAAACATTGACCGAGTTATTCGTGAAGCCATTCGAAGAAAAGTGGTTTCGTTGAAAACGGGCTTAAAGTTTTAAAACTGGCCCGGCGCTTATAAGTGGCGAAACATTTTTTTTTTTTTTAAATCACTTCGGGATATAATTTATAACATAACTATCTACCAATTTAGATAAAAAAAAATCGATTTTTCGAAGATTCTACACTGATGTTACCCCTTACTGCGAAAGCAGTACGCAGAGTTTCGAACAAAATCGAGTGTTGCCATACAATTTCTGACTAAACTTAAGTGGATAAACGAATCCCAACCAAATCATGACTTGGCACAGATAATATCTTTTTTTAAAGAAAATTGGTGTAGGGAGTTCATTCTTCTCTCCTAAGGCTTTAAATAATTTAAGAAACTTTAAAAAACTCCTAAATCTTAATTCTGAGCTCAGTACCAAACTGTCGCTCTTTAAATTCAAATAACTTTAGCATTCAACAAGCTTCAGATACCACATAGCTCAAACTGGAGCTATAATCGCTCCGTACACACACATTCAACTTCACCCACACATACACGAACCACCCTTGTACACACACACATACACACACAAATTTGCACAGCTCAGCAAACAAAATGGCTGCTAAGACTACAAATGTTGCCTTTTGCCAGTTAGGTACCTTTTGCTTCTTACAAGATTTATGTTCGATAAGTAACTCAAATCACGTTCGGTAAATGCTTACAAAATGTTACAACAAATTTTTTTTTTTTTATTATCCCCGCCTTGTTTCTTCATGCCCTCCGCATATGCAACTAGATGCATGCAAATCTTTTATTGACAGCACGTTTCCTTATAGTATGTACTAGACATGACAGACAGACGAACGTTCTGAACATGTTTCTTGCTTTTAGAGCAACATATGTTGAACTTCTTTGAAAAAGAAAAATTCCTAAAAATATATATGTACTCGTATGAAATACATAGTTTTTGCAACCACGTAGCAAAAATATGTGGCAATTTAATTGGTTTCCTTTTGTTTTTAAAAGCATATCCTAAAAATTGTAACAAAATTTTTATTTTGAGGTTTATTTCTATAGTTTTTGTTGGTCAGTAGTGAAATAAAAAAAACAGCAAACGTTTATAACAAATTACATAGCCACAATGTGGCTGTAGCACCCACACAGCTGCATTTAATTGAAACACATACAGAGTTACATTCAAACACATACACACACACATAAACACAAAGGTGTAGAGTGCATTGAAGCGCATTTTGTACTGCTTTTGATTGATTTCGGGTAAAATATTTTTATACCCTGCATCTATCAAAGGGTCAAGGGTAAACTAGATTTATGCAATGAATGTGACAGGTAGATAAATGTTAATGCTTCCGGTCCGTGTTGCCAAGTTTTCGGAGGTTTAAACAAATTTATTGCTATAAGAAAGTACAGAAAAGTTTTTACATTTTTTTTTGTTATTTTTGTGGTATTTTTTTTTTGGCAACCAGTGCCGAAAATAAAATGTAAATAAATCCATGATTTTTTTCAAGATTATATTTTAATAAATTGATAAATTAAAAAATATAATACATTTTAATACATTATTCTTATTGTAAAAAAGACTGAACATTGAAGAAACGTTAAAATTTTTTAGAAAATTTTTAAGTTATTTTAACTTTAATTTAGTTATTAAAAAAAGTACCGCTTTCGTTTCACACATCGATAAGTACATCCAAAAATTAAAATGATTTTTTGTTCCAAACAAAATGGAACACATATTTTGATTTTTTTTGCCATTTTTATGATTATCTAAAAAAGTCTATTTTCGGAACAAAAATAAAATTTTGAAGTTACTTTAGGTGATTACCTACCATTCCTAAATAGATCACCCAAAATCTCAACTCTTTATATTTTTGAAGCTTTAATATATAGCCTATTATTTAATTATTAAATATGTATAGTTTTTACAACTTTAAAGTTAAAATTTGATCAATTTCCGACTTTGTACCTTACAAGCTTTAATTTTGGTTTACTATTAAACAAGATAGAATCTAACTGCTAGATCTACCAAAAATTTGACCATTTTACAAAATATTTTCCTGTACTGAAAAAACCATTTTCTTGCATACGCCTTTAATTTTTTAAAATAAACCATTTAAAATTGGTCGCAGGGTATCCCACTGCCGGTCGGCGCTTCGCTTGAAACACATTTTTTCCACATAACATGGCACAATAAAATGCCATAGAAAATGCATGAACCTGCCACAGGGGCTTGTTTTTATTGATTGAATTGCTCGGGAAACAAAAATAAAAATTCCAAGTTCTCCACTTTTGCCCCATTTACTTTTTCAGCGGCGATGTTTATAACATTTAACGACTTTTCTGCATTGCTCTTGAGAATCGTAAAACAAGTCATATGTTATTACAATTAATATTAATTTAAGACTGACAACATAAGCCCAAACAAGTACCAAGTTAAGGCGGATTCGGAGGACAATTTGTCACAACTCAAAACAAAGTCGTTAGGGTGAGTTACAAAATGCCATAAAGGATATGTGGGGATATATGTCAAGAAGCGGCAAATACTTCACTTACAAAGATGACAAAGAAACAAAGCGAGTCTGAAGTGAAAGTCATCTGATGACTATGGGGTACTCTTAAAAGAGATTTTTTATAGGAGAATTTCAGAAACTTTTTTCTTTCATTGAGCTAAGTAATATTTTTTAGTTACTCTTTTTAAACAATTAATGGAAATAACAACTTTGATTTCCGAAACTCATAAATTTTATTATTTTTTTTGTGACATGACAACATGGGAATCACACAACCGTATTGTTGCACAACCTTCCTCTACCTCTCAATACGTATATCATAATAGATAAACTGCGACTAATCTTGAAAAGCTGATGGCAAAGCAAGTGCCGAAGAATCGTTAACTGTGCAGAGCAAAAACAGAAAAAATGAATACAAAAGCAAAATTAAGAGTATAAAGTAATATACTTAAAGTACTTTAAGTAACAAAGCCAGAATTATTAATTATTATTTGCCTATTATTTCAAAAAATATTCAAAATTGAATTTCGAGTTTTATTTTGAGCTGTAGAGGGCGCCAAAGTTACTAAAACGTAATTTTCATCACCCCCACTGCCCTTAATTTGGAATTATGTGTAAAAAAAAGTTGATATATAAAATTATGTTTTAAATCATTTGACTATTTCAAGTAGTTCGCAAATTAGAGCGCTGCGCCAATACAAGCGACGTTGAGTACCTCAACTTTACATGTTTACTTTATTGCTATACAAAACTACATAAAATATTAATTGAAACACCATTTTTATTAATAATGCAATTTATCCTTTACATGTACTTTGATATACTTGTGACGTCAATTCCTCGTCGGAGTCATAGTCATCATCTACGCTGTTGCATGTTTTACCTTCGCAATTTTTGCAAATTTCGGAGCACTTCAGACCAGCTTTTCTGCACTCACAAGCTGCTTCACAATTTTTTGTGCATCCACAAGACACAAGCTTCAAAGGGTTGATGGAACAAGCTCTCTGTGGGTTTTATTACTGTCTGCGATCCTTGAGAAGATCTTTCCCATCCCCAATATGTTGGTACCTCGTCACAACCCATTTACTGCTGAACCTGGTATTACACTTTGAAGCAGTGTTGCGTTGCTGCAGCAGATGATAGTAGCGGTAGTGAGGATAAATCGGCACTTTTTTTTCCCAAAGATAGGGCAAAAACTTTGTATAGTAAATCATTGAGATTATTTTCTGTCGAATTGTTTCCATTGTATGATGCTACTTTGTCACGGTCTACTTTTGTTTCTTTGAAAGCCAGAGTAGAATTCTGCAGTTCCATGCTTTGGTACAGCACTGATACAAACTTCAATTTTCCATGCAATATTAGCAACTGTTTGAATGTCAGACTTATAGAATTCGAGATAAATGGGCAGACACAAATGTCAAAATAACAGTAAACCCTACGGGGGAGGTCACCTTTTTGGTTTTAGACTTTTTGGATGGTCCTTAAAAGATTAAGCAAGAGAAATTCCAGTGTGCAATTTTTTCCTGGTCAACTCCTTATTTGGTCTATTTTTAGTGTACTAATATACATAGGTGAGTGCGTGCAGCAGCTACGAGCATGGCTACTGCACTCTCGTTTTTTTTTGCTTTCACAAAAAATTGGTGTTGACGCCTGCTGCATTATGCTACCTGTATAAGTATACTCTGGGTAGCTGCTGGTCCTGACAGATTCCTTCCTTTATGTTACACTGCACTATGGGCCCAGATTCTCATATTTTGGCCAAAACCCTGGCATTTCCATAATAACTTTTTTAGAGTGATGAAATTTTACACACAAAGGATTGGGCTATTTTTTATTATTTAAGTTTGAGCCTCCTCAGATTTAGATATAGATAATCTAAACCAAAATTGGAAAAAAATTAAAAAAAATGTTTAACTTAATTTAAAAATAAAACGGTTTGTTGGAATTGGACCATATTTCACATAGAGGTAGATATGAGCTCCTCATACATTGAAAAAACGCCTATACCCAAAATATTGAATGGTTTTGAAGTTATAGTCAAATAGTTTCAGCTTTCCAAGCAAATTACTAAAAGACGACATCACTAATCCATATGTTTTTTAACTGTTATAATTTTTTTTTGCATGCTCTTTTAATTTCCGAAAAAAAATGTCAAATCTATATTTACATTTTTAAGTTTTTTTTTCAAAATTGATCAATTGTGCAATTTTTGATTTTCGCCTTTGTAAGTATGCTATTTAAGTACAACTTTTGAAATGAGAAAAATTAAAGCATACTTTTAGGCAGCTAAGAAATTCAGAAAATAGTACAACTTCCTGGAGGTCAATTTTTAATATTCAACTTTTAGATACAAAATTCAATTTCCGATAATCGGGAGGAATTACATTTTGTTGTAAAACATGTGAAGAAATTTATAAAAAAATTTTCGATCAAATATCGAGTGGTAGTCGGAGGCACCCTTAAAGCAAAGTAGCCAAATGATGAAAAACCTACAAAATCTTTATAACTACTCGAATATATTTAAAACCAAAAAGTTTTTAAGCTCAATTTTATTTTTCCTCTGAAGTAACATTTATGAATAACAAAGTGAATGAAGATTTCGTAGCCGCATGTATCATGGTAAATGCAAGTTTTTTTTCAAATGCCAACTTTGATGACTAATTAGTTAAGAACTAGTAAATAAAATTGAATATTTCTTTTTTGCACAGGATACATTAATATGTGTAAAACCATATTAAATTGTCATTGTAACTGTAGGATCAAAAGCGTTTTTTTGACCGAGACAAATAACTCGGATGGGCCGTGCAAAACTTGGAACGTTAAAACAAATAATAAGGCCAAAGTGCACAAGACAAAATAGAGAGCGACACGACCGATCAGTTGATATGACAATTGGCAAGTGATTTATTAAAGTGAGGGTGGGTACATAGTGTAAGCTTATGATTAATAGAGTGCAAAATATAATGAGAGTGAGAGAAATGTTAAGTGTATGTTACATGGCTAAACGCTGATATTTACAGTTACATGTTTTATGTGCTATTGAGTGTTATTTTATGTATAAGCGAGGTGTGTCATGTAAATATGTGGATTTGACCGAACAGTAACCAAATTTTGAATTTCGTCTGTAGGGCTTTTGGCCCATTGTGCACTGGCCCCAACTATGTTTTTTTCACAGAACGACTATTTTCATTGTACGCCTGTACCACTTTTGTTGTTCGGTTGTTAAACGATCCATTATTAAAATTGAGTAGTTTTGATCTTGACTTGAACGCACGGGTATGTTTAACAACCAAACCAACAAATGGCCCACCCTATATTAGCTCTTCTGAATCTAATTGATCTGAACTAACCCACTTCTGTCTAAGAAGAAAAATTCTACAGGAGATAAAAATCCGCTCTGTGATGCCAACGTTATCTAATATACATAAATTTAATTACAAATTAATAATTAAATAATAATAATCAAAACTTTTCTTTATATGATTTCTTATTAACTTAATTATAAAATAATTAATTCCTTTTATAATTGCGTAGTTTTAAAGCTTTATAATGGAGTAAAGTGTTTTATGCTCGCTCTGAGGAGTCCTAAACCCAAATTTTTTCCATATAAGACAGAGAAATATTAAACTAAATTGGATAATAATATATCAATATCGGAGGAATAAGTGTCTCATACGTTAAAACCTTAACCTTAAATGTTTTTAATAAAATAGAGATTAATGCATGAAAAATTCTTATCTTGCTTCGGTTAGCTTCCTATAAATATTCATCATTAAAAAAATGTAATAATATATATTACATAATATATTTATATATATCTATATGTATAAAAGAAAGTTGTGTTAGTTACACCATTTATAACTCAAGAACGGCTGGACCGATTTGATGATCTATGGTTTGTTGGATTCGTCTCCGCCCTGGTGGATAAATTCACATAAAAAGAAGTAGAAGTAGGCCAGATATCGACATAAATGAAAAAGCTCTTTAGCACTTATAGTCTCTGAGATCTTTTTACTCATACGGACTGACAGAAATGGCTATATCGACTCGGCTGTTGATGCTGATCAAGAATATGTATATTTATGGGGTCTGCCACGCCTCCTTCTGACCGTTACAAACATTTGCACGAGCTTATTATACCTTTGGTACAGGGTATAACAAAGTTTTGTTAGTTACACCATTTTTGACCCAAGAACGGCTGGACAGAATAGCACCGTCGATTTGTCTGTTTAGTGCTAGTGTTAGTATTAAATACAGGGTGGCTGATGAATATTGCTACATTAAGAAACTCGAAATAATTTTTGTTTAATTCACGTAATTTATTTTTTCTTGTTTCATTTGAAAGATAATTAAATTTGTTTAAGTTTTTTTTAATGTGTCTTAAAAATAATGGAAATTAAATGGCCTCCACGCTCAGTGACGTTCGACATCTTAGCAAAAAGTTATTCATGACTGCCTGAAGGGTTGCAGCGGGAATTGCCTCATTTGTCGTTTGAATGGCTTGCTTTAAATTATTCAAATTTGTTGGTTTTACTTTATAAACTTCCCTTTTGCAATATTCCCAAAGAAAAAACTAGGCGCGGTTAGGTCTGGAGACCTGGGGGACCAACGGAATATGGAGTTTCTTGAAATCAACTTATTTTCGATGCAATTCTGTCATAAAAGGCCTGGCTGTGTGAGGAGTTGCACCATCTTGTTGAAATCATACAGATTTGAATGCGATTCTTTTTCGGCGTAGTTCTGGATAAAAAAACTCTTTCAACATCTTTAAGTATCGGTCTGCAGTGACCGTAACAGTAACACCGTTCTCTTCGAAAAAGTATGGCGTGACAATGCACCTCGATGAAACTGATGTGACGCGAAGTGGATGTAATCCCGTCTAATAGAGTATCTATGGGTTAGAATCACTCCATATTCGACAATTTTGTTTATAAACATTGCCGTTTAGATCACAATGTGCCTTCTCGTCAGAGGAGTTCCGCCAAACGTACGCCTATATACTCTTTGTACCAATTTTACGGACTCTAGTGCGTGATAACGCCGGACAATCCAAATTCTTGTGTCAGTATCCCAATTATCCATGAAACAGATTAGATAAATAGAAAAAAAGTTATTCAATTTTATTATGGTAGCGGCTTACATCAGCCACACTGTATTATTGCGCGAGTATTGCCACCACGAAGAAGATTGAATCTTTCTCCACTGAAGAAGAGCAGGAGAAGAGCGCCACGTTGGAATGGCCCAACACAAAGATAGGCAGCCCATAAAACGTCTCGGTTGACATAGATCAACAACGAGGTAATTTTCGATGTGCTATAAGACATATTGCACAATTGATTATAGCCTTTTGACGGCTTTGGCCCAAGGGAATTGTGGCGCATTGGAGTAATGGCCAATATTGACTGCGCTACCCGAGCCATTGCATTCATTGCTTCGTGGCGGGATGCAGAAGTTTGGCAACTACAGCAAGTTTTCAACACCATACTTAGAAGACAGGACAGAGAAGAAATAGAGTTTTCGATAGTAGAGAAGGAACACTATGCTTAGAAGACAGCTCAGAGAAAAGATAGAGTTAAGGACTGCTGAGAAGAAGCGTAATATTTTGCAAGGATCACAGAAAAGATAGGTTTAAGGTTTTAGGCGAGACGGGCAAGTAAGGAATACTATGCAAAGCAAACTGCTTAGAGAATATTTAGAATTCACCATTACAGAGCAAGATCGCAAGATAGCAAAACAGACAGGTGAGAATATGTTAATAAACCTGTAGACAGATAGATAGACAATTAACACAGCACAAAACACTTTCGCTTTTTGAGAACGATAATGAAATAATTAAACAGCGACACGGTAGGGCTTACTTTTGCTGTAATGACTGGATGTTCCCTCATCAAATAGAAAGAATAAGTAGGGAATATATAGAAACTCATCTGTTTAGCCCAGATATGCTACATCTGGCAGATGTGTTTCCTTTTATTGACGGCATATTAACATTTTAACATTTTGTAAAACATTCAGCCCTACAATTGAGGCAGACAGGAAACCCAGAAATGTAATTTCAAATGGCTCAGATTTACCAGAATGTTTAAAAACAGAACAGTATCAAAGGAGCCATTATAAACGTTTCTATTCCAGTTGTGAATCCGAGCAGCGACCTGCATTGTTTCACGGCATTTTAAAATCGGGCGGGATGAACATTATGGAAATAGAGAATTGTACAAGGTATGTTATAGTCTGGATGATCTAAATTGAATAAGCAAAGGACAGTGTCATCTGCAAAGATGAGTAAATTGCTCCTCTCAAACCTAAAGATGTCATTGTAAGTATTAAAGTTGTAAAGAGACCCTGTTCTTACTGTTTCTTGCATTAGAGGTGCTGTGTAAATCAGTGAGTTTGATCGAAGCATTTCTCAACTCAAAGAAAACTTATAGTTCGACTTGCTCTGTTGTCCAACCTGATCCACACAGCTTTAAAAAATTCAGACTCTTTCTAAAAAACTTCTTTACGAACTTCGACTTACTTACAATTATAAAACAAACCCAACAAAGTATATAGGCAAGCACTCGGAGGGTTACTCTAAAATATGAAAAAGTTAAATTATTCAGCGATTTTATCTAGCTTATCAAACTTTATCCAAATTAATTAACATATTCTTCATATAAAAATAAATCATATACAAATTTTGTGTGTATATGTTTATGTAATTAAATAGTAAATGGATGGACCAATATATAGAACGTCAACACTTTTATTTCATACGCCACGTACGCGATGATCATAGAAGATAACATGGCCGTAAAACTCCGAATGAATCATTTGCCGTTGCACATTGTTGCTAAACTGACTCGGTTGGGTAGTGACTGGTATAGCTTTATGATCGCTCTTATGCAAAAAATATGTTCCATTGGGACTGTGCATAATTTTTAAGTTCTGGGTTTCATTATGAGTTGTTTGTCCCGTCTTCCAATCAAAGTAAATCAAATGATTAGGCTTGGGCCGGAGACGCACACGCTTCTCGAATACGGCCTTCCAATCAGTGGCACCAAGGCGTCCAGTACGTGCACCACGTAGGCTAGCCTCGTAGTCTATATATCCCGATATATCAAAACCATTTATACGGTGGTACTGTACATAGATAATAGTCTGAAAAAATATAAAGTATCAAGTTTATTGAAATAAACCAAGATCTCATTGCATCTACAGATAGTTTCAGCAAACAATTATCTTTTTCACGCTCCGCCAGAGCCCGCAGAACTTCATCGTCGTTGTTTAGATGTATACTAAATAGTTTTGATGCCGATACCCTTGGATTTGCCAGCTCCAAGGCGATTTTGCGTCTTTTATAGAACTCATCTTTTTCGTAAAAAACCATGGAGCGGTAGCCCAGTTCTACTATCTTAGTCATAGCATGCTTTGGTAAAAAACGACGGTCCAGAGGTGTCTCTAACGACTTCAAGTACTCCTCATAGGTTTTGAACTTAATTATATCCATATTTATAAACGAAGTCAAAAGTATTTATCTTGAATATTTGTAATCGTTCTTTCCGTAGTATGTTATGTACTGCATCGGCTAGCAGTCTGTTTGGTAATGAATTTTTTGGAAATATATTGACAGAGTCAGGCCTGAAACCTATATGAAAGCCTACTAACTTTATAACTTTTTGTATTTAGTAGAATAATGAAAATCATTTAGTTCATTTTGAGTCTTCTGTATCTAAGAACCATTGGTACGTGATTAGGCAACTATGTGGGCATCTTCGGTGTTGCCTTTTCCATGTTATATGCATTTGCATAAGACTTATTTCTACGTAGACAACCGCTCTTTGGGCATATCGATAACGAAATATTTTCTTTCTTATTGAGTGATATCGATGTACTAAAAGAGAATACAAGAATGCTCGATATTAATGCAGTGGACTTGGTTACCTAAACCGTCATCAACGTCTACACATTTTTGCCAAAATTTATATTTTTTTTTAAGTTTAATATTTAAAATATTTAAGAATATTGAAAAGCACAACAATTACACAAATACCCTTCAACTGAAGGCACCACCGATCAACACAGTTTTTATATAGGTCTTGGATCAGAATATGATTCATTCACCTAAAGTCAAGTACCGTAGGTTTCCATTGAAAAAAAATAATTTCTATATTTAAGGAATATTCTCCAAGTAAATTAATTGGATGCATTTTTTATTGTTTGTAAAAACTTAATTTTTTCGAAATGGAAATTCTTTCAGTAGTGTTAAACGACGAGTCGTGCTTTGAAAAACGAAAAAATTAGTTTTATTCGTTTTTGCGATAAACTTTCTAATTATACCCTGTTACGTATAGTACAAAGGGTATATTAAGTTTGTGCAAGCCGAAAATGTATGTAACATTCAGAAGGAGATGTCGGAGACCCCCCAAAGTTACCCAAAGTATGATCGATGTGACTAGAGAAGTCGATATACCCATCACCTCGAATTTTAATTATCAATATATATCTAACTTAAAGAATGTATTTCATTTTAAAATACTATAAGTACACTTTTTAAAAAATTTTGTCAATTCGTTCTAATTTCTCTTGCGACATAGCAGTCGGATTTGAACCACATGAAAAATTCGTCTTGAGCTAACTAGGAGTACAAAATCAAGTAAATTCTTGTAGTTTTTGTAAAAAAATTAAAGTTTTATTACGAGTTTTCCAAATTTGGCTTAATTACAGGATCTAATTGAAAACTCTTTTTCGATTGTATACAATATTAAATTAACTATTATTATTTCTTCTTTACTTGTAGAAATTCATTTTATTTGGAAAAAGAGTATCCCAATTTCGAAAGCACGTAAGGTAACTCTTTTTTTTTTACTCAACGTAGCAGCGGTTTCACATTATGTATTATATTTTACCTAAACAATAAAACCATTCATACGCTTATAAATTTATTATTTCAATTCACACATAATTTAATAATTTTTTACAACTTAAATCATTGGAAAATGTCATTAAACTTTAAGCGAGCTTTGCTCTCAATTCCAAATAAATACTTTGTTTTTCACGCCTTAGTGCACTAAATACCATTCGACGTGGAAAAATATATACAATAAACAAGATACATATGTAGACCACTATATCATAACGTCGAATTGTATATGGGCATAAAATACCATTAAGCAAATATTTGCAAATATTTTTTAGTTATTCGTAGTTTTTCCTCGTTTTTCCTTTATCAGCACTAAAACTAACACAGCTGACAAAAATTTTCATTGGAAATTTTAGGTGCATAAAAAATATATCACTTAATATGTGGGCAGCAAACAAATTTCGCGCACTGTTGCATGAAATTTAATTTTTTGTATGCAGAACATGCAAAAATATAAAATTAAAAAATTCATAACAGGTTGGCAAATAAAATACAAAAAAGAAATATTATATATGTTTTGCGCAAGTAAATTGCTCAAAAGATTTGCTTGTATTTTTTAAATGAGAGCACTTAAAAAAAATTAAAAATTCAGGAAATAACATATGTTGAAATAATTGTTAGAACGATGAGTTAAAAATGGTGGTCATTTATTTACTCTAATTCTCTTCCAATTAGCAGATTTTAGGCATGTTTTTGAGTGCCATTTCATTTAATGTTTTTCCACCAATCAGACTTACGACTCCTGAATGCCCTACTCATAAGAGTTGATAAATTCAGTTAAAACATTAAACTATTTGCTTGGCTCAATTTTTTGTGTTTAATGTGACCCCATACACTTTTATTGAAATTGCATCATTCGATACACAAAAATTAGAAAATCGTTTGTTGAGCAAAGTTAATATTTTTTTATTTACCCAAAAAAAAAAAAATATTTTTCATCATATAAACAAGGATTTTCTAAAAATATACTTAAAAATACAAAAATATGTTTAAAGTTTACAACATCAAAAACAAAAAAGGTTTGGAATTTCCTTATTGAAAACTTGCTTCACTTACAATTTCAATCAGCTACCTCAGTTCTAATTATAAATAGTCAGTGCCGAAATTCGCCAGTTTTAGAAAATGTCAAACTGAGCGTTTAATTTGTTTAGACCTATGTACTATATAGCTCAATTTTGCTAGCTTTGACTTATTCAAACTGCAAAAGAGCCTTAAGAAATTTACAAACTTTACAAGTATGACAACAATTTGAAACAAACTTAACTTTCAGAGTATGCAAATTTATATTGACTTCTATTGCCTACTTTAAGGCTTGCACACAATTTCATGTTAGCGTCGAATCCTTCGCTGATTTATGTTGCACTTTGACAGGTGTTAGCCCGAAGCAACACCATCGACACACCAATACATGCATGAATGTTGCTTTACGCGAACATACACCCACACACATGCACATTCTCTTACAGATGTAAACACAGATACACACTCCCGCACACACAGATTTGGTCTAACTTGCATACTGTTGCAGTGAGCGCAGCTGCCATAATTAGTTTGGCTGCATTTTCACGCTTTGCCCAAAATGGCCGCCGTGATGTTTGGCAAACATCACTCACTTACACACACGCACATACATTCACGCTTGCATATGCACACACGTACACATTTACAAACATAGATGTTTGTAGTATGCGCGGTAGCCATTGACTACTGGTCTTTTACATTGAAAAGCATACACTACTGACTGCACTACCAGTAGTCAGCGAATCGTCAGTCCTTAGGTGGCCGGCAAAATGCATGCATCACAGGTAGTGGCTACTGTTGCACTAACTGTTAGTAAGTCGCTAGTAAGCGTAGTTACCACCCATTACTGGTAAAGGTTATTTATTTTCAAAAGCGTCCGTACTTCAAGTAGTCATTAAATCGTCAGTCGCTAGAAAGCGAGTAAAGCGTTTCTTCTAGAGAAAGTCACTGTTTGGTTTGCTGTATTAGTTGGTGTCATAGTTGAGCGTTAGTTCTTTCTGTAATCGAATGAAATGTTGTCTGAATAAATGTTTATTCCAAGGGCAAACGTTGTAAGCACCACATGGAGACAAGCAATCGACTCATTAAAAGCATATTCTTTGTTCACCAAGATCGTGTGATTTAACGCCATTTTACAGATCCCCAAGCCCTATGCTCCTCAAGGAGTTAAAGGAATAAAAGAAAAAGAAGTAATTTTTAATATATAGTAGCCACGAGAACAATAGAAATTTATATGGACATGTCCGTCAATCTGTCTGTATTAACGTCTTGATATCTAAGATTATAAGAGCTAGGATACCACGCTCCCTGCCACCACCTAATATTTTCAAAGTGCCAAATTTTCTGCAAATTTTAAGTTACAGCTGCGTGGGTTAAGTAGACCCATAAGTAGGTCAGTCGTAAAATCTTGGCAGAGATTTGGTAAATTGTTGTCTTGAAACTTCGAAAATTCGGCATAAACTCTTAATATTTAGATATTTTCACCAAAGATTATTATGCACATTTAGAGCCGCTTAGATGACCTACCTAGCTTGTCTTGGTTTGTGCCAATATTTTTTATAACTGCCAAATAATTGATCTGGTCGGTTGGTACCAACTTTTTCCTTTTTTAAGGTATTATGAGT
This sequence comes from Chymomyza fuscimana, assembly GCA_949987675.1. Classification (NCBI taxonomy): domain Eukaryota; kingdom Metazoa; phylum Arthropoda; class Insecta; order Diptera; family Drosophilidae; genus Chymomyza; species Chymomyza fuscimana. The sequence continues at coordinate 53,233,699 of OX465088.1, read as the reverse complement.
TGAAATTCGATTTGTGTACATGTTTTAAGGTAGGACGACATATCCTTAGTAGAAAAAAATTCAATCCAGCATGAGTTGTAATAAACTGACTTTACTTCCGCTCAAATAAAATAAGTGTTGCCCAAAAAATTTTTAAAGACATAAAAATTTTGAAGTGCCAAAAAATAAGGTAAAAAACTCATGGTGCAGGTCTGGTTGATACCAAGACGAAATAAGTGACGTTTTCTTAACCTTAATCAGAGAATCCAGAAGAGAGGGAGAATAATCTTTCAGTTTGGGTCCGCTTGTACACAAGAGCAAGTCGAAGTACGTATTTTCTTTAGAATACGTTCTTTAAACACCAAATTCTACGATTCCAAAAAAGCCAAACTTCATGTGCTCAGCACGAGGATTAATAAGAAGGTGGAGCATCGTCACGATTGAATCGTTTTAGCAAATCCTTTTCTTTTAAGCCGGCTAAGAGGCCTAGTGGGAAGTAGACTCCTGGCGAGTCTGTCACTGTATCTACTCCTGTACCTTCCGAGCAGTTCTACTTGGATCGATGAATATATATCATATGTGATTTCATACGTGATTATGATACCCATGAAAACCGGCATGCATTTTGAAGGGAGCGCGAAGCGGTAGAAGAAGAACAGCCTCACAAAATGCGACCGTTTGAGAGAGCGACATGTAATGAGAGTGCGATACGCTCTCTCTGTTTAAAAAATTTACATATGAGAACTGTTATAAATCACATTTAGTTTTAAATTATTACAAAAAATAATTCCTAAAAGAAATTTATTATATATAAAGTAATTGAGCGATCATCTAGGGTCCTTAAGTACGAACTAATTTAAAATTGTTTAACTATTCTAGAACTAGAAATAATAAAATTAAACAAACAAAAAATTGTGGACCAATTTTGATCAAACTTAGGCTTACACTAAATTAAACTGTCATAAATTTGGTTGCGATATTCAAAAAAAACGAAAAAGTTTTTCTAACAACTGTGCCTACTGTTTTTTATAATAATTTTACAGCAGTAAGCGAATATTGGTGCAAGCATGAATTTGTGGCATGCATATTCCATAAGCAAGCCACAATTTGTATGCATGTCTTTCATGCATGCACCAGATATGAAGTAGAGGCTTGAAAATCACAACTGCACGAGAAGCGAACGCCGAAGTAGGAGGCATGAAGTCCTATGACATGCCCGTGTTAAATTCATCTCTCGAAAGCAAGAAGTTGAATAGAGCGATTCGTGCCTGGTACTTCAATATACATGTACCAGGGGCAATATATGCTTCGACAGCTGTTCTTTGCTGCGATACTCCTAATCTGACACACTGGACATACACTGCTCTCTTTGCTCTAAGTGACAAAGTACTTTTTCTTTTAAGCAGCCATCGCAGTTGCTGCATCTTTTGACCACACTTCTTGCGAGTAGCTTTCAGGTGTGGCCTAAAGGTAAGGCGCTTATCCAGCGTGATGCCAAGGTATTTAACTTGATTAGGCTGCTCCAGTATCACACCCTCTAACTGTATGGGTGGGGTGATTAATCTTTTAAGAGTGAAGCAGGGGTTTGATGTCTTCCCTGGGTTTATCTTCAAATTTTATCTGCTGCAACAGTCAACCAGTGTGTCGAGGTAACTTTGGAGGCCATTAGGAGCTTCAAGTCGGCAATTGGAGCTGTAGAGAATGGCGATATCGTCAGCGTAAGTCGCAATTAAATCCTTCGAGGGAGTCTTCAAGTGTTCATCATCAGGGATTGGTAAATCAGCAGTGTAAAGCGAGTAGAGCAGCGTACCAAAAACCACTAAGGTCAGTGACTTATATCCAGGACTTGTTTTAAGACTAAACTAGGAATAACTATATCTATGCCTGAAATTGTTTTTTGCACGAAAAAAAACGTTTTGACCCTGCTCGATTACTTTTAAGCTGCCAAGCAGAAGCATCTTAATGCTAATCCTTATTTTCATAAAGTATGGGGCCTGCTCCCAGCACTGCAGACAAGCCACAAGCAAAGTTTTGTGCCACTTCAGAGCCGAGATTCTTAATCAAAATTTCACTCATTAAATTGGATTTTACACCATGTTTGTTGGGTCAGATGGGCAATAGCTTCGGATGTTTCAGTTCTGCAGCCGACATTGACGTTAAGCTAATGAAAATGGCTGTCAAGCTGGCTGGCTAATTAAAGTCCAAAAGGCAAATGGCGGCCATAAGCGCGTTCTGGCCTTAAGTGTCAGCCTACTTTTCCAGTAGGCCATGATCGATAGATCAAGGCAGCGCCAATCTCTCTTTTGAGTCGCATTGGTTTTGTTTGCCACTGTGTCTCGACTATAAATCATAAAGTATACGCCATGTAAGCACGGTCAACATGCTTGCCACTGCTGTCCAGTGTTGATTGCAATCCACAAGCCACTTGCAATACAAAGACAAAAGCGTTTCAACTACGACTGCGGCGCCGCAATAATAAATTTGCCAATTGACAAAAGACTTTTATGGCCATAAAAAGCTAGGGCTAACTCGTTGCACTTGGCCTCCTCACTTAAGTAATGGTCAGCCAGTGTCTTATGGGCGTGGCACTTAACTTATAGCCGACAGCCAAAAACGGCTTAAAGCTTGAGCGAAAGTACGATGTTCGCTTTTCTTAAAGCCAGTTGCAAGGATTTGGCACCACCATCACCATCCCCCCTGGCATTGTTTTTCCATTTTCATTCTGTGTGTGTCTATTTTCTGCACTGCCTGCCACCCGCTGTGCGCTTCGGTTGCCCTATTAAGTTGGCGCCTTGATGCTGCCAACTGAAACCTGACGGCCCGCACGTTTGCCACTGTCTCCGGGAGACTTCAACTTTTTTTTTTAATACGCATATCTCACAAAGATAAAGGATATCTTAGGTTCATCCAATAGAATGTAACAGACAGAAGAAAGTATTTCATACACGATACGTATGATACTGTATTTTTTATTTAAAATTTTATGGTCGTACATTTTTTCCGGTTTGATGATTTTGTTATTCATATTATCAAATTGGTAAATATTTCTTAAATTATGTGTTTGTTTGAAAAAAGAAGATACATAGGTACTGATAAAGTCAAATAGAAAATATCTTCTTTTAGCCACAAATACGTTTCATTCTTCAAGTTAGGCTCCTTTTAGCTGCAAAAATTTTGTCAAGGATTGAGGAACCACAAAACATACCATATTATATTTAAAATCGTATAATGATTAATTTAAATCATCTTCATTTCGAATCGTAATTCTCTGAACACCCTCACACTTCACTATTTAAGATAAGCCAACGTTTTTGAGCTTAAAATTTTCTTCTTCTCGTCTACTTTTTAAAGCCATATTTTGATATTTCAAAATGGCGGAGCTGCAATGACTGCCAAAGTAAAGTAACTCCAAAATTTCATCACTATTTTTAATCTTATTGTCAGAAAAACATTGCAACCCTTTTTATATGCTATTCAGACACTTTTGAGATAGTTAATTATAAGTACCTTAATAGTTTTTCAAAATTTCAAAATGGCGGACCTAAGATGTGTTTTTCATTTTTGTGTTTAAAGTTCGAGTTGGGTATGCCAATATGGGTTTTTGGGGGCGCTAATCACGAATCTGGGGTTACAATTTTTAAATTACAAAATGGCGGACCTAATATGAAAACCTAAAAAATCATTTTACTCTCCGGAGGCCATCTTAAATGAGTCATTTTGACCCATATATATTTTTTGATGAGAATTTTTTTTTCGAAATGTTTTTGTACAAAGTGGAGTAAAAATGGTGTTTATGATTCTGCTGATGGTGCCTCTTTTCAAAGTACGGGTCCAAGTCGTTGTGTCCTTTCACTTCAGCTTATGTTATATCAAAGAGTTCTTTTTCGATTCTAACTTGAATAAAATTAATAAAAAAAAAAATAAAAAAATTAAGTTCAACAAAACTAAAGCGCTACTAAATCACGCGCTTTCTTTATAATGATTTTCGATAAACAAGAAAATATTCTCATTTGATACAATTATGTACAAACTAACGTAATGGTAATATGTTTTAATAAATTAAGTACTTAATTATAGTAATGTTCAGGGATAGCCGGGCGAACTACCACATTGGCCTTTTATTTCATTGGATACCTAACACAACAAACTAAACTAAACTAAATTTTATGTGACGTTACATAGCCAATAACCAGCAGAAATTCCAGACGATTCCAACGATACTTCATTGGTCAAGTTATGATGAGCAGTTTAGAAGGTAGGAGCGAACTGATGAACATATATAGATACACGTCAAACGCATTAAATTGTTTATTTATTATTTATTTGTGCTTTATTCCCTTTAAGTATTAACATTTTCATTAAAGCTAATAGTTCATTATTATAAATTGTTTAGAAAAATTAAATTTGCACAAATTTTGTGAGGAACTAAACGGCATTCAAAAGCTGCTTAGCTTTTGGTTTTTGAGAGAAAAGATCCGAAGCAGACGTTTAAATTCGATATATTTTATGATCCTGGTTTTATGAAGCCTTTGTAATTTCAGTTACGGTGTTAGCCATACACAATTTTGTCCAGCAACTTATTGATAAATATGAGCTAGCATCTCTAAAATTAATGGAATACTTACATACATATAAATAAATCTATGATACACACGATGAACTTGCTTCCCAGTTATTGGACCCTTAGCTTGGTTTAAATATCATTCAAATTCTTTAATACTTTAGTATTGATCTATAGTTAAATCGCTTAACATTTTTAATCTGTAGCTTCCCGCACTAACTTGTTTTTAAGGCTGAAATTCGGATGATCTGTTTGTATAATTTTAAATAACATCGAATAGATAAATCGATTAAAATTAATATATTTCCATTAGAGGAAACTTTGCCGAAATAAATTTATTATCTCTATAACCTTACCTTATACATATTATAAGGTAACGAGTATATCGAAGTCGGTCACGCCCAACTTTATATGCGGAACTTTTTTTCTCTTCTGCATGCCAATGAAATTTAGTACATATGCATATATAAGTATATATATACTTAGTTTAAAAGTATATTCCGCTTTTTTTACAGTCTTCTAACGTCATCAGCGTCATCATTGCAACTTCATTGTGAAAGTTGCGCAGCGCGTGAGATGAGCATCAGGGAGATGAGAGCATTTCCAGCATCGTGCATCGCGATTCCTGAGCAAATACTGGGATGAAGCGCCAATGTGGAGCACTGGTGTCTTGTTTGAAGCACGCATTGGACTGCCAGTTGGCTGCTAATTATATGTAAATACATAGTTGTAATGGAACACTTCTTAAAGGTGTCAAATAATTGGCCCTTATGCTGAGAGCAAAGAAACATCGGAACAGAAGCTATTTAGTGTGAGGGAGATTTACTTTAATCGGGATTATATTACAAAGCTCCCATGGGGAACGTCGAAAAAAAAATATCTAGATGGATAACTCGTTTGTTTATGAAGATATCGTAACCAATTTTGGCAATTAAATCCTAAGTTCCTAAGCAATAAACCGGATTTGATTGCAATGGTGGTACAGGGTATGCCAAAGTGTTCCGAGCCCGACTTAACGTACGCCATCTTTTTTTAATATCTGCTTATAGAGCTTGCGGCAAATGAAGCTTGAAAATAGATGTAAGCAAATGGGAAAAAAAATGAGAAAAGCAATATTTTTTAATTGTATTTGATATTGAAAGAAAAATTGGGCAATAACGACACCTTTGGGGAAATCGGAACAGGAGATTGTAAATGAAATTAAACTAAAATTAAAAACGATTAAAATATTCAAATTCGTTTTGATTTCACTCCCAATTTCACCAAAACCCATAATACCCTGTATCTGTAGAAGGTACAATGGATATACATACTAGATTTGTGCAATGTATGTAACGGACAGAAGAAGACGTTTCAGACCCCAAGTTCTTTGTACCCAAGATGCTTATCATAACCTCTGGTAGCGATTAAGCGATGGCCGTCTATCTGTCCGTCCGTCCGTCCGTCCGTCTGTATTTAGATTTCGAAAACTATGAGCTAGAGTCACGAAACTTTACAAGCTGGTGCGCAGAGTTCCTAAGCAGATAACGTGTTTTATATCAACATCTTACCCCGTTGCCCCCCGTGGAATTTCGCGCTTTTTAGCTAAACCGTTCAATATTTTGGTACGAAACTTTGTAGAGCTATACTATACGTAATTATGGTAACAAATGTCCTAGAATAACGCATTTTGGTAAGAATATTCAAGTAACTCTAATATACAAATCCCCATCGAAATTTTATCGATGCGAATCCCCCACCCCCGCAATAGATTTACCGTGTTTTCTCCAAAATTTATTAACATATGCACTGGAAACTTACCCCATATACTTTAAATAATTTCTTTGACATAACATAAAATTTTCTTCAAAATCGATAGAAATTTGCGGAACTTAAACTTAACTTACAAATATCGTTCTGCCCCAAAAAAAAAAAAAAAAAGTGATATGTAAAGTTCTTAGAAGAAATTTGCAGGAATAGGTACTTACAATTTTTTTTTTCATGTGGCTTGTCGATGAACAGTGTACGTATTTTAAACTGAGATAATTTTCTTTCTTTGATATTCTTCGATTCTTTTATGCTAATTTTAATAAAAATAGCTAAGTCGTTGTTAATTTCATGAAATATTGTGGCTAAAGTCAATTTTACTGTGTAAATATGTTTAAACGATTGATTCATATAGTACTATCAATATTTTAAACTACATGAAATGTTAACGATATAAAGTAATCGAAAATTGCAGAGCTGTGCAATTATGCTAGGCAAACGTGAGAATTTAACGCAAAAAGTTGTGAAATTATGAACTAAAGGAAGTTATCAAGAGCATTATCGTTATCAATTGGTTGTATCAGTACTATCGCTTTGCAGAACAGCTTTTTTTTGTCGGAAATAAAAAACACTTTTCTATTTTCCAGATCTTGTCTATCCTCTAATTTTTTTTTGTTTATAAGAAATGGAGTGGATGATTTCGGTTCTATTCTTGTGTAGTTCAATTGGTGCAGTTGGCAATGCTGCGATTATTTACTCAACTTTAATTTTTTTTTTTTTAACATATGTTGTGTCTCAGATTAACGTAAAAAGTCGTGAAAGAAAAAAAAACTACTTGTTTTGTATGGGTAGAGTTTGTGACCGTACAGTGCTGCCCATTTCTGGGCAATAGACATGTAGATGGCGCTAATAACAATAGATGGCGCCATGAGGTAAATATAAAAATCAGCGGTTTGTTCAAATTGGTTACAAGTGTATAAAATAATAAAAAGTGCAAAAATGAATCGCCAAATGAAAATATGACTTAGTATTTAATATTATTATTGCTACTATTGCCTACTTATTTGCGAAATTGTTGGAAAAAAAACTCAACAAATATCGGAATATGTTGGTAAACTCATATTTAATACGCAGAGCTAAGGTGGAAAATTTTGTAGAGACGTACGAATTTTTGAAGTGAATTAATATTGCAATTCAATTATTTACATTTTGTGAAAATTTTCCGTTCAAAGCCATGGTACAGAATCCGGCAGCAGTTTCGGAAAATTCGCACATGTCCTCGGATGACGTTGTTTGCGTTGTTGGAGCCGCTCGTGGTCGCTAAGCGACAATTTACTGCTCTTTAGTAATATTTGCGCATGTATTTTGCGAAAAATGGGCAGCACTGCACCTGCGTACCAATGACTAAAATTCTTCGCGCTAAGAATTTTGGTAGTGTTTTTTTTATATGAAGATTTGTTTTCTTTCAGGCAGTTTTACACTGCTACGTACTAGCCTTTTAACAGAAAAATATACTTAATCTATTACAAAAATAATTTAGTTTTTAATTTTTGACTTCATTTTATAATGACATAAGTAGTCAATAGCAATCCTATCATTATCCAATTAAAAAAGGGTCTTAAAATCCTTGCTTTATTTAGCGCTACTAATAACAGGTGGCACAAAGAAAAAAATCAAAACTAAGCAATCTCTAAATTAGTCTCTATCTTCAGTTCTGCCTGTAAAATAGTAAATGTGCAACACTTTTTAACCCTAACTACAATTAACCCTAATAAATTGGCTTAACTTTGATGTTAGTTAGCTCGACTGACTAATTAAATTTGATACTCACAATGCACGACATTTTACAATTTAACCATTTAATTTTAATGAAACGTCGCTGCAATTTGCCAAGTCACTCTGGAAGCCCGCCGAATGCCGTGTGCCGCCATCCGGACGTATATAAATTCTCCTGCATTTTAGTCATTAGCAGAAAAATTTCATTACACTTTTCCGCGCGTGCGTAGGTCCTTAAGTTGCTTCAAAATTTGGCAAAAAAAAGTGTACTCAAAAGACACAAAAACAAAAACAAATGTAATGACAAAATGACTTTTTGGGTTTGGGCGAAAGGAAGGAAACGTAGAACAGATCCAGATCCAGGAACAGCAACAGCAACAGAAACATGAACGAGTTCCAGCATTCAAGCAACACGTACAAAACGCATAAACATTTTTGCTTAAGTGAGTTTGTACATAAATTTCCAACTTGAGTTGCAGTTTGCTCTGCCGTATGCATTACAAGTGTATTCCGGGAACAGGGGCGCTCTCCGGTTTGGACGGAAAGTGCCAGCTTATGGTACCGAAATACGCAAAATTCTGCCGAAATCTAAGCAAGAGCAAAATAGTGTGTGCCATTTTGGTTAGCTCAGCTTTGGATTTTATTTATGTTTCCACTGGAAATGTAGACTATTTTAGTTTGCCTCGTCTTTTATTTTCTTTTTGGTAAACTACTCAGCAGTAAGAAATGTGTGCTCCAAGGCCACTGTGCCATGGTCCACAAGTGGACACTGTTTAGCTTTAGTTTACAGCTGCAGAAGATATGTTAGATCTTCTTTGAATAAAAAATATTTGTATAAGACTACATAAATTAATAGCTGGCTGGCTTATGTCTTCCTAAACTAGTAGCCCAAAAAGAGAGCTAAATTAAATGAAGTTGGTCAAGGCCTTATCCAAGGGCCTAGCGCGATGTATGGAAAGATAGATAGATGGATAGATGGATAGATGGATAGATGGATAGATGGATAGATGAATAGATGAATAGATGAATAGATGGATAGATGGATAGATGAATAGATGAATAGATGGATAGATGGATAGATGGATAGATGGATAGATGGATAGATGGATAGATGGATAGATGGATAGATGGATAGATAGATAGATTGATAGATGGATAGATGGATAGATGGATAGATGGATAGATGGATAGATGGATAGATGGATAGATGGATAGATGGATAGATGGATAGATGGATAGATGGATAGATGGATAGATGGATAGATGGATAGATGGATAGATGGATAGATGGATAGATGGATAGATGGATAGATGGATAGATGGATAGATGGATAGATGGATAGATGGATAGATGGATAGATGGATAGATGGATAGATGGATAGATGGATAGATGGATAGATGGATAGATGGATAGATGGATAGATGGATAGATGGATAGATGGATAGATGGATAGATGGATAGATGGATAGATGGATAGATGGATAGATGGATAGATGGATAGATGGATAGATGGATAGATGGATAGATGGATAGATGGATAGATGGATAGATGGATAGATGGATAGATGGATAGATGGATAGATGGATAGATGGATAGATCGATAGATGGATAGATCGATAGATCGATAGATGAATAGATGAAATAGTGATCGCTAGAAATAAGAAAAAAAAATTTCAGATTAGATACAAAAAATGAATAAAAAAATATGCAATTAATTAAAAAGTGAAACACACGTTTTTTAAATTAAGCTGAAATTGTGCTTATTCAAAAAGTTATCGCTTTATCTTTGAGAAGCGAAGCGAGATCTAAAAAAAAATAATGTTGCTATGTTCAACTTCCTCGGATCACCTCCCTATTGTGGCGACACTTCATCGCTCACCTATGTTCAAGCCTCAAAGGAAACGCTTGCTCGCTCCAGGCTCTTCTGTTGAAGCTTTTAAAGCCGAGTTAGACAGAAACATTAACATCAACATTGAACTAAATTCTTCTGAAGACGTCGACGATGCGGTTTCAGTTTTCATGCAAAATATAAAACAAGCAGCTATGTGTGCTGCCCCCAAAAATCTGCGAACGCCCAACGAACAACGCCAAGTCCAGTTACCTCCAACTGCTGCTGCTCTTCTTTGCCTCAAAAGGAGGGTCAGAAGAGAATACGCCAGAACAGGGGATGTAAGACTGCATGCGATGCATAAAAGATTGGCCAACCGTCTGCACAAGGTACTCAATAAACATAGGCAAGCTGGAATAGACGAAATTCTTGCCAACGTAAGTCCTGATGAATCTACGAATTACTCTCTGTGGAAGCTCACAAACAAATACAAAAGGCAGGTAATTCCGAAAAGCCCTATTCGAGATCCAGCAGGAGGTTGGTGCCTTTCAAGCCAGCGCCAAGCTGACGTTTTTGCAGACAATCTGGAAGACAGATTTAAGCCACTCAATCTTACCTCTGAAGAAACTCGTGAAGTGATAAGTACAGCTTTACAAGAACCTTTCCAAATGTCTCTGCCGTCTAGTCCAGTCACATTACAAGAAGTGGTGCTACAAGTCAGGAAACTAAAACCCAAAAAAACACCGGGAGAGGACCTTCTAGATAATCGAACTCTAAAGCTACTTCCTACCAAGGCGCTGTTATTCATAGTCCTACTTTTTAACACTGCTCTAAGACTGGGATACTTTCCACGTGCTTGGAAAACTGCTTTGATCACCATGATCCCGAAACCGGAAAAGCAGCCCACAAATGTGGATGCATATCGTCCAATTAGTCTGCTACCATCACTAGGAAAAATGTTGGAGAGGGTCATTCTTGACAGAATTCTACAGTTGACGAGCGTGACTGAAGCTATACCTAAATGGCAGTTTGGTTTTCGAAAAAGTCACGGCACGCCAGAACAACTTCATCGAGTTGTTAACTTCGCCTTGGAGGCCATGGAGCACAAAGAGTACGCTGTCGCAGTGTTTATGGATATACAGCAAGCTTTCGATCGAGTGTGGCATTGTGGCCTTTTGTATAAATTGAAGCGTTTACTTACTCCACAACTTTTTCAAATAACAAGTAGCTTTCTAAGTAATAGGACTTTTTGTGTAGCAGTTGACGGCGCAAAATCAGTCAACAGAAGCATTTGTGCTGGTGTCCCGCAAGGTAGTGTACTTGGTCCCACACTTTATTCAATTTACACTGCCGATATGCCAACATCAGAGTCGGTATCTGCCGTAGAGGAGAGTGATGTCCTCATTGCAACCTATGCTGACGATACAGCTGTGCTGACCAGATGCTCCTGTCTTGATGTGGCCACAGAAGCCCTGCAAGAATATGTAGACAGCTTCGAGAAGTGGGCGCTAATGTGGAATATTGGCATCAACACCAGCAAGTGCGCCAATGTCACCTTTACGAACAGACGAAATTCGTCTCGTATATCAATGCTCGGCTCTGCATTGCGTCATGAAACTGCGCACAAATATCTTGGCGTTATTCTGGACAGGAGGCTAACCTTCTCGAGGCACATTACAATGGTGCAAAAAACTGTGCAATCCAAAGCGAGGAAAATGTCATGGTTGCTGGCTCCCAGAAATAAGCTTTCCTTATTTAATAAAGTTTCGATTTACAAATCTATTCTAAGCCCAATATGGAAGTACGCGCTTCAAATTTACGGAATTGCAGCGAAATCGAACTTAAATAAAATCAGAGTTGTCCAGAGCAAAATATTAAGAAATTTGTACGGCGCTCCCTGGTATATGCGTACTAGGGATATAGAAAAAGATTTGAGGGTGCCTAAAATAGGAGATGTTATCCAATTGCAGGCCAAAAAGTATTTAGAGCGTCTTGGATCTCATCCAAATTTGCTAGCACGACTGCTAAATTCAGAAAGACCGTCTTGCAGAGCAAGAATGAGACGATTAAAACGGTGCCACCCAAAGGATCTCCCAAGGAGAATCCTTTAGTAAATTTATGTAAAACCTTTAATAATAATAATGTTTAATCTTTAGTAATTTAAGAATATTGTAATGTTAAGTTTTGTTGTATATATATTAATGTTTCTTTTTAGTCATTAATTATCTTTGTTTTTTATATAACTTATAATTTGTTTAAGCTGTCATTTTTAGGTAGTAGTACACAAATTTTATATTATTGTTTAATAAAATATACACATTTTTTAACAAAAAAAAAAAAAAAAAAAAAAAAAAAAATTTTCAACAAATTTGTTATTTGTAATCATAACATATACTTATATACATTTAATTAAAATAATTCAATCTGCAAAATAAGATTTTCTTTTAAAAATTCCGGCTAATACCTTTCTTTGGAGAAATAGATACGTTTAAGAAAGCTTTGCTGCACATTTAAGTTAAAGTGCTTAATTGTTTATGCATAATAACACTCCAAACGATTTAATCGATAAATTTTTGTAGCAGAACTCATTCTTGATGTTGACATGACAATCAATGTTTGAATAATTGTATTTCTCAGAAATGATTAAATATCTTTCTGCATCGTCTCCATTGGTAAATATTTTCAGAGAAAAAGATGCACAAAAATGAATGAAATTAGTGAGAAATGTCGACTAAGGAAATATTGCAACATGATGCAAATTCTTGTTTAATCCTAAGGCTGCTCAAAATATAAGAAATTTGAAAATAATATGAAAATATTAAGTTTATGGTTATCGTAGCGCTTTCACAAACAGATCTATAAATGGCTGCTTTTAATTGGAGCTTCGGGGATAAAGAGACTTAAATTTGAGCATTTTTGCAAATAACCGCTGAATACACAAATACCCTTGGCTAGGTAGTTTCAATAATAAGGCCAGTTTTAAGTTACACCATTGTTACCGGAAAATTGTAAGTAAGCTGCAAAATCGTGTGAGGAGAAAATGAGGGAAATGTAAATAACGAATGATAGTTTCTTACAAGCGCAAACCACGTACCTTCTGAGAAACATTCAAATCAATATCTCTTAAACTACTGCTGCATTGGAAATAAGTCCTACTATGATAACATTGTCACTTTGCGCGTATGCAAATATGCTAATTTTAGCTATTAGGGTATTCACGCTCGCAATTAACTTGTGGAGTTGAAAAGTTGAGGACTTTTGCAACAACAAAATGTACAGTGACGTGTTTTAACTTTTAACTCAACTTTTCCTCAACCCAGACCCTTTTCTAGTTTTGAGATGTTAAGTTGAGGAGAAAAGTTTGCAAAATATATAAGTGTTTGTGGCATTCAATTCAATTGGACTTAATGCAATTAAACAAGTAAGCCTTGAGCATTTTATTTATTAAATTATTACTTCATCGATTAAATTGTGTTTACTTTTATTAAATTTAATATTTAACATTTATAAAATTAGGAAGGAAGATTCACAAACTCAACAATTGAACAAAAAGGGATTTCATGCCTTAGCCAGTTTAGTTTTTGCTGAAATTTTCATCTCCTCAACTCAACAGCGACCATGAGTATCTTAGATATTATACTTTGTTAAAATGCGTACCAAGAGTATAAAAATTCCGCAAATAAAAGTAATTTGGTGACAAACCTGAAATATTGATGAGCTTTCAATATTAGCTTTTTTTTACACAAAAACACGAAATGGAAACTCAATTATTCAATAGAATAACATGGTATCAGGTTAAATGAAGAACTTAAGAAAATATAGAAAACAAAGATGATGATATATCTAACGAAATTGTTTGTGAATTGTTTTTGTGGTGTCATATGCTTTTGCTTTGGGCTGTGCCAAAATGTCTGATTTTGAGCCTAATTATCGTCTTCATCTTTTTCTTCGCCTTCATCTTCGTCCTCGTCATCTTCTTCTTCTTTTTCTTTTCTTTTTATAGGGGTATTGTTCTAAGTGAAACAATGTACAGTGATTGGTTGGAGATCAAAAGGCATTTTAGACTGAATTGTATAGCATAATATTTGACCAAAAAACGTATATAACTAAGAAAAACAAAAATTTTACTCGCTGGAAAAAAATTTCCTTAATGCCAAAGAACTAACTTTTATTGAAATTAATATATTTTGGTACGCTAACTGTATCATAACAATAAACATTTTGAGCATTAGAAAAAATTTTTTTATTTTTTTAAATTTCGAGTGAGCAATTAGAAATATTTTACTTAAAAATGGATTTTTAAGGTTAAGCAAAATGTTTGCACAAAAAACGTCACCATCTTTCACTCAAGTATTTACTGTTGGCTTTAAATTGACGCAACCATCAAATGGCATCGCTGGAATTTTATTTTTTATATCCTGAATATTTTCTATAGCATACTTTTCGCGGCCATGTCACAGTCAAAATTAAAGAGCGTCACATTTTAAGAGCGAGCGTAAGTAAAGAGAGCGCGTTTACACCGAAAGCACATTACTGACCTACATTAAGTGGAAATTTATTTATGCCGGCTACCAAATTGGTTATACTACGGATTCGATGGGATTGGGGGATGAAAATGGGGCTGGATTGTCGAAGTCGAAGACCCTTATGACTATGAGTTATGAGGAATGGGTACCGAAGGGTAAGTGGGGTTAGTAGGACTTAGTGGTGGTACTCGGGATGGTAGGGCTCTATAATAATGGCTTGTAATTTGCATAAATAATGTTTGATTTTTGCATTGACGTTCATTTGTATGTGTGTCTAGGGCATTTTAAATGATTGAATAGTTGGGTTGAAATTGGTTCGCTGTCGATTGATTTAGTAGGTTGGTCATTTGGCAGTTCCCGAGCCAAGTTCCACATATTTGTTGTAAAAAACAATTGCTTGATAGATCAATGAGTTGACAGAGCCAAATATAAATCGATGTGCGTAGACATTTTCAATTTAATTTTAAAACAAAAATTGTCTTAAAAGAAGTCAAATAAACAGGACTTAAGCACAATTTACTTAACTGAGGGAAAAAAGGCCAAAATAAAAATATTTCAGTTTAGAATAAAATAAGAAGCTTAAAATATCTTTGAGTACTCAGAGATATGTGCTTATGGAGAAACTCCTTTTTATTATGTGAATAAAGTTAAATCTATTTGAAAAACGATTTTAAATTGCTTTAATTTCCAAAGCAAAATTTAAGAAATCTTAAATTTAAAATGTGGCTATTTAGTACATAAAACGAGCTAAAAATTTAAATATATTCAAAACATGCTTAACAAATTTTTGCAAAGATAAAAATTTTAATTGACTTAAATTGGTGAATTTAAACAGCAAAATACGTGTATAACATATATGCATTTATCTATTTAGCAATAAATGTATATTCCGAACATTAGCTTCTGCACATTTTGGAACTTTAAAACTATACAAAACTTTAAAACTTTAAAATTTGTTTAACAGTGTTACTTCAACACTACTTAGAAAAGCTGTTAAATTTTCAGCAAACAATTTTCGAAGTTTATAGATTTTCAAGTCGACTAAATCCATAAGCCAAAAATTGACTTGAAGTCGTAAGTCTCTAGTATTCCATTATACCACTGTGAACAAAAAATAAGGTGACATTGCATTTATTTGGAAAAATCTTTATTTATTTGTCCAAATAATAATAATAATAATTTCATCGCCTTCAAAAATCCCCCCCTGATACAATGCACTTATGCCAACGGATTTTTCAATCTTCGAAACAGTTGTTAAAATCGATTTCCGGGATGGCCTTCAGCTCTCCCTTCGACGCGGCTTGAATCTCCTCTACGGTGTCCCCGGAGCGGTCTTTTGAGTTTGTTGAATAGCCAGAAGTCGCACGGTGCCATATCAGGTGAATACGGTGCAGGGCCGTAGAGAGAAAATCCGGGCCCGGGGGAAAATGTACCGGCCCCTCTACTACACCTTTAGCTCGAATCACGACAGTACGACAGTAATTACACCGGGCCCCTGAGAAAACTCGTGGCCCGGGGGGAATCCCCCTCTCCCACCCCCTCACGTCATGCCTGATACGGTGGTTGTGGAACGTGGAACGATATGGGTTGAGTTTCTGGCGAAATGGTCGCGAAGAATCAATGCAGTGTAGGCGTTGCATTGTCATGTTGCAAAGACCATGAGTTGCCTTGCGAGAATTGTGACAACAATACCGGCCTCTTTTGGCGAATTGCTTACGCAAACGACGCATAGCGCTCAAATAATAATCCTTGTTGGCTGTTTGACCCGGCGGAAGGAACTCATAATGCACAACACCACGATAATCGAAGAAAACAGTCAACATGACCTAGATTTTTGAGCGACTTTGGCGCGGTTTTTTTGGTCTTGCCTCACCTTTGGCACGATATTCGCTCGATTGATCGGTTGTTTCGGGGTCGTAAGCATAGATCCAAGTCTCATCTCCAGTTACTATGCATTTCGTCTTGTCAATGTAGTCAGATAGCATTGTTTCACACACTTCAACGCGACCCGTTTTTTCCAAAAAATTTAATTTTGACATTGTGAAAATCGAAAAATTCACTTTTAGCAGCTCACAAAAACGAAGCGTACTCAAACACTAATGAATATGTTGACGTGTAACTTAGCATGGATGACAAAGACAGTCCTACCAACCTTAAAAAAATTTCTCCAAATCTAATTTTGGCGCGCGCAGTTCAGATTCAAATGTCACCTTACTTTTTTGACACAGTAGTACTTCAAAATTAAAGTTTCGCCTTCTTTTTTTATTTTTTTTTTGGTCTAAACATGAAATTGAGTGATTATCTTTGAGTCGCTATAAATTATAAAAAAATTTAATTACTTTGTGCCGTACCCTGGAAAGAATAGTAGTCGGTTGTCACTATTTTGAAAATTATACAAAAAAATAATTTTTTATAAATGTTTGCTTTCAAATCAACGGGAACCATTCGAGATTTTTTTGCACGGAGAAAATTCTCTAATCCATTTCCCAAACAATCCCCTTCTCGAAAGGCCCGCCTGCATGATGATGCATGAAGAAATAAATAGTTTCTGCGATTCTCGAAGACAAGAACAAAAAAGTGATTAATACAAATTTTTTTTAATATGTAGGTAGTAAAATAATTTCTCTTTTTCTATATTACTTTTTGTTTTAAAAAAATTTTAATTTTTTTTAATTTATTTATTTTAGCATTTTGGAGAAAAAAAAGTTATTTGAAAATAATTTCATAGTTTTGATTTTGCAGTTAAGTTACAAGTTTTCCGTAATCTAATGAAGAGGTCCCCGCCCGGGTGCTCCAGCACGTACCTGACGCCAAACCATCGACCGTAAATTGCAAGATGCCGGATACTCCTGGATAGATATTGATAGCGAAGCGTCAAATTGAGTCAGATTTCGTAGGATTGTTGAGCCCCTATGCTCCACTAGGAGAGAAGGAAGATAGTAGTAGTAGTAGTAGATCTTCTTTAGAAGATCAATGAAAAAACCACACTGACTCCAATTTAATTTAAGGACCTAAGTTTATATGACAAATGCCATTTATAAAACTAAATGAATGTTTGAGAATTGTTTTATTTAATCAATTTTGAAGAAAACGGTTTTTTTTTTTTTTTAATTTGATTTTTTGCAATTTGTGTTTTTTTCATTTTAAATTTTTGAAAATAATTTAATTTCTTGATTTTTTTTTTTAAATTTTGATTTTGTAATTTAGTTACAAAATCGAATAACAATTTTATTTTGAGTCAAAAATAATCAATTTGTTATTAAATAGTTTTTTTTTTCAATGTAATTTTTTTATTCTAATTTTTGAGTCGGAACCCTAAAATCATGCTATATGAATTCAAAAGAAGATGTCCCGACTCTCCTCGGTTTACAATATTTATATAATGCTGACGGACTTTAAAGAAAATTTAAAAAAGAATATTTTATTGTACTTACTTGCTTTGTGACTGTAGCTTCTGCAAAAATATATTTATCTAGAGGCAATTTTTTCTACCCCTTTTTTCAAAAGAAAGTATTTGGTAATTTTCGGCAACATCTCACGAAGATACTAGATTTTATACCTTGAAAGATGTGGCAGTAAGCCGCAAAAATCTAATGGTAAAGAGGCGGGGCAGTATAATAAGCTTAATGCCAGTAAAGAGGTAGACGATACGACGCACCTTGTGGCAAAATTTCATGATCTTATTTATTTAGTTTTTCAGAAATAGTCACTACGAACAGACGAATGGACGGACTGACAATGCCAAATCGATTTCAATTTTCGTCCTTATAATTGTGTGACGTCTTACTCGCTTCCATCCAGGCATGAAACACAACTTTTTTGCAATAACTTAATACACCTTTTTACGTCGTTACAGTTCAGTGTACAAAATAATAATTGAGTAATATACTTAAGTATCTTGCATATACATATTATAATATCTAGTTAAAGTGCTGCAAAATCTCCAAAAACTTGTTGGAAACTTTTAACTTGTTACAAAAAACATTTTTACATATTTCCTTTCAAGTTGAGATTTGTTTTTATTAAAGAATTCCTCTAGAAGATGCATTTGTTCTCCGCTGCTCGCCCCACAAAGTAGTCCATAAAAGCCAAAACACAAACAAAAACTTAAGATAAATTAACTGCATAGCATAAACTGCAAGCAATAAAGAGAGCAAACAATAAGAGTTAACAGCGCAATGTAAAACTTAACATGGCCTACGAATGTTATGCTCTTAAGAGCGACGGAACTAACGTTTACGACTGCTTTCTCTTTATTTTGCTTAGCCATTGCGGCTGCAACTTCGTCAGCAACTTCGGCCGACAGCTTTGCTCTTAAAAATGCTTCGCTGTCAGCTGTTTTGGTCCTTGCAAACTTCATATTATGAACTTCGTTACTCTCGCGACACTCGTGCGCTTCGGGTGCAAAAAAAAAACGAATCAGAGTTTTGGCCACACGAAGACTCCCGAGACGAAACAACTTTGTATAATCAGTGCGTGCTGCTAAGCAAATTAGTTTAGTATGATTTTAGTGCGCAACATTGGCGGATGCTACGCGCGCGTTATTTGGCATGCCAAACACTGGTTTACCACGGTTTAGTTCTGTTAAGTGCTGTTTGAGTGAGTGTTAGTGTTGGTTAGTGTCCTGTTGAGCATAAGCATTGCAATAAATGCTAGAGCGTAAAGTATCTGTTGCAAGTGTTGCAGCAAAGTGTTAAACATTAACAGCGTGCAAATGTTGCATTGTACGTAAGCTGCATAGAAACTAAATTTTCATAAAAATTTAAGATACGTAGCTCGGATTTCACAGCTAACATCAACTTTAATTTTGTACTTCATTTTTCACACTGCTGCAAGCAGCGTAACAACAACATCACCCCATATACAGGGCTGCATTTTGTGTCGTCGTCCTTAGCGCAGTTTCTTGGTTGGCTGACTGCTCCTTTTGCCTTTTCTTTCTTAACTTTATTCCGCTTCTACTGCTGCTTCAATATCAACCAACACCCGAAACCAACGTCGTTTTGCACTTCACTTGGCACCGCATCCTCTCTGCGTCGCTTTTGCACCAAGCTGCCTGCGGAAACTTAGTCTTGGGCCGGCTCCTGAAAAGGCCAAGGCGTAGTCGTGTTTACTTTGCCGCACGTTGCAATTGCAATTCCAATTGCAACTTGAACTACCAATGTTGTCATGCTGATTGCATTTTGGGTCCAGGATTGCTCTTATTGCTCAAGCGGGGCTCATTATGGCCGAGACTTCGTTTTGTCTGTCACTTTGTCAGGCCGTAACCACAAAATGACAACAAAAGTGGTGGCATGAAGTATCCTAACTATAATGTACCCTGCACTCTACCTTATTTACATAGTTTCTACACGATTTAGTTGCGTTCTGCAGCGTAAGGTACAAACGATTATTTTTTAAAACCCCTCTTTTTTTTATAATTAACAAAAAAAATAAATATTTTTTTGAAGCCATATGAGTCTATTGCATTCCTGGCTGTTCGTAAATAGACTTTGGTGTAAAAAATCAAGGTTTCAAGATTGTTGTTTGAAAATTTTAGAACTGGGTGGACAGTATCAAAAAAGTGAAAGCAAACGAAGAACTAAAACTTAGGATGTAACTTCTGACAAAATTTCGGTCCCTACAGACGAATATCCTATGCCTTTTTCCCGAAAGATGTTAATTTCCCCGAAGTAAATTATTTTCAAATTTTATATGTGGTGAATTAAAAACCCAGAAACGGCAAATCCATTGCGGTGAGGCAAGTACCAACAAATGGTCAACATCGTTTAGTTTATTGGGCTACATTTATATATCAATATTGGTTTCTCTCCACCACGAATGGAAAAATAATTTGTAAGATATCAGATGATTCAGCCTTAAAATTATGGAAATTTTGGCATAGAGCATACCAACAAAGTGTTCCTGAACATCATTGCAAGCCATAAAAAGTTAAATGGATGTAGGGAAGAAAAAATTCCTGCGGACCAATGTATTCTTTAAACCTATCGAAGACGAAACAAAGAACTCTCATAAGTACAACGACTGCCGGGTACACTTATTAGACTGTAATACTAAAGTTATTTTTTTGCTTTTTGGGTATGACACCGAAGCACGGAGGTTACTTAACGCTTATGTTGGTGTAACGTTGCAATGGTCTTTTGGTAGTGTTCACGGGACACTGATTTGATTTTGCTTAATCGGAAGCAAAAAACAATTCTCACAAGGATTGAAGCATTGAAAATATACCTGTAACAAATAAGGGCAGTGCGACGGGGACTGCATTTTAAAGGTAAAGATGGGTGAAAGTGATGCATTTCGGACTATTAAAAAAGATATGACTATCCGATACATTCAATATAAGTTTGAAGTTCAAAAATATATTGAAGTTTTTCCGGGCCAAAGGACGGAGCTTATATAGACTCAATTCAAAAAATTTTATATCCCTATGTAAAAATGGTACATACTCTTTAGGATGGTATATTGTTCTATTTTCGGTTACAAACGCTTGAACAAACTTAATACATAATTGTGTATGAGTAGTGTATGGATATACCACAGAACGCTTGAAAGCATATAAGCCAACTGTAACTACTTATTTAGTATGCGTCATGCTATGAAATTTAATTGCAAACATTTCGCATTTTATGTTTTATAATTTGTTTTTTTGTTTTAGTTTGCGCATCAATTGATTTAATTAAACCGCAATGTTTAATTCCAGTTTGACGTTTAATTATTTCAATTAAATTACATGAAAAATAAATCCTTAAATAAATGAGTACATAAGACTAAAGTTTTAAAACAAGCAAACGTGATAAGGCAATGATATATACACAACTAGCTACCATAAATAAATTTCCAGGCTATAAATTTTAGCATAAAGGTAGAGTGCATAAACTTTTCTAATGATCATTAAATCGAGCGAGTGTGCATTGGTCTGTCTGTTTTGAGATAAATATTTTGTTTATAGTAGTTTTTCAAAAAGTTGAGATTCTAAATCTTAAAAAGACAAACTCCCACGTGAGAAAGAAGCTCTAATGGAATGAATATTAAACAACAAGCCAAAGAGCTATAATAAAACATAGAAATTTGATTTATTGAATTCATTATAGTCTCTCTAATAATTGGATTTGATAAAAAAAATCGAGTGTATATTTTGCAATGTTTTTCAGAAGACATAATTAGGTAAATAGATGTCGAGACGTTAGATCTTATGAGGCCCAAGAAACTACTCGGCTACTATAGCCTTTTAATAGGTTTAGCAATATTCCCCAAATAAAAGACTTGAAATATATTGTCAAGGTATATGGAGTTGCATTGATCTAATCCTTTGATGTCTTCTTTCCATTTCGCATAAGATCATTAGCTTGTTGCATAATAAGTCTCTTAGCCAATATATAATCTCTATAATTTACAGAACGCACTCGTTATGAGCTTGTATACAATAAAAAGAAAATTTATATAACTATAGTTGGCGCATACCTTTCTTGATAATAGGACAAAGCGCACTAAGATATAAATTTTCAGGCATAAACTTAAGAAAACGAGATAGCAGTTAAGAAGAACTAGCGAGTGACGTCACAAGATAGAAATTTTAGCCAGCGCTTTGTCTTGTGCTTCGAAGTGACTTGTTTAGTTTTAATAATTAGCAATAAAATGAAAAAGACTTTATTTTTTAATAAATTTATTGTTTTATTCACAATTTACAATTGTCAAGTTTTTATGAGTAAAATGTTATTTAAAACCATAAAAGTTAAAGTTTTGGATATTTTTGAGAGATTACAACGTCAATTAATTTTTAAAAATTAATACTTTTGGCGGTTCATAATGTTAAAACTTAAATAACATCTACTTCGCACTGAAAAAATGTACTCATTTTTAAATGTTGATGCTTTTAACAACTCTCTTTTGTGCAGAAGCGCCCTACTTTTTGTAGTCAAATGTCTGGATCAGGCAGAAATGCAGCAACTTTTACCAAAAAAATAATATATAAAATATAATCAGCCACATTCTTCAGTGCATTAAAGTCGGAATAAATGCTGAATTGTATATATAGGAGGTACACTGAAAGTGGCAAAGCAAAGTTATTCAGCAGAAAGCGACTTCTTCTTTTTTTCCTTCATAATGTTCGGAAACACCATTCTGTTAGTGCATGTACCCTACCAACCCATTATAACAAGGATTGAACAACTTTACAGCCTTATTCTCTAGTCTGCAATAGTCCATATTTTCTTTTATAATACAAACCCACAAAAAAGTAGTGTGAACTTTACAGAATTCTGAATCCGAATCCAAGGTAAAAAAACCAAGGCATGTTAGGGCTCTGAGATTAACTCCAAAGTACCTCTTGTGGGTTGGTAGAATTATCTCAGAAACCTAGGTTTTTGTGACCTAGGATTCGGATTCAACGGCTCCAAATCCTAGACGGTAGAACTCTCATATGTAAAGTTCACACTACATTTTATTTGTGAAGAATTTCCCTTCGATGGTGTTGTCTTCGTCATCTTACATTTATGTTACTTTGGGATGTGTTTCCCTCAAAACCTCAGTGCACCACGTATATATATCCAATACTTTATTTCCTCATCTGAGAGTGCATTTGTTACAATAGCTACAAGGGTTGTTGGCTTCTCTCTCACGCTGCTCGTTAATTAATAAACCCAAGCCGACAGACTTACCTACCATATTAGACATACCTTGACTTGGGACAATTCTTAAAATCTTGCCTCCCGATACTCTTTTTACGGGAATAATCTTAAGTAGTACATATGGGAGCGAGTTACTCTCCATTCAAGGTTTTTATCTGTCGCGAAAATCTTAAAACTAATTTCTTCACTTTTTTATGATTCACAGTGTATTAAAACATCGTCTGTTCTGAAATTCTGTCTCGAATTTTTTCGGGCTTACTTATGCATGAGAATTGCACTCAGAGAGGGAATGTTATTATTTGCTTCTTCAATTTTACGAATTCATACATGTGCATGTGTGTTTCTGTGTTTTTTTCGCAAATGTTTTGGTGTGCAGTGGCTGTTACTGTTTTATTCCAGCTGCTGTTTTTATGACTCTTAATAATGCTGTGAAATTTATTTTTGGCTACAATCAGTCCCACAAATTTACGTAATTTGTTATTCCTGTCAAGTTCCGCTAAGCTGCATTTGTATTTATTGTTTTTGCTGCATTTTATAATAATTTCTGGTTCTACAATCTAATATTTTAGATGAATTTGGCAAATCGTGTTTTGGTTGTTTGTTGAAGACGGTTTTAAAGACTAATTTGTGAGTGTTGTTTATTTGCTGCATGGAAACACATAATATTCTGCCATATACGGATAGAGTGCACAATTCTTTAATGGAAACGCGCAAAACCACAACGTGGGGACTGTTCCCATTTATTGAACAGAGCTTGTTCCATTTAGCCTTTCAATAATCGACACAAACACGCTCACAAACAAGCCAATATACACAACAAATGCATGCACAAAAGTGGTGCAAATATTTTATATAGTTCATGAGGCAAGCCACCTAATGGTGGACGGGATGTTGTTAAACCTTTTGCAACGTTCCGGCGCCACTAATTAGGCAATATGCACTTGATTGTGTTATAATCATTAAAACCGGAATGCATGGTGAAGTCACGCACACAGGCACAAATGCAACCATGTACCATGGCCGCACATTAAATTTGTTTAGCTTTAACATTTTATTTACACAATTAAGTGAGCCCTTAATCAAAACAACCTTATGTGAATAATCGTTTAAGGTTACACTTTTGAGTTGTTTAATGCTAGTTTACTAGGGCCAAATTTGGTTTACTATATACATGGAGTGTGTCACAGAGTTTGGTGATGGTGTTTTTGAAAGGTTCAGCATCCTTTATTTAATAAATATAACAATCTGCTGTGAACACTCATTACAATAAAGTAACACTTTGTTACACTTTACCTTGAGGAAATGAATATATTAAGTTGATGTAATTGAATATAATATAGAGAAAGAGACGCCGCAGACATCCTAAGTTACCACCTATATGTTCAGGAGGGCAATCCAAGCTGTTCTATATTACAAATGTTCGTCCGTCTGTATGAACGCTCAGATAATCAAATGTGAGTTTTGGACTCCTTCAATGTGTTATAGGGAACAAGTGGTAAAGTAACGTAGCAGATATAGATTCGGATATGCAATTGCATAAAGGGTAGTTCCCAATTCAAGACGTTAAGAAATAACTTTAGTGCACGTTTAAATTTGGAAGTGTCCAGGTAAGCCTATGAAATTAACTACACTATAGTGATAAGGAAAGAATAGAAATAGATTCTTAGGTTTTTAAAATAAGTGTATTTTATTCCACAATTTTCTGGCTTTAACATCTTCCTAGATTAGGTTCTAGATAATTTGAAATCAAACTATCAAAAATGACATAAGAATTTCTTTTGATATTTATATAAAAGACTCTCAATTATTATTGCAAAAATAATTGTTGCCTTCGAACAGCAAAACTTATACTCAATAATACAAAACATCATAATTATTAATACCAAAATAACAGAGCAATTAAAGAAATTAATTAATCCATATGCTTCCATCCGTCTCTGCGAATTACTTATTTGCCGGAGCCCACTGAAGCTGGAAGTATCCCATTTTTTCCTAATTGGTCTAATACTTTACTTGCTTTACTGATATTGGCCTCAATTGCTTCAAATAAGGTTATTCACTTGTCTCCAAATTTTTTAAATGGATAGATTTCTTTCTATTACTCTCCAAAGTAATAAAAATATAATGTTCTCAAAAACGTCTGAATTCAAATCTATTTGACGAAAGGCGATACTTAAGAAAACCTTAACCTTATTATACAAATTCATTCGGAGAGGTTTCTGAACCTTTTTCTGGACATAAACATGACTCGAAAAATTAACCTAACTTAAATGTTGGTAAAATTTTTTACTTCTACCACCTATGATCAGTAAGATCTAGGAGTTCAACTGCAGGATAGATTGAAGAACTGGGCTACATCGTTGAGTGAATTTTACATGTAACAAGACTGCCCATACAAAATTGAATCCAAATCCAAGGTGGAAGAAAACCTACACTCCTTAAAAATCCAATAACATTTTTTTCCGATTTTTTGTATTCGATGACGTTTTCCCTGATAGGTTTTCCCTGTATTTTGAATTCGAATCCGGAGTCGAAAAAATCCCAGCACGTTCAAAAATAGATTTTCTGAAGATTCTCCCGTAAAAGAAAGGACACCTGGTGTTAAAATTTCGCAAATGGAACGTCCTTATATAACGAACTCTTCCACAGCGAATTTTTACATAATACGAATTATTTCGATGTATGCTTTTATATGATCCGCTTATAATGTACGAATATTCTGTTCACATGCGAGTTCGTTTCAGGAAAGTTCGACTCTATAAGGAATATTAAATTTCTTTAAAGTAGGAAAGCGTTAACAGCTACGCGGGCTAGACTAAGAATAAAAAAACTTTGAAGGCAAAAAGTAGCTAGTAAAAGTTGGCCAATAACATTTCAGCCTACCCTCGTTGTCAAGGCTAATTTTCCTTAAAATACAACATTACTCATGTATACAATTACGCAAATATTAATAATATAATGTTTCTCATATGTTATTCAAAATGCTGGAAAATAATTGCGTAAAATTTTCCAAGCAGAAACAGAAATGTGAGAAAACTTACACGTGCCGGTTGTGTTGTGCCAAAAAGTCAGGAAACGTCCTGAAATCTTTGCAACAATGTTAACTCACTCCGACACTCTCTCACACGTACATGTTCTTGTGCATGCATATTGCATATGTAAATGTGCCTGCAAGCTGGCCAATTTTTTATGCATCTATGAAGTCACACACACACAAAAATATACTGAGTCCTGCAAGGATATAGTAAACCTCCATTTGTATTAAGCTTTTCCCGTAAAGAAATTGCCGCACACGACTCAGACCCCTCTGGCTTTTAGTAGGTTAATCAAATGCAAGGCGAAAAAATTGCAATGGCGTCTGCGGAGCGGCTTGTAAAAATGTGTCGAAGTTGGTTGTAAGCAGGGGCGGATCAAGGGCGAGAGTCCTGCGGGCCCAGGCAACCCTGTTCCCATTTTATATTTCTAAGTTTCTTACGTATTTTGAAGGAAGGAACAAAAATATAAGAGAGCTCCCTAACGCGAATACCTATTTTGCATGCTAACTTCATGTAAATAAAATTTGTTGCTTGGATTTCAATCCCAACTTCAACTAATTTTTGGCAACCTTAATTGTTGCCAACTTAAGTTATGTAAAATGTTGAACATTTGGTTGTAGTGTTGTCAGTCATAAAACTATGAACGAAAATGGGACACCTGAAATTTTTTTCTGGAAAGTCTCCCTGGTTATGTACGTTTCGTAGCAAAAAATATTTGCAGGCTGGACAAGACGACATAATGCCAAAGAGAAAAGTTTCAGATGAATTTGCAAATAAGAATTTTTAATATATTAAAATATATAATTTAAGTTATTTGTATTCATAAAGACGTTTTGAATGTTTACTTTTTATCAACTTTATAATTTCCAATAATTGTGAATGCACCGGAAAGCTTATTTTTACGAAATGTGTGTAGAAAACACAATTACTTATTATTGTATATACAAAAAAAATATATTTTTCCTGAATCTTCAGGGGGTTGCCAGAAATCGCTAGTGGTATCAAAAGCTTTCAGTATAGATTGAAGACGCGTTGTGACAAAGCTCTACTTTGTGTTACGTATAAACGCTCTTCCCTCATTTTTTTAACATGCAAGGCATATATTTCAATTTTCACATTTTTGGAAATATTAATTTTTTATGATTCCGATAATCTAGATAGTTCTACTCTGCACGACTTCAAGATAGTTTTTTCATAAAATCGTTTCGATAAAAAAGTTTTTTCTTAATTGCAAACGTGGTATTCATATAAACTGCATAACTGTTTAGAATGATTATGTTTAAAATGTCGTACAAATTTCGTTATATATTCGTTTTTCGAGAATAAAATATTGTTGCACACTAAACGGACTCTACCTTTCGTTAGTAAAATTTCAGGTTTTTTGATATAATGCTTAATGAACCTTCCTACCTGCATAAATATAATAAAAACACAAGGGTGATTGGCTATGCCAGCATTATCTTCTTCAACAAAATAATCATTGTCGGTATCGATATCGATTAGAAAAAATATTCAATTTGATCTTCTGTGAGTGAAACAGAAGAAAAATAAATCCAAAAAGTACAAAAAATTATACCTTCGTGGTTTTGACGATACCACCTCATAATAAACTATGCTAAACTAAGACAATTTTTCGACTTACAGTCAAATCGTTTAAACTATTCTTTTAAGTCCCAGTTATGGGCATTTTATTTTGGCGTGACGTTACGTTTGTACGACAACATTTGACAAAAAAAAGGGTAAAGCAAAATTTTTAAAAAGATTTCGACTTACTGTTAAATCATATAAAATATTCTTTTAAGTCCCAGATATGGGCATTTTATTTTGGCGTGACGCTACGTTTGTACAACATTTCCCAAAAAAAAAAACGAAAAAACAAAATTTTTAAACTCGTATTATTACTAAGCATCTCTATATAAAGTAATAAAGAGACAATAAGCGGCCTTATTAATAAAAAGCTACAAGTAAAGTTGCGCATGGCGTTATGTTACACCAAATAGAAGTGGGTTTTGAGCAATTCTTAAGACAATTTTTAGTTTGAATTGAAATAACGTAATTCAATTTTGCAAGTTGTTTATTAAAAAAAAAACAATCTTTTATTTAAAAGTCTTAGTGGCAGGCGTAATGTTATATAGTGTGACGTTACTCCAATACTCATTAAAACTTTTTTACTAATCATACATTTTGTCTTTAATATTGATAACTTAACAGAATATATTTCACTTGCTGAAAAAATATTGAAAATATAATGACAAAAAAAAGTTGCTCTTAAAAGTTGGCTTTGACCAAAAAAAATAACTTTAACCTCTTGTAAGTAGGGCATTTTTCGTCATCTTGTAATCTTATTGGTGGGGGCAGCTTTAACTCTTTAATTTTATAACTTTTCATAACTTTAAAAAACCAACTTAATACCTTTTGAATATTTCTATAAAGTTGAAACTTATTTTTATGTAACTATTAATTTTTTGGTGTATCTTTTTGTGGAAAAGCTCAAACACATCTTGTCAAATAAATGCTATTCAGCATAAATTTTCCAGATCGCATGAAAACCTTAAAAGATATTGAGAATAATGTGCAAATTAATTTCATATCATTTCTAATAGGGATGTTTCAATGGCACGTATCTCATCGGTTATGTAGGGTTTTAGGTCTTGGATGATGGATATATGGTTGACGTATGCTTTGCATTTCCAAAAATCCAATAAAAAGAAATCCCTTGGTGTCAAATCGCAAGATCTGGTCAGTCATATCTGGTCGATACTAAGCTATTTTCGAAGAACGCTTATAATGCATCCAAATTGAGGAGCGCAGTGTTGGTGAAAAAATAATAAGTTAACATCGAATTATATCGGTCCGAATTGATATTAACATTCTCGAAAAAGTAAGGTCCGATGATGCCTTAATACACACCACATAGTCACTTTTGAGGATGCTTTGGCTTTTCTTGATATTCACGTGGACTCTCCTTGGGAAAGATTTGACAACTTGGTTTATTCACCGTCTTGTTCGCTGAAAATAGTTTTTGACGAAAATCTTGGATGAATTTGGCAATTTTTGCACCAATTTTCTAGTGCTGCTGAACAACTTTAATGCAGTTTTCA
Source organism: Chymomyza fuscimana (assembly GCA_949987675.1). Classification (NCBI taxonomy): domain Eukaryota; kingdom Metazoa; phylum Arthropoda; class Insecta; order Diptera; family Drosophilidae; genus Chymomyza; species Chymomyza fuscimana. The sequence continues at coordinate 53,204,520 of OX465088.1, read as the reverse complement.
ATCGAAAATGTCAGGCATTCAACAAAATTAAACCAAATATGATAGAAAACCATGGTGACGTGCATGATGAACGTACGTTTACTTTCCTGCGCCTGTATTGGACCACTCTTATTACTGGTTGAATTTCCATTTTTTTTTTTTTTGTCATATTGGGACTAAATCTAAATTGCGCGTGTTGTTTGTTTTAAGTGGTTCAATACCCTGCTGTCATGTGATGCCCTGCTGTCATTTCCACATAACACTCATATCCTCCACAATAGGCCCAAAAATTTCACGATAATGCAGCCTATAGAAAATTTTGCACAGTGGTGCTAATGAGGTTCCTGGCGCCGCAAAATTAATAACTTGAAAAGTATGGCACTCAGGTCAGCTGTCTAAATTTTATTGTGTAGTAATAGAAAAGTTTTTAAAATTTTTTTAATATTAAAGATGTTTTTTTTTTTGTTTAATTTGTTTTTAATTTTCTCAAAGTAATTTAAATGTGTTTTTTTTTTAATTTAAATAATTAAAAATAGAAGTTTTTTTTTTTAAATTTTTTTAAAAATGACTTTAATTGGACAAAAGTTTAATAAAAGTCTCATATTTGGGGTGAAAGCAGTTGTTTTAATCTATGATGCTATTAATGGGTCCGACGATATAAACAAGCCACGACACAAGTCTTCCATAGTGTGCGCTCTTGTGTCCTTGCGTGTATGGTATCGACGATATTCGCGGACGTCTTTATTTCGCGCTTCAAGAGCCTCCTCAGACATCATTCCTATGGGTAGTGAGACGCTTTGAATTATGTCTGCTCCATGGATAGAGATTTTGTGTACGGACGGAGTCATGTAAAACCATGGGTATTCAGATACAAATAGCTCTGCAGTCTCCCACGAAAATACATGAAAAGCTTCGGAATTTACTTCATATCCGCAAGCGATGGTATGCAAAATTATTCCCAGTCTTTTAATCAAATTAGCATTAACTCCTGTTATTTTTGCAACTAATATGGGTTGTTGGCAAAACCTTCTGGCAGTATTTACACTATTTGTATTCCCTGAACCCATTACCGGAATATCAACCGAGAGCCCCATTTCATCCAGCCATTCTTTTTAATGTTTTTGAAAATATAACGACGTTCTATTACAACTTCGCTATTTTTAACGCAATTTCTCTGTAAAATTCGCCAATTTATTTTTAATTTTTTTTTTTGTTCATCATTACCGTACTTTTTTCTATCAATTATATGAGTACACATCATTTTCAACAGATAAATTCTTTATTCTGAGTAATCTCCTCATGCCAAACTTCAAACAGCACTTATTTTTTCACCGACATGTTTCCTAAAAGGCAAAATTATTTGAATACCGGCAAAAAGTGGCAGCTGATGTTTGATAATTTACATGCAAGATGGACAGTACTAATAAAAAGGACCCAGCAGGCGTTATGTTACTTTTACTCTAAAGGAAGAGGGTTTTGAAACTAGTAATTATCACTAACACACATATTTGACCTATTTTTTTTTTGCTAAACTTAAAGTTCACTATTCGAAATTCTCGCCAGTGTTACTACAAATGCCAACTTTGGCAGCTCATAGCTGCGTGAATTTAAAGAGTTATCCAAAAAAAAATATCAAAAAATCTGGTGTTCTATTAGCTATCGAATAAGTGAAAAATATCGGCTTAATTACCAATTTTCAAAATGGACTTTTGCCGCTCTAGGAACTTCATTAGCACCACTGTGCATTGATGCACTTTTGTCCTTGTTTAAAAAAAAAAAAAACACGGCCTGGTGACCAAAAAGGGCTTAAAACAGTGCAACTAATAGAGTTTTGTGGTAGTTCAACTCTTCCCTTTTCAATTGGAAATTGTTTTTGATGGAAACTCACCGACTTGTTTGATCCATTTAGCGAATTGTCGACGATGAAAAAGATACTTAGGGGAGCTTGGCTCAGTTGTTTTTTGAACTTTTTGATTAGTTTGCCTTGGACATCTTTGAAAGGACATGTCATGATGGTTGGATGAGCTGAACACCAAAAGTGTTTTAAATATTTTTGCAAAAACGCGTTAACGAATATAAAACATATAAGACTGAAAAAAATAATTATATACATAATTATTGCTAACTACTTTAAGCTTAAAGTAGGGTTACCGTGGGGCTAAGACAATCTCACAATATGCAGTTTGCCACTGCAAAACTTTATATGACTACACATAATGACATTAAAAAAAAACCATTAAGCATGCATTTTATATAATTCTTTTTCATTGCATTGACAATCCTGAGCATTGTTAACGCATAATAAAAAAAAAAAAAATAAAACAGAGTCGTTTCCCATTAATGTCAGCTCAAATACCAAAATATAATACCCAACAATTTTGTATATGTCAGCAAAGAGCTAGTCTGCTGCTTATATCAGTTAATGCGCTTGTGAATATTATAAGCGACAGCTTCAGTGGCACTTTCCGTGTCAGGACACACTGCCGTCAGGGTTCCGCCAAAGGGACTCGGGCAGGTGACATAAACAAGCCTTTTATTTGACATTTTGCTGCAGTTTTTGACACGCGCAAAAGGTTTATACAAATACCGGCACCGAATATTGAAAAGAATGCGACAAAGGACTAAAGAAATACATGATAAAAAATGAGAAACAGTTGGGACGGTGATCGACAGTGGCCATACTCTGCAAATACTTTTTCTCAAGGAAAATAATTGTTTATGCCAATTTTGGAATTGATTCGTTGTGGATTGTAGGCGTATTTAAAAGAAACGAAAAATGGGGTAAGGGTACGTTGTCCAAATGTCAACATTTTCTGGTTTATTAGACTCACATTGGTGCATATCCAATCTGAGGGCTCTAGCTTGTTCTTTGAAGGAAATAAAAGTGGAATGTTAGTGCAGTTCTTAAAATTTCTATAATCTATTATTGAGAGAAAAATTCCTACACCAAGAGCGTTTTTTTGTACACAGAAATGCCAAATTTGAGAATTTTAAGAATTTTAGATAATATTTGCTTTTAGATAACTTCTAATGAGTTTAATGAACATTTCGTACTCCTTGTAAGAGTGTTTAGTCTTGATGCTAAGATTGCGAGAATTTTATTCTTAATTTAAAGAAAATAAAGAACGAAAAATTCTTGTAAAGTCTAGAGTGAACCTTCATGTTTTGATCAAATTCGAACTTAAATTAAGATCGATTCTTTGTTTGAATGCAAAACACTTATATAGGTCATTGACAAAACACTTCTATATAAGTCATTGATATTGAACACAGCACAAGAATCAATGCTGGAAAGTATTTCAAGCAGTGCGGATCTTAAAAAATCCGAAGAAAATGGCAGTCCTATTATTGAAAAACGAATCTTGGAGTTTATTTAAGAACTGGTAACAACATTCCTTTTTTCTGGGAGACATTTTTGTTCTTTTTCTGCTTGCATTCAGTTTAAAAAAAATGGCGTACGTTAAAGTCGGGCGCGGACGACTTTGGTATACCCTGTACCACTAAATGTAATTAAGTCCGACATATTGCTTAAGCACTCTAAAAGACAATTGATTGCCAAATTCGGGTACGATATCTTCACAAACAAACGAAACACAACGAATTTTGTGCAAAATTTTTTTTTTTTTGACCGATTGGTCCTATGGGAGCTATATGATATAGTCAACCGATTTTGATTAAATTTTGTACAGTGCTTGGGAATTCTAAAAAACTATTGAGTTACGATATCTTCATAAACAACCGAATTATCCATCTAAAACTTTTTGTTTTTTTCGAGGTCATCTGAAACACCCCTATGGGAGCTATATAATATATCCCCGACCGATATCAAAAATATAAAATAAACTTCTTATAAATAAAATAAAGCTCTTACCATCTCTGAGATTTAGGCGTTCATACAGACAGACAGACGGACAGACGGACATGGGTATATCGACTTCTCTAGTCACCCTGATCATACTTTAGGTAACTTTGGGGGGTCTCCGACGTCTCCTTCTTTACGTTACATACATTTTCGGCTTGCACAAACTTAATATACCCTTTGTACCATACGGTACATGGTATAAAAATTGAACTACAAATAGGAGGATGTTTTCTAGAATACTGAAAGGGAATCCAACTGGTCTTCTGGGAGAAAATTTTGATTTCTAATTTTTCTTGCATTCAGTTTTTTGATAGTTTCGTCCAATAAAATATGGTGCAGTTCAAAGTTCAAGTATTTATTAATTTATTTTTTCATTTTAATATTTTATTTAAAGACAATCAGCCGCAAAAGGCTATAATCCAAAAGTTGTGATATCGTCACTACAACGGAAAATATTGTGTATTTGTTTTAATTAAATAATGGCCAAACAACTCCTCTGAATCTTTGATTTGAGTAGGATTAAGAGAACTCACACTTTGTATATTGACTCTGCCATTTCTGGGCCATCTTGAACTCAAGAGACATCTCAGTGAGATAGTTTCTGTGAAATTTAAGAGGAATTCTCCGATCACATACTTACTGAGTGTCACGTTCTTTCCCTTTGGCGATTATAGAATCTAGGTGCACCATGTCATCCGATTATAACTATCCCAAATAAAGTTTGATTTACAAATTGGACTAGCTGAGGAGCGAACAAGGAGGTAGTGGTGAATTAATCCTTAGAGTCACAGTGCAGTTTTACCAACAACATTGTTATTATTATTATTAATTCAGTAATATGTGAACATAATTGATTTTAATTAAAAGTTACCCTGTACCACCACATTGCAATCAAATCCGACATATTTTGCTTACGAACTCCAAAAGATATTTCTTTATCAAAGGTTACGATATTTTTATAAACAAACAAAATAAAAAGTCGAATATTTTCACCAAACACTTTTTTTGACCGATTGGTCCTATGGGAGCTATATGATATAGTCTACCGATTTTTATCATATTTGGTACAGTGCTGGGGATCTCTAAAAGACTTCTGTGGTTATGATATCATAATAAACAAACGAAACAAATATAAATGATATAGTGAACCGATTTTGATCAAATTTGGGGCTGTGCTTAAGTACTTTAAAAAACTATGATAATAACGGATCTAGTCTGAAAGTTTGGTTGCACTAGCACTTACCATCTTTGAGATCTAGGCGTTCATACAGACGGACGGACGGACAGACGGACACACAGACAGACGGACATGGGTATATCGACCTCTCTAGTCACCCTGATCATAATTTAGGTAAGTTTGGGGGGTCTCCGACGACTCCTTCTGTATGTTACATACATTTTCGGCTTGCACAAACTTAATATCCCCTTTGTACCGTACGGTACAGGGTATAAAAAAATTAGAATTAGATTGATTTTAATATATTTACTTTTTGGGACGAGCAATGCGGATATAGATCTATCGCTACCTAGGTTGACGACAAGCATTTTTTCATGAGGAACTTATGGAACTTATAGTCTGCCTGCAACATACATTGCACAAATCTTGTCTACCCTTACGGGGTACCCATTGAGTACAGTGTATGAAAATAAAATTGGCTACAAAAACATCGCGTGAGAGTTATGAAAGCCAACTCTGGGTTAGACGGAAATTCTGGGTAGGTTAGGGCGGCTAGGGCCAGGGAGGTTGCATAGCACTTGCAATCATTTGTTATATCATTTGGCTGCCTCAAGAACTTTCAGACACGAAAAGAGGAAACGGATAGAAATGGCGGGATTAGCGGCATTTCATTGACAGTTGAAATCATGGCCGCCATTTTCTTTATGCGCACATTTGTGTTGTTTTTGTTGTTGCCGCATTTCATTGTTTGTCATTTAACGATTGACAGTTTGCGATAAACACAGCCAAATGAAACGAAGCGAAGCGAATCAGGCGAAAATGAGCAAAACAAAGCAAAACAAAAGCAAAGCAACCAAACAATAAGCAAAATGAAAATGGAAGACGCCAAAAACAACAATGACAACAACAACAAATCCAACACACCTCTGTCGTTTTGACACGGCATCGACAATCAAATGAAAATGTTAATGACAGTCTTCGTCTCCCAGTAGCGAAGCTCCAGAAGCAACCTTAAGAAGTAAAAGGTGTCAACTGCTTAGCCCGAATTACCCCACTTACGATGACTTGGGCTTTTCCGTATCTTTTCTTTGTCCTTTAGTCTCTGTGTGATTGTCTCACTGTCCTGTGCCACTGTCTCTCCCACAGTCCGACTGTCTGGCTATTTATCATTATGACTTTGTTTGCCATGGCTGATTTGCCTAGGGAGCGCCAGATGGCGCACATTTCCAGACTGTTAATCATAGATAGGCATGAACATGGACTTGAACATGTACATGGGCAGCGGAGCCTAGGCATATTGGACTGGGGACCTACAAAGTGGACGAATGTATACATACATTTATAAAGCAAATGATATACGAGTGCTTGCTGAGTGCAAATTCATCAATTCAATGCCAAGTGAATGGCTTAATGAATATATCACTTATTCGTTTACAAGTGCAATAAAATGATTTAGAGCCGCACCATAAGAGTTAAATAAGTTTTCGATTTGATAAATATTTTTTTTTTATGACGAAAAATGTCAATCAAATATGTGATGGCAGTGGGAACAGCTACCCCTCAGAAATACATACAAAAAGTAAATTTCCTTCAGCCTGTCAATTCAAATACCGAAATTGTAAGATTTCCCAATACAATGAGTGTATAAATTCAAAGGTTTAAATTAAGAAAAGAAATTGTGAAGAACTTTCTAAATCATGTATGGTATTTATTGCAGATGATTTTAAATTGGCAAGCCAACATTTTCAATTATTCTAGAAAATATCAATCCTAGAGGGCAGACTTACGTACATTATATTATTATACCATGATACTACTACTACTTCTAATTTATGAATTCATAACTTTTTTGTCCAATCACAAAGAAAACATGATATTTTTTTAATATCAAGACCGTAGGTCAGGATCAAAGGTTGCTGAACTCTAAAACAGATGTACTTGTATTTCAAAACTTTTTGGGTTATGTCCAAAGAAATACATAATATGATGCATCAATGGATATCGGATTCTGTTTCCCAAAAACATAAAATAAGGATGGACACACGGAACATAAAAATATGTTGTTCATGTTCAACAGATTTTAAAGTGAATTACAAATTGGCAAGCTAGTTTAAATCATTGCACTTGGTTAAAAAAAAAGTATTAGGAATAACATAGGGCCTTAACAAATTTACAAAATTGTTACTTAAAAAAAGAAATTCGAGTTTTTTTTTTCAACAAAGTAAACATGGTATCGTAAACTAAGGTTATCCACATACGACAGTCAATTGTCAAAAAGCTTTAAAAAAAATTTGAGCACTTTTGTTGACTATGCAAATTTTGCTTTAGAAACAAACTGAATATAAAATAACACTCTCGAGGTCTTAACTACATTCCATTTTGATTTCACTCAATTGGGCTCATAAATGTCTGCTGACAACCTTTTTGGTCAATTCCCTGTAGGATAAGGACCAACATCTGCTGCTGCTTGCTGGTCCGGTTGCCAACCGGTTAAGCCAATTTATTAAATAAAAAAACATTTGTCACATTTCATTCAACTTTTCAGCGTCCGTTATATTTGCTTTATCTTTATGACATTTTCTGAAGGCAGCAAAAACCCCAAAAGAGGGGCGAAAAAAGGCAAAGCAAAGAGAGAAAAAAAATGTATAAAAGAAAATGTGATAAAGCTGGTCAAAAGGCTGTCTGACATTTTTCTTTCATTAATTTTACCTGTTCAAGTGATAAGAATGAAATGTTGTTGTTGTACTGCCGTCTGTCTGCCTTTGATGATCATAAAAGTAATATAAAGCAGATAATAATATTAATAAAAATAAAAAGCAAAATTAAATATTGGTCAAAGCTAAAGTTCTTGGCGCTGTTTTTCGCTTCTATTTTTTTTTTTCTAAGACTTATCACAGACATTAAAAGTGTAAACATGGCCGTTTGTTGTGCGACTAGTTGACCCAAGATAAGCTGACGCCAAGGATTGGACAAGAAATTCTACAATTCCCAGCAAAGACTCCAAGCAACTGCCAACAAATTAGTAAATTGAAAACTCTACTCCATCAGCAGACAATGATATCAAAAGTGCTAAAAATAAGAAGCTAAATAAAAAAAAACTCTTTTTAATTTCATGACCCAAATTTAGCTAGAACCAAACCAAGTCCCGTCGCTATCCCACGCAGTTTCCTCCTGATAACCAGCTCTGTGCATTTTGCTGTTGGAAAACAAAAACGCGGCCTTCATCCCAGTTCCCCCTCTCCAGCTCTAGTCACACGCTTTCCCTGGCGGAAATTAAACTTGTCCAAAAGTTTAAATGCCTTTTGCCGCTTGTCGTTTCGTTTCGGTTGACTTTTGTTTTAAAGTACATACAAACCCCCTCCGAATAGTCCACGCTCTATACATTCCCCATGAGTTCCGTGGCTATCCAGAACTTTTGCACATTGTGTGTGCTTACTCGGAGTTTTCTAATTTGATGCAATGCGAAGTATTCATCTTAGTTGCAAGTGCACCAACACTAAATGGATAAAATGTATACAAAATGTTGCATTGTGAGATTGCTCAGACTTAGCTCTTAAGCTAAACTCCAAGCTGAATTCCGGACTTGAAAACAATTTATTTCAAAGACAACATTTCAGCATAGTAGGTACATAACCAATTTAAACAATTGCCTCAATTTTCTATACAACTCTGTATTATATGGCATTTTAGGCATACAACTATGAGGTGGATTGGGCTTTATATCCCAAGCTGGTTTGAGCTCATATTTGAAGAGACATTTTGGTTAGAAGGAAAGTTTTATATGCTCCCTTTGCTACAAAAGTACTAAAAGTTATACCATATTCTGCAAAAAAAAATTAAAATGGCATGTTTGTAGATAAGATTCTCATTTTAATAAGGACTCACTCGGGTAGCTGGCTTTAAACTGGATAGCTGTTTTATGCCCTGTACCTACAAAGGGTTTATTAAGTTTGTGCATTAGTGTGTAACATAAAGTAGAAAATGTCGGAGTCCACCCGAAGTATAGGGTGGGCCATCTGTTGCTTTGTTTGTCAATTGCATTTTATTCGATCGATATTATCACGTGTACAAACTGGACGAGCATGCAAATATGGTGTAGTAACGGCCACTGAACCAATAGACTCGAACCGATCAATAATTTTCTTGATTCCGGCTCGGAAGGCCGATTAAACCGGACTAAAACTATGCAACGCATGAAATTTTTTGTTTTCACAGAACGGCCATTTCCATAGTACGTCTATTCCGCGTTGCTCGGTTATTTAAAGATCCATGACTAAAATTGAGTAGTTTTAAACTTGATATAAGTCGAAGAGCATCCACTTTGAACGGTTATGTTCCGAATTATGAGTGTTTAACAACCAAACCAACAGATGGCCCACCTTATATGATGATGTTGACTAAAAAAGTCGATATACATAATATGTGTATCACTATACCCCATGATTTCAGAGATAAAAATAGCTTGGGTCAACTATGTTAATTATTCAAAATTTATGTAAATTGAAAAAGCTTCGTTTTAGGCTTCTAATTGCCATTAAAGAGACTCCTCGCCACCCTGTTCTGATACTCAGAACAACCCACAAGCCATCAACGAAAAATGTACTGATTGCTGCGGTTTAAAAATTTACATAATTCTAAATTTAAAATAAAGTGGTCGAATATTGTGTTGCCATGCATCGATAGAAGCTTTCCATCATTTATAGCAAACCTTGGTAAACCTTAAAAATTGTTCTACATCTCCTTAAGGCGTTCTCATATAAGCTACCAAAAAAAAAATTTTTAAAAATACGCTATATTTGAACTCAAACATAATTATTAAATATAGCGATTCACGTTAAAAATTATAATATTTAAATCGACGTTATATCAAAAAGTATAATTTTAATCGAGCAATCAATCAAACTAAATATCATACATTATTACAATGCAATACCACGAAGTGGATTTACACTGTACGATACAGCACCCTATATCGATAAAATCTTCTCCTCAACATATGGGCCTAAAACAAAAGATGTGGAGAGGGTTAGCGGAGGGTCAAAAACTGGTGAACATTCCTAGTCATCTAAGTCCTTTTCCTTGCAAAACCATTTTAAGGATTCGACAAAAGTGGCACGTTTGCCAGACTGCCCAGGTCTTCAAAGAGAGGTTCATCCAGAAACTGGGTTCATCTTCTAAGAAGCGCCGGGCAATCACATAGCAGGTGTTGGATGCTTTCTGTCTTCTCCCCATCTCCGCAGCTTCGGCACAAGTCGCCATGGAGTACGTCCACCCTCTTAACCATTAGGCCTATGGTACAATGCCCCGCTACAACTCCAACCACCATCCTGGTCCTGTTTTTATGAAAACGCATCAGTTCAGATGTTCGCTTTGGATTTTACCATGGCTCGGGAGATGCGATAACCGGCATGTTCGCGTACCCTTTGATATCGAAATGTATCCTATACTGGTAGAGAAATTGTCAATGGATACGGAACTACTGATCGACGCTAAGGTTAAATAAATAACCTCTGCGCGGTCCTTATTGCGGAAGGTGGGGTGGTTGCCCCGGTTCCAACAATAAGGTTTGCGGCCAGCACAAAGTCCAGCAATGCCGCTCCTCTGTCATTTATGCCCAAATGGAGTTATAGGCATTGGCGTCACAGCCCAGGACTAAAACGATGCCCTCCTTCTGCACAAGCCGAATGAGTGCCCTGATTTTTTAAGAGGTGGATCTTTTTCCTTATAGAGCAGGTAGGCCGATGCAGGGTAAAGGTTGATCCTGTTCCATGATTCCAACATCACCACCGTAAGGTCCTTGTCACTGTAAAGAGGATAGAAAAGAACATTAAGCCCAACTCTTACCTGGATACATATCCTTGGCTTACCTACGTTTCTGGGAAAGAGGAGATGATATCAGCGAGCTACGAGGCCACAAATCAACGTGACTTACTATTACTTACAACTGTTATGAAAATGTTTGGCACACAAATTATGAAATTTTTTATATGATGGCGAAAAATAATCAATTTAATACTTTGTTTGGATTGTTAGAACGTTACTGGGCTCCTAAAAAGCTTACAACAAACAATAAATAGTGAACGGCTTTCTAAAAAACGATTTTCCTACCAGCCATTTGTTACAATGTTGCTTGTGGCGGCAAAACAGAACAGCTATTGGTGCTGCTGGCGCCATCTAGTGAACTGTTGGCGCCATCTTATGTAAAGCATCCGTAATATCATAGGACGACACTGTTTTCATTTTTTATATGCGTCCACTATTCGCGACTATTTTGTTTATGTGAAGTTTTTTCTTTACGGTTGCGATTCGCGGTGCTGCGTACAGGCCTTAATAAAAATATGTCTCAAGCCGAAGTCTTTTTTATAGGTTAAGTTTTGTAAGCAATGTTTATTTTTATCTCATAAATTTAATAATACAAAATTTGTCTTATAATTCTTACAATTACAAAAATTGTTGCACCTTTTTTAAAGATGGCTGAATAAGAACTAACTCGCAATCAGGTCAATTAAAGATTTTATTCAACAGTTTAATTGTCAGGATTACGAATCACTCCCAATTCTTCAAGTACACACAATTCACTTTTTTGTCAAATCTATAATAGTTTCTGATAAAAAATCTTAAAAACATATATATGTATCCCAATTCATTTGTATTCCAGTTACTCACTTTCTAAAAAGTGAAATATTTATAGTTCTTTGCTCCAATCTTAAAAAAAAGAAACTAATGTACTTGACATCCAAACAAGAAAAAAATGTTCTAAATGGTTTTTTTTTTAACAGCGTCCGGATTTCCGAAAGGGATATCTCTGAAACCAGTTGTCATTTTTGACTAATTTAAATTTCATTTTAGTAAGTAAGGACTAGCAATTCATCATGTAAGTCTTACATCACAACAACGTCTTCAAATCTTCGAGATTTATAATCAAAATCAGTGTTCCATTTTAAAAACTTAAAGAGCTCTTCGTACAATTTATGGACCGAATATTCGTCCAACAGAAGGTGCAATTCGTTGTGTTATTGATTATGTTCGAACTCATTTAACATTCCACGATGTCCGACCACCAACCAGAATGAGAACAGCACGGTCCGAAGAAAATCTCGCTGTTGTAGAGGCCAGTGTAGAGGAAAACTCCAAGTTTATCGATTCGCAATGTGTTACCGTCGATGGTGATCGATACAAAGAGATGATCAACGAATATTTGTTTCCAAATTTACGTAACATCGATGTCGAAGAGTTCTGGTTTCAATAGGATGGCTCTACGTGGCATACGGCGACCGCAACCATTGATTTACTGAAAACTCAATTCGGTAAGAAGGTTATTTCATGAAATGGGCCCACCAACTGGCCGCCGCGGTCGTGTGATTTGACCCCTTTAGATTATTTTCTTTGGAGACACGTCAAGTCGTTGGTTTATGCAGACAAGCCAGCAACAATTGACGACTTGGAAACCAACATTGAACGTGTACTTACAGAAGTACGGTCAAAAATTGGACTGACAGGATGCGCTTTGTAACTCGTAGTCGTGGTGGTCACATGCCAGAGATCATTTGCAAATATCAAATGATACAAAATTGTCTTTCTAATAAAACCATATTTGGGGTCAATATAATAATTTTTCTACGTTTTATTTAAGTTTGAAATCCGGACGTGCTTAAAAAAAAACGCTTTATGTTCTTTTTTACAAGATGCTGGTATGCAGCTAAAAAAACTGGTTCGAAAAGGATTTTTTTTTTTGGTAAATTTCTTTATTTTGTTTTTATTTGAACAAGTAAAATCTAATATTATCTAAAGAAAAAGAGGGATTTTTATAAAATTCGGTATAGCTCTCGGTATTCGGTAGGCTCTTGTGCCTTTTTCGAAATCCTCGTCATATAAATGGTTGAATCAATGCTGATAAACGTCATTAGAGTATATATGTACAAATTATAGTCTGTTAGTGTCCTCTTTGCCTGGACTTCACATATCCAATTCATTATATCCTTGACCCTTTGGGTAGTATGAAAAAATATTTCAATACCAGCGGATAGTCTACCTATAAAATAAACTTTAACATTTTATCATAAGTCACTTTAAGCAAATCAATTTTAAAGCGAATAATTAATTATTATTTAATAATCTGCGCGAGATGCTTGAATTGTGCCCTCGAATTGCTGACATTTGGAGTTAATAGTGAAATGTTTATTATTTATAAATTGAATGGCAAGGGAGCAAGTCAGGATATTTAAATGCATAAATTATGAAAACAATAATGCTTAATATGAGAGCTGTTGAAAGCATATAGTAGAAGAGAATCATAAAAAATATATATTAAAATAAAATAGCAATAATAAAATTCAGTTGCAAAAAATAAAATTAAAAACATGCCATAAATTTTTTATTTTACAGACAGCAATGGCAAGGGTGCTCCCGAGTACAGGACCTGCAGCTTTGCAATGGCATATTTATTTGCATATGTTGCAAGGGAGTAAAGCGGAACTATAGTACAAGCATACAACAAATTGTTGCAAGTAAATATTTAACAAATTTTCATAGCATCAAAAATAAACAAGAGAGAGAGAGTATGAGTGTTGCAAATGAAAATGCTGCAGAGTGCGGCAAAGCTAAGGAATAGAACTCAAAAGGATGCATAGTCAAGGAGTGTAAGATTTACAAAAACAAAAATTTCATGGCAATGTTGCCAGACTGTGCAAGTTATGCGAATGCTGGACAAGAACGCTAAAACATTCAAAGAGCTACAACCAAAAAAATTCAAAAGCGTAAACAAATAAAAAATGATAATTAAAATATTTCCGTCGACAACGGAAGCGACCGGAGCACAGCGGCGACAACTACCCCAGCTGCCCCAACATCCCCAAAAGCAGCAGCAGCAGCCGCAGCAACTACGTCATCGAGCACGCCGCTTAATGCAACTGCAGCGGAAACATAAAATGCCGGAAATATCGTCATGGCTAATTGTTGCTGCCGCCATTGCTGTGGCAGGCACCGCCATTTGTTTGCCATTGGTGGCTGCCACAGCCAGTCCTCAGCAGGATGAGGATGGTGAACTGCATCACATGGATCATCACATGGAATATCACAATCCAGGCGATTTCATTATTGGCGAGTCCGAGGAACGGGATCATATAGCTCATCATTTGGGTAAGTTGCCAGTTTTCCAGTGAGACAGATAATGTCCAAAAGCAAATGTCAAAGCACTTGACACATACTCGCCCACAATCGATGTGGGTCGCCTCGATTCATGCTCTATTTGCTCTCACTTGGCTCGATGGCAAGGTCAATTTGGCATGAGTTGCCAAGAGCATGAGCGACGCGCAGAGCGGTAGGGTGCTAGTGAAACAAAGGAAACAACTTTTCCTACTTATATACCATGGACTGATGTCCTGTTTAACTGTGTCACTTGAGTTGGGTTTTCTAAGTGTTTGCCAAGTTAGTTATTTGACAGGCCAGACTATGGCAGCCCGAACCTTGTGGATTCCATGAGAATGCTTGCTTGGCCAACTTCATTGTTTACTCAACCCATTCCTGGTTATAGTTGCTTCATACATATTTTACACCAACGCAGATTATTGAAAATCTGAAAAGCATTAATTTAAACACGAACACGAATATCGATTTTTTTTTTGTACGGCTGTGCTATGACAGAATTTCGAAAACCACAATAAATAACCAAAAAACTCTAGCACGACAGGTTTCTGAGATAGCCTCCAAAATACCTTTTTTATAAGGATTTTTGAAGTTATTTCAGGGGGTTGTGTTTTTTGGATCTTGGATTGGAAAAAATTATAAAAACTTTAATAAAGATTTTAAGCTTTTTTTATTTTGATTCTTAAAACAAAAATAAAAAGTATTTAGTTTATCAAAAATGTTCCAATAATAAAAAAAGGGTCCAAAAAATATTCAAATTTTTGTATTGAGCAATTTATTTAGCCTACACAAGGTAGACCGAAACAGCTAGACCAATCCAGATTAACCCAGAGGCATATTCCAGTATTGCTGGGAATACTTCACGTTTACGTGCCTTACTATTGATCCTGTTTCGAAATGGTTTTTGTCTTGATTGAAGTTTGAAATCTGCTTATTTTAAATAGGAAATTACTATTATTCCTCCTTACTCTTTCCTTCTTTTTTAAAAAATTTTGGGCGTGCTTTAAAAATTTATTGATATAATCTTTAATTGGAAATACAAATTAAAGATTTTATACATTAAATTAAAATTTAAAAATCTTTTTTTAAGAATTTTTGGCTTGATTTAAAATTAAAGAATGCTTAAATCCGTATATAAAACATTTTTTTTCTTAAAATTTTTTAAGAAATTTTCGATTTTAAAATGTTTTTTTGGTCCTTGATTTAAGTTTGAAATTTTATAATGCTAAAAATGATAATTTACAAATTTGGTTTTGTCTCATTTTGAAAAATTTTGATCTTGCTAAAAAAATTTTTGTCAGTTTGATCAATTTTTTCTTTATTTTAAGATTCTTTCGTCTTATTATAACAATTTTTCTTATCCTAATAAATTTTTTTTTAACAATATTTTATCTTGTTTTTAGTTTGAAATTTCATTATGTTAAAAATCTTAATTTAACCATTTTTTTCTAATATAAAACTTTTAGTTTTATTGTAAGAATTAGTGGTCTTATTTTGTAAGTTTTATCACGTTAAATTAATTTTTTAATATTTTTTTTATTAAATTCTTTATTAGAAGTGATCCGTATCTTTGCTTGTAATGATTCAAAAAACTCTTATTTCACGATTGTTAGAAACCCAAACATGTGACTTTATTGTCGATTTAAGACTTTTTTAGTCTTATTATATAAGATTATTTTTGTTAACATTTTTTTGCGTTTTAAAGCATTGTTGAAATATAAACATCGTATTCTTTAAATAGACCAGAAAAATTTTATTTTAAAATTGTTCAAAATTCCAAATAAAGATATTGGTCACGATTTCAGACTTTTTCCAGTCGTATTTTAAATGTGAATCTTCTTATCTTCAGTATTTGTAGATCTAAAAAGCCGTTCCTTCTTTCTAGAATGATAACAGTTTATTCTTCACAGGCAAAAAACCCTTATCTCAAAAGTGTCTAATATAATAAAAATTTTTCAAGTGGTCCTTCCTAGCTTGCTCAATTTTTTTTTAGGGCCGCCGAGGTCAAATAACCCAGCACGTCTGGGCTCTGTCATAAACTCCAAAAAACCCATAAAAAGATGTATTTTGGAGGTTATATCATAATAAAACCACAAAAAACAATATGCTAAAAAAAACCCTTTTCCTTATGGTATGAGTAGTCTAAGAACCAAAAAAACACCCTATTTATGTCGCGAACATTTTTAAAAATGTAAACACGTTTTATACCTTGTAACAAAGGTTATATAAAGTTTGTACATATATGCATATGTAACATAGAAAAGGACCCCCAAATGTACCATCAATATATATATATTAAAGCCAGTCACTTCTATGAGGAGCATAGGGCCACACCATCAATATAGTCAGGGGAAAAAAGAAATTGGCCTATATATCTCCGTCTGTCTGAACGACTGGATCTTGGAGATAGTAAAATCTAGAGCAACGAAACTTTCGAGTGAGATTCCTTTTAATGTCATGGGAAATAAGCTAGTTAAATTTTTTGATATCGGGCAACCGAGGGGGAAGTTTTCATTTGTTTATGAAGATAAAGATGTCCTTCCACTTCTGTTTTGAATCCATATGGTAACGGTTTTTTGTGATGCCCCTAGGTGGTACGATAAGCGGAATATATGATTTAAAGCTGTTGGACCGAGTCGGTTCTTATTTAAAGCTAAATAAACAGCATTTGGCACAAAGCAGTTTTTTTCAATATGGCAATGCCTTGGCATTTAAGACTTCAGTCACGGACTTGACTTCCAGTGAAAAAATTTCTAAACAGAAAGAAAATTCCTTCAGATGATATTATCATCTGTGAAATAAATGCATATTTCAAGGAGCTTGGCAAAACATCCTTTTGCAAGGAAATATGGGACCGCTGTTTGAAGTGAAGTGAAGTTGAGTGAAATTTCAATTTGTTTTTGTGTGGCTTAGGAGTTGAGCACTATCCAAAACAGAAATAGTGCGACTTTCATGCCATACACTAATTTGTCATTTTTAAAAATCGGTCATCAGATACCAAAAAGTTGGCTAAAATTATATTGATTAAAATAAACTATGCTAATACCCTTAGCAGCTTTCTGCTAACAATTTCTCACAATTTTTGAGAATAAATTCAATGAGAATGAATTTAGTGACTGAAATTTGAAAATAGTCTGTTTTTAGTGGAACTTTGTATCAGGATATCTTTGGTTTAAAAATTTTGTTAGATACGGATGGTTATGTATCTTTTTGGGGGACGGCAAGTACGGTAGCGAGGCGGGACCCTTTGATTCCCTAGCTCTTGGGTAGTTGGGGTAGGTGTTGCTACGTCTTGCCTCCGGATAACATATTTAGATTATTATAGAGTCCCTACAAAAATTTAGAGCTTAACTCTTGAAGTAAAAACGAAGACTTTCTTGCCAAACAAGAAAACAAAGGAACAAAGGGAGCAATTAACAACTGTGTCCAATTGCGGCGAGGGCTCAGATGGTAGTCGACCCTCGCAGTCTAAACCCAATACCCTGCCATGGCTTTGGCTACAATATGTAATAAGCCAAAGCCCCCAAAACAAAACCTCGCCTACACTTTACATGCCTACGTCACACAGGAAAGACAATTACAAGTTTACCACTTCATTATTTTTTTTTTTTATTTTTTTAAATCTTCATTAATTATATTCATTATAATTTTTGACATAATTACTTATTAATTAATAATTTTTGATATGGTTACATTATATAGTTCAATTAAAGTTAACTAAATTAAAATATCGAAATTCTTTATCTACGGCAAAAACCCAACAAAATTTTAATTAAAAAAAAGAATTGTTTCCTATTTCATTTACTGGTGCATTAACTATCTACTAGATGCATTACCTAACTAATGTACACTTGTAGTTCGTATTTGAGAGTGTTATTTATTTTGTTTTTGTTTTTTACTGTTTACATATTCTTTTCTTTATTTTGAATTCCCGTTGGAATCGGGAATAATGACTGGAACAGGGAGAATGGGAGAGTTTCGCGAATGTGAAGTAAAAAGAAGGGCAGAAAAAAAAAAAACAAAAAAAAACAAAAAAAACAACAAAGGAATACTTGGTTAAAACTTACATGTGTTCGGGAGATCCAACGCTGAAAGGCCTTTCATCGTAGTTTGATCATGGGTGTAGAGTATTATTTTATTGATTCTGAATTATTTTCACACAAAAAAAAAAAAAATGCACATAGGGGACGGGAGAGGTTGTAATTATATTTTCATTGCATTTATCAAATATTTTTTTTTCTCAAATTTTTTTTTTTTTTTTTATTCTCTTGTTATGTTAAAGGTGTGTTTCTTTCTTCTTTCTTTCTTAATTTTTTTCTTTTTTTTTTTTCACTTTACTTCACAGTTCGTTGTCACTTTTCATTCTCTCCGTTTCACAACTAATTCAGGGTTTTTAGATACAGATTATATTTGAGAAAAAAAAAAAAAAAATGCAAAAATTTAATATATATAGGGCTGCATCAAGAATATATATATATACATATAATGTTATATATACATTATTATGTATCAGATATGTATTTTTGTATTTATTTTTTTCTTTCTATTTTTTTTTTTTTTTTTTTTTTTTAGGGGGAGTATATATATACCTTAAACTGTATACATATATAGGTTTCTTTTTCCACTACACTTCAAACACGCACTACGTAAGAGCTCATTTTACAGGTTTTTTTTTTTTTTTTTTTTTTTGATTTCTTTCTAGGTTCTGTATTTGATTATTTTTTTTTTTTTGTTACCCTTTTCCGACAAGGCAATTAAGCTTAACTTCGCTAATTTCGATAATTGATTCTTATTTTGTTCTTTTAGTATAAAAGATTGAGTTAAAAAAAAATAGATATGTGTAATCCCGCTCGCCGACAGGGAGGTGCGCACGTCTTTCAATCGCGGTTGCTACTAAATTTTAGCGTGCTGTGACAGCCGGGAGGGAAGGAGAGCGCTTCCAAGTTCTGTCTCGCCCTGGAAGTCCGGATCAGCTGAGCTCTACCAGCGTTTCAGGGTACTAGGGCCGTCTTTATCCATTAAAATTTGCGGGCGATCGTTTTGGGTTGCGCATATATTTGTGTTAAGTATATATTTTAATATCTAATATATATATATAACAGATATATATGTAGATGCAACCGATTTGGATGTAGATACGCCGTCGAATTGTAAACGTTTTTCTTTTTTTTTCTTTTTGTTTTCGTGTGCTTTTATTTAAAAATTTTGGTTTTTATATACTTTTAATTTGTTTGTTTTGTATTTCGCACAGTTTTATTTGCATATTTTAACCAAGTTGGTTAAGTGGCCGAACAAAAAATAAAAAAAATTTTTGGGCTGACGTAGCCGGTGTCGAATGTATTAATTGGCGGATTCAGGTCGAGTAAGAGCGCGCACATGGCTGCTGCAGCCCTTTTATAGTCGCCGGTGCAGCAACAACAAAAAAATTGTATGACCTTAAGTAGGTGGCGATCTATCTTCGAACTCTGACATTTTGAGCTTTTAGTCACAGACTAAAGCTGATAGACAGACAAGATTTTTTCATTTTCTCGCATGCGATATTTTCGTCCCAAAAAGACAAACAACGAGAAAAAAACAGCTGCGAGAAAAAGGGTGCAATAAATTCTAGCTGCGATAAAATGTAGCTGAGAGAAATTCTAGCTGAGAGAAATTCTAGCTGCGATAAAATGTAACTACGAGAAATTCATGCTGCGAGAATTATATAAAAAAAACAATGGCACAGCCATTACACCACCAGATAATCTGACACCGATAGACGGAAGATTAGCTGGAATTAGCTCTTAATGTCTTTCGCATGATAGGTACCTAATTCTTTCCCTTGCAAATTTTCTAACAAATAGAAACAATTTCCTAGTTTTTTCTTTATACGACATTTTAAAAATTGATGTCCTAACTTCGCATTAAAATTTTCCGAAAATTTACTCTGTGCAAAATTACGTCGGAATACCTCTTGGCCTTCTTTAAAATTGACAGGTTTTGATCGCAAATTGTATTGAGCACAATTCCGGTCATAAGCTTTACGAATATTTTGCATTATATCCTTACGAAGCAAGAACAATTTATCACTTCTCGACAGATGTACCGAAGGTTCATCTAATAAGGTCAAATCTTTTAGCAATTTGTAATCAGAGCCATGATTAAGCATATCGAAACCAAACAAAGCTTTATATGGAGAACAACCTAGCGACTGATGTAGAGCTGAACGAAGCGCACAGGAAATGCTTGTTAAATGCTTGTCCCATTCCCTTTGGTCATGTTTAAGATAGGACCGAACAGCAGCTAAAAGTGAGCGGTTAACACGTTCCGCAGCATTGCTTTGAGGAGAATATAATGCTGTATATACATGCTTGATCCCGAGTTCAGTAAGAAATGCGTTAAAGTCGTTTGCCTTAAATTGAGTTCCATCGTCACTAACTATGATTTCCGGAACGCCAAAGCCGTGAAAAATATGTTTTAGCAAATATTCTTGTATAGCAGACGAAGTGAATTTCTTTAAAGGCTGTAACCAATGGTATTTACTAAAATGGTCTAAGACTATAAGTATGCCAATGTGACCATCTTTACTGCGCGGATAAGGACCAAGTAAATCAATATATAGCTTTTGAAAAGGTCTATAGGTAGGACAATGTGGATGTTCGCCTATAGGCGGACGAAGTGTCTGATTTGGAGCTTTAGCTTCTTTGCAAACGTCACAATTGCGGATATACTCACGCACATCTTTTGCTAAACCAGGCCAAAACAGATTTCTGCGAATTTTCTCTATAGTCTTTTGCATTCCACAATGGGCAGATACAAGGCTATCATGTGCTTGCTGCAAAACGGAACTTTTTAGGCGCACTGGGACCCACAGTTTCCAAGATAGTTTTTCCTCAGCATCAGCTGTCGAATGTTCTGTTTTCACATACAAAAATGTATCTATAATTTTTATGTCTGGGAATTTTTCTTGGTTTGCACTGAATTTTTCTTTCAAAGTTTGGTATTCGTTGTCGAGAAATGCATCTGACGTTAAATCAATTACTGGCTTAAGATCTAAACAAGCGATTTCAGCCTCGCACATACGCGACAGCGCATCAGGAACAATATGTTCCTTTCCTTTTCTATGAGAAATGGAAAATTTAAATTGCTGTAAGCGAAATATCCAACGAGCTAGGCGACCAGAAACATTTTGCTGACGCATTAGCCAGACCAGGCTTGAGTGGTCAGTTACCACTTCAAATTCTTGAAGCTCCAGATAACATCTGAACTTCTCAATGGCTAGTATTACAGCTAAACATTCCCGTTCAGTAACACTATAGTTACGTTGGGCATGACTTAGTTTTTTCGACATAAATGCAATTGGTTTTTCTTCGTTTTCTGCCGATAATTGCACTAATACGGCACCTATTCCAAAATCACTCGCATCGCAATGTAAATAAAATTTTTTGTCAAAATCGGGGTTCTGTAAGACTGGCGCTGTTGTTAAAATGGTTTTGAGCTTTTCCATGCCTGCTTGTGCGGCTGGCGTCCAAACAAATTTCTTTTTAGTGGACAACACATCCGTTATAGGACAAGTTATGTCAGCAAAGTTATGAATAAAGCGGCGATACCAACCACAGAGGCCTAAAAATCCTCTAACTTGTTTTAAATTCTTTGGCACGGGCCAGTTTACTATACAAGATATTTTTGAGGGGTCTGTGCGAATTCCTGTGTTATCAATAATATAACCTAAATAATTTATACTTGTTACGCAAAAGTGACTCTTTGCAATATTTAAAGTTAAATTAGCTTTTCGAAATTGCTCAGCAATGCGAATTAACACAGCTAGATGGGACGAAAAATCTTCTGAGACAATGCACAAATCATCAAGGTATCCAAAAACACAATGACGGAGATCAGATGGAATAATTTCATCCATAAGACGACACATTGTTGATGGAGCGTTACACAGACCAAATGGCATTACCTTAAATTGGTAGAGAGGTCTACCTGGCACAGTAAACGCAGTCAATGGCTTAGATTCCTCAGTTAACTCAATTTGCCAGTAAGCATCTTTTAAGTCTAATTTGGTGATTAAATTTGCTTTTGGCAACCGTGAAAATATACCAGCTATGCTAGGCAAAGGATAGGCATCCTTCTTAGTGGCATCATTTAGTTTTCTTGCATCTAAACAGAGGCGAATCTTATGTGGCTTTATTACTGGGCGCATAGGCGAACTCCAGGCACTAGTTGCGGGCTCAATAACCTCTAACTTCAACATGCGATCGATTTCTTCAAAAAGTATCTTTTCTACAGCAGGGCTTACTGGGTAGTAACGTTGCTTAACAGGCTTGGCTTCACCAACATCAATATGATGTTTAATCAACTTAGTTCTTCCTAAACCTTCAGAACAATCAGGGAATAATTTCTTTACTATTTCAAGCTGTTGTAATTGCAAAGAAGATAATGGATATGAATTGGTTGTATCTAAAGTTGTTGAAGTTGGGCTTACTATTTCCAAAGGACAAATAATGTGAGGCGCAAGGGCAAAGATTTTCCAAAAATCAATACCTAAGATCAATCTTTGTGTCAGCGATGGGACTACATACAATGTCATAGGTTTAACCATTGCATTATATTTAAGATTAACTCTCAAAATACCTGTAACTGTGTGAGGTTGACCATCTGCAGTCGTTACTTTAGATTTAATATTAAGGGACTTATAGGCTGCAAAAGCTGAAAAATCCTCAACTGCTAATTCGGCTCCAATGCAACTTACATTTGCGCCAGTATCTAACATACCAAATTCTTTGTATTTTAGAAATTCAACTTCAGCATAACTACGACCATCATATTGGTTATTGATTACTGCAGAAACTAATAGCTTGAGTGAGTGTATTTTATTTTTATAATAATTTCTAATTCTTAAAGTATTACGACGACTTTTTGGTCGATTTTCATTAAAGATTCGATTTCTATCTTTAAGATACTTTTCTAATCTATCTTCATATGGCACAATATGTGTGGCTAACGGAGAAAGTTGGGATGCTTCTATCTCACGTTTTAAAATTTGAGTAGGGACATGTATATTTTCCTTACTATTTCCTAATTCAGGGATTAAATATTGTTTTATTGCTTCGGGTGTATCCTGCTGTTGTTGGATACGCCCTTTTGTCGGTTTTCCGACATTCTTTTTATACATATAGGACATTGTGGCTTGTAAACATTGGGAGCACCACAGCCATAGCAAAATATGCGACGATCTGCTAGGCAATCTTCCCACATATGTCCAGATGCATCGCAGTTCCAGCATTTTAGTTTTGGATTTGGTATGCGAATAGCAGCAACTTCAGGATCATCAGTGATTTCCGATTCAGACTCGACACACTGTTCCTCCACTGCGTATACTTGACGACGAGGCATAGGTGGTTTTAATTTAGCAACATGTTCAGATCGAGTATTTAATTCACGCGTAAGGCTTTCATTCATTTGAACTAACCTTCGCAGATGGCCTACAGAATGCACTGGCTGATAGAGAAGTTTTAGACGTAAGTCAGGCAACAAATTGTTTTTAAGTATTTCGAGCAGCTCTTCTTCATCCATTCTGATTGAAGATTTGTCCATTAAGGAAGCAATGGAATTATAAAAGGATGAAAAGCTTTCGCCAGGTTTTTGTTTGCGAGACCTTATTTCTTCTTTCGTCATAAAATCAGAGCGATAATCTTTATACTGCTGACGAAGTGCAACACAAAATTCAGACCATAAAATATGATCAACTTGCTTGTGATATCGCCAATACCAATCACGAGCTTGACCTACAAACAAAATATGAGCATGCTTGCATAATGCACTAAAATCGCTATCTAGGGTTTCATCAGTAAGGGACTTAACACGATAGATAAACTCTTCTACACTTAAGCCATCGGCTGAACCATCAAAGTGCACATTCCACCGTTGCATGATATCTGCTACTTTATTAGGATTCAAAGATGTATTAGAAATTGGAGAATCTCGATTTCTAGGAACAGTTTGTACAGCAGAGCGATTTGGAGGATTTGGTTGACCCACATTAAGCGATGACATGAGTCGTGTTACAGTTTGTTCAATCATATTTTGGATCACAGAATAATCCATGGTTGGTTCTCTAGGCCGGCGAGTATTTGCAGAACGCCTAGGCCTACCTCTTCCTGGACCAGCGCTGGATCTAGGCATAGGAGCTTCTACTGGATTAGAACTGCTGCTATTGTCTAATACAGGCAACGGATTCTGACTAACATCAGACACTTGAGGTTCACGAACTGGTTCAACTGGCACTTGCACTTGATTTAAGGCTTTGGCCAAGTTGCGGGTTACTGGGCGATGTATAACTTTAGGTGGAGGCTGTCTGGGTTTACCTCTCGGCGAACAATTTCCAATAACAACTTTTAACGAGTCAAGAGTTAAGTCTTGGTCACATTCTGGGCAATGGGTATGCGACTCTAGCCAATTTTCAAGGCAGAGTTTATGGCACACATGTTGACATGGTGTAAGATAACAAGTCTCAGTATTTGCCATAATTTGAGTACAAATACAACAATTATTCTCAACAGCTGCAGCTGGAGCTTGAGGACTATGTTCAATAGGCATAGTAAAAATATAAGTTTTCTTTTTTTACAAAATTCAATTCTTTAAAACTTTCCTGACAATGACATATATAGGCAATATAAAGCGTAGGCAACACAAATGGACACAATTAATTAATTAGGTATTTTCTTCTGGGCTATTGACACTAAATTCCAAAACAAGAACACATAAATTATAAAATCTGACACATCACAACCTGATAAATTTACTCGGTATAGTTACGCAGGTACTACATGAACTATAAATTTCCAGAGCAGATTACCAAATTGCACGATGTGGACAAACCGAATAACTGAAAATGCTATGAATTTGGAAATAGGTAATTTGCTCAATCTAGTTCAATATATTTTCATTCTATCCTGAAAAGATAACACAGTGACTATCGGCAGGGTATTCAAGCTGAGCTAAATACTCAAGATTCCAAGACAGTATACGCTAGTATTCAAGGAAATCAAGAAAAATATCCTAAAACTTGATAAAACAATTACGAAAGCAAACGAGCATAAGTTTAGGGCAACAGCAGTACTTGTAGCAGATGTAAATTACTATGTTATTTTATAGTTATTTTATTTCTTCGACCTCTTGTGGTAGACAATAGCAAAAAAAAACCATTGGCCATATATCAAAACCTAATTCAATATATGTTTCCAAAAATGTTTATTCAGCTACATCTATTCCAAATCTATAAACTAAATTTTAATAGTTTTTCAAAGAAATAACACAACTAAACCACTGTACGATTATTTCCAAAAGCCGATGATAAGGCTTGAATTTCAATCAAAGCTTTCTACGATTCTAATCTGGCAAACGAGACTGAATACCGTAAGACTTGAGAAATTCTTTGAAAATTTTGCCACAGGATTTTTAGGCAAACATTGCCCCACGTTGGGCGCCACAAAATATGTATCAGGATATCTTTGGTTTAAAAATTTTGTTAGATACGGATGGTTATGTATCTTTTTGGGGGACGGCAAGTACGGTAGCGAGGCGGGACCCTTTGATTCCCTAGCTCTTGGGTAGTTGGGGTAGGTGTTGCTACGTCTTGCCTCCGGATAACATATTTAGATTATTATAGAGTCCCTACAAAAATTTAGAGCTTAACTCTTGAAGTAAAAACGAAGACTTTCTTGCCAAACAAGAAAACAAAGGAACAAAGGGGGCAATTAACAACTGTGTCCAATTGCGGCGAGGGCTCAGATGGTAGTCGACCCTCGCAGTCTAAACCCAATACCCTGCCATGGCTTTGGCTACAATATGTAATAAGCCAAAGCCCCCAAAACAAAACCTCGCCTACACTTTACATGCCTACGTCACACAGGAAAGACAATTACAAGTTTACCACTTCATTATTTTTTTTTTTTTATTTTTTTAAATCTTCATTAATTATATTCATTATAATTTTTGACATAATTACTTATTAATTAATAATTTTTGATATGGTTACATTATATAGTTCAATTAAAGTTAACTAAATTAAAATATCGAAATTCTTTATCTACGGCAAAAACCCAACAAAATTTTAATTAAAAAAAAGAATTGTTTCCTATTTCATTTACTGGTGCATTAACTATCTACTAGATGCATTACCTAACTAATGTACACTTGTAGTTCGTATTTGAGAGTGTTATTTATTTTGTTTTTGTTTTTTACTGTTTACATATTCTTTTCTTTATTTTGAATTCCCGTTGGAATCGGGAATAATGACTGGAACAGGGAGAATGGGAGAGTTTCGCGAATGTGAAGTAAAAAGAAGGGCAGAAAAAAAAAAAACAAAAAAAAACAAAAAAAACAACAAAGGAATACTTGGTTAAAACTTACATGTGTTCGGGAGATCCAACGCTGAAAGGCCTTTCATCGTAGTTTGATCATGGGTGTAGAGTATTATTTTATTGATTCTGAATTATTTTCACACAAAAAAAAAAAAAATGCACATAGGGGACGGGAGAGGTTGTAATTATATTTTCATTGCATTTATCAAATATTTTTTTTTCTCAAATTTTTTTTTTTTTTTTTATTCTCTTGTTATGTTAAAGGTGTGTTTCTTTCTTCTTTCTTTCTTAATTTTTTTCTTTTTTTTTTTTTCACTTTACTTCACAGTTCGTTGTCACTTTTCATTCTCTCCGTTTCACAACTAATTCAGGGTTTTTAGATATAGATTATATTTGAGAAAAAAAAAAAAAAAATGCAAAAATTTAATATATATAGGGCTGCATCAAGAATATATATATATACATATAATGTTATATATACATTATTATGTATCAGATATGTATTTTTGTATTTATTTTTTTCTTTCTATTTTTTTTTTTTTTTTTTTTTTTTAGGGGGAGTATATATATACCTTAAACTGTATACATATATAGGTTTCTTTTTCCACTACACTTCAAACACGCACTACGTAAGAGCTCATTTTACAGGTTTTTTTTTTTTTTTTTTTTTTTGATTTCTTTCTAGGTTCTGTATTTGATTATTTTTTTTTTTTTGTTACCCTTTTCCGACAAGGCAATTAAGCTTAACTTCGCTAATTTCGATAATTGATTCTTATTTTGTTCTTTTAGTATAAAAGATTGAGTTAAAAAAAAATAGATATGTGTAATCCCGCTCGCCGACAGGGAGGTGCGCACGTCTTTCAATCGCGGTTGCTACTAAATTTTAGCGTGCTGTGACAGCCGGGAGGGAAGGAGAGCGCTTCCAAGTTCTGTCTCGCCCTGGAAGTCCGGATCAGCTGAGCTCTACCAGCGTTTCAGGGTACTAGGGCCGTCTTTATCCATTAAAATTTGCGGGCGATCGTTTTGGGTGGCGCATATATTTGTGTTAAGTATATATTTTAATATCTAATATATATATATAACAGATATATATGTAGATGCAACCGATTTGGATGTAGATACGCCGTCGAATTGTAAACGTTTTTCTTTTTTTTTCTTTTTGTTTTCGTGTGCTTTTATTTAAAAATTTTGGTTTTTATATACTTTTAATTTGTTTGTTTTGTATTTCGCACAGTTTTATTTGCATATTTTAACCAAGTTGGTTAAGTGGCCGAACAAAAAATAAAAAAAATTTTTGGGCTGACGTAGCCGGTGTCGAATGTATTAATTGGCGGATTCAGGTCGAGTAAGAGCGCGCACATGGCTGCTGCAGCCCTTTTATAGTCGCCGGTGCAGCAACAACAAAAAAATTGTATGACCTTAAGTAGGTGGCGATCTATCTTCGAACTCTGACATTTTGAGCTTTTAGTCACAGACTAAAGCTGATAGACAGACAAGATTTTTTCATTTTCTCGCATGCGATATTTTCGTCCCAAAAAGACAAACAACGAGAAAAAAACAGCTGCGAGAAAAAGGGTGCAATAAATTCTAGCTGCGATAAAATGTAGCTGAGAGAAATTCTAGCTGAGAGAAATTCTAGCTGCGATAAAATGTAACTACGAGAAATTCATGCTGCGAGAATTATATAAAAAAAACAATGGCACAGCCATTACAACTTCCTGGCTAAAAAGGCAACTAATGAGCATTGAGTTACTTTAAAAACATACCTTAAACTTAAAAGAAAACTACGAGTTGGCTAATTAACTAAATAACAACGAAGCTAAGCTAAAATTTTTCAAAAGCAATTTAAATTATTTTATCATTTAGTTTTTGGTTAAACTTTTATTTTAAATTTATGGTTATTTTTTATCACTCTGTTCTAAATGTTAATTTTCCAAAAAGGTAATTGTTCGTCGAAATATATGCTGCAGTTGCTTGCCGCAAAGGTGTCATGCATCATGACCAGAGTTGCCACGCATTCGGTTGACCCAACTCAGGACAAACTTTATCAAATCGCATTTATCAAGCTGGAATTGTAGCATTTCTGGAAACCATGAGAACCATGAGTTTGTTTAACTATGCAACGATATGGTATTTTGCATTTTATTTGGATAAAAGTTTTTTGCTAATTTAGTTGTGCTTTTAGTTTAGTGCATGCAGTATGTGTCTACTGCTTTTGTTGTTGTTGTCGGTTTTGGTGTTGCCATCATTCATGAATATGTTGATGCGTTGGGCAACTTTGAACACAGCTGCTGCATTTGACAGCCAAGCAAGGCCAAAGGTCAAATTCAAAATTTAGCCCAACGGCCAATTGCTAATAAGAAACGTAAATGCAAAGGTAAAGAAAATCAAACTACAAAGACAAAAAGCTAGCGGCCAACTTCAAACGGGACATTGCAAAGAGTGGGGCAGCGAGGGAGGGAGCAATAAGTGAGAGTAGAAAGAGTGAGTGCGAGCAACAGCTAAGTATGTACATAGGTAGCAAGAAGCAACAAGAAGCTAACGTGAAATGATGTTAAAACAAACATTTGCCAAGAGCAACAAGAACAGCAAAAAAAAAAAAGCGCAACAGCAAACAAAAGCACAAAATAAAATACAAATTACAGTAACAAAAAAACAGCAACAGCTACCGCAACAACAATAACAGTAACACACTGACAGGGACGACAACGGTAAAAGCTAGCAACAATAAAAGCAAAAACAACAACAACAACAAGAGCAAAAGTGCCGCACACTTTGGCCAACAAAACTGCCTCAAAAGCCAACAACAGTGACGCGTTCTACTGTGATTGCAGTTACGTACGTACAGTGGGACAATTTACTACAAAAGTGTCGCATAATTCGCAAAGCATAGCAATGAATAATTTTGATAATGACACTGGTATACAAAACATAATTTTTTTGTGTATAGTATGTGGGTTAGGGTATTATTGGATCGCTGCTGCAGAAAATAATGACCGCGGGGTATTCCGTCAATCTGGTTACCGAAAACTTATAAAAAATGAATTAATTGTAAACGCATTTTTGTATGCAAAAATTTTATATGAACGTGACAATTAAAATCGCTGGTGATTTCATGTATTAATGTACGATGCGCCTTTTTTGAGTAAGACTACTTTTTCCTCTAGTGAAAGCTAACTTGAGGTACTTTACCTGCTTAGTTAATAGCTCTCCTTCCACAATTAATATACCATAATTAAAGCTATCCTTGCCATACTTTTCCTTATGTGTTAAATTTTTTGTTTTGCATTTTGTAAATATATTCACTTCATTTCTCATTATCTGAACTTTGATTGCCTATGTAAAGTTAGCTTTATGCAATATTTGTAACTATTATTATAAAGTTAGTAAGCTAGTTATATCTATATCTAAGCTCTTTTGCAAGGTTTTTCACCAGCCTCTTTTTCCTTGCTCATCAAATATTAATAACACTAGTTTACAGAAAAATGTTTCCTCAACATGTTTTACTCGTTTTCACAAAAATTTACACATTTTTTCTCCGATTATAATAAATAAACACTCATTTTTTCGTAATCGATCAAACTTTAAAAGCCATGAAAAAAACTGTATGAAAAATCTTTAAATTTACGTTCGAAATAGAATTTTTTTCAAAACTTTGCTAAAAATTTCGAAAATGCATAAATAGCGTCCAAGCCGTAAATTTGAAAAAATATGTTCCAAGTATAATCGATAGGTATTTCAATTATCTATTGTTTAGTAAAAAAAAACCGAGAATGCAGTCAAAAATTTTTTTCATGAAACGGGTTTTGAGATTTTGCGAAAAAACCGTTTTTTGAAATTAGAAAAAAAAAGTGTCTCTACTTAACAGCAAATATCTCTGGTTGTACTAAACTGATTTCGATATTTTTTTACTTGACTGTAGATAATTGAATTTACCATCGATTATGTTTGGAACATATTTTTTTGAAACTTACGGTTTGGTCGCTACTTATGCATTCATATGAAATTTTTCGTAATTTTTAGACATATTTTCGTGTCCATCAAATACTTTCGGATCGCTTTTAAATTTTACATGCGCTATATGCATGTAAAAAGGAAACTTTTTAGGCGGTGGGGTTATTAAAATCGTGAGATGTTGCAGAAATGGCCACCCTATTGTTTGTAATAAAAAAATATTTATGATCTATGTTACATGACAACTAGTAGCATTTAATAAATGTATGTACTCTTATTCATCTGAATCATTTAAAAAAATACCTAATTGCTCCATTGAATAATTCCAATAATTGAAATATGTTTAATATTGAATTTGAATTTTTTTTCATGGACAATATCCCACTTACTATTGTCTTTATTCAGAAATATTGCCATAACAAAACATAACATAAAATTAAGTCAATGCGATAGACTTAACAAAACGTATATTCATGGGCATACATTTTATTATAATAATTTAAAAAAAATACTAACCTTTTTACTCGACGCATAAAAATTCCTTTGCATACACACGGAGGTGTTATTAATAAATGTTATGTTACATTATATTAGATATATAAAATGGCAGGATAGATTGTGGTCCAATGAGTCACTAATTCCCTCCAAGCTCCGAATAGGACAGATACGTTGTCTTCAATGTATTAAGGAATAAAATAAAAATAATGAGTCACTGTACAGCAACAGACCACATTAAAAAAATCGATATAGAAGGTTTAAAATATGAAATCTTTTTAGACCTCTTATGAAAAAGTATTGTCAAGTAGGTTAATTGCCAATTTCATGATAAGAAAATAAGATTAAAAAGAAAAAAAGAGATTAAAAAAAAGTAAAAAATATTTCAAATGGAGCTTTAATAGCACATTTCGCAGTTCCCTCAAAAACTATTGCAATAATTTTTTCACAAACAGTGGTATATCATCTTGAAATTATGATTTGCATTAAGTGACACTTTTTAGGATAATTACCCCACTGTGCGATGTCGCGCCTGCTGCGGCGGCTAAACCAAAAGCAAAGAGCGAAAAAAGTGTTGCATACTTTTGCTGCAACCAGAAACGCGTATGAAAGAAGCGGAGCGCAAAAAAGTGAACACAAATGCACAAAGAGCGTGGTGGGAGTGAGGCAGAGAAAGATAGCTTGAAAAACTACACTAGTGTGTGTGTGTGTGTGTGTACGGGTGGTAGAGAGGAGCGGCGCCAGACAACGGTCTTCTTTTTGCCGTCCGTTGGGAAATTGTTGAAAAATTGTCAAACAATTGCCGTTGCAACATGCGATTGTTTGAGTGTATGCTTGTGTGTGAGAGTGTGTCACAGCATGAAAAATGTATGTATATGTGTTTGTGTGTGTGCACAGGGTAGAAGAAAGTAAAAAGAATAAGCAGAAAATGTTCGCACGGCAGTTAAATGAAATCATAGAGAAATTTAATTTGACAGCAAAAGCAACAGAAACGGCAACAAAGCAAAAAGAGAATAAGTTAGACGTAACGACACTGATGGCGGTGCAGTAAAGCGTGGGTAATATGTCCTTGGCAAGGAGCACAGACAAGTTGTGAGAAAGGCTAAGGCAGAGAGGTAGATAATCTAAGACCCAGCAGCAAGACAATTATGTGGATTATAAAGCAACTCAATAAAAGATGCATATTTTTATGTTTACAAAAAAATAGTCATAGCTTATTATTGTTATATACAAGTACTAGATGGAAAATCGAGTGACGTAGATAGTTTCTAGCAAAAGGGTTGAATGAAAGTTACTAATAAATTAATTTTTGTTAGGTCATACGAACGATACAAAAAAAAAATTGAAGGATGTAAAAAGTACTACCAAAGTTATTAGTTACAAGGACATATTTTTGGCAAAATTTTTAAGATCTTATCTGCATACAATAATATACAACCACATAGGATGCCTCGGGTACAATATCGATATTTAATTTATGTTTTGTTTTAATTTATTTTAAATAGTTAATCGATTGGAAATTTCAAGAAAAACAAAAAACAACTATTTGTGATCATTTTATCTTTTATTTGTCTAATTAACTTAATTATCTATTCAATATACATTGTTTATATAGGCATATAGTTTGTACCATGGTTCTTAGATGAACTCTCCAGTACTTTATATATCTATATACAGTGGGCCAAACATAGAATTTTCTGAAAACGTTTTCGACCAACTTCTATAAAGCTTTGTTTACGCCAAGTAATAGAACACAAAATGTACACAAAATGAACAAAAAACTGTTGTTTTTTTCATTACAACCCCCTGAGGCCTCCTTGTCTACACCACTGACTTACACTAATTCTTATTAGGTTTGCTCATTGTCAGCCTTAATGGAAGCAACAATTGCAAACTCAATTAAACCTAAAATTTGAGGCTTTAAGTTTTGTCAACATGACATGTTCATAAGACCATCCCCCAACGCTAGCCCCCACACCCAGCCACCACAGACCCACACTTTAAGCTCCATTAATCACAATGTCAATCACATTGACTGCCAAGTTGTAAGCAAGGAAAGGCAATAGCCCAAGTACATGCTTGCTTGCTCACACACTTCAGCTTAACATTGTGTGCAAACATACTCATAGATACACACACACACACACAGATACTTACACTTATACAGTGACAAGTTTTAACTGCCACTTGTTGCACATTGTGAGCTCCATTGACGATGGACTCATCTTAGACAAAGGAAATTTGCGTCAACCGCAGTCACAATTGACACAGTCAATATTTAAGTAGAATGTATGATATACAAAACGTATACGCCCCGTGGCACTTTTAATTAAGATGGGCAGCCTACAAGTAAGTAACTAAGCCAGAAACGAGCTTAAGCTAAATTTATTTAAAACTGTTGAGATGGTTTCAGTGAGGATTCTACTAATATAATATGCGCTGTACTTTCCATAACTTCTATAGTTTGGGGGACTTTATATTTTAGCTACAGATTTTGCGGCTGCAATTGTTTTAAAAATCAAAAAGGAATTTTGTTGCTTTTTGAATGGAAGGGGTCCAAAATTGTTACATTTTTACTTATTAATTTTTTCAAATCTTAGAAATATTTGAAGCGTACTATTTTTAGCAACAAGGCTTATAATTCTGATTAATTTTTATTGGGTCGCGTTTAAACTATGGGTATACCTACCTACCTGCAGAAAATGAGCATCATTTGGTGAAATCACTTTCTCTAATCACCCTAAGGATTTGTACATAATGACTTAACCCTTTCAGGCCCGAATTAAAATGGGAGTACTTAACAAATATTTGACCCTAGAATTATCTTATTATAGCCCCAAATAGTCACAGAAAAAAATTTCAAGGTCGTGGGTATCCTGGTTTGGCCCCACTGAAATGTTGCCTATAGGCAACATTGGGCCTGAGTGGTACATTTTCATATTGTACGTATACGCAATTGAGGACAAAACATTTTTTAGAATCTTGTAAATATTTAGTCATTTTTTAAATGGTTTTGGTGCACTTTCAATAAAGTTTGATTAAAATGTATGTATGAAATGAAACAAAGCAGTTTTTTAGTGGATTTGAGCATAAGTGAAGGTCACACTTAGAGCATTTTGACCAGGGATATCCAGTTTTGCATAGTCTCCCTTTTGTGCCCCATTGAACCCAATGTTCAGTTTTGTCATATCTGACCACTTTAAGAGGATCCGGCACATATTTTTTTTGTATTTGGGAGTTGAGATTTCCGAAAATGCAGGAGATGCTGCAGCTGGACGACCTCTTTTTCGTGAAGACTATTGATTAGTCGAGCGGAGCAGTTCGTTCGCAATATCGAGTTGAAAATTTATATGGGGCATATGCGTGGTCTGGTCTTGTGTTTGCTTTAGATCTCTGCGGTATTGCAGCCAACTATTCACCACTGCCATGTTTATGCACCAAAAAACTAAACCATTTATTGGAACGATGATGGATTTTATACAATTCCAATAACATGTCTGATAGATCAACGCCACCCATTCAACAACAGCAGGGCGCGAAATTTGAATGATTTTTATTCTTTTCGACACCATCGAGTGCATTGCGAAACGGGATAGTCCCCATATAATTTGATATAAGCTGCACACATTTTTTGTCATACCAGCGGCAAGCAATCAAATTGTGGGAGGTCTCAACCTTTACATCGTAGGATCCGCGGCCTAATTTACCAAGTTCCTTTTCTGTCTTTAGCATACAATTTTTATGACGGTTGTTGCGAATCGTACCAACAGCTAGGATACCTTTCTCTTTTAAAGCAATCATTAAATTTACTGAAGTGATCAAGTTATCAAAAAATAATTTGAAGTTTTGATGCTCAGGAACACCTGAAGCTGAAAGACAATATCTGAAGATATTCCAAGTCAAAAGGAATTACAAGTTCCTTCTCCAACGTAAAGACAGAAGTCATAAATAAGGCCGGTTACTCCTGCCCTCGAAAATATTTTGAAGCCCAACCTATATGGCTTTTTGGCACTTAAGCTCCTCTCCATTGTTTTGTTTCAAAATTTCGTCGTCGAATTACATGGAAAAGTATGATTGTATTGGTTCCTTGGGTGTTAAACCATTTAACCAATTTTTCCATGCAATACTTTCATAACATGCAATCGTTTCATCATTCGATTCCCGGTTACTGTTTGGATGTTCACTCCTCCTCATCAACTCATCTTCAATAGTTTCGCCTTTAGCAACAACCTCCTGAAGCGTCTCCTCAACGAAGTGTTCCAAAGTGACAAGTGTTTCAGATTCCTCTGCATTTTCTCCATCGTCTTTGTCTCCAGAGTCATCCCAATGAAACTCGCAAATATTTTGTATTTCTGATCGTGTTAAGCCCGTTGGTTGCATTTCTAGCATATAAAATATGCAAAAAATTTTGTACCACTCAGGCCCAATGTTGCCTATAGGCAACACTGACTTTGAAAAAATCCAGACACCAAACTAAACCACCTTTGCTTATAAATTTGGTTTTATTTTATTTTCTTACCTGTTTTTAACTTATTTAATAACTTTTTGTAAATATAAATGTTCTTTACTTTATATTATTTAAATAAAAGTACAATCACTTTTTTTTGGAAATTTTTGCGCAGGTGATGTGTTGACGAAAACAACGGCGTAACTAATTACTAAATATATATAGCTGCATTATGTTATTTATAGAAATGCACAAAATAGAACAGCCGATTAGACAGAAACAACAATCACTGCAATACATGCCAATTAGTGATGAGCAATATTTACGTACCTGTGATTTGTCACAAGTATTTTAATGTAACGAGTCGTATCAGTGACGAGTATATTGTCACCGTAACATGAGCTGTTTCAAAATACGCTGCAAGTATTTTGTCGCTATTGGTATGAGAGTAAGAGTATTTTGTCACAGTCACAACACACGGTGACAAAATACTCGTGGGTATATGAACTGATACAAAATACGGGCCAAGTATTTTCATACTTAGTTGACAAAATACTCGTGGATATATAAGTTCGTATGAACCGCGACAAAATATTCGTAAGTAGAAGATCCTATGAACTGTTACAAAATACGCGCCAAGTATTTCCGTACCAATAGTAACAAAATATTGCAAGAGTAAATACTGCAGGTAAATACTTAGCGCGTATTTTGCATTTTGTATATTATTTTATGAACGGTTACAAAATAGGTGGCTAGTATTAATGAATACAATAGTTTTGAAGTATTTGTTGCAATATGAAGAAGGATCATATGCAAAGTAAGTGTCTAGTAGTTGAAGAGACTAGTGCCTTTACAATTTTTGTGAGTAAATAATAGTGAATAATAACATGGATAGAAACAAATGTGAAATTTGGAAATTATTGAGTGTATTAGATGATAATTTTGCCTTGCAAATATTGCAAGATGTTACGTATTTTGTAACAGTTAATGGGATCTTCAACAATCAATTTATCAAAGTATATTCAGAGGAAGCATCCAACGTATTACCCAAAGCTGTAAGATATTAATTTTTTATAAACTATAAATTTTATAATTTTTTTGTTTTTAAAGCATAATAAAAATCCGCGATATTCTTTCGTAAAAATTTTATTATGTACTCGGTGTCACTGTCACGACCTTTTGTCACTGATATTTTTTTGTCACAGTCACAGTTGTCGCTGTGACTGAAAATTCACAGTATCGCTCATCAGTAATGCCAATATAACTGTTTTTTTCACGTTTGAAGTCAATGTTGCCTACGGGCAACAGTGGGCCTGAAAGGGTTAAATTGACATTACTTGAAAATAAAGTTGTTTTTTTTTTAAGAATACTGCTTTTTTAATTACATATTCAAATACCTTTCAAAATAAAAAAGAATGAGTAAAGTCAGTTTTCGATGCCTTGAGTTAAAGTAAACCTTATTCTTGACCAGTCTGAGCGATACTGAGTTTCTAAAGAGGCCAGGTCAGGTGTAGTAGACCAGCAAAAATCGTCTTCGGAATTTTCGGGACTAACATAAGATATCTATCTTTCATCTCTTGATACGCACTTGATGTAGAAATTAATTATTTGTAACTTTTAAGAAATATTTATGGCATTAATCCAAGAATCTGTAGCCACTTGAAAATTGCTATTTAAGTCCTATCAAACTGTTTTACAAGCTTTTATTTAGATTAGCATGAATCTTTATGCTAATGATTCCAAACATTCGTTTTCTGTCTGAGGTGGCAAATTGCCTCCTCACAAATTCACATTGTCTTTTTTCGTAGAAGATCAAAGTTTTTTGACGATTTGGTCTAGCTCAGACTAAAGTCTTTAGCATTTTAGAACAGTTCTTGCTCGTAAAAAGTCGCAACAGCATTGATTATATATTTAGGTATCGACTCGTAAGAAATCCAAGCTCGATAAAGTTAATCCGATTAGACTGTTTTAATTATAAAAGCTTATTGGTATTGAATGCAACACAATGACATTCGTTAAAACTTTCCGCTTCTCCCAATTCCGTCCTTTATCAATATTTCTTAATGTCCTTAATACTTTAGCTTTTGCTTGCTGCTTCTGCTCCAGCATTGCTTCTGGCCAACTTTGTAAGCCAACTTTGGCAGCACATCACGGCCAATGATTATAAAACTTTAAGACAATGCGTACGTGATAAAGGCAAACAATGAATAGTTAGTTGGAGAGGGAAAGTAATAGCAATAGCGAGAATTCGAACTATCGTTACGTGCTACTGCTATTATTTAGAACATGAATGTTTCTTGCTCTTGCATGCAATGGCAACCCTTATGGATCTTATTCTTATGGAGCATCCGTATATTAAGGGGTCAGTTCTAACTAAACGTCTTTTCATAATTTTATATGAGTCAAGTTTTAGGATATTATGTTGAAGGCTTTGAAGGCGGGAAAGTATAGGGGTTAACTGGCCCAGATGGATGCATAAACGACTAAGACATCCGCCCCAATGATATGCCCTAATAATGGGCTGGACCGTGAGTCAGTGCTCGACAGGGCGGCCTAGTCAGCAATCAAAATTACCTATGTACTTAAGAAGCTTGAATATTTAGAGAATTTCAATGAGGGCGACCTACTGTATAAATAATTCAATTTGATAATTTTTATTATTTTAATAACAACAGTTATGGGAAACTTTTTGATCAGACAAATATCAAGTTTTAATATTTTTTTAATAAGAATGCTGAAATACGCTGAAATATTAGGCCGTCTACAGATTTTGATCCAAGTCAGCGCTCAAAGGATACATGGCATATTTGGACAAAGAATATATTTTTGCAGTTAATTTTCTGCTTTGAAGGACACTTATTTTTTGCAATGTCTCTATCTCTCTACAGTAGAAATATTAATTGAAATTTTTATGTATTGAATTGAAATTTTTAGGTATTGTTTTTGCCTAATACTAAAGTACTTATCTGGTTCGTACAGTGGCTTCTTATTGGCGGGAAACGGAACAAGCTTTTTTATTCTTAAAGGTAGAGTAGCTCGTGTAGTTAGAAACTTGGCCTAAACATATTGTTGAAATAAAACGACTCAACTCAGTTATGCCGTGAGCTACAAATACATATTTCAGTACATACATCATTATTTATTCAATTATTATTTTCCATTTATTTACGACAAACCCTTGGCCTCTCTCTTATTCTATTTCACTACCACAAATCGCTAATAAAATATTTACACAATTCACTAGAAATTTTCTGAGAGCTCTGCCCATAACCTCAAAACTTCATTAGCTAAAAAGCACGCGCCAAATTAAAATGAAGCAGACAAAAAAAGAAAAAAACAAGAACAGACAATAAAAAAAATAGAAAAGCATAAAGAAAAAAGAGAATAAAAAAAAACAAAGCTCTATGAGTGTCATAAATTGCACGGCAGCAAAAATAAATGTAAAGTAAATGGCGCTAATTCAAAGTAGATTTATTTATTATGCCATATTTCTTGTTCTTCGAGTCGGCAGAGCGCCAAAAAATATGCTTTAAATTTTCACAGACTTCCAGACAAGCGTCTTCAAGTTGTGCAAGAAGCAGCATGAAAAAGAGAGAAAGAAGCAGCAGCAACAGCAGCGAACAAGCTGAAAACAAAATAGAAACAACGCAAAATAGAAATAAAAATAAAAGTAAAAAAAAAGATTGAGAGCGAAACGCTTTCAAGCAGTGCACAAAAAACGGCAAACAAACAAATGTAAATATATGAAGCAAATTATGCAACAAAAACGAAGAACCAAGGCAGGCTTTTAGGCGTAACGCCCGAGGCTTTACAGTGCAGGTCCTGCCAGAGGGTGTTTGTGTGTGCCTGTGTGTACAGTAGTCGGTAAAAGTATTTTAACAAAACTGTGTGGATTGGTAGGTCACTTTTCTTTAATAAACTGTGAGAAGTTATGTTTCGCAATCGATGCTTTAAGTGAAAAAACTTATAAGACACCGGGTTGTAATATTTTTCATCCAGAAAAACTATTAAGTTTTTTTTTTTTTAAATTTTCGAAAATTATTTTTAGAATTTTGTATTTTTACCATTTCTGTAGGATGTTATTCTTCTGTAAATTATTGTATATCTACCTGATTTTGGTAGGGATAAACGTTTAAACATACATGTTATAGATAAGTTTTATATTGCAGAAAGGAATGCTAGTGCTCATATTGCTTCCTTTTGAATTTCGTTGGGACTCCTTTAAATCGTATAAGAAAAACTAATAATACAGTCATCAGTCAATTGAACTTGGCTTCAAAATTATGTCACAAAGAACCTATACTTTATTTTGTTTATTAAAATAAGTGCCTTGGGTATCGCACGGCCGTTAAACCCTCTACCAGGTGTATTTTTAGTCACTGATTCACTTCCTGATTTGTATTACTAACGAGTTACAGGCCTTATATGTATGTCATATCTTCAGTTGTCCTAGTCGATGAAAAGTTTAAAAAAATCACAATGTTAGACTAACATTTTGTACTATAACTTACAACTAAATAATTTTATTTAAAAAAAAAAACTGTAATTATTGTTCATGTATTTATATACAAGCATAACAATAGAATAGAAGAATATAGTTCTTGAATTAAAATAAAATATAAAGAACCCGTTTCGTTAAAAATGAGAGTTGTGTGATCCTTATCAGTATTCAAAGACTGTGAATTGGTCTTTAATCCAAGTTACTGTGTATACCTACCATATGTGCACATGTATAGCTATACCTTGTCACCAGGCCTTACAACAGTGCACAATGGGGCAAAATCCGAATTTTAAAAGTCGTTAAAAAAATTTTTTTTTTTTCCGCCATGCATCATACAAACAGATCGTGCCGCTGTTACGTTATCAGCTGTTAAACACTGCTGTTGATAAACAAAATCACGTGTTTTTCAAATTGCTAACTATTCAACCAGCAAAAATTTTTAACAGAAATGAGTTTTTAAATAGAGCTACAAAATGAACCCAGCTCATTCCACCAATAAAGTTTTTTGTTTGTGTTAGAATATTCAATCATCTTTCAAATGAATGTCATATTAAAGCACTCTTTTGAGCTTTTTTGCGCAAATTTCATTTTGTAGCTCAACACCTAAGATTCGAAAAAGCGAAGTTGTTTGCCACGTGGAAGTCAATGACGACGAAGAACGCAAAAGAGGATGCCATTTTTAATTGCTTTAAAGCGGCAATAACTGGAAGACGAAACGAGAATTTTAGCTGATAAAAGTAAACGCTTTTGCTACCGGTTTTCTTCGAATTGGATAAAATTCAAAAGAATTTTTAAGCAATTTGAAAGAAGACATAATAAATTCGGAAACAATTATTTACATTAAAAAAAAGGTGAGATGCGTAGGACGGCGTAGAGTGCCATATATTTCCAAGTTCCAAGAGTTCTACCACTACTCAAAGAAAAGAAGCTGAAGATCTAGTAATATATACATCAGATCCCATTATATCTTCAATTAACCTAGATAGACGTATCCAAACACATAAAAGACTGTGTCGTCCTTCTGAAGTTTTAAATTTATTATCAAGCTCTTTGAATAGTTCAGGCAGCATGTCTAACAATCAATATGGTGAGCTTGATATGGATCAACTCGAATTCCAATGCAACATAGAGATTGATTATTTACAATAAAATTAAAATTTTTTATATTTCAGGACGTAGATGTCTACATTTATTTGGTTATTATAAGAACAATAAAAAAAAGTAAGCCACAAAATGATTTTTTATTTCAAAGTTATTTATTAATTGCACTAAAAGTGGTCGTACTTTTTTGAAAAAAAAAAAAATCTGTACCTGCTATTTGGTAAAATTAATCGATGTCAATATTGGCTTTTGCATTGACATTCTACTTTTTAAAACATTCGAAAAATTTGCTATTCAAAAAATGGCTGTTTGGCTTAAAAACGGTTGAAATAGATTTTTGGCACTCTACTCACAAATTACATTTGAGAATATTTATATACCTTATATCTAAGGTCAGCGAAATATTACGTTTATGTCCTCATAAATATAGGCAGACGAAGGAATAATACAAAAAATTGATTTACACATGTGCGTCCGTCTATATGAACACCTAGATCTTGGAAACTTTAAGTGTTAGGATAACCACGCTTCAGATTTGGATTTGTTATTACAGGAACATTGATAACAATTTTTTGATGTTTTATAAACATCGTAGAAAATTGCAATATAATATTATACGGTCTGAAGTTCGAAATTACTAGTGTTTAAAGTCGGCCAGAGTCCCAGTCGAGGCAAATTTTGAAGACTCTTTTTTTCAAGTGCTTTTTTGTATGCAATTCTGAGATTAGATTCTTTCTAGTTTCTTCCGCTTATCCTTTTTCAAGGCAAATAATGCAAGTTTATTTATTAAAAATTATTTACATTTAAAAATTGTATATAAAATAGTAAGTTGTATAAAAAAATACTAAATAAAAAGATAATTCCAGTTTAATTTATTAACAATTATTTACAATATATTTATTAAGAATTGTTTGTCAAATAGTAAATTATATTATTTTCAATTACATATGGTTTAGCAAGAAATTAAAATGTTCCAGAGTGTTTCTTACTCTTTTCCAAATTTGTTTCACATGTTACTTTAGTTTCCCTCAATCTGCTCCGACTTATTTTATTACAATTAAATGTTGAACAAAAAATAATATAATATTGGATGGTGTTGTTATAGTATAAGTAAAAATAGTATAGTAAAAAATAAAACTGTTATGAAATTTTGCAAACATTTTTTTGTAAAAAGAAGGATGCACACAACAAAAATATGCAATGTGTTTTAATATTTGCTAAAATACTTTTGCCGACCACTGTAAGTTCTTATGTGTGTGTGTGTGTGTGTGTGTGTGTAGGTGTGTGGTATTGTGCGTCTTTCACA
This sequence comes from Chymomyza fuscimana, assembly GCA_949987675.1. NCBI lineage: Eukaryota > Metazoa > Arthropoda > Insecta > Diptera > Drosophilidae > Chymomyza > Chymomyza fuscimana. Next base: position 53,162,207 of record OX465088.1, on the reverse strand, counting down.
CGAATTTTAATTTAAGCTTTTTGTGGCGCACTTTTAGGCGCGCTTTCATTTCGCTTTGAGAAGCAAAGCACCTGCTGCGAGACATCTCCGCCGCCCAACCTTGCCTTCGTCTTGTTGTCTGGCCTTTGCTTTTGATTTTAGCCGCTCTTCTCCCTCTCTCTATGCCTCTTTTACTCTGCTGTCAACAGCTGCCGTAACACATTTAAGCCAATTTGCGTGTCAGACACTCGGCCGTGCGTCGCCGCCGGATTCGTAGATGTAGTCGAAGGTGCCGTAGTCCTCACCGATGATTTATTAGGCCAATTGTGGACAGAGTCTGGGGTAGAGACTGCGGGTGAACACCAGCTTAGCCAGAACTGTTTTGTGGCACAGTTGTGGTCCTTAAATTTGTACAAATTTGTCTATGATTCTTAAGTGTTGGTTTTTGCCTAATGAGACCAATTAGCCGAGTTTGCTTAAACTGCCAGAAATTAGCGGTTCGGAACTTTAACTTTTCGTGTGGCACCTAATCGACTTCAAGTTGTCTAACTGGAAAAAAACATTAAAAAAATTTCTATTGGAATTAAAATATTTCTAAAAACCACCGACAACTTCCAATCCACCTGCACTAAGCTTAGCAAATTAAAGTGTGAGTTCTATTCTCACGAATCAAAGAATTCTAAGCCCTATAAAGCCGTCCTATCTGGTCTTGACGAACACTCAAACGAAGTTGTTAAAAGCATGCTGTTGGAACTTGGTCTCAAATGCATTGATGTCAAAACGGTTGAAAAAACTACAAGAGACGGACATAAATTGTTACCCCATGTAGTTTACTTCGAAAACAAAAGCATAACAGTTAATCAGTTGCGGAAAGATGACTCCCATCTCAACCACACCAAAATACGTTGGGAGTATAAAGGTAAATCACATAACAAAATAACACAATGTTACAACTGCCAGCTATACGGCCATGGATCGAGAAACTGTGCAGTAAAAACGTCATGTGCCCACTGTGCCGGCCCGCACCAAACTTCTGCATGCCCTGATAGAATGAAAACTAGATGCGCAAATTGTAAAGGTGATCATCAGGCAACAGACGTCGCACAGTGGCACGGAAGCCAAAAAAACGTTGCAAAAATCATATTTTCTAAACCAATTGAGATATTTTTATGAATTAAATTGTAGTTGAAAGGAAAACGTTCAGGCTTGAAAATAAATGCTCATGTATGGTGAAACGATATCTGAGAGCTGCGCAATATGTTGTGGAAGTTGGATTTTGTTGTCTGTGCAACATTTCCCATTAAAAAATAAGTACATATTTTTATCATACTTTCTAAAAAAATAGAGATATTTTGATGAATTAAATTGTAGTTGAAAGAAAACTGTTTAGGCTTTAAAATAAGTACTTATACATGGTGATACAATATCTGAAAGCTGCGCAATATGTTGTGGAAGTTGGATTTTGTTGCCTGTGCAGTATTTCCCATTGAAAAATATGTAGGTACACATCAAATTTTTTTTTTATTTATGAAGAAATTTTGATGATATATTTTTGTTCACAATTTTATATTTCAGTCAATAAATTTAATGTAACAGTGCTTTTTTATTACACTATATTATATAATTTGTCTTATCAGTAGTTTTTTGTAAAATAATCATCCACATTTACATTTGAAGGAATATCTAAAAGACTTAACATTTCATTTGAATAACTACTTGTTAATTCTGTATTCGATTTCACATGTCTAAGGGATGCAACTAGTGGATCTGAAGAGGCTGCCAACATATTAAAAAGATCCTCGTTTTCCCTTGATCGTGATATTTTACATGTATTCATAGCTCTGAATTTTTATACCCTGTACCGTATGGTACAAAGGGTATATTGTGTTTGTGCAAGCCGAAAATGTATGTAACGTACAGAAGGAGAAGTCGGAGACCCCCCAAAGTTACCTAAAGTATGATCAGAGTGACTAGAGAAGTCGATATACCCATGTCCGTCTGTCCGTCTGTCCGTATGAACGCCTAGATCTCAGAGATGGTAAGAGCTAGAGCAACCAAACTTTCAGATAAGATCCCTTATTAATCCATAGGAGACAAGTTTATTTTATTTTTTTGATATCGGGACTACATTATATAGCTCCCATAGGGGTGTTTCAGAGGACCTCGAAAAAAAGCAAAAGTTTTAGATGGATAATTCGTTTGCTTATGAAGATATCATATGCAAATTTGGCAATCGGGAGTTTTTTAGAAACCCCCAGCACTGTACCAAATTTTATCAAAATCGGTTGACTATATCATATAGGTCCCATAGGATCGATCGGTCGAAAATTTGTTTTTTGTACAAAATTCGTTGTGTTTCGTTTGTTTGTGAAGATATTGTAACCAAATTTGGCATTCAGAAGTTTTTTAGAGATCTTCAACACTGTACCAAATTTGATCAAAATCGGTTGACTATATCATATAGCTCCCATAGGGCCGATCGGTCGAAAAAAATTTTTTGATTAAAAATTTGTCTGTTATTGGTTGTTTATGAAGGTATCGTAATCTAATTTGGCAATCAAATGTCTTTTGGTGTTCTTAAGCAATTTACCGGATTTGATTGCAAGCAGTGGTACAGGGTATCCCAAAGTCGTCCGCGCCCGACTTTAACGTACGCCATCTTTTATAATCCTTGTTTCTCGATTCCTGGGCTTCTTCTGACATCTCCCCAATGGGTAAGCAATGATACTCAATTATAGTTTGGCCATGTGCCTAAATTTTGTGAAGCGTGGGAGTCAATTGTTTTCCTGGATATTTTTCCATACTTTCACTGCAATGCGTGATCTTGTAAAGTCAAAACCAGACTATGATATTTCAGAAATATTCAGGCAAATATATACTGAGTTTAACCCTATATCCACAAGCCTAACAGGTAAAAAAGTAGTTGCATTTAATGTTTTTAGTTGATACCTAACATTATAAAGGGAAAGGTTACATCCCTATCCGTATGATTTCAGTTCAACTACCTAAACATGCAAAAAATTTGAATTTGTCTTAATAATAATTAATCTACCTTTTTTGAAATGTCACAGGTAGGTGCTTTTTCATTGTCAAATACAAATATAAGCAAACATCTCTTAATTTAGTAGATACATCTACTGCGTGTTCTTCTTCTTCTACCCGCGGTAGCATTTTTTGCAGTTGGGTTTCTGCACTTCTAGTGGCTTTACAGCCAAAGGTGGATAAAGGTGGACATAAACTTTATAGAGTAGGTAAATAAATTGATAACAAAACCATTTATGTTAAATTGAAAAAATGTAAAAATATGTAATATAAAATATTTTCTTCCAAAGTTGAAAAAGTGGTCCAAATATAATGGTTCAGTTAAACGGAAGTATTGAAAAACCCAGAAAAGAAATGAAGTCATTTTTTTTTTCTTGTATGTTAAAATTTCATGTACCTTTTTATAGAAACAAAGAAAATTGGGATTGGTTGCGTAGTTTTTCCACAAAACAATCTTAAACACGAATTTTTATTCCAAAAATTGGGATTTTTTTCAAAGTTGAAAATATACTCCACTTTGAGCGGCTGTAGCACCTAAAATATTCATCCGAATTGAATAAAATTTTTATTTTCTTGATCCCTGGGAAATTCTAAATCAGATGCATGTATTACATTTAAAAAATGGTTACATCGCAAAATCGATTTTTGCAACGCTTTTGCGGCTTCCGTGCCACTGTGCGTCGCTTGCCCCAGTCGCCTTTCTTATCAAGCCGTACTATTTAAGCGTTCGGCACCTCGTCATCAAACTGAATTGCAATCTCAACAGCCTACTCCTTGGCCAAAGTTGAACTCCAACAACGTCACATACCCGCCTCGAACTAATCATCCTAACTCCTAGCCCCAGGTTGCTCTCAATACCCGCATCCCTGACCCTGCAGCCTATGTAAGCTACAGAGATGCTCTCATCAATAAATCCATGGAACAAACGAGCTCTCAAGATCTCTTTAGTATGGAAGAAATCAACTCTCTTACAGCTGAGTTGCTTAGTTCATTAAGAGGATGTACGAATAAAAGTGAAAAGTTTACCCAACTTGCTATTAAATATGTCTACTCAAACAATTAATAACCTTGACTCTCTTAATATTATGGCATGGAATGCTCGTGCCGTTAAAATGAAATGTGCGGGGTTAATAAACTTCTTAAGCCATAATAATATTCACATTAGCTTAATTAACGAAACTTGGCTAACTAATAATGATCGTCTTAGAATTCCTAATTATGCTCTATATAGACGCGACCGCATAAATAGCAGAGGTGGCGGAGTTGCTATCGCCATTCGAAACGACATAGTCCATAAGCAAATTAAAAGCATCAACACATATTTAATAGAAAATATAGGTATACAAATAGATATTAATGAGAACAGATGTCTAAAAATTTATTCGGTCTATTTTGCAGGATATTCCGCAAGCTGTTTGAACCCTTGCTGTAGCCTTAGTAAAGATAGAAATCACATGAAAAGTTGTTACCAATCTGATCTCTTAAAAATGTCGCGCTTAGAAGAAAATTACTTAATTGCAGGCGACCTCAATTCAAAAAACAAAGCTTGGAACTGTGAACGAGCAAATTGCTGGGGTAATATTCTCAATGATGTTTCAGCAACTGAAGACTTTAGCATTTTATATCCAAAAGATCCAACCTACATTCCTGCAAATTTCAAGGCTAAGCCATCCACTTTAGACTTAATTTTGACAAACGAGCCCAATCGTACCAAAGAGGTTTCTGTTAAAACCGAGTTATCTTCTGACCACCTACCTGTTATTATTAAGATCTCATTAACAATTAAGTTAGTCCGACTTCCTCTTAAAGCAGTTGTTAGAATTTTTCACTATCAAATAAATCAAAAGCTATTCCATATACTCTATTAAATTCATATCCACTGGGAAAGGAATAGAACCCCACTGTCTAATTATAACCGCAGTGAGCCAACAATTTTTCAAAGTGAAGCACATCACTTTTTATATTAGTCTCTTTGTTTTTGATGGATGGAACTAGTCAATATTCATCCTGTTTTTTATACCCTGCACGATATGGTACAAAGGGTATGTTAAGTTTGTTTCTTTTTTGTCTAATTCCGAATATTTATGGGCATATCGATAACTGAATATTTTGGTAGACTTTTGTTTAAAAGTAAGCAAATAAATATATTTAAATCATTTGTTTTCAATAAAAGATAAAACTTTGAAAGATAAAAAACTTATTATTTAGATTATTTTTTGTTTTACAATTAAAATTGATTTTTGCTTTGCTATAAATAGGAAGTTTTGCTTCTTTTTGTAAGTAATAATTTAAAGAATTCCACTCCCGAGGTTTAAAGCAATCAAATAATCGAATTATTGGATCATCCGCCATTTTACAGCCCAGACTTGGCATCATACAACTTCTTTTAGTTAATTATCAAGTATAAAATGCAAGGCCTTTTGAATCTTATTCTAGATGTAACTTCTAAGTAATGCGTCGAAAAATGGCTTATTTAGAAAATCTGTAAAACCAGTTTTAATGATAAATATATAATTCCTCTTCCAATATTAGATCAGCAATATAAAATGCAGCCCTCGTAACATCTTTTAAACTTGAAAATTCGCCATATGAAATCACGAGTGTTCTTTAAATTTTTAAAATATTATTGTATAAATGCACAGATTTTAGAGGACTATGTTAAGAGCTCGAAATATCAAATCGCATCAAAATATGCGCCTACAAATTTTCAATATTGGTTGATAATTTCGATATACAAATTTTTCACTTTCAGTAGATTTGTAAATGCCTTTGTAAATTAGAGTCTGCTTATTTTGATACAATGAGTAGGGCTTAGAGGTTTTTTTTTTTAAACAAGCCTCATATTTTTTTTGTTTTTATTTTACATGTAGGGTATTCCAATATCGGTCGGCACAGACTGACTTAAATTTTCTTTTCAATTTTTCTTAAGTATAAGTAAAGCGTTTAAAAATGCTTTTGGTAATTTATTTGGTACAAAAATTATGATAAATCGCTTTAACTTGTCAGAAAATATATTCTAAAACATTTTGTTCTAAAATTATTTTTTTTAAGTAATTTAAACTTAACTAGTGGGCACAGCAGCATTTCCTGCCTGCTGTTAGTGTGTTCGGATAAGGTTTTCCATTTTTGTCTTTCACAAACAGACACCACCAAAAAAAAAATCCATCCTAGAAAAAGGGACTCAAATGCGAAAGATAACGAATTGGAGCAAATTGGTTAAAATAAAAATATTCATATTTTCACAAGTATTTATAACCTAACTTTTTGTTCAAAAAAAAAATTCCAAAATTTAAAAATGATTTTGGAGTTATTCAAAAAGAAAATCTCTATTAATTCAAGACACCACAGTTCGGTCTCGGCTTTAAGCTGTAGGTCTCTTTCCTCTACGAACAGTTATTAATAGAGATCCCCATGCCCCACATAGGGGTGACTGACAAAATAGTCAAGTCAGGGAATTATTATAAAAAGAAAAACGTTTCAGTACAAACTAACTATATATAAAATTTAAGCGTTTTTTATTAGAAACTTTGATATATTCCCTTGCCTCAAATAAACGATATTCAATTTTCAATTCAATCAATTTTTAAAATCCTGAAAATATTTTAGTTGCTCGTGATTTTTGCTTACGTAGAACAAGATGGCCGAGAAGAACGTGATATAAAAATCCTTCAGCAAATCGGTTGTTCCGGTGCTAAGTGAAATTTTAAACATATTAAACAACGTTGCTCTCTATATACAGATATAATAAAGAGATTACAATAAAAAATTAAATTATAAATTACAATCACAATTTTTCAAAAGTATTATAAAAATGAAATCCGCAACCAGAGAACAATATGTAGTCTATTTAAATATTAATAAGAGCTTTAGCATTTTAAGGATTTATTCAAAATTGTAAATAATACATCAGGAGCTCCTCAAGTGTTTACGAGAAATGTGAAAGAACGGTCCAGCAGGATAAGGTATTTAAAACTGCACTCAACCATTTTTAAGAAACTTTTTAAACTTAAAGCAAAATGGCTTAATAAAAAAAAAATATATTTTTTAGATTTTATTTTTTTGTGACTAGACTACAAATATTTTTGAATTTTTTTTGAACCTAAGTTGAGCCCTTTCGCTTAAAACTAAATTTTCTGGTTTTCTCTTAAAAATTATTGTTTTTAAAAAAAATAATTTTTTTTTTATTTTTTTTCTTAAGGAAATGTCTTGTTTGATAAAGTATTAAAAAACATATTTAAGGTACCTACTTAAAGAAACAAAAAAATTCAATTTTCTTTTAAATGTGTTGGCTTAACAAGAATGTATTTATTTATTTAAATTTTAATTATAATACAATAATACTATAACTAACTAACTATAATGAAGCAGTAGGGATATGAGTAACTAGACCAGGGGTGCCCAAAGGATGCTTATGAAAGAGCAAACACCAATACATATGAAAGAAAAACACTAACACATCTAAAGCAAACCGTTTTTTCATATTATTATGTACACTGAAAAAAATAGTATATACTCATATAAATGTTTTGTTTTTCGTTGTAACTATTTTTTCTTTGCAATCTATGCCTTAATACTCACATTTGATTTCGTGTCCGCGATCAATCCTACACCCTTTTTTTAAGTGCAAGAGTTCAGAGAGCACAAACGAAAATCAACAACAAAATTGCAGTGAAAATCAGTGGGCCAACAACAAATATACGCAAGAGTTTTTTTAAGCTCACGAGATCAGAGAGCAAAGAGAGTAAGAGAGAGAACGTGCGAAATTTTTTTCGTAATTTGCATTGGCATTGAGTGATATACAGTAAGAGCCATTACAAAAAAAAAAGAGACAGATAAGCAATGGGCCTGGGCATCCCTGAACTAGACCTTAAGTCGTATAAAAAAAAAAATATATACAAATTTTATTTAATTAAATATGTATGTTTTTTAATTATTTTTTGAAAAGAAAAAAATTTCAAAGTGCCACAACAATTTCTAGTTTTAATGCATGTTGAAAACGTTTCTTTTTGCGCTTTGATATTCAACTCTCTATAAAAAATGGTTAAAAAAAAAATAGTTGCGTTGTCTGGGGTCCGAAACCTGCGAAAAGTTAAAAGTTCTTTTATTTATGTAAAGCTCTTAAATATTTTGCCAAATGCAGCTTTTGTACACTCATACAATATGTAAGATTTTTTTCAAAAGGAGTTTAAATTTAAAAATTTTTTGCTTATAACTCCCGGGGTTCCTTACCGATATTTGAAATTCTTAGCCACCAGTTTGAAAACATTGTTCATTCAAATTGTTTTGTCGTCATGATCATTTGAATGTAAAGGTTGTGGGGTCTTTCTTAAGGTGTTAACACAAACATTTTTTTGCATCAACTTTGTGCTCTTGTACCCAAAGTACAGGGTATAAAAAAGATCGAAAGCCCTTTTCATCTAAAGTGTGCAGATTTTAGCATTTTTATATACAAATATTATATATGACTGTACCATATAAAATAATTTCATTATGTCAATGAATCATTTTAGCTCCTGCAAATAATAGAACTGCTAAAAAAAAACCCAAGCTCATGTGATTTTTATCGCGTTTAATTTATTTTCTAATATCTTTGCGGCATTTCGATTGTATTCCCTCTTTACCTATATACTACTTTGTCCTCACGTTTCATATACCTGCCAGTTACCTTTTCCGTAACCAGGACATTTTATTGATTTTTACTTTCATGCGCAACCGCCAACTTGGCATATTTTGGGCTTTTGTTGTTTTCATTTTTTTTTTTATGCCAATGTCACAAAAATAAAGCAATTCACGTGTCCTTGAGCCTGATGCGTGCAGACGCTCCTATAACGCAAATTAAATAGAATTGATATCATTTAAAAATAACCAAAACGATTTGTTTAACAAAATAGGTAACTTAGTTGAAGTTGAGTTTGACCGACTATAAGATACTCGTTTCTTGGGGTTTTGTCTGACTGTGGAATAACCTTTGAAATTGTCAACCTAAATATGTAGAGAGTTTTTGCATAAAATAAAATTTACATAATTTAATTTAGTTGTAGCTCAAAATTAACATCAAAACATCAAAAAAGCTTTTCGATTGCCCTTGTGCGAAAGTGGAAAAATTATCGAATCAATAAGTTATCTGATAAGCAATTCGCATCCTTTGGTAAGACTTGGCATACCTTATTGTCTATATTCTAAATTTCTGAATTGTAACTTCTTTTTCAATAGTTGGAAATGCCATTAATTTAATTTTATTGTTTCTTAATTTTCATAAGCAATTAAAATAAAATTCGTAAATATAGCAAATTTAATATTTTTCTGCTTCCTTGAACAAATTTTTTCATTTAGCCGTGCTCCGGAAAACGAAAACGAACAAATTTTATTCGTTTTTCCGTGCTCCCAATTTCACATTTTTTCTGGTAGATATATTTCCCTTACTCTTCTTTTTTTTTAATTCAAATCGCTTTCATTTTCTTGTGGTTTAAATATTTCTGGTACTTTATTAATCAGTCTTTAAAATAAATTTACACAATAAAATTGGCTTAACCATATTTAATGAAGTTAACTAAGACTAAGCTATTCTTATTACAATTGCAATTTTTTTATGCAAGACATGAACCATGTGTTTGTATGTGAAGGTATGCCAAAAATTTGTTATTAGTTGTGCACTCTATGAATCAAAACAAAATAATTATAAATAACTGCCAATAAATATCAAAAAATGTCTAACTTGAAATTGCCATAAATGCAATTTAAGGATACCTAAGAATATTTAAAAAACATTTTAATTGAAAATACTACCTCCCGATAGGCCTCTAAGGCGACTTAAAAACAATGGATTTGCAAAAACGATTGCAAAATCGTGACGCGTCTCCACCCTAGTTATTAAATCTCGTGCTGACGGCAATTTGGTTTTTTCTATTGTTATTTCTGTTGTTGTTAAGGTTACTAGCTGTGTACGGATTCAACACTCATTTTTCTTTGTAAAGGCCCATACGCAGGATGCAAAAATTTTGAACGGAATGACAAAACTTCATATAAAAAAAATGTGGTACAGTCGAGGCGGTGCCCGACAGTGGAATACCCTGTACCTTTTGTGTCAAAAAAATTTTTCCTGCATATTCCATCTAAGAACTTTCCAATTGGAATTTATTTTTTTTTGGTGAAAATCGATATTTATACCTATAAGTTCCCTAAATTTTTACCCATTTTGATGAAACTCGAATGTTACAACAAAGAACTTATTTACAGTATACGGGGTAAGTTTCAAGTTGGTATGTTGAGGGGTGTGGGAGAAAACACGGTAAATGGATTGCGGGGGGTGGGGGGACCGCATCGATAAAATTTGGATATGGATTTGTTCATTAGAGCCACATGAATGAGCTTACCAAAAATTGTGATTCTAGGTCAGTCGTAGCCATAATTGCGTAGAGTCAAATATTGACGCAGTTTATCGGCAAGGGGAGGTGAAATTTGCACATTTTTGACTATAACTTCTGTTGTATTTGTCCGATTTTGTTCATTTTTTACACATAGATGCATGTAGCTACAACGCATCGCTCTGTTAAATTTCAGGTGAAAATACTTAACGGTGTGGCTAAAAACCGCTACAGCGGGGGAACGGGGGAAGATATTGACATGATTCAACAAACTTCATCTGCTTAGGAAATATGCGTACCAGCTGGTAAAGTTTCGTGTCTTTAGCTCTTATAGTCTCTGAGATCTAGGCGTTCATACGGACGGACGGACGGACGGACGGACGGACATGGCTCAATCGCTACCCGAGGTTATGATAAGCATTTTGGTATAAAGGACTTGGGGTCTGCCACGCCTCCTTCTGTTTGTTACATACATTGCACAAACCTAGTATACCCTTTGTACCTATAGGTACAGGGTATAAAAATAGTGGAATTTGTTTTGGACCTCTGAAATTTTCACCGAGGCAGACGATATTAGACTGCCCACCATGTGCTAACATTTTGGGGATTGTAAATGATATGGTGAGCCAAAGATAAGATGAATAAAAATGATTTTGATTGAAATTTATCGATATAAATTTTATATTTATAATTGTTAATTCTTTGAAAAATATGAAAAAGATTTTAGCATGGCTGATTGTAAGAATCAATATTGTTCGAAGTGGAACGAAATGCAGTAAAAAAGGTAAAAAAATTAATAAACATAAAATGTTAATATTGCTTAAAAGATACAATTATACGCCATAATTTACAATATAAGTTTATGTTGGTCTAAAAAAACTTTACCGAATTGTTACATAGGTTAGGTTAGGTTGCACCTGTTGACCCATGGGGGGAGTCACGCATCGAGTAGATAGTCCTTTGTGGTACCGGAAGATGCGGCTGGTGTGCATTGCACGTTAGTCGTCAAGTATGCGAGTGTGCTTGGCGAACGCCAGAAGCTTTTGAGTTGCCCTGTCGGCTGCCTCTTCCATTGAGGTAAGCCAGGGTTTCCCTAGATATTTAAGTCTTCATGTACATAGCGCGGGGCAGTGGCAGATGAGGTGCTCCAGAGTCTCTTTGTCATCTGTCTCCCTACACTTCCTGCATTCATCGTTATTGGTAATGCGTAGCTTCTTAGCGTGAACTGCTGACAGGCAGTGACCACTGAGTTCTTGGGAGTTCCAGAATATACTGGGCTAATTTGTTGTTTATTTTCTTGGTCATAGTGCGAGCCGTCCTGCAGTTCGTTGTGTTGTACCACCTTGGTTAATCGTCCTTAGAGGAATCTTCAGATCCTCAAGTGACGGTTGCCTCGATCCGGCTCCTTCCTTTGCAAGCCTGTCAGCTATTTCATTTCCATCAATGCCCTGGTGGCTGGGAACCCAGAAGATGCACACCTCCTTCTGGGTGTTTAGCGCATCTAATGCGTCCCTACTTGCCAGTACACTTTTGAAGTTGATGCTAAATGCTTGCATGGATTTGATCGCCGCTTGGTTATTAACAAAGATATTTGTAAGGTTCTGCTCTAGAGTGAGCGCTAATTCTGCAGTCTTCTTTATGGCGAATACGTCCGCCTTGAAGATGCTACATTGGTCCGGCAACTTGAAAGACACCTCCGGATTCCATTTTGGACTCCATTTTGCGGGTCGTTGGTCCATACCGATCTTCCAGTCCTCAGCACCCAATAGAGTACGCGTTCTGGAGAAGTTGCTTGCTGGGGTCATATAGTCCGTGCTATTGTATGTCACCCCTTCAACATTGCTGTGTCCGTACTTCGCAAGGGCCATATTCCCTGCTGCACAGAGACGTTGCGCTGTCTTCTGTGCCAGTAGTTTGGCCTGAATGTCTAGGGGATGGACTCCAAATATTGCTTCTAAGGCCTAGGTTGGAGTGGACCTCAAAGCCCCCGTTATGCACATCAGTGCACGCCGTTGCGTCTTTTCCGTTGTTTGCAGGTATTTGGACTTTTCTGTGGCCTTCCACCATATCACCATATGAGATGAAGATCCAATGCATTAGTCTTAGTGACAGACCTCACGTTGTACTTAGCATCTTCTGCGATGTATACAGTGCATTTGTGGCTTTCTTCAACCTTTCCTCAACATTGGGTTTCCAGCTCAGCTGTGCGCCTCTTTTATCACGATCGTGGTTCCCCATTCGGCTCTTATTCTTCTGAGGTGCCTTAGGTCTAAGGCTTCACAGTATAGCTTCCGTAGATACATTATTGAATGCACCTGAGATGTCCAGGAACGCTCCAATGGCGTATTCCTTATGGTGTAGGGCTTTTTCCAGGATAGGATGTCTCAAGCATGCTTTGAATATTGTATCCAGCCATGGCGTAACTTTGTCCTTAGTCTTTAGGGGGATTTATAGCTCGAGAAAAAGGCTAAGGCCCACTGAATTTTGTGTGGTGTGATTACGATGGTTACTTACTAATATGGAAATAATTTACATGGAATTCAAAATTGGTTTTTATATTCTGATTGAATAATAAATAAATTGTAATATAAATAATAATAAATTTATAAAAAAAAATACATTCTTTATAGCCTACACTTTATTTTCATTTAAAAATTTTTTTTTTTTTTAAAGCAGAAATTTTTATAATATTCTAAGTTACGTTACTTTCCGAGCTTCGGACAGCTGACTTCTGGATTGGCTATAACTTGATATTAATACCTTTCTTGCAAATAATTTTGTTTTGGACCCAAAGTGCATCGAAGCGTTTTGAAATCTGGTCTCTTAAATATTATACATATTGTAATTACTTCCAATGTTTTTAGTCCGAAAAAAAATTTGTTTACTATATACAAGTATATGTAGCTGTAACTGATATAAACCATAAATGGCATTTAAAAATTATCATCGCAATCAACCGAAGCTTAAATAAGTCACAGATTCTTGCTCTAGAAGTAATATATTAAAATATATAAAACATTTTGTGGCAAAAGAAACATATTTAGTTATGCCATGCAACATTTCTTCAAGTGAAGATTGTCTATTTTTCTTAACTAGAAATTCTCTATTACTATTTTCACTTTAATAAACAGAAAAAACATATGCTCACAATTTGTGTACACCCGCTCTCTCTTGACTTTCCGACTCATCATCCAACAAAGCAAACAAATTTTGTGGTTCCAAGAATGCGCAAAAGTATGCAATAAATACAATTTCTTGTATGAGCTAGAGAGGAGTAGAATCAAACATCAAATGCAGCTGAGAGAAAAGCTGCAGTGCTTGGTAAACAAGTTAAGTCCCTAGATTCCCAAACTAGGCAACCCCTCCCCTGCCATACCAGCTCGCACCAAAAGTCCTGACGTCAACTTTCAATATCAACAGTAACAACTTTTGCGCTCGAGTTGGCAGCACTGTCTGTGTAATATTTTATGTTGCATACTTAGAAGCGCGAAGACGCTGTCATATTGCATAACATGAGGTTCTTTTTATATATTTTTTTGTTATATCCTCGGTATTGGATATTTTTGTTATCGTTGTGGTTGTTGTTGTTTTAGTTCTTGTCGCATATAGAAAACGCATTCAAAAGACATGGGATACAAATGTTGCCATGTTTAGAATTCAACGTGCACCAGACACTTGTCAGCACATAAAAAGAAAGAAATAGTGAGAGTTGTGAAAGTTTTTCTAAGGATTTTCATTTTATGTGACTTGACGTGATGTCATCTGGAGGGGCAGAAAGAAAGCTTTAAGTCAAACTAAAGCATGCAATCATTATAAGATATACCTTAGTTAAATACAACTTGTAGAAAAATGTAGGAAATTCAAAAGTTGACTCTTCCCCCATGTGACCTCTAATCAGCCCCTTAAAAACTTTGCCACTTGGAATTCCTTAAACAACTTGATATTCCAAACACATACCCCTACAACCATTAAACCAAATGCATTTAGCTGCATTTAGTAAATATTTTACGATGCGTATGTGTTGCATAGTGCACCTTAAGGACTTTTTAGTAAGAAGGATAAACACCAGCTCATTGATATTGCTCAACCGCTTGCATTAAGCTAAGTTTTCCATTTGAAAAACTTTATTTTGTGTGTTTTTTGCGGAAACTTGCAAGCAGCTCGTAAAGAAGCTGTCAAAAAACAACCGCAAAATGTATTCAAGCAAGTACAAGAAAAGCTGTTGAAACTTGATGACTTTCGGATGCTCTCTGAGTAGTAATCTTTTTTCCAAAATTTATTTTTTATTATATTTTATTGCAATAGAACTTGGGTTGCTATAAGTGCTAGGAAGGAAAGAGATTTGCATACAAAGACGATTTAGTGTAATTAAAACTAAGGCAGAACGACAATGCACAGTGGTCAGAAATTTGCTGGAATAAATTAAATTTTTTTTTTTGGTCATTCTATAGATACTTAATTTTTTATGTAAAGTTAGCTGACTAAAAACAAAATATTTGACCGTGCTTCGGAAAACGAAAAACCAAAACGATCAATTTTATTCGGATTCGTTCTTGCGTGCACCCAAATCCTAATTTTTGTTGTCACCATCTATCAAATATTTCCCTTACTCATTATTTATTTTTATTCATTAGCTGTTCACCTTTCGATGGAAAGTATCCAAAGACTCAGCTATTCTTATTATAAGCGATTTTTTTTTTTTATTTATAGGCCTATATATGAAGTTTTGTCATTCCGTGCGAAATATTTCGAACTGCACAGCTAAAACGTGAACTATTTAAGCAAGACATGAACATTTTTTTATGCAAGACATAGACCATATGAAAATTCGGTTTGAGCTGTGCTATTTTTTGGGTTGATTTAGCAAAAAATAATCAAAAATATTTATCAATAACTATTCAATTTGAAATAGGCATAAAAAGAATCTGAAAATATTAAAATTAATATTAAATTAAATTAAATTAATATTAAAATTATTTCAGTTTAAAATACGTAGACTTTAAAACATATTTTGCCAATTCGTTTTTATTCCTCATGCAAAAAACATTCGATCTTAAACCACATAAAAAATTTGTTTTGATGAAAGCACCAAACATGTGGTTTTAAAACGAATCCGAATAAAATTTTTGAAAAGAGACCCATTTTAGGGACTGGATGGTCCTCCATAGGCTTGGTATTATAGTTTTGGTGTAGAAAAATCAGGACATCTTATTAAATATTAACGCAATACTGCATTTTTTTGACAATTAATTATAATTATTGGTATTAAAACCATATGAAGTATCCACAGCATTTCGATTTTCTGACAAAAGTCACAAAATATTTTTTTAACGTGTTTTAAAAAAGAAAAAAATATCTATCATGATTTTATTAGAAAGCCATATTTGATTACTTAATAATCGATTGTGTTGTGGAGCTAGAAGTTATATATTTCTGGCGGGTTGGTACTTTAAATAATGTAAGTGCTATGTTTTAAAAATATTCCTATGCATGTTGATCAATTTTAATTATTAATTTTTTTAATTAAATTTATATTAAAATTTTTTATTTTTTTTTATATGCTTTTTAAGAATTTTTCATATTTCATTTATTTTTATTTAAAGTACAGTTAAAGTTAAAGTGCAGGCCAAAGCTCACAAAGAGCTGTAGCGCCAAACGACGATAGTTAAAGTTAAAATTTTCCCCATTTAATTTAATCAAAACCAATTCAATAATTGTTATTAGGTGTACAACTTAGCTTCTGTCGTTTTCTCCCAATGTTTGAGGCATTACTGTAAAAACTTGGGAATAAATTTGTTTGTTGAGAGCACTGCCCGTCGTTAGCGACTACTTTTTCCCAGCTTTCTTGTAATTATTGGATATCTGGTGCGGATCCAGGATTTCGCCTTTGGGGAGGTTCTTCATATCTAAGTGTATATACATATATCATAGCTCGCAAAAGACAATCAACCCATTTTTCCAATTTTCGGACCCCCCCGTGGATCCGCCACTATCGGATACCATCTCGAAAGAACTATGAATCCACGAATCGATGCATTTCAGAGCATAACTTCGTCGTTTTTCGTCGCCGGTCACAATTCGATGTAAAAACCCATTCCGATTCTGCATTTAAAGAAGCTGTTCATGATCGTTGAAACGCCTCTCAACATCTCTCCGCTTCATCTCGCACGAAACCCCATTTCCTTGTTTCTGAATTTTTCCGATAGCTTTAAGGCGTTTCGATCACTTATTGAGTCACTCCCAATGATATTTTCCTCGACGCAAAAATCACCGATTCTGAAACTTTTTATTGTAGCTTGACGGCATCTAGTGCTTTGAAGATGATCACAGTAAGTGGTTTTTAACTTCTGATCAGAAATGGTGCCATTTTGCTTTTTTCAGCAAATTTCCGATCATTTTTGCAATTTTTTTTTTTTAATTAAACAGAATTTGATGGGCTTTAAAATATCTGGCCGAAAATAACTAGAGCGGGCGACTTTTTAATCGAACTCTGAGAATTTTACGATTTTTACCCGTGTGTTTTTTCCTACTTTTGAGGTTATGTACAGGGTGTCTGTCTCCCCAGTTACAGCATTTAGTACCACTCTTACCCTTTAATTTAAGAGTTTAAGAAATCAATTACTATTTTTTCGCAAAATTATGGCTATTCGAAGTTTCGAAATATATCCCTTCGACGTCATTAGCATTTGCCTTAAGCCTTTGAGGCAATAACACAGGTCAACATGGTTTAGTTGTTGGAAAGCTAAGGGTCATTAGAGGTTTGATGTTTTCAAGTGTTTTAAAAATGTTTAAAATATAAGTAAATCGAATTAAAACGTGTAAAATTTTCTATAAAATCGGTCTGCAACATTATCATCTACAATGGACAATTTGGGAGATACAGATTTAGGATCACAACGCCCATATTCAGCATACAGCCCATCTTAACTACGGGTTTTCCTAAGCAATTAAAGAAGTAACCCCATTCGGCGAATATTGTGAAATTAAAATATAAAATAGAAAACATATGAATATCTGTTTTTTTTTATTAGTACCTATATAACATTATAACTAAAAGTTAGGCTACTACAAATATAATTTCTGGAACCCTTTTCCATTTGTACGCCGTCGTGATTGTTGGTTTATAGCCATCAAGAATTGGAACCAAAAACTTAGATGAATAAAAACTGTCAAAGAGCTAAATATTAACAACGTTAATCCATTTTCGATTTTTTATACTTTGTATGGAAAATACCATAATTATTTTTTTTTGCGATTCGATGGCCATCTTTCCTATATATTAGATTTTGCGTTAGATACTTAGTCTAATGTAAATAAATACATTTTTTTTTATTTTATGCAAAAATAGTTTGATTCCCTATAACTTGACACATGGCGCATAAATTAATATTGTGGAAAATTTTTTTTGGGGTTATACAAATTTGAAAATATACTGTGAAAGTTGAAATCTTTTAAAACAAACTTTACGGAATCCTTTGGCCTTGACTATGTTCAAAGAGTAATTTTCCTTTTGAATAGGGTTGTTTTTTTTTGCAAAAGTAGAACAGAACCTTTGATTACCTGTCACTTCAGTATGGCAAGTTTGGGACTACGAATAAAGTGCTTGCTCTTGTTTATTTACTTTCAACATATTCCGATCGTAACTTATGTTAAGAAAGAAGCATTTCCAGTCATTGTCACAAAAGAATTACAAAATCGCATATACATCCTTTTAAATTTAATGAATTCAGGGTATAGAACTGCACCAAAAAATTGTTCTTTGCCTTCGGCGCGGAAAACTTTGCGGGTAGCAAAGTGGCGGTTTTTTGTGCGGTTGTTTTCTGGTTTTGGGGTTTTCCATGGATTTGGATTTCACCCTGCATTGTTAAAAATCGCTGTGAAAGCGCTTGTTTTTTTTTATTTTTTATTTTATGGTTAGGTTTCAAATAGTGTTGTTTATGAGCTGGGTTATTGTGCTCTTAACTTCTGTGACAGCTGCGGAGAAGAAAACGAAAACTTAAAGTGAAATCAACGAGTGTGTAAAAGTAATTGCAAATGCTTACTGGGCGTTGATATACAAATTGAATTTACTTTCAACTCTAGTTAAGCAAATATTAGATGTTACTCTATATATCGCAAGTACTACATATATGTTTATTTATTTTTCTATTTACCATGTCTCTTGAAATGTGGGCGTCGACTTGGCGACAACTTGGCGAACTTTTCAAACGCAGCTGAAATGCATGGAAATCGTGAGGAACTTGAGGACATACGCGATGATACGGCCATCAACGCAATACCAGAGAAAGGTAAGCTAACTAACATTTGGTGGAGCTACGAGAACCCCCCATACCAACCTACTACTAGAAACTCACTTCAAATTTCATATATGCAGCAAGTTGTTTATTTTGCTTGGTACCTCCCCGGAGTCACGTGCTCATTTCGCGGCACTGTTGCCTATACCAAGTCGTATGGACTAGGCAACATTAAATTGCCTTCGACGCACAGTGGTCGATTTGGCCAATCAGGCTGAAGAAAATGCAATCTTTAATGTATAACAGAAAACTTTAATTTTTTTTTTGTATTATATATTCAATTCGCTATTGAGTCTATCGATAATTTTTTTTTATTTTTATCGTGTTATTTATGTTCTTATAAAAACGCTACTAATTACATATATCGGTATTCTCGTCCTTCTTTACAATGGTTTTATATTAACACCCGCAAGTGGGGTCAATTCAGAAGAATTTTTTCGAGTGATTTGGAGAATTTTGTTTTCAAAATTGTAAGTTGTGTCTTTAAGGGCATTGAATAAGCAACATTGTGTCAAAAGTTCAGATCGATACGAAGATTTTTTGTCAGGTAGATTGATCTCCTAGCAAAAAATTACAAGTTCGCGATTTTTTGGGGTGAATCCGGAAGTATCCAAAAATGATAAAAACCGCCATAAAAAAAAAAAAGGTTCAATAATATTTACTAATGTGGAATAAAAATAATTGCTGCCTAGTGAAATGGCCTTTTTAAAACAAGAAGGAAATCGTCTGAAATAGTACTCCTTTTGTCGATTTTCACTGCCTTCAGCATTTCCAACATATCATCGGAACTTGAAAATGGTTTAAGGGTATTTGTTTCGCTTTTATGGTAAGTTGATAGAATTTTTTAAAATGGAGTGGCTTGCAAAAATCGAAACGAACATTTTAGCATTTTTTATGTATATAGTCTAAATAATATTATGGATATACTTACATTTGATTTTACTCAAGAAAATGTTGAAATTTTAACGACACAAAAACTTAAAATAACACTGTCAAGGTAGCAATTTTTTTTAGAAAAATTATACTGAACAGAAAAAACACGTGTACTCGACTCGGAGTGTTATCAAAAAGCACCGTTGTTCATGAAGTTTATTTAAAAATTGGCGTCATAGTCAAATGTGAACTCTGAAATCCGTTAGGATGCGTTTCCGGATTCACCCCACTTTGGAATTCACCATATATAGAGTTTAGGCTTTACAGCTTTAAAACTACTATATTTATATTTAACAAATTAAATCAAATTATATTAAATCGGTTTTTTTATGGAGTCGAGAAGTGGAGTAATCATTTTTAGGATCTTGTTCTGGATTATTTGTAATTTAAGCCGGTGACACGCTGCACCCCAAACCTTCCAGCCATATAAAATAATTGGTACAAATATACTTAGATTTAAATATTGTTGTTTACTTGCAGTTTCGACTTTCGATTTATACGAGGATACAACATTTTTACTGTCTTATTTACTTTATCTAAGGTTTTAGCAATATGCACATAAAATTTTAAATTTATTGTCAACATAAATACCAAGATATTTGGACACTTAAATTATTTATTGATAGGGTCGAGTAGGGCTAGTGACATGGTTTGCGCTTGCGGGTGAAGAAAATCGCATTTGTTTCGGTAAGATTTAGTTTTAAAAGTACTTCACTAATGAAAGTATTTATCAAGGGTGTTCAGGGCTTCAGTTAAGGTTTTTTTATGTCGCTGTAGCTGTTACGTGAGCAATAAGCCAGTGTTATTAGCTAAAAATTGGCGTTTTACATTGCTCATGCATAGGGATGTCGTGAGTATAAATGTTGTATAGAATGGGTCCTAAAACAGAACCCTGAGGGACACCTGCGGTTATCAGCTTTTTGTCGGATTTGACACCATTCATGTCTACACAAAAGTATCTTTCCGATAAGAAGCTGTTTATGGTTCGTAAAAGATACTTATCGTATTACATACATAAACACTATCAAATCCAGCCTCGAAGCAAGACAAGCTCTAGATACAGAATTACAAGCTAACGACATTAGCGAAATATACACTGAGTCCGCAGTTTCAGTTCTAGGCTACAGAAACTGAGCCATACCAAAAATGGATGAGTGATCATACTTGGCAGATTGTTGAAGAAAGGCGGCAAACAAAAATTGTAATGCTTAGCCATGGCAGTAATCAATTAACCTTGACTGCCAACCTTACCGAACAATACAAGGTTCTCTCAAAACAAATTAAAATTTCAGCTCGGCCAGATAGGAGAAAATGGGATGACACCTTAGCTGGAGAAGCACAAACGGCACTGAGAATGCACGACATTAGAAAGCTGTATTCCATCACAAGAGAACTATCGGGATCAAGGTGTCGTAACGAAAAACGAATTCGGGCGATGGACGGACGCCTTCTCACAAACAAAGACGAGCAACTATGACGTTGGGCTGAGCATTTTTGCGAAGTTCTTAGCAATCCGTTGAGCTTAGAAGAGTTCGAAGAGCATCCAGAAACACCGACCGAGCCACCCATCTTCCATGGTGTTAATCGCTCCTGTACAGACTTGATAAACACAGTTCGCATCATCTTTGAGCAATGCAACGAGTTTCAATGCTCAATCTACGCAGGCTTCGTTGACTTTAAGAAAGCGTTTGATAGCCAAAAGCTCCCTTTTCTGAACCGAGGCATGCCAGAAAAGATTATCAACCTGACCAAAGCCACGTACACTAATTTCACCTGTAGGGTCAGCCATTCTGGTCTACTTTCTGATCCATTTTCAATTAAAACTGGAGTTAGGCAAGGATACGTGCTATCGCCTTTACTCTTCGTGTTGGCTTTAGACGAGGTACTCAGATCTTCACTGACGGGGCGCAAAGGCACACAATGGAGCCCGTTTAATCAGTGAGAAGATCTTTAATACGCAGATGATCTATGTTTATTATGTCATAAGTGCTCCGATCTTCAGGACAATCTCGAAAGAATCAACCACTGCTCGCGTAAATTTGGGCTAGAAATTAATACGTCAAAAACGAAAATCATGTGCAGCGGATACGCCGCCACTATGGATCCCGAAATTACAATACATAATGAAAGGATGAAAAGCGTTCGATCCTTTGTGTATCAGGGCAGTGTGGTTACCATCAGAAGCGGTGTGGACGAGGACGTCAAATCACGCATTTGCAAAGCGAGATCTGCGTTCGCACAATTGGGTCCCATATGGAGTTCTAGCCAGCTTACCACCAAAACGAAACTTCGCATATTTAACTCAAACGTAAGGTCTGTCCTCTTTTACGGGTGCGAATCCTGGAAAGAAACGTCCAGCATGAAATCTCGTATTCAGGTGTTTGTAAACCGGTGTCTACGAAGAATTCTGTGAATTTGGTGGCTCCAACGAATTTCGAACAATGATTTATGGGCACGCAAAAAGCAACCCACAAGTAGCGTATGTCTTTGAACGCCGCAAATGAAACTGGATCGGGCACACAGTAAGACGACCAAATAATAGCATCGCCCGACAGGCCCTCCGCTGGAACCCACAAGTTTTTAGACGTCAAAAAGCCAATTATAATGCTCGTAACAAAGTCAGATTTAAGTTAATTGTTGAGGCTCTATGCTCCACTTAGGAGTCAAGAATACATAGTATTAGTAGTAGTAAAAGATACGTGGGTGTGCCTATCTTTTGCAACTTATACACTAGACCTTTATGCCAAACAGTTTCAAAAGCCGATTGAACGTCTAAGGTAACCATACCTACTGACTTTTCGATTTCTAGTTGGTCATTGATGTCTTTCTTAAGTTTTCTAAGTGTGTGAATTCAACTAAGAGTACTTCTAAAACCAAATTGCACAGAAGGGACAATAGTCTTTTCCTCAATATGTGCATTCAGTCTTGATTTTAGAACACGCTCGATTTCTGGTGAGTCTTACCTGGCTTTCGAATTGCCAAAATTTTGTCAGTTTCCTTTTGCGTGGAAAGTATCTAGCATTAGCGCATTTATTAAAAATTTGCGTCAACATATCTAGTGCACGTTTTGCCTTGTGCTTTAAGCAGTTGTTTGTTATGTTGTTTTGGCCCAGGCGATTTTTTTTTTCTGTGGTTGTTATTGGTTGACAACTGAAAGGCTCGTTGATGTCTAAAATGTTTTCAATTTTTAATTATTTAAATTGAATATAACAACTAAATTTTAATAGCAATGCGCGTGTATGATTTGGTGAATTTATATGATTTATTACTTAATAAGTTTTTAACTTATGTATACCCAATATGTCCTTAAAAGATCAATATTAAGAATCTTACAAAATAAAAATAAAATTAAAATATCTTTTGAACCAAGGTGCTAATACACAACAGTTCCGTATATACACATATGTATGTATGTATGTAATCTACTCTTAAGTAGTTTGATTTACAGTACACCCAATGTAGTTTTTACACGGTTTTGAAATAACACGGTCTAGAAAAAAATCACTCGATTTAGCACGATTAAAAAAATCTATTTGATTGAAATTTAAAAAAAAAATATTTTTTTTAGTTAGGGAATTCCCCTTTCTAAGTTATTTTCATAGTACCTTAATGATTTACTTCATGTATTTTTTTACACGGTTTCTAGAACGTATCTACCGTGTAAAAACCGAGTTAGGTAAGTTTTTTTAAATAAAATAAAATAAATTAAAATGGAATAAAATAATATAATAAAAAAATTAAAATTGGATTCTTAAAACTCAGCGCATATATGTATATATACTGATCAAAAAGCTTCCAAATAAACAATTGGTTTAGGACAGATTGATAAATGAATGAGAAATGACCGAAAATATTTTATGGTTATAATGCAGGACCTTATAAAGGGTGTTTTCTTAAGCGCGTCCGGATTTACGTAAGGGATATCTCTGAAACCAGTTGTCACTTTTGACAAATGTCAATGTTTGTATTCAGTAAGGCCTAACAACTCACCATGGAAAGATTTACACCACAACAACGCCATCAAATCTTTGAGATTTTTACTTAAAATCAGTGTTCTGTTGTAAAAACTTATAGAACTCTTCGTACAATTTATGGACCGAAGAATCGTGCATCAGAACGTCCCATTCGTCGTGTTCTTGATCATGTTCGAACTCATTTGACATTTTACGATGTCTGACCAAAAACCAAAATGAGAACAGCACGGTCCGAAGAAAATATCGCTGTTGTAGAGGCCAGTGTAGAGGAAAATCCATATTTATATTAATTATAGATTCGCAACCGTCAATGGTGATCGATGCAGAGCGATGATCAACAAAATTTAAATTGTATTCGAAGAGAACAGGGACCTACAGTTTATAGCCGAATCCGAACGGCGGTGTCTTAAATTAAAAGAGATTTTCTTGGGCAATTAGGGTCTTTGGGCTAGCGATGCCAGTGCTAGGCATCATCGCATATGCATCTACCTAAAATATGTATTACCAAATACAAAATTTTATGAAGATAGCCATACCGACCACTGTGCATCAGTGAGTCATTCATTCATTCACCGCGTCAGTGAGTTATTCAGTCGCTCAGCCACTCTCTCACTCATACGCTCAGTGAGTTGCTTAGCTCACTTTGCTTGTCGCAGCATTTTTTTTTTTTCACTCGCTTTTAAATTTTATTTATTGTAAATTGTATTTGAAACGTGCTGAGGTTCCTTTCTGCCACATGCACGCCTTGAAGTCCTCTCAAAGGAGTCTCAGCTCCCATTGGAATCTTTGTTTGTGTGTTTGACATGTGTGTGTGTGTGTGTCGTGCAACTTAATAGAGTTGTTTAGCATTTAAATAGCGCCATTTTGCTGTTGCTGCCACTTCAGCCCTCGTTGTTGTTGTAGTTGTTGCCATCGTCCTTATTAAGCTGAAATTCCAAGCAAGTTGACTTAATAAAGTGAGCTTAAAGTTAAATTTAATAGCAGAATGCGCATATTTAGTGGCCTTGAAGCAATTTAAAGGCGCTATCAAGGGACCCATTGGTTAATTTTAAAAATGAACTTAAAAAATCGACAAAAAATATTTAAAGACAATATAGATGCAGATTTTATTGCCACTTATGGATCAACACTTTCCAAAAATGGTTTGGTGGGCCAAGGGTATACTGGCTTTATGCAATATAAGTAACAGGCAGAAGGAAGTTTGGCAGCCTAGGCTACCGATTGAGCCTTGTTCCTCTCTTAGTCCATACAATGAACACGCAGATTTCCAATACCATGAAAGCTAGAGACATGAAATGTTCACCAATAGATGCGAATAGTCCCTCATCAGCTCTTGTTTTTTAAATTATATCTTTATCTGGCCGTCTTCCCCATAGGAGAATTTCACGTATCTAAAATTAACAAAATCGGATAAATACAAATAAAGCTAAATTCAAACATTTACTAATTTTACCTTAGCCCAAAAGCTGCACCAAAATTCTACTATATGTAAGTATTCTTATAAAGAGTCATCAATCTTGAGGTTTTTTTTTTTAATAAAAAAAACCATAAAAATATCAAATGAATCGTTAAATCTTTATTATCAATAAAAAGGACCGTTCTTGCCATTCACTTTTCAAAAATAATCCCTTTCAAATGCTGGCCGCAACTGCGCCGTAGCTCGTCCAAGCAGAGGTTCCAATTTTCGATGACGCGTTCGAGCATAATCGGCGATATCTCGCGAATAACAAGGGTAAAGTTGGTATCTAATGCTTCAATCGTAGTTGGATTATCCACAAACACACCAGCGTCATTTTTGAAGAAATATGGACCGATGATTCCACCATTCTTTACAGAACGCGAATTTTCGTAATATAATCGTACGATTTGTAAACGTTGTTCGGGTGTAAGTTTTTCCATGATGAAATGGCAATGAAAACTGAATAAAAATCACATGGCA
This sequence comes from Chymomyza fuscimana, assembly GCA_949987675.1. Taxonomy (NCBI): domain Eukaryota; kingdom Metazoa; phylum Arthropoda; class Insecta; order Diptera; family Drosophilidae; genus Chymomyza; species Chymomyza fuscimana. The sequence continues at coordinate 53,136,682 of OX465088.1, read as the reverse complement.
ACTTGACAGTAGTCAAAAAAAACCTCAAGATTGATGAACCTTTAATTGACCTCAATTTGTAAACATCCTCATGTGGCCCTAATCTATAAAACCACATCGACATTTTATCGATACAATCATTCGGAATCGATTTACTGCCTTTTCTCTCACACTTCGCAACGTATGCTCCTAAAACTTAACCCAATTATTAATAATAGCCTTTTTGACGTAATTGGCTATAAACATCTTACTGCCCCAAAAAATTAAATTATCCAAATTAAATTATCAATTGGCTTGCTTATTTATTTATTTATTATTATTATTTTCGGGAAAAAAAGGGTATCTCACTGACAGGCTGTATGCCATTTATATATGGAGACTATCGATTCCAGAAAAACATTATTAGCTATAAATGTCAAACCATTTTCTTAAAAAAAAATTGTTTTTAGACCATCCAAAAAGAAGTCCTATGGTTGTTCAAATATCTGCTTAGGAATATAATTTAGGGATTGGGAAATGTCGCATCGCGAAACTTCGAATCGATTGTTTCCCTTTAATAAAGCCCACATCTGTTAGATTTCCAAAATAAACCTAATTCTATGCTTGCCAAAGGGTCATGTCCTTCTTTTAGACACATTTGTTGGAGTTAGTGTTGGTCAGCAGTCTTGTGCAATGCCTTAAGTCTTATGTAAATGCTACTTAAGTTTAAGGATGAGTGATATGGCTAAAGCCTGACTGCATTGGTACAGTTTGGAATTCTCCAGGATCTATCAGTTTTCCTTAGTAGTTTCTTGGCATTGTACCTGTCAATGCTAAAGAATACTTATGGTCCAGTAAGGTATTTCGCAGTGCCCTCCTTCATTAGCTAATTCGAGATTTGGTGTCTGAGGAAGTTTGTATTCTCAGATTTACTTTATTTCTTCGATGGAGTTGGTCTCAAATTATCTCAAACTTTCCAAACTATTTCAGAGTTTATATTTATAGCTGGCACTATGTTTTTCGGTTATTTTGATGCCGTTTCCGTGTTCTGGTAGTTCCTGAGTAGGCTAATATCAGCGCTTCGGCCTATCGGACATATTTAAGCTCGAAAGATACTAGTCGTATACCAAAAGAAAAAAAATAAACTATGCATTTGTCGGGCATGAATGCCCAAAGCAACGACATGAGCAACCCTAACTACGAGGCATAAAAGTAAAAATACCCGATCAAACAACGGTTTAGTTTTCTAACCCATTAAAAGCACTAAATAATACCAAAACAATTTATACAAAATATGGTCACCCTAAAAAATATTGGCATTTCTTACAGCACTAGATGCCCATTTTTTTACTTATTAAAGTTATTGTTGGATACCTCTCTCATACCATTATGCATTTATGCCAGATAAAGTGAGCTACCCATATTGTTTCAAATTTTATTAATTTCGGTCATTAATATAAACTGTTTAAGTATTATGTAGCTTTGTTAATTATATTATTTGTTTCAATCTTTATATATTGCCAATTACACTTAAAAACTTTGAGAAAATAAATTTTTATCAAAAATTTTGGAAATGTATAAAATAAGTAATAGTGAATTTTTTTATAGTAAGGAATTATTAAAATTCTTTAAAGACGAATTTATTTCAAAATGTAAAAGACTGTCCTAACTTCGAGATAAATCAAAAAATATGTTTTTAAAAAAAAAAAAAAAACAACGTTTGTTGCATTTTTAAGCAGTGTGATGATTTACTTTAACAGTAAAGATAAACTTGACTCTTAATTTAATAAATTAAAATTAAGTCATAAAACAATTGATTTTGTTAAATTTTTATTATCAGCCAATAAATTTACTGATTGTTTTTATTGCCGCAAAAAACTTGCAGTCGAAAATGATAGATAAATCAATCAATGAATCAGCCATTAAAATGTTTAATAATTATAATTAGTTTTTAAAAGCAATTTGTGCTAAATAAATTTAATTTCTTTTTTAATTCATTTTTATTTTCTTTTATAGTAAACTCCAAAAAAGTGATGAAAACCAATTTTTTCGCTTTAAGGCATAATATGCATAAAAGTCGCTTAAAGACAGAATGGGCAACAGCGTAAAATTAAAGGATTCAAAAAATGTATCTTCGTAGTTTCTATGACCATTTCCAAGCTAGTATTTTATTCATAAACTTAAGGTGTTGTTCATAAAAGCTAAGGTGTTGCATAAATTATAATATTAAAGTAAAGGATTTAAACAATAAGGCAAGCATGTATGCAGGAGGTTCCTGATTTTGGATATTCAAATAGATTTCGGCGAAAATAAGTGAAACGGGCCACTTTCTTTCCTCGACCTAACGAACTTTTTTTTTTTGTTGTTTTTCGTAGTGAATTTACACGCATAAAATGGCATTAACCTTTTTTTTTTGTTAATGTGGGAGATAAATTTTAAATTTTAAAATTAAAAAAAAAATTGTTAAAATATTAAAAAAAAAAATGTTTTCAAAATTCAATATTTTGTCTTTAATGGAAAAAAAAAATTTGCGTCGATATCTTTATTCTTTTAGGAGATATTCCTTGTCAAAGAAAAGTCCGAAAATAAAAAAATTATATGTTCAGTTATCGATAAATCGTTAGTAATCGTTAGTTGATAAATAAAAATATCGATAGACGTGGTTACAATTGGCTAGTTGATCTACCACATATATAAAAATCAACAAAATCGAATAGGTCGAGGAAAAAAGAGGCCCGCTTCACTTATTTTTGCCGATTTTTTGCCATTCGCTTAGAGTAGACTACATAAATCCTTTTAAAATACTGCAGTTCGGATTAAGAGTATTAGGAGCAGACCATAAATACAAAACAAATATGGCGTGGCACAGTATTTTTTATGACGGGAGTTTGAAATATTAATTTAAAATAAGCGTTTTTATAGCCTCGACACAAAGTATGAAAATCAAATTAAAAACAATTTTTTTAAAAATTGGCTTCTGACCTTGGTATTCTATTGTCCACCAATAATCCTTGTCAGTTTTTTGTTTTGAAAACAATTTTAATAAGTGAATAGTATTATTCAAATAAAGTTTAGGAACAGTGTACCAGTTTATCGCTTTGCGTTAATCTATTATCGAATGCATGTCTTAAGCAATAATTAAGGCAAACTAAACCTCAAGTTCTCATATTATTGCTTAAATCTTAAAATCCCTTATGACATTTATAACATATTTACCTCGATTAAATTTGTGATACTGCACTTTTCGCTAAGAACCAAATTTGTTTCTTTTCGTACCTAAATTCCCTTGGGACTCGATAAAGTATTCAAAATAATGCGCCAGCTTTATGCAGTAAATACAAATGTAAACACAGCCAGATCACAAATCTAGCTAAGTCTACTCCAAAACAAAGCTGCCTGTCGCCAAGTTTAACCCAACTTAACACCCGGCTAAGTTACTTCAAGCCCAAAATTGTTCCTGTCAGGAGGGGCCACTACCAAGGAATATATGTACTCAGCTACAGTTAAACGTCGTTTTGCTTGAGACACAAATACATAGATACAAATACACATATATCATAAAAATTATGTTAAGTATATAGGCAGAAAGGGATATGAAAGGATATGCCATAAATCCACTCAAAGCAAAAACATATGCACATTAAATCCTAATTTCATGTGCCCATAAATCCACTAAACAATCACATCCACACACGGCCACATACACACAAAGATACGCACGTATATACAAATATGGTGCGCCAGTGGAGTAGGTAGAAGGGACTTAAGGGCATTAGTCTGCCCCCCTTGAGTTTGGAAAGTTATAACGGAGGATGTATGTTTTTTTTTTTAAAGATGTTTATATATTTTAGACAGTATTATTTGATTACTTTTATAAACATTAGTTACAAATTTATTATTTAAAGCACACAATTTATTAGTAGGCTCTGAAAAAAAAGAAAGGATGCATCAAATTACATCAATGGGCAAAAAAAAAAAATAGATTTCCCAAATAAGGGAAAATGTTAATATTACCGAAGATTATAAAACAAATAAAATTAAACCAGCTAAACTTCATTATTTAATGCATTTCCTATCACCGCAAAATATTTCAACTCATTTAAAACAATAAACCCTTAAAAAAAGCGACATTTGAATAATCCGCTGAAAAATCCCGACGCAAATGTTACTCAAACGATTCCTGAGTCTGCAGAATCCCCTAACGGCCCAGTCAGTATCCTAAGGAAGTTCTTGCCCAATGAAAATATTTTCTTGACTTTATTCAAGTTATAGGAACCGAAGAGTTGCCCGGTTTGCCATAGGCCAGCTGCAGCTCTTCTCTTAGCAGCTGTTTGCTGGTGTGTCTTCCAATGCCACAGAAGGATTAAGGCTCTATTAGTGGCTTCGTTATCAGGCATGTTCTTCTATGGAGGACTTTGTTATATTGACCCAAAGTATAGATTTGTTTTGCAAAATTGTATGCAATTATCTGTCACGCTCCTTAAGCCCAGGCACGTAGCCAAGTTGTTGCCTAAGGAGCAGAAGCCAGTTTTTCAGCCTGTCTCTTCCATTGTCCATTATATACATACATATTTGTGTTTTAAAACATTCCTAGAAAAATTGGATACTCTTCGCCAAAAAATACTTAAGATGTTTTTGCTTAAAGTTTTCTATATATTTCTCAAATTACTAAACCTTTATTCGGACTTAATATGATAATTCCAAGAGTAAATTCCCGACAAGTAAACTACGCAATTCCTGAAACTTCATCTGCTGAAGAATATTCAGAGTCACAATACTCATTTTAGTATCGAATCTTTAAAAAGAAGTTTCACAAAAAGATTTGTCGTCTATGATGATATTCTTCTAAGTTCCAAATGCTTCTTTCACGACTTGCTGCTTGCTTAAAAGTGGATAAAAGAGAAAAGTTGACTCCAAACATTGAAGATATAATGAATATATCTGTGGTCACAGCAGATTACAGATGTGGTTCGACAGAATATCAGTAATTAAATCCTCCACGGATAAAGTAAAAATAATTTTAATTTTTTTTTAATTTAAAAAATAATTTATTTTAATACAAAAATAAATGAAGTTGCATTACTGATAATCTGTAGTTAATAGATTAAATTAATTTAAAAAATATTATGAAAAAGTTTGTTTTAAACATCTATGTAAGCTCCAAGAATAATATTCCTGGCTAGGGGCCAGCTTAAGCCTACAGGTATAAGGCATACAAAATCTACAACAAAATTATTTTCATTTTAATTGGCGCTGAAATTAGTTCAATGAGACGTATACATAGGTAATATAATATAATCAATTTATTAATGTTCATTTTTGCACTACATAAAAAATAATTTCTTGCATACTGTGCTCCCTTCACAAAAAGGCCATCGACGCCCCTAAGGTGTGGCATTGTGGGGCACAAAAACTGTGTAACAAATTTTCACATATTTACACACGAACGCGCCAAAAAGTATGCCATAAAAACAAACACACTTATACAGTGACAAACACACACACACACACTCAGAGACACTCACATACTTATCAATAAACGGAGCCGAATCAAATGAGTAGGCAAAGAGAGTCGACAAAAACAAAAACAACAACAAGAAGCAAATGAAGAGAGCGAGACAGTCAGCCAAGAATCATGAAAAGGTATGGGGGATGTGGAGACGTGGGAACATGCTCCATAATAAGCACATTTACCAAAATTTTTATTGACGCGTCGACGGCGACAAATAACCGTTAGGCTGCACGCCAGGGGTGGGGGGCTGCCACTTGGCCAAAAAGACGGGAGTTTGAGGCATGCGTAATCGAGCTTATTAGCAAACAAAACGCAGCAAACAAAGCGTTAAAAGATGCAAAGGGGGTTGAGTAGGTGGGTTAGAATAGAGAGGCGGAGTGAAGTGCAGGCGGGAGTGCCTTAAAGCCGCTTAGTCGCTGTATGTCGTTATTATTATCTAGTGAAGCATACTTAAGGGCGTTGTGTAAGCGCTTCACTGAGCCCAAAACAAAATAAGCGCCCGACCAAAACGTGATGTTTAGCTCAGAGATTAGGCGACAATCAACATGACGACAGCAAACAACAACAAGCCAAACACACACAGGAACACACACCGAAACAAATACTGAAACTTGTTGTAGTTGGGTGTGAGCGACTGCGATATACTCTGGTGACTCTAGCTCTTATAGTTTTTGAGGTATTAGCGTCATACGAAAAAAGAATATACCTATAACAAAGGGCCAACCATTTCTTCTCCATCTGAAAAAATGTGGCGGATAATGAGATACTGATAGCACGTATAACACTTGCAGCAAGTTTTTAATCGATTTGGCCATATCTACCATTATCGTCTATACAAGGCTACATTACGTATACGCAATTTTATTTAAAAGTCTTACAATTTTTGATTGCACACTCAAAATGTTAAAAACGAAAGGTGCTTTTATGTTCAAACAAATTTTTTGCCAAAAAAATTATACTAGTTTACACGAAAAATTAACCTTCGTAAAACAGTGTTTTTTAGGGTAATTTTGGGTCGAGAAACACGAAAATGACAAGCTTTTTTTTTTCTTAAGCACTTTTTTTTTCGAAAAACGTGAATAAAATTTTCTATCGATATGAAAGATGCTCTTTACAGTGATATATGATATGTACAGATTAAGTAAAAATTATTGAAGTTACAAGCAATCAAAGTCGAAAAAAACCATTTTGCAAAATTACAAATATTTGGTTCGCTTTTTATTAACGAAAAAAATTTTTTAAAAATTATGGTAAGCTTTAAGTTGGAAGAGAATTCTTTTACGAACATTTGAGTCTAAAATCTTCGAAATCGGATAGGAACTGTAGATTGTTTGGAACCATGTACACATCAATATCTTTCGATCTAATCGTCTTTCATGTCGATACAAAATTTTGTTCCCGAGATATTGATGAATAACTGAAAAAAGTGCCCAAAAACATGTTTTTCGAAAAAACGGTGTTTAGGAAAAAAAATGGGTTGTCATTTTCGTGTTTCTCGACCCAAAATTGACGTGACCTTTCTTAAATACAAATACTTCAAAGAAGTGTATTTAAAAAAAGACAATATAGCTGCGAAAAATGCCCATCATATTATATATCGAACGATAGATCCTTAGCATATTTATAGGTATACGTTTGTTGATCAAAGCTTATGTCGTCTCAAATTATTTCCTTTACAATCTATTCTAAAAGTCCTGCAGAACACCTCTTTCTGTCGAGGCACTTAATTTAACATAATTTAGATTACCGCAAAAACAAAATATGGGCGAGTTTTTTTACATCACACACTTTTGACAATTCCTAAATATCAGGGCTGCCATCTCATTACATTTAACATATTTTTAGAAGTATTGTCCGCTAGCTATTAATGGAAGAAAATTTAGATAAAATTAACATATTCATTCAAAAAAATTTGAGTTTATATCAAAAATTTTACAATAATGACCAGCGTCCACACTTTTTTTTTAGGAATATGAATTTCCGCATTCAGAAAAATTAAAACAATAGGGCTTGAATACAGTTTAGCAAGCAGCATCCAATTTGAAAATATGGGGTGGGCCATCTGTTGGTTTGATTGTTAAACACTCATAATTTGGAACGTACCCCTCCAAAGTGGATGCTCTTCGACATATCTCAAGTTCAAAACTACTCAATTTTAGTGATGCATCGATAGGTAGGTAGGACCATTTTGTGTCGAATTTTGCATGCATTATTCGTTCAATGGATGGAAGAACAGCCAGATGAGATTTCGTCAAAAAAAAATCTTCGAAAATTAGAGCTGTAGAGCCTGTAGAGCCAGCTTCTGTGGACGATATTATATTTTGTACTTAAATGAGTTGTTTCAAAATTGCATTTGGTATATACACTTGCCCAAATTTGTTGGGCAATACCAATAAAATGCAATTAACAAACAAACTAACTGATGGCCTTTTTTGAAGATTTTGCTGCGATAATGCCTTAGTCAAACTAATTAGGCGTCAAAGATCCTTAAGTCAATCGAATTATTTTCCAATCACAAAATTTGAACTTGAATTTATTGAGACTCGGAAAATATATTTTTTGTTTTTTCTTAAAAACTCGTAGAATGGCCAAATCTTTCCGTTTTGTGGTTTAAGTCTGACGACTTAAGTAATATTTGAGATCCAAGCTATTCGAACATTTTATCTTTATTAAGGAAACCACTTAGGACTTGTACGTTCTCATTAGTCCGGATGAGTCAATTGTGAATAACTATTTATAAAATCAACCAGGATAAAAAGTGATTCATCATAAAATGGATGTAATGCCAAAAACATATTTATCACTGAGCTCTGATTTTACAATTTTATAAACTAATTGTAACAATTTATATAATTTCTCGAATGATAAACAAACAAACACGTGGTAAAAACCAACCAGCAAAAATATGACTAAAAAAAACACCCTGTACTTCATACTTTCTTCTCTCTGTTACATACATTAGTACAAAATTGACATACCCTTTTACTCAATGAATACGAGTCATCAAAAAGTTTTTTTTCAAGGGACAGTTGCCATCTACTGCGTTCTTCGTCGTACTTTTGTGCGTGACACTTAAAATGTCGCGTCTGAGGCTGATTTCGGGTTACCCCTAACAAATGAGATTTATAACCACATCAATAAACATCAAAAAACATTTTGCCATATCTCTCTCACTCTCTTTCGGGAACAAAAAGCGCTCTCTGCTCTTGCTTATCATTTTGTTTACGCATTTTAAGTACAAGATTGTTATGTGTTGATTTGCTTTAACTGACGCGTGCCCCGCATATAAGAACTGCCGCCTCAACATTATATAATATTATTATATTATATATTTCGTTTACTTTTTTTTTGTTGTTATTGCCTGTCTGCGACCTACATGGCGTATGCGTAATGCAAACTTTGTTGAGGTCCTGCATGTCAGCGACATTGTGCGGCAAACAAACAAACACAAAGAGAAACCAATAAACATACAAATAAAGAGGAACAAAAGCACAAAACAACAACAACGACAATATAAGAATACAGCAAATAGGCGACAAAAGTTTTTTAAAGCTCAAAGCCTAAGGACACACAAACAAATCTGTTGCATACTTGAGGGCGCTTTAAGTGAAATCAACATTTTGAACGCTTCGCTGAACTGCGAGGAAGCTTCATTTGATTGACTGGTAAAGATTTACAGATGCTTAACAGATTGTTGGGTGAAGTGATCCGAATATATGTAAATTGGCCGCAACTTTAAAGGATAGTACACTTCATTCTGGGGACAATTGGTGAAACATTTAAGTGGGAAAGTAGAACTAAAACTAGATACATTTAGATTTAATTTTCGAAGTTCCTTTTACTATTTTACTATTTACCTATGCAGCATAAACTTAAAGAAATAGTTGTTTGAAGAAAGTGTTATTGTTTCGCAGTTCAATAGGGTCACACATACTACGTACAGACTACATAACAAATTTCAGTTTAAATTAACAAATCATCTACAGAAAGTGAAATATTGTTGCTGCTTATTGGGAAGGGGTTTTGAAATTGATACAATTTTGCATGTATCTTCGGAACTTTTCAGATAATTTTTGAAGATTAGTATCTTTTCTCGTTCCACAACCTTCGAAACGGTTTTAAAATCTCTACTTTTGCTCGAGATTTGATAAAATTCGTCAATAAAACCAATTTTATTCAAAGATAATGTTACTTTTATTATTATTATTTAAAAGTATGCACACAATTACAAATTATGGGCAACTGAAAGTAGTTAAGCTATAGCATCGGGGGCCTTCAGCTTATCTTAGAGTACTTATTTCGATAATGGACTAGGTACATTATTTACATATTTTATTTTTATTTACATATATATTTAATGACTATATTGAATTGTATATTTTAGTGGCTTTAAGAAATGCGATCGTTGTGCACTATAACTTTTGTTTTGTCTCGATGCTTATTCCGATGCTACATACAAGCTCTAAAATAAAAATCGGCAAATGTCAAAATCAAACGCGATCGAATTCAAAAATCCTGTATCATCACATACATCATTTGGCAGTTCAATCGAGGATTACAACTCTTATAATTTGTGAATAAAAATCATTAAATAATTATTATTTTTGGATTTTATTCTTCAAAATTGCATAATAACTTTTATTATTTAACTTTAAAAATAATAATAAAAATTTAAGTGCCAATTTTTTTTTACAAATTGCCAAATAAGAGTTGTTTTTAATATTTTTTTATTTATAATAAAAATTGACATATAAATATTATTTTATTTATTTTTTTTTTTTTAAATAGCAAAGTAAGAGTTTTTCTTAAATTTTTATTAAATAAATTGAAAAATAAGAGTTATTGAGCAATTTTTATTTTACAAATTGAATATAAATATCTTTGTAACCAAGGAGCGCACAGCAATGATTGACGTATTTTTGCGATGCACACTTCAAGACCTTTCCTTCAATGCCTAAAATGTCCTTGGAGAATCACTTTTAAGTATCCAACTTGTTGTTACATCAAAACAATAAACAAACACATGAAAGGTATTCGCGCACTCTATCATTATTTAGCTAATAATTTTTTTTTCTTGTTTCTACCTTGTTATCATACCAATTTATTAAGAGGCGGCTTTAAGGGGGATTTCGGTTTCAATCCGAACCACCGACCCTTTCCACGCCCTTTGAAAATGTTATACTTTCATTACACTGGGTTTTTGAAAAGTGATTTTGAAATTTAAAAGTGATGGTAAAATTTAGAGGCGGCCTCTGTGAAAAACATAAATAAATTGTAATATATGTATGTAATAATATAACTCTGCCATAAAACAAACGTAAAAAAATAAATAAAATTAAAAAAAAATATTTTGCTTCGACTTGGAATGTAATGAGGCAACTCTTATGTACGAATTTTTCACAAATGCGATTTGGACTTTGGTCTAAAACCGCCTGAAAGAAGACAAAACTTCACACTGTCAGAATTCTTAGCGCCAAGAATTTTACTCATTGGTACGCAGTTCTAGTGTTGCCCATTTTTTGTGAAATTGACATGTAGATGGCGCCGGCAAATCGTTTTTTATTTTATGCCTTTAGGCATTTTAGTGAATGAGGAAAAAAAGGTGACAATACAAATTTTAAGAAGAGTAAGATTATTTTTAAGAGATTATGAAAAATGTATATTTTAGTTTTCGGGGAAAGAATTTTTTAATACGATTGACTTTGTATTTTTTTTGCAACCTTTAATCGATGTTAAGGTAATTTGGTTTCAAATCAACTTAACAAAACGTTCTTAAGTTAAGATTAAATATTTTTAATTAAGAAAAAAAATTATTTTTTTGTGATTTTTTTGATTTGTGTTTGTATGATATATAGCAGCACACACTCCTTTGTAAGCCCCATGGAAATAAATTCTGCAAAAAATAATAATTTTCTTATTGGGCTATATTAACAATTGGCAGATAAGTTCAGATTTTTAGCTCAACGGGAGCACCAGCTCCCTGATTATATTAAAGAGTTAACACATCAAAATTAAATAAAAAACAATATGAATTAAATTTAAACGGTTTTGGAATTGTAAATTTTTTCTTTTGTCTTAATATGCAGATATATGTTTATTTCTCTAATATTTTAGTTGTAACTTACAAAAAATCCTTTTTTTTCATTTATAGTAATCGTTTACACTTTTGAGCAATTTCTTAACTCCTGATGACTTAGTAGGCCAATTTATCTTAGAATTGAAGGTCTTAACTTAGTTAAGTAGTACAAGTTAAGCTCTCCTATTCTAAGAAAAGACTGACCCAATTGAAATTTTTTTTCTTTTATTCGATTATTTAATATAACCGAATATGATTATAAGAACATGATTTTACGATCTTTAAATATTCAAAAGTGTTCTTTTTACATAGTAAATTTTTTTTTTCGATACCGAAAATTCGTCGTTGCGTCGTTTAATAAATATAAAGGCAGAAGATTTTCCAACTTTTTATTTTTATTTTTTTACTTAATTATCGCATAAAAAAAATAATAAAAAATTAACATAAAACAATCGAAAAATGTACAAGTTAAAAAATGACTAGAAACTCTTTCCAATGTGTGGTAGTTTATTATATATGCACAGGATTCGCTGATTTTTTATTTTTAAGCGAAACCAAGACATGTATTTATTAAATTAAAACAAAATATGAATTGAATATGATTAAATCAGAATTTCACAAAAACAAAATTCACGAGGTAAAAATTGCCTAGAAGCTTCAAAATGTGATACGTATTCTTTTATGGGACTTAAGGACATTTTATTATTTTTAGATGTGTTAATATTTATCATATTTCATAATTTTTATTTTTAAGTACAACTAAGACGTTTATGTAATTTAAAACATTAACTTCATACAAAATTATTCGAAACTCTTCAAAATTGAATAATTGTGAAATAATGCTACAGAACTTACTAATTTTTTATTTTTAAGCAAAAGCTAGGCGAAAAAATTGGTATTTCAACTAATATAATAATAAATTAATATTCGTGCAATATTTTTAATATCACTTTTATTTTTAAGCGAACCCAAAATTTAATTATATTAAAATATTATTTGAATATGCAATTTCACAGAAAGAAATGCAAGAGCTAAAAATGTGAAAATCTTCAAAATTTAATATTTGTTTTATTATGGAATCCACTGACTTATTATAATTTTTTTTTTCAGTCAATTCATGCGTTGCAATTATATATTTTGTTATTGTTTTGTCTTTAAGGCCAGCTCGAAAATTCACAACCGTACAATCCGACTTTAGTTACACACAATTTCTATGAAAATATTGTGTGCCAAATTATGAAAGTTCTAATATTACGGCGTTTGTTTGGTTCCTAAACAGTTCACATCAAATAATAAATAGAAAACGATTTTTTAAAAAATATTGTGCAACAATTTTTTCTACCAGCCACTTGTTGCGCTCGTAATAATACGCTTGCACATTAGTTTTAGTCGTGGCGGCAAAACAGAACAGCTGTTGTTACTGCTGGCGCCATCTAGTGAACATGGTGGTGCCATCTTACGGAAAGCAACCGTAAAATCATAGGAGAATACTGTTTTGTTAGCTTATCTGTGTCCACTTGCCGAACGCTTTTGGAGATGAATTTTCGCGACTATTTTCGGTGCTGCATACAGGCGTTTAATCAAAACCAAGACGTGTATTTGTTATATTTTAAAATTAACAATTGTCTAATTTTTGCAAAATTTATTTTAATGTTCAATTATGGGATTTAGCGAATCTTATTATAACTTTTAAGCGAAACAAGTTTTTTTAAATTTGAATATATAAAGTCGGAATTTTGTAAAAAAAGTAGGAGCGAAATTTGGCTAGAGGCTCAGAGAATATACATTGCTTGGAAGCCTCGTAGATGTTAGAGTTTTCATGCTACACATTTTTTTTTTATAAAAATTTTCATAAAATCGTTTATTATCTTGGAAGATGTCATTAATGTGCGAGTTAGGATTTTGGCCAAAGGAAACTTATATTCTTTCCCACTTTGCCTAAAGGATTATGAATGTTATTGGAATTTTTGTAATTCTTAATAGAGTTGTGCATAAGTCCAACTAAAAACAAGGAATATAGAGAGGTTTACAATAACAAATGCACAAACACCCTTATATACCTTGTTCTTCGTTAGACTTTGAAGTTATCCTATATCACATTGCATTGAGTAATCAACCTATATTATTTACAAATTATTTATTTTATGTTTAATTTTACTTTTTACAGATCTGCCCAAATTTGGTGAATTGCTGCAAAATGTAACCGTGCCCGTGAGTCGTGAGGCCGTGCTGCAATGTGTAGTCGATAATTTGCAGACATACAAGGTAAGCCGCAACATATCTCAATTATTATTGCGTGACGCCTATAAATAGGCAACAACACCCGCTGTTTTTTGGGACACCCATTCCCCGTCAAAACAAAACACCTGGGGCCAGGTGTAGATGGCGCTCTAATGGAAACTGCGCGTTGTCAGCCAAACAATTTACACTTCATCAAATAAATTATGGCATACTTTTAGGCGCCGCACATTGAAATTTGTATGCGTGAGTCTCGTAAAACCCATAATGCGTGCCAATTCTTTATTTGACCCTTTTGTTTGTAAAGTAAAAACTTCTGCGAGCGAGTATACCCCGGTAGCCTCGTCACGTACCAAACCCCCTGACACTACTTTGATTTCGTGACCCATAACAGAGAGTGTATATAGGAGAAAAAATAAACAGAAAAAATGTGGAAAAAAATACGGAATGAATAGCGAAAATACCGTAAGCCAAGCTAAAAGCCTTTAGAGCAGCAAATGGCAAGGCCCGGAAATTTTGATAGTCAGCATTCAGTCGACAAAAAGGTAGACAGTAAAGTGAAAACGCACGCAATAAATTGATAATCTTTTGGTCAGGCTTTTTCCGTTGATGATATCGTTAGTCCGTTGCTTTCAGCTACTATTTTAGCAAGTCCTTTTTGTTTCTGCTTTTTTTTTTGTTAGGTTATGTTGAGGTTAATTGTTGTTGGGTTTGGTTCTATAAATAATGTTATCACTGACGTTTGCATTTGGAGCGAACAAATTAGCAAGCTGGAGAAAATGCTGTGCTGCTAACTGCGAACAGCACATTCTCTGGCTTGCTATTTGAGCGTTCCTTAACTTAGAATTCACAACTGGTTCACAGCACTTGTTTGTAGCGGGCTTGCAGCTTGCTGAGAGCATTCCAGACTGTATAGTTTTTCTTATACAAACACAATCTACGCAGTTTGAAATACTCAAAACAGCTTGCATTTATTTTGTTGCACTTCAAAAAAAAAATATAGACTTAGTGTATCTCTGTAGCCGATTTAGACGATGTTTCATAATGCCCGCGATGACAAAGCACTTTTCAAACTGTCGTTATCAACTCGAGCACTATGAACATAGAACAAATCACAAAATGTTATAGAAAAATTGCAGCGTTGCCAACACCTCTAGAAGCGCCTGCTAATGACTTGACACATATTATATTTTGTACAAATGGTTCTTTACATTTTCCGAAAAACTAGCCAATCTTGATGTTACCGTCACAGTTGCCATTACTTTTACTTAAACAGCGACATTTGTGTCTTCAGGTCGGGTTTATAAACGAGCACGAACCACGCCACTTGGGCATTAGCTACAATCCAAAAGACCATGTCAGTAAAACCATTTTGCACAAAAAAATAAAAAAAAAATATTTATAAGAAAACAACAGCTACTTGGAGAGTTTATATAATATTTAAGTATTTATGTTTTTGTTGCTGTTTTTTCTGTTGTTCTAGATTGCGTGGCTACGTGTCGATACACAAACTATATTAACGATACAAAATCACGTCATAACTAAAAATCATCGCATGAGCATAACTCACGCAGAGAAACGTGCTTGGATATTGCGTATACGTGATGTTAAGGAATCGGACAAGGGCTGGTATATGTGTCAGATCAATACGGATCCAATGAAAAGCCAAGTTGGATATTTAGATGTTGTCGGTAAGTAGAAAGACTTGCAGATAGTTCAACTATCTAATTTCAAGCAATATAATACTAATTTTGAACATATCAGATGACGCATCATTTGCCAAATTTTTGACTACACAGATTTCCAATATTACACTTATTTTCCCCGAGTATATTTAAATCAAACCAATCTATATTTGTTTATAATTCTAAGCTGAAATATTTTTTAAGCCCTTCATCTTAATTCGGTCCTGAAAGGGTTAATTAAAATCTTAACACAGCTTCGGAAGATTTACGCAAGAATACCGAAATTTATATAGCTTTTATCTAAAAGAAAGCACATAAAAACCATATGGTCTTCAAAATGTAATTCTTTCGCATTAAGTTTTTACAAGGTTAACATACGCCATCAAAGTCGGTTAAAAATTGAGGGAAGAAAGAAAGAAAGAATAATTAATTGACTTTTGTGAGCTACATGAAACATTCATTTATAGTACGTAAGAAGTCACAGGAGCGTGCGTCTTCTCTGAAGAGTTTGTGACGGAAATTTCATTTCATCTTAGCTACTGGGTCCAATGTATTTTAGGCCAAGATATACGCGGTTTGTCAAGACGTATTAGTTCTTGTCGACAGCCAGGCTGCTATTAAGACTCTATCAACGCATATCATGGAAAGTGCGCTTATCCTTAACACGGTGACAGCATTCAACCGTATCCATTACTTCTCAATACCCTATAGTGGCGGTGGTGCAATCATGTGTACAAGGTAAGCCCCCTTAGTTGGCTTGAGGTACCCATATAAAAAGATCCGGTCAGAATGTCATGTCTGAAATAGTCAGAACCAAGGCAGTAGGCAAATGTACCTGCCACCGGTTGCCATATATCCGGAACACTCTGGCCACGGTACAATCCAAAGAGGACATCTGAACTCCTGCGCTTTCAAAAGAACAGGAGCAGGATGGTGGTAGGAGTTGTAACGGGGCACTGCACCATAGGCCAAATGACGAGGAAGAGACAGCAATCATCCAACACGTGTTATGCGACTGCCCGGCGCTTCTAAGAAGACGAAGCCAGTTTCTGGGTAAACCATTCTTGGAAGACCTGGGCAGTCAGGCAAATGTGCTTATAGCGGATCTGGCTGCTTTCCTCGAATCCTCAAAATGGTTCTGCAATAAGAGAGACTTGGGTGACTAGAAATGCCCAATTGTTTTGGATCCTCCTCTACCCCTCCCCGTCTCATATTCCTTTCCTTCTTTTTCACAATTGACAACACAATGGATCGCATGGTCTCTGGGTGAACTCAGTTACTGACTGAGCATCCTATTCAACCTAACCTAACCTACTGCTAAAGCCATCTATTGACAAACTTACTTGCGAACCTAATAATGGACATTATATTGGACTATAAGGTCTGGGGCTGATGTTACAGTAATGAGAGAATTAAGGGAATTATATGCCTATCCACCACTCCGCTTTTTTGTTCCCATCGGCTAAATTAGGCATCACAATGGACCACAAGTTCTCGGGTGATCTCGGCTTATATCGAGAAGGATAACTAACCAACCATAAATGACGCAGCATTCGTATAATAGCGAGTAGAAGAAGCGAGCAGAAGAAATGAAAATTGCCCACACAGATGAAAAAGTAAAGTCTTTGAAGAGAGAGCTTAGTTGCTCACAAAGTCAAATGGTCTGAGCATATAAAACAAAGATCGAAAAAGAGTAGCGTAAAGAGAGGAAGACTCAACCGCAAACTTATAAAAAGCGAGCCGTTCGTAAGGCGCAGTTTTTGTTATTTGCAACGTTCTCTTGCAAAAGCTCCAAAAGTAACGTGTGCAGATCCGTAGATCAGTGGTGGGCAGTCTCTCAATTTCGATAACACGCGTGGATAGGCCAAAAAATTCTTCAGCGCAGTCGGCACACGCAACAGTGTAAGCATGGTGGAATAATATAAGGTGAGGACAAGATCGAAAAATAAACAACTATGAGAAAATGTGTGCATCTGAGCAAGAGAAAACATTCCTTTTCCTACTGTAGCGAGAGCGAGTAAGCATAAGGGTAGGCAAAATATATTTTAACTGTCTTGCTGTACATTTTGTATGTTTGTTTTGCTATTGCTGCTTGTACGTTGTTGTTGCTGGAATTTGTACATGGACTTGTTTTCTTTAATAAATAAAATACTCGGTTAGTCCAATTTTAAAATTTTTTGTATTATTTATTTAACATTCTACAATAAAAGTTTAAGATATTTTTTATTGCCGATTAATCTATGTTTATTGTTTTTAATTCGTAAAAGCTTACGAAGCACCCGACAAAAAAAAGCCTACAAAAACAAACACATTAGTCAGTGTGAGGTACATAATTTTTATACCCTGTACCTATAGGTACAAAGGGTATACTAGATTTGTGCAATGTATGTAACGGACAGAAGGAGGCGTGGCAGACCCCAAGTCCTTTATACCAAAATGCTTATCATAACCTCTGGTAGCGATTGAGCCATGTCCGTCCGTCCGTATAAGAGCTAGAGACACGAAACTTAACCAGCTGGTGCGCATATTTCCCAAGAAGATGAAGTTTGTTGAATCATGTCAATATCTTCCCTCGTTCCCCCGCAGTAGAGTTTCGCGGTTTTTAGCCACACCGTTTAGTATTTTCATCTGAAATTTAACAGAGCGAAGCGTTGTAGTTACATGCATCTATGTGTAAAAAATGAACAAAATCGGACAAATACAACAGAAGTTATAGTCAAAAATGTGCAAATTTTACCTCCCCTTGCCAATAAACTGCGTCAATATTTGACTCTACGCAATTATGACTACAAGTGATCTAGAATCACAATTTTTGATGAGCTCATTCATATGGCTCTAATGAACAATTCCACATCCAAATTTTATCGATGCGGTCCCCCCACCCCACGCAATCCATTTACCGTGTTTTCTCCCACACACCTCAACATACCAGCTTGAAACTTACCCCGTATACTGTAAATAAGTTCTTTGTTGTAACATTCGAGTTTCATCAAAATGGGTAAAAATTTAGGGAACTTATAGGTATAAATATCGATTTTCAATAAAAAAAAAAATAAATTCCAATTGGGAAGTTCTTAGATGGAATATGCAGGAAAAATTTTTTTGACACAAAAGGTACAGGGTATTCCACTGTCGGGCACCGCCTCGACTGTACCAAATTTTTCTTCTTGTTTTATTTACAATCTGTTTTCAGACAATAAGTTAATTTACTAAATAATAATTAATTACTTTCAGTATAATAGCAAGTTTTCACTGAAACCTACTATTGTGTTTTAGCACATATGTAGTTTAAAAAAAAACACAGTAGCACTACAACAAAAACGCGCAAGGACAAAATCGATCGTTTGACGACGGCACTTGCACAACCTTTCACTTTGAACTGTAATTCACTACTGGGTACAAAATAAACAACCACGAGAGAGAGAGCTATTTGCTATTTCCTCACCTTACATTATTTCACCATATTTCACCAAATTTCTCTCTTGTTTTTCCTTGATTATCGATCTTGCGTTCTTGCTTACTGCGCTGCTTACCCACACAAAGAAATGTTTGTTTGTATAAGTGTATTCTTGTGTGCGCAGCAACAGATACGACACCGCAATGCCGATGCTTGCGTCGACACTTCGTGACGTCACTGCGCCACTCACACAAACGCAATCTAAATTTTATGCCGACCACTACATGGATAATGTTGATATACACCTATACAATTTTTCCGATTTTTTTTCGGGCTGCTCCATATAAAAGAGTTTCCCGGACTCGAAAAATTTTAAACAAATTATTGCTCTCGCATCAAAAAAAATTTTGCAAGGACCATTACAAAATGGTCCTGTTTTCTGAACTCCATGTGATAGGTAGCAGAAGAACCACACGAACTTTTCTCTACTTTGAAATTGACGTTATTATAGCAGCTTATATTAACCGGTTTTTATAATAGATTTTGATTTTTTTGTAGACGCTCTCTGCGAAATAATGCCAACCTTTTAATTGTTTATTCAGAGGGTAAAAGCTCAGTTTACCTTAGATTTCACAGTCAAACAAAAACGAATTTCGGCTCCAGAGGTCAGATCATGTTTTTTTTAAGTTTTCAGGGTTACTGAATCCAAATTCGAGGTCGAGTCAAAACCCCAGCAAGTCAGCCTCATTTAGCAGGTTATGTTGTTCAAAATATCTATAGTGATATAGATTTAAGACAACACAATAAATCAGTTACCGAAGTTGGTTTTGTGACTCTAGGAAGTATATATACAAATAGACGAGTTGTGATGAAACGTGGAATACTGTTACGTTCTTCTAAAGCGAAATCTCTTATTTCAATCAGATTTTAGTAGCTTAGCGAAGTCTTTATATTAATGTTCGACTGTAGAAGGTATGCCTGCTGTTGTCGAAAATTTCGCATTTGAAAGAAAATCTGAATCTCTTCAACACAGTATAAAATCCTCTTGCTTAGAATAACTTTTAAGTTTATTCTACAAATTGTCGAGCAGCTTTAAATGACAGCAGGTTGCAAATGAATTTTAATTTGTCTTAAGTGGTAAATGCATTTCCCATTCATCAGACACACAGCTAGCAATTGGCCAGTCAATGAGTCGATCAGCTGCACAAACATACTCTCCCCCCTAACCCGGAACTAGAAAGCAGTCCGCGTCCGTGTCCAGGTACAGTGCTGATAGCTGTCTTGCACTGGATTGCATTTGTTGTATACCCGTTGAAAGTTTTTAAATTGCACTAATTGCTTGGGCAACTACTGACTGAAAGTGGGTTAGGCATTAGGTGAGGTTAGTCTGGTTGGTATAAAAGTTCTCAACAACTTGCAACTACTTTCGATTGCTGCTAATTGCAAAGCTACCCTTCCCCCAACCCCAAAGCAACCATACACAGGTATACACGCGTAGGAGTGGGTTATATAGTTTACATGGTTGGATTGCTTGGTTCCTTTGGCTGAAGTATTGGGTATGGGACGGTTTGTTTGTTTGGGGGCGTATCTTTCGGCATTTTGTAAACATTTAGCTAATTAAGTTCATAGCTTTAAAATAAAACTTTATGCAAGCTAGATAAAGGAAAAAAATACGAATTCAAACTGCTGCAGAGTTTTAATAAATCTCTACATTTGTTTTGGTCTAGATCCAAGCCAAAAATCACAAGCTTAAGGCCAAAAAAACAAAGCAAATAATAGGCAGGGGAGAGCCCAGAAAGCCGGACAGTCGGAAAGATGGAAATTAGAGCCACAAAGCAATGAAAGTGTAAAATGGAAACCAGCGTGAAAATACCAACCAAATGAAAGGTAATGAAACAATTTACATGCTACGTGCTCAGCTTAGCTCGGCTCAGCTGCTGCTCCGCCGGGTTGGTTACATGTCCTCATGTTAATTATTCAGTCAACGTACGTTGGGGAGCTCTGGAAGAGAAACCAAAAAAAAAAAAAAAACAACACACACAAACCTCAGAGCAGATAAGCATAGCCCAGAACAGTCTGTAAACCAAACTGTGCCCGGACAGAAACCAGCACCGCAGATTTTAAATGAATATGCCGCTACGCTCCGACTCGCATGCGGTTCGTTGGCTGGCTTTTGGGTTTTCCTGAGGGGTTGAATGGGTGCAGACCCCAGCCAGGCGCAGTTTGCGACCGTCGTAAGTAACCACTTTGGTTGATTGTGTTTTCATTGATGTCGAAATTCATTACTGCGCGTCAGGACGCACATATACACTGCGCGAAATTGTTGTTGCCGCTCAATTGATTGCCTGGCTTATTTGTTAGCGGCTTTTGTGGAGAGCATGCCGGGCATGCCTTTTACCAAAATGAACCCAGTCCCAACAACAGTAACGAAAAAGGGCAAGGCCACCCTTCCTAGCCTACCATTCACCATTGACAGAGTGCGCCATTTGTGGTGCATACTTTTCGGTGTCACCAGTATTATTATCAGCTGCTTCATCAGCTACTAGTAGGCTATCTGTGTCGTCATCGCTGTCACTCTCGCCACACTTGACGATTCTCATCGTCTCGTCGTCTCATCGTCGTCTTTATTGCAGAAGACTGTGCCGTCATTGTCCTTGGCTCACCGCAAAGTCAACCATACCAAAGAGTTTTTGTTGTTCTTGTGGCGTCATTGAAAAATGTTTGAGGTTAGAGTTGATTTTGGGTTTGGCTTTTGCCATGTGTTGCAGGTGTGTGTGGCACAGCACATGTTGATTTTTTGGTCTACCAATATGGTTAAGAAAATATTGACTTTATGCATAAGACGTAAATACAATAAAATAGAAAGGCAAACAGTTTTATTTCAATGATGAAAAACAATTGGAACAATAATCGAACTAAATAAGAAATTCATTTTATATTAAGAAAAACAAACAAATCCATTTTGTGACATCAATTTAATAAATTTTATTTTACGAAAGTAAAATTTACGTTTAGTGCCAGAATTAAAAACTTTATAAATAACTTTGTATACTTCAGATTTTTATACCCTATTCCTTTGGGTCAAGTGTAGTTTTAAGCTTGCATATATATTTTTTTTTTAATTGCCTGGAAATAGTTAAAGCTTATCGCCAGAATAATTTTGAAATCAGTTAATCAAAATAATTTGTGAAATACTGAATAATTTCGGGGCTCACTTTAATATCATAAATAATATTTATTGGTGCTAAGATGTTAAACAACATCGGAAACCAACTGAAAATTAGAATGTTTAACAAAACTTTAAAACAAAAAGACAATATTTAAAAACAAAAAACTAAGTTTGGTATGTTCACTCATTCGAACCTAATTAACAAACAGAAGTTGACTTTTCAACCAAGAGCCTTGACTAAACCAGTGTTTTTATGACCTATTAGAATTATCCTTCACAAGGGAACTACGGGAGCAAACATTTTGATTTATTCAGATAGCCGAGCTGCTATCAGGGCGCTACATCATGGAGCATCTCCTCTAGGATGGTTAAAGAATGTCATAATACCTCCAACTCCTGTCCTCTCTAGACAGAGTCGTGATATGTTGGGTACCTGGACACTCAGGAGTGGATGAAAACGCGATCGCTGATGACCTAGCGCGACAGGGTGCCTCCACCCCCACTACACATTCTGCGCCTTTCTGTGGTATTGGTTGATCCACCATTAAGTCCATAGTGAACAAATGGGCTGCAGGAGAACATAGGAGATACTGGTTCTCCTTAACGGGGCTGCGACAAACAAAAGAGCTTGTCAAATCTCTGGATGTGATCAAGAGAAAAGGTTTTGCAGAGCGGACTTAAAACTTCTGGTAGCATACCTATCTGGGCACCATACTGTAAGATACCACCTACAGCAAATGGACCTATCGGATTCTTCAGAGTGTAGACTCTGTCTCGACGACGGCGAAACCACCAGAGACAATTTCTGTTACTGCCCAGTGCTGGTGTGAGACAGAGCCTGTCACATTGGAAAGAAACGGATCAGTCCTTTCCACTTTAGGGCAATAATAACGAAAGACCTACTGCTATTCACTCGGAAATCGGGAAGTCTTTTGCATTAATATATAGGTGCGGTAGAAAAGATCTTCTGGTCGCAGTGCCTCAACTCTTTGTGAGGAACCCATGCAGGGCACAAAAAAAATGTCCTTTTTTTACAAACAATTTTAATAGTTCTTCAAACAAACATTTAAGACTCTTGAATTTCTGCTAAAAATGTTTCAAGATACACTTGAGTTTTTTCTCATATTGACAATTAGCTGGTATTATATATTATTTATATATATTATACAGTATGACTAATGAGCCCTTTGCAAAATGATCTCTTTTTTCGATTAAACTGTCTCATTCATATAGATTATATCAAAACTCTTGCTCTATATATAGAGAAAATCCGGGCCTGGGGGGAAAATGTACTGGCCCCTTTTTACGCCTTTAGCTTGAGTCACGACAGTACGACAGTAATTACACCGGACCCCTGATAAAACTCTGGGCCCAGGGCGAATCCCCATCGCCCCCTTCCACCCACTGGACGGGCCTGTCTGTAACACTCCTAAAACTCTTGCAGTTTATTCTGCAAACTTCTTTAAAACATGCTTAAGAGTCTTTCAGAAGGCTAGACATCATAAAACGACGAACCCATTTCAAAATCAAGCCATAAAAATCAAATAAAACTCATAACTAAATGAAATGCCGGCAAATAAATTAAAAAGAAATATTGAAAAACCGCAGAACTGGCTTAAGCCCGATCGTCGTCTGCCCGTTAAACCATAAACAAAATGTCAATGTGTTTGCCCATATTGTTCAAATAATTTATTCATATTTCTCCGCCAGACAAACAATCAACTTTTGTGCCACAATAAACCCAAAATTCACAAAAAAAAAAGAAAACCAAACTGCAACAAAAACCCGTCAAATACCAACTAAATTCGCGAAAAAAGAAACCAAAATAAAAAAAGAAAGGAAGTAAAGCCCATTTCGAACATCAAAAAATGTGTGCAACATTTTTATGAGCGCCAACCGGTTTTCCGAGAGAAAAAAAAAAAATTTTCAGTCGCTTTGATGCATGTCGACGGCTCTGGAAAATGGCGTGTAAAGCTGCTGGACACACATCCTCATACACAGACAGCCAGGTGTGAATGTGTTCAAGCGTTGTGACGTAGAGTCAATCGGGGGTTTACCAACTGAATTGTTAGCGGTTGAGGGTCATACTCTATATACCAAGCTCAACCAATTTCATTACAAAATCGAATTTTGTGGGAGTTTGCGGGAGCAGCTGAGCAGCATATTGTACATGGAGATGGAAAAAAAGAGCGTGCTGATATAATAACGAATATGCTGAACTCTTGTTTAACAAATTAAACACAAAAATTTATGCTATGCTACCAGTAGAATTTGAAGCTTTGTTCATGAAATGAATTTAATTAAGATATTGCTAAAAAATTGGCAAAAAAAATTGCGAAGTGAGGAGAATATTTCAGAGAGCATAATTGCTCAAAAGTGAGCAAGAAAACAAGGAGTTGCAATTTTTGCAGTATCCTTTTAGCAAAGATAATCTAAGAAGCTTATGTATTTGGTTCTCATAGAGGAACTATTCTTGTATGCAAAAGTTAAGCCTAGGTGCAAAAGGTTGGAATTGGCTTTACAGAAAACTTGAAAAAGAGATAAGATTAGGATTCGTCAGTTAAATATGACATATCTGAGTAAAAATGCTTTTCGTGTTCTGTACTAAATATTTTGTCTTTTAAGCTGGAACTTCTGCATTTCTGGACCAATATACTATAAGTGTTTTAGTTGAGCGGTGAACGTAACTATCTCTTCCAAAATATATGTTCATATATAGTACTTACAGTAAACGAAGAGTTTCAGCTGGAAAAAAATACTTAGTGGATAAAACTTTCAGGGATCGTTAGGGGCCTTGTTCTAAGTCTAAAACCAAGTTTTTGTATTTGTGGGTAGGGGGCGTGGCACCGCCCCCTTGCAATATATGTTGGTACTTTTTACATACATTTTTTATAATAGTACTCTGCTATTCGGGATGTGGACAAGTGGATTAAAATCGAATTTTTATGGTACTGTGGAAAATTTCGACTGGATGGCTTTTGTAGTCAGTGAATACTGCAAAGCTTTCCTACTCGGAAACAATTACGTAATTAAAGCTAAAGTTAATGGCCTTCCAGATTTATTTATGCCAATTTCAAATTAAATAGTTATTGATAAATATTCTTAATTATGTTTTTTCTGAATCAACCCAAAAAATAGCTTTCACAATTCAGCCCTTTTTATATGGTCCATGTCTAGCATAAGAAAAATTACCTTGTTATAGGAATAGAATAGTATTGGATAGTTTCCCTCAAAAGGTGTAAAGCTGTGTGTCTATTGTTATATTATTAGCAAGGGAAAAATGAGCAGATGGCGACAGCAAAAAATAAGAAATTGGTAGCACGCAAAAACGGCAAAAAACGCACGGCCGAATAATAAAGATTTACCAAGTTTCAAAAACTATCTTAACTAGTAGTAGGAAACATTTGCTACAAAAGGTCTTCGGCTTATAAAGGGTCATCAATTTTGAGGGTATTTTTTCAATAAGGTTTTTTTTGATAAACCACGACAGTACTCACTGTCAAGTTGCCATGTGTTTTTTATTCAGTTTTCATTGACACTCGACCGAATAGACCACGTCCAGCGCGTAGTTTATGGGACATATTTCTTCAAAAATGCCGCTGGTCAGACCCGAACCGACAATGAAACCCGAGATCTCGACGACATTTGGTTTCAACAAGACTTGCCACACAGCCCGTGAAACAATGGACATATTGAGGAACCAATTCGGTGAACAATTAATTTCATGCTCCGGACCGGCCACCAAGATCGTGTGGCCATCACATCGTTAGACTTTTTCCTTTGGGACTACGTGAAGTCTTAAGTGTTTGTGGATAATCCAGCTACGATTGAAGCATAAGAGGCCAACAATACCCGTGTTATTCGCGAGATACCGCCGATTATGCTCGAACGCGTCATCGAAAATTGGAACCTCCGCTTGGACGAGCTAAGAGTGGAAAGATGATAACTTCAAACTTGATCTGAATGTTTAATTTGACATTTTATGACAGATTTTAAAAACAACATTAAATATCATAACCGCGTCACAAGATATTCAAGGTCAAAGGTTTCAAAAGTTACAAAGTTTTTGTACAAATAAAGTTTTATCCGTTCTTTACAATTTTTGAGAATGTTGCAAAAAGGGTTTGGGCTTAAAATTCAGATAGATTATATTAAATTTTCAAAAATAAACAAAAAATGTATATAAATCTTAAACCAAACCCAATCCACACTTTATGCCAGTTTTTTGTGAATGGACAAATTCTTCACAGTATGCTTCTGTCACACATCGTCCTAAAAATGCCTCTAAAATGAATAGTCACATTCGTTTATCTTCTCATAATTTAAAATGAAAAACTAGCTAAAAATGTAGTTTTGGGATATTTGAGTATTGTTTTACAATAGTAGATACTGTAGCATTCATAGCAATGATGACAAAACTTTTTAATACTATACTAGTGCTGGAGAAACATCGATGTCATATCGATGCATCGATGTATCAAAGTTATAAATATCTATATATATGTAAGTTGGCCAACCTCGATGTTTTCGCTATTTTTAACTTCGTTACATCGATACTTCCAGCACTAATTCACATCTTTAACCTTGAACATATTTTCATTAAAAATATTTCAATCAAAATTCCACACATTTTTTGCTAAATTAATAAAAAATATCATAAAGCGTAAAATAAAACCAGGTAATTTGCAAAAAAAAATCTAAAGACTCTTACTATATGCCATAAAATAAAAGCTAATAATATGCAAAAAAGTCTTTGACAACTAATACCTGACATTCGCTTGTTTTTTTGTTATTAACATTTTCCGGCTAGGTTTATAAAAAATTACAAAATTTTACAATAAAACCTACAAATAAATAAAATACAAAAAAATACCACGAACATTTTATAAAGGGATACAATTTTTCCAACGAACAGTTTCACCAATTAAAGCACCACAAAAGCTGCCACTTTTTTGTATAATTTTCATATGAAATTCACTTAGGACCCCACCACACACAGAGTTGGAGCAAATTGAGCAAATAGGCGGCCGGCAGGTCAACCAACCAAACAAATTTCCTGGCCAAGGACATGCCAGTTGTTTAATTTTTGATAGAGCCACACAATGTGCAGCCCGACTCTATAATCAACATTTTGGGTTATTTTGGTCTGGTAAGACGGCGGGAGTAAGGGACAGTCATTTGATGTGTTGGAGTGTGCGTTACTTTGTAATTAATTATAATTTTACGCTTGACAATTTTTCACTTGCCAAAGAGACCGAAAAGCAACTAAATAAATGAGCGTCCTGTTGCCGCGTCTGACTCTGACCCAGCTCCTGAACTTCCTCTCGACCATCCCGGTACCTCATGGTACTACCAAAAAATGCAAAAAAAAATTTAAAAAAATTTACATTTTACAAGCGCCTGCCATTTGTTTTGACAGCCAACAAGCCTTATATATACCCATATATATATGTTTGCCTTATATTTGAACACTTCAATTTTGAAAAGATTTTTCATTTCCAAGTAGTTGTTGTTTTTGTTATTGTAAGCCTATTTCGGTTCGTTTATTCTGCTTTCTTGGGTGCCAACCAAGTCGAAGCGCAATTATAAGTTCATATTTCAATAGACCCCACCTAAGCGTCTCGATAGACGAAGCAACCTTATTTCATGCCAATTATCGATTACTTTACGATATGAGCTACTTGCCAACTCCCCTACTATTTATCATTTGCACCGAATCATTCCTGGCACCTCCTTTAAACGCCTTGTGGCTGTTTACTGGCCAACGCCAACATATTTTATGGCACACGCTTTAGAAAGCCAAAAGCAAACACATCCAAAGTTATGATGAAAATACACACACACACACCACACACAGATACTCACAGACAGTTGCAAATACAGGCGCACGCACACGCATACAAGCAAACAATGTAACTTCAAAGTCTTCATGTCAACAATGATGTGCATGTTGTACAAAATTTTACTTTTACTTTTTTCGAGAAAAGAAAGAAAAAAGAGGCAGAGAGAGAGAGAAAGAGACAGGAGTTGAGGCAGGACAAAAGCGTGCGTCAAAAATATGTTGATTATACGAACTTTCGAAGTTTGAATACACTTTTAGCTTCTAAATAAATAAAACATGGATGCAAAAGTATAATCCACTAAAGGTATGACTTTTGTAGAAAACTCTACTCTAGGGTTGCAAGTAAGAAGAACCTTTAAATTTATGAGATAAAAGGAACTCATAAAAACTAAAACAAAAAAATAAAGCGCTTTGAAATTATTTTAAATAACAAAGTAACTTGATCAGGCGGGATATATTAAGAGTCCAAAACTCAAGTTTGGTTGACCTAGCTCTTTTTATCTACAAGATCCAGTCGTTCATACAGATATAATGGCGGACGTTCGTGTCTATATGAATTTCTTTTGCCCTCTTGACCATATTGGTGGCAACTTTGGGAACTTTGAACGAAATTTTAAAACGTTTTCCTAATTCGTCTTCGCGACTTTACAAACCAGCTATGTTTACTGGCACGTCGAGAGTGAAGGTGGAAGGAGGGATTCTGCCCGGGCCCGGAGTTATCTCAGTGGCCCGGTGTAATTATTGTCGTACTTACAGAACACAATGATTCAAGCTAAAGGTGTTATAGAGTGGCCGGTACTTTTTCCCCCACGGGCTTGGATTTTCTCACTACGGCCCTATAATTTAATTAATTACTGAGTTGCTCTTTTCAGGATAAAGAACCAATTCGAACAAAGAGCAAATGTATAAGCGCCAGATAATCAAAGAAAAACGATTTTTCAAAGTAATAATGTAGTTCGATTCATACGGAAAAAAAAATAAATTTTCTCGAAATTTCAGTTTTTAAACTTAACGCGTTACGGCTTAATTTAAAAAAGCGTGTTATTGGTTTTTATTTAATTGTGAAACTACTGAATATTTTTTTTTAATCTAAGTTGACAAAAGGGCTCTTAATAACAAATATTTTATTATATTTTTGCATATTCAACACATAAATAAATTTTATTATTTTATTATTTAGTATAAATAAATTTTATTATTTTTTTTTAAGTATGTTCCTTAAATATGTCAATCATAATTTTTTTTAAAAAAACCTTGTTTTATACTTTTTTTGTAAATATATCTCAAATTGATTTGGTGTCTAAGCAGTTCTTTGAGCCCGTTACCAAAACGTTTAAGTTTATTTTTTTAACGAATTCATAAACCATGTAAAGATGTTGATGAAGCCAAAACGATGTAAAATAATTAAATACGTTTTTATAAATAAAATTGATGCTGTTATTTTTTATGAACAAATAGTATTTAATTAATTTATTTAAACTGTATCAATTTTTTTATTATTATTTATTTTTAGAAATTGTTATTGGTTCTTATAGGCCACGCTTCGATAAACAAATCCGGACATTTTATTTATATTTTATTCGGATTCGTTTTAAAACAATAGTACATGTTTGGTGCTGCCAACTTTACCAAAACGAATTTTTAATGTGGTTTGAAACCGACTATTTTGTTGCCAGAGAAGTCAAAACAAATGGTCAAAATGGGTTCATAAGCCCACATAATCTGATCTGAAATACATTTTTAAATGCACTTTGATATTCTTAGATTCTATTTATGCCAATTTTAAGTTAGATAATTATTGACAATTATTTTTCACCAATAGTTTACAGCAAAATGTATCCTCAACATGTTTTACTCGTTCCCGTAGTAAAATGGCACGCTAAATCCCAAAATGAAGTCCAAAAATTTTTCCATTTCGAGATATTTCGAAAAAACCACTTTTCGAATCTAAACACTTTTTTTCTACTTAAAAGCAAATATCTATGGTTGTACTAAACTGATTTTGATTATTTTTTTACCAAAAATGTTTTTTTCAAAATATTTCGAAATTTGTTCCATGAAAAAATTTTTGGACTTAATTTTCGGATTTAGCGTGCCATTTTACTACGGAAATGACTACAACATGTTGAGGATATCAAAAAATTAAAATTTGTAAGCTTGTGTTATTGATTAAGCAACGTAGATTGAAAAATTAAAGACTATTTATTGTATAATATAATAAAATGGTTGCCTCTTAAGTATTTCCACAAATTCGAATCGATATTAAGTACGAAATCTTGAAAATCATTGCGCCTTATAAAGCACTGTGGGTGATTTCTTTGCGGCTCAACTTTGTATGAAGATCTGAAGCATTTTTGGCCTAAAATACTTTAAACATCATTCTATTAAGGCCAACCCCTGATTTGGGTTCAACAAAGATTTATAAGTGAGAGCATATGGTGCACATCGCAGGAGGTGATGAAATTTCAAAGAAATAATCTTCAATCGTTATATTATATTGATAAATGGGGAAATAGGACTGAATATTGGGAAGTCTGATATTATGAAAATTTTAGATTTTTCTTTTCATATAATTTCTTAAAAGTCGATAAATGCAATGACCTTGGGAACTTACTTAGCTTACGGACTTTATAAGAAAAAATAAATTGGAGCAATAAAATCTGTTCAAGGGAATTTGCTACGGTTAACTATCCTTAAATAAGAGTTTTTAATGAATAAACAAGTTATTTTTTATGCAATTTATTTTCTTTAACTTAATTTTTGTATAATGTAAGATGCTATAGAGTGGAATAAACTAAGAATTATAGGCTAACTGGCCTTACCTAGTTGCAAATCAAAACTTAATTTACTTTAAACAATAGTATGTAAACAAGGATATTGAGCAAACATTTTTTCAAGGCTCTGCAACATATATTTCATAGAAAAATATTATATATTATGTTTTGTAACCAACTTTCTTCTCATTCCTTTAAAAATTCCTACCAAATGAGTAAACTCTCTGCAAGAGTATAAATGAAGCAAAACAAGACGAGTATTTATGACGTATACGTCATGTTATACAAGTTTTTGGGTTTTTCATGCGGTTGCTTGTTGACTTGCTTGCAAAGGCTCAGACGTCATGTTTCAATCAAAAAAGGCAATAAGGTTAGGATAGGGCGGGTATACGAGTATGAGTAAGAGTCTCTCATAAAAAATGAGCGATTTATATGGAAAAGACTGTAATGTAAACGCAATTCAGACATTTTAAGCTCATGTACTTGCCCATGACTGGCATATTATGGCTGTAGCAAATTTAAAAATTAATTACTGCAAAGCTTAATACATTTTAAATGGCTTAATAATATGTAATTATTTATTGTGCTATAAATTAAATTTAAATAAATCAAATTCATATAAATTTAACAATTTAAACTAAAAAATGTCAAAAGTTGCTGGCATGCTTTGTGTATTAATTATGCTTTATGATCAGAAAACCAAAAGGCAATGAAAAATTAAGAATTTTGCAAAAACGGAAGGACTATTAGAAGATATTATTTATCAAGTTAAAGAATAATGTATATATAATTAAAGCGAATAAAGCACTTAATATAAACGTACATCTTTTATAGCTAAAAAAATAAATAGGATGATTTTTTTAGTGTTTACTTGCTAACTGTACTTATTTAATAACTCACGCGTGATTCGTGACATTTACGTGTATTAAATTTAATTACGCTCAGCTTAGATTCACAAACACAACGAGTCTTTCTTCCATAAAGTTGACTTTGGGGTACGGCAAGTACACCTAATATCAAGATACTTCAAAGATTTCAATCAAGCACACTCAGAAATATTGTCAGGGCACCCTGGTATGTTAGTAATCATCAAATACACAAAGACCTCAACATGTGTTATGTAAATGAAGAAAATAAGCAACGAACATACATAAACAGACAAAATTTTCAGAAAACTCATTAGCTATAAACTTATTAGAAAAAAGAGCAGATACTAGACGATTGAAGCGATATCATATCCTGGATCTTACCCATAGATTCTAAATTACAACTAAGTCTGCTTAATGTTATATTGGTTTAGCTCATTGGAGTAAAGCCAATCATGTAAATATTTTTTGTAAGATGTTAGAAAATTTGTTGAATCTCCTTTGGACAGATTACAAATAAACAATACAAAAAAAAAAAAAAAATGTTTACAAGTTCAAAGTGCTTGCCATGGGGTTTAAGCAAAATAGAGCTTCATGCCAGGGCAGCAAGTGAAAAAAATGGCCAATGGCGAAATAAGTTTGTTAAGCATTTCATATCACTTTAAATCGTGCCATCTACCAACTTTACGTTTTATCTTTGTGGCTACCTTTTCGAATACGCCAACAATAGTTTCAGTCTAGGAAGAAAAGAAGAGATATCAGACGGAAGGCTCAAAAAAAAAATAAGTGGAAATTGTATCTTTTGTAAGGATCAACATTAACATGACGAAATCTCCAGAAAGTGTTACCCCAAGGTCGCAGTAGCAAGTGTTTTTTAATAAAAAAAAAAATTACTTTCAAAAAGAAAATGACAGGCATTTATAACTGTACGATAACTCTCTACAAATTAAAAACCAACAGCTAAAAAAATCACCCTCTACGCTGGTGAGGTAAAAATCTAAATTTTGTTTTAATTTAATATTCTTGGCTAAAATACATTATTTTCTTAGTAATTTGCATTCAATTTAAAATGCAACGAAACGAAGAAGTTTTTTGACTTGTCGTAATATTTCAAAATTTTTTGAATCCCTTTTTTTGGTTTTAACAATTTTTTTTGCTACGGAAATAAATGAGGCTAACAAATATTTTCAAATATATAACTGGGACGATTTTCGAAAATAAGACTGCTTTGGGCAGCTTAAACCCTTAGTGCCATTTGGCAATATACCTCGTTCATAAAATAACAATAATAATGAAATTCTGTAATTTTTAGCTTATATGCCAAAATGTCAGTCTGTCGTTTTAAAGTTATAATTAATTTCAAAATTAATTACAACAAAGTCGTGTAAATTTTAAATGACTTAATAAAATGTAATTATTTATAGTGGTTTAAATGAAATGTATATAAATTTTACAAAATACAACACATAGGATAAGTGTAAAAATTTCAATGAAAATTTGCCACAATATTTATAAAGTTTTTTTTTTTTATTACTTTATCTCAATTGCATGACATGCCGACAACATCAACTAACAACTGCGCAAACAATTGCCGTTTGCTGTCATACAACATACAACCTACAACATACAACATACTATGTGCCACCCGCATGGCCCACGTGACGTATGAATAATATGCACATGTAACTGGCGCTTGTGTGGATTGTGCATCTACAGTTCCACCCGATATACTCGACTATCCTACCAGCACCGATATGGTCATACGTGAGGGTTCAAATGTT
This sequence comes from Chymomyza fuscimana, assembly GCA_949987675.1. Lineage (NCBI taxonomy): Eukaryota > Metazoa > Arthropoda > Insecta > Diptera > Drosophilidae > Chymomyza > Chymomyza fuscimana. The sequence continues at coordinate 53,103,384 of OX465088.1, read as the reverse complement.
ACCTTAAAATGTGCGGCAATCGGTTCACCAACGCCGACGATAACCTGGCGACGCGAAGGTGGCGAATTGATACCAATTCCAAATGGTGCAGAGGGTGAAGAGGGTAAGTGCTACCAGCTATCATATATACCACATATATATTTTTGCAAGTGTTTGTATACCTATAGTATGCTTTGGTGTTTGTATTCTCGCGTTGTACGTGCATGACAAATGACTCGGGCTGGGTCTGGCACCGTGGTGCAATGTAAATTATTTGGCACAATGTTTGCACTGCCTTCCGTCGCCGCAACCTTCCATTGACGCAACCTTCCTACGCTCTCTCTCTTTCTCTGCCACTGCTCTCTGCTGCTTCGTGTTTGAACAGCATTAAATTTCATTACAAAATTTTTTAAAGTAACTGTTTTGAGTGCATGTAATTAACTGTACTTGTAGCTGTTGTGTACTCACTCACACTCATGCACTTTATTGGCATATTGGTATTGGTGTCGAAAAGGGGCCGCAACAGCTGCTCCAATAATAATCAGCTTTACGTATATAATTTAGTCTCTATACATATATACATGTATTGTACATATATTGAAGCATGCTTTCGTGGTGTGCCAGATTTGATTGTGCTTGTAGTACTTTGCAATTGGGTTAATGCTTGAATGGATGGATGAATGAGTGAATGAATGAATGGATGTTTGGTTGTTTGGATGTTTCGATATTTTGGGATGGTTGTGGCAATAGATGGATGACTTGTGTGTTTTGGGCTTTAAGGTTTTTGGAGTTGGGCTGCATAGTAGCCGTAAGTCTTGTCAAAAGAGCAATTTCTACCTTAAAATAAATAGATTGATCACTTTGCTAGAGCTCTACTTGAATGCATTCAAAACGACTTGTACATAACGAATCACTTAGAAAGGCTTGGGAATTTGCCAAAAGTGACTAAATTGGCAGGAAAGTTAAAAAAAAAAAAAAAATGAATTTAAAGCACTTACTTTAAACTTACTTATATATAATAAGAACCTATGTGAATATAGCTGAAATAAGTGTTGTAGTGTGAAGCGTATTTAAACGCCGAACGTGTAACTCGTTCGCTCAAGAGGGTATTTAGCGACGGTGCATCAAAGTTATACAAATAAACAAACTCTATAAACAATTAAACGGACTATGCTGCTATAGCTGTTTGGGAACTCTGATGGTAATGAGTTCCGTCTCTACCCACCCACTTTCGACGCTTAATCAGCCTTGGTATTCCTATTTTGTCCCTTAGACACAGTCTGCATGCCCCTCTTGAGTGTTGCACCACGGCCATTTCTGCCCCTATACTGGGTTTGCCACTTGAACTGGGGCCTAAATCGACATTTGACGCACTTTGTGTATATGCTGCAGTTTCGGAAGTTTATTCGCTTCCATTAAAGCGAAGTTGTTCAGGTTGGCACTCTTTTAAGGAAAAAGGCGTCTACAATTAGTTGTAGCTATTGACTATTCTCTACCAATACTTTCGTGGAAAACGCCACAGGGGATATTATTTGTATTGCACCCAGGCGCAATGTCCTCGTAACTTTTTTCGACCAACTTATTTTTCTACGCTGCTTTTATTTCTTTGGTTATGCCGTCTTATAATTACTTTTGGAGTCCAAACGGTGTTTTAACAATCAATTATTATAATAATTATGAAAGTGAAAGAATTCTCGTTCCAGAGACATCAGATATATGATGTACATTTTTGTAAAATATATAGCAGAAAGAAAGAACAAGTCAAATTACCATTTCTATGCATGTTTTATTCTTTCTGATGTATCATTCTTACAGTTTTATATAAAAGGTTTATATTCGTAAGAGATAAATTGTCTAAATTATGGATAGTACAGTTAAAATAGACCAAAAAAGGGATTGACCAGGAAAAAATTGCACACTTGAATTTCTCTTACTTTATGTTTTAAGGACCATCCAATGTTAATAATATATTTATTTTATTATATTACAAGTAAAAATACAGTTAGCTCAATATAGCTTTCAATATTCATAAAAATATTCATACAAAAACATCTTTAAACATTACTTTATCTTTTATTTATCACCTTCGCTCTGTAGTGCGAAGTAGTGCGATCAGTAGTGCGAATAGAACAACATCAAGAGTAGTAGTTCCTCTGCGCTGAGCGCGTAAAAAAGCAGCATAAAAAGAAATAGAGAAAGAGTTAAATTTTTTAATCCCGCCTAAAAATTCACAATGCCAACTAAAAACTTTTGCTTCAAAAATTGTATTCCACGTAATTAACCAGAACATCTTCCAAAACTCACGACGCTTAACTTTGACGCTTTCCTAAAACTTTTACACTGAGAAAAAATATCAATAGTTTGCGCTACTAATTGCGAAAAAAAAAGAAATTTCAGTTTCAAAAGTACTCCAATAGCGATTTTTCATTTATTGAAAATTTTTATTTTATTTCAAGAACGTTTCTCTTTAACACAAAAATTTGTAGTTTGTGAATGTTTGTAAGCTTTTGAGAAGAATTGCTTTCAAAAAGCATGCATTGTCAGAATGTTTAATCCTAATGCGGGGATTGAGTGAATTTTATTCGTAATCTACGGAAAATAGAGAAAAAAAATACTTCTAAATTATAAAGTGAAACAATATTTTATTGACCACCTTAAGATCCTATCTTTTTTCCAAGGTTAATTATTCTTCATCTAGTCGTAACTGTAGAAGTTTAAGAACAAAAATTATGTCCTTTAGTTTTTTTCCAATTTTCCTAACATTTTTTTAGTTGTTAATTCCTTGTATAATTAATTTTAAGTCACTCAGTAGAAAATTATAATAAAAGCTAAACTCTCTAAATGTGAAAAAAATCTGAAATTCATAAAAGATTCATATTAATTGATAAAAACCTGGCGCGTTCGAATATGTTGCTCTTCCTAGAGCAATATTCGTACTAACACATGAAAAAAATTTGTTTTGGTGATTGGTAGAATCAACTTGAGATAGGATCAAATAAATTCAATTGAATCGCGTCTCTCCGATTCTCGAATCTCTAGGTTATTAGAGGCAATGTCAAAAAATAGTTAAGCTATTGTAAAAAGTTTTTTGTTATAGAATCCGAATTCAACAAATACAGAAATCAATCAAGGAGATGCCCGACTGTGGCATCTGTCCTGTACCCACTGAAAATAATCATCGACGTGAATATAACAGAAATCAGTGCAGTATTAAGTTATCTATCGGAGAGTTCCCCATCTTTAATTTGTGAGTATCCAAGGAGGCGCAAGGAAACAAACAAACCAATTTATTGTGCCCTCAGTTGAAGTGAACAAAATGGATGAGTGGGAAAAATCTATTAGTGAGCTTTTTATATGACTAGTCAGCTGATGTTACCTCTGTGAAATAGGATCGACAGGTATAGTTGATGGTTTCTGCACAGTTGGCGCACAGCTTGGTTTTTGTCAAGCAGTTCAATCGCTAGGTGGTTGCAGTGGTCGTCTATTAGATTATACTACCGCGAAAAGATCATGGCACATCTTTCGATACCTCAAAGATGCATATTAACAACCGCCATCTTTGGAGTAGCTGCGCCTTATCTGCAGGGGTTCATACATGAATCCCTTTATTAAGGATGCAAATATTATAGTATTTTGGTATTTTTGGCAAGACATTGGGCTTATAAATTATCGCTTCAATTACTGCAAGCAGCTTTTGAGTTTGCCACGAACAAAATCCAAATCTTTGTATCCAAAGGGCCGTAAATTTATTGGATCAATTATTATCGTGTTTCTTTAGATGCATTAGCATTTCGGGTAGTCAGTTTGACTTGGAAGAAGGCCGAAAGTGTCCTAGACACTTGAATGGAAATATTTTTGAAAAAAAAATTGTCCAAAATGCAAAAAGAACTTCGCCTTATTTTTGAAAAAAATAAGGAAATTGGAACGAATTCTAGTCAGGTGATGAATAATGAATCCAAAACAAAGAAGAGAAAATCATGGTGACCATCTGACCAAGCCTTAATATAGAAAATCAAACAGAATAATTGCTGATGTCATATATTACCGGTTCCATTGCTGGAGCTCTCTACCAATCACTGAGCACTCAAGAAAATATACGGCAGTCATGACAAAATTATTCTCCTTTTTGGAATCACATAATTAGGCAGCTGCGCACCACCCGACTTATTTACCAAACATTGTGCCTTCCGATTTTCACTTGTTCAGGTCGATGGCACATGGTCTGTTTGAGAAGCGCTTTAGATCATATAAAGATATAAAAAATTTACTCGAATCGTGGGTAGTCTCATAAGATGAAGAGTCCTTCCGACGTGGTATCCGAATGCTTCCATGTAAAAAAAAAAATATTTACTTGGAGTCCAGTGGAGCCACCCTACATTCAAATAAGTTTCGAAAAGTAACCAACTTAGTTTATAGGCAGTTTTCAATTTGTGATCTTTACCGGCTGAATAACATGAGTGAAAGAATTAACCGGTTTCATTAAAAATTAATATTTTATTGCAATCAATACATTTTCAACGGGTAAGGTAATTAATGTCCTTTTATGAAACCATTATCCAATTCTTTAAACAGCAATTAATTCCGACATTTAAGTAGAGCTTTTTTTTCGACACTTGTTGCGTTGAATGTGCCTCAAGACGCTTCCGAGCAAAACGCTTGTTATATACATACTATTTACTTTACTTTGAGAATAAAACAAGAACTTTGCTGGTAACGTCAAGAGTTCGTATGGGTCATGCATATATTATAAGTACATAAGTAAGTACATATGTATTCTCAAAACTAGCACGAGTACCACTTAAAATACCAAATCAATAGTAACTTTGACTTGTCAGCTATGAAACTTTCATTAAAAATCGATAACGAAAATGGAAATGAAGTGTCAAAGTAGCAAAAAAAAAAAAAGGATATATGAAAAGCAGTAAATTTCGACTAGAGGTGAAAAATAGAGATAAAGCTGCGAAGAATCAAACCTGCAACTGCTAGAAATGCATCCACAAGGTATGAGAGCCTACATGTATAGTACATATGTGGCATAGAATGTTGCACATGCAAATATTGTGTGAATTTCGCAATTGGAATTGAAAGTCATTTGATGTCTGATGCATGACGAGAAAGTTGAGCATTGCCAAGAGATTTGACTGAGTATTGTATAAATGATGAGCTGAATATTGAATGAGTTTCCCAGATGATTAGCTACAGGCATGACTCTATAAATATCGTATATGTGTGCACTGAGCGAAATAAAGATGAAATTGTGTGGAGCGATAACAAATATTATGAATCTTTACGTAAAGGATGATGCAGGATTTACTTTTGTGTATATTTTTAATACTGCAATGCAGAAAAATAAAAGAACGGTTTTTCACTATTTAGGCGAAATATTATTATTTTAATGACAATTGATAATGCGAATTACAGCCAGCTTTTTGTTTGTCGTCGCAGAGACGTATAGTTATCTTTTGTGTGATTTCTTGGTTTTTTTGTGTGCAAGTTATAAAATTTTAGTTGAAAAAATTGGGAAAGAGACAAATTAAGGCGACACAAAAATTGCTGGCTTACTAGCAGCGAATATATCAGATAGGAAAAGCGAACACTACCAAAGTGATATTAGTGGAAACGGAAATTAGTGTCTTGAAGATGGCATGCTTAGTGCCGAAGACGAGAAGCTTTTGGGTATTTATGAGTGTGATGAAAATATATTTTCGTCGCACGAGTGACAAAAGGTATTCTATGCCAAAATTCGTAAGCCATTTACTACCATAACGAGTCTCAGAATGAAAAGCTTTCAAATCGCAGAGATTATGTGAACGCACTACTATATCAAGGCATCAAAGCGCCTTACCTTAAGAAAACATAATTTATTGTGGAAGCAGCATTACTCAGAGTAAGAAGGTGCCAATTCTAAAGGTATTTGGAATCAGCCACTTTTAGAACAGATGCAAAATTAAGCCTTTTAATCTTCAAGTATGTCTCGCATATACAAAATGGTTTGTATCAAATGAGTGGACACTCTTTTTGAACGACCACAAAAATCTACTAAGAAACTCTTGCAGATCTAACTTATGTGATACTATTTTTTCTGAAAATAAACAAATTCTTTCTTTTAGGTATTAGTATTACACCATATATGAGTCCTTCATGAGTTGTTGTTTAATTTTTTTCAGTTTTTACAAGTTTAATTGAATTTCGTTTTTATATTCTATGTAAATGTTAGTAATTGTTTTTAATCATTTTTCAAAAAAAGTTTTCTAGCTATAATCTCTTAATATTTCTTTGAAAATGTATCTTAAAGATGTGAAAAACAACTTGCGTCGCTCAAACGATCGTTTTCTTTGCACGACTTTCAAATAACGCAATCTTTCACAGGTAAAGCCAATTTTTTTTACACTGTACCTATATGTAGTTACAAACGGTATACTAGATTTGTGTAACGGACAGGAGGCGTGGCAGACCCCAAGTCCTTTATACCATTTATCTGTATGAACGCCTAGATCTCAAGACAAGTTTATTTTATTTTTTTGATATCGGGGTTCAATTATGTAGCTCCCATAGGGGTGTTTCAGAGGACCTCGAAATAAACAAAAAGTTTCAGATGGATAATTCGTTTGTTTATTTGTCACCTGAAAGTTTTTTATAGTTCCCAAACACTGTACCAAATTTGTTCAAAATTGGTTGACTATAACAGATATGTAGCTCCCGTAAGGCAGATCGGCCAATAAAACCTTTTTTGCACAAAATTCGTTGTGTTTCGTTTGTTTGTCAAGATATTGTAACCAAATTAGGTGCTTGTCAGTTTTTTTAGGGCTACCCAGCACTGTAACTATTAGGGATGGGCGATAGTGTATCGATATATCGGAATATCGATATTCTTTCTTTGGAAGTCGACTATTTTGTATCGATATCCATGTTCGACGATATATCCAATATCGATATTTTCATCCGATACTGACGATATTTACGAATTCGGTGCCAAAACAAAGCGTGCAAGGTGGAATGGCCACTTTGGGCATAGAAAAAGATTTGACTGCATCGGGGAAAAAATTGGAGACGTCGGGAAACAACATTCTGGCTAAGTCGCTGCACATTACCATTTCATCAGAAAAATTATTTTTGGGAAAGCACATTGTTGCCGTGAGCAATCCTGTATTGCATTTAGATACGGAAGATCCAAAAAGTATTGCGAGAACGGAGATGAAAGTTTTTTTTCACGCCCACAGTCTCCGCTGGACTCCAATCCACTAACCATATGGGAGCCCCTCACACAATTCTGGAATCTTTACAAACTAGCAAGGGTATTTGTTCCGGCAGTTGCGACGTCTGTTACCTCGGAGCGACCATTTTCCCTTGCAGGGAGAATAATGACCGACGAACGGAACCGGCCTTTGGCTTGTGTAGACGATTTTTTGGAGCCTTTCTAATTTAAACTAAAAACCAGCCTTTTGGAATAATTGTAAGAAATCCAGATAAACTGATTATTTGTATGTGTCTGAATTTATGTATGACTTATTATTTTAAAAATGATATTATTCGTACAAATTTTTTGGGCGATATATCGAGATATCGATATTGTTTGGTCGATATATCGATTTTTTACATCGGTTTCATCCGATACACATCGATACTGAATATCGATATTCGAGTACGCGATGCCCATCTCTAGTAACTATGATGACTATATCATATAGCTCCCATAGGACCAATCCCAAGACGAATTCTGAAAAAGCCCTGTTAAAACTGTTAATGTGTTTACAAATTTTGATGCTTTTCGAGATGTGCACAAATATCTAAAGGTCGTGAAGGTTCGTCGGATAGCAAATATAAATGCGAGAATTGAAGGTCAGCGGTCGACACGCAGTGGCTACAGTTTTATGTTATGCCCAGAACATTTGCAGAACAGCTCAAATCTTGGTAAGCATAAATGTTAAGTGCAGAAGTAAAGGCTGCGCAGCAAATGCTCTCAGTGTGTGATCTCGCAAGCTGCGCATCGGACGTATTTTTATTAAGTGATGTTTCATATTGTTTTGCGCATATTATAATAAACTAAATTGAACGCTTTATTGTTATCATTAAATACATGTAAAGTTCTTATAATAATAAACAATCAGGAAAACATATACCACCAAGTGTGTTTTTCGCAGATAAATAAGTTCATAAAGGCCATACGGGAAATGAACAGTCTTGTTTGTCTCTAGGTGAAAACGTATTTTAACTACAACTTTTTAACAAATTAAAAAAACTAGGAAAATGTTACAATCAATAATTGAAGTAAAGTTACATCTTAACACATTCATTACTTAAATGAGTTGTGAATTGTAAGCGCAAGTAAGTAAATTGTTCACATTTTGGCACAAGAATACCTGCTTAAACTAGAATCTGGTATATAGAATAAATTAGGCTCTTTTCATATACACGTGCTTCAGAGGCATACCAGCTATATCAACGTTGAGCTTACGAACTCTTAAGGATTTGTTTCTTATACCCCGTAGCTTTAATGAGTTAAAATTAAACTTGAAATAGTTACACACACTGTTAGATTGCGGATCAAGGATAAAAGAAATGGAAATAATCTGTTAAATTTACAAGTTCTGGGCGCGAAAATTCGGAAAAATACGGAGTATACACTTTGAAAAAAATCAGCAATATTTTCAGTAATGGCTCTCATTCGCTTTAGGAAAAGTCGTCCAAAAGCCGATGTTGGTCCAGCCAAAATAGATGCTGTTACAGTCTTAATTGAGAAAGAGTTGTTATGGCATCTTTGAAAAATATTTCAGTTAATTTTTCGTATTGCATGAACATCTAAAGATCGAAAAGATTTGTTACCATTCATTTATTTATATTCAAAGTCATATTAAAAACTTTAATTGTCTTTTAAATTCCGGAATTTTCAGAAAGTGAAAAATCTTTACTGCCTAAATTGTGTAAAACTTATTGGTGAAGAAAAATGAACGACGGTGTGAAGATAATATCAAATAAAGCTGAATATACAGCTTTACAAAATAATTCGAAAGTATAAGCAACGAATTTATATTTTTTGAATCTCAGAATTGAAGATTCGTTTAACTCTATCGCGACGGAGTTATTGAATTTGGGACTATGCGAATATGCCCCTGAAGGTAGGCTATAATTTTGGCAGAGTACCTCATTATGGTTTTTTTTAAGGAGTATACTTTGATGTCCAAAAGGCGTATGACAGAGTCCGGAATGATGGTATTCTGGCAAAAATTGAGATCTTGCTCCCAGGACTAAACTTTAACACCTTCGGAACATACCTGGGTGGCAGAAGATTCCGACATTGCTCTGAACACATCCATCGGCAATGCTTTCATCCGCTATATGTCTAAGTAGACAATGCTTTATGCTATAAAATGAAAACCACTACCTTGGAGTCACCCCAATTAGACAAAGGCCCAAGTAGCTGTCGGTTTAAAGTAGTAAAAATGTGATGAAAACAAACGTCACCCACGCTGTAGAGAGCGTTAGGTTATAGCGGTTGACCCCTGGGGGGACTCACTCATAGACTAAACAGTCCTTAGTGATTAAGAGAGCATTATACAAAGAAGAATTTCGACCATGCACCATGACCGCAGACTGGAGACCATTGGCCTCCTTGCAAACAAACCAACATTCGCTACTAACGCACCCTTAAACGCTGTCAAAATGGATTCATGAGAAAAACCCAATCATGAGGCTGACAAAAAAAAGTTTGAAAAAACTACTACTTCATGGAAAGTACAGGGTTGGCCATCTGTAGGTTTGATTTTTAATTACATTTTATTCGTATATTTTCCAACAAAATTGGGAAAATGTATATACCAAATTCAAATTTGAAAATTTATGTATGAAAAATAATATCGCCCGAACATCGTAGTTTCCGATGACTATTTTTTTTGACGAAAACTCATCTGGCTGTTCTCCCATCCATTGAACGAATAAGAGACGCTGATAATGGTCTGTGGCTTTTTTCATAGTACTCCTGTTGGCTAAACGATCCACGACTAAAATTGAGTAGTTTTGAATTTGACATATGCCGAAGAGCATACACTTTGAACGGGCATGTTCCGAATTATGAGTGCTTAACAATAAAACCAACAGATGGCCCACCCCATACTAAAAAAAAACAATGCAAGAAGTCCGTTTTAGAAGACAGACAAAACTAGGATTTGCGTGTGTACCTTTCCGTGACCTGTCAAATACATCTCCAGCTACTCTGGCTAGATTGGAGAGAAAACTGCAATTTATTGAAAAAATTATTTCTGAACATTTTCACAATAAAATATAAAAAAAATTCCTACAAATCTAGACTATTGAGTGATTATTACTAAAATTAAAAAATTACAAAATATTTTAAAACATTCTGTGACGAACCTAATTTAACACAAGAAATGTTTAACATTTATATTCCATTATAATTAAATTCCTGTTAAAATTATAATATTATTACCAAATTTGTTAAATGTCAATAGACAGCTTGCAAATAAAAAATATAACAAAAAAAAAATTATATTCCATATCGTTTTGAGTGCGATTTTTTTTCAGTGTATCTGCAGTCTATTCGCATGCAGTTGCCAGTAAATGTGTGAAATATGTATTAACTTTAGTTTTGTTTGGCGTTTTATTTTGGAACACTCTCAAGCCATCTAGGCCACAAATAACTAATGCTTCATTAAATTGTTTCTAAAATTCTCCATTTTATACTTTTATTTTCACAATTGCAGCTGTTGCCTATAATGGCTCCTATCTGACCATAGCCAAAGTGAATCGTTTAAATATGGGCGCCTATCTCTGCATTGCCTCGAATGGCATACCGCCAACAGTTAGCAAACGCGTCATGCTCGTTGTGCATTGTAAGTATTTGCAAGGGCGATGATGATGACGATGATGGTGGGGATGTGAAGCTACGTTTGGAGAGAATGATATGCATCAATTTTGCATATTTAAATATTTATAGTTTTACGCTAGAGCACCGCATGGCGTCTGGGTCTGGGTCTGTGTCTGTCGAGGCGTATGAGCAATGTGCCACAGCGTAGAAAAAAACCAAACCAGACCCGACCAGACCAGACATTGCCTCCTTTTACACTCGCACACACACACACACACACACACGCACACGCATACGAACACGTTTTCCAACACTGACATAACGAATCACAAAGCGCCACTTCAAAATCTAGCCATAGAAAATATGCTCTGCATTTTAATTTTTGCTCCTAAGTGTAGAAGAGCGCAAAAAAAGAAGAGCACAAAAAAATTTGAGAGTAGCAGCCGATCCCCACTGCCATGGAGTAGACCACCCTGTATTTTGCATGATGCCGCTGCATATACTTTTGGATGCTGTGCATAAAGTAAATAATTAAGTGTGCAGCAGCTAGTTAGCATTTTGTAGCTCACACAGATACACGAACTCACAGATACACGAATACACTGACTCACACACGTGCACGCATACGCTTACCGTTTTTATGCTTTGGCATTTTACTTTGCTGCTAATTAAATAAAAATTTAAGTTGTTCAACTATTTCTATTGTGAGTTTACTGCACAACAGTGGTGTAGCTGTAATGGGGGTTCTGGGTATCAAAGCACCCCTGAAAAAATTAGAATGGCATAAAAAAGGAGACTGTTTTAAAACAGTTTTTAAGCGACCCGATCTGTTGAAACCCAAAAGAGCAACGAGCATCTATACTTGTCAGAATGTTTGGGTTTCATGCTTTCCTTTTATTTTGTACCCCTTTGTCAACTTATAGATCTTTGCAGTTTCTGCGTGTTACAAAATGATGTAATATTTCATATGGACTTAATTCTAATACTACCAGACACGTACAAATTTTTCACTGGTTTTTTTACAAAAATTTTTCATAAAGAAAATTGAACTTAATAATAATAAATTATTTAAATTAGTAAAAATTTAGAATTCATTTAAAATCGTGAAAAAATATTGAGAATTACATCAAATAAGGCACAGCAGGAAGACGAAAGGACTTTAGTACAATATACAGGTCAAGACTGACAATCAAGAAACTAGAAATTATTATTAAATAAAAAAAATTATTTTTTTATTAAATCAATGTAATTGTATGTAATTCTGAGTGCTCTTATAATAAACAATTGCATATTATAGAAATTTTATCCCAACCAATTTAATTTCTTTATTTACCCAAAAAAAAAAACACAATTTTTTTTAACCCATTTTTTGTAAAAATAATACTTCAAAGCTTTTAAATTTCTCAATTAGTAAAAGCTGTATTGAAATGTATTTTATAGTTAATGAATAAGTTAGCAATTGTGATCATATTATATTAATACCATTAGCACCAAGTCATAGAACTCCCCCTCACAAAAAACTAACAACGTCACTGCAGTCTGTTTTGCCATAAGGTATGCAAATTATTTGTGCCATGCGGGTTGTTCGTTAGGTTACAGCTCACAGAATGAGACAAAAAAAGATAAATAAAATAAAAGGACTCTCTAATGATTATTCCTGCAACAAAAACTAATTTCATTTTTTCTGGTTTCAAATATATAAAATTAAAAAGCAATTAGCTAAAAAATGTATGCCACATAGAAACCACAGCAATTTGCAGACTAACTCACAATATTATTTTAATTTTATTTTTTTTGCACGTGTCCTGGGGCAAAGTTAAATAATCGATTTCCTTTTATAATATATATTTTATTACTTTTATAGTTCCCCCAATGATTTGGATACAAAATCAATTAGTTGGCGCTGCATTGGCACAGAATGTAACTTTGGAATGCCAGTCGGAGGCATATCCCAAATCGATTAACTATTGGATGAAGAATGATACGATAATAGTACCCGGTAAGTACAATATATTTGAAGACAAACTGAATTTTTAAGTCGAATTGTTTTAATACAGATTTAATTTGAAACAAAGAAATTGCATTTTAAGAAAAATAAAAAAGTTGGGTATATAAAATTTTTACATTCAAGCTATCAATCACAAAAAAAAAATTGCTCTAGACATTTTAATGCAAAATTAAAAGGAAATCAATTGGAAAATTATTTCTTCTTTAAGAACTAATTTAAAAATACCTGAATATATCTTCTTAAATTTGTAGCAAAGATTACCAACAAACAAACATTTATAGAAAAAAAAAAAATTTTTGGTATTTTAGACTTGTCAGAAGAAGTATTCCATCGTATCTGATTAAAAACATGTCGTCTAGGTTGGCCCACAAATAATCTTAATAAAATAAATAATCCAACAAATTTTTTTATCTTCTACATTCTTAACTGTGGTAATGAAAGTGAAGTTTAAGATAAGAACTGTCAAACCCAGACAGCAAACATACCCATCCAATAAACCTATGCAAGTGCCAATTAATTGTCTTATAAATGGACACACAATAAAGATCCATAAAAACATAAGTACTAAATAATTCTAGAGGGTTTTTTGTGAAACCTTTTTTATTTCAAAAATAAGAACCTGTCTACGTAGACAAGGACTCCAAAATAATGGGTTTTGATTTCTGGCCAACATATGAGCGTAGCACTTGAGGCTTTTTAAAAGAAAAATTTCCGAATTTTTCGGTAATTGACTCGACTTAATACCCACACAAAAAAGTCCAGGGTCATTAATTCGCACTATCTTTGTCACTTTTTAAGTAAAGGCCTATACGCAGTACGAAATATTTCGCACAGAATCGCAAAACTTCATATAAAAAAAAGAATCCCATTTGGGATATCCCATTTGGGATATTTTTTTGTCATTCCGTGTGTAATATTTCGTACTGCGTAGACCCCTTAAGTTTACAATTTTGCTGCATTTTCCATAATAAATATATTTTTAAACTTAATTTTATAGCGTTAGAATTTACCTTTTCAACTAAAAGCACAACTGGAATTATCGATATATTAATTTATATATTAATATTAATTATTAAAATTTAATTAATTGACTTTTTAAGTATTTTTATTATGCTAGTACTCTTATCCTTTTTTTTAAGTATATTATTGTATAATATATTTGAACTAATAAATAAAATAAAATATTTTTATATAAATCCTGTGCATTCGCAGCTTGGTTGCATATTGAGAAAACAAATCAAGAACTTAACGCTAAAAATCAAGTATTAAAATAAAAGTTTGAGGTATCGCAAAGAACACCAAAATTGATTTTTCTATTACTGAGAATAAGATTCATATTTCAAGATTGTTTTAAAATGTTTAAAATCATTTTAAGAAGAATTGCTCTCAAAGAGCTTCATACATAAAAACAACATGTTTGGTGCTTCCAATTTCACTATAACGACAACTTTGTTGCAAGTGAAAGCAAATCGAATTGGCAAAATAGGCTCAAAAGTGCAAATAATTTAAACTAAAATTATTTTTTAGATATTCTTTGATATTCTAAGATTCTATTATGGCAATTTCAAGTTAAGCATTTATTAATAATTATTTACTTTCTGAATCAACTTTAAAAATTTCCCTTGCAATAAGAATGGGAAAGGGAAATATAAGATATCGATAGCAAAAAATGTGGAATTGGGAGCACGCAAAACGAACTAATTTGTATTCGTTTTTGTTTTCCCTTGCTCTTGAGATTTCACGATGGTCAAAGGCTTGCATTAAATGTTTTTACCTTAATGTGAAAACGGAGATAGGTTTCAGTACTTCGGACAACCGCGCCAAAGGCGTGGAGTAGGCAGCTTTGTGAAGCATCCAGGGGGTAATAAAAATGGACCAAAATTAAAAATGTAGATGAAAATGTTTACCATCATATAATATGGATAAATATAGAAAAAGAGGAAAACGAAATTGGGAATCTCAGACGAGAACGAAAACCAAGAAATAAAAATTGATATTTGATTTAAGTACACTGGAACAGAAAAAAAATAACTCGACGTAGGGAAACAAACAAAGAAAACGGAGCCTCCTAGAACATATTTGAAATAAAAGAAAGAGAACATTTCATTATTACTCAACATACTTCAAGCTTATAGTTTTGTGCAATTAAAGTATCTAATCTTCAGTATTCTCATACCATTCCATTGAAAATCATCATTTACTTGCTCTTTAAAATCCTCCCACATACAGTGAACCCCTTTCCATTTTAGGTCATCGCAACTATAAATGGTTTGAAAATATTTCAAGTATTTTGAAGCTTTTATAAAAATATGCACTCCTCCATTTTCCCAATTCTAAACTTTTCTAATAATATCCACTTGATACAAAGTAATTACATTTCATTTAAGATATTTTTGATTGCACTCAAAGTATCTACTTCATCACATGGCATAACTTGAAATATGCAGCTTCATTTGCCTAGCCCTGGACACAGTTGATGTCGTCTGCCAGGACCACTATAGCGTTCTGGCCAAAACTCGTTCAACTAAGCATTTACTCGGTCATCCACTCAGCTTCATGAGTACGTGCAGTTGTTCCATGTTTGGAAGTCTGCTCCTCAAAACCGCAACGCTGCCGCATGCACTTTGAGTGCAACCCTGTGCCAGGCAGGCACAGCAAGGGATGCAAAAAGAGCCAAGAACTAAAATGGTTGGAGTACGCAGATAACTTGGTGAAAAAGTCACAGACCTGTCATGTCATGCCAGCTTTTATGTTTTTCTTTTTTTTTTTTCCTTTTTTCTTTGATAGTTATTTTCAAGTTTCTGTTTTGCTTTTTATTTTTTTTTCCTAGACCGTGACGGAAAATGGAAAAACTGATTGAAAATGACCTCAAGTCAAAAGCAGTTGCTGCTGAGTTCTACGGCTGCTGTTAGTTAGGAGTTAGGAATTGTTTTTGTTTTTTCTAAGCGATCCCAACAGAGTGCGTAATGTTTCGCAGCCTTAAGGAGCCTGCAGCTAATGGCTCTGGGCTTTGGCTGTCTGCAGCTGGCTAGTCTTTTACTTCACACACATGCTAATTGAATAGTTCCAGGACGTAGAAAACAATGCACTAATCCAGCATAACCCTTAGCTATGCTCCCCTATGCACTTTCCAAACTCATTTTCCTAAACTAATCAGACAATCTAGCAGCTGCTTTAGCATGCATCACAATTGCCAGTGTGACCCAATGCCAGACCAAATGATATGCCACTTTTAGTGCAAACTACTAAATCTAACCGACATCAAAAGTAAATCAAAAGCAGTTAAGGGCAGGAGGGAGCACTTTATAGAACTCGGTTCTTGTTTTTGTGTAAATTAAAATGAACCAGTTGACATGGCATACCGACCTAAGCCACTAAATCAAGCCTGGCCAAGATGACAACAACAAGTCCAGACATATGTTAAAGTTATTATGCCTTTGTGGGGGATACTCTTTTAGTCTGCTTAAAGAGTTGGCAATACACTAACCTTATAGAGAATATGTCTGAAGATATAAAGCAGATGCGAATATAATGTTTAAGTTGTATACGATTTTTGAGTATTCGATGAAGAGGTTGTCTGATGGTATACTCAATTTTTTAAGAAGAAGAGTTATCGGCTAGTTGAAAGGGGTAGAAAATGAGATAATAGAACGAACGCTAGGCAAAGCGAGACTTAACCACAGTCTACAAGAATCTAGTAAAAAATCGGAATTAACATTGCTACCCAATATGTTTATTTTTGGATAGTATTAAAAATCAAAACCATTTTTTCCCTAAGGGTTTTACGATTTTCCGTAATCGAAAGCTAATTTGTCGGAGGAGGAAATAAAGAAAAGACAAAGAAAGTATTCCGTTGAATTGTCCTTTTCTGATAATTGGCAAAGGTTGTTAAGGAAACTCATATTTAACAAATATTGGCCATAAGTATTATTACCTTGCAAGCTGAGATCTTTACCCTTCTAACAATGAAGCCATTTGGAAATTACTACTTAATTTTTGGCAAAGTGTGAGATAAGATATATATATTGGAGATAACTCCCAAACTTAAATGCCATACAAATGAACCTGCTCCATATTTTGCTACAATTGGGTTCCTTCACAGTTTTTATTCCCATAGACTGTTTTCCAAAGTACGTTACGTTTGTACGACAAAATATGACAAAAAAATAATGAAAAAGCTAAATTTTTTTTTTATACTTTTATAAAAAAAATAAAACAAAATAAAATATAAGCAAAAATACGCATAGCGTTACGTTACAAAAAAAAAAAGAAATAGTCGAGTTTACAAAATCGCAATTTTTTGCGAATGGACAATACAACTTTTTAGTATAATTTGAAATATTGTTCATTAATTCTCAAGTTATTAAATCAAAAACACTTTTCTCTCTTTACATTCGATGGCGTGGCGTTAATAAATGACGTTAAATAAAACAAAAATTTTGGCTTTAATTTGAATGACTTTAGTAAATGATAAATTTCACTTGTTGAAAAAATATTGATATTATTCAAATACATTGAGAATCGGGAACTCGATTGTCTAAGCAGCTCTTGGGTTAGCAGAGAGCACAATTCACTCTAAGGATCGCAATGCAGCTTTCCACTTTCATCTATTCCTTTCATTGAGACACGCCAATAAGGATGAGCGGCTGATATCATATTGACCGGAAAACTATGGAAACGTAGGGTACTTTGAAAAAACTTAACGCTGCCTGTCTATCACTATTTATTTTATAGAATAACACAGTGGTACTTCGCAATGACAAACTGTTTTACAACTTTCTTTTCTACTGCATTAATGGTCTTCTTATAGACAGTTTTCTATATACCAAACAAACATTCTGCTCCCGTGCGAACTCACTTTAAGGATGTTCGTCTCTTTATATAAATTAAAATATTGTACAATATATTTTCGGATTTCCGTTTGAAAATAATTGATTGAAACGGGTAAATTTATTGAATGCCAAATAATAATTATTAATAAATTTCGTTAATACGTTTCCAATTTTTCCGGTGCCATAAAGTATGTTTTATAAAAGCCATGATTTCATACCAAAAGACTCTTTTAAATTCAAACAATTTATGTGTATGAAATGCAATGAGGCTTTAACATAAAAAATAATTTTATACTGCATTTAACCATGTCATTACAGTCAAAAGCTTTATTGTTTTGACGTTTGCGAATTATAAGCACGAACTTTTAAGTTAAGTCAACTCCAGTCACCGTAACTTGCTGAAATGACATAATAAAACATGCGATGTATGTTTACTGCATTTTCAACGTTTAAGTGTTCCCTAACTTTTTTTTGGAAAATTTGTTAACACTGGAAAAGTAACACTTACTAAGGCATAAAGATTCCATGGTATTGGCACTATTCAATAAAATCATATATGGAAATTATTTGTTTTCTGTGCTGCCACGATCCATCGATTACTGTTTAAAAATCGACAAGATACGTAATACAAATATTTCATGCTTCGCAGATTTTCAGATGAAGTCTTCGTAGTTTTGAACATAGTCGATTCTTCATTCAAACTTTAAAATATTGAATTTGATATGTTGATTAAAAAAAAAGTAATTTACTTTAACATTTAACATTTTTTTTTAAGTAATGTCATAGCTAAAAAAAAGATTTTTGGTTTGATAACTTTCAAATTGAACTTTCAAATCAAACCAAATAGGAATACAAGCCAAAACGCGTTTCTTTTTTTGTAACGTAACGCCATGCCTAGTTTTGCTTGTATCTTTCAACCGATAAGACAGACTGCTGTTATTGTAGTTTTTTTTTCACGTTTTGCCAAAAAACGTAACGCAACGCCAAACTGGATATGCATATTAGGGTGGCCGCCGCTGGTATGGAGGATTTTTAAACCGTCGATATCAATAACGCCACCCCCTAAAAAGTTTCCTTTTTACCTGCATATAGCGCCTGTAAAATTTAAAAACGATCCGAATGTATTTGATGGGTCCGGCAATAGGTCAAAGGTCATAAAAAAGTTTCATATGAATGCATAAATAGCGACCAGGATTGTGTAGGATTTCGGAAATTCATTTTAACTGAATAATTTGGCAATGAAGTCCAAACCAATTTTCAAATCAAAGGTAATCTTTGTATTCCTTCAATTACAATAGTTTACTAATTTAAGGGTCATCGAGTGAACCTTCGTAAAAAAGTGTTTTTTATGGTTATTTGGGGTCGAGAAACCGAGATATTTTCGAAAAACATGTTTTGGGCACTTTTTTCAGTTATTCCCCGATATCTCATGAACAAATTTAATTTCCCAAGGCAGTCTCTATGGGTATTTTCAGCTAACAAAAAAAGAGGTTAGCTTGGAATAAATTGGAAGTTGGAAAATTCAAAAACCTCACTAGGAAAATCCATCAAAAAAACATTCGACACACTGCAGAGCTTTTAAAAGATTACAAACGCGAAACCATTAAGTGATTTCCCCCAAATTCTCGATTTTCAATAATTTTTTGTTTTTATTGGAAACTTTCAAAAATTCAATAAATTTTTATAAGTTTACTTTATCTCATATAATTTAAATTAAAAAGTCCGTGATGATTACATTTTAAAGCTACATTTTTTTACAATATGTGTGAATGTGTCTCTTCAATAATCTCCATATTATGCACCTAATACCCATATTAGTTTCAAATTATTAAGATGATAAAATAGCTTACTTATTTTCCGAGTAAAACCGAGCAAACCGTAAAAAGTCATTTTTTTCAATCCCCTAAAGAGCACATTGGCCAACCAAAATGGTAGCACTCAATTTTTTAGGGTATTTTTTTTAAACTGTGCATGCCATGGAGAAAAATAGACAGGAGATATCAAAAATTTTGAATAACAGTGCTACGGTGCTACGGATATCTTAGAACTATCTCTATCTCAAGTAAGCAGTTTTGAACGCATTGAAGCAAATAACCCCACATATAGAGAATAAGTTACTTTGGTAAAACTTGCTTTACGAAACATGATCCCAAAAGGGTATACAAAGTTTTCGTCCTTTTGTGCTGCTCTCGTTTTGTAGCTAAATTAGTTTGACCAAGCAGACAAAATGCTCATAAAAGTGAGTGTGTGTGTGTGTGTGTGTGTTGTGGGAAAGGAGTTAACTTTATACGTTTGACCGGGTTAAAGTTCAGGTTGCTTAGTTACTTGATAGCGCATCTGTAAGATACATTTTAGCAACTTGACATACACGCACTTTGTGTCAATGTTGGCAAACATTCAGCTGCTTATTGTCCTTCTCAAACATGTACACAGGACAATTACGAAACGTTTTATGTCTATATCTCTTGCAGGTGAACGTTTTGTGCCCGAAACATTCGAGAACTCGTATAAAATAACAATGCGGCTGACCATCTATGACGTTGATATACAGGACTTTGGAGCCTATCGTTGTGTGGCCAAGAACTCGCTGGGCGACACAGATGGTGCGATCAAATTGTATCGTAAGTATTGGCGTAAGTAATAGCAACAACAACAACAACTATTACCATAACAATAACAGTAAGTAAAACAGCGTCTATAAGTCAGCGGTTTAGGGGTTGTGTGGAGGGCAGGACTACGGGTAGACGGGTCTGGCAACTGCCAAAGGCAATTACGGTCTAACTATTTGCCTAACTGTCGCATTTAATTAATTTAAGTCAATGCCTGTACATAAGTAGAAGGCAACAATGTGCATAATAAATATGCGCACCTCCTCGCACTCACTAGGCACACTCACTCTCTGTCTATCTTACTCTTTCACTGACCTGTTTCCCTTTGTAGGGTCTTCATAGTTCAAAGTTCCATAGTTAAAGTAACATTGTACGGGTTCAAACTGTCAGTGATTGATTTATGTTGAGCTCCTTAAACACCCAAAGTGTTATGTGGTAGCTATAAGAACTATGGAATACTGGGACGGAGTGAGGGTCCGGAGAGTTTTAAACAGTGTTGCTTGTTAAATTATTAAGTGCGAATTTTAATACGTTAGCAAAAACATGTAAGGAGCTTGTCTTTGAATTAGGTAGCAAGAAAACAGGACCAAATACATACTACTTATATAGGGTACCAGTATACAGGGATCAATTTATATGAAGCGCAACTTTTCAAAAATCGATAACATCGATATTGATAAAGACACATCTTGTTTCGAAATTTTAATGATTTATGGAATATTCAAAAATTAAGTTTTAGTTCGACATTTTTGTTATAGTTACGCCAAAAATATTTTCAGTATCTCCTGAGAAGTACTTTTTTCTTGAGAATAGAGCCTCAAAATTTCTTTTATTTATTATTATATGCCATGTAAAAAATTGTTAGTTATAAATTAAGACTTTAATTCGTGCTTTTTAACTATATAAACTGATGCAAATAACTAGCTAAAAAGCTAAAGATAGTTATAAAAATAATAAATATTTAAATGAATTTCGTAATGTTAGATAAAAAAAAATGAGGGAGCAAGAATAAAATGTGAACAAAGCCATGTTTTGCCTCCAATGGCGGTTAACAGGCAAAAATAAAAATGAACAAAAATTAGATCTTTCAGAGAGATTTAAAAAAAGCGTATTTTTCTTATATAAACTTATAAAATAATTTCCTTTTACATTGGGATATCCAAATAGATTTTGAGTCGCTTAATCCGAATCCAAGCACCAAAAAATACCAACACTCAAGAGTTCTGAGATAGCCACAAAGAACCCCATGAAACAAGATGTTTTGAAGGCTATCTCAGAAACCTAACATGCTGGGATTTTTTTATCTCGGACTCGGATTCAGCGGCTCCACAGATATGAAGTTATATTATAATACTAGCTTTAGATATTTTTTGTTTCCGCCCTATGCTCCGACCAGGAGTGATATGCAATTTGTATTACATTTTTTTTTTACTAAATTGTGATATGTCCCGCCTGTCAAGGAATAAATAAATAAGGGTAAAGTTGGTTAGCAGAAGTTGACAGCTCTGATAATGGCAGAGAAAAGAAGCAGCAGAGAGCGAAAGACTAGTTAATGAGCAGTCGAAGGGATAAGTTGTTTAAGGGGTCGTCAAGCGCAGCCGTGCATTTGAAGTTGTTAAAAACGCTAAAGTTGCTAAAGTTGTTGAAGTTGCTAAATAAATAAATAATAAAATATTATAACATGGCCCCACTAAAAAAATATATGTTTGTATTGTCGCTGAATCCGATTCCGCGGACATAACCTGAAAAACAAGATATTTTCATGTCTGTCGTGTTTTCATTTTTTATTTAAAACGACTAATCCAATGAATATTTTTGAACCAATTTTTTTTAATCTAAGTCGTCAATAGGGCTTTTTTTTTTTGTTTTTAGCAAACATTATATTTTCAAAAAAAAATTTGAAATAAAGACCCTATAGACAACTTAGATAAAAAAAATTGGTTCAAACATAAATTGTGAATGGCACGCTTTTTTAAATTAAGCCATAACTCGTTAGATTTAAAAACAAATAATGTTTCCCTTAAATCTAAAAATTACTGCTTCGTTTAGAAAAACAATAACATCGGAATACCTGAAAACAACAAACAACAACAAAATATGATTTTAAGAATAAGAATTCTTTTACTGAATATGAAAGAAGATTCTATCCAAATTTTATATTTAACGATTACACAATAAATACTCAAAATCCTAAAAAAAAAAATATATTCAATATAAAAAAATTTAATTTAAAAGGCGACCCACTTCACATATTTTTACCCATGTACTCGTGGGAGCACATTTTGTTTTATGTATAGAAAATGTTGTTGAATACCCTGCAGCAAAAGAATTCGACTGAATTATTAAATGCTATTGTTGCTGTTTATTCATTAAGTTGAAATAAACCGATGGACTAGTAGTACTTGACGTTTATTTTAAACTAGCTATACCCGTCACGCCTTGCTGTGCCGTTTATTAGA
Organism: Chymomyza fuscimana; assembly: GCA_949987675.1. Lineage (NCBI taxonomy): Eukaryota > Metazoa > Arthropoda > Insecta > Diptera > Drosophilidae > Chymomyza > Chymomyza fuscimana. The sequence goes on along the minus strand of OX465088.1, from coordinate 53,080,675 downwards.
TTCGTATCCGATTATTTGAAATTTCTTGATTATAATCTGTCTTCGTATGTCTTTTCGGTGGCATTTTTTTTCTGCAATGGTTCGAAACTAACCTCAAACGAATTTCTATCAGCGTGAAGTGAAATCGAAGTATTGAAATCATTATTCATTTGATGCTTCTTTGTACCTTTGTATGAAGAAATTGGCTTACACAAAACACAAAAACATTTACAAATTTCTATGAATTAATCCTTTTTTATTTTTCTTAATGTGAATTTTGACTCCAGTAAGTGTTTTCTTTATCATTAGGAATGAGAATCCAATTCGAAATGTTCGTCTGTCAAATTTGAATTGAATGGAAACTGAGTGAACACTGTGTTTTTTTCGTTGCATTTGAAAACTATGCTCAGTACTTAGCGCCACCTATCGAAAGGTGTCCATACTTATATTGTAAACCTTCGCGACAACATACCGAACATAGCCTGTAAATATGAACACAATCACACTGCAATATAGTGGATTCATATCTAATAAGCCTCGTACAAACATACATTAATTTTTATATATAGATAGATATAGATAGATAAGATACTATAAAAAATAATAAAATAATTTACTTTTAGAGACTTAAGGCCTTGATTTCCACTAAGTTTTAGTTTGTTCGAAATAAAAGAGAATATTATGATTGGTAGGCGAAGAACGTGATTCGGTAGAAAGAACTACGGAAGGAGCACTGCCTTTACTTTTGGTATCAAATAGATGGCTTTCGCCATAAGCGTCTGAAGGGTCGACCCATATCCATATAACATATATATATTTCCGTTTTACAAAGAAGAAGTCATTAGTGTATCATTTTTATATTGGCGGTATAACGTAAATAATATTCGTAGTTTGGCACCCTTAGTGCACCCTTAGTTTTACAATTTTTAGTATTATAAAACTATTTTTTTTTAATATGTGAATAAAGAACTCGAGGGGTGTTATGTCTAACAAAGATGGTATTGGCAAAGACAGTGGAATTATCTTCATTTTTTTTTAGCCACAGTTCAGTCCTGGAAGCACTATTTTGATACCACAGACCAAACTTGTCCAAAAAAAAGGGGGGATCCGCCCCCTGCGTGCTTCGCACATCCGCCGTTAGGCCATTTATATTAATTTCCACATCCCGAGCAATTTCCCTAAATTTTTAAGAATTTGAGAATGCTACAGTCATGCCTGCCTGACATTAAGATTACGTTACCAGGATCTTGTTGGTAAAATTTAAGCTGCTCTTATACTCTCTGAGATCCTTTTCTTCATAAGGACAGATGGACAGACAAACATTTGTATATACATACATATATCGCCTCAGCTTTTTAACTCTTTATAAGCATAATTGAATAAATTAAGATACAAACTTTAGTACTACTTAAAAAAAAAGGAACCAAAAGTGTGTGCCAAATATTAAATCAAAAAAACTAGGAAAAATGTTTAAATTTTTCCCCTAATAACATAACAAAAAGTTCTTGGAAAGCTACGGGTTATTTCTGAAGTAATTTGCAGCGTAGAATCCGAATCTGGGGTCAGAATTGGACCATCACGTCACGATATTTGAGGTTATGTACCCGATAAACGGCGTTTTTTCCTACTTTTGAAGTTATGTACAGGGTGGAAAAATGTTTTGTGGTCTGTCTCTCCAGTTACATCATTTAGTACCACTCTTACCCTTTAATTTAAGAGTTCAAGTTATCAATTACGTATTTATTTTCGCAAAGTTATGGTTATTCAAAGTTACGCCGTTTTTCGGGTACATAATCTCAAATATCGTGACGTGATGGTCCAATTCTGACCCCAGATTCGGATTCTTCGCAACAAATTGCTGCGGAAATGACCCTTATCTTTCCAACAAGTGACATGACCCCGGTATTTGTAGACCTGTGTTATCTATAAATAATAAAATAATTTAAAATTTCATGAAACAAATACTTGATGATTCGACTTATTTATCGCATACAAATATCTTACTCTTCTCCCTGCAGATATACCACAAACCACAACAATAACAACAATGGCGCCCACAGTATCTCTCAATACCGTGCCGGTGGTTCTTGTCAAGTACAACAAAGGTAGGGCACCCTGTACTACATTTTTTCATATAACTTCTAACATTCTTACTTATATTTTTTCTATTCACCTTATAGAGCAACGCTATAGCAGTAATAACAATCAAAATACCAACAATAATAACAGTCCTTATAACTACAACAACAACAACAACAACAACAATGGAAACAACCATCAAAATTACAACAAGAACACTCAACGCACCAAAACCAAGTCAATGGAACAGGCATCATCCAATCTCAACAATGTTTATATGGGTGCAACATCGAGTCTATGGAATTCACAGGATCATCTTGTATCGTCTACGTCACATGGCAGAGATCGACAGCAACATCAGTTGCATCTGGGTTAGTACAATAGCTAAAACTTACTTAGTGTTCAATAGAATCTATATATATGAACATTAGGGTGATTCATAAAATTCAAGTTTTTATTTTTTTATCTCTCAACCCATAATATCGTTCTATCTACCAAAATAATAATTTGTTTTAAATTTCGGATTTTTAAATTAATATTTAAGGGTCGCTATCACCTCATAAATCCATGCAAAAAAACTTAGAAACAATTTACAAAAAGAAGCCAAGTTACAAAAGATGATAGAAAAGGAAAAAGAAGCAATGAAGAAATATCTTCTTCAGCTTCTTCTGCAGGGAATGAAAGTGATAGCGATAAATGTCAAAGTCGTCCCATATCTCCCCAGCCAGGACCCTCTTCAAACTATGGTTTTACTACACCACAGAAACGAGGCCGAAAACGAATTTTAGATTCAAGTATAGCTACTACTCTTGATGTCGCCAAGTTGAGTGACCGGAAAGCAACTCTTGGCTGTTCCCAAGCTTCCAGATGGAAAGGGAGAAACAATGGCTTCTGCTATTTTCGAGACCATTTTATCATGGAATTTATATGATAAGATAAAATGTATGTGTTTTGAAACAACAGCATCTAATACTGGGCGAATAAATGGAGCATGTGTTCTACTAGAACAGCAAAAGCAAAAGGAACTGGTTTGGTTTGTTTGCCGGTATCACATACTAGAAATTTTACTCGAAAGTGTTGTTGTAACAGCTGTAGGGCCTTCCAGTGGTCCTGAAATAAGGATTTTTAAAACATTTAAAAGCTACTGAGCAAAAATAAACCAAAAAGACTTCAAAACCGCAATGTCCGAACCATCTACATGGAATTGCGTTCAAACTGTCGCGAAAAATATCATCGCTATTACTGAGAATCAACTAAAACAATTTCAGCCTCGTGACGATTACAAAGAGCTCCTTCATTTGATTATTATTTTTTTGGGAGGGATTTCTGAAAGCGGTATCTCATTTAAAGCCCCTGCTGGAATGCACCGTGCGCGCTGGATGGCACAAGCTATACACGCACTGAAAATGTTTTTATTTAAGCATCAACTTAAAATCACAATTAAGCAAGCTAAGGCCGTTACAGATATTTGTATATTTGTTGTAGTTGTTTACGCAAAATTCTGGTTTACTGCGCCAATGGCTTATATGGCCTCAGTGAATGACTTACAAATATTAAAAGATTTGGTTTATTTCAAAAACTATAACACAGTTGTAGCCGAAGTCCCCATCAAAAAAATGTTGGGCCATCTTTGGTATCTTTCCGAAGAGCTGATTGCTTTAGCTTTTTTTGACAAACGATTTTCTATCGAAACAAAACGTAAAATGATTTTGGCTTTGAAAACTGAAGGAACGGAAAGCAATCCGAAAAAAGCAGCCTTGGATTACGATGCAATTGTAAACAAAAACATCGAAGATTTCATATCAACAAACACTATGAATTTTTTCAAAATCACTGGAATTTCTTGCGAGTTCATTCAGAAAGATCCTGAGTCATGGGAAGAGGAAGAAAGCTTTAAATCGGCTAAAGAAATTGTACAACATATGAGAGTCGCTAACGATATAGCTGAGAGGGGTGTTGCATTGATGGAAGAGTACAATAAATTATATACGAATGAGGAAGAGCAGAAGCAATACTTAATGTTGTTAGTTAAGAATTATAGGCAGAAAACCCCAAATTGCAATAAGGCATATTTATTATAATCTTCTTTTCTCTCTACTTAGTATTTTAGAGGTTCAATAGTTATTGTTATTTACTATATTTTCCCTAAAACCTATACGTAACACTCTTTTCTGGTATTAATAAACTCTTAAAAAATGTTTCTTTTTTTTCGAATTTCAAAAGTCGGTAGCGACCCTTGAATATACAATTAAAAAAAAATTAAAATCCTGGTATGTTTTCTAGTGGAATAGATAAGAATAAGAGGTTGAGAGTGAAGAAAATAAAAAAAAAATTTTTTCGATAATTTATGAATCGCTGCTTAACAGAAAAAGTACTTTGTCACTAAGAGCAAAAAGAGCAGTGTATGTCCAGTGTGTCGCCCCGATCTGGCTCTATGGGCTGCAGATTTGGAGTATCGCAGCAAAGACAAGCTGTCAGAGTATTCAGGTACTGCAAAACCGAATTTTAAGGCAAATAACAAATTGCCCCGGGTACGTGCGCAATTCGACGCTGCATCGTAACCTTAATCTGCATACCATAGAAGAGCAGATAGGAAGGCACACGAGTAGATACAATGACAGACTCAGGTGTCACAGCAGTGAACTTGCCAGAAATCTACTGCCAGCTAGGCCTCTTAGGCGGCTCAAAAAACAAGGTTTCGCTAAAACGATTCAGTCATGATGATTCTCCACCGTATAATTAATCCTCGTGCTTAGCGCACGAAGTTTGGCTTTATTTTCTAATATTATTTCTGTTATTGTTAAGGTACATTATGCGTACTTATTTCTTGTTCAAATAAAAAAAAAAAAAAAATTTATGAATCACCTAATATACATATATAAGAGATGGAATCGCAATCGTAAAAAGCGAAGTGGGCACAAAATTTAAAAGTGTGGAATGGGTGGGTTTCCCGCAGGTTCCTCCACAAACGTCAAGGGCGGGAGGCAAAAGAACTTTAAAATGAGCAAGTTGGACGGTGTCACTTGAAAAGAGTGACTAAGGAAAAGTCAAAACATTCGGCTTCTGAGGTTGTAAGTACGCCAAAGCGGCCAAGGTTGTTCTGTCGATCAACAAGCTCGTGGTCATCGATTTTTGAAACGCAAGCGTAATCATCCACATCGATTACCTTGAACAGGATAAAACGCTTAGACATAGTCAAAATTAATTTGAAAGGATCCCATGGTGAAGAAACAAGTTCTGTTTCATTACGACAATGGATACATAGTAGCAATGAAAAAATTTCATAAATTGGGATACGAATTACATTCTCATCCATCAAACTTACCAGATCCGATAAAAAAAAGTAGGGTAAGACTCTTGGATCGCATTAGGATAACATTACGGAAACAAATGCCCATTTTGTTAACCTTCAGAATAGACATTATTTGGAGGAAACAAAAAATTGAGCAACGTTTGGACATTAAAGCGAAAAGGAAAAAAAGTTACGAGTTATGAGAACTCCTTCGCAACGTTACATACCCTTGTACCTTAAGAAACATGGACTATTTTTTTCGACTCTCGTTTTTTGTCCGCTAAATGCTCGTTTTTAAGCATTTTTGTGAAGTTACAGCGAAATCCAACAAATCCTTCGTTTCTGCTGAGCTACTTCATTTGAGATCATGTAAAGGATTTCTCTCTCTTATTAATTTCAACTTTTCTTCGGCTATGGATATGTTAACATTTGTCTGTATAAATTTTTGCCGATTTTTTGATAATTCTTTAATAACTATTTGGGTTCATACTCCGATTTTCCGAAGTGGCTAAAGTCAGGGCCGTAGAGAGAAAATCCGGGCCCGGGCGCAAATGTACCGGCCCCTCTATTACACTATTAGCTTGAATCACGAGAGTAAGACCCCTGTGAAGACCCGGTGGGGGGAATCCCCCCTGAACATATTTTGGTGTTAAGTCTTTGCTGCGTCTCTGAGACTGAACTTAAGCTTGTGCTCCAAAATTTAAGCCAAAGTTTTTAAGCTTAATATTTTCAGCTTTATATATTCAACCCTTGAAAAAGTATGAAAGATTGTCAACTTCTTAGAACGTTTGATGACACAGCACAGACTATAAATATTTGGCCATTTATTTTATGTTTATGACAAATCATAACGGCTTTAGCTAGCTTACCAAAGGGATTGGCTTCTGGCTCCTGGTCGATAGACGATGTCGTCGACACTTGTAAGATGCTTTGGCAACCCTCCACTCGCTTCCACTCATAGCAATGGAAAAATATTTTGCCAAAGCATATGTCAGAATGTTGGCCAATAAAAATACGACTTGGTAGCATGCAATTGTGCCTCAAGGACCACCGGTCTAAAGAGGGCGGCTGACTGCAGCGCTTTTCCAAAGTGTCTCGTGTAATATGCTGCTAATGTGCTACATCATAAAGCACAATCATAATAAATAATGAAAATAAAAAAAAACAAGGGGTGTCTGGACAGCTTTTTGCTAGCTTTAACGTATATCCGTGGAAACTATAGAAGACTTAAAGCGTGACGAAAACTTAAACTAAATCTAAAGATGTAGCAGAGATTTTTATAATTTCAGCAGAGACTGCCAATGTGAATGCCAATCAGTAAACATAAAATTTTACTTCGTACACCCACACACGCACACACACACACACACATTCAATCGATGACAATATCCGGCCAAAATAACTACAACAACAAGGACAACTCGTAAAACTTTACAAGCGTTTTGGTGTAGTGGAAAATTTTTTGCATATACATAACTAAAATAAAATGCACTCGACAGACAAACCAGAATGACAATTTTGGAAGAAACAGCAGCAGTAGAAAGCAGTGCAAGCAGTAAGAAGAAGAGGCACAAGCAGTAAAAGGCGGCGACAAAATCAAATCGAACAAATTGAATATGAATAGAGCCGGTTTGCGGGAGGGGGCCTAAGGGGTATGCGTGAATCCAGCAGCAGATACGCAGAAAAGCATGCTATAAAATGGCAGACAAATTGCAGAGCAGCATTCAAGGCGGCACAAACATTAAAGCAACTCCCTCGCTGCAGGGTGGCAACTCTGGCTCCATAACAATTTTTGGCAAACGACAGCAAAAATGTTACGCGTTGTCCTTGTCGCGGCTTGGTCGCCTACATGACAAGGTTGTGGGCCAACGGGGTGCAGTGGCCTAGGGGGTGCTTACTCTTATACAGTCTTCTGGGGGGCGTCAACTTTCAAGCATTGCTTCCATGCAACATCGTAAGCATTGCGTTTACACTAAGATTTATTACCTGCTAGATGTTGCACATATCGCTCCGGGGGTGGCATTTATCGCGGCCGAGTTTTGCATATGTTGCGGTTATAAAACACTACGTTGCCAGCGGGTTTGTGAGGGGACACTTTAAATTGTGGCAAAAAGCGAACAGAGTTGTCATGGCCAAATGAGCAGAAAAGTTTTGCGACTCATATGGACAAACTGGAAGTGCAACACATACACTCGTACATATGTAGAAAGTGCAGTAAATTTGCTAACGACAAGGTGACTCCCAGCTGCTACTCCTCCTGCTTCCCCCCACGGAAAACGCATATTTTATGCGCTGTCAGCGCTTAAATTTACAGTTATTGAAAAGTGGCGTGTACGCCAGAAAATGGACTACATTTAATAAATATTTGTATACCCTGTAACCGTAGGGAGAAGGGTATAATAGATTTGTGCAATGCATGTTACAGGCGAACTGAGGAGTGGCAACCCATAAGATCTTTATGATATAATGATTATTGTCAACTTGAGTAGAAATTGAGCTATGCCCGTCTAGCCGTCAATCCGTATAAGTGCCAATATGTCTAATCCTGTAAATGTATGCCGATGGTTCATTTCGTCCACCTGTCTGTATGTACGCCTACATCATAGAAGTCATAAGAGCTTAAGACACCAAAATTTACCAAAGCATCAGGTTGATCATACCAAAATTATGAGTAAGGCTTCATGTGTCGCTTGAGATATATTCGTCAATCTATTGGACCGCCACTCTATCCGTTCTTATGAGCACCTATATTTTTTGATTTGTAGACAATAAAATAGTGTTTAGTTAAACACACTAAAATTAATTAACATATTAAGAAAGAAAGGATACATCACATTATACTCCAAACGTCCAACTCGTTGTATGAATTTTAAAGCCGTCTCAGGGATTCGGACTTCAAAAAATAATATATCAAAAGTAATTTTTTGAACTGAACTGAATCATCCTCTGCGGTGTACACGGGGACTCTAGCATACCCAATAGCAAGGGGGTAACAATGGCTCGTGCAGTACAAGACGTCATGTTTGAAACCCGAACCAAGGCAGAATCGCAATGGGACACAGCGTTCAATGTGCAGTCCAAACTGGATATCCGATCTCGTGCGGTCCCACAAAAACGGAACCAGGATAACGATAGGAGCTGTAATAGGGCTCCGCACCTCAAGCAGTATGACCGAAGGAATGCATTTTCTCCATCACTATTTCTGTCGTAGCCGCGATGATTAGGCGAGAGAGAGCATCCAGCATTTGATATTTGACTGCCCTGTGTTTGTAAGAAAATGGGAAACACTTTCTTCGAAGACCTTGCTTGTCTTGCAAGTCGGTGCATATTAGACCTGGCTCTTTTTATCGAATCCTAAATATGCTGAAGCAAGGAGTGCAATTAAGCTGTCCAAGAGAGCGCCGGGCCCACTAGGTCAACCCAACTTCGTCTGGCTGCCCCACCCATTGCCACCATGCTTTTTACCTCCTTTCACGGTTTTCGGGTGATCTCGTCCTAGGTAGCCTAGCATAACCTTATATGCTTTACAAATAATACAATAATAGGTGCACAATGCCATAAGAACTTCGTTGACAAGATGGTTGCATATTATTCGAGAGCATCTACTCACATCTCAGAGTTAATTAATGATACTCAAAGAAGAAAATAATGATTTCTTAAAAAAATACCCCTTGTAGAAGTCAGAAATCGTTGAAATACAAAAAATGATTGTGGTGAGAACTAAAGATCGATAAAGGACCATGGAAAGCAAAATAAGATCTACGCAGTTGTAAAGCCAAAGGGCGGAAGTGGCGAGTTACTGTGAAAAGCACGTCAAAAGTACTTAAGTAAGATATTGTAGCTCGGAGAGGTCAAAAAGTCAGAGCCCGAGGGTACGAAGGCCAATTTTATATGCGAACTCTATCACAATTAGGTGTAAAAAGAAGAAACGGCTCTTATACAGGCTCAATCATATTCTGATATACACTGAATCTTTTTAGCTTTATTTTCAGTACTGCTAATATGATTAGCCGAAGACTAGAAACCGTAAAATGAGCATACCTATATATAGCATTTAAGAGCTAGGGACTCCTAATTTGGCGAGAGGTCATGATTTGGAGCATTATCAAAAGGCAGATGAAGTTTTGTTTCGTGGTTTATAACATCATTTTAGTCAGGTTCTTCAAGAGTCAAGTAAAGTAGGTGCTCGGTGGTGATCAACAACATTCCCCAAGCGCACTTTTCATTTCCGAAGAAGAACTTCGGGCATTGTCTATAAGCCCGACTTATTACTAAGAATAATATTCTTTAAAACCTTCCTAGATTAGTTGTAAACTAAAATAGAAAAAAATATATTAATGTTAGTTTCATTACCATTTCTGACCACTTTCTGTAGATAAGCAAATTTTTATTCGAGTATAAGTTAAAATCCTCAATGAGTACCTAATAAACAAACAAATATTGACTTATTTTTTAAACAACCCCTTTAATCCTTTTAACTGTGCCTAACTGGTGTGGTCGAGTTTAACAACATTTCGTTACAAAACATTACATTAAAACAACATTACAGTGCAGTGTATTTCAATGCCGGATACCGCAACGACTGATTTAAATTTTTTAACGTCGAGTACGTGACGCGCTTGAAATATTAAATGCAAAGAGATTGAAACTATCAAACAAAAATATTTACATATGCTATATAGTAAAAACATTTTTTGCAGTTTTTGATATATTTTGGTTTTAAAAATATAGTTTATATGTCCTTGCATTTTCAAGCGGAGCATTGAACCGTGAACGAAACCAACACGTGACCCGACTTAGCCAATTTTGAGCCGGTGACGGTAAATGTAATAAATTTATTTTATTCTAGCAAAACCGATTAACTTTTGCGGGGTAGCTCGGTGGGTTACGGTGGTATCTGACATGCGAGCCCTTCTCCTAAATTTAGATATGCAGTTGTTTCATATATTATTTTAGTGTCATTTAACACATATTATTTTTTAATGCCGTAGCTGTTGCAGTTTTTTAACACTCTAGCCCCTATTAGCATATAAAGGGTGTTTTTTTTTATAGTTACACAAGTTTTAATCATAATATAACAAAGAAATATTGGATAGAAAATTTTATGACATTAATGTTTAAATATGATTTCGGTCTTGTAGCCGCCATGGCTGGCGCGTAGAACAAAATATTGAATTTTGAATAAGTTTGACGAACGGAACCATTATTTTGATAAAAAATTTCAACAATTGGTAAGCGTTGCTCTGGTGTTAGTCTATCCATAATGAAATGTCAAACAAAACTCAACAAAAAGCAACTATCAGCTGTTAAATGGGTTGTCAGATAAAGCAGTGTTGCCAACTCAAAGTTGTGAACCTCTAAAAAAAACATGCTGTACTAATTATTAGCTTGTTTCGAATTTCGAGTTGGCAACAGCATTGCCAACAGTTATAGTACTTAATGCAAAGGTATGGTTTACCTATGAGAATCTTGGTTTAGGTAACACAGGAGATATTTATTGCCCTTCGATCTTGGGCAACTGAAAGCCAAGCCTTTGAATGATCATTGACTTTTGGTACACAACTATATTGTCATGCCGAGATAAAACGATAACCATCCAGGACACTACCTTCCTAACCAGGGAAACTACCACGAAAGTGCTAGATAGCCAGTTGACAGCACAAGGAGGGCACTGACTACTAGTTGTGAATTAGTTGTGACGACCTGCGAGTCGCCTTGATATGATGAGGGAACATAAGAAATTATAGCAGTATATTATAATAAACTTCAATTCGTCGAAATACTTTTTCACATCCACGTAGAAAGTTGATACTTGGGTTGGAAGACTCCGTCCACTAGAGCTAGTTAGGGACTACAGCGTATTTTGTAGTCTGAATGTTCCTTCTCAAAACATCGCATTAAAAAGACACATATATAGCGTGGAAATAAAAACATATTACTCATCGAAAAGCTCTTAGCGAGTATGCTTTATACACATTTGCTTTTAAATAGTAACTACAGAGTTAAAACCTTGTATGGAACGATGTGGGACAAGGGATTGGACTTAAGTTGAGCAATTGATTGCACGCTTATGGCAAAAAGCAACCCAAACAGTTTCTCTTATAATGCAATAATATCAACAAGGACAGTAACTATTGAAAGAACATTTAAGCTGTCATTTAAATGCTGCAATCAACCACAAAAAACGGCAATGGCAATGGCGGAGTACCACGACCAATACGTTTCCATTTTTAATTTTCCCAGCCATATACAGAAGCTCCAAATGGCGAATGGGCAACAACAATATGACACAAATTACAAGGATATGCAATAAGCGTGCAGTGCATTGCCTGAAGGCACTCATACTGGGAGAAAGGATGCACGCCTGCCCACATATGGAACGAGATGGGTTGGGGGATTGGAATGAAGTTTTTTCAGTGCTTCGAAGCCGAATGCGACTATGATTACTTTCATTCAACAACCCGCCATAATTTGCTTATAATTTGTGCAAGCTGCTGCTGCTATAGAGACAATGGGTAGGGGTGCAGGGGAGGGTAGTTCAATGGCGAAATGTTGCAAAGTGAAAAATGATAAAGTAAATGAAATGCAACGGCAACAACTTTTCTGGGTAAGAGACAAATGAATAAAGACAAGGGGACAGACAGACAGACAGAGAGAACGAAAATCGCGTGTTGCAGTTGGCTTTTTATAGTTTTAAGCCGCAAATTGTGCTACAGTTGCAGGCAATAAAAAGCTGCAGGAGGAGATTGAGGAGACGATGGGGACGCGGTGTTGCCACAAGGCGTTAAATGCATTGCAGTAAAATAAACATAAAGCATACGCCGTGTGTTACCCAAGTGGCGCATTGGTCTCAAGTGCTGCCAAGCTGCAGGCAGAGCAGTGCTGTATAGTGAGGGCAACGTCGTAAGGACTTTGTACGAACATATACATATGTGCAACAGGCGGACAGTGGGCCGCATGCAATATCTAGGCGAAAATTCAAAGCAAGTTTTATGTATTTTATTTTAGCAGAGTAATGTATTTTTGAAGGAGAGTCTTCATAGGTGGAGCTATTCAGAAACATAGAATTAAGATTAATTACAAATCTGGCGTTGTCTGGCGTTAAAAATAAAATTTGATAAAAATGATAAATACAATTTTAACTTATTGATAACTCGATAACTAATCGGAATTTGGTAATAAAAATTTACGTGGTTACCATTGGCTAATAGCTCTATCATAGATATATGTATATAAAAGTTAACTTTTTTATATTTCGCAGTGAGTTCACGCTCATAAAATGTTGTTGACCCCATTTTTCAGAGAAGTTGAGATCACTTTTAAAATTTTTTTTTAAAATCTAATTTTTCAAAATTTTTTTAAACACCAATTTTTTAAAATAAAAAAAACAACAATTTTTTTCGGTAAAAGATATTTCTTTAAATGTGAAAAAAATTTGATTTTTTCTTAAAAATGTTGAACAATTTGATTTTTTTTTAAATTTGAAATATTTGATTTTTAAAAAACATTTTTTTTTACATTTGTGCAGATGTTTTTATTCGTTTAGGAGATATGGCTTGTCAAAGAAAAGTCTAAAAATGAAAAATCCAATATTCAGATATCGATAACCTAAAAAGTGGCCTGCTTTGATTATTTTCGCCGGTATGCCTATTTCCTGCCTAAGTTTATGTATAAAAAATTTTTCTTGAGACAATGTTGAAAACCTAACATGATAGCGTCAAACGAACGAACGTCGATTTCAATGAACCCGAAATTAAAATATTGCATTGTAAGCCGATTTATATATTGTGCACCCTAAAGCATTAACGATTTTTAAACAGCCCAATTTCCAAAAAAAATTCACGGGAGGATCACAACCGGTTATGAGAAAAATTACTGAGGAGGCTAGGGGCACTCTAAGTCAATATGTCTTCTCTTTAATTGCACAGAACCGAACTTATTCAGGTGTCTCTTCACCCTGCAATATCCTCTAAGTAAACTTGTCGGCATACTTTAGGAGTTCTGGATCATTTGGGATTTGCTCCTGAGCTACAAGAAGTTCAGGGAATTGCTCAGCCACTTAACGTGGTTATTCACTCTGCCATTCGTATCAATCTCTATTAGTAGATTTTAAGGCTTTGTCTAATATTGACGCAGAAGAGTTCTGGCTTTATTTAAATCTTCCAGTCTCTAATAAAACCATATTTCATCATGATCACTTATAATTTAGTGGGAATATTGACTTTATGGTCACTGGAAAGTAAAGTGAAAATTTTGTCCGATATAGTTTTTTACAACTTTTGTAAGCCCAAAATTGCAATATAACTCACTTTTTTGGAATCTTCAACAATTCTGTAAACGTTGACGAGGTTAAAATGGCTCAAAAGCAAATTCTCTTATTTGTGCCAAAGTTTCAGATGGCTAACCAATTTTCGACAGTTGTCTAATGATGAGCAAAACTGAATCAAACTGAACCTAAACATATATAAGCCGGTGCCGGATTTCGATTTAATTTGGTTGAAGTGACTAAATGAACCATATTGTCAGGACATCCAATCACAATCTAAATCAGGAGTCGCTTGTTTATCAGTAACACATCAAAAACCCAATCAGGGATTCCAATCATAATCTAAATCAGGAGTCGCTTGTTTATCAGTAACACATCAAAAACCCAATCAGGGATTTTATTTTTCAGTGTTTGGTTTTTCATCATGCATAGGTTCAGGACAGTTTAGTTCAGTTTCGCTCCCTCTGTACGCAGGTCTACATTGTAGATCTAAAACTGAAAACATATTACATATTATTTAAATATAATATGAATAAAAGAAATTATAGTTACATAGATGACGGTAGCATATTATATGATATTATAATAATAATGATATATAATATATAAATATATATAAACAAACAAGTTACTCCAGAAATATCATATGCACAAGCGCTAAACAAAAATATGTCTTTACCAGCGAGTCACGATCAGCCTCCTCTAACAACTAACACCAACCCAGCAAAGCAACAAGATGACCTGCACGAACTAAAACAGATGATGAAACAACTAATTGCCCAAATGACAAATATGATGAACATCATTACCCTTCTTGTAACGAAACTTGACAAACAATAAACTAATAATTGCCATCTGGAATGCCAACGGACTGTTTCGTCACTTACTAGAACTACAATCGTTTTTTACTGAAAATGCAATCGACATCATGCTTATTTCCGAAACCCATGCCACTGACAAGACTTATATAAACATACCGAACTTCGATATTTATTATACAAATCACCCTGACAACAAAGCTCATGGCGGCACAGCAATCATAATAAAAAGAACTCTGAAGTGCGTAGAAATGGACGGTTATAAAACAGAACATATGCAAGCGACTTCAATCTGCATCAGAACTTCAACTGGTCCTATAAATATATCAGCTGTTTATTGTCCACCCAAGTTCAATAACACAAAAGACCAATACCTCGCTTACCTAAAATCAATTGGAAATCGGTACTTAGCAGGAGGAGACTACAATGCTAAGAATATAATGTGGGGATCAAGGATTACCAACGCTATAGGAAGACATTTATACGAAGCCATTAAGGCGAACAACAACTGCATACTAAGCACAGGAGAACCGACATATTGGCCAACAGACACTAAAAAACTTCCTGACTTAATTGACTTCTGTATTACCAAAAATGTGACATATGAAAACTTAGCAATAAAATCATGCCTTGACTTATCATCAGACCACTCACCAATTATAATAACACTTCAAGATAGACCCGTCGAAAAAGTCACTGGAATATATTTCGTGACATACTACTAGAAAATATGGAAACAAGAGTCCCTTTAAAATCCACCATGGATCTTGACTCTGCAATTGCATATTTAAATGACAACATAGTAAAAGCAGTAACACAATCGACACCAGCATTAGACACCTCAACAATAAACAAAATCCCTGCTTTTGTTAGAGACAAAATCAGACAAAAACGCAAACTTTGGAAAATATGGCAACTCTCTAAACATCCAGACGATAAAACAAAATTAAACAAAGCCACAAATGAACTTAAACAAATTCTCCAAGAAGACAAAGATAATCGACTGAAGAAGTTCCTAAGCAGCCTTGAGACAACTACAGCTACTAACTATTCCCTATGGAAAGCGACTAAAAAACTTACTAAAGCAATCATACACAAGCCTCCAATAAAAACAAAATTCAACACATGGGCAAGGACCAACAAAGAGAAAGCTGAAACTCTGGCTGACCACTTTAAAACAATATTTAAAAATAGCATGGACAATCAAAACATTGAGCTTCCAGTTCCAACTGAAAATCCAGACTACGCAATACAAAACACATCAAAAGCAGAAATAAAGAACTATATGAAGAAGCTTAAAGACAAAAAGACACCGGGATACGACCAAATAAGCGGAAAAATGCTAAAGGAACTACCTGACCCTATAATAAGTTATATACGAGACCTCTTCAATGCGATTATTAGACTACAATACTTTCCGAAGGCATGGAAAGTTGCACAAGTTACAGCGATTCCTAAACCAAATAAAAACGCCACTATTGCAAGTTCGTACAGACCAATCAGCTTACTGCCTATCCTCTCCAAATTATTCGAAAAAATACTATTTGACAGAATCGACCCGATTATAAAACAAAAGGACGCTATCCCCTCTCACCAGTTCGGTTTCCGAAAAGAACACTCAACTGTCCAGCAGATTCACAGAGTAGTCAACAAAATTACAGACGACTTTGACAATAAGAAATATTGCATTGCTGTATACTTGGACATTGCGAAAGCATTTGACAGAGTATGGCACAAAGGACTTCTACATAAGCTTAAAAACATCTTACCACTTAACATATTTAATATCCTTAAAAGCTACATAACTGACAGATACTTTTTCATAAAATACGACGATGAATGCTCCTCTGAAATCATGAACACGACAGCAGGAGTACCTCAAGGCAGCGTACTAGGCCCCATATTATACCTGATATACACAGCAGATTTACCAACGCCAACTACCCCAGGGTCCATGATAGCTACATTTGCAGACGACACTGTGTTGATGTCAGCTAATAACAGCGAAAAGGTAGCAACAAAAACACTGCAAGATACGCTAACAGCTACAACCCTCTGGTTCGAAAAATGGGGCATTGAGGTCAATAAAGACAAAACGCAACATGTTATATACACTAGGAGAAAATCTGCAAGACATCCAATCAAAATTAATGGAGAAGACATAAAACTACACTCGAGTGCAAAGTACTTAGGGATCACAATTGACCAAAAGAAATGAAATGAGAAACAAATTCCGACAACTCTACTGGCTACTAGGAAAACAATCTAACCTAAGCTTACATAACAAACAAACAATATATAAATCAATAATAAGACCGATATGGACATACGGACTAGAAATATGAGGGACTACCAGTAAATCGAACTTACAACTTATACAAAGAAGTCAATCTAAGATGCTAAGAACAATCACAAATGCAGACTGGTACATAAGAAATGATGATATCCACCACGATCTTGACGTAGAAACCGTTACGGAAACATTAATGAAAAACAGCTGTAAGCACACTTTGCGACTACTACAGCACGAAAACCAAAAAATGAGACAAATACCGGGAATGGAACTCCAACCAAGAAGACTAAAGCGCAAAACACCAACAGAACTAGCTCGCATCTTAATATAATAACAATCATAATCACACACAAATATACCTTTTATAATAATAAAAAGTAAATCGCACTAAAATTTAAATAATAATGTACTCTTGCGAAGGGAAGGGACACTACAATTCCGAGCCCATTACACCAATTACTTATTGTTAACCTAAACAGATTGTAATTTATAATGGAAATAAAAAAATAAAAAAAATAATAATAAAAGTCATTGTCAATAATACTTAAAGTTTATATACAAACGAAAAATATTTATTTTGTCCAAGTCATTAAAAGCAATATTTTGTGATGCGACAAAATCTAAAAAGGTGTTAATTAAAACAAAAAATATTTTTCGAACAATTTCTTGTAGAATAAAGGTTTTTAAAAAAAGAATTACTGTGGAAACGTTGAAGATATAGGTAGATAATTAAATGCAAATATGAACTCTCTCTGAAATATGAATAATTACAAAGCAACAAGTCCAAAATAATATCTACATGTTTAAGTGTCTTAAAGCTACTTTCGAAATGGACAGATATTCGTGCAATAAGTTATTTGGTCTTTTAAAGTAACGCACATGAATATAAAAACTATTTTTTTTATGTTCCCCGCATCTTGCTATGATCTATTAAATTTTCATTTTACCATTTAACAAACTATAAAGTTTTGGAAACTTATCTTTACAATATTAGAATTAATAAATTAGAAATTAAATTATGCCCACTTGTTGGCGTTAATGATTTTAACAAAACAGCTTAGGGCAGAATTTTTAGTAGTCAAGTGTCTAGTTTTAGCGGAAGTGTAGATTTTGTAATTGTTAGTTGTTATCGGACACTTCTGCAATTTTACCTTTTTGCATTTCGGCCTAACCGCACTTCTGTCCGACAAAATAAAGAGCCTTATTGTGTTTTATTTATTTTTCATTTCAAATACAGTAACTGTGACAAAACAACTTTTAATAATCATTATTTTGATAAATAATACTTAATTAGTAATGAAGGTATCTAAAATTCAAGAATTTAAAAATCCGTTTAGGTTTTCACTTTATCACTCAGATTATTCAGTATATCAGAATAAAAGGCTGCAATTTTTAAAATTTCTTGATTGATATTGATTTATTTATTTACAAGCTATGTAGTCTTATTGGATAAACTTAAAATTAACCGAAAAATATTTTGCAATTTGCATACAAGCTCAAAAGTAAACGTTAAGCACCACTTTTTGACCACTTAGAAATTTCATTTTAAAAATGGCAAATTATTTTTAACAAAAGAATTTCCAATCCGAACCACTGTCAATGGCAACGATTGAAGTATTAGACACTTGAAATGCATTCAAAGAACTGCAACAAAGGAATCAGTTGACACATCAAGCTCAAAGTGAAGCTAATGGAGCCAGTCAACGAGTTCAAGTGAGTTTGGTATCCATATATATCCATTAGCCCTCACTCAACTTAATCGTACTCCGGGGTCAAAATATATATAAAATTATGCAGAAATTACTTAAAGTTTAGTTCCAAGTAGTTGCCAGCCTATAAAAAAGAGCTCTAAGCTAAAGCGTTCTCCTCTTTTGTTTCCTATACGGTTAAAACGCTTTAAAAACACCGCTGGGACTCACACCAGGACCAAACACACTTGTAAAGAAACACACACGCATAAACACACACTCAAACGTCAATAAAAATCAACCAGCCAGGATGGCATACACTCACATCCAGAGCACAGAGGACACACACACACTCGAACCCCATAAAGCGTTGGTATAAACACGCAGTCCGGGACCAGACCCCTTTTGGCAAAATATGAGGGATGTGTAGCTGGTTGGAGTACGGGTACGGGCACGGGTACGGGAATACGGCAAGATGTAACAGACCGTAGGTTGTGTTATCGTTCACACATGGAAATGTTTGCAGACGCCAGCAAAACAACCAAACGGCAAAAGGAAACAAGGACGCAATGACGCAAGGGACGGAATGCAAAGGAAAAGATGAGCAGAAAAAGCTGCTTATAGAAGACGAAGAAAAAAAATAAAATAAAAGCCAAAAGACATGCTACAAATAAATTTCAACCCGGTGCAAAGCAATTTGCGCATTTCCGTTATAAAAATAAAAGGGTTTCTCGTTAAAAACAAAACGAACTCTCTTTGGCATAGTCCAAAAACAAGAAGGGAGAAGGAGAAGCAAATAGTACTACGGTATAAAGGATAGACCAAAAACGATATTTTACAGTTATGACAAAGTTTTTTCTTTTCAATGCACTGAAGTTTGATGTGGACCATTAAGTGGGTGAGTTCTCTCAATAAAATAGCAGGAGATACAGCGGATGGACATTGATGGGATGGAGATATGTACATAGGAACCATATAAATGGTCGATGGAACACAAATTTTTGATACTTCTTTTTCAATTAAAATTGATTTAAATTTTCACCAAATTGAAGCTATTACTTAAAATATACCAATTTAAGTTTAATACTAATGCGATATTCATAAAACACAATTCTACTCGTAGTCAGTTTTAAATTGAGCGGTTTTCGCAATATCTACTTATTCTGAGAGCTATGCAGAAGGTGACACATCATCTATTTTTTATTTGAAATTGAAATTAATTGAATTTTTTATTATTACATATTAAAATACTTCCATAATGCCACTTTTAATTCGATACTTATGCGATGTTCACAAAATAATAATTAAAATCGTTACTTGTGTAACATTTCGAGGATTTTGAAACGTTATGTATTCTGTGAGCTAAGTAAGTGATAAACTGAAGCCTCAGTTTTCCTTTTAAGTCACCAAGAGAGCTCATATGTATACACTAACTGCCACTTATAGTTTCCCCAAATGTTACATCTGGAAATCTATTTCCCTTTAAAAGAAGAACTCTAAAAATTCAAGATATTCTCTATATATTTTTTGTATATGAGTATACCGGGGTCATGTCAGTTGTTGGAAAGCTAATTAAAGTTTTAGAGTTTTTGGACATTTTTTGTTTTAGCATCCATACTGATAACTTTATTGAAATAAGTATGTATGGAATTTAGATCAGGGGTTCTGCTGCTAAGTCAAACCTCTACAGATTTCAAGCCATACAGAAAAAGGTATCCTGCCTTATTTCTGCATGTTTATTTGCATCGTGACATTAATCTGAGTACCATTGAGGAGCACATCTCTAATTAGACTAATTAGACTGAAGAGGAGATAATATCTCCTGCTAACAACCCCTCAAACACTCCCTAATTCATAATACCCTTTGACACGGCGATATAAAATTTACTTGGCTTTCGCGAATTCTTACAAAGACAAAAATTATGTTAAAGGCTGCTCTGAGGCTTGTACAAAAATATATTTTAAACAAAAAAAAAGTTCAATTATTATTAATTTGCAATAATTTTTTTTTAAATTAAAAAAGTTTCGATCTTGGGGTTTTTTAAATTAATGGCGTACTCAGAAACACGCCCATAAATGGCTCCAACATGCATTTCTATGCTATTTAATATAGGGAGGGCCACATATGCAGGTTCTTGAACGTATTCGCCAAATAAATTGAAAATTAAATTTTTTGGGAAATCGCGAGTATCACGACGATATCGTGTGAATCAAGATATATAAGGTCAGAGGCAATTTTATTTCACAGTGAATTCCGGCGCTAACAACTTTGGAGTTTTTAAAATTAAAAAAAGAGTAATTATAAATTTACAAAAAAAAAGATGGCGTACGTTAAAGGCGGATGCGGACGTTTTTGGGATACCCTATACCACAACATTGCAATTAAATCCAATACATTGCTTAAGAATTCCAAAAGATATTTTATTTGCCACATTTGGTTAGATATTTTCATAAACAAACAAAAATCAGTCGAATTTTGCACCAAAAACTTTTTTTTGACCGATCGGTCCAATGAGGGCTATATGATATAGTCAACTTATTTTGATCAAATTTGGTTCACTGATTGGAAATTATAACAAACTTCCGACTGTCAAATGTACAAAAAACGATTTTTTGGCGAAAATATTTATCAATATTGATAAAATTTGGTACAGTGATTGGTAACTCTAAAAAACTTTCGAGTGCCAAATTTGGTTGCGATAGTTTCATAAACAAACGAATTATTTATCTAAAACTTTTGGGGTTTTTCGAGGTCCTCTGAAACACTCCTATGGGAGCTATATGATATATCCCCGATATCAAAAATATAAAATAAACTTGACTCCCCTGACATGATAACGCATCTTATTTGAAAATTTGGTTGCTATAGCTCTTACGTATATAGGGATTAGTTGCAGCAGCGACGACGTCACACGTATAGTAGTAGCTGCAATTTCAATTTTAGTCATGGATCGTTTAAGAAACGAACAATGCGTAAAAGCGGTACAGGCGTACTACCAAAATGGTCGTTTTTTAAAAAAAACATAGTTGAAGCCAGTGTCGACGAGTCGCCGGGAACATCGACGCGCCATCGTTCGCCAGAATTACACATTGCTTGGACCACTTTGCGAAAAATTTTGCATGCGTATCTGCATTTACATGCTTACAAGATTCAAATGACGCAGCAATTAAAGCCCACGGAGCATTATCATCGTCGCTTATTCGTTCAATGGATGGGAGAACAGCCATATGAGTTTTCGTAAAAAAAAAGTCATAAAAAATTACGATGTTCGCATAAAGGCCTGTAGAGCAAGCCGCGGCGGCCATTTGTGCGATATTATTTTGTATACATAAAGTAGTTTCAAACTAGCATTTGCCTAAAATGCAATTAACAAACAAACCAACCTTTGGCCCACCCTATATTACCGTGAACCAGCGACAAAAATTTGCATGCGCTACCTAGCGGACATACTAAACAAAGCATAAACAAAAATTGTCCTGGACTGGGGATTTTAAAAATATTTTAAAGACCACTTAGAATTTAAAACTTTCTAATATGCTTTAATACATTTAGTACATACAAAAAAAAAACCGTTATAATTGATATAATTTAATTGCCAAGAAGGTCTGCCACCAATTAAACTAATAGTTGTATCTCAAGTTTTACACGTTTCAATTCCCCTACAATTTTATTTCGATTTCAATCACATTTATTGCACCACATACCAACCTTAGAGCCCGTCCCAAATCCGTGGCATTTTACAACCTAGCAACCACATAGAACAACTACAAAATAACCCAACTATTAGTTCCCTCTACTTCACCTAACTGGTAAACAACCCGAGACGGAAGGAAAACACCAGAAACAAAAAAAAAAAAACACCAAATAATGCCAATGGTAACATTTGTAACTGCAGCGAGCAAACAAATGTCCAATGGAACAGATTGCCAGGCAAACAGAAAAGTAAAACAAAAACATAAAAAAAATTACAAAAACATAGAGTAGATCCAAAAAAAATTGAGGAAAAAATGCCAAAAAAAAAAAGGAAATACCAACTGCACGTTAAATTGATGGGAAAAACAATGCAGGACTCCTCTTGGCGTTACGACGTAAAGGGTTTAACGCACTTAAGCAATAAAAATCGAAACAATTTTCGACACGGTCAAGTAAAATTGAAACAAAATAGCAATGAACAGCCAAAGGCTGGAAAGGATGGAGTTGGCCAAAGGGATTCCAACAGATACTTTCGATTTTGCCAAATGGAAAATTGTATAAGTGACAAAGTTATAAATAAGTGGAGCAGTTGGTATAAAGCAAATGAAAAGTTTTGCCTTTTTGTAAAACGTTACACTTGAGGGGAAAAGATTATATTAAGTTCAGCTAGAGGTATGTAACATGAATAGACAAATCAATGTAGACTTGGAGGTTTGTGCGTCCGATCCCGGAAACTTTAAGAGCTAAGGACATCAAATTTTACCAGAAAGTTTCGATAGACCCCAACGATCTGTCGTTATGAATGCTGTGTTTTCGGTAGGAGCTCAATGGCCTACGAAACAGATGAATTTGGTTTTAAAGGGTTTTTCAATGTTATATTCAATTTAAATTTTCTCCATTGAGACTAGGTGTTATGTATATGCGACCTAGTAGTACAAAAAAAAAAATAAAAATAAACAAGAATATTCTAAATTAAATTCTGCTTGAGAACATAAAATATTTTAAGCCTTCTATATATTTGAATGAAATATTGAATATTACTTTTAAAACTCAAGATCTATAAAAATTGGAGAATCGGTTTTATTGAAAATTTGGGTTCAGCGCTGAAACCTTTTTGCGGTTAATTAAATATTTTAATAGTATAGTAGTTCTCACAACTTCAAGAGCAGCTTCAAAAAGGTTCTGTTTGCTATTAAAATTATTAGATTGAACTGGCTTCCATATATATTCACTTTTAAAATTCTGATCCTTGCGGGCATGCTGTTTCACAGAAGGTACAACAATGAACCAATTCCAAAATTAATCATTTCTACCGGATTTATCATCTCCTTTTTAGACTGTTGAATTTAGCGATATAACACTCTTAAAATATTTTCTTTGGGGCTTAGCCGTATCATTCGTATATGATAGATAATTCAGCGACGAGTCGGGCCAGATTCCAGTTGATGTAAAACCTTTTGAGTATTATCCTCGAATCTAATTTATATCGCTTTTCTTTAAAAAATTGTATGTGGCTCTAGGTAAAATAAATCATGGTAATAGAATAAGAGTTGTCCAAAGATTACAGAAATTAAATTGTATTAGGTTCGGCTGTAGAGTTCTCATGGGTGACAGAGAGCTCGTAGATCAAAAAAATATGTTTATTTCCCTCAAAGTTCTTTCCGAAAAAAAATCAGAAGGCCTGTTTAAGTTCAAATTCGAGAGCCTGGGCACGTTGATAGTCACCACCAGATCCATCTTTTCTCTCGACCCCCTGAATGTAGTTGCAAAACCAACCAATTTACATTTTTTTTTTTAATACCTTTTGTGACTCCAAAATTATAATTTGGGTCTTAACAAAATTTTAAACTTTATATCAGCAAGATTTACCGTCGATAGTCACCAACCGGTCAAACCTTTCTCACTATAGTTGCAACACCCTGTTCTACCATTATTTTTAAAATCTGTTTATAAAGAGTATTTTAAATACCTTTTGTGGTTCCAAAAATTCTGATTTGATTCTTAACAAAACATTATACATTTTATCAATCAGCAAGAATGCTCCAAATTGATAAGGTTGGTCAAATTATGCATACCGAATGGATCAACTAATACGCAATCTTGTTCAATCATTACAAAAAATAGTCTTAAAAAATTAAATGGCAAGCAGAAGAAACTATTAACTTTTCCGCAAATTTTAAAAACCAAACACTAAAAAAATCACGCTATATTTTGGTTATGTGAGCTTTATAAACGAAATGTTGTCGCAATCTTGCTGAGTGTACTTCCACTCTCCTACTTTCACTCTCCTTGTCGTTAGAAGCTTTTAAGAAACTTTGGCTTAATTATTTTTATAAAATTTAAAAAGTTTTTTTTGACCATTTTTTTTTTTATTAATTACAATATTTTCTTCGTATTGTGAAGCAATTGAACAGGGTATTCCATTGTCGACTTACGGGCTTATCAAAGTAGGTCACGCCCGACTTTAACGTGCACAATTTTTGTATTTCCTTTTATTGGTCTCGAGTTTTTTTTTTTTTTTGCTATCACTTCAGGTCAGTTGACAAACAGCTGGTGCTTTTGTCTGTAGTCGCTTTGTGCTCGCTCTTTATCACTCTCTGCCTTTTTGACTACAAATGGCTGGTCATAAACGCATCCTGTCTATTGTTTATGCTTGTTTGTATGTGGCAAGCGCATAATTGAAAAAGGACATTCAATTGGCAGGACAATGTCTGGCCAAGTCAGGCAGCAAAGTCACATCACATCATAAAACCAAACAATGAGCCATAAAAGGCTTTTCCAACTTAATACACTCCACGCACAGTACAGGCCAAATGCGAAAGTTGGGCATAATAAATAATATTGAATGTTTTTCGAATAAAGTTGAATAAATCGATAAAAAAAACAGCTTAATTTATATGCAATACCATTTACTGCTTACAGCGCCCGATCACAGCGCCACCTATGGAGGAAATACGAAGAGCTCAACGCATCATAACAAGCATGATATCAACTCTTTGACACACGAACAGGATCGCATGCAGGATCTGAAGAGCTGGTCCACTCTGGCTGAGCTCAGCCAGCAATTGCTGGCTGTTTGCTTAAGTACAGTCTACTTGCGAACTGGCTGGCTAGTGTAATATTTCGGGCCACCCTAATTAACTGCAATTAACTTTAAGATATAATTGTACAAAAAACTGCATACCAAAGTTAGTTATTTAGGCCACTAAATAATAAGCAATAAATTATATGCATTGCAGAGTTTGTCGCAAAAAGTTTTGTGTAAATTTCATTTAGTGCTTGA
Organism: Chymomyza fuscimana; assembly: GCA_949987675.1. Classification (NCBI taxonomy): domain Eukaryota; kingdom Metazoa; phylum Arthropoda; class Insecta; order Diptera; family Drosophilidae; genus Chymomyza; species Chymomyza fuscimana. The sequence continues at coordinate 53,055,283 of OX465088.1, read as the reverse complement.
AACCCCTCGCCCACTTCCCGGAAAATGCCCGAAAAAAAAGAAATACTTCAAAAAGTTCAAGTTAGGCAAAGCTTGCTGTAAAAAGTTGTTGTTGTTTAAGTCCATATAGCATGTAAGTTTGAAATGATTGGGTTGGGACTTAAGTCCACATAGATTCTGTCAGATACTATGGCAATACAAAGTATTAGCATGTAAAACATAAACTTTAAATGCAAAGTAAACCTAAAACAAAAACAAAAACGAAAACAAAAGAAGGAGAAATAAAATCACTAAAGCTAAAAGAAATTGATATGGAAATGTTCTTAAGCTTAAGTTGACAGTTTGTAAAATGAATTAAGGTCAGCAGCATACTACCTACTAAATCTAGATCTAAGCCTTAGTTTAGATATTCAATTTAAGTGGCATTTTTTGCGCATTCCAGAGATGCATCTGCCAGAAACAACATATGTCAGATTGAATCCAATAAAACAAAGAAAAACTACATAAATAATGCATTTTCCTCACAAAGTTTTGTTCGCGTTTAGTTTTTAAGCACTGCTGCAAGTCAATGTATTGTGAAATGTTTATTTATAAAGTTTCGAAAATAAAAGCTGTCGAAAAAAAAAAAACAACATTTTAACGTTTTTGAAATGAAATATTTATGATAATGAATTTTCAGTTGAGTTTGACAGTGGTAGATAATGTGAGTGACTTATTAAAAACCAGAGCCGCATCTAAGTGTGGTTCAAAGGGATACTAAAGCGTCCAAGGCCATCACAAAGACTTCAGTCTCGACATTCAACCCTAAGATGAGTTTTTTGAAGATGCTTTTCAAATTCTTCAAATCTTTGTGCTATTTATAGAGTAAACATCTGTAAACAAAATGTTAGTTATTTCCCCTGGTCATGTAGCACTTAATCGATAAAACAGAAATACATTGTGACATTGAAGACTTGTGAAGAAAATGTGATTTAAAAATAAAAATTATGTGAATCAGTGGAGCCGTAGGTATACCCTGCGAAAAATTCTACATTGATACTTTGTGGATTATAGGCGTATTCAATGGCATAGTTTAGGGCATGTTCTGTGAAAATGTCGATGTTTTCTTGTTTATTATATATTGGAATTTTTTGCAGCTTACTATTCTTAGCAACATTCTTTATTTATTTATTTAAAAAGCTTTGCTCGGCGTCGCTTTATTCCGAGCTGTCTCTGTACTGGACATAAGGTGTCTATAAGGAGTCTCCATTGACTCCTTTGAAAAGAGATGACCCTAAGCTCACTGGTGCTACGGTTATGTCTATTTCTATATTCTACATTCATGTTAATTTCATTTTAAAGCCATTACGCAGACTCCTAAAAAGCCCGGATATAAAAAACTGCCACTTATTTTGTGCGCAAATTCTTGAATGCATTGCGTTTCTGAGCAAGCAGTGCTGCCCATTTTTGAGCAATTGACAGCTAGATGGCGCCAGCAATTTATCTTAAATGGCGCCAACAGTCACAACACATATTTTATTTTAGCGTAAGAATTAATATAGCCTGTTTTTTATATGAAGTTTAGTTTTCTTTCAGGGCTTTTTGCGTTGCTGCGTACTGGCCTAAAGATTGAGCGTCGCTTTGTCGTTCTAGCTCGTCATTTAAGTCTACTCTTTTGGGGGCTACAATTCGGGTGCTATCCGTAGTGTGTGGTCAATCCAACCATTTTTTCGTATTCAGATATGCTTGTTCTTGACCATAGCTCATTGTTTGATATGCGATTCTGCCAAAAAATACGTAAAATCTTCCGCAGATAACGATTGATAAAACTGCGTAGTTTCTTTTGCACTTGCTCTTCTACGAAGCAGGTTGCATTGCCGTATAGAAGAACTGATACGAGGCAGGATTTGAAAATTGTGGTCTTAGCTCTAGCACTATAGAGATACGATAACCAAATCATATATTCTCTATATTATCTCGTATAAGCACCAATTGCCTTTTTGATGCCTGCGACTATATCACTCATTGTACATCCATTGGACGTGATTATATTTCCGAGATATTAAAACACTTCGACTTGTTCAATTGGTCGCTCAATCAGTTTTAATGGCTCGGCGGATGCTGCATTGATACGCGTTGCTTTTGTTTTGCTGCTGTTGATCAAAAGACTAGCCTTTGGGGATTCATGTGCGAGATCGTCTATGGGCCAGCTCACATTTATTGTCCGCAAAGTCGTGTGATTCTAGTCTTATTGCAGATTCAGCGGGTTCCAGATGATTCTTCAAGATTTATTTTGCGTTGCGCGCCTGGTTATGGCATCAATCACGTTAAGAGAAATCCATCGCAATGACAGGCAGCCTTGCCTTACACCCGAAATTTTAGCAAATGCTTTTGTCACCTTAGCATTGTGAATTATCGAGCATTTAAAACTCTCGCAGCTAGAGCTAATTAGAGATATAATTTTTTCTGGTACTCCAACGTTATTGAACTCAACCTATATGCAAAGATTATTTTAGTTAGCTATTTTTCAAACCTGAGGGATCCGACTTCTTCGTGAGCGTTCCTTAATTGAGCTTAGGGACATTGCTCTGCAAAGAAAGCAATGGAGACTTCGCCCTTCAAGCTGGCCGATTAAATTTGCCCTTATTTGTGATATCAAATTTCCATGATTTTTTTTTTTATGATGCTCTATCAACAGGTGTAGCGCCTATCTGGAGTGAAGGCATTCAGATCTGGAGTTCTGCCGCTAATTCAAACCACTTTAGATTATATGATATAAAGAAAAAGGTACACCGCCTTTTTTCTGGATGCCATTGGAAATTGGCAATAATTTTACTTAGTATCGAGACATCAATCTGAGTGCCGTAGAAGACCGGATCTCTGATCTTTCTCTCCTGAAATGTTGGGCTAATAGCCCCTAGCAACTGCGTCGCAAAAATTTATATACAAACGGTCCTAAAAAGAAGACTAAAGAAGAGAAGCTTTAACCAACTCCAGCTATATCCGCCTCAAAGCAAAATTGATGAAGAATACCCTTTTGGAATACCCTTGGACTTAGATTTAAATTATTGAAAGCCATCCATGAGGCATGTAAAAATTTACGACATAAAGAAGCTACTTAATATGAAAAATATTTGTTTAATTAAATTTTATTTAAGTGTATTTTGCAAAAGTCTATTCTCTAATTATTCGAAACGGTGAAAAGTTTTTTCTTTAATCTCCAATATCGCACATGTGCCAAATTCTAAGCCAATTTGATGAAAAAAATTTTTTGATATAAACTTTGATTTCCCGAAATTTTCTAAAATTCTTCTTCCTAATGTGGCAGGTAATTATCTTCTTTTAATAAATAATCTTCTTGTCTTATTAAAAGTTTCATGGCCAATTTGCGGACTATGGAACGTCATGAAATCAAACTCAACGCACAAAAATTTGTAAAGAAACCTTCTTTACAAAAACATTGATAACTTTCCGCTTTTGTGAATCTTCATGAAAAGCACGAAAATTAATCGGAAGTATCGTATGCTAACGAAAAACCAAAGTTATACGTTTGCCCAAATAAACTTCAATTTGTTGCAGTACCATTAGATCAACGGCGGGCGAAACTCATACAAACAAACATTTCTTTGTGTGTGTAAGCAGCGCAATAAGCAAAAGCGCAAGAGAGAGCAAGAACGGCAATCACGCAAAAACAAGATAGAGAGAAATTTAGCACACTTGCACTGTGCGTGAGCCTACTGCGCTGCGGCAGAGTTTTGTGTCCTATCCACGCGTGTTATGTAAATTGAGAGAAACCACCACTGCTATAGATAATGGTATCGAGCCCTATGATCATTGTCAAAATTCAAATTGTTCAAAAGTGTACGCATACTACTATGACAGAAGACAGCTTAGGTCATCTTTTATTTCTAAGTTTAGAAGAGAAGCACTTTACTTACTTTACTTACTTTTTTTACAAGTTTGACTGTACTTATAATAAAATATTTAGTCGGACGTCGGAAAAAGAATCAATACGAAATATAGACTTTTAAGGTCGCAAAACTGTATCACCAATTAGTTTTATCTAGAAGAATTGCATTAGTGCTACGACCTTTTTAAGCCTTGGTATTCAGCAATGGTATTGTAGGTTTATTAAGAGACTACAAATAAAAATTTACACATAAATTGTAAAGATAAGCATCAGATACCATTTATTGTAGATAAAGGTAAGCTACGAATTTTGATAGGTAAACTCATATACAAAAAAAATATATCTACATATGAATATCTTATGTCATCGGAGACTAATTGCCCTGTGAGCGTACCACATATATCAATATAATAATGCAGGACGTCGCACCTATATAATGGAGCATACCCCACCGTCGTACATCACCCCTACTTTTCCCAGTTTTTTATTTCGTGCTATTTACAAATACAATTTATACATATGCTTCTTGTTAAATTGTGCTAAGCCTCATACACAAGGACTAAGCCGCCCCCAAAGATTTTATCACCTTCTTAAGTGGCAACTCATGTCAGCACCTTAAAAGTCTAACTCAATGGAAAGATTTATAAAAATACCCAGACGATTATCAAGAAAATTGATGCGTTTTTTGCACTACAAATTTCTCAAGAATCTTAGAGCATTACCACCACTTGTTGTTGGGTTTATTTTAAGAATTTGCCAAAGCTGCCATAGATACCCGTGCCCACCTGTGGCCCAAATTGGCTTGTTGCTCGCCTCCAGGCCAAACCATGTACCGAACCACAAAATCCTCACTGGCTGCCCTACCCTTGACGCGTTTGGCCAAGCTACATGAACCAAACTGGTTTACTTTGCCAGCAATTTTTGCAACGTTCGACTTCACATGGCAACATTTTTCATTAAAATTGTAAAGAGAAACAAAAAGTGGCAACAATTCATATATTCAGTAGACTTTATAATTTAATTTAAAAAGCGCAACGCAACTCATACAAAACAAGGAGCTAAAAAAAAAAAAAAATTTATTCACTATAATAATTATTATTAAAATAAATTAAATGTCTGTTGGCCCTCATAAACTCGCGAGTTGGCAATTAAAAGCAGCATAAAAAATGAAGAACCGCACCAAAAAACCAAAAAAAAAAAAACATAACCGGCCACTTTTTGCAGCAGACTTCAAATGGCCAAAAACAAAATGAGAAAAGTCTGCAAAATGCTGCCACAGCACTCTGCCACATTTCCACATTTCCTTTTGGTTGCATTTTCACACGCCGCCAAAAAGAGAGAAAAATAAAACAAAAAGCTAAAAGGACAAGCTAAAAAAATTGGCATGTGTAGTGAAGCACGGAGAGATGGGGGAGAGAGTTAAAGGCAAGTTAATAAAGCAAAGAGCAGTGTGCTGCATGCCAAAAAGAAGTTAAGTCCATAAGTGAGTTGCAACCCTGGTTGGGAGAAGCGCAGAGGCACAGCGGCAGAGACTGACACTCTGGCGGCCATTAAACACACATGCTGCTTTGCACTGACCACAAAGGACACAGCCCAAGTCCAGGTTCAACTTGCCCCAAAATATGGCACTGACAACGAAAAACAGAAGCGTCCAGTGGAAAAATTTGTTTATTGCAATTATGACAAAGTGATTTTTACCAATTGTCACTGGAGATGGGAACGGGCTGGGGAATCTCGCAGGAGGAAATGGTAAGAAAAGTTTATACACACATTAGCCGACAACTTTTCGCTTTGTAGAATTGTTCGTTAATTCTTCTTTTAAAGATCCTAGCTGATATTCATACTACGTTAATTTCAGTGCTGCAAAACATTCGAGATTGTAAGATTCAAATGAGTAACAATGAAAATATGTAACAGTCCTTTGAGTGATGTAACTAATCGTTTCTACAAATAAATTGATGATTCTTTGGTTCCAGAAGATGAAATAGTAGCGGCAATTTAAAAAATTTTTTAAATTATTAAAAAAAATTTAACTTGCATATTAAAATGAATAAAAAAGACAAACAATTTAATATACTAATGGTACCAACAGCATCAGCTCTTTTTAGAGTAGATTACTGGAGAAGAGAGCTCGCGTTCTTCTTTTTATACATACAAATCTATTAAATTATAAAAATAATAATATCGAAGGAAACTTTTTTCGTTTTAATTTTTGCATTTTTTATTTTCTTGTACAATAGTAAAATTTTGACACACAATTCAACGAATTGTAGGAAAAATTTCAATACGATCAGTACGTTACACAGATAAATTAATAAAAAACCGAGACAGAATAAAATCTTAATTTCTGTTTTGAGACAGCAGCAACTTTATTTTCACGATCACATCTCTAGTTTCTAGTCGGGACATCGCTATTATAATATACCCACTATTTTCCTTAATTTTCATAGTGTTGAACTAACTTTTTCGGCTTCTTGGCAAAAGCGATTATAATTTCATAATTTTTGGTTGTACCTGCCAAAGTTCTTAACCGGCATTAGTATAATATGCATCTATGGATGGGTAATATAATATTAAAGGCTATTTCCAATTTCTACGGAGAAAAGTGTGGAAGTAAATACAGGACGCCTTGCGGGGGACTGCGTTTTGGTTTCTACCAAAGAGAAGAAAGATTTTTTATTTTTTGTCCACATACTGATTTTGACTGTACTCTTTGTGAAGTGTGTTAAAAATTATTGGTTGTTGGTAGGCTTCTAGGCAAAAGAGGTTTCAATTTGATGAGTTGGGATGAAGCTAGTGAGAGTCCTAAAGAGGTTTTAAACCCAAATAGACTATTTGAAAACTGGCTTATTGCTTTCATTGAAAGGTAGTCAAAATAAAAAACTTTCAGTTGTCTTGATATTTAGTTTTACTAATATAGAGTGCTAGGCTTACATAGGAGACCAGCAACATGTTTGATTGAATTAGCTCAATCATGTTTGCTGAAAATGCGTTCCAGTCAAACCAACAATCAACAGGTTTGAGTTTGTTTAAATCGAAATGTGTCGGGCTCGATCGGGTATGAGACCCACCATTTTTCATTTCAATTCAATTAGTTGGCATGATCCCTTTTGCAGTTTTGTTTTTGTCACGTAGGCAAATGACCTTTTTTATATCCTGTACCTATAGGTACAAAGGGTATACTAGATTTGTGCAATGTATGTAACGGGCAGAAGGAGGCGTGGCAGACCCCAAGTCCTTTATACCAAAATGCTTATCATAACATCGGGTAGCGATTGAGCCATATTCGTACGTCCGTCCGTCCGTATGAACGCCTAGATTTCGGAGACTATAAGAGCTAGAGATACAAAACTTTACTGAAGTTTATTGAAACATGTCAACATGCGTTCCCCCGCAGTAGATTTTCGCTGTTTTTAGCCACAGCATTTAATATTTTTATCTCAAACGAAGCGTCATGTTTACATGCATTTGTGTGTCAAAAATAAACAAAATCGGACAAATACAGCAAAAGTTATAGTCAAAAATGTACAAATTTCACCCCCCTTGCCAATAAACTGCGTCAATATTTGACTCTACGTAATTATGGTAACGAGTGACCTAGAATCAACAATTTTGGTAAGCTTATTCATGTGGCTCTAATGAACAAATCCACATCGAAATTTTATCGATGTGGTCCCCCCACCCCCCGCAATCCATTTACCGTGTTTTCTCCCACACCCCTCAACATTCCAACTTGAAACTTACCCCGTATACTTTAAATAAGTTCTTTGACGTAACATTCGAGTTTCATCAAAATCGGTAAAAATTTTGGGAACTTACAGGTATAAATATCGATTTTCACCAAAAAAAAATAAATTCCAATTGGAAAGTTCTTAGATGGAATATGCAGGAAAAATTGTTTTGACACAAAAGGTACAGGGTATCCCACTGTCGGGCACCGCCTCGACTGTAACACATTTTTTTAAATTATTTTCGTAGTTAAGCGTCGTGGATCTATTTTTATGGAAATAACTTTCACGAATGCGAAAGAAAATGTTAAAATTATAAAAATGTTTCTTCACTGGATCGAAAATTTCTCCAGTTTAGCAGGTCATCCACGTATTCCACTTATTTACATTGTAAAAATTGTTTAGGAACATCATTTGCGGGAATATTTCAAAAAGAAAACAATATAAATTCAATTTGGGATTTATGCAATAAAAAGAATGTCGATAGAATGTTTTGATCAATACACTTTTACGATTGATCTTGGAATATGGTTCCAAGGTGTGGAATATACTTTTCTTTTTCTTCTTCAATAAAGCAATAGTCACCATTCGCTCTTAGTAGAAAATGGCCACAACGGTATAAGAAATCGTCTTGCGACAGTCGTATGTTGCACTAAGGGTAAGGGGAAGCTCACTGGAAAATAGGTTCTAAGAGAAGTTTGCTGGTGACGTTGACTCTCCGTTCCTTTCGTAAATAATTAGGTCCAACATCCCGATATGTTGTTCTCGGTTCGTTCGAAACTTTATACACGGAACTATAAAGCTTTTGACCGCTTTTTTGTTCTTTGTCGGGGGTACAATGCTCTAAACCATTTACAAACATGGTGCATGTCTTGTATAAAAAAATTGCACACGTAATCTCACAGGAATAAAACAATTAGTTTGTGCTCATTTAGTTTAGTTAGTTTGCTTAGTTTTTATAATTTTTAAGTTTTGCTTAAAGCTAGCCATTTAAATTTACAGAGTTAGATAAATGATCTTTATTTATTTATTTAATTTATGTAAATAAAAAAAAAGTTTAAAAATGTATGTATTTGTATTACAAAAAGTTTAGGCTAGTTAAAACCGAAATTGCTGTCGACATTTCTTTTGTATGGAACGGACAATATGACATAATCTAAAAATACAGAAACATTGTTATCTTTGATTGAATTATCTTCCGCATAATGCCAATTTCTCCTTGAGCGCTGATAACAATTAATGTCCAGTTTTTTTTTTATTCTTATCAGTTGAATTCTATTTTGGCATTAATAATCGTTAAGCTAAGAGAGAGCGCATCCTTTATTTGAACTTTACTCTCGGGAACTATATGCGGACCACCGGCATATGCGTTTGTCCAATTTTTAGCAGTCGTACGGAATGCTTCATGCTTCTTCTTCAACTGATAACCAATGTAAACAAATTCCGCATCAACTGGATAAGCTGTGGAAAGTACTGCTTGGATTGACAATAATACTGTACGTAGGGTCATAGTCTAGGGTTTATTTTTGTTGGATTTTGTCATCAATAATGACACCAAGCGTAGACATTTTTGGAGACCAAATGAGAGTTGTGCAGCTATACTTTATTGCTTCAAATGGATGTGTTTAGGGTACTTTGATTTTCAGCTTAAATTTCCCTTACTCATGTGCTGTTCCAATAGCATTTTGGAATAAAATTCTATGCCTCAAAAATAAGGTGCTTATAAGGACAAACGGCATAGTATATAACGCATATCTACACATAATATCAACCTTTCAGGCCAAGACTGGAGCGGCGTGATACATCCGCAACGTAGAAATAGGAAGACACCTTGGTGTACTTATAGTGGGCGATCACATTGACAAACTAGGTGCAAGGTATCTGGAAAGGCTGGCTTATCATACAAACAACCTTGACGTATGCTTATACGATGGCGTCTTGTCAATTCGAGAAAAAAGATATGACGATCGCTGCCAGTATCTCACAGGAACAAACCAATGAATAATTTTAAACTTACGTAGTTTAAAATAAATAAAAGTTTACAATTTTAATGGCTTTATTCTCCATATTTATACCCTGTACCTATAGGTACAAAGGGTATACTAGGTTTGTGCAATGTATGTAACGGACAGAAGGAGGCGTGGCAGACCCCAAGTCCTTTATACCAAAATGCTTATCATAACCTCGGGTAGCGATTGAGCCATGTCCGTCCGTCCGTCCGTCCGTCCGTCCGTCCGTCCGTCCGTCCGTCCGTATGAACGCCTAGATCTCAGAGACTACAAAAGCTAGAGACACGAAACTTTACCAGCTGGTGCGCATATTTCCTAAGCAGATGAAGTTTGTTGAATCATGTCAATATCTTCCCCCGTTCCCCCGCAGTAGAGTTTCGCGGTTTTTAGCCACACCGTTAAGTATTTTCACCTGAAATTTAACAGAGCGATGCGTTGTAGTAACATGCATCTATGTGTAAAAAATGAACAAAATCGGACAAATACAACAGAAGTTATAGTCAAAAATGTGCAAATTTCACCTCCCCTTGCCTATAAACTGCGTCAATATTTGACTCTACGCAATTATGGCTACAAGTGACCTAGAATCACAATTTTTGGTAAGCTTATTCATGTGGCTCTAATGAACAAATCCACATCCAAATTTGATCGATGCGGACCCCCACCCCCCATAATTGATAAACCGTGTTTTCCCCCACACCCCTTAACATATCAACTTGAAACTTCCCCATATACTTAAAATAGCTTCTTTTATAATACGTAACTTTCGATTTTCATCAAAATCGGTACAATTTTACGGAATTTATAGGTATAAATATTGTTTTGGACCAAAAAAAAAATTGTTACAATTGGAAAGTTCTTCGAAGAAATATGCAGGAACAAAATTTTTTTCGAGAAAAAAGGTACAGGGTATTACACTGTCGGGCACCGCCTCGACTGTACCACATTTTTTTTACTTATTGGTTCCACAAGTAGTATTTTTTTTTTTTCCCTTGGTTTTCTTGGAAATGTTGACCTTTTTTTTTGGTTTTTTACTTATTATTTTTTTAAAATCAATGACAATGGGGTCCATATATGTACTACGTTTGGTCACCGATGGGTTAGTCGGAGGGGTTCAAAACTTGCAAAAATTGGATCACGTAATTTGGGTACGGACCCTTAGAGTGTTGTTCATGCACTAGGGAAGCTAGTTAGTTCGTCAAAACGGTATTCCAGGAAATTCAAGGCATTTGACAGCAATCTGGGCCTTTATAAAGTTAGTTCGGAGCCAGGTCTGTTCAGTCTTGCCTTAATTCCAGTTGTGTCGGAAGTGCAAAAGTATAGCGCGCGTTACTGAATGGGGAACGGGTATGTAGGGAGTAGCCTCTCTACCACGACACGGTGAAACCGGTGAGCAAATACCGGCGTGGATTTACTTTCTCTTTACATTAAGATCAATAATTGTACTAGTAGGCAAGGCGGCAGTCTTATAAGATTTACAGAAATATTGATGGCTTAACATTATAAGAATAATTAAATTTGCTTACAAAAGGCTGTGAATGGATTTCAAAATAGGGCGGGTAGACAAAAAATGTATAGAATATAAGTAACTCAAGTGATTTTAACGAAGCCGTGAATTCGAGTGGTAAACTTTCAATTCTTTTAACGCGTATACCAGGCTGAATTTGAGCAATGGAATGGAACGATCTTGGTGACCAATTTACATCACCACTGGCACACACAACCATACACTGTATTGTGGCATCCGTCGTGTTGAACGTATCGCTATCCTACTGGAAGCACATGTCATTCATGGTGGATGAATGTCATGTTTGGTGTTGACCTAAGTCCCAACACACAACTTGCCAAGTTGAAGTCTGCGAAAGACCAAGTTAATATGCACGGTGAGCAATTTACTGACTGCAAACTTTAACGGAACATGGCAGTGTTCACCATGGGTTAACAAACGCCACCGAAATCACATAATTAAATTAATTTGGAGTTCCACCACTGTCGAGATATGAAGGATGACCAAAGTTTTTTATTTTACTCCATGACGGTAGATTAACAATTTTCTGCTGGATTAGCCATGTTGCACCTAAGAATTCCAAGAATACCAAGAATTCCTTGAAGCAGGATAATTCTTTTGATACAAAAAAGTGAACGACGCCTTAGCTGTCTTCAAAGAAGACATACATGAGGAAGAGGCGTATTGTCCTTTATCAGACCGTAACCAGGTCACGTGTTATTCTATGGTCAGTCAGAAAATAAAAAGTATAAGTTAATTTTGCATTTTTATTAAACAGTTTTTTTTTATAGAAATTGGCATCCAAAAGTGGCAGTGCTTAAAACTAATTAATATTTAATTGTTCATTTAGACAGATTTTTTTTGTCAACTTTGACGAATAAATAAAAGAACGAGTATATTGAATATTAATTAACATATAATCGTTTGATTTATTAATGCTCTTTTTTTGCGCCATTTCCGTACATATTTCATTCCATTCAATAAATATATCATGCCACATGAATAATGTTTATTATTATTTTATCAGGTAATTGTTGTCATTCTGAATAGTAATCAAATATATTCAGTTTCATACAAATCATTTATTTGGCATATTTGAGGCAAATTCTTCAATCAAATATTTAAGCTTACAATGGAAAATTTGAGTTTAATTCGACCGCAAATTATATTTAATATAAATATTTTCAATGTACAAACATTTTAATTGATTTTTTTTATACGTTTGATGAATGCACAAAAAACAAACACTTAATTATCATTGTCACGATACAATTTTAAAATAAATTCTTAGCTCGGTCCCAGAAAAAATACAATGACTGACTTTGTTTTTGTTTATTGATTTTTTTATTGTAATTAATTGGGGAAATACTGAGTAGTATTTGAACAATTTTTGATTCATTTATTTATGACGTTGGCCTTAACCCCATTCCTAATTTTTCGGTACTTAGTAACAACTAATACAAGTCTGCTATATTCCTTCCTTGTTCAGTGTTAAGGCAGGTAAGGAATCGATCCAAAAAAAAGTTTCCTACAATTACAAAAACATTTTTTGAACAATTTTTCATTCGTGAGTCATCGTTAAAAAATTTCAATGTATGTACAAGCCGTATGTTTTTAAATCCTTTGAACTAAATGAGTTAATCTAAGTTAATTTCTATTGTATTTGAGATAATAAAAATAATTATTATAACAATAATAATTTGATCAACCAATTTTACTTAACGAAAATTAATAAAGTTTATTCGTTTTTACATGCTCACAATTTAAAATTTGTTTGTTGTCTATTCATTTCGAAAAATTTTAATATTTCTCTTTCTCTCTTCGATACGTTTTCTTATTTCCCTTGCTCCAAACAGCTGAGTGATTCTTATTTATCTGGCAACGATATTTTTAAAAAATAAAAAATTAGTTTATTTGCATTGATATTAATGAAGAATACTTTAAAAATTAACAAAACCAAGTTCAATGATAAATTATTGATTGCTCTTTTACTTTTTGGCCTCAAATATAAAAAGCAGCCCTCGTATTTATTTTATTACACGCCCCCTAAATTAGCTTGAAAAGTATCATTTTATATGTTCACCAAAAAAAAATTAGTTTGTTTATGTAAATATGTAAAGCTGGGCAGCAATTTGTTACACAATTTCGCTTAAGTTCAATTTTTGAGCTTTTTAAGGTTAAAGAGATTTGCTGATTTAATAACATTAGTTCATTTTCTTCTGCCATGTTATGTTCTTCTATTCCTTATATAAATGTGAGGATGCTCTGTTTGAAAAGTTTCAGCAAAAAAAAACCAAGATATCATTTTTATCATAATTGTATTTAGTTGAAGTTAAGAATAACCCTCTTTAGAATTTCAGGAAAACGAGTCAATTCGAAGTGACTCTACAAAGTAGATTTTCAAATGAATGATTGAGTGAGCTTTGGGGCTATCCAAAAAGCTTTAGAGCTTTTTAGACGGCACGAGAAAACTATGCGTTTTTACTGTACTGTGTACCTGTACCTATAGGTACAAAGGGTATACTAGATTTGTGCAATGTATGTCACGGACAGAAGGAGGCGTGGCAGACCCCAAGTCCTTTATACCAAAATGCTTATCATAACCTCGGGTAGCGATTGAGCCATATTCGTCCGTCCGTCCGTCCATATGAACGCCAAGATTTCGGAGACTATAAGAGCTAGAGGCACGAAACTTTACCAGCTGGTGCGCATATTTCCTCAGAAGATGAAGTTTGTTGAATCATGTCAATATCTTCCCCCGTTACCCCGCAGTAGAGTTTCGCGGTTTTTGCCACACCGTTCAACATTTTCATCTGAAATTCAACAGAGCGATGCGTTGTGGTTACATGCATCTGTGTGTAAAAAATGAACAAAATCGGAGAAATACAGCAAAAGTTATAGTCAAAAATGTACAAATTTCACCACCCTTGCCTATAAACTGTGTCAATATTTGACTCCTCGTAATTATGGTTACAAGTGAACTAGAATCACAATTAACTAAGCTAATTAGTAAGCTGATTCATGTGGCTTTAATGAACAAATCCACATCCAAATTTTATCGATGCGGTCCCCCACCCCCCACAATCGATTTACCGTGTTTTCTCCCACACCCCTCAACATACCAACTTGAAACTTACGTACTTAAGTAATAAGCAGGATACATTTTTTCGAGACAAAAGGTACAGGGTATTCCACTGTCGGGCACCGCCTCGACTGTACCACATTTTTTAGTCTTTTTCAATGACTAAAACTGATGAGCAGTGTGAGCGGTTCACAAAGATTTGAAAACCATGGAGGCTTGGGCTAGGCATATTTTTTGAAGTCCAGTCCAGAAAATGCCTTAATATTTGTACTTAAATATTATATTATTTTTAGAGTTTTTTATTAATCTTTTTTTTGGTCTTATCAGAAATTTAAAAATTTAGAATTGCTGACTATTGCTATTCAATATTTTTTAAATTAAGGATTATGATGAGTCGTAGGCCAGTGTTACTAGAAGTCCAGTTCTTAAGATAATTATTGTATAATATATTTAAAAAAATAAATAAATCATAATTGTGATTACGTTAATGTGAGAATTTTGTTTTATTTTTAATTAAATTATTTTTATTTCAATTTTATGCTAATATTATTTTAAAAATTTTTGGTCTTGCTTTAAAAGAATGCTGAAAGTCGCAATTTAAGAACTCTTCATTATTTTTTTTACATAATACTTTTAATACATGTTTTGAGAATTTGGTATAATTTAAGTATTACGAAAATTTTAAGCTGTTTTGAAAATTTTGAAATTTGGGAATGTTGAAAATTGCTATTAAATATTTTTCCTAATTAAGGACTTGTTATTTTAAACGTAGTACAAGAATTGTTGACATCTTGTTTCGAGAATTTGTGGAATTTATTTTAATAGCTTGTGATCATATTTTTACAAGGTTTTGGTTTTTTTTTTAAGTTTGAAATTTTATGGTGCTAAAAATCTAAATTTTAAGAATTTTGGGATTGCTTTAAAGGGTTTAACTTTATGAATGCTGTAAAACACAATTTATTTGTTTCTGTGAAAGAATAAATCTCAATTTGTGAATATATGCTCATTTTTTGACAATTTTTTGTCTTGCTTAAATAATATCTTTTTTTTTTATTATTTAAAAATTTTTTAATTAAGAATGATTTTAGCTGAATTCTAGATTTTTTGTTTTATTTTTGGTCTTAACTTCAGAATTTTTGGTCAAACCATCATATTTTTTTTCTTATTTAAAGTTCGATAGTTTCATTTTGTTAAATTAAAAATTTAAAAGTACAAAAACCCTTGCTCAGATTGGAATTACGAAATATTGAGCGCCATATTTGTTAAATTTTGTTTTTTAAACAAATTTTTTTTTTTTGGTCACTTTAAAAAGTAATTCCTTAAGATTTGACTTTGCAATGATTCTACTTTTTGTGTCTGCTACTATTTGTCTAAAACTTTCAAGCCAACTTTGCATTTGTCTGGTGATTTAATTAAAGTTTTTATTTGAAGAACAGACCATAATTAAACAGTTTTGGCATAATAAGTTCCCGCACTTTGTAGTCTCTGCAAATAATTACTAATACAATATGGGCCCCAACAATATTACAAAGCTTTCACGCTTAGCTATTTGAAAAGTGTTAATTTATTTAATTTGATTTTAACGTTTTCTGGTAGTGGAGTTTTTGGTTTTTTAGCGAAGACACAACCCGAAAAAGCTTTGGCTTGGCTGTTAAGCAGTGTACGCAACCCATGAAGCTTTTTCGAACATTTTACTTTGAAGCACTGTTAATACGAACATTGCTATGTTAACTTAACATTTCGTGTGTAATAAAAGAAGGATAAGAAAAAAACTAATGCAATAATTTGGCCTATAATATTATTTGGTATTTGGAATAATAATGTTAGTAGAAACTGAGTATTTTCAACAAACCGAATTGAAACTGAAAATTAATCAAACAGTTTTATTTTACTGCTCACATACATCCACAGATAGGTATTGAAATTTAAATCCAAAATAATCTCTCGAAATACAAAACTGCAGATGTATAAAATGCTCGATCGAGCCGCGAGGTATGGGTCCTCCGTAAAGCTGACTGTAAGCAGTTAGCAGCATTTGAGAGAAAGATTCTACGGAGAATTTACGGAGCAGTGTTAGATGACAACATCTATAGAATGCGCTATAACTGAGAGCTCGAAGAATCGACGCTTTATCAAGTCCCAGCGCCTACTGGCGACAATATGGAACGCGAGTAAGAGGGCGACCAAAAAACCGTTGGCTGGATGCGGTGCTAGCAGATTTGAGTAAAATGAATGTCCAAAACTACGAAGTCCAAGCAATGGATCGAGTGATATGGAGAGGCATCGTGAAGGAATCTTTGACCCACATATGGTTGTAATGCTATGAATGATGATGATGATGTTTAAAATTTTATGAAGTTTTTGTTCGTTATTCGTCCATACTATTTTAAAACCATTAATTAACTATAAATAATAAAAATTTCATATAAAAATAGGTTAATTTTTACAAAAAAAAAAAAAAAAAAATTTTTTTTTTCCCCTTTTGGGATTCCTTTGTGGCAGTTTTTATATCCTATACCTTAAGGTACGCGTAACATATTAACTTATTATGGTTTGTGCAAGCCAGACGCCCGAGACTTCCCAAAGTTGCCTAAAGTATGATCAGGGTGGTTAGAGAAATTGATATACTCATGTCCGTCAGCCCGTTTGTATGAATCCCTATATATCTCAGAGATGGTAAGAACTAGAGCAACCAAACTTTCAAATTATATCAGTTAGTGTTTCTGAGCACCTTGAAAAAAGCGAAAAGTTGTACATATATAGTTTGAAACCAAATTTTGCATTTTGGCGAATTTTTTAAGGTTTTCAAACCTTCTACTACAATTTTATTAAAATTGGTTAAAAACCCGATTTTGTTTTTCATTTGTTTTTGATCGGCCAAATACAAAATTTTATTAAAATCGGTTGACCATCAAGCCCTTCATAGGTGAGATCGGTCAAAAAAGTTTTCAGCGCATAATACATTTTTTGGGCAACATAAAACTTTAGATTATTTAAATACACCCTCAGCTCTTGAAATTTACGCGTATTAGAGGAAATGCTACTCCATTGATAGTCAGATAAGATAAGTCAGAAAATATACTGAATTACAACTGATAATTCTACGAATACATCATTTATTGATAATTTGTCTATCGAAATTAAAGGTAATTTCCCGATCTTGCTGCAATTTTTGGCGATAAAGTGAAATAGTTATGACTTTACCGCAACACGTTGACCAGTTACCAAAATTTTTCACTTAGCTTTTTATCTGATATAAGACCAATTTGATTATTAAAATTTTCGTACGTCACAGTCGAGCGTAATCCCGGAGTTAAGAACTTTGGTAGTTGCTTTTCCTAATTAGTACTTTTCTAAGGGAAAGTTAATTTTTACACGATGCAAAAATGATATCTATGCAGCTTTCGGAAACTCAAGTTTATATAATTGTGGTTTTCAACTCAAATAGAAAAAGCTTGTGATAATGTCGTTAGCAAGTTAAAAGAAGAATTGAAGAGAGCTGAAAGTTAACACAACTTAGTTGGTTAAAGGTCAATATAGTTTTGTTTATTGACCTTAGATGAGGCTATATACCAAATATGCCTGCTGGCATATAAAAACATTTATGTAAAACAAATTTTTTGTCGCCGTCATGATCATCATCATCATTAAATTTTCTGTTTTGATCCATTCAAGGAGATCTATTTAAAATGTGATTGATTTCATTTATTTTCGCCCTGCGATATTACACTCTCTTATTTAAAAACAAACATTTTGTCTGTAGTGCCCTAGTAATTAGAAATATTTAATAAATACTTTTATAGAAATTATCATTAGGTAATTTTAAAAAATTTTAAAATTATAATTTAAAAAATAAATATAAATAAATAAATAAATTTTCGATTTGGTGCCAAGAGTTTTATCTTCTTAGAGAGTACTATTTTTTGGTAAAGCTTTCATCAGATAATAGTGACAAACGGACTTGACTATAGCGACTTTTAACTTATGGGGTCCATAAAATTATTTCTTCCTAATACATACATTAGTTTGAAGATAATATACACATTTACTCTATGAGTAACGCAAGTAAAAATAACTTTTAATTATTTTAATATTATGTTCATTACACGTCATCTGTTTTAGAAATGTCGTTTTTTAAATGTCGTTCAGCTTAAAAACAAAGATAAAATTAAAATTTTATTGCCATAATGTCTTGTTGTGTTGTATGCAATATTATAACATCAGTAGATAGCCCGAATAAACAGAGCTTATCACTTTATTATTTGTAGAAGCTGAAAATCTTTATATACTAAAAAAAAAAAGATAAGGTTAGAAATGCACTTTATTAAAAGTTGCGATTATTCATTATTCCTCAGTCTGTATACAACGTCCGTCGCGATGAGTTTCGTTTTGATATTCTTCACCTCACTGTTGAGCTTCGTGCTTGGCTATTTAAATTATGCCTACAGCTACTGGGAGCAGCGTGGTATACCCCAACTGAGGGGAAATTTTTTCTTTGGTACTTTTTTCAAGCTTAAATCCCAGCATCTCAGTGAGCTGATACAGGAGACTTACGATACCTGCAAGGGTCAAGGCAAAATAGCCGGTACTTATGTCTTTACCAAGCCCATAGCTGTGGTAACAGATCTGGACTTGGCCAAAGCTATACTTATTAAGGATTTTAGCAACTTTGTTAATCGCTCGGACTTTACCAAACGTAAGGATGAGCCGTTGTCGGGACATTTATTTAGTCTACACGGCGAGGAGTGGCGTCATATGCGCACCAAGCTAACGCCCACCTTTACCAGCGGCAAGATGAAGTATATGTTTGGTACAGTCGCGGATGTGGCTAAGCAGCTGGAGAGCACTTTTCAGCAGGAAGTGGGTCAGAGTGGAGCTGTGCTGGAACTGCACGATCTGTTGGGACGCTATACTACAGATGTTATTGGCAGCTGTGCTTTTGGCATAGAGTGCAATAGTCTCAAGGATCCGCAGGCAGAGTTTAGAGTCATGGGACGCAAGTTGTTCAAGCGTAAACACAATTTCAGAATACGTTTTCGAATCTTTACAATTGCATATCTGCATCTATTCACGAAACTAGGATTTCGTATGGTCAAATCAGATATAAATGAGTTTTTCATGCGCATAGTTAAGGAAACTGTGGAGGCGCGTGAGAAGCAAGGCATTAAAAGAAATGATTTTATGGATCTATTAATGGATCTAAAGAACACCGCCGGAGAAGATGGTTTAACTTTGGAGGAACTGGCAGCGCAGGTATTTGTGTTCTTTGTGGCTGGCTTTGAGACAAGTTCGAGTAATCTAAGTTATGGATTGTTTGAGCTGGCCCGAAACCAGCGGGTGCAGCAAAAGCTAAGAGCAGAGATAGTAAGCGTGCTGGAGAAGCACAAAGAACTGACGTATGAGGCCATGATGGAAATGACGTATTTGGACCAAGTGGTGAATGGTGAGTAAACAAAGGCTTATTAGAGATAAGGGGAGTTAAAAAATAAACAAAGGTTTGGTGCTGATCATGATATGAGGGCGCTTTAATCTGGTACAAAGGCTGATAGTTTTTATGACTTGTCAATAGTAGATAAAAAAGTTTCACTTACCCAATTATGCATAGTATCTTTGTAGATAATACATTGAATACATTAAGTTTCATTTCTGTAAAAATATAAATGTTAATTAACAGAGACACTAACAGCTGTGATTTGCATCAAATGTTTTGTAGAAATATCAAGATGTAATGAATTTTACAAGGTGCCACAAAGAAGTAGCTATATGAAATATTGGACAAATTCTCATCAAACTTTCCAAAAATGTTTAGTCTAAAACAAAGTAGAACTGACATAATTTTGTTTACGATATTTAGAAATATATAAAAAAACATTTAGCATGTGTTTATGACTTTTATATATTTTGTATCAGTCTCAAGATTTTTGTGAAGTTTGATCAAACTTGGTCTACTATTTCATATAAATACCATACAAAAATTGAGCCTGCGCTATATTTTTCAGAGAGACACAAACAAATGTTAGATCATATAGAAACATAGTTTAAAGCTTTTCAACCTGGTTACGCAAATCCTTATGCCAGGCCGGAATAAGAATCTCAGCAATAAAAAACACATTTGTTGGTGTGCCTTACAGAATCGGACAGAGAATAGTCTTTATTTTGGCTTAATTCAACTATTTAGAATCATATATCGATGACGATATTGCTTAATTCCATACAACTTACATATCAATTACTAAGCTTAACAATACTAAATTAGTTTAATGCTAAAGTCTAGTTAGAAACAATTTTAATATACAATGATCGTAGCATTCAGCTATTTTTGCTTGTATTTTTGCGGTACTTTATACAATCCAAAACAATATCTCTTTTAAAACGCTTGGAATGATACTGGATAATCGAAAAAAAGAGGTAGATAAGCGGTCGGTTCCTCAGCCGAAGATTCCCATGATTATTTAGACATGATAGATCAATCCGCGCAGTAGATGCCGCGATAGCTAACACTCGCCCATAAGCCCAACTACAATCTTTATGACAAAGATTCAGGAATTGGACTTTCAATTGTTGTACCATCCACCATAGACCCTACCGACTATTTGCTTATTCCGAACCTGATGAAATGTCTTGACGGTATAACTCTCGTATAAGGAATAATTTCAAATAATTCTATGAAATTTCAAAATAAAACAAGTTTTGGGGGACTCAAAAAAAAAAATTAAATAAAATGTTTAAAACAAAAATGAAGTATTGAATGAAACATATTATTCTTGCCTAACACTGCTATAAAAAAAAAACTGACTTTCGGATGTTTCCACAATGTTTTTATGGGGTTTTTTGAGACTATGACGTGCTAGGGTATGTTTGACGTCGAATTAAAATCCAAAAAACCCCATAAAATTAGCTATTTTGGTGGTTCCCTTAGAAACCTGACTTACTGGAGTTTTTTTGACCTCGGATTTGAATTCGGCGACCCCAAAAACGCATAAAAAATACACTACAGACTACCGGTCTTGAAAATTTGTGAGATTTTTAAAGATAATGATAGAACCAGGAGCCGTTGGGTCAAATCTGGAATTCAGCACTTCGAAATACATTGGAAAACATTCCCAAGATCACAACAGGTGGACTTTATGTATCAAGCTAAAAAAAATATGCAAAAACTAATTGTCGAAAAAAAAATTATGTCTCAAAATTCTCTGAATTATTAAATTCGTATAAAAAATATGGTATTCGAAACTCAATAGTATGGGGTGGCTTGATATAAAAAATTGTTTGAAAGCTTGATAAGCCAAAAATGTCGCGAAAAGTTAACATTCCTCCAGATTCACTATATCAGTTTTTTTGATTACCAACATAAAAAAAATTTTAATTAGTATGTTTAAATTCTTTTTCCCTTTTTAAACTACACCATAGTCATTGGAATAACTATAAAATTTGTTTAATAATGAATAGTAATTCGAAAAAATTCACTTGAAAACTGACAAATATTTGGGCAGCAACATAAAAAGGGCTAAGGCGGGAAATGTTATTTCACATTAAATTATAATTATAACAGCATGATTCGTACAAGATAAAAGTTAAGTTATGATAACAGAAACTTTGAGCTGTTGTAAAAAAAGATAGCAGTTTTAGAAATAAAATCCCCTTTGTTGGAGTTCGGCTGAATATTCTTATCACAAAAACAACTGACAGCCAAGTTATGCAGACTTTCGATCAAAATACAAAAACAGCTGTTTAGTAAATACTAGATTATTGTAATAACAAACAAACGGCGCCTGAAAAGTGAGACGCAGACAAGTTGCTTATCTCTTATTAAGACCGAAAGTAAACAATGCGGGGTGATTCACACCAGAGAGTTCCCACACACTCAAAACACAAAGCTCAGCAATATTTGTACCAGTTTTTATAAAAGTTATCTGTTATATCAACACTGTGTTTCTTCTTTCTCCTTCTAGAAACCCTGCGCAAGTATCCCGCCTTGGCATCGCTCCAACGCCAAGCCGCGGCGGATTATAAGCTGCCTGATGTGGAGGATGATGTCGTATTGGAACGAGGCACAAATGTGCACATACCTGTGCTGGCCATACACTATGATCCCGATATCTATGACCAACCACAAGAATTTCGACCGGAACGTTTTGAGCCCTCACTTTGGCAACAGCGTCATCCCATGGCCTTCTTGGGCTTTGGTGACGGACCACGCAACTGCATTGGTTCACGTTTCGGACGCATGCAAGTTAAGGTGGCACTTATTACGCTGCTGCGTTCATATCGCTTTAGTCCCGCACCCAATTCACCCGAAAAGTTGGCCATAACCAAAGCCAATTTCATACTCATGCCGGAAGATGGCGTTAGAGTGCACGTGGAGCCTCTATAGCAGACAGACGGAGTTTGGTTACAAGACGCGTCGTCGTCGGGGTAATATGGTAACTTTGCACTTAAGATGAAACTGTAAACAATGCATATTGAATAAACATTTGAGGGAAGACGAATTTCTACGAAAGACCGAAGGAAGTTGTGCCATTGTGCAACCAAAAACCAACAGCCAATGGGTCTGTTAGCTTCCAAGTTTAGACATCAGCACAAAATTCAATTAAATTGACTCGTTTGGCGGTCGATTGAAAGCCAAACCAAAATTTATAGGTGCCACAAAGCTGCCGCCTACGTAGCCAACTCACTCAGCCATGGGGCAAGTCGACACCACGAACATTAAATCACACAAATGACACACACACACACAGAGATACACACAGAGGCATTAGAGCCACCTACCCAGACTCATAGATACACACACATGGTCACTTTGTTATTTGTGTGTGTGTAAGCTAACCATAAACCAATGTATGGATGATGGTGCAGTTTCATGCACTGTTTCGGCCACTGCTCCATGTCCATCCATCCATCCATTTGTCCAAGTATGCTGCGGTCCGTTGACGAACCATACGCTCAATGATTGCTCTGCCATCCTATATGAGTACGGTGGGTGTGCTGGGGTGTGGTGTGGAATGCTGTGTGTGCTGAGCCAGAGGTATGCATTATGTGCACTAGCATAAATCCAAACATTTACAATATTTTGCTAATTAGCAAAATATGTGTGAATAATGAATGCACCTAGTGTGCCACACACACCTATACACGCACTCACACACATACACACAGGTGTCATATTAAATTTATGACAATATGGCTGGCAAAAACCCACACACACTCATACTTTCAATATACATATGTATGCATATATCTGCAATCGATTACAACGATTAGTCAAGTTTACGGCAATGAGGTTTGTGTCTTAACTAGACACGACTAGAAGCGGTGAATTATAAAAATCGCCACAAGGGCAGTATATAAACGTGGTCTTTACATCTTAATTTAGATTTACAGCAATCTTACGATACGAATTCAAAGGAGTTGTACTTTCCACAATTTTAAAGTAACAGTGGAAGAAAACGTAAGATATACCAACATACTAAGCATCATGATCAGCGGTGGGCACGCCTTGGCTCTTTTTGCTCCGAGTGCTATTTCCGTTATGTCTTGAAACTGGCGCCAGCCAGACGCACACGAGAATTAAAAAAAAAAAACACACACACAAGGTGCGAGTTTTATGGCCCTACTCGAGGATGCTGCGCGACCGTAACGGGGCTTTTTATTAATGCTCGCTGACTGAAATTTCGCACAAGTACACTGAGAACAGAAATATAGTTACTTTGGCAACAGTAAAACCGAGTAATTTGTTTGGTAAATTAAAATTGTCATATAAATTCATATGACTTTTCTGTTTCTTTGAATGTGTTGCACAAGCATCTCGATGGCGACGCGAATAGTTTACAATAACAAATTACAGACAATGTGGGCCATAGCTCGACGACTTTATGGTTTTATGGCCCTACTCGAGAATTGCTTGTGGGACCGTAACAGGACTTTTTTTCTTGATGTGGTTGTAGGGCTCTTTCCGTTAATTTTCGGTGGGCACGATCATGATAATAGGAAATAATTACAACGAAGTATTTTAGAGGCCCGAATTCGATTAGTCTCAGTGCAAAAAGCATATGGGGGTTTGAGCCCAAAAACCTTCCTTGTAAATTCGCTTCTACCACCTTTATAAAATGCAACAAAATTTCCCTTTCTGTAGATTAAGTATAGTGGTTCAGATCTTATTTTAAGAAGTTCATAATTCTAATTTCATAGTCCCTGAAACTTCTGAACCAGAAGGAGATCGAAATTTGAAATGTTATTTTAAAGATAGAAATCTATAGTTTAATATGGTTACATACATATGGTCCTAAACATACTTTATGAACATCTAAAAATAATTGCTTAAAGTAAAGAAGTTTTGGGGTTTTGAAATTTAAAGTATGGACTGCATAAAACAAGCTGGTAGCGAATCTTTATGGTTTAGTTAAGTTTGAAGAAATGCATTTGTGTCTAAGCTAAAAGACAATAAGAGCTTCTAGATGGAGAGCTTAAAACCAGGTCTAATTTATGTTGGTTGCAGAAACAGACAAGCTCGAGAAGCAGGTAGAGTTAAAAATTTAGGCCTTGTCTGCTAGATTTATAGTAACTATACTCTTATATATATAAAAGGCCATCAACATTGAGTTTTTTTTTTCAACAAGTTTTTTTTGATAAACCACGCGGGAGTACTGTCAAGTTGCCATGTGTTTTTTATTCAGTTTTCATTGCCATTTCATCATGGAAAAACTTACACCCGAACAACGTTTACAAATCGTACAATTATGTTACGAAAATTCGCGTTCTGTAAAGAATGTTTTTCGCGTGCTTAGGCCATTTTATGGTCGCCATAATCGACCTACTGAGACCACTATTCGCCATACCATCAACAAATTTGAGATCCAATATTCATTATTGGATGACACTCGACCGAATAGACCTCGTCCAGCGCGTAGTTTATGGGCCGGTGGAATCATCGGTCCATATTTCTTCAAAAATGACGCTGGTTACACCATAACCGTCAATGACGACCGTTATCGCACCATGATAACGAATTATTTGCTACCTGACATTGATGCACGAGATCTCGACGACATTTGGTTTCAACAAGACGGCGCTACTTGCCACACAGCCCGTGAAACAATGGACATATTGAGGAACCAATTCGGTGAACAATTAATTTCACGCTCCGGACTGGTGAATTGGCCACCAAGATCTTGTGATGTCAGACCCTTAGACTTTTTCCTTTGGGGCTACGTGAATTCTAAAGTGTTTGTGGATAATCCAGCTACGATTGAAGCATAAGAGGCCAGCAATACCCGTGTTATTCGCGAGATACCGCCGATTATGTTCGAACGCGTCATCGAAAATTGGAACCTCCGCTTGGACGAGCTACGGCGCAAATGCGGCCAACATTTGAAAGGGATTATTTTGAAAAAGTGAATGGCAAGAACGGTTCTTTCTATTGATAATAAAGATTTTTCGATTTTTCATTTGAACTTTTTGTGTTTTTTTTTTTATTTAAAAAAAGCCTCAAGATTGATGACCTTTTATAAACTCTATATATGTTTTTTAATTTGTCAGTAAATGAATATTTAAAATATTAGGGTAAATAAATAAATATGCACTCTTATTTTTAAAGGTAAAAAATAGAAATTCTAGTAAGCGTAATTGTTAATCAAAGTCTTGCATAGAAATTATTTTTAAACATTAGAAAATGAATATAGAATATAAATAAATAAATACAATATAAAAGACGTTTAAATACAAAAAACAAAAAAAAATTTCAGAACCCCCATTACTTAACCGCCTAGCGTAATACAAATTTTTGAGGAAATTGCATGCAGGGTATCCCACAGTCATGCTCCACATTTTTTAACTCTATATATAATTTATCTTATCTAGAAATCATAAATGGATTAATTCGAAATTTGAATATAAGGCAGCATTAACAATGACAGGTGGCTTGTTGATCAATTTCCAACAATTTCATAACCACTCAAAGAAAAGTTAAATACTGTTGCGATGCTTTAAAAGTTTCTTTATAATTTGTTCACAGATGACATCTTAAGACCAAAAGCCTGAAGATACACAGCCACAGACTTTATGTTGTTTTAAAAACGATAAAAAGTTTAACAAAATCTCCAAGACGTGAAAATTGTTTCTTCTTAAAATCTACAATCACAAGAATAACATTGGGCAACCTTTATCAGAAATAAATTGAGGTTAAACAACCACGAATGGCTCTCCCTCATCGACTCACGAAAGAGATTTTTTAGCACCCAAACGTCAAACAAATGGTTCTTCCATCGTGGCATTCAATATCTTAATCCCCAAAAATTACAACAACTACACATTGAACGTGCTAGAGAGCTAACTGATTTCATTTTCAAAAGCTCCCCAATTTTTATACAGAGCTGGATATATGTATATGTCAATAATAAATTTAATTTTGCAGCGGTATATAAATTATAGAGAGATTCAAAATTAAAAGTTATTGTGGAAGCAAATTTATTAACCTAAGCTGCATGGTATGAATAACGAGTATCATCTTAATTTTTTTTTCTTATTTAACAAAATATTGGAGTTCATATACTTATGCCAAATTTTGCTACTTCACAAGCATTTACCAAATCCTTAACACTGTGGATACATCTGGATGTATTCACAACATAAAAATACAATTATTTGTTTTACTTTAAACAGATTTCTCTTTATACTTCAGACTATTTTTTTGCACAACCACAAAATGTCAGCAAGCGAAAAATAAATGAATAAATAATCAATTTATACGAAAACATTTGTGTATACGAAATAAAAACTATAAGGTAAGGCGAAGGAGACAGGGTATAAATCATTCAAAGTTAACAAAAAATTAACTTACTCTTTAATTATTTCTAAATCCTATGTAAAAAAAACGACACAATTCCCGAACAACATCAATAATAATAAGCAGGAACCCACAAAAAATAATTATTGCTGATAGCACTTGGTCGAAAACTTCCATTTTACTGCATTGAATCAATCACTTCACGGGGTAAGAGCAGACTTTTGAGATGCACTATGTATTACACTGCTTACCGAAAGTACGACAGCACTGTACTTGAAAAACCGACTACTCAATGAGACACTTAAACTTCAACTGATTGAAAAACTTAAAGCAGTGTAAAGCTAAGCCTAAGCATTTGATTTGTCGTGTTAGAGTTTGCTCTGTGGAGAGTTGAGCGGAAGAGAATAAGCTGAGCTCAGCTGTTTGAAGGCTGCTCTCTGCTGCTCTGAATTTACGATCCAACTTTGAGGTGGACTCTGAGCGCGTAAGAGAGCGGCCCTGATTTACAGTTAATAAAGGCGGGGCCTTAAATTTACTTATAGGTACATTTTTTATAGCCTGTTGTGAGCTGCATCGACAAAATTTGAAGCAAAAAGTATTTTTATGATAGAACTTTCCAGAACTTTCCAATTTATTATTGTAGAGACAAATTGGGATCTCCGAATCGCTCCCCTTTTATTCAAAGTAAAAGCTAACAGATTTAGCAAAAATTGAATTGGCACAAAAGATTTGGTTACTTAAAAAATATTTTAATCAATTTAAAAATTGGAAATTAATGAAAAAATTATAAAGCAGTTGAAGCGGTGTACGACAGTGGAATACCCTTTTCCGAATAAAATTATATCCAGCCAAGTTTAAGATGCTCATTTGCCATGTAATTGGAATATTTTTATGTTTTTTTTTCGTTTGCCAAATATATTCCTATAACTTCCGAAGTTTATTTTATCTATTTTGATTTAGATCGAAAATGGCTCAATCGCTTCCCGAGGCTATGATAAACATTTTAATTCAAAAACAATTTATGGTCTGCCACACCTGCTTCCTTTCCTAGTTATACTATATTTTCTTCCAATGGGTCAGGAGGAAATACTTTCTGTCAAAAACACATCTTGCAAAACAACTTTATGTTCAAACATTTATTAGATACTTCTCTTGTCTTATTTTCGATTTTATCCAGTGCCAGTGTTTTGATTCTTTCAAGTTACTTGATTCTTCAAGCCATGTAAACTTTATAAAATAAGTAAATAAATTTATATTCTGTATATTGTGTTGGTTTTCCCAAAAATATGAATATTAAGATTAATGGTAGTGACATTCAGTATTCACAAATTATCTTGATTGAAGACTTTCCGTCTGTTCTTCGAATTCATTACATTTTTTTAATATGCGTCAGTTTTTCACCAATTCAATTTTTAGTGATCTTTCTCTCTTTTTAACCAAATTATTGCAAGCTGGCAGTTCAATTTGACTTATTGACTTGACTTATAACTTGCTTTTAATTTGGGGTAAAAAAAATTAACTTTAAAATGTGTAACATATCAAAAAAAACTTACAAAGTGCATTCATAATGATTTAGACTACAAAACAAAATTAAAACTATTTAGGAGTGTCCGTGTAGCCCGTTTTTCGAAGACTGAGTATGAAAGGAAATGGAATTTTGATAGTAGGTGCTTCTGACGCTCTATTACATCATATGTTTTTGCTTCTTTTTTTGAAAGTAACATTTACTCATCGAATTCTTGCGCCTTAGGACTACTTTTGAAAAAAGCTTAATACTTTTTTTTGTTAGAGTTTTGTGTCTAGAAGCTCGACAAAACCAAATATTTGTTAAATATTTAAAAAAATTATTGCTTTTAAAATCGGAAGCAGACTATTATTATTATTATTATTCCGAAGCAACAGTTTTCCATTACATCCAATCGCTTTAACGTAGAAGTTTTACATATAATACCTATGGGTTGATAATCAATTAAATCCTCAGTCGAGAGCACAAAAAAAAAAAACAGTTGATTGAAACAAGGTTGATAATATCTTTCCGAGTTCTTGTATGCAAAAAAATTGGGTTGTAACAATTGGGATTAATGGTGATGGCGACGAGATATAATGCTTCTTTTAAATTGACACCTATCAACTCACACCTATTTTTAAATTTTTCTTTTCCTTTTAAACTAATCAGTTCCATATCACTCTAAGGACAACTGTACACAGTTTTGAATTTTTTTATAAAAGCTAAAATAAATATACTCCTAGCATATGCAAGAATCTCTATTAATTCAAGACACCACCGTTCGGATAAAAAAAATCAATTGTAAAATTATGCAACAATTCATACTCAAAATTAATTCAAAATAACAATTTAAAAAAAAAAAAACTACTTACTCGTTTATTATGCTTAAAACCACCATCAAGAAATCGGCACAAGTCACGAACAATATCAAGGAGTATAATCAGCAATTTTAAAAAAATAATTATTGCTGAGAGCAATTTGTTAAAAAACTTCATATTAATCCTCTTGAAGTGATTTACAAGAGGTAAGGACAGACTTATGTGATGCACTATTACACTGTTAATCGATGGCACTGTACTTGATTTAAGCGACTTCACAATAAGAGACTTAAGCTTCAACTGATTGAAAGGCTTTAAATAAAGTTAAGCTAAGCCTAAGCTTTTCATGTGTTGTGTAGACTTTACTCTATGGAGAGTTGAGTGAAAGAGTAAAAGCTGAGCTCGGCTATCTATAAGCAGTGAGCCCGAAGTTGGGAGACAAAATAAGCAAGATTTGAAAAAATATTGCTAAGCAGATAGTAATAAATACAAATTCTTTGTGAATTTCCAAATGCAATTAGAGATAAGATCAACTATGTCAGCATGCTTGTTTTTAAGAGAATATTTCTCAGGTACTTGCAATAAATCTTGTATAAGTATCATGATTGTGGCAATTAGTTTACTTATCCCTGTCTATAAGGATGTTGCTCTGGGTCCATTGTAAAACCACTTAACAGTCGCTCAATGCACAGCTCAATTTTTTCTGTGTTATTAGTGAACTAAAATCCCCGAAACTGGTTTGTTTGGATATGAAAAAGAGAACTGGGATGCTTCAAAAGATTAAATAAATTTTTCAGCTGCAACTGCACAATAAGTAAGTTTGATTAATTTAATTTTTTTTGCTAAAATGCTCAAGGTTCCTAAAAGTACATACATATCTCATTAGCACTACAAAATGAGTCAATTTGGCCATGTCCGTTTGTTCGTCCGTATAAGCGGCACAAATCTTTGGGGCTGTACCCATACTACGGGACCCGTTTAGGGATTATGGAAAATACCACGCTTGGTCACTGGACCGGATGTGGAGTCTAGGTTTTTGTCACGTAGTCAATATTCTTTAGGGAAATGTGGACCTTTTATTTTATTTTTTTTAACTTATTGCTTCCAAAAATAGTCTATATAGGTCGACCTTCTTTTTTTTACTTATTGGTTCCACAAAATTATTTAAAATCATACTTACGAATGACATCGTGACAACTACAGAAGGGTGAGGGGGTCGCATATACTACGGTTGGTCACCGTGGGTCACGTGGGGTAAAATTTTACACACGTGCTCCTAAAGCATTGAACTATTTTTCTGAGAAGTTTGAGCCTCCTCAGATTTTTTTAAAATGTAGATAATCCAAAATTGGAAAAAATTTAAAAACAAAAAAAAAAAATGTTTAACTTAATTAAAAAAAAAAGAAGTTAATTGGAATAGGATCATATTTCACACATGCATTGAAAAAATAGCCTATACCTAAAATATTGAATGGTTTTGGAGTTATAGCCCCAAATAGTTTCAGCTTTCCAAGCCAATTCAAAAAGACGACAGCACCAATCAATAAGGTTTTTATTTCCAAAAAAAATTTCAAAATTCCATATATAAATTTTTACGTTTCTTCTTCTCCCAATCCCTTGTTTACCTCTTTTCGGACTCGCTTATGCTCCACCTGAGGTGTGGGTATGCGATCTCAGCATTCGTTTGCAGGCATTGGAAGATAATTCAAATTAATAAATTGATAATTTTTACTTTTTTCAATTTGCATCTTTGTAAGTATTTTTACAACTTTTGAAAAAATGGTTATTGAAGGTTATAGGCAGCTAAGTGCTAAAAAAAACAGTAAATTTATATATAGCTATTTTTAAAATTCAACTTTTAGGCACAAAATTCAATTTCCGAAAATCGGGAGGAATTACATTTTCTTGTAAAACATGTGAAGCAATTTATAAAAAAATGTTCGATCAAATATCGAGTGGTAGTCGGAGGTACCCTTACAGCAAAGCAGCCAAATGATAAAAAAAAACCAAAAAAATCTTTTTAAAAACTCGAATATATTTAAAACCGAAAAGTTTTTAAGCTCAGTTTTATTTTTTTTCTGAAGTAATACTTATAAATAAAGTGAATAAAGATTTCGTAGCTACATGTATCATGGTAAATGCAGGTTTTTTTCTGTAAATTATCGCGAAAGGTCAAAAAATACAAAAGGTCAACTTTGATGGCTAATTACTTAAAAACCATTAATTATAATTTAATAATTTTGTCTGCAAAGGATATCTTAATATGTGTAAAATCATATTGAAAAATCATTTTGTCCAAATTCTGACTTTCATTTGAAGGGCTTTTGGCCAAAATCTCTCCACGCGGGCCCACTGTGCAGTGGACCATAAACAGCATCATGTCGATCTTTGCAAAAATGCACAAATTATACTTCGATTTGCTTCCGTAACCACCTTATTTTTCAGATTTGATTCACTTTTTTAAGGGTGTGAAAAATGCATCATATTTAAATTTCAATTTCTCTCTTGAGCTGCACAATTTTCCGCTTTTTTTTTTTATTAATTTACAGGATAAAGCCACCAATATTGATATGAAACATGTGAACCTAATAAACAACAAAATGGCTTTTTCTCAAAACACCACCGCAACTCAGTTTCCCAGCCATTTTTCTTAAACACGCCGACAACGCAAATTTTCGAACAAATCATAAATAAGAAAAGCGAGTACAAGGCATCCCACTGGCTTATATAGTAAGTAGTAGTAGTATAGTAAAGGCTGTATTATTATACATTTATGAAACGCCGGAGACCCTCAAAGTTAGAATAAATTTACCTCCTGTATGAACACCTAGATCTTGGAGATTATAAAAGTTAGTATAACCAAACTTGGTATTTTGTCTCTTTGTATGTCCAGTCAGACCAGCGAAGCCCCATTTCTCCTTCAAATAATTTCAAAGCGAAAGTAAAAATATTTTTCAACATTATTATCGTCGGGCCATAATTATCGAAAATAATCATAATATGGTAGCTTAGAGGCCAAAATCCGAATTGCCTCAGTAAATAGACTGATGTGGACTTAGCAATTAAAAATCATTTAACTTTTCGGGGATACCACTCGTCGGCCCCTTAAATTTTGTTACATGCAAGCCCGTCATGTTAGAAAGTAAAAATTATAAAATACAATTTTTACATATTTCCCCCCTATATATTTATTGCGTTCTTTTGTATGACAGCTGAAGTGAGGTAAAGTATAAAATAAATGTTTTGTGTTGATTATGGGTATGCTGAATTGGTGCAGGGTATTTAATAGTCGACGCTTTTCGACTATTATCGCCTCGTTTGTTTGTTTGTTTCGTACTCTCCGAATATGTTTCCCTTTATTCATTCAAAAAATATTTATTTATGCAGTCGCGATTTGCAGATCTTTGCATTCATTTTTTTTGGGTTTTTGTATTAATCGCAATATATTGTATTTAGGGCTGCGAAATTTTTTTCCTTCATTATAAAATAAACATTAACTCGTGTCACTTTGAAAGCAAGAATCGTTTATACGTTGCTAAATATTTATTTTTTATGGACTTTTAATTGCCGATTTCCGCTGTGCTAGTTGTCATAATTCACAAGTTTTGTCTATTAAACGTCACCCTTTGCTTTGCATTAAGCCGTCATAGTTTAATACGAATATTTAGCTATAATTTATTGTAGTTGTGAGTTTATTTTTCAACCCCTCATGATGCACCCTGGCCTACGTGGAGCATCTAACTAGCAGCCTTGCATGTTCAGCCACAATAACAAAGCAACCTTTAACCCGCTACAGCTGTCGTCGTCCTCGTCTTTCACCAAGTCTCTTCCCAGACCATGTCGTCACCGACGTCGCATCCAACACAAAACGCGGAAGTGAGTGAAAAGCAATTATCAGGTGTCAAAAATTATATTAGCCAAAATGTTGGGGGCTCGGGGAATAACAGGCTGCCTGCTAGGAAGTGCCGCAAAAGTTTCCAAGGAAGCGAAAGAAACTTGAAAGTTGGCTGGTGGCAAGGGGTTAGTGAGTATTAGAGAGAGGAAGGAAGGGATTTAACCCTTTGCTTGGCTTATTTTTCGCATTTTTGCCAAAGAGTTTCAAAATGATTTGTGGCTCTAATGCATTGGCACGCAATTCATAGTTGCTGATGAGAGAGAGTGAGGGAGAGAGAGCGAAAACAAGGTAGAGGGCAGTGGCGTGGTTTACTTTTTACAATGGGGAAGGTGAATTGCCATAATGAGAATATTTTTATTTTACTAGACAGAAATTTATATCGCCTATAAGAGCTAATATTTCTTTTTTAAAAATGTGCTTTAAAAGTATTAATCAAGGTTCTAGAAGTCATAAACTGAAATAATTTTTATAATTATAATTTTTATAATTTTTTCCAATATTTTTATTTTTTTTAAATTATTTTTTTTTTATTTTCAGTTCCCCAAATCGAACTTTAAAGAAGTATAAGTGGCAAAAAATGACTTCAAAAATAAAATTATGGCAGTCCACAGAAAAATTAAAGGAATATTTGTATATTTGTACAAATTTTGAATTGCTTTTTCAAATTCTATTAGGTGCGCAACTAAGCTCTCTCTGTTTGTCAATAGACGGCTTTAGCAGAAAGTTCTGGTCGATTTTGACATACCCAAAACTTCATAAACGAAGCTTAGGCATATGGTAAGCAAACTGCCATGGCACATTAGTGAATTTCTTTTTGAATTATTTACTTGTGCTTGTGTGAAAATGTCTAGTTTTGTGCCAAAAAATCATCATTTGCGGGAAGTGTTGATTTTCTTGTTCTTTTCGAAAAAAACGGCAGCTGAATCGAAGCATCGAGAGCTCCAAAAAGTGTACGGAGATGCTGCTCCAAGCGAAACAACGTGCCGTGATTGGTTCCGTCGCTTCAAAGACCGTGATTTCGATGTTGACGACCGTCCATGTAAAGGAAGACCCAAAACCTTCGAAGACGCTGAATTGGAGGCATTGCTCGATGAGGATTCGTGCCAAACGCAGGAAGAGCTTGCTTCAGCATTAGGAGTTACCCGCCAAGCCATTTCCAATCGATTGCATGCGTTGGGAATGATTCAAAAGCAAGGAACTTGGGTTCCTTATGATTTGAAACCAAGGGACGTTGAGCGTCGTTTTTTCGCCTGTGAACAACTGCTCCAGCGACAAAGAAGGAAGAGTTTTCTTCATCGCATCGTGACGGGTGATGAAAAATGGATTCATTACAGCAACCCCAAGAGGAAAAATTCTTGGGGACTACCCGGTCATGCTACCACGTCGTCGGCTCGGCCGAATACTCACGCTGCGAAGGTTATGCTGTGCATTTGGTGGGACCAGGTCGGTGTTGTTTATTATGAGCTGTTGAAACAAGGCGAAACCATCACTGGGGAACGGTATCGAACTCAATTGATACGATTGAGCCGAGCACTGCGAGAAAAATGGCCGCAATACGAGCAGAGGCACGAAAAAGTGATTTTACTGCATGACAACGCTCGGCCTCACATTGCCAATCCTGTTAAAACCTACTTGGGAACGCTCGAATGGGAAGTCCTACCCCACCCGCCATATTCCCCAGATATTGCGCCGTCCGATTTTTACTTGTTCCGCTCGATGGCTCATGGTCTGGCTAATCAGCAGTTCCATTCATATGAAGATATCGGAAAATGGCTTGATTCGTGGATAGCCTCAAAAGACGAACACTTCTACCGTCTAGGTATTCGAACTCTGCCAGAAAGATGGGAAAAAGTTGTAGCTAGCGATGGGCAATACTTTGAATGAGTCATTGATAACCATTTTTTTATATATTTTTATTCAATTCTGTTTTAATTTTATTAGATTGTAACAAAGTGTTTGATTCAACAAGTTCCCCTCTATCTACGCCACTGACTAGAGTTGAGGGCGGGATAGAAAGGCGACAGCAACGCGGATATCCTTTTCAACATTTTCGCTTTACAGCTATAATTTTAACGCTGCAGTTTTGTATGTTCTTTTATTATTATTTTTTATTTTCATTCTATTATTTATTAGCTGTGCGTGTGTTGTGTGCAAATCAAAGGTCTCCTGGTTTACCTGAGAGAGTGTGTATATGTGTGATGAAGCCCAACAGGACTAATATACGCTTGGAATAAGTTCGAAATGTGACGCGCTTGGAATTGGAGGTCCTGGGCAGAAGCAACCAGTGCCTGACACAATCAGGCACAGTTATTGAAAACTAATGGGAGGTCGACTTATGAGTAGGTTTTGCGAGTGTCTTAGTTGGAGTAATAAAAAAAAGGGAACTAGTTCACTCCCGCATAAGATTAGTGTTTGGTCATATCATGAGCCCTTACAACTTTAATACATATCAAGCTATGTTCACTCCAGAACATATGTTAATGCTACTAAATAAAATATAAGTTAAACTCTCGATTTATTTTAACGCTCTCACGCCCGCTTGCATGCGGCGATTAGCTCTTGTTATGTTAAATTAGGCTTATGCACACTCATAATTATAAACATCTAATGACTCTCCGTTTATATCGCATATTGCCAAGATCTATAGTTTTTGTCTACGAACAAGTTGTCGCGTTATTATAACGATTTAAACGCGTATTAACTTACATACAATTATTATATATATTACTTGTACACATAATTATTAATATTAAACAAGTTATATAAGAACATTTATGAACTACACACTACACATTTACCTTAATACATATACTGTACACAACATAGTAAATATATTCAAATTCATTACAACATTTAAACATAAACTACAACGTGTAGAAACATTTATAAAATACGCAAACAATTAGTTTTACGCCCTAATAACTAAATTGTAGCATACTTTTGAGCGTTCAATTAAAAATTAATAAGCAAAGTTTTGCAATATAGCGTGAACTTTAAAAATAAGAATTAATTTGTAGTTTCGAAAGAGAAAAAGATTAAGCAACGCTTGATGATAAACATATTTTTTTTTTATCACAATTTTTAAATTTTTGGTCGCCAATCCAGCCCGATTAGATTATTAGAGGTATGATAAATAAAAATGCAGTGGACTTAAAGAGAGCATTTCCGGTATATTTTAATCGAATTATTTTCTGTCCCATCCCTTTCAAATTCTTAGGTTAAACTACACTTAATTGTGTGAGAAATATTATTATTATTTTTTAAGTGCGAGTAATTTTACATTTTTCCTATACATTTTATGAAATACTTTTTCTAGGTGCATTTGAAGGTTTTTCTGTAAAAACTTTGTTAACCTTGTCTTTTTTTGTCATCTAATTTTTCTATTCATATAATTTTAAGAATGTTGCAAAAAATTTTGTTTAAAAGTAAGATATTTTAGAGATCAAAAAAATCTTCGGAATTGCATACACGAGCAGAGTATCTTTTATTTTGATGGATATATAAATATAAATTTAGAGACTTTTATTTAACTTATTCAATCATGCAAATCATAACGTCATGTAAAAAAATTTGTCGACATTACTCGCTGTCCTATACAAGCCACTGACTTCATTTTTGATTTTCATTGGTATTTATTTATTAAAGATTATTTCAAAAACTCGTGATGATGATTTAATTAGTATAATTCAAGATAATTGTAGGTACGCCATCCATTCTCGAATCGAATGGAAGCCGTTGACCTTGAGATCAATAAACATACTAACAGCTAATATAAGAACTAACAGCTAATATATAAGCTTAGAGGACAACGTAATAGGCTGGCAAAAGGGCTCCCTAATGAGAATCCCATAAAAAGGTTAAAAAAATAATTTTTAAAAACCTGATTCAACATTCTTTGAACTGAATCGCCACCAAAAGATGCCCGGTAAAAATGTTGGCTAAATCTTGGCCTTCTTCAACTAATCAGGCTGGATTGCCGATCACAAATAAGAAAACTGCAATTCATCAAAATGTATGTATTTTTGATTATTTTGATTATAAAATATATAAAAAACAAAAAATGAAATAATATAATAAGTTAGTCTGACCAGTAAGCATCTTGACATTGAGGTCGCTTTCGATAATGTTTGGCATTGTGGACTTATCCACAAACTTAAACTTATTGAAACACCAATGTATCTTATTAAAATCATAAAAAGTTTTCTTTCTCAGCGATTCTTTTATGTTGAACTAGATGCCATTAGGGTCACGGAACGTCTTATTTGCGCCGGAGTTCCTAAGGGATTGGTACTTGCGCCCATCCTATAAAATGTTTATACATTTGGTATACCTAAACTTGTACGTTGCACCCTCTCAATGTTTGCTGACGAAAATTTTTATCATAAATGGAAAATAAAATTAAACGCTACTAAAACAAATGCTATTTATTTCTCTAGAAGAAGAAAACCCTGTCATTTGCCTATAAGCCCTCTTATGTTGAATAATTTTCAAATACAGTGGGTTGACAATGTTAGATACCTAGGAATAAACTTTGACAGGAAATTGACTTTTCGCCATTATGTTTAGTTAACCATTAATAAAACAATTTGCATGCTCTACCCACTTATTAACCGTAAATCAAAATTATCAGCTAACAACAAACTTATTTTGGCTAAAACTATTTTTCTACCCATTATGCTGTACGGATCATCAATTGTAGTGGCCAATTGTTCAAGTGGACTAGTTCACATATATTTTTTTTAAAAAACTTTACGAACCACCCCCCGTATATAACAGTTATTTGTTGTTATCAGCACCAAAAGATCACACCATATTACCGTACGCACAAAGCTTAAAACAATTATCGTACGATAGTACAGTTAATGCCTAATTAAAAGCTCAGCTTAAGCTTATGCTTATCGTAGTAACTGCAGCTTAGATCATTATCTTGTGACAATCCGCTGAGCAAAGACGTGTTGCATATAAAACAAATATCTTGAATATATCTATATACATATATGTATATATAAGTGCTGTGTCAGTTCACGTGTCCAACACGTTTGAATTTTGAATTTTGAATATTTAAACTACATAAAAGTGATTAATTAATATAAAAGCAACCGATTGGGAAAGGTACGTGATTTCGCTAGAGTGAAACATTTATTTTATATAAATGAATTTCAGCTGCGTTTAGTGCATTTTTGTTTTGCCTTACACTCCACGTGCTGGAGGGACGGAACGGTCCGAGGGCGATTTGGCCACAATTGCCATATCTTTTCTATCTTTCCCCGGAAGCCACCAATTTTCTCTTACTGGACGATATATATACATCTCGGGGAACAGCATGGAATAGAAGTCCACTAACCTCAACATGACCCCAACCTCGACATGAGAACTTTCTGGATGATGACAATTTTTGAGATTTGGAAGCAAATAGAACTTCGTAACTACCTACCCGGCTTTTTGAGTGTCTCAGCAGACAAAGTGCTTAGAAAAGTTTAGCTCTAGTGAAGTTTTGATGCGTTTTATTTTTATAAAAAACATTCAACGATGCAAGTGCGTCTATAAAAAAATGTCTTACAAACGAGTAAATCCATAAAACGAACAATCTAGTTCTTTGCTGCGACGCAGACTTACATTTTTTTTTTTATGCACATTTACTTTTATTAACGTCTGCATAATGGGTGCGACTTAATCTTTTGTATAATCTAATATATTAAATTCGTTATTATAATTATAAGCTAAACTCGATATCAATATTTTTTTTTTTAATGAAGTTTTAATAAGAGTTTAAAATCTATTTAACTGCTGAGAGACGAGTCAAAAAAAAGCCATGGTTTAATTTATTACCCATGCATATATATCTATCTTATAAATTTTTTTTTTGAACTTTATTTAGCATCAACATCAAAACTCCATCTACGCATCTTGGGCCCAATGATCGCTGTGATGTATGTATGAACGATTTTCATCAAATTTGTGAGTAATACTATAAAACTGGGTAAGCCAGTCATTTAAACGATATATATGTATATGCACGATTGGCACTATTTTTTTTGACTCTGCCTCAGATAAGGAGATGCTAAATTTTGTAAAGCAACTTCCCTTTTCTTTCCTTTTTGCCCTAATATTTAGTAACTATATTTTCTTTACTTATTTTTTTTTTTTTGATTTAAACTTTAAGCGAATATGTTCTGAATTAGAATAAGATCATTTATGAGGATTAAAGATAGTTATGAATTTTGAAATTATGAGTTAAGTTTATTAATGTGTCTGTCGAGTATCTACGTGAAACTAACTTCAAAACTGATGTAGTTTAGACAAGTACATATACTTGAACAAGGGACGATGCAGATTTGATCTGTAGTTGTCATGGCAGGGAGCGTAGAGACCAGGGACCAATAACACCAGGATCCCCATATTTCAGGTATTTTTCTTTAGAGTATTTCAATGGCGTGTCGGCGCTACCGTTTGATTAGATGTATTTTCTTTATGATTTATTAGTTTTGTTTTTTTTTTTTACCGCGCATTATTAATTTTAAATTAGGCAGTGTGCAATTGTGTACCTGGGCGAGGAAAACCCCGACCGCCCGCGAGCTAGACCCGAGCATAGCAAGAATGCGCAACCCCAACCCCAGATACACCTCGGTACTTGTACGTCGACAGATCTCCACCAGTTGACAGAGAACCCGGTTCGATAATGAACGAAAAAGGATTTTTGCACTCACATGCGGTACACTACATTAATTTAAATAGCGCCCAACGTGGGGCTATCCATCCAGCAACAGCCAAAGGAATTAAAGAGATTGTATATTTTATTTAACATCAACAAATAGCAACGAAGAAGGCTACTAACATCTAGCTTAAAGATATAATGCCCCATTTAAGCTCTAACAATCCATCCAATTAGTTACCATACATTTTATTTATTTCAAGTTATTGTAAAGTTTCTTAAAAGTGTTGTATGTGCAGTACATAGAATTTATTTTTGGATTTTGCGATTGCAATTCAGTTTTGAGGATTGGTCGACCAGAATAAAACTAAGCCTGGCATACAAGACATCAATTTTTGAGGCACTTTATAATAGTACAACTTTGATAAGATTTGTCTCTGAATCGTTAGGATTTACAATATTCTGGATTTATTCGGATGTTGTCCAACAGTTTAAGATGTTCCTTAACTCAAAGCAGCAATAGTTTTATTATCTACAATAGAAGAAATCTTTAAAGAATTTACCTAAATAAATCAGTTTGAAGGATGTTTCACATGAGAGAAAGACAGACAGAATTTATCTATATATTTTTTTTTTATATTTTTTTTTTTTTTGTTGTTTATAAATAATAATTTTTTTTTTTTTTTTTGAATTACTGCATTATCATTATAAATTTGTATGAACAATATGCCAGTAGAACGGAGTAATGAGGATATAAGATCAGCTTTACAAGAGCAAGATCCATTCTGCGGCGTATGTAATGAAGTTATGTCAGCAAATGAGCTTAAAGCTAATGCACCTTGCCGGCATAGATTTCATAAAAATTGTATCCTTGAGATTATTAGAAATACACCAGCTTGTCCAATATGTGCTACGGAATGTACACCAGCATCTCTGACTTTTGATAATAACACATTAGCAGCAGAACTTAATGCGGAAGCAAGACCAGCAAGCGGGAGTGAGTCGTTAGGTTCTCAAGACAGATCACAACCCGTCAGGAGAAACACTAAGCATTCTACATTTAGAGGAGCTACTCCCAGAAGAGGTATGTCAACCAGGTCAACACAAAGAGGGAATTTAGATCGTATTTTAGGCGAACTTCCAAGCCAGAATAATCTTCCTTTGAGTAACCAAGTCGAAATAGCAAACTATGTACAGTCCGCTATAAATATACAGCAAACACAACTAATAGAACACCTAACATCGTTTATGACTGGAGCTATTGAAAAGTCTATCCAGAACCAGTTAGCTTCTCTACAGTTAAATAAACAAGAACAGAGCATAACACCACCAAAACCTGATCATAGAGCTACGGTTAATGATATAGCACAAACAGCACCAAATACTGTGAATTATGGAAGTAACAACTCCAGAATGAGTAGGAACTCGAGTAGACCCAGTTCAGGGGTGTCGCCAGAGAAAGTTTCAAGTATTATACAGAACTGGCGTATCAAATTTGATGGTTCAAAACAATGCATGCGAATGGAAGAATTCATATACCGTGTACGTTCGCTTACAGAACAGAATTTGAACAATGATTACCAATTACTTTGCGACCATTTATATCTGCTTTTCACAGGTAAAGGCAGTGACTGGTATTGGAAATTTCACAGAAATTACCATAATTTCACCTGGGAAACATTTTGTGTTGAGTTTCGCAGAAGATTTGAAGATTGGGAGACAGATTTAGATATTTGGGAAAAGATAAGGAAGAGACGCCAAGGTGACAATGAACCGTTCGACGATTTCCAGTTTGCTATAGAAGATCTGTCCGATCGACTTCAACAAAGCATGTCTGAAGGCCAATTAGTTGATTTACTTATACGAAATGCTAAACCGAGTCTTCACCATGAATTATTACACTTGAGGATTTCAAATAGAGCACAACTTCGCATAGAAATTCGCAAGCATGAGCAATTTTACAATGAAATTAAATCTTTCAAGCCTCGAACTTTACGTTCGTATGTTTCGGAATTGACTGCGGAAGAAGAGAATAAAACTGAAGTAGAAGAACTTGCAGAAGAAGTACTCGCTATTCAGCGCAGACCTACTACAATAAATTCAATTTGTTGGAATTGTGACCAACATGGACACAGATTCGATGATTGTCTCGAACTTCGTAGAATATTCTGCTACGGATGTGGTGCTAAAGATATCTTTAAGCCGCGTTGTCCAAAATGTAACCCTGTGGGAAACTGACAGACGGATGTGTCATCCAGCAGCAAGTAGACACATCCGATGAAAATAAATTAAGTAAAGAAACAAGTGAATTTTCTGAATCACCGATTATAGATTTACGAGAATCTGGTGAATCGTCCGTGGAGAGTGAACAATTAAAAGCGCACTTCTCTACATTACCTTTACATACTAGGTTAAATAATTATAATGCAGTTCGTGAAAAGATTTTTGCGCAAATAGATTGCTTGAAATTCACCCATAAAACTAAACGATCAACTAAAAGGTTGAGAAACTTTTGGAAAACTGTTCACTCAAATCACAAGAAAATAGTTTCCGCAATTTTTCTTAACAACGATAAACGAATTTATACAGATATAGTTATAGGAGGAAAACAATATAAAGCTTTACTCGATTCCGGAGCAACAATTAGTTGCGTAGGTAGCAGAGCCGCATCAGAATTGTTGTCTCACAACCGAACCAAAAAATGTACCGGTAACATTACCTCCGCTAATGGAACACCAAGTAGTGTCGTAGCAAAATTAGTTACTGAAATAACTTACGATGATATAACTGAAGAGTTGGAATTATTTATTGTACCCGATCTTAAACAAGACGTCTACTTAGGAATAGATTTTTGGACAAAATTTGGACTTGTAGATAAAATTGTAAATAGTGGGAAAATAGCCGAATTAGATGTAGGAGCATCTGAAGAGCACGAAGAACTTCCAAAACTTCATGAGCTGACTAAAGAACAACATAAACGTCTTGATACGGTTATACAAGTTTTTTCATCTTTCACTAAAGAAGGATTAGGACGAACTAGCTTAATTACTCATTCGATCGATGTAGGAACGGCAATACCCGTAAAACAGAGGCATTGGCCGATCTCACCCGCAATAGAAAAACTCATGTTTAAAGAAATTGATAATATGTTAGATCTCGACGTTATCGAGGAATCTACAAGTGCGTGGAGCAGCAATTGCGTTTTAGTTCGAAAAACTAACAAAGACAGATTATGTCATGATTCACGAGTAGTAAATAAAATTACACGTAAAGACGCGTACCCTTTACCTCATATTGACGGAATACTGAGTCGATTGCCACCAGCAAAGTTCATAACTGGCTTAGACATGAAGCATGCGTACTGGCAAATACCGCTCGAAGAAAAATCACGTCAATATACAGCATTTACAGTACCAAACAGACCTTTGTACCAGTATAAGGTAATGCCTTTTGGTTTATGTAACGCAGCACAAACCCTTTGTCGATTAATGGATCAAGTTATCCCAGCTCATTTACGTACGAGAGTTTTCGTCTATTTAGACGATTTGTTAATTTTGTCAGATGACTTCGAGTCTCACCTTGTCTTACTACAAGAAATAGCTTTATGCTTACGTAAAGCGAACTTAACGATTAATGTTGAAAAATCAAAATTTTGTATGAGGGAAATAAAATATCTAGGATTTTTAATTGGTGACGGAAAACTAAAGACAGACCCCGGTAAAATTAAAGCTATAAGTGAGTTTCCAAGACCAACAACTGTCAAGCAATTACGTCGTTTTCTAGGATTATCCGGTTGGTATCGACGATTCGTCGCTAATTACGCCACCTTGAGTTTCCCGCTCACAGAACTGTTGAAAAAGCGAAAATCCCTGGATTGGAACGATAGCGCGACCCAATCATTCAATTTGTTGAAACAGCGTTTGACAGAAAGCCCAATCTTAATAACACCAGACTTTTCCAAGCAATTTATTCTACTATGCGACGCAAGCACTTTCGGAATTGGTTGTGTCTTAGCACAAGAAAAAGACGGAATAGAATTACCTATTGCCTATATGTCGGAAAAGTTATCTAAAGCACAACGGAATTATTCCGTTACAGAATTGGAATGTTTAGCAGTTCTTAAAGGAATAAAAAAATTTCGTCCTTACATAGAAGGGCAAGATTTTGTTGTAGTGACAGATCACGCATCCCTTCAATGGTTGATGCGACAAAAAGACTTGTCAGGCATATTGGCGAGATGGTCCATGAAATTACAGATGTTTTCGTTTACAATCATTCATAGACGAGGATCAGAAAATGTTGTTGCTGACGCATTATCCCGTCAAAATGACCCAACAGTGGATGAACTGAAAGAAGGTGGTCCCATTATTGATTTACAGTCAGTTTACTTTAAATCCCCCGAATACATTAATCTTATAGAGCGTGTTACCTCAAATCAATTGAATCTTCCTGATTTGAAAGTCATTGAAGGCTTTGTTTACAAAAGAACTGAATTTAATACCGGTGATGAGTCACAAAACAGCGAAGCCTGGAAGCTTTGGGTCCCATCTCAGCTAATACCTGAAGTTCTAGAGCAAGCACACAACTCACCCAGTTCTGCGCATTGCGGTATGGGAAAAACGGTTGAAAAGTTAAAACGATATTTATTTTGGCCTCGAATGGTGAGCC
Organism: Chymomyza fuscimana; assembly: GCA_949987675.1. Classification (NCBI taxonomy): domain Eukaryota; kingdom Metazoa; phylum Arthropoda; class Insecta; order Diptera; family Drosophilidae; genus Chymomyza; species Chymomyza fuscimana. The sequence continues at coordinate 53,010,768 of OX465088.1, read as the reverse complement.
AAATAAGATCCTATATCTCAGAATGTACAGTATGTCGCTCAACCACCAATGGGAAAACCATTAACGTCGGAACGACCGTTTCAAAAACTATACTTAGATCTTTTAGGTCCCTATCCTAGGACTAAAAGTGGAAACATCGGTTTACTCATCATAGTCGACCATAATACGAAATTCCATTTCCTCACCCCACTTAAAAAATTTACATCACAAAAAATTTGTGAATATTTAGAAAGTTCAATATTTTTCACTTTTGGAGTTCCTGAAGTCATTATGACCGACAACGGTTCCCAATTCAAATCAAGTTTCTTTGAAGCCTTTTTAACGAAATTCGGAATTACACATCGGTGCACAGCGATATACTCTCCTCAAGCCAACGCGAGCGAACGTTTAAATAGATCTGTTTTATCAGCTATACGAGCTTATATAGGAAATGAACACTCACTTTGGGATGTTAACCTTAACGCTATAAGCGGTGCGTTGAGAGCTTCATTGCATAGAAGCACTGGCTATTCGTCATACTTCTTGGTTTTCGGTCAGAACATGATTTTGAATGGAAAAGATTACCAACTTTTACAAAATTTGAATTTGCTTTGCGACGATACCCGATTGGGTCATGCAGATATTTTACAAGTGGCTAGGGAAATTGCGAAGAAAAATATGAATAAAGCACATGAAGTAAATGCACGTAGATACAATTTGCGTAGTCGTGACATTCAGCTCAAAACTGGAGATAAAGTTTATGCCAGGAACTTCGTACAGAGCAGTGCAATAAAGAAGTTTAGTGCTAAATTAGCCCCGTGTTCATTCCAGCTGAAGTCCATAAGAAACGAAGCCCATATTACTACGAATTAGTTGATGAGAATGGCAAAAATTTAGGAGTATTTCATTTAAAAGATATCCAAGTTAAAAAGTAAATCGAGGACTCCGGCCTTTTTCAGAAAACGCTTCTTCGAGCAAGTCTCGCTCCATTTTCTGTGTTGTAGTGGCCAATTGTTCAAGTGGACTAGTTCACATATATTTTTTTTAAAAAACTTTACGAACCACCCCCCGTATATAACAGTTATTTGTTGTTATCAGCACCAAAAGATCACACCATATTACCGTACGCACAAAGCTTAAAACAATTATCGTACGATAGTACAGTTAATGCCTAATTAAAAGCTCAGCTTAAGCTTATGCTTATCGTAGTAACTGCAGCTTAGATCATTATCTTGTGACAATCCGCTGAGCAAAGACGTGTTGCATATAAAACAAATATCTTGAATATATCTATATACATATATGTATATATAAGTGCTGTGTCAGTTCACGTGTCCAACACGTTTGAATTTTGAATTTTGAATATTTAAACTACATAAAAGTGATTAATTAATATAAAAGCAACCGATTGGGAAAGGTACGTGATTTCGCTAGAGTGAAACATTTATTTTATATAAATGAATTTCAGCTGCGTTTAGTGCATTTTTGTTTTGCCTTACACTCCACGTGCTGGAGGGACGGAACGGTCCGAGGGCGATTTGGCCACAATTGCCATATCTTTTCTATCTTTCCCCGGAAGCCACCAATTTTCTCTTACTGGACGATATATATACATCTCGGGGAACAGCATGGAATAGAAGTCCACTAACCTCAACATGACCCCAACCTCGACATGAGAACTTTCTGGATGATGACAATTTTTGAGATTTGGAAGCAAATAGAACTTCGTAACTACCTACCCGGCTTTTTGAGTGTCTCAGCAGACAAAGTGCTTAGAAAAGTTTAGCTCTAGTGAAGTTTTGATGCGTTTTATTTTTATAAAAAACATTCAACGATGCAAGTGCGTCTATAAAAAAATGTCTTACAAACGAGTAAATCCATAAAACGAACAATCTAGTTCTTTGCTGCGACGCAGACTTACATTTTTTTTTTTATGCACATTTACTTTTATTAACGTCTGCATAATGGGTGCGACTTAATCTTTTGTATAATCTAATATATTAAATTCGTTATTATAATTATAAGCTAAACTCGATATCAATATTTTTTTTTTTAATGAAGTTTTAATAAGAGTTTAAAATCTATTTAACTGCTGAGAGACGAGTCAAAAAAAAGCCATGGTTTAATTTATTACCCATGCATATATATCTATCTTATAAATTTTTTTTTTGAACTTTATTTAGCATCAACATCAAAACTCCATCTACGCATCTTGGGCCCAATGATCGCTGTGATGTATGTATGAACGATTTTCATCAAATTTGTGAGTAATACTATAAAACTGGGTAAGCCAGTCATTTAAACGATATATATGTATATGCACGATTGGCACTATTTTTTTTGACTCTGCCTCAGATAAGGAGATGCTAAATTTTGTAAAGCAACTTCCCTTTTCTTTCCTTTTTGCCCTAGTATTTAGTAACTATATTTTCTTTACTTATTTTTTTTTTTTTGATTTAAACTTTAAGCGAATATGTTCTGAATTAGAATAAGATCATTTATGAGGATTAAAGATAGTTATGAATTTTGAAATTATGAGTTAAGTTTATTAATGTGTCTGTCGAGTATCTACGTGAAACTAACTTCAAAACTGATGTAGTTTAGACAAGTACATATACTTGAACAAGGGACGATGCAGATTTGATCTGTAGTTGTCATGGCAGGGAGCGTAGAGACCAGGGACCAATAACACCAGGATCCCCATATTTCAGGTATTTTTCTTTAGAGTATTTCAATGGCGTGTCGGCGCTACCGTTTGATTAGATGTATTTTCTTTATGATTTATTAGTTTTGTTTTTTTTTTTTACCGCGCATTATTAATTTTAAATTAGGCAGTGTGCAATTGTGTACCTGGGCGAGGAAAACCCCGACCGCCCGCGAGCTAGACCCGAGCATAGCAAGAATGCGCAACCCCAACCCCAGATACACCTCGGTACTTGTACGTCGACAGATCTCCACCAGTTGACAGAGAACCCGGTTCGATAATGAACGAAAAAGGATTTTTGCACTCACATGCGGTACACTACACAATATGGAAAAACTGCGCGGAAACCCGAATTAAAAAACCTATAAATTATTAAAAATTGTCTAAATCTTCCTTTTTACATAAATACAAAATTTATCCATGCCCTTGTGGACTTCTATACAATTAAGGAAAAATTAAACATACGCTTTTGCGAATATTTTATTTTTTATTTTTTTAATTAGTCTTAAGTAGTTTTGGTATTAAGGTTTTTTTACTCCCATTTTCCTTATTACACCCTATAAATTTCTCAGATGAAAAGCGACAGCTAAACACTGTAAATAATATTGTTTTGCACTAGCTTAAGAAAATTTGTATGTTAAGGGAATTAAGCAATAAATAAAATAAAAAAATAATTAGTTGTAATAAAATTTGAAGATTAAACGGAACGCGTGAAGTTGTAAAACTAAATTTTGTGTAACATTTTAAATAATACTTTCTCTAAAGAAACGCCCAAATAAGTGTCAGTATATTCTAATATTAATAACAATTTTTTAACTTCTGACATAATCAACATTGACAAAGTAGTTGAGGTCATCGAACATCGTAATAATGTTAACTATCGCGTAATAAAAAGCATTTAAACAAAGTTTACAAATTTTGAGAAAATTTGTTATCATCAACAGATTGCAAAAATCTAAAATTGTTTGAAAAAGTAGTATCTTTACTTCATCTTAACTGTACTTTAAATATTTTTGTTTAAAATACTCATCTTTGATTACATTAACTCTTTTTTGTCTGTCTGATTACTTGATAAATGAATTAGCATAAAAAAATAAATAAAATTAATTGATAATAATTTTTCGAAAAAATTAGCCTTTACAGGATAGTAGTCTTAGTAAACATATAGTCGCTTAAAAAAAGATTTTGACGATAAAGTTTAAAATACTTCAACTTGATTAAGTTTATATTTAAACATATGGTTTCTTTTTCTCATTTCGGTAAGTACTACCGATTTTTAAATTTAATTTATAATATGATAAACTTAAAAAAAAATTTTTTTTTTTATTTTTAATTCTTTCTGCAATCTGCTTATAAAGCAATGCAAACCAATGCCATGACCATTGACAATAAATTTTTGCTTAACACGCACTTGCCGCACACATACATTCAGATATAAACACAGATGCATACACATACAGATACAAGCCATTTACACAACAAACAGTTAGTAAAATTTCATTCATAAAATAAAGACGAGAGCAAACGCTCTCATTGTGCCACGCACCCAAAAGTATACAGAGCAAATTTCCCCAAAATGCTTTTCAATTTCAACCAACCTTTCAACTCCGAGTCAGCTTCAATCGTGGTGAGTTTATGCCACCTTCCATTGGGTAACACGCGCGCGCTCTCACACACACACGCACGAACACGCGACACACTTAGTCACACACACAAAAGTTAGAAAAAAAAAAAAGCGCCACCAACACAAAACAAAACCAAAAAAAGAAAACAAAAAAAAAAGAGAAATCAAACAACAACAACAACAGAAAATCACAGTTGTCTGATTCGTTCGCGACGCAGCCGACGCTGACGCCAACGTCAGCTCCACCACAGCAGCAGCGACGATTTGCTGGCCATGGAAATGTCTTCGGCTCGCCGGAAGCGAAGCCTTCAAACACACTTCGTGCTGCCTGTCGGCTGTCAGCTGCGTTTAGTCTGACGACAAGCTTCGTGCGGCGTGGTTGTGTCTAAAACGCACGGGTTAGTTCTACGCGTTTTGTGTAGCAAGTTCGAGTTTAAAAGTTGTGGCTAAACAATATAGTTCAAATAATTACGAGTTACAAAACAAGTTGAAACACGTTTGAAAATAATTTCGAAATGCACTTAAAGTTTATAAATAAATAATTAACAACATGGCAAATGCATCAGCTGCACTAATTAATTCGCGTGTTTTGCCGCCAAGAAAACGCGAACGCGTTTTTTGAACAGCTTGTTGGCAATTTTGTAGAAACAACTTGCAAATGGTTCACTGCGTGTTTGCTGTAATTATATTTAAAAACCACATAATACGAGAAAAAAATATAACAAAAAAATAGTATATCCATTCTCGAGTAGTGTTCTGCACGACAGTGGAATACCCTGAAAACTGGTTCACTAAAACAATTATTTTCATAACACAATTATTTCAAGTAAATAGCGAAGGTTTCGCCTAAATGTAAACAGTTCAACAAATATTTTACAATTTGAAAATTTATTTGTATTTAAATAAAATGAAATTTTTTTTCAAAACTTCCATAAGTTTTAGCCGATTTCGTTGTTGTTCGAAAAATGGGATAAAAAGGCTGCAAAGTGTATAGGAAAAAAAGTTGCAAATTCTTTTGTTTATTGTTTATTATTATCTTTACATAATGTACTATGTTTTATGATTCTAGCCAAGATTTGACTTTAAATTTGAATTAATTTCTATTTGAAGATGAATAAGAATCAAAGAACGAAAACTTTTTTCCTAAAATAAATATTTTTTTAAGAATAGATTTTTGTGCTTGCGATGTACTTTATCCAGTCTTACTTATTTTTACCCAAAACTTTCGTAAATTTTATTTTACCAAAACGTTTATGTTGGTGTTTGATAATAAGGTCAGAAAGGCTTCTAAGAATTTGGTGGCAAGTTTGTTGTTCATACGTTTAGCGGCGTTGGTGTTACCGCGGCATGATCGATTTGTGTTGATAAAAGATCAACATAGTTTTGTGTATAAGGCTCTCATAAGATACTCCAGAAACTAGATACAAACATGATTATGAACAGTAATGGTTGCTATTCACAGAATAATGATAAATCATGTTGACTCTTTACTAACTAACGTTGAAGAAATTTCATATTGATCTACGAAATTTTTTTTGAATACCGCACCTGTCTTTATCAATGACTTATAAAGAAAACGATGTATAAGATCAGAATGATATTGAGTCAGAAATGGTACTGAAGAGGAAATTTTATTTGGAAATTCGAAATAGTTTTTTATTTGAAACTATGCGGAGATAGATTTGTATTAAAAAGGCGGTCTGCTGTGGATTGAAATTCAGCTGACAGAGATTTTCGGCTTCATCTGCTAAGGGCAACTTTTGGAATGATTTGGGAATCCTGATCTAATAAGCCCCGATATTGAAGCGAACAGACGAACACAAAGACGTGTTCCTATGAAATCGGCTATATACGAACAACAATTTGGTATATACCTTATAGTGTCAGACCTGTTTCCTTCTGCCTGTTACACACATTCCCGCAAACTTAATATAACCATTTACACTCAGTAACGTGGATAAAAAAATTAAATAAAGTTGAGTTATTTATATAAACACACACACACATGCACACAAAGTCAAGTATGCAAAATAGACGCCCTCAATGTGAGCGAGCGTGTCTGGCGTGCATACTGTAGTACAGTGAACGCCCCTACTCTTGACTTCTTTGCTAATGACTATTTAGCGGCTGGCCAGACGCTGAAATGTCCATTCTGTCATCAAGTTGATGTCTGCGCGTGTTTTTGATGTATGCGGCATAAAATTTGCCTATAAATGTGTCTGGGCCCGTTGTTGCCACTGCTGTTTATTGCAACATGGACGCACATACTCGCCACCAAAAGTATATGCATAGTTTTAGGCACACACACACATAATTATTGCATAGTTTGGGGCGCAGTGCTTTGAGTGTTGCAATTTAAAGTTCATTGATATCATAAACCGCACAATAATAGTTCAGGCAAATAGAAAAACAAACCACACAAATACACGCACATTTGGGTACACTTAGAGAAAAAATCGAGAATGAAATTAATGGAAATATTGGATGGGCAGAACAGAACGTTTTCATATAATTATAGCTGTAAATTAAACTTTTAAGTGAATAAATAAAAAATCTTTTTTGCGAAACTTAATTGTTTTGGTCATGAAACAAAAGAAAAAACATGTATTTAATAAACAACAAAGTTCACATGTTTTAAGCATATGAATACTTGTTTTAATTAAACTCCTTCGTGATGTGCGAACATTCCTCGCTAAAAAAAGATTTAAATTACACTTGTTTTTAACAATTTTGAAATTTTAATTTTTACGTGTCTTTTTGTCTTCTAAACACGAAAGTAACAACAAATTAAATTGTTTTTGGTCATTTTTTGAAGTTATTTTTTTCGGAACTCTTGTTATATATTGACTAGTGAGTGCTCTACCGGAAAATTAATGTAACCCAGTCAGATATACGGTTCCTGTACATAGCACTCTTTAAAGTTGTTAGAGATTAAGATGAAATCTAAGCGATCTTAACTGCTATTGGAAGTGGGAAAATATTGGTTTTTTTTTCGTAGATATCTAGTTTAAAATTTTATTTTTTAATATTTTTTTATATTATTCAATTATTTATTATATTATATTAATTCTACCTCGGCCACTGTTCTGAGTGTTGTACCTGTTACTGTTGCTCCGTCTGTTGTGAGTAACTTTTCTGCTTCGGAGCCTTCACTCCCACTTATTGGCGTTGCCCCTAGAAGATCGGTGTTCGTCTCCAGACTAATGCCCTCTACCTCTGAAGACGTTATCAAGCAGTTTATTTGCGAGAAGCTTAACATAACTTCTCCAAATGATATCGAAGTAATTAAATTTAATTTTAAGTATAAGCGTGATATTTCTTCTTTTAAAATTAGCGTTCCTGATTCTATCTTTACTTCTATACTTAATCCTTCTTTTTGGCCTACTCATACTATAGTGCATGAGTTTACTAAAAAACCTAAAAACACTTTAGCCTCCAAAGTTGCATCGTCCGTTTCCGTAGTTAACTCTATTCTAAAAAACTAATTACTAACCTAATCATTCATTATCAGAATGTACGTAGGCTTCTTTCTAAGCTTAGTAGACTTTTTGCCAATAGCGTAGACTTTGATTCGCATGTTATTGCCTTTTCTGAAACCTGGCTTAATTCGTCTGTCTCTGATTTTGAAATTTTCGTAAATTCCTTCATAACTTATAGACTTGACCGGCCGTCCGGTCGTGGTGGTGGTGTTCTCATTGCTGTAAAATCCGACCTAGAATCGCATTTACTATCTCTTAATTTTCCCTCAGGAATAGAGTTTATTGCAGTAAAAGTGTTTACCAAAAATTGTTTTACTTATTTTACTTGCTCCTATATTCCCCCATGCTCCGACATAAGCATATATATGAACCATCTTTCTGCTATTCGTATGGTGGCTGATTCTATTGGTATTAGAGATCAACTAGTTGTTTTAGGTGACTTCAATCTTCCTACATTGTCCTGGACTCGCTCGGTTGATTCTAATTCTCTTTTTTCTTCTGATCAGCATGACTTTATAACTGGATTAATTGATATCTCTTTGAGCCAAATTAATTTCACTCATAATTGCTCTAATAGAATGCTTGATCTTGTATTCGTAAGTGATTCTTCGGAATTCGAAATTTCAAGAGTCTGTCCGATTTCCTTACCTGAGGATCCGTATCATCCGACCTCGCAAATCACACTAACACTTAATGTTTGCAATAGTGGTTTGCCCCATGCTCGTGCTCCTCGGTATCGGTGCTTTCGCAAGGCTAATTTTTTCGGTCTAAACCAATTTTTGGCTGATGTTAACTGGTCCTCTCTGTTGTCTGCTGAGAACTTTGAGCTATCCATTAATAATTTCTATCGGATATTGTACGCCGCTTTTGATCTCTTTGTTCCCTACTCTGTTCTGAGTCCTTCCTCTAAACCGCCTTGGTTTACGCCAAGTCTATCTAATTTAAAAAATCGTAAGTCTTCGTCTTATAAAAGATTTAAGAAAAGTGGTTCTACAGTCGACTTCTATAAGTTTTCTATCTTACGCAGCAAGTTTATTCTTCTTAATAGAACATGCTACAATAATTATCTAGCCCGTTGTAGGCTCAACTTCCGTAGTGATCCTAAGAAATTTTTCTCATTTGTTAATTCTAAACGGAAGTCTTCCCTTTTTCCTGCATCGCTACACTATAATAATGCATGTTCTTCTAAAAACTCTGAAATCGCGGACTTGTTCGCGAACTTCTTTCAAACTACCTACTCTGTCAATCCTAATAGCATTAACCTCAACTATCCTTTTAATCTTCCTAGCTCAAACCTTATTGCTATTCCACAAATCTTAGAATCCGACGTTTTACAATCTCTTATGTCCATAAAATCTTCCTTCTCTCCTGGCCCTGATGCTATTCCTAGTTGTGTTCTAAAGCATTGTGCCGGCTCCCTTTCCACGCCGCTATCCGTTCTTTTCCGCACATCTTTAAAATTGTCATATCTTCCAGCCATCTGGAATGAATCGTTCATTATCCCTTTTCATAAAAAAGGTTCCAAGTCAAATATTGAGAACTACCGTGGTATTGCCAAGCTTTCATCAATTCCAAAAGTTTTTGAAAGGATTGTCACTTCACAATTGCAACACCACTGTCGTTCTTTAATATCCGACTCCCAACACGGGTTTGTAAAACGTCGGTCCACCACTACAAACCTTTTAGAACTTTCTTCTCTTATTAACAATGGTTTTATTAGCAAAATACAAACTGATGTCATTTATACTGACTTCAGTAAGGCATTTGACTCAGTAAACCATAGCCTTCTTCTAGTTAAACTGTCTCGCTTAGGATTTCCGCCTTGTCTTTTAAAGTGGATCTCATCCTATTTAACTAATCGTGTGCAGAAGGTAGTTTTTAAAGGCTGCGAATCTAAAGTAATTAATGTCACGTCAGGGGTACCCCAAGGCAGTCATCTAGCTCCTCTACTTTTTATCTTATTCATTAATGATCTTCCACAAGTTATCCGGTCTTCTCGCATTCTTATGTATGCGGATGATGTAAAACTTTGTTTGTCCTACTCCCACAATGATATTAATATGTATTCACATCTTCAGCACGATTTCGATACCATGCAATATTGGTGTAATGTCAACCAACTTTTTCTAAACAAGACGAAATGTAAAATTATGACATTTTACCGTTCTGTTCCTCATTTGGCTGCTTACTCTATAGACTCCTCTACCTTGGATCGTATCCGGAGTGTTTTAGACCTTGGCATACTGTTTGACCATAAACTCAAATTTAACGATCATATTTGCAATATTGTAAATAATGCTAGAGGTGTTCTTGCTTTTATTAAGCGTTGGTCTAAAGAGTTTAACGACCCTTACACAACCAAACTTCTTTACATTTCTCTCATCCGTCCAATTTTGGAATATTGTTCCTGCATTTGGAGCCCTCAATACCACCTTTATCAGGACAGGATTGAGTCTGTTCAAAAGCAATTCCTCCTTTTCGCACTTCGCGGCTTAAATTGGGATCCACTTATCCGGCTGCCTCCATATTCCGACAGACTTCGCCTTATAAAGCTGCCCTTCTTAAAAAACCGTAGAACATGCCACGGTGTACTCTTCTTGCATAAGTTATTACTCGGCCTTATTGACTCTACTGAACTTCTTAATAAAGTTAATTTTGTTGTACCTGCCAGAGTAACTCGTAATTTTCGTCCCTTAGCCTTGCAACTTTGTAGATCGAATTTTGCTCAATAATCAATAAATCAATCAATTTAAAAAGTACCTGTTGATAGGGACATTTGTCTGAGGATATTCACATAAAAGCTAAAAATTTTGTTAATTTTTTATTGAAAAGCAAGCGACGCCCAGTGCAATCAGTTTTGAACCCTATTCGGTTGATGTTCCCTTTCCTTTTGGCCATATGTGGACTAAATAAAAATTTAAATATGATACATCCGCATCGAGGGCAAGTGATTTGAAAACTACAATAAACAAACAACAACTGTATCAAGCAAGTGTTTAGTGATCGTTTAGTGCGAATTCTTAATTTGTATGTGTAAAAATTTTATAAAATGATTTAGATGCCGTAAAGAAAAGAGATTATTATTCCAGTCTGATGTTTTATTAATAATAATTCAAGTGAAAATTGAACTCACTCACTAGAGTACTAGAAATAGCTCCTAAATGGTTCCACTTTAGAATTTATATGAGTTTTAAGTTCTTTATTCTCCTTCAAAAAAGCATAGAATACTCTTAATCTCAACATTTTTACAATGAGTACAAAATGCTCTTTATGAGCTTTTTTTCTTAAAATCATTCTAAAGTATACCAAAGTAAGTTTTTATATTTTAGAATTACAATAAGGCGTTACTCTCGCAAAAATCATTCAAAGCATTTTAAATTAAGAATTTCCGACTACAAGAAAACCCTCTTGAAATAAAAATTTTACGCTCTAGAAAGGAAAAACTCTTGTTTAAGGGGCAATCGCTCGCTTTCCTGATAAAGGTTTTTTTTTGTCAATAATAATAAGTCAAAGGGAAAAAAAGTATTTTTGGGAGCATTAGAAATCTAAAACGAAGGATGGCTGAAAATTCGATTACTATAATTTTTCGGAGTTTTAGGAATATAAAACGTGGGAGCTTACCTGCAAATCGGCTTTTGGGAGTTTTGGGAATCTACAACGAAGGATATTGACTGAAAATTCGAATAAAACTTAAAACAATATTTTTCAGATTTCTGGCACATTCCTAATAATTTATTTTTCAATAAATTTCAAGTTTGTCACTTTGCGAAAAGTTTATGTTTTTTTTAAGTTTTATTTATGACTACTGTTTGAATCGAATTTGCACTCAAATATTTCGTGATTTCTCAAAAACTAAATTTCTTTTAAAGTTTTTCTCACTGTGTACATAGCACATACCTTGTATGTATGCGTTATTGCGTGTGCATATTATTATTTGTTGCAAATATGTTGCATACTTTTCGGTGTTGCATTTGATATACATAATAGATTTGAGTTTAGGCGCATTTACATGGACTGAAGAGCATTGTTGCACATGTTTTTCACCTAGTTAGTTCATTTTTGTGTCATTTGCATTTTACATAAAGCAAAGTATTTCTATTTCATTTAGTTTGTTACCTCAATGTTGTTGTTGTTTCTGGTGGCAAGTTTATTGCAGTTGTGCGATTTTTAAATATTTAATGGATAGCATTGTATAGTTTATTGTTTGGAAAAGCAATTTAGATTGCTAAGATAGTCTTAGAATCGAGTGGTTGTGTTTAAAGGAAATTCTGCTGGGATCAATTTATTTAAAGCATTTTGTTCATTTGGGTAATTTTTATGAGAGCCTTCATAGCTTGAGATGGGAAAAGGAAAACGAAATGCAGCAAAGTGGTAAAGAATTCTGTCGTGCCTTAGTGTAGCCACGAAATTATATAGAAAACTTAAGTGTTGGTAAACACATTAGAATATACTGTATATCGGTTACAAAAAGTGGGATATTGACTGTTTTCAGATGTCACCTCTGTTTGCTGAGTCTTGTTATTTTAAATTCAATTGGTGCCAACTTTTATGTTTTCAAAATGGATTCAGTTTCAGGCTTGCTACTAGTATAAAAGGTAATAATAACATTAAAGATGCGCGTTCTTCAAGTTCCTAAAAGTCAATTCAGATAAAAATTTGAAAACCAATTGAAAAAAGAAGATTGATTCAAGTTCTTTGGACAGTTTGAAAAGTTAATTGAGCGAATAAATCACGAATATTTGCAAAATTCATGTTACTTCTTAAAAACAATTAATACCGGCCGGTACTCTGTGTCTGAGAAATTTAACGAACTTATAAATTTTGTTAAAAAAAAAAGTAAATATTTCCTTGGTCGTGGTAAATGCCTTATTTCCCTTTTTAGTGACGATACATTTGTACGAGATAATACTTTGGTCAAAAGAAAAGGAAATGTAAAATTTTTAAAAAAGTTCTATACTTACATATTAATTAAGTTGCACTATACTTAGTAAAAAAAATGACTACAACCGGTCTCACTAATTAAAACATATAAGCAAAAATAAGCTTGGCGTGACGTTACAAAATTATGGAACAAAATTTTGTTCACAAAATTCAGCAAATAGTGCAAAACTTTTGTTAGTGTAAATATAAAAAAAAATGTCGGTTTTTTATAAAACTTAGTATCAGGCGTGACGTTACTTTTATATCCATTAACATTTTTTTAACAACAATTTTTTTTTTTAAATTAATGCTTCAATATTAGCAGCTCTTAACGAATATGTTTAATTTGTTGAAAAGATAATGATAAAAAGAAGATTCGCTTAAATATAATCAAATCTCACCAAAATATATACCTATTTGCTGTGTATTGCTGTATTTGTGGCAGATTTCTCGCCATTTGAAGTCTATATTTGTATAAAATTTGAATATTTTTCTTTAATAATACAAGTCAGAAGACATTTTCATGTTTTTTCGTCCACGGTGTAATTTTTTCTGGGAAATTCAAAATTTTATTCTTTTTGTTTGATCAATTATTAGAACGAAGCTCTCTAATCGAAATGCCCTGCGTATATATTTATTTATTTTTAAAACGTAGTTCCTTTACGGAGCTTAGAATACAATATTATAAAAGTCGTCAGGTAACAGGTATGCATTGTTTGTATGTATGTAAATAATTGTTTTAAAACCATACTTATTTAATGGTAGCTAAGTTGCTAGAGTATTAAGTGGTACTTAAAACCGGCTCGAGTCCCTGGTCCGATTCTCAATGGAGACAAGATTTACTTAGTTTTTACCTTTTGCTTAATAATTTATTCAAACTTCTCTGTTGTCTATATTTTTTTTTAGTAGCAAAATATACACATTTTAAAAAAAACAATATATTGTATATTTTTTTTATTATTTTTTTGTACATAATTGTTATTTCTTTTTTTTTGATATTATTTTCATTAATATTTTCAATATACATATAATATTTTTTTTACATAATGCTTGATTTTTTTTTAATATTGTACTATTTTCTACATATATGATTTCTAAAAAATAATTTTTTTTTTTCTAAAATATTAAAGAAAGCTTACATTAATTTTTTAGAATTTATTTGTATGTTTGCGATTTTATATAAAAATTTTTGTAGTATCATTTTGTAAAAATTTTTAGGTAAATACATTCAATTAATTTTTTATTTTAAGCTAGCTATACCCGTCACGCCTTGCTGTGCCGTTTACTAAATTTAAAGAAATACTAATATCGTTACAATATATTCAATTTTTATTTTGGATCATTGTGTAATTTAATTCGTTTTATCGAGAAAAGTCAGACAATTCAAGTTTTCAATTGAATGCTATTTACTGAAGTGCGCTGCTCTTCAGTCAAATTATTTCTTGCAACTCTATTTTGTTCATTTTTACGTGTATTTCTTACGATGTTTTGACTTTTCGGTGGCAATTTTTTTTGCAATGGTTCGAAACTAACATCAAATGAATTTCTATCAGCGTGAAGTGAAATCGAAGAATTGAAATTATTATTCATTTGATGCTTCTTTGTACCTTTGTATGAAGAAATTGGCTTACACAAAACACAAAAACACTTACAATTTTCTATGAATTAATCTTTTTTTATTTTTCTTAATGTGAATTTTTACTCCAGTAAGTGTTTTCTTTATCAGTAGCAATGAGAATCCAATTCGAAATGTTCGTCTGTCAAATTTGAATTGAATGGAAACTGAAGGAACACTGTGTTTTTTTTTCTTTGCATTTGAAAACAATGCTCAGTACTCAGCGCCACCTATCGAAAGGTGTCCATACTTATGTTGTAAACCTTCTCGACAATATACCGAACATAGCCTGTAAATATGAACGCAATCACACTGCAATATAGTGGATTCTATAAGCCTCGTACAAACATACATTCGTTTTTATATACAGATACATAGATAAAGATGGAAATTTCATAATGTTTTTTAAATAAATTTAAAATAAAAAGAATAAGCCAAAAGAACTTCGTTTCAGATGGGGGTCCTATGAACACACCCTTGTTTTATAATATTTATATACATTATATATATACACTGGCTCAAAATTTAAATTTATTTTGTGCAATGTCTCTTAGCTAAACTCTCCAGTGCTTTTAAACATTTTTTATTTCTCTTATATAGGATTGCTTTCCTTTCAGACCTTATACAAAATTGTTTTGTAAAACAAAAACTTATAGAGCTCAAAAACAATAATAATTCATTTTTAAAATATTAATATCAGCAGGACAATTTAGTGCAGAACTATAAAGTAGATTTTTAATAGAAAATGACAACTTGATTATTTTAATTAATTTTAAATTTAATGATATCTCAGGAAAAGTTTGTTCGATGTTGTGTTTCAAGGTTGTAATAGAGATTGGTGCCTCGAAAAAAGACATGAGGCCACAAATTGCAAATCTAGGCAATCATTGTACAAAAATATTAAAAAATATTTCCACTCGACTGATAATTTTCTTTTATTGCAAAGAAGTTTATAGCCACAGTAACAGAGGCTTTCGGGCAGAGCATTTTTAATTTTTTGGAGTTGTCGCACTAGACGACTTAATATCAAGGTATAGGTGTTTAAATATATTATTAAATAAAACATAAGATTTTTAAGAAGATAATGGGAAACAATTCTTGGTGTTTTCATTTTAGTTTTAGTTTTTCTAACAAAAAATTTATATTGATTAATGATTTTTTGCCCTCGTAGTCAGAAAGCTTTGAAAGAAACTCTAAAGATAATCTAAAGACATAAACATTTTGGTAAATTTAATGAATTTTATATTGTTTAATAGTCTATTATATAATATATACATTTATAAATATTATTTTTATAAATATTGTGTTCATACTTAAGAATCTAAGAACAAAAGCTTTTCTTTTTAATGTTTCAATATTATTGTTAACTACCCTTAAGTTCGGTTCAGGCCTGATTTTGTCATGAAATCATGCCTGAATTTTCAGTACCATGTCATGAATCTACGCATTTATTTGTCACTGAATTTAACACATGCATGTCCTAGGCTTTCAGGCCAGCTTATTAACTTTGGAAAGTCATGCCTGAAATCAGGGGTAAGGTTTTTAAAATCTCTCTGACATGAATTCAGTGCTGATTCGATTTTGGAAGTCAGGTCTGAAATCAGGGATGAATTATTCAGGCCTGAACGACCGAACTGCAGGGTATTTACAATGTTATAATTAAAATTACAACTTCACAGTTAACAAAATGGAATTAAGATAAGTCCTGTAAGATTTGTTATCTGAAATAGACCATTGAGGTATTTAAATTGAATAATTTAATTAATATAAATAAATAATTTATAGCACTCGAAGGAAAAGGTTCGCTTTTAAATTAAAATTTAAATTGTATTCGTTTGATTCCACAACATTTTTTCTTCCATTTATTATCTTAAGTATATCAAAAATCTCACACTTTCTTTGATACTATAAACAAATTACCAGTTGCTTTTTTTTTTGTTTTATAAAGAAGTTTATTTATTTTAGACAGTATTATTTGATTACTATTATAAACATTAGTTACAAAATTTATTATTTAAAGCAGTGACCCCGATGGGTACTCAAAATTTGGCATATAAAATTTACATTTTTAAAATAATATTATATATATATATATTAAAACTATATTGACCACGTACATAGCATATAGTTAATTTTCCAGTTGCTCTTTTAGCCAATATTACCTTTGTGAAACTGCTTGTTATTAAAAAGCTAATAATTTCCAGCGTGTGGCTGCTATTTTCAGGCATATGCCTCACCAGCATATGACCACATCATTTTCATTGCACATCCACTCAGGACCCTTACAAAATAGTTGCCACAACTTGTTCGTTGGCATTTGGAGTCGTAGCTCTGCCCTTTATGAGACGACATATCAATTGCAAATTACTAAAGCTCAATTTCAGTCAGACAAACAGAGAGGGTCGAGTCAAACAGGAATCAGAAAAGTTGCGTCCCTGCATTTTGACATAATGACCAGCCCAACATGTGCGCTGCCCTTTTGATATGACGTTCGAAAAACAAAAAAAAAACACAATGGCAACTCCCTGCACTTGCCACAATCAACCGGACCGACCTTCCTTGCCACACAACACGGCTTATTATGCCAGCTGTAGTGTTGTTATTGTTGTTCTTGCCACCGGTTGTTGTTGCTCTTGTTAATAACAAGCGATAATAATCAACTTCCGTACTCGAGGCGCTAGAGGCAAATAAAAAAAACAAAATAAAAAATTGGAGAGGAGTACTGAGCAAAACTTTGCATACTTACAGGCACCGCCGAGCAGTACAAAATTTTCCTATACATTTTGATTTATGCTAATTTTATGCATTTTCTGTTCATTGCTTCAGTCAAGCGCTCGTTGTACGTTCCCTGGCTTCTTATACACTATAAAAAACAAAATGCATACTATTTATATAAGGATCAAAATTGGTGAAACTGGCTACTTAATGATGGATTTTGTGGATTTTCAAGGCATTTTTTTATCTGCAGTTAAGTTTTTGCGAATTTCCGACTATTTAAAAATTTATAAGCTTGCGGCATTAAATTCATTTAGTTGGGTTTTTAGATTTTTAGATGTTTGTGAAGTCAAATTTTTTTAAAACAATTTCCTAGTCTGAAATTAAATTTATAGAGTTTTCCACAATATTTTTTTAATTACATTTTAGATCAGGGCATAACCACATGCAACTTACCTGTGTACCATTATCTTATTGTAGGTACTTCTTATATTAGCGCATTTTATACACTGAGAAAAAAATACATCATTTCGACTTTAAAAGCCCTTAAAACAATTATTGCGGTGTTAGCAGTACGCAAAAATCGGCTCAATAGATAAAAGTAATTTTTTCATTTCAAAACATTTTTTTGTAGATAAAAATTCTTAATTATTTGAGAAAAAGGTGCTTCAAAGAGAATTGCGTACTTATTAAAAAAATGTTCGGTCTCAATGATAAGATTGAGAGTATTTTATTCTTAATTTAAGAAAAATAGAGAACAAAATTCTTAAAAATTGTAGGTTGAAACAAATTAGTTTTAAGCAAATTGGAATTGAAATTAACGGAACGGATATTTTTTCTGATTGTTGTGGACTCATTTATAAATGCCAGCTAGTTGATTAGAGCTGACGAAACTGAATTCGTAGACAAAGCAATCATACAAGTTGCACAACCAGGAGTGTAGATTGCTGGCTCTTCTATGTTCGACCAATGAGAATAAGAACTGAGAATTCTCAACTCGATCAAACATGTTGCAGCTGAGCGTGAAATTGGTTTGATTGAATTTTTGAAGTGTGGTTGAGCATACTCACTAGGGTGGCCACCGCTAGTATGGCAAATTTAAAAAAAGACAATTTTAATAACCCCACCGCCTAAAAAGTTTCCTTTTTACCTGCATATAGCGCCTGTAAAATTTAAAGACGATCCGAAAGTATTAGATTGTCGCGAAAATAGGCCAAAGGTCATAATTTTCACTTTTTCCGTTTTTGACTGTATTGTTCTACATAAACTTTGAAAATTATTTCCAATCAAACAAATTATGGTTGAAAAATTTAAGTATCTCCAGGAAATATTTCCACAGACCGTTTTACTGTCTACAAGTAGAGAAGAGTTTAAAAAAAATGTATTTTTCCCAAAACTATTTCATCATAATAAACAGTTATACGCGTAATTAAAAAGATTTTTCTGTTAGTAAGGTTATCATAGTTCAAACTCGAAATCTAAAAGTATTGAAATCCTTTTTTAATCGTTATTAAAAAAATATATATAAAAAATTAATAAAGTGCAATTTCACAGCATTTATTAATTTGACCAATTCTGGTAGCGTATTCGCATTAAGCCCGTCGTACACATAATATACTTGGCTGTGTAATATATTTAAAAAATTTCAAACTCCATTAAAAAAAATAGTTATTAATTACACAGGCCAACATGGTTTAGTTATTGGAAAGCTAAGGGTCATTTCCGAAGTAAATGAAAAATTTTAAAATAAACAAAAACAATCCGCATCAAAAACATAATCTCACAATTTAAAATGATTTTAATACCCTCAACAAATTTTAGCAATTTAGTACCATCTCAATTTAATAAAAAGATAATTCCAAATCTATTATTTTTTCAAAAAATCATTTTAAATATTTTATTTTGTAGTAATGTTACATATCACAGATTTAGGATGATAGCCTTTCGCGGCTGATAATTAAAAAATTTTGAAAAAAAATTTCAAAATATTATTTCAATAGTGCATGTAAGAGTTGAATCGATTAAGAAAGAAATGAGTGCAGCTACAATTCACTTGAAAAACTGTAGAAAAAGTTTAGGTAACACTGAATTTATATTAAGAGAGCTTGTAATTAAAAACTAAAAAGTATCTTAGAGTAAAAGAAATGAACAATTTACTTATGTTCATAAAATGTGTTTTCCTAATATCTAAAAATTCGTTGCAAAGAAAAGTCATTCGACCTCATGTTCGATTTTAACAAGAAATTTTACTACAGAAAGGACCAAATAATTTGGACCATATATTTTACTGTGTACTAGGTAATTTTAAATGAAGGCCTTAAGCGTCAAAAATGTATGCATATATTCAAGAAATGTATGATCGATTCATAAAAAAATTTGTATATTAATTTTGTTCAGTGTAAAAATTAGCTGCCATAAAAATGCAAATCCATGAATTGAAATTTCATCGCGATCAGCTTCAGATATTTTGACCCATGTTCGTATATGCCAACAATATAGAGAAATATTTAAGGTGGAAAAATTCTGAAAGTAGCATCGCGATAAGCGCAAAAAATATCACGTGTTAATTAATGTTTGTGTTGGAAATTGAAAACTGAGGCTTTTCATGCTCTTTTCAACATCTCTCGCTGACGGCTGTTTATTTGCGCAGCATCAACGAATTGTGTCACAACTCGCCCCAGGGGGGTGTGGGAAGAGTAAACAACAAGAACAACAGCAGCGGGTTGCATTGACCTTGTGCGTCAAGTGGAGACACAGAGAGCGTGTTGCAAGTGTTTACTTTTTATAATCAGTTATTTCATTAGGCGCTCTCTTCGTTTTTTTTTTTTGTTTGCAACTCATTTTGCACATAATTTAACAGCTGATTATACAAATTGTATGGCACACTTTTGGGGTACGTTGCATGTCCGAAGCCATAAAAAATATAATATATTACACGTATACATAGTATGTATTGTATATAAGTAGCCAAACAAAGTTTTAAGAGGGCTGCTTATTATGTGTCATAAATTTTTGGTGGTTGAACAGCTGAGCAGCGCACAGTGGAAAAAAATGGCTAATCTAGAAGTAGTTAGATATAAATGAGTAGTTTTTGAAGTTATATTTTTTTTGTTGAATGTTTACAATTTTTGTTTTTTACTTTACTTTACTTACTATCAAAATGGTCAAATAAATCAAAACTGCTTTTGTTTTATTTTCCTAAGCAAATACTCTGGAGATTAATTTATCTAAATTTCATAAAGATTTGAGCACTGGAAGAACGTGTCGACCTCTTCATAGTTTTAAACGTGAACATCTCGAAAAGGTTTCTAAAGCAAGATTGCATCTACTGAATAAATATTTTGCAGGCTACTTGTTAATCTCAAAATCATGTTTGTAAAGGTAGGAATTTTCTTTTGGAGACAACCATTTATTGACGCTGAAAAAAATTATTTTTAAGACCTCAAAAATGGATTATTTAGAAAAGTCATCTCCACTTTAATTCGTCAAGTTCTGATGAAAGGTGAGGGCCGTAGTGGCCCAGTTTAAGGAATTTGTTATTGTAAAATTCAATAAAAAAGGTTTTAAACTTCAATAATTAGATAGGGTAGATCAGTGGTGGGCAGTCTCTTAATTTACATAACTCGCGAGGCTATTGCATCAAAATCTGCCGCAGCGCAGTCGGCACACGCACGATCCAAGTATGTGAAATCTCTCACTCGTTTTTGCTTGATTATGGTTCTTACTGCGCTGCTTTCTCCACAAAGAAATGTTTGTTTGTATGAGTTTTGCCCACCACTGGGGTAGATACTTCATGAGACACCATCGCTAAAAAACAGATGATCCTTTTGGTATATAGTTCGCGGGGTCTTTCTTCTTATTTTTGGTGCTTACTTTGGTTACAGGGTATAAAAACTTTTGGAGAATCTGAGGTTTTATCGAAATAAATTTTAAATAAAAATAAAAAGTTTCGCTCGAAAAAGTATTATACAAGAAAATATTCTCATTTAAAATAGTTAGGTGCGAACTATTTGATTTTCATCGTCTATAAATAAATACCCATAATATATTTTAATATAATAATGAGTTTGCCCTAGCTAATGATCACATGGGCCGCATTAGATTTAATATGACGTCACGTAGCCTATAACGAGTGGACTTCCAAGACGCTTCCAACGACACCTCATTTGTCAAGTTTGGACAAGCGGTTTAGAAGTTACTAGGGTTCAGATGAACATACAATCACAGGCATTTAGGTGAAGTACATGACACTGATTTTTGCTTCGCCATACTCAGGTGCAGGCTGTCAGTTTCCCTTTCCCCCTTACCCAGATGGAAATAGACTTAGGACAATAGCTAAAATTTTGAATATCTTGGCATTGACGAGACCACTTTGAGTAGAAAACGATTATTTTCCAAATCCTCACCATCTATTGTGAGCTGGGTAAAGAATAACCTAAAGAGAGCAAAAGTCGATGGTAAAAGAGAAGTATCAAATATGTCGTAGTTTGTCCAATAAAAATTTTTTTTTAATACTTTATAAAAACTTTCTACTTTAGATGACATTAGAAAATCAGAAAACTGAATATAATCTATTCAGTCTTTTAGTGTGAATTGTCTTTTTTAGGAGCTCTTTTATCTGACATTAAGCTCAGAATGTTTGGACAATTTCTTCTCAAAAATTTAAGTTCGTTCGTGAATTGATTGTTTGTTTATTTAAAGGCTGTAAAATTGTTCAAAAAATGCGCTAAAAAATTATTTTTTTTTAATTCTATCATGATTTGTTTGCCAATGTGAAAAATCCGACCCTAAGAATAAATATCAGTTGAGCTTAAGATGTTTACAACGTTATAAGAAACCCAAACTTTAATTTTATCTTAAGATGTGAGGAGTTTTAAGCTTAGTTAATAGTTATTGTGAAAATGCTCTTTTGGAAATAAGGGAGCAAAAGATGCTTCTCTAAAGTAAGAATCATCAAGGTCCTCCCTTTGCTTTTTAGCTGAACATATCATTTGAGGAAAATCTTTTACCACAACTCCACTTTATCAAGTTCTACAGAATATGGTGCCGGTATTAAATTTATATTGTATTAATTATTTTAGTAAATTTACTTATTGTCTAATAAATACAGATAGTAAATAAAATGCAAAAAAAAAAAAAAACAAAAAAAAATTATTATAACAATATAGAGAAATGAAGAGCAGTATACTTAAAAAATTCGTAATAAGCAAAAACTCGCTGTAGAAGAGTTCGTTAGAAAAAAGTTCGACTGTACATAAAGTGTGCTTTTAGAATTTGGTTCGCTTCATGAATATATTACACATTATAATCTCTTTATAATATATAAATTTTTTAGTCGCAATTTGCAATTCGTTCCACTGTGCAAGAGTTCCAGCTCAACTTGACCAAGCTCCTGTGCTTGTAAAAAAAACTGCTATAAAACTTAGAAAATTTTCAAGGCAATGTGTGCTGTAATATCGTAATTTGCCAAAAAAAAAGCCATTAAAATTCTTTTAAAAACACCAAAGCTCCTTGTTTATAGTTCTATCGAATGAGTTTGAGACTTTGTACAATGACTGGACTCAGGGAATGACTTTACTAAATTACGCTCTATAAAAATGGCTATAAAATATGAAATCTACCAACAGACAGCAACAATTGTATAATGACATTTAATTTAAATTACTTTTCCTTGTGTTTTTATTGATTTTTTTTTATTTTTACATAATTTTGTGCAATTGAAAGCAATGTTGCCTTCACATATGTCCTTTGTCCTCTGTCCTTTGCCAGCCATTTTGTATTGCATGCCAAGGAACTGCCCTGAAAAGTAGACTACACAAAAAAAAAGACAGCATAGCACAGCACTTGCAGTACGAGGTTAGGGGGCTTCGGTCTGGAAAGGCACTAAAAATGTCTAGGAAAATAGGCATGACAATATTATATTAATAATTTAGAGCATGCGGGTCATGTCAGTTAGACATACTACAGGCGGACAGACGCCATGTCTGTGGAAGAATAGGCACAGGTATAAACAATATACTGGAGCTTATATGTAGATACACAGGTACACAAAGGTATATATATATATATATATATAGGCAAATCTTGTTTAGTTGCTTGAAGCCTTAGCAAGTTTAGTGTGTCGCAAATAGTTTGTAGAGCTAATTGGGCTAAGGATGGTTAGGTTAGGTTAGAGCAGTAGCTGAGACACGTCTCAGCTCACTTAGGCCAACAGTTTGGCCCGTTGTGATAGCGCAGTGATGGACTTTCATCCACCCTTCCCCACTAGTAGGTCTTTTAGATGTCTCCATTTACAGCCATCCGGTGGCCTGAATAAACCTTGAGAGGCATTTTGGACTCTGTTCTGAGAGCTGGGAAAGGTCATGTAGAAAATAAGACTTGAGAAAGCGGAATCTTGTCCTACACAATCCCGGGCAGTGACAGAAAAGGTGCTCTACCGTCTCTAGCTCTTCCTCATCGCCACAACTTCTGCAGAAATCGTGGTGAGGAGCGTTGAGCCTTGACGCGTGAGTCCCCACTAGCCATTGCCCGTGGATCGCTCGGATAATGAGCTCTATTCAACCAGCAAAGTTCTTTTGTTCTTTTACTATTGTACACTGGCCATGTTTGACGTGAAATCCTGCACGTGTTGGTTATTCGGTTCCATGTTTGGTTTGTAATATGAGCGAATTGGGTCTTTATGCTTAATTTGCAGCTGGCCATAGGAATAACCAGACGCTCCTTATCCCGAAGGAGGATGCTGGTAGTTCCTTGTCTTGCCAGTTCATCCGCAATACAGTTTCCCTCAAAGTCCCTATGTCCCGGGACCCAGATGAGGTGTATCGAAAACTGTTCTGCCATCTCCCCCAGAGACGAACGACAGTTGTTCACTGACTTCATGCATGAAGTTAGAGAGGCGAGCGATTTAATAGCCGCCTGGCTATCTGAGTATATACAGATATTCCTATTACATACTGGTAAGGTTTTTATTATTGTAAGAGCCTCCTGGATTGCCGTAACTTCAGCTTGGAAAACGCTGCAGTGATCTGGGAGTCGAAACGATATTCTAACGTTGAATTCTTCAATGTAGACGCCTCCGCCCACGCGGTCGTCTAATTTGGAACCGTCCGTGAAAATCTTAGTTGAGCCAGGAGGGCCCGGTACACCGACATTCCACTCATCTCTGGTTGGAATGTGGGTTTTGAATTTTGTAATGAAGTGCTCCTGTGGCGTACAGTAGTCCGTGTTAACAGGAATAAGGGAAGAAAAGTCTTTTAGAATCCTTGAATGACCGAAGTCTAGGTCATTCCATTTCTTCGCTTCTCTCATACGTAGAGCCGCTATGACTGCTGATTGTTTTCCCACCTTATCCAGAGGCGGGAGATTTAAAATGGCATCTAGTGCTTCAGTTGGTGTCGAACATAGTGCTCCACTGATGGTAATCTCAGCGGTACGTTGAACCCTGGTCAGCTTTTTTAGGGTGGATTTCTTGTTCAGTGAAGGCCACCAAATTGAGACTCCATATAGAAGGATTAGTCTGACAATGGCAGTGTATAGCCAATGGACAATATTTGGAGCCATACCCCATTTAAGCCCAATGGCTTTCCTGCATGTATATAGGGCGACCGTGGCCTTTTTCCTACGATCTTCCGCATTCAGATGGTTAAAGATAAACCAAATTGACAAATAAGTTCAGTGGAAAGATTTAAGCATTAATATTTTACGGTTTTAGCAATTTTGGAGTGTTTTAACCCCAGGAGCTCTTTGCGTCATTCGTCAAAATGACAAAGTAAGACAAGATTGTCATGGTCACTAGCTATATAAAACTAAGTAGTTTCTTCATTTATATTAATTTCTTAGCCACTTCTTATTAGCATACATGTGTTAGCTCCGCATACTGCTCACTTTGCTCGCAGTCCCCATCCCATAATAAGAGCAAATATTTTATATTTTTCTTGCAAGAATTTATTTTAAATATGTTCCACTGGCTAAAAATAAATATTTTGATTATGTTTCCCACCATATGCAATATATATATGCGACCATAGGACCGATCGGTCAAAAAAAAGTTTTTTGGTGCAAAATTCGACTGATTTTTGTTTGTTTATGAAAATATCGTAACCAAATTTGGTAAATAAAATATCTTTTGGAGTTCAAAGCAATATATCGGACTTAATTGCAAAGTGGTGGTACAGGATGTCCCAAAGTCGTCCGCGCCCGACTTTAACGTACGCCATCTTTTAATGTTCATATTATAACCTACTAAAAAGTTATGGTAATGTGTTTTTTCTTTGCTTTTCGGTACTTTTTAAAGGATTAAGGAGTATTCCGATGTATTTTCCGTAAGAGTAAAAAAGAACAATCGTTTCGGTTGAGCTATATAAGATTTCGTTATAACTTAGATTTTGTTTTAGGTATCTTTATGATGTTTGTTTCATTGCATTTTTCATACCCCGCACATTAGTTTAAATAAAGTTAGATTGGACTACTTAAGATTAGATCTGTTTATGTTGGGTTAGGTTTTTTTTCAAGGTAAAGGTTCCGCAGATAATGGGTTCGGATAAAACTGGCCTAGTTCCCAGTATATAAGAACCCACAGCCGTCGATAGAAAAGTAGAATGCACTGGAGGCTATCGACGGGTCCTAAGTGCTCTCTTTTTTTCTGAGGAATTTATATTATTTTATTTACGGACAAAAAATACGACCTTATTTGACCATTATCTCTAAATAAAAAGGTTTTCATTTCAAGCCGATTGTTTGATTTTACTGTGTTTTTTAAGAATAAAGTCCAACAAAAGATGTTGAACCAATTCTGAAAGCAAATTTTGCTTCTAAGCGTCAATTTTTTTATTTTTTTTTTTTTCAATTCTTGATATATTGGCGAAAACGTATCACTCCTATTCGGAGCAAAGATTACATGGCAGCTTAATTTTTATGTAACTGCCTTATTTTATTATTATTAATGAGCTTTAAAAATTATTTATTAATTGCTTTATTTAAATTTTCTGTTTCTATCAACGCAATAGACGATTTTTCATATTTTTTAAACTCAAAGCAGTTGGCTTAAGCTCCTTATTCTTAGACTTATGTAAATAAAAACGAAGTCTATTAACAAATTTTTTTTTATAGAAAGTGATATTGATATTTCACTGTTAATAAATAAATAAATATTGAAATAAGTTTAAATGATGGAACTTAGACCAAAGTTGTCATAATGAAAAAGTGTTTGAGGTATATCTAAAAATTAAATTCGAGTGATATGTTACAAAAAAAATTATTTGGCATGAAAATTAAGAACAACTAAAATAGTCACTTTTTTAAGAACTTTTCATACTTTTCACAAATCACAATCCTATCAAATGGAACTCGATGGGGCTCAAATCGGGAAACTGGTTTATATCTGTTTAGTTGCTTGCAATAATTCTCCGTAAACAAGTGAATTTTTTAGGTATGTGTTTTTAAGTTTTTTCTATAGCAAATATTAATTATAAGCCTACCATGCTTCTCATCTTTAAAATTATAAATAAAATAATAGTTTTTCAGATGTTAAGAAAAAAGTTCGGTTCTTTTCTTAAAGTTGTCCGAAAATTTTATGGCTTATGAATAACTATTTTTTTCCCATTTTTTCAAAAGCATTTATTGAGGAATACATTTTTATATTTATTTTGTTGTTGAATTACGTTGAATTATGTTAAAATAATATTTGTATTAAATCTGCAGTAAGTTGCTGGCGCCATCTAGGGGCAAACACTGAGCGCGACTTTAACATTTTGTCACTTGAAGCGTTGTTCATTCTGGCGTTAAAAAATTAATTATTAATATACGGCCAAATTAATTTTGTCAGTTGGTGTGATGTTTCAGCTAGCGGCAAGAAATTAAGTATTAATATATGCACTATCATACAGTGTGAGGTACCAAAACAATGATGACGATGACGGCGATAAAAAACTTACCCAAGAGAGATAACCCTTTTGTAGCCCACCATTATAAGTCTTAGGTTAGTAATTACGTAACGCAGACAGTTTGACATTTTAAACCTAAAGAGCCAAAACTCAGACTTACTCAGCCCAGCTAGCATACGACAGGACAAGCAATTCCGTGGCTTCTATGATCTGAATATTGGTCAAGAATTTCTTTAGTGACTGGGTTACTTGCGAGGCATTGCTGACGCAAGAATCACCAGACCACGGATTCTAACAACTGTCAGTTCTGT
Source organism: Chymomyza fuscimana (assembly GCA_949987675.1). Classification (NCBI taxonomy): domain Eukaryota; kingdom Metazoa; phylum Arthropoda; class Insecta; order Diptera; family Drosophilidae; genus Chymomyza; species Chymomyza fuscimana. The sequence continues at coordinate 52,983,540 of OX465088.1, read as the reverse complement.
CTCGCTCTTGCGAAAGGAATGGCATCCTTCTTTGGAGGTGACAAGGTCTCGATATCAACGAACCATTCTAAACAATTGAGTTTATTAAATCCTTAGGGTCATAGTGCAACTTTCCCTAAAATATTTTTTTTATTGTTAAAATCCCTTATTGGGTCCAGATATAAAGAATTTCTTAGAATCGTACTTGGTCATCTACAAAGTAGGCATTTGGCAAAGTTCACCCACGGACCCATTCCTGGGCATAACGCTGCTTAGCAGCCGTAATTCTAAACAAAATTTATACGACAGTTAGCTCAATTACCTCTGCAATATATCGTGCTCAGCTCACATGTCACATCTACTACTGTTGGTAATAACAGCAACTGCAATTCCCGACTAGTTTTCCATGGAACCCACCAACTGAATCCATGCCTAATACTGTCTGCCATTTGGATACTTCGCATAAGTTTATGCTTTATTTACGAGCACACACAAACTGCGGCACAAACGAAACATTTCATTTCCGTTCCATAAACAGTTTTTGCCCTTAGCTACACTCAAATGAACAAAATACAAAATGAAGCAAAAAAAAAAAACTAAGGATAGGTCTGGAAACAAAAGGGAATCCTACTAAGAACCAACATGCAACACCTTACCAGATAGACTACCACTCGGATCGTACTTAATTTTAAGCAGCTGTTCGACTCGACAGTCAAAGCGCTTCGTTACAATTTACACAACTTGAACACGCAAAATTGTTTTGGGAAAATGGTGAAAATGTGGAAAATGTGAAAAGTGCTGAACTTGCGGCCCACGAAGTTAGCCCTGCTGTGCCACGTTCTGCATCTCAATGGGCTTTAAACTTGAAACTTTTTAATTTGGCGTATTTCGACGGCATGATTATTGTTTGCACTGCCTCGTTGCCATTGTTTTTCGCTAGTTTTGATTCCCTGCTCGAGAACTTTTTTTTTGTTTTTTTCGCTGTTTACACGCATAAATAACACCAACACCAACAACAACAACAAAAAGCAGCTACGAGTCCTCGAATCCTCTTTCCTAGAACAAACATACAGTAGAAGTTTATGTAGAGCTATTAGAGGCGCGCTAATGACTGCCAATTACGCTCCGCGGTCCTTGTTCGGGCCAACTTGTTAGGATCTAGCAGGCAGTTGGCTTATGCGGTGGCTTACAATGTTATTTTCGATTTCATGTGAAAGTTCAAGTTTGCCTTTGGGCCAGCTGATATTGGTTCTATAGCCCGTAGTTATTTGGCAATTGATTTGTTTGCCCAACAAGTGCGGGCCTTAGATATACTAACAAATAATCCTTCCATTGCAGTCCTTTTAAACTAAAATGATTTCCAAAAATATGCAACTTAAAGTGTTAAATGTGCAAGAAAAACAAAAAACATAAAGTATACGTAACAAAATATTCAACAAAATTTTGACAATGACTTTAAAACATAATTATATGCATAATCTGGCTGACGCCTTGTATTATGCTATCAAATTGCTCTACATTATTATCTTTATGTGCCAGAAATGTAATACACAAAGAGTAGAGGCATCGCCCGAGGTGATAGGTAAGTGTGAAACTCTAAAGTTCTAAATATAACTTATTACTTATGTATCATACACGTCGGTGTTGTTTTACATTAAATTAAATACACAAAAACATGCATAGAAAAACGTATAAAGTGCGTTTGTGGTTGTCCTGTTTAAAATGACGAGCTACTCAGGAATTTTGGTGTCCATTTGTCTTATGTAAAGAAGATTAAAGATACCTTCAAACGGGTTGTGGCATTGCCGCCATCTTAAAAAGTACAGTTAAGGCGTTTTAGAGTCCCTTGCAATATTATTCGATCCAGGCTGGAAATTTTCTTTTTTGTTATGCCTTTTGTTTTATTATTATTATACATTATTTTTATTTACTATAAAGTTTTGAAAACCTAGCTGTTCCCTCAAATGAAAAAAATGGTTCACGAAACGAGCAAAGACATTTTAGTTACAAAAAAATTGGATATTCTCCACTGGGCAGTAAATTCACCTGACATTAACCCTATCGAGAACGTCTGGTTGTTTTTGAAATCTGAAGTTAAAATGAAAGCCCCTACAACCAAGCAAGAGTTATTAAAGATCCTTACTGCTACTGGGAAACACAACCTAGAGATGCCTCGTCACATTCTAGCTCTGTTGGCTGCAAAAGGTAGTCATGAAAAATACTTATTTTTTCGAAAAAATGTATTTTTATGTAAAAAAATACGACTTTTATATTAGTCACCCTACAATATATTAATTATCTATTTTGGTGTTTCAATATAAAATAGCCCTCTAAATGCCTACTTAAATGTTATTGATAAGGAAAGCTTAATTTTTGAGCATGGATATAATAATATGGCAAGGGACTGTACTCGGATTAACCTTAAACACATAATGTTAGTCGAATCGACGAACATTCCATTTTTCTTTTTTTTTCACTTTTGCTTATGCAGTCTCATTCTTTAAGTTTATTGTAGCTTCAAAAGGCTTTTTTGTTCGTCAAAACGACGAAGGTGTGATTTAGTAGGAATTTTCTGTTGCAGGCTTCATCAAGCTATCTACTCCATTCGGGTTTCTTTTTGCATACTGTATGCGCTGGGTTTTCTTTTACGTTTTTGAAAAATGGCTGTTCCACTCACTTAAACTCATTTTGTTAAGAAGCTCAACTAAAAACAACATACAGCTAAATATGTTTGTATAGAAGTAATAGTGACAAAAATCTGCACAGCGATTAGAAAAAAATTATAAACTTAGTTCTTTCTTTCTGAATCCTTCTGAATTTTGACAAAAAAAGTAACGAATAAGATTTTCATTACTTTTCATAATCGCAGTACTATACTAAAGGTATAAAGGTACAATAATTTTGTGCAAATGTATACAACCGGCGAAAGGAGGTATGGCAGACTTCACAAAATTTATATATTCTTAATCAGGATGAACAGGCGAGTCGATATAGGCATGTCTGTCTGTCCGCCTGTATAAATAAAAGGAGTTAGAGTTAGATATCACGATATCTCGTCCAGTTCGCTGGTACTTGAATTTCGGTTTACGCCCATACTTTACTAGCTACCCGGTCAAAATTTGACATAGTTATATACCTAAGAAGAGGATTTTTAAAATTTACTTAAAAATGTGACCTTTTTTTGGATCTTCTTCCAGGTTGTTGACAGTCCGTATAGGACCTAAGCCTGTCGTATAGCAGCATTCCACTCTTCTCTATTTCTCGCTCTGTCTTTCTAATTAGTGATCCCAATTCTTCTCAGATCATCCTGTACTCCGTCTATCCATCTCTTACGTTCTTCTCTCTCTGTCTTCTTCTTCTGTTGATTATTAAGCCGCCCGTAAAAATTGTCTTCTGTGGCCTATCTTCGGGCATTCGTGTAACATGGCCGGCCCATTTTAATCTTTGTCTCTTGATGTATTTTATTATGGTGTCTCCATTTTTTGGAACCCCTACCCTATAAAGTCATAAAAAAAAATGTAGACTCAGTTAGACTAAAATTTGATTTGAAATTTTTTTTTACTCATTAGTCCGAAACCTTTCCTTATAGCAAGTCAATGCTCGTTAAATACCTTTAGTACAGTAAAAAAAAAACAAAAAAAGGGGTTGACCAGGAAAAAATTGAATGCTGAAATTTCTCTTGCTTAATGTATTAAGGACCGTCCAAATAGTCAAAAAACCAAAAAGGCGACCTCCTCCCCCTCCCCGTAGGGTTTACCGTTATTTTGACATATGTTTGAGCCCATTTATCTCGAATTCTATAAGTCGTGCACAAAAACATCAGAGGCAAAAAATGTTCAAAATTGAATTTAAAGTTTTATTTGTAATGGAAGGTATACCCAGAAGTTTATATTTTAGGCGGTAGAGGGCGCCAAAATTACTAAAACGCAGTTTTTCGTATTTTTACTCACCCCCTTGCCCTTTTTTGTTTTTGGTGTGTATCAAAAAATTGTATATCTCAAAAAAGACTGGTTTTTGAATTATGTAAGTATCTTTAGTAGTTTCCAAGCTATAATGCTTTAAAGTCTTCCCGTTCAATATGTTAATAGATTTGCGGTTCCTTCTTTCGTTATTCATTCGAGACGAGAGTTTAATTAAAGACCACTGGAAACTTCGGGAGTTATAGCAAAAAATGACAAATCAAGAAGAATATTCTTTAAAAACTGAATGAACTGCGTTGCTACAAGGTAACATAGGAAAGGTCAAGCGATATTATGGTAGAGATATGTCCAAATTAATATTGACTTATATAGTAGACGTGCGAAGAACGCAGGGGGCGGAACCATCTACTTTTTGGCTATGATTGTTCATGTTTTTAAAATTTTTTTAATAAGCTTGTAATTTTATTATGCATAATACAAATTTTTTGGTCGTGTAAGTTTGATACATTTTTATTGAGTTTCAGGACTTTTAAGCTAATATCGGAATTTGTTGATCTTATTGCTAGAATTTGCTTTTATCAACCAATATTTAGTCTTATTTTAAAAATTAAAATTAAGAAGTCTGAAAATCTTAATTTTAAAATTTATATATTTTATCAGTTTAATATTGTAGACATTCAATATGCGAAAGAAAGTAGTGGGTATATGTTAGTCAGAATATCTCGACTGTAGCCGACCCACAAAACTCAATAGTTTTAAGGCACAATAAACTATGACTCAATATCCTTGATATCTTTTTATTTCATTATTTATGATCATCGTCAATATAACAAATAATCTCTTAAATATATTGGTACAGGCCGTAATACGATGATTTACAATGCATCGGTCAAAAAACTTGATTTGGAATTGCTGACCGTAGATATAGACAAAAATATATAACAACCTATGAAAAATACAAAAATGGGCATCAAAAATAGGTTTCGCCTCAGAACGTAAAAAATTTAAAAATTTTAATTCAGAACTGGTATCATGCCCCAGGATAATTGATGCACAGTGTATACAGCCACCTTCTTTAAATATCCACACATCCGTAATGCAGTTGCCACTTTAATCAACAATCATTTAGCAATTAATAACCAATTACAAATATCCTGCAGCATGTCGCTTTAATGATTACTCACAACTCCCTCATCTCTTCTCATCTCTTGCAGTTGATCCCAAGTTCAGTTCTCCAATTATGAATGCGACAGCGCCAGTGGGACGTGATGTCTTTCTAATGTGCGTTGTGCAGGATCTGGGCTCATATAAGGTATGTGAAAGCAAAAGTCACCCCACGAAAGCAATCTGTTAATTTCCAGCACATCAAATCAAAGGAGAAGAGGAACCAGCTCCGAAACAAACTCTCCAAGCTCAATTACACACTCAATAAACAACCACAAAAACCGAACCATTCGCATTAATATTCATTAACATTTTACCCAACTGAATATGTTTAATCTCAAAGAACAAATCTCGACACCCAAAACAAAACAGAGCTGACAATAACCAGATGGGGGGTTGGGGGAGACAACAACAACAACATCGAAGGGGAGTGAAAATAAAAACATAAATAAGGATACGAAATGCGTAACAATAACAAAGGCGAAAATCACATAAAAAGTAATTGAAATATGAATGGAGCAGTTGTTGAGCGGCACTGTCTGGTAACGCTGGGGGAAACGCTGACACGCTTCATCATCATTTGGGTCTGTTGAATGGCTGTAGAAGTGGTGGCTGCTGGGTGGTGGGTGGTTGATATGCTTTGTGACAACAATAAATGCATATTTATAAACAGCAAGTAGCGGGATACAGGTGCCTTTGCTTTTGCCTTTGCCTTTGAGCTGCACCCTGCTCCAAAAGTATGCCAGCCAACTCTGGCAACCCCCAAAATGCGACTCTGCACAATTAAACGTTTCTCTGTTTAGAGATAATTGAGCAGGCACTTGGGTATAATTACTTATTTTATGCTGACGGCTTATATTATTTGTAGACCCGGAAAGTTGATTTCTATTTTGTCTGCGCCTAAATAATTCATTAGCCATCATTAGTAGCTTATATTGTTATGAATTAGCCGAGTATCAGACATAACTATAAAATTTAATTTTGAATATCAAATGCCTGGAATGGTTTCATGTGTTGACATGTTAGCTTAGAAAGTCCTGTGTAAGGCAAATCCTGTTTGCTGGGATACCCCCATACAAAAATTATTCACATGCAAAGTGTCATGAAGGGGGGTCATTTATTTTATAGAAATATTTCTGTTTCAGTTTTGGTTTGCACGCTGCGTGCTTTATCGCATAATAATTTACCAAGGTAATTGTACAATTACGGCCGTACGTGTAGAAGTCCTTATATACTACGGTATATGCGTGTAACCTAATACGCCTAATATACAAGCGTGTTAGTCAAAGAGAAATCCCTTTTTTTTTGTAAGTGGTTCTTCGAAACTATTTTCAGTTAATTTGACTACATTGCATGCAAGTTTTACATAATTTGCGTAAATAACTGACTGGTATCCTATAACATAGTTATCTGGAAAGAATTTTGTTTGTGAAACGAAAGGATTTAAATACTTTTGGGTTTCAGATTTCGCAAGTCATAATTAAGTTATTAAAGACAAAACTTGAACGACTCTCTATTTAAGTGGCAACAACAGGTCGTTATAAGGCGAGTCCGATAGTGCTTTGTCCGAAAACCGAGTTTCTTTAAAATTGCAGCCTTGTTGAAATAAGTATCTGATCAAGAAAAAGCTCGACCGCGATAGAGGAACTAGAATGATCGAGAGAAAAGTACGGCACCGTTGGTGACTGCTGAGAACACTTCTTTCTTCCTGAAAATGTACCTGTTTAGTGTTTTTATTTGCCAATTATATGGGCCGTTTTAGAGACAATATTTATCTGGACCTTACAACGGACCTTATACGGGCTTTCAATTTGCAACTTTCCTGACATACCTGATTATGGTGCTTGACCGCGATATAGAAACCAGAAGGATTATCAAGACTGTCGAGAGAAAAGTAGGCAGCTGTGCGATGGCTACCAAACACTAACGACAAGGCAGATCTTTATTTGCTGGTCTATATCGATATCAGGAAAAATGCACCCTCGGATAAAAGTTTTTTTTTTAAATTTGGGTCGAGAAACACGAAAATTACACAAATTTTTTTTTTCTGAAGAACTTTTCGAAAAACATACTTTTTTGGGTGCTTTATTCATTCTCGTGAACAAAATTGTATCGACATGAGACATGAATAGATCGAAAGGTATTGATGTGCTCTTTACTATGATACACGATATGTGCAGATTAAGTAAAAATTGTTGAAGTCATAAGCAACCAAAGTTTTTTAAAAATTATAAATTTTTGCTTTTCTTTTTAACAAGAAAAATTGTTCTTACGAACATTTCGAGCCAATGATCTTCAAAATCGGGTAAGAACTGTAGATGTTATGGGATCATTTACGAAAAATGTGAAAGTTCTAAAATTTTTCGTTTTAAGTTTTTCGTTTGCGTTCAGTTACGTCTTCGCAAACTTGCATTCAGCAGTTGTCACCCATCATGCTTTCATCCCAAAAACCCTCATATCAGTTTCAAGATCCTGATGAAATCTTTCGCTTTGCTCGTCGCTCTCAGCACCCAAATTTGAAGGAAAAACGTCGTAATGATTGTGCAGAAAACGCATTTCATTTTCAAGATTCACTCGATGATCCTAAAATTGGTAAACTATTGTTATAGACCAAAGATGCTTCGGCTTATTCTTAAAAACTTATTTCTGTCTTCTACTCATTTTTAAAATTTGTTTTTACCTGGTTCTGATAGCTAACAAGGACGAGAGTCTTCTTACAAAAGATCTGATTTTTTAGCCTCGTTGTCACTGTTGCCAAGTACCTACTCGTCACCAAAAAGGGCAAACCGATTAGAAAAGGGGAAAAATAAAAATTAAAGAAAGACTTGACAAATTATTTTTTTTTAAAAGTCTTGTTTTTTGATTGCTTAACAAAAATTAATATGTAGATTCATCAATAATGTAATCATCCTGAGTATCTTCTTAAATATCTTTCTTTTTCGTTATCGGAATAGTTCAAAATGCTTTTTTTATTCATGCGGTTGAAATAGGATATTTTTCTATGTAATCGGGTCCTACTTGCGCAAAAGGTAAAAAAATATATTCTGGAAAGGATAGATTTCCAGATAGTAGATTTTTCATCAAATCAGAAGTTCATTCTCGAAATGTTTTTTTTTGGCAGTAAACAGTTTTTATAAATATATATGGAAAGTATTACCCAGTGGTCATTACGCTTATGAATTTAAAGGAAAGTATAAATTGGAAAACAATTTATTTATATTCAATATTAAAGTTATGAAATAATAATTGTATATAAATAAATTTTAATTTTTTTTATTTTTATAATAAAACTTGATAATAAAAAGGGTGTGTATTCCAATAGTTGGCACACTTATATGATCTACATTTCAATTTTTAAATTTATAGGTACAGTCGAAACTCCTTATAGAGAACTTGCGAGGAACCAGAATATTGGTTACTTATACAGAAACATCGCAGTACAGTATAGATTTAAAAAAATCTGGGTTTTTTGATTGTAATTAAAATGTAATTATTAAATGTTAAAAAGTTCGTCCTTAACGCAATCTTTTAAAACGTTTATGGATTCATAAGTTGGCCCGGAATGTTTCTCGCCATCTTTGGATCATTCGAAAAAAGGGGGGAAAAAAAAAACTTTCTACTTCTCAGCGGTATTTTCACTGAAAAATGTCTACTCTTAATATAATGTCATCGAAAATTAGAGCCTCCGCTAGGACGAGCTACGGCGCAATTGCGGCCAACATTTGAAAGGGATTATTTTTACAAAGTGAATGGCAAGAACGGTTCTTTCTATTGATAATAAAGAGTTTCCGATTCATTTGAAATTTTTGTGTTTTTATTTTATTAAAAAAAAAAAAACTCAAGATTTATGACCCCTTATTTACATGAGTAGATCAGATACAAAAACAAAAGAATTATCTGATGCAATAAACACAGTAAGCGTCAACAGTATTCGCACGCTTAAAAAGTATGTTGTCATTGGGAAAAGTATGTGGTAGGGGATTTCGCTAAAAAGAAAATCGACTGTATTTTTATTTTAAAATTTAAGAAATAAAAAAATATATTGAAATAAAATTTTTTATTAAAGTTTTGAAATAGGAGTTATTTTTGATTTTAATATACAAATTTCTATTTAATTAAAAATTATTTGAAAAATTTCATTTAAGATGAGAAAGAGTTCATATTCGGTGTTTCTAAAAAAATATTTTTCTTTATTTATCGTAATATTTATACATCAGTTTATTTGTTAAATTTTTAGAGATTAGCTAAAAAAGAAGGTTTACAACTAAGATGTCAAAATTGTGTCGTGTAAACTTTTGTTTATGTAAAATTGAATTTTGAAGAAAAAAATGTAAAAAAAAAACATTAAAAAAAAAAAATTAAGAAACTAAGAAAAAAAATTATATACATGAATTCTAAAATATGGAAGTTGGTGACTGCACATTAATTGAAAAACTTTTTACTAAGATTTTTTAGCCTATAACTCCTTTTTGCGATCCCTGGTATAATGCAGATTTGTTTTATTCGGACCAATTTGTCAATATAATTTATATTATACATGTTATCTTATGTATTTTGGCCCATTATCTATATATAATAATAAATAAAATATAATGTTCAAATAAAGAGAATATTGTTGTTGAAGGAATTGGAACTAAGTTGTTCTTTGAAAATACTTTTTTTTAGCTAAATGTTTTGTCAAATTTTAATTGATTTAAATATTAATAATTAATATTGCAAACCATGAAATTTTTTTCAAGATAGGCGATAGGCTGGTATTGATAATATTCGTTAAGCTCCATTTACAACTTTTTCCACACTTGTCAGACCTTACGGTCTTCGCTATTACGGTGGTTCTATAGCATCCTTGACTCTATGAGGACACGTTTTTATTATGAATAGATTAACAAGGCTTCATTTTAGTAAAAATCCTTTAACCGAATCAGATTACACTGTACATAGTCAATTATTGCAAAGACTAAATATAGTTAACTTAATCAGCTTATATTGTTCTTATTCGCTTTTAAAATATTAACATTTAACAAGATTTTTATACAAAACTCAAAACAAATGCCCACAAAAAGATAAACATTAGTCAAAAATAAACTCAAGGCTCAGTCGAAAATTAAATTGCCATGTACGACAAACAATTGAATGTTTCAAGACAATTTTAAGCCCACCCTTTCATATTTTAAATAAAGCGTTTCCGGTTTTCAGGAACAAACACAAAACAATATTTAACTTTAAGCAGTAAATCAATAAGTTTTTTATATTCCCTTATAAACTACTTAAGCGTGAACTTATGCCACCCCGAGCTAATTACAGCGCTCTCTAAAATCGAAACTCGTCTAATTTTAATTGCGCTCACACTCTATAATTATCCTTTTGTTTTTCTTTTTTTGTACTATCTGCAGGTGGCGTGGCTTCGAGTCGATACTCAAACTATATTGACCATACAAAACCATGTTATAACGAAAAACCAACGCATTGGCATATCCAACTCGGAACACAAAACCTGGACCATGCGTATACGTGATATTAAGGAAACCGACAAGGGCTGGTACATGTGCCAGATTAATACGGATCCCATGAAAAGTCAAATGGGCTACCTAGACGTAGTGGGTAAGTAGTTCCAAGTTCTATACTCGACCCTTTCCTTTTTGCACAAAATTTCAGGCATACAAAAGTCAAACAATCATACGCCTCGTTGCCATAGCAGCCATTGTTCGATTTGTGTTCAGGAACATAAATAAAAATTAAATGTTGGAAAAAAATGGTGAGCATTAAAAAAGTGCTAACAAAACGTTTCCGCACGACAGACCGCAAACCCCCCTCTGCTCTATGCATGCGCTGGGTACACTTGCGGGCTTATAAATTTTCAACTCGCACCTACGCGAATCCTGTTGGCGGCTCTATTGTGGCTGTTTAACATGTTTAACCGTCCACTGAACTGCAGAAATAGTTGATTTTGAATTAAAACGAGCTAGCATTGAAATTAAGGATGCGGAGCCAAAGGTGGTCGGCTCTGGTCACTGGCCCAGTCGCAAGTTGCAACTCACTTGGTCTGGTCATTTGCATCAGGCAGCAGCACTTCTACCAAACATTTCACCTAAATCCCCAGCTACCAACTGAACTAAGCCTAAATACCTTTTGCTGGCAAATCTAAATCAACGCGCTAAATATTTTAACCGCTGACAAACCCAACCCGGCAACCCCTAAACACTCCGGCTCCCTATAAGCCCGGACAAACACGAAAAAGTATAATCAACTGTGTGTATTTGCAATGGATAATCAGCGGGCCGCAGCAACGGAACCTGGTTACCAGCACACACACACACACACACCCCCCTGACAGCACGTTGGAAACTCGAAACCCATGTGACCCGCTGCTTTAGCCATGTGTTGATGATTTTCGTGACCAAGTGCAGTTAAATAGTCGACGACAAACTTCAGTTTGAGTTGGTCACTCTAGCAGCATATGACTGTTGGCTTGTGTTTTAAATGCCATATTTCACACACACATAAACAAATACTCACATAGATACAAACACTCATACAAATACACACTGCGTATTTGGCATGCTCGACATTTAAGTTGATGAGATATTCAAATAGTCCGACGAGATTTTTGCACACATTTTTATTTTTAAATGACAACGAAAATATTTTGAACACCCCTAATGACAAGGAAATTGAAATATTCGAAACATTCTTGAACTACGGTTTAAAATTGTTAGTTTAATTTTTAGATATATCAAAAACGTAGTTATCGGCTAATATAATATAATATGATGAGGTTTAAAAAAACAAATCTGTGAAAGGAATCAGGGGTTCGCCTTAAAGTTTTGCAGATGATGAAAGCCCGCATCAGAGATTAGTTGCTTTCAGCCATAGCACTGTGGGTCAGGATTAACAATTATTATACATTTTTTCTAAGAATATTAAGTATTATATTTTAGTTTTTTTATTCTTCGTAATTTTTACAAATTTCGTGGCAATGCATATAACAATTTTTTTTTCGAAATTTAAAAAAACAATTTTTTCAACGTTTGTTTAATAAATTTTTGTACACTTAACTCAAAAACCATTTAATATTTTGGCATAGTTTTAATTTTTGCAGCTACATAGGTCATATCTAACTTTGCCGGCCAATTGCCTTCAACAAATTTTTTTCATCGACATTAAGTAAAAAAAGTTATATTCCACATGTATAATTTTGGTCCAAATTTTCTATTTTCAAAAAATTAATTTTTCATAAATGTATGTTTCTACCTCTTTAAAAATTTCATAGAAAACTCCTGATACCATAAAAAAATGTAAATAATGCCATTTTAAAAAACCCAAATTTTTATATAAACTTTAAAGTAAATTTCTATACTGTTTTTAATTCATATTTAAAAAGGGGGCCACGTTTTAGAAATGCGTAAAAACTTCCCTTGCATAAATGTTTAATTTTAAAACAAATAAAAATATGTTTAATATTTTTATAGAAAAAGCTAACCTAGCGTAGGAAAATTTATCGATTATCGCTATGAAAAAAATTATTTTTAAATAAAGTTCTGAAACACGTATAAATCAAAGACAAAAAAAAAATGTTTTGATGGATTAGTTCTCAATCATGGTTCAAAATATTAAGATGCTTAAAATAAAAATATTTTAATACATAAACTAGGGCTGCAACAAGATTTGGAGCTCAACTTGAAGGCGTATGTTGCTATAAGTTCCTTTATAATTCAGAAATAATTTTCATCTTATAAATAAATAAATAAATAAATTAGCAAGTAAATAAATACATAAATAAATAACTAAAAAATAATAAATAAATAAACAGTTTATAAATTAAACAAAATCTTGATGTGATTTCACAAGTTTTCAAATAAATATCAGTAACAGTTTCGGATTATAAAATGCTTAGTCTAAGATCAATTTGAATTATTTAATTATCTGCAGAATAGGAGTGCTTTCACCGCCACTTTCACCAAGCAGTTCAAGCAGTGTACCTATTGCCTTATTACCAAAACAGGATAATAAACCCGTTGTTATTTATTATAAAATAAAATAGTTTTTTTTATTTAGCTTAATTCTACCAAGTTCAATGCTGTCAAAAATAAATTTGATCTCCATAGCAGCCAAATTATTTTGGAATTTAACAGTTACAAATTTTTGATCAAAGACTATTTGTCTAATTGCATTTAAAATTAAAACTTTTCGCAGAAAAATCAAAACAATTAAGTATAAATGTTTCATAAATATTAGTCTTTAATTTTAGTCTAATTTTTCGTATTATTAAACAATATGTGGGTTAAAGATTTATAAACTTTTGAATAAAGCATTTTTTTATTTAACTCTTCTTACATTCTATTGCATTCTAAAAAAAAAATATTTTAATAAGAATAAGTGATGCTTTCATAAAACTTTTTGGTTTTAGTTTTCTCACATTCTTTTGCCTTCAACAAAAAAACTTCTCTAACTGCAATTCCCTACATTTTTTTTTTTTGAATCTGCCCCAAACCTTAAGCTTGGCCACTTAATGACCGCTCAGTTGAGCTGGTACCCACAATAGTCTGGCACACGGAGCATAACAAGCTGTTTGTCAACACTACCACAATTTTTGGTCATTTACCAACCACATAATTGCGGCGTATTATATGCATACATAGTACGCCTTTCCAGGGCCATGCCATGGGACATACCCTTGGTATTTTTACCCGACATTATTACATTTTCATGGTTCATAGGTTTTCCGCTGTGGGCGCCAACATCCGTCGCGGTCATATGCATGTTACATATAAAAATACTTTTTATTTATACGTATATTTTTATTTTTACCACGACATATAAAAAGTTTGTTCTTTAAACAAAAGCGAACAACATCAACAACAGGCCAACAATTCATTTGCACCGGGGTGAAAGTGCATGCAATGGCAGTATCGGTGTCTTTCACTTAGCCAACATGGCGTATGAATCACTCATAAGTGGCGGAAGTGGTAGCCTGGCGCGAGTGCGGGGTTCCGAGAACCACAGAGTTGCGTGTAAATTTGACCAAAGTGAAAAATGCGCGGAAATTATTTAAATGAAAATATTAAATATGAAATAAAAGTATAAAAATTTGTAACTGTTTGTCAATGGACTCATATTACGCTATAAACTCACAATCTCTCTCTCTCTCTCTTCCTGCTCTCTTTTTTCATGTGTGTGCAACCTAATGAATGGCAACACCTTTTTTGCACATTTGTTATAAACATTATCTGGCAACCTTGCCGGCGACGTTGATGACAACAACTTTGAATGTCTGGCGACCTCAATTGCATTTATTTTATATATAATATATATTTTGGACTTCTCTGACACTCCACCAACTATGGCTATTGTTGCTGCAGTACCGCCGGATATCCTAGATTATCCTACAAGCACGGATATGGTTGTACGCGAGGGAAGTAACGTGACGCTCAAATGCTCCGCTACCGGTTCACCAGCTCCGACAATTACATGGCGACGTGAAAATGGAGTGCCCATCGAGTTGGCCAACGGAGAAGAGGGTAAGTCAGTCAGCGTATTTTGAGTGCCGGTCATAGTATGGTAGCATGCCCCAATCTTTTCAACACACACGTAGTATCTGTGTGTATATGCATAAGGTTGTGTGCTGAGCACATGCGGTAAGTACTTTTTGCTGTATGCACTGCATGAGGTTTTCCAGCCAACATTTTGGAGTACTTTTACACAAAAAGCTGCCAGCTGACTCCATTCCCAATCCCTCATATTAGTCACTCTACCGGGCTGCGACCCGGCTAGCAAGACAAGCGTGTGTTTGTATGTTTGTTGAACTAGGAGGCACCTGCATATTTCTGTGTCGATGCTTTTGTCGTCCTGTTGCTGATGACGTTTGACGTTTACACTGAAAGAAATTAATTCAGTTCTGAAGATTCGTTTTGCAGAAGTTTTGTTTAAATGCTGAAAGGAGATCGCAGCAAGACTTCCACATTGATCAAAAAGATGAAGAAAGCTAATTTTTTTTTAATATTATTTCTTTATATCTTTCGCGGCAAAGACATTACTGTATCATTTATAGAAGAAAGTTTATTTTGCATTTTTTATTTAATTTTTCCAAGGAGAACGTATACCGTTTGTACAAAACGACAAATATCCGTCCCAAAAATTTATTCAAAAAATAATTTTTTATATAAAATGACTAAAAATATCTTATCCTCAGTTGCTCCGACTATGACTAGAAAAAATTTCTATCTTTTAAATTTATAAATAAATAAATAATATTTCGCCTTTTAAATGCTTAGACATGCCTGTTATTCAAATTTCAAATTTTTTTTTATTTTTGTCTCAATAGTACTACGTAAAAATTATTTAAAACCATTTTAAGTATTCGATTTTCTTTGCTTTACAAACAAGAATTTTTGCTTTAAAAACCATATACATACTAAGTTTAAAAATCTACAAAATTTTTCATATATTGAAAAATTCATATATTTACTTTGTAGAATTCGTTGCGTTTAATTTTTGAAATTTTGTCAAATAACTTTTTGACTTAAACCAAATTCTTTACTTCAAAGACCAAATCGCTTGTAACATTTATATTTTTATTATATTAAATTTTTTCCCCCAGGGGTCAACCGGTATAACCTAACCTGTATTAATTTTTTTTTTGTTTTTGCTAGAACCCTCTTGTTTTCTTGCAGTGTAGCTCATTGCATGAGTTATTCCAAAATATGCTCTAAGCTCACACGAAAGGCCCAAATCAAAGGTGGCGGCAAAAAGCGCACGAAAAAAAAGGTTACCCTCAAAAAAAAAGAGAAAAAAATGAAATGGAAGCAACAAAAATGGCTGAAAAATTCAGCATTAATAGAACAAGAGTTGGCAAAATGACCTTTTCGTAGTGGCTTAAATGTCTGCACGGCCGGCCATTGAAGTAGGGCGCGCTCCACTCCGCTGCTGTGCATTACTTTAAAATTGTTTGGCTTGTATTTTTGTAAAAAGCAGCTAGTAAAAGTTTTTTGTTTTTTTATTTTAATGGTTTTTATTTGAAATTTGATTATTTGCTTTGGTTTGGTTTGTAACGCCCACAAAATGAAATGAAATCATGGCGCAAAAGTTTTTATGCCACTTTTGGCATGGCGTGGCGTTGGCTTAAACCAAATTACATGTACTTTTGTTGTTGTATTTTGTTGGCTATTACGTTTAATGACCAAAGTACGACAACAAGAAATGGTAGAAAGAAATACGCGGCTAATAAGCGCGAAATGTTCAAGAGTTGTGCCATATTAAAGTCGGGTTATGGTAACTCAAATTGGCATTGGGCACAAATCAATAAAAACGAAAAATCGGCTTATTATTTGTTGCTGCTTTTGCGTAACAATATCAAGCGCAAACTAGCCAACACTTCCGCTTCCGGTTCACACATATACATGGACAAAACTGCAACACCCATGTACAGACATATCGCTAGGGCACTTTGCTGTCTATCCAACTACCGGCTTAAACCACAACTATGCAATTTATATAATAAAAACCTAGTACGACTAACACAACAGGATGTTCTGCGGGTGCTCTGGCTCTAGGTGGACGCCATAGATACTCTCCATTCAAACAAAATGGCGTCGCCTTCACGCCTGAGCGGCAGCATCATAAAAGTCGCTAAAAGTTTGCACTGCTTTTTGGCATATTTAAAATGTTGTTGGCTGCAACTTTTTGTTGCACCCCATACAAATGAAATAAACGGGTTGCATTATGCCAGCTTAGCCAAATGTTATAGATACATTTACATGGAGCTAGCTAGCTCTGACATCCATTATAGTTACATTTGTGATTATGATGTTATTATGTGGTTTGCTTTTTTCCAACTTTTTGATATTGTCTGTTGAGGCAGAGACTTTTGGGGCGCTTTAGGTTTGATTCAAATTTTATATAAAACTTTGCAAATTGGTTAAGTAACCTTTTATGCTAACGACCTTGAGTATTTTAAGTGTTACCAGATTCGATTTTCCGCTGGTAAACTCTAGTAGTTCGCGCACCATTAGGACAGTTCTTATAATAGTGGAACAGCAAAACTTAAAAATGTGGACTTATTAGAATAGCTCTTGCTTAAATTCAACTTTTTTTAAACCAAACTAGGATTTTCTTTTCTTCAAGAATTGGCTAGTCATATTGCATCTTTGCGACAAAAACAAGAAAAAGTTATTGTTTTTAGTTTTTTTATTTCGCACTGTTTTCAGTCCTCTAATGGAGCCATGGCCAATTAAATATAGTGTCATCATCGTTTGCCAAGGGTATTGCTAATCACTCAGTCTTCGAGGAAAGATTGGTAAAAGATAGTAAAAGCATCTCCTCTTCAGTCTTCTTATTGTGGCCGTTCCTACCTGTCATTGTATCAGGGATGAATCGTTAATTGACACGCCAGTGTCGGCCTCCGTTGTTCCATCTGAGCTGCCACGTACGTTCCAACTCTTCGGCCAGCAAGACCCTTTGTTGTATCCAGCTGAAACCTGCCAAGTCTTGGTTGTATTGCCAATTGTGTTCCTCCAGCGGGTAATCCCGCATTACTTGGAACCTCACTGGTAATTTTAGAACAATTAGGTCAAAGGGAGGTGCTCTAGCTAGTAACTGCATTATGTGTCCATTTCGTGTCTCTGGGACACTTACTTCTTCGTAACTACTCATCATACTTACGCTCCTGCCTGAGAAGAAACTTTGCCACAAACTAGTTTCTCGGCATCCTGAAACGATGATTTGGAGAAACGCGGCATTCCAGTCCAGATTGTCCACGAAGATTCCGAGCACATATTGCGCTGAACTGGCCTTGACAATGCTCACTACATCCAACTCTGAATTAAAATTGCTAGCTGGTGCAACCCGGTAGCACATCATTGATATTAACCATTATATCTTCGGGCACTCTCCCAAGCAATGGCAGCAGGCATATTACACGATATGAAGCATGATCGCTCCTGTCCTTATCGGAGTCCTTAAGCAAGGCAACATCTTTGGAAACAGCATTCCACTACGCAACGTGAAAATAGTGCTTTCAGGTGCTAGGCACACCATACCTGCTTGTAGATAGTACCGGTAATCCCATCAAGGCCAGGCGAGCACCTCGAGCAATGGGTGTATCACACCGGAGGAGTACACACGCACAGTCGTGTCATGTTACGACCAGCCTGCCGTCCTAACGTTGGGCTACTATCTCGGAGCACCTCTTGCGTCTTCTGCAAATCTTGTAGCAGTGCCCCCGAGGATCATCGGTGTGCTCTCGAACGAAGCCAGCTTTCCTCCTTCGCCGGCAGAATAAGCTTCTTGTATTGACTCTTGGATACCCGTAGCTCAATAGCAAGTCGCGCAGCATCATCGTTGCGATCTTGAGCCAGAAAATAAGTGTCCTGACTTCTTGGCGCTTGGTACTAAAGCTAGCATTCCATCAAATCTCTTTCACCATTGCTCTTGGCGATCTGCCACCCAACACTCGATCACACACATCATTTACGATCGAGCGCAGGGCATATACTGGCTCCTCTGGTGATGTATCCTCCAAGTTGTCCGGTAACTCGACGGCCCGTCTGAACAATCGCCAACGAGCAGTGGAGACGTTCCAGGATGCCACAGCAGCAAAGCTCTCATCTACGCTACTTGGGCCTGAAGTTGTACATCCAATCACGCTAGTAGCTCACCTCGGATGTGGTTCTTTTGCCTCTGAGAGCTCGATTTTCTATCAAATTTTCAGTATGCTTAGCATAGGAAGATTGTGCCATACTTCCTGTGGCAAATGTCAAACCCTGTAGTATCGTTCCCTATAACAGCATCCTTATTTCGCCTGTCTGACCTCCTTCAGATAAGCCAGTAATACGTCCAGCGGCATCTACGCCCTGTACTAGTGCAAACAGACTCCGGTTCGACTACGACCACGACCACACTTTAAATTACTTTTTTGATGTAAATTTTTATTTTCGTCAAAATTGGTTAAAATTTACGGAACTTATAGGCATAGATATCGTTCTGCACCAAAACGAAAAAATCCCATTGTAAATTTCTTATAAGGAATATTTGCAGGAATAACATTTTTTTCGAGAAAAAAGGTACTAATACCCTGTACCCTGTCGGGCACCGCCTCGATAATATAAAATTTTTTTTCTAAATAAAATAAATAACTATAAAGGTATTAACAATGTGGAGAAAAACACACTTGCGCAGGAAAAAGATAAACTTTGTAAAAAATTTAGACGTGACACAGAAATGGAAGTATTGTAGAAAGACTAATCAGCAATTTTAAATGGTGGCGTACGTTATTGTCGGGCTCGGAAGATTTTGGGATATCTTCAGAAATTAAAAAAAAAAAAACAAACATAATTTTGCACCAAAAACATTTTTTGAACGTTTTTTAGGAACTCTAAGAAACTTTGCTAAATTTGGATACGAAAACTTGAAATAATCCATTTAAAACTTTTTGTTTTTTTTCGAGGTCCCCTAAAACACCTCTAATAAAATAAACTTGTCTCCCATGACATTATAAGACATCTAATGTGAAAGCTTCGATTCTCCAACTCTTACCGTCTCTGAGATCTAAGCGTTCATACGGATGAGCCGGCGGAACCACAGCAGCGTAAAGCAACGCAGTTGCAAAAAATCGCAATTTTAAGGCCGCACTACTATATAATATTCAATTAATATTGATAATAAAATTTTTTTAAAAATACATAAACAATAATAAACAATAAGCACTGAGCTTACGTTCGATTTTTAAAAAAAATTTACTTGCGATTTCAGGTATAACCTTTCAAAGCTAATAAACACTAAATTCAGTGACAAATCAATTCAATTTAAATTTTTTTCACGAATACATGTGGAGTTTAATTTTTTAAATACAGAGTTCAGGCTAAATTAATTACCTTTTCTACTGGGTTATTAAATTATAATGAATATATATAAAAGCTTTAGGCCGCGCGTACACAGAGCACTGACATGACATGAACTTATCAGCGCGGTCAGCAGTAAGATTTTTTTGGATGCTAACTTCCAGCATCAGCTAATGCACGGTGTGTACGCGCTCTCATAGACCACAGTGTGTTTGGCTTTTTTGCGCTGATAATTTGCTCTTTCTAAATACGGATATTTCTTATATCAATGTATAGCTTACCATTTCTTTATGCTATTAATTTTATAAACCGGCTTAAACTTTATATAGTTGTGCATGGGACGAGGGAATGCTGTGGGAAATAGTCTATAAAATACACATTTCCTGGCGACAAAATTTCTGCGGATCCCGCAAAAATCTGAGGGATGAGCCGGATGTCATTCGAGAGTCATATGTAAAAAATGGGTACCACATTTCTACTAGATAAGAAACTGTACGAAAATTTAATGTATAACTTGAATGAAGATATTTTTATGTTTATCGTTTAAGGAATTCATAAGAAAATAGTTTTTTCCTATTAAATCGCCAAATTTTAAATTTATCATTCAATTTAGCGGTTGTTCTATATACTAATTTACTCAAATGAAATTTTTTTCAAATGCCCTTGCTAATTAGTTATATCAAAAATTATAGATTATTAACATATAAAAGAAAATAAAAATATTCTTATATTTTTTGAGTAAAAATTTATTACCTTAAAACAATAAGTTCTGTGCACATAAATACAATTTTCTTTTCAACAAATAATATATAATTCTTAAGATAATAACTTAATTCCCAATTGTTTTTAATCCTTGTTGTATACATGACTTATCTGATAATTGTTCTCTTACAGTTTTCAGCGTCGAAGGAACGGATTTGGTTATTCCGCGCGTAAAACGCCAGCATATGGGGGCCTATTTATGCATAGCTTCAAATGGAGTCCCACCTTCAGTCAGCAAGCGGATAACTCTTGTAGTACACTGTAAGTCCCTATATATACTTTATTTATAAACACTCCCATTTAATACTTGGTTTGTATCAGCCTCAGAGGAAAAGCACCTATTTACTAGTCAATTCTTCACAAAATCGGAAAGCGTTGGCAAAAATTTAGATATTCATAAATGCTACAGATTTCGTTTCCGATTATCTAATTAATTATACATTTTGTTAAAGATATAATTCCTAAAAATGTAATCTCTTATATTTAGAAAAATCTAAATCTGAACCGAAATCGGAATCAGGCATGGTAAAGCATACTTTGTTTCGTTTGAAATTTTAAGCCTAAGAGCATATAAGAATGTAATAATAGTTTCGAGACGTGCAAATTATTGAAAATTTTTAAAATCTTTTATGTTACATTAAAATATTAAAGCAATTCATTTACAAGCTAACATCAAAATGTTTATTTGCTTTGCAGTTCCTCCAATGATCCAAGTACCGAATCAACTAATAGGCGCTGTGGAAGGTAAAGATGTTACTTTGGAATGCCAATCGGAAGCTTATCCCAAATCCATAAACTACTGGACACGAGAACGAGGAGAAATCGTGCCGCCAGGTATGTTGATCCAACCGTAAACCTCACTTATAAGCCACTTTTTATACTCTGTACCTATAGGTACAAAGGGTATTCTAGATTTGTGCAATGTTTGTAACGGACAGACGGAGGCGTGGCAGACCCCAAGTCCTTTATACCAAAATGCTTATCATAACCTCGGGTAGCGACTGAGCCATGTCCGTCCGTCCGTTCGTCCGTCCGACGTCCGTCCGTCCGTATGAACGCCTAGTTCTCGGAGACTATAAGAGCTAGAGACACGAAACTTTACCAGCAGGTGCGCATATTTCCTGGAAAGATGAAGTTTGTTGAATCATGTTAATATCTTCCCCCGTTCCCCCGCAGTAGAGTTTCGCGGTTTTTAGCCACACCGTTCAATATTTTCATTTAACAGAGCGATGCGTTGTGGTTACATGTATCTGTGCGTACAAAATTAACAAAATCGGACAAATACAGCAAAAGTTATAGTCAAAAATGTGCAAATTTCACCTCCCCTTGCCCATAAACTGCGTCGATATTTGACTCTACGTAATTATGGTTACAAGTGACCTTGAATCAGAATTTTTGGTAAGATGATTCATGTGTCTCTTATGAAAAAATCCAAATCAAAGCTTTTTGATTTTGTTAGTGTAAGCAAAAAGTGTTAGACTTGGTCTTTTTTGATGTTTGTATATAAAAACTATGAGCTTTTTTTTTTTTTTTTTTGATATTTATTTTTTTTTATTGGCAATCAACGGATACAATTTGGTTATAATCCAATATTGATGGCAAAATTATTCGCTACACAAGAAATAAAATTCAGTGTGTGATAGAAAACTATGAGCAGTAACTAAAAGTATGCTACACTAATTTTTAAATAAAATTTTTTGAAGTAAAAACTTTTTAGCCGGTGTTGTGGCTTTGGACTTGTGTTAGAGATGAACGACAACGGTGTTGGCGAAGGCGCGGGGGAGGAGGAAAGTCGTAAAAGAACGAGAACAGCGTAGAAGAAGGCGCGGTGGAGGAGAAAGGCGTAAAAAGATTTACTTCAAACGCGTGCTTGTGCAGCACGTTTTACTTGTTTTTATACCCTGTACCGTATGGTACAAAGGTTATATTAAGTTTGTGCAAGCCGAAAATGTATGTAACATACAGAAGGAGACGTCGGAGACCCCCCAAAGTTACCTAAAGTATGAACAGGGTGACTAGAGAAGTCGATATACCCATGTCTGTCTGCCTGTATGAAAGCCTAGATCTCAGAGATGGTAAGAGCTAGAGAAACCAAATTTTCAGATTAGATGCGCTATTATGTCAGGGGAGACAAGTTTATTTCAGTTTTTTGATATCGGGGTTATATTATATAGCTCCTATAGGGGTGTTTCAGAGGACCTCGAAAAAAACAAAAAGTTTTACATAGATAATTCGGTTGTTTATGAAGATATCGTAATCAAATTTGGCACTCAAAAGTTTTTTAGAGATCCCAAGCACTGTACCAAGTTTGATCAAAATCGGTTGACTATATTATATAGCGCCCATAGGACCAATCGGTCAAAAAAACGTATTTTGTACAAAATTCGTTGTGTTTCGTTTGTTTGTGAAGATAATGTAACCAAATTTGGCAATCGGAGATTTTTTAGTGATCTTCAACTCTGTACCAAATTTTATCAGAATCGGTTGACTATATCATATAGCTCCCATAGGAACGATCGGTCAAAAAAACATTTTTGGTTCAAAATTCGTCTGTTTTTGGTTGTTTATGAAGGTATCGTAATCTAATTTGGCAATCAAATGTCTTTTGGTGCTCTTAAGCGCCCAAAGTTGTCCGCGCCCGACTTTAACGTACGCCATCTTTTTATCATATTTTTTTTGGATAGTTATTATTATGACTTGTGCTTTCATCCAAACACTTTTTTTCTTGTTGATTGTTTTCATATCTTATTTTAATTTTTTAACTTCACCTCTTATTCGGATCTTAATTTTACTACCAAAGATCGCGTTTGCTTTCAAAGTAGAAGCATGAAAAATTTCCGATTGGTATTTTCAAACATTTTATACCCTGCACGAAGGGTATATTTAGTTAGCGCAAGTCATAAAGGAGGAACTTCGGAGAGCAGCCAAAGTTACCTCAATTACGATCAGGATAACTTGAGAGGCCGAAATAGACGTGTCAGTCTACCGTCCGTCTGTATTGTTGAACGTCAAGATCTCACATATGATACGAGCTAGAGCAATCAAACATTGGATTTTACTTTTTCGATATCGGTGTTATGGAGCTCCCAAAGGATAAGAGCATAGCTCGTTTACTTAAATCAACTGCTTTAGGACTATGCCGAATTGGGAACAAATTGCTTCATTTATTTGTTTTAATGTTATAGTGTATCTCAAAGTCGTTGGCACCCGACTTTAAACTCTGCCACATTTTATTTTTATTTTTAATCTCTTTATTATACGTAAGCTGCTAATAAAAGTTATGAAAATGTAAAATTTACCCAACTCAAATGACAAACACATTAGCAGACGGTTATATTCCAGTTCCATTTAGCAGCTCCCAACTGTGAAACCAACTGGTCCAGAGATATCCAACTGACTAACTAACCAACTGATGACCGTTGAGTGCAGCGAAAAGTTTTTAATTAGCTGATTTAGTTGTATTTGGCAAGTACTCAAAGGCAGGGACTGCTACGTTGTAGTATGGAACTTGTATGGGGGGAGGCGGACACTCATGCAACAAAACTCTGCCAGAGTTGCAACCTGATGACAGTTGTCTGCCACTGTTTTGTGGTTTTTACGCCTGTCTGAGTTCCTGGCAAGCGGCATATGCGCGAATAGTTGGTCATTAAAATTGCATATGGAGTGTAATCAAGGAGGCAAGTGGGAAAGTAGCAGATGAATGAAGGAAGAGACTGAGACTGAGACTACGAAAGCGAAACTCGTTGACAGAGAAGACTCTGTGCTTGGGTTGACTTTGGATTTTATTTTGCCATAAATGCAAATAAATTTCATTTACATTTTTGTTGCTGGCACAATTTAATTGGCAGCACGCCCGACAACACTTACCTCTTACGTAGACCGCTTACCAACACTGACTGCGGCAGTGTGCGAAAGTGTGACATGAGTTCATGCATTCATTTTATACATGGTACTACGATGCCTTTCTTGTTGTTGTTGTTGTTGACTGTCTGTGACATTGTTGAAACTTTTGCATAAATCCTGACGTGTGCGGATGACAAGCTTTTAATTATTTAATAACGCAAAATTTCAATTAAAAATTAATTAGTTTATTATTTTAATGAATTATTAACTAAAATATCAACCACAAAAATCTATTTTCAGGCAGCAAACATTCAGCCAATGTATCCGAGATAGGCGATTATCGTACTGTCATGAGGCTGCACATAAATGCCTTATCCCAATCCGAGTTTGGCGCCTATCGATGTGTGGCAAAGAATTCGCTGGGGGATACGGATGGCACAATCAAATTGTACAGTAAGTATATGAAATTATAATGCAATTAAAATAATATTAGAATTTTGCTTGTAGTTGATGAATTGTGGTTTTAATTTGAAGTGTTTGTCACGTTTTCTATAAAGCATTGATGGCTTTAATTGGTTACGTTTTTGGTTTTCGGCATTTTGTGACTGTATCTAATCATTTCGGTAGTCTTTTATATAGTAAGTAATGCTCGTTTACTAAAGATTACGTATAGATACTTTTTGTCTTACATATATACACAAATAATCACAAATTGAATACAGTTTAGCTAACTTGAGTTTGTCGGAATAATTTTCTACAGGTAGTTACCCGCACAGTGGGAGAAAAAGCCAGTCTGGCGGCATGAAAAGAGTATGTTAACTCTTAGAACTGCCAAACTTTTTATTTCCCGATAATAGCCCTTAAGCTTTTTTCATGCTATTTGGTCAGCTGTGAGCTTTCAAACAGAACATATGTTGCATCAGCTGGAAAACAAAAACTTTGCGGTGTTTATTATTATTTTTTTTGCAAAATAATAAAATATGCCGAGAAAAACCCTGAAATGAAACTTTCAGCTGCACAGTCGTTTGGTTTGGTTTGTTGATAAAAATAAATGCTTTGAGGACGAGCTAAAGGAAATTATCAATGTTAAGAGAGATTTCCGTAAAGTGCCCGAAAAATGGAAGGGAAGCAACAGAAGAACCTACGTCGTATTAAGTGAACAACGTGACCTTGACTAAGGTGATGGATGCAAATTTTTTTTTGGTATATAGTACTTTTATATTTTTTTTTTTTATTTATTTTGCAAAATGATCAAAAAACCATATATTTTTATATATTGCCAGTTTCTTATTTTATGATCGCCGATCCAGTTTGTTTAGCTGGTGATATCTTACACTGGTCAAGGAGTTCACCCATCAGAAGGCCAAGATTTGGCCATCATTTTAATCAATCTTCTTATACCTTAAAAACAAAAATTAAAAAAAAAATATTTAAACTAAAATAAAAATGTTCCCCTATTTTGTTCCTTTGACCTTTACTATTTGCGAAAAATAATCTTTTAAATATATTTTTATAATATTAGACGGTATTAATTTCGTTCCGCTAAATCGACCGTTTCTCCCACCGTGCTAGGCTCGAATAATTTAAAAAAAAAAAATAATTTATTTTGCTTAGTTTTTTCGAAGGATGTATAATAAATCGCTTCATATAAAATATATACCGTTGGAAAGAGAAAAGAAAGATCTATAATCCAAATAAGTAAATAATTGAAATTTATAAAAATAAGCATTTTACGGACAATTTTCAAAAGAGCTTGAAAACGACCACCACAAAAACAAGGCTTGTAAGTTGGGACACCTGCAAAAATCGCTGAAAATTTGAGAAAACTGAAATAAAAACCCATGATTGATAAAAATTTATGAAAATTTATTGATTTTAAATTTAACTGAGCATTAAATATAATTTAAAAAAACCAAAAAATTTAACTTTCTAGAGAAGTCAAAATTGTAGTTTTTTGCGATCGGTTTATCTTGGTCGCCATACTAAAAATGAATTGTTATGGAAAATATTGAAAAAATTTATCCGAAAATGGCAGAAAAATGCATTAAAACCAATTCAAATTAGTATAATAATAGCAATGGAAAAAAATGAAAATAGATGTGTGGCAACATACAAGCTAAAAAGTGTGCCAACTTACATTTTTGAAGCCATTTTGGAATGCAATGAAAAAAATTTGTCTATTCACTGCATGTCCGAAAACCTTTTTTGATTATGAAAGTTCATTGAATTTCAGTTCCAGCACATATATTTCGCTTGATTTTTCGTTTTGATTTGATCACATTTTGAGCGCAATCAAAAATAATGTTTTAAAATCGACCAGGTGTCCCAACTTATGAGCCTTTCCCCCACAGAAATTGAAGCACATGTCTTTAGACATCTTTCTATGATAGTGCAAAAAAGAAAGATTATATCGATACTATTGATCACCTCAATGGTAATCACTAAACATGGCCGCACCAAAAAGAAAGACTACTCACCTACCAAAAGTAGAAGATTATTCGGCTCAAAAAACCAGGACTCGTCTCTGGTTCCAACGTCTTCGATAAAATTTGTATAATTTTTTAACACAATTCTGGAGATCCTGTCCATGTTTGGCTTTGTCATTATCGCTTAACCGATTTCTTGCAATTTGTTGCTCAAAGAACGTTGAAGAATATTGAAGAACGTCTTAAACTGGGATCATCGTTAAATCGATATCTTTCTTTCCCAACAATTTACAGCGCTTTACATATACATTATATACCACTGCAGATGGCAATTGGGTATATCTTAACAGCAGAGTGAGAGAGTAATTAATAATTAATTAGCTCTCGACTCTGTTATTTTACATTCTTACATTATGCTTATGCAGATCATATGTAGCTTACATTTTATATAATTTCAACAAAAGTCTTGAATTAAGAAAAAATGCTTACATTAAGATTTTTATCATAGTAAAATTATAATGTTAAAACAAGAACAAATATTATTAAAATAATACAAGAAATTTTTGAAAACATGGCTGTATGTAGTTCCCAAATTCACAGCCGTGCAAGAACTACAAATAATGGCCAGTGTGTGGATATACAGTGTGATTTTTTTACGGATTTGTCGCAAAGTGTTTTTTTGGCGGATTCTTTTTTTGTGGTATTCATCGCAATTTTATTGTGTTTGTCTTGAGATGAAAATGGTCATACTTCAACAAGCAGCTTTTTGTTTAAAATAGGAAACATTGCTTAAATCAAACTAATAAAAAACAAAAAAAAACATTTTTTTTATCATAGTAACTGAGTGTGAAGCTGTAGCCAGATGAAGAACGGCCTCCCTCAGAATGATAAAACGTCGATTTTTTATGCTAGTCGGTTAAGACCAACCCAGATTCTGGTGTTAAGTCAGCTTCAGGATCTGGACTAGCTTAGATACTCAGAATTTCCGTAGTGTCGCTTACCCGCTGTAACATCATGATTTCACTCCGGGCTTTACTTAGTCTTAAAAACCTCCTTTAAGCTCCTTTGGCTGGTTCATTGAGCCTTTGGTGGTCAGGAAGCTGCGTAGCCATGACTAATCATCTCCCATTTTCGGATAGGAGTCGACTTCTAATTATTATGTATACTAAGCAGAGCTTTGTTATGAACTTAACATATTGCTGAGTATAATTGTTTTACTTATACATCTCTGAGAACTCTTTAGTTACGTAATACTCCTCTTTACACTTCATTCTGCCTGCCAAAGTTGCATTTTTACTTTAATACTTGTTTTTCTTCTGCGTACCAGGAATACCACCGAATGCTGTGAACTATGTGGAAAACTTAGAGGCGCGACATAAAGGTGAGTAAATGCTTCTAATCTGTGGTCCACAGAGAAAACAGTCTGCTTCGCCGCGCGAATTTAATAGCCACTTGGCATAAATTTAAGATGAGCCGCAAATTTTTCACTTTGGAATAAAAAACAAACACATTGCCTCCGGCTTAGAGTGAAAGGAAAAACATAAATAATTCATTTGGCATGCAAATCCCGAGCAAATCGTCAAACCCACGCTGCAGGTGCAAAACCAGCTGCAGACAGTTGAATGCCTCTCAGAAGGTTGTGGGCGAGTTCAAAGATATTAATTCAGACACTTTCTATGAAAAAAAACAACAAATCTAGGCAAAAGTTTATTATAAATACGCGGCAGGAAAAAATACAAAATAAAAAGTATCTTTAAGATACTTTATGCAGGCCAAGCATTAATTTGACTTACAATTCAATAATTCTACAATGCAGGCAAAAAACGCACGAAAAGCTCGGAAATGTATCATCCTGCCAGAGCGCAGGAACACAGCGGCGAGGATATGGAAAATCCGGGCAAGCGAAAAGGTAAGCCAAGACTACAATTGGGCGCGGAGCGCTGTGTGGGTGTGTGTATGTGTGCACATTGTAGATTAGGGTTACGGGCCATATTTCAAGCATTTAGCTGGCCAACCCAAAAAACCACAAAAAAAAAATACAAAATACCAAAGGGCCAAGCTTAACAGGCCACTTGAGACGTCGCCAAAGAATAAAAAAAAAATACAAACTAGGTGGGTCGTTTTTCACCGAGCTGGTAACGACTGTTTAACAGATTTTCACACTAATTTGTGAAATGCCAAACCAATAAAAGCCAACAGAAAGTAGAGAAAGGTTGCGCAAATAAGCGATAATGCAAAGGTTGGGAGAGTGAAAAAAACGTAGCATACTTTTTTGGGACAAGGGAAATGTTCTACTGCCTGGAGGGAGTTTTATAATATAATTGTATATCAATAGACACGCTCAGTTTAGCTTTATGCCAATTTAATGATTTGTAAATACTTAGCTTCAATAAAATAAAAATCACTTTTATTGCGGTCGAAATTTTGTGGGTAGCTGGGTCGGTGGAGAAAGACGAAGTTCGGGCAGTTGCTTTTGTTACTTTTATTGCTCAATTGAGTTGTGGCTGTGCATTTTAATGGGAAAGAAATGGGAGGGGTTGGGTATGTACCCGAAAATGTTGGACAGGTGCTACCCACAAGTAAATTAATGGTATGTTTTAAGGTGAAGCAAAGAAATTTGCATTAAGATTCTTTAAAGCTCAAGAAAAGCTCAGAAGTTAGTTGCTTAAAACTTAAGAAATATTCTCTTAGATCTTTTTTTGTGAATTTTACATGAGTATGATTTGGTAACAACGTGAGCCTTAAGAGCTATAAATTATAAATATAAGAGTTTATGTTTGATTTATTTAAGTTCAACTAAATCAGATCGACAAAAATTGTGACCAGCTTCACTTATTTTCGCCGAGATATTAAAAATCAATGTAGTGACTTATTTATTAAACAAGAATAAAAGAATTTAGAACTAGGAAGTATGCTAAACATTTTTTTGATGGTATGATTGATATTTTGCAGGTTTTTTAATAATATTCCTCTGGATAAATAAAAAAAATGTATTTAAAAACTATTTTAATTTATTTAAATAAAAAATTGTTGATTTATTATATTTTTACTTTTATTCAACAATTAAAAAAAAAAAAAATATATATAAGGCAGATTTTTTAAGCGGGAATAAAATTCAACAACTACAGAAATATGCTCAACATTTTTTTGGGGATATATATTTACAAAAAAACGTACTTTTTGAATGTCGAAAAATATCGTATGATATTTTTGAGGTTTTTGGTATATTTTATTCATTTTCCTCTGGATAACTACATAAAAAATAAATAATACATAAACAAAAAAAAATTGTTATTTCATTATTACTTTTTTTTTTAACTAAAAAACGTGCAATCTTTATTTATTTATATATATAACATTTCTAAAGCGGGAATAAAAATAAATAACTAAAGAAATATGCTCAATATTTTTATAAGGGTATTTTAAGATAAACTTACTTTTTGGATGTGGAAAAAGGCTTAAAAATGTGGCGCAGTTTTTATATATTTGGCTTTTTTACAAATAGTTCTTCTGGAGATTCAAAATCTTTCTTTCGTGTCGACTTTAAAATAGATTATTTTAGAATGCATAACAAATAAAATAATATAGAAAACGTCTTTATAAACGATTTTTGAAAATACGGTTTGGATTCTTTAATTATTGTACCTTGGTTACATTATTGTTGGCAGTAATTAATACTAAAGTCTTTGGGACGCATAGTTTGGATAGGAAGTGAATGATAGAGATGTATAGAGAATTCATAAACCTAAGAATAAGCAATGTTTTGAGTACTTAAAGATACGCTCGTAAAGCGGGGCAAAGCGTTGCCAATATTTACAAAGTAACCCATATCAAAACTTGCATTACCAAAACCGAATCTCCTACAATTCTAATCATCTTATGCTCTACCCGTAAACAAATATGAGCTGCGTCAATTTCCGTTACAAACCCAAACCTATTAAACCATTTCATGCTACTCGCAGCCGATTTAGGACTCAGCGCCGAGAGTATTGACAGCATCTATGGCCACTCATCGGCATCTGGGTACCGGCACCCAAGTCAACCCAGTTATTTGAGCTGCCTAATGCTCTGGCTGCTGCTGCTGCTGCTGACGACGTCGACGACAACATTGACGCCGCTGGTGCTCCGAAAACTCCAGCTGACATACTTGCCACAAACCCTGACACATGTTTGACACAGACGTGTGGCAAGTGCAGCGACATTGGTATTGCCGGCAATGCGATGATGTCGTCAGGGTTGGACCGGTTTGATGACGATGATGATTATGGTGATGTTGATTGAGTTTGTCAATGTCACACGCTGCAGTATTTAGTGCTGATTTATGGCATGGCGTTTCAGTTAAAGATTGACAAAGTTTCAAATATTGCTATATATATGGATTATAGATACCATATATACATATACATAAATATGTAACTTGTACTTAGCTACTAAGTCAACCAGGCTTCCTAACCTCAATTTCCCTCGTAAGCGCATGCATGTTGAGCTGTTGAAATCTAGCATAAGTTACTGTTAAAACTATATACGCATTATGTAATATACTATATAGGAAATAAAAAAAAAAAATATTATATAATAATTTATGGCACATGTACAGTAAAGCAAGGTTTACATTGAATGTATTTTTGTTTTTCTAACTTAAATCCAAATATCATGTATTATAAAATTGTAAAAAAATATAAAAAATTGATATAATTAAAGAGACTGTATGTGTGCAAAGTAAATTAATTACAATTGTATTAAAAGCTAAAAAAACAATTTGAGAAAATTAAACATATACTAAGGCATCAATATTATGCTTAAATATGTCGAATAAGTCATAAATTAGAGTACATAAAAATGCGAGAAACTAAAGGCAGATGGATTTGGTATTAAATTAAATACGATCAAATACAAAGTACTAAATTTTGCATAAAAATAAAAAAGATTGAAATAAAGAACAAAAAACTATCATAAACTGGTTTACATACATAGCAAAAACTTACAACTATTTGAAGGAAAAAGCGCAAAAATATGCCAAAAAATGCAGTTGAAACAAACATACAAAAAAATTCTAATAAAATGATTTAGAAAATATTTAACAGTCTAATTTTGCAGTTAAACAAACTAGTTGAGTTCATATATTTTACTCGTTACTTTTGCTACTTGCTCTAAGAAACTACTCGTTTCTTTATTTTCGTATCCTTTAGGAACTACTCGTTGTATTCTGATTCTAGTCACTACTCCTTTAGTTTGTTTTGCTTTTCTTTTTATTTAGAATTGAGAGCATTTTATTTTTAAAAACTACTTCCTATAGTTGAATTGAGTAGCCGTTCCTATCAACTAATGGTTCCTGAAATTCCTTTCATTAAGAAGCTACTCGTTTCTTTAATTTCTAATCATTGAGCAACAACTCGTTTTTGAAGTTTCTAATCACTACCGGTTCCTTCAGCTCTTTTTACTGTATGAACTATGTTTCATTTGCATTTCAATTTGGGAAAGTTGAATTTTCTTCAATAACGAGTATACTCGTTTCTACTACCTATTCTTTCCTTAAGTTTCTTTTAATTAAGTATCTAGTCTTTAGTTTCCAATCATTCAAGAACTACCCGTTTGTTAAGTTTCTAATTACTAATAGTTCATTTAGTTAATTTTTCTTTATTTAGAAAAAAGTGCTTCGTTTTGAACATTTTGCTTAAGAAATCTTGTTTATTACTGTTAACTATCCGTTCCTAACGTTCCATTCCTTAAAGAACTATTCGTTCCTTTAATTTCCAATCCTTGAGGAGATACACTTTTTTAAGTTTCTTATGACTACTGGATCCTTAGGTTCTTTTTTGTTCATTTTCATTTATGAACGTCTTTCAAACAAGTGTACTATGTATAATATTAGTCCCTTAATTTTCTGTTCATTAAGAACCTATTCGATCTCATTTTTCTTAGTTTCTCACTACTATAAGTTATTTTAGTTAATTTATGCTTATAAGTTATAACAATAGGTTCCTTTTTATTTACGAATGAGACTCTTATCTTTAGTTGCATGTTCTTAAGTAACGAGAATAGTCGCTGCTACTCACTGCACGTACATTTCAACATTTCCAATCATATAGATACCATTCGTTTCTTTAACCTTCTTTTTAATCGACACGTTCCTAATGCCCTGTTCACCATCAGTATATTTTAGCGGAACGCATGGAATGAATTTACAGTCAATGGAGAATATGCAATGATACAACTAAAAATTCTCAAGCCACCTTTCAGAAGACATAATAAGATTGGAACATAGGAATGATTTTGATATTCTAGAACTGCAAATTCCTACGGAACACGTTTGAAATAGCGATCTACTCGTTCGTTTAGTTTCCTTTTATTACTATTATTATTACTACTCGTTTATTTAGTTTCTATTCACTTAAGAACTACTCGTTCATCTGCGAAATACTGACTCTCTTTAATTAGAAAAGACTTTTTCTTTATTTCCATTTCTTTTAGGAATGACTGGTTTTCTTTGTTCCATTTGACGTAGAAGCTAGTCGTTTCTTATATATATCTGTTTTTTTGCTGTACACCAAGTCTTAAAGATGACCAAATTTTCTCGTGTTTTGTAATAAACAATTTTCGAAACGAATTCTGGCATTGAAAGCTTAAGGTCTTTTAATTATTTTGCGAGGAATCCAGTGAAAACCCTTCGAGCAGGATGTATTGACCAAACTGTTGGTTTGTATAGGTTTTGGTTGATTCCACTAGGATGACTTACTTGTGGTACAAAGGAATGGCAGTCGAAACGAGGCATAAATACCTAGAACCTCTTGGTATAGTAAGGTGCGCGAAATAAGTAAGTGGTACACCTTATTTTGTTTTGTAGCCAAGTAGAAATAAATTATTTATGTTCAAATTAATTTTTTATTTAAACTTCTTAACAAAACAAATAACATAAAAAAAAAAAATTTGAAAATCCTTTCATAGGAATTTATATAAATTAAATAAAAATCCTTCAGAGCGAAATAAGTAAGTGGTACACTACAATGTTTTATGCTTTTACTTAAAATAACTTAACATAAATTGAAAATTGTGTCATAAAAACTGTTAAATATGGCCTCCTTTGTTATTAAGGACTTTTAAAATCCGGTTTGGCATTGAGTTTATTTAATTTTGAAGCAGGGATTTGTCTATCTTGGCCCATTCAGTCATTATAGAGTCTTTTAAATCCTTCAGGGTATTAAATTGCCTCCCATTTTGGGAAAGTATGCCCCAAAGGATTTCAATCGGATTAAGATCCGGACTTTTTGCTGGCCACGACAATATTGGTATGTTTCGAGTGTTAAAAAACTCTTTGGCCTCACGGGAAACATGGATTGGTGCGTTATCCTGTTGAAAAACCCAGGAGTCACCAAAATTTTGCTCACCAAATTCTATAAGAACATCGTCTAGTAGATTAATATAGTAATATAGTAGAGTTCATTTTACTGGACACAAAGCATATTGGACTCTTTTCAACAAAGCCAAAAGCAGCCCATACCATCAGTGACCCTCCTTGAAAATTCCGAGATACCTTTACTTGTTTTTCTGTTCTTATGTCACGATAATAATACAAATAACTATCAGGACCATCAAGATTAAATTTTTTTCGTCACTAAAAATGATATTTTGCCATTTTATGTTCCAAAATTTGTGCATCTCAGCAAAATGCAAACGTGCTGCCTTATGGCGTGGAAGAAGCTGACATTTGCGAAGTTTTTTTTTCATATGAGACGAATTCATTGGCCTTAAAAATTTGTTGCACACGTCTCTTTGAAATAGGAAGATCCAATTTTGAACAAATTTGGGATGAACTTATGTTGTCCTTGATCGCTAGATTTTTTATTCTCCTTTTATCACGATTGTCTACTAGGGGCGGACGACCAGAACGACCATTCCGTCCATGATTTTCGGGATCATTTAGAAACTTTTGTATAGTAAGTAGTCTTGCTCCTTTGTATTTTACGAGCAATTTTACGTACGAACATACCCATTTCATTGTACACTGATATTGTTATCCGCTCCTCATCGGTATGAAAGTGGTTTCGAGACATTTTTATAATATAACGCTTTAAGAAACAATTTTTTTTTTTTAAATTTCTTCAAAACTTATTTGTTATTAATAAATTAACGAAAAAAACTGCTAACTACGCAATTTAAATTATGCGTATCACTGCAACACGTGTTTGTTGTCGCAAAAACTAAACTGTACCACTTACTTATTTCGCTCTACAAGCCAATGTGTTGAAGCTTTTAACAAAAGTAACGGGACATAAAAGCTCACAGAGCATTAAGTTCTTGATCAATGTTAGGCTAAAGAAAGCTTTGAAAAATAAGTGAAAGTTAGACATCATAGGATGTATAGAAAAGCTTTAACAGGCCCTAAAGAAAGTGTACCACTTACTTATTTCGCGCACCTTATATCAAAATATTTTTTAGGCATATCAAAATTTACCCAAAAATTTTTTAATAAAATTTCAGCAAAGCAAAAATAAATTGTTTAAACTATTCATCAACACATACCAACTTCTTATTTATAAATGCTTTGAAGATATAATCTTTAAATAGCAATCTCTTAAAAAATATCTTTAAAATTAATAAAATATCGAATTAAATCAAAAAGTTATCGACTTTGCTCTTAAAACTACAAAATGTTCTCAAAAACCTTAATTCTTATTGTTTCAAATCTCACTTAACCATTTACAGTTCCCCCAAACCACTGCTCTTAACGCAACGCTAACAAAAAATTATTAAACATTTAAATCGCATTATAAACAAATCCTAAAAATCTAAATACATATCATTTATATACTTATTAAGCATACCAACATATACATAATTGCATAATATGTTTCGTCATGAACAATTTTGGCAGCCCAAAAAAAAAAAAAATATTTAAAGTAATACTAAAATAAAAAATATATATTTTATAATATGATAAATAAGCTGCATTTAACAGCTTATATGTAGCAAATATTTAGTGCGAGTTAAAATTTAATTTGGTATTTACATTAAAACAAAACGAAATATTCATATATAAATATATACTATAAATATTATTTAATAATAAAAACTACAAAAATTGTATAAACAAAAATAAACTATTGCAGTTGAAATATTTAAACAGCAGACAGTTGATATAAAGTTATAATAGTAACATAGTCATATACATATATATATAGCTACTATATACATAAATAAATATAAGCATGAGGCAAATGTAAATGACAAGTATATATGTAAGAAACTTGGCAAATCGACAGGAATATTTATAAAATAAATAAACCATTTATGCGTTAAGTAAAACCTCAAGTGTTGAGTTTTAATTTATTTTA
Source organism: Chymomyza fuscimana (assembly GCA_949987675.1). Lineage (NCBI taxonomy): Eukaryota > Metazoa > Arthropoda > Insecta > Diptera > Drosophilidae > Chymomyza > Chymomyza fuscimana. Next base: position 52,947,280 of record OX465088.1, on the reverse strand, counting down.
TACAAGTTAATGCACTCATTAAAAACTAATGAATGGTTAAACATTTTATTTGAGTATTTTTTGAAGTCGTCAAAAACGCGCATAAATCACATAAAAATCAAAGTATGCTAGCCAACACTAACAAAAAGTAAGCTACAAAACCAAAAATAAAAGAAAACCAGTAAAAAATTAAAAAATAAATAAAAGCAAAGGCTTTTATTAAGCTGCTTTTAAATGCGAGACAGCACGCAAAAGTTAAGATTGAAGAGAACTCCACTACACAAAAAAAAAAGAAACCCCTAATAAAAAAAACACACTAAAAAACTACACCCCCCACGAACGCACCCACACACACACATACCTGTGCACACGTGTGTGCGTGTATAGAAGTTTTTATTACATTTGTTTCTAGGAATTTTCAAACATGCCAAAATAAGTGCAACCACAGCTACTACTCGTACCTACACTGAGAGAAAATACCAACTACATTGAACTTGAATCCGCATGGTACAAAGGGTATATTAAGTTTGTGCAAGCCGAAAATGTATGTAACATACAGAAGGAGATGTCGGAGACCCCCCAAAGTTACCCAAAGTATGATCAGTGTGACTAGAGAAGTCGATATACCCATGTCCGTGTGTCCGTCTCTTTGTCTGTTCGTCCGCATGAACGCCTAGATCTCAGAGATGGTAAGTGCTAGCAGCCAAACTTTCAGATTAGATACCTTATTATCCCAAAGTCGTCCGCGCCCGACTTTAACGGACGCCATCTTTTTTATTAAATATTAGAATATATATCTAAATCTTTAAAATCTTTTTTATATAATACAAAGATCAAGTGATGCAGACGAACTAACACACTATTGGATACGCTATGAAAAATGCATCAAATGCACTAGTTTACAGCAAAATGCATCCTCAACTTTTTTTACTCATTTCCGTAGTAGAATGGCATACTAAAACCGAAAATGCAGTACAAAAATTTTTTCATAGAACGTATTTCGATTAAACTGTAGATAAATTTCCCATCGATTATTTTTGGATCATATTTTTCTCAAATTTACGGTTTGGTCGTTATTTATCCATTCATATGAAATTTTTCGTAGTTTTCGCCAAATTTTTGAGAAAAATTATGTTTCGAACGTAAATTTAAAAATTTTAAAAATTTTTCATACCTTGAAGAAAATGAGTGGTTGTTTATCAAAGTCGGAGAAAAAATAAGATAACATCTACAGTTCCTTTCCGATTTCGAAGATCTTAAGCTCGAAATGTTTGTAAAAAAATTCTCTTTCAGCCTAAAGCTTAACATAATATTTAAAAAATTTTTCTCGTTAGTAAGAAGCAAACCAAAAATTTTTAATTTTGAAAAATTGACGAAAATTACACTTTTTTTCGACTTTGGTTGCTTGTAACTTCAAAATTTTTTACTTAATGTACATATCGTATATTACCGCAAAGAGCGCATCAATACCTTTCGATCTTATTGTCTTTCATGTCGATACAAAATTCACCATATATTGATGAATAACTGAAAAATGTGCCCAAAAAATTTTTTTTCGAAAAAATCTCGAAAACGGTGAAAATTAATGTAATTTTCGTGTTTCTTGATCCAAAATTACCCTAAAAACACGTTTTACGAAGGTTAATTTTTCGTGTAAGCTAGTGTTATCAAGCGAAATTTTTGTCCTTACCTTTTCTGAACAATATGAATTCAGCGATGATATATCGATAATGCAAATATCGGTTTGTGAATATTTAATATCAATTGGTATCACACTAATCTCCCTAACACCTTATATTTAATATATTTAGGATTACAAAAGCACACCCTTTTTTAGCACTTACATCAAGAACAAACTGTACTAAAAAGCCAAACTTATTTCAACTGATATTTATATATTTGAAATGACACTATTTTAATATCAAAGTAAGTATAAAACGATACCCATTTTCTGGGTAAACCCTTCTTTGAAGACCTGGGTTGTCTGGCTCATGTGCCCATAGCGGATATGGCCACTTTTGTCGAATCCTCAAAACGGTTATGCATGATAAGGGACTAAGGTGACTAGGAACGGCAATTCTTTTTGGTGCTCGGAATAATCTTCCTCTATCCCTTCCCCCTCCTTCCACTTTCATACTTCTTTCTTCCCTTATAGAACTTGGCATCACAATGGACCTCATGGTCTCCGGGTGATCTCTATTATTGAATGAGCTGCCAAATCAACCTAACCTAACCTAAGTAGAAAACGATCTGGTTCCATTTCTTTCAGAATTTGGAGACTTTTCTTGATTCCACACATTTTGGTTGTATGAATATAAATAAAATTATATTAGTTTTGTTGATATAAAAAATATTTTATTTTACAAAAATTCCTATCCTATCGCTTGGAAGCGCCCTGAGGAAATTTTATCATCTAATAGTAACAAAGAAGCAAATATACTCGGAATAGAAAGATAAGGTAAAGTTCGCTAGAAATACTTGATTTAAAATTTTGTGTGAAATTTCGAACAATGCAAGGTCAAATGTTAAAAAAATCTGTTTTTCAGAAATAAAATTGTTTCCGCTCTAAGCGAGCTTTTTAAATATTCAAAAGAATTGTAGAGTGTAGAGCATAGATAAAATTTCATGCAAAAGCACAAAAGTATCGTTATTTGTTTATGAGATGTCTAGCCAAAGAACAACTCGATAAACCGCAAATGGTCATATCCAAAATCTCGAACGTGACCGTTGTTTCAAAGTGAAATAAAACCTAGTTTCAATTTTTATTTATGTTGAATACATGAAACTGAAATCACTTTTGAAGAACTATAATTGATATAGAAGAGTTTTCGCCGCGAACGTTAAGAAACCCGAATATTTTAAAGAAATAAATTTTATGCAGCCGCTGTCGAGCGTGACATTTTACCACTGTGATTAAAAATTTTTTATTTACCTTTTTTCATCCTTTTGTTTTTATTAAATGAATAATAATAAAAACCAAAAACAAAACTAAACATTTTTTCTCCCGACTTTTTCTTTTCCATGTACGATCTTTACAATTTTTCATTCAAATATGTTTTCATTTCCTTTACCCAATGCTTTTCATTCTTTCCCTGTTTTTTTTATATTATTATTTTTTTATCACCGTTGTTATTCATTTACATAAAAATTAAAAGAAATATTTACATTTACCATTTCGAACGTGGTAAAATATCCCAAAACTTTAAAAATATCCCAAAACTTAAAAAATATCCCAAAATTTTATGTTTTTTTTTTCAACAATTCTTTATTAAATGGATTAGTAAACAACAACTATTTTTTCCCAAAAAAAGTCACGGACCGCCTGTCTTTACTTTAGGCGCACCAAGAGCAAATGAGCGTTTTCCATGTCGAACGTGACTCAGACAACTCAGCAAAGCAAAAGTAAAAATTTTTATTGCTCTCTTTACATTTTTTCTTACGATTTTCATTTAAATATCAAGATTATTGCAACTTCTTCAGAAAGCTGGGCTATAAATTTATTGCTGGCGGTGATTATAATGCCAAACACCCTTGGTGGGGATCGAGATTAGCAAATCCCAAAGGGAGGGAGCTTTATAAATGCATAAATAGCAACAACTTTTCAACACTATCTACGGGGACACCAACGTACTGGCCGTCTGATCCACAAAAAATACCGGACCTGTTGGATTATGTAGTCTTTTCTGGAGTACCTAGAAATCACCTTGATATTTCGGAAAATTACGACCTGAGCTCAGACCATTCGCCAATCATAGTTACGTATAGCACTGCTCTTCCAGCCTTTTCGAACACGTATAAAATTGTAACACCTAGGACAGACATTTTATCGTTCCAGAATTGGATAGATGCGAAGTTGGACACAAATATATCTCTTAAAACTGCCTTAGAAGTAGATACAGCTGTTGAATCTTTAATGAACATTATACATGAAGCGGGTCTGATGTGTACTGCACCAGCTGCTACTAACTATACAACAAATAATGTTTTTGTATCATCAGAGTTACGGAACCTTATAAATAGTAAGCGTAAACTTCGGAAAAAATGGCAAATCAGCAGAAATCCGGCAGATAAAAGGAGATGCAATGCAGCATCAAATCAACTTAAAAAACGCCTCTACGAAATTAGAAATGAAGCAACTGCCGAGTTTCTCAAAAGTTTGGATCCCAACACTAAGGATCACGAGTACAGCCTTTGGAGAGCTACCAAATATTTAAAACGGCCTGCAAAGAGAAATGTTACTATACGTAATCAGTACGGAGAATGGTGTAGAACCAACAAAAGTAAGGCTGAGGCATTCGCTCAACATTTCAACCTAATTTTAATCTTGCGCCAGAAGACACTGAAATAATAGAGTTTTTGGATGTGCCTTGTCAGATGTGCCTACCCATTCGCCGAATCACTGTATCAGAAATTGAAGAAGAATTCACAAGATTGAATCAAAAAAAGTCACCAGGCTATGACAAAATTGACGGAAGAGTGATAAAAAATCTCTCTCAAAAATGTATTCAATATTTAGCTCTTATTTACAATGCAATTTTGAGGCTGGATCATTTTCCTACACAATGGAAATGTGCGGAGGTAATAATGATTCCAAAACCAAACAAGCCTGAAAACATTCTCTCATCATACCGTCCGATTAGCCTTCTAGTAACATTTTCCAAAGTGTTTGAAAGAATCCTTTTGAATAGGTTATTACCAGTTTTGGAGGAAAACAATATAATACCTGAGCATCAGTTCGGGTTTAGGAAAGGCCATGCAACTCCAGAGCAATGCCATCGAATATTAAACATAATAACCAGTGGATTCGAAAAGAAACTGTATTCTGCAGCAGTATTTCTTGATGTTCAGCAAGCATTTGACCGAGTCTGGCATCCAGGAATATTATATAAAATTAAAAAACTGCTTCCTGCTCCATTTTTCTTGCTGCTTAAATCGTGTTTAAGCCATCGACACTTTTATGTTCAAATGGATGGAGAAACATCACAACTATACAGTATACATGCAGGTGTTCCACAGGGTAGTGTTTTGGGTCCTGTCCTCTACACGATATTCACTGCGGATCTTCCTGTTGATGAAAATGTTCAAGTAGCCACCTATGCTGATGATACAGCTATAATTACATCTAAAGAATTAGCGGCGGAAGTATCCCAAGGTATTCAAAATGAAATTTTTGAAATAGAGCGATGGCTTAAGAAATGGAAGATAAAGGTTAATACTGAGAAGTCGAATCATGTAACATTTGCATTGAGAAGAGGAGATTGTCCGCCAGTATATCTTAATAATATACTAATTCCGCATAGAGATTCAGCCAATTATCTTGGGCTCGATTTAAATCGCAGAATCACCTGGACAAGTCACATTAAAAGCAAAGTAAGAAAACTTAACAGAAAAACAAAGAAAATGCATTGGCTGCTTGGTAAAAGGTCGCAGCTAAGTTTAGAGAACAAAGTCCGTCTTTACAAAGCCATCTTGAAGCCTATATGGACTTATGGTATCCAATTATGGGGCACAGCAAGTCACTCAAACATTGAAATCATTCAACGGTATCAGTCCAAGACTTTAAGACTTATTGTTGACGCCCCATGGTTTGTATCCAATGAGCAAATTCATAAAGACCTAGATATTCCATACGTTAAGGACGAAATACGAAGACTAAGCACCAGTTACGTGGAAAGGCTACATAATCATTCGAATGTTTTGGCAATAGGCCTCTTGGATAGCGATAGAATACGAAGATTAAAACGCAATCATGTCTTAGACATGCCATATTCAAATTAAGCTTACAGCACTTAAAAAAGCAATAGTTATTACTCATTGGAGTTTAACTATTTTTCCTGTTAATTTATAATTTCCAAAACATTTACTTATTGTCTAAAGGATAGATTGTAAATAAATAATATTAAAAAAAAAAAAAAAAAAAAAAAAAAAACTTATGCTTTAAGAAAAATAATATTAAAATAACATGTGCAAATGGATTGCTTAAAAAAATATAAATTTGATTGTTTCTCCACTAAAATAACTTTAAAAATATTTTTATTGACCTTAAATTTTTTTTTTGGTACGGTGGACTTGGATTTTGCAATTTAAAAAAAAATCGGCATTTTTAAGTCAAAAAATAAGAATTATTATGCAATTTTTATGAAAAAAAAAATAAAAAAATAATAATTATTTGATGATTTTTATTTTAAAATTTATAACGTTAAGATCCCTGGTTTTAAGTGAAAGTTTTACTTTTTAAAAGTTTTTATGAACTTGATTTTATTTATTGTGTTTTGCGATTTAATTTTATTTCTCTCTGTGTAAGCAACCTGGCTGGAACAGTGGGTCTGGGTCTATTGGTCTGGTCTCACATGGAGCAGTTTACGTGCTCACCTTTTCTGTTTGCTTCTCTATACGATTTCCTTTTTTTGTGGCTTAATTTTTTTCTTTCTTTTTTAGCATTTTTTTTATAGTTTTTATAGTTTTTACATGCAGTCTATGCCATGAGTATACAACGAGTACATATGTACAATATAGCTGGAATATCCATAAAGAGTTACTTTTTTTGCATTAAATGTATATAAGTTTCAAGGTTAAAGTGTTGTAAATATGCTGGGATACATGCCTGGTGTAGTGTATATGTAAACCATTGATGCAACATTGAGTTGCATGAGCCCCTGACTGCAGGTAGCTCAGTCAATAAGTATCATAGTATATTGTGGACTTAAATGATGTCAAAATTGCAGCGGGGCGTTGAACATTACCTGATTGGCATCCTTTGGAGGCCGTTTGTATTTTTTACAAAAAAGCTTTAATGATAATACTGTTATGCGATGCAAATTTACAACATAATATTTAAAGGGCATAAAAATGTACAAAAATGTATCACAAAATATGAATTAAATGAGAGCAATATACTTAATATAATTCTACTGCTTAAGGGTGTTTTTTTGGAGGTTCCATTGGGCGATAACGATTAAGTGCTCAGAAATTGCTCAGATCTGGCAACGCTGACGTGCTCAGTTTGTTTTTTGATATTTTCTTATAAATAATGTCAGAACAATGCTTGCAAATTGTGAAAATTTTATTCCATAATAATGGTTTATTTCGAGAATATTTTAAAAGCAATATACTAATTATTTCTAAAATTGGTATATTTGGAGAGAACAGAATATACGAAAGATTCACGAGAAACGAATGTTCACTTTTTGGTTTGCTTGATGGACCGGTGTACGCGATGGTTCTTACATCTTTAAAAATAAATGCTTGGAGCTCTAAGGCCCATGATTGCAAAACTCTTCGTGCCCCTATTGAATGAAGCTAAAGATATGTTTTTCCAGTAGGACTGTGACTTTTTGATGGAAAAATTTGGCATTGTTATTAAAAGCGGGCTTAACACCGCGATCGTGATTCGTAATATTTTCTTTGGTAAATCGAAAGCTCAGTGCTAACAATTCAGTAAATTTAGACGACTTGGAAGAAAACATCGGGAAAAGTATTGGCGAGTTAAGCCCCACGTTTGTAGCCAGTCGAACACATTAGATAAACTCTATATATAAAGAGTGCTTTAGAAAAGGCTGGCAGGACGCCTAGATTTTATAACGAAATAGACCTGCCATAGAAAGTTGTCATTAAAAAAATCAGTGTGGTACCGATTGTGTTCGTATGCGTGAACTTATCGAGCTGAAACTGTGATATGTGATAGCCACACCTCATATGGTGTGCACGATTTAAGTTTCACTTCGATACGTTGAAATCATATCTCATACGAAACATTAAAATGTATCATGAAAGGGGGAACAGCAACGGCAGCAATAGCAATTCACTTGACATTATTTCAATTTTGTTGTTCACATTTGTTTCAATATTTTATGGCATTAATTCTTTGTTGCAACAGACGTTTTCAAGAATAGTTTGAAATTTTGGATAAATTGCAATTATCTATTGTTTAAATTAAGGCATTAGTGCTGTGCGAATTTAAGGTAAGCATTACAATAGTGAAAAGAATTTTAGGGGGAAAAAAAAAAAAAAATTAAACAGAACCGTATCAAAGGAGTCATTGTTAACGTTCCTATTCCGGTTCCGAATCAGAGCATCTGGCAGGTCGCTGCTGTTACAGAGTATTGTAAAGTCGGGCAGTACCGACTTTAGCATGGCAATGGGATGAACATTATGGAAATAAAGAATTGTGCAGGGTATACAATAGTCTGGATGATCTGAATGGTTGGCGTGCGAAGCAAGCCTACAATGCCTGTAGAATTCTGCTAATAAAAGTGTAGTAGGAAATACACACTTTACATTAAGTGTTTTATTCTAAGAACGGTCACCTACCACAAAAGTGAATTTATTTAAAGATAAATTAGCGTTTAACAAAATCAAATCAAATAACATTTTTGATTAACATATTTTTTAAAAAAAAATTCTGGCGTTTCTTTTAGTGGTATGAAATGTCCAAATTATTGATCACATTAGTGGTGGGGTTGCCTTCAAAACAGTTCCACAGTAGAGTCCATGCCCTGTTAAGTGTCACCGGCTTAGGTTTCTAATTTTTCCAAGCGGTCTGAGAATTTTTTTTGGCGCAATACAACATGGCGCTCTTTTTTCTCCTTAGCCTTACAAAGACATTCGCGATCAATCTTCAGTTTTGCTTCATTAGCGCGCTCCCAGATCTCTTGAAGTTTTTGGACACTCTCTGTAGATTCCTTGGGGCGCTTACCGTTCTTGAAATACAAAGATAACTTGGAAGAAGCAGCCTTCTTGCAATTCTTCTTTCTTTGCTTCTCCTTCTTTTCACACCATTTATCGTAACGTTCCTCCGCCAGTTGCTGCTGCAGTTCCAATTCGTGTTCACGACGCTGTTTCTCCTTTTCTTCTGCCTTTTTTTTTAAATACAGCTGACCCTTTCCGTAATAGGTTGAACTGTCAGATGTTTTTGAGCCCAGCATTTGCAAAATAATAGGCACAATGTTGCAACGACCCTCCAAGGAATTCTGTACAACTTCATATACATCAGACCAGAAACCATCATTCGGCTTCGGTGGGCTCAATTTAAAATTTTTGCTTATTTTGGCCACTATCATTTTAACTTCTTTGGCAAATTTCTTATCGAGATAGGTTTCATCAGTGGCAACCGAACGTTGTATCAAAACTACTCCTTTAGATTCTCCACTAATCTCCTTGATTTCTATTTCTTTTGTAGCATTTTCGTCATCATATTTTTCACCGTAGTCATTGACTTCGTTGATTTCGTGGCAAGATTCCATATCTACTCCGATGCAACTATCCTTAAAAATTGCTGCATAAGTTTTCCCATTATTCAAACAGAGAGAATCTTTCTGTATGCCGAAATCTACGTCGACTGATACAAGTGACCGTCCATCCGAATAGGTGCCCATGGCTAGTACTTGATGGTCGAAGTCTTTCTCATCATTGTTCGGACACGGAACAGAAGACATTGTTAGACTCTGGAAAGAATATTAGGGAAAAAAAAAAAAATTTGAATGCTAGAGTTTTCAGAAGTACTTTTTTCGTACTTACCTTTTCGATTGCTGAACAAACTATTTAACAATTGTTTTGTAAGATTGAAATATGTCTCCAGGATAGAGTTGATGAAATTTTACAAACAAAAAGAATTGACAGTTTCAAATGTGACTACTGATTTAAGGAAACCCTGCAATTCGGTAGATCATGGCTCCAATTTTCAGGCCAGAATTTAAGTTGGGCAAAAACGTAACAGGCAAAAGCGTGAATCCCTTTTGTTTAAATTGTTGAGTTTGTGCTACACCAATAAAGTGTTAATTCTGTAATTTAATTTAGTACCTACATAAAATGCGGAGGACTTGCTTTTTTAATTCTATTCAATTTGATTAAATTCATTTTCCTTTCTTTTATTTTGCCGCTCTTTATAAACGAGTATAGAGTAACTACATAGTTTCTTTTTACATTACAAAATGGCTTACAAATCCCAAATGTTGAGTCTTTAAAATGCCGCAAAAAGCGTATTTTGCAAGAGCTAAAAAGTAGAATAGGCTCTGTGTTAAAAAAATGTTCACTTGGGAGTTGAAAGACATTTTGTTGTTGCAGAAGCCCTCAACTTTTCAACTCCTCAACTGAACAGCAAGCGTGAATACCCCAAAAATTATTTAAAAATTATAATTTCTTCAATGTATACGCGAATTCAATGATGCATTATTATTTGGAGTCATCCTGAATAGCAAAGTGAAAAAACTTAATTAACTTTTTATACTATCGCGACTTGTGTTTTTGTCAAGTCTTAGAAACTTTTTTGGTTCCGCTGATGATGAACTTGAGACGTCAGATACTTAGGTCTTTTTTATAGTTAGTCCTTTTGAAAGGAATACAATCATCTCAATTTTCTAAAATTATCTTGTTTTTGTTCATTTTTGAACATATGGAGCAAACTGGAGCAAATTTTTTAAAATCTAAAAACCTTATTAGATATGATGATATTGATCGCTTCTGCTTTGGGAATTTTTTAAATTTATCCGTTCTTAATTCTGAAATTCAATTTGATCAGAGGATTTCACGTTATGCTTGTCACTGTCTGATGAGTTGAAGTAAGCACAGAAAAAATATATATTAAGGGTATTCACGATGGCTATTGCGTGGTGGACTTGAGCAGTTTTGCCGTTTTGCAAAAAAGAAATTTACAAATTTGAGTCTCAACAAAATTTTTTTTTTAAATTTTTTGTCGATTTAGATCATATATAATATATAGTTCACAAAACGACTAAAAATTTAAAAATAATTTTTGTTGAGGTCAGAATTGAGACTCAAAACTGTAAATTTCCTTTTTGCAAAACGGCAAAGCTGCTCAAGTCCACAACGCAGTAGCCCCCGTGAATACCCTTAATATATATTTTTGACTTATAAAAATAACAAAATATTCAGCCGTGCTCCGGAAAACGAATCTGAACAATTTATTCGGATTCGTTTTGAAAACGAATGTTTGGTGCTCCCAATTCCACTAAAATGAATTTCCCATGTGGTTTGAAAACGAATGTTTTGTTGCAAGATGAATTAAAACGAGTCGCCAAAGTAGTTTTAAAAAAGCACTTATTTTATACTGAAAACATTTTTTTTATTTACTTTGATATTCTTAGATTATATTTATGCCAACTTTAAGGTAGATATTCATTGACAATTATTTTTTTATCTGACTCAACCCAAAAATTAGCACGCGTTATGCATAACGATTTTTTATACTCTGTTTTTGTTTTTGTATGTGTGCGTATCATACCGATAAGTGCGACAGGGTTCCCGCGTTACACAAAGAAAATTTTCCATGTAACAAACATAGCTAAATCGTGTTTGATTTTAATAAATATTGTTGTTAATATAAAGAAAAATAAAGAAATTGCCATATTTTAAAGAAAATTATATGTAAACTACTTATAGTACTAAAAAAGAGCAGAGCTGCGGCAACCATGTCGGCTTATTTGTATCAAACAAAAATAATTTCGCGCCAGCACAAGAGGAGAATTTATCGAAAAAATTTGGTAAATTTATCGAAAATAAAAAGGGAAGCTATCGACAGAAAAATTATTTTTCCGGACACGCAAAACCGAATCCGAATAAAATTGATCGGTTTGGATTTTTTAGCTGATTAGCTGGTAGCCTTTATAAGTTTACAATTGTCTTTTACGTATACTTAAAAAACAATTGCTAAGGGCTGCAAAGAATTCAAATCATTGTGACGTCACAGTTCGTATGAAAGTCCTTTATAAGTGAATTACATATATTTGCAAATTCTTAAATTAATTCCACTTCCGTACTTGCCATTATTTCCAGTTTATAGCATCACCTTAAAATGTTATTCAATCAAGCTACTGAGCACATTTTGGCCACTAGTTACTAACTGCTTTCACTTTAGCCTCGGGCCAAATTCAATTAACAGCTAGCCAGTAATTATGAAACACAATGAGCCCATATAAAATACAAAAGAAAAAAAAAACAGAAAAGTTTTAGATACGCTACAAATAACACAACAAAAATTAACATAATTACTCAAATGCGCCAAAATCAACAAAGGCCAAAAAAAAAAATACGAGAAATCGCGGAGAAAATGCGAAATTGAAATGAAACCAAAACAAGCTGGCATTCATCCGGCCAGGGAGCCACCTGGAACACACACAATTAACATTACTTAAATTCACATTAAGGTTAAAGACGCGCCATTTTGTCCATGTTTCGAGGCAATTTTTTTTTTGTTCCTTCTTTTTGGTATTTTTTGTATTTTTTCTTGGAGAGTTGTTTATCAGAAATGCGTCTTAGAGTGAGGGGTAGCTGAGCTGTAAAAAATTGCGTGACGCATTGAATCAAGAAAAAAGAAAACAGTTCCAAAGTGGGGGACTGTGGAACGTCAACGGAAAGGCAATGAAAATAAACACAGTAATTAAGTTAATGAGCATTTTGAGATTTATTATTAATTTTCCTTTGTATGCGACACTGGTCCGAAGCAAATCATTTCGAATTTTTGTGGTTATTTATTATAATTGTTGAATTGAGTTCGTGTTGTTTTTGTTTTTGCTGTAGATTTGCAAATGTAACTGTTCTTGGTTTTGATTTGCATTTAAAATGCGCTAAACATAAACTTTTGTTTTTATATAAATTATTTTAATATGCATAAATTGATACATGATGGCTGCGCTTAATTGCTATTTAATTGCCCGAAAATTATTTTAAATGTTGCAGCAAAACATCCATTTTGTTTAAGCTTTCAATGCTTTGATTAAAGTTTAACATTGTTGGCCAACTTAATATTAAATTGTTTTTTAATTTATGAGCAACCATAATATCCATAACATGCTACAAGGCGCAATCACATTAACATTTTATCATTGTCATTGCAGTGATTATGCCCATGTCGTTTTAATATCCGCCCTTAGGAGAGTTCCTTCCCAGTCCGGTGTATTCAAGACCCATTAGCTTTTGCTTAACCAATGTGTGCCCCCATTTTTCGCCATTATTTTGTGTGCTTACATTTTACGATTTCACATAAAAGTTTACAACCCGGCAGAAAAAAAAACGAAAAATAAATAAAAATGCCAAACAAAATGCTAAAAGTGTAAACAATTGGGTGAGTTCCATTATACCTAGACCCCAAAAGTAGGCAATGATTTGTGTTGATATGGAAAAACGACGGGTACTACAAATCGGCATATGCTGTTACCAAGGGTGTTACTGCTCGGTCATAGCAAAGTTTTGCATGCTATTCCAAAATTATCGGTATCTCGATACTTGGTTTTGTTTAAGATTGGGTCATAGGGCCTCGATGATTCTCTTAAATCTTACTCTGTTGGGTGCTACTGTGCAGATGTCATTCCAAGTATATATATCGTGCTTCAGCTAGTTCTTTCTCAACAGTTCTTAAAAATGTTTTCGCTGGTGCATCAGGTCTTCTAAAGCTTGTCTGGCTATATAACTTTTCGACTGTCTGAGTGTGTAGCCTATCCACTTCCACTTCCACTTTCGCGTGTTTTTTTTAATTTGTGCTGTTTTTTGATGATTTTGATTTAGCAGTTGTTCTTTCGATATTCTATTTGGCCACCATATTTTAAGTTTTAAATACATGCATATTTTTCTTTATACTTCTTGAGTGCTTCCATGTTTCACAGCAATAGTACAGGACAGATTTCGCAATTGTATTAAAGATTTCCAGATGTTGGAGCAGTATGGAGCAGTATCATCAGCGAAGACTGAAATCGTACAATTGGCAGGCGTTGGAATGTCATGGGTGTAAATGTTGTACAATATAGGACCGAGAACGGATTTCTGGGGGACACCAGCAACAATTCGTTTTTGATTTGACACGTGGCCATCAATAGCAACTCGAAAGAATCTCAGTCAGTTAGGAAACTCTCAACTAATTAAGTAATATAGACTGGAGTGCCACAAAGTATTAGTTTGTGAATGAGACCGCTATGCCACACTGTTTCAAATGTAGCTTGCACGTCCAGGGCTACCATACCAACAGATTTTTTAGCTTGTAGACTATTTTTAAAGTAGCCCTTGAGTTCTCTAAGTGGGTGGATACAACACAGGCTACGTCTAAGCCCGTACTGGGTATCTGGAAGTGTGGTTCTTTTCAATATAAGAGTTAAGCCTAAAAGAATTTAAGCATTTGATTTCTTCCACACCATTTACATATAACCTTAAATTTTGGACTGCGATATAACTGCTTGTCATGCTTTTTGTTTTCTCTGTGCTTATCTTTAATCCAGCAGCTTCTGCTCGTTCGCTAATGGCTGATATCATTTTTTGTAGTGCACCTGGCCTGTGGCTCAACAGCAGGACATCATTGACGAACTCTAAGTCCTGTAGATATTCAAATAAATCCTGCTCCCTGTTTTGATGTCGAAAGGTTGGGAGAGTTGGTTTTTGTGGATCACGCGACACTTTACATTCTTGAGTCCCTTTAAAAGTTTTATAATTTTTTTTGGTATTCCCTTTTGGAGAGTGCTGCCAAAGCTATCAAAACAATAATTATAATTTCCCTGACTGACTATTTTGTCAGTCGCCCCTGGGTGGAGCATGGGGATCTCTATGAATAACTGTTCGAAGAGAACGCCCCTGGGTGGAGCATGGGGATCTCTATGAATAACTGTTCGAAGAGAACAGAGACCTACAGTATCTTTCATGCATTGTCCATGGTGTCGGCAATAGCTTCATAACCAGTTGTAACATCGAAGCAGACGAGAATATCAACGACTTTGACAAAAAAAGATTTTCGCTTACTAAAGGAAAGGCTTGGTTAATACAATACTGTTGTTGCCTATCCGGATCGAAGGACCATTTGTTGTTGCTCGTAGGAGCTTTGTTGGATTTTACTTGTAAAGATGTAATTATTGACTATCCGGCTCGATCGACCCAACTTTGATCGAATTTGGATTCCAGAATTCGGCACCACTTATGAATTGATACACACTTTACTTGTATTTAATTATAATGTTTAATATTTTCACGGGGCGGTGCCACGACCCTTACCCACAAATGCGAAAACTCGGTTTTAGACTTAGAACAAACTTAACTAAACTTATTTTAAAACGTAATTTTATTACTTATCAATTAACAAAAATTAAGCTTTTGGATTAGTATATGTGGAGATATTGTATATAAAATACACAGGTGCTCTGATGTTAAATTTTTGTGATTTTTTTTAAAAGTTTCTAATAAACGTCTCTCAAAATAAAATCATTAAAAATCCCGAAACAGTAAAATATATCCGCCCGTATACAAATTTTTTTAGCTGAAGTTTATTGATGTATAAAGAAATAGAAAGTTGGAAGTTGTAATTAATTAATTTTTGAATGTTTTTTTTTTATGCGCTTTTGACGTCGAGTTGAGCAGTTGAAAAGTTGAGGATTTAGATGATATATAGCATATGTGTTATCAATATTACTCAGGTGTTTCCGGTGTCTGCAGTGTCGTAAGCATCCCACAATTGGTTAATTTTTTTGAACGTATCTAAATTATAGAAACGAAGCGTCTCTTGGTTTATCTTTTCCGGTATGTCCACGGATCCCTGGACAGCATTTTTATATTAAAACATATCTAAGCCATTCCATTACCTTCCATTTTTTAATGTAACACTAAACTGCTAAATGGCTCTATAGTCTCAATTAAGTCACTTTTAATAACACTAGATCCCTGTAAAGATATTTACCATTCAGGTACAAAACATTCTCATCATTAGGAAACCAAAATCATTACAAAAACGTACGATAATGATACTTACGAGGCCTAAAAAGCGATTAGGCACGTCCTACAAAAAAAAAATAACTCTTGTAAACAAATTGCCAAAGCTTAGCCAACAACAATAAACTGGGAACTAATCACCTGAATGTGAGACAAGTCCAGGTCCACACACATCATAATGTCAGACCTACACACACACACACTCGTATAGCAATTTCTCTCTCATCGTGTAAACAAAACTACAATTAATCAAAGATTGTACCTAGAGCCAGGACTTTATTACACGCTGGCTTGGTTAATTGCATAAATAAAAATAAAGATCCGGGGGGTTACCAGAAACAAAAAAAATACTTAATTAAGCCTCCCAAGCTCCCCATGGAGTTAACAAATAAATAATAAAAAAACACAAATTGCCAAACAAAACGAACAAACAAATGGAGCAACTATTCACAATAGACACTAAACAAAATGGTAAACAAGGAAGTGCAGCAGAACTCACCTAGTGGAAAACATTGGATATGGCCAAGAGATTTCCGTAGCTGGAAAATTCAATACAAGACAAGGCTAAAGGTTATCGTGCTGGCAGGGTGCAATGTTTGTTATTGCGGAGACAATAAGTATGGGAGACATTTATACAAACTGTGCAGGAGTGGAGGAAGGACGAACGGAAATATCCACTTATATGAACTGTCCGTGGTTTGTAATTAAAACAATTATAATTGCTGCTATTCATGGTGTATGTGAAGTGTACACTCAAAAAAATACCAAAGCAAGTTATTATGAGTTAGGTAAAGATAGTTAGTAGAAAGATACGGAAATATGCTTTGAAAAACTAGGCTCGTTGTCAGGATTACTTTTTGAGTCTATACTTGACAAAACTTTTCCCATAAATTTATTATTAAAGAGTGAGTGAATGCAAGGAATAAATATCGTGACTCTTAAATATTCTTTAGCTTATGACGTTCGTGGACTTGCGTGGTTCACTTTCCGAGAACTGATTCTCAGTTCAATTTCGATTAAGTCTTTAACAATTTCAGAAACTTACCTTTATTATCCACAGAAACGTCTGAAAAGATCACATCAAGATCGTCTGAAGAGCAGTAAAGAATATATGAGGAGCTGGACTTATGTCCAAAGCAGTGATTTGTTAATGATCAGAGCAACATATAGGGTGTCCCAATAAAAGTGCGCGATTCGAATTTGGCACACACAGCAATTCGAAGAGTGATTGATAAATTTTAAAAAACTAGGTCGATTATGGTCAGAATGTCTCCCGTCGAGCGGCGTGATCATTGGAGTCCTGAAATGTAGTGACTATGAATAGCATTCGTCACAGGAACATGATGGAATAGAGAGTCAGAGAGATGAAGTTCTAATGGCGCCCTAAACGTTTCACACCGAAAATTTAAGGAAAAGAGCATTGGCCTATGTTCAGAGCCGCAGGGGCCATTAGCCTGATATTTTATAATCGAAGCATGTCTAATATACAATGCAATAAAAATATAATCATCCGATCAAAAAAAAAACTATTTTATTTTCAAATTAAACTATGCACTTTAATTTGGACCCTTTACATATATAAGTTACTTTATACAAGGAGCTTAGTCTTTTTCAAAGGTACAAACCCAGCCACTTGGCCCAAGCTAGCTCTAGGCTCTCTCAGATATTAAAGATAATATTTTTAAAGAGTTTAGTTGTACTTGAAGATATTGTATAGGGTTATTTTTTAATCTTTTGGTTTTTAAATTTAAAAAAAAAAACAAAAATGTATGAAATTTTTTTTTTAGGTTGTAAATCAATCTTTGCCATTTACTTTTTAAACATTACTTCATGTAAATGTTAACTCTTCAAGTGGTTCATCCGGAAGGTCCCATTTTGGCATACATTTTCCAACATATCCGCTGGTATCTCACGAATAACAGCAGTTATGTTGTCTTGCAAGGCGGCAATAATTGCTGGCTTGTCTGTTTAGACAAGTGACTTTAAATATCCACACAAAAAATAATCGAGCGGTGTCAAATCGCAAGATGAAAACGTGAAATGAATTGCTCTTCAAATTCACCTCGCACACCATATCTCGAAACCATATATCGACCAGGTGTAGCTCTTCCATTCTGGGCAAAAAAAAAGTTGGAAATCATCGAACGGTAGCGAGCTGCATTGACCGTAACGTAGTTGCCATCATCGTCTTTGAAGAAGTACGGTCCAATGATGCCAACGGCCCATAAACCACACCAAACAGTACATTTTTGTGGATGCATTGGCAGCTCTTGCAATGCTTTTGGTCGTTCTTCTCTCCACATACGGAAAATTTTGCTTATTGACGTAGGCATTCAACCAGAAATGCGCTTCATCGCTGAAGACAATTCTTCGACAAAAAAGCGAATCTTCATCGAGCATTTCCAAAGCATTTCCATTCACAGAACACGACTTTGCGTCAGGTCGCCCGGCTTCAGTTCTTGCACCAGCTGTATTTTGTATAGTTTTCAAAATATGTTTGTTAAATGGTTTCATGTGGTCGAAAACCACATACCCAACTGCTGCGAACGACGCCGAATAGACATTTCACGGTCTTCATTAACACTGGCTGCTACAGCAGCAATATTCTCTTCAGTACGCATTTGGTATGCGATTTGGTGGTTGAAGGTCCAATAAAGTAAAATTGGCGCGGAATTTGGTCACAAGAGCTTGAATAGCCTGCTCAGATGGTCGATTATTATTAATATGGACGCAGTGCTCTAAACACTTTGTTACTGAGCCACGATTTTTGGTAATAAAATTCAATAATTTGTAAACGTTGTTCGGGCGTAAGTCTTTCCATAATGAAATGGCAATGCTGAGTATTTTTGACTTTGAGTGAGCTGTCAGAACAATCAGGTTCAAAAACCAAATTGCAAAAAAAATCACCCTTTAGTTTGTACATTTCAATAAAAAAAAGCCATTACCACCGAAATCATGAGTACCATAATAATTAATAAAAATAAAGCAGTGTTTTATTCCTGAGAGCTAATGGAAATATTTATTGAATCTCCCTTCTAGAATTGGCATTACTTCTTCGATATTGCCAGGTTTTCTGTATGATGTCTGTCTAGGAATTTTGTGGCTTGCTTGGTAGAAAGATCACACGTCAAAGTTACAGAAAGGAGGCTTTCTTTTTCTTTCTATACTGCTGGACCACTCCGCATCATCTTTGATCTGGAGGATTATTTTAATACGATATGTTTTTTTTTTTTAGCAATTCACCTTGTTTGTTAACATAAAAATAGATTATATCGGGGGTATTCCATACCCACTGCCGCGGAACATCATCCTTCACCCATCAAACGCTAGTTCATTGAATCAAAATTTAGCCTTAAGGGGTCTACGCAGCATGAAAATTTCCATATGGAATTTTTTTCATATTCAGGCGTGCTCCGGAATCCGAATCAGAATAATTTATGCGAATTCGTTTTGAATCCGAATGTTTGGTGCTCCCATTTCCACCAATCCGAATTTTTTATGTGCTTTGAAACCGACTGCTTTGTTGCAAGTGGAATTAAAACGAATCGTCAAAATAGTATTAAAAAACCACAAATTTTATATTGAAGTCATTTTTTATATATGCCTTGATATTCTTAGATTCTATTTATGCTAACTTTAATTTGCATATTAGCTGCTAACTATTTTTAATAATTTTTTTCCTGACACAACCCAAAAAGAGCATATACAAGCCAAACCGAATTTTCGTTTTGTTGGTGCATGTGTGTGTATCAAACATGCAAAAATTTCCCTTGTAACAAAAATAGTTAAATCGTGTTTAAATTTAATAAGCATTGTTGCTAAATTAATATTTTTGTGTAATTTTATTTTAAAAAAATAAAATAATAAAGAACTAGCAATATATTAATGAAAATTAAATCTAAACAACATGTACTAATAATAAAAAGGTGCAAAACTGCGGCAGCCTTGTCAGCTGTTTTGTATCAAACAAAAAACATTTCGCGCCAAGAAACACAATGTAGGTGCATATTTAATCAAAAGAATTTTATGCTAAAAATATACAAATAAACATTACAATATATAGGACATGATTCTTTCATTTTTTTACGCCTTCTTTTAGCTTTAAAACAAGCCATTGAGAAAATAAATTACATTTTTGCAATGTTTTCAAATTCTTAACAAAAGGCAGTCAGCTGGTTACACCACACCATATGTCTATTTATCGAAAAAAGTGAGGGAAATTTACGACAAAAAATTCTGATTCCGGAGCACGCCTGATTATTTCATATGGAGCCACCAGTGTGCGCACAGTAAGACAAAGTGCCATGTATAATCGAGCTATCGTTTTTTTTGCTGTATACATCGATATATTTTTCCGATACTTTGGGTTAATGTGGCCACACTCACATTATAATCAGCTGCTTTATTTTTACAAAAACTAAGCGCGCAAAATAAGACAAAGAAATAAATAAAACTAACTTGGATTTGTGTCAAGTATTGTTAACATTACTAAATGTAAACAATGCGTGTATGACTGCCTACCTAATTGTAAAATGGTTGGCTGCAAAAGAAAACCATCTTTATTTAATATTTTAGCAATTTACTCCCACGCACTTTTCATCACCAATGCATTAAAGTGTCCCATAACACTAAGTGAGCTTCTACTGCTTTTATAAGAGCTATTTTTTGTACTCTTGGAAATAATTCACACCGTTTTCTTCTACCTGCCATTTCGAATAAAAAAATTGAGCTTATATGTATTGTATATTAATTCGCGCCAACGCGCAACAGCTGTTGTTAGTGTTACCACACCTAGTAAAGTAGTGGCGCCAGCTAACGTTAGACATTTTTAAAATTAAAATACAACACTGTTTTGTTTTGTTGTCTGCGACCTATCGTCAAACATTTTTAATCGGAATTTTTCGCCAGCATTTTTTTTAAATAAAGTTTTTCATTTTTTTGCGTGCTGCGTATCGGGGCTTACCCACGATAATAGCTGGACAGAGCTGCGGGCCGAAATAGGATCGTCAGATAGCCTATATAAAGTCGTCCTTTATAAAGAGTATCAGGCCGTCCTTCACTTCGGCTCCGTAGCTCTCGCCAGCTATTGTCGGAGGTGCAGCTCAGTTTGATGAAACACCCGTCAATCTCCTCCCAACGCATTACTTCTTTGAATTCGCATTTTATGGCTGATGCAGCCATGTTAGGGATGATTGATATTTTTCTAATATATTTTTTGAGTTCTTCAACAATCTAATATGGTTGTAGCGTTTTTTTTTTATTTAAATTTTGGAATTTTATTGCGACTTATACATATGTATGTTTCGAGGTTTAAGTGTGAATAAAATTTCAAAAGCATAAATTTGTTTGACAGAAGAAAATAAGAACACTCGATAAAAAAAATGTTATCTGTATATTTTCGTTGTAGCATTTGTTTCAAAATTCGAATTTTTTTTATTTTAATTTTGACAGAAGAAAATAAGAACACTCGATAAAAAAATTGTACTAAATTTAATGATGGAAGCAAAATCTTTTCCGTTGAAGGAGGTCTCTTATTCCAAAGCCATTTTTATTTTATTTCCTAGAACAGTTTTCAAAGTAAGACGCCGAATACCTGAAACGTGCTTATCTCGCAAATTGTAGGATAGGGAATAAGATTTGAAGCTTGATCCACGCAAAGTTACAATCGTTACCGAATCGGCATGGACTTGTTAACTGAGTAGTTCTGGAATGGAAAAACCAGCAATGACAGCCGCATCGCCTCGATTGCACCGATTAGTGCTGTTATCGCACACTTGCTTATCGACATAGCTGCTTGCGTGTTGCACAAAAAAAAAAATAGTGAAATAGAATAACTATTTATCGATTAGTTAGAACTACGAAAAGATTATGCTGTATTGAACAATATTTTTATTTTAGCTTGAACTGACGTTTAACATAAAGAGACTTATTCTATTTACTCGGCTGATTTATCGATTAACAAGTGTTCATGTGTATGTTTTTTTCTGTAATTTCATTTAGTCATTAAAGTTGTTAGGTGCTACGGTTCACATCAATGCTGGAATCCCATTCGTTTGGATTAATGTATATATCGGAGACAGTGCCACGGAGTGAGGCCAAGCCCTGGTTAAGCGGCACCGGTTTGGGTCGTTTAGCGGCAGTCTTCATCCAATTCTTCCAAGCAGTCTCAGACATTTGCTTGCGCGATTCTTCAAGTTTTTCCTGTGCCTCCTTTTGCTTGCGTTGACGTTCTCGTTCCAGCTGTTGTTTTGCTTCCTTGGCACGCTGCCAATCCGTAAGACGTTTTTGCGCCTGCTCAGAAGGTCCCTTTGCGCGACTTTTAATTATGGAACTGGCTTGAGCGCTCAGTGTAGGCGTGGACCGCTTGGAAGTAAAAGTACTTGTGTTCTTCTTGTTTTGCATTTCCTTCTTCCGAAGCCATTCCGCGTAGCGCTCATCTGCCATTTGCTGACGCACTGCTATGTCCTCTTCGCGACGCTTCTTCTCCTTTTCCTCGGCTTGCTTTTTAAGCTGTTGCTGACGCTTCTTGCGTTCGACCCAGCTTTTATAAGCAGCTTCTTTATCACGCTCAGTTTTTTCATCATCCAAATTTCGGTAAAAAGTAGAACTGCCTGATGATGATCCTGTTGTTCCCAGACTAAGGGTGGGCACTAGATTGCTACAGCTGTCTGTGGGCTTGAGTACATCGGCATACATTTCAGTCCAGCTGCATGCTGAGTCTGAGGAACCATAATATAGCTTCATCTGGTTTTTCTTACGCTCTTTGCCAGTTTCTTTTTTAGAGTTAGATTTACCCATAGCAGAATCCAAGTGCATCATGTCTTCTTTTGTAGCTTTACCCTTGTCGTAGGTTCTTGAGGTGAGATTGCCTGTGGAACCATTATAAGTACGCATGTCGCCACTTTCGTACGATGAAATGCTAAGTGTATCTTCACATTTAAGTAATGTTTCTGATTCTGTTAAGTCCCCGGGTTTATATGTTTCTAAATCAAAATTATCAATGTTGTCATCCCCGAAGGAAAGCGACGATATGTTGGCTCCTAGCATTTCGAGCTCATCAGCCAGTTTCTCTGGAACTTTGGCATTCACAGTGACATCTGTAGTTTTTGAAAGTGCGGCTTTTCCGTATCCGCCAAAAGCTGTGTAAGTTTCTACTGTGGATTTTTCACAATATTTAGTGTCCTCACCATATTCTTCTTCAATGTCCACGGCGTCGTTCATATCATTATTCATAGCGGTGGCCTCATCAGCGGCAACATCAGTTTTTACCTCATCCGAATAGACACGGCGCACTGTCGGTGCACCATAGGTGCGAAATGTAAAACCTCCTTCCGTCGAATCAGTATCCGAATCAGAGTCTTCTAGTGTTGGCAAAGACAAACCTTCAATAGAATCTCCATTATTGCATCCAGAGACCATTTGAACGTCAACCACTTTGCCATCACTGTTTCGTCGAGCAATAAAAGCCATGGTATCGGCTGTTGAAACAAATATAATAAATTAATTCTCTGGAGAACGTATTTTTAGTACACTTTTTTATTTTGAATGGCTGTGTTGGTTTTCAAACAAATATATCTGGTTTGAAATATGTTTCAAAGATAGTTTGATCAATATTTTAAATATAAAAGAAAGCTAAGTTAAAATCTGGAGTGTAGAGAGGTTTTCATTCCGATTCTGACGTCCACTTCGTTGTAGGCAAGCTTCTCATATGTAATACTCTCTAAAATTCTTATATGTACCTAACTGCAACGGTGGAGTTTGGACTGATCTTAAGTGTCAAATACTGGTACTGAAGAACACATAATATATAAGTGTACTTCAAATCTTGTTGTTTATAAAGAAGCATTTAAAGCTCGGTGAAGATAGAAAAGAAGAGTTACGAACTGTTTCATCTCTTTATTTTGATGCATGTGAGAAAGGTTAATACTAATCGGAACTGGTTCTCCATTACAAAAGTTTCCACTTACTTTCCTTACAGATGATATAAAAGCTAATACTGGTTATAAGCGAGTTGTTATCAGAGCATTCTTGCAAGGTACGCCTGGTTTTAAGTACCAAATGGGTTACAAAGTGTATATTGCATTAGAGAAGTTTTCAAGGATTTTGCCCACATGTACGAAACCACAGCGATGTAATGTTCAAGTGGAGTAATACTGCTCACAATAAGAACCAAGTTAGTCCCAGCAGGAAATAAAGTAGTGAGCATTCTCTCCAGAAGAACCTCCACAAGTCGCTCACACTCCTCGATTTAAGAAGGATGCCTGAGATACATTCGAAGATCCATATACTTAGTCGTACTTATTACTAAGTCAAGCGGATTAACGTTCATGTCTTGGTTATACTGCGTATAGATATTAAAAAAAAGAATGTGAAGGGGAATACTGTGACTTACTTTAGACAAAGTATTGGTATTCCAATACATGACAGACATGCTAGTTAAAAAAAATTTCTGGGAAGAAAACTGACGAAGGGATAGACGCACCTTCCTAACATTCAAATCTTGGTCATGCTGAGCTTACAAATAAAAAATATCCAGGAAGAAAGATGCTAAAGTGGTAGATCATGCCTTCTTTGGAAATCAATTTGTCTTTGATATTTCGGATTTGACATCTAATGTTCGTGCCTTGGTCATTCTGAGCGTATTAATTAATACTAGCCACAAAGAAAGAAAGATAGCGAATGGGGTTGATAGAAGTATATATTTAATATATCGGTTTTGGTATAATGTTCATATCTCGGAGCGTATAGTTAAAAATTCTGGAAAGAATGATGGCGAGAGGTAGTACATTTTCCTAACGTTCATGTTTTGTTTACGCTGAAAGTATAGATGAAATATATCCCGGACGAAAGATGGTGAAGTGGTAGATCATGCCTTCTTTTGAATTGTATTTCGGATTTGATAAAGGTGTAGATCATGCCTTCCTTGGAATCTATCTTTGGAATCTCGGATTTGATGTTAAATGTTAGTGTTTCGTAAAAAAAAATGTCTAGGAAGATATAAGGCAAAAGGGTAGATCTTCCTTTCGTTGACATGACAATTTAACGTTTAAGGTTCTTCTGTCATTCCGAAGGTAGCCAAGATGAAAGATGGCAAAAGTAGTACAACGCGACCTCCCTGGGATGACAAGTTCGATGTTCCCCTTTGGAATTTATATTTAACATTCATGTCTCGGTACTATTAAGCGTATATATAAAGACAGATGGTGGATGAGAAGATGATAAATGGGGTAGTTCGAAACTTCCAAAAGACATGAGGGACAAAGAAGTCTATCATTGGTACCTCAAATAGAAAAATAAAAATAAATATAAAAGGTACGACCAGAAGAAGTACGCAACTTACTAACAGAAGTTGATCTATCCAAGGTAGAAGATTCTTCAAATTGCGCTCTCAATTGAAGTGAAAAAAGTAGCGTAAGTATACTTCTTTTCTGCTACAGTAGTGTTTCAGTAGAAATATAATTTTTAAGTCATACTTATTTTTGTCAGTGCATTGCCTACACTATCCAACAAAATAAAAACATTTTAACTAATGACAGACAATTACTTAAACAATGAGTCGAACGAGGCGCCAACGATGCCTGGCAACGAACTCACGACGACAGCCAAGGTAATTAAAACTACACACACACACACACACAAACATATACAAGACACACACCCCCCACACATACGACACACACTTACCCGGACCCTTGCGGCTTTTTAAAGTTGCCAACTCAAAAATCTCTCATTTTGTCAGTTGTTTGTTGTGTGTTGTTATTGTTTCTCTCTTGTTGTTGTTTGTGTTGTTGTGTTGGTTAATGAGCGGCGTTTTCATTTTTAATGAGTCTATCTCACACACATACACACACACACACCTCTCTCTCACGCACACACTCAACGATAAACTCAGGTGTAATAAAAAACTTATCGCTGCTCACTTTTAGGCGAACAGTGTGCCCAACGTTTGATATACGTAATGAAATGATTTTTTATGTGCTTAATTGTTGCATGTTGTATCTTGTAAGTCTGTATGTAAGTAGTGTGCGAGTGTGTGTGATTTTGTGTGTGGGACATGTGCCTTATTAAAAACAAAAACAATTAAGTGGCTTTTGTACGACCTGTAAATGACTTGTGAAACTGAAACAAGCTCCAAGAGGCAGAGTAGCTCACTTTTGGTCTGAGTGATATGATGATGATATCGGATTGAGGTTGGGTGGCAGTTGATAAGGTCTTTGGGTGTGTGTTGGGTGTTGTTAAACGGGCCTTTCAAATGTGTAAAGTTTTTGGGGTTGATGTAAGGGATGATTGACGTTAAATTGTTACAATCTTCTGTCAAGTAAAAGCTACTTTTTTTAATATACTTTTAATGAATAAGTAGAGTTAATTTATGTACCAATGAGCAGCCTTTAATGAGTACTTAAAATCAATCAAAATATGGATGGGCAACTGTACTTGAGGAGTTTAGAGTTAGGATGAGTTACCATTCAATTAGGTAGACAACCCAAAATATGTACCTATAGGAAAATGGTTTTAAAGCATTTCTCCAGCAAAAGTTAAACGCTATTATTATAATTCGAGTACCATGCATTACTTTAACAGTTCTCTAAATAGACTTATGTAGCTCTAGCCAAATGGATTTCTTTGCAATCAAATTATTACTTGTTTTTACTTGGCTTCTTTCACAAAAAAGTACAGAAGAAGTTTTGGTACTTTTATTTTTTTCTAATTTTCTTGTAACGTCACGCCAAACGTTTTTTGTTTATACCTTTCAGTCAGAAAGACACCATCTAGCATCAGCTCTGATAATCCAGAAAATTACAGAAAATCTTCAAATCAGCCAGAAATACCTTGGGATACTGAACGGATTACCAACTCAAGAGACATCTGAGTAACTTGCGTATCAAAAACTTTAGACACAAACTAAGTGAGTTTGAAGCTTTTCTATGTTAATCGGTTAGAATTGGTTCTGTAAATAGTTAAGATTGTTTTGGCATTTGGAGTGGCTGAGAAGCTTTATGTTAGCAGAGGCTACCCTAGATTCCTAGAGTCATAGTAGAGTATTTCTCACTCACATTACAATTATGTTTCTGTATACACTTGTGATGATACGGATAAAATACACGCAAACTAATTAAGCTATAAAAAAATTCTTAATCTTTGAATCATCGCATAGTTCGAGGTCATCCAAACACTGATAGAGCTATATATTCGCCGACTCATAGACTACTCCACTTGCACTCATGAGCTCATTTGTCCAACCAAAGGGAAATCGTATATCAAAAATGGTTTTAAAAGGATTGAAACAAGCTGGCTGAAATCAAGAAATCAACACCGTGCCAATTGAGGTTTATGAGGGTCCCCAGTGAGAACTCCATGCGCGACTTTTGTGATACATCAAACATGGGACCGAGAGGGAAAAGTTTTGGAGAGAAACTCTGTATATCAACCCAGCTCGCTATCAGCTACAACAAAAATAGGGGAATATTTGACTCTGACTTTTTAATTAAGAAAAAACGTAGCTTAACTTAAAAACGAAATGCTTAAATTTCTACAGGATTCTGTAAGACAGGATTGTTTAAGAACTGCTTGTTTTACTGGCGAAGCAGTGCGATACCATGCTTTAAGGCATTCATAATTGAATTTAACACAATTCTCGGGCTGTGAACTATCACAGCTGTAAGAATAAGTGACAACGAAAGCAGATACCCAATGCCAGAAGGACGTGCCCTCAGACAGAGAAACAGACATGTCTGTGCGTGTTGAAAGTGAGTTGTACATTTTAAAGCAGCTGTACTTGTAAAACAAGAGCTAAATTCAAGCGAGAGTGCGAGCAAAATTAATTATTAAATCTACTACAAGACTAAGGTTTGCAGCGTAATCTGGACAAAGGGATCCTTGGGGAACCACTGAGCAATGACCCAGAATTGCAGTTGTGGTATTTGTTGGCCGTCTATGAGAATGATTGCTAATGTTAATTAAATTTATAATGTCAACAATAAAATAAAATAAATCAATTGTACAATTGAAAAGTTTCTAAATAAAAACTATCATAAGCTTAACAAGAGACAGAAAAAAAAACTGTAATACATATTATGAGTAAAAACGTACATAACTGCAATTAATTTCAAATTATAAAGAACTCCATAAACAACAACAGGCTACCAACAGGTTGTTATTGCCCACAATTAAAAATTTCACGCACGTACAAAAAATAAATTTTCTGTTTTCGTTTTTTTTTTTTAATTATAATTTTATTTAAGAGAAATTTTTACTGTTGCCATTGATTATTATATCAATTCGTTGTTTGGCTGCGCGTGCGTTTAATTAAAAACGTGACAATTTCACCTGTGGACAAAACCGTGCGCATATAATTCATACGCCATGTGTGCCCGGCCATTGTGTTTAAATATTAAAACAATATTTATACACAGCGGGCCCAACTTGGGGCTCACTCTTCCATGCAAATTTCACTTTCATTGGCCGCAAAAATTTAATTAACTCAATGCAGCGTATAGTATGTAGCGCATTTTTAGTAAGCTGGCCGAAACTCAATGAAGCGCCAAATTGAGCTGATTAATTGTGAACAGAAATCGAATGGATTGATGTATGCTTGATTACACTGGTATAAACATTTAATGTTTTTTTTTGCGATGCAAATATTGTTTATGACAAATATCATATCAGAAATCATGCAAAATAAATAAACATCGACAGTTTACAAGCTGCACTGCAAAAAATGACTTACTCTCTGAGCTGTTCATACATAAATAATGATTTATGTAGCAGATTTTGTTGGCAAGCAAAACCAATCAAAATCAATACACCAGGCGCACTTGTCAGCATATGAAACAAAGTTACCAGCATCCAGCACTTTGCAAAAGTGTCCAAAGTTATGACCAAATGCAAATATTCAAAGGGTTAGAACGAGGGGAACGAATAGCAGCCGGATAGAGTGACTGAAGGAGATGTGTGCCTGAGCTGCCCAAAAGTACTCAAATAACAATGATATATGTATGTACTAAAGAGGAGTATGTTTGTGAGCTAGTAGTCTATGACATTTTGTATGCTATTGGTTATACGCTTTAGATGAGTTGAGGCCAGCTCAAAAGATCTAGTATCTTGGCAATAAATGTTAATGTACTACACTGTTGAAAGTCAGCTAGTAAAAAAAACTGTATCAGCTAACAGTGCTTGAAGTACATAGATCTGAACTTTTTAGTTTTAAATTATACCCTTTTATTATGAGAAGCACTCTAGAGATGAGAAAACGAACATCAAATGGGGTCGTGAGTTAGAGATGTGCAAGCAAGCAGCAAGGAAAGAAGAAGAAAAGTAAAAAAGCAAAGGTGAGACTATATAAGTATAAATATGTAAATATGTTCCTTTAACTCCTATTTGGAGCATAGGGCGTCTTGACGATTCGGTAGCAAGAAATGTTTCAGGTAGGTAGGTTGCAGATCCTACCCTAGCTGGGTGATACATAGAATAACTATCTGCACCTCCAAGCAGGTGTTTTGACTGTTGTGGTCCGCGAGCGGTTTTTTATTTCCCACTGACCCTGCATAATGCCGAGCATTCCCCTGTCCGCCAGCTGGAGACGCGTCCGATGGGAGACAGACAACTCCACATAAGTATGCAATCGAATAACTATATGGTGGCTAGTGCCAGAAATTACCTATGAGGTATTGCTGGGTTCAGAATCGAGGCGAGCAGGTGGCAAGAAGCCCTAGTAAGCAAAACTAGTTTTTAAAATTCAAAACTTTGAATGGGCAGGGGCGGTGGCAGACAATGGGATAGACTGTGCGGAGAAACATGGAATATATAAGTATATACAAAATATAAAAATAAAAATATGCTTTTATTTATTTAGAGGTTAAAAAATAATTTAGTTTTTTGTTTTAAATTGAATAAAATTGATGAGTACTCCCCCAAATCCATTTCTCTTCTAATTTTCAAAGCTTAAGATTTTGATCCAATTAAAATTTGGGATTGTATTATGAAAAAAACATATCTTCTTTGATTTCCGCAACAATCCAAAAATGCTCAAAAGCGCCCTCTAGCGACACATAACAAACAAATAAATATAAAAAATGGATTCCTCGACCCCAAAAATCGACCTTATCCACTTGGCTGGAGAAAAAATTAAAGTTTTTTGCATTGTGAATGCAATGTCTAAATCGATTTTAAATATTTTGCAAGCTCCAAATTCATTTTAAGCCCATAGTTTCTTTGGAAAGTTTCTTGGAATGATTCATAGAACCAAAATCGCTGTAAGCGTTTGTGGCCAAAAAATTTTACCCGCCCTAATATACAATATATATAATATATATGCTTCTCTTAGGAGAAAAGAAATAAATCATCATCATCAATATATGTGGATATATATTTGAACCCGTCGATAAAGGAATTTTTCTAACCAATAGTAATAACTATCGCTCCATTCGATTTTAATTTGTTCTGGTCGATAACGCGTGGCTTGGCAAGGTACCCCTCAGAACGAAAGTCCCTAAACTCTTTTGCAGGTTAAGGCCTATACGCAGCACGAAATATTTCGCGCGGAATCGTAAAACTTCATATAAAAAAAAAAATCCCATTTAGGATATCCCATTTGGGAAATTTTTTTTTATATGAAGTTTTGTCATTCCGTGCGAAATATTTCGTGCTGCGTAGACCCCTTTAGATATGAAAAAACATGTAGCAAGAAGACCATGAGTGAGTGTGGTCAAGTAAGGAGAAAGAAAATATGTAGAGAAGCTAAGAGGAGTTATGTTAAGCATAAATAAAGATAAAAAGATTAAGAAAATAAAATAAAGCGTAGATTCAGAAAAGAGGCTAATAATGGTATAGCTGATACAAATTTTGTAAGCCCTGAAATGATACTTCGGAGAAACCTTTTATAAAGGTATTGGGATTGTTTTGTCGCAACCGTCGTGTACACCAGACATATTTCCATCTGAATTCCACTTATTCCAGTCTGTGACACATGGTTAGGTTAAGCAGCACCTTAGCAACTGGATATAATCATCAAATCTAAAGGTAAAGAACGTTGTCAATGTGCTTTCCGTGCTTTAAAGACGATGTTCATCACTTTAAGTAATGGCACTGTTAAGACATTTTCAAAATAAACAAGATTTGCAGAAAAAGGAACGAATGAAGTAATTCTAACCCCCAATAACAACATAATTTGAAAAAATTCCTCAGGGAACGTGTAATGTTTGTATTTAGGTAAAATCTGCCACCAAGCTGCATTCTTCGAGACCTAGGTGAACGATAGTTGTATGCCCTTTACTATATTTCCGAAAAAATGTGTTCCTGGATACAAGTAAGTCCTAACTGCTTAATTGCAGTATACAAGCCAATTGGTATTCAAAGGATTGGGTACTAATTGGAAATTAAAAAAAAAAAAACAACAAAATTCTCCTAAGGGGAAACGGTGCAAGATATCGATATAATTCAAGAATTTTGATTATAAGGCGAGACTATTCACATCAGTTTGCAAAACTTTGTCTAGGTAGCTTTATGGTCTCCGAAATCTGATTGTTCATACAGACGAACGGGCGGACAGACTGGCGAGCAGAGGGACATGGTTTAATCGCTACCCGAGGTTATGATAAGCATTTTGGTATAAGGGACTTGGGGTCTGCCATGCCTCCATTTTACCGTTACATACATTGCACAAATCTAGTATACCTACATATAAGTACACCCTTGACCTATGGGTGCAGGGTATATAATAAACTTGCTGCCTCTCACATAAGAGATCTAATCCGCAAATTTGGTTGCTCTAGCTCTAACTATGACTAAGATCTACGGACAGATGGACGAAAAGACGGATCATACTTTCGATACCATTGGGGGTCTGCCACGTCTCCTTACACCCTTTGTATCAGTAGAGGTTATAAATATATGTGTTTTACATTCTGTTTTTAGTGAGTTAGTGTACGAATGAATGTAATGATGAAAAGCTTGAACTCACCTTTTGTATTTTATAAGATATGGATTTGGTTTTTATAAAGTCCAAAAATAATAATGCATCTATTAGCAGCAGGCACCAGGTTTGAAAAAAGCAACTATTTTTTTTTTATGTCGATTTTATGGAAATATAATTAATATTGAAACGAGAGCAAAAGCAAAGCCGACTTTATACTTCATATACTTACTTAGGAAAAAGCAATCGTCAGCTTTTATAGGAATCGGGTTCCATTTCTACTCCAGGAACTATTTTAGACAGACAATTTTTTGTTCTCCACCAAGTTTTCTGCAATGCGCTATGATTTCTATTAATGAGCGGTAATATTACCAATATTTTTTATTCAAAATTTCTCGATCTCTGCTATATGGACTTCTAACGACAAAGACATACAGCAGAAGTACTACGTGGTGTTTTATGTTTATAGAATTTTTCTTTTTATTACGACAATTCGATAGATTAAATACCTAGTTTAGTCATAGAATAAGTCCTAGATATAAGTCCATCATTATCATGGGTTTTTTTTTGTAATTTTTTCACCGCCTCTTACGACTCTAAATCTATTATATATATTCATTATAATTTAATTTCACAGTAGAAAAGGTAACTAATTTAGCCTGAGCTCTGTATTTAAAATTAAACTCCACATGTATTCATAATGTCTTAGATTTAGTGAATAAAATTGAAATTGAAAAATTACGACAATCCATCTATCCTTCGGTGACTCCTTTATTTGACTAAAGACTTAGGCTGTACCAACCAAAAGGCAACAAGTATTGTATTTAAATGCCCGTGTCACTTTGTAATCCTTTGAATTATTTTTATACTCTCTTAACGATTAATGCTAAAAGGGAGTTCAGCGCCATTATGTAGCAGTTTACCCCACCAAAACAATCACCAAATATAGATTACAAAATTTTTTTTTAAAGAGTTTATTTTTTTTTTTGAAGTTTCTGTGTACAATATTTTAAGCGTTGCATTAAAAAAAAATTCTTTTACTACGGAAACCATTAAAAAATGTTGAATGAGACAAAGATTTCTTCAAATATGTAAACTTTTCTTATTAATTTAGTAATACAGTGTGTTAATCCAGAGGAATACTGGGATACTTCGACGTCTTATATGTATTTTTGCAGGGCTTTTGGAATAGTAAGCAAGACTGTCCAGATATTTTGCGGATGGCTTAACCGAGGAGTCTTTCTTCTCTTTTAACTTGAGAACATGCTACTCAGGTGGTTTTTAGACCCAAAAGGTTGTTAGTCTAAATAGTCACCTTGTTTGTTCACATATAAGTAGATTATATGTGTGGTATTCTATACTTAATGTCGCTGGGACATCATCCCTCGTATGACTTTATCACGCAAGAAAGACTGATGGATGTACCATAAAAAATGAGCCTTACTCACGAAGACAGCTGGACAGAGCTGCGGGCGGAAATTGCAGGACCGCCATATACCCCATAAAAAGTCGGAATTTATACAGAGCATATAGCCGTCGTTCACTTGCGTCCCGTAGCTGTGACCAACTATTTTTGAAAATAAAGCGAAATTTTGATGAAAACTACGTCGATCATCCCACGTTGCAGTACTTCGTTAAATTCGCTCTTCATGCGTGACACAGCCAAGTTCGGGATTGATTATATTTTTTTTAATATATTGTTAGGGTTCTTCTACACTATATTCCATTTCGGGTGTTGCTTCAAGTAAAAGTTTTGGTTATAGCGTTCATTTTAAATTTATAATTTTTTCTATTTTAATTTTGATTTTTTTCTGCTGGGAGCTCTCCGCGTGAATAAAAAATTAGTAGAAAATAATAACACTCGATAAAAATATTTTTGTGTGAAATAAATGGCTGAGGCAAACCCGTATAGGAATAAATTTTTTTTCAAGAACATTGTTCAAAATTACGATGTTTCCGAAAGCTCGTATGTCGTAGAATTCCTTTGTGTGCTTTGCTCGTGAACAGTAAGACCTGGAGTAGACATCCAGAGACAAACCCAGTAGAATGAGCATTTTTGTTCAAAACTAAAAATCTTATTAGTTTAGTTCGGTTCAGGCCTGAATCAGACATGAAATCTTAGGCGAATTTTTGATTTCAGCAATGAATCGGTACATTCATTCCTACAGTCTCTGAAATCTAGGCGTTCATATAAACGGACGGATAGACAGTCGGACATGGCTCAATCGCTATCAGAGGTCATGATAATTCTTTTGGTAAGTTAGATACATTGCACAAGTCTAGCATACCCTATAGTAACGGGGTATTAAAACGATACTTGGGATATTACATTATATGGACAGCCTTCAAAAACTTGATTTATTAGGCGTAGTTGGGAAAACGAGAACGAATAAAATATTCGGATACGTTTTGAAACGAATCTATTTTATGCACAAACAAATACGATTTTTCGGCATATGTTCACTTACATTGCCATAACGACAAATGATAGGTGCGATAAGATGGCTGAGATGCAGCAAAAAATGTAATTTGTAATAAAAAAAGGTAAATCGTGGTTAATTTCAAGAAATGAGCACTTGAGAAAATAAATGCCATTTTTGCAAGTTTAACGAATTTTCAATAAAAGTCGATCAGCTGTTTAGAGCAGCGGTGGGCACTCAGACGGCACGCGTGCCAAAGAGCTTTCACACGTACGAGAAAAGAGCTTTTTACCGTAAAAGCTCTCCTCGTACGTGTGAGCTAGAATTTAGCTAGATTTACAATGGAACGCAAAGCCAAGTCACATGGCAAAACATAAAACAATACGCACACTGCGAGTTTTTGGTTTTTGTTGGCCATGAAAATATGCGTGTCCGACTTGTCACTTGTAATGGCAAGTGCAATCACTCAATCTTATCTTTATATTTGGAAAAATATTACAAATTCAGTTGAAAGCATCTGCTAAAACTCTGTATAATTATAATAATGAACCATTAGCTTTAATGAAAATGTAAATACTTAAAGGGAATAAAGCACAATAAATAATAAATAATAATATTACAAATATTGCGCTGTCAATTAATTCTTTGCAAAATGCAAACACAAGGTGAAAAGAGAAAAGAAACAAGCAAAAAACAAATGAACACCTGCGTCTTTGCTGCATTGCGTTCTTCATTTTTGATGCCTTTGACAGTTTTTCCTCCTATCCTCCTATTTTGCTTTGATTAGCGGTTTTATCGGTTATGCTGCGTGTAACAACTCCGTAATTTTTGCTGCACCATCTAATTTGTGTCTGTTGCTAACCAACGTATTAACGCTTCGCTGCGGCAGATAAAAATTCATTAGAAACACATTTGCATATTGGACTTGTTGGCCAGTTGATGGAAAACGGCATTGATGTTCCTTCATTTCATTGTATTATTCATCAGCAATCCCTATTTGCAAAGTCTTGCAAAATGACTGCAACAATGAATATAGCCATAAAAATTATTAATCGTATTAGAGGAGGCCATAATGCTTTAACACATAGAAAATTCAAGGTGTTCTTGCAAGACCTCGAAGTGGACTACAAAGACCTAGTCTTATTCACAGAAGTCCGTTGGCTGAGTCGTGGCAAAAGTCTAGCACTTCAGTTTACGAGAAGATGCTTTGCAGTTCTTGCAAACCGAATGCCCATTTGATACTAAAGAGCTTGTGGACCACCTAAGCGATCCTACTTTTCTTCTAAACTTGGCCTTCCTTGCAGACATCACAGGATTTTTGAACCAATTAAATTTGGCTCTCCAGGGAAAAATGAAACAAATTTTTGAATTGGTTACTGAGATACGAAATTTTAAAAGAAGATTGGTAATTCTCCACTCCCAAGTGGATCAAAATAATATTTCAAATTTACCGTGCACTAGCGAAATAGTGGAAGAGTTTTGTTTGCATGGGGAGATCCCGTTTTTGTCGAAAATCTTACAAGATCTTCAAGAAAATTTTGAGACTCGATTTACTGACTTCGACCAATTAAAAGGACTAATAAATTTATACCAAACCCCTTTAACATGTGACATTTCTGCAAACCCCACCAATTTGCACGAAGAAATGCTTGAAATGCAGACGGATTTATTTCTACCGCTGGGCGAGGGTCTTGAGTTTTGGAGAAAAGTTAACTACGAGAAATATCCAAAGTTGAAAAATGAAATTTATAGGCTATTTTCAATGTTTGGATCTACCTATCAATGTGAATCAGCATTTTCCATTTTAAAAACAATAAAATGTAAAAATAGAAACGCACTTACGGATGATAATTTAAACAATTTAATTCGAATAAAATGTTGGTCATCAGAAATTAAAGTCGATGATATTGTCGAATTCAATGACAACATATAATAAATTTCAACTATGCAACAAAAAAAAAACAGTTTTGTCCCATTGTACCTTGATTTTTTCGAAAGCTCTTTTTTGTTCACGCACACAGGCACAAAAAAATTGCATTAGTAGTTTTGCCCACCGCTGGTTTAGAGCGAGAAAACTAGTCTAATTTATCGATAAGAGTAATAGCCTATTCACACTGGAGCACATCTAACGTCTAACATCTTTTGTCAAAGATGTTACGTATGAATTTGCCGTTCCGAAAATTTCTACATCATTCCAACATCTTGTGGAAATGTTCCTATCTTATTGTGTCCCGATGAGAAATTACTCGATTACTTTTCTGTGCACCTCTAAATTTTGTCATTCGCTGCAAAAATGTAAGCAATGTCAACGAAAAAGACTGGCAATTTTCAATTCGAAACAAGGCGCCAAAACCTCATATGTTTATGGAACTTGCACAGAATTTAAAATGTGCGGCAATTTATGGCTAACTAAACCATAAAAGTGTGAGCCAGCAGGCATTCCACTCGGAGCTTCTAGTTTGATGAGGGAAAAAAGTAGAAACCAATTTTATAGATTTAATTTGTATTTTTATTTATTACATTTTAATAAACAAAGGCAAATTGTGGCTCATTAAAACATCAGCATATTGTTTTTTGACATAATTTAATCTGCAGCTCAAGTTCTAATTTTGTTAAAAAACCAACTTAATAATTATGGTGGTTAATAACTCCTACTGCGGGTGACCTTATTTTAATGTAGCACCCATCGAATTGAACAAATAGTTAAAAAAAACTACATATACATACAAACATTTTTTAAATAATGAATTTACAATTAATTGTAACCGATTGGCTTCTAGTCGAGTCCAATGGACTCGAAGCACTTAAGCACAACACCAACAAACATCCAAACAGCTCGTGGCTCTTGCATATAAGTATGTGTGTATGCATGTGTATATAAATACATATGTGTTTATGTGCTAGTCAGCACCGTCGGTCCTTATTAATATGTAATCCCAATTAATTCATGTTTTTTTACATAAATTCATAAAACCTTACCTTAATAATAGTTGATACTACAAAACAACTCATAAAAAGATTGATATTTGAATATTAAAATGCATTTTTAATAAATTTTCATAATTTGCTTATTTCACCTGTCAGCCTGTCAACAAGATGTTAGATGTTAGATGTTGACAGTGCGAACACCAATTTCACATCTTCAAAAAATCCCATGCGTTCCGCTAAGATGTGCTCTGTGTGAATAGGCTATAAAGGAAATATGACAAGTTATCGACAACAAAAAATGTGAAATTCGGAGGATGGCTCATTATTAATGTATATTTTTTTGCAAGGCACTGTCTTTGTAAAATATTCAGGGACGATTTCTCAAATTCTTTTTTTAAAAAAAAGTTGTTCAATGTTTGCGAGTTTGCTTTCTAATTAACTGAGTGCAACTCAAAACTAAATTTAAAAATTATTATTTTTTTTAGAAAATTTGCAAATGTAGTTACAACCCAAAAAAAAAGTATGTTATCAAAAAAGATTTTTATTATAATATGTGCAATAATGAGTGCAGCGGGCCACTTTTTCAACATTTTTATTGTTCTAACATATAATATTAACTTCGTACATTTTATTTTCAAAATTCCGATTACTTATAGAGGTATCGATGAATAAATATTTATGTAAACTTATCTTCGACATGCTGTCTTACAAAGAACTATTGAACTATAAAAGAAACTTTAAAAAAAATTTAAAACCTAGCTCTTTTTCTTAGGAAAAATCTACTTTGCCTATCAATCCATATTCAACTTCCTCGTGGAAAGTGTTTCGTTCTCTGAATCTCGAATTAAAATTTAATTGGTTTCTGTGGTGGAGGTGTCTTATATTTTTTAATGTATCCTATATTTTTTTAATGTGGCCGACATTTTCTTAATGTTTCAAACTTTTTTAAGATACACACAATTTATTAATTTCATTTTAAAATCCACAGTTGTCTATTTCCTAGCATGCTCCCAGAGCCTATAGGGTTCTTGTTCCAAAGGTCCACAGCTGCCAGGATACCCCATCCAACATGGGTTGTGGACTGGACTCAGTAGCGTCTGTTGTAGCTCCGAAATTATCTCGGTTGACAAAACGCTAATAGCCAAGTTCAGACTGGAATCAAAGTTCAGCGGCTCTATAGCATAGCCCAGTATACCAATGGCAATTTGTTCATAAAGGAAATTTTTATCCAGTTCCAGTAGCTCCTCACGCAATTCCATTCTTTTGTTTTGGAAATGGCAACTAATAGCTTTGAAAATATTGTTGTCCAGTCGAATGAGTAAGGCACGCTTAAACTTGATCAAATAGTGCTCCATAAAGACAGTATCTTCGCGTGGAAGATGCGAAATCAGGATCGGAGCTGCTATGGATTCCAAAGAAGGGGCAGCACGTCGTTGGAAACAGGGACATACATCAACAAACGGATGTATCTTATAGCTGGAATCTCCAGGGTCATTAGCCACGCCGGTAAAGGACATTTGTGAAATACTTGGGTATATGGGCAGCTTCATGACCTTGGGATCGCGCATAAAAGCAACTACCTCCTGCGCTTGCTGCAACGGGGAAAAATAAATAATGTTAAAATAAAGTATTCTCATTACTATTATAATTATATTATATTAAAAAATCCTAATTAGAAAAAACATAAGTTTTTAAATGCGTCAAGATCGGAAAAAATGGTTTAAATTAAGAAATTTTCAAGAATTCTGAACTCCTTATCAACCCATTATGATTATCTATTGTATATCGGAAAAAATACGTTTTTAAATTCGTTAAGGAGTCTCCTGGCAATTTTAAATTTATAATATTAAAGAATCTAATGATTTATTGGATATCAAAAATATTACTGATACCAGTTGGGAATAATTCCATTTCCAACAAAGAATCCAAAAGTATTTCGAAATATGAGAATATTTTTAAACATATTCAATCTTAAATGATTGAGGAGGAGAAATGCGGGAACAAAACAACTACAAAAAACTGGATCTTTACATTCTTTACAGCTTCTTTAAGTGGACATGAACCTAGCCAAGAAATGTAAAGACAGGGATATGGCGCGATAAACACTTGGGCAGGATTGAAGGTTTACTCAAAATTGGTTCAGTAATCCAGAGCCAACTTAAACCATATAGGTCTCCTCGGTTCCTTTAATCTAAATAGGTTCAAGAAAATCTCCCAACTAGATAAGAGGCTCTATGCACTATCCACTTATGAGTCAAGAGTATTAGTACTAACTAGGTACGAATGCCTTAACAGACTACACTAGTTTACACGAAAAATACGAAAATGGCAACCTTTTTTTTCTTAAGCACCGTTTTCGAAATATTTCCGAAAAACATTTTTTGGTCACTTTTTTCAGTTTTTCCTCAATATCTCGTGAACAAAATTATCGATATGAAAGACGATTAGATCGAAAGGGAATTCTTTTACGAACATTTCGAGTCTAAGATCTTCGAAATCGGTGTGATTGAGTGAAGATTGGAACTTCCGTACATGGTTCCATATCATCTACAGTTCTTAACATAATTTTTAAAACATTAACATATTGTTTAAGATTTTTCATCTTGATGTTTCACAAGGATTAGACTAAGGACTATTAGAAGGACTAATGTAGTTCGTTCGTCTGTCCTGTCATTTCTGTCTGTATGAACGCCTAGATCTGGCAGATCAAAAATGCTAGGATTATCTAACTTGAGACTTAGACTCCTCATATGTGCAGGCAGATTGAAAGATTTTAATTTTTATAATTCAATGCCGGCTCGAGCACCAGGTTTGAGTTACTTCTACTACGTTTGGTTTGTTTGAGTCTTTTTTTCTGATGATGATGGTACAGAGTACCTCAAAGTAGCCCGCACCTTACTTTAACATAAACTATAGGTACTTTCAATTTTGTTTTCTATGCTATGGTCATAATCTGCGTAACTCGATTACTAAGTCTATCTAATTGTCCCATCTATCTAAATATATGTTTCCTTTTGGTTAACTATACACAACTCACGTTCATCAAATAATGTTTGGCATCGCAAATGAAGATCTTAATTCTGCGTTTGATAATTTTCATAGCGCACTTATCCACGCTAAGATCTTTTCGATAATCCTTTAGTAAATAATTCAATATATATTGGGCAGCCTTGTGAACTGGATCCGTTGCAATGGAATATGGAGCAGAATCTTCAATTAAATCGAGAATATTCAATGCTTTACATAGAAGAGGATCCTGTAAGCTCTCAAAGTTGGACTTTAGCTGCTGATAGATCGTAATTTTCGGAGGTACTAGCTTTGTCTTCTTCTTGCGTATGGGCCTCTTCGCCAACCAGTTCTGATAGATACGCTTCCTAATATCCTCCTTTGTGTGTTCCCATAATTGGTGACAGTTTTTCTTGTGTTGTTCTATATTTAAGGCGTTCTGTTTTTCCATCTCTTGTATAAGTACATTTAGACGCTGCTGTTTAGCAACACGCTCCTCCAAACGCCTATTCCATGTCTCCAATTGCTCCTTTTGTCCTTTAACTAGAAGCAGCTTGTGCAAATGGCGCATATTTTTATTAAAACGCAGCTTTTTAAAATGTAAAAGTTTTAAAAGATTTAACATCTGTTTGCGCTGCAGTTCCTGATTTTTTTCAATATGCGCCTCTATGCGCAGATCATTCAACTTTTTACGTTGTTCCAACATCTTGCTTTTGTGGGCAGCCAAGGTCTCAATATTCCTAATCCTTTCAGCCGTTACACTGGCTATCTGCACAAAACGTTCGTGTTTCTCTGCGTAGAGACGATCTCTGCGTGCCAGAACATTCTCATGACTGCGGCACGAATGCGGTCCCTTTAATTTTTCAATTTGGCGATTCCGAATGGCCTCGGCATGTGCAATCTGATTGCGATCGTTTTTCTCCGTCTTACGTCGCTTGAATTCGTTTGTGACATAATAGACCAACGACTTGTACAATTCTTCTCGATAGGCATTAAAGTCCTTGAGCGTGCATTTGACATAATTGTCTTCGGTTATTTCGCCATTCTGACGTAGACGTTTTAGATTGATTTCATTGGAAAAAAAATTCCTTAGGTTAGGATCATGTAGTGGATTGTACATGGGCATATAGGTAGATTTGTAGGTGTCAAATTCTTTGTTGTTGACTAGGCGCTGTAGTAAATGAATAGCTTAGTCTACAGCAAAAACAATGCTAGCTAAAAACTCACCGACTTTCCAACTTTATTTATTGTAAAGATAACCTCCTGTTTACCGGGACATTTTAGCATGGGCAGCTTAGAGTCTAGAGGTGTCTTCTCCCAGCCTGGTAAACTGTTTATGGGCAGTCCTGTTCTTATGCCCAGTAGCGCCTTATTGGGCACCACCTTTGTTTGCCGAGGCAGCGATAGTAACTCGGATATGTCTCGAGCGTTTTTCATGTTTTCAATCTTAATATGTTCTATGTATAATTTTAAGAAATACAGGATAACTATTAAAATAATATCTCTTCACAATTAAAAATAAAATTGCAAAACAAAAACTACGTCAAATAATAAAGCATTTTTTGAGATAGACCGCTTAGTAGTTCCACATTTTTGATTTTAAATCTTAAACCTTCTATATGATAAAGATATATGTCTATATCTCAGTATAAAAACTGAGCAGTTATCTGTACTTAAACTGCGTTTTTAGAATTATAATGTAGTTTGGTGCATACGAGTTTTAAAAAATTGATAAACCTTATACAATTATTGGAAATATATATATAATATAATTATAATAATAATATATTACATAAAATTAACGCTCAAAAAGCTTAAGTTATTTTCTAAAAAAAGTTGGAGCTCACAGACATAATTTCATAGACACATAGCCTAGGTAGAAAAAATTCTAAATATTATCGATATCGTTTTTGTTGTTGTGCATGCTATTATTTGGATTGATTCAGAACAAAAATAATTCAAAATAATACATTTCTATATATATTCTATCTTACATGAAATAGGCATAAAAATTTGTTTCAGTTAAAATAGCATTCACTTTTGAACCTATTTTACCAATTCGATTTGGTTTCACTTGCAACAGAGTGACCGGACTCAAACCACATAAAATATTCGGTTTGGTGAAATTGGAAGCAAAACGGATACGAAAATTTGGTCCATTTTCCGGAGCACGGCCGAATAAGTGAATATTAATAATGGTATTAAATCGTTGCGCCAAAATACGCTAGAAATATGAGAATATTTATGAAAAATCACTAAAAATGGCTTTCGTTTAAAATGATTTTTAAAAACTACAAAAACTACTATAACAAATTCTATAAAGTCAGCAACGATTCTAAAAGAACTTCAACCCATGAAATAAAGAAATGCTGGACCACGCATGAATTGAGAGTTGCCGTCTGATTTGCCAGATAAACAAGGCCGAAACACACCTCTTCGAATGAGCCAAATCGAGCAAATTAGAATGTTTTTTTTTCGGAACCAATGTCAGTACCTTTAAAGATAATTCCTCCACTAAAAGCCAATAGAACAATATTCGGGAGCTTGGCAAAAGACGATCTTGTGACCAAATAATGGAATCATCAGTACTGCCAATAGCTTGTCTTGGAAAAAAAAAAAATGCTATCGAATGCTCGGAAGAGGACCGAGGTAAACAATATGAACGATGTTTTCCTAAGGACATTTCTTGGATCATCTAGTATGAAGTTTCATTCAAAATAAAATATTAGGTTAAAACAAGAGAAAGTCATTGCCATCAGATGACTTTCATTATTCTTAGGCCGCAAATGAAAATCCCCTTTAATTTCAATAAGAGATCGATAGTTAAGAATTTATTATACCTTGCTAGTAGTTTAATAAGACCTGTTTTAAATAGCTAACATTGAATTTTTTGTAAAATAATAATTATAGATTTAATTGTAACTAGGAAAAATTTAATTAAAATATAAATAATATTTAATCATTAGTAACCAATACTTCAAACATAATATTCAATTATTATTATTATTATACATCGATAAACGATCATATCTTAATAGAACAATAATAAACAATATTTAACCCCATTTCATCAGTTGTTTGTTAATAATGGGCGGTAGGAATGGGCGTGGTCGGATCGGTTTAATTTCAGTTCTTATGTATGTATGTCATTACAATCAACTGTACCAAATTTGAAATCTCTAAGATTTTGTGTCAAAAATTTGGATTTCTGGCCCAATTTGCACTGTTTATAATTTTTCCCTAAAAATTTTAACTTTGAGCTAGATCTGGAGAAAAACGCGTGGAATTTTCGACACGTGAAGGTAAAGTTGAAAAGCACCAAAAATGGTCCATACAGAAGTCGCGAATAGTGCCATTTTGCTAAATAATGATCTGTATATATTGGTCTAACCACAACTTACTCATCTATGAAGAAGACGACTAGATCTTTTCATGTTCAACTTTTGGAGACTACCTTCATTGCGACTTCTTACCCACAAAAGTTATTGGCAAACAAAAACAAGAAGCCGGTCTATTAAGGAAAAGAATGCCAATCTGAACTTTTTAAAATTTAGAGGAAACTCTTGAGCTGCTGCTGATGAGGGCATTAAGGGCTTCAGAAGAAAGACGATTCGACCAATTTCCTGTAACACTTACGGCGAAGGAATGGCAGGTAGTTGGCGGAAGTACGCGCTTAACTAGCATCCTCCAGGCTACTCCTACCACTGGCATTAAACCACGCTAAGCCTGACTTTTAAAAGCCTTCAGGGCTTTATTTTAAAGTAACATTAGCTTGAACTCACCTGATGTATATTCACGTATTATCCTAGAAATTTTTGGTTTCGTCATGCACTATGTATTATTATATATATTTATGTTTAGTTTATTTATGTCTGCTTGGAGCAAGTAATAGTATTATTTATTTCAGACTCAGAGTCTGTGTGATTTTCAAACCAAAGCCTTCTGGTGTATTAGATTGTTTATTTAAACCCTGGCAAAAGTGTAAAACATAAGAGGCGGGCTCAAGTAAATCAAATTTTAATATATACCTACTATATATTTAATATAAAATAATAATATTTATTATATATGTATCAATCGAGTTGGCAGCGCTGATACGTACGGTCGAAAAATTTGACGTGTGCTAATAAAAAGTTTTAATTAAATTAATAAAATCTATGGACAAGTCCACGTTCGTGGCAATATTTAATTGAACAGTGAACTTAAGCGCTTATGCAATCAATATAATTTTATCAATAAAAACTCATAAAGTCAATTTAATCAGTGCGGTGACTGCGCAAACTCCTAAGACTTTTTGCAAAGCATAACATCCCTGTCTTTGAACTGCAGACTTTTCTGTCAAAGCATAACATCACCGTCTTTAAACTGCAGACTTTTATAGCAAATTTAACAACCCTGACTTCGCAAATTCTAACACGTGTTGTATCGGCAA
The DNA here is from genome assembly GCA_949987675.1 of Chymomyza fuscimana. Taxonomy (NCBI): domain Eukaryota; kingdom Metazoa; phylum Arthropoda; class Insecta; order Diptera; family Drosophilidae; genus Chymomyza; species Chymomyza fuscimana. The sequence continues at coordinate 52,902,909 of OX465088.1, read as the reverse complement.
AGTGCAAGCGCGGCGATGTCGCAGGCTAAAAGGAAAAAAACTGACAATCCAAACAGCGGTCAACGCCCTAACGACCGTCAAAACTATTTCTCTCCGCTTCAGACTATCGACAACAATGATGACAAAAATAGTGACAGTGATACTGAGCAAATCCTCGAAAAGTCAATAACTAAAATTCAAGTTCCACCAATCACCGTTTCAAAATGCTCTCAACAAAATTTACATGATGTGTGCAAAGTCTTAAACATTACTCAATATTCTATCACGAAAATTTCAATTGGTCTTAAACTTAACTGTGCCAACAAAGCCGACTACGACAAAGCATGCGTTCACCTAAAGACTCGGTATCAATTTTTCTCATACGCTTCGAAAAATGAGAAGCCATATAAAGTTCTCCTAATTGGACTCGACAAAATGGACCCCAGTCTAATTAAATCCAAGCTCGTCTTATTGGGTCTAAAATGCATAGATGTCAAATTGGTCGAGCATAAACGACAGAACAACACCAATTTTATACTTTATGTGGTCTACTTCGAACACCAATCCATTTCACTAAGCAGTCTTAAAAAGAACTACTCTGTTTTGGATTTTGTTAAGGTCAAATGGGACTACCAAAAACAAAAATCCAACAAAGTTACACAATGCTATAACTGTCAAATGTTCGGCCATGGTTCCAGTCGTTGTGCAGTCAAAACATACTGTGCCAAGTGTGCAGGAAACCATAAAACTGAAATTTGCAATGAGACGGTATTTAAATGTGCCAACTGCAATGAACCTCACAAGTCATTCTCGCCTGATTGCCCTAGTCGTCAAAACTACGTCAAGATCAGAGAACGTGTTAATCCTAGACGCTCTTTACCAATCAAACCCCAACCAAGAGCGCCTCCACTTTTCGATTTGGATGCGTTCCCGAGGCTTCCTAACTACAAAGCGCCGACACCACAGCCCGCTTGGAAAATCCCATCTTGCCCTGAGGCTAAAAGCGATGAACTTTTCTCTTTAGATGAAATAAAAAATCTTACGTTTGATTTAATAAATAATCTCAGAAACTGCAAAACTAAAGCAGATCAGTTCGGGGTCATTACCTCATTAGCTTTTAAATTTTTATATTAATGTCCCATTTTCTAAAAATAATTACTTGGAATGCCAGAGGCATCAATAACAAAAAAGAAGAATTATTCGATCTCTTATCTGAGGAACTCATCGACATTTGCTTACTCACTGAAACCTGGCTAAACAGCTCATTATCGATTAAACACCCTAATTATCGATGCTATCGGTTCGACCGGCCTAATTCTAGGGGTGGAGGTGTAGCCATTCTTATAAAAAAATCAATTCGCCATATATTGTTACCACTCCCGCAAACTAGTATCATCGAAGTAATCGGCATCGAAACCTTTCACTTCGGTAGGCCAGCTAATATTTACTCTTGTTACTTTCCTGGTGGCCTTGCTAACCTTATTAATAAACAACATTTTGCTGATGATATTCGGAAGCTTACGAATATTCACGAAATCTACATCTTAGGTGGTGATTTTAATAGTAGACACCGGGATTGGGGTTGCCACCGCGCGAATTGTTGGGGAAACATTTTGCACGAAAAATTAACTTCATTCAATATTAGTATGTCCTACCCAGAATGCCACACTTTAGTCCCGGCCAGTGCTAGATGTCAAGGCTCGACATTAGATATTTTCCTCTCTAACTGTGCGCCAGTCCTATCTCATGCCACTGTATTAAACCAGTTGAGCTCGGATCATCTTCCTGTACAAATTGTTTTCTACAATCGACCAGTTTTAGATAAAACACTTAGATTTGACTATAAAAGAGCCAATTGGGCCCTTTTCGCTGGCTACGTTAAACGAAACTTACAACCAACCCTCCTAAGGTCTATTACTCAAAGAAAAGATTGATTCTATGATTGACAAATTCACGACAGTTATCCAAGAGGCCAAAAACTTAAGTATTCCTAAAGTAAATAGCCAGTTTGTTATGAAGCCTCTTCCGCCTCATATCAAAACATTAATATTACTCAGAAATAGCCGCCGTCGTCATTGGCAAAGATCCAGAGATTTATGACAACTTGCAGCTGTCAGATGGTTAAACCACTGCACTAAAACTGAAATCAAAACTCACCGCAATAAGTCGTGGAATACGTTCTTGTCCACTCTGGATAAAGGCTCCTCACCTTTTTGGAAAGTTGCTAAAATAATAAGGAAAAAGCCTACTTGCATCCCAACTCTTGTTGTTGGTCAAGATCATTCTTCCACTGCTGAACAAAAATGTGAGTTACTTGCCCAGACATTCTTGACAAACCACAGAAGTACGAACTATTCTAGTTTTCCTGACACTGAATTTGATGTTCAAAACTGTGTCAATTTACTTAATATTACGGAACTTAGTCCTAATGAAAACAACCTAACTAACTGTAGAGAAGTTGCGGACTTGTCTTAAAAACAAGAAAGCACCCGGCCTAGACAACATTCACAATTTATGCTTAAAAGCCCTACCTCGCAGTGGAGTCCGTTTCTTGACCGTTATTCTAAATGCCAGCCTCCAACTTGGTTATTTTCCACGTGTATGGAAAACATCTAAAGTTGTCCCAATCATAAAATCTAACAAGCCTCCTCATTCTCCTTCCTCATACCGGCCTATTTCCCTTTTGTCTGCTGTCAGCAAAATACTTGAAAAGATTATAAAAGAAAAGCTCACAGCCTCTGTTGACAATGCCGATCTCCTTCCAAACGAGCAGTTCGGTTTCCGTAAGGAACATAATACAATCCATCCTCTAATCCGAATTAAGAAGAACGTGAAAGAAAACTTTATTAGAAAGGAATCCACTGGGATGGTTCTGTTAGACATTAAAGCAGCCTTTGACTCTGTATGGCACAACGGACTAATCTTCAAGATGTCATCTTTAAACTTTCCCATAGAACTGATAAAAATAATACAAAGCTTCCTGAGCAAGCGTTCATTCATGGTTTACATTGGACTTGCCCATTCTGCTGCTAATGAAATCCCTGCAGGATGCCCTCAGGGCTCCTGCCTCTCCCCGCTTCTGTATAATATTTACACATGCGACTTTCCAAACCTAAACGGCTGCACTGCCTCTATATTCGCTGACGACACAGCAATATTCACTGCAGGGCTACATCCAGCTGAAATTACTCGCAACCTACGGTGCGCTTTTGACACTCTCCAATGTTACTTCACTAGGTGGAAAATTGTGATCAACGTCGATAAAACCCAAGCCATATATTTCTCCAAAAAAAGATTAATCAGATACCTGCCAAACAGTCATATAGAGCTGGATGGTACCGATATCCCCTGGGAAAAAAAGGTTCGCTACCTAGGAGTTGTTTTAGACTCAAAACTAATCTTTAAGGATCATGTGGGGTACACTATTGATAAAATCAACACACTGACTAGAATCCTATATCCATTCATTAACAGGAACTCACGGTTGTCCATTGAAAATAAATTATACTTGTTCAGATCGATATTCCAAGCAGTAATTTTTTATGGAGCCCCAGTGTGGTCCGATGTGGCTAAGTGCCATATTAAAAAGCTCCAAATTATCCAAAACAAATTATTAAAAATGATTTTTAAGCTTCCATGGCACCATCACACCCCAGATATGCACTATAAAGCAAATGTCGAAATGATTTCAGATAGACTAGCCCGACTGACCCTTAACTTTAATGATAGATGTAGATACTCAAACTATAATCACATTAAACAATTGTTATGTTAACATAGATATAAGTAGTTTTAGTTTTAAGTTTTTTTTTTCTTTTTTCTTTAGTTTTAAGTTTTTATTCTAAAAAGTATGGGTTTTTTTTCTCCTTTCTAAATTTTTCCCTAAAATGTAATAATAAGCACGTAGTTTTAGAACAATAATAATTTCCATTTTTATAACAAAGTAGAAAAAGACTGGGGTCTTGAGCTCTTAAGAAATATATGAAAATGCAATAAATTGAATTGAATTGAATTGAATTATATATGTATAGACCCTACATATATAAACTCTTAAAAGTATTTTTATTATATTTTTAATTTTGAAAGCCTATTTATGTATTATATTTAAGTAATTAGTGCAGAAAGGTCGAAGACATTTACAAAACTGAATAAGATACTAAAAACTGCCTCCAACGATTTTTGAAAACAAACAATGCGGATTGGTTCATAACACTAGTTTACAACAAAATGTATCCTCAACATGTTTTACTCGTTTCCGTAGTAAAATGCCACGTTCGAGATTTTTCGAACAAAACACTTTTCGAAATTAAGAAAAAAGTGTCTCTACTTAAAAGCAAATATATCTGATTGTACTAAACTGATTTTGATTATTTTTTTGTACCAAACTGTACCCATCGATTACATTTTAAACATATTTTTGTCAAATTTACGGTTATTTATCCACTCATATGCAATTTTTCGTCAAGTTTTGAGAAAAATTCTACTTCGAACGTAAATTTAAAAAAAAATGTTCAAACAGTTTTATTCATGGTTCGTAAAGTTGATCGATTACAAAGAAAGTGGTTGTTTATCAAAATCTAAGAAAAATTATGCAAATAACAAAATTATTTGTAAAAAGTGAGAAATGTTAATTTGTTTTAAAAACCAAAAGATTTACTGGAAAATTTCGTATGTTTATAAAGATATCGTTACCAAATTTGGCATTCGAAAGTTTTTCAAAGTTCTTAAGCTCTGTACCAAATTTTATCAAAATCGTTTTACTATTTCATATAGCTCCCATAGGAAAAATCGGTCAAAAAAACGTTTTTTAGTACAAAATTTGTTGTGTTTTTATGTTTATGAAGATATCGTAACCAAATTTGATGTTTCAAAGTTTTTCATAGTTCTCAAACACTGTACCAAATTTGATCAACATCGGTTGACTATATCAAGTAGCTCCCATAGGACCGATCGGTCAAAAAATAGCTTTTTACCGTGACCAAATTTGGTGACCCACAGTTTTTTAAAGGTTCCAAGCACTGTACAAAATTTGATCGAAATCGGATGACTATATCATATAGCTCCCATAGGACCAATCAGTCAAAAAAACGATTGTTTGAGAAGATATCGTACCCAAATTCGGGAATCAATTGTCTTTTAGAGTGCATAAGCAATATATTGGACTTAATTGCAATTAGTGGTACAGGGTATCCCAAAGTCGTCCGCGCCTGACTTTAACGTACGCCATCTTTTTTTTCTGATTTTACCCAAAAAATTGCATGCGTAACCCAAAATGAATTTTTGACATACTTTCACATATCGATAACTTGTAGATGCGACATGGTTGTTGTGTCTCGCAAAAAAAATTCCCCTATAGAGTTACTGAAAGGTGCATAGCCGTGGCAACAATGGGAAAGGGAAATATGAGAGGTTATCGACAACAAAAATTTGAATGTTCATCGGAAAAACGAAAACGAATAAAATACATTTTTTCGTTTTTCAGAGCTGATTTCTGCTTGCTTGAATAATGAATGGCTTATGCGCTTGAGATGCGGAATAGTTTTATCTATTTACCATAAATTTAGAAGAATCAATTTATTAAAATTTATTTAGAAAAATATTTCGTCATTTAACACTACTGAAAGAATTTGCCTTTCGAAAAAATTAAGTTTTTAAAAACAATAAAAAATGCATCCAATTAATTTACTTGGAGAATATTCCTTAAATATAGAAATTAATTTTTTTGAATGAATCATATTCTGATCCAAGACCAATATAAAAACTGTGTTGATCGGTGGTGCCTTCAGTTAAAGGGTATTTATATAAGTGTTGTGCTTTTCAATATTCTTAAATATTCTAAATATTAAACTTAAAAAAAAAATATAAATTTTGGCAAAAATGTGTAGACGATGATGACGGTTTAGGTTACCAAGCCCACTGCATTAATATCGGGCATTCTTGTATTCTCTTTTAGTACATCGATATCACTCAATAAGAAAGAAAATATTTCGTTATCGATATGCCCAAAGAGCGGTTGTCTACGTAGAAATAAGTCTTATGCAAATGCATATAACATGGAAAAGGCAACACCGAAGAAGCCCACATACATAGTTAGCTAATCACGTACCAATGGTTCTTAGATACAGAAGACTCAAAATGAACTAAATGATTTTCATTATTCTACTAAATACAAAAAGTTATAAAGTTAGTAGGCTTTTTAATAGATTTCAGCCCTGACTCTGTCCATATATTTCCCAAAAATTCATTACCAAACAGACTGCTAGCCGATGCAGTACATAACATACTACGGAAAGAACGATTACAAATATTCAAGATAAATACTTTTGACTTCGTTTATAAATATGGATATAATTAAGTTCAAAACCTATGAGGAGTACTTGAAGTCGTTAGAGACACCTCTGGACCGTCGTTTTTTACCAAAGCATGCTATGACTAAGATAGTAGAACTGGGCTACCGCTCCATGGTTTTTTACGAAAAAGATGAGTTCTATAAAAGACGCAAAATCGCCTTGGAGCTGGCAAATCCAAGGGTATCGGCATCAAAACTATTTAGTATACATCTAAACAACGACGATGAAGTTCTGCGGGCTCTGGCGGAGCGTGAAAAAGATAATTGTTTGCTGAAACTATCTGTAGATGCAATGAGATCTTGGTTTATTTCAATAAACTTAATACTTTATATTTTTTCAGACTATTATCTATGTTCAGTACCACCGTATTAATGGTTTTGATATATCGGGATATATAGACTACGAGGCTAGCCTACGTGGTGCACGTACTGGACGCCTTGGTGCCACTGATTGGAAGGCCGTATTCGAGAAGCGTGTGCGTCTCCGGCCCAAGCCTAATCATTTGATTTACTTTGATTGGAAGACGGGACAAACAACTCATAATGAAACCCAGAACTTAAAAATTATGCACAGTCCCAATGGAACATATTTTTTGCATAAGAGCGATCATAAAGCTATACCAGTCACTACCCAACCGAGTCAGTTTAGCAACAATGTTCAACGGCAAATGATTCATTCGGAGTTTTACGGCCATGTTATCTTTTATGATCATCGCGTACGTGGCGTATGAAATAAAAGTGTTGACGTTCTATATATTTGTCCATCCATTTATTATTTTAATTACATAAACTTATGCACACAAAATTTGTATATGATTTATTTTTATATGAAGAATATGCTAGTTAATTTGGATAAGGTTTGAATAGCCAGATAAAATCGCTGAAAAATTTAACTTATTCATATTTAAGAGTAACCTTCCGAGAACAGGGTCTCTTTACAACTTTAATACTTATGACATCTTTAGGTTTGAGAGGAGCAATTTACTCATCTTTGCAGATGACACTCTCCTTGGCTCATCTGGCGATTAACAATTTACAAAACTATATTTTTACCTGTATATGTACGCCAACCCCCGAACGGTCTGCTTTATCAATACAGATCATCCAGACTATTATCTTCTCTATTTCCATAATGTTCATCCCGCCCGACTTTATAATACCCTGAAATAATGCAGGCCGCTGCCCGGATTCACAACTGGAATTGAAACATTTACAATGGCTCCTTTGATACTGTTCTGTCTTATATCCTAATGAATTAATTATCATAAACGGTAGCCGATATCTCCTCTTATGATGATACGCTTTTAAAACATTGTGGAAAATCTGCTAAATCTGAGCCATTTGAAATGCAATTTCTGGGCTTCCTACCTGTCTTAGTTGTACGGCTGCAAGTTTTACAAAATGTTAATATGCAGTAAATAAAAGGAAACAGATCTGCCAGAAGAAGGATTTACTATATGTTGTCTACTTATTCTTTCTATTTAATGAGGGAAAATCAAGTCTTTACAGCAAAAGTAAACCTTATCGGGTCGCTGTTTAATTATTTTATTATCGTTCTCAAAAAGCGAATCTGTATTGTGACTGTCTATCTATCTGTCTTTAGGTTTCTAAACATCTTCCTACCAGTCGGTTTTGCTATCTACGCAATGTTTCACGATCTTGCTCTGTAATGGTGAAATCTAAATATTCTCTGAGCAGTCTTCTTTGCATAGTATTCCTTACTTGCCTGTCCAGCCTAACATCTTCAACCTATCTGCTCTGTGATCTTTGCAATATATTAAGCTCCTGCCCTGCAGTCCTTAACTCTAACCTTTCTCTCAGCTGTTTTCTAAGCATATTGGTCGTTCTCTACAATTGTAAACTCTATGTCTTCTCTGTGCTGCGTTCTAATTATAATGTTGAAAACAGACAACAATAAATAAAAATATTTACACATTTTCATACTCCTATTAGACTAATCTTGTCCTACTCAGAGTGAATACAAAAGACTTTAAGCAATTCATATTTGTGACGTTATAATTTCAAGATTAAAAAAAAAATAATAATAATGGGGTATATATATATGAAGCTTAACATTAATTCATTTTCTTAATACTATCATTATTAACATAAGTAAGTTTTGACAATTATTCTCTTTTCATGGGCCATTAAGTATATAAAAAAAATAAGTGTATATGTATATATGAGTATTTATGTAGACAATTGCCCACAAACCAAAATATTACACACAGTCGTTTTCGACCAATTCTAACTCACTCGTACAACTTACGCCGAATCCTTGAGCTCAACGATCGCTGTATGGTGTACCTTTTTAGGGAATTTCAAATTCATTAATACAAGAGAGTAATTATCTTTGAATATCAATTCATACATATATATACATAAAAATGGCACCATGCTATTATGACTCTGATTGTTAGAAAAAAGATACATTATAAAATATGAAGCTTACGCGCAAGAGAAATTTAATCAATACTCAAATTAATTTACATTATGCCCTTTCTTAGGCCATTCGCAAGTTTGCTCTTAAATAAACAAAATCAGTCACAGCTGATCAACTCTAATATTATGGGTGCTCAGTTTATATTTGTGATATACTATATATGTATGGTTACTTGCTGTTTTGTTTTCTTTATCTGGGGTGCCACAGAAATCGTTAACGCTTTTGGCAACGGTTTGAACCAAATCGTTAAAAGGTGCCACAGAAATCTCAAAGATTTCATTTTTCGAACAATTAATTTCGAATGTTTACGCTTTTGCAAGAATGGCAGCAAAGGGTTGCTACTTTGCAAAAATTATTTTAGAACATTTAGACACTCATTTAAATAAATGTTTATTAACAGTGATCCAATAAAGTTTATTCTTTATTACATTAAGCGATAATTGTCAGCATATTTTGCATCATTTTAATTTCCATTTGTACAAAATAAATTTAAATAAAGTTTGAATATTTGTACCGCCCAATACAAGAGTTTGTATGGCAACCCTACGGGTCAACAGCTGTCCTAAGCGTAGTGTATGGAAAATTTCGTTTGTTTACATTTGCAAATTTGCACGAAAATAGAAAATATTTTTTAAAATGCCACTTGCAGGATTGCTAGCCATTGATGCCTTAAAAAAAACACATATGGACGAAGAAAAGGTGGAGCGAAGGTGCCGAAGAACCTCTAGATCGCTTCAAGGCTGTCATACAGTCCAGCAAAGATTGCAACAATTATGTATGCTGTGCACTGCGTTTAACAAATGAAGTGAAATTTGAATACAAAACACACACACGCAAATGCTAGTGAAAATTGTAATGCTAATTGTGCCCTTGCAGTAGATGGATTTAGTATTTTCGAGGCACTCGCCAATTATTTAAAACGATGCTTTTATTTATTGAATATATTACTTCATTTATTAAAATCATATGCTGTTGTGGCTTTTTTCTCCTTAGGTTGCGCTACTGATATTTTAATTTTAAACCTAAACTGCTAAACTATTGACATTCAAAACCTTGCCTAACAGCCGTACATTGCCACCTTAGGAGAAAAAGGTGCGCAGCAATTATTTATTTAATTATGCATTGAATTCGGCGCACTTCATAACGACCAATTAGTTAAAATAAAAAAAAGCGATTTTTTAACTTTCATTTAACATCAAAAACATCTATTAATATGCTAAAACAATCACTTCGAATTATTATTATTTAGTACAGCAACTAGGTGGCAACTCCTTGCCACGAAAAGATTTTGCACGTTGACACAGAATGGCAAATGTTACAAAGATTTTCATAAAGATTTCGCAAAAATGAAAATCATGAATTAAAACATTAAATTTGTCAAAACATTAAGGTACAGAAAACTCAGAAATTAAACACACTTTCCAAATAAGTAATACTTTCATTGAATAAATTAGTTTTTATTGGTGAATTTAATCAAATCTCAAGCAATTTTGTCGAAGATTTTGAAACCGTTGCGAATCATGTCTGTGGCACCAAGAATCGGAATGGCAACGAAATTGCAACGAAATGGTTTTCTGTGGCACCCCCGTATAATTTGCTTAGAAGCATATGTTCATAAACATTCTTTTTGTGTTGTGGTGCGCAGCCGCAGTTAGCACTGCTGTAGTTGTTGCTATTGTGGTGAGTGCGCAGCCGCCGTTGCTTAAGTTGTTGGTGCTGTGATCGCAGCTCCCAAAGCTGCTGCTGCAGTTGTTGGTGTTGCTGCTGGTAGCTATTGCTGCCGTCACTGAGGCAATTGTTGCTGTAGGCGCAGCTCTTGAAGCTGCTATTGTAATATAGCTGTTAGTAGTTGTTGCTGTTGGCTGGGAATTTTGGTGCAGTCGCTGCCGCTGCGTGGAAGCGCTACCCTTAGCGGCGATTAAGACGGGCGCCTAATTCGTGCTACACGGAACTGGCCTAGAAACGAAAATTCCTTAAATTTTGGGAAAATTTTATCAGCGGTGTATTACCTCTAATTACGGCAAACACCACACTCAATAAATTTAGGGAAGTTTCCATATACGGCACTTTCACACATATATCTTTTTCCGCTTTTATATATAATTATAAAGATTAAGTTATGAAATAACCATATATATGTGCGCGAAATCAAATAAGAAAAACTGCGAAATACAGACTGCACTTGTGCACTGCCAAACTAAAACTGACCTTCGTTAATATTAATAATAACGGAATAATTGTGTCTATTTTTTGCGTAACAATTCGTCTGTGGTGTTGGCGCAGCGCGAATTCCGTCGCCGATTTCCCGGCCGTCCGACACCAACTGCGCAAACACTGCGCCGTTTAGCCACTAATCTTGAAGAGTATGGGACCACACGAGACGTTGCCAAGAGTGGCCGGCCCCGGAGCGCCCGTTCTGCCGAAAATATCGCCGCTGTAGCCGAGGACGTCGAAGTGAGCCCCGAAACATCGACCAGACGACGTGCCACGCAATTGGGCCTCAGCCGGCGGTCCCTGCAATGAATTTTGGTGAAAGATTTGAACATGTTCCCCTACAAAGTTCAGTCCGTGCATCAGCTGCTGCCTGCCGACCGCCAAACGCGCGTAACTTATGCCCAAGCTATCCTCAATCTCGATACCGAAGTGGACGATTTTTCGACCAAAATCATAATGAGCGATGAGGCGCATTTTCACCTCAGCGGGTACGTGAAGAAGCAAAATTATCGCTTCTGGGGAACCGAAAATCCGCGAGTGATGCACGAGGAGCCATTACACCCGCTCAAAGTGACTGCGTTGTTCACGCTGCAGGAGTCATCGGGCCATTTTTTTTCGAGAACGCCGCGGGTCAAACGACAACAGTGGACGGTACGCGCTATAGGGCAATGTTGACCGAGTTTTTTCTGCCCGAACTGGACGAATTAGGACTGGTGGACATGTGGTTCCAACAGGACGGAGCAACAGCACACACTGCACGAGCCACAACCGACATTCTGAAGGCCGCGTTTCCGGGTCGCTTAATTTCGCGTTTTGGCGATTTGCACTGGCCCGCCAGATCGCCCGATTTAACGGTCCCGGACTTCTTTTTATGGGGTTTTTTGAAGTCCCGTGTTTACATCAACAAGCCTGAGACCTTGGAAGCCCTCAAGGAAAATATCTGACACGAATGCGAGAATTTATCGCCCGAAACTCTCGCCGAAGTGATGGAAAATGCCATAAAACGAGCCCGTATGGCAATCAATTGTGACGGCGCCCATTTGTCCGATATCATCTTCTCAACTTAACACAATTCTAAAGGTCTAAATAAACATAATCAAAAAACAGAATCGAAGTTTTTCATTTAGAAAAAAAATAAGAGCCAAACAACATCGGATGACTTCTTTTGCGCCACCTTGTATTTCCTTGTTTGTATGGCAGCAGCTGAGAGCAGCATGCTGTAATGAATTAACATACAAATGTTTCTTTACATTTGCTTATGCCTGCATCTGTAAATTAACATTTGAATGTTAGTTCAATACAAACTGCTGCTGCCAGCTGCTGCCAAGCAAATGTTTTGTATGAGAATAGTTATTGCTAGAAAAACTTTTCTGGTTTTTAAAATATCGCAACCAAATATTTGTCAGTTTAATTTAGTATAAGTCTTTACATTTGTGTGAAGTTTGATCAAAATTGGTCCACTATTTCATGTAGCTACCATACAAAAAGTGAACCCGGAGCCGCCATTTTTTCCGCGCAGCCGAATTCGCGCACTTCTTTGCGTCACCTTGTAAAATTCTTTGCATCATGGGTAATAACCCTTTTATCTCGCTCTTTCGCTTGCCTAATACTAATCAGCGCTGCTCTCGCCAAAATTGCTAACAGCATAATCGCGTGATTAGAGCGTTCGTTGACCCCTAAAGAGAGCACTTACTAACTACGAGAGCTTAAAGTTCGTTTCAAAGCTTAGTATTTGTAAGCCTATTTTTAAATATATAAACGTAACGACTTTTGGATCATATATTTTAACTAAGTAGATCCACATGGCCACTACAAGTTTCGTATTCAATTAAATGCATAAAATTGTGTGTTTTAGTAATTGAGTCATTAACAAAAAACTCTGATTCGTCGAATCGACGAACATGAGGACAAACGTATAAAAATAACGTGTAGTCACTAGAGTTAAAAATTTAATTTGATTTAAATTTGTGAATAGTTAACAATAGAAATAAAGTTATCTTAGAAAAATAAAAAAACTAATAATTATTTTTGTTTTTAAAATACTGTTTATAGCTAAGTTACCAATAATATTTAAGATGATTATGCCCAGAAGATCCACTAAAATAAATCTTTTTGTATAACTCTTTGTGAAGAGCAAAAATTTATTAAGAAAGTTTCAGAGTATATAATAGTCAGGACGCCTTAGCCACACTTGTTTTTCTTTAACACAGTGTAATCTTTCTGAAAACAGCACTACATTTGGTTATCAGCATTTTTTGACACCATCAAATAAGCATAGCACAGTTAATTAAACGCCGTCTAATTCAATTTCTTTGAACAGTCAAAGAAAATTTGAAGTGAATTCACCTTCTACAAGCAACATCTACAGCTTCTTACTCTAACCTGTGGAAAAATCCTTGACACCTCACGCACAAGACGGAAAAAAATCAACCAAGTTGAACCACCACAAACAAATCAGATAAGTGTCCTCGAAACGGAAGGTAAGTCAATTTACCTAATTGACTTATGGCTGGGTGCAAAGTTTGACATTTCAGTGTTGACGGGCTGCTTCAGTTGGTCCTTGTTATTTTACGATTTCATCATGGAAATTAAAGAGCATAGAGCAAAATTCTGCGAATGAAGTTTGTTGAAGTAAAGTGAAATCTGTGAAGCTGTAGTGTATTTTTTGACTTAATAGACTATCTTAGGGCACTAACTTTTATTCATGGTGAAAGGAAGATTGCTTGTATTCCAAACCAAAACCGAAACTTCATTGCTGTAGTAACGAATAGAAAATATATTTATTATACATAATAAATGTTTCGAAACGGTTTTTCCTAGCAGCCATTTTATTTGCATCCAAAATTAAGTTACTGCTTAGGTTAGCAAGGACGTACCGGTATTACTAAAAAAAAACAGCTCACTTAATAGATTATTTCGAATAGCTTTTGCTTCAACCGATGATTAACAAGGTGTGTCAACGTTCAAATTAAAGCTGGTATAAAAATAATATCATAAACATTTGGTAAACTATACGTTGATGTAGCATTTGAGAAAAGCATCATTTATTTTGTAGGTGCTTATAATTCACAACTTGTTTAAGTAGGACACTGATGTAAGCAAAATGTGCACAATTTTTTTCTAGCGCTGTTAATAAACTTTTTATTTTTTTTTAGTTTTTATTATTTGTTTTTTTTTTTTTGCTTAGAACCATATTTCCCAATATTTGGGTTGTTATTTATGTGAATATAATTGTCTTTCGTGCAGGATAGAGCTAAAGTTTAACAATTCGATTTATTTTTATAATATAAAGGGTCATCAATCTTGAGGTTTTTTTTCAATAAAGTTTTTTTGATCAACCACGCGTGGGTACTGTCAAGTTGTTCAGTTTTCATTGCCATATCATGGAAAAACTTACACCCGAACAACGTTTACACTTCGTACAAACATATTAATTATTCTGTAAAGAATGTTTTTCGCGCGCTAAGGCCATTTTATGGTCGCCATAATCGACCTACAGAGACACCTATTCGCCATACCATCAACAAATTTGAGACCCAATATTCATTATTGGATGACACTCGACCACCGAATAGACCAGATAAGCCAGCTACGATTCAAGCATTAGAGGAGGAGAGAGAGATTATGCTCGAACGCGTCATCGAAAATTGGAACCTCCACTTGGACGAGTTACGGCGCAGTTGCGGCCAACATTTGAAAGGGATTATTTTTAAAAAGTGAATTGCAAGAATTATCTATTGATAATAAAAATTTTCCGATTCATTTGAAATTTTTGTTTTTTTTTTATTTAAAAAAAAACCCTCAAGATTGATGAACCTTTATATATGTACGCCAGTCTTTTAAAAAGTTGAGTACCATTTAAGTAATGTAAGTCGGGGTATTACATATAACTACCTTGTGAATAAAACCATTATGCCAAACTGTATCAAAAGCAGCTTCAATGTCTAGTGTTACTATTGCAACTAATTTCTTGTGATCAAAATTTTCCTTAATGAATTTAGTGATTTTTTTCAACGCATCGGGTGAATACAGTTAAGAGAGGCACGGAATCCATACTGAACTGAAGGTGGAATGCTATTTTCTTCTATGTGTCAATTTAACCTGGTCTTAATTAACCGTTCGAAGATTTTAGAGAATCCACATAGTAGGCTAATTGGTCTACAGCTATCAGGCGAATCTGGATGCATTTTCTAATTTCAGACTAGAAACACTCAAGAATAGACCTTGAGATTAGTTAATTCTCATGGTGAATGCATTACGAAGGGCATATCGGTTAGGATCATCGGAATTCTCGAAATCATAACTTCGTCACCTTTAAATTTTCCTTTGAGTATCGTCACGTGAATCACATTCATCATCAGTTTTCTAATCACCAAACGCGTTCCATTGCATTGTTTTGGTTGGTTTAGATTTCGATGAATGATGACTACCGAGCAAACCTTCAATTGTAATTTGTGCGGTGATAAGCCAAGCACACCCAAGAAGTTTAAAAATGCAGTTGGATAGTTGGTGGCTTCGTCTTCGTTTGTTACACAGTCAATAGATTTGAACGAATGTAAATACCAACGAGTTGATTCTCAATTACAAAGTTTAAGTCATCCTCGTCGTTATTCTTAGCCGCTAAAATTGCTCGTTCAAAACCATTCGATATTTTTGTGGTTAGCAATGATGTTCGGGAATAATTTTTTTTAACTTTCAATCAGACAAAATTGCGAAAATTCGGAGGAAATGAAATCAATCCGCTCGATTCGTCTACAGGAACTTGGCCATTACCGATAGTCAGCAATTGCTTGGATAAATCTTGAGCAGATGGATCTTTGCTGCCAGCTGAAGTTTATTCACATAGCGCCACAGATTAGATGATTTGAGGCAAGCGTTTATTTCATCGTCAGCAGTCGATCTTGGAATGACTGGCAATGTTTGGCGGTAAAATCATTGATCTTCCCAAACATCTCGAGTCGTTGCGCAAATGTTTCAATCTACTGTCAAGGGCTTCCAATGCGCTTGGCCAAACGGTTGGTTTGGTTTTAACGGCAATTTTTACACTGAATGAGCCGTACGGCATCCTTCTAACAATGTGGCTGCTATTCCAGAAGAAGCAACTGCTACCGCCATGTTGGATCTGCCCACTTCGACAGGGGACATTCAGGAAAAATAAGCCAACATTTTCATCATCATTTGCGTTCATTAATGTATCATAGGCTTTCTTCGGTTGTGGGTTCAAAAGGCGTACATTCGGTTAAACTAATTGGTCCAATTCATGTCGATCGTATTCATATTCACGCTCCAATTCTCGATTAAGTGCGTCATTCATTCCACGATCTGGCGCTGGCATTCCTAACCTGACTAACAAACTGCTGCACATGAGATAGCACATGTTTTCGATCAAGAGCAAAACATGGTTATGCATCTCCTCATTCGCCTCAAGATCGGGATTTCTTGGACTGACACGAATTCGATGTAAAATGTCTTCTGACACGATGTCAGCAACAACCACAAATAGAGGCAATCATCATTCTTCGTCAGTAGAACGCACATCCCGATGACCAGGAACCGCATCGCCTTGCTTCGATGATTTTTTCGATAAACTGTTCCAAGTGTAATAACATGGCATCTCCGAATAAAGCAACGTTCGTGCAAACGGATCGCTTAGCAATATTCGACGCGGTGAAATATACTCGTTGACCATTCTCCAGATGCACCGACAAATGTACAACAGTGGGATGACGTTCGTGAATAGGGAATGAAAATATACGCCAAATCTTCTCATTTTAGTTCACATATCGACCAATTTGATAACATGTAATTTCATCGCTGGTATTAGAGGTTTCGATGCTAAAAACCGCCATATCGCTGCCTTTCGTGACATATTTGCAGATGTATTTTATCGACTTCCCCGAATTGCAATACTCAACATTGCAATGTGTCTTGAATGTTTTGGAAAGAAGTGGCGGATATGGAACAATCCAACTATTATCGACCACGAAATCGTTACTTTTCACTTTCGTTGTGATAGTTCGACCGGTATCATCGGGTCATCGATGCCGATACATTGGATAACCATCATTGCCATATACAGTGTCCGCTGAAAATTTTCGTAGATAACGCTTGCCGTCGACCATGCTGGGCGATTGAGAGCTGATAGCGCCACACGATCCATGAATCATAATCATAGTACTTACAGCATCATGTAGGTCTGGATCGGTTTCGGGAGTTGCGCATATGGTATCATCTACTTGGTCTGGTATAATTCTTTCGACTAACCAACTAAGAATGTGTGCAGGCGACAAACCGTGTTTGCCGTTCGAATTAATACATCCACCATCGAGTAACTCCATATACAGTTATAGTTCATCAGCGACCGGATTTTTTTCTTAGAGACACTTGCGGTAATGTCGTGCCGATCACGTGATGCTTATCCGGAAAGCAGCATTTCATCAATTTCTATCCATTTCGGATTACACGTAAAGGTAATGCATAGATCTGGCCAACCGTAATGACGAACATATGTCAATGCACCTTGAGCATATTCATGCTTATGACGCAGGCTACCCGTGTACATTGCCGGTAGAATAGTCAATCGGCCAACAATAGCTGCATCTCCTTGGGTGCTAATTGCATTGTTTAAATGGATATACCCCCACGAACGCAGTTTGGCTTGATTCAACCGCATTAAAGTTTGCTGAAGCAATCGACGAAATCGCAGTAAATAGTTGTCAGCATTCTGACGAATCATGAAACGATATGCGTCATAATTCATCGAGCTAATCTTCTTGGTAGTTTCCTCACCTAAAATAAAAACAGTAAAATTATTTCTTACAAAAACATCTATTATTAGGCCAAATTAAATGCTCCGATTATTATTATTATAATAATTATTATATTGTATATACTCTTACTTATAATTTAGTCTCATAACTAGTTGGCAACTCTTTAGCTCAATATGGCTATACACGTTGACACAGAATGGCATATTTAGCAGAGTTTTTAGCAAGTATTTTGTAAAAATTAAAATCATGAATTAAAACATTAGATTTATCAATTTATAGAGATACGGATAACTCAGAAATTGAATAAACTTTTTAAATAAGCAACAGTTTCTTTGAATAAAATTGGTTTTATTGGTGAATTTTATCACATCTCGAACAAATTTAAAAATTGTTTTCCCAGTATCTGATTGATATAAAGGCATTTAATCTGAGTCAGAACTAGAATCAAACTTCAAATTTTTCTTATATTTATATGGAACTACAAAATTTGTTGTTTGATAATTGAAATGATACTCAGAATGTAGCTAGGCAAGAATAAGTTTTTGAATCCACCTTTTTTTTATTAACTTTTTACCAGTCTTCAAGCTGGTTGAAATTTCTAAATTTTGTTCTATAAAGTGCGCGAAAAAGGTTAAAGCAACTAGTTTTTTCAATAAAACTCGAAAAATTTCAAATATTTTTGGATGACTAAATATGTATATTTAGTAACTATTTTAACGTATAAACAAAACAAAAATTTTTCAAAATACACATGTTTTAAATTATTTCTTTAAATTTAAAATTGAACCTTTTTTTTGAAAATAACTGCGTAACAGATATTGTGAAATTGCACTTACAGACTCGAGAAGGTTCATAACGGCGAAATATGAGAAACACAAAAAACAAAAATATAAATAACATTGGTTTTCATATAGTAAACGTCAAGTGGCTTTGAAATATGAAATTTGAAATATTTCGAGTTTTATTGAAAAAAGCAAGTGGCTTTAACCTTTTTTCGCGCACTGTATTTCAGCCTTACGTTATCACATTTGCATAGACCTGTGATGAAAATATGCAGGTTTACATTAAAAATAATTGAAATAATTGAAGAAATGGTCACATTATGCATATTACAAATTTGCCATTAAAAGAACTTAATCTTCTAGTCAATTCCCATTTACTTTTCTTTAAATTTGATTGCCTTCGCCTAACCTGTTAGTATTAGAAAAACTTATACCCGAACCTACAATCTGTCTTACCTACTTAATTAAAAAACTTTTCAACAATTGCTTGATAAATTGCAGTTGTCACTTAATCAATGGCGGCCGCCAAAAAGTATGCAACGAAAAACCCAAATTCAAAGTATTTACTTGAGCTTACTTTCTATGAACTATCCGAAGCTTCTGCAGTAAGGTTTTATGTGGCAAGGGACCTGGTTAAAGCAGTTTCATTGCCGACTTTTAAGTGCAGTGCATAAATTTTGTTTGACATAGTTTTGAAGCTCCATGTTATAACTAAAAATAGTTTTTAGATGTAGACTGAGTGTAGACACACAAACCAACACACTAACTCCGTACGTTCACACTACGTCACACAGATACGTAGAATTGCATCAAAAGTTGCCTCTTAGCCATAATTGGTTGCGTCAGTGCATAAGTCACAAGTCAGATAACTCACAGCAGCTCGCCGCGTTGCCATGACGACAGACATGCATTCACACACTCACTGCTAGAAGCATGCAACACTTAAATAAGATAAACGCAAGCACCCACTAATTGAATTGCTGACAAGATTTGGCACACACACTCATTCACTCACTGTACAGTGCCAGCCAACTAAGCCGTTAGTTGTCTCACTCTTTTACGCATAGTTAGTATGCATGTCTCTGTCGCACTGCATTTGAGACTGATATTTTGGTAATTAATATTTTCAGGTAAGCGGAAATATGATATTCATACACACACACATACACACACACACACACATGGTACAAGGGAATAGACAACCAACCCACAAACCATTCAAGTTTACTTAACTAGCTAGGAAAACATGTTGTTTTTGTTGTTTCTAGGTTTTTGACTGGTTGTTTGTGCGTGGTTCGGCAGCTAGTTTGCTGTCTATAGTTTGGAGCTTTAGAATTTAAGGGAAATATTAAAAGTTTAGGTAATTTGTGACTTATATGTCGCTGTAGAAAATAATAAGTGCAAAATCACAAATTTGCAGAAAGGAAAATCAAAATCGCATAAAATGGGAAAACTTCTACAACAGAACTGAATATCGCTTCTTATTCGGCAAAAACACGTGAAGTGGACCACTTAATAAGTCGGCCTCTTCGATTCGAAAGATAAAATTTTGAACTTAAAAAAATTCGAATATTTGTTAACATTTACAAAAACAATTTTGTTTATTTTAAAATTCAAAACTTATCTGTTATGATTCACTATAGGCAGAAATTCTCGACTGTAACTGGCCCACTTATTTATTTTAATCAATTACAAATATCAAATTTTTAGGCAAACATTCAATGGCTTTCAATTTAATTATTTTTTGCAGGCACTTAATTTAAATGATGAAACCAAATATTGTGTCCAATAAAACTAGAAACTTTCATAAAGTTAATATGTTTCAATATAAGGAGTTTAGGAACTGCCCTTTAGCAAGAAAATTTACCTCAGCAATCAAATTAAGTGAAAAGTGTGGAAAGTCGTGAAGCTTTTTGAAAGGCGATAGTGTAAGGTGTTAAGACTTTTAGCCCAAACAATTTGTTTAAACTAAGTCTATTTAATGTAATGCTCTCAATCCAAAACAATATCATTAGCAGCACATTAAACGTCTAGACCTAAGCCTGACATTTTGTTAAAAACGATTACTTAGTTGAAAATTGTGACCTAAAGGCATATGGGTCAAAACATGTGAAGCGGGCCAAAATAAATTTTATTTTTTTTTAAGTTTGTCAATATGCTTATGAGTATTTAGACCTTTTAGACTTATTTTATGAAAATGAAGCGAAATATGCTTAAAAATGTAAAAAAAAAAAAAAAATATTTTTTTACGCTGTCCCTTACTTGTTTTTTCTTGCTTTATCTTACGATGAATTCTTGAACTTGGTGTCTGCATTTTATAATTTATCGACGAGCGGGAGTAACTTCCGCAGGTCTAACTAAAAAAATTTATTTTAATTCTTAATTTAGTTTTATTTTATTCTATGTTTTGAAGCAGGAATAGCAATAAAATTCAAACTGTCACATTTTGGTCAAAAAACTTTTAAGGTACTTTACTTTTGTATTATAAAAAATAACCAAAGACAAATTTTTTTTAAAAGTAGCATTTATTTGAAACCATCCATAATTTAATCAATTCACTATTTTTTTCATGGACTGGGGACACTGTAAAAACTTTATCAAAAATTAGGTTTTTAAAATTGTTAGTTAACAAAATCAAATTTAAAAAATATTTCTTTGAAAAGTTAAAAAAAATTTTAAATTAAATAAATCAGTATATGTATTTAGTAATATTGTAATGAAATTTTGTTTTTAACAATTATTACTAGATTCAAAGTTAATTACACTTATAACTTAAAAACAATTATATGATATTATTTTATAATAGTTTTGTTCTACAATATTGAAATGTTTTATTGTTATTGTATTTAAATTTGTATGCCTCTAACACAATAGGAAAATCAAACATCTGAAAATTTAAGAAGTTATTTAGAAAATAACACTTTTTTGATAAGAGCAATATTTTGAATATCAAAGTTAGTTTCACACAAAATCTTGCAATTATTGAATTTACGATAGAATTTATCACAAAATTTTTATTTTGATATTGTTTGTACACAAAAAAAAAGCAAATGGTCGTAATATTTTGTTGAATATTTAAAAAATCTGACGAGCTGTTAATAATATTATTAACTATTAATAATAATTAATAGGCAAAACACATAAAAATCTAAGCCATATTGATGTGCTCTTTACAAAAATATATGATATGTGCAGATTAAGTAAAAATTATTGAAGTTACAAGCAACCAAAGTCGAAAATTTAGACCATTTTCCAGAATTACAAATTTTCAGCTTGCTTTTTATTACCGAAAAAAAATTTGCAAAAATTATTTTAAGCTTTAAGCTGAAAGAGAACATTTCGAGTCTAAGATCTTTAAAATCGAGTAAGAATTGTAGATGCTATGGAACCATGTACGGAAGTTCCAATCTTCACTCAATCACACTTTTGTACGAAAACAAAACAATTTTTGATTCAAAGTTTTTCATTTGCTTTCACTTACGTCTTCACGAACTTGTATGCAGGAGTAGTCGTGATTTTTCGTTCATGGTTCCCTAACAACTACAGTTCCCATCCGATTTTGAATTTTGTTCACGAGATATTAACGAATAACTGGAAAAAGTGTCCAAAAACATGTTTTTTGAAAAGATCTCGAAAGCGGTGATTAAGAAAAAAAAATTGAATGTCATTTTCATGTTTCTCGACCCAAAATTACCCTAAAAAACATATTTTTACGAAGGTTCATTTTTTGTGTAAACTAGTGTTATTTGGCACTTTATTTGCTCGAAATTCTATTTGACACACACGAATTCAAATAAAATTCGGCAGAGATATTGTACATATACATTATCATCAACAAATATTTAATGTTTTTATATTTTGAACAAATATTTGCATCGAGTAATACTTGCATTAGTTTTAAGAACAAAAATAATCTTCGTAATGTTTTTTATTTCCATTTTTACTAACTGTGTCATACAATTATTTTTAACCATTTCTAATTTTATTATTGAAAGTACAGAAGAAAAAAATATAATTAACTTATATATATATATATTATGCATTTTGATCAAATATTTGCTCTAAATTATATTTGAAAACCCACGCAAAGAAATAAATTTTTGTTAAGATTTGGTGCAAATATTTTATCATCACCAAATGTTTTACGTGTTTTGAGCAAATATTTGCATCGTGTAATACTAGCATTATTTATAGGAACAAAAAAATCCTTGTAAGGTAATTCTAATTTTACTGAAGTGTCTTGCAATTATTTTTGACCATTTGCAATTTCATTATTGAAAATACAGCCCCACGGTTGCACACCTTTATTTAAGCTATACCCTGCGTAATTTTTTATATGAAAATACAGAAAAAAAAACGTCAAGGTAATAAAATTAAATTGAGTGTTAAGCAATTTTCATTAAAGGCCTTTTTTATAAATTAAAAAAAACTGGATAAAAAAATATTTTTGCTTACAATAATTATTATACTTAACTTTTTGTTTTTCAACTTTGTCAGCCGTTCCGCTTCAGATGTTTTGACCCATATGTGTTTTGCATTAAATGCCATAAGCTTGAAATGATAATGTATAAATGTTAACAAATTTCACAGGATACCACATGCAGCAACTCCCCCCATATAACCCCTAATCATCCAGCTGTTACCCACTTACTTATATATAAATTGTCACATTGTCGAGCCGAGAGGCAGCATTAAATTCATTTCATATTCACAGCCAAGGCACGACAATGGCAATTGCCACACCCTCCGCCATCTCGATAAGCCCCCTCTACCGAAAATTGTTGCTAGAGCTAAGATTTTGATTTGGCATTTGTAAATATGGTCACGTATGTTATTATACCAAATACATATCTCTCATAGTTATGTTTATGTAGATCCATGAGTGCGTGTATCTGTGTGTTTGAATTTAACCTTACAAGAAATTGACTTTTGTATTTGTATTTGATATTGTTTTGTCTATGTGTGTGCGTGTGTGTGTATGTGTAAATTGAGAAAATTTGAATTTATATCGAATTTTTCGTACATTGGATTTTAATTAAATGATTTTATGGTATTTGCATTATCACACAGCTTAAAGACTAAAAGCGAGAAAGCCAATTTTGTTGTTGGTTTATGCGCCTAAGACACTTTGGGCTTAATTCAAATATGGGAATGTTGCCAATTGTGGTAAATATATTGCAGTAAAAGGTTTTAACTTTCAGTTTGTTTTAAATGCCATCAACCATAATAATCTGAAACAATTGGACGCGTAAAAACTTTCAAATTGAAGCCTTTTAAGTAAAAGATTGTTTTGTTAGGAGATTTTAAGTAATTAACTTTTAAGTAAGCTTCAACAATTGGACGTCTAAAAAATTAAGACTGAAATTAAAAGATAAACTTATTTAACTTGATTCTTAAAATTTATAACGTAAGTGTTAAGCTTTTCGTTGGTATGTTATTTGACGGTCATAGAGTTACCCAAAATACAAGACAATATAACACAGTTCGCTAGTTAGGTTTCAAGAAGGCCTGAGTAAGCAGGCACTAAGCATCAGTATTCCGACAGTCTACCTTGTGGAGATCTACATTAAATCTCCTACAAATGCATATGTCCTTCAGATGATCCGCAGAAAGACCCAGATAACGAGATCTAAACCACCATTTGAATTTCATAAATTTATTGTAAGCGATTAAAGGTAAAAATTGCATACACAGAGAAAAATAAAGCAGGCTAAAATTAAGTTCGAATGTGCGTGACTTTCGAATTTTCAATCTTCTTAAAAAATAGTTGAAATAAGAATATATTACTTAATATAAGTAGAATATTCTTGATGTAAGGTAAGTATCAAGCATCTTGAAAGAAGTAATACAATTCTTAACAACCCATTAACGCTTTTTGCACTCTCTCACTACCAAACCAAAAAGTTAGTTAGAATTTGTGAGAGCGAGCGAACATCGATGCAATGCGTTGTGCACGCGACTGTGCGCTAGAAAGAGAGTCATAAAGATTGTAATTCTAATTTCCGAATTTTTAATTTTTTAAATACATAATTACTATTTCATTGAAAGGAGATCAAAACACTATCCAACAGGAAAGCTGCACTCCAAATACAAAAGCTCAAAATGAAAGAGACTGAAACTAGATGACTCGATTTCCAATAAAGAGAATGAAAACCACGAAGCTTACCAGAGACAACCGACAGTGTTACAAAGGCGCTAAGAACTTTTCTGAACAGAGATTGTTTTGACTGGGAATGAGGACCATCCAAACAAAGGAGGTGATCTCTTTCCCGTAGGGTTTATCTTTATTTGAATAATTATTATTCTACATTGCGATGTTATCGACTAACTAACTTGGTTAAGATAAATTATTCAATAAGTTTACTACAATGAATTCATTTTAGTTCAGTTTTGGCTCTGTGCAAGTAAGTTGTTAATTTTTAAAAAAATTAAAATATGATATGACGATAATATTTCAATAGTTTATAATCTAACTTGAATGTGTTCTCAAAGATATTTTATCTAAAATCTTAATTTTGGCAAGCAAAAACACCCGTTGTGTTTTTTTTTTTAAACTCCTAAATAATCCTTAAAAGTTTCAGCAACTTAGTAATTTTTTCCAAACGTCATTTTAAAATGGTCATCCACCCTTCTTTCTGCCGTATGTACTTATTTTTTAACTATTTAAGAATCTGCTTTTAGAATGGGATACTTGTGTCTAGACTGGATGAAAGTTATTACACGACAACTACGGCTGCATTACAAACTAGTGTTGGTTTGTTCATGAACGAACGAACAAAAAAGAACTATTCATTTAAAAGAACGAACTGAATAAGTTCACCTACATCGTTCTTTTTAGTTCACTTGTTCGTTCTTATTCAGTTATTTGTTCTTATACTATTCTTATACAGTTGTTCGTTATTATACTTTCTTATTTGTCGTTGCTTTGATTCTGTTTTGGTCTGTTTTTCTGCGTATGGCCCCATATTATCTTGTTTTTATTAGTAGAGCAGCTCTATTTCTATTTTTATTGCGTGCAAATGCAAAAACCCATCTTAAAAAATTAAATAAATAAATTAAATAACCAGTTTATTACATTATTTTTTTACTCTTATAAATGAAGATTGTTTCTAACAATTAAGCAACAAGTATAAATGAACGGAAATACTTTTTTTTTTTAATCCTACTAATGTTATATAACGATCTTTAATTTTAACAATATGTAAAAAAATTAAAATAATGCAAAAAATTAACACACCTTGGTTTTTTTAGACAATTAAATTTAATTTCAATTTTTTTCCAACGGACATATGAACGAATAGCGGCATAAAAATGATCAACTGAACGAAAAGAACGACTTTGTTCACTGAAAAAAAAAGAACGGTTGAACTAGGTTTACCCAACTCTATTACAAACATAAACTTGTTATAGATTTATGTGGCATGGCGACCATGTATATGGATTACCCATTTAAAAATTTGAACTAATGGGTCTTCGTAGAAATAAATGGTTCACATCAAAAAAACATAAGAAAAACAAATACATACGAACTAAATGAAAAAAAATGTTACATTTTTCTTGAAAAAGTTGCATCTTAGTTAGTTTAATGCTTAAATGAGTAGTGAATTGTAAGTACATAAAACGAAAATTGTGCATATTAGGCTTACACCAGAGTCCAACTTAAACAGGCTATGAATTACAAGCATCTTCAAAATAAATGATGCTTTTCTCACATAGACGTACTTCAAATTGTTATGCTTTTACGAACTCTTTATAATGATATTTGTATACACTGCACCCTTGAAGACATTCGGCTTTAGCTTGAAAAAACCTTGTTAACCATAGAATGAAGGATCTAGTTTTACTTTAGAAAATTTGTAGTACACCAAAATTACTTGTGTTTTTACGATCACCGATAAAACATTTTTAATTTGTTTTGATAAATAGATATAAAGGCTAGACATAATTCAGTGTGCTTGGCGAATTTTATTTTGGGAAATTGATCAAGGAATCTACATTTTTTGAGAGCCAACGCTTGCAAATGGCTAATTTGGTATAATTTTTGTATTGAATGTAACCCATATATTTTTATCGAAATTGCATGATTTAATGCAAAAAAAATAAAAAATCGTTTTTTGAGCAATGTTAATATTTTTATATTTATCTACAAAATATCATATAAGCTAGAGGTACTATGTATTCTATTAAATATTACAAAAATGTATTATAATTTTTATCATCTCTTGACAAAAAATAAAATTTTTTTCATACCTTTTTTTTTAAAAATACGTGTTTAAAAAAAAATATGTTGATTCACATATTTAAGGAAAATACTAAAAAAAATAAGAAAATTTTGTTGGTTAAAAAAATGAAAAATTGGTTCAAAAATATTCAGTAGTTTAGTCACAATTAAATAAAATCGAAAAACACGTTTTTTTAAATTAAGCAGCAACTGAAATTTTGGGAAACATTTTTTTTCGCCAAATGCATTGAACTGCATAATTAGTTGTCAAAAATCTTAGCTTATCCAGCTAGACCCTTTTTTATTACAATGCACAATGGTCCCAAAGCCCGAAATTTTGGCATAAAATCGAGAAAAAAAACTTAGGGACATCTGATTTGGTATAGTTCATTCTAATGACACATATATGAACTAAGAAAAATTTCAGATCGATCTGACCACGCCTATTCCTACCGCCCATAGATGCTTCGGTATGTTAGCATTAAAATTGTCGTCATTTGATTTTATAACATTATAATTTAGATTTAAATGTTTATAGCGTGAATTTTATTAGAATTGACATTTTAGAAAAAGCTTTACTTGCAAATAAAGAAATAATTAACTTCATATATATACATTTAATGCGTTTTTTAAATTATTACAAATTGTTATTAATATCGCTGTCGTTCTCAACTTCACTGGCGCTCTCCACTTCACTGTCATCGTCGCTGTCCAATTTTGTATCATAAGCAATTGTCGGTTCTTGAAGTAGGTCCATAACCCCTTTGGGAAGCTTCTTCACTTTGTTAGCTCGCTTTCTTTCAGCAACGCAAAGGCTCGACAAGAAAGGATCTGATGAATCCATAGCTCTGTGAAATGTGTCTGTAATATTATTCAGTCGGCTATTTTTCCTTGAATGAGATCGACGATCTTTCTTGTAAAACTTATTTCGTGCTTCTGAAGCATTTTCACCTAAACAACCAACAGGAACAACAGAAGTTTCAATAATTTGCGATCCATGGGTAGTATTTTGTGAAGTGATGCTGACATGGGATACCACGGATACTTTTCCATGTACAAAGCTGTTGTTTTATTACAAAATTGTTGAAATTTTTCTGAAGAAATTTGATAGTCGCATGATAAGACAATTAATAATGTGTGGAAATTTTCAAGCACTTCTGTATCGAAATTTAAAATTGAGGCGAAAGCTCTAGAATTTAAAAATGCTCTACGGGCCGTGTTGCCGTCGTTGGAGTTCCCGCTTCCATTTTGTTTTGGCATGCCAACGACAATGCCTATTTCATTAAATAATTTTTCTTTGATTTGAACTTTTCGTGCTGTCATAAATTCTTTATCCTTTGTATCTTTTATGTGCCATTTGTTCAGTCCAATCCTATATGAAATATTCAAAACATGTTCGAATAATCGTATCCATGCGTGCAATGGACTTACACCATATTGAAGCGACCCAGGCTTTACTTTAAAAAGATTTGATTGCAAATTTTTTTCATTTAAAAATTGTGTGGGTGTTGCTCCACATAAAGGGCAACATTGGCTGGACTTTGTTCCAGTTAAGACATTTAGCACTTTTCCATCTACTAGAGTCATGCATAATTCATAGTTTATAGTAACCTTTACTTTGCTATCAATGATATGTACGAAAGGAACTAAGTTTTGAATTTGTTTGTCAAGGTCAGTTTTTTCAGAAATTATATGAGCAGCCGTTTCTTTAACGAATTCTATTTTTACAGGCCTGCAAAATCGCACAGACTGTAGTGTCGCATTTACCCATACGTTTCTTTCAAACTTGTCTATGAGTTTTATTGGTATTAGCGACGTTACAAATAGTGACTGTTCAATAAGTGGGTCTTGCGGTACTTCAAATTTTTGCTTTCGAATGCTTTGTCCAGTTGACCCGTCAAAGCCATAGCTAGCTATTAATTTGAGCTCCTGCAAGTCCGGGTACTCCTTCAAAACATAATTTTGCAATATAAGAACACGCTTGACTGTATGATCCAATAAACATTGCAGAGGTACTTCGGCAACCGTTTCAGTTATTTTTATTCCAATTGGCCGACACTGCGCTTTGGCCGCCAGCAACTTCTTATAGCTGGGAAATATGTCACTGTTCCGGCTTTTGGCTAGCAACCTAGTGCTAATATATTGCTTTTTAGACAAAGAGTTTTCTAAAAGATATGCCAGCGCTTCATCTGGAGTTATTTGATGTTTTAGTGAGTCACTTTGGCGTGATTTTTTAGCCGAAACAGCTGCAGCATGCAGTAGGCGGTCTGTCTCATGGCCACAATTCTCAGCTACCTCCAAAGCCAATTTTCTTTTCAAGCGATCCCCAGCTTCCATATATGTAAGGGTAGGACGACCTCTTTTTGTAGGTGATGGAGTAACCGTGATGGGTTCGTCGAACAATATAATCATATTTAATGAGAGCCAGTGTGCGTGATTTTTTTTAAAGCGATTTAACATTCTTATGTATTTCGGCAAGTATTTATGTATATGTGCAAAAAATTGTTTTACTTTCATTTTAATTATATTATTTGTTGCTTATAATATAAAATTGGTTACTGCAGCTTCGTCGCAACAATTGTTACTCCATATATCTATCAGCTCTGCATGGCTAAACTCGAACTTGACTGGAAATCACCGATTTCGCAAAAAACGGCAAAAAGGGGCAAACGAAACTTATTAAATATGAATCTGTATACTATTAGTAAGAACTTGGCATTTTTAGTTGCTTGCACCAGCGTGCGCCTCGAAAGTGATGCTCCACAAAACATAACTACCTTGGTTAAATATTACTATCAAATAGACATGCACAAAACACTGGACAACACAAACGCACATGCAGAGACGACATACAATTCTTTTTGAAATTGATTCTACATACCTTGACGTTTATTTTCCATATTAATACCTTTATATTTAATCAATTGCAACAATTTTGGCATCAATCGAAAGTCAGCAACTAGTTCGCGCCAATTTGCAAATGCCAGGGCTGTCATTAATCACCTGACTTCACGAGTGTGCCAAATTTGCAGGGTTGGTAAAAAACTCGAATAAAATTATGTTTTATTCTAATTGTAGTATCTAGTTTTAAAATTTGAATTCATTTTCCAAAAATATTTTCGTAAAATTTTCTATTTTATGCCGCTTTGGGACCATTGTGCAATGTGGTGGTACAGGATATCCCAAAGTCCTCCGCACCCGACTTTAAAGTAGGCCATCTTTGGCTTTAAATTTGTGAAAAAAAATGTTTTTTAGGAATTGGAGAGTTGAAAAAAAAAACTGGTGAACAAACATTCATAGGTAAATGGTTATGACATTTAAACCATCGCAATCTATTCCATGATTGCATTTTAACTTTTAATATTTTTATCTATCGAAAACAAACTCAATCTAAAGTAAAAATCTAAAGTCGAATATTTGATACATTGCCGGAGAAAATTAAAAAAGATAGACCTTGTATATGTCTACAACTTGCTCTATGATTCCTCAAAATAAACTGATTATCTTTCTACAAGCAGCGCAGTTTAATGCTTATAGCAATTACTTCCATTTGTCTTATGGCGCTCTTGATTCACTTTATGCACACTACTTACGAGTGCTCTTTACCACCTAGTCTATGCCACTTACTTGCGTTTTACAACACTAAACTGCAGCAATAGATGCTAAAAAAAAAGTAAAGTTAATTAAGCGTAATAGAGCCGTTGCGCCCCAGAGCATGCAACACTTCTAGATGGGACTGTCGGTTGGACTCCTTCTGAGCAGTGAGTAGCCGTCGGTAATTTGCGCTTAGCCACACTTACAGTCCAGGAGCCTGAAGGATTCTGAGCTACTTGCAAATTTTTAATTGCATTTCCGCTTATTTTGATGCCTTTTGAATTTATAATTCTTTGAAATGCTACTCTCTTCGCGCTCTCTCTCCCTCTCTCTCTCTCTATATGCTTTTTCTAGTTGTCCGTGTTGTTAGCTGCCTGAGAAAAATAATTCAATTAATTACAAAGACGACAGGTGCAAGGCAGGTACACTCAATATTAATCATGCGCCACGTGGGTAGTGCCATAAAGGAAAGCAGCGAGCAGGCAGAGTTTTGGAGAGCTGCTCTTATCTAATAAACATGTTTATTTCATTAGCCGTACACAAGCCGACATTTTTTTCGTGTTTGCCACCTGCTATCCCCAAGGACATCATTTGCCATGCCATGATTGCCAAGATTTCGACATGAAAAATGCGTTCGCGAAAATTTCCCGGCTTGGCTCTTTATGATTGGGATTTCTGTTGCGCTAATGTGCCGTTTTGGTTACCCATGCCTCCAATAAGTGCCGCCCTTATTGTTGTTGTTGCTCTGGGCCACTGCCTTTTATTTATTTTTTTTGCCAAGTAACTGCCCTTGTAGGTTTTTTTATACTATGTGTGGTTGTAGGTTGGCACTGCTGGGTCTGTTTCCGACATGTTGTCGGCATCGACATCATTACAAATAAATTGAGCGTGAAAGATACATTTCATACATTTCAACGAGAATGACATTCCACCACTCTGGCAGCACTGACGCAATGATAGACATGTTTCTGTCAGCTAGGGACATACCAAGGTTAGAGATCTGCCTTGTGCTTATTTGACTTTAAAATTTTAAGCCTAAGTTGTTGTCTAGCCTCTCAAGATGTTTCAAATTTGCATAGAAATGTGCAACAGTTTGCCTTGAGTGCATAGAGATACATAGTTTACGTTAGAAATTAAGTGGATTCCACTTGGTTACCCTCAGAATAGCTTTGAGTATAAGCGAAGAGAAAATTTCCATTGCAGAAATGGAAATTTTATATAATATTTTGAGTTATTGTATTTTAGTCAGTATATAAATACTATGTACAATAAATTTAGACATTTTTCCTAATAAATTCGATAAATATTTGCGTATTTATTTGGTACCTGTGACTGACAAGTGGCTTCGTGGCATTTGGCTTTACCTAGATGACGCACAACAATCACGTGGTGCTTCCTGGTTACCTGCGTCAATATCAGTTTATAGGACAATGTGCGTATGCAAATGTTTCCCACACGTTTAATAAAAGTTTGTTTGTGACACACTACGTCAAAGACCATCCCCAGCAAAGTCTGTAGCATGTGTAGCCTTGGATAGGAGGCTTATCCACCCCTGACGTGCCTGGATACCTGGATAGTCAATGAGAATGGCACCTCTTCAATTTTGAGCTGAAATTACCGTCATCATTCTAAAATGCAATGGACTATGGTATCCATTGAAGTTGTCATTCTTAGGCTCTTGAATTTGGGAGAATTGTCACAGAAGCATCCAGTTGCTTATCTATAGAGATATATCCAGCATTGGTCCTACCAACAAAGATATAAGTGAAGTAACCATACATTAAAAAAGTAACTGCCAGAGTGGGTTTTTGATAATGATAATTATATTTTTTTTAGAGAGTGCTCAAGATCTGAGATTGTGGTTGAAAACAATTTTCAGTACCACGTCTACATTATCAAAACTAATCAAACGAACAATTTTACAGAATTGGGATAAAGTGTAGAACTACTCTTACTAATCGATGCTGCTTTTGTTTTTATAGACAATTGACTAGAAATGATGACTCTTGCTAGAAGAAGGTTAGGCTTAAGGTAAGACACTCATCCTACTTGTTCTCCTTTGTAGGGCAGAGGCTTGAATGTTGCAGCTGTCTTTTACAGAGGCGCTTGTAGAGTAAGTAAGTATATCCTGAAATCTATAGCGGTCTAGGAAAGAAGGCCGTTGAATAAAACTTATTTGCATTCATGGAGAGATCTTTGAAATATTTCCTTGCTAATATTTTATAAAAAATAACCTATTTATGTACCAGGGAACGTATTCGTGATATGCCGCAAGCAAAGTTAAGTTCCATTAGAAAATAAAAGGAGGAAGATGTTGTTGGGAAGGGAACTCAAAGTCAAATTTTCATATACGAATAAATTTTAAAATTACTTTAGTTTCCATTAGGGCATCTAAAGACGGCTGCTGTTCGGAATTTTTAACCTAAGAAAGCTCCAGGGCTGGATAAAGTTGACTCAAGAGTGATTAAAATGCTACTAATGGCCGGGATTCTTGCGCTTATAAATTTATATAACGCATCCATCCGTGGATCCGCAACTGGCTATAGTAGACCTGTCAACCATGCTTTCAAATCTTCAGTTTGGTTTCCGCCGTAGATACAGTACACCGGAACAGGTTCATCGTGCGGTATCTAACGTATTCGTGGAAAAGAAATTCTGCATAGAAGCGTTTATAAATGTTAAAAAAACTTTTGACAGTGTCTGTCATGAAGGGCTTTTACAAAATCTTACAAATGCTTTATCTGCCGCTTATTACTTGGTACGCAAAACGTTTTTGGCAAACCTAGTTGAAATTAAGTATGATTTTTCCCAAAAGCATGCAATCTTTGCTGGAGTACCTTATTGTAATGTTCTCGCTCCTTCTATTTATAAAATTTTTTTGTGCTGACTTGCCCTCCCTCCTATGGTTCGGCCACCCTAACTGCAGATATTTGTCTCTAAGGAGCCTCTAACGCTCTTTAGGCTGTGCTTATGATATAGGATTGTGGGCTACGCATTGGAAGATTCACCTACATTGCGATAAATCGAAATTTTTCCTTTTTCGCTTAGGGCTGGCCACATTACATTTTTTAATTACGATACTCCTATCCCAGTTAAAAACTTGTTGAAAAGATCATATTTATGCAATATCCTTGGGGCTTTCGGATTAAATTAGGAAAATGGAGTGTATTTTAAGGGGCAGTAGAAAAAAAGTTTCTCACGTTTAGCTCTACTGCGTCATTATCTACACAATCGATCCATCTAAGCCTAGGCCTTCCTCTGGCGCGGTTCTGAAAACATCTAGCGAATAGTATATTTTGTGCTGGATGACCGCTGTCCGCTCTTATGATGTGGCCCGCAAGTCTTAACGTTTCGATTTGTATTTTGGTTACAATATCTGACTCTTTATACAACGCCATTAACTAGTCATTGTAGCGGTTTCGCCAGATCCCTCTTTCGTTGACTGCTCCATATATTTTGCGCAGCACTCTTCTTTCAAATATTCTCAGTTTTTCCATGTCATTTTTATTTAAGGCCCAGGTTTCACTGCCATATGTTAATACTGGCGCGATAAGGGTTTGATATATTCTCATTTACGTTACGTGGAAAATGCAAATTCAACCATTGTTAATTAAAAAAAACGATGGGTGGAAATAACGGGTGCGCCATTTCTTATGTCGGTATTGTAACATTGAGTAACTTAAACATTTGACAACCGATTGACTTGACGTTACATGTTTTGGAAACGTCAATATAGTACAATTTCAACAATGTATCGCTTCACACCAAAAGAACGCGCCGAATTAGTTACTTTGTACAATGAAAACAGTCGTTCAGTTGTGTTAACTCAAAGTGCATATCGTCGAAAATATCATGGCGACATTGAATGGCCACCCAGATTCCCAAACATTACCCCTCCGGACTTCTTTTTGTGGGGCTATTTGAAAAGCAAAGTGTACGCCAGCAAGCCGCAGACCATTGAAGAGCTTAAGGAAAACATTCGTGCCGAAATCATCGCTATACCACCCGAGATGCTCGCAAAAAAAGGGCATATTTCGCTGTGGCCAATAGAGGCGGCCACTTGATAGAAGTTGTGTTTAAAAACTAATAAATTGCGAAGGACCAAATTAAATGGAAATACCTCATATACAGAAATCGTTTTTTTTTTTTAAGTTATTCAAAGTTTGCATGCCGACATAAGAAATGGCGCACCCATTATGTAAACGGTCAATCTAACAAACTAATCGATTATGCTGAAATAATTGCATTGTGGGAATTAAACGATACCAAAGCAAAGTCGGACCTAATATTATCCATAACCACATCCGCATTAAGGCAAATGAAAAATTGTGAAACAGCAAAAGAATTATGGGACAAATTGAAAAATGTGTATCAGTAAGTCGTTAATATTACTGAAAATGCAAAGTGGAGATGATCTGCATAGTCATCTGCAAAAGTTTTTTGATATTTTGGATAAAATACGTGAATTGGACATGCAGATAGTAAACGATCTGGTTACAATATTATTAATGTACAGTGTACATTATACAGCTGGAAAAAATAATTGAACTTAACAAAATTGCAATCTAAATTATTTTTGCAGCCCACAAAGATAGAAACAACAATATACAAAATACTCTGCCTATGCACGATGTTGTATACATACAATATAACACGTTGTATTAGTACTATGTATAATAAATTGTTGTAATTCGCTTTTTTATAAATTATTTAAGCTATAAACAAATAACCAATGCTCTGGTATCGTGTTTAGTTACTAATTTTATTATTATTATTATTAATGGGGATAGAGATGTACTGCGACCCAAATGGATCTATTGTACCCCCTTCACGGCTCAGAGCTCACCCAGCAGTCCAATAGCCTGCATATATTCCAGTATTTTGATTGGACTTAGGGTAACAACGATCTCCGGTGAGAGAACGTACATGCCTAAAAACTTGTTTCTTTTGTTAATGACGGCCATGCATTCGCATAGTAAATGTATTGAAGTTTCTTCCTCCATGCTACAGAAGCGACATAGTCCACTATCCGCTATGCCAATTTTATTTAAGTGGCTGCGGAGCCTACAATGTCCCGTCAGGAGGCCCGTCAGGAGGCCCGTCAGGATCCTCACAGTATTTTTCCCGTGAGTTATCATGACTTTGAACCTCTTGCGGTTGTAGTTAGAGAGAAGGGCTTTTGCCTGCTTAAGTCCTGGTGTCTGTGCCCAGTGAAGCAGCCGTTTATTTTCCTCCTCCATTTTCAACAGGTCCCGTACCACATGGTTACCAATCCCACAATATGGTTCGGGTCCGATTAGCGGTGTTGCTGCACCGGTCCTTGCTAGTCTATCTGCCAGCTCATTTCCAGGAATATTGTTATGTCCTGGAACCCATCTAATCGTGAGCTTATTCCTAGCACCTAATTTGTCTAGTGCAGTTCTCACTTCTTTTACCAGCCCTGATGTAATCTTGGCTCTACTTAATGCCTTTATCGCTGCTTGACTGTCAGACAGGATGGAGATGTCCCTGCCGTGGTAGTTATTTTGCAGATTGAACTCTGCACACCTTCCAATAGCACAGACTTCAGCTTGGAAGATGCTGGTGTGTCTGCCTAAGTGATTCGTAATACTTTGTCCTGGGTCCTACTACCCCCAGGCCACTCCCTTCATCCGTGAGGGACCCGTCTGTGTACCACTTTATTGTTTGTGGTTTCATTGGGTGAACTGCCGAAAGAGATGTCCAGGCCTCTTTCGTGCTGAGTTTAATATCAAAATTTTGATTGAACCTGTACTCAGCTAGCATTTCAATTTCAGTTTCTGCAATTTTGTTTTGGTCGTGCTAAGGCGCGCCCTGCTTCCCCAGGCTATTGCCCCATACGTGAGCATGGGTCTGACAACCATTAGGTAGAGCCATCTTATTATTCGTGGTGATGTACCCCACGATTTCCCGGCAATGCTTCTACACGTAAAGAGAGCCCTTGAGCACTTATTTATCGTGTTGTCTACATGAGTCCTGAAGTTAAGCTTGGAGTCAAAGGTTACTCCAAGGTACTTGACTTCATTACTCGCTTCTATGCTGCATCCTGATAGGGTTATATTCCTCATCCTTCCAAGTTTATATCTCCTTGTGAAGGGTACTATGACTGTCTTGGCAGGATTAAGACTCAGGCCTGCCTTTTTACACCAGTCATTAGTCTCCTTGAGACCTAGCTGGATAATGTCGCAGAGTGTATCCTCATACTTGCCTCTAGCTATAATGACGATGTCGTCCGCATAGCCTTGACATAGTATGCCTCTGCCAGCTAGTCTCTCCAGTAGCTCATCTACTAGCAGACTCCATAAGAGGGGTGATAGTACTCCGCCCTGAGGGCAGCCTCTTGTCGTCATTACTGTGGTGGATTGCCCACCAATAGTTGCTGTGGCTAGTCTAGATGCCAGCAGTGAGTTTATCCATCTGCTGGTTGTTGCATCTAGGCCCCTTCTGGCCAGTGATGCGTTGATGGCCTCATGAGAGGCGTTATCAAAAGCACCCTGTATATCCAGGAAAGCGCATAGTGCCACTTCCTTATGAGTTAAAGATTCCTCAATAAGGGTTCTTAACTGATACAGTGCAGTATCCGTTGACCTTCCCGCTCTGTATGCATGTTGCATCCTTTGAAGAGGTCGCTGCACTAGAAGTGTGCTTCTAATTCTGAAGTCTACCAGCTTTTCCAACGTTTTCAGCAAAAACGAAGTTAAGCTGATAGGTCTGTATGCCTTTGGATTAGTGATATCTTTCTTCCCGGCTTTCGGAATTAAGACCACTCTAGCTATACTCCATGCTGTAGGTATATGCCCTAGCGCAAGGCTGCTAACCAGTACTCTCCTGATAGGAGTCAAGAGGCTATTCAGTCCTTTTTGTAAAAGGACTGGATGTAACCCATCCACGCCCGGAGATTTGTAAGGCTGGAACGTTCCAATTGCCCATTTTAATCTCTATGGCGTTACCGTTGACTTGGCAATGGCCCAGTCAGTGGCACATGATCTGTTTCTACCTATTGGCATGGTTCTGCCTTCCGCCTGTGAGGTGCTTCCAGGGAAGTGCATGTCCAAGAGGAGTTCAAGTTTCTCCTTATTATTGATTGTAAAGGAGTTATCCGATTTCTGGAGTGCAAGACTAGCGTCTGGCATTCCTTTCGAAATCGCTTTGTGAAGTCTAGCTCCTTCACTCGTGTTCTTAATGGCTTCGCAAAAGGTTCTGTAGTTCCTTCGCTTGGCCTTTCTGATCTCTCTGTTATACAGAGTTAGGCTATCCCGGTAAGCGTCCCACTCTCCATAGCGCTTTGCTGTATTGAAGAGATGTCGGGTAACTTTCCGTAGCTTTTCGAGTTGGGAGTTCCACCATGGCGCGTCCTTCTCCTTCTTTGCATTCCCAAGTGGGCAACTTTCATTAAAGGCGTTCACTATACACGTGTTCAACTCCTCCACTGCGCATTCCAGCTCAACAGGGTTTCTGGGCTTTCCAGATGCCCTGCTGGCTGTGTTTTGCGTAAGGGAGAGATTGAACTTATCCCAGTCTGTATTCCTGGGATTGCGTTTGCGTTCGCAACTCTTGAGATTTAACCCTAGATTAAATCTAATGATCCTGTGGTCTGACATAGACTCTTCAGGAGATACATGCCAATTGTTTATGTACGAGTTCAGTACCCTACTGGCCAAGGTTATATCAAGCACCTCGGATCTAGCCCTAGTTACGAAAGTCGGAACA
Source organism: Chymomyza fuscimana (assembly GCA_949987675.1). Lineage (NCBI taxonomy): Eukaryota > Metazoa > Arthropoda > Insecta > Diptera > Drosophilidae > Chymomyza > Chymomyza fuscimana. The sequence goes on along the minus strand of OX465088.1, from coordinate 52,864,829 downwards.
CTGCCGACGTTTATAATTTCTAGGTTACTACTTGAAATAAACTCTAAGAGAGACTCACCTCTAGCGTTTATGTCCGTGCTACCCCATACCACGTGATGCGCATTTGCATCGCATCCAATGATAACGGGTAGCTGCTGTCTCCTGCAGTGCTCCACAAGGGCTTGGACCTCGGGCGGTGGGCAGGTTTCATCCCCCGCAAAATAGACGGAGGCTACTACGAGTGCCTTCACTCCACCGGCTTCTTCGACCATGATAGGAACACAGTCACCAGTGAGGAATTCTGTAAGTACATTACAATTAATACTTCTACTTGCCAAGATACAGGCTCTAGGGAGTGGGTCCCTATGGTCCCAAATTACCTTGGCGTCATTCACGTACAGTCCTTTTATGCCCTGGTTGTACCAGGGTTCCTGTACTAGGGCTAGCCCGAGGTGTTGTTTGGTGAACATCCTTGCCAGTACGGCCGACGCCGCCTTGGCACGGTGGATGTTCACCTGGGCTATCCCTATACTTCCGATCATAAGATCGGCTCCAACACAGGCGTCTGGGGTCTGGAGGTCGTCTCCAGATCCCCTTCTTCTTCCTCACCTAGCTCCATTGCTAGTTCTTGTGAGGACATTGGAGGTTGATCCTCAATGTTACAGCTCGCCTCGATTACTGTGACATCGAGTTCCTCTTCATCATCAGCTACATCTATCAGAGAGTCAGAGGTGTTCAGACCCTCCGTTTCAACAGCGGGTTGGGTGAGTAGGGCCTGCTCATGCAATGTTTTGGCAGCCGTTTTGCCCTTTCTCAGCCCACTCACTGGTATACTGCCGAACCTATAGTTCAGCTTGTGTCCCTTCTGGATAATTTCGGCACAGGAGCTATCGTCAATGCCGAGGACGAGGAGTAAACCACCTCCTTCGCTCTTCCTCGACAATAACCTCCAGTGCTCCGTATCTAGAAGGTTTTGCTTCCGTATAAGCTCCAGGACCCATTCGGTCGGCTTGTCCGTTCTGGGACAGAAAATGGTGATATTGTGTGACGACGGTATGTCGTCTCCCATTTTTGTCTCTAGCGGGACCCCTTTCCACATACTAAGGGTGGGGACCGCTAGCCGCAACCACTCAGCCGACCCTTCGTCACTGCTGAGGATTACCTGAGGATACTCCTCAGGCACTATCGCAACCTTTACCTTTCTAGCTGCGGCCGCGTACGTTGGCCTCTCTTCGGTCACCCTGGGTGTCAGGGGTTGGTCCCTGACTTCCAGAGCAGCTTCAGCTGGCCTCTCTTCGGCCACCTTGGATGTCGAGGGTTGGTCCTCGACTTCCAGAGCAGCTCTAGAGGCTACTTCCGTAGATACTACTGCGGTCCTTGTCTCCACACGCACCCTCTTTGGCGTGTCGGATGGTGGCGTGAGTGCACTGCTCAGCCTTTTCGGAGCAGGGGTAGAGCCCTGCTCCTGCTGAGGACATGGCTGCTTTGCCAGTGCCAGTGCCTCATCAGGTGATTTACGCTGCTGCAGATACCTAATGTACCATTTCACCTTAGCGCCGCTCAGCCCTCTGCGGTTCGGGTCATCCCGAGTCCCAGGTTCGCCAAGTTCAGGTCTTGGGGGCTTCACTTTGCCAGCTTGCCTTGGGTTGGCACTGCTGCTAGTTCCGGCTGCCGGGTGTGGTGTAACACCCACTACACGGCCTCCTGAACTCTGCTTCTTCTCATTTATTCTCCTGTCAGGAGCTACTTTTGGTGATTTCACCAATTAGGGCCGCTCTCTGTCGAGGTCACGGTCCTCAAACTGTTTTGCAACAGCTCCCGCAGTTACACCCTGCGGTATTTTTAGAAATTTTTCTTTATTCATACTCATATGGACCCACGAGTAGCGGAGAAATATACTGTCCACCCGGGCAGAGATCCGCAGTACCCGGGTAAGGCTCACCAGACTAGGCGGTCGCCACTTGCCTAGACTCTCCGTTAGTGACTGGGCTATTTATTTTCCGGGCCCCCAGCCAGGCTGACACTCGGCACGGGTCGAATGACACCTTAGTCCGGCCCGGATATGTGGAAATTTTTAGGAGTTTCCAGCTCCAGCCCGACTACTATTAGCCAGCCCCCTTAGCAGTGACAAGCCTAACTAAGGGGCTGTTTCCAGCCGCCCTCACGTGGAGAGTGTAGTCGCACTTCCGAGTCAGCAACAGTTACGGCACGCCCATTACGGTACATGTTGATCCCCCTGTTGCAGTCCTCGGCAGGCGGCCTAATTTTATTAACTAAAAGTTGAATTTTTCGCAGCTCAAAAAAAGTCCGACTCAAGCCAACAAAAATCAAAATATGACATTCAAACGCTAAAAAATCAGGCTTAATATGCAAAATTAAAGTCGGGAGATCTAAGTTTCGTTTTTGTTTTAATTCACCAAAATATTCACAGTAGTTCAAAATGAAATATTTACGCACTCAAAATGGACAGAAACAACAAGTGTATAAAAGGGTTAATAATAATAAAAGCTTATTTTTGGTTGATTGTTCTTAACAAAAATATTTATTCAAAAAAAAAATAATTATTTTTTTTTTTAATTTGTATATTTATTTATTTGCAATCAACCGATAAGTACAAAAGGTTATAATCCAATATTGACAAAAAAAATAAATCGCTACACAACTTAACTTAATGTGTGAAAAAAATTATTAAAATATTTCTAAACATTATTTAATTTTTTTTAATTGTCATTTCAATTTTTCCAAATTATATAAAATTTTTGTTGTCTACATTATGGTACCTAAACTATGACAATGATTTAAGGATTTAAGGAAATTGAATTCTCTTTCCAATGCTATCTTGTTCATTAATACCAATTAGGCGTAACCGCAGATATATAAATATAAAAATATAAGGCTTTCTTAGAATAAAACGAAAAAGGACACAAATAAAAAGTCTCGCCTCTAAAACTATTTAAAGATTTAATTTATTTATATTTCTATTTGTAAGCATTCATTTCTGTTTGCTGACTATTTAATTAGTTCAAATTATTTGGTAGTTAGTACTACATACAACTCAACTGAAAACAAGCAAAACGCCTTAAACTATTAAAATTAATCCATTAGATAAAAAAGAGAAGCTGAATCTGCAGCAGTTTGTCTGTCCTGGTTCAGGTAGCCCCATTCAAAGTTGCATGCTAATGAGGTTAATGTTTGCATTGAACCTAAATGGCAGAGTTCCGAGGCTTCATAAACGAGATGGCGGATTTTGAAATGTTTAAAAAGCAAGGAAAAAAAATAGACTCCTGCAAACAGACAGGCAGATGAAGCGACGAACGGACTCACAGCCTCTTTCACACAAGTGCATGAACTCACACATCCAAGTAGACTTGAAGAGACCAGCTAATCAAGGTAATGAAATCAGTTTTATTTCAGGATTTTTTTTTGTATACCCTTTAACCGAAGGGTATATTAAGTTAGAGCACAAAAATCACCTAGAAGAAACGAGTAAAAGTCTCATTGGGCGTTTTACCAAAATGATCAAAACGATAAAAAGATCTGTCCGTATTGCCTCTTTTTGGACAAACAGAAGAGCCAAGAGAAGAAGCAGGGGTTTTTGGGAAAAATTTTAAACTGACTATACATTGCTCCTAGAAAAAATGTTCCTTACTTTTAGCAAATTTTTGCGAAAAATCTTAATTTGGCTTGAAATTACTGGTGTACAAAATATTTCATAATTTTTATTATTATCTAATTTTTAATATATTATTTTATTTAATTGTTAATAAAAATAAAAAAATATAAAAAAAAAATAACAAATTATTGGAAATAAAAATTAAATGAGGCTTGAAATTAAAATATTTTAATATGACTAAATTACTAGTATAAAAAATATTCGTAATTTTATGCAAGTTTTTAAAAAAAATTGTAATTTCATAAGAATTATCCGTAATTTTTATCAATTTTTTGGAATAAATTTTGTCTGTAAATTACTTCTAAAAAATTGTTTCGTAATTTTAAAAAAGATTTAGTAGACATTTTTCATTTGACTGAAAATTATATCTACAAAAAATTTTCATCATTTTTAGCAACGTTTTGGAAATAATTTTAAAATGGCTTTAAAAAAAATTTCTTTAAAAAATTGTTCGCCAGCAAATTTTTGCGAAAAATCTTAATTTGGCTGGAAATTACTGCTGGTCCAAATATTTCCTAAGTTTCAAATAAATTTTGGAAAAAAAATTTAACTAACTACAAAAAATTAATTTTTATTTAATTTACCCAAGATAATGTTTTTCACAATTTCTTAGCAAGTTTTTGAAAAAAACTATTAATTACAAATAAACAAATTTTTCGTAATTATTTGTATAAAATATTTAAGAAAAATTGAAATTTATTTTTCGTAAAGAGTATATATGATATTATTGCGGAGGAGAAGTAGTTTTGTAGACCAAATTGTACCGAAAATGCTAAATTGGTAAGACTGACGTAGACTATAATATAAATCAAATAAATAAACATTTTTTTTTTCACAATACGGCGCAATAATTTTCCCAAAACTTTCCACGAAGAAAGGTAATGATATATTCATAATCTATTAAATTTTACACCAAAATTATTTTTGATACCAATCCGAATATGCAGATCAAAAGTAAAAAAAGTTGACAAGGTATGATATTTGGGACAAAATTATTCAATTTTACGACTTTTGGGGTTTTCAAAAGTACCTGATGTCATGTCTCCGAATTGAGTTTCAACGACCCCAAATTGATGGGAATTTAATTTTTTTTTTTCCGTGTAATTTTTTTCAGATTTTGCATTAAAACGCAAAAAATAAATCGTATGAACACTGAGAAGATTAAGAATAGTAAAGGGTATCTCATAGTCGGTAATTCCCAACTTTGACTGGCTCACTTGTTTGTTTTTTTTCTTGCAACATGTTGAGGGGTTGCAGACATGCAAATAGAAGAATCAAACCGGTGCTGCAGCAGTTGTGCTTGTTGGCTGCCCTCGGATGTATGCTTTTGGGAGACACTGTTGTCTGCTGCTTGTGGTGGTCACTGGAGGCTTGCTGCAGTCATCTGTGGCTGGACTAATGAGCAGTGCGGGTCAGATGTTGGCCGTGGCAGTAACTTTTTTTTTCTGCATATTAGAAATTAAAAGTATTAAAAATTGGGATGAGTGCTTGTTCAAGGCAAGGGCTTTCAAAAAGAGATTAAAGACAGACAAATGTTTGAGGAATGTCTAAAGCTTTGGAATGGCCTCGTACTCGTAATTGCAAGGAGATGCAAAAATTAAGATTAATTTTTCGTATATTTTATCGCTTTACTTAAAGATGAAAATATTTTTATGAAAATTATGTTTTAATAACTTTTATTTATTTCTGTCAATAGCTATGTTATACTTTTATTTTAATATTTAATAAAATTTAAAAAATGATATGGATTTGCATAATCATTCTCTTCCAGGAATATTCGATTTTTTTATCGTTATCTATGATCTATGGTTTGTTGGATTCGTCTCCGCACTAGTTAACAGAATAACTATTAAAACATCGGTAAAATTTGCATAAAAAGAAGTAAACCGCAAAACTCTCTTACGGGGGGAGGAGCCATATATCGACATAAATCGAAAATTTTCATATGCGTGACTATTATACGCATCTTTTGGTAAAATTTCAGCTCTTTTAAAAATAAAATTTGTATTTTTTTAAACCTACTATATTTTGCCGATTTATTTTAATTCCTCTTGCAACAAAACATTCGGTTTCAAACTAAATGAAAAATTCGTTATGCTGAAATTGGGGGCACCAATCATTCGGTTGCAAAGCGAATCCTAATAAAATGTTCGGATTCGTTTTCCGGAGAACGGCCATTTTTTTTTTTTTGCTTTAATTTTTTTAATACCCATTATTTTTATTGGCGATGCTAATAATGCGGTCAAATCATTTTATATTAATTAGAGACGCATTTTATAGTTAGGGCGTTCATTTTGTCAGGCAGTAATGCAGAAGTACCCAACAACAACTTAGAGTAAAATACATACTGCATTCCGTTGTAGTTTTAAAAATGCATTTTCACATTGGAACTTAAGCAAATATATATTTTATTGTAGTGTCAACGTTTGAAACCCTATTCAAAGAGCTTTTTTCTAACAAAAAATAAAGCACACGTCTTAAGTCTTTAGTCGGGCACTTCTGCATTTCTGCCCGACAAAGTGAACACCTGCATTTTGCTTTTTATAAAAATATATATCTGTGTATTTTTTTTAAATTATATATATCATATATAGATATAATAGGCAAAAAATCAAATTATATTTATAGGATCGGTGGCCGACAAAGTCAATACAGTCAACTTTCTTATGGCGAATTCGCAGAAAAATTAATCATTGATAGGAGACTCGTTACACAAAAATGTTGTTTTTATACCCTGTACCGTATGGTACAAAGGGTATATTGTGTTTGTGCAAACCGAAAATGTATGTATTTTCACTGGAAAATGTTATTTTATTTTATGGGTCATTCTTTGTCAAACCAGCGATCCCCTCCTCACACTTCAATTTTGAAGATAAATCTACGTTTTTGTCTTTAAAATTTTCGAGGTCTCGTTTACTTTTTAAAGCCGTATGGTGATTTTTGATATTTCAAAAGGGCGGAGTTACAATGGCCGCCAAAGCATAGCAACTCCATAATTAATTTACTATTTTTAATCTTATTCTCAGAAAAACATTATGCAACCTCTTTTATATGCTATTCTGACACTTTTGTGGTAGCTGATTATAAGTACCTTATTAGTTTTTCAAAATTACAAGATGGCGGACCTAAGATGTGTTTTTCATTTTTGTGTTTAAACTTCGAGTTGGGTATGCAAATATGGGCCTCTTTCTACTACTACTACTACTATTATGGCCATTACAACCGGTTATCGGTCTTGGCCGCGGAAATTATCCTACGCCAGCGGTTTCTGTCCTGTGCTTGCTGGCGCCAATTGGCAATCCCAAGGCTACGAAGATCATCCGTTGCCTGATCTTCCCATCGCAGAGGCGGGCGACCCTGCCGTCGTCGACCTTCCAGTGATTTCCGCTCGAATACCTTTTTGGCTGGAGCATTATCATCCATTCGTGCAACATGACCTAACCAGCGCAGACGTTGTAGTTGTATGCGCCGAACCAGATCAGTGTCGCCGTATAGCTCATACAGCTCTTGGTTCATTCGAATACGAAAATCACCATCCACTCCTAAAATCGCCTTATCGGAAGATGTCAATGTCCATGCTTCAGCGCCGTAGAGAAGCACGGGAATGATGAGGGATTCTTTCTACCCGTTACATATATGCTCAAATGTATAATGTTCTGAAACTAGGTAGGAGCTATAACTATATAATTAAAAAAAAAATCTGTATATCGAATTATAAGTGGAAAGCTTACCCAAGATTTTACTGCACGGATCGGAGATTATTGAAGATGTTTGTTTCATGTAGACTGCTTGGAAGACAACTCATTAAAAGCACGTGATAGATTATCACATGCTAGAAAAAGATTGCAAAACATGCAAAGTTTTGGATTCTTCAGATACCTTCCTTTCCAGCAACTCTCGAAATAAACCAAGCTCTATGATGAGTCTAACTTTATCAGATACTTAAGAAGACCTTAAGAGTTACCAGCAGGTAAGAAACCGTGTTGACATCATAATCCGACTTAAAAAATAAAATTTCTTTGGAAAATTTAATTAAAGTAATTAATTAAAATATTTCATTTTATAAAATAAAAAATATTGTTTGATATTATTGAATCAGACTGGTTCAACGTCTTCAACACATGTAACTATTTGGAAGAGTAACACATAAAACATTAAACTTCTTAAATTTATCACAAAATAAAAACTTTTCCGACCACTATGCATTACTGAAATCTACAATGCTCTTGTTGCAGTATACTCTCAAAAATTAAGGATAAACCGGTTAGTTTTAATAAAAAATTTCCGGTCATATATGACCATAGTAGCATAGATTTAACGGCTTTCCAAGACACTTGCTGATTGCTGCCTACCCGCCTATTGGAGATAAACCGCTTGCAAAGTATTTTGACAGCGTGAGAGCTTCCCCCAGGCAATCCATCAACTGCAGCAATTCCCGCTCTCCAAAAGTTAGAAGTAATGTCCTGACAATTGGATGTTAAACCAAAATGTAATAACTGCAGCAGGGAGTGGGAAAGTAAATTAGGAATATTTTGGGTGCTATAACATTTTGACAGCCATAACGTCGTTCGTGTACCAGCTCCGTTTTTTTTTGGCAGTCTGCGGTTAGAGAAGAGCATGCCACATGCCACACGGCGTATAATTAACAATAATGAAGTCATAAAACCGCAATGCAATCAGCGATGCGCAAAATATACAAACACACACAGTAATATATAAAGTATATGTGTATGTGGTATGTATATATAAATGGGCCCATATAAATAAAGCGGGACACCTGTTAAATCAATTTCTTCTATTTTGAGAATGTTTGCAAACTTGACAATATAATATTCAACTCGAAAAACGTTTATGCTAAATTTCTATTATACTTATCGTGTTATCGATAACTGAATATTGAGCTTTCGTGTCTTCATCTAACCGTAACTAGTTAAAGAATTAAAATTTTTTATTTTTTTTAAATGCATACAATATAATCATTCTTTTAAGGTAAAAGCCAATAAAATTAGTTTTAAAAAATTATAGGAATAAAATTTTTTTAAAAATTAATGTTTTTTTATTCAATTTATTTTTAAAATTTTAAAAATTATTCCAATTTCTTTATTCGTTTACGAGTGAACATGTGAACATAAAATGCAATGATTCCTATTCGAAGCGGAAAATTTAAAAGCATAGAAATAAAATTAGTTTAAAAAATAAAAAACAATACATTTTCATTAAAATCAATATTTTTGAAAATTTTTTTTCTATTTTTCATTGAAAATACAAATTTTTTAAATAAAAGTTTTATAAAATTTAGTTATCGGCAATTGATACATTATCGAAATTCGAAAAAAATTTACGTGGTGAATCTTTGAAAATACCACAATATTAAAAAAATAAACAAAATCCAAGAGAATAATTTGAAAAATTATCCGATTTACTTTTTTAGCCCATATTTAATCCTAAACGCATCAACATAGCGATCAGATTTTAAAAAAGGTTTATTTTTTTTATATTTTTAGGATTAAATTTATTGCATTTATTTTCCCATAAAAAAATAGTTAGCTAATAAATATATAATAATTATTACAAAAATTAAATTTTTAAATATAGTTTTTAGTTAATTATATGTGAATTATAAAAGAAAGTCACACAAATATTCAATTATAGATAATTCCATTAAAATTAGAAGTTTCTCAAACCAAATCTTACGAACTTTTGAAAAAATTATGTAAATCAAAGAGATAGATTACACAGGCGTCTGGCTTCAATTATTGTGACCCATTTATCTCGACATGACTTAAAAGCCGAAATGCACACTATATGTATATACCCATGAAAACACGGAGTATACGGCTCAGCTTGAAGTCACGGTCACATTGGCATTATGCAATATTTATAAACCATTTGCACGCATAATTAGTCTGTCATTAAATGTTGAGATTTTCGTTGGTGCACGCTTTAAATGATATTGGTGTCAGTGCGAAAGGCAGCGTAATAACAATAGCGAAAAAAGGACAACACGGACAATAGATGAAGGATCCATAACAAAAACAATAAGAGCCATGTTTATACGGGTTATTCGAAAGATAAAAGGGTATGTAAGTTGCGTTTGTATGTTTGTTGTGGGGAGAAGGAAATATTTTCTATAGGGATGTGCAATACCGAAGCGATTTTCATATCGAATAGTATGGGATAATTAATGAGTATTCGATACCCATGTTTTCATGCACAGTATAACGTCGGTTCAATAGAGACATCCTTTTTCCGATCGACCTGTCCGAAGAAGTAAAATATAGAAAAATTCTGATTACCGTTAGTCATAATAAAAAATTAAAAAAATCTTTTTCTACTTGAAAATAAAGTGATACAAATCTGACTACTTTCTTGTACCGGTGCAGGTACAGTGGCCACGAATGGTTAATTGAAACGAGGAAAGATGAAAGAGCCTCTTTTTCATGAACATGGTGCACAACAATTCCAAGTGGCAAGTGGAAGTTAGAAATTTAAAGTATTTATAGTTGTTTCATATAGAATCTTTAAAACTCTTGAATATTGACTTCTAAATCTAAAAGGCACAAGAATCTAAAGATTGTTTTTCAGAAGACTGCACTTTTTGCGAATAAATTGAAATCCAAACTATATAGACGTTAAGGTGGGGCGCATCGCGATTTTGGTTCAATGAGTCATTCCAAGAATTCTTGCCGAATAAACTACAAGACCTATAGAATTAGGAATTCCGAGCTTGCAACATTTTTAAAATAGGAAGAGGAGATAGGAGATTAAATAAAAAACTTAAAATTAATGTATTTTTTTGTTTAAATTCTTTATGTATTTATTTATTGCATCGCCACTATTTTCTTAAGGAACTAACAATAAATAATCAAATCTTATTCTAATTTACCTTATAATTGATAAATGAATGTGGCTGCAAACTCGGGTTAGAGATCTTGCAATAGGGTTTGGAAAGTAGGTAAGCTTGATTTTATATTTTTGCTGTTTTTCTGAAATCTCCTCTTTTGTATATAATTGCGTACAGCCAGACTCGGTCAAATGCTTGTGCGACATCAAGAAATATTGCCGTGCAATATTCCCGTTTGTCGAATATAGTGCGAATTTTTAATGTGATTCGATTGACCTGTTCGATCGTTCCATGTTTTTCTCGAAAACCAAATTGGTGCGTGGGAACTATGTTGCGCATTCGAGGTTTCTTTTTCAAATCATCTCAAGCGGTTTTGAAAGACAGGTCTGTATGATGATGGATGCGTTTTGTTTTTTTCCGACTTAGGAACCATTACTATACTTTTTCCATTTATCAGTGAAATACCCAATTCTTGTTATTCCATTAAAAAAAACCATAAATATGGAAAACCGCGCACCTAGGGAGCTCGATGATCATTTTCGGAGTTATCTAATCAAACCCAGGGGCTTCAGTTGCACTTTGATGACTTTTGCAATTTCGCTCGACCTGAATTCGATTGGATTTAATGGCTTTACTAGATTGTAAATTGACGAAAATGGCAAAGAGTTATTCTTCTGCGTGCCCCATGCAATTTCTGAAGACTATTTGGCTTATAATTAACAATAATGAAGTCATAAAACCGCAATGCAATCAGCGATGCGCAAAATATACAAACACACACAGTAATATATAAAGTATATGTGTATGTGGTATGTATATATAAATGGGCCCATATAAATAAAGCGGGACACCTGTTAAATCAATTTCTTCTATTTTGAGAATGTTTGCAAACTTGACAATATAATATTCAACTCGAAAAACGTTTATGCTAAATTTCTATTATACTTATCGTGTTATCGATAACTGAATATTGAGCTTTCGTGTCTTCATCTAACCGTAACTAGTTAAAGAATTAAAATTTTTTATTTTTTTTAAATGCATACAATATAATCATTCTTTTAAGGTAAAAGCCAATAAAATTAGTTTTAAAAAATTATAGGAATAAAATTTTTTTAAAAATTAATGTTTTTTTATTCAATTTATTTTTAAAATTTTAAAAATTATTCCAATTTCTTTATTCGTTTACGAGTGAACATGTGAACATAAAATGCAATGATTCCTATTCGAAGCGGAAAATTTAAAAGCATAGAAATAAAATTAGTTTAAAAAATAAAAAACAATACATTTTCATTAAAATCAATATTTTTGAAAATTTTTTTTCTATTTTTCATTGAAAATACAAATTTTTTAAATAAAAGTTTTATAAAATTTAGTTATCGGCAATTGATACATTATCGAAATTCGAAAAAAATTTACGTGGTGAATCTTTGAAAATACCACAATATTAAAAAAATAAACAAAATCCAAGAGAATAATTTGAAAAATTATCCGATTTACTTTTTTAGCCCATATTTAATCCTAAACGCATCAACATAGCGATCAGATTTTAAAAAAGGTTTATTTTTTTTATATTTTTAGGATTAAATTTATTGCATTTATTTTCCCATAAAAAAATAGTTAGCTAATAAATATATAATAATTATTACAAAAATTAAATTTTTAAATATAGTTTTTAGTTAATTATATGTGAATTATAAAAGAAAGTCACACAAATATTCAATTATAGATAATTCCATTAAAATTAGAAGTTTCTCAAACCAAATCTTACGAACTTTTGAAAAAATTATGTAAATCAAAGAGATAGATTACACAGGCGTCTGGCTTCAATTATTGTGACCCATTTATCTCGACATGACTTAAAAGCCGAAATGCACACTATATGTATATACCCATGAAAACACGGAGTATACGGCTCAGCTTGAAGTCACGGTCACATTGGCATTATGCAATATTTATAAACCATTTGCACGCATAATTAGTCTGTCATTAAATGTTGAGATTTTCGTTGGTGCACGCTTTAAATGATATTGGTGTCAGTGCGAAAGGCAGCGTAATAACAATAGCGAAAAAAGGACAACACGGACAATAGATGAAGGATCCATAACAAAAACAATAAGAGCCATGTTTATACGGGTTATTCGAAAGATAAAAGGGTATGTAAGTTGCGTTTGTATGTTTGTTGTGGGGAGAAGGAAATATTTTCTATAGGGATGTGCAATACCGAAGCGATTTTCATATCGAATAGTATGGGATAATTAATGAGTATTCGATACCCATGTTTTCATGCACAGTATAACGTCGGTTCAATAGAGACATCCTTTTTCCGATCGACCTGTCCGAAGAAGTAAAATATAGAAAAATTCTGATTACCGTTAGTCATAATAAAAAATTAAAAAAATCTTTTTCTACTTGAAAATAAAGTGATACAAATCTGACTACTTTCTTGTACCGGTGCAGGTACAGTGGCCACGAATGGTTAATTGAAACGAGGAAAGATGAAAGAGCCTCTTTTTCATGAACATGGTGCACAACAATTCCAAGTGGCAAGTGGAAGTTAGAAATTTAAAGTATTTATAGTTGTTTCATATAGAATCTTTAAAACTCTTGAATATTGACTTCTAAATCTAAAAGGCACAAGAATCTAAAGATTGTTTTTCAGAAGACTGCACTTTTTGCGAATAAATTGAAATCCAAACTATATAGACGTTAAGGTGGGGCGCATCGCGATTTTGGTTCAATGAGTCATTCCAAGAATTCTTGCCGAATAAACTACAAGACCTATAGAATTAGGAATTCCGAGCTTGCAACATTTTTAAAATAGGAAGAGGAGATAGGAGATTAAATAAAAAACTTAAAATTAATGTATTTTTTTGTTTAAATTCTTTATGTATTTATTTATTGCATCGCCACTATTTTCTTAAGGAACTAACAATAAATAATCAAATCTTATTCTAATTTACCTTATAATTGATAAATGAATGTGGCTGCAAACTCGGGTTAGAGATCTTGCAATAGGGTTTGGAAAGTAGGTAAGCTTGATTTTATATTTTTGCTGTTTTTCTGAAATCTCCTCTTTTGTATATAATTGCGTACAGCCAGACTCGGTCAAATGCTTGTGCGACATCAAGAAATATTGCCGTGCAATATTCCCGTTTGTCGAATATAGTGCGAATTTTTAATGTGATTCGATTGACCTGTTCGATCGTTCCATGTTTTTCTCGAAAACCAAATTGGTGCGTGGGAACTATGTTGCGCATTCGAGGTTTCTTTTTCAAATCATCTCAAGCGGTTTTGAAAGATAGGTCTGTATGATGATGGATGCGTTTTGTTTTTTTCCGACTTAGGAACCATTACTATACTTTTTCCATTTATCAGTGAAATACCCAATTCTTGTTATTCCATTAAAAAAAACCATAAATATGGAAAACCGCGCACCTAGGGAGCTCGATGATCATTTTCGGAGTTATCTAATCAAACCCAGGGGCTTCAGTTGCACTTTGATGACTTTTGCAATTTCGCTCGACCTGAATTCGATTGGATTTAATGGCTTTACTAGATTGTAAATTGACGAAAATGGCAAAGAGTTATTCTTCTGCGTGCCCCATGCAATTTCTGAAGACTATTTGGCTTCTCGTTGCAGAGATCAAAGTGAGCTGTATTTCTTCTTATAAATGCCTTTCTTTAATCCGTTTAACAGCACTATACTAAATTACACAACACTTCTTCTTCTCCCAAACCCTTGATTACCTCTTTTCGGACTCGCTTATGCTCCTCCTAAGGGGTGGGTATGCGATCTCAGCATTCGTCTGCAGGCATTCCGATCCTGGATCATATCGTCGCTGAGACCCATTCGTTGTTAATGTTGAAAAGGTGAGGTTTTTGGCACTTGTGTATGGATATTCGTTAGTTATGGACTTTCCTTTTACACCGGCGGTTGTCTCCAGACCCGGTAACCAATCACATACACTGATCTTTGGAAGATCTTTAAGATGTTAAAAATGTGCCTCAGGCTCAATGTGATGGTAAGTATGCCTGCATCTGACTAGTTCTCTTTTAAGGGGCCTCTTACTCCAGGCAGAGAATACCGTGGTGTTAAATTATATTACAGGAATTTTTAATTTTTTAATTTTGATAGAAATTTCCAAATTACCACTAAATGTATAAATATAATTCTTCTCTTAAAAAAAAGAACAGTTTTCAATTGGTCTGGATCCAGGCGTCAGCAGAAAATATTGCAGAAACTAATTTTTTTTTGTTGAAGCAGGGTATCCTAAAATCGAGTACTTTCTCGATTGACGTGCTTATCAAAGTCGACTACGTCCGACTTTACACACGCAATTTTGGACTTGTTGTTGTTGTCATTATGCACGGTACACGCGTTGAAATGTCATGACATGACGAGACTGCCAATAGTTACTCAATGTACCCTCTTCTCTGACAGTGTGTATGATGTCCTGCATGGGTGTCCCTCCGTCCGATTGTCCGTGTGTGGTCGTAAAGTAATCAGCAGAAATGTCAATGAGCTGCCGCCATTTTCTGATGTATCTGTGACCGAGGTTTGCACTGGCAAAATTAAACTCTTTTTTTTGTCTTTTTGAAGGATATTAATAATTAATATACATATACAGGCTTGGGCTGCAATCGGGCGCAGCTGAACAATACTGTCGATGGGAAATATTTATTGGACTGATTAATAAGATTTACTTGAAAATTTCTTGCAAGGTACTCTACATGGGTAGATTTGGTATGGTATATTGTAATCATTTAATCAGAAAATGAATAGGCAGTGACACCTAATTTTGTCCGAAGATGAATCAAGGATGGTTTAATTTACCCTAATCAACATTTTTTTTTCATCACACCGATTTTATTTGCATGTAAAATAAATATCTTTCAACAAATGGAAATCGAAAAGTCGCAACTCAAATATTTGGAACCATTGTGGAGACGAACAAACATTTTTTTAGAAGTTCGATGGAACAGTATCTGAGTCAACGCCCAGAAGACTCAACTGGTTTTGCGCACTAGAATACATTACAGGTGTACCAACAAAGGTGTACCAACTCATTAAAAAAAAGGGGGGTTCTCATGGTGTCTAACGCCCTCTATGAGCAAGCAGCGTTATTAAGCTTACACACCTGGAAGTTTCCCAGAGGTCTCCCTTCCGTCTCTTAATGGAACGCAACTTGTAAAATCTACGGAAGCAAGGTATTTGGATGTTACTCTGGACTCCAAACTCTTTTGAAAGAAAATCTCCAAGGAGAAATTGAAGAGAGCGGTGGTTGTTTGCTACACCTACATCTTTCAAAGGAGGTGGGAACTGCAACTGAATATCACTCCCAGGTTGTAACAATCCAGACCTATTGTTCCTATGGAGAGTTGGTTTGGTGAAAGGCAGACAGCACCAAATCCCAATTGAACAACCGGCAGACCATACAATGAGGGGCCTGTATCACTTGTGATCAGGTGCGGATCCAGGATTTGGTCTTAGGGGTGCTCTTCATTTCGAAGTGTATTTATATCAGAGCTCGCAAAAGACTGTCAACCCATTTTTCTATCTTTTGGGGGCGTCCGGACCCGAAGACCTCCCGTGGATCCGCCAAGCTTGCGATCTCACCCTCATGCATCATTACCGAAGTCTTTCGATAGAGAGACTCGCTGCGAGACTCCGGGCACTGATTTTTCTCACGACATCTACTTCGTCGTTATTGTGTCTTGGATCTGAATATTTTTATAATTGCAAGACTCACGTCATGACGAGGTCTGGCGCACTCGTATGCCAGCTACCCAGCAGAGAGTGATTGAGTGAAATCGTGTTACGGATACGATGAAAGAACCTTGATAGCGGTCTAGCTGTCGAAAAGAATTGATACCGTCCTTGAGCTTTCATTCAAGGTTTCCATCATTCTTGCCGCTTGCCAAACCTGTATATCGCCACAATAGTTGGGATGACGAAATTAGAGCTGCATCGCAAGCTTTTCAGAGAAGACCCCTGCTCCAGTGCCTTCTTCCATCGTCAAGCCGTCTGTATAATCCAAAACACACATCCGAACTACTGCCATGCTAAAAGAACCTGTTCAGCATGGCAGACGGACTTGTAATAGGGAACTGCACCTAATGTCGGAGAGACTTCTGTTGTAACTGCGAAGGGGAGGAGAAGCTAGAGAGTATCCAATACCAGGTACGCGACTACTCTGCACTTCTTAGAAAACGCAATCAATATCTGGAAAAACCATTATTTGAAGATATGGGCAAATCCATCTATAGCGAAGGCAAAAACTTCTTAGCCATCTGTTTTATCAGCTACAGCCTAAGAAACTAAACAGCGTTGAACAGTGCCGATAAAAGCATGAACTTTTCTTTTTATTGTTATATAACACTGATTTCTCTTTCAACTTGTTTATTTTATAAAAATTTCCTATACAACATTGACTTCTCCTTCAACTCATCAAATTCAGAAAAAACTTACTTCCGAAGCAGTCAGACCTGATATTGCTGGAATTTTAATATTATTAACCCCAAACAAATTTACACATTTTTATTAAATATTTTTTTGTTACTGACCATGGACAAAGAAAAGGACAATCGAAGATTGAGTTGGAAATCTGGCGACTCTGCAGATGAAACCCATATCAGCTTTAGTCTAAGGTCTTTCAAAGAATTTAAAAAGAGTTATCTACGCAGACATAAACGTACTAATGACGGTTCTTCACCGGATTCGACAGCTTCGACAAATTCGTATGTAAAATGGTCTGATATGTATTTTGGAGTGTCCCCGACAGGACCCAACTATGTACCTCCGCTTGATCTTAGCTTCATTGACAATACAACAAGCGAAGAACCTAGTCCGTGCAGTCTTAAAATAAACAAAAACCCAGATGAGGCTTATCTAAGCTGGCTCGAGGCCAAGCAAATGTTGCGCCTAGAGAAACAGCAGCGCGCCAAAGAGGAACGTAAGCGTTTGCAGCAGGAAGCCGAGGAACGCAAGTATAAAGCCCAGAAAAGCTTTGAGAAATGGTGTGAGAAAAAGAAGCGCGAAGCGGAGCAAAAACGACTCGAAAATCAAATGAACAAGGCAGCACTCAATGCATCTGCCATGGTAAAACGCCAGAGAGCACCTGAACTCGTTAAGGACGTGGTGGATCAGTGGCTTCGTCAGAAGGATCTGAATATGGAGCGTCAACGTTTTATGCAGCTTCAAGCAGAGGTGGATAAGTTAGCAGACAAGGAGACGCGCAAACTGCAAGCCCAATCGGCCTGGAACAAATGGATTAGTAATGTGGCCGATAAACCAAAGCCGGTGCCTATGAATCAGGGATTTGATTCTTTGCGTGGCACCATATCTCCATTGTATGTTAATCCCGTGCCTTGGAAGGGACTATTGCCGAAATCAAAAAAGTAGACGGCACTCATGGCAACAAAATGGAAAGAAAACGATTGTTAACCAAGTTTATTATAGTTTTATGGAAATTTTAAAAGTTTCAGAATAACGAAGTCGAAATGGAATTTGGATTTCCCAAAGTTCCATTAATAAAGCAAAAAAATAAAAATTAAATTTCTTTCTTTGCGTCTAACGATTTCCCTGATAAACAAACAACGTATACAATGCTCAACGTATCAGTATCAAGTGGAAGCAGTGTATCCATGCCACTGTCATCAGCTTCCAATTTGTTTTGAATTTTCAAAGTCACATTTTTAATTTGTGTTGGCGCTCTTGATACCAATTCGACTATAGATATGAATACGATTTGACAACATTTTCAATCTTTGCCACTTTGCTGAACTTTGAACCGTAAGTATGTTATTGTTGCTGTTTTTGTGTAGCTGATAAATGCAAACATTATCGTCTACAATTTCAAAAGTCAATTTATACAATTGTGTCAACAGAATTTAACCAATTTTGTAAGCCAATACGATAAAAAGTCAGGACCACATACTGCAGCAATAAAACCCTCGTCCCCTCAAAAAAAAAGAAAAAAAACAAGACAATTTTCAATAAACACAAAAGCAAGCAAACACAGGAGCAACGAGAGGGGTTGCATTCGGACATTAGGAAACTTGCAACAATTTGCTACATGATAGGACACAGGACACTGAATAAGATTTTATTGTTTTCGGAAGGAGCACACACGAGTTAAGGCTGATAGCTTTATGCCGATTTTCATTAGATTTTCAACACAACTAGCCAGGATCTGACCGACCGAACGTCGCATGTGTGTGTCTTTGCGTAAAGTCACAAAATTGTATTGTCAAAAATAAAATAAAGCATGTTTTTAGGCGCCAATACATGGAGAGAGTCTCGACAGGGCCGTGCAAAGTAAAACCAAAATGCAAACAAGTCCTGGCAAAAGCCTAAAGTTCATTTGCACAATTTCTGGGACATCCCCTTTTGCTTTTCAAGAGGGGGGTGGCGGCTTAACCCTTTTTGAGGCAAGTCAAAGGCCAGGCAAAGCTTGGCAAACAAAAAGACCAAAAAGACGTTGGAAATCCTTTTGATGAGGTCAACGTTTGGTTTGGTTTTGGCCACTACAAGCACATACACGCACGAACATGCATACATTGGTCTGCACATGTTTACTTTTCGAGCGCGCGTGTATGTGTGTGTGTATCTATGTGTCTGTTTGTGTGCGTATTGGCAGGATTAAATTTTGAAGGTATTGAAGCATGTTATTCGTCATCAATGTAGTTTGCACTAACTAGTTTCTCAATGTATGCGTTTGTATCTTTGTGTGTATCTATGCGTGTATTTGTGTATCTAGCTGTTGCACTTGTGGTTGTAGGTGTTGTTGTTGCATCTACAACAAACTGCAACACAACTCAACTCAAGGCGAGTCGACTCGAGTCGTTTCTATGTTGTTTGCATTGTTTACGCACTTTCGCTTTGATATTATTGTACTATGAATTTCGGGTTGATAGCCATGTTCAAAATCAACTACTCCTTGGTATGCCTAAGTAGTAATGTGGTGTGTCTGTGTGTGTGTGTGCATGTTTGTGTATATGTGGATCGATGTGCATAATCCCGATTAGTATGTATATATAATACATATATGCATATATATCATCAGCATATAGTGCGACATAAAGAGCAATCTACTTTAAGAAATTGAAAGCATCTGTATCAGTACCAAACTGCAAAAAAGAGTTGAGCAGCATTGCATTTTAAGCCCTCTCTTCGAGAATGCATCGGTCATAAGGTTTGATTTAGAATTTTTAAATTTTATTTTTTTTTATTTTTTCATTATTTATTTTTCATTGTCTGAAAATTGCCACGAAGTCTCTATCTTAAAGCTTTAGTTGTCTTTTTCCCTGATTTTTATGTGGTTTTTTTTTATTCGATAAAAATTTAAAAACGAAAATACCATACATACTTATATATAATATTTTTGAACCCAATTTTCGAAGATATGCACAAAAAAAAAAACCTTCAATGCTATATTCTCAACGCGAGAAAACATAAATATTCAGCCGTGCTCCGGTAACCGAATCCACATGTTTTATTTGGATTCGTTTTGAAACCGAATGTTTGGTGCTCCCGTTTCCACCAAACCGAATGTTTCATGTGCTTTGAAACCGAATGGTATGTTGCATGTGGAATTAAACCGAATCGCCAAAATAGGATTAAAAAAGCACGTATTTTATTTTAAAATAATTTTTTAAATATTCTTTGATATTCTTAGATTCTATTTATGCTAACTTTAAGTTGAATATTTATTGACATTTACTTTTAATTATTTTTTTTCTGACTCAACCCAAAAATTAGCATGCACAGCCAAACCGAATTTTTATTTTGTTTGTGTATGTGTGCATATCGCAAATAAAATTGTTCGGTTTGGATTTCTCGGTTACCGGAGCACGGCTGATTATGTTTGGGTAGCAACAAAAAGTATTTACTCCTATGTCAAAGAAGATAAATGATTTAAAAAGGTACCTTGAGGTGTACTCAAGATACAAATTTGAGTCAATATTATAAAAAAGAAATAAGAAGGGAAACTAATTAGGTTACTTAACCCTAGACCTGTCCTTGGGCCCTGAGTGCCCCAGATGCATTTCAAATTTAATTATAGACGTCCCGTGTATAAAAAATCATCGCATGTTTGTGTTTGTTGTGTAGCTAAAATCCATCTCATCAAGTCTATCTATATGCAAACATGAATAACCTTCAATTACAAATTACTATGAAATATAGCCATTTTCCATACAAAATACACGAGGGGGCCCCAAGGACGTTATTAAATTGGAAAGAGGAAGGACGGAATGCACAAAGGTCATTCAGTTTTAGTCTGCTGTACAAGTTTATAGCCCTATGCTCCACTAGGAGTAAGTGGACGTAACAACAACAATAATTATAAGTCTTTTAAAAATATTCAGCTCCGAAAATACATTCGGATTCGTTTTGAAACCATATTTGGTGCTTTCAATCTCACCAAAAAAAAAAATTATTTATTTGTTTTGAGCCCGACTACTTTGTTGAAAATGAAATCAAATCGAATAGGCAATATAGGTTCAAAAGTTCACGTGATTTTAACTGAAATAATTTTTAAATATTCTTAGATTAAATGTATGCAAATTTCAAGTTAGATATTCATTGATATTATTTAAAAAAAAAATTTTCTGATTTAAACCATAAAACCATCAGAATATCGACAACAAAAATGTGAAATTGGAAGCACGAAGCGGAAAATGAAGAAAATTTGTTCGTTTTCATTTATCGTTTTCAGGAACACTACTAAGAGCACACATTATGTACTTGTCGGTTGATTGCCAAAAAAAAAATATACTCGAAAAAAAAAAAAAGTTTAAGTCAACAGCAATGGCATCGAAATTGTTTTCGTTACTCTGCTTAAATGTAACCACCAAATTTCGAAACTGTCAACAAATAGAAAAGTTGAATGCAATTTTGTCCATCAGGTAAATCTATATAAATATTTAACTACAAATGTATGTAATCAATTAATTTTTCGCTGACTATCGGATTAGTAAGGTGGGTCAAACTCGACAGTGTGGGTAAACCCGACCTCCCACTGTTTCTCAAAAACGGAAATAATCACTTGTCTGTCAGTCTAGACATTTAGACATTTCAAACGACAAATATATTTTTACGATTTTCAATTTAATTTTTGTAAATATTTGATTACACATTTTTTCTTGTTAAATAAAGTGGTCCAAAAAAAACCGTAAAGTGGCTTATGTACTATAAACATCGATCTATGTAGTGCATATATAGTATTGGTTGAAAATTTTGTATAATTTTTTTTAATTGCGTCGTCATGCAAAATGACACAGTGGGGCAAATACGACCTCAAAATGGTGAGGCTAGACGTCTAACTGGAAACAAAATTCGCCAGCAAGCAAGATTTGGACAGCAAATCAAATAACTTTGATTATTTACTTAGCTGTTCAATCCAATCATCTTTGATTGATATTCGATTTTTTTTTAAATAAATACATTTAGTTTTGTAAAACAATAACATGCTCTGTTAACTTATTATCGAAAAACCATTAAATTTAGATCATATCTGTGCTAAAAAAATTGGCGGTCGGGCTTACCCCACCATTTTTTAAAATGACAATGATTGACTTTTTTGAAAAAATGGTCACAACACAAAAATTAATAATGGTCAGAAGAAATCAGTACTTCTACAAAGTTGCTCCAAAGCGTTAGCTTTAATTTATTATATCGGACGAATTGATCCGATTTCAAATAAGCATTTTATAGCCATAAACAATTAATAGGTCGGACTTGCCCCACCTTACTTATATTAAAAAACAACGCTCACAATTAAAGAAAAAGTTAAAAAAAAAATGGTTTCATACGTGTCTGGTAAAAATTATAAAAAAAATTTTTTAAAGAAAATGAAAAACGTGTTTTTGTTTTTTAACTAAGCAATAACGCTTTAAGTTTAAAAAGTCGAGTTATGGGAATTTTTTTTCCCTATGAGTCGCTCCTTATCATTATTTTTAATTCAGAATCTGAAATTATTATTTTATTAATGGGCATGGGAGAGTGCTAGGATTATTAAAAAAAAAATAGTTTTTTACAACACATAAAAAAGCACTTTATATCCCAAAAATGATGAGGTTTAAATCTGTGCATACAATCCAAATACAGACCTCTTCAAAATGAACTAGGGAAATTACTGCCTATATATAGCAAATATTATACTTCCCACTGCTAACCCAAAGTGCCCATATTTGTAGCAGAAAATTGGAAAAAGAGCTTCGGTTTGATAAATCTTTTAGTTATTCCTTTCGTAAATATTTCAAACTAATAATTATTTTTTTTTTGTTATCATTTATTGCCTTTTTTCGACGAAGGATGTTGAGGAAAGCCGCTTTGTATCCAAAAAAAATGTTTACTTAGTTCTGGTACAGGTGTTTTAATAATTTCAAAAATCCAGACGAAAGACATAAAAGATAAAGATTTCCTGACTCTGCCTTGTTTTCGTTTTGTAAAAAACAGTTAACTTGGAACTTTGCATACATGAATTTAGTTTATGCAAAAGAAAAAAATCGCAAAGTTACAAAATAGTAAAACTAGGTCGATTCTACAATTTTGGCTAAAACAAATACGACACTTTCTATTCGCTGCACGTGACTTTTCTCAGAAATTTTTTTATTTACTTGCCAAATATTCATCCCATTTTTTCTCAGCTTTCACCCTAAAAAATCTTTGTTTTGGCTTTGGTAGCAGGCAGAAAGAAACCCCAACAATTTGTTCCGGGCAGGAGTCATCACTCATCAGCCATCTATGACGACGCTGACTGCCCATTGGTTATTGATCACTTGACGTCATTGTGATAAATATGACGCCATTGTCTGGGCATAAAACTGAAAGAGAGCATCGTCAAACAGTTCTCACCTGATTCCCTGGCTATTGTATTGTCTTAACTGCCAAACAGTCGATTTTTTTGCGTCCTTCCCTTGAAGAGGTGCTGCTGCTTTCAGAATGCATTATTTATGTGTCCTGGCCACGCGCCATTGTTGCACAGACAGGTCCTTGTTTATTTTATACTCTTATGTAAAGGAAAGTATCGTAGTATTTCTATGGAAGTTTGGGGCTTAAAAGCGCTTAAAGTTTAGCGCAAAAAAAATATTGAAATGATTTTAAAAAACAGGTTCAGAGCAAGAAATTTTAGTTTTCAAATGTTATTATTGTTTTAAGAAAACATTTTTGACATTCTCTTCGTTATTACGTACTAAAATAATTTTAATCGTAATTACTAAGAAACTTAATACTTAAATTGAATTTCTGTAATATAGAAAAATATTGTAATAGATATAATTGCTAATTAAAAAAAAAAAAGCTTTTGAATAAAGCAACAGATAACAAATAGAATAACATGATTTCGATTTTTCTTTTTTACTGTTCCTTTCTTGTTTTATTAACAGGGGAGAATTTTAACTAGCGGAAAAAATTATAAACTAATATACGGTCACACTAAACAAAATAAATGTTGGCGATAACCGCGACGACGACTAAAACACCTTTAGAACGAAGTTTTTTTATGGAGCTTCGGCTGAAATGACAAAAAATTTAATCTAAATCGAGACACATTTTATTATTTTTTTTATTTCGTTATTAATAATTCTCAAAAATTCGACAATATAAAATGTGAGATCTAAAATTCAGAAAATAAAAAGTTTTTTTTCTGCTTTTGGTTTATTTTTTTTAACTTTTGGCTTATGTATAATTGTATGTTTTAATGCCATTTTGGGTAAAATTTTGTATGTAAATTATTATTTTGTTTATTACTATTTTGTAAACAATATTTCTCATCAAGATTCCGATTATCTACCAAGTTACCGATAATTGTTTATATAGGAAAAAAAATTTATTTTATTTAAGAAGTTTTTCATAATTCTTTTTTATTTATATTTAAAAAAAATTGGTTTTTTTAAATTTTTTTTATTATCTCAGATTTCCGCTTTGCTCAAAACAAAGAGTGAAATTTAAGGGCATGAATTCAAATCAAAAAATTAAAAAAAATTTAATGAAAATTAAATAAAGTAGTTTTCTGACGATTTTTACATATATTGCCAAAGTTATTTATCTTATTTTTTTTTAATTTGCTTTCTTTTTTTTTTTTCAATGAAGTTGAATTTGTTTAAAAGTTTGGATTTTTTCAACATTTAAAAATAAAATTTGTATACTAGTTGAATATTTGAAAGTGATTGCTGTTTTCGTAAAAATTAAAATTATCACATTTATTGACTGCGAAAAACAAAAAATCGGTACACTCTATAATTAAGGAAGTTATGTTTACGAAAGTGATAGTAGACAGTATGAAAGTTAATAACTTCAAACTTGCTATAAATGTTACTATTTTTACTTATTATGACATATTTGAAGAATATCAATAGATACCACGATCCAGTCTCAAGATATCCAAGGACTTAGGTCAAAAAAAATTCGGTTTTTGCAAATACAATTTTTCTCGTGCTGTAAAAATTTAAAATATCCTTAAAAAATTTGTATTCTTATTTTCACTTTCTTTTGCACCAGATAAAATATAGTTTTGTGGATGAATTACAGATGTATCGAAAAAATTTTATTGAATTTAATAGTTACTTTTGTTGTAGCCGCTGGGTTGATCATCACATCAAATCACCAAATTAGTGTGACCGTATATCAATGATTAATTTTTATGTATGCTATGTGGGGGGGGCAACCAATCAAGTGACCAAATTTTGAAGTTTCACTTACTAGAATAAAAATAGTATTATAGTTTATTATTTATACAATTAATACCTTTAAAATACCAGGAAAAACAAAAATTAAAAATTATTTTTTGCTTTCGGGTAGCGTACGCGAAACGCATCGTGACAGGAGCATTAGGTCAGCAAGGGAAACCCCTTATTATTATACTTATGTAGTAAAAACAGCATTTTATAGATATTCAGCTTAAGGAAAGCGTATGTAAATTTCTACCAAATGGGTTTTCTTCACTAAATACAAGGTAATTCATCTTTTTGCGCATTTTGTTGTAGTATACTTTATTTCTATCGTATAAGCAATGTGTTTTTTTTTCTTTTGTTTCTAGACCACACTCCGTGAGCTATCCCGTGGTTTTGCTTTATGGAAAATATAAAGCAAAAGGCTGTTGAAAAGCAAAACAAAAGGCCATGCCTGCTAACAGCAGGCAATTAGTTTATATCCTGGTTCTTTGCATTTTCGTAAATTATTTTAGGCCAAACAATTTGGCGCATACATAACTTATACGTTAGTTAGTACCATTAAGCTTTGTTAATTGGCAAACTTTTTCGGCCAAATGATTTTCGATATTATTACCTGAGAAATGCCTGAAAGCATTAGAATAACCTTTGCACATTGCATGACGTTAATTAATTTCATATTCATTACAAAATCTATAATTTATATGAAAATAATTTGCACAAGAAAATGCAAAATGCATGGAAATCATCTTAATAGTAAATCTCAAATCAATTTGCCAACATGTCTTGCACACACATACAGGATACATAGGCAACACACTTACACAACAATGGTGCTGCACACACACATACACACGCACGTGCAGCACGTGCAATTGAGCAAAATATAATCACAGGAATTTATCTAAAGTAGCCAGCGAGCATTGACTATGACGTAGGCATTTACATAAACTTGGTGGACGCACAAGTTGCCTTAATATGTATCTAACAGAATGCATCTTGCCATGTATTCTACAATATACACAGATACAGATTGAGATACATACAGATTGAGCGTTGGGGTGGCAGTGGGCAGCGACGCACAGGAACTGCAATTGAAGACATTTGTCATATAACTTGGCTATGGCTTTACTTAGGGTGGTCCTGGTTAATTATAAAGCCTGCTCAGAAGCTGAGTCTGTGGCAATAGTTTGGTTTGGCTTCTCATGGCTTGGGTGTCCTGGCATCAGCTACTGCGCCAAATTGCAATTCCAAGACGCACCGGAAGGAAGTGTAAAATTCAAATATGACAAATGACATGAACTTAAGCGGCTGCAGGTAGTTCAGATGGCAGTCATCAGTGGGTGGTAACACAAAAGATTTATTATGTGGTCAGCATTGAGTTGTAGGTGGCGTCAGAGACGCGTAGCGCTGTGCAGAGAGAGAGAGAGACTGAGAGAGTAATTCAAGCTGGCAAATAATATGGAAATTATTAATAACATTTTGGCATAATTTTCTGGCTGCATATTTGGTTTTGGCCTTCATATTTTCATGCACTTGCAGAAAAAATTTGTACGATTTCTTTAACCCTCCGTCGGACACATATTTTTAACCCTTCGGACGGACACATGATGCCTGGCTGGACCCCTATGTATTTACATACATTTATATGGGAATATACCTCATGTTTCGGCTCAATTATATACCAACGAGGTATATTTTCTTAAATAATCACCATTCTGTATCGATTTGGCATATGTTGAGCTACTTGACTGAGGAAATAAATATTCGAAAAAAATTTGAATTTGGAAAAAAGCGCACTTTTTTTTTTTGTTTTTTTTTTTTTGTTTTTTCTTATTAAATTCAATGTTGGTCGAACGAAAGTAAAGGGATTTAAATGTATTTTATTATGAAATATAATGCCAGCTCATTTATGGACTCTTAGGAACACATAGAAAGCAAGTATAAGCGATTTTACTGTGTTGTTGACACACCGGATTGCCGCAATTATTACAAAAAAAACGAGTTTCGCCTCCTTGCAAACAGATGCGACAGTCTCTCTTGGTTGTGAGTGTATCGGGGCAGCTTTTATTTGCAACGATCGCATTTTCTGTAATATTGATTGGTCTGCCAAAAAATTCTTCAACGGCCAAACGTGTGGAAAATTGACAAATGACGTGTGCATTATTCATTCAACTTTCGACGTTAGCGAGAACTAAAGTGTTAGCCAACGAATCCAAAAAAGCACGTCTTGCGCCTGATCGTCTATTTCCTTCCACTTCTTTATAAATGCAAAAAGAAGCCAAAGCCATAACATTTAAAATGTTGCAGAAGAATGCATACGTCCAACGTCTTGTCGGTCGTTTTGTTGTGAAGTGTGTGACCATTTGGTCCATACAGTCGACACCCACTTTATTTTTGTTATAAAAAAGGATAGTTTCGGGTTTTTTTGCTTCGCCTTCACAAGATTTCGAATAATGAACTGTTGAAAGTAAGTTCACGGCCTTATTCTTTTTGGGCACATAGCTGGAAATTGATACAATGTTTTCGTGAAAACCAAAGAAAGATGAATGAACTGGACGAGAAACATATTATTTCATCTCCGGAGGAATACATCTTTTGTTGGCTCTTATGGTGCCAACAAGTGCGAGACCAACAGCAGCAAGTTGTTTAGCTGCATTCAATGTTTTAAAAAAAAATTGTCGGTCTCAACAACACATTCTCCCCTTGATTTACTTCACGCTCTTCACAACGGGCCGGTCAAGGCCTATGTTTGCTGGCTATCAAGCAAGCTGCCGCTCTTACCTTACCTTACTTCACGCTCGAGTCCTTCTTTGCCAGTGTATAATTTGATTTGTGATAAGTGAACATACATGGCAGTATGATCCCATTAATAACATAAAATATTGAAAAAACGCACGAAGAGCGGTTGATATTGATCAAATTTCATGTACTTCCATACAAAAAAATATATAGGGGTCCAGCCAGGCATCATGTGTCCGTCCGAGGGTAAACTTTTTTAAATCCTTTTTTTCGTCCGTTTTAAGGACTTTTTGATATTTCTACTATACATGGATCGATAGCCAATAAAATTTTAGGAAGCTACCTGGAAGCGCAAGTCGATATCATAATTAGAAATACTTTGAATTAACGGTCAAAAACGAAATAGGTCTGCCCAGACCCAGGTGTCCGACGGAGGGTTAAGAAATCGGTATAGAAATTTTTCTCGAGAAAAGGAATTCGGGATTAATACAGATATTTTAAAGAGTATGTTCGTAATCATGGCTAATGGATTGCGGTGATTAAAGGACTTGTCGACAAAAAGAGACATATTTTGTGAGTTAGGCTCGCACGATTCCATATACACAATTTGTTGATTTGTTTTTTGCGATAGATAACAACAATTCGAATGAAGCTATAAGAAGAGGTCTGAAATTAATTCAGAGCTCTTTCTATTGTTTAAAATCTCATGCGATCTTGACGATTTTTACACCGTAATATATAAAATGAATATAATATAAATTAAATTTACATTTTCAAAAATCCATATAAAAATCAATTGGACCGAATTTTATTCATCGATATTAAATCTACTGATAGCTGATGATACTAATGTCCATAAAAATCAATTAGATTCGAATTCAAAATTTTTTTGAAACTTTGACACAAAATCTAAGTTGCATCAAAAATGTTCTATTAAAAAATTTTTTAAATTCAGAAACTACGCAATATCGGATTTTCACAATATTTTAAAATTCTTAAAAGAATAGCAAGTTCCAATAAATTCAGAGCAAACAAAAATTGTTTTCTCAGACTTATATCTTATCTCAAAACTTAGGTCTACATTTTTAGAAATCTGAAATCGTGCCTTTTTAATTTATCATAATTTTTACCATGACTTTTCCGAACTCTTTTTGACGCACGTAAAAAACACCCTATTCTTGACTTATAAAATTGCAAACAAACTACACGACTAGTCTCACCCAAAGTAAAAATTCGAAGTCTCCAAAATATTTAGACCGTTTCGCCAAAATGGGTCAGGAAACTTATTTCCATGGTCGAAAACTCATTTAATATTAATTTAAATTTTTTTTGCAGCTTAAACGGCGAATCAGTTAATTTATGGAATTATTTTAAAAATAAAAATAATTTTTAATATTAATTATATTTGCAGAGCTCGTAAAAGACTTTCCACCCATTTTTCCAATTCGATCGGCTCACGACCAAAACCGAACAAATAAAACACAAACTGTCTCACACTGAGCCGAACACTTTTTCGTTTCGCTTTTCGGTTCTGCTCCGCGTTTTCGGCTGAGCAAAACAAATGTGTCTCTCTCTCAATAATACTTATGTCGTGACACTTATGTCGATCGCTCACTGAAAAACTGTCTGCCTCAGACCGCTTCGTAAAAAGTGCCCGCAAAAAGTGTCTTTTGCTTGTGTAAGCGTGCTCGTGTGAGTCGTCTGTGCCTTACTTCGTGCATTTACGCATACACGAGGCCGAAGCAAGCCGAAGTGAGCTATACACTGCGCAAACACATTGTGTAGCAAAATGTTGTTGGATTAATTCTTAATATTCATAGTTCTTATTAATTGGGTCTCACTATTGTTATTAGTCTCAGTTTTTTAATTGTGGTAATTATATAGACTGTCGAAATAATTGAATTATTCATTTGTTAAATGATGGATCTAATGACTTCTATGCATCAATCTATGCAAGAAATCGCACGAACCCGAAATATGTTGGTGCAAATGCTTGCATCTCTGCAACCAAAGTAATCAATGGCATCCTTACGCATAGCTCTGTGGAATGCCAATGGCGTTTCATGACACAAACTTGCACTAACGCAATTCATCCATGCTACTGGCTGAAACACACCTTACAAATAAGTATAATTTCCAAATAAGGGGCTACTCCTTTTATTCTACAATACAAACCATCCAGATGGTAAAGCACATGGGGAACTGGAATTCTGTTCAGAAATCGAATCAAATATTTCCTTTCTAAAAAAACTTCAACAAATTATCCACATCCATAAATGTACAATCGGACAGCGGTAATGTAACTCTTGCCGTTGTTGTCCTCCTCTCTTCACACTAACAGAATTCCAATTTACGGACCTCTATAACGCATGGCTGCAGGAGATTATAACGCCAAGCACACACACTGGGGTTTTCGTCTTGTGACCCCTAAGGGTAAACAGCTGTATAACGCAATTATAAAAGTGAAAAATAAGCTCGATTGCGTTTCCCCGGGTGGACCAACATACTGGCCGTCGGATCCAAAAAAACTGCCAGACCTAATTGATTTTGCAATAACAAAAAATATACCACGAAATCTGATAAGTGCTGAAAAACTTCCGGATTTATGTTCGGACCACTCGCCTGGACTCTTTAAGCTCCTCCAACGTCCAGAAGCCGAAGAGCAACCCTGCAGGACAACTTCACACAGAACCAACTGGCTAAAGCTCAAAAAATATGTGAGTTCACATATTCAGCTGAACCCACAGCTCAACGACGCAGCCGATATTGAAAGCTTCACTAACGAACTGGAATCTGTCCTTGTTATTGCAGCCCGCATCTCAACCCCTCAAACGACAAATGCACCCTACCAGCAAAAGAAAAAGAATGTAGAAATAGAGCAGCTTGTTTTAGAAAAGCGCCGCTTAAGACGGGAATGGCAATATAACAGATCACCAGGTGCAAAGCAAAGGCTTAAACGTGTTCCAGCCAAACCCACCGACGAACACGTTTGCATTGCCACCCCTACCAGAAGAAATTCGACTATCGAAAAAGCTATTCAATTCCGAGCGGAGGAGCTTGCTAAAATCATAAAAGAGCAACTCAAGCCGAAGAAGTACCCAGGATACGATTTAGTAACACCAAAGATGCTTATTGAACTTCCTCATCGTGCCGTTTGCACCATCTGTCAACTGTTTAACTTTATTACTAGACTTGGCCACTTCCCAGAGAGATGGAAAAAGTCGATCATCATAATGATACCCTTGGCTGGAGATCACAATTGCAGAAAGAGATTATCAAAAAATTGACAACCAGAAATCTATTCTTTTCTGCAATATAAATTTTCATACCGGATTATAACCCTAATTTTTCTCCCAGTGCAATACTGTTTTAACATTCTCTCTCTCTCTGTCTCTCTCCCTATCTTTCTCTTTTCATTGCTCTCTCTCTCAGTTAGCTTACTCTATGTGGCCTTCTTAATTAGTAATTTTGTAGCCAACTTCTATGTAAGATTTTGATTGCATATTTGCAGGCGCAAAAACAAATATTATGCATAAATCCACTTTAAGACCATGGCCAAGTGAGACACAAAGCAACAATAGCAATAATAACAATTAGGCTCCTCAAACTGGCATTTAACTGAGCACATTGTTGCAAATTGAAAAGAACATTTTCCATGTGGCATAGTGTAGTTTTGGGGCACCGCACCATATGATTAATACTTGATATGTTGATGATGTTTGGGGCAACGTATTTTAGTTATAATCATCATTAGGTGACTAGAGTGAGCAATTTGTCTCCTGATATGATTTCATTTTGTATTGCATAATTAGTAATGCCAGATTGAGTTAGGTTATGTTATTAGTAATAGTGGTTTAGGTCCATGTAGATCTTTAACGACTTATATAATTTATAAGCCTATTGTGACAAGTTCGTTAGGACAATATTGGCTTGAACTTAGGGCAGCTTTTCAGAAAGTGGACCGATTAGTTTTATTCGTTTTGGTTTAAGAAGTTTATTGTATCGGTTGGACTTTGGAAAAAAATGTTGAAATTTTCGAGACACAGCTTTTTAGGACACAACGTTGCAATATTTAATAATAATTAATAAAAACAAAGTGTAGCAGACCAAGTTGTTCATAATTACTCAGCGATAAATCGGAAAAAAATTAAGCTCCTGTATTTCTTAAAAAAAAAAAATATGTCTTTCCAATCTTTTGCTCATCCTTGGGATTGGAATAATAATAGAATTTCCATATTCGTAATCAAACATACAAAAACATAATCCTCCGTGAACATGCAGGGGGTGGTCAGGAAGACAAGAACAAACCCAGTCATTATAATAACGTTGAAGATTGCTGGATCAGCTGCGAGTATTTCACTATGAGTCATTCTCACCTCTACAAGTCAAACAGCACTCAATGACCCTTTGGTTGATACCTGGCTACTCTGGCGACCCGGTAATTAGGGGACGGTCGAGTGCACCAGAAACAAATCACTGCTCCCAATCGCCTATTCGGTAGGGATATGAACGAAATCTTCTCACATGTCATGTTTGTAATTACAGCGATAACTACAACCAGGAATAGGACACTGTTTCTGGTTGTCACATCTCCCGAGCACTCTCAAATCGAATAACTGGCGGTGCCCGATAGTGTAATTCCCTGTACCTTTTTTTTCTAAAAAATTTTATTTTGGTGAAATTCGATATTTATACCAATGAGCTCAGTAAATTTTGACCGATTTTGATGAAAATCGAAAGTTATGTCAAGGAAGTTATTTAATGTATATGGGGTAAGTTTCGAGTTCATTTGTCGAGTAGTGTGAGTGTGGGAGGATCTATAAAATTTGCATGTGCGATTGTTTATTAGGGCCACATGAATAATCTTACCAAAATTGATTTTTGTAGGTAATTTTTAATATTGATGCAGTTTAGGTACAGGGTATAAAAAGGTGACATGAGTTGAAACGAGGCACTCGGCCTATCTGTCGAGAGGATTTAGGTTCCCCAACACGACTTCTGTCGTATCTGCTAAGAGAAGTAAGATCCAACCAACACTTACTCAATTGATGCGATTGAGCCGAGCACTACGAGAAAAACGGCCACAATACGAGCAGAGGCACGAAAAAGTGATTTTACTGCATGACAACGCTCGGCCTCACATTGCCAATCCTGTTAAAACCTACTTGGGAACGCTCAAATGGGAAGTCCTACCCCACCCGCCATATTCCCCAGATATTGCGCCGTCCGATTTTTACTTGTTCCGCTCGATGGCACATGGTCTGGCTAATCAGCAGTTCCATTCATATGAAGATATCGGAAAATGGCTTGATTCGTGGATAGCCTCAAAAGACGAACACTTCTACCGTCAAGGTATTCGAACTCTGCCAGAAAGATGGGAAAAAGTTGTAGCTAGCGATGGGCAATACTTTGAATGAGTCATTGATAACCATTTTTTTATAATAAAGTTACATTTTCATCAAAAAAACAGCGAGAACTTAGTTGCGCACCTAATAATTTAATCGTATTCAAATTTATCTAATTGAGAATCATTACACATACAGCCTTCTAGCTTTAGTTATAGAATTGTTTCTATTAATTGGCCCTACCTACTACCCTAGTCACCTCAAAACAGCACTTACGTACCAAAAGTACGTAAAACTTGTTTTTGCAATAGAATAACAATGCAAGTTTTTGATTTTATAACCTTTCCTCAGGCAACACTTGCCATTTCTATGTTAGATTGATCTCTGTACAAAACTTTGTTCGAATTATGTTACAATTTATTGTTCGACATTATTTTAACCCATTGTTTAAAAACTACTCAGGTTGCCACTTAGAGAATCTATCATCGACACGGCTACACACACACAAACACATGTCGTTCACAAAAAACCAATCAAATGCAAGAAAAAGTAAACTTACCGAACTGTATGCCATCTGGCACACTGGCAACACTTGCCAGAGATTTTTCAACAATTCACACAGTTTCCAGTTACAGATTGTTTAATTGTTGCCAGCTTTAATCAAAATAAATGACCAGCTGCATGTGTATTACTTTTCAAGTATTTATGTGTGTGGGTGGATGTGTGTGTGTGTGTCTGCATGCGCTTTTAGTCTTTGTGTTAAAGAAAAGCATTTCATTTGAACTTTGTGTAGGTTTGTGTGAATGCAACAATCAGTGGTCTGCCCGAAATCTCTTTCTAACAATTTGTCTCTTAAGAGCAATCCGTCAGTGCTTTAGATTGATGTTTTGAATGAATTCCTGCTTAAATATATTTCTGAATAGACCACAAATATCTGTGAGAGCGAATTTAAAAATCGAACCCTACTTGGTTAAGTGACGTCATTGAGAGTTTCGCTCTGAAATTTTTGTACTCTTGTATATAAAAGTCTCTGGTTCGTCTGAAAGACCTATCTTTTGTGTGTTCTTTTTTTAATTACCCAATGCTTTACTTTCTCTTTAAAATGAGCCTCTTCAAGCAGCAGAAATCATTGTCGTCACCATATATTTTTGATTGAAACAAAATAAGTTATTAGGTGCCAGATCATTGCATTATGTTTTCACGGATTTTGCTCGTTTCGGAGGAATAAGGACGATTGTCACAAAATAAAGTTCTGAGAGTTTTGTTTTAAAACGCAATACCTTTTTACTATCAATTTCCAGCTAGTGGGACCTAAAAGTGAACTACGATCGAAATGTAAAGTGCAGCCCTAGAATAAACGATGTGTTTCTGCTATCAAGAAATTATTCATCAATTAAATTTTTTTTTATTCAATACTATCCTATGCTGCTGATTATGGAATAGTATTGGTTAAAAAAAAAATAGTTTAAGTTCCCAATCAGAACATTTGGACTGTAAAAAACAGTACCCTCCGCTTTATCTATTTATCTACGAGCTTATAAAAAACAAATAAAGATTTCCGACACAACCCCGCTTAAGTTCGATTTTGCGCTCACTTTACACTTTGATTTCAATTACAAAGTTGCTCGAGTGAAACAATAACATAAAGGATAAAG
The DNA here is from genome assembly GCA_949987675.1 of Chymomyza fuscimana. NCBI lineage: Eukaryota > Metazoa > Arthropoda > Insecta > Diptera > Drosophilidae > Chymomyza > Chymomyza fuscimana. The sequence goes on along the minus strand of OX465088.1, from coordinate 52,829,918 downwards.
GAGAGCATTGGAAAGTGTGGGGAAGGAAGTTCATCTCTATAGAAATCCAATGCAAGTTTTATGCTTAGCGTAAATTGCATTAGCTGCACCACTCCCCATGAACCCGCTGCTGCTCATTGATTACGCGTTGGCCAGAACCTTGACTCATCTTGCACCCAGCCACAAGTTGCATGTTTAAAGCGCGTAAACTTTTTTGTTTATTGCCACAAAAAAACACAAACACACATACATACTCACATACGGAGAGCACAAAAGCTGCCATTTGAAGCAAGTTTTATTTGCAACAAGACACGAAACAACAAAATGGAGGCAACATTTTTAAATTTATTTTCCAGTTGAATTGTGCGCCCGGAAACGTTTAAAATCGTAAAAACAGGCGGAACACCTTGCCTACCTTCAGGCGTATTTCGTTCTGGTAAATTCCTTTGTGTAATTAAGTGTGCTCACCCAGCTCGCTATGCCGCTTAAGTGGCCAGTAATGAGCGTTTAAATAGCTTTAAATGATAGATGCCCGAGCATAACTTGGATTTTCAAGTGGTTGCACATACAAACCCGAGCATGACTAGGCATTCTCAGCCAATGGGTATGTGTTAGCCTGGGATGTATATACAGCGTATTTATTTATTTATTTATTTTTTCTTTTTAAGTCAGTACGCAGCAGCTCGGAACGCTTCCTTCCGAATAAAGGCTGCAACTGTTTCGCTTCAGGAACGAACAGTGCGTACCTATCAACGAAATGTGCTCTTTTTCTGATCGGTTGTATATAGTGTAGCTTCTAGCCAACAACACCCTTGCAGACAGACATGACTTAAGTGACGGTGCGACCATTGTGAGCTTTGCGGGTGACATTGCAGTAGTGATTGTCGCCAAGGAGGTGCCTAGTCATTGAATTGTTTGGAGAGAACATTCTAAAACTGTTCTCACCAGCACCAGAAAAAAAAAATCGACATTGTCACAGATTGAGTGGGCAGCACACGTATATGATCCAAGACGGCAAAGCGATACCTTGATGTGCTACAAGACCACAGGCTGACCTTTAAGCACCACCTGCTGTACGCTGTTGATAAAGCGACGAAAGCCATTAACGCACTGACTGGCATCATGGCAAATATTGGTGGACCGCTACACAGGAGTAGATGGCTCATTGCAAACGTGGTATGCACTGTATCAGAAGATGCAGCTCTGGTACTAGCAGTTATGGCACCCCTGGATAGGCGAATTGAGAAGCACCGAACTAGTGGCGTGCCGATGAGTGGCGACCCTGGCGATATTGCAAGAGAGCTGGAATGTGTCTGCTTTATATCATATTTACATAGGTTTAAGCATGAGACGGGTCTATTTTGCACGCACTTTGCAAGGACCACTGGAGACGCTAAACACGTATTTTTTGTCAGTCGTAGATTCTCTGCTTAACGGGAAGTGCGAAGCTTAGGAATTGGAAGGTTATCTAAGTCATGGCTGAAAATGTACTATGTAACATACAGAAGGAGACGTCGGAGAACCACCAAAGTTACCTAAAGTACTTATGATCAGGGTCACTAGAATGGTCGATATACCCATGGCCCAAAGACTATATCATATAGTCAGAATAAACCGATCGGTCTTACCATAATTCGTTTTTGGAGCTTTTCTATTTTAACTTACTAAATTACTTAACATCACACTTGCTCTTTGTGTAAATGGTAGGGTAAAGGCTTGTAAGTTGACACAGCTTGTAAGTTGGCACACCTGGTCGATTTTGCATTCCAAAATGGCTTCAAAAATGTAAGTTGGCACACTTTTTAGCTTGTAAGTTGTCACATATCTATTTGCATTTTTTTACGTTGCTATGTTATTAACATGGTTTTTATACCCTGTACCGTATGGTACAAAGGGTATATTGTGTTTGTGCAAGCCGAAAATGTATGTAACGTACAGAAGGAGACGTCGGAGACCCCCCAAAGTTACCTAAAGTATGATCAGAGTGACTAGAGAAGTCGATATACCCATGTCCGTCTGTCCGTCTGTCCGTCTGACCGTCTGTCCGTCTGTCCGTCTGTCCGTATGAACGCCTAGATCTCAGAGATGGTAAGAGCTAGAGCAACCAAACTTTCAGATAAGATCCGTTATTTATCCATAGGAGACAAGTTTATTTTATTTTTTTGATATCGGGACTACATTATATAGCTCCCATAGGGGTGTTTCAGAGGACCTCGAAAAAAAGCAAAAGTTTTAGATGGATAATTCGTTTGCTTATGAAGATATCATAACCAAATTTGGCAATCGGAAGTTTTTTAGAAACCCCCAGCACTGTACCAAATTTCATCAAAATCGGTTGACTATATCATATAGCTCCCATAGGACCAATCGGTCGGAAATTTGTTTTATGTACAAAATTCGTTGTGTTTCGTTTGTTTGTGAAGATATTGTAACCAAATTTGGCGTTAATGAGTTTTTTAGAGTTCCCAAGCACTGTACCAAATTTGATCAAAATCGGTTGACTATATCATATAGCTCCTATAGGACCAATCGGTCAAAAAATCGTTTTTTGTACAAAATTCGTTGCGTTTCGTTTGTTTGTGAAGATATTATAACCAAATTTGGCACTTATAAGTTTTTAAGAGTTCCCAAGCACTGTACCAAATTTGATCAAAATCGGTTGACTATATCATATAGCTCCCATAGGACCAATCGCTCAAAAAATCCTTTTTTGTACAAAATTCGTTGCGTTTCGTTTGTTTGTAAAGATATTATAGCCAAATTTGGCATTTATCAGTTTTTAAGAGTTCCCAAGCACTGTACCAAATTTGATCAAAATCGGTTGACTATATCATATAGCTCCCATAGGACCAATCGGTCAAAAAATCGTGTTTTGTACAAAATTCGTTGTGTTTCGTTTATTTGTGAAGATATTGTAACCAAATTTGGCATAAGGAAGTTTTTTAGAGTTCCCAAGCACTATACCAAATTTAATCAAAATCGGTTGACTATATCATATAGCTCCCATAGGACCAATAGGACAAAAAATCGTGTTTTGTACAAAATTCGTTGTGTTTCGTTTATTTGTTAACATACCGTAACCACATTTGGCAGTAAGAAGTTTTTTAGAGTACCCAAGCACTGTACCAAATTTGATCAAAATCGGTTGACTATATCATGTAGCTCCCATAGGATCGATCGGTCGAAAATTGGTTTTTTGTACAAAATTCGTTGTGTTTCGTTTGTTTGTGAAGATATTGTAACCAAATTTGGCATTAAGAAGTTTTTTAGAGTTCCCAAGCACTGTACCAAATTTGATCAAAATCGGTTGACTATATCATATAGCTCCCATAGGACCAAAAAAACGTTTTTTGTACAAAATTCGTTGAGTTTCGTTTATTTCGCAAAGAAATATCTTTTGGAGTTTGTAAGCAATATATCGGACTTGATTGCAATGTGGTGGTACAGGGTATCCCAAAGTCGTCCGCGCCCGACTTTAACGTACGCCATCTTTTTATTGTGTGGAATTGTCATTGAAACTAATTTGAATTTAAGTGAATTTTTCTGCCATTTTCGGATATATTTTTTCAATATTTTCCATAACAATTCATTTTTAGTATGGCGACCAAGAAAAACCGATCACAAAAAACCACTGAAACTCTGAAAAGTAAAATTTTTCTTTTTTTTTAAATTCAAATTAATACTCAGTAAAATTCAAAATCATTAAATTTTCCTAAATTTGAGCAATCATGCGTGTTTATTTAAGTTTCCTTAAATTTTCAGCGATTTTTGCAGGTGTCCCAACTTACAAGCCTTTTTTTGTGGTCGTTTTCAAACTCTTTTGAAAATTGTCTGAAAAATTCTTATTTTTATAAATTTCAAATGATTTGCTTATTGTGGATTATAGCTCTTTCTTTTCTCTTTCCATCGGTATATTTACATTGATGCCTATGTATATTCAATGTCGAGATATAGCTAAAAAAGCTATGGTGTGTCAACTTACAAGTATTTCTCCTATATTTAGTGGGTAACCTTTTTTTTGGTATGTTTTATGTAATTTTTCTCTCGCGAACTCTGCGAGCACAGCTATATACAAAATCAAAAATCAAAGAAAGGTTCGATGAGCTATCACAAAATTTTGGGATGGCACCTGTGCAGTGGTGCAAACCTAGTCTTAGAAAGATGACAAGGCATGTCAGGCAGAAATTGAAACAATGTAACAAGTTCAAACTGAATTTGGTGTAAATGAAATCATTTCACTTCTGGCACTAGTGAATTAGACGCCTTCATCGTAGGATCTAATACCTTTTGATTATTTGCATTTGCATCCACCGCAAATTACTCTTTTATTTAGATTACTCTGCGACGATTTCATTCTTCAAGGCAATATTGCCCTTATATGTAGTCTTGAAAGAAAGCTACATCTTTAGCCAAATTTTCTGTCTCTTTGTTAATTTCAAAAACGTACCCCTAAAAAAACTACTACTACTTCTATTCACAATTTTGGCCATTACAACCGGCTATAGGTTTTGGCCGCGGAAATTATCCTACGCCAGCGGTTTCTGTCTTGTGCTTGCTGGCGCCAATTGGCAATCCCAAGGCTACGAAGATCCTCCATTGCCTGATCTTCCCATCACTGAGGCGGGCGTCCCTGCCGCCGTCGAACTTCCAGTGGTTTCCACTCGAATACCTTTTTCGGTCAACATGACCTAACCAGCGCAGGCGTTTTAGTTGTATGCGCTGGTCCAGATCAGTGTCGCCGTATAGCTCATACAGATCGTGGTTCAATCGAATACGAAAATCATCATCCACATTTATCGGTCCAAAGATACGTCGGAGGATTTTTCTCTCGAATGCCCCTAAAATCGCCTTATCGGATGATGTCATTGTCTATGCTTCAGCGCCGTAGAGAAGCACGGGTATGATGAGGGATTTGTAAAGGGATATTTTCGTGTGTCGAGAGAGCTCCTTACTTAGCCCAAAGTAACACTGGTTAGCAAGATTAATCCGTCGACGTATTTCCATGCTGACGTCATTTTTTGTGTCGTTTATACTGGTTCCCAAGTACACGAAATCTTTTACAATTTCGAAATTGTATCTACATATTCCCCGTGGTGTCGTTTCCTTATTAGCTAGATAGCGACTCTTTTTCAATTTTAGAGAAAGCTCCGCTTAGTGCACGTATGTTTTTTGATTTGATTTATTGATTTAAATGGGGTACAACAAAGTGCAGTTGGCCTTAAATTATAAGAAAAGTTTAAAAGAAATATTTAAAATTAAACGAGGAAAATAGATAGATATAAACTAATCCGCGTCGCCAGCCCGGTGGGTGAACTTTTTAGCGATATGCACCGACTCACATCAAAAACTGGCCAGAGACTTGGATTTACAATAACCAAGTGGAAAAAGGAAGTTCCAATAAAATTTAAACATTAAATATATAAAAAAAAAGCCAAAAGAGCATCAATGACGAAACAAGTGCCTCATAATACAGGATTGGTCATGGATACTCGAAGAGGCAAGTCAAGATGACTTAGGATAGAGCACGTGATAGATGGAATAGACCGTTCAAAAGATAGGAAATTAAAAAGGCTATTGTAATTAGAGCATAGAACTCGGAAAGGATCATTCAGAGCAAAATTTGATCTACAAAGTTGCAAGGCTAGGGGACGAAAATTACGAGTTACTCTGGCAGGTACAACAAAATTAACTTTATTAAGAAGTTCAGTAGAGTCAATGAGGCCGAGTAATAACTTATGCAAGAAGAGTACACCGTGGCATGTTCTACGGTTTTTTAAGGAGGGCAGCTTTATAAGGCGAAGTCTGTCGGAATATGGAGGCAGCCGGATAAGTGGATCCCAATTTAAGCCGCGAAGTGCGAAAAGGAGGAATTGCTTTTGAACAGACTCAATCCTGTCCTGATAAAGGTGGTATTGAGGGCTCCAAATGCAGGAACAATATTCCAAAATTGGACGGACGAGAGAAATGTAAAGAAGTTTGGTTGTGTAAGGGTCGTTAAACTCTTTAGACCAACGCTTAATAAAAGCAAGAACACCTCTAGCTTTATTTACAATATTGCAAATATGATCGTTAAATTTGAGTTTATGGTCAAACAGTATGCCAAGGTCTAAAACACTCCGGATACGATCCAAGGTAGAGGAGTCTATAGAGTAAGCAGCCAAATGAGGAACAGAACGGTAAAATGTCATAATTTAACATTTCGTCTTGTTTAGAAAAAGTTGGTTGACTTTACACCAATATTGCATGGTATCGAAATCGTGCTGAAGATGTGAATACATATTATTATCATTGTGGGAGTAGGACAAAAAAAGTTTTACATCATCCGCATACATAAGAATGCGAGAAGACCGGATAACTTGTGGAAGATCATTAATGAATAAGATAAAAAGTAGGGGACCTAGATGACTGCCTCGGGGTACCCCTGACGTGACATTAATTACTTTAGATTCGCAGCCTTTAAAAACTACCTTCTGCACACGATTAGTTAAATAGGATGAGATCCACTTTAAAAGACAAGGCGGAAATCCTAAGCGAGACAGTTTAACTAGAAGAAGGCTATGGTTTACTGAGTCAAATGCCTTACTGAAGTCAGTATAAATAACATCAGTTTGCATTTTGCTGATAAAACCATTGTTAATAAGAGAAAAAGTTAGTGCCAATAATGTCAATGTCGTCGGCATAAGCCAGCAGCATGAAACTCTTATAAAAAATATTGGCTGACCTGTTGACATCGGCCCGTCGCAAAATAACTTCCAGTAGTAAATTGAAAAAGTCACATGATAGTGTATCACTCTGCCTGAAACCACGTTTTTTATCAATTGGTTCGGAGAGGTCTTTTCCTATCAAGACGGAACTGCAGGAGTTACTCAACGTCATCATGCAAAGCCGAACTATCTTTGCAGGGATACCAAACTCAGACGTGGCTACGAAAAACTTCTCTCTATCAGGCCTCTAAAAAACCACCCTATGAATAATTAAAACAGATATTTGACACACTAAAGACTTACTGTTGTGCTGCAAATCGTTTGAAAGAAATTTGTTGCACACTCCACTGACCAAGTTGGTTAAAATTTGAATTTCCAGCACTTTCTGGCTAGTAGCGTATAATTTTTTGATGCACTGTAGTAATTGTCTTGAGGTAGTGGATACTTTTGTAGGCAGTCATTAGTGTTGCTTAAGGTTTCACACATGCCAAAACAGTCACATCCATTGAAACAACAGACGCGCCCAAAAGCAAGCAACCGAGCGCAGATTACAGGTCAAAAGTTGGATACAAAATACTTCTAGTGGAGTAGCAAAAAAAAAAGAAATGCAACACACAATGGTAATAAAAAGTGGCTGGCAAAAAAAAAAAGGCAACCAGCAGAAAAAACATTTCCAGCTTGAAAAACAATTTGACATTTGGCCAGAAACAACAAGCCAAGTTGTGGTCGTGACGTGGTCGAGACAGGGCCATAAAAAATTAGTGCCTCGGTAGTTCTCTGGTCTATGGACTAACTGAGCCGTGCATGTTATCAGCAACGCCATCAATGGACAATTCTGGACAGACGGACACTGTCAACACCCAATGTTAGCAGGGAGCGGGAATGTGGGAGCGGGATGTAACGTTGACAGTAACAACAACAACAACTAGGCAGGGCACAACGCCTATAAGCTGACAACGAAATCAAATGGATGCCATACTAGACGTTCTAGATGTGGTGCTACACAGAGAGAAAAAACTGGAACATTATACTCGAATCGAGCGCATCAATTCATGAAAGTAGCTAAAGAACATAATAGATGGAATCAAGTTTGAGATTCTCATTTCAAGTCGCATGATCTCTACGTATGTATCTATGTATGTATGACCGCATGTTCATCTGTTCCCTTCTATCTTCTAAACCGCTTATCATAATTTGACAAATGAGGTACCGTAGGAAGCGTTTTGACTGTCCGCTGGTTATAATGATGTTTAAGGGATAGCCGCGATCATATGCCACATACGTGATTAGCTTTTATGGCACACGGCTTGCTCTCTTGAACTTGGTTTTGATTTGTAACTTTCGATTTGTTATTATAGTGAATGGATACTATTTGGGTTCAGCTAATTTATGGTTATTAATTTAAATTTGACTATTCGATTAAGTAATCTTAAGCATTACAAAGTACAAGCTAAGTGTAATATTTTAAATCGAAAGAGTCCAGGCTTAATTACTTTTTGTGTTTCATACGAGTCATACGAGGTGGGAAAATTTTTACAAAAAACAATGAAATAGAGGAACTTATACCTAGCGCTTGTTTTTTGACTAAACTACTTTTTGGAGTACTCCGAAACTCAATGTAAATCATTCAATATTTTTCTCTCAGTGTAAAATTTATAGTTGTGCTTTTGGCAACACGACAAGCTCGTAGGTAATGTAAAACGATAATAATACGTGACCGATTTTGCTGTTTGGTCTTAAAGTTACGGTTTCTTTTAAACAACCGGAAACTTAGCAATGCGAACTGTAAGAAGGCAGCTGTCATTAAACTACGATAGCTTACTACCAGCATAGCTACCATAACTAACTAACTACCAACTATTACACAAGCTCTAATACTTTCCAACACTGTTAAATTTTGTGTTAGTTTGGTATCGTGTGCTGCCCCGAAAGAAAATATTAATGTGCACATATAATTTTTATGTTGCATGCATTTGGGCGCTTACAAACGTTGGCCAAGCTCGCTATACAAATTGATGTGAATTTTTTCACATGTTTACAACAATAACAACGCCAGCCATGCACGCACACACACGCAGACACACACAGATACAACTACAAACTCACACAGATAAATACACGCACACACACTTGCATACACGCAAATCGCCATTCATCATCATTGGCAGCACATTTTTCCAACTTTTTTTTTTTCTATTTTGTTGATGTATCAAAAACTACACACACACACACATACATACAAAGTGACCGGCATGCTAAGCGGCAAAGGCAACGGGATAAAGGTATCTGTATCTTTTTTCTATTTTTTTTTTGTTTGGCAAGAAATAAGTTTACAAGTTACAGCCTAAGGCTGTTTGGTTGAATACACTCTGTGCCAGGGCAATGGACAAGGCAGTCAGTGCACAGTGGTATCAAATTAGTCAAAAGTGCAAGAGGTTTTCAGTTTTTGGTTATACCAAGCAAATGTATTGACAACACATATTGCGAATTTTTTAAAATTTTTACTGCTTAATTTTGTTTAATTTTTGGTGTAAAAGGTACTAATATTGGATTTTTCATTTTTAGCCCTTTTTTTGACAGGCAATATCTTCTATCTTCCAACGAAAGATAAAATTTAGAATTTGGAAAAAAATTGATTTTGTTTTTTTTTAATTTTTACCTTTTAAAACAATTTTTTTTTTAAATTTTAAAATTCAAAAGTGATCTCTCACTTTGTAAAAAATGGTAACAAAGACATTTAATGCGCGTAAATTCGCTGCAAAATAATAAAAAAAATTAAGAGTCGGTAACTATAATTCAGGAAGTTATGATTATTTGAGTGATGGCCCCTCGCATAGTAAACAGCACCTCGAATAATGACAAATAAGTATAATTCCTCGGAACAGAAAGATAATAACTTCAAACTTGATATGAATGCTTTGACATTTTATGATAATATTTAAAGGTAACGATGAATATCATGACCCCGTCTCAAGATATTTAAGATCAAAGTTCACAAAAAAAACCCATTTTATTAATAAGGAAGTGACAAAAAGTCATGCTGTTAAATGAACATACTTAGAAAAAACAAGAAATATTAAAAACAAATTATAGATAAAACGTAAAAGTTAAAAAAAATTATATATTTTATATACAGACCCTTATTGGTAATATACATTTTACGGAAATATTTTGCTTGTGGCAATTTATGGTCGCCCAGTACAAGCCATCTTTAATGGGGACTTTAATGGAATCTTCCATTCCACATTGGAGGAGAATGGAGACTGAAGCGAATCAAGGTGCGACAAAATAGGAAAAGAACTGGTGAAATGCCAGTGGAAACCTGGTTTCACCTAAGTTTAATATTCACCCTTAATACGGCATCAGCTCTGCTCCAAGCCGTACAACGTCTCATCAGCCAGAAGACCACATATGGAATCCTTTCAGAGAATATTGGAAAACACAGTCTACCTAGAGAGGGAGTTAAGCTTTGGTCGAGACGTAGATGAAGCGGTAGACCTAATAACGGACAAAATCCATATTGCGGCAAACTACAACCAACAGTTGTCAGGCATGTTGATGTGGGCAATCAGTTTCGAGCTTGTTGGGCTTCTCTCTTGGAAGAGAGGACCTGGAGACAAGGACACTTGGAAAAAGGCTCAAAGAAAGCTTAAAAAGCTCTCCGGATTCCACATTCAAACAGTCCCTTTCAAAAGTCAAAAAGACACTTACTGCCATACTGCTTCGGACCAAGCAGAAACCTTCACCAAACATCTAGAAGAGCGTTACTCTCTTTATAGCGTAGCAATAAATTAAGAGGTGGACCAAGCAATCAATTATCTCAATATCACACTCCAAATGTCTCTGCTCTTTAGGCTCCAAAAGTTAATCGATCTCGGTCAAGACGACATATGTCATGCTTTCCCGCTAGGCCTTCCTACAAAGCTATAATAAGAATGCAGCAATTCCAAAGATCTTCTGAATAACCGTGATCCGAAAACGAGGTAAGCAGGATAGTGAGTCCTAACGGCCTATCAATCTCCCTCCCAGGATTGCTAAAGTTTGGGAGATATTGATGTTCAAAAGGATGGTCGAATACAGCGATTTCCATCCTGACCGCCAGTTTGGGTTTAAAGAAGGTCACGGCACTGTCGAACAGGTGCACAGAGTATTAAATTATATACTAAATGACAAGAAGACATACTATAACCTACTCAGATCATATATAGAAAGAGATTCCTTGAAAATACCGGAAATATTACATGGAATATTCCAATTTAAATAAAATTTATATATTTTTAAATATTATAAAAATATACATAAATAGTTCTTTGCTTTTCCAAAATGTTTAAAATATTTCATTGAAATAATATTGCGAGCAAAATTTGTATCTTGAAGTTTATCTTCCTTTGATCTTAAAATTTTATTATTTGTATAAGAATTAAAATTTTTGTATAATCGCATATTATGTACTATAAATTTTAAAAAAGACTTGATAATCTATTTCGAAAATCGGAAAAAATAAAAAAAAAAATATTAATTTTACCTTGGTATTTACAGTACCTAAGTAGGACACAAACTATGCATCCCATATGATTTATAGGAAGAGCTTTTATAAAATGTATTCTTAAACTCTTAAGAAGCACATGCCCTTTAATTTCATCATATTTAAATAAAACTAGCACCACTGTGCCATAGCATGACTAAGACTTACAGTGAGTGTAATATGCACAAGCTTATGTGTAAAGTTTTTTTTTTTGGTAAAAATATTGTGTAAGTGAAAAAGTTTTCACATATGATTTATTTATTTGATTTGTAGCGATATCTTGGCCAAGTTCCTCCAATTCTCACTCCAGACCCCTCTCACTTTCTCTCTCTTTCTACCTGTCGGTTTGTTTTGCCTTTCACTCCTGCATGTGTGGCCGGCAAAAGTTGTGAAGTTTCCTGTTAATAGTGATTAGTTTTTGAATTCTGGATTCTACATTATTAGTGATTGATTGATAAGACGGTTATATAATGAAGCCGGCAACGGAAATAAGTTTCCCTGCGTGAGTTGTAAGGTATAAATTTAATTAGGCAATGATATGGGTCAGTAACTTTGTCGGTTATTGATATTTACAACAAATGTAACTGAGACCTTATCCAAATGTCTAAATAGTGCACATAATAAAGTAATTTATGGCAAGTGTGTGAATTGAATTTTTTTCAAGCCTTATTTAAAGCCATGGCTGTAACAAACTGACAAATTTTATTTCCGCTGCTCCCAGAGACACGCACGAAGACCCACTGCGGCGGCGTTGCCTCTGAGTCGGGCGGGCGACCCACTTGTTTACTTTACCATCATACAGTGGAAAACATTTATGCGAATTGTCTTTTGTGCGCTTCATTTCGCATAAACAAATCTCAGGCGTTGTATATTTATACCGGAAACGTGCAAATAACACCCCAGGGACTAGGCAAAGTAGTCATCGTCGTTCCTCCCATTGTCGGCGTAGTACTTACTACTCCTAGTCGTCCTAGTCCTGCGCTGGCATTCTTGTGACCGCGTGACTTGGCTTCCCACCTGCGTCACATTTAAAGCGGCAAACATTTTTTTTTTTTTTCATCAACTAACTAACGTGGAGTTTTTTTTGAATGAAAAAAAAAAATTACATGGCGTTTCCGTTGCAGTAAAAACACATGACCGAATCACAAATACACAAACAAATGCTGTTTTATGTTCTTTATATCTTTTACTTATAAGGAGTACATTAAGTTCAGCTGAAAGTATGTAACTCAAAGAACAAGACATTTTGACAGGACGACTCTTTTACAAATCAAGCGAAAAATGTTACTTTTTTATGCTTATGTTTCGGGATTTTGAATACTAGTTTATTTACTGTAAATGATACAAACTTATTAGAAGATACAATTTAAGTCTTTTTAAAGTTATACTGTTTGCTGTTAAATTTAAAGCTAGGTTGTTACTATATTGCTAAATTTGCTGACTTCATCTTCATCTTACCAAGGTGCTTTAATTCTCATTGGCATAGAATGTGATCTAATGAACAAAATCTGGTTACACTGGTAAACTTTGTATTCAGATAAAAACCAAAATGTATATGACTTTACAAAATAATTTATTTTTCTCGTTAGTATTTTGGGTTCCAAGACGTTGTAGGGTCCCTAGGCGAAATGCGCACCCATAGGCCTTACTGCCTCTATGGTTATTAAAAAAAAGCATAATTAATAATTGGGGGAACATATGCAAAAATTTTCAATAAAAAATTAGAGATATTTTGTTAAAGTTGTTCTAACAGCGACAACGTTGCAACCAGGTGTGAATCTAGGATTTGGTCTTGGGGGGTTCTTCAGTTCGAAGTGTATATATGCCAAGGCTCGCAAATTTTTTTAGGGAGTTGGGGGGGTGGATGTCCAGGCCCGAAACTGTACCCCCGTGGATCCGCCACTGGTTGCAACCTTTCGTCTAAAAATGGTAAAAGTTCTTCAAAAAATATATATAAAGTATAAGGCACATATTGCAAATTTGAATGGGGACAATATCCTACAGGCCATGCAAACGCGGTTTTAAGTTCCGGACATGGCCCTACTTAATAATTTCCAAATGTTCCAAAATCCGTCTACTTGAGCAATAAAATATGGGATGCCACCAAAATCACCTAATTTATTGACCCCTCAATTAATGAAGAATCTGGTCCTGGGTTATTCACATGGGCGCTTTCATCGCATAAGGCTTACTGAACAATGCCATATTTTGAAGTTTTCCAACCTCCCCGTGTTCCAGTGGATGAGCAAATTCTTTCGATTTTGAGAAGATTAGTAGTCACATGCAATATTGGTAGACAGTCACATACTGCCGCTACAAAGTAAAGCCAACTATTTAGGAGTCACCGTGGACAGAAAGCTACCATTTAGACCGCACATAGAGAAATGTACAATGATGCCTAAAGGTCTCTGTCAAGACGGGAATCTGTAAAATAATGGTAGGCCATTCAGATATGAAGGGTGGCGGCTCGCTCGAATCGATGAGATATCTAAAAGCTACAAAATATGATGTTGCGTCTCAGTAATGGATCCTGGACTTCAAATACTGAACTTGTTTTGAAACTAAACATTAACTACATTATTGTGAAAAAGTGCGCAGGGTATTCCACTTTCGTGCAATGGGTATATCAAAGTCGGTCACGCCCGTCTTCTAAGTAAGCAATTTTTTGTTTTTGTGTATAGTCTACTTTTAGGCTCTTGACGTTATTCCTTATGTATCTGTGAGTGTGTTTTTGGTTTGTATCCGTGTGAAGTGCGGTTGGGTTTGGCTTTTGTGTGCGCCTATTGTCAAATTGAATTGTAATAGACACGTTTTCGCCAACAGCGACAGCTCAGCTGCCGCATACACATATATACTATACATATGTACATATATACATATATGTGTATAAACATATGTGGCTTTGTATAGAAAGCACAGCATGCTCGACTAAAACCAACATGGCGGTGACTTAATTTTATGCATATGAAACGTATGTGCCGTATTTTAAGCGCATAAAAAATTTTATTGCATACATTTAGGCAGCGCAACGGCAACAATGCAGCATGTCCTTCGTCCTGCCATCTGTCTGTTTGTCTGTCTGTCTCTCGGCTTTCATATTTGCATTTTCTTATTTAAATGTCGACTTTTAAATGACGACAAATTGTTTTGACGTTGTGTCGCTTTTTTGATTTCAAAAAACAAAATGGAAGCAAAAAATATGTATGAAACAAAAAAAAAACGCAGCTAAGAGATATAAGCGGGTGTATCTGTGTGTGAGTTTTTGTATCTGTGTGAATGAGTATGCAAGAAAATAAATTTATCCACGGCAAGTGGATAATGGTCTAGGTTTGGTTAAAGGCTTAAAAGCCCGCCGCTTTGTTCTTTGAAAAATAATGCAAAAAAATTAGGGCATATATGAAAACTGCATAAAAAATGCAAACTTAACAAAAAGTTTCAAAAAATTATGTAAAGGTTATTCTTATTATTGCAAACAATTATTTTAAAAGCATTTCTAGACATGTAGCATATAACATTAAACGTATTAAAAAATTTTTGCCGCATATAACCTAACTTTTAGACGTTTATATTTATACCATAAAAATTATATTAAAAAGTAGTTACACATCACAAATTATCTGCAGACCGTTTTCCTAAAATTTCCTTGAAGAACCAGCGTATTTTTGCACACCAATTTTTTGTTTTGACTCATTCTTCTTATTTTATTTCTTCAAATTTCTTTCCAATTTCGCAAGGTGAAGTGAAGTTTCATATACCATTTCATGTAAATGAGTGATAGCGAATTAGAAGAATTATTTAAAAATTCAGAAATCTTGGTTGCTCAGCAATTTTTTCGAAATATCTATTATAGTATATTCTGTTATAGTATAACAATTGAAGGCAGTTGTCCGCAGTCACGTCCGCTCACCCTACAAAAGATAAATTTTGAACGTATACTACAAAAAAAAAACGACCCTTGAAAGGAAACAAAAGACATACGTCCCTTGGAGGAAGGCGGCATACATAGCCTTAAAAGTTTTTAAATTGGGACCAACGGACATGTTACTGTCTTCCTTCAAAACCCCACTAATTTTAAGGCTACAATTAGCAGAATATATAATACTTTGACGAAGTTGAGAACAACTTACTTACAATTAGAACCTATCACAACGCACTGGCTGCGACAATAGACGAAATTTAAAGATTGGACGCGTTAAGAGTTTTTAGGTCAGGGGCTCAGACCGAATGATCTTCCCTGCGCTTTGGCTTTAGCCCAGGAAAGAAGTACACCGCATAACCAACTTGGTAGGAACCCATGCTTTAACAAAAGGCTAAGTGCTTATAATAAGCAGGATCAGGTACAACCAATGCACGCAGACTCGACTTCTCTTTTTAACTAAAACTTTAATAACCAAGGGCAAATACGCCAGTAACGACCAAAGCAAGTTCGAAAACCAGGGACAGGGACATGCCGCGAAGCCGCTTGATTTACAGGGCCGAAACAACAGAGAATTATTTTCTGACACTAGAAGATAAACCACTTGTTGACGAAGATTGTGAATACAAGGACGACTTGGAACAAGTAGTAGATGACATACCCGAGGACCTAACGTAATACCAACAGGATAATTTTCTTAGGAACTCACGGGGATTTATAGAAACATTTTGTCATAGTTTCAGAAGTTATTCTTTCAAACTTTCATCCGACTTCCCTTGCGGAAAGGAATAAAGAAAAAGCTGGGAAGTATGTACTTAGGGAATACATTGAATACCGTGCTATGTTTACGTCGATGACTTAATTATTTTTTCAGAATATATAGTTGATCATGATAAAAAGCACGCATGGGTTTTGGACAATTTTTACGAAGTCAACAAGAGGGCCTCGCGCGAGGAGTGGAATTTTCTATTAGAATATGTCCGAAAAAGTTATTCGCAACTAATGCACTGTTTAATGTTGAATCTTTCCTGGGGTTAGCATGCTATTATATATACTTTATCAAGGATTTTACATCTATAGCAAAACCGTTATGTGATACCTTAAAAATGGAATTTGGCAGTAAGTGCTGGGCAATCTTAAAAGATATTAGTGAGTTTCGACGAGAAACTTAAATAACTTCCAGCTTCCGAAAAAGTAATGTTCCTATCCCCTGATTATGAAAGTACGTTCGATTTAACAACAGACGCCTCATCCCTTGGCTTAGTAACAGGCTAGTCGCAAGACGGAATATCCATAACCATGTTATCAAGAACATTTAAGAATAAAGTATTGAATTTCGCAACAAAGAAAATGGAGCTACTTGCTGTAGAATGGGAAAAGGATTAATTTGCCAGGACTTTGCTATATTCGGAAGTGCCTCACTATTTCACATGGAATGCATCAACAAAAAAATTTCAACGTCGCGACGCAAACAAGGCACATCTGTTGATGGTTATCCAGGTATTTTTTGAACAGATACCTTGGGACGCATTTATACAATTAGTCCAGCTAATGTTGAATGTTTTTACTTGCAACTTTTGTTGGTGAACGTACATGGACCTCAATCATTCCAACATTTACGAACTGTCAATGTTCAATTGTGCGCCACTTACCGTGAAGCATGTCAACAATTGCATTTGCTGGAAGATGATACGCATTGGGATGCTACGCTTCGTGATGCATCAATTGCATCTCCACCAAATCAAATTCGTATGTTATTTGCGATCATACATCAACATGTTTTCCATCAAATCCACTGGAATTGTGGAATAAATACAAAGATTTCATGGCTGAAGACATTTTGATTCGACTTCGACATCGTTCAACTGATCCTGCATTGCTGCTGACATTGGAAATGTATAATGAAGCCTTGATAATGATCGAAGATTTGTGCCTTACGATTGCAAATAAAGCATTAGGGCAATTAGGATTGACTCCACCAAATCGTCCAATGCATGATTTATTTGAACGAGAATTGAAATATTACAACTACATTACTTGATGGCGCCCGCACAGCAGATTCCGCCTTGAAATTGCCATTGAACATGCAAGCAATTGAAACACCAACATGCAATATATCTAGGAGTTATGGAATGGCTAAAGGCTTACAACAAACATCCATTATTTTATGGGACGTATGTCCAATGGCCCATAACAAATCTTTGGAAGCCTTAAGTCGAACATTACAGGATTTGAGACGGAGTTCACAGCTGTTTGGCGGTGCATTAATATTGTTATCTGGTGATTTTCGTCAAACGTTGCCTGTTATTCCGAGATCAACACCAGCTGATGAAATTAATGCATGTTTGAAAAGTTCATTTTTGTGGGCACACGTACAAAGGCTTTCGTTGACGACCAATATGCGTATGCGTCTTCAAAATGATTCATCAGCACGTGAGTTTTCAAAGCAATTGCTGAAGATTGGCGATGGAAAAATTGCAAATGATAAAAATGGGTTTATCACGTTACCGAATAACTTTTGCATAATTGTATCATCAAAACAAGAACTCATTGATCGCGTTTTTCCAAATATTGTTCAAAATTACAATAACCATGATTGGTTACGAGAACGTGCAATTTTAGCACCGAAAAATATCAATGTCAATGAAATCAATTTCCACATCCAGGAAAAATTGCCAGGTGATTCGGTAAGGTATAAATCCATTGATGCAATGGTCGAGTTTTTAAATTCTTTGGAACGACCAGGCATGCCACCGCACAATTTGAATTTGAAAGTTGGTTCATCGATTATACTTCTCCGAAATGTTAATGCACCGAAACTTTGTAATGGGACGAGACTTTCAGTGAAGAAATTAATTGATGCCAAATTTAATTCAAGCAACAATTCTCACTGGCAAAGCAAAAGGTGAAATTGTACTTATACCGCGCATCCCATTAATACCAACGGACATGCCATTCGAATTTAAACGTCTTCAATTTCCTGTTCGGCTATCTTTTGCTATGACCGTAAACAAAGCCCAAGGGCAAACGCTCCAGGTGTGTGGAGTTAATTTAGAGGAAGCTTGCTTTTCTCACGGTCACCTGTACGTTGCATCTTCGAGAGTTGGAGCGCCGAAAAATTTGTTTATTTATGCACCACAAAATAAAACAAAAAATGTTGTGTATACAATTGTATTAAATTGAACGTTGCTTTTCTTTTTCCGAAATAAAAATAAAAATTATTTCATTTTATTTCGTACATTATTGTAATTAGAAATCAAATCTTTTTAGCAATCAATTTTTTGCGTAGTGAAGCGCGCCGGGTAACGCTTTTATATTATTTAATAAAATACACACATATAAAAATAAAATAATCACTATGACGGAAATAATAGTTTAAAAAACAACTTATTAATAGTTTAAGCTTAACGCCTTTCCAGTACGTGAGTACATACATACCATGGTATAATAAGTAAGGTAGAGTAAGTTTGCCGAACTCGGAGCCATAAATTTTGTGAGAGCAAAAAAA
This sequence comes from Chymomyza fuscimana, assembly GCA_949987675.1. Classification (NCBI taxonomy): domain Eukaryota; kingdom Metazoa; phylum Arthropoda; class Insecta; order Diptera; family Drosophilidae; genus Chymomyza; species Chymomyza fuscimana. Next base: position 52,811,286 of record OX465088.1, on the reverse strand, counting down.
TGCGAGAGAGAGAGAAGCAACGCACAAGCTGACGCATACACACTGACACTCGTTTATATATCTATGCATGCTTCAATTTGAACAAACCAAGTGCATAAGCTGAAACTTAATGAAAAACAGTGAATTTGTGAAAACAAATTCAAAACAAAAAAAACAAAAACAAACAAAAACAAAACGGGCCAAACGGTCAGCATGGAGGGTTTTCTGTGAAAACATCGAATCCACATCGGACACGAGCCGTCTGCGCAAGATCCTTAATGCCTCCAAGTCCAACCTGGACTGCATCCAGAATTCGGATGGTAGCTGGTCCACCTCCCACACAGAAACACTTGAACTGCTTCTCGACACGCACTTTCCGGGCAACATTAGTTACTCAGAAATGACACTTTATTCATGGTCACCTCTGCTCAGACTTCATGGGCCATTCATACTTTCGAACCCTTCAAATCCCCTGGACCAGATGGTATTATCCCACTCGATATCCAGAAGGGTGAAGACTTAATCTCACCATGGCTTCAGCGAATCTATAACGCCTGTTTAAGTAAGCAATACATACCGCTCTGCTGGAGAACTTCTCGTGTTGTCTTTATCCCCAAGGCTGGAAAAGCATCACACACAAAAGCCATGGACTACAGGCCAATTAGTCTATCGTCCTTCCTCCTAAAGGTCCTTGAAAGGGTTCTGGACTTGCATATCAGAACCACAATCGACCCAAAACTCATCTCAGCGTCTTAGCATGCCTACACGAAAGGGTTATCAGTGGAAACGGCCCTGCACTCACTTGTAACGCAGGTTGAAAGATCCCTCGCCGTTAAAGAATTCACACTTGCGGCCTTTATCGATGTAGAGGGCGCCTTCAACAACGTGTGCCCCAATGCGGTTATCACCGCCCTTTCAGCGCTCAATATTGACCCTAATTTGGTAGGTTTTATTGAGACGCTCCTGAAATCCAGGACAATCACCTCCACTCTGGGAGATGTTCTTATTCGCAAGCTAGTTAGTCGTGGCACACCTCAGGAGGGCGTGCTATCTCCTCTCATATGGAACCTTGCGGTTAATTGATGGGGCCTCAAACCATAGATCGTAAATTGGATGTACACGGCCATCGTGGAACCCAATCTCCTCTATGGGGCGGTCATATGGTGGCAAGCCCTTGACAAAGCACAAAACCTTAAAACCTTTGACAAAATCAGAAGACAAGCGGCGATTCGTATAACCGGCGCCCTCAGGTCAACCCCCACTAAGGCCCTGTTTGCGTTGCTTTGCTGGCTTCCCTCGGGACTTCTGGTTAGGCAAGATGGCAGCAACGTGACTACACACCACTTCTCAGTGGCGTTCCCTATATGGCCACGCCAACATCCTCAACATAGACCCACCAGTCCCCAATTCCATCGACTACGTCACTAAATACCCTAGTCTACACAGGGGTTTTGACTTATCTATCCCGAGCAGGGAGGAATAGAGTCATAACCAAGTCACCTCCGAAAGCTCCACCGAGATATATACCGACGGATCCAAACTTAATGGTAGGGTCGGCAGCGGAATATTCTCGGAAAAGCTTAACTGGAGGGTTTCCCTTAGACTACCAGATCATTGCAGCGTCTTTCAGGCAGAAGTCCTTGCAATCTATTATGCAGTGAAATCACTACAGGAGGGGGAAAGTCTTGCAACCAACACTACCATTTTCTCGGATAGTCAGGCTGCAATCAAATCCCTCACTGGATTCAACGCCAACTCTAAGCTTGTGCTTGTTTGCCAACTCGCCCTAAACCAGTTATCCCTGCTCTCTAGGGTACATCTTGTTTGGGTTCTCGGACATAGGGACATACCGGGAAACTGTGTGGCGGACGAACTGGACAAACAAGGCACCACCCTGTCCGCTATCTATAACTGTATAGACATTGGTACACCCCTTGCCACAGTCAAACTGGCCATTAAACAAAAATATCTTGCAAATGCCCGCACTGCCTGGTCCAATGAAGATTCTTGCCGCATCTCAAGACTCACCTGGCCAAACATTGATGGCAACAAAACCAGAAAGTTGCTTAAGATTAAGGACCCTAGGGTCCTAATTTCTGACCGACCTTACAGACCTCTCGAACCTATGTCCTAGGGACATAGCAAGGTTTATTGAGGGCTCTTCCAAGACAGGCAACCACCTCAACCTTACCTAACCTATTTGAACTGAAATACTATGACCCACAATACATACAACAACAGCTCTTGCGTTTATATACATACATACAAACATACAATAAAAAAACACCCGCAGCGACAGCCGATACAACCTACCTCATAGACATTCGCAACGAGAATGAAAAATATGGCCCCAGCATATTATTATACCATGCATACATACAATCCCAATGCTGCTGTTCCTTGACTAAGAAAATAAAATATTTGTTATGTAAAAAAAAGTGAATTAACTCTTGAAAAAAAGCTTAACGCACTCACTGCTTTAATGAGTTATGAATTCTAAGCAAAAATAAGTTAGATTCTCTTAAGCAGCAGCAATAGCGTTCTACAGCCAGTTCTGAATTTTAAGTATCAACAACAGTAATACAAAAAAAATTAACTTCGAAATAACTTTCCAATAACACTTTTAGCAACTATAAGTCAAGTATTAGCACCCATAGTACCCAAGGGTTGAACATTCGTGGATTCAATGTATTTTTATATTGTTTCTACCAAAACATGCTTTCTGAAAACCAAGTTAAACTCGCTCTAAAACCATTTCAATCTATTTTACCAGAAAGCTTATGTAGCCGCATAAATCTCAAAAGTGCAAAAGGGACTTTACAAAATTTGTAAAATAAATGACAGCTGCATTGTATCATCGCATTCAACCATTCAAATTAGGGTCATTATTTCAATAAATTAGCTCTGTCTGCCCGGAATGGACTTTCAACCTGATATTCCAGTATGCATTTAGCTCAGTATAAACAAAAATTCAAAAACCATAAAAACAGTAAACAACATTGTCACTTAATTTAATCACATTTATAAAAACCACTAATTGACTTTTGAACGGTAATGCTCGAGCCCCATTCAAAAAATACCAGGACATGCAATCACTAATACAATCTCAAACAAACACACACATAGTTACTCACACACGTTGATACACATAAATGCACAGAGCTGCATAATGTTCACATGCTGTTCTGAAAAGTTATCGAGTTATATGGCACAAAAACCGACCAAAATAGCCCAGAATGGATAGCAAAATGTTGCCATAATTGGTAATTCGGTTATGCATAAAATTTTTGCAGGGGCTGTTGTAAACTAACCCAAACTCATCTAAAACTTATGTGTGGTATGTGGTATCTGCAAATGGGTGAAACTATGTAAAGCGGCATACCGTTGAGAATTCATCTCTTCGATTTTGACGATTTTTACATATTCTGTAGAGATTGGCTGCGAATTTTTAACTCGTAAAATTGTTTCGCGTAATTTCGATAATTTTTGTATTTATCGATAACTGAAACTATATCAACCTATGCCTGACTATAAAAAAGGTATAGTTCTAAAGGGTATAAAGAAATAAAAATAAATAAAATACCTATAGCAATAGTTATACCTCGTTCCACTAGTGCCTACTATCTCTTGTAATATAATAGTTTTTTTTTTTTTTTTTTTTTTTTTTTTTTTTTTTTGAATATATTTATTTATTGGCAATCAACCGAAAAATTCAAAAGGTTTTAATCCAATATTTATACAAAAATAAATCGCTACACACTAAATATAGGTGTGTGATAGGGGTAATATAATAGTAATACTTTAAACATTGGAACACAAGTTACTAGTACCTCAAGTCATAGTAATATTAAAATCATTAAAGAAATAAGTACGTAGCCCCACTAGTATATGTAATAATAGCGAAACTCAAAAGATTTAAAAATAAAAACCAACTAGTACCTCAAGTAACAGTAATACTCAAAAGATAAAAAGATAAGTACGTAATGGCTCTAGAACCTAATATATTTAGAATCTGGTTCCTCTAGTGCCTAGTCACAGTAACGCCTCTTGTACCTGTGTAGTTCGGTTTGTATCTAGTACTTCTTGTGTCTAGAACCAGTAGTCACTCTAGTATTTAGTACCAGTAAAACCAGTTCCTAGGTTTTACCTAGTACTTCTATCATTTAGTATCAGTAGTACCTCATGTACCTAGTACAAGTATTACCCAGTTATTCTAGTACATAGTATTAATAAAATTTCTCTACCTGCAGTATCCCCAGTACTTATTATTATTATTATTATTATTATTAGTATTCAATTAATTTGTGAAGGGTTGGGACAAGTATGCCTTTACTAAGGAGCAGATGAATTGAATTGATAAATTTTCCTAAAATAAATATAAAACCCCTGATGAGATCAACCTTTTTTTACAACCTTACTTAGGCTTTGTGTGATATTTACAAAAGTTTTATGGCGCAACCATCATTAATACAAGTTTAAAAAACGATCGCAAATTTTTAGTATCGTGAGGAGGAAATCAGAAAACGTCGGGAAATTCTAATGAAAAACGGATATAAAATAGGTAAAGAAGTTAAACAATTTAAAAAGGTGTTGTAAAGAGAAATTGAAAACAAAAGAAAAAACGATAGAGTTATACTGTAAATAGAAAACATATTAATTGAAAAAGAAAAGGCAGCAAGATAGAAGTGTAAGAGAAAACACTACTTATAGCCTTAATTATCGATAAATAAAAAAAAAATCTAAATTTTGCAAAACAATTTGGCGATGCATAAACTTCTAGCTTATCGATATATTATAGAATTTTAAAAAACGTTGTAATCGAAGTGATCGATTTTAAAAGTTGCGAGCTTCACATATTTTGACCCTCTTTTATATACCTACGTTTATGTAAGACTGCTAATGTGTGTGAGTGTTTGCGCTAATTAAATTATTATGTGCCACAATAGAGCCATGTGTAAAATATAAGTACACGGTTTTCAGTTGCATGGTGGTACATTTTTGGGTACGTCTAAAAATGTCTGGCATATTTCGTAAATATTCTCATTCGATTAATTAACTTTAATTTGTTTTGTTTTTGGCTAATTTTGTAAATTTAACTAGTAAACGAGTGTCGGTTGTTTTAAAATAGCCTTAAATGTAAGTGAATTGTGAAAAATGTTGAAAAAAATGTATTTTAACAGATTTCTTAAAACATATTTGATTTAACAAAATCAGTTTCCTGTTTTTAACTTGTTAGAAGTAAATACTTCATTAGCAATTATGAATGGTTTTTATAAATATTTGTCTAAAATTGTAAAATTACAAAGTTGGGTTGAATGGGTTTATGGAATATAAACGTTATATAGAAAAATCTAATCGCATCTTACAATTACAAGGGTTAGGTTCTATGGGTAATTCCAAGAAACTCCAACGAAAAATCCAAAGCCCAGTCACCTAATTTTTACAAATAAGAATTTTTCCAAAATATTTAAAAATCCAGTAAGATATTGCATTAAAAAGGCCAGCTAAAATTGTGTACGGGGGTTTTTGGGGTTGGCGAAATTATTTTTTACATATATTTTAAATTTTGAATGCCACCAGAGAGCGTCCAAACTAGTTTTAAAACAAAAACGTGAAGTAGTTATGATGACATTAGAAAGGCGTAAAAAATTCCAAGAAAGATGTTCAGGAATAATTGAATTTAATTGAATGTTGTTCATTAACATTCGATTTGTTTTTATCTCTTAAGTTAATTTTTTGAAAAAAGAAGTAAAACAAGGGAAAAATAAGCTTTGCTCGTTAGAGAGTAAAAAAAAAAAATCGAATTCGAAAACGAAAAAAATATTCGGATTTGTTTTAATTTCACATGTTTGGTGCTTCCAAATTCCAAAAACGAGTTTTTGTGCGGTTTTGTATACGGTTGCTTTGTTAGAAGAGAAATCTAAACGAATTGATAATAAAGACTAAAAATATTTTAATAATAATTTTTGAAACATTCTTAAATATACTTCGGATATTTATTAGTAATCATTTTTGTATGGTACAAGTCAAAACAAATGTGTACACACACTCATTGACATATCGATAAGTGATAGGTGCGACAGGGTTGACGTGAAAAGAGTATTACTGTGTCAACAATGTTTAAGGAAACATGAGAATTTATCGAAAAGAGTAAGGGCAATTGAGAAGTTATCGATAACAAAATGCGAAATTGGGAGCAGGAAAAAACGACAACGAATAAAATTTTATTCATTTTCGGAGCACAGCTGTCTATATGTTATTTTCCCTTTTCTTTACTTAGCTGCATAAGTCTTACTCTCAATGTCTATTGTATAAATATGTACATAATAATTTCCATTTTTACGCACACACGAATATTTTATTATCATTCATATTTCTTATGCAATATTAACTATTTATTTTGTTATTTACAAAAGAATTGTTGCATACCCAAATGGCGCATCTCATATTTCACGTAAATTCTTGTGAAAGCTCTTACAATTTTCACACTCAAACCCTCGAGTGGCATACCTTTTGGATATCTCTGCCAATTTATTTTAATTAACGCCAATTCAATTTATGGAATTTGCTCTAACGTTGTAAACAAAAATCGGCTTAGGCCATTGACGTCACTACTAATTGCCACTAGAAATGCAGAAATGTTGCTTACAGTCAGTCAATTGTCGAGTTTAGAGATATAGTTTTAACAACTCGTTTGGGTTGTTGACATATTTATGAAATTTTATTTGTTGGCTATTGGGAAATCAATATGTAAAATTTTGTGGCAGGTGTATCTCAATTTTATGATAGATTGGCAGAAATACAGCTCGTTGTGTCTTAAATTTTTTTTTTTGATAACGTGCATCTGTTATGGAGTTTGCACTCTTCAAAAAAGTAATAATCACACAAGCTCACAAAAAGAGAAAAATTTATAGACAGAGTTGTAACATAGTCAGTTTTTTGCAACGCTGAATTCAATCCGGGGATCAAAATGGTTCATATGGCTTGTGTTTTTTCATAACAACAACAATTTATAAAAAAAATTAATTTTTTTAAATTTATTTCAATTCTCAATGTAACCTTTTTTTTTTATTGAAAAGAGGCTCCAATCAAGTGGTCGAAACTTAATGCTTGGTTTTTCTTTCCTCCCTACCCACAAACTGAAAATCCTACAGCAATTTTGTTACTTCATTAAACTAAATGTAAAAAAATACAAACATTTTCATTGTGATTTTTCGATTTCAACTATAAATTCGAATTAAGCTGCCTTTAATGGATACATATGTATAAATTCCATTTATTCAAAGAAGTAAATATATATATAAATAGTGATATACTCTATGGATTCAGAAAAGAAGCGAATGTTTCTGCTAAAGAGCGAAGTCAATTATATGAAGGTACAAATTTTTAATAAACTTATTTAATAAAAAAAAACCACGAGGATGTCGGCTTTTAGGCTTTAAAAAATATAGTACTTAGAAATTGCGTTTATTTCCAAATTATTTTAATACTTTTTCTGTCGATTTTTTTAAAGCTTAGAAACTAATTCTTCTCATCTGATAAAATTAGCTCCAAACCAGAAAGGAATAGTGCTGCAAAGACATCTATAGTAGCGACTAGCGCAAACGATCAATGCTTCAATTTCTTATGACTTATTTAAACAATTTTTATTAAATATTTTTGTAAAAATTTTAAATATTGGACTAATTTAAAAAAAAATTTCAAATTTTTCACCCAAAAAGGGTTTAAAACTTCTTTAATAAAATGTAAGTTACAAACTTGACTCGAAATCATCACTACTCGTCAAAACGACGACATTTGATTTTCTTTTACAATTTTTTACAGTTTCTCTTTAAATTTTTCGTACATTGTTATTTGTTTAGTGGATGAAAATGGGCAAGGAACTGTCCAAATATAAGTGAAAAATTAACGTAGTCTAAATGACGAACGATGGACTTTGTGTAAGTTTCAGTTGTACGAGAGTAGTTTCGCATGTTAACAAATGTGCATTTTGTATTTTATCATGAAATGATTTGGAAATTAACAAAGCCTTGAGCAACGATGACTTGGAGAGCAATTTTAGTGCTAAAGATTTCGATTATGATCAAGATGCTTAAAACGTTGTGCATCGTCATGATCTCCTCTAGGAAGACTAGAATTTTTCGGTATTTAAATATTATTTTTATAAACAGAAATTAAGATCTTTAAAATCGGGTAAGAACTGTAGATAATATGGAACCATGTACACTAAACTCAATCACACTTTTGTATAAAAAAAAAAATTTCCACTCAAAGTTTTTCGTTTGTGTTCAGTTAGGACTTCAAGAATTTGTATGCAGCAGTAGTCGTGATTTTTCGTTCATGGTTCCATAACATCTACAGTTCCTATCCGATTTTAAAGATCTTAAGATCAAAATGTTCGTAAAAGAATTCTCTTTCAGCTTAATGCTTAATATAATACATTTTTTCTCGTTAATAAAAAGGAAACCGAATATATGTTATTTTTTAAATGGTCGAAAATTACATTTTTTTTCCGACTTTATTGCTTTTGGCTTCAATAATTTCTACTAAATCTGTACACATCGTATATCACCATCGTATAACAATCAATACCTTTCGATCTAATCGTCCTTCATGTCGATACAAAATTTTGTTCACGAGATATTGACGAATATCTGAAAACAGTGCCCAAAAACATGTTTTTCAAAAAAATCTCGAAAACGGTGCCTAAGAAAAAAAATGAATGTAATTTTCGTGTTTCTTGACCCAAAATTACCCTAAAAACCCTTTTTTGCGAAGGTTAATTTTTTGAGTAAACTAGTGTAATTTAAGATGCCTAACTTTGTAATTACAAATATCAGCGTATTCTGTGATTACCCAAAGACATTTCTGCCTTAAGTGTTGCTCTCGAAAAACTATCGAAATTAAAAACATGTATTTATCGATGTTATCGATAGTGCCTATATACTATACACTTAATTTTAGTTAAAGACTGTTACTTTTCATTCTCGGAATCTGTTTCCCCATACACTTCAAGTGAAGCGCATCAATGTTTCAGTGTAACCCAATCTACTTCATTTGTTATTTTTATTCACTGCACATTTGGTTTATTTTTCACACGCTATCAGTTTTCAATGAATTTTCATTTATTAAACAGGTTTTTCTTCTCGATTCTGTTGCTCTTTTTTTTGCCATTTCGTCACACACTCGAAGCGCACGTCAGTTGATGAATGCCTCATGGTGAAAATGTGCCACACAGTCAGTGTTGTTGCATGTTGCATACACGTATGCCAGTGTACCCAAGTGTTGAAATGTGTGTGAAGTTGTGCCCTGTATACACGCACTTGTCGGTATACAACACTGCACTGCAGCGAACTGCATTGAACTGCACTGCAATTGCCAATCAATGTTTGCGTAAAAATATTTGCACATTTTTTTTTTGTGTTGTTTTGCAACACTCAGTTCGATGTGTGTGTGTGTGTGTTTTTTTGTTTCTTTCAATAAATCTGTCTATAGTAGGCTTGCAACGTACACCATGCCGCTCAATTGCATTGGATTAAATTATTAAAAAAATTGGTTTGAAAACAAAAATAACAAAAGTGTTGGTTGCTGTTAAAAAGCGCATGGATTTTTTAATTTGATTAACACTTAAATTCTGCTATACATGAATGACGATGAGCTGCATAGATTAAGACGAATGAAGTCAATAAAATAAATCATGACGTTAATATGCTATAAATAAAATCGTCTTTAGGTTTACCAAAAGTTTTACAAATTTGCTTTGACTACAATACTGTTAATAACTATTTAAGCTACCCACGAATCACGTACGTATAAGGTTTCGTAACATTTTAGCAAAACTTTTAATAATATAATATTAATTCCCTGACTGATAACAATTTTTTTTTGTCAGTCGCCCCTGGGCGACAGGGACCTACAGTTTATAGCCGAATCCGAACGGCGGTTCTTTAATTAATAGAGACAACCTTTTAAGTACCGTATTTATTCGCTTTGTTAACCAACACTATGGAAAAATAGCACGAACTATTACGAACCTCTAACCCGTTGGGCGTACTTTTTTACCGACATGACCCAAATGACGTCATAAAATGACCATGGACAGGGATTTCAAAAAAAATAAGTTGAAAAGGTAAACTGCACATAAAAATAGTATAATATTATTTTTAAAAAGCCATTGCAGTACCATTGACCAGATTAGTGAAACTCAAAAGCTAATATCTCAGAATTGGTCATGGTGATCTCTCTGCCTTCTGTCTATTAAATTACAAATAATTGAATCGATTTCAATCAAATTCGGCATAATTTTTAAGCAGCATTACATTTGCTAGAAATACATAAAATATTTGGTCAAATATTTGATTGTCAGTATGATGATCAAATATTTGCTCCAAATATTTACCAAAATTTATTTGGCCTCGTGTTTGCCAAATAGAAGTAAGAGCAAATAAAGGGTCATCAATCTTGAGGTTTTTTTTCAATAAGTTTTTTTTGATAAACCACGCGTGAGTACTGTCAAGTTGCCATGTGTTTTTTACTCACTTTTCATTGCCATTTCATCATGGAAAAACTTACACCCGAACAACGTTTACAAATCGTACAATTATTGTATAACGAAAATTCACGTTCAGTAAAGAATGTTTTTCTGTCACTACAAAAGAGTCGCAGACGCCCATATGTGAAGAATTTCGCGGTTGGAGAACAAATTTGTAGCGTAATTAGCTAATAGTCTGATGTTTTGGTGGGACACGAGTTTTTTTTTTTTTTTTTTTTAATTTAATGCTAAGAATTATTTCAATAGAATTATATAATATTCTCGTTTTTCGCGATTTTTTTTTAAAGGTTATCGATATATTGATCGGCATGTTAAAAAACTGTATGCTCATCATATTGTGCCATCTACGTTGTGTTGGATTCTTGTTTCGTCCAAACATGGCAAACACATACTCATATTTTCGGAACAGCTCCAATATTTGCTAAGATAAACAGAGCAAACGTGCAGCTGACTAGGTCTTTTGTGAGATAAGTTCTCATACATTTCGTCGTCGATTCGACGTAGAACAACGTTTGTGTGATACTATATTTTCATAGTTCATATTTTTTTTTGTTCTCTCGGTTTATGACTTTAAGATTTCAATGAGCATCAAATTTGAACATGTTGTTAAAATAAAAAAATTTGTTGTATAAAGTGATGTTAATGAATGTAAGTGAAGTTGAAGAAAATTTGTAAAGCCACGCAGAAATATTACTTCGGAAAGTTTTTTTGATGAGGCCGATATACCGCTTAATATGATTCAAGAAAAAATAGTATTATATCATATTTGAATTGAAAAAATTGTAGTTACAATTGATAGTGGCGTGACAACTCTACTCCCGATCCATATTTTACTATTTACGACCAATTGCACTGACAAAAAAAGGTGTGCGAACGTTGTGACTGGGCATATGGATTTTGAGGCGCTGACGCCAAATCCGACGTCCTAAAAAACCTAACACCCAAGGGCTCGCTCGATAACCACCAAAAACGCCTCACAATTTTTTTCGATTTCTGGTTTTGCACGATGTTATGTCATATGTTTTTTGGGTCACTGAATATACCCTGATTTAGAGGTTGTGTCAGAACCCTGGAGTTTTTGACTTCGGATTCTATTGCTATCAAATTTGGCAGAGCGCTTGGGAACTCTAAAAAACTATCAAACACCAAATTAGGTAACGATATCTTTATAAACAAATGAAAAATAAACAATTTTGCATGAAACGTTTTTTTTATGATATAGTCAATCTCCGATATCAAAAAATAAAATAAACTTTTTTCCCATAGGATCTAATCTGAAAGTTTTGTTGCTCTAGTTCTTGCCATCTCTGAGGTCTAGGCGCTCATATGGACGGACATTGGGTATATCGACATTTTTAGTCACTCGATCATACTCTGGGTAACTTGTGGGAGTCTCCGGCAACTCCTTCTGTATGTTACACACATTTGAGGCCTGCACAAACTTAATATACCCTTTGTACCATAAGGTACAGGGTATAAAAATAGTTTCCAATACATATAATATCGTCGTTTCGACGAAGAATAAGCTTGGTGTATGTAAAATAAGAGCAGCCATCTACGGTTACGAATATTTGTGAAGCATTAAGTCCAGTTTTTCAATACATTTGGTTAATATCGACAGAACAGAGTACCGAGGTTGCCCTTTAAGAATTTAGTATTAGTTCCCACATCTTTTTAAGAAATATGCGATATCTACCTTATAGGGAAACCTAAGCAGCAGGCTACGGCGCGGCTGAAAGAAATCTGTCAAGTTATGATTTCATATTTTTTTAAATGAACTCGCTTAATGCATTATTCAATTTTTTCATAGTCGTCAGCACTATGGCAATAGGTCAATCTTATTTAACCTTTTTAAGTAGCCTTCAACGCTGTTTTAAAAACTCTTCTAAGCAGTATCCCCATAAATATTCTATGTATATTAAAGCTTAAAGAAAAAACGAAAAACAGAGCTAAGCAAAACTAACCCCGACGAATTAGTTTTATTTCAATGCAAATTCCCTCAATAGAAACTGTTTCCAAAACAAATTGCTTTAACCAAATGCCGACAAAAAATATAAAAAAAAACATTTTCTGCACGCCATTTTCATATTAAATAATGCTACAAATACATATGGACTCCAGTATTGTTTTTCCTAAACAGCTGTAAGAATTCTCAGCGATTTTGGCGGGCTTCATTTCTGCCTTTTAAAGAGCTGCAAAAAAAATAAGCCTAATTCCGACTCCGTAGTCAATTAAACCCCAAATTACACCCAATCCCGTGCCATGGCAATACAAAGCTTTGTTAACTGACTGCGCACTCTTAACGCGGTAAAAATGCAGTACTCCAATGCGCACTTAACCTAAAAAATGTAGCGTTAGTGAAAACCAAATCAAAACCGAACCAAAGCAAAACTCCTGTGTGAGCTCCTCAAAGCTGGCAACATAAAATATAAAGCCGTCCCACATACTGTAGATAGAGCCAACCAAGCGGCACCACAAAAGGCTGGCAAACTGACATCGAATGGAAGCGCCGAAAGGGTATTCCTTGAATGGATGCCATAAGTGGGTGGTAGGGGCGGCTTTTTAGTAGGGGTTATGGGGTCAAAAAGGCTGGCTAGTTGGCTGCTGACATGTGAAAAGGATACATTGATGCTGCCTGACTGCAGGAATGTTTTGATAGCAAGTGTTAGTCTATGGAGATTATAAAGGTAAGCCTGTTGGCGTGTGTACCCAACTATTTGTGGGCGTTTAGGGTTAGATAAGCCTCTTAATGGGCTCTGTGTGTGTGTGGAATTTTATTGAGCATGTGTGGGTTATAAATTGATTTGGCCATGCGATGGGAATTTGATTGCACTGATGCTAATGAGGAGCTCATTATCACTATCTAAATTGGTCTTGACAAGGCGGAGATCTCGACATGGTTTTTTTGATTGCCGTAAAGTATATCGAGTGGTTCGGCTTGACGAAGCTTTGAATAGTGCACTGTTAATGAGGTTCTAATAAAGTATACAGTGCTTAATGAATTGAAATTTTTGCTATTGTGGATATTATAGATTTAGGTTTAGTTTATTGAATATTACATGCAGAAGTAGGCGTGGGAGTTTATAAGTACCTTCTACCAATATGCTGAAAATCATCTCTGGTAGTGATTGAGTCATATTCATCCGGCTGTCCATAATAACCCCTAGATCTTAGAGACAATATAATATAGAAACTCTGAAATCTACGCAACATCTTTAATCAGATGAAGTTTTTTTATTTATGTCGATATCCTTGACCGTTTCCACATAGAAGAATTTCACATCATACATGCGCACCAAAAAACGCACCCAAGCTGTTTTCCACTGCACAATGATCGAAAAAATCAATTTGCAGGCATAAACCTACGGGTTCTAAATTTCAGTAAGAGGTTTCCAATGTTAAAACTAGCAGCAATTACTATAAATAGAGAGTACTCGGTTTGCGGTTACATGTTGTGCGCCCCATGCAAAGCCTTCTCCTACTGAACTAATGTCATTTTGCAAAGTTTCACAAAACGTCAATAAAACAATAGAGTTGAAGGATCAACGGTCTATCAAGGATTTAGTTAAATACCACTAGTAAAAAGGTTACAGTCGCGTCATCCGGACTATAAAATAGACCTTTAAATATAGGAAACCAGGAAAGCCGAAAGTGCGGAACTTGTATTACTTCACCCACTAAACCTCCTCTCAAGGCAATTAATTCAAAAAATACCCTGTTCCATCCTTATCTATTTAAAGTTTCTCCTTGCCAATTAGAAAGGTTTTGGGAGTAAAAATGAAGAAATTTTAGCGAGTGATTGCAGGGTTTTTACCCATTTTTTTTACTTTATTCGCCATAAGTCTGCATTCCGTTTTGCTTACTGCTTAACAAATAAATTATGGTTTAAAAGTGATATATTGTCCTATAGCTTTTGAAGCTTTCATCTGACTCTTCTATGAGGAGAAGGGGCTAAGAAATCCTAATGAATCTACAAACTTCATCAGCCAGCTGATAGTGCGCATCTTCTGATAAAATACCTAGTTCTTTTGCTCTTTTAGTCTCCGAGATAAATTTGGCTTAGACGAACATACGGAGAGACGAAAATTGCTATATTGTTACATTGTGTTATCGGGCGTGCTCAAATCTAGCCAAGTTCTGCAAAGAAGTTGCCGCCGGCAACCCAGACTTTAAAATATTAAATTAGACATTAACATTAGATACCAAGTACATATGACATTGTTAGGAGGCAATTTGCCGACTCACAGTATATGTAGTTCCTATTTTGCCAATAGGGCAATAGCTAAACTGCTTGAACTGCTTGGTGAGAGTAGCGGTGAAAACGCTCCTACTCTCACCAATACTAGTTAAGGTATAGCGGCCTTTAAGCTTGGCGTGCTAATTATTGTTTTGTATTGGTGAGTAGGGAAATGTAGTAGTGCATAGGTGTAAGTATAGAGTAGGTGATAGAGATAGTGTTAGGTACGGCGGACTCTTTCTTTTCTATTAGGATAGACAGATAGATAAGCAGAGTGCCGTGTAGGATTTATTAGTATATGTTTAGGCGGGAATTCCAGGATTTGGCGGTGATCGAGGCCTATACAAGGCGGATCAGCAGCCAAATCTGGACAGTACCAGAAAGACAGTAACAAGAAGAGAGTCGTGAAAAGACAGTAAAAAGAGTGGAACAGTCTAGTGAAATAAGCGATAAGTCTTAGTGAGTCAGTGCCACAACTTTAAAGGCGTTTCGTGTAATTAAATAAAGAATTGTTGCAAAGGACGGGAATAAGAATATGATTAATTAATAGCGCACTGGGTGAGACCGTGTCGGAGTTGATACGTTTTCGTGAACGAGCCACGCCAAGTTTTGCTACCAGGATTTAACATCTGGGTGAGTGTATCGCCGCAAAAGGGCAGTATATATATTCATTTAAGTTGTTTAAATTGTTGGATATAAGTACATATAACTTTGTTTTGTCAAAATATTGTTTTGCTAAAGATATTATTTTGTACGACATAGAGACACTCTCTGGGCTTGGTTTAAGTGTAGACCGCAAAAAGGTAAAGTAAAGTGTTTTTATATAAAATATCGAAAGTCTCAGCATCCCGGGCGTAGCTGAGCTATCCCAGCCGTTGTTCCAGACAAAACCTGAGGTCGTTACAACATCAATAGTTATATTGAAGATGAATCGTTCTGCCCCCTGATACAATATCCACTAAATCAAAGGTTTTCCGTAACAACGCACTGGACCATTGAAAGCTCTATCTGCACCCCTCAGCTCAATTTATTCCACCGTTTCACTGCATTTCTATCGGAGTTCACGAATATACACAATTATTAATTGTAATTAGTTAAAAAAATATATATTGAGCTTAAAAACATAATACAAATAAAATTTAATTAACCCACTCCTTGGGATTGATATAAATGCTGGACACTGTGCCGCGCAATGATTTCAAGCCTTGATTAAGCGGCACCGGCTTTGGTTTCTGTGCCACATCCTTCATCCACTGCTGGAAGGCTTGCTGGTTCCGCATTTCGCGCTGCTTCTGCTCCAACTGCCACTGTCGTTCCTTGATCAACCGCAGCTGTCGCTGTTGTTCCGCCTCTTTGCGCTTTTGCATCTCCCAATTGTATATACGTGCTTCAGCGCTGGAGGTATCTTTTGGTTTGGTTTTGGCAGCTGACTGAACTTTTTTTGGCTTCGCTTTAAGCGCCTGACGCTTCTTTTCTTCACACCAGGCCATATAACGCTTCTCAGCCGCTTCTTTACGCTGTGTAGCCTGCTCTTCAAGACGCTCACTTCTCTCTCGCTCAGCCTGTTTCTTATACTCTTTTTGCTTTAACTTTGCCGACAACCAGTTTTCATAGGCATCCTCAGGTGCCTTCATTTTTCCCATAAGCACAGCATATTCCCGAGAGCTTGTATCGGAACCTAGATCCAATGACGGCACAATAATGTCACTATTTAAATCTTCTGCCATAGCTGGCTTGGGATCCGCATACAGTGCCTCCCAGCTGTGTATTGAGTTGGTCGAGCACTTTTCTAGCGATGCTTCATCGTTGGGATACTGCTCTGCGTCATCATCGTAGCATTCATCTGATGCTACGAATGCATGAGATAGAGGCGTCTCGCAGCACAACGTCTCTGTTTCCGTCTCTGTCTCAGGCGTCGAGCGTCGTGTTCCACGTGGCGTTACGTCTCGTAAGGTTTCGATTTCGGTAATCGAGTTGAGCTCACTATTTTCATTGGAACTGGCAGATGTGCCCATGTATCGTACAGTTCTGGAGTTAAAGCTGTGGTGGGTCAAGCAAGACTTGCTACGGCGCAGCCCTTGATCCGAGCTGTAGGTCTTGACGTATGTGCGAGGTGGTATGGCGCACATAGGTTCACCATCATCCTCAATATGTTCATGATGTGGTCGCATTGGCACAACCTGGCATTGTGAGTGTCCTGTGAGCAACTCGCATTGAATCAACTTTCCTTCATTATTCATACGACCGTGAAATGCCATCTGGAAAATCTTTTACATGTACTCTGTGTAATTATTCACTTATGCATCTGAAACTTACCTTTAAAGTTTTGAACCAACTGAAATTAATGTAACGCAACTGAACGCAAAAAAATTGAATATGTGTTGTCTGTATAACTTTTTCAAAAATAAAATTAAATATACGGAAAAATGCTAGCTCGAAGTTTACTTGACAATTGAAGCAATGAAATATGATATGGAAATATGATTCGAAGCAAAGTGCTGATTTTATTGAAAAATCGAGAAAAAAAATGGTTTTCATTCTTGAAATTCACTTAAACTATGGAACAAGTAGGTACTAGTATGACATGTCCGAAGACATTGTACAATGAACTTGTATAGTTTTAGGGAATCCGGATCTCGAAGTTTATGAATAGATTTATAAAAAAGTTTTGGTTTCAACTGATGATACGCGGTTTGTTAATTAAGATAGCTAGGCCAACGCCAAGTCGTAATGGAATGGGTGTCTTAATTTTCATAGATGAAGAACTGGGAATCAGGTCGATATATACCCCCGGGGTCTATATTACGTGTAAATTTGAAGTCAATCGGACAAATTGTATTTTCTAAACTTTAACTTATAAACTAGAAAAGATAGAGCCAAAAAGAGCGAAGTCCATGATAACTTTTTTCTCAACGTTAGATGCCCAGATTTTCGGTCCCGTCTACATTAGCGATGTTGACATAGTGAAGCGAATAAGCGACTACGCTGGCTGGGTCTTGTAGTGCATATGGATGCACAAACTCCAGTCCGTAAGGTCTACGATGGGGTAGTTGGCGGTCAGTAGAGAAGAGGAAGACCATAGTGAGTTGGCAGGACGAAGTGGCTGAAGCACTGTCAGCACTCGGTGTTACCAATTGGCGAAGGCGCGTGCAATGCTGAAGTTCCTGGCGAGAAATGTTGCTCCAGGCCGAGTCCCGTTATGGTTGTATAGGCCGGTTAAGAAGGTGAACGTAACACGTTTGTTTCCAATCGTTAAAACGTAGCAAGAGGACTTAGCATGATCGATAGCAAATGCGAGTAGTGACCTGCTTTGGGAATTTGGTATTTTCAGACCCATGCAGGCACGACCTTAGCATTCTGACTGGGATAAATACTGTGGACATTAATAAAAGTAAAATGTACATTATTGAAGGCTGGATAGGGAATGCCTAGTAAAAAGATGACGGTGCCGAGCTCGGTAGGCTTTTGACGAAATTACTCTAAGCATTCGCCGAACTCAAAGCTTATCACTGCGCTACTAGCATATCTTGTTCTTTTGTAATATACTCCAACTGCCTCTCCACAATATCTGTTAGATGGGACAAGACAGATTTAAGTATCCAAGAATTAAAAAATCTCAACAATATTCATCAAAATTAAATCACCATTTTCAGCGCACCCAGCACTCAGTCTGTCAGCGAGAACGCCAACAAAGGACGTCTATAATATGAGGTCCACCGCATTCTTATTTTTTACTCCCTTTAATGGAGGCTCTTTATTTACAAAGAACAACAATCTCATTAGGTCGGCCTGACTTACGTCTTCCCTTAAAGGCATAACTACGTGAAAAAATAAAAATCTTACTGTTTGGATGGTTTCCCAAAAACTCAAAATCTGCAGAGTATTACGGCTTCGGATTACTGCACAAATCCATGTAAAATTCCTCATGAATTTGTTTCTGCTGTTCCGAATATAATGCACTCCGAGTTCAAATCACAAAACTTGTACCTTTTAGCAAAACATTTGCTTTCGCCCAGATATGATCTAGTCTGCCACTAACCTTCTAATGGATATGCCATAAAATTATGTATTAAAGCCTCACGTGTAAGAGCCGTGTACAACCAATAATTTCGATTTCTATCGATGAAACTTGTAATATGTACTATGTCTGTCTGTCAACGAAAACTAGTTTACAACCTCAAACCCCCCAACTAATAGAATTTCATGTTCAAAGTTTTCCACGTTTCGACATTTCGTCTATAACTGATTTTATATGTAGTATCTGATATCTAGACGCCGTCGTGCAACTTGTTTGTAAATTATAAAATAATGTAGGCTTCATTTTGAACTCCGTCGTAAGTTCTGGGTTTATGCAGTAACTTTTTGTTTTACACAACCCACACGGACTCGTAAGTGGCATATTCTAGCTCAGCTTTTAGACGGCGTCAGCCAGAGTTGAAGTGCTCCTGACGTGGACCCGGGTCTGGGTCTGTGGTTTGTGAGCACTGCTTGCATGTCTGGCCGTCTGTGCACTCGACTGTCGGCGCTGTCAAATAACTGACATTACCTTCTGGTCGCTCCAGTACCGGAGTCGCACACATTTCGTGACTTTTAACAATAAAAAATTCGATTAGAATGTAAAAGCGGCAGGAACTTTGCTGGTGTTGCAACAACTGCAATGGCAATCAAGTTGTGGTGCACTGGGCAGGGGGCAATGTGGATCAGATGTAGACGTATAATGGCAAAAAATAGTTAAATTGCATATTAATAGAAAATGAAATTTAGAATGTTATTTGGTGGTACGGTCTAGCTGGCAATTGTTGCGGTGAATTTTTAATTTAATGCGATTGTGGTACCAAAATGTCAATAGGGGCTTAGGAAGGCTCTTTGTGTTGTCCTTTTGGCTATTTAATTGGGAGATTGGACCAAGGCTGGAAGGGTATCTCTTTAACTGGTATTAAAATCCTATATCTCTTTTTTTTAAGTACTAAATTAAGTTTTTGAATCTTAGTTAAATTCAATATGACCCAGTCAAAAATAAGTTTTACTCTATGGTACTTATTTAAAGAATCTGCCCTTTTTTTGTGTGCCATATTTCAATATATTTGTTCGATAGTAGTATCTATAGTATCGATAGTTTCAACTATCGAAGTCTAAACTATCGAGTGGTGCCACTATCGATAGTATCCCACCTCTAGTTGGCAAATATCCAAAACGTTATCTCTTATGCTTTTAAATATTTCTATTAGAACCAGTCCAAACAACGTGAATTCGTAAACAGCTGATTGTTTCGTAAACAGCTCACGTTGTCAGTCGGCTTTTCATACTAGGTCAGGCATTCTTGTCTTCATGCCCCATTGTTAGGGTTACTCACGTTGTTACTTGAGCATTTTTTGCTTTAAGGGGTCTACGCAGCGCGAAATATTTCGCACGGAATGACAAAACTTCATATGAAAAAAAAAAACCCAAATGGGATATCGCAAATGGAATCTTTTTTTTATATGAAGTTTTGCGATTCCGCGCGAAATATTTCGTGCTGCGTATAGGCCTTTAGGCATTTATACGCGACAAAGTGTAAAGACTATTTTTCTTGTGAAAAAGAACACCGCCCAGAAAACTGATTTAGGTAGACATGGCATTTTTTCATTTTTCAAAGTGCTCTAGGTAGAACAAATACCAAGCCTACCCTATCTCGAAATCTATCCTTGTTTAGGTTTGGATTAGTACACACTCCTAGATGGCCCTATGCTCCACTAGGAGTAACAGGACATAAGAAGAAGAAGAAGTACACTTTAGACGTTGCTATTGCATCAACTCGCTATCATCGCTGATATACAATTCAAGAGTGTAATCATTATCTATTAAATAAACCCGACAAACCAGTTGGGAGGAATTTCAAAGAGACTATTTGCCTTAAAAAAATGGCGGATGGCGGCAAGGGTTTTTTTTTTAAATTTTATTGTCAAGACAATTACTCCGCAAAACTGTATCGTAATATCAATGACTCTAATGACGACGATACATCACTTGGACATTCAAATATAGAACTAAATTCTCTGAGGGCGGTAGTCGGGAAAAGAAAGCCTAGTTAATGAGCGTTAAACATGTCGAATTGCTATGCGTTGTTCCCTAAATAAAGGAAACTGCTTCAGCGGTGTGTCCTTGCCCTTACTGAATTATTTCCTTTAATGATCTGAACGAATGTATCATAGAAAAGCAAGAAGAAAGCAGTACTGTCAGCAGTAGCTCCCATGCAGAAAATATGTTCCCCGATGTTAAAGAAGATGTTAACCGTCCCCTGTTTGCTTTCATGTGGCCGAAAAAAATTAATCTATTTTCAAAGTAATTGTTTTAATGGCAACGACAGTAAAACATTTTTAAAAGTGGCTAACAAGCTTTACCATCCTGGTATTTATGGAAAGGTTGGGCTTTTGGCTCATGTTTAATGCCTTCAAAAGTACGGATCGAGTAGTCAATTGTTGTTTTAAATCAGGTAAAGTAGGGTCGGAGTTAAAAGGAATTTTGACAGAATTAAATAAGGATTTCAAAGCCGTAAATATGAATGAGCACGTTTACGAAACTTTAAAAGTCCATGTTCTGAGAGCTCATGTTCAACAATGCCTTGAAATCATAGAACTTGGTAACGGGTTGGTATATTGATCGGAACAAGCCGGCGAATCAGTTAACGCTATAAGATAAATTCAATCGATAATGTTGTTGAATTTTCATCTCTTAATACATCAATTTGCACTGGCTACGCATGTCTTCGTGAGCCTACCGAAACAACTAAGATTTTATCAGAGATTGAGCCACTTTCTATTGGTAGGATTGCATTCAAATTAGAGGTGGAATACTATCGATAGCACTGTCGATAGTATCGATAGGTCATTTTTTCGGAGACTATCGATGATTTTGTTCAATATATCGATAGTTTAATTTATGTGAAGAGAAAGATAGTGCGTTTTTGCTAGATTTTTATAATAAAATAAATAAAAGTCCTAAACTTACGTATCCCAAGGCATACACTATACAACGTGTCGTACGACACGTCTGTTTATCGAGCTACACATTTTGCACCCAAATTACCGAACATGTCAAAAGGAGTACAAAACAAGTGGCAACACGTCAAACCTTTCTGACCATCCGACGCTTTTAAAGTCACCAATAAAGAATTATTTGAGTAAGTCCAATTATGAAATTTGTTCGGATAGAAAAACAAAAAATCGATGCCGCATTAGCCCTAATGATTGCCACAGACATCCATTCTTTCCGGATAGTAGAAGACAATTTCGAACTTCATAAAATTCGTGTTGCAAAAAACAGAAAAAAAGACCGCTAACAATAAGGTAGCAGCAATATTTGACTTGTCCAAATTTAAGCCAAGAAGCAAATCCACTAAGCTTTTGGAAGGTTAGTAAAAACAATAAAAAAAATTTAACTAAAAACTATTCTACTTTCGGGGATCCGACTCTGTTGGACTACAAAACTTAGTCAAAAAATATTTATGCTTTCTTGCCACTTCTACTAAAGTGAGAGGATGTTCAGTTGAAGTGGGCTTATAGTTTCGGTCAGAAGGACCCGACTTAAACATTGCAATGTGAACATGTTGGTATTCTGCCACAAAAACAAGTGTCTAAGACAAATTGTTTTATTTACATTTTTTTTGTTTTTGTTTTTTTAGTATGTAATTTTAAAAGGATCGCTTATTTAAAATGTCATGAATAAAACGTTCTGTTAAACATTTTGAAATATCCTTTTTGTAAATGTTAGAATTTGCCCCACTTGCTTTATGGTATTTATTTTATAAATGTGCCTTTTTTTGTGTGCCATATTTCACTTAGTTCGATAGTACTATCGATTGAATCGATAGTTGCAACTATCGAAGTTTCGAGTTGTGGCACTATCGATAACCAACCGATTGACCAACAAAAAAAAAATAAATCAAGTCTGCTATTGTTACTAATTTACAAAAAAAAATAAAATGTGACATTACTTGCAAAAGTTGCTCATTGCTGCTTTAATGAGTGGCGAATTGTAAGCAGCCACAAGTAGCCTACCTTAATAAGTTGTCAATTATAAGCATCAGTATTATGTTAACTATTTATTTGTCTGTATATAACAAAGTTGCGTTATTTATTTCTAATTCCACAAAACGAAAAAGAAGCGTCCGATTTCTTGGATATCAGTCAGTCTGACAGTATTACCTATTTCTTTGAGGTTAAATCTGAGAGTCTGTTCCTCGGAAGAGATAGATAATACGCAAAAAATTTTATATTATTGGTTTGAATATCTGGTCGTTACTCAAGATATTCAAGATCAAAGTCAAAGGCCAAACAATTCCAATTTTTGTTAATACAATTTTTCATTCGCCAGACTAAAAATCCTCAAAATCGAAGGTATCTGTTTAAAAAGTGACCCGCTTCACTTTATACGAGTATGACGAGCATCAAAAAACATAAGTTTTAGTTTTCTTCTGTAATAAATGAAACATTTTCCACGCCAAGAAAATCCCAAATTGCCTTAAGTCACAGTGAGATCTTGGCTTTAATTTCATAAAAGTTTAGTAACTTTTCAATGTGGTTTCACTTTCAGGCACTTTGTGCAATTAATATAGAGGCCGCTAGTGAGGCAGAAAGACGTATATGACTTATTTAAGTCAGTGCCGCCGCGTGTTAATAACTTTTCAACTTTTGCCTGCATGCAAACTTCAACTTCCAGGACATGTGCTCCGTGGAGCTGGCTCCATGTACGAGCATGTCCTTCACATCAGTTTGCTGCGTGCTTAGCGGAAAATCGCTGAAGCGGACTAGATTAAAGTGACAGACAGGCAGAGTTCTGACTGCGTAGAAACAGCAGCAACAACAGAACAAAAGGTGGTTAAGTCCTTGTTTAAGTCGACAAGTCGGAGTCGCCCGCTGTCGCCTTTTAACCGTAAAAACAAGACTAGGGTCGACTCGGCCAAGGACACAGTTTTGTGCGTGTTTATAGCGCTGTGAAATGAACATTTTGCAGGTGATTTAACAGTTATTAGATTCTTCTGCTAGCCCAAAAGTAGGCTAAGGGCTGGGGTGCTATATGATAGGGTAGCATTTATCCCACTCAATTCCCTGTGCCTTTGATAGCTGCAATTGTCAAAAAGTTTTTATTTGATTTGATTATGTGAACAGCAACTACAACAACAACCAAAACAGTTTCCAACGAAAATATCATATCATGCTGCAAAGTATGCAAAACAAAATGGCTTACAAAGTACTGCCAGCATTGCCAGACAAATGAGAGAAGCAAATTTTTCCAAAAACAATTGCAACTGTAAATGCGAGAACTTTTTGGCTTTTTGTTCACAAGAACGTACAAGTTTAAACATGCTTGATTAAATAAAGATTTTTTTTTTTTTTTTGTGGAATACAACCAAGCCCGAGCTCTGCTAACTTGGTCAAGTGTGTTGGTTTTTGTTGTTGTTTTTGGGTTGCTACCAAGTGAGGCATGTTGCATAAGTAAATATGCAAAAATTTTATCAAAGTTTTGTGAATCTTTGTTGACACGTCTTATTTTTGTCAGAGCTAAGTCACAAAGTGCCTAAAACTATGCAGTAAATATTGTTATTTGTATTTATACTTAAATAGCTTTATGGCAACTACTAAGTAAAAATGTTATGTAATATAACTTTTTGGTTTGAATTAAAACTATTTAAAGGCATTTGGGATTGGGCCATTACACTGCTGAATACTTTAATTTAACTTTAGAACGAAAGTATTTAGACTTGAGGCGACAAAGCGTAAGAAGTTGGACAAGGTGACTTAGCTCCAAAAACGGACACCCATCTTTATACAACTTGGTTCAATTAGGCTTAAGCCAATAGATAAAATTAAGCAATCGAGGCAGAGATGCGACTATTCTTTTTTTACGAACTTAGCGATACTTAGCACACGCACGCCTCCTGAAGGATCGGCAGGTTTTATGGACTTGACCCTCGGAAAACTCTTTGTAGTGTTGTTCTATATAGCCCCCAGATTCAAAATTGTCAAACCTCAAAATCGTACCTGCTTCGCTTCTCTAGAAAATCACATATATGTATTACTTACCACTTTTAGCGCAACCCAGAGTAGTGGCTATAAGGCTCCTTTTTTTTGTCTTATTCTATTTTTTTGTGTTATTTATTTATTTTTTTATTAATTTTTTATATTTTTTTAAGTTTTTTGTTAACTTTTTTTTAATTTTTTTAATTTTTTTTTTATTTACAAATTTTTTTTTTTTTTTTTTTTAATTATTACAATTTGTCGGATGCATGCGTAACCAGTGCTATTAAAATTTATATATTAAGAGATGAAAATTCAACAACGGTCATGAGAAGGTGGACTTCATATAATTCATTTTCGATTGAATTTATATTGTAGCGTTCCCAGATGGCCAAAAATTCGCGGTGAACCGATTCTCCGGCTTGTTCCGAATAATATCCCAACCCGTTTCCGTGTTCTATAAATTCAAGGCATTGTGCAACATGAGTTTTCAAAACATGGATTTTTAAAGTTTCGGTAACGCCCTCAATCATATTTAAGTCTTCGAAATCCTTAATTAATACTGACAAATAGCCTTTTAACCCCGCCCCTACTTTCCCAGATTTAAAACAACAATTGACCACTCTATCCATACTTTTGAAGGCATTAATATAAGGTACAAGAGCCAAAACTCCAAGATTTCCATAAATACTAGGATCGTTTGTCAGCCTCTTTTAATTATTTTCTACAGGCGTTGCCTTCAAAAGAATCACCATGATAATTTTTTGAAATTAGATTCAATTTTTTCGGCCATATCAAAGCTGTGTACCTTCCCAAAAGATGTACCAAACCCTTCCAAAATAAATGGTTAACGAATCCCATTAAAATATGCAATTCGGGTACTACGCATTTCATTAACACGGGGGTGTCGTCACTCTCGTTAAATAGCGGACGGTTAATGGTACTGTGGCACTCTTGCGCGTATTTTTTGGTTTTTTCCAGATCTTCCAAATTTTTCATAGTCTTTACGCAAGTCTCCATAAGTCTTTAACATCAAAAAACTGTTATTTCTCAAATTTTTTGAACAGGAGCTACTGCTAGCAGCACTGCTTTCTTCTTGCTTTTTCAGGATACACTCTTTCAGATCATTAAGGGAAATAAAACAGTAAGGGCAAGGATACATCGCTAATGCAGTCTGCTGTCCGTTGATAATCAGTAATAACTTAAAATCGCAAACAAATTTGAAAGAAATGTCATTTATATTTGTCAAATCAAATAAGAGTTTCACGTTGTGGTACGTTTCCTTTATTTTGGGAACTACGCATAGCAATACGACACGTTTAACGCTCATTAACTTGGCTTTCTTTCCAAGACTACCACCCTCAGAGTATTTACTTCTCCTATTTGAATTTTCAAGTGGTGTGTCGTCTTCATCAGAGTCGTTGATATTACGATCCAGTTTCGCGGAATAATACTCTTCAAATATTGAGAGTGAAATTTTTAAAAATCCCTGGCCTCCATCTGCCATTACTTTAACGCAAATATTCCCTTCGAATTTCCTTTCTTTTATGGCAGCTTCAATAAATGTTTTTGCATTTGCGAAAACCACTGGTCTCATGTCTTGTTCACCACCATCATATTCAAATGAGTATTTTACCTGAGTTTGGATTTCTTGGCCATGTGCTCTCGGTAATTAGTCGGGACAGAATTTTTTCCAGCATGGGATCTCAAGAAGTTGGAAACTTTGTTCATTTTTGCTTTTGAAAGTCCCAGGTTCTCTCGAAAATTATTTAAACTATCTTCTGTCAATTCTATGTCTTTATTTATTGACGGATTAGCAACTACTCTCAACTTCGATCCCTTTGTACTTAACTCAACAGGCATATTTTTAATATCACGGGTTGCACCGACTATGGATTTAATTTTTCCTCTGATAATATTTGACGCAATTTGCTCTTGAGCAATATCTGGAAGTTTATCAACAATATTAGAGATATTGCTTTCTGGGTTTCTACATTTATGTCTTTTTCCCTTGCCGATCTCTTGATGGCAATCAATACATCGCTGAACAGAATTCTTTTTTTTTTGGTTCTTTTTTTTTGGAAGTTTTACAACATTCGCCGCACCATAACGGCCATTGAGTGAATAAATTTCGTTGTTTAAATTTCGCCTTTCTGTACTTCGTTTTTGGTGTCCTACATATCTACCTGTTCGACATATGTAACAGTTACATACACCAGGAGTTGTACGAGTACTTTTGGGTAAAATCAAACTTTCGTAATGTGACATTTTTTGGATGGGCATTTTAAAAATATTTTTATCTGCGTAACGTATAGTCAGATAACACGTCCTGCAGATGCTTAAAGGAAATTTTTCATTTTGGATATCATAATTGATATTGATGAATTTTTTTATCAATACTTCTATCGCTGCGGTAATCAGAAATTTATTGCGGTTTGCATTCCCAAATACAATTTTCCGACCGCAAGTCCACAAACCTTACGTCTATTTCTATAGTGAGAATTTTTCATCTTTGTATTCATTTCTTCATTCTTATTTTGAAAAAGTCTTCAGTAGAAAAATATTCATCACCTTCCTCAAATGCGTGTATTTTTTACGATGATGCTACGAAAGCAGTGGTCGAATGTGCCGAAGGTTGTCTTGATGATGCGACGCGTGGCTGGTGCGCTCACTCAAGCGCAAGCTGAAATGTGAATGTATTTCTTGCCGATCATTGGTATACAGCAATTTACTGCGCAGTAAGCAAAATCCCACCTGACCGTTGTTGAATTTTCATCTCTTAATATATAAATTTTAATAGCACTGGTTACGCATGCATCCGACAAATTGTATTAATTAAAAATAAAAAATTTTGTAATTTAAAAAAAAATTAAAAATTTAAAAAAAAGTAAAAAAAAATTTAAAAAAATATAAAAAAATGATAAAAAAATAAAGAAATAACAAAAAAAATAGAAAAAGACAAAAAAAGGAGCCCTTTAGCCACTACGTCCACTTCGTTGGCTCTGGGTTGCGCTAAAAGTGGTAAGTAATACATATATGTGATTTTCTAGAGAAGCGAAGCAGGTACGATTTTGAGGTTTGACAATTTTGAATCTGGGGGTTGTATAGAACAACACTACAAAGGGTTTTCCGAGGGTCAAGTCCATAAAACCTGCCGATCCTTCAGGAGGGGTGTGCACACATTCTAAAACAAACTTTTTTTTCATAGCTTATGTCACTTAGCCTATAACCAGCGGACGTTCAAGACTCTTCCAATGATACTTAATTTCTTAAATTATGATAATCTAATTAAAAGTTACGAGAGAGCAGATGAACAAATGCACATACGAAAATGCAAGTCAAACAAATAACTCACCTTTTTGCTTCTCCTTCGAAAAAGTGGAGACAGTGAAAATTTTACTTTTAGTAAACATAAATTTCCCAGTTATCTTGCTGACCTGTTTAACATATTCGACATGAATTGGACATCCCTAAAGCTCTTATCTGACATTTCCGCCTCGGCCATTTTCTCTCAATACATTCGTTCTCTTTGGGTACAGGATAGAAAAAGACACTGTACTCTTATATGAAAGAAACTCACTAGCACTCAAAAAGCGCTATGGCAAAATTTTATGCAATATGTTTATCTACTCGACTCCGGGCACTGAATCTTCTTGTGCCATCAACTTCTGGTCACAGCAATATCCTACCTGAGCTAGGCATACTCGCTGAGACCGAGGATAGTGACTGCTGGTCTGCGGCTCAGAAATGGAATGATAAGTTTGTGCTGATTTGCCCGGAGAAAAAAGATTGGATGGAAAAAACTCCCATCAGGGAAAACTGACGGTTCGAAGACGGATGAAGGCACAGAAGCGGGCGTCTTCTCCGAGGAGCTCGCGACTTTCATTCCGTCTTCCAAACTGGTATATAGATATGCGCGGTCGGGCAAGCGGCAAAACTGATACAAACTTTTGACATCAGTCCAAAGAACAACCTGGATAAGGAAGAGATAGAAAGCATTCAACACCTGTTGTGCGACTGCCCTGCGCTTCTAAAGAAACGCACCCAGTATCTGGAAAAGCCCTTTTTCGTTATGGGCCGAACTGCCTAGCTAACCTAACCTAACTAAATATAGTGTTGAGAAGACCTAAAATACTGAAAAATTAACGTCACTTAATTCAAACAACTTAAATAGTTAGCGTGCCATTCTTTTTAAGCCTGTTGCCCTCTTCTTATAGATAAAATATGAATTTTAAAAACACCTAAAACCTTCAAGTGTCGACGTTGTGATTTAAATAAATTTTACCATCATAAATATATGCAAACTGTCCAGTACAGACACAACCACACACAGATACTACTCAACACACAGATACACGAACTGAAACACAGATACAACGCCTAAATGTATGCCAGACAAACTTTGGCATATTTCTTAATTAGCTTTATGAGTTTTACGTTGGCTACATTTCAACACCTGTCAAAATTCCCATGTGTGCGGTCAAGCGACCAGGTGATAAGGTTTTGCCTACAGTTTTCTTTTTTTCTATCTATAAGGTTTTTATTTTTTTTTTTTGAAATTTTTCTAGGGCGAAAAAACATTATGCAAAAGTGTATTAAAACATTTTGTATGGTTTTTGCAAGACTTTTGTTTAGATTTTATATAGAACTTTATAGAACTAAATCCGATGCTGAGATGCGAACATGTGTGCGGCAGTTGCAATATCAATAGAGTTGCCAAGCATAACAAAACTTGGCAACAATAGGCAATTTATTGGCAGCACGGCCAGGTTCTTGGGGCAATGATGTTACTACTGGCAAGTGGCATAAATTATACAAAATTACAAGGAACCATTGGCGTTCTAATTGGACAAGTCCTTGCATAGAAATGATGGCGGCGACGTTGTCGACGATACTCAGGACTTCGAGCAAGACACTTCAAATCAAAATTCATGGCATAGAAACAGACGCTGGGGTATGGTGGGGGGCAACCACGAGGTCACAGCTGCTGGAATAACACAGCAGGTTGGCAGTGTTTGCAATGGGCGTAAAAAGCGAAAGGCAACAAAGCGTAACATGCGATAAAATTGAGTTGAAAACGTGTTTCAAATCTAAAATTAACAAACTGCCAAGCTGAGAGTGAGACAGCCGCATGTTTCGGAGTAGTGTGAGAGAGTGATAGACAGCACGGCTAAATGTCAATTTGTTGCAACACTGGATGAGTGTAAGAGTGGGACAGCAGTTGGCGTCACTCTGATGTGGCTCAGCCTGCATGTAAATGACTTTTTAATGATGCTCATTTTAACGTATGCCAATGATGGTTCCGGCGACCGGGTTCCTGACGCGGATTCATGTCCTTGCCATGCGTTCATTTGAAGTGTCATAGTTTGCTGCTTAATTGCAGACATAATTTTGAGCTTTAATAGTTTTTTCGTGTTGTCCCACACTGGTTACTAGACAGACAGCTCTACCAGTATTGGTTACGTGTAAAATGTCCGCTGATTAGCACAAGTCATGAATTTCAATTTGTCGCTAATTAATTGTTATATAAATTCTTTGTAGTTGTATATATATATATATATACAATTACATTCGTTTTTATTTTTGTAAATTTGTTTCAAGTACATAATTGGCTTATTTTTGTAGCTGCAATTAAAATTGCATGCTTCATTAGCTTAATTTCAAAGCACATTTAAGCTGAAAGCTTAGGTAAAATTTAGTTGGGAAAGGCTGTAGCAGTTTTGGTTATCCGGAATTTGAAAGAACTCTAGCACATGAAAAAACTTAACAACAAATGTTAAATAGTTAGCTCTAAGAACTTGATATATATAAAATATCGATACTTTCAATGCTTTTAATTTTTTTTTTATTATATCAATATATCGAATATATTTAGATAGTGTTCTCTTCCTGCCATAATTTTCGTCTAATAATATTTATAATATTTATTTGGATTCGTTTTAAAAACGAATTTTTGGTGCTTCCAATTCCACAAAAACGAGTTTTTCATGTGATTTGAAAACGAATGTTTTGTTGCAAGAGGAATTAAAACGAATCGCCAAAATAAGTTTAATAAAGCATTTCAAATATCAAATTGAAATAATTTTTTATATATTCTTAGTTTATATTTATGCCAACTTTAAGGCAGATATTCATTGACAATTATTTTTAATTATTTTTTTCTGACTCAACCCAAAAATTAGCATGCGTTGTGCAAAACGATTTTTTTTTTTATTTGTGTATGGTTGCGTATCTTTCATGAATAGATAGTCAAAAAGTGCGACAGGGTTCCCGCGTTACACAAAAACAATTTTCCTTGTAACAAAAATAGCTTAGTCGTTTTTAATTTCAATGCATATTGTTGCCAAAGTAATATTTTTTGTAATTTTATTATTTAGTCAGAATAACAAAGTACTAGCAATATTTTAATGATAATAAAATGTGAACAACATATAGTAATAGAAAGGTGCAAAGCTGCGGCAGCCATGTCAGCTGATTGGAATCAAACAAAAATAATTTCGCGCCAATACAACAGGAGAATTTATCGAAAAAATTAGGGAAATTTACGAATTTATTGAAATTAAAAAGGAAATATCGACAAAATAATTCGTTTTCCGGAGCACGCAAAAACGAATCCGAATGAAATTGTTCATTTTGGATTTTTCGTTTTCCGGAGCACGGCTGATTATCTTAATTTAAACTTCGATACATCAATGTTTTCCAGTTAAAACCATCGATGTTTTCCCAACACTGGAGAGTACTGCAAAGTACTTTTTCCTGATATACAGCAACCATTTGACAATATTTGGCCAATTAGCAGCCCTTAGCGGGTCTTCGTGGATAACAAAAAATTCTATGTCCAGATACGGAAGTATGAGTCACCAACTAGAACTGCCGGCCGGAGTCCATTTGACTAGGTTTAATCCATCTATATTATATTGTTCTTATGTCCTGTAACTAACTCCTAGTAGAGCATACGGCCATCCCTAGGTCAGTCTATACGTAATTAAAAAAAAAAATTCTTAGATATCTTTGGAATTCTGGCACACAATCTTTGGTCATAGAAATTCTTATCGTATTGACCAACAACATATAACTCCGACTGCCTTTTCTCAAAAAGGGTTTAGCTCCAAGGGTTCATGATCCAACAAAAATACTAAATACTAAATATAAAGTTCTGTAACAGCAACCAATCTAAAAACCCTTAACAAAACCTTTCACACACAACAAACCTAACCTCAGACTGTAACTCACGACTGTACTTATGGCTTATATTACACCAATTGAACATTTTAGGCGTCAACTCAAAAAGCAGCACTCAATATAATCAGAAACTAAACCACTTGGCCAAGAAGACAGACATCAGAACAACATTACAAAAAAAAAAAAGAGAAAAAAATGTGTAAAGAAAACTCCTACAAAAATTTAAGAGCCCAGTCTCACCATCTAGAAACTGCAGTAAAGAGCTTACGCCTTTCATCTATAGCTATATACATATATGTACTTACCAACACTTATAGACAGACGCACAAATACTCACATACACACACAGATACACACACAGATTCACACACATATACACATAGTGAATAAGGCACATTATAAAGACCACACTGTGCTCTAACTCTGACTCCGTCTCCGACTACTGCTCCTGCTCCGATTACAACTGCAGACTGCAGCCTTCAGTGTTGGCTAACGTCAAAAGCTGCTACTTCAGTTTGCCACATAAAGTGTCATTAACTCGAGTGGAGTACATAGCTGCTACTTGGGAAATACCAAATCCAAGAAGGAGTAGTACATTTGGCAGATTACATAAATGCCATAGCATTCGGCTGGGCCGCTAAGCAAATAAACGCTTAAGCGTAAAAATATAAAATTATTTGCTGCATAAAAAGATAAAAAATATTAAAAAAATACCAACAAAAATACTGAAAAGTCGGCAATAAATGCTGATTAACTAGTCTTATGGATTGTTGTTGTGATTTGTTGTTGGCATACTCTTTATGACGTGTAAGGTATGCTACTTTTGTGAGTAAGAATTTTGATATCAAATAAATGATGTACTACTTTTGGAACACCTACTTCTAAAAAAAGAAGATTAGTAATAAACCAACTTGCGTATCATCTCTTTTATCTTTATAAAAAATTAAACAAGATAGAAAAGCAATTCCAAAAACTTTGAAAACTAATGATTCAAGGTGGTTCAAGGTTAAAAAAAATTGCATGAACATTTCAGGTTGTAAACCTAACTTGTTTTTCAATTTTTATTTATTTTGACTAAGCTACTAAATATTTTTGTTCTTTAAAAATACTTTATTTAAAAAAAAAGTCAAAATTTTTCCTTTAAATTATGTTTCTTAAATATTTTTATCACTATTTCTTTAACTTCTTTAAAAACGAATAGATACAACTAAGCAAAAAAAAAATACTTTTATTTATTTATTTTTTAAAATCATAAAAAAAATATTTATAATAATTTTAAGTATTATTATTTATTTTTTTAGTAGTTTCACAAAAGATATTTGTTCATTTTAGAAAAGATGTTTAGTATTTTTAGTTTTGGATATTCAACAAGTCACAAGGTCACAAAATATTTAAAATTAAAAAAAAAATTTTGGAAATCTTAATATTATGAATAAATTGATATTATTTTTTTTCAAGTTAACTATACCAAAAATCTTTTTGACGAAACATATCACAAAAAATGTGTGAAAAGTGATGTGTTTTCGAATCGTTTAAAATGTCGATTAATGGCCTATTTAGCCGTACTGCGGAAAACAAATCCGAAAATTTTATTCGAATTAGTTTTGAAAACACATGTTTGGTGCTCCCAATTTCACTAGAACGAATTTTTTATGTGGTTTAAAACCGAATATTTTGTTGGAAGGGCAATTGAAACGAATTGACAAAATAGGTTGAAAAGTTTGCGCATTTTGAGCTGAAACAATATTTTAAATATTCTTTGATATTTTCTTGTTCTATTTATGACAAATTCAAATTAAATAGGTATTAATAATTATTTTCAATTATTTTTTTTTCTGATTATGTCTCATGTATTATGTATCATGTCTTGCCTATATGGTTCATGTCTTTCATAAAAAAGATTTTCCTTGTACAAAGAATAGCATAGTGGTGAATAATTTCCCTCGAAAGGTATAGACCTGTGATAACAAAGAGTAAGGGAAATATGAGTAGAAAGTTATGGAATTGGCAACACGCAAAAACGAATTCGAATAAAATTGTTCGATTTCGTTTTCCGGAGCACTGCCGAAGCACTTAGTAAGTACTCGAAATTAAAGATGGTAAGGCAAAACTCACTATAAATGCTATATTTAATATTACATTTAGCTAATCAAAGAGAACTTTACATAATACTTATTTATCTTTTTTTTATAACATGGGCAAGTATCTCTACCAAATATGTAAAAATTTTAAAAGCGAAGCGATCGTTTCGCTGAGTGGTTAATCCGCTTTACATATTTTTAATTCAAAACTCCTTTAATAGAAAAACTAAATTTAAATTTGGAAAATTTCTATCTGCGCAAAATTATAAAATTCTTATTCTCTTATTTTATCTACATTTTCCTAAAGTGTATTTTTTGAGTAATGGCAACCTTTACATTTTGATAAACTTGCAAACCCTGAAAAACAATCAGCTGGTTGTTTACGCAATAAAGCATGAAACTTAACCTCAATAAAAAATAGGAAAATAAATTATGCTTTTATTTTGAATTATTTTTATTTCCTTTATAGAAATACAAAATTTGTTGGATTATGAGACTAACAAAAATAAGTATGCGCAATGTGGCCTTATATCGACAGTCAAGGTAGGCATTGCCAGTTCGGAATAAATTCTTTAAATTCTGTTACAGTTAAAGTGACACCTAGGGGCAGCCAACAAATTTCGAGTAGGTAAATGAATAAGTAAAACAATGGAATTTAAAAGATATTTGAGAAATTTTTTATTTTTTAAGCACTAACGTATAAAAAGCGAAAAAGATACGAAGTAATTTTTTTCCTGTTTTATGTTTAAATTTAATGTAATTTTTTACAAAAATCAATAAAGTATTGGTTGTATGTATAGTGTCTTGAAAAATAATCTTATAGATGAAAGATAAAGCTAAAAACTATACTTTGAGATGCAATTATAACTTAACTGTGTATCTAAATTGAATAAATTTATTATTTTCTGAATCTTTGGGAAATTTTTATTTAGACGTATTCATTTTACAAAAAAAGTTTATTTTTGCAACTCGTTTTCGGCTGATGCGCCAATGTGGGACACCCTCTTGCGTCGTCAGGCTGTACTCGATATTAGATTACAATTTACCAAGAGTGTGGCTGAAAGCTTTTAAAGATATTTGTTTCAAACTAAGTAATGGGCTTAGGTGCAAGTTTCGAGCGAAAGACGTATCTGAACCATCTGGTTGGTTTAAAATTCTACTGAACAAAATTTTGTAATACGTATATTTTCATTTAAAGAGTATAGCAGCTTCGTTTCTAGAGAATCCCGCATTTATTCTTGTTTCTGTTTTGCTTTTCGCTCGCTTGTTTATCTTTGTAGTACTTTTGGCCAAATTTCTTTGTGCTAGATTTTAATATTGGCACTAAGTAGCAGTAGCTAACAGGATGCCTCTCGGACCAGCATTAGACCACTCGACCATTCGAAATGAAGTGGCAACTTGTTTATTATTGTTATTATTATTATTATTATTATTTTTACTATCATCATCAGCATCATCGTCATCTCGGCATGCTTTAGAGCATTTGTGTTTATCTTACCTATTTTGTTTGTTATTTATGCGCTGTATAGTTTTTGGAGTGTCTACTTTGGAAATATTTTCCTTTAATTAAAAAGCAAATTGCCAACGAGTTCTCGTCCAGTCATTAGACTGATTGAAAACAGCTCTACAGGAAGATCTCAAGTAACCAACCAAGTAATTCCATAAAGTTAAATAATGAATGACTGCATGGATGCCATGTCGATTTTTAAGTGTTTCGAGTGAAAAAATAATAGACGTGGAATAGTTGGAGGCGCCTCCCGGAAACAAAACAAATAAGCACTTGAGCACCAGGAATTGTATTTGGGGAAAATAGCTGCAGCGCATAATGACCAGAAGTACATGGTACTACTATTGACAGGGCACAATGCTAGAATTTTGATATGGTGCTCTGTATATGTATATATACATACATATATACTTAGGTGTGTGTATATAGTTCTTTATGTGTCATTGTATGCGCAGCTTAATGACTTTGAAACGTATGCAGCAAAGTCAAAAGCATGCACTTAGTGACCATTATAGCCATGTTAATCATAGATGGGAGCATAATGGTAAGTTGGAACGCAATGTGCATGACGAGCAGCTCAAAGGGTCAACATGGCATGTACTACGAGTCTACTGTGGTAAATTAGGGTGCCACAATGTGCTATAAATGTTATATGTGGTACCAAAGTCAGCGAACAGAATTTTAAAATTTTGATTTATAAATTGAATAGTTTTCAACAGTTGAATGGTAATCGATTTGCTGTGTGGAGATTTTGAGTCTAATTCTAATCTTTCTTGAAGAATTTTCACCGTTCTTAACTTAGATGTCTTAGATTATTTATGAAATGGTTCCCTTAATGCTTACGACTACGTTCTCTCTTGTATGCAGTTTCCAATTTAAAAAAAATTTTTTAAAAATGTTATACAGTCGAGGCGGTGCACGACAGTTTAATACCCTGTACCTTTTTCTCGAAAAAAATTTTATTCCTGCATATTCCTCCTAAGAACTTTCCAATTGGAACAATTTTTTTTTTTTTTGGAAAACGATATTTATTCCTGTAAGTTCCGTAAATTTTTACCAATTTTTATGAAAATCGAAATTTACGTCAAATAAGCTATTCAAAGTATATGGGGTAAGTTTCAAGGGCATATGTTGAGGGGTGTGGGAGAAAAAGCGGTAAATCCCGCCTTGATAAAATTTGGATGCGTACTTGTTTATTAGGGCCACATGAATAATCTTACCAAAATTAGTGCTTTTTAGGTAACTAATTACCAAAATTGCATAGAGAGTGATGTAGTTTATTGGCAAGGGGAGGTGAAATTATTTTATAGTTTTGACTATAACTTTTGTTGTATTTGGCCGATTTTGTTAATTTTTGGCACACAGATGCATGTAACCAAGTAGCATCACTCTGTTAAGTTTCAGATCATAATATTAAACGGTGTAGCTAAAAAAAACGAAAACATACTACGGGGGAAGATATTGACATAATTCAACAAACTTCATCTTTTCAGGAAATATGCGCACCAGCTGGTAAAGTTTCGTGTCTCTAGCTCTTACAGTCCCCGAGAACTAGACGTTCATACAGACGGACGGACGGACAGATGGTCGCACAGACGGAAATGGCTTAATCGCTACCCGAGGTTATGGTTAGCATTTTGGTATAAAGGACTTGGGGTCTGCCACGCCTCCTTCTGTTCGTTACATACATTGCACAAATCTAGTATACCTTTTGTACCCAACCATAGGTACAGTTTATAAAAAGGTCGACGTCGATTTCTTAATTAGACTTACATATCATATAGCAATAACTGAATTTTTAGGAAGACTTTTCTTTGACAAGCCAGGTCAAGTCAACTTATATAGGTACATCCCGATACTTAGTATTTTGTGAATTTTTTCAGAATTTTTTTAAATATTTTTTTTTAGCTTTTTAAAGTTTGGTATTAAAAAGTGGTTTATGCGTACGAAATCGCTGAGAAAAATCAGAAAACAAATTATGGCCAAATATTAAATCCTCGAAAGATAATAAGCTAAAATTAACTATGTATGTACATTTTGACAAAAGGTCTAGCTGGATAAAGATCAAAAACTGGCCCAACATTTTTCGAAAACAAATAATGCAGTTCGATACGTAGGTCAAAATAGCAATACTTCACAAAATTAATTAAAAATAAAAGTCCCCTATTTATTATTTAATTTTGAAGTTTCACCTCCCCTTACCAATAAACTGCATCAATATTTGACTCTACGTAATTATGATAACAAGCGACCTACAATCACCAATTTTGGTAAGCTGATTCATCTAATGAATAAATCCAATAAATATCGTTTTGCACCAAAAAAAAAATGTTCCAATTGGAAAGTTCTTAGAAGGAATATGCAGGAATACAATTTTTTACGAGAAAAAAGGTACAGGGTATTAAACTGTCGCGCACCGCCTCGACTGTATTACATTTTTGTTATTTTATTTCGCCTAAGTCACTGAATTTTTTGTAATCTTAGTATGCAATAAGTAAAAAGAAATATTTGTTTTGAACAAACACATTTTCTTAAAAAAAAATTAAATTTTCTTATGAAATTTCACTATTTTTTGTTTTTAAGGTTTCTTAAATATGCCAATCATATTTTTTTATCAAACACATCTTGTTACCCCGTTTTTATATGGGGTTAATATGAATTCTATCGATTTGGTGCTACAATTCAAAACAAATAGAAAGCAAAAAAATTATTTTCAACTAAAAAAAACTTTTTCCACTAAGAAAAACTTTATTATTTCCACTAAAAAATGTATTCTATATGGACAAAACAAAAAAAAAAATGATTCTTTAAGATAAGTTTAATTAAAAGGACAATGTTGAATTTTTTTTATTAATGCAGTTTTGATTTTGTTCAAAAAGTCACAGGCAAAGTTTTTTAATATTCGAACTTTCGATACACTGTTGATCCTAAAAGGATTTTTTGAATGAAACAAATATTCAATAATTTTAAACTTTAGCTCGATATATTTAGTACAATGCGTTTTCCAAATTCTAATTCTTTTTAAATAATATGTTTTCTTTAACCCTCAAAAGAGGCGTTTCTTCAGTGATGATTCATTTGATTCAAAAGACTCACCGTTCAGCAATTTCTGCGGATTACTAATTTATTAAACTGACCTCGTATAAATCGTTTGGAATTGTTTGATATAGATAAAATTATAATAGGGATGCATCGGATGCAATTATTGAAAAATTGAGTTTTGGACCATTTGTAAGTAGCTACAGCATACATTTTTAATTCAGCTACTTATAATTTTGAATTTGTGTAAATTATTGTAAGTTTAAAAAAATTCGATTTAAGAATCTAGTGATGCAAAAACAAACTAAAAAAGAATATTAAAAAAAAAAAAAGTTATTATTTAAAAATCAAGACGATAGCATTAAAAAAATACAAAATTGTTATTTTAATTAATCTAAACTTAAAAAATTATATTTTTTATTATTACAGTAATATTAAAAAACTCGATATTGCGAAAATGTATAGTTATTTTTTATGAACTTACATATAAAAAATATTTTGAAGTGTGAAAAACCATTTCAAATCAATTTAATTGAAAAAAATATTATAGTTTAAAAAAATTAAAACACACGCTTTAATAGTAAACCGAACTAAAAAGTAGAAAATAATTTTGATGTATCAAGAGTTTGTATTACAGCAATAGAAAATTCCGACAATCAATTACGACTAATTAATTTGGAATAAGATTAAATTAGAAATTAAATTGTTAATAAAATAATTCAGTTATAGTAAAA
Organism: Chymomyza fuscimana; assembly: GCA_949987675.1. Taxonomy (NCBI): domain Eukaryota; kingdom Metazoa; phylum Arthropoda; class Insecta; order Diptera; family Drosophilidae; genus Chymomyza; species Chymomyza fuscimana. Next base: position 52,771,980 of record OX465088.1, on the reverse strand, counting down.
TAATTCAGTTATAGTAAAAAAAGCGTGGGGTGCTTAATATTAAATGTTACAATTATTTCAGTAGTAGCTATTTTTAAAATTAAAGTCATTATGAAAATATAGTAAATTGCACCCCACGCTTTTTTTTACTATAATTGAATTATTTTATTTATAATTTAATTTCTAATTTAATCTTATTCCAAATTAATTAGTCGTTATTCAAAATTATTTTCTACTTTTTAGTTCGGTTTACTATTAAAGCGTGTTTTTTAGTTTTTTTAAACTATAATATTTTATTTTAAGACTAAAAACAAACATGGACTTTTGTCAACAAGCCTACTAATTATTTTGAAAAACTGTTGCATACTTTTAGTGTACATTTTATATTTTAAATCCTGATGATCCTAGTCAGGATATTAGAACAAAGTTATTTAATAATTGTATTGTCATCAGTCCTTGACCACTGTGCAAATTTTCAAGATGATCAGACTTCTTGAAGTAAAAAAAATATTTTTGTAGATTAAATAAAAATTGGTTGAAAAATTTTCAGTAGTTTAGTCACAATTAAATAAAAACGAAAAACACGTTTTTTTAAATTAAGTCGCAACGCGTTAAGTTTAAAAACTAAATTTTTGCGAAAAAATTTTATTATGCAGTATACATCGAACTGCATCATTAGTTTTCAACAATCGCTGGGGGCAGTTTCTTGTACCTTATCCAGCTAGACCCTTTCAAGAAACGCTAACTGAAGAAAAATTATGACGAACTGTAAATTATTTACTGCGAAAAAAACATTTTCACAAATTATTGTGAAATCCAATACGAATTGAATTACATGAAAGTGAAAAAATTAAGCTTACTTATCGAATAAATGGTTTCTTCCCAAAAAAACCAATGGATTTGTAAAAAAAATGCAAGATTCGATATTTTGACATAAAACTCTGTGTAAACCAAAACTTTTTTTAGGTCAAAAGTTTGGAAATTCTCATAGTATGCATTTTTGGCTTCGACGGTTTTTATACCTCGTGGAGTGGAAGAATGACACATTAGAACAAAACAAAAAAATTGCCAAGAAAATTAAACGCTTCGTTATGAAAATATTGAATTACAAACAGATAACATAACTCTAATTTATAGGTACAGCTTAAGTCTAATCTTTTAATGAGATTAGATAAGATGACTAGAGTTTAGTAACTTTAAAAGAATAAATAAATTTAGTAGTACATACAACATCTTAAATTGCTACCAGATATACGGGGGTGGTCCGATAAGTACTTAGCATCACCGACTGATTGCGCTACAATCGCAATAGAAATTTACCATCGTACAGTACATTCGCGTAGAGCGCTACTGTCGAAATTTCAGCCGAATCGGACTCGATTTTTCTTTTGTAGGCTAAGTACTTATCGCAACACCCTCGTACATATTTGAGATAGACCAATTTGATGAATGTTGACTCACCCTACTAAATATTTCTGAAGTTACAAGAATAAACAAATGGCACTTATACCTCGTAATACATCCGCAAAGTACAAAACAATCTTTTGGAACAACAACGTGTCAATTTGGTTGCGGCTTCGTTTCCATAAGTTTTGTTTACACAGGACCCAATAAAATGGCGCCAGGAGAAACGATGAAAATTGGGAGTTTTTGGGGCGCCCAAGCAGCCACTAATTAGCCGTCATGCAACTTGGCTAGAATGGCAGCTCTTGACTGTGGTGAGTTTTAGCAAAATATCCAACACTGTTCAAATTGAACGGTAAATCAAAATCAAGTTAAGGAAGTGAATCAACATTCTTATGCACTCACTTAACGCGTATTTTGTTGTTTCTTTTTTTTTCCTTTTTGTTTTTTATCTTCGATGGAATTGTGTGTGAGAGCAAGGAGGATAAAAATATATGCGCAGTCGCATGTGCGATACAAAAAGACACGAGAAATTGTCGAGGTAGACACGGACACGTACTTACATACTTGAAGGTGTCGTTGGTATTGGTATTATTACGGCGCACCCTTACCACAGACAATAGATTCGGGGAAAATGGGTGTTGCCCTAATTTTTATGGACTGCTCATAAAATTATGCCGTAAAAAAAAAGAAAATAAGAAAAACGTGCAATCAAATTAAGAAAATAGTATTGTTTGCAATTATCTAGAAAATCAAATGTTATGACTGCCTTATAGCACGTCAGATATTGGATGCGGTGAGAGAATTCCTCAAGACGTGCTCTACAGCGCCAATGCGCAATGGCGTCCCTATATTTATTTATTTACAATATTAACGAGGAGCAGCCTATCGCATGTCCTGGTAGGCGTATATTTTCCCGAATTTTCAATGTCTTACGCGCTGGAATCGTATTGGCTGCGTGCGCCTCCGGAATATTTGGTGCGAGTTCTATTTGTAAAAATGTGCGTGTTTTGTCCTTAGTCCTTCTGTCAGTTCAAATTTCTTTTTGCCTGTTTGGGGTTTGAGATTCGGGGGGCTCACGAGCTGGCTGGCTGTACATTATTTATACTTGGATTTGGGAATAAACACAGCTGCTTCACTTGGTATTGTCTTCGATTTGCAGTTTTGTTATGGATTTCGTTTTGGTTATTAAATGGTTACGTATACGCCGCTTTGGCCAACTTAAGCTTGTTTGTTTGGCTTAAACAAATGGCTAGGCATTTATCGTTGGTAATTATTTTGATTTTCCCATGCATATTGTATTTTTTAGTGAGTTAAATATAGAATTATATGGGGCGCTTAGACTAAGTCGTAGGGTTATGTTATTTTTAAAAACAAAACTTTTGTCATTATAAGTTACAAATTAATATTATAATTAAAGAGGTTAATGTGTACCTTTTTGGGACATTAGCAATAAGAAGAATACAAAATTTATTCCAGACTGATACTAAATACAAATTTTTTGGCAGATATTAAAAAAATACGGATACGGGCCTGAAACTTGGTGCAGATTCTTTTTTTTAATTGAAATATAGTAAGTTTGTTTGTCAAGATCGGACCTCAATATCTACAAGTCTTTGTGCCAGAAACTTTATTTTTTAGATATTGTACTCAAACTCGCCAGTTTCCTATCTGCTGCAGTTTTCAGTTTAATCGCATTCGGACTATTATTTAAAATTTTTGCCATAAAAAATATAAACTTTTTTATTTTTTTTAAATATTGCAAAAAGCTTGACAATTTAAAAAAATGTTTAATCCAATTTGAATCACTATATCATATATCTGTCATACAAACTGATGGAAAATATTGGCTAACCTGAATTCAAAGCAAAACATTAACATATCTCAAAATTTTTTTTTGTGTATTTTCAATCTTCAATTTATAAAAGCATCTGTTTCAAAATTTTAGTAGCCAGTATCCTCAAAATTTTTTGTCATTTTATTTGTTCGACTATTTTGTCTCCTAAAACGATTTCATATTGACCCAGTTACAAAACATTTGCCAAAATTCTTAAAGAAAATTAGATGCATCTCTAATGCCCATTTTGAAAATATTTGCTTAACATTGGTCGAATAATTTTTTATAAGGTACTTTTTGTAAATTGTCCTGAAAGATTTAAGTCAAAAATAAGTCACTTTTTAAATTTTTAGACTTTGATTTTATTTATTTATTTATGAACAGCTTTTATAGTATTAAAAGATTCTGATCTTATTTTTTGTTACGGTATTTTGAAAAACAAATTTTCCTGACAACTCGCAACCGCACAAAAAAATTGCAAAAACACATGTGCTGTGCTTATCAAAAACAAAAAATAATTACCTTTAAAAGCTTTGAAGAGCTTTCAAATCTTGTATAACTTAGTGTGCTTATTAGGCCAACTGCCAAAAAAAATTCAAATGATGTAAAAGCTTGTACTTTTTTATTATTTGCAAAAAGGCAAGGCACTATTTGGCATTAGAGGGTTAAGCTATATCCAAGATGATGTCTCAGGCTGTTAAAAATTCTTCAAAGTAGTCACGTAGATTTGGAGTTTTATGAAGAACGAGAAACATATGGTAAGAAATTGTGAAGCAAAGCCGATATTTAATAGTAAAGTTAATAGGTGAACAAGGCCGTCTAATGCCCATATTTTCGATATATTTATAAGTGGCTCCTACTCAATGAAAATTTACGAAAAACACTATATAAGGTTCGGCACAAACTTTTTTTTTTTTTCCTCAATGCTGTCAAAAGCTTCAGTCTTGTGTTCCAAGAAGAACTATCTGTTTTCTATATATTAAGATAATAGAATTATATTATATTCGGATTATTGCACACTATACTGGGAGTAAAAATATATTTATAAAAAATATTGTTTAATTATTTTTTGGTTGTTAGATTATTACCTATTTCAAAAATTACCCTTACAAATAGAGAACATTTTTTTAACCACCTGTTCCTTGATCTCCACTAGATTGACCATTTTTCCCTCTGTACTATGGTTCCAAGTCCCATTGTTTCGGCATAAGCCCCAACATTTTTTGATAACGAATGTTGAATATTTGAATTGAAACTATTGGGGCATACCTTCGGAATACCTTTGGAGGCCCTATGTCCCACTGGGGATAGCAGGAATTGAGAGAGATTAGGGAATACCCCAACTTAGAAACAACCAAAATTTGAAAATCCTATTAGCAACCCTCTTTCAATGGCAGCATATCCAGATAGATTGACTATTTTCAGCGCATCGTTTTGCAGACATTTTTCTTGAGTTTGAAACATAAAAATTTTGTTCACGAGATCATATTTCCGTATCAGGGCACTGTTAATCAAAAAAAAATATAAATCCATATGTTTTTTCTTAATAAATATTTTGTTATCTTTTATACACATGTCTTGAATTTCTAATGTTAGTTCATAACTTTTAGGCTAAATAGACGTTTATTTTTGGGTAAAGGATGGCTGCATGGGTCTTTTCAAAACCTAACATGCAGATAGTTTATATTGTATTTTGTCATAGATTTTTTTTTTGTAAATTATAAGGGCCATGTATGCGTTGGTACCTCGCAAGTTAGTGCATATCGTGGCCTTATCCTTTTGGATGACGGCCCTAAGGAATATTGTTGATATTAGGTATTAAAAAAATAAACAGTTGTTAATGCTCTTAATCTTACGTAAGCGACTCATCGTCTACTTCGTCAAATAAATATATATCGGCCAAAATAAGTGAAGATTTATCTAGTTATTGATAACTGAATATTGTATTTTTTATTTTTATTTAGACTCTTCTTTGACAAGTCATATCTCCTAAACGAATAAAGATATCTACACAATAAAGGTTCAATAAAAGATTATATTTTGAATTTAATTAAAAAAAAGGAAACAGTACCTCGAATATTGATAAGTAAGCATAATTCGTCGAAATGAAAAGATAATATAGTAACTTCAAGTTTGACACGAATGTTCGTTTTAACATTTTATGATAAATTTTAAAAGCAACAATGGCCGCGTCTTCTGAAACCGAGACTGTTTTCTCACAACAGCTTTTGACCTTGAAAGATCTATTATTTTTACACGATGATGATTTTTAAATAATATATAGTCATGAGTGTTGCAATAAGTATCTAATCGTTGTCTTCCCGACATTGCCTAATAAGTCCAGATTTAGTCGATTTAGTTGTCAATGTGGGATCGTATAACATTTAAAGAATAAAGCAGTCGAAAGGGTATAAGTTGGAACAAGAAAAATACCCAGCAATTTCCAGAAAGTAATAATGCTTACAAAAAAATATTTCTGTAATTTTTTTATTTAATTGACTAAACTACAAACATTTTTGAATATTTTTTAAACTAAATTGCCAAAAATGCTTTTTAAAAATAATATTCTTTAAATCATTGATTGGAAAAAAATTAAATTTAAATTATTTAAAATTAAAAAAATTTATTTTTTTTTTATGTTTTTTAAAATAACAGTATTGATTTTTTTTAACGTTTTTAGTTCCTTCCTTTACGGTGTATATATGAACCCAACTGCTATGGAGCAACAGTTTACAAAATTTTTTTTGGGTTTTTTAAAAAAAATAATTTAAAAAATTGTTGTTTTTAAAAATTGCCCAAAAGCCACTCAAATAGTAATGAGTCCATAAAAGATAATTTTGAATCAGATAAAGAATGATTCATCTTAAGAATATTCAATATAATATAATTGTAATAATTTTTATAAAAAGTTTAACACTCAATATTAATAAAATAAATTGTACATAATACTTCGGAAGTTATGTACACGCTTAAATAAATAAAAAGCAAGCAGTAGCCTGATATAATGTGACCATAACAATAAAGCCATGTGCATGGCAACTCTGTAGGGGTTGCCCCATACCTCTACCCATTTCTGATTAGGCTAGGTGCCGTCAAAAATTCACCACAACACCCTAAGCTCAAATTTCCCTTTTAGCAGAAATTTCCCTTTCAATTTGAGGCGCCACAAGTTAGACAACAAATCTTGTTTCAGTGCCACAAAAGCGTTCAAAGTCAACACAACATGTGGCAACATGATTTTATGATAGGGTTGCTCAAAAACCAAAACTGGGCTGCCTGCTAATGTTGATTAACCAAGGCTTTAATTGACAAATTGCATTAATAAAGTTGTTGTCTGTCAGACAAATATATTAAACTAAATTATAAATCTATAAAGGCCTTGAGTACTCTTAGAAATATGCTAGACAAACCAATTAAACAATCAATAAATGAAATCAACAAGGAAAATCCAAACAAACATTGAATTGCAATTGCAACGAACTGCATCGAATTTTACAAATCAATTATAAACTCGAACTGCAAATGAAATGCAATTCCTGCAACAAAAACAAGTTCAAACTTGCAACGACCGAAAGCCCACAAAAACAACAAAAGTTGCAGCAAATTTTCATTAAAATGAAAATTGCAGCAACTGTCAGTTGATGGAAGGACAGTGAGAGAGGGGTTTGGGGGCACGTGTCCAGACCAAACAGAGACTGCCGAACGAAATGTTGGCAGTCCTGCTCAAGTGTCATTTACGGCCAGGTTGTGGCTGATACTCAGACTCCTGTAACTGCCAATAGGAAAAAGTTTTGCGACCGAAAAAAAAAAATGTAACTCAAAAATATGCAAAAAGTTTATGTCTGTCAAGGCCGACTGTGTGATACTCTGTATCATCTCAAAAACAATTAACGAAATAGAATTCGATCAAATTCGTTATAATGATTAGGTATCCTAAGAAACTTTTTGCTTTCGATAAATTCATAAGCAATCGAGCTCTGAAAATCTTCCTAATTTGGTTCCGATATCTGCGTAAATTAAAGAATTATATCCTTACAAATTTTGGGTTTTTTGAGGTGTATGTAATGGCCCTACGGGAGCAATATAAGCTAACCGTGATATCGGAAAAAAATAAAGTAACTTTCCGTTTAATATAAAGGGTATAAAATCTTCTCAAAATATTACCATCTGTGTGATGCATGTACACTTTCATACACACGGACATGTCTATATCCACTTCTGAAGTCACCCTGATCGCACTTTGTGTAACTTTGGGGATCTTCGACTCCCAAGTTTGGTTATCCTAACTCCAATAATCTCCAAGTTAGTAACTTTCGGGAACCTTCAGTGTCTCATCTAAGTTTCACATAAACTTAATAAAATCCATACCTTAAGATACAGAGTATTAAAAGGCTTCAACTTGAATTATCGTAGCTCTTAAAATCTCTAAGATCTTAAACTACTCATATGTAGGTATAGACGAGTTCTGCCAGACAGACAAACTTCTTTTGTCGTCCTGATCATATGGGAGTTAGCTTGGGAGGTCTCTTTCTCTACGTTACATACATTTGCAGAAACCAAATGTACGCCTTTCCATAAGGTACAGAGTATATAATCAGCACAAGAGTTAGCATCATGGTATGATGATGAGGTCCATGTGCCACGCGTTGACATTGACTCGAAAATCAAATCAACTTGCGGCACAAACAACTAACTAGCCAAACTCCAGAGTGACCCTACCAACAAGTGGCACTGCCACACTGCTACATTGCGACATGCAGAAAATTGAATTCAATTAATACGTTTGTAAATGTCAGAGGAAAAGTTTACTAGAAGGGGGAAACACTTCAGTTTGAGTTGTTTGGTAGGGTTTGGGTTTGGTCTAGTTTGAGGGTTTGATTACCATTGAAATGTTGCCGCAAATCTGTGATTGGTATTTTTTGGCTGAAGACGAAAAAATGTTGTTGATCTTGGACGTTATTAGAATTTACAATTTTTGATAGCCCTTAAGTTGCAACAAAAATTTTAACTGCCTATTAAGTTTGCTTACATTGTTATACTAATTGGGGTTTATGATATTAGTTAATTAGAAGTTATTTTCTTACGACACAGGGGCCCGTTGTGATGCCACTTAGGCTAATCTCTACTCTCCTGGATCTTTTCTGAACCATCCCGTCGATTTAATAAACGAATTAATCTTATTTATTCTGATTCCAGCCAATTCAGTAACGTTCCCAATAAGATCGGATGCCAGTGTGTAAAGTCTTCTCCTGAACAGTGCCATGCATCCAAAAAGGAGATGCTCCACTCCTCCTGACAACTGCAGTAGTCAAAATGAGGCACCCCTAATCTATTAGCTATTAGCGTGCCTTCCAATAAGACAGTGTCCAGTAAGAACCCCTATCGTTGCTCTTATGCCTAGTCTATTAAGTTTTAAAAGCTGCTTAGTTCTATTTAAGCTCCATTGTGGCCAAGTTTTTCTGCTAATTAGACAGCTTCCAGTTTGTACCCATGTATGGTACACATCAATAATGATATTTCTATCTATTAATAGTTTGCACGTCGCTAGCGGCATAGGTACCATCGCCTTGTTAGGCTGAAGTGGTAACTTTGTGCCCCGCCTAGCTAACTCATCTGCCCTGCAATTGCCCACGATATCTCGGTGCCTAGGTACCCAGAGCAGATTAATAGTAAAGAATTTTGCAATATCTAGTAGAGAAGCTCATAACATTCCAAAACTGTTTTGGATGTGAGCCTTACCGATTGATAAGCTTTTCAAGCAGCTGTCAGAACATATCTGAATTTCCCTATCGGATAATAAGCGCTTTTTAATGATAAGAATACTTTCCATTATGATATTATAAACTTAAATTTTAATTTTTGCCTACTTAGTTCATATCACAATAGCAGACCTTCAATTGTTTATACTAAAGGACAAACGGATATAGAAGACTTGCTATACAAAATTTGTTAACTCTTTTTTTTTCGTGCATCATTTGTTTTTGCCCCTCTTAGACTATTTTGGAAATTCGTGTGCTTTTATTTCGACCCCACCACTTACAACCCATTTTGGAATTTTGTATAGATAGTTTTTTCTTTTGCATCTTGCGGGAAATTTGCAACTAGGCTGCGTTTCTATTTTTTCCTGCTCCCTCTTGCGGATAATTTTGAAACTTGACTTGTTTTCTGCATTTCGTCAAATTATTTAGAGTTAAAAACCACATTTGAGCAATGGGTCATATAAAACTGAATAACTCTCTATAAAAAAGATTTTTTTTTGTCCACCGTTTATATTTTCAGCTTAAACCTGTGAGGAGGCAATTTGCCGCCTCACAACATTGTTCCTAATTTGGCAATAGGGCACTAAGTAGTTGCTTGGTGAGAGTAGCGGTAACAACCAATGATAGGTAAAGTATACCGGCCTTTAGATTGCCGCGCTAGTTATTATTTAGTATTGGTGAGTAGGAAAATGTATTAGTGCGTAGGTGTAAGTGGAGAGTAGGTGATAGGGATAGTGTTAGGTACAGCGAGCTCGTTCTTAACAATTAGGATACATAGTCAGATAAGCCGAGTGCCTCTTAGGATTTGATAGTATTAATTTGGGCGGGAATTGAAGGATTTGGCGCCGATCGAGGACAATGTAAGGCGGATCGACAGCCAAATCGAGACAGTCTGAGAGAATCAAAGTGAGTGAGTGCAACTTATGAGAAAGTATTACAGTCAGTGCCGCATATTTAAAGGCGCTTCGTGCGCCGGGTGCGACCTCGTCGGAGTATATACGTCACGCCAAGTATTGCCAGAGCCCCCAAAGTTACCTAAAGTATGTGAGACTTTGACAAGAGAAGTCGATGTAGATATTTCCGACTGCATGAACGCCTAGATGTAGGAGAAGATAAGAGGTACAAAAACCAAACTAGATCCTTTATTAAGTCACGAAAAGCAAGTCTATTTTATTTTTTCGATATCGGTTTTATATTATACAGCTCCCATAGGGCTGATCGGTCAACGGTTTGAGGGTATAATTCGTTTGTTTATGCTGATATCGTGACCAAATTTGGCAATCAACAGTTTTTTCGCATTCCTAAGCAAAATATGGCGAATTTACATTGCAGTCAAAGATAAGGGCATCTCAAAGTCGTCGAAGTCCGACTTTAACCTACGCCATCTTTTTTATTTTTTTATAAGTTCATGATAGCTTGCTGGCATTATCTAACGACAACAACTGTGTGGCGCCATCTAGCGTCAAGTTGCCTGCGCCATCTAGCGGGCGACAACATCGACATCTAAATGCATTTTATAGTCGTCGTATTTAAAAAATTTTGTTTTGTGTATATTTTCTTTATATCATGCTTATATTTTTCTTAAATTACTTTTTAGTTTATAATTTTTTTATTCCGTTTTATTTTTATATAATACAAAATTTACTTTCTTACATTTTTGTATTCAGTTCTCTGTTTACTAGTTTGTACATATTTTTATATAAAATATTTTTTATATTATATGTATAAAATTTAATATTTTTAATATTTTTTAACGTTTTTGTTCTAAATATTTAAGGCAGTACTTAAACAAGAAAAAGTGGAAGAAACTATATTGCTGATGGGGGTTCCCTTACCGCATCACAGTTGTTCAAAAAAATAAAATTAAATAGGAAGATTTAAAATATTAGTTGAAAATGGAAACTTTTTCAGAAAATCTAAATAGTACTGATTATATTTTTACAATCTTACAACCTTAATTTAAAAGGAAATTAAAATATCTAGTTTTTATAATAAGACCAATCATTAGGTCAACATAGTAAAATATTGGACAGTGATGGGATAATAGTTTTTAGGATAACTAACCATATCAAACAAGTGTTATGTTGTGCTAACTTCATCTAGTGTATTATTATTTATTATGTGATAAAGGCAATTTATAAATATAAATTAATTTTTGAGTATTTACAAATAAACTAGAATTAAATTAATTTGTATATTAAAACAGATCATCAAGCTGCATAACTTTTACATATTTTAAATACCAATTTGATAACTAATTAAGTTTAATTGCCTGCATTCCAATTTTATGCAATTGATAATAATGTTAACTATTTTAAAACTAGACGACTGTTGAATTTTAATATTTATCATAGAGTTGTTTAAAAGACAAAAAACAGAAATAAGTATTTAAACAAAAAATGGGATACATAACGAAATCAAATAAAAAGCTACCTTTATTTTAAACGAATTCCATGCCAATCTATCTTGAATCTTCAGCCTGGAGAATTGCCCCACATTGCTTCGATGCTTTCCAAAACATAATTGAATCCCAATTATTTGCGCACCTCATTTGAGCTTAATTATTTGTACATATATATCTATGTGGGGGCAGTTGCCACTCGGTCACTTGGCCAAATTGTTGCAAAAACAATCAAATTCGATACATAATGATGTCCACACGTTGCATATAAACCGAGACCCAACAAACGGGACAAAACCGTAAAGCAAACTAAAACCCGTTGCTTCAATTAATTTTTCGCTCAAATTTAACGAACAAATCGCGTAAATAATCAAAATGAAATCACGGCAACGACAACGCGGGACAACACAATACCACCACCATGTTGCTCCCAGTGATTGTGGTTGGTTTTCGGTGAGCTTAGTCCTTGGCCATAACGTATCCCCGATATGGTATGGTTGGTTGTTGTTGTATTCGTGTACTGGCTTGTTTCCTAGGCCGCCTTTGCAGCAGTCATGAAACAATAATGTCCACAAATTGACGCCACAAGCTGTTGGCTCTATACCGCACACATACACTTGCATCCCCTGAGAGGAGCCAATACACGGAGAGAAAATTTGAGTAAGTATGTGTAAGCCCAAAACAAAACAAAATGCGGGCGTAATAGAGGTCTGCAAGTTATCCAGAAAATGGGGTTTTTAGGTAATAATAATGTCGGTTAAGTTCGATTAGCTTTATAATGGGTTCAAGGGTGATATAGAAGACAATGCGACGAAGCCGTATTTTCTATAAGTTCCTTGCGAAAAACATAAGTCGATGTTCATCAGAGCTTGGAACACCATATGGTCCGGAAAAAGAAACGTCCTTTGGACTATGTGTTTGACCTGTATGTAACTTGGTATATTCATCTGTTCCCTCGTCACTTCTAAGCCGCTTATTATAATTTGACAAATGATGTATTGTTGGAAGCGTCTGATTGTCCGCTGGTTATAGGTTATGTGACGTTATGTTAAATTAAACAGGAGGACATTAAGTCATGAATAAAAAAAACGTTATGCACTCAAAATGTGCAGCTTTTTCGAAATACTGTTTTCCGGAATTTTAAACTTTATGAACCAGAATCTCCAAAGTATAGAAATATTATTTTAGTATCGACTGAGTTACGCATTAAAGTGACATTTTGGTGCGCAGTGTAAATCGAAATATCGACGGACTGAAGATGCCATTGCGAACCACCGCAGTGTAAATCGTAATATCGACTGACTGAAAATGCCATAGCGAATCCCCGAAATATTTTAGGAAAAGGGGTTTCAAATTCGACATTGTGTTATAAATATGAACAACTATTGTATAATTTATCTACATATATACATAAAATATTTAACAATATTTCACTATCATTCAACTATTCATTCATTCCTTCGATCATTCATTCATTCATTCATTCGTTCATTCATTCATTTATTCATTTATTTATTCATTCATTCATTCGTTAATTCATTCATTCATTCACTCGATTCTTTTTTCCATCAAATCTACTTACAATTTAGCACAGGTACTACTTTTTGGGATTAAATAAACACTTTTCATAGGTTTGGATGAGTCGTCCACCAAGAGTTGCAATCGGTGCTAAAATGTTTCATTTATATGGGGTCTATGCCTATTTTGATAAGGTCAAGCGAGTAGAGCTAAAGGGCTACAACTTTTAATGGAAAGGGAAAACAACTCTAAAAAAACGCTTTAAAATTAGAATAGATTTTAATGATTAGAGCATCAACTACAAAAAACTAAATAAGACTAGCTTTTTTAGTTGGACTGGATTTGAAACAAAAACACTTTCGATGCTAACCTAAAGAGAGATGATGAAATCTCAGACCACGTGAATGCTTCGGATACAACATTTTACCTAAAAGTATTAAAAAGTTACTTCTGTAAGTCGATGTCTAGAAGTAGCCAAGCCAGTCTCATGATAAAGAAAGATTTCGCATTGGCGCTTTGTTCTTCTCAATTGATTGCATTTAAAATCCTCACTATAAGTATGTGCCTCAACTTGACTTTAAGTTTATGTGGGTATATATATATATAAAGTTGCGTACATACATATATCATAGATAGCATGAGAAATAATAACCACGGACCCGAATTCAGCACAAATTTTCTTGCAGTGTCGTGAATTCAATCCAACGTGCGTCTATGGCACTTCCTCTGTGCGCCATTTTGAATTCCTCTGCTCGTCCAGTAGGCTCAGCCAGGCTCATGTTGTTGTTTGGTTGTTTTTGTTTTTATTTGCCAGCTTGTTTTCTGATGGTTTGTTGGCTGATTTTCGAACTCGTTGTTCCCATTGCCGAGCTTGTTGCCATCAAAAATACACGCAAACATATTGGCGCATGTTGTTGTTATTTTTAAGCACACACAGATACCCACACAGAGAGGTATAAAGATACAGAAGAACTGCGACTCGATTCGATTTTTGTCGACAACTTGTTGTTTTAAATGCATTGTGGACTCTGGTGCTTTCCTTAAGGATTTGTTCCTGAAATTCAATGCATTTTTAAATCGCTTATGGACAAATAATGCATATCAGTCTGATTGAGTGATTGCAATGGAGAAAAAAAGTGCATAGTACAAATACATGCGTATAATCATAAGTAAGCTGGTATTGTTAATTAACATCGCTTTATTTTTCACAAAAAATCAATATCAGGCTAAAAAATTTAAACATGATCAAAATACTAAATCCCATGAAAAAATGAGGTGTATTTAAAAAGTTTTTTTTTTCATACGTCGAGATATAAATAAAAAAAATAATATGAAATTATTTTTGTATAAGTGTTGGAGGTGGGTTTTGTGAAAACATGATCTTGCTAACTTTTACATTACAATCACTTAGGTGGATTTAAATATCGTTAATGAGGTCCGTTATTCGTGTCTTTCTGAAATAGAGAAAACATTTTTATATTTTAAAATATCGGGACCAAATTTATGCCAGCTTTATTTTGTTTAAGTCTAAAAATTTGTGAGAAGTTTAATCAAAATTGGTCCATTATTTCATATAGCTGCCATACAAATATTGAACCAGTTTACTGCGCTAACAAACTCGCGCACTTTTTTGCAAATAAATAAGCAAGAAAATAGAAATTATTTATTTCGAATATTTGGGAATTATATAATCATTTTTATGTATTGCCAGTATGAAACTTTTTTAAACCACTTTATCATATCATAGACACGAATAGTTTTAAATTAAGTGTGACTACGACATTTTTGTATTCGGGGTATTTAGTCGAAATTAATAAAAATATTTTTAAGAAAATATAATTTGTTTAATGTGCTTTTACTTCTCATAGTACACAATTTTTCAAATATTTGCATAATGAGGGAACTTTGCCCCATTTTCGTTTCACTCACTAACCCAACACCTATTTTTATTTGAATTTCTTAAATAATAAAATATTACATTTTTTATGTTTAAGAGCTACTTTTCAACATTTTCTAGCGGTCATACTAAACAAATAAATAAATGATGACTTCATGAAATAAAGAAGTAGTAAGTTATTTGCCCCTTATATGTAAGCCACCATTCATAGTTATGAAATTAGAAATACTCTTATTTACTTTTATTTTTAAATTGTACTAAATTACATGCATACTTAGTTTAAAGCAATAAACAATTACAATTCAAGTAGCAGTAGTAAAGCTAATTCTAATGACCATTTAGTAAATTTGTCGAATTTTATTGCATATATATATATAATACTTGTAACATTTGTGTTATACTACAATTATATATACAACATATATATGAAGAATTATATAACAATTAACATTTTAGCCACAAAACACAGTACAATAAAACAGTTTGTGGTTATTGCATAGAATAACAAAAAATTGGACACAATAAAAATTCCAAATTGCTCAATGTGTGAATATTGTGAGTGTATATGTGTGTGTGTGTGTGCATGTGAATGAATGTGCGGTGTGTGTGTGTGTGGTATAGTACTCATAAAAACAATTGAACAAAACAAAAATATACATACATATGTATACAAACAAAGTTTGATAGTTTAGCAAACAAAAACAAACAATGAAATCAAATCTTGTTTTCAAATAAAAAAAATTAACGTTTCCCCAATAGTCCGACGATGAAACACTCTACATAGTAATTTTTGTTTTATTTGTATTGATTAAAAAGAGAAGGTCTTAAAGTTAAACAGAGGGCATACGTTGAAATAGAAAGAAAAGATGATAAAAAACAGTTTCTAAACTGTTGCGTGAACTTTTTTATGAAGCAAGCAAAAAGAAATGAAACAATATAATAAAAAGGTGGCGTACATAAAGTCGGGCGCGGATGACTTTGGGATACCCTGTACCACTAGCCTGCAATAAAATCCGGTATATTGCTTAAGAACACCAAAATACAGTTAATTGCCAAATTAGGTTACGAAACCTTCATAAATAACCAAAAACTGACGAATTGTGAACCAAAAATGTTTTTTTGGCCGATCGTTCCTATGGGAGCTATATGATATAGTCAACAGATTTTGATTAAATTTGGTACAGTGCTTGGGAACTCTAAAAAACTTCTGAATGCCTTTGGTTACGATATCTTTATAAACAACAGACAGACAGACAGACAGACAGACACACAGACACACAGACTGACAGACAGACAGACAGACATCGGTCTAGTCACCCTGATCATACTATAGGTAGCTTTGGGGGCTCTCCGACGTCTCCTTCTGTATGTTACATACATTTTCGGCTTCCGCAAACTTAATATACCCTTTGTACCATACGGTACAGGGTATAATTAGCAATATGACTAAAGGGGCTAGGAAAAGGATACTCGAAGAAGCAAGTAAGAGAACGTTCGAGAACTAAGTAGCTTGAAACTATTGTAGCTAGAACATAAGATGAAGAAATTACCAAACATAGAAATATTGTATTTACAAAATTGTTAGATTACCCCAATTTTCGGGGTGTTATTTCGGAATTTGAGACAAAAGTAACTCGATTAAGATTTTCGGTGGTTTGAGAGTAGAGTAGTTTAAGAAGATAATAGCCAAATAATGCACAATAGTGCTGGAAGTAACATCGATGTTATATCCATGTGTTTTATTTTTTTCCGATCATCGATATTTTTATTTCGATTATCGACCAAATCCTATTACGGACAAAATATGGGCAATCAACGGCATCCACGTCGCAGACACATTTCGCTTTTTTTATAAAAAACTAAATCTCAAAAGATCCGAAATAGTAGGGTTGACTGAATTTTGGCACTGCGATAATATTTTAATATTTTTTATTTTAGATTCAAGCATTTGCCCTTTGAATTACTGGAAGGTGATACTTTTTAAAGCTTAGCAAGGCTGGTAATCTAGTGAGCGACAAGCGACGTTCGCTTAAATCAAAAAACGTTGACATGATTTTATCTAATAACCATAATGAATGGATCTCAAATTAGTTTAAAGATTATGAGACTGCAATTCTGGCTGGAACTAAACATTTTTTTTGTTAAAACTCACAGGCTCACAAAAAAAGTGGTGTAAACTTTACATGTGAGGACTTCGGATTCAGCTGCTAAAAATCCGTAAGGGATGCCTCTGTCTTTTTTTTTGTTATTCCTTTTGGATTGTTATTTACTATTTCCTGGCTAATTTTTCTATGAAATGTAATTAATTTTGAAATGTATATTATGAAAATATAGTTATCTCTTGGTTTGTTTGTTAATTCCATTTTATTATATGAAAATACTTATATAACCAAACCAACAGATTAATTAATTTAAGCACTCAAAAAATGGCCGCCACATTTACTTCGATGTATCGAAGTTAAAAAATATCGAAAATATCGATGTTGGCCAACATCGATGTTTCTCCAGCACTAATGCACACAGCGATGCAAGTAAGGAATACATTTTAAAGAGATAGCCAAAAGAGGCAACAAAATAAATTTGCAGTTGGACTTGTTAAAAAATAGTTGATTAATTTGAAATGTTCTTAGAAGCCAGAAAGATGATGAAAACAAATGGTTCACAAGGAAATTGGGATGTTTAAAAAATAAAAACAATTTTTATACATTTTTAACAAACGAATCTTAAGAATATGAGGCGAGAATTTTCGTGTTTTTACATCCAGCTTTTAGTATGCTCAAGCAAAAATTCATATAAATTTGAAGCCTACTTTTTGTTATTTCGAAGTTGAATACATATTTGACTGTTTTCTTCGCGTAACATTCATTTGGAAAAAATAAATATACTCTTTTACTCTTTTTGAGTAACTGATATAAAAACGAACGAAAAAATTTGGCGAAGGCACACTGGTTCCAAATCAAATTTTTTTGTGTAAAAAATCAATGTTATATTTTTGACGATTTGAGCAAAAAAGCGAATATATAATAGCATTTACTCCCAATTTGATTTATCATGAAGCGCTGTGTATTTTCGAAACCCTGAAAGTCAGCTGTTTACACAAATTTTTCGTAAAAAAAATACATAACTTAACTTTGACCACGTGGTGAGTAAGTTTATGCTATCAAAAATAATTTATGTCAAGTATGGTAAATAAGTATTTAAGTATGGTAAATAAATTTGAAGCTATATGGAAATTAAGTGTTTCAACAAAGTTTATATTCTATGTGAATTATATCCGTATTAGTGCTTTTTTGTTTTACTTTACTAAAATAACATATAGCATGACAAAAGCTGATATATTTAAAGAAGTTTTTCAAAATATTGCCAAATTGGCTGCTACAATCTGTTATATAAAATATTGGCACACGGTTCTTCTTCTATTTCTATTGAAAGATTCCAAGAAATTCTACAAACAAGCAAGACAATTGCATGGTAAATAAAATAGTCAAAGCAATAATATGATAGACTTTTTTTTCTACATACATTTTGAACCAGTACCGTGTGTTAACACAAATAACAGTTATGGGGTTGAAAAAATTAAAGCAAAAAATGTGTTTTAGATGAAAATACAAGCCGCAATTTATAATTTTCTTGAAAGAACTTTTCAAAAAAGAATACATTTTAATTTTTAATTTATATCAAAATATCAAATTTTAACTCTTATTTCTTGACATAAACTTAAAAATCATGATAATAGTTATATATCAATCTTTATTAAAAAATCGGGAAATAGCTCTCATTTGTCAAAAAAAAAAAATAAAAATTTTGAATTAAAAAATTGAAAATTAAAATTGAATTTAAATATCTTTTGAACCAAGGAGCGCACAATAATGGTTGGCGTAATTATGTGATACACACTTCAAGACTTTTCCATCGATGCCTTACATGTCCATTAAGTATCCCACAAAAAAAAAACACAATAAATTTAAATATCTCTGAAACAGGTAAAAATTATTTGTTAAGAACCCATAGTCACCAAATCGGTATATAAACTCATTTATCGTATGCTTGAAAGCAGTGGTCGGCACGGCCATATCCCATGGGCCTATGGTTCACACGTACTGTGTTGTACACAAAACGCATGCATGTGTTTGTGATTTTTGAACTGAAATATTCTCTGAAAATTCTCTGGCGTTGCCACGCTTTTGTTTCAAAGCAACAGACACGAAGTTGCTTGTACATCACTTCGGCTCTTGTTGAGAGAGCGTGCTGCGGTCACCCTTGCATACTAATGCATGGTGGAATAATACTAATAATAGTATTACATAATACTAATAATAGTATTATATGTACCATGCACTAATGTAAGCCTGTTGGCTGGAGCGCTTTAATTTTGTGAGATTTAAAAAGCAAGAGTTACCGCACTTTGCCTAACCTTTGGCACCATATTCGCTCGATTTATCGGTTGTTTAAAAAAATTAATTGTTTTTGGTTTGAAAATCCAAAAATTCACTTTTAGCAGCTCACAGAAACGAAGCGTACTCAAACAGTAATGAATATTTTGACGTGTAACTTGGCATGGATGAAAAAGACAGTCCTACCAACTTAAAAAAAAAATTTCTCCAAATCCAAATTTGGCGCTCGCAGTTTAAATTCAAATGTCATCTTACTTTTTGGACACAGTAGTATACCCATAGTAGTATACCCTGAGAAGACTGAAACAATATTTTTCTCATGACAAAGCTACTGTAGAAACTTTTATTGGAAATGTTATTAAAATATAAGCAGGGTAAAATCTTCTTCTTTTAATTGTTTTGATATATTACATATATTAATTTTTGACAAATCATCAATTAACTAATAATGCAGATATACGATATAATAATATAATTCGATTTCTATCGAACTTTCTTCAAACTTTCAAGTTCGTTGCGATATCTTAAAAAAAATTTATAATTTTCTCATACAAAGAATCTACTTTTTCTAATCGGTTCCATGGTAACTATTTGATATAATATTCCGATTTTGATAAAACTATGTAGAATGCAGCAAAGTTGAAAACTGGCCATATTGATTTTAAAAATTAAAATAGTGTTGTTCCAAATGCTCTATTTTTACCCAATATTGACAATATGACAACTCTAAAATACAGTGCGCCGATCTGTTCGCTCTTGACGAATATTTTAATTGCAATAAGGTTCGACTTATATTTACGTCTATATATTCAATTTTTCAATTTTTTGCCACAAAAAGTGGATTTCGCACCAGTGTGCAAGGTCTGTTAAAAGAGAGCATAAAAATCACAGCATAAACTCAGGCGCTACATTCTCACGCACATTTGGACACCCCAACCCTTGCTCTCTCACTTTCTCCCACTCCCAAACAATGTGCTTCTTGTTGTTGCTGTTGTTTGCCTTTGATTTTTTGTGTCTCTTTTTTGTTTTGTTTTTTATTGTTACGTCATGTTTATGTTGGCAAGTTGTTTTGTTTTTTTTTTTTCTTTCTGTTTTTTTGTTGGCTGTGTAATCGAGTCAATTGTTTCCGGTTCGTCGATGGGGCAATCGAGTGCGTCAATTTTTATGGCCATGGGCATATTTCGAAGCTTGGAGTCAAGTCGAGTTGGTTTTGTTGGCCTTTAGCCTTTGTTTTAGTTGGCGATGTTTTATAGCGTTGATATTGGCAACATCCGCTTTTGGGCCATTTTTTTTTGACAAGGGTTAATAAGCTGTGTGTTTTAGCCTTTTCGGCTTGGTTAGATTTAAGCGCTACTCACTAAGCCTGGCCAATTACCACACACAATAAAATTGCACAAAAAATTCTCCACAACTCCCACCCACACACTCACATAATTAACCCTTATTTGTCCATTTTATGTGCAGTCCAATAAAATGCTCATTTAAATTACAAAACAACAACAACGGAAGCAACAACAAAACTTTGGCCATTTCACATTTCGTTTATGGCCAAGTAGCAGCCATTTCTTAGCCAAGCTTTTTTCCCAGAACGAGCTCAGAGTTCAACGTAGCGGAAGCGAGGAACTAAACGTGTGGAAAGGTAAAAAATAAAGGCGTCCATAAATAGCGCGAAATTAGCTTGTCCTGTCCTGTCCAGGCCACAGGCTTAACTTTAAGTCCAGAGCAAATTGTTGACTGCTTTAAAGTGCTCGAGAGTCTCTTAAGTAAAAGCTGCTTACAATTTGGACGCATCGTACGCAAGCCGCTTAACTCGCATAATCCAAGTATCTGGCCATGCCCAGCGCAGACACTCAAGCCTTTTTTATTTGGCCTTTTCGAACTAGGCGGGTCATCAAAATGGAAATCCGTGTCCAATGCGGGCAACGGTCCGCAAATGTCAAACGAATCAAACGAACTTGAAATGATTGTTGGGTCATAAAAATTCAATGTCTATGTTCAACGTAATACAAGGGGGCTAAGCTTTAACAAGCGAGTTCAATTGTAATAAGCAAAAATAGTTGAAATTTTTCATACGCAAATTTTAGTTAGAGTGCAATACTAAAATTCAAGAAAGTAAAATTATAGCTTGAGATCCTAAAAATGTTCTAAAGATTTTTGGGCCTCGTATTCAGATTTAGCGAAAAGTCAAAAATATATTAAATTTTGTTGCTTTTATTATTGGGTTATCTCAAAATCCTTGGGTGCTGTGTTTTTTGAACCTGGAAATAAAATCTGGCTTGGACGAACTTAACCGAAACTACTGAGGGTAGGGTGTGTGTTGTGCACTTATACACAGAGACATGCATATTTCAATTATATACTAAATTAATGTACAACATATGGTATACAAAAATAAAGTTACCTTCAACAAATTATCCCTACACAAGCTTACCCGCTCTCGTAACTAACATCAGTACTACACCATGTAAAAGCAATTAATGGAAAATCTTAATTATTTCCAAAATTTAATTCCCGACTCAAGTGGCGTTAGATAAGCACTATCGAAAAACATCGATTATCGTTAAGAACGTCACTATCAATATTATCAATAGAATCTCGATGTTTATGCAGCACTACTTAGTATGCCAACTTCAAATTGGCATTCAAATTCATGATGAAGAGTCCCCATAGTATTTATCAAACCTCGAGGTTGTCTAAAAGAGCCAGCTTGCCTAAATTTGAGTGTCAATCAGTTATCAAATTTCCTGTGTCTACAATAGTGGTAATGGAAAATATAACTATAACTGAATATTATGATAACTCCCTTTTAACAAATCACATTTGCGAGAATTTGTTGAAATATGAGAAAGTTATAGTACTATCAGATATAGTATTAAATAATCGTCGAAATGAAAATATAATACTCAGGGACTGGCTATAATATTGTACGAGAGACAACCAAAATAACAATTTGAAATACACAGATCTGAAAATATTAAAGGTGAAAGGTCATGAAAATCGGTTTTTTGAGAACAGGGAACTGTGCTTTAATAACATTATGAAAATTGTAGAGCTTTAAATTTTTAAATTAATCGATTTATAATACGCTTAGGTTTTCCGTGCTATATTATCCTTATAAAGGAATTTAAAATGTAAATCACCATCAAATCAGGATTGTTATATAGTAAGGCCGTTCTTCCCATTTAAGTCTGACTTTGCACCAGCTGAGTGAAAACGTGATTAGTTTTACAAGCAACAATTCAGACGGCCTTGTTTCGTTATAGTAGGGAAAGGATTTGGACAGAAAACCCGATAAGACTAGGATATTTCCAAACATTTCACTAACGCGTAGGTAGGTAGGTTGGTAGGTTAGGGCGGCAGCTGGCTTAAAAAGTCAGCACACTTAGGCTGGTACCGTCCCGTTGTGAAACCGCACGGATGTCTCTTTAAGCACATTCTCCTGAGAAAACACGCTAAAAGGATTCCCATCCCGTTGCTGCAATGTATCTTGCAATCCTTCTCGGACATATAAACTCTAGCTCCGCTGGGTTATGAAGGAAGTAATTTCCCAGATGTTTTTCCTACGTCTACTGAGAGCCTCACAGGAGCAGTGCTCTACTAATTCAATATCTTCCTCACCTTTGCTCGGAACATTCATTCTGGTCGCATGTGTTCCGACAAGCCAGTGTCCAGTGATCGCTCTGACAACTGCCGAACACTGCGACCTGTTAAGTCCACAGAGCCTTATGGAGCGCTTTGGGTCGATTTTAGGCCATATTTGGCGGATAATTCTACTGTGGGATGTGTCTTACAGAGATCAAAGCAGATCAAAGCCTCGTTAATGGCAAGGATCTCCACCTGAAAAACTCTACAGTGGGCCGGAAGTCGGAAAGACTGCACTTAGAAAAAAAAGCAAATAAATCACAATATTAGACAACTTGAAAGAGCACTGTATTTTATTTCTTTAAATTTAATTAAAAACTATTTTTAATTATAGCTAATATTTTAAATGAAATGACACATTTTAATACTTATTGGCAACACGTAAACTTATTAACTTTTAATAAAAAATGCAGCGGTTGACCAACGGCTTCAATCGCGTGATTTACTTTGTTTTGATTCTCTTTAATTATATTCTCTAGATTACGAAGTAAAAAATAAGAGCGGATGACTTCATTCTGTGCCACTTTTATTTCTCTCTCAGAGCTGGAGTTTATGCGCTGAATAGTATAGCAGGTGTCATCGCCTTAAGTAAAGTTTAGATTGAAGAAGAAAATATATCTGCAAAAAACAAATATGGCCATTTTCAATTTTTTGCATGACGTTACAAAAACTAAAAAGCTTGTTTTAATAATAAATAAATATTAATATAATAATAATATAAATAAAATAAATAAATAAATAATTTAATATAAAATAAATAATTAAAATAAAAAATTTATACTAATGATTAAAAATAATGTAAGTAGTTTCGTAAGTTAAATTTTAATTGAAAAACCTTTTTTCGGTTTTTATAAACTATCTGGCGTGATTTTTATATATATTTTCAATTTTTATTATAAAAATATAAGAATTATTTAACGATTTTTAAATAAACATTTATATATAACTATTATTTCATAACGTTTATTTTTAGGTCAACAATTAAGAGTTATTTTTCAATTTATTTTAAAAATATAAGAGTCACGATCACTTACTCTTGTTGTAGGAAAAGCTATTTTGAAAAATGAATTCAGATGCCGAAAATAATTTGTAAATTATCATATAAATTTTTTTCTGCAAAAAAAAATTATTTTTGAAAAAGTATGTTGTTTTGCCAATTGTAACTATACCAATACAAAAAATGTAATACAGTCGAGGCGGTGCCCGACAGTGTAATACCCTGTACCTATTTTCTGAAAAGAAAAAATGATTCCTGCATATTCCTTCTAAGGACTTTCCAATTGGAATTTTGGTGGGGGGTAATGCATCGATAAAATTTGGATGTGGATTTGTTCATTAGAGCCACATGAATCAGCTTACCAAAAATTGTGATTCTAGGTCTGTTGTAACTATAATTACGTAGAGTCAAATATTGATGCAGTTTATAGGCAAGGGTGGTGGAATTTGTACATTTTTGACTATAACTTTTGCTGTATTTGTCCGATTTTGTTCATTTTTTACTCACAGATGCATGTAACCAAGCAGCATCACTCTGTTAAATTTCAGATGAAAATATTAGACGGTGTGGCTAACCGCGAAACTCTACAGCGGGGGAACGGGGGAAGATATTGTCATGATTCAACAAACTTCATCTTCTGAGGAAATATGCGCATCAGGTGGTAAAGTTTGGTGTCTCTAGCTCTTATAGTTTCCGAAATCTAGGTGTTCATACAGACGGACGGACGGACGGACATGGGTCAATCGCTACCCGAGGTTATGATAAGCATTTTGGTATAAAGGACTTGGGGTCTGCCACGCCTCCTTCAGTCCGTTACATACATTGCACAAATCTAGTATACCCTTTGTACCTATAGGTACAGGGTATAAAAATATTGCATACTAAAAGTAAAGCGTGACGTCAGTAGCATCGTTGTCAGCTAGTTTAGTTTCAAATAAGTTAAATGATTTTGCTCCATGGCACTATAAGCGCAGAGTGAATATCTGGCAACGCGTTAAAAGAAAATAAGGAAAGAAATAAAAGACGTATAAAAGTTGTGTTACCCTAATTAATATATTTTCGGGTGCGAGAGCTATTTAATTATTAAAAATTTTTTAAAAGTGCAATTAAAAATCTTTTTAAAACGTTTCTTGATAAAACAAAGTGCATAAAATTCTTAATTCGAGCAATCACGAGTTACAACTCGTGTTAAAACTTGTAAAGTTAATTAACTATTTTAAATTTTTCTTGTTAAATTCATTAACTATTTTTCAATGTTACATACATATATGTACATTAGGGTGGCCATTTTTGCAACATCTCACGATTTTACTAACGCCACCCCCTAAAAAGTTTCCTTTTTACCTGCATATAGCGCCTGTAAAATTTAAAAACGATCCGAATGTATTTGATGGGTCCGACAATAGGTCAAAGGTCATAAAAAAGTTTCATATGAATGCATAAATAGCGACCAAATCGTAAGTTTGACAAAAACATGTTCCAAATATAATCAATGGGTAATTCAATTATCTACAGTCGAGAAAGAAAATGATCGAAATCAGTTTAGTATAACCAGAGATATTTGCTGTTAAGTAAAGGCCCTTTTTTTTTTTTTTTTTTAATTTCGAAAAATGGTTTTTTCAAAATATCTCGAAGCCCGTTTCATGAAAAAAAATTTTGACTGCATTTTCGGTTTTAGCATGTCATTTTACTACAGAAACGATTCAAAAATGTTAAGGATACCAAAAATTTTTTTTATTTGTAAACTGGTGTAATTAGTCAATTTAATCAATTTTAGAACTTACGAAATTTATTTAGGCCGACTCTATATTTTTTTAAAATTATGTTTTGATAGATATGAGACCTTTTGAACCATAATTTGTCTGATTGGTAATAAGATATTAAAGTTTATGTAGAACAATACAGTCAAAAACGGAAAAAGTGCAAGTTATGACCTTTGACCTATTGCCGGACCCATCAAATTCATTCGTATCGTTTTTAAATTTTACAGGCGCTATATGCAGGTAAAAAGGAAACTTTTTAGGGGGTGGCGTTATTGATATCGACGGTTTAAAAATCCTCCATACCAGCGGCGGCCACCCTAATGTACATATGTATTTATCTAGGTGCAAAATTTGACAAGTTCGACTTGTTTAAACTCTTTGCATAGAAAATGTTTGCTCGTTTGGAGTACCAACATTTTTGAAAGTGCAAGTGAGTAAATAATCAACGTGTCATAGTCGAGCAAATATGCGAATGGCAGGCAACACTCCAATTGTTTTTTATAGATTTCACCACTGCCTTCGAATCTCGGAATCCCTAAGAGATAAAGGTATACCCTAAAAGATTATATCGCTTATTAAAGCACACTACGATGGCTACTGCTGCCGCATCCAACATGACGGCCTACTATCTCAATCTTTTGAGACTCACACTGGCGTGAGACAAGGCTGTATCCTTTCACCTATACTTTTCTTAACAGTCATTGACGATATAATGAACAAAAGTATCGGTGAGAGAAGAAGGGGCATTCAATGGAATTTCACTGAACACCTCGAAGACCTCGAATATGCCGATGACGTGTGCCTCATATCGGTCAAACACTCAGATATGCAAAATAAACTCAATGATGTAAAAGTAAATATCAGCAAAACAACAGCAATTAAAATAAACTCGTCAAACTCAGAAAGCTTTATGATCGATGATCAAAATGTAGAACTTGTAGACAAATTTGGCAGTGTGGTCTCCGACGAAAATGGTGCAAAAAAAGACGTTCTCTCCTGAATTACTAAAGCTAAAGCTTCTTTTGCACAGCTGCATACTTTCTTCAGATCGCCATATATAAATGAAAAAGCTAAAGTACGAATTTTTAAATGAAACGTCCTATCTGTACTACTATACGGCTGACGACCGAAGACATAAACAACTCCAATCCTTCGTAAACAGATGTCTCCGAAGCATCCTAAAAATATACAATACAAAATATAAATAATACAATATCAAATGCCGATCTCTACATAAGATGCGAGATGCGACCGATACCAACAGAAATCAATGCCCGAAAATGGGGTTGAATCGGTCACATGCTGCGCAAAGATTCTAACGAAATATGCAGACAAACTCTTGAATGGAATCCTCAAGGCCGTAGAAACCAAGGGGCGGCCCAAAACAACATGGAAACGAAGCCTGCAAAATGAAACTAAAGAATCTGGAAAATCATGGGGCGAAATCAACCCTATGCTCATCATCATCAAGTGAGTAAAGAATACTTTTTTTGTCTTTTTTCTTTTATGCGTTGTCATCCTTAAGTAATTTACTAATAGTGATTAAGGTTTTTTTGAACGCAGAACTGAATCCCGCATCAACTCCATGTGATTGTATACGCAACATATGATTGTAAGGGCATCAGGAATTGATATTTATTCGCCCTGAATCTTCAACGTTGATTTAAAATCGCGGCCATTCTGATGAACGATTAAATATAACTCGTTTTGTATTCATTCTAGTATCTGTTTCGGTGTAAACAAAACCAACAAATGTTTTACTAACTTTCCTTGTCGTTTTCTCTTTTCAATTTGCTTGCGGGCGCCATCTATTGCAAATTAAATAATATTTGTCAAGTGTCAACGTCAGGTCCGCATGAGCGCCATCTATTGCGAGTAATCCTAAGTTGTAACTATCATCTTCGTATCATTTTCGTTTATTTCGTTTGTTTTTGATTTTTCGATTGTTCCTTTTATTAACAAAAAAAATTATTCAAACTTATGCACATCAATTTATTCCTTATATTGAAAATTTGTATCGCAAATGCAATTTTAGTTAGAACAACATTTTATAGCATTGTTTTTACCAGGTGCTCGTGTCATTATTAAAGACAAAATTATTAATAAAATACTATTTGTAATTATAAACACATTTTAAATTCTCTACTTAGTTTCTCCTTAATTCTTGGCTGATTCTTCTGTTCGCCGTACAATATTTTGCCCTTAACTAGGATTTTATAAACAAAGTAGTAAATAGGACTACCATTTTGTTTGACAATGCCAAAGATTGATGCCTTTATCTTACAAATTGAAACATCTGTCTCATTGTTTTATTTTTTATGGAGCCACAGATTTTTTGACTTTTTAATTTTTTTGAGAAAAATATTTAAATTTGCAAAAATCATAGAATACCCTAAGGGGATGTCATTCAAATGCTTAGGAATATGCCTAATCTTAAAATCGATATACCTGTCCAAACGGTCAGTTTATTCGAAATTTTCTTTCAAATGTTTTCTGTTTATTCGGTTAGGTTAGGTTGTACCGGTTGACCCCTGGGGGAGTCACAAATAGACTAGATAGTCCTTAGTGGTCCTGGAAGGTGTACAATGCACGTAAGTCGTCAAGTATGCGCGTGTGCTTGGCGAACGCCAGAAGCTTTTGAGGTGCCCTGTCGGCTGCCTCTTCCAGTGAGGTAAGCCAGGGTTTTCCTAGATATTTGAGTCTCAATGTACAAAGGGCGGGGCTTCGACAAATGTGGTGACAGATCTGACTGCAGCGTCTACTGCTGATCTTTGGTCAATCGTCCTTAGAGGAATCTTCAGATCCTCATGTGACGGTTGTCTCGATCCGGCCCCTTCCTTTGCAAGCCTGTAAGCTATTTCATTTCCATCTATGCCCTGGTGGCTGGGAACCCAGAAGATGCACACCTCATTCTGGGAGCTTAGTGCATCTAGTGTATCCCTACTTGCCAGTACACTTTTGGAGTTGATGCTAAATGCTTGCATGGATTAAATCGCCGCTTGACTATCAACAAAAAGGTTAGTTCGGTTCTGCTCCAGGGTAGGCGCTAGTTCTGCAGCCTTCTTCATGGCGAATAACTCTGCCTTTAAGATGCTGCATTGGTCTGGCAACTTATAAGAGACCTCCATGGGTGGGTCTATACAGTATACTGAGGCCACAATGCCGGACTCCATTTTGGATCCGTCCGTGAAAATTTTTGTGACTCGTTGGTCCATACCGATTTTCCAGTCCTCAGGTCCCATTAGAGTGAGCTTTCTGGAGAAGTTGCTTACTGGGGTCATATTGTCCGTGCTATTGAATGTTATCCCTTCAACTTTGCTGCGCCCGTAGTTCGCAAGGGCCATACTCCCTGCTGCACAAAGACGTTGCACTGTCTTCTGCGCCAGTAGTTTGGCCTATTGCTTCTAAGATCTTGGTTGGAGTGGACCTTAAAGCCCCCGTTATGCACATCAGTGCACGTCGTTGCGTCTTTTCCATTCTTTGCAGGTATATGGTCTTCTCTGTGGCTTTTCACCATACCAGAGCTCCGTAGAGTAGCACTGGCCGCACGACTGAGATTAAGATCCAATGCATTAGTTTTGGTGGTAGACCCCACGTGCTACTTAGCATCTTCTGCGATGCATACAGTGCATTTGTGGCTTTATTCACCCTTTCCTCAACATTGGGTTTCCATATTTCACGCTCATTTTGGGCTTGAACGGAGTGACGTTTATCGATGGCGGAGTCCATGGCGGTATCTTGTGGTGAAGAGAATTAGGTCCGTCTTGCCCGCTTTGATACTGAGCACGGCTTCCGTGGACCACTTCAGTATTTCCCTTAGCGTAATGTCATGAGCGAGCTGAGTTTTATAGGACATTTGCCCACAATAATTATGGCTATGTCATCCGCATAGGCACTTATTCTTGGGGCCTACCGTTTAAATCTATGTAGGATGTCGTTTACCACTAGATTCCACAATAAGGGCGATAGTACTTCGCCTTGCGGTGAGCCTCTGTGCGCCTCTTTTGTCACTGTCGTGGTTCCCCATTCAGCTGTCACTCTATATAATAAGAAAACTAATATACTAATGACTAATCCAAACGAAAATTATATATTTTATTTCCGAAGCAAAATATTTTTATTTTTTTTATTTAATTTATTGCAAAAACTCAAAAATTCATGTAAATTTATATATTGCATTTATCACATGTTTTATTGTCGCCAACCCAGGGTGCAACTGGAGCCATCATTGGAAAAAATATATTCTAGCGAATTTTTACTTTTAGTCCCTTCAGTGTGTACCTTTTCAGGCAAATAGTCGATACGGCTGAAACTTTTCAACTGTTAGGGTATATGAAAAGTGTTGCCAGATCGTCGAAAAATGTAGCAACTAAATTCACTTTGTTGGCAGCACGCACAAGCGCCGCCACATCCTTTAAAAACGTTTACATTTTTTCTTAGGTTGGGCAGCGCTGCTGTGGTGAAATACAATACGAGTTGGTGGTGAGGACTCAGTGTTCCTGCATCGCTCCGCGAGTGCGCATGCTTGGAACGGGAGCGGTGAATAATAACGAACGAATATTTGAAAATATGGCGCGAGCTTTGAAAAGTTTAGCAAATACATTAAATGAATATAATAAAAAGGAATAAAGTGTATTCTTTTTACGGTAAATAAATAATAGCGTTTCCAGTTTTTTTGGTCAAAATATCTATATAAGCATTGGTTAAGAGTTTTGTAAACGCTTCTTTAACACCTCCGCTTTCGTGCTATTTTATTTTGAAGCTATTTCACATTTGCCGAGAACATCGGAACCGAAGATGCTTAATAATATTTTTATACCCTGTACCAATAGGTACAAAGGGTATACTAGATTTGAGCAATGTATGTAACGGACAGAAGGAGGTGTGGCAGACCCGTAGATTATTCAGCCGTGCTCCGCAAAACGAAAAAACTAAACTGAACAATTTTATTCGGATTCGTTTTTGCGTACTCCAGAAAACGATTTTTTTTTTGTCGATATTTCCCTTTTTTTTCGATAAATTCGTATATTTTTGTTATTTTTCCGATAAATTCTCATGTTGTGTTGGCACGAAATTATTTTGTTTTATACAAAACAGCTGACATGGTTGCAGCCCCTTTCTATTGCTATTTGTTGTTTACAAATTGTTTTCATTAAAATATTACTAGTACTTTTTTATTTTTTTTATCCTTTTAAAAAAAAATTACTCAAAAATATTTCTTTAGCAATAATTTTTATTGAAATTAAACACGACTTAGCTATTTTTGTTACAAGGGAAATTTTCTTTGTGTAACACGGGAACCCTGTCATGTCATGTGTTTGTGTATGATTGAGTCTGCAAAAAAATAATTAAAAATAATTGTCAGTAAATATCTAACTTGAAGTTGGCATAAATGTAATCCTAAAATATCAAAGAATATTTTAAAAATTATTTCAGTATAAAACTCGTACTTTTTTAAACCTATCTTGCCGATTCATTTTAATTCTTATTGCAATAAAACAAATACAAAATTCGTTTTGGTGAAATTGGGATTCAAAACGAATTCAAATAAAATGTTCGGATTCGTTTTCCACAGTACGGCAGATTATTATATTTCCAGCAAACAGTTCGCAGCATTGGTAGACTGCATAGCACCTGACGACGCTCATCAGACGCCGAATTGAAATCTCTCAATCTATCATGGAGTGAACTCAGAAGAGAAGTAGTTGACGCCCTATGCTCCAAATAGGAGTTTAAATCAGAGAAAACTACATAATGGGTGAAACTTTAACTAATTAATTAACTAATTTTAATTTGATGTAGAAAAAATATTCTCTACCGTGCCCCTTATATTTTTCTCGACGGCCCTGGCCATCCCCAAACGTAGTTCCTATTGGGACATCTGCTGTGAAGCGGACATACATTAAGGAATCAGGAACGCTTCCATTCATGCTTACATAAAACTCTGGCAGTATTGGGCCCAAATTGAGCAAAATTGGAGAAACGCTCTCCTCAATGGTATCCATGTTTAGCTCCAAATTCAAATTGATGAGAGAGTACGAAACACTGGGATTGTGTATCAATCTTATGGATCAACATCTTCTTCAAAAAGTTTTACATACAGTGTTGCAAGTTTTTGACCTATATGATGATGCATGAGTTTTGTTCTTTCCCAATTTAAGAACCCTTTTTGCCGTAGACTTCCTCACTTTGTTGGTAAATGTCCATATTGTAGCTTCTATTAAAGAGTTTTTCTGATGTATACCATGGCAGAGTTCAGAAATTCATTCGAATAATAAGATCTTACTTAATTTGGTTTCAATTGACCCTCGTAAATATTTTTATACCCTATACCTAATAGTACAGTAAACGATGGCTCACGTTTATTGGAAAAAAATACTTAATGGATGAAACGATAGGGACCTTGTTCTAAGTCTAAAACCGACTTTTCGTATTTGTGGGTAGGGGCCGTGGCACCATTTTTTTCATGATTTTTTCTATCACACTTAGCGTCAGAAGTAGCGTAGGAGAAGTATTTCTCTGCAGCTAAATCATATATTAGGGTAAATAAGTAGGTAGATAATGGGCTTAAAAGTTAAAGTCAGCTAAAAACCCACATTTGATTCCCAGGCGAGCTAGATATTTTACTAGGATTATAAAATCTGAGCCGCGAAAAACTGGAAATCTTAGATTCGAAAACAGATTATATCCAGGACGGCAACGTCGGACCCTAAGGTTCTCTCTTAACAAAATTCCGAATGCAACTATCAACTTAAAAGTAGGCACAACTTAAAAAATGTATCTTAAATTTATAAAAATATCTCAGCGAGATGAACCAAGCAGTTCAATTGAGATAAATTGCAAAACTTTTCGTTATGGCTGCCAATTCCATTAGTAGAGTTATAATACTAAGAATGCTTCACTTTTTGGTCAACTTTAATACTATCAGCATTAGCAGAAATTATGGCCACAATCCTATTACAAGCCCTACCCCTTTCGGAGCCACGAAAATTCTCCACTTTATTCTACCAATAAATTGCATTTTATGCGATGCATCCGTCCGAGTGTGTCGAGAGCCGTTAGCAGTTGTGTTGTTCCGTTTGTCCAGCTACCAACTTTACAAATACATATATATGTATCTATGTATATAGTAGCCATGTATAGTATATAGGTATATAGTATAGTGACTTACCAAGTGCATTTTGGTTGTCTGCTTTGTTGCTGGTGTCGCTTCAGGGCTGACTTTCATACAATTGCACAATTCTAATAAGGATGTTGTAACTGTGGGTGTGTGTGTGTGAGTGTTACTATGTATCTGTGAGAGTGTTACTGTGTATCACTGTGTGGGTGGCACACAAATCAAAAGCATTTTTGTTATGCCTAGCGCCAAGCCTAGCCTTGCCTTTATTTGTTGGTTTTAAATTGTATTTGTGTCTGTATGTATCTGTGTGTGTGTGTGTGTTTGTATCTATGTGTCTATTACAGGAGCGCTCTGCGGACCCTCGAGTGCGAAGCATTTCAAAATAATACGCACCGCAGGATATGCAGACATTGCATTTGATGGCAACCATTGCATCCGCTCTGGAACTTCCCCTTTCCACCTGATGGAGCCCCCTCCTACTGCATCCTTTTCAGTAGACCATTTTTATGGCATCCGCGTGACAATTGCATTGCATAAATTTATCTTGTTGAAATTTTACTAAGAACCCGACGAAGTCTAACAACTTCCAGCTGCAGACACTAGCCACCATGACTTAATTTCATTAATTAAATTAGTAAAGTTAAAAGTTTTTACTTTAATGGCTTGTGCTTTTTGGAGGGAATAAGTGTAGCAGATGTAGACAGGAACTAATATAAGCACATATCGTAATAAAATTTGCAGCTTTAAGCACAAAGTTAAAACGTCGTTTTCCAGAAATATTTTTATTTTTATTACTCAAAGCCCTAGGAAATACTTTTGAAGTTTCGGGAGTTGATCTTTATGCGCATCGTAATAAAATATACAGCTCATTGACAATTTGTCCACTCTAAGCTAAATAATAATTCTCGAAACTTTTTTGCCCTATAGTATTCCAGATAAAACTATTGGACATTTTTTTTATCTATATATAAATACGTCAACAAAAAAAACAACGAGCTGAAACTGTGATATGTGATAGCCACACCCCATACGGTGTGCACAATGAATGTTTCACCTCGATACGTTGAAACCATGCAGTTTAAAAACTCATACGAAACATTAAAATGTATCATGAAAGTGGGAATAGCAACGGGAGCAATATCAACCCTTGAACAACAATTCACTAAACATTATTTCAATTTTGTTGTTCTCATTTCCCTTCAGTTCGCCTCAGGTCTAAATTAGTCATGAAATCATGCCTGAATTTTCAGTACCAGCCATGAATCTACGCATTCATTTGTCACTGACTTTAACACATACATGTCCTAGGCGTTCAGGCCTGAAGCCCAGCCGTAACAATCAGCTATGAATTCGCTGATTGACTTTGACAAGTCATGCCTGAAATCAGGGTTGAATGCTTCAAAAAATCGGATATGAATTCAGTGCTGATTAATTTTTAATCAATTTTAATTTTAATTTAATATTATAAATTACAGTGGATTGGGTGTAGCCTTAAAATTGCGATTGGTATTTATTTTGTAATATTACAAAGCCCATATTTTTTTGACCTACCAAGTAAAGAGTTATAAAATCCTTTTAAGGCAGTCTTTTTTTGAACACCGTCCCTGTTGGCGGCCATAACAGGCATCAATTGATTTTTTTCGTCTTCCTTACAAATTCGTGAACATTTTTTCCATAGTTCCTTTTTTTCAGCTAGCCGAAACTTGCGCAGTTGTCTTTTCTTTTAAATTGTCAAATTTAAATTTATTTTATTAAGGTAAAACAATGCTTAAACAATAAAATTTAATAAATACTTACCTAGAAATAAAAATTTTCACAGCAAATTTCCTTTGAGTAATAAAAAAAAATGTCAGAAATATCAATGCACACAAACGCAAACACCAATACTAATGTAGTCAAGTAACAAAATACAATTGCCTTTTCTTATTTCTCTTTGCTTATTCATTTTTGCTTTAATTGTCTGTCAATAGAAAGAGATAGAAAGAGAAATTTTTATATGTGTTCTTGTTTCTCTTACAAAGCCATGAGCATTTGTTTCCTTTTCATGCCTGAATTTTTCAGGGTTCTTTCAATATTTGATGGCATTCGTTGCAACAGTTGTTTCTAAGAATAGTTTGAAATTTTGGACAAATTTCAATTATCTATTGTTTAAATTAAAAGCATTACAAAAGTGAAACGAATTTTTGAGAGTGAATTAAAAAAAAAATTTAAACAGAACAGTATCAAAGGAGCCATTGTCAAGGTCGCTGCTGTTCCAGAGAATTATAAAGTCGAGCAGGACATGCATGGCATGGCAATGGAATGAACAATATGGAAACCAAGAATTGTACAGACTATATAATAGTCTGGATGATCTGAATTAAATAAAGATGACCGGGGGTCAATCAATCAATCTATATCCATAAAATTTTACATTTGAAAATATTTTAGGTAAATATAGTATATGAATTGGGCAAGTTAGTTAGTTCGAATAGCTGCCGTATTATCCATAATAAGGTTTGGCCATATCTTAGGAATATTTAAGGTAGATTTCTTTCCTAACCATTTAAAGCAATTATAGATCATTTAATTAAGAAATTGTAGGCAATATAATAGAACTGGGGGTAGAGAGTATATACAATTTTTCCTGACTGACTCGAATTTACCTAAAAGTTAGTGTATTAGAAAAAGGCACAGCTTTTTCTCTGAAAAATTTTAAAAAGCTGAGAATTTAAAAACCACATGATCCGATCATCGAACTTACATAAAATCACTAAAGTTAAATATTTTTCGTATAAAATTAGGAGAAATTTTGAGAATTTTTTGGCTCTAGTAGTCACAAAAGCTGTTCTGTTTTGACGCCACAACCAAAACAAAAAAAATCGTTGCGGAAGATTTTGCACAAATCCGTTTACTATTCATTATTTGTTGTGAGCTGTTTGGGAACCAAGTGATGCTCTAACAATCCAAACAAAGTATTTAATTAATTAACTTTCGCCGTTATATGAAAATTTTCCCAATTTCGCATTTTCATAAAAAGTAAGATATTAAAGAAAATGCACTTTTTTTTTATTAGTCTGATTTAGAACATGCCAAAGGGCCTCATTTGAGCTGCATACCGACCTTTAAGCGAAAAAGAAGCACCCTTTTTCAAACATAGTATCAGTTATATATACATTGCATGCCAACCAATGGCCCACCTTCACCACCATAGCGGTAAAAAAATTCTCTCCACACTTTGCTATTTCCTCCGCTTGGGTGCTGAGGCCGAATTACCCATAACTATAAAAAGCATGTCTTGTTGTAAGTCGATTTAATGAAAAAAAATTATTCCCATTCCAGAATTTTCTACATTTTTTCTTAGAAATCGCACAATTTGCAAAAATTTTAGTCCTGTAGCTCCCACTATTTATTCTATGCGTTAATCGCCAATTCCCACAATCGTTCAGATTTCAGTAAAAGTGCCCCTGTCTGTTGCATCCCTTTGTTGTCACTAAATAATCATTTGCATAACTACATTAGTGCCATAGATTTATTTGGACAAACGACATTGGCGTAGAGTACGTTCGATGAAGTTGTCGAGACCTTCTCAATAGAGCATTACCGCATTAAAAAATATCTTTATAAATATTTGCAATGCCGTGCCCTGAAAACGTGAAACTCAATTTACGCAACGAAACGACGCGTAAAGCATATAAAATGCAAAACGGATGCGACTTTCACGGATAGATTACACAACTACTTACAAATAATGTGCGTGGTGCTGCCAACGTGCCGCACAGTCTCTCTCTTCTACCAATTTGTGGAACCTTTTATTCCCAGACCTACCATCCGACCTGTCGAGCTGTCTGCCTCTCGCTTTATATCTAGGTCTGCCCCAAGCCTCCCACCCGCCATTGAAACTGTTGCATATTGCATTGCGTGAGATGCATTTATTGTTGCCCCAAACGCCATTGCTGTTTATTTTCAGGTAGTTTTTAGAAGTGCGGATAGATATACTTAAATGGAAACACGAACATATGGAGCGTGCATCCCGTCATCATTATAGTTCTCCAGGCAGACAAAGCGTCAGCTGGCGGCGATAGCTTTTGGTAGCATTCCTGCAATGCACGACATGGCATTGTTATACTATGTACATAGATGTGGTCCAAAAAGTGAATAAAAATCTGATCTGAACATGCCAAAGGTTACACACTCTAACTAATACTTCGTGATACTTTTTTTGGGAACTATTTTGGAAAATACCTATATACTGCCGAACTTCCTTGTACTGAATTCGTAAGGCAGCAGAATATTGATTAGTTACATAGAAAATCAGTTTTTTGCCAGCTGTGATACATACACACTTCGAAGTGATCCAGAATCCGGACATACTGGAGTTTCACGCTTTGTGTTGGGTTGAGGAGTTGAAAAGTTGAGGAAAAAGTCAACGGGCCAAAGCGCGAACATCCCTGTTGAGTTTTATGAGATGAGTTGTTGAGTTTTCTTCTTCTTTCCAGAGTTTGTTTACATTTGTAAATTGGTACAAATTACATTAAAATTAAAAAACTTGAACTTGAGTCAAAGAATAAAATCTATTTTAATTAAACCTGTAGCTAATGTAGCTATGTATTACCGCGATTTGTATTATTTTATTGCTGCGAAAATTAAATAATTGCAGAAACACCGTATTTGAGTTTGTGCTTCTTTGTTTACATTTGCGAAATGCTGCAAATAATTATTTAAATTAAAAAGTGTGTTTTGACTGAAGCTATTGCTAAAGTGGCTTTGGATGAAATTGATTTTATTGATCTGCTAAAACAAATTCATCGTATAAGAACTAAATTTTGTTTAATACAGTGACTATGGGGTTGCGGGACGACGCCCAAATTGATGAAGTTTTCAGTAATTACGTAGAGGACATGAATGCTATTGCGGCAGGGCGACCACTTCCACATCCCTAAGTAAGATGACTGGCGCCAGAAGGTGCTCAGTACCTTCGACGAAAAGCGATTTTTTCAAATGCTGAGGATAACTCCCCAACAGTTCCAGCATATATTCAGCCTAGTACATAAATTTTTACTCTTTTATTGGCGTTAACTCCAAAAACAAGTAATCATGTCTAATTCACTTAATTTCGCACAAAAAAGGCGCAACCTTTTTTTACTTCCATTAATGCAATTTGAATATTTTAAATTTGGCGCTTACTTTTTTCCAACGAGTATACGGTAACTCGTTAGTTTTCATATCACGAAATGGCTAAAAAATGGCAAATGCATTTGTGCTGAAAAGGCAGCGAATTACCACATTGTGCAACACTTTCTCAAAAACTCAACAGGAAAAAGTAGACGAGGGTCTGGGTTGAGGAAAAGTTGAGTTGAAAATCGAAACACAGGGTTGATTTACAGCATGTATTTGTTTTTGTAAAAGTCCTCAACTTTTCAACTCCTCAACTCAATACGAAGCGTGAATACCCTAATTGATTTGATTTTAGTTTATTTCTATAACTAATTGTTCTAGATTATATTGAAGAAAATTATTTAAATTAAATTTGCAAAAACTTTAAATAATATTTGAAAATTAAAAATTAATGTTTTTAACCAGAATTTTAAAAATATTTATGTTTTAATGACAAGTTAACGCAGTGCAAAGGAATATATTCGGCCGTGCTCCGGAAACCGAATCCACATGTTTCATTCGGATTCGTTTTGAAACCGAATGTTTGGTAATCCCATTTCCACCAAACCGAATGTTTCATGTGCTTTGAA
The DNA here is from genome assembly GCA_949987675.1 of Chymomyza fuscimana. Lineage (NCBI taxonomy): Eukaryota > Metazoa > Arthropoda > Insecta > Diptera > Drosophilidae > Chymomyza > Chymomyza fuscimana. The sequence goes on along the minus strand of OX465088.1, from coordinate 52,733,543 downwards.
ACCGAATGGTTTGTTGCATGTGGAATGAAACCGAATCGTCAAAATAGTATTAAAAAGCCACAAATTTTATATTGAAGTCATTTTTTATATATGCCTTGATATTCTTAGATTCTATTTATGCTAACTTTAATTTGCATATTATCTGCTAACTATTTTTAATAATTTTTTTCCTGACACAACCCAAAAATAGCATATACAAGCCAAACCGAATTTTCGTTTTGTTGGTGCATGTGTGTGTATCGAACATGCAAAAATTTCCATTGTAACAAAAATAGTTAAATCGTGTTTAAATTTAATAAACATTGTTGCTAAATTAATATTTTTGTGTAATTTTATTTAAAAAAAATGAAATAATAAAGAACTAGCAATATATTAATGAAAATTAAATCTAAACAACATGTACTAATAAAAAGGTGCAAGACTGCGGCAGCCTTGTCAGCTGTTTTGTATCAAACAAAAAACATTTCGCGCCAAGAAACACAATGTAGGTGCATATTTAACCAAAAGATTTTAATGCTAAAAAATATACAAATAAACATTACAATATATAGGACATGATTCTTTCATTTTTTTACGCCTTCTTTTAGCTTTAAAACAAGCCATTGAGGAAATAAATTAAATTTTTGCAATGTTTACAAATTCTTAACAAAAGGCAGTCAGCTGGTTACACCACAACATATGTGAATTTATCGATAAAAACGAGGGGAATTTACAAATGTATCGAAAATAAAAAAAGGAAATTATCGACAAAACATTCGGATTCCAGAGCATGCAAAACCGAATCCGAACAAAATTGTTCGGTTTGGATTTTTCGGTTTCCGGAGCATGGCTGATTATTATATCAAGCAGGTTTTTGCGGGCTTTTCAAAAGCATCTGTTTCTTCATCGTTTTAAATTAACACTTCATTAACATTAATTTGATTAAAGTTTATTTCTAAAAAAAATTGCTCATAATTATTTTTAAACAAATAATTCAAATTAAATTTGCAAAAATTTAAAAAATCACATCAGTTTAATGAATGAATTTAATTAAGTGATTGATTCGTATTTAATTACATGTATTTTCATCTAGCCCAACGCCAATTTAAAAATCTCGAATCCGTATCAGATGTTAATAAGTCAACAACGCTGAGAGGAACAACCATCGATTTGACTTTTCAAGGCACATTACACTTGAAATACTACCCTTGATTTCCTACTTTTCCTATCATCGTCCTATCCTTAACAGAATAACGCAGATTGGAGGATCATAAATATCACACATGTACATAAGTTGTAAATAAATTTAGGGTATTCACGCTTTGTGTTGAGTTAAGGAGTTGAAAAGTTGAGGACTTTTACGAAAACAAATACATGATGTAAATCAACCCAGCGTTTCGATTTTCAACTCAACTTTTCCTCAACCCAGACCCTCGTCTACTTTTTCCTGTTGAGTTTTTGAGAAAGTGTTGCACAATGTGGTAATTCGCTGCCTTTTCAGCACAAATGCATTTGCCATTTTTTAGCCATTTCGTGGTATGAAAAGCAACGAGTTACCGTATACTCGTTGGAAAAAAGTAAGCGCCAAATTTAAAATAATCAAATTGCATTAACGCAAGTAACAAACGTTTGCGCCTTTTTTGTGCGAAATTAATTGAGTTAGACATGATTACTTGTTGTTGGAGTTTACGCAAATAAAAGAGTAAAAATAGATGTAATATGCTTAATATATGATGGAACTGTTGGGGAGTTACCCTCAGCATTTGAACAACACGCTTGTCGCCGAAGGAACTGAGCACGTTCTGGCGCCAGTCAATTGACTTAGGGATGTGGAAGTGGTCGCCCTGCCGCGAGAGTATTATAGCATTCATGTCTTCCCGCAACCCCTAGTAATAAACAAAAACTAAGTATTTCTGCAATGAATTTGTTTTAGCAGACGAACCTTTAATAAAATTAATTTCAGCCAAAGCCACTTTAGCAACAGTTTCAATCAAAGTAGACTTTATGCTCAGTCTTGGCATTTTTATTTTAATGATTATTTGCAGCAATTTATAAAAGTAAACAAACAACGGGAAGAAGCAGCACAAACTCAAATACGGTTTTTCTACAATTGTTTCGTTTTTGCAGCAATAAAATAATAAAAATCTGTGTAATCCATAGCTACTTTAGCTACAGGTTCTATTAAAGTAGATTTTATGTTCTTACTCTGCATTTGTAATTCAAGTTTTATAATTTTAATGTCAATTGTACCAATTTACAAATGTAAACAAACTCTGGAAAGAAGAAGAAAACTCAACAACTCATCTCATGAAACTCAACAGGGCTGTTCACGCTTTGGCCTGCGGACTTTTTCCTCAACTGTTCAACTCCTCAACTCAACACAAAGCGTGAATACCCTAATTGTTAATAATTCAATTCATAAAAGTATGCAATTTTTCATCAATGTTTTTTTATGACGTTATCACGTAAAACTGACTTTACAGACAATGATTTTATTTACGGCTATGTTTTGTGTTTTTTTAATTACAAAATTTGTTTTTAATTTTTTTTTTCAAAAAAAGCCATTTACGTATTAATAATTTCCTTGACTGACTATTTTGTCAGTCGCCCCTTGGTGGAGGAGCATGGGGATCTCTATTAATAACTATTCGAAAAGAACAGAGACCGACAGTGCTAGGCAAATGCACCAGTGCTTCTGTGGGGAATCGAACCACCCAACCATCGGGTTGCAAAGCGAGTATGCAACCACTACCCTACCGATGGCCCCCATTTACGTATTAATGTAATGAAAAAATATTTTTATTTTATAGCCTACTTATATCAAACGGTTTTGGTGAATTCTTTGCAAACATATTTTCATACTGGTTATTTTTAGTGCGGCTTCGTTTTTTTTGCCTATAGCTCCCGAAGTTCAACAAATGGGTTTTTTTAAAAGATAAAAAAGGGACCCTTTTCCAGCAATAGCATTTCGGCGTTTAATCAATGAAGGCAAGTGAAGAACTAGACCATACATAGGACGCACCTTTAAAAATTTCATATTCCTAGCTCATTATCTGTTCCAGAAGTAGGCAATACGGAGAGACAGAGAGGCGGATTTCTTTTGTCGTCTTGATAATTTTGATAGAAAGGTTGTGGGGTCTTTCTCGTTTTTTTAACATCTTTTTAATTTTATAAATTATTATAACATAATAAACTAACATTGCTCAATAAAGTTTTTTTAAATTAATTGCATTCAATTATGTAATTTAAATAAAAATATATCGGTTTACCTTTGACCTATGAATCCTTCTGCAATCCTTTTACGTTAAAATGTCATGTATCTAATTGTCATGCATCAAATTATATATACTAACATAATTTCTCTCTAAAACAATTCGCTAATTGGCTAATAATTGACAGATGGCATATAAAGACTGAATAAAAGAAAAATGAAAAAATATTCCTCCTCGTTTCAAGTGTCACAGCCAATATCAAATGTCACTTTGTTTATAGTTTATAGAGAACTCGAATACCAAAAAAAAAACTTAGCTGAGCCCGCTAAAAGCAGCAGAGACAACTTTTTTTTTGAAGGACAATGTCCACGAGTTTATTATAAGAAATATTTCCACCGCGAAGCTGATTTTTACCTTAAGTGCTCAAACCTCGTTTATTGTTTCCCCATCAATAGAAAAATAAAAGCTTACGTATTCAAAAGTTCCACAAATAATCAGAGTCTTGCAATGAGTTTTTAATACAAACTCAACCCTTAGAGCAATGCAGTAGAATAAACTACCCTCAGAAATTAATAAGCTCCATAAAGTAATTTAATTATTTTCTTCCTTAAGAAGTTCAACATAAATTTAAAGGTTCCCTTTTGGTCAATTGCATTTAACCAATACCAATATAAAAAGTGAAACAAGCACTCACACAGAAACACTCACGCACACACATAGACCAAAAAACACAGGTGTTCATGTTTTGTCATTCCTTCACGTCTGCTTCGTTTCATAACGTTCTATACGCCATGCCATTCCATGTCAGTCGTTGCGCTTTGAGTGCTTCACATTGCAGTTTGCACTCAAAACAAGCCTCATTGCAATTCCAACGTTCCGCTGCGGCCTCTGGCGCCATAATGTATGCAATATGGGAATCAGTTGCTTTCAGCAGGCAACGGCAGCAGTTGCATCCGATTGCGAACAGCTCCTGCTAGATATCTAGAGCGTTTTGCTCTGGACATTTAGTTCCGTTCTGCATCGTTCACACTCATCATTCATACGACATACGCGCGGCAGACAACATCGTTTTTTGGGTTCTCTTAATAGTAGTTAGTATCTAGTAAAGAGTCGGAAGTAAAAGTCAGACGGACGGACGGTCGTTTGTTGTCGGGTTGTTCGTCTGTAGTTTGTCTTTTGTTATTGTTCTCTTTGTTTATTAGTGCGTGTCTTGGTTTTTAGCCGTTTTTTGCTTTCTGCCGTTTATTCGTAATTAAAGATACAGACACTGAGACATAAAGAAACCCCCTCTACACCTACACACCCACACACACACACAACCAGCACAGCGTGTGAGTGAGCTGGCAATAAGTTTTGTAAGAGATAGGGCATAGACGACGACAACATAATTAAATTAAAATTTACTTACTCAAGCCCATACACTCACTCACACAAGCAAGTACTCGTACACCCCCCGCTCTAGACATATGAAATACATCAATATACTATACAGCACGGCTAACTAATCACATTACCAGCCATCGACAGACAGTCCACGACGACAACTTGGTCTGCCGACAACAACAGACGACGTTCATAATATTTGCGCTCCGTATTCGGCGTGGTGTGTTGCATAGTTTTTGGCGCGCAAGCTTCGGATACTATTACGGAAATTGACGGAAAACTACAAAATCTCAGCGAGGAGCTGTAATTTATTTATACTTGTTTTGCTGGTAAGTTGATTAGAAATCTTTAAAACGTTCGATTAACTTGATCAATGAAATTGTAAATTGATAAGTGGACTAGATACATTGTCTTCTAGCAGATGGGACAATAATTTGCAAAGAGTGCGCTAATCAGTTAATAGAGTCGATAATTAAGTTGCTCCGGTTGCTAATTGATGAACAAAAATTCTAAATATTGGTACAAGGGGAATCCAGATGGCCAAAGCTCGTTCTTTTAACTCCAAATGGTTGTATTTGTATATTTGAAAAACAACTTGATACAAAAATATTTTTTTTTTTTTGAGAAATCATAAATTAAAACTATCTCTGTCTATCTAAATTTGAGAATATAATTTTTTTTTTGATTAAAAATGGCAGTAGGTTGGTAGTTGGCTGAAAGACAAAGAGTGAAAAATATGAGTATTTTTTAATAACAACCAAAATCAAAAAATTTGCATCGAGAATAAAGCAATCAAAGAAAACAAATTTAAAGCAAACATAGCTTACTCTAGAGCAAATAGAAAATATTTCACAAGACTGTGTCGCAATAGTCACTAAATCTTTATTGTGCCTTAAAGATTGCGCGTAAAGCGAAATCCATGGGATTTTGATTGATAATGCGTCAAAGTGTTACAAGTATCTTTTAATTCTTTTGAAAAATATGGATAGAAATTCTTTTGAAATATACCGATTAATCTATCGCTATCGAGCTATCGATATTTAAAAATTTAGGTAGACGTGAATTAATGAACACATTACTCAAGTTATACACCATGCGACTGGTTGTACAACACGGTTGCTTATCGAAAAAAAAATCATTTTTATTTGTCCTGCAACCATACAACATTTTCGATAAACAGCCAAGTTGTTCAAACAGTCGCTTCGTGTATAGCTGATGCTGGAATTATAATTTTCCAAATAAAAGACAAAACTTTGAATTAAAAAAATGTTGGTGTTTATATTTTTTAACAACTTGTTTTTTTTTTATTTTAAATAAAAGTCTTTTCTGTGTTTCGTTCAGAAAAAGTTAATCCGGCAGAATCGTAGAAATGCAAAAGTGACCGTCTAACGATATGAGCAACAAAAGTCAGCAGCTTACAAGCATCATATGGCGTTTTGTTAAAAGCATAAAAGATACAATTTTTTTATATACACACTACACACTATAAGCACAAAATTATACCAGAAATATTATTAATAAATGTGTGCACACTGGTTAATATTGACGCTTTGTACAACTCAGTTTTTGCACCACTTTTCGAGGTGGCCAGAAATGTCAATTTTTTTAGTGTAAGTTGTTGTTGGGCACTTCTGCATTTTTGCACGACAAAGAAGACACAAGAACTGTTTTCTTTAAGCCTATAAATAATATAATTGTAAAATTTAAACTTAATATAAAAATTTATTTTCGTCAAAATCGGTGGAAAAGTATAGGAAAAAATTTGCTTTGGATATAATAGTTCGGATATTCCAATTGCGAACCACTTGTTATATAAATATTTTTTCAGCATATTTGAAAATGCGTTTGGTTGCACGTCCACGTTTCAAATTTTAATTATTTTAATAAGTTTTAAAGCATTAAGTTAATTATTTATTATGAGCCGTTCAGAAGATAACTGTTTTTTCGCTATTTGAATTATCTAAAAATTCTGCAAATAAAAATTTTGACAGCTAAACCGACAGTGAAGTAGTGTTTTAAATAACAATTTTTATAAATTTAAGTTTCAGCTTAACAATTTAAAGTTTTGAATTAAAATTTTAGGTGTATTGTCGTTGTGTAGTCAAGGATAGTTAATTCAAAAACCTTGGTCCAAAGAAAAAAAAAACAATATTTCTAAAATGTCTGTCTTACGAAAATTCTTAACTTTAAACAAAACAGTTTTGGGCAGATGTGTTCAAATTTCATATTAAAGGGTATAGCTGGGGCGAAAATTCAGTTTTTTTGTTGTTGTTGTACACTTCAAATTATCAATTATTACGCCGGCTGTGGAGTTAAAAAATCGATAATTATCGGTCGGCAGTGGTCGCCGTTAATGGTGATAGTAGCGCCATTGCCGATTGAAAGGAATTGCGGACAAATAACAATCCATTTTCCTGGAACTTCTCTTGGATCCTTTCATTATTTTTAAGATAATCCACCCGTGCTTTTGGACTATTATCCAACATCGTAATTTTCGATGGCTTTTTTTTTTGACGAAAATTCATCTGGTCCCATCCATTGAACGAATAAGCGACGCTGATAATGGTCAGTGAGCCTCAATTGTTGCGCTATTTGAAACTCGTTATACTGGCCTCAACAAGGTTTTTTTTTACAGAACGATGATTTATCCGGCTCGATTGTTAAACGTGACTAAAATTGAGTAGTTTCAAACTTCACATATGTCGAAGAGCATAGACTTTGGACGCGTATGGTCCGAATTATGAGTGTTTAACAACCAAACCAACAGATGGCCCACCCTATACTATTCTTCTTGGCCCCAGAATGTACTTGAATCATTATCTGCTAAAAATATAATTTTAGCCAAATTTAAATTGTATTAAAGAATACTCTAAGCGTTAAGTAACTAACAATTATGAAAGGCCCCATATTTCATAACTTTCATTTCGATAAACAATCAAAAACACGCAGTGCCATTAAATTAAATTTTCTAGTTATTTTTATAACTCATTGTTGCATTGTTTATAATAGTGTTGCAAAACAGCTTTGTTTGGTTACACATACAGGCTATCTTTAAACTTTAATAGTGTTTAAATGGAGCCTGTAATCAAAATTCGTATTTTGTAGGTCCCAATTACCCTAGAACTGTATTGTTTAATATTAAATCTAATAATTTTTATAGCCCGGCATAAAATTCTCTCTCTCTTCATAAAAATTAATGCCCTCAAGTTTCGTTTAAATTACAAACATTTAAAGTGTTATTTTAAATTGTATTATACAATAGTTTGAACTTTAAATGTCTGCATATTTAACATTAAGTTAAATATTTAAGCTGCATCTTTATTACAAAAACAAACGGCAAAGTGAACATAATAAACCTTTTAATATTTTTTCGTATATATACAAAAGTAGACATCAAGTGCAATAAAATTCCCATTTATTCACCCACAAACGATTTAATAAATATGATAGCAGTTGGCGTGGACAGAACGGTCAAATGCAATTTTCACTGGTTCTACCAACCAGCCCCTCATAGAACCTAGCCCCCAAACCCCTCTTTACTACAAGGTATTGTATGAAATACGCATCTGCTTTTAATGTGCGACAACTGTCGCTCGCCATTGGCAATATTTTCTTTAATTTTATACACTATAAATAAAAGGTTGCATATCAGGGTATCTAGAAAAAAACATTTTGTGGATGGTACAAATTTAATTTTTCTGTGAGTGCGTGTTTGACTTCAGTGCAGTTTGTGCGAAATTTTGTAAAATAGTCTTCATTGTTTTTTTTTTAAATAAATCCTAGATCCTTATGGTTTATTTGAAGAAATTGCGCTTCTCGCTTTGTTTAAGATAGCTAGATATAACAGTTCTATGAACTCTTTAAAAAATATTTTTTCTAGTCATCGTGATCCTCGTCAACATTTATTTTTCAGTTGAGATTTTAGTCTATATAGAACACATATAAAACTAATATCGATACATAATCCAGAAACTCGACTGTAAAGCGTTCTTATCTACTTTTTTTGATATATTAAAAATAGTGTTCACTTAATTTTTTTTATTTTTATGCTGCTTATTTGTTTAATGATAATTTTGCCGAAATCATTATTTAATTAATCAATTACCTTAGCATTTCGTGCAGAAATGCAGAAGTGTAAGGCTAACAAAGTGAGCATCAACACTGCCATATGGTATGCTTTATTTTTGTTTAAAGAAAGTTCTTGTGAGAAAAATGAAATTTAAAAGTATAAATGATAAAAGTTTTGGAGACGTCTCTGTACAATATACATTTGCTAATTTTGAACTAAAAAGAAATTTTAACTTTATTTTTACAAAAAACTGGTTTTACTTGATTACAAACAGTTGGTTAGTTTTCAAGTACACTAAATAATACCAAAAAAACTATTAAAATTATGTACACACTGCTAAATATTAGCGCTTCTGACAATATAGGTTTGAGCAGAAGTGCCTTGCTTTTCGAAGACAAGCGTCTATATCGGGCACAGAAGGAGGCGTGGCAGACCCCAAGTCCTTTATACCAAAATGCTTATCATAACCTCGGGTAGCGATTGATCCATGTTCAGCTGTCCGTCTGTCCGTCCGTCCGGCCGTCCGTCCGTCCTTCCGTCCGTCCGTATGAACGCCTAGATCTCAGAGACTATAAGAGCTAGAGATACGAAACTTTACCAACTGATGCGCATATTTCCTGAGATGATAAGTTTTTAGCCACACCGTTTCATATTTTTATTTGAAATTTGACAGAGCGATGCGTTGTGGTCACATGCATCTGTGTGCCAAAAATGAACAAAATCGAAAATATACAACAAAATGTACAAATTTCACCTCCCCTTGCCAATAAACTGCGTCAATATTTGACTCTAAGTAATTATGGTAACAAGTGGCCTAGAGTCACCAATTTTGGTAAGCTGATTCATGTGGCTCTAATGAACAAATCCACAAATTTTATCGATGCGGAACCCCCATCCCCTGCAATCGATTAACCGTGTTTTTTCCCACACCACTCAACATACCAACTTGAAACTTACCCCATATTCTTTAAATAATTTCTTTGACGTAACATTCGAGTTTTTTCAATATCGGTAAAAATTTAGGGAACTTATAGGTATAAATATTGAATTTCATCCAAAAACAATAAATTCCAATTGGAAAGTTCTTATAGGCAGGAAAAATTTTTTCGAGACAAAAGGTACAGGGTATTCCACTGTCGGGCACCGCCTCGACTGTACCACATTTTTTTGTATTGTGATTATGAAGCAAGTAGCTCCCTCGAAAGACTTCAATAAGCTGAAACCTGTTGCTACCAAAATCATATTTTATGATATTTGCGTTGCCACAAGTTCAGTTTCCTTCTTTTTATGTAATTTTTTTTCAGGTCGCTCCGCTTCAGATGTGGAATTAACTAAACAAAGTAATCCGTCTAATTATTCCTAGTTTTTTTCCTCAAACTTTGTAAGACTTCGAATTTTTACACTTTTCGGGCCATCTTTCAACGAAACTTATTAATACTTAAGTACTATGGGTTATATTTGTACCTAACATTTTACTTACGATCAATCTTAAATGTTTTTTAAAGTAGATAAACTTTGCGAGATTTTTCATTTGCAAAAGACGTGACAAGATCGTCAAAGTTCAAAGAGCGACGAATTTCATGTTCTGTACTTATGCGTATTATTTATTTCTTTATTTATGGGGATAATCAATAATGATCAATTGACTTTAGAATATTAAGAGACAAAATTAAAATACAGAAATTAAAGAAGTATGGAAAAAGAGCTATGAACTTAAACGTGACTATGGAGAGAAAAGAAGTATGGAAAAATTTATCCGTGACTCGAGCCCGATGGGCGATCTTTTTAACGATTTTAACCAATCGATCATGATCCATATTATGCATTAATTTGTTCTTAGGAATTTCAGTTCGCACTAAAATCGTGGATTGATTCGATGCTAAATATAACTACGCACTAAAAGTCTAGTACGCAGAGGACAAAAACGCTTCCGTACAAGAATTGCATCTTAATTGCTTCAAGACATAACCGTGTGTAGCTAATAACTAATAATTGATTCCCACTAATTTGATTAAAAAATTCGATTTTCAATAAAACAAAAATTTTCTGAAATTCACACTTTTTGGTGGTTAGGCAAATTAAGTAGTATTTTGCAGTATTTTATATTTTTTTAATTTAAAAGTTGAGTTTTTAAGCCCGAATTATATTGCTAAGGAAATAATTTGGTTCAACTAAGAGTTTTTGCTAACCTTCCTATTATATTTTTGGTGGTCAGGATTCAAATAGATTCTGTTCAGCTTTATTCTACAAATTGTATTTCTATTAATTAAAATTAAATCCTTTTCGTAAGAATCATAATTAACTTGATTGAAAAGTATAATTTTTAATTCAAATATTAATTATATAGAAATGATTTGGTACGGAATACAGAAGGATTTGATGAAATAAGAGTTTTCGTGATAATTTCAATCATCTTTCAGAAATCTGAGCTCAAATCGCTTCTGCTTATTTTTTACCTTCTACAACAGTTCAATTCAAAGTAATACCAAATTTGGTATTTTTATTCAGAAGTGTATTTTTTCTGTCTGTACCGTTTGTGTAAAGAAATAATTTATGGCTTAGAATTTCTGCTTAACTTTCAATGATACTTCTGAAACTGAAAGCAATTCTGGTTTTTCTTATAATTATTTTTCCTCTTATTATATTATAATACATAAACAACAGTTCCATGAAAATGCGATTCCGCGTATTTAGAATCACAATTCTGATGCCGTATTTTTCAACTTAATTAATTTTTTAAACCAAATGTTATTGGCAAAGAATATCTATAGCTTACATAAGATAAATTATTTATTTATCAGAATTTGTATGTAAATTATTTAAGGGTATTGCATATTCGCTTACAAAAATATTTTAACACTTAATTTATATTTTTACGCATTGCTTTGCAATTCACATTTCAACGCTGCGCCATTAAAGTTTGTTTTCAATTTAATTGCCGAGCAAATTTATTTTTGCATATATTTTTTTTAATGATAAATTCAATTAAAAACATTTCATATAATGTGAAACACATTTTCATTTAGTTGCCGCTTGACTGCCTGCTCGATTAAATTTATAAAATAATTATTTTATATATAACTTCAAATGAAATTGAATGCACGTGGAATTGCCAGAGAGTGAGTTCGAGAGCGAATATGAGTTTGTTTGCTTTACATAAGTGCGCGTGTGTTTGTTTTTAGTAAATTGACGATTGAATTGCATTCGTATTTGTATTCGTATTCGCATTTACACTCGTATTCACACTCGCATTCACATTCAATTGCATTTTGCGCGCTTCAATTATGCTGAATAATATTTACATTGACTCTATCTGTACGTGCCATTGGATCAATTTATGGTAAAGGGTCTTTGAGTTGTTTACCATTGTTCAGATTTTGAATACTATGATGTTGAATTTAGTATTAAATAAGGCAACAATATTTTGTTGTCCATTTATTGCGTATAATATATAATTCATGACATTTTTATAGAGTACCAGTCAGAAGTTTTTTTGTCCACCATTGTATTGTAATAAAATACGATTTCAATATTAAATTTTTGTATGCTGCTATTTGACATAAAGCAATAAATATTTTACAATTTGTATATTAAGTGTTCGTCGAGTTTTGGAACATAAAAAAATATGTAATTAATTATTCAATGAGCACAAACAATGAAAAAACTCCACTTTGACCCTTGGCAATTTAATTGAATTTTGGGATACAATAGTTCTGTAGCAAAAAATTCGTTACCTTTAGAGCTGACGAGAGAGAATGCGGCAAACCCCCTGGGCCAGGGCGCCTGTCATTTACTGCAGCAACCTATTTTTTTTTCAATTTGTTTTTAGAAAAAACTGTCAGATTAAAAAAGGCTAAATGCCATTTTCCCTTTGAAATTAAACAGCAAAACTAGTGCTGGACTGCCTATTCTTATATAAAAATTAAAACTTTAACGTTAATAAAATTTTACGTAAATATCCAGACCTATTATTGGTTTTTTCACATTATATACAATAATAAATAAGATTTTTGAATTGTGTTATATGGGCAGTAAGAGCTTACCATAAATAAATAAATGTAAGATTAATTATTATGGTAATGTTTTTAATTAATAATTAAGAACCTTATATTTATGCGAGCAACTGGTGACTTTTTATATAAACGACTTAAAACGAACGACTTGCTAACTACTTCTCGCTGCTGCATTAGAGCTGCCAACTCGTCTCGCTAGGCATCTTGAGTTGACAACTGCCAACTATACTTCTTACATAAACAAAAAATCTTTCTAAAACATCAACAAAGTACAACGGTCTTTAGGGGTGTGTTTGAACCCGCAAATCGGTAAATCCACCACTGGCGCTTGCCCTCGGGCCAGAAATTCCTCTTGGTGGGCCTGATTATCTAATTATCTATTATCTATTAAACGTTATGATATTATAAATTTGTATAGCTTAGAACGCGGCACTAGAAATTAGTCAGAGTTTTATTTATCTTTACAATTGAGACGTTAAAATTTTACTGTATGAAGATTAGATTAAACAGGCCTACAAAAATAAGGAACTATGCAATTTACCTGAAACAGCGATCCATATGAATTTTGAACCGCTGAACCAACATTTTTTTTTCCAAAAAACACCAGCACCTAAGAGCTCTGAAAGAACCCCATAATACGAGTTATTTTGGAGGCTATCTCAAAAACTATCATGTAAAGCTCCAACACCTTTTTTTGTTTTTTGTGCATGTGTTATTTTTAAAAATATTAAAATCAGTAAAAACTAAAATATTTTTCATTTATATTTGAAAATGTTTATCAACCTCAATTAATACAATTATTTTCTATATCGAAAAAAAAAACTTATGTACAGGCACAGAATGACAACAGATACATTACATTTAAATCTGACTGAAGCTCCAAGTTGCTCTGGGTATAAAATCTTTTCTCACATAGAATTAGCATATGCTTTATAATTATTTAAATAAATAAATATAACAAAATTAAAACAGGTCGCATCTCGACCTAAATTTTTTTTATTTTTATTTGTTTATTTCAGACTTAAAAAAGTTTAACCTTACGTTTGAGATATTCTCTACTCTCAAAAAATTAATGGCAACAAACAGTTTATTATAAAAATTTTCTTGAAAAACGGTAGCCTTACCATCAGTTAGATTTATTTTTTTGCAAACAATTTTAGCTTACAATGCATTATGCAAGAAATTGTTTGTTATTACTTTTTATTAAAAATTTGTTAAAGCGTTCTCCAACTTTTCATATTTTTATTATTTTATTTTTCTTGCATTTTGTTTAAAGCTCTATTTTTGCTAACCAACACATTTTCCATACAAAATTTTATATTATATCAAATATATTCACCATTTTATACTCTGTACAAAACGTGCAAAGGTTTATTAAGTTAGTAAAAAAAAATATATTGTAACACCTAAAAAAACTAATAAGAATCTACAAAGCTTATGCCACAATAATGACGAACTTTCAGATATTCTTTACCATCTCAATAAAATAATAAATATTTTACTTGTGCTCTACAAAAATTTTAAATTTCGTTAAGTGCTTGCGAAAAAAATTTTCGAAAGTCAAATTTGTTTACGATCTTGTATAAATAATAAAAAAATTTGCAAATAAATGCCCCTATAGGGGCTGTATAACATAACCCCAATATCCAAAAAATAAAATAAACTTATTTTCCCTGTAGTAATGTGGAGCCCAAATGTCAAGCTTGGGTATTCTAGCTCTTAAAGCTCCATCTTGTAGTCGATCGTACCGATAGGCAGAGAAACATGTCTACATCAATATCTTCAGTCTTCCTAACCCATTGCACAATGGGCCCGCGGGGCTAGATTTTGGCCAAAAGTCCTCCAGATGAAACTCAAAATTTGGACAAAATTATATTTCAATATGATTTTACACATATTATGGTATCCTGTGCAGAAAAAATTATTAATTTATAATTAGTGGTCTTTAAGTAATTAGCCATCAATGTTGACATTTTGTATTTTATGAGCTTTCGCGATAGTTTACAGAAAAAAAAAACCTGCATACATGTAGATACGAAATCTTCATTCACTTTATTATTTATAAATATTACTTCAGAGAAAAAATAAAACTGAGCTTAAAAACTTTTTGGTTTTAAATATATTCGAGTACATAGTTATAAAAATTTTGTTGGTTTTTTTTTATCATTTGGCTAATTTGCTTTAAGGGTACCTCCGACTACCACTCGATATTTGATCAAAAAATGTTTATAAATTTCTTTACTTGTTTGTTTTACAACAAAATGTAATTCCTCCCGATTTTCGGAAATTGATTTTTGTATCTAAAAGTTAAATTTTAAAAATTGACCCCCAGGAAATTTTACTATTTTTTGAATTTCTTAGCTGCTTTAATAACCATTTTTTCAAAAGTTGTACTAAATTGTTAAAAAAATGTACAATTGGAAAATTAGCATACTAACAAAGATGCAAATCAAAAAATGTGTCGTAAAGTAATGTAGTCAAAGGAACATATATATAATAAAGTAAGTGCAATTTAACTTTTAAAAATTCTTTATTCAAAATTTAATATTACACTAACGAATACACGGACTTAAGATACTTGCTCATATCTAGTCTTAAACTGTACTGACTAATAACTAATGCTCCATTGTTAATGAAACCTCGGTTTTTGGCTTCCCACGCGTTGGCTGCATGGATATTTATTTATATCTTGACCTCTTGGGGTCGATAACGATCTTGGAGTTCAAACGGACGAAATACGACCTCCATTGGAGTACTTGAGCCATGGTGTGTCGCTGGAGTTTCAAGTACGCAGCGTTATCTAACGCTGCCGCTAAATATATTATTGTTATTTTTGTTGCGCGGAGTCGTAAAAATATTAGGGTTGACATTTCTTTTGGAGTCTTAAACATTGGAGTCGTAAAGTTATTTGACATGAGGTTAATGTTAGAGACGTAAACATATTCATAAGTTGATTGTTTGAGTGGAGTTCTTAATATGGATATGTTACTATATATATATGTACATATATTGAGAAGCTACATTTTACAGTGTATACTGTGGTCGGATTGTTCCGGCTGTACGTGTCCCAGTTGTTATTTATATTTGTTGTAAGTATTTTTAATTCAGCCTTCCTGCACAAAAGTAGCAACAATGCAAGTTGACCCTCTTCCCCACCCGGGACGCAGCACTTGCATTCGCCTGGGTCCTCTTTATGTTCTCGTGTACTCCTATTCCAACCAAGCATTATTTGAAAATGCATGGCTAAGCAAGGCCCAAGAAGCAGAAGAAGAAGATGAAGAAGCAGAAGCAGCAGCAGCAGAAAACTAACGTTTGCAAACTGTCACTGACCAAGCAATTTTTTATTATTATTTTACGTGACGCAGAAATTATAATTTTGCGATCTCCACCTCGCATCTCCGGAGCGAGCATTTTGCGTGCGTCAGTTCGTTAGCTTTGGGGGCGTAGGGAGCAACACGGTTGAGTGCTCGACAAGTTGGAGCGTGGATTCGCAAACACAGCACGTCGGGCCGCGTCCTTTAAGCCTTCCGTGATAGCAGCAGTATAAAGTATAATATGTTAATAAAATTTTTAATTTATCGCCAAGCACTAAAAGTGTTAAAGTCTAGGTGCTGTATAACTAGTAGTAACTTGTAGTAGAGTGTAGTTCATGCGCCGATAAGTATGCAACGTTTTGTGCTCTGTGAGCTTTAACACGCAACAAACGCGTTCGTTGCCATGACTCAATGGCCTCTCTCTCTTACTCTCTGTCGCGCGCTTACTCTCACAGTCGATAGACCCCACTTAGTATACTCAGTAGTCAGCAGTTGATGGTGTCAGTAACGCCCTCGTCCACTTTGAGCTGCGATGCTTGTTAGTTTGCTTTCGTCTGTGTGTATCTGTGTGTGTGAGTGTATGTATGTGTACTCGCCTTCATCAATAATAGTTTCAAGTGGTTTTTGGCTATCAAGAGGGGTGGTTCCCCTTTATTTTCCACCATGGAATTGCGCGCGGCCACTTCAAAGTTCGATTTTCTGTATTCACGTGCATTACTTTTACCAGCTCGCGTGTATTTGTGTGTAAGAATTTTCAACTAACAGACGTTTTTTTCCCATACTTTTTGGGATGAGGCTGCTTTAATTAGGAATGTGGTTTAATATTTGGAAATGCAGGCAAAGTGCATAAAATAGCGAAATAAAATTTAAAGAAAGCACCGGAAACTGTAAAGAAGGAACTGCATTCAAAGAACTTAAACAGCTATTTGATGGGAATAATATTTTTCTGCTACTTCTTCTGCTATTTTTTTGTGAGAGGTGCAATCCGTAAGCGTTTGAAATTCGGCCTTCCTTCCAGATTTCTCATATGAATTTTTGGCACTGTCAACGACGGCAGTTTGAGAAATCAATGATTGCGGAAATTCCATAAAAGTAAATAAAAACGAACCTCGAGAACTTTACCGAGAATACTCGCACTTGCTGAAACTCGACCATAAGCGCAACCATAGTTCCCATGCAAAATTCATGTATCGTACTAAGAATTTATGTTCCATCCACCATTAGCTCCAGATCTGACCAGTAGCGACTATTTTCTGTTTCAAGACCTAAAGAAATGATTAGATTTTGGGGGACTTGAGAATTCTATTATTGCAAAGGAATAAAAGCGTTGGGTTCAGTATATCGAGCTGAAAAGGACACAATGTTGAAAGAAAATGTTTTGTAAAAAAATATATTTCTTTCAAAATGTCCAGGACTTATTAAACTGAACTCGTACATGGCTGTTGCAACCGTCTAGCTCATATTTACCATATCGGCTTAAACGACATTCTTGAGCAGCTGTTTTTAATAACTTAACCCATTGAAGCTTTATTATTCAATGCATAACTTCAGTGAGACAGCGAAGCCACTAAATTTAAATGACAATGACGTCACAAGCCCCCCACAGTTTAGTGGTTTATACTGCTCAATTGCCCAATAGGACCAAAGTAGAATCGATTCTTACCCTCTAAATATTTATGCTGACTACTTAGACGAAGTTCTGAAGAACATCAAAAGAATAGTTTTTAACTGAACATATTCATTTCATAAGCACATTGAAATCTTTTAAACAGAACCTCAAACCCTGAAGGCTACATCATCATTCCTGGCCATGCCTCTTTATGCTGAGATTCCGCCGGGCACGACGGGGTAGATTTGAATCTAAAACAAACATTTATTTTTCTTGCATTTATTTGTCTCTCATATAATTGGGGAGAATCTGGGATTCCCCCGGCACGATGTTCTCTCAGAAGCCCGTGGATTTGAAAAAAAAACTTAAAGTTTTAAAGTTCTTTCCGAAAAAAGCAGAAGGTCTGACATAACTTAAAAAATTTAAATCCGCTTTGGGTTCGTCGATAATCATCACAGCGCTGCCAATTACCACTCATCGGTACTAGAGATTTTTGTAAAAAGTTGTTATGCTTCGATTCTAGCTTTTTCCAGCAGATGCTCCATACCATACTTAAAGAGGTCAGTGGCACGCCATGGGATCACAATTTTTCGGCATGGGACAAAAGCCAACAAGATTCTTTATAAAGATCGTTTTAAGTTATATTTTAAATTTTGTAATATAGGGTGATTTTTTAGGTGTTAAATAAAAAGATTTCTTTACTCGGTAAAATAAATGAGTGCTTGCCATTTATTTTGCGAATGAATTGCTTACTAGATTTTAAGGCAATTTTATGAGTCAAGGTCAATGAACTTTTTAAAGCAAATAGATGTCGTTCAGAATAGCCGCTGGCTTATCAGCACAGAGAAATGGCTTGACGGATTCTCTAAAAAATACTCCAAGGTTATTTTCACGATGTAGTCTGTCAATTCCCTGGTGCAAAAGTGGCGCCGATTTGTAAATCGAACTAATTGTAGAAATTATTCCCATGATTAAGGTTCGACCTTAGCACATTTAGCAAAAAACAACCTTTATTTAGTCATTTAAGTGGAAGCTTACGCAAATTATATATAAGACTCTTCATATTTATTTAAAAGACAACAATAAATATTTTCTATGACATGTATTGTTGTTACAATTTTTTCGGTTATCAATTTTAATTACTATATGAAACTCCATCGCCGCAGACATAAATCAGTAACTGAGAATCCAGTCTAAGCCTAAACAAGCAAATAAATGTTAAATTATTTTATTAAATTCCTAGAAATCTCCTAAGTGTAACACATAAAACTTGCAGATATATTAATTTCAAACTTGGTTGTTAAATTAAATTTATCAAACTTCTGCTAGGATGCACATTAGATCCCACCACACACACATACACACACACACATACGCACATCCACACATTTTTGCTCATAAGCACACACGCAGCGCATCCACAGGAAGTAGAGAGCAAAATTTTTGCTTTTACTTCCTTTTTGGGCGTTGCCACATCTGCCCGAGGTTAGAATTATATATAAGCAAATATTATGTTTTTAGAATTTGGTGGCAAAAATTGAAAAATAAATGCTGTTAGGCAACAATTTAGATGTGCGTCAGTCAGCCCAACAAAAATGTTTATTTAAATTTTGATGAAATATGAAAAATATATATTAACGCGAAAGCGAAAATTTACTTAGAAAATGAATTCATATGAAACATTTAAATATAAGAGTTTCAAGGAATCATTTTTGCGAGTTAGCAACTTCTAACAAATTTATTTATTGGGTAAGTAATTTGAAAAATATGCAAGCTATTGGCCATTAAAACGAGTAAGCATTATTTTTAGACGTTTATTTTTCGAGAAATTAGAACAACAAAAACGGTTATAACAATATTTAAAATAAAATAAAATTTTAAAAGGACTTTAACCACTCCATTGATTTTGGACTCTGTTTTTGACATTCGCAAACACAATGAAGATATTAAGTTATTTTTGTGCTAAAACTCCTTCTATTTTCATTTTGAATCCCGAAGTTAGTATTAGCAACAATGGGCTGCGACTTAAAAAATATTTAATTAATTTTTTTAAATTTTCATAATTGTTTGTGAGCAAACAGTGCTGCCCATTTTTGGGCAATTGGCAGCTAGATGGCGCCAGCTGTAAAAACATATATTTTGTTTGTTTTTATAAAACACTTTTTTTGCTGTGATTTTTTTAGCCCCATAATTCTTATTTGCAATTCCTGTTTAAGGAAATCATCTCCGTGCCTATCAAGATAATTTTTATTTTTTTTTTTTATTTTTTTATTGCAAACTCACAAAAAAATCATATATTTTTATATATTGCATTTATCTCATGTATAATTGGCGCCAATCCAGGGTGCAGGTGGAACCATCATTGGTCATGCCATAAGGCCACATCAGGCAGTTATATTATTGCTGAATTAAATTTTTTAACGATCGTCTTTTCAATCTTTTAATTGGGTTTTCATTCATTAAGTTTTTCGCCAGCCTGTTTTTGTGAATTGGAATCTTCTGTCCTCGAGGTATGATCGCAATATGCCAAAGTACGGTGCAGGAAGCAAGGTCTTAATTTTATCCAGAAGACCGATCAGCCAAACTCTGTCAAAAGCCTGCTTGACTTCAAAATATACCCCAAACAATATTCCTTGTCGTCGAACGCTTTAAGGATATGATTAGCCACTCTATTTACCAGCTTGGCGGTGTCAGATAAAAAATTCTTCTGCTCATTGATCCTCTTAGCCATCAGTCTCTCCAAAACTTTGTCAAGAGTGGGGAGGAGGCTGATTGGACGCTATGATTCGGGGTCCAACTCTTCTTTTCCAGTTTTCTTGATCATAGCAATGAGAGTGATTTTCCATTAGGCAGAGAAGTGCTGCGTTCTTATTATTGCATTGAAAATCAACGTAATGAAAAGGAGAACTTTCCTTGGCAAGGCTCGCAAGGTAACATGACATATTCTGTCATGACCTGGAGATTTAAAAATTGCAAAATAAGAGTTATTCTAAATTTTTTTTACATATATTGAAAATTTATATAATTTGTATTACTTTCCGTAATATGCTGGAAGGAGGGCGAAACCGCCTCTTGGTCATTAATTGAGCATATTAATAATAAAGTAATTGAATCGAATTTATTTTTTTTTTTATTCACTCGCGAGGATGTTTTTGAAATTTGGCTTCTTTCCATTTTTTTCTTGTTACGTTTCGACGACCATCATTGGTCTCTGCATATATTTGTCGAAAATCATATGATTCTGGGAGATTGGCCTGTGAATCGCGAAGTTACTGAGCCTACTACTAGTAACTAGTTAATATTACAAGTAGCTTCAGTATGTCATTCCAATTCCAAGGATTCCCAACACTAAATCGTTTCACTTGATTTCCGTATCGTTTCTCTCAACTTGTTCCCATGCTCAAGAAGTTATCTCCTTAAAACAGCAGACAACTCTACTTAAATGCAGGCTGATCTTTTTTTCACAAACAAAGCACTAACTCGTATAGATACTAATGGAGTCTGCTAAATTTACTATGCGGTCCACAAAAATACAATCAACATTTTCTAAATTGTTTTTACACGTAAGCTGGTTATTTATGTTGCATTGTTTTTTCACGCCATTGTGAGAGTCTCTCATCAGATAACACTGCAAAGCATATAAAAAATTAAAAAATTACAAATTTCACTTAGTTATCTTCTTCACTAATTAAAAGTTGTAATAAATTTTTCGTGCCCAAAATGCATTTATTTCTCTGAATTTTTAATTGCTATTTGTGCAACATATTACAAAAAAAAGAGGAGCCAACAAAAACAACAACTAATTGCCTCACAGTGGAAACAATCTACTTTCAGCTAAGGTGCCGCATAATTTAGCGTTTATATACAGTAGGTATATATATTTTTTTTGTTTTTAATGCCAGATCCAAAGAAGTCCAAAATAATCTGCGGGCGTGTGAGGCGGAAACGCGCCATTTTCTCTGAAAGAGAGCAGAGAAATTATATGCTACATATGTACTTATGTATGTGCAGTAGAATCAATGCACAATGGGCCGCGTGTCCAGATTTTGGCCAAAAGTCCTCCAGACGAAATTCAAAATTTGGACACAATGACAATTTAATATGATTTCACACGTGTTAATGTATCCTGTGCAAAAAAGAAATATTAAATTTTAAATACTGGTTCTTAAGTAATTAGCCATCAAAGATGAAATTTTGTATTTTTTTAACTGTCGCGATAATTTACAGAAAAAAAAAAACTTGCATACATGTAGCTACCAAATCTTCATTCACTTTATTATTTATCAATATTACTTCAGAGAAAAAATAAAATTGAGCTTAAAGACTTTTTTGTTTTAAATATATTCGAGTAGTTATAAAAATTTTGTAGGTTTTTCATCATTTGCCTACTTTGCTTTAAGGGTACCTCCGACTACCACTCGATATTTGATCGAAAAAATTTTTATAAATTTTCCTCATATGTTTTACAACAAAGTGTAATTCCTCCCGATTTTCGGAAATTGAATTTTGTATCTAAAAGTTGAATATTAAAAATTGACCTTCAGGAAATTGTACTATTTTTTGAATTTCTTAGCTGCCTAAAAGTATGCTTTAATTTTTTTCATTTCTAAAGTTGTACTTAAATGTAAAAAAATGTACAATTTGAAAATTTTATAGCATACTTACAAAGGCGCAAATCAAAAATGGTAAAATTTATAAATTTTGAAGAAAAAACGTAAAAATGTAAATATGGATTTTTAAATTTTTTTCGGAAATTAAAAGAACATGCAAAAAAAAATTATAACAGTTAAAAAACATATGGATTAGTGATGTCGTCTTTTAGTAATTTGCTTGAAGCTGTAACTATTTGGGGCTATAACTTCAAAACCATTCAATATTTTGGGTATAGACTATTTTTTCAATGTATGAGGAGCTCATATATACCTCTGTGTGAAATATGGTCCAATTCCAATTAACAATTTTTCTTTTAATTAAGTTAAACGTTTTTTTTTTTTAAATTTTTCCAATTTTGGTTTAGATTATCTATATCTTAAAAAAACCTGAGGAGGCTCAAACTTAAAAAAATAGCTCAATCCTTTACGAACACGTGTGTAAAATTTCATCACTCTAAAAAAATTATTATGGAAATGCCAGGGTTTTGGCCAAAATATGAGAATCTGGCCCCATAGTGCAGTGGAGGGCTTCGAATGGGCGTATAGATAATTTCTGTTTCCTTTTGAATTTTTCTTATTTTCACAATTTTTACATTGCAACCGAGAAGATTTTTTCTCATGTTGTTTTTTTTGTAAAAGTTTCCGCTATGCTTGTCAGAGCAACGGTAAAGGCAACGGTAAAAGCAACGTTAAAGCCAAAAGCAAAAGCAATGCCAGCAAAATTTATTGAACCATGAAATGTTTGTGTACGTGTCTGGTCGGCGGGTCTTGAGTCCTGAGTCCCACTCCGTTCGGATTGAACTGCTAGGGCTGCTGCGGCCATGACAAGGATACGTTGTTCTTTTTGTAGCTGCTATTGCTGGTGTTTTTGTTGCTGCATGAGGCATGAAGCATGAGGCATGAGGCATTGTCGATCGCCAGGTTGGTGTGTAAACTTTACATTACTTTTGCTTTGTTTTTTGTTGGCATAATAGTAGTTTCATTTAGTTTTATAACTTACTATTAAGATAGCTGCCGTTGTCTTTTTTATACCCTTAGAAGAGGATGTACGACGCTGTCTTAAGAAATCTTCATCTGCTGCTATATCCTTGTTAGTGTTTAGGATCTCCACCAGCGTAATTTCTTTAAAAAACGTTCTGTTGCTATATTAAAAAAAATTTGTTAGTAGCACTTAGAAAGCAATATAAATTTTGTGACTTATGTACCATATAATAATATTTTCAAGAATATCATGTTCTACCTTTCTTCACTTGATCTCGATCTTTGAGTTTGAAGTCGAAAACTCTTGTTGTTTTTTATTTTATATTCTTATTTTAATTCTTATTTTATTTGTTTAACATCTTTTTTAATTTAATTTGTTTATTTCAGCCTAATAGAATTTAGTTTAGTTTTCTAATTCGTGTAACTTTTCAATTTTCAGGAAAAATAATTTATATCAAATAATGTTTTTTTAAGTATAGGGTTATAAAGATCATTAAGAACGAAATTTTAAGTAACTGCCTAAGGTTTTTTCAATTAGCAACTTTGAGAATGGTGAGATCACTATTATACTAAACTTTTTATATTTTTATTTATTAAATTTCAAAACATTAGTTGTGAGACTAGAATTATTGAAAACCCTGTAATCTATAATGTAGAAAACAGTATAATAAAAAAATAATTGAAAACTTGAGTAAATCGATCCTTTCAAAAATCTGAGATCAATTTCGATCAATATATTTTAAATAAATTTGATAATGCATTTACGTATTTGTAAAACGCTTAAATATTTGGTAGTTAATACAGTCCCTTTCCATATTATTAGATCCGTGCTCAAAAACGAAACTTTCCTTATTAATAACATTTAAGTATGCATTTAGAGGGCTATTTTATATTGAAACACAAAAAGTGATAATAAATGCATTGTATTTTGCTACGAAGAAGGGTGACTAACATGGACATTATTGAAAATGAATTTCAACGCATTTGTACCATAAATGATCGTAAAAAATTGTAAATTACTTTTAGTTTTGAACTAATTTGTTTCCATTCAGCGCCTCTTAATTTTTAAAGTAGTTAACACATTTACAAAACGCCATATTTTAAAAATTTAGACTTATTTCAAAAATAAGCAGGCACTAATTTCCCCTCAACAGCCTATCCCTATTTATTTCCAAACCTTTCCTTATAAAAAAAATTGAGACTCCACTCATAGCCGTTTTTTTTTTAACCCATCCATAGAGCAAATTGGCTTGGATCAGTTGAGAAATTTTGAAGTTATATTTGAAAATTACTTAATTCAAACCCCTTTTGTATGTAAAATCATTGAACTTATGCCTTAAAACCTCTCAAAGTCGAACAAATACTGTAGAAATTGGAAAGGGAATTATTCGTTCCTGACAAACAATTTTTTGAGTTTTGACTTAATAGTTTTCCCAACGATTTTCGTAAAGTAAAAAAACACAATTTAAAATTCATTTTTGCCTCATTTCTTGTGGCATTTTCGTCCCGATCCCATATACAGTTTTGGCATTTTTACAATTTTTTTTTTTTGGAAAAACAACACACACGTCTATTTATTTATACATTTCATAAGGTCTTTCATGATTTTTTTCAAAAGAAAATATTTTTAACTGGAGTCACTACAACCATTGTGACAAAACACTATTTTCCCGACACGCTCTGAGTGAACGAAGGATTTTGCAAAATATACTATTTTACAAAAATGATAATCGTTTTTCTAAAAAATTTGATTTTTAAACGTCTGAGCATTCGGTTTTTGCAGCAAGAAAAAAAAAGTTTTGCTTGAAATTAAAAATCCTTCGTTCACTCAGAGACTATTATTGTTATAAATCAGCCTGCCAAAATTCAGTCTGATCGGTTTAAAGGTTCTTTAGAACTTTATGAAAAAAAAAGTTTTGAGATAAACGCTAGTGAAGCGTGACTTGCGGATGACTCGCAGTTGCAGATAGCGCGCTATCAATAGCTGCCAAATTGGTTCTACTGCTCAGATCTTTATGTTTTTTTGGAAAAAGACACTCTCAGAAAATTCAATAAAAAAATTTTCCATTTTTTTGACCAACACAAGTGCATATAACCACTTAAGCAATTGCTTAGTTTTTAGTTTTTACTCAATTTAGGAACAATCATGTTAAGCTTTTTAATTTTATTTTTCACTCGCCTATATAGGTATGTTCATCTGTTCTCTTGTAACTTCTAATACGCTTATCATAACTTGACAAATGAGGTATTGATGGAAGCGTCTTGATTGTTTGCTGGTTATAGGCTGTGTGACGTCAGACTACATGGAAAAAAAAAGTTCAAATAACTAAAACCGCACTACTAAAAAATCACGCTCTGAACAGTATAAATCAAGATAATATTCTCATCAACTCACTTATTTTGAAGTTATTTATTCTTAGCTAAAGTGTATTCCCTAGTCTGCATCTTTCGACTTTTGTGTCTCTATTTGTTTTCTTTTGCTATTTGCTTTTCTTCTTTTTGTTATTTAACGCATCAATGGTTAGTTTTGTGGCCAAAACGAGTTGGCCAGCTCTAGTCCCATATACATATATTCATAGGTACACATGGGTAAGGATTGTGTGTGTGTGTGTGTGGGGTTGTGGTTGTTGTTTCAAGCTGCACATGGCTCATAATTTTTCATGGGCAGCAAGTAGTGCCATGGTTTTGTTAGACCATGAAAGACGTATAAAAAAACCAACTCCGTTTGATTAGATTTCAAATGCAGTTCGAGCATATAAAATTGCACTTAGTATCCCGATTATATTAGACTTCTTTCTAAGTAATTGTCGTCAACAGCTGTTCGCTGCAATATTTGTGATTAATCGTGAGGCTTTGTGGCAGACCCTAAATTTTACGAATTTCCTCATAAATTTACGAGTATGTAACCACAAACACGCAGACAAGTTCTATGTGTGGGTTGTTCCTGGGGTTATTTGTGGCTCATAAATTGCAACTACTACAATACCATTATAGAATATTGATGATGTGTTGGAAAATTCGTGTAGCACATGTTTTTGGGGCGTTCAAGTTTATGAACCGAATATAAAGCAAATTGAGTAAAGCTTTAAAAGTGCGCCAAGTTGTGCCACAAAGTCTGTCACTTAACATGAAAATGTGCAAATCCTGAGTGCAGACTCCTCTAGATGTTCTTGTTAAAACTTTAAGTTGAATAAGCTTTAAAAGTTGCAAACTTACTCATGTAAAAAGTAAGTTTTTTTAAGGAAAATAAGAGTACAAACTGTTCTTGTGAGCTTGTCATAATAAATACGCAGCCTAAAGATATGTCGCGGCCTTATGTTAAATGTTATAACTTTTTGAGTTTGAAACTGAGTAAAAGATTTGTTCCGGGTTGACAAACGGAATAAAAACAGTATAGTTTAAAACTGGTAATAATAAAGAAAACCAGCTTGATCTAATTTAGTAAGTCGGACTTTTATAAAATAGTTTTTTTTTAAGAATATAGTCATTTTCCTTTTGGCGTGACGGTATAAGAAAATTGGACAAAAAAGGAAACATAAACATTTACAATTCTTTCCCAAATTCACAAAAAACGTTCCTTTAATGATCCACCTCCACGTTTAGCTAGAGTGATTTACCAATGGAGGCTCTGCAAATCGATTAGCCCTGACTGACACTGCTGCCCTCATCGGTAATACCTCGATAGAGTTATCGAAAGAAAAATAATTGTTCAAATTAAGAATGTATCGAACTGCATTCGAGGGATTTGTGTCACCGATTCCATTACAATTTGTCAATCGAACTCAAATATTTTGGTAGCGTCATATTAAGTAGAGTTATTGGTCCTGTACTACATAATCATTTTATGGAAGAAGCATTTAATGAAGCGTTTTTCATATATCACACCATTTTTAATTTCCATATTTTCTAAAATTTTTCTGCCCACCCCAAGGCCACTAATTTTCTATTTAAAAGTTGAGTTTAAGTTTTGTGCTTTAGCCGAAGGCCTAAGATGCCAGGGCTTGAACAAAGTTACCTTTAGCTTTTAAGCTAATTTGTAACTATTAAAATAAAATAAAATAAAATAAATAAGTTTTGTGCTTTTTACGTTCAACAACTAACTGCTGAGTGTTGAACAAAGTTTGCAAGCTTGTCAAAATTTCCGAGTTGTCATCACATAATTTTTATTTAGTAAAATATAGTTAACATTAAGATATTAAGTCATGAAAATTTCGAGTTTGATCCAAAAATTTGTCAATCGAATCCAAAGTTCTGGCAAAGATTTCGTTACACGTTAAAAATATATTTTGTGGCTACTACTATGTTATTATTAGGTGCGCAACTAAGTTCTCGCTGTTTTTTTTATGAAAATGTAACTTTATTATAAAAAAATGGTTATCAATGACTCATTCAAAGTATTGCCCATCGCTAGCTACAACTTTTTCTCATCTTTCTGGCAGAGTTCGAATACCTTGACGGTAGAAGTGTTCGTCTTTTGAGGCTATCCACGAATCAAGCCATTTTCCGATATCGTCATATGAATGGAACTGCTGATTAGCCAGACCATCTGCCATCGAGCGGAACAAGTAAAAATCGGACGGCGCAATATCTGGGGAATATGGCGGGTGGGGTAGGACTTCCCATTTGAGCGTTCCCAAGTAGGTTATAACAGGATTGGCAATGTGAGACCGAGCGTTGTCATGCAGTAAAAATGTTCGCAGAAGTGAAGGTTATAAAAATATTAAAGCTAAAAAATGTCTAATGGTACCCAAGGCCGAATATATAAAGGCTAATATCGCATTAGAACCAATATGATACCTATATAAATTTAAGATTTTTAAAGTTTTTCCGGAATAGAATTTTTTTAATTAAAATTGTAACTCTTATTTTTTGACATAAAAGGAAAAATCATGAAATAATAGTTAAATATTAATTTTTATTAAAATATTGCGAAATAACTCTTATTTTTTAATTTTTATAATAAAAATTAAAAATATAAATTATTGGCCAATTTTTATTTAAAAAATCTGAAAAAAGAGTTATTCTGGCATTTTTATTATAAAAAATTATTGTTATAAAATAAAAATTTATTTTAAATATCTTTTGAACCAACAGGCGTATTGCATTAATTGGTGCATTTATGTAACGTATGTATACAAAAAAATTATTTTTTTGAATGCTAGTTTTGAAAGGTGGCATTTGGTCGCATTTGGAACATTTCAAAACTCGACTTATTTTTCCATCAGAGTCATTTTCATTCTATAAAGTGTTTAAATAATAGCTTAATGTTTGTTATCTTTGAATATGGATTCTTGAATCTCAAAGTGAATAATGAATCTCAATAAATAAGAATCTAATATTTCGTTTTTTCCTGGGTTTTGTTTACATTTGATGTTTCTTATTTTAACGGCACACTTATCATAGCTTTTTAGAAAATATATGCATAGCCTGCAATAAAAAGACTAGAAAGATACGATACTTTTAAGATTACATTTAATTGGGAAATTAGAAGATTCATGTCTGTTAGAAAAGTCAATATTAAGAAAAATTTTTTTTTCGTTTTCAGAAAATGTAGACCTTGTCTTCGGGTAACCTAGTTGTTTCTGGGCTATATCTTCACGAAGATAGAAGTTCTTCGCTGAAAAGACAGACGTACCCATAACCTGTCTTAAATACTTTTATATAGACACCTCATTTCTTTCCCGTTTAGTTCCTCGGAAGTTTTTCATCGAAAATTCCTCTAGTTTTTTGTAGTATTATGGAGTCAGAATTCAAAGTTTGATGGCTCTAACTATTATTGTCTCTGAAATATCATTCGGATAGACATACAAATGTATATACACACAGAGAGTATACATCGATTTCCCAAGTCACCCAGTTTACGTAACTTTGGGAGATCCCTTTTTTTTTTTGATGTTACATCCATATTCGCGTTGCACAAGCTTTCTATACCTCTTTGTACCATCAGGGACAGGCATAAATACACAAATAAAAAGCAACACCCTTCTTCACAGTCAAAGGTGGTATTGTTATGGCGAATTCTTCTGAAAACTACTCAATGTTTAGCAATATTTTAGTCAGCCTTTTCATGAAGCCAGACTTTTGATTCTTTCTTTGGTTCCAGTTCCGTAGGATTCATAGGAACGAGCTCAAGTTTGAGATTGTCTTCTATGCTCCTCCCTTTGTCATTAAGTCTTTTGGGTATAAGTCGGTACATCTACTTTGAACACCCGTAATATCATCGTTTTATTGCCAGTTTGTAAGGCAGGCAAGTATTATTCATACGTATCTCCCTTGTCTGAGTATTCAGGAACCACTAAAAAAGGTTAAAGTTAAAGTTCGGCGTTGACGAATTTTGGAAGCAATGCGCCATAAAGCAACTTAGTATGTTTAAATTATTTGGCAGTGAAGGTGGGCGTGGCAGAAGAAAACATAATAAACTTTCGACATCCAGACGGACAGACAGACGGACGTTCCCCGGCGTGTTCTTTGGATATATAAATTCGTACAAATTTAATATATCCCTTACCTTAAGGTGCAGGATTTGAACATAACTAAATAGCGTCCATTCAACCCATCTGAAAGAAACGTTACTTGGTACACATTTTTCGACAAAGTACTTTCTTCCAAATTTTCGTAAATTCCATCCAGTAAGTAGCTATTTCAGCTCTTCTTTGTTTACCATTTTTCAAAAGTAAAACTCTAATAAATCTCATTTCTCAATTTCTTCAATAGCAATTAGCCTTTAAAAAACCTTCAGCACACAATCACAATGGGAGCGTCAAACAATACGGAATTGCAGAAATCTCAGCGGACGCCTGAAAGTATGCAACATTCAGTCAACTTTCGTAGCCATTGACCCCACCAAAATACCGGACTTTCCCTTACTTTCTAGCCATGTTAATTCAATTAAATAGTTGCCATTTACAACGCGTTTTGAATTGACTTTTTGGCCATACCGGTGCAAAAAGTTTTTTTCACCTATTGATCGCTTATTCAATTATTTGCGCCGTCATTCAAGAGCCAGAAAACACCAGCCCGGGGGTTAGCCCACGACCCCACCCCCTGGACAGAACCCACAGTCGACACCAATTCGCTTTTGCTCCGAGCCGTACAAAAGCGCAGTTTTTAGTTGGACGTTGGTCTGGGGTGGTTTTTTTGGCGTATGATGCAATGGATGAATTTCTATGGATGCCTGGTAGCATTTCGTGGCCGTTTTGCATTGCGTTTTCACTTTGCACTTTATCAGCGCTTACCGCTCTCTGTCTCTCGTTCTCTTATGCTTGTTAGCCGTACACTACGTCGCTCTCTTTTTGTTGTGCCCCAATTTCGTATGCCCGTACCCGGCTATACGTCTAGCTTTGGATTGCGTGGGTCTGTTCCGTAAACGGGCGTAAACTAAATTCAATTAGATTCGTTTTTTTTTTGCAGTTTTCTCGACTTTTTCAACTTGTGCTTGCTTTGCCCAGCAGACAATGGTTTTGCATGGTAAGCGTTTGGATATGGTAGATGGTAGGGGTGTGGGCATGGCTATGACTATGGGCAGTGGGTCTTGGCACAGGATTTGCAAATAGACGGTACATTTGTAACATGTGTAAAAGAGAAAAATTGATTTGATTTGATTAAATGCAGCGCTCCTTGTACCATTTGATGGATGAACGAGCTTTGGCAACAAGTGTGGCAAATGGGCGTGGCATTTATTTCCATGCTGATGGATTCGACGTGCTTATCGAGCATTTATAGCAGTGAATGGGTTCTTTCGAAAAACTTCAATGGATAAACAGTAAAGGATATTTTATTGACTATGATTTTGTTCGCTTGGTAGATGCTGTGGTTGATAAAAAATATTTATTACCGAACGCGTAAGGAAAGTGAGTGCAGATAAAAAACAAAACAATGTTGTCCTGTAATTTTACTGATGCTTTACGTAAGATGGCGGCACCAAAGTTTGCTAGATGGCGCCAGCAGTAACAACAGCTGTTCTGTTTTTCCGCCACAATCAAAACAAATGTGCATGCATAATATTACGGTCTGGCAAAAAAAAAATCGTTGCGAAACAGTTTACTATTTATTATTTCTTGTGAGATGTTTACGAACCACGTCCAATCCAAACAAAGTATTTAATAAATTAATTTTTGCAATCATAAGCATAATTTTTGCGCTTGGTTACTGAGTATTAACTTCAAAGTTAAGAGTAAACAAATAAATTGAGTGCTGATTTTACTTGTCAAATACGCTTTAATACGCTTAAAGTGTTTCCTACTACAAATGCTATCATTACGAAACTAGGGTATCATCTCCATAAGTGATTACTCGCAAAAGTTAACATTCTCTAAATTCTGTTCAAAAAGAGCAACAAAAAAAAAACACTCAAGTTTAGCACTTGCCTCTTCTGAATAATTCATTACAGCTTTCAATAGCTCATTCAAAATGATTTATTTAATCATATTCTTAATAAAATATTTTATCAAAAATTCGATTGTCAATATATTTTAAGAACTTTTACTGCCATATGAAAAATGTGTTTATTTAAAAGCTTTGCATATTTTTGGGATTTTATTCCAACGTTGAAATTGCATTGTCTATGAAAAGTTCAATAAAAGTGTTGGTAAATATTTGTTAGAAATGCCTAATCCCAATGCACTCAATTAAGAGCATACAAAAAGTTTCTCAGCAGCAACAAAGCGCTCATTCAACTATTACAATATTAATCAAAAGCTAGTCCTATATATAAGTAAGTACTTGTGTATATAAGTACATGTACGTGTATATATGTACTCGATGCTTTAAGTAAATTGTAACGGATTTAGCACTATGAACTACAAAGTTTGGGTTTGGGCTAAGGGGTCTAGAGCAGGGCATGAATGGAATGCCAAACTAAATGGCTGCTGCCTGTGTTTATTGAGTATCTGTGTGTAGGTGAGTATCTGTGTGTTACAACACACGGGTGTTACAAAGAAAAATAAAACTAAATCCAAAAGCAAGCAGCGCCGCACAGCTGTTGTGCTGCATACTTTGTGGCGCACTTAAATATGCAGACATGCACAGACTTGCACACAGATACACACAAAGACACACAGATACAGACACAGACAAATGTGTGCTTATACGAACATATACCATAGACAAGTGCAGACTGCATGTAATTCATTTTTGACATACGCACACACAGATACACACGAACATAGACACGCACACCTAGTCAAAGTATAAATGCACAGTGGTCACACTTTAATTGAGTCAGCGCCCAAAAATATAATAAGACCCAAAACTTTGATTATGGGCTTATAAAATTATTGGAAATAGTGTGTCACCAAATAGATAAAGTTAAGCCCCTGCAATCGCGTCCCTTTCCATACTAAAATTGAAAAAAATAACTACAATAAAATAGGACTAGTTTAAAGAAAAATGTTTTCTTAACATTTTTTACTTGTTTCCGTAGTAAAATAGCATGTTAAAACCGAATGTTTTTCATGGAACGGATTTCGAGATATTTCGAAATTGGAAAAAAAGTGTCTCTACTTAAAATAAAGGATCTCTGGTTGTAGTTAACTGATTTTGATAACTTTTTTACTTAACTGTAGATAATTGAATTACGCATCGACTATATTTGGAGCATATTTTGGCATGTTTACGGCTTGGACGCTATTTAATTTTTTCCTAATTTTTAGCCAAGTTTTGAAAAAAAATTCTGTTTCGAACGTACCTTTCTGAAATGAGAGGGTTAATTATTAAAATCTGAGAAAAAATGTGGAAATAACAGATTGCTCCCTAACAGGGTTCGCTAACATTAAGGTGACGCTCTTGCCAAAAGTGTAACATTCCTCTGTGGCTGCCATAGAATCTTGATGCACGATGACACTCGACTAGAACCATTCCAAATAGTTAAGTTCGTTTCGAGAATCGGACTAGCTAAGGAGTTCTAGGACTAGAAGGGAGCACAGTAGATGCTTAGGCAGACTTTCGAATAACATTGCTGAATGCGAGCCATTGTTCCATATTACGATGTTGTTGTGCACTAGCACCTTGAATTCAATGGAGAGCGCGACCTAATGAGCCAGTGTAGTATGTTGGCCTTAAGCTCTTAGTCTAGTTTTGAATTTTGTAAGGCATTAGGTGGTGCACAGAATCATTAACCTACGGTATCACATTTTTTTATTTGGATGGGTTGTGCCACCTATGCCTTATCATATCATACTACAATGTTGGAGCCATTTTGATTTTGTAAATGAGCTGCCTTATTTGAAGGGCAGTTCCAATGAGAGCGCTCAATTGTACACTAAAATTTATGGAATGTAAATTCTTTGTCTTTTCTAAATCAAAACATGTTGACAAAAGAACAACGAAAAATTTGAATTAGTTTATGACGTATCCAGAAGTAATTGTGAGAGTTCTAGATGAGACTAAAAGTTTGTGTTGCGTTTACGCAACGCTGGCGCATTGCTCGACAAATGAATTCGACATTGCCACTAGTAGGACCGTTGTTTTTCAGTTATTGACACCGATATTTTATCATTGTATTTCTAATTTTATGTTATTTTTAACCAGTGAAACCCCATTGGAAATGTTTCGGATATTCTGAGACGTCGGCATTATCGTTTCTAACTGAAAAATCTACTCTTTAATTTTCACCACCACTCGACAACAAGTGTGTCGCTTTATCGAGATTCTTTTTCTGTCTGGCTATCACCAACTTCGTTAGATAGAGTACTTTTGGTAGGTTCAACCGGATCTTGGGCTTCCGGCTTTGAAAAAGAAGTTCAGGCAAGTTGGGATTTTCGTCACCCATTTATCAATTGATGAACATATTACTCCATATTTCGCAAGACATAGTTAATCAGAGCAAAGCCAATTCGCTACGGCTTCAAATTATGGTTCCTCTATTCCGATTCACAATATATTTTCCATATCATTTTATACGCTGGTAAGGGAAGTTTATTTGACGAAACCATTGGGTTCGGTGCGTCAATGATTCTCTCTTTAATCGAATCCATGAATCGAAAAATCAGAGATACGTACGTTTTACAATGACAACTTCTTCACGTCATATTGTTTACACTGCTTGCTCAATGAAATAAAGGTTCGGGCAATCGGTACTGTGGGATCAAACCGGCTAAGAGAAGCGAACTGTTAACTTGCAACAGGGAAAAATCTGAAGAATCATTCGTACGATAAGTGTTTCGAAAAAACAAACTCTATATCTGTCGTGTGGCAGAACAATGCCGAAGTGACAGCCGCTTCAAACTTCATTGCAGCAGAACCAATAAAAAGCCTCCATATAGCCTCCTTTCCGAGAAGACAGAAAAAGAAAAGAAGCTTACGATCACTCTACCTAGAATAATATGTGGGTACAACAAACATATGGGAAGAGTAGGTTGCCTCACAAGCTGTCTGCAACTACTTATTTCCTATTATTTTATTTTCTATTGTTCAATTTCATTGCTTTCTTGTGTTTTTAATAATTTCTGGTAAAATAAATCATCAAGAATGATACGACTTCATATAAAATTTTAATCACCCGAGACTATTCTATTTGTCGAGCAATACGCCAGCGTTGCGTACACGCAACATGACGTCACAGCGTTCCTAGGTGTCAGAAAATTCTAAAATTTTGCAAATAGCTTGTCTAAGGCAAATGTAACGCCTATACTTTGACTTCATTCAATGGGTTAACCACCATATTTTCTTCCTCTTATGTTCCTTACCTATCGCCTAGCACCATTTTTTTTTTAAGACGTTTATATGTATTTTCTTTATAAATATAAAAATATTTTAATATTAAAAAAAAAATTTTTTATTTTGAAAGAATTGTTTTTTTTTTTTAATTTTTAAAAAATTATTATAATATTTTTTTCTAGTTCTATGCAGAATATAGGTCGGCGAAAATAAGTGAAATAAGTGATATCTTCGATATTAATGATTTTTACATATGTGGTAGAGCTACTAGCCAATAGTAACCACGTCAAATTTTGGTGCAAAATTATTAATCGAGTTATCGACAACTGAAAATTTGAGTTTTCATTCTTAGAATTTTCTTTGGCAGCCATATCTCCTAAACGAATAATATTGACGCAAATTTTTTAATTTTAAAATTCAACGTTTAACCAAAAAAATTGTTAATTTCAAGATAAAAGGTTCGAACTAGACAATAATGTTCGTTTTGACATTTAAATATCAATTTTAAAAGTAACAATGAATGTCATGACTCCGTCCACAGATATGTAAGGTCAAAGGCCACAAAAATCGGTTTTTTGCAAATCACTTTTTAAACGTGCTTTAAGTTTTTTCCAAGTGTTCAAAAATTTTGTAGGGCGTAAAATTCTCTAACATCAATATCTTTATTCGTTTAAGAGATATGGCTTGTCAAAGAAAAGTCCAAAAATTAAACATTTTCAGTTATTGATAACTCTATAAATAGTCGGGATTTTGCATTAAAATTTGACGTGGTTACTATTGGTTAGTACCACATATGTAAAAATCATCAAAATCGAAGAGGTCGAGGAAAAAAGTGTCCCGCTTAACTTATTTTCGCCGAGGTATATAAAGTGTTTATATGTTAAAAAATGCACTTTATACCATAAAGCGTTAAGTTTAAAAACCGAAATTTTACAAAAAACTTTTTTTCTCTATAAATTAATTTGCATCATAAGATTTTCACAATCGTTGGTGGCAGTTTTTAGTTCAATAGCTTAATCAGTTTTTCACTTTTCTTGAGTTCACTTAATTTGAAACCATTTAGACGCTTTGAGTCGAAAAATTCGCTTAAATTAAGCGAATTCAAAAAAGATAAAAACAGATCAAACCATAGTACCAAAATTTTGATTTTAATTGGTTTTATTTTTGGATAGAGACCAGTGTGCAACCAGGGTAAAGAGAAACGGCGGCAAAGGCAGCAGCAGTCAGTCGGCAGCTGTAAGCACTTTTACATATTTGCAACTTAATACCTTGCCTTTATGAGTGTGTATATATGAAAGTTTGTGTTTCTGTATCTGTGTGTGTGTGTGTGTGTGTGGCTCGGCTTAACTTTGCATGTTGCAAATAATTAAAGCATAAAAGACGGTGTTGCCAGACACCCAGAAAGACAGACTGCGAGTCAGAGAGTCAGCCAGCTAGCTGAGCAGCGTATGTCATTTCATAAAAGTTGCCTTTGATGATGCTGCTTCTTTGCATCTCGGCTCTCCCACTGCTCTCCCTCTGCTGCTCTGCTACTTCTTCTTTGCAGCTTCTGCTGCTGAAAACCAAACCAAAAGCAGCATCCACAGAAGCATGGTTTTAATACACTTTTAAAAAGGTGCAACCAGTTGGTGCATATGTATGTGACAAGCGGCATCTCTGAAGCTTTAAAGTTTTATATATTTGGGCTTTTCCATTTGGCGTGACTTTACATTTGAACAACAAAATATTAAAAAAAAAATAATAAATAAAAAGCTAAATTATTAGTAACAAACGGCTTGACGTGACGTAACAAAAAATAGAAACAGACTTTGTCTTGGATTACAAAATCGGAGATTTCTGTGTTGTGTTCACAATTTGTATGAAATATTTTAATTAATTAATTATTTCACTTAAGTTAAGGGGTCTACGCAGCATGAAAAATATATCGCACGGAATCACAAAACTTCATATAATAAAAAATATCCCGAATGGGATACGTGCTGCGTATAGGCCTTTAAACACAAATTTTGGTTTCAATTTTAATAAGGATAGTATAATGAGAAAGAATGGGTACTGCCGATAATAGACAAAACTGATGAAATTAACAGCATTATCTATCTAAAGCAAGGCATACACTATACGACGTGTCGTACAGCGCGGCTGTTTATCGAGCGGATCGTATTTCCATTGAATTGTGTGTGGGGCCGTCGTATGTCGTCGTACGAAAAATCAAAAAGTTTTGATTTCTTGGTAAGTCGTACAGACGGTCGTATCATGTATGGGGCTAATTTATTATCGAATTATTGGTAGGGTATAGGGGTATAGGGTATTGCCGACGCAAACGTTTATGCAACAAATTTAAAACTATTTTAAATCTAGGTTGCACATTTAAACGCATCGTTTGGGTGCAAAATGTACAGCTCGATAAACAGATGTGTTGTACGACATGCCGTATAGTGAATGCCTTGGGTAAGTATACAGATTTTTCGCCATCTTACAAACTAAGCTGTAAAAAAAGCTTTAACCGTAACTTTATAAAATTTTTCTTTAGCATACAACAATATGTATATTTAGGGTAACTATTATTTTTAGGTAACTTTTATTTTGTCGGTCAGAGTGTACCTTTATGTGGAAATAATTTTTTAACAGCTGAGTTAAGCCGAGCATGACTATCCATCTGGTAGTTTTTATGAACAAACAGATCTGGGTACATACGCCTCTTGTCTGCATACATTAGATGTGTATAACAAATCAAATATATTTATCATCACACTTTTTCTCCAGTTGTGGCTGGAAATCACACGAATAACTTCAACAGTCGAGTTAGTCCTTTTTGCATAACCCATTTATAAGATAACGTGCGCCTTGAAGTCATATTCGTTTTTTTACTCTCTCACAATTGTCACTGTAGCCGGCATCAGTATTTACCGATGGTGTTTGTTTTGCTGCGGTGTTTTTTTATACTGTGAAAAGCACCAATTTCTCTGGATTAGGTCAAATCATATCAGTAAAATATCTAGCATCAGAAAGTTTAATGCTGAATTACAAATTTTTAGTAGAAAGTAATGCCGAAAAATACAAGCTAGACGACATCCTCATTGCTGCTTTACAAGAACTGAATTTATCAACAGATTTAGATGTGAGAAAAAGTGTCTTCACTGTCACTTAGTGACGAAGAGAATGAAATTCTTAATATTTATAACTCAGATGAAGACGTCCTAACGTCATATAAGTCAGGGAAAGACATATGACATATAAATTGCGGCTCCGATATTTTGGAAATTAAACATTTTAGAGTCGATACTAAATACTCAATAGCCATGGATTAGATATCGCGCAGGCCAAAACGTTATTTTAAATAGAAAGTACAGAGAACATTAAAGTCGACATATCCCGATTGTAAACGGCCGACTAGTTTTTTTTATGCATACATGAGTTGTGTGTTTGTGAGAGTGTTAGCGTAGTCGTATTATCGCTTATATGCAAGTATGTGTGTGTTTGTATGCTTGGCTGGTTGCTTGTTCTGCACTCTAAATTGAATATTTTAATGCAAATTTAATGGAATTGTGTCTGTATGTTGTATGAAATTAAATTTATATGCTTCAAAATTTAGAGCGCTTCAAGTGCAATTTCTTTGAAACCCCTTACTTATATACACATGTGGTTTTTACTGTTTAAAAAGTAATCAAGTTGCCAGCTCGTCACTGAAAGTATATACTGCACTTATGTAAAAAAACATTGTTCCTGGAGAAGACGCTCTTCAAAGTTTTTTTTTTAAATTTCTTAACAAATGTACTGCTTGTTGTTACAAAAGACTTCAGGTTTAATGCATATTCTGATTTCCGCTGTTAAAGCTGTTACTTCTTTGTATTGCTATAGCAAAATGTTTTGACTTCGTCGTCGTCTCCGTCAACATTTATTTTTTTGTTTAATGCGTCCGCTAGATGGCGCAAGTAAGTCGTTGCATATTTTTGTTAACAATATTAACAATAGTATTACAAAACTTTAGTTTGTTCATACTTTATGTAACAAAATTAAAAAAAAAAAACAACCTAAAACAAAGCGAGTGGGAAGCGAAGCTTTTTAGTATTTTTATAATAAAAACCATTCGAGTATTGTGAGGAGCTAGAAACATTAAAATAAACTCTGTAACCAAACATTTAAGTCTCTTACACTTGTATGTACATTTCTTTTTATTACTTCCATTAGACTTTGATAATAAAGTAGCTTTTAAGCCCCATTTCTGTAATGGCACGATTACAAGACTAAGTATTTTAAATGATATTATAAACATAACATTCTCACATAAAATTGTGAGTGTGAATAAAAAATTATATAGGTTGAATGCTCATACCACACGGACACAGCTATATATTTCATATTTTTATACCCTGTACATTAAATTTAAAGACACTTTTAAGTTTATAAATTGGTGTTGCTCACTGGAGCGTAACCAAACCTGTTACATTTATTATATTATTACCAAATTTGTTAAATGTCAGCAGACAGCTTGCAAATAAAAAATATGAATTAAACAAAAAAAAATATAAATTTAAAGTTAGAGCAAAAAAATTGTTCTTTACATATGCGATACAATATTTATATTTTTTTTTGGTTCTTGTCACACAGCGCTTTGTCCAACCAATTCATATCATTTCCTGCGTGGGCCAATAAAAAAGTACTTAAGCATAGAGTGTCTAGGTAATCATGTGACGTCACTATGACTAGTTGCTCAATGGCTTTTTAAAGCTAACACTGCAGGGTTGGTGAGATGAGAGTGTTCTATTCCATATATTATATTATGAAACAAATTGTAGTATGTTGAATGTGTGCACACAAAAGCAACATGTTTAAAATATATAGTAAACAACCCAAGCAAATATGCAAATAAATTTATACATGAATATGAACTGAAGCTACTTGGGAACCCTTTGTGTGTACATTAAGGCGGATCAATTTTTATGTGCCGAAAAATCGTACTATGGCTCTCAGCGATTTTGATTCTTTGGGTCATTTTGAGCATCTTTGCCAAGAAACTATGGGTCTAAAATGAATTTCAAGTCAACAACATTTTGTCAATTTTCAAAAAAAAAAAAAACCGAAAAAAATCCAAATCATACACAAAAGCGCCCTTTGGCGGCGCTCAAAATTAAAAATATATGTCAAAAATCGATTCCTCGACCCCAGAAACTCCCAAATGCACATTTGGCTAGAGAAAAAAAAAACGATTTTTGGCCTTTTCAATGCAATGTCTAAGACGATTTTTTAATATTATGAAAAAAATATATTTTGAAAAAGTGGGTGACTCATTTTAAATCCATTGTTTCTTGGGCAAAATTGCTTAGAATGACCCAAAGAATCGAAATCGCTGAGAGCCTTTATACCGAAAAAAATTGATTCACCCTAATGTACATGTATATACATCGTCTGATACTAGCTTTTTGTTTTGGATGCATGACTGATAAAATTTGATTGGGAATTTTATGGTCTGTTATTTTTACAAGAAAATAGAAAATCTGAGCAACAAATGGAATTTCATGAATAAACTAAAATATTCAAATACAATTGGCTTGGGTAAACAAATTTCGCATGAAAATTACACGTTGCCTTTAAATCAACGAAAATAAACTTTATTCGTATTTATGGGCGGCCGCCAGTACCTTGAAACCATATTTTACAAAAAAATTATTTATTCTATTTATCATCCAAATTTTGCATTGATATTTTGAGAATTGTAAAAGCATAGGAATGGGTAAATGTGGTGAAAGAAAAGGAATAGTTTTGTAAAAGCTTCCTTATTTATTAGTTTCACATGAAACTACGTGTGAAAATTTGTGGCTTTAGCTTGTTTTTAAATAAATTTGAGATAAATATTGTTCTAAATTGTGAGAGCGAGAGTCTAAAATTTATGCATTTCGTAATCTTTAGTTTTAAAGTTAGTGAGTAATTCGCAAAATTCTTCTTCAATGGAAAAGGGCAATATATTGACACGAAGCAAAAAGTTGGTGTCTTTAGCTTTTATGGTCTCTTAGATCTAGGTGCTCCAGAGGTTGTAATAACCATTTAGGCTCAATAAACTTTTCACGCCTCCTTCTTCCTGTGACCCAGTGGACTTAGAGAATAACAATAAATTTAAAAAACCCGACTGGCTCTTAGCAATATTTTTTATTAACGAAGTTTACTTAGGTTAGGTTAGGTTGAATAGGCTGCTCAGTCTATGACTGAGATCAACCAGAGACCATGTGGTCTTTTGTGTGCCTAATTAAGGAAAGGATTAAAAGAAGGGGAAAGGGGTAGAGTAGGATACTATTGGGCATTTCTAGTCACCTAAGTGTCTATTATTGCAGAACCATTTTGAGGATTCGACGAAAGTAGCCAGATCCGCTATTGGCACATTTGCCAGACTGCCCAGGCCTTCAAAGAATGGTTTACCCAGAAACTGGCTTCGTCTTCTTAGAAGCGCCGGGCAGTCGCATAAAAGGTTTTGGATGCTTTCTGTCTCCTCCTCGTCTCCGCAGCTGCAGCAGAAGTCGTGATGGGGAGCGTGTAGCCTCTATGGTACCTCTATGGTACAGTGACCCGTAACAACTCCTACAACCATCCTTGCCCTGTTTTTGTGAAAACGGTGGAGTTCAGATGTTCGCTTTGGATTGTACCGTGGCCAGCGTGCTTGGGAGATGCGACAACCGGACACAGAGTCCTCTTCTCTTTCCGCCTGAGCTCTGACCGTCCCCCTTATTTCAAATACGACGTCCTGTAAGGGTGATTGAGTGGTAGTGGATGTGGTTAAGCGCCGTTGCTGTGTTATGGACAAGTTTACTATTAGTTGTATGCGACGTCAGAGCCTTAATTATAGCCTGGCTATCGACAAGAATTAAATCGTTCCTTGGACTTTCATCCAGGTTGTCAACAAGTCTTACCGCTTGCCAGATTGCATAAATCTCGGCCTGAAAAATGCTGCACCAGTTGGGAAGGCAGAAAGAAAGCATCGCCGCATGCTCATCAGAGAAGACGCCTGCTCCTGTGCTTTCTTCTGTCTTCGAACCATCAGTATCAATCGTCAGCTCTTTTCCTTTAAAAGGAGTTTTCAGCTTCCAATCTGCTCTCTCCGGGAAAGTAGCATCAAATTTGTCGTACCATTTCAGAACCGTAGAGCAGTAGTCACTATCCCCACTCCCAGCAAGTATACCTAATTCAGGTAGGATACTGCTGTGACCCGATGTAGATAGCATAAGAAGACTCAGTGCCCGGGGCCTCGCTGCGCTTGTAGCTGGTACCGACTTCAGGAAGGTGCCCACTGTATCCAGGCTCAGAATTACATCCAAGGCTGGCCCTGCTTCGCTATGATGAGGCTTTTGGATTCCCGACCAATCCTGATGCAGAGATCCTTGCCGTTTCCAACGTCTCGAGCTAGCCCTCTCACAGTCCGCATTCTGACCCTTGATCATTCTAGGGATGGTTCGGTTATCCAAAATTGGAGTTGGGATCCATACCTTCATAATCGAGCGGGCCGGAACTTGGTCTATGGTGACGACTTCGATCTTCGCGTCGGGCCAGGGGTACAAATGCCATTAATCGTGTCTGTGAGGAACCTTAGCGATTCCTCGTTGGCGTCAACGACTTTAGTTCCCTTAAACTATTTAATGCCATCAAACTCCGCGGTGAACGGGTCTTCGCTTCGTGTGATGGCATCATGGATTGGCCGCGAAATTTTCCCTTCCGGCTCGTTCGATAATGGCTTTATTGAGTTTCGGCCCAGAGCTTAAGCTGACTAAACCATTGTCTGGTCTTGCCCGCTTGTTCTCCGAGGCCTTCTGCGAGTCATCGGATCTCTAGCGCTTCGAGATACAACCCTTTTTGTCATCCGATCTCTCTTTGCGGTAGAGCGTGGTCGACGCTAATGCGGCTCTCGT
Source organism: Chymomyza fuscimana (assembly GCA_949987675.1). Classification (NCBI taxonomy): domain Eukaryota; kingdom Metazoa; phylum Arthropoda; class Insecta; order Diptera; family Drosophilidae; genus Chymomyza; species Chymomyza fuscimana. Next base: position 52,690,784 of record OX465088.1, on the reverse strand, counting down.
GCGCTTCTGCGCCTGGGCCTTACTAGGGGCTTTGGCTTCCTTCGATGTGGAAGGGAGCTCCTTCCCTACCGAGGCTTCCCTACGAAGTTCACTTAATTTTAGTGAATTTGTGAAACTTGGCTCCTTATAAACATACAGGGTAGGCTTTAAAAGTAGTAGAACTGTATTTGGGTACTGCGAACGGAGCGGCAGAGGACGGTCGAACCTTCTGGGTGTGCAAGTGTCGAGCTTTTCAATCGCCTGCGGGTAAGCGGAGAGAAAGCAAGTCGAATTTTTTATATGATTCTTCCCGCAGTACTTTTCTGCCAAATATTTTTATATAGTAAAAACTCACATACCATTTTATTTATTATCCATACGTGAATGTAAGTTTTATTAAAATACAATTGGAACTTCGGGATTAAAAGCCACAAGCCACGGTTAGCAAGTGAAGCACGCAGGTGGCTGAGCCCTTTAGTTTTCCTTGAAAAATGTGGCTATAAATCGGTAAGGGGTCCCATATCAAAAAATTAATTCAATCATTATTGCAGAATATTATGCTCTCCAATCTTCTGCATTTTGAGAAACAGACAATTCGTACAGACAGATACGGATATGATTAAATATATTTTTTTTTTCGTCCTGATCATTTTGATTTACAAGCTGAAAATGACACTCGCAAACAACCATTAAAAAAGTGCAAGTAATTATCGAAACAGTGATTATTTATTTTCCCAAAATTTAAGTGAAATTGGTTACCGGAACAGGTTAGCATACAATAATTACTAAAGTGCATTTCTCTTTACACCCTACAATAATTTACATAACTCGTAAATTTATAAATGTGTTTCCCTGCTTGACACAACCCGACTTAATGAGCAGACTACTTTAAACAAAGAAACAACTCGTTTCACAACACTACAAGTTCTCCAAACTAAATATTTGCGAACTAACAAATAACACATTAGTATATCGCGCCCAGAAACATGCTGTATGTAGCTCCCACAAGTAGCACTTGATGGCAAATTGCAAAAGCGGGGTTTTCCACTTCTCAGTAACCACAACAAACGACAATTTGTGTTCGGAAACTTTCAGAAGACAACTCGAAAACTTCAAAAGCATCTAGAACCAACAACAACAACAACAACAACATCAACAAGTGCGCCAAACTGCCGCCAAACTAAATCAATTTGCACAACTAAATAATTAAAATACATGCTAAATATCTATTTGAGTTGCTAGCTGTGTATGTGTATCTGTGTGAGTATCTGTGGGAGTAGTTGTGTGAGTATTTAGTTATGATGGCGGTTAACCTGCTCATTAGAGCTGCGTCAAGCGTAAAATGCATAATAATATGGCCAGCCAGTATTTGAACCAAGGCTGTAAAAATTTGTTTGGACCTTGGGTTCAGGTTCAAGAACTGGTTTGAGGGGACCACCTTTGAACCAAGTTCCACTGAAACAATTATATTTATGTTCAAGTGTCCTCTATAACTTCATTTGAGTATTTATTATACATAGAGCTACCAAAATTATTTACAAAACTTTTCAAATCGATCAGTATAAGTATAATATTCAGGAAATATATCTAAACTTAAGTACGCTAATCGAACCGAGTCTTAAAACTACAAACATATCCAGAGCTTCGAGAACTAAAACAAAATATACTGAGTTAGCTTGACGAAGGGGATTCAAATTGTGGAGATGATTCGGATGATGATTATGTAGCGACTGATCGTAACCCAAGTACTAGTTAATGCATTTAACCAAATTTTCAATAATAATAAAGAATCGGATATCGAAATCGAGACTGGTCTTTAGGAAGGTATTATTCAAGACGATGAGCCAGATTATGGAGTTTAAAGCTGATTTTTATGATAATTTCGAGCAACAAACACCAGGTACTTATTCGTTCTTTGGTGCATTGGTTTTTAAGGAATTTAAATTTGCGTCAACAAGCCTTTTGCATTAGTACTCACAATGAGTTTCGTGTCGCGTCTGTTGGTCCATCTCTAGCTACGAAAGGACTTCCAGAGTCTACTTTGCTGAGTTCGATATTTAATATATCAAAATGGTTTAGAAAGCGTATATATATATTTCTAAAGTTAAAATTGACAACCAGAAGAGTGCTCGGTATATATCATAGGAGTAAGCTGCTGGGATGATACTGAATCTTTCAAAATATTATTTTCTTCTCAAATTATACATAAATATTTTTTCACGACACTTTACTTTTTTAAATTATTAAAATAATTATCGAAAATAAGTCAAGCGGCCACTTTTTAGGTCGACCTCTTCGATTTTAATGATTTTTATATATATAAGTATTAGTAGTAATTAATTAATTAAAATTATTATTTTAAATAAAATTATAAATTATGTATCGATTTATGGATAACTGCATATTTAGATTTTTATAGACGTTTCTTTGACAACCCCTATCTCCCATAGAAATAAAGATATTTGAACAAATTTCTTTTTCAATAAATTTTAAATTAAAAAAATTTGATTTTTAAAATTTTCATGAGCGCATATTTTTATTTTAGTTATTTTTTCTAAAAGTGCTTAGCTGGAGAACAATTCCACAAATAAATGCAATATGATGGCATCCCTGAAATTTTACAAGCAGCAGGTTACCTAGAAAAAAGATGGTATTAATAACCAAAATAATATAAATTGCTTAATGTTTGTCAAATGCATTTATTTTAAATAGTTTTTGTAATGCTCTTATATACATAAAAATATATTATTTATCAAACCAACTTTCACCCAATATGCGCAATGTCACTTTGGACAACTTCAATTGGATTACAATATGAGATAGTCAAATATTCGTAGATTTTCGCAACATTTTGTCAATTTTCTACAAAAATTCGATAAAATCCAAAAAATTCACAAAAGCGCCATCTGACGGCATTATTTCTAGCGTGAAGTTAAAGATTATGAGACATCAAAAAATACGTATACGTAATGTTGCTTTAACTGGGCGGTAAAGGTAGGCATTGCCAGAGCTGAAAAAAAATTTTCAATGCCAAACCGAACAACTCTTAGCACTATATAACCATTTCTGGACTTTCTCCAACAATTTGAACATTTAGCTTCGTCTGTTTTAGCTTCATCAATTCATGTTTTTCAATTGGTGTTTGAATCCCTTAACTTAAGAATGATTCGTTAAGTAACAAAAATGAAAAGTGTTAACTAAACAAAAATTACAGATTCTTTAAAATAAACCGTAAAAAAAAATTACTTTCCATATAAAAAACCAATATTACTTGAGTTCTACTCTTTGTTGCGAAAAAAAGATACAGATTATCTTTTAATTCCAGCTTTATCGCATTACAAAAAAAATGAATTTGTTCTTTTGAACCGGTGGCTTTCGTTCTTTGTTTTCAACCCTGATTATAGCATAAAATAACAATAGCAACAGTGCTTAAAATCAACCACAACCCAGTGGCACGTAATATGTGGCGTATGCGTGATTTATGTACAAAGCATGTGCATCCTACGCAACTGTGAACCAAAAACTAATGACATATTAATTTAAAAGAGATAGAATTAGAAAGTGTTAGATAGTTTGTGGGCGCACTGTGAGTTGGGGGATTAGGAGGACTGTTAGATATAGTTACAGTTGGAACTTGCTCATGAGTTATGCTTGGAAAACTTTGCTAACTGTCTGCCAAATGCTCGTAAATCAAGAAATTCAAAAAGCCAAGAGCTATTAAATTTACGACCTAACCCAACAACTAACATTCAGGGACACTTTGGAGCATATCATTGCGCTATGGGCATGTTTTTTTTTAAATGGTTTATTTGTTTGTTTCTTTTGTTCGTTTTGTTTGTTTTGTTTGTTGTTGATGCCAGCAGCAAAGCAAACAAACCAAGCCAAGAGAGATAGCTTGAAACAGAGAGAAATTGAGAGAGAGCAAAAAAATGTAGAAAACTTGGCCAACAAAAAATGCAATTAAAAGTGTTTCATGTGACTTTAGAGTTGACTCTTTTGTTTATTTGTTTGTTTGTTTGATTTGGGATTGCATAATAGCAGGCGTTTAAACCTTAGGTAAATATAAATTCAGTTTGGTTTTTGTGGAACGAAATAGTCAATAATAGGACAGATACAAAGATACACAGATACATGGCTGTTATATTGATACAGATACATAGATAAATAGATTGATTGCAATGGCTTTGGCTTGGTTGTGAGTTGAATGACTTTATGGGTAAAGTCAATTTATTTGAAAAGCAAATGAAGCTTGGCTAATAAATGGTTTAGTTTGTGAGCTCGAATTGTGGCTTTAAGGTGTCTGGATATGGTCAGTTGAATTTGTATTCCAAATCATTTCGATTTGTGGTTATAATTTTGAATGAGCATGAGTATGTCTGCATGATATAAAATGAGATAGGATTAAATTAATGATGGATAAGAAGAGAGTTAACCCATTTCTATGTCAATCTATTTTATAAACACTAGTAGATAGTATGTATATAACAAGACCAAAGGCAGTTGGGGGAAAACAGCCTACCACTTCTACTTAAACACAGTTTTTCTGCTCTTTTTGAAGAAACGAAAGGACAGCGCAAGGAGACAGAATATGCATATACAGTACATCCCTATTCCAATATATTTTATTATTTTCTGTAGAATAAGTAACTAAGAGACCACAAGACCAAAACAGTAGGCGGAAAATTGCCTTCTACCCGTTTATCCCAGCTTTTTCGCTCTTGAGAAAATGTCGAAAGGCCAGCACAAAGAGGGAGTTGACTTCGCTCTTCTGAAATGGAAAATTTCTTCAAACGCGTCTTGTGGGAACAGATCTTGATTAACCCAATTATTCTTGCGTATCTTTACTATTCGGAGTAAGAAGATAAAAGTAGGGCTTTTCATTAATCTGGTAAATGGTTATTTTAAGTTTTGTTTGGAAACATCTATTTAAGGTCCATAGTGAATTATACAAAGAAATACATAGTTGACCTTGGTAAGGTTTGTTTGAGGCCTTAAGTTTTCTGGTATTTTAATGTGTTGTACTCAATATCTATGGGTCTTACCACTTAAGACAAACAAGTTTAAACTACTAAAGAAATATTAAGAGCAACCGAGAATAATACCTCATCAAGCCTCGAGCTCATCAAATTTAATTTATTAATAAAAATCATTGCATAGACGAACATTTTCATGGTTGTCCTTATCGGAATCGATTTAAATATATGCAGGCCATACGAAAAGTTAGACTTAAAAGACAGCAATTATCCTTAACTTACAGTAAAATATTCTCAGATTATACATATAACACAATAGTAGGTTTCGATAGAAACTTGCTATTATATTTATATTGTATTCATTATTTTAGTAAATTTATTAATTGTCTAAGATTATAAAAAAAAAAAAGGATTATACATATGCAAAGATTTAGATTCAAGTATAAAAAAATTTATTTTTCCAAGTAACTGACTTTGTAGAAAGGAAGCATGACTGCAGCTCTCTGCTTAAAAATCCCAAGCGCTTAATCGGATGTCTTGGTTTAATCAACAAGTCTCGTAAGCTTTACCAACTAACTTTAGCATGCTCTTATTTAAGCCAACTTGCAACCAACAAATGCAACTAATTAATTGAGCATTGTATTTAAGTGCAACCTCTTACTTGCTGCACCACAGCATTCCGCCCCCTTAACCGCTCTATTATCTCTTATAACAGTTAACAGCAACTCTTGCACTCCTAATAAACTGTTGCAAATGCTGCACGTTCAAGTGCTTTAAGCTTCAGCTGCAGACAGCTTTTGCACCCGATCCCTGGAACGTTAACCCGCCAGCCCCCTCGGAACCAACTCATATGTACATAGTACTATGTACTAAACTAATTGCTCAAGCAATTGCCAATGACTAAACGGCGCGTCGACAACATGTAACCTTAGAACGGAACGCTCGATTAAACCTGTTCCACGAAGGGCGAACTTAACTTGCAGTTAAGAACAAGAACAACTACAAAAATTCTAGGGAAAAATAGAAAATTTATCTCGTATTCCGAGGATGGGGCCAAGCAACGGACATAAATCGTTAGCAAAATGTTTTTGGCGGTTACAAGGCAAGTGCGGCAGCCAGCAAACCCACTGACAGTCACCCACTCCACTTGTGGACCCTCGTCCCACTCAGTACTAGACTTAGTGACATCTCTCTCATATTCAACATACCAGCATCGTCGTCGTCGTCGACGCCGTCATCATCGTTGCCTTCGACCTCCCTTGAGTGTTTCGCGTGTGTGTCAACAGGCGCTCAAGTTTTTTGACACCCCACGTACGCCTCTCACTCGACGACCGCCAAACCCCCAAAAACACATCCTCACTCACACACATAAAGCATATTCTAGTACTCTGTTAGCGACAACTACAACAAGTCAAGTGATTTTGCTTTTATTTTTTCTTTGTATTGTTGTGGTTCGTTGTGAGTCTGTCAAAAAAAAAAGAAGAAATATTATTAAAAAATTCAAGCTTTTCCGGCATTCGAAGCAGTTTCGTCTTGTCTGTTACTTAGATGCAGACAATATTTTCTTTTTTTTTCTATTTCATATAATAATAATTATTGTTTTGACTTTATTTTATGGAAATTTTTACAATTTCAGACCAAATTTTTTCCTTAACGAAACCAGTGAAAATATCGCAACAAATCGAACTCTTGTGTAATCAATTACCGATTTTTTAGATTTTTTTTTCAGCTTCTTTAAAAATAAGATCAAGCCGAATGTATGACTTTAATTGCCTGGTTGTTTTACTGTGTTCGAATTGAAGTATAAATTTTTACCAAATATAAACTTATTTCTGCACTATGTGCCTTTTACGGACCAAGAAAATAATCGGTATTAATATAAAAGGAAGGTCTTAACTTATACCCAAAATGTTTGAATGATATGATAGTTTTTGAGTACAACGCTGACTAGATATTTGAAACTCTCGGATTGTACCCACTTCAAATGTTTCTTACATTGTGATTACATAATAATTATCCTTACCTTTTTCGGGTCTGACAGTTCAGCGGGAGGTAACAGAGGATACCCCTGAGACCCGAAGTTCTGTAAAAGGACATATAGACTTGAAAAAATCATTTTATTTTCTAGTTTTTAGTTCGGTTTACTATTAAAGCGTGCTTTTTAAGTTTTTTTAAACTATAATATTTTTTCTTATATAGCTTATTTTTCGGAAGTTTAAAAAAATAGATGGCTTCTGAAAACTAGGGTCTACTTTTTGAATTTTGAATCAATCAATCGACAGTCGAATTTTTTGCAACAAGGACACACGGCGATCTTGGTTCTACGGGTCAAATTGGTGATTTTTTTTTTATTTTTTTATTTATTTTATTTAATATAAGTTTCCACTGAAACCTACTATTGTGTTAAGGCCCATACGCAGTTCGAAAATAACAAAACTTCATATAAAAAAAAATCCCATTTCGAACTGCGTATGGACCTTTAAATTGGGAATTGTAGTGTTTTGTACATGACAACATTTTTCAGCTAATTTTTTCGAGATTCGAATAATTCTCTGTAACAAATTGATGTCAAAACCTTTCAATTTATTTTACCACCCTGATTACAGTGAAAAAAGTTTAGGAAAATTGTGAAGGATTATTATTGTTCCTATAATACAGACTCAAGATCTGTACTTAGGATTGATAAAAATCAAATTCAAAAATATTTTCTTTTTACCTTAAAAACTCCAGTATAAAAAAAATACGTTAATAACATCTTTTTGTATTTTCGTTTAGCTTATGGTCACGACAAATGATCATAGATTGATTGATTAACTCGTTATATTCTATAAAAATATAGACATTCGAGCAGATTAAACAAAAAGCCTTTTTGCGCGGAGCTAATGGGCATTCTAAGATATATGGAATTATTATATTTGTATATCCAATTGTAGATTAACTTTCCAATTTCAGCTAAGTAGTTCTATTTATATGTTAGCCAAGTGCAACCAACGCTGCAATGTACAATAATTAATTTCCAAGTTATAAATAGCTGCATTGTGTATTAAACAAATTTATTTGTTCTTAGCTCCTTTTGGGTAACTAGGAAAATGCCCTCGAGCAATACAATTGAACCCAACTAATTGCTGCATACATACATTTCAGATGTTAAGGAACTCAGCCTTAAATACTGTTACAATGGCAATTATTTATGATTAAACCAATCAATTGAGGACCAAGTAAATTAAGCTAATTAATTATGGAATGTTTTCGGAACAAGGAACATTATATCGTTGGCATAAAAACAGTGTCCGCATTAGTACATAGGACTATATATTAAACTTAACTAACAGGGTACAAATTTAGTTAAGCATTAAACATGGTTCTTACAACATGTTTTGTGGAAACACTTTACCTGTGGGCTCACTAGAAGTAGTGCCATAGACCTATGAAATGTATAAATAAAAAAGGGAGACGATGGTGTTTCAGACAATGAGATCCTTTTACAAAAATTATTTGGCTCTTATATTTGTATAGCCTAGATATTAATTTTGTATTTATTAATATAGCCTATCCGTCTGTCTCTCCTTCATTCGTTTTGTGGACATGTTAATATGCATATAAATTCACTAAATATGATATAAAGATTTGTGTTGACCTTATGCAATTGTGCAAGAAACAATTAACGTATTGTAGAAACAAAAAAATGTTGCTGTCAATCTTTTTTTGGGGTTTTCAGATGTTTTCCAAGTCAAGAATCTAATTTAAAAATGTTAATATTACAAAATCATCTTAGGTCCGCCATTTTGTAATTTTGAAATTCTAACCCCAGATTCGTAATTAGCGACCCCGAAAACCCATATTTGCATACCCAACTCGAAGTTTAAACACAAAAATTATAAACACATCTTAGCTCCGCCATTTTGAAATTTTGAAATACTAATAAGGTCATTTTGAAATATAACAAATCACCATACGGCATTACAAAGTAGACGAGAAAACGAGAATTTTTAGCCCAAAAACGTTGATTTATCTTGAAGTGTGAGGATGGGGTGGCTTGTTTGATAGAGAATTACCCATATAAAGGGTCATCAATCTTGAGGTATTTTTTTCAATAAGGTTTTTTTGATAAACCACGCGTGAGTACTGTCAAGTTGCCATGTGTTTTTTATTCAATTTTCATTGCCATTTCATCATGGAAAAACTTACACCCGAACAACGTTTACTAATCGTACAATTATATTACGAAAATTCACGTTCTGTAAAGAATGTTTTTCGCGCGCTTAGGCCATTTTATGGTCGCCATAATCGACCTACTGAGACCACTATTCGCCATACCATCAACAAATTTGAGACCCAATATTCATTATTGGATGACACTCGACCGAATAGACTTCGTCCAGCGCGTAGTTTATGGGCCGGTGGAATAATCGGTCCATATTTCTTTAAAAATGACGCTGGTCAGACCATAACCGTCAATGGCGACCGTTATCGCACCATGATAAAGAATTATTTGCTACCTGAAATTGAAGCCCGAGATCTCGACGACATTTGGTTTCAACAAGACGGCGCTACTTGCCACACAGCCCGTGAAACAATGGACATATTGAGGAACCAATTCGGTGAACAATTAATTTCACGCTCCGGACCGCTGAATTGCCCACCAAGATCGTATGATATCACTCCGTTAGACTTTTTCCTTTGGGGCTACGTGAAGTCTAAAGTGGTTGTGGATAATCCAGCTACGATTGAATCATTAGAGGCCAACATTACCCGTGTTATTCGCGAGATACCGCCGATTATGCTCGAACGCGTCATCGAAAATTGGAACCTTCGCTTGGACGGCACTACGGCACAGTTGCGGCCATCATTTGAAAGGGATTATTTTTAAAAAGTGAATGGCAAGAACGGTTCTTTCTATTGATAATGAAGATTTTCCGATTCATTTGATTTTTTTGTGGTTTTTGTTTAATTTAAAAAAAAAAACCTCAAGATTGATGACCCTTTACATATAAAGGTTTGGCCAAAATGCAAATTAAAAATATTTTTCTATTTTTAGATCAAGTTAACTTGAGTTGAATATAACAATAGCGCTTCAATATTAAACACGACTGGTTTTACAGAGGTTGATATCTTCGCGACATCTTTTATATGGAATTTAATTCATTTATCTCGGCAATAATTTAATTTGTAAGGTCTTGAATGGTGGCTGGCTTACCGACGTATACTCTGCTTTTCAAAAGTCCCCATAAAAATGAGTTCATGATCTGCTAGGCCGTGATATTTATTATACGATTTTTGAAAAACTCATGCAACTCTTGAAAATGCTTAATTGGCTTGAACTCTTATATAAGCTGGATGTTGCAAGTTTGCGCATTTATGATAATCGTTTAATATTATTATAGTGCTTTTTAATAACTTTAAAGCGTTCTTCAATCGGATACGACACCATGGCGATAAATGGCAATCATTCAACTAACACAATGACATATCGACAGAAAAAATAAACACTTTAAACTGACGTTTAACAACCCTTTCTATTTTTTTTACTTTTTTTATGGTTTACTTTAAATTATGGTTTAATTTCAACACACATCAGAAATTGCAGCATGTCAGACTTTCAAAAGTTCTTGTCTTCGAATTATGATCCAATTTACACATTGATTAAGCCAGCTTACTTAAACAAAGAAATTCTGACCAACATTTTTTGACTTTTTGGGCAACTTATCTTGACTAAATCTCATGTCTTTTAAGATTTCGTTGACATAAGCATATTCTAATGTTGTCTTTCACCTTACAAGTATGCAAGCGAGGTGTGCTCAAAAAGTAATGAAAATTCAGCAATTTCACGAATTTCTTAGTTCGAATAGGAGATCTCTCAATCAGATGTTAGAAAACTTAAAATCTATATGATAATTATTGTCAACCTTAACAAAGAATACCTGTGCTTTAGACAATCGTACTTTTTTTTGTTTATATGTAGATCGAAGAATTTATATAGCTTGTATCTATTTTGTGTGCCTTCGATGTCAGTTTTTTATTTTTTTTTTTTAGCTTTCAAAATTAGGGGGAAAAAAAATATAATATATTCAATATTAGACGACTGAAGCGGTGTCATATACATACAGATCTTCCCCATAGACTCTAAGTTAAAACGAAGCTAAAACGAAGTTTTTTTTTTTTTTATATTTGTTAAGCTCACTGGAGCACAGCCAATCATGTTAATATTTTTTAAGATGTTATAAAATTTGTTGAATGTCGTCTGGACAGATTGCAAATAAACAAATATTTAAAAATATGAATTATAATATTTATACCCTGTACCGTATGGTACAAAGGGTATATTGTGTTTGTGCAAGCCGAAAATGTATGTAACGTACAGAAGGAGAAGTCGGAGACCCCCCAAAGTTACCTAAAGTATGATCAGAGTGACTAGAGAAGTCGATATACCCATGTCCGTCTGTCCGTCTGTCCGTATGAACGCCTAGATCTCAGAGATGGTAAGAGCTAGAGTAACCAAACTTTCAGATAAGATCCCTTATTAATCCATAGGAGACAAGTTTATTTTATTTTTTTGATATCGGGACTACATTATATAGCTCCCATAGGGGTGTTTCAGAGGACCTCGAAAAAAAAGCAAAAGTTTTCGATGGATAATTCGTTTGCTTATGAAGATATCATCACCAAATTTGGCAATCGGAAGTTTTTTAGAAACCCCCAGCACTGTACCAAATTTTATCAAAATCGGTTGACTATATCATATAGGTCCCATAGGATCGATCGGTCGAAAATTTGTTTTTTGTACAAAATTCGTTGTGTTTCGTTTGTTTGTGAAGATATTGTAACCAAATTTGGCATTAAGAAGTTTTTTAGAGTTCCCAAGCACTATACCGAATTTGATGAAAATCGGTTGACTATATCATATAGCTCCCATACGACCAATCGGTCAGAAAATCGTGTTTTTTACAAAATTCGTTGTGTTTCGTTTATTTGTGAACATACCGTAACCACATTTGGCATTAAGAAGTTTTTTAGAGTTCCCAAGCACTATACCAAATTTGATCAAAATCAGTTGACTATATTATATAGCTCCCATAGGGCCAATCGGTCAAAAAAACGTTTTTTGCACAAAATTCGTTGTGTTTCGTTTATTTGTGCAGATATTGTAACCAAATTTGGCATTCAGAAGTTTTTTGGAGATCTTCAACACTGTACCAAATTTTATCAAAATCGGTTGACTATATCATATAGCTCCCATGGGGCGATCGGTCGAAAAAAAGTTGTTGATTAAAAATTTGTCTGTTTTTGGTTGTTTATGAAGGTATCATAATCTAATTTGCCAATCAAATGTCTTTTGGTGTTCTTAAGCCATTTACCGGATTTTATTGCAAGCAGTGGTACAGGGTATCCCAAAGTCGTCCGCGCCCGACTTTAACGTACGCCATCTTTTGTATTCCAGTGTTGTAAACATTCTCTACTCTTCATTTAAGAAGTGATGAAAACGATAACTGCCCTAAAGATTTTTAAAATATTTTGAGATGGGAGAAAAATTTATTTCGAAAATAAACAATAATAAATAATTTTAATAAAATAAGTCAATAATACACAAGAAAGGGTAAGATCTCCAAAAAAAATTTCATAATTCACATAGAGTCAATTTGGAACATTACGATGCAACAAATAAATAATCTTTAAAATTCTCAAAACACACCTAATTGTAGTTGGAACTTAACATTTTAAGGCTAATAATACGCACATTCCTTTTTGATATGTTTACCAACACTCAACGATCAAGTCATTACTTTTCAAACACACCTCGTTGATATTTAAATAAAGAACAAAAAGTTGTATGTCATACCAACACATTGTCGAAAAAAAAAATCAAAAAGTAGGATGAGAACTTTAAAAACGTTTGCAAAACTTTTAATTAAACCAACTTGAAGCTTTTGCGGTTGGTCGTTGGCTCTTTTCCTGCATGTCCTTTTGCCAGCACACTCTGTCGGCATGTGTCAGGACACATGTTTTAAAATTCTCAAAAAAAAAAACCCACAAAAAATCGTTTTAACAAGATTGGCCTGACTAATATTAAATCTGGGCTTTTGCAACAGTTTTGCCCATTAACACTTTGACCAACCTGTCACTGGGAAAAATCTCTGCTCCCTCGCACTGAGTCTGGGTCTGGGACTGGCTGTGAGTTCCAAACTTTAAGGCTGTGCAACAACGACATACTGCAACTTTTTATGAGTCAGCAGCTGTCGCTTGGGTTAAAGCCTAAAATCCCTTTTACCATCCGACAGCTGGGCAACTGGCAACATGGGGGCTGAACCAACATGGCAGAGTTACATGGGATCCGCTGTCAATTCAGTGAAGCGACAAAAAAATGATATATGAAGCAACACAATCACAAGGAAGCGCATGCAATGTCCATTTTGTATTGAAAGTAACACCTACAAGCTGGAAAAACCTTTTCTCATTGTCTTTTATGGCAGGAGGAGTCCTTGTCTTTTGTTCTACCTTTCTTTGAGTGTTTCATGCTATGTTCATACTGCCACACACTGTGACATTGTTAATTTTGTTTATAAGTTCCAGCTATGTGGTAATATATTCAGTTATGGCAGATTGCAAAAAATATAAAGTCTTTAATAGGAACGGAGACTGGATTATATCGGCCTATTTGCAGGGAAAACGCCAAAAAAAATTGACACAGTGAAAATTTGTTTACTTAAGCCAGCTTCAAACCAAACTGTATTGTAACTGAATTTCCGGACCACAATCCAATCCAAACCTTTTTTTTCACTTCAAACCGAAGTCTTTTGTTGAAATTTCGTGGATTCTTTTCAAATTTTTATTTAAATGCATATAATATAATATAATATTATAATATTATTTATTTAATCAATGGCTCTCTAAAGACAATCTTCTCAAGCTCATCAACTCCTTCGATATCGATTGATGCCTGCACTTCCGGACTATTTTGTAATATAGACAAGACGGCAATACAAACCTTTTCTTTTTCGAACCAAGATATTGGAAAAAAATATGAAGAAAGTCGAATAAGGCTTAAACAATAAGCAGTATTGAAACGGTGCACTTGAACTGTCTGCGCTTGCATAATCTGGTCTATAATACAAAACAAGTCCCATAAATGTGAAGGGTGTTTTTTTTATTATGACATCATATTAACATTTACTAACTTCAAAAATTAAAAATAATTTAGCTTATAGTTAGTTAGTTAGTTAGTTTGCTTTATTTTTATAATTTTTAAGTTTTGCATAAAGCTAGTCATTTAAATTTACAGAGTTAGATAAATAATCTTTTCAACTGGAACATAGTAAAGTATAGTATTATATGAAAAATTATTTTAAGTGTATTAACGTTATATAGCCAAAGGAAAGGAAACACAAAACCTTGGTCCAAAGAAAAAAAAAAAGGGGTGTATAAATTTACTACTACTATTTATAAGGTCTTGATTTTCATTGATTTTTAGATTAAATTTTCTTGTTGCTCGAGATATCAATCATGTCAATATTAGCTTTTATATATAAATATTTTGTTGGATAGTAATGAGGAGGTTGAATACCATCTTCAATATTTTGTTTTGCGCTGTTTAATGTTTGTTTAAATGAGTTTTGGAACTGCTTCCCCATACTTCACAGCCATATAACATAAAAATTTAGTTTAAAAAAATATATTATTTATTTATTTATTTAGACCAAAAAGGCCTAATATGTGTATATAGGTATAGTTTGTATGTTGCAGAATTAATTAATTATTTATTTATATAATTATAAACTAGAAATTAATTCTATATTATAGGTATGTCACGGAAATTTAAATAAATTTGTTAAGTCGTATCGATATAGAAGTATTGATTTATTTTTTTACACAACCTTTGCTAGTTCTGTTTCCAACTCCAACTGAATTATGTGTTATTCTGATAGATATTAAAATAGCGCGCAATAAGTATCTTATAAACCATAACCAATGTCAAAGTATTAATATAAAAGTATCAATTTATTTTGTTACGGCACCATTGCCATTTTAGTTATTAAAGTTATCTGGCATCTCTCGTATGAATTAAGCGTCTGTCTTATACAATATAAAGCTAGCACGCCAAAATACTTTAAGTAACATATCAAATGGCACTAATTATTCCACAAAGTACTACCTTCATAAAAAATTTCCAAATGTCAAATTTAACTGATTATTTGAGATAATTAAACTGATAATTTGCGCACAAAAAATACTCAAAATTTGCGTTTAAACCGTCACAGTGTGGAACCAATGAACACATTAAAAAAGTGTGCCGACCTGTCAGGCAGTGTAAACCTAGCATTAGTTCAAGTGTGTGTTGATGTATTTGTGTGTGTGTGTGTCTGCGGGCTGTGCTGCTTGCGTGTCATATTGGTTTTCCTTGGTGCGGGGTGGTGTTTGACGATTGGGGGTTCGGTAACTTACGGTCAGTCGCATCAATGACGTTGATTATATCCAACTTTAAGTAGGCGTTCCGATTGCCTTTTGGGTCTGGTTAGATGTCCGTACTTATGGGAAAATCATGGCCTTCCCGAACAACGTGGCCGGAGACAACTGCTGCGTGTGGTCTGTGGGTCTGTCGGTCTTTGACAACCCACAACAGTCAACTGTCTGTGTTTGTTCTTTTTTGTTGTTATTTCTACTTTTTGTTTGCATCTCTGCTTTGTTCTACTTTATTTTTGTTTTTTATTTCAGCTTTTTGTTTTTGTGGTTTTTTATTTGAGTTTTGTATTAGTTTTTGATTGTCTGACTTTTTTTCTTTTCGAAGAAATGCGCATCAATGTCTAGCATGCGAGTAGTTTGGTGAGTGAGTTAAATCGCATGCGATTTTTAACAGATGACAGCTGTTATTAGGGTTGTTGTCTTTGCTAAGTAACAGCGTCCGCCAAGTTAACAGATCCAGTTAACATAGCGCTGCTTTGGGCAGTTCTGTTGAGAGCATTATGTTAAACTAGACGGAACTTTAAGAGCAGTTAAAATATTAAACCATTTTGATTTGGACTTAAACTTTTCTTAAGAAATATTTGTATCGGATTTATTAAATTAAGGAAAAAAATTGTATTATTCATATATTTTACATATTTAAGTTTAAGTTTTAGTCAACAATTCAAAAATGTTTTTTTACATTCTTACTAAATTAAATTACTTTTTTTTTTTTTTTTTTTTTTTTTGCTGCATTTTATTTACAATCTGTCTTTATTAGACATTAAGTAAATTTACTAAAATAATTAATACAATTTTAATATAATAGCAAGTTTCCATCGAAACTTACTATCGTGTTTAGCATATGTTGTATTTGACCAATTTATCTATCCATGAGATCGAGAATATGCAGTCTTTTAAGTCTTCTTACTGCTGTACTGTTATCGGCTAGATTTAAGGCTAGATTATTTTCGTGGTTGTGAAGTCTGTCAATGTACTTTTTAAATTAAATTACTTAAATGATAAAGATGAACAGTTTACAACCTAAATATTTATTGTTCATTTTTTTTAGAAAAAGTGGTACCAAATAAAAATATGTTTAAAATTGAATTATTTGAAGGAATTATTCAAAAATTATTAAATTAAAGAGTTTACAGCTTTTCTCAGAACTGAATTCATATTTTGTTTATAGGTGTTTTAATTACATTATTAATATTATTGGTTAAGAACTCCAAAAGAGTTTAAAATTTTGTTACGATATCTTCATTAACAAACAAAAAACAGACAGGATTTGGCATAATAAACATTTTTTTTACGGATCGGTCCTATAGGCGTTCATACGGAAGGACATAGGTATATCGACAAGAGTTGTCACCCTGATCATACTTTAGGTATACCCTTTGTACCATTATATACACGGTATGCAAATGAGAAAAAGTTTAGATTTAATAACTTGAAAACTTATATAAGATTATATAAAAACGACTTGGACAATTCGCAGGCATTTTCGATTTTGTAGTCCAAGTCAATACCACATATGTATAATCTCTGTATCGTAACGCTTTGCTTCTAACTCGAAATCTGTGAGACCCAATGTTTGTAATTTTTTTTGCTTAATGTAAATGCAACTTAATTGCTAAATAAGTATTAAAATTAACATTTTGAAAGTTCTACATATTTCTTTTTACCATCATACTTTGCAGCACAAACGTAACGTCACACCAAAATAAAAATGTACGTTTTCCTCCAATAAAATTGAACCGACTCTTATATTTTTGTATTTTCCATTTGTCGAATGAAAATCAGTAAAATTTGTAAATATAAAAATAATAACGCTCTACAAAATTACATTAAACTAGCGGGTTGACCTCTTTTAACTTCTAAAATTAATAAGACTTATAACGCAAAAAGTTACGTCTTAACGCACTCGATGCTTAAATGAGTTGTGAATTGAACGCAACAATATATACAATTTTACAACTCTTGCATATACTAGAGGCATTCTTAAACTAGGTGTGAATTATAAGCGTCAAGTTTACCAAAGAGCTTTGTGAACATTCTGTATATTTTCGTAGCTGAAATATTATAATGCAAAAACAATTGCTCAACTCATTCAGATAAAAAATAAGATAAAAAATCGTCAAAATCACTTTCGATCGTCCGGAAAACATTGCCATTGACATGAAACTTGGTTTTTCACTCAGAGAAAAGGGCCCATTTTAATTTAAGTATGAATTTACTTAAAACAAGATTCTTTCACTATAGTATTTATAAGCATTTCTGTAACTTGCTTTAATTAAGTATAAAATAAATGAACACTAAGGGAAGATTTTGGATAATTCCTGTCTTAAGTGGCGGTAATGGCGGGACAAAGATTGTATTGCGAGAATTTTTTTTTATCAAATTGACTTATAACTTGTCACATGTGCTCTTCTTGGGGATTAAATACCATAATAAAAAAGTAAGCAAATAGTCTAACTAAACGATAGTAAGAAGACGAATATAGATTCAAATACTTAGCACAATCGCGCCTAATGCTGGGAGAAGGTTGGCGTGCAAATTGCTTTTATACTTTCTCTCCTTGTTTTGTATAAAAGTCGGAATTCCGTAGTACGATTTCGCACAGGAGGAAAAGAACGGTTTGTTATATAAATTTTCGTAATCTCTGATATTGAACAAGCAGTGCATTTAAAAAGATATGAAAAAATTGCTTGTAGAGGAGTTCTTTATTGGGATGTCTGACTGTATTTGTAAACTATCAAGAATTCGTTGGTATTTTTAAAAATTCATCTGATATTATTTAGCTCCAAACCTAGAATGAACTGGAAGTTTAAATTTTTTGCACTCAACTCAGAAGAGAATATACAGAGTGTTACTTAAAGCTTGCTCAGAAAAGGAAACAGCAGATAATTCTATCCTATAGATTGAGCACTTTGTATGCAGATGGAGGGAAAAGGTGAAAATCTTTCTTTTTAGCCTTTTTATGGGATGGTCATTGCGGAGAGCCGTCGCACAGTGGCACGGCGCCAAAAACGCGTTGCAAAAATCATATTTTCTAAACCAATTAAAATATTTTAATAAATTAAATTGTATCTGAAAGAAAAATGTATAGGCTTTAAAATAAGTACTCATACATGGTGATATGATATCTGAGAGTTGCGCAATATGTTGTGGAAGTTGGATTTTGTAGCCAGTGCAACATTTCCCATTGAAAAATATGTACATATTTTTATCATATTTTCTAAACCAATTGAGATATTTTAATGAATTAAATTGCAGTTGAAAGAAAAATGTTCAGACGCGTCGTCAATCTGTTTTGATAACTTAGAAGCCGTACATTATAACGACTAATTTGTGGTTCAAAGGTCTTTGTCTCAAACTTTACACAATACTATACCTGCTTGACTAATGAACACCCTCATTTCCATAAAATACTTTCTTATACTGTAATTCTAGAAATGTTTTTACCGATTTGCCTATCGAAATAATTATCATAATTTTATAGAGACAAGATTTTCTATATAGCAAAAATTCTTTAATATTTTGATGATTCACGCTAAGATTCACTAAAAATATTATTGCTGTAAGTTTGTCAACCTTAGAAGAATTAAGATAAGACCTTTAATCTTTCTTTGCTTTTGTAACGTTTAGTTACAATTGTGGCAACCAGACCCCACCTATAATGCCGTTTAATTTATCTGCAAAAGTCGAGCAATAAATAAATATGTATGCTCAGTTAAACACAAACAGTTAGTACAAGAAACTAATTGTCCGAATACACGCAAAGGATATCCAAAGTTTTCCGCTGAAGGTGTTGCCAGTGCACAAGAAACAGGAATAAAATAATAATTTCACACGCCTTGTTTATGGCGGCAACTTGGCTAAATAAACGAATGAAAATTTAATAAATTGCCGCACATTAGTGTAGTTAACAACACTGGTCGGTACAGTGTTGTGTGGGGACGTTGTTTTTGTTTGAAATTTTTAAGTTGTTTTTGTTTCAAGACGGGCGCGCCCTTTTTTTTGTGTGTGTCTGAGGGTTGTAGTTGTAAACAGTTGTAAACAAATGTGGCATGCCTCGAAGAGTGCTTACATTTTTATAGCAGCCTTTTAGGCGGCACTGTTAAATGCGAGAGCGTAAATTTGCACGCGCTCTGCCGCTCTCTCGACGCTCTATTGATTTGTTTATGCTCTGCACAGGCGCCTTAGAGCGCGCTATGTTTTTGTTGTTTCCTTTTTATGCCTGTTTCCTTTGGCTGAGGCATTTGCATATACAGGGTATGCCCTAAGCTAAGGTGACGTTGCCTGCCTAAGGGTGGTTTCAAAACACCCTGCAACTGCAGGCTGCCAGCTAGCCACCCCCTGCAACACTGCGCCGGCCAGACATGCCCTGCTCTGTGCTGGGGTTTTGCTCAAAAACACAACAAAACATTGCGCTGGAGATGTCTCAAAATTAGCACGCGGCCTGACTAAGCTGCAGCTGAAAAGGCGGCAGAGCAAAGTTCAACTTTGCAGCTGAGAGAGAGTAAGAGTGAGCAGCTGTTTTGAGAGCAGCCTGCTCTTTATGGCACACTATTGTGAGCTGCTGTGAGTAATAATTTTTGCTTATGCTCTTTTTGTATTTGCAGGGGTGGTATGTGGATAAATTTTAGCCGCCATGGATCCCAGTGCTCTACAAAACATGGATCGGGACGCATTAAAGAAGCAAATCGAAAATATGAAATATCAGGCCTCCATGGACCGTTGGCCGTTGTCTAAAAGCATTGCAGAGTAAGTTTCATATTTTTTGCAATTTATTTATGCAATTTTTATAAAAAAAAAACAAAGTGTAAAAAAAAAAAAAATCTATAACCTGTGCCTAGTGAAGTTAACGTAAAAGTTTTGACAGCGCCATAATTTTTGGACTGAAACTAATGTTTATATATGGCCATGCAGTCAAGTCAAGTACTTTTCGCGCCCCAGTGTCTGTGTGTTTATATGTAAGCTGTGTGCCCCACTCGAGGTACTCCTTGTACATGGTAATGCTCGGTTTTTGTTGCCCCTGTGTCTAGACGCACAGTTAAAGCCAAGTCGACAGTGTCTGTGTAAAATATTCATACGCATCACGCTCTTAAAGGCCACTAATACCAACACCTGAATGGATGCTGCTGTCAGAGCCCCTGGACCAAAGTTACTCAGAGAGTACTCCCCCTAACTTGCTGTATGTCTAGGCCTCTTTGTTTGTTTTTCCAATATTTACATAAATATGAAGTTGTTGTTGTCTTGGTTTTTGTTGTTCTTGTCAAGGTGCAGCTACCACAGTTGGTCCGCGTTTTTGTGATTGTTTGTATAGACAACATCTAGACAGAGAACTACCCAAAAGTTGCACAAAATTTGTTTTACAGATTGAATTATTGCTATGGAAAATCAGTCAGAAAATTGAGGTTTTTTTTTATCCAGAGTTTACCGACGGTAAATGACTTTTCCCCAGTTCGTCTTTGGTCACTGGAGCCACCACCCCCGTGGTCTGTGAAATAAATATTGCGCTTTCAAATTGGCATAACTTCATTTTGGTTCCGTTTTTTATTAAAGCTGCAAGTTTTTTTTTTGGTTATTTGGACCCATACCAAAAATGGCTTGCCATTGGAATTGAGTTTTTCTGGCCGTAAATTTGTTTTCGCCCCAAATGTTTTCGTACCTTTGTCCATTCTGCCTTCCCAAACTTTCGTATTTCTTTGACTACATTCAATTTTGGCAGAAATTCTCGGCAAAGCTTATTTTCAGCATATTTCATGCGTAGTGACGTCATGGTGTTATATCTATTGCTTCTACCTTTGAGAAATTAATTAGCTTTATGCGCTGTTTTTGTTCCAATTATTATTCACCTTGTGCATGTTATGCAGAGCATTATCGATATAATAGTATTCACTTTTTATCAATAAATGGGTTGAAATCGCAAATGGATACAGAACCATATTTCAGAAGTTGAAAATTTTATTCGCAATGTGATTTCTAATATTGTTGGTACAAACAAAAACTACACTACAGTGCTCCATAGAAGAAGGTTCATATTCTAAGAAATTCAGCTATTCGTTGTCGTTCCGGAACAACAGGATTTAAATATTTGTGATCGCTTAAACTGCTTAAATTTGAGTCCCTACTAAAAATGATTGTTAGAACATGCTTTCAGCGTTACCTATAGCTACAAGACAACACAGCCACACAAAAAAAAACTAAAAACCCCTTGATTACTATATTTTTTTGGAGTCGCTAAATCCAAGTTCCATAAATCCCCGGCAGGTTAGGGTTCTACAATAACGTCGAAAACCCCATGAATAATTTTTTTTAGTTCGGGTGTCCGACAATATTATTACTATATTCAGGTAAATTATGGAGCACTAAACCTATTTACATCTAGAGTAGCTGTTTGATAATAAAATATTTTAAAAAACGGTAAATAAAATAAATCCTTTATTTGGCTTATATAGAGAAAATACTGAAAAAATCGAAAATCGCCAGAAAACCTTAAAGGTTCTAAGACCTTATAAGTTTAAGATCAAGCCTAAATTTATCCTTTATTAAGGTACTATTAGAAGTTGGGTTTTTCTTTATGTCATGTCGGAAATCATTGGGAAATTTAACGTTTTAAAAAGTTTTATTCGGAAAATCAAAAATTTGTTGCTTAAATAATAAAAACTTTTCGAAAAAAAAACGTAAAATCAAAAATTTGCTAAATTTTTAACTTCAAGCTAGAATTAATCCTTAACTTTTCCTAGAAAGACAAACATTAGAGGTACTCATAAAAAATGTATTTTTCTTTGCATCATTGCGGAAATCATTGCAGTAACCTTTAAGACTAAGAAAATTCTCAAAATAAATAATTCAAAATTTTTTTACTTCAATCGCAAATTATTTACATTTTTTTCAACTAAATAACGTTGGTGAGACCGATTTTGATTTTGTAGCGACTGGCAGAAATTTTATTTTATTTTTATTTACTGCGCAAAACAACGTAAAACTTTAAAAGTTCAAAAAGTTTCATTCTCAAAATCAAAGTTCTTAGCTTTAAGCACAAAAACTATAAGACCTCGATGTGATTGTATTTTGCACTCAATAAAAAAACGATCCAATTTCAAGTTTTTTGCTCAAGTTCAGATTTTTGGAATCTAGTATTCATGATAACTATTCTCTCTATAGTATTCTTAAATTAAAAATAACATGCTCTCAATCTCAAAAAAAAAAGCGTTTAATAATGTTTTTTTCTATCATTAAAAGCACTTGTTCTTCAAATCATACTAAACATTCATAAAATGATAATTTCTGTCTTGAAAGTTTTCTTAAATCATTTGCTCTTGTTCTCAAAGTGATGTTAAATATTCAAAAAAAGGCTTTTGAAACAATCATCGTATTACTCTCAATAATAGAATATTCGCTGTTGGCGTCCAATATTAAATATAAAACCTCTTCAAGTATTATTTAGTTTCATTTGAAATCTATCCTATATAAAAAGCTTACTTGGAATCCGCTCAAACTTGATTTCTGTCACTTAATGTTTTTTTTTTTTTTACCATTTCGATTTGTGCAGTTTTTTCAAAATCAAAGTCTTTCGGCTTTGTGACTAATCATTCGAGGAAATTGTGACAACAAGTTACAAACACGGAAATTTAAGTCTTAAGGACATAACATTTGGTAGTTGAAAAATAATTAATAAGAATAATAATGTACTAGCAATATTTTAATAAAACTAAAATGTAAACGATATGAAGAACTTTAAAAGCAAGGAGCTATAACAACAATGTAAGGGAAATATGAAAATTTATCGAAAGGAGTAAGATTATGCTGTCGATAACACACAATTTTATTCGATTTTGTTTTGTAAAATTCTAAGCTGAGCAGATATTTTCTCAAAATTAAAATTTGCATGCTGCAGTGAATTGCGTTAAACCGTTGCGTTTTCAGAATAAATTAGGATAAGTCCTTTCACAAACATTGTTTCCAAAAAATTTCCGTAGTGCTTTTAAAAAATTTGAGTTAGTGCGATTTGTTGTCAGGGATGTACACACATTAATATTCCATTAAGATTAAAAGAGTAATGCGGTCTGTCGAGAGGGTGAATGGAAGTTCTTGATGGGGCCCGTAGCTAAAAAAAAAAAGCTTTTCCGAAAGTTCAAAAATATTAGAGGGTCTCATATAAATAAGCGCCCAAAGTTACCTAAGCATAATCAAGGTAACAAAAAAAAAGATAG
This sequence comes from Chymomyza fuscimana, assembly GCA_949987675.1. Lineage (NCBI taxonomy): Eukaryota > Metazoa > Arthropoda > Insecta > Diptera > Drosophilidae > Chymomyza > Chymomyza fuscimana. The sequence goes on along the minus strand of OX465088.1, from coordinate 52,667,173 downwards.
GCTCGATATTGACATGCCCGTCTGTTTGTCTGTATGTCTGTATGAACGCCTAGATCTCAGAGATGGTAAGACCTAGAGACACCCAAAATTTCGTATTAGAATCCTTATTATGTCAGGAAAAATAAGTTTTTTTGATTCTATCGATACCGGGCTTATATTATGTAGCTCTAATGAGGGTATTACAGGTCATCTTGAAAAAAAATCTGAGATTTTAGAAGCATATTTCCTTTGATGATGAAGACATCAAACCCAAATTTATCAATTAAAAGTTTTATGGAATATACTAAATTTGATTGCATAGAGGATATCTCAGAGTCGTTTACGTACGATTTTAACGTACGCCATTTTGTAATTTGAAAAATTGAAAATCTAATTTTATGTGAAATTCATTGAAATTCTCTGAGAATAAAAATAATATTTATATATGAAACTTTCAAAGCTCCTCTGCCTCTTTTATAATATTATTATATTTTGTATTTATTATTGATATAAAAATCAGCCGTTCAGAATGGCATAAAATATCATGTTTGCAGTTTATCCTATCAGTTATTAAAAGCTAAAAATCATTTAAAATGAATATTTAAACAATTTTTTTATACAAATTAAGTCTCACTTATTGGCCTACAATGCCGGCTTTACAACCAATTATAAGCGCCCAAGTCTTTTTTTCCATTTTCTGAGAAATATTATAAAAAAACCTCAAAAACTTTTGCCTATTTAAGCATTTCATGCTGCAAAAATTTTTTTGGTCAGAACTTTTTAATTAAACTCTATAACAATTTAATTTAAAATTCATTTTATGCTTATTACTTTTCTTTCTGTTTAATATTTTTCAACTTATATGAAGGCCTATTTCGGCTCATTTCGAAAACACGTTTCAAGCATTTAATGTTTTTTTAATTCTATAACTTTATCGCACACTGCACATAAATCATATTTAATGTCACCCAAATGACCAACTTTTCAATTTAGTCCTGTGAAAAAAATTAAAAACAAAAATAATATACAATAAAAAAAGTATTTTTTATTTCGTGGGTAGCTTTGAAAATGTTGGCCAACTGTAAATCGATGTCAACTAAATAAATAAAATTTCTTTTTCCTTTTTTTTTTTTTTTAAATTTGCATAATGCGATTTAGTTAAACATTTAGTTAGCAGCTAATTATAAATAATTAATTGCCAAAAAGCGCACAGAGCGGCTCAGCTGTTTAGCAGTTTAGCTGCTAAAATGTTGCCTGCTTTTTATCATATATATATCTACTTATATATTATTTAAAAGCCCCGCCACAAAGCTCGCTTCAACGGCCTCGAATGGACCGAGTGGGAGCCCACCAGACCCCACCACTGGGCCACAGTTGGCCCCAGTTGGAGCTGAGTCAAGTCGAGATTCTGTTTACTAATTAACAACACCGCGGTTTGCTGTGTACTCTGTGGCATTTGCTTGTTCTCTCGCTTCATCTCGATTTCGCTCATTCTCTCTCTGGTTATTGCAACGTTTGTTGCTTTCTTTGGTTCTCTGCGGCTCCAAGTGAGTCAGCCTTGTGGCTAGTTCGGCTTAAAAGCTGCAGGTGTTAATTAATCAACGCGAATGTGTTTATCATAAATATAATGTTAAAAGGTGCCAGAGATATGGATTTCACTCACTTAGTTTTTGGCTTTGGTTGAGTTAAGACGTTATAGGCTATAGCTTGTCTTGGCCTACATTAAATTGGAGATAAAAAACCAACTCTACAAACACCCTATAATGAATTACTAGACTACAAAAAAATATACCAAGTACCACACACTATTTTCTCGGGTAGGAAAATTTTAATAGTAGAAATGCTTTTTTTTAAACATGAAAGTTTTTCAATCACGTTAAAATAAAAAATGTGGTACCGACAGTGGAATACCCTGTACCTTTTGTCTCGAAAAAATTTTTCCTGCATATTCCTTCTAAGAACCTTCCAATTGGATTTTTTTTTTTTTTGGTGAAATTCGATATTTATACCTATAAGTTCCCTAAATTATTACCGATTTTGATGAAACTCTAATATTACGTCAAAGAATTTAATTAAAGTATATGGGGTAAGTTTCAAGTTGGTATGTAGAGGGGTGTGGGAGAAATCACGGTAAATCGATTGCGGGGGGTGGGGGGACCACATCGATAAAATTTGGATGTGGATTTGTTTTTTAGAGCCACATGAATGAGCTTACCAAAAATTGTGATTCTAGGTCACTTGTAACCATAATTACGAAGAGTCAAATATTGACGCAGTTTATAGGCAAGGGTGGTGAAATTTGAACATTTTTGACTAAAACTTTTGCTGTATTTGTCCGATTTTGTTAATTTTTTACACATAGATGCATGTATCCACAACGCATCGCTCTGTTAAATTTCAAATGAAAATATTAAACGGTGTGGCTAAAAACCGCGAAAATCTGCAGCGGGGGAACGGGGAAAGATATTGACATGATTCAACAAACTTCATCTGCTTAGGAAATATGCGCACCAGCTGGTAAAGTTTCGTGTCTCTAGCTCTTATAGTCTCTGAGATCTAGGCGTTCATACGGACGGACGGACGGACGGACGGACGGACGGACGGACGGACGGACGGACATGGCTCAATCGCTACCCGAGGTTATGATAAGCATTTTGGTATAAAGGACTTGGGGTCTGCCACGCCTCCTTCTGTCCGTTACATACATTGCACAAATCTAGTATACCCTTTGTACCTATAGGTACAGGGTATAAAAACAAATACTGTGTGGGTGGTGTCCCTCCCCGCTTTTCCTAAAAAATGTATTGTTTGTTCTGTCCGGATAGATTTTGTGAAATAGTAAACGATTCGTTTGTTACATTAAATAAATACATTTCTTTTTTGGAAATATAAACTTTTGTGCAAATAAAGAACAACAATACAAATAATTCAAAAATATTCAGTAGTTTAGTCATAATTAAATAAAAAGTGAAAAACACGATTCCATTTTAATTGAGCCTTAAGGCGTTAAGTTGAAAAACTGAAATTTACAGAAAAATTGTTTTTACCTCTAAATCGAACGGCATCAATGGTTTTTCAAAATCGTTGGGCCATTTTTTTGCTCCTTATACAGCTAGAACTATAATATCAATAATCTATCTATATATATAAATAACTTTTTGGGTCGACCTTTTCGATTTGGATGAAAAGTGTGAAAATGCAAAATTTGGCTAATTTTGCAATTAAAATTGACGCGGCTACTATTGGCTAGTATCTTTATCACATATGTAAAGATCTAAAAAGTGTCCCGATTCACTTATTTTTTTCGATATCTAAACAAAGTCGGGTTAGTTACAGCACCCAAGAAAGACTGCATTGATTTTTATGATCTTAGTTTTTTTCCGCATACTTGAGTAGCTATTAAAACATGGGAAAAAATTTGCAAAACAAATATATGTAGAAAATTAATCTACTTATATTTTAGCAGAATAAATGCATTCGTGCAAACTTTTTTTAGTAACGACATCTTTTGTATATATAAATATATATGCCAACAGTATGATTGTGTAGAGTTTTATCCCCTACCTGAAGAATCCAAAATAAATCCTTCTTTGAATGCTGGACATAAAATTCTACGTTGTCTTAAATTTTTCCTAGGGCTACGTTTGTTAAACCTGAGAGTATGCATTATTGTTTTTTACGATTTTTTTAAACATTTCTGGGTGAAGAAAGAACCAATGAGATGGTAGAGAAGAAGATGAAATCCGCTATCAATCGGACACAACAATTACCCTTAAGATATCGAAGCTATTGCGCAAAATTATGGTATGTTACAATTATTGTGAACTGAATTCTAATCTATAACCCATCATCTGTGAATATACTTTAATCAAATCATTATAGTGACGTAGACATTTAAGGTCTTCACGCAGCTACGCTACATATACTCTTCAAAAATTATATTTTTAAAGGCGAAGAAACAAAAAAATCATTTAAAACTCGTTTTTTTTTTGGTATATTTAGCTTAGTTGCAGTTTAAAGAGGAGATGCAGATCCATTTTTTAAACTTCCATCAGTTCTTAATATGTAATTATTTTATAGTACTCCTAGTAACTCTAGGCTTCGATGTTGTGGGTGTAAGTCGCCTAGTTCTGTTACTGAGAATGGTGTATCTTTTCAATTGACAAACTTCAACATATGCATCTTTTAATAAACTTTGGTATCTAATTTTTAAGTTTTTTCGAAATCTTGATTTATTATGGACATGGCTCAATCACTACCCCAGGTTATTATTATCATTTCGGCGTATACTTTTGTACTCCTACTGTCTTTTAAGTATTGCATATTTCAAAATCGTAGCATTCACTTAATCCTATGGGTACAGGGTATAAAAACGAAAAAATTTCATAATTACGCGCGAACATATTCTTACGCAGGTTATTCTTAAGAAATAGTATTCAAATGTTAAAAGATTGTTTTCTTTTTTTATTACTACAAAAAGAGCTGCGAAAGTGGATATGAAAAGGGCTTTGTTACCCTAGAGTCTCATTTTGAATAATAATAATAACGCCTTTTTAGTACATTTTCCAACACTGATTTATGTGTGCACCCGCAGTGCCAGTTCATATGTTTGGAAACCCTTATATAAGTGTCATACTTATCATACTTGCTACGTGAAAATGTAAACACTCGCCCAAACTCGCCTTGTTCAAAAATTTTAGTGTGGTATAACATGATAAATTAGTAACCAATTAACTGTATATACAATTTTCAATACTTGCAATAAAATTGAAAACCAAAATAATACTATTCAAAATATCTGGTACATTTTTTTTGGGGCGAGTTTATTCCAATTATGCTATACAGTCAGAGCCGTTGAGAGAAAATGCGGGCCCGGGGGAAAATGTACCGGCCTTTCTATTACACCTTTAGATTGAATCACAACAGTACGACAGTAATTACACCGAGCCCCTGAGAAAACTCCGGGCCCGGGGGAAATCCCTCTCGAGGGGGCTGGTTACAGTGCTAGTTAAACCCTGGTGAACATTTTCGGTTTCATTTTTAAGAAATTTGGAGTCAAAAACTTTTCACGCCTAAGCGAAAAGTTCTACATTAAAAGATTTCAAAATGGTAGGTAATAATACTGGAGTACTATATAAGATTTATTTTACTTGCAAAATTTTGATTAATTGGAGATTCGCTTTACGATCGTATTACATCCAGCATTACAAGGCAATTTCCATAGTCAAGCAAATAAATTCTCATCTGTGTACACGAACCAACGTTTCCAAGTTTAAAGGCAATGAATTGCACAAAAACATAAAACAAAAAAGAAAGTAGGAAAGTAGGAAAGGAGTCCACGACTCAGATTAGGTAATGCTAGCTCTTATACTCTCCAGGATATACGCGTTCATACAGATGCACAGACGGATTATATATGTATATCTCTTTAGAACTAGCTTTGTAGGTCTCCGGCGTCATCTCTATGTTATAAAAATTAAAAAATAGATTATCTACCATGTAGATATAAAACTACTTAAAAAACCCAAAAGGAAAGGAAAAAAATGTGGTACAGTCGAGGCGGTGCCCGACAGTGGAATACCCTGTACCTTTTGTGTCAAAAAAATTTTTCCTGCATATTCCATCTAAGAACTTTCCAATTGGAATTTATTTTTTTTTGGTGCAAAACGATATTTATACCTATAAGTTCCGTAAATTTGTACCGATTTTGATGAAAATCGAAAGTTACGTGAAAAAAGCTATTTTAATTATATTGGGTAAGTTTCAAGTTGATATGTTGAGGGGTGTGGGAGAAAACACGGTAAATCGATTGCGGGGGGTGGGGGGACCGCATCGATAAAATTTGGATGTGGATTTGTTCATTAGAGCCACATGAATGAGCTTACCAAAAATTGTGATTCTAGGTCACTTGTAGCCATAATTGCGTAGAGTCAAATATTGACGCAGTTTATTGGCAAGGGGAGGTGAAATTGGCACATTTTTGACTATAACTTCTGTTGTATTTGTCCGATTTTGTTCATTTTTTACACATAGATGCATGTATCCACAACGCATCGCTCTGTTAAATTTCAAATGAAACTATTAAACGGTGTGGCTAAAAACCGCGAAAATCTACAGCGGGGGAACGGGGAAAGATATTGAGATGATTCAACAAACTTCATCTGCTTAGGAAATATGCGCACCAGCAGGTAAAGTTCCGTGTCTCTAGCTCTTATAGTCTCCGAGATCTAGGCGTTCATACGGACGGACGGACGGACGGACGGACGGGTGGACGGACGGACGGACGGACGGACGGACGGACATGGCTCAATCGCTACCCGAGGTTATGATAAGCATTTTGGTATAAAGGACTTGGGGTCTGCCACGCCTCCTTCTGTCCGTTACATACATTGCACAAATCTAGTATACCCTTTGTACCTATAGGTACAGGGTATAAAAATGTTTGATCCTCAGAACGTAAAATCCTTTGAGGGTTTTTCTATATTCCTCTAGACTATTACCTAGATTTGAAGTTATACCGCCCCCAGATTGACTATTGCACAGTTTTTATACCCTGTACCTATAGGTACAAAGGGTATACTAGATTTGTGCAATGTATGTAACGGACAGAAGGAGGCGTGGCAGACCCCAAGTCCTTTATACCAAAATGCTTATCATAACCTCGGGTAGCGATTGAGCCATGTCCGTCCGTCCGTCCGTCCGTCCGTCCGTCCGTCCGTCCGTCCGTATGAACGCCTAGATCTCAGAGACTATAAGAGCTAGAGACACGAAACTTTACCAGCTGGTGCGCATATTTCCTAAGCAGATGAAGTTTGTTGAATCATGTCAATATCTTCCCCCGTTCCCCCGCAGTAGAGTTTCGCGGTTTTTAGCCACACCGTTTAGTATTTTCACCTGAAATTTAACAGAGCGATGCGTTGTAGTTACATGCATCTATGTGTAAAAAATGAACAAAATCGGACAAATACAACAGAAGTTATAGTCAAAAATGTGCAAATTTCACCTCCCCTTGCCAATAAACTGCGTCAATATTTGACTCTACGCAATTATGGCTACAACTGACCTAGAATCACAATTTTTGGTAAGCTCATTCATGTGGCTCTAATGAACAAATCCACATCCAAATTTTATCGATGCGGTCCCCCCACCCTCCGCAATCGATTTACCGTGTTTTCTCCCACACCCCTCAACATACCAACTTGAAACTTACCCCGTATACTTTAAATAAGTTCTTTGTTGTAACATTCGAGTTTCATCAAAATGGGTAAAAATTTAGGGAACTTATAGGTATAAATATCGATTTTCACCAAAAAAAATAAATTCCAATTGGAAAGTTGTTAGATGGAATATGCAGGAAAAATTTTTTTGACAAAAAAGGTACAGGGTATTCCACTGTCGGGCACCGCCTCGACTGTACCACATTTTTTGTTCTCGAAATTAGTGCTGGAATGTAAATTTCACTAAAACTAAACAACAAATAATAAACATCAAACATATCTACAGTTCTGCAGTGTTGCTAAACAAACGCCTGCAACCCAACACTGTTTATTGTGGCTTTAGCTGTTTAGCAAATTTATTAATGCAAAATTAATTCTTTAAAAAATAAACGTGATTTACATAATATTAAAGTTCTGCATTAGGCGAATTTTAATTTAATATTTTTGTATACATTAAACAACAACAAACAAAAATTGTTTTATAATTTAATATTTAAACAACAAAAAAAGCTGTCAAAGTGCTAAAAATGGAAACCAAATTGATTTAATTTATTGCCAATGCAACTAAATGAATGTGTGTTATATGGGCTTAAAGTAGAACCAGTTAAAATGAATTAAAACTGTCGCATGCATAAAATTCTATTCAAAAATTTCAATAATTCCAAATTTGGCAAATTAGCTGCAAAAAAAGTGAACAACAACAAGAGCTCATTTCATGTAACATTCGAACAATATTTGTTACTGTCACTTTTGTTTGAAAAGCACAAAACTTCATTTAGCAAAACATCAAACATTTGTCATTTAATCATCGGAAAACTCGTGAAAATTAGCCTATCTCACGCACACATGAATTTCGCGTTTGCGTAAATCCTAACTCAATTTAATTTTAAAAGTGAAATGGAACGCTTGAATGATAGACAAATTGGAACACAGTCGCACAGTGGTACAAAATGCAGCACTGGGTTCAACTTATTTGGTTAAGTGCACTAAAAACCGCACATTAAGTCGATTTAGTGCACTGGAAGCAAAGACAACTGACCTTTCAATCACACTCATACAAGCGCAGCATACATAGACAAACATGATTGATTGACAGCCCATGCGTGTGTGTGTGTGTGGGTGTGTGTGGGTGTGTGCGTGTTTGGCCAGTGTTGGGTTTTGTCAAACGAGACCACATGAATGCGTGACAGGCTAAACGAGTGTCTAATGGCTTGCCTGATTATTTTCTGTGTGTGTTGTGCGTTCAACTATGGTCACACTGGCAAAAAAATATTTGTACGCAAAATGTGAGTAGATTTTATATCAATAGATTTAATCCTTTTAAATTAAAAGCTGATAGTACATTTTTAGAAAATTGTGACGGCTTAAAAGCTTTAATGGAGTTTTAAGGGCATGCTCGTCTTTTTATAAGAGATGACGAAGCTCTTTTGTATGACAAAGAGAATTCATTCAAATTTTATACATATATCTATATTGATATAGTAAAGTGTCAAATTTGGAAACTGCTTATCTGAAGTCAAACAAATTAATCCAAATTCAAAAATATTATTATATAAGTGACTTTCAAAAGTATATGCCAACTTTAAAGCTTTTTGAGGTTTTTATGGCTTATAGTAGTCCTGGTCTTTTGTCAAAGACATGATGCAGCTCTTTTGTGGGAAAAACAAAATTCATTCAAATCAATTCACCCCTTACAACTTTATCAATTTTACATAACATCTTGATTTTGCGAAGTGTAATTTCTGTAAATTTTAAATCATTTGTCAGAAAAATTAGCTAAAATTCAATAATGAAAAAAAAGCGTGAAAAATATACATAGACAGTAGTGTAGTTACAATAACTTGCACCAGGGGTTGAGAATATTCACTTATCTATTTATCACTCTACATGTTTCAATAATTCAGTTTTATTCTAAAAAATATCATTTAACTTACCTTATTTTAGATCAACAACGATTCAAACTATAAGTTCTAGCTTATAAAAATATAACTAATAATAATAATGAAGTTTTGTCATTCCGTGCGAAATTATGTAAATATACATTATGTGATTTTTCAGCAATTAAAACAAGAAAAATACATAAGTTCCTCCAATCTTCCGGAAAAAAAGCTTTGAGTGTGCCAGAAAAAGACTATCCACTGCTCTATAGTACAATGCGTTAAAATTTTTAATTATTGATTTACACAAATTCCATTAATAGACAATACGCTATATCAGACATTGAACAGGATAAATTTCAGGCTAAAGTAGTTTTAAAAGAAACATATCCATCAGAAAAAGATGGCGTACGTTAAAGTCGGGCGCGGACGACTTTGGGATACCCTGTACCACTGCTTGCAATAAAATCCGGTAAATTGCTTACGAACACCAAAAGACATTTGATTGCCAAATTAGATTATGATACCTTCATAAACAACCAAAAACAGACGAATTTTTAATCAAAAACTTTTTTTCGACCGATCGGCCATATGGGAGCTATATGATATAGTCAACCGATTTTGATAAAATTTGGTACAGTATTGAAGATCTCTAAAAAACTTCTGATTGCCAAATTTGGTTACAATATCTTCACAAACAAACGAAACACAACAAATTTTGTACAAAAAGCGTTTTTTTGACCGATTGGCCCTATGGGAGCTATATAATATAGTCAACCGATTTTGATAAAATTTGGTACAGTGCTGGGTAAACTTCCGATTACCAAATTTGGTTATGATATCTTCATAAACAAATGATTTATCCATCTAAAACTTTTGCTTTTTTTCGAGGTCCTCTGAAACACCCCTATGGGAGCTATATAATGTAGTCCCGATATCAAAAAAATAAAATAAACTTGTCTCCTATGGATTAATAAGGGATCTTATCTGAAAGTTTGGTTGCTCTAGCTCTTACCATCTCTGAGATCTAGTCGTTCATACGGACAGACGGACAGACGGACATGGGTATATCGACTTCTCTAGTCACTCTGATCATACTTTAGGTAACTTTGGGGGGTCTCCGACTTCTCCTTCTGTACGTTACATACATTTTCGGCTTGCACAAACACAATATACCCTTTGTACCATACGGTACAGGGTATAAAAAGGCAAAATAAAAATAAAATTGGATGTTACCAGCACATATAAGAAATATCACATTAAGTGTACTAAGCAAGTATAGCAAACAAAGGGCTGTGAACACCCTTTAGTCTTTAACACTATTGCCAGGTTTTTTACTAATATTATTTTTTTGTACTAAGTAAAGTTTCTTCAAAATTAGGAACAACAAAAATAGTTCAAACTTATCACTTTAAGCGCATTTATTAACAGTATTAACAGCTTTTGCAATGGGCAAATATTGCAAACCAAGGCTTGTGAACACCCTTTGGTGTAGCACACGGCCACAAACTGTTTGCACTATTTTGAACAAATTATTATAGCTAATTTATTTATTTTATTTAGAAAAACAAAAACAGCCTAAACTTGCAGAAAAAGTTTGCCAGTGTGACCCAGCGGCAGACCACATTCAACGCATTAGCCAAAATAAGTATCTCCCACAAATTTGTAGCACAGTGTAGATTTCAAACCAAATTGCTAATGGGGATTTTTCAATGGCGAATGTAAACCATCTATGGTCGGCTAGAGTGCTGCTGTGGTCTAACTTTGCTGTACTGAAAAGTTTTCAGCTCAGGTGGGAAAACTTTTACTTAGAATATAAATCTGCTGAATACATTCAACAACTCATTGCCACAAAGTAGCAGAAGCTTTGGTGGCATTGGAGGCAACTGTGGCTCTTTCGAAGTTCTCTTCGCATATAATTCTTGTGCATTTTATTTTAACAAAACATTCGCAAAATTTATTTGTCTCAACTTGGTTAATGTTTGGGTGTAAGCTGTGTGTGTGTGTGTATTTGGGAGTGTCTGTGTGAGTATCTGTGTGTGCATAGAGTACGTCTACGTGAGTGTGTATTGGGCATGGCGCATAAATAATAAAACAAACGAAGTATGTGAATTGCTTTGGCATTTCAAGCAGAAAATTATGTTTCTTTTTTCCCTCGCTTCTTTTTTCCCCAACAGTCGCTTTTTGGTATTTCATATTTCCGGGCTTGTGTATGAGCGTTTGTGTGTGTGTGTTTTATGGGATTCGGGACAATGTATATATGGAGTTTATGGTCCTGCGTTGTCGCCAATGTTACAGTTTATTGTGCGTATAAAACGTGAAAAGACAGTCTAATATAGATGAAAAAAATTCTTGTCCGTGCTGTCATTCGTCTAGGAATCCAGCAGATTCAATTGTCAAATAAGTTTCTAACACAAGGTTTGATTGTACGGATTAAAGCTTGGGAGATAGAAAACTTTGCGTCATCTTTAATCCAAAAAATGCATACACAAAATAAAAAAAAATAAAGACACGTTTATCCTAGTCCTAGTTAGGTCACTGTGTAACATACCCTATAATATTTATAATATTAATGTGAAACACTGCTCTACGACACAAGGGATTTATGGTTGACCTTGTCAGCTGCGTAAAGCTACTAAGCTGGTACAATTCCTAAAACAAATTAATAATTATTTTCTGGCTTTGATCTAACCAAGTAACATCGAGCATTCAAATTTTATACCCTCCTTTGAAATTTAGCAAGAGCTTCACGCTCAGTTTAACCTCTAGGTGAGATGTAATGTCTCATAAGCCCATTTGAGAGATTGCCTTGAGCCTGTCCCATTGCTCCATGCCTTTATATACTTTGAACTCAACCTAATTTCAACGTCTTTATATTTTTTTACACTAATAAACTTAAATTAAGATTTTTGTATTCTTGATTTTGATTATTAAAAAAAAATTTTAACAAAGACATAATTCCTAAAATAAAACCCATAACTTTTGAAATGAGATTAAAATTCTTGAATTAAAGAACAAATTTTAATTTCAAACAAAAACATAAATTCTTAAATCATTTTAGATTTTATCCGGCTTTTTTGAATCTTAAACATTCTTAACTTTTGGATTTTTCGGTCTCAAAATAAGATGTTCTGTTCCAAAGATTAAAACAACTTACTCTTAAAATGAGCCAGAAAAATTTTATTTAAAGATGGTTCACAATCCGAAACACAAACCGAATTCTGCTCACGATCTTAGATTTCTTGGCGTATTTTAAAATAAATGATTCCTATTATAAGATTTTTTCTGGTTGAAAATGAGCATAATTGCCTCTTAAATAAGGATTTAAAAAATCTTAATCTTTAACTGATCAAAAAAAGCAGCGCTACTTTCGTGACGTTTTAGTCACGATTTTATGACCAAAAATCTTGAACTCAAACCGTTTTTTTTTAGTTTTTTTTTTTTTTTTTTTTTTTTTTTTTTTTTTTTTTTTATTAGAAATCAGTTATAGTTGTTTAACTTTAATCTAATATTAGTAACAATTTCAGTGGCTTATTTTATGTATTTGGTATTAATATACTAATAATAATATTTCATATTTTGTGTTTTTAGACAATTTTTCGATTTTTAATATTAGAAGGGTGTAGTCGCTTAAGGCGTCTTGGAATTTCTGGGATCATTACGCTTCTCGCTGCTTCATTCGGATGTCTCGTCAGCCTGTCGTTATAACGGCTACTGTGGTAATTTATTTGATCACCGATTTTTGGTATATTGAGATCACGCTCTAAGATGCTGTTCCGAACAAACCATGGGGCACCAGTGATTGTCCTTAAGGTCTTCGCTTGCAGAATTCTTATTTTGTTTAGGTGAGTCTTAGCCGTACATCCCCAGATTTGGATGGCGTACGTCCAAACGGGTGTTATTATGGTCTTGTAGAGCAGAACTTTGCTGCGTAGGGGAAGTTTGCTTTTAGGGTTAATAAGCCAGTGGAGCTTTTTCAGTTTTTGTTGGCATTTAGCGACAGTTGCTTTGACATGAGGTCCCCATGTTAATTTTCTATCAAAGTGGACTCCGAGGTAGCAGTGACTTCTCTTACGTGGGATATTTTGTCCATTAAAAGTTAGACCTGGCGTAGTTTGGCGTCTTAAAGTAAAGTCTACATTGACTGATTTACTTTCATTAATGGTTATATTCCACTTTTTTGCCCAATTTTCTAACGTGTGGAGGTAAATTTGTAGTTGTACAGACACATCATTGTTGCACATGGATGATGAGAGAATTGCTGTATCGTCAGCGTAAGTTGCAACTAGAAAGTTTCTCGGGTTGATATTCAATTCGGTGTTGGGTAGTGGCATGTCATGCGTAAATAATGTGTACAAAATCGGCCCAAGCACGCTTCCTTGGGGATTTTTTTTTTTTTTTTTTTTTTTTTTTTTTTTAGTTAAATTGTTATGCAAAAGGTGTTCACCCACAAAAACTTTGATCCAACATATATAAAATTAACTATAAATATTATAATATTAAAAAACTGGTTGCAATCGATAAACAACTTGATCCACAATTTAATTTTTCTGTCTTATTTCCTTGAATAAAAAGTTCTGTGGCATGGCAAAATCGATTAGTTATCGAGTTTAACTCATTTCGTCTTATATAACGAACAACATTTTTGGCACGTACTTAAATATTGAATTTAAAATTATATTTAATTATCGGGCTTGCGCTGGAAAACGAATGCGAATATTTTATTCGGAAAACAAGTCCGAATATTTATTGGAATATTTTATTCAAATTCGTTTTAAAACTCAAAAATTTATTCGTTTTCGTTTTCCAGAGCACGGGCGAATAAATTTTTTTTTTAGTGATTGCTCAAACCTGCATATAAAAAATCTTTCTAATGCCAGTGATGAATAAGCACTAAATACTTTCACTGAAATACATCAATGAATACAATTATCGATTTTATATCGGTTGGAGTTTATTTTCAAAGATTGTTTTTTGGAACGATGCAAAAACAACCCGGATAATAAATCACAACTAAGTAAGGTTTTATACTATACACTTACATTTTTTTATGAAGAAAAAATTCTTTAGAATAGAGATCTTTAGGGGAGCTTAGAAACAAATCATTACTTAACAAAATAAGGTTTGCTGTATTTGTATGTGTGAAAGTATCGAGTAGACTTTGAACTATTAGCTTCTAGGTAACTAAGTCGCTAAAGTATTACTTTTTTTTTTAAACTTGGTTGGAATTCATTTGAGATGAATTATTAATTTTTTTTGCGAAATCTTAAATCTCTATTAAACCCAAAAACAAATACCTACCCAAATACCATAAAAATTAAATACTATATTATTAATTACTTGTAGCTTACTTACAATATTAGCTGTTTAATAGGTGCTTCTAAAAAAGAAAATTTCAGAAACTAAGCTTTCAAGCTGGCTTTCAGATTAAGCTGCTTTGTAAAACAAGACCCAGAGTGTATCCCTTCCCAGAGTTTGTGGCTTTTAATGTATTAATCTTCAATTGGCAGAAGTAAGATTCCTTAAGGGATATTCCAAGCGGAAATCGACTTTTTTTCTTGCTTTGTTTATTTTTTGTGCATTAATGCTGTCAACTTTTTACACATTTATCTAAGTGCCTTGGCTTACTGTCCATCTCTTGTATCTGAGGCTTAGTACATAATGAGATTATGGTTTCTATTCAATTTCTATTTACGAATTTTATCATTAATTGCCCATTGCTTTTTCAGCTTTTATTTTCGTACGTATATATGGCAAATATTTATAAAGCATCCATTTTGTTGGCACACCTTTTATTATTCCATTTAAAGCAACAATTTTTATACATATTCTAAATTTTAGCCATTTTATTTATTTTATTTGACATACCCATACATATATGATCAAAGCAGCAATACTAATAAGCTTTGTGTTTTGATTTCTTGTTTTAAAAATAAGCAGAGATTACACAAAAAATAAAGAGCAAAAAATATATTTTCGCCCTTTTTTTTTGGCCATTTATTTTTTTATGCCCAGTTTGCAGTGTTGTCATTGTGTTGGTCTTTTTCCGGCCTTAATTTCAACGTTCCGTACATAAAACTTAATGGGCGGCAGCTGAAAAGTACGGAACGAAAAAACGAAAAGATGAAAATAAAAAATTTGTGGTCATTTGTTGGGTTGTAGTCCGAGTGGTTGTTCAAAAATTTAAAAGCCAAAATTCATTTCGTGGAAGAGTAGTGTGCGTAACTGAGTTTTGGGCTTTAAAATGGGTACAGCTTATATAGTTATGTATTTGCTGTCACTGAACTTTAAATGAATTTCGGAGTAACTCTTACCAGCGTAATATCAGTATCCGTTGCAAGAACTCTAGTTGGGGGTCAGGATGTTACTCACGTCCTTTCACTACTAAAAAGTCAACCAGTCGAGGAAGTTCCTTACAGTGAAATACCACAACAGTACTTTTTGTAGTGGACGCAGATAAACTAACAAAACATTTGTCCTATGAGTTAAACGATGGTAACCACTAGATGGCGCCAGCAGTAACAACAGCTGTTCTACTTTGCCGCCACAACCAAAACTAATATGCAAGGTATCCAAGTGACGCTCTAACAATGGAAAAAGTATTAAATTAATTCATTTTCGCCGTCATATGAAAATATGCGTAATTTATAATAATTGCAAAGAGAGTAATAATATTATCTAACTAGTTCTTGCGGCCTTAACTAAGGTGTTTCTTTAATTTTATCTCTTTTTGCTCTCGCGCTCTCAACATTTTTCGATTACTTTTTCACTTTTCGTTCACTATACAGTGAACTGCACACCAAAACATTGTACTTGTACATTTTTCGCTATATTTTCTGAAGATTTCATAAAAATAGGTCTCTAGGTAGCTTCAGTCTAGTAAAAATTTTCTATTTTAAATTATAAATTTTAATATGGAAGATGAAGCGCTCATCTTTGTTGCTTATTTTTCATTTTACGCCGGTATGCATCGACTTCGTATTGACTTGGCTGGAAATTGTGACGTCATCAGTTCAATTCGGAATTTTATTCGAATATCTCTCTTTGTACATTATTTTTGGTTTTTATATGTTTTTCAAGCACTTAAGTACTTCCAAAATAATGATTAGTCGTGAGATAGCATTTTAACGTTTTCATGGTTAAAAGCAATAATTTTTATTACTTCCAAGAAGGTCGATAGTATACGATTAAAAATGTAAAAGTTGCAAAGGACCTTGAAGTGTTAGATAAATAAAGTTCATAGCTTTTGCCTAACTTAATACATATTTATTTCGCCTTGAATTTTATTTCATTGAACTTGACTTTGACTTGACTTTCATAAAGTACTCATACATTAGCTCAAGAACTTTCTATGAAAAATGCTGTCATCTGAAACCATAAGAAGACACTGAATACTTCACATTTAAATGTAGTCTATGTGTAGAAAGATACACACAGTTACTGACACTTTCCTGATTAACTTCAAAGTGAATGCTGCACATTGAGTGCAACTAAACGAAACGTAGCCAACTGTACACAACAGTCTCTGTCAAAAGTACTCACACACATACACACACACATACAGAATTCAGGACTTACTTTGTTGCGCTACATTAAACACTCGGGTGGTTACATTTTTCACATGCCCTGTACCCTGTCAGTAGAAAAATTGAGCAGGTACAGTCGGGCGTGACCGTATTCGATTTACTCGTTACTTGGTGCTTGACTATGGGATACTCTAACAAGTTGACTAAGTTACAGACGAACTTGTATAGTAAATTCTTTCGCATAAACTGTAATCGATCACTTCTATATATCTAAATTTACTTAGGGGAGCAGTTAACGTTTTTACAACGTTTTTCTGCTTAAGTTTCATCTTTTCGTAAAATTTGCTTTCCCTAGCTCTTACGAACTTTATCCGCAGAGATTTTAAGTATTTTTACTTAAGCTTCAGTTAATTAACGCAAGGTCTTATGATTTCTTGATATGGACATAGCTTAATGTAGTTAGGTCAATATCGGCTGTTTTGGTTGGATCCCGAGATCTCAGCATTCATACAGACTTATGTTCATTCAGCCATGTCTACATTGACGCTTTGAGACAAAATTAAATGTCTACAGTCTCTTTGAATCCAGAAATACCAACTTTCTTACAGATAGACGTGTATTTCAGACAAGTCTCTCTCGACACATCTTGGCTAAACTGTGTTTCTTTAGCTTTTATGGATCCCGAGATCTCAGTTTTCATTAAGACAGACTTTCATTCATATATGTCTTGATCTTCACTTTTGAGGTAAAATTCTATTACCCAAGCTTTTATGGTCCCCAATAACTTAGACATATTGACACTTCTTTGGTAAAATTGTGTGCCCCTAATTTTTCTGGATCCCGAAATGTCAGCGATCAAGCATCTCAAGCTCTTATGGATAAAGAAGCTCAGCTTGTTTAGGGACAGATTTTTTTTCAGAAATGTTTAAAATTATACTTTTTGCTAAAATTGTGTGTCCGCAGCTCTTATAAAGGCAGCACTTCATTAAGACATGTTTATAAAATTGAGTGTGTGGGTCTGGGTCCCAAGATCTCAGCGTTCATACAGACATGTCTATATCAGAGATTTTTGGAAAAATTTGGTGTCTTTAGCTCTCATGGTTCTCGAGATCTCAGCTTTCATACAGACAGACCTCATTGAGATATTTTGAAATCGACTCGACTTTTCATGCTGATTAAGAATATATGTACCCTATAGTACCAGAAATCCTTTCTTTTCTCTCCCTGTTACATATATTCGAATAAATTTAAAACAACTTTTTACTCAGCATTTTAAGGGTATAACTGCAAACATTTAAAGCATACTTTTTGGCATTTCCCCAAAAAACAGTTTTTACTTGTCTGACAGCTAAGTGAATCGAAGTAAAAGTAAGAGAAAATGTTGGCAATGCATTTGAGATGTCAAGTTTACTGGCCAACTAATTGGCATTGTTTTCAGTGTGCTTTTAAATTAGCCGCATCTTTTGGCGTAGCGAACTTTAAACAGTGTTGCCCTCCCCGAGAAATACTTAAACAAGCATGCAAATTAATTTTCAACAACATGGCGGACAATGGCGTGAACGTAAGGATTTTGCCGCGAAAATGAAAATTGTTTAGCTTTCTTGGGTAACCCCAGATATTTTTTGCTCTTTGGTGGATACTTTTTGTTGTAGTTGTAGTTGTTCTTGTAGGTAGTGGTTTAGCGGTTAGTTCAATTTAATTTAAATGCAAAGCATTTTGTAAAGTCATGCTGGGTTGTCAAAAGGTTCCCAGTATCTATTGGTCGCTTATGCGTCCAGTTAGGAAGGGTCTTTCTTCTGTGCAAGACTTGGCAGTTACTCAAAAAAAGCTTAAATTTTAACGTACTATAATATTCATGAGCTTTTACTTGCAACATATTCTCGGGCACAAATAATTTATGTACAAGCAGTTTTCAGTTGAAAAAAAAGAGTATCCAGGCAATCATCTGCTGATTGCTTTACAGCGCCGGTAACGACGGCTATTTATGAGCTCCTTTCACATTTTATTTTTGCATACATTCAGCGAATCCGGCTAGTTGTTTTTTTTTTTCTTGTTTTTTACCTGTAGGGGTTCTCCTCTATAAGGTTGTTGTTTTTTCTGCTTTTGCTGTGTTTGGGCACACTGACACTTTTAATGCTGATTAATGGCAGCGCATCGAAGTTTGCTATATCGTAAAACAAGCCTCTCGTATAAATGAATTGTAATGGCAGTGCCGGGGGCAATAAGTTGTTGTGCTTGTTGGGTCTATGGGAAAAATAACTCGACATAAATCCAAGCATAAAATGGAGACATATATTTTTTTGGAAGTAGAGGCAACTAGTAGTACACTAGTAGTAGCTGCTGATGTACTTGGTTAATATATCAGCAAGCACATTAATCTTAACGCGAGCCCTTGAGCTTTTCAGTAAATTATGATCTATGCTCTTTTGGTGCTTTATTTATTATCGCAATTGTTATTTTAACAAACTAATCTTAAAGGATGTACTGTAAGATATATATGAAAGATATGTTATTTACTAGTCAGTGTGGCTTCGCAAGTGCCACTTTATAAATAAGCCCTGCCAGTCACGCCATATATTTTTATGCGCTTCAACGAGTTTTTTACAATTCATATAGCTTTGAGAGGTAACTAACTCCTACCAAGGATGCGAGCAATTTTTTGGACAAGATAAATATTATTTCCTTGGACTGGCTTAACCCTCTACAAACTATGATTAGTGAAGGACTTCAAATTAGGCATTAATTTCATAGTTGAACCTGTGTTTCTTAGGCACACTATTTACGCCTAGACATTTTTATGAGTTTTGAAAAAGATGACTGCCTAAGCATCAAGTACGGACAGTTTTTCACGCAATTCACTTTTCGATAGTAATTTAGTCACAAGAGCTTACCGATTTAGATCTAGTGCCACGTCTAATCTATGTAGCACTTTGTTGCTAATCTAAACGAAGCAAATAACCAGTTCTGCTCTAAATATGTACTTGATTCCAGCACCTAGTGCTGTTCTAGACAATATCCTTGTGCACAGCAAAAATCCAATTAAACAGTTTTATCTATTTTACTAGAATCTTACGAAAAAATAACACTTACTCACGACAGCCATTGCAATTACGTTTCGTACTTGAACCGTTCCAAAGGAAAAACATTTAAAGTACCGCCCAGTGCTAGGTTGATTGGGTGAATGATTGAACAATTTGCTTGGAGCTCGAAAAACCTCCAGCGGCGAAAAAAACAAACAACTATTAAGCTACAATATTAAAAAGACATCAGGACTTTGGTCCTGGCCCATTCTGGGCTTTAATTGTTATTAAAAGCACAGAATGAGACAACAAGTGAGCGTGGAAGTGAATGAGAGACAAAGAGAGTTGGAG
This sequence comes from Chymomyza fuscimana, assembly GCA_949987675.1. Taxonomy (NCBI): domain Eukaryota; kingdom Metazoa; phylum Arthropoda; class Insecta; order Diptera; family Drosophilidae; genus Chymomyza; species Chymomyza fuscimana. The sequence continues at coordinate 52,647,203 of OX465088.1, read as the reverse complement.
CGCTGAGTAACTGTTGATGGCGCTTAAGTAGAGGTTCATTAACCATCCACTTAAGTTCATTGCTCATTTAACACTTGCTCTGGTTTTATTTTATTTTTTAACGTACAATTTATTTAAATAATGTTTTTGTTTTCTATAAATGGTTTGATATTAAAGACTAAATTAGATGCTACTTAAATCATCATCAATATTATGATGAGCATGAAAAACAAAGTCAATTACCATTTAAATTGAAAAGCGCTTAAAATGCTTATTGTTAATGAAGCAAATGAAATTAAAGTCAATTAATGTTTTATTATTCGCATTGTACACAGTGAGTCAAAAAAGTTTTGGTACTGCGCTATTTTGTAAGTTTCAGTTTCTTTTCTTCTTAACACTATTTCTACCGTGGTGTGTCAAAAGACTTTGTCCAAAACTATTTTTTTTTGTACTTTTCTTACAACTGTATATTGCTATAATATCAAAAGGTGTCTTTTGACACTCTCTTGTAGAAATAGTGATAAGCTGCAGTAGAATCAGGGCAGTTATATTTTCAATTGAACATACATATGTTACATATATAAATTAAAGATGAAATACTTTACAAAAAAAATACATTATATAATGCCATAAAGGCTACGACACTCATGTGATAAATTTTGCTTTGGGTTTGATTTTGGTTTCACCTCCTTCGTCATGAATACCCCTACTCTGAATACCCCTACTCTGAACTATGACATGGTGAAGAAATTTGGGCCAATGGAGATCTTAGTTCCAAATCATGCACCTAATTGTTAACTTCTTGCTGAAATAATAATTGTCTTTTTATATTAAACCAAGATAACTCGAAACAGGTTTTCTAACAAAATAAATAAATTAAAAAATATTATCCGTGTATGCATCACAAGCATTTGACTACTAGGCCAACCCGAAAACAAGCTAAAAGCAGTTTTTAATAAGCTCTGCAAGGTTTGATTTAAGAAATTCGCAATATTTGCAAAAATATCTGTATTTCGTAAAAAAAATCGACAACGAAAAAAAATTTAAATTTTGCATAAAATCCGATTTTTTACAAAATATTTATTACTAGCAACGACTCAACTAGGTCAGTATTTGCCAAAACTTCTGAATTCCAATAAATGCTAAAATCAAAAAAAATATAAGAGTATGCATTAAACCCGATTATTTTCAAAGTATCTAAAAGCTGTTTTTAATGAGAAGTTTGAATTAAAGCTTCTGAAGTCCGTAAAAAAAAATTCTAAAATGAACTTAAATTTAAATTTTGCATAAAACCTGATTTTTCACAAAGTATGCATTACATAGCATCGAAATATATAAATTTTTAAAATTCTAAAGTCAAAAAAAAAAAATAGCATCGCAACTTCTAGGCCTATCTAAAAGCAATTTTTAATGTGCCTTGTAAAGTTTTAAACAGCTTGTGAATTCCGTAAGAAATATGTAATATGAATAAAAATGTAAATTTTGCATTAAACAACATTACAAAGTAGGCAAATCTAAAAAGAATTTATGGGAAGTTTGGATTTAAAAGAGTCTCAATATTTGGCAAAAACTCTGAATTTCATTAAATTCTAAAATCGAAGAAATTACATTTTGCATTAAACCCGATTTTTCTCTTTGTAGACATCCTTAGCATCTAAACTACGAGTGCAATCTAAAAATAACTAACAAAAAAAAATTTAAAAACACTCTATTCCCTTTATTTAAAAAAATACAAATACTGACTTCCGACAACACCATCCCGACGATGTTTCTATATGCTTTTGGGGCATACTTTCCACGGCCATAGCTGTACCAAGACTATTTTGTGTCACTGTACAATATTGTATATAGGTATTTGTTTAACTTTTGCAGTTAATTAAAAATTTAATGCGTATTTGACATTCAATTGGAACGAAACTGATTAAAAATTTATACACGTATCAAATATCACAGCATTACATTTAATTCCACATTATTTCAAAGAGCAATCTTTTATTTAATAAAAGTACATATTTATAAAAATATGTGTACTTACATAATGCAATTGTTTATATTGTGCTGCTGAAGTACTTTTTGCTGCCATCGTCATTTGTTAACAAAAGAGGGAATCATAACTCTTAGGAGCGCCCTAGAGGGCAAAGAGCGAGATAGATCCACACAATAAATAAAATGCCTTGAAAATCTGCGGCACTGCCTGGGTCCTTTATTTATCTTTATGTATTTACAAAACGGAAGGAGTGTATAGACTTTGTCACGATATTTGAAATGTAGTAGAGTTTTATATAAGTTCATACAAATACAAATAAAATGTTTACAATTTATTATGAAATAAATAAATAAAATAATATTTTAAAGTGCAAAAAGCTGTTATATCAAAGTATTGCTTAAAGCTTCAACGAGATATCTAGTATTCAGTCAGTCAATAGTTAAAGGGAAAAGAAATAATTAATATTTGTAAAAGTTTCCATTTTATTTATTTCTAAAAATAACCTTAAAAAATTTGAAAAATTAAATTTTTAATTATATTATATTATTTTATTATTTTGGTTTTGATCCGATATGAAATCAGAACTTCTAAAGGAAATTACGTCATCTTTAGCCTTAATCATTGAATTTATTAAAATTGACAAAGTAGTGGTTCATTAGGGTGGTTCACTGTTTAATGGTACTTCATAGTCTCTAAAAGACAAATTTTTTAAACTAATTTTCTTAAATACCAGTTAACCCGATCAGGACAAGATAAAATATTTTTCGGTTTGATTTAACATTTTTTTCAAAAATTTTTGCATATTCGGTTTCTTACTGTATGCTTAAAAATTGTGGGAAAGTTGAAGTAGAATTGAAGAATTTCGTTTAAAATCGTCATCTTCGGGGTCGGATTAACTAAGTGTAATCATTTGGTCATGTCTTGAGTGCTCGACTGAATCTCATTAATTGTGATCTGTATAGAGGTCCAATAATGGTTTTGCTTGATTAAGAGACACATAATACACGACACCAATACCACAAAACACAGGAGTTTCTTCTATGGTTCCAGGTGGTCTCCATGATCTTCCTCTTCTTTTACGACGTAAATAATACTTTTGTTGATGTCAAGCAAGCAGCATTTCATTCTTTATGTATTCTTTATATAATTTTTTCGTCAGAAGTTTAAACGAACCCATTTGGCTATTTTGAATAATTCTCAACGATTTTGAACGATTTCGGCAGATTTCAAACCATGAAATTGCTTGTTGAGCTAATGCGACTACAAGTTCTTTTTGGTTTTTTTACACGAATCTTCCTACAATGAAATTTCCGCCGTTTCCATAATATTTAAAAAAAAAAGAGGAATCAAAAGTTTAAACGAAGACGCTTATTCGGCATAGTTCTTGATATTTTCGCACATGAAAACCAATGCTGACGCGGAGTCTTTAATACTTCACGCTTTCACTGTTACCTGATGATATTAAAAATCCGACAATTTCAACATAACTTTATAGTGGCGCCATCTTTTGTCAAAAGGCGGAAACTTTTTTACATATTCGTACGATACAAATATATTCAAAGGAAAAGTTTTCAAATCACGTCTTTTATAAAATTTAGTTTTCAAAATAATAAATTTAATATAAAGTTGACTATTTAATTGTCTGGACACTTTTTTTTAGAGTCACGAAATATTAATTTTTAGCAAAAAAAAGAAAATTCTATAAAAAGTTTTATATACGGAAAAATGCATGGAAAAAGTTTTTAGTGTGATAAAAATAAGCAAAATATATAGCTCATAAAATTATTGAATACCATTTACACTAAAGGAAAGCATAAAGAAACCAATACCAAATGTGCTTGCAAAATTATTGTTTGCAGTCTGTTTAAATTCGTCCATAGCTCTACACATTTTAATGTTTATTCAGTTTTTCGTTATTGGTCATAACTTTTCTTACAAAAAACGTACGTTTCGCAAACTTGAAACTTGAGAGATTATTAACACTATCTAATCTGTTACGTCAGAGCACAGCATTTTTCGAAATCTTCCCAGTGCATCTTACTACTATACTGCAAAAATTCGTCTAAAAATTTGCTGGCATCGCCGCCCCAATAATCAATCATTTTTTTTTCCCCCAAAAAAATCGATTGGCTATAATAAAAGTGTATATAATTTATGACGCGGCAAAGTTAACCTTCTCTCATGGTCTAATTTTTTTTATTTCATTGACACATGACCAAGCGCACAAAATGGCGTCTGCCACTCATACACACACTCAGACACACACACTGACACACATTGTTGACACAACTACAAACAATTTATGTGCAAACAACAGTTATGTCTCGTTACGGCATTGCAAACTTCCACCTTTCTTTCCCATGCCCCTGCTGACTATCCATACTCATAATTGAATTTCATTCCATGGCGACAGTAGCGAAGTGCTCTCTTTTTTTCTCTTTTGAGTTTTCCTTTTTTTTTTCGGTTCTTCTGTTCTTTTCCGTTTTGTTTTATTTTGCTCTCTTTTGGCAATTGCATTTTCGACAGCCCTCACAGAATCGCGACTCTTAAATAATATATGAAATGACTTAATACCGTATTAAAGCATCATGTGCGCTTGTCTTATGAATTATGTACGGCAGCCAAATGTCGGTACCATATGAGAACCATGTCGACCATGTTTATTCCCAGGTGAGACTTGTGTTGAGTTAATCTAAACAGAGTTCGGCACTAAAGTTTTCACAAAAACATGGTTTGTTAACAAGTTGGTGTGGCATAGGGAACAAGTTCTTTAGGAGTTGGGGTGCGAAAAATTGTTCATTGGATTAAAAGAGCGTAAGTTCGAGTTCAATGTACTATAAAAGAGAATGTGATTCTCTTAAACGGTGCTTTTATATTTACTTTGTTTTAAAATTTAAACGAACTTTAATAAGCGTTGCTAGACTGAGGAATATCCATTTTCACAAAAAAAAAAAAGAAACAAACGTGAACCATTTAAATACTCCGCGCCCACTTTTCCGAAAAAGAAAGATTACTTACGCCAATTTTCACATTGATATAATACGTTGTGGAAAGCAATTGGTGGGAAAGTTGAGTTAAAAAAATATCAACATTTTGTGTGTTGGGACATGGTAGTCTGCATTTGTTGCCAAATTTTTATGGTATCCCGGATATGGCTACATTGGTACCGAAACAAAAGCTCATATCTTATAGTCTACCAAGCCTTCTTCTTTTTATAACATACACTATAGCAACTGGGAATACAGTAATAGAGTTCAGAGTTTATTATAAAGAGTGATTTTTTAGGAGCGTCATGCTAAACGAAACTTTGGTTCCATTAACAAACAGAAAATTAATGAATTCAAAGAAATTTTTATTGTTTGATGGGAAATTCCATAGCATTTAGCTACTACGAGTAGCTCTTACATAGCGCATCCTTTTAACCAATTTTTGATCACTTCTTCAAGTATTTCCGGTACCACCAGAAATATTATTTACTAATTAATATTGTATGAATCATTTAGAGTGACCATTAGGTCCACATCGGAAAATAACGTTATCATAGTTTCGTTATAGGCATAGGTCGATTACGATTACTATTCACTGCAACGGAAGCTTCTTTCCCAATTTAAAGGATATTTGGAGCGATGTTGCCATTGGCAGACAATTCACACTAAACAGTCCATGTTTCTGGATAAAATGGTGTCGCATAAAATTATGTTTGATTGTTTTCACTCTATATTCTGTCAATTTGCTTGTCAACTTGTCGATTTAACACATGTGGTAGATACACAACCCCTAGTATTGAGAGTTCAAGATCATCGTTAAAATTTTGACTTACAGAAGCGATGCTTTCCTCGAGAGAAATTTGGAAGCTTTGCTGAAGCTCAATTTCATCCATGGTGATTAGCCAAAACTTACAAAACCAAAACATTGAATCAAAAGACGTTTTGAAGTTATGCCTATTGAAAGATCGAACAAGTTAAGAATTCATTTATTATTCTCTTTTGTGTAGCCGCTAGATGGCGTTACCAAGTTGTTCTCTCTAGAGGGCGCCAGCAAATTGTTGCAAAAATTATATGAACATCACCTAAACATTATTATAGAACAAAACTTAAAAAAAGATCAGGGTGGTGAGTGGGGGTTACTCAATCGATTGGTTATGAAGACCCCTACTTTATTGAAATTTTGGTTATTGTTAATGCAAGGGATTTATATTAAAGGTCGTACTACCATCTCTAAAGTTCTGCGGATCCAGCTCTGAAGATCCGTATCTGAAGATCCAGTTCTGAAGATACTTAAATACTAGTGTAAAACCTCAATTAAGATTAAGGAACATAATACGAAGTAAAATAAAATTAATCGCAGGAACAGTTTAAATAATTTTACACAATTATAAAAATACCACACTTTGTAGCAAATAAATTTTAATCTTCACACTACTTCGTCAACATTTGCCATTCCAAACTAGCAGCACCAAAAACGCTTTCTGAAAGTAAAACGGATTTAAAAAGTAACCAGAAGTATTCAGTTTACTTTTTACCTGCGGGTTTCTTCTGTCGTACTAGGCGTTTCTCGGGCAAACTCCAAAAATATTTCCTCCAAAGTTGTCTGACTTATCAAATAGTCCTCAATTTTTAACTTTGTGCGGTTTCTTTCGACTAGTCTGAAGATCTCAGACCAACGTATGCTCTTAATGGGCACATAGTAGGTCAGCAGTCCCTGGTACTCCTCTTGTAGCACTGCATCTGGTATTTTTCTTTGTATAAAGTTTTTAACTTTTGCAATACGGTTCTCATTACTATCTTCACTAGTTAAAGAATCAACTCGTTTTAGGCTTGTTAAGGATTTCTCGGGAGATTTTTCATATTCGTTCTGTTGCTTCTCTGTCGTAGTTGCCACATCAATTTTAATAACAGTTTGTGATGCTTTATTGCGGCTTTGTTGTGATGTGCTCTGATCTTCATCGGATTCCTTTGGCTTCACGAGCATTACTTGTGAAATACTGTCCGCTTCTCGCTCATTGACTCTTAACACTCTTACAGGCATTACCTTTAACTTGAGTATGAGACCCTTTGAGAACTTGTTCTTCAAATGCTGCGTCGAACCCATGCACTTGAATTCTCCGCTCACCATAATGGCCAGTCTGGTGCACAACGCTTCGCACTCTTCCATGCTATGCGAGGTGAAGACAATGCTGCGTCCCGCCTGTCTTAAATGCGTCACCATATCCCATAGTTGTCTTCTAGCACCCGGATCCATGCCGCTTGAGGGCTCATCTAAGTACATAATCGTAGGATTGCCAATCTGCGCCAAGGCTGCGCTCAGCTTTCGCTTATTGCCACCACTGTAATGCTTTGTGGGTTTGTCTATGTGCTGCAAGAAACCAAAGCACCTGGCTAGACTTTGACAGATCTGGGAATTATAACGTCGCTGCACACCGCGCAGCATGCAGTGAATGCGCATGGTCTCACGTCCCGTCAGATCCTCAAACAAAGCATCGAACTGTGGACAATACCCAATGCGTGCATAGGCCTTGCGCATATGCGTGCGCAGATTGATTCCCTCCACATAGGCCACACCCGAGGTGATCTTTGTGTCACCCGTCAGCATTTTAAAGGTGCTGGTCTTGCCCGCGCCATTGACTCCCAGTAAACCAAAGCACTCACCGTCTAAAACATGAAAGGATAGATCCTTAACAGCTAGGTGTCGGCCATAGCGCTTACATATGTTATCCACCACCAGCGGTATGTTCTGGCGTTCACTTGATGTTAATTCGGCAACAAGTTGACGCTCTTGCACTATGTCCACGTCGACAAGCATAAGCGGTTCAGCGTAAGCGCCTCGGGTGGCTCTTCTTGCCCGGCGGCAAAAGTAACACATAAACGAAACCACAACCTCGTGTAAATGCTCAAACTTCTTAGCATCTATCAGCAGCCGCAAAGTCATCATCACCACAGCCATAACCAATAAATAAACCACTTCCGGCAGCACGCCCGGCCAGCTCCAAGCAAAATAGTCGGGTGTCTCACAGCATATGGGCACGAGCCGGCATAGTTTAAACTGGCGTGGTATTTGGGTGGAAGCCATGCTGCAGCCACGGCGTATGTTAAAACCAATGTGTATATGATGCAGCCCGCTGGCCAAGCAGTAGTGCGGAAATATGCGAAAATACCAGGCCAACTTATCGGCCACTGCTTTCAATTTAAAGGCTTCATAGGATAGCGCCACCACCAGCGTAAATAGACCCGGACCCGACAGCGTATTAAACATGGCCGTGAGCGTGAAGCCAGTTGCACCATCGGCAAATAAACGTGCCATCAGATAGCTTTGTGGCATAGCTGCCAGTCCAAAGATTAACGTAATATACAGATAACGACTCATCTCTGTGGCCGTGCTATAGCCCAGTTCTTGGAAGGCTACGATTGTAAATATTGTTAAGAAAGTGGCTATTATGAAGATCATGTAGTCCCAAAGCAGATGAGTGCACCAATAGGACCAGACACTAACACCGCTCAGATACTGCAACAGCTTGGCACGTGTCTCGCGCTCCTTGATCACCGGCATGACATAGAAAGCGGTGACAAAACACATGGCCAGGCACATGTTCACCGCAATTTCGGCACCCAAACGTTGACCCTTATTGAGTCGCATCGATCGTGTATCATTGCTGTAGGGCAGTGGAGCATTGTTTATGCCCGTGTAGGCTTTTTCACCGAGCAGACTCCTGGCCCAGGCATTGTGCAGCAGGTTGAGCGTCAGCGGTGCCGTATGCAACGGCTTGTTATTCAGCCAAACTGTGATCGCGTCATCGCCAATGGTTGCCCCTGCCATGTACTGAAAGTCAACACGCGATGACTTGCGGTATGATTCACGTAGCGCGAATTTGCCAAAACCAACGCCACTGGCATTCAGTAGCTGATACTTATCCCCGAACGTTTTGACATATTCTCTGTAGGCTGCCGCAAGCTTGGTAGTATTCTCACCTGGTAACTCATCTAGAACCACATAAGCACTTCTGTATTGCTGCAAGGAGATATGCATGGCTGGCAGCTCATAGTAGATGCGTCCACCTCGTGTGTTTATTATGGTCAAGGCCACGACGATTACGGGAACAAGTAACTGTGTAATCAATAGCCACAAATTGCGGTAGGTGATCAAGAGCTTTTTGATAAGTAAGGCTTGCCAGCGCATCAGCGAACGTGCTGAACCTAGAAGTTCTTTAGTGCTTGCATCCAGTATAAGATCCTTTTTAAGCTCAGCTGCTCCGACGTCATCTTGTCCAGCTTCCTCTCTGTACTCAGCTCCGGCACTCATAAAAACTTCTTCCATGGTTGCTACGCTCACGCCATGACCACTTAATCCCAGTCGCTCTGAATTTATCTCCAGATCACTTAATATATCCGCATACTGTCTAGCATAGGCGCTGGGCAGGCGATAGGTTAATTCGCTGCCCAGATCACTTTCTGGTTCTATGGCGGGCATATGCTTAGCCAACAGCGCCGTAACAGCACCCACATCGCAGCCAGGATGCTTCACACAGATCAGCTTATAGCCAGCACCGTAACGCTTTTTTAGAAAAAATGTTGTACCATAGCATTGAAGTTGTCCCTCGCAGAGTATGGCAATACGATCGCCCAGAACGTCAGCCTCATCCATATGGTGTGTGGTAAGCAAGACGGTACGACCCGCTTTCTCGGCCTGCAACAAGTCCCACAGACGTCGTCGCGCAGCAGCATCAACACCCGAGCTAGGCTCATCACACAGCACCGTCTTAGTGTTGCCACAGAGTGCACAGCATAAAGAGAGCTTGCGTTTTTGACCTCCGGAAAGATGAGCAGCAATAACATGCGACTTATCAGATAGTTCCATAATTTTGGTATATTTATCCACTTCACGCTGCAGTGCCTCCTTACCATGCACGCCTTTAAGACTGCTAAAGAATATAATGTGATTGCGCACGCTCATGCCATCAAAGAGCACATTATGCTGCGGACAGATACCCAGCGAGTTTCTTGAGCAATCCAGTTGAGTCCGTATATCGCAGTTATTGATGATCGCTGTGCCCGCAGTGGGTGGAATAATGCCGGTGAGCATGAGTATGGTGGTGGTCTTGCCAGCGCCATTGTGACCCAACAACACGGTGATCTCATCACGATACATGTTAAGTGTGAGTCCTTTGACAGCCATGCGGTTACCAAATCGCTTCTGTAGATTACGCAGCTCTATGCCTACATTAAGTGGTTCCACGTCGCTTACCTGCTCATAGGTGTCCGTATAGCTGAAAGTTTGCTCGGAGATGCTTGCATCAGAGCTACGCGGCAGCAAACCCAAAAAATGACGCCAAAAGTGACGTCTAAAGAGAAAGTCCCAGCGTCTGGGCACGCCATATTCGCCAGGAAAGATTTGTTCGACGTAAAGACAGATGCACATATAGATTGGCGTAGCCAGCATCATCATCAGTATAACATAGAAAACTGTCATGGAGTCATCCTCAGAAACAGGCTGAAACATGTTATCCCATCGTAAGCCTTGTCCAGTTCCTTCCAAGGCCATAATTAAGTGTATGCCAAAACCCAATGCCGTATTGGACAACAATAGGCAAAGTATGAGCTTATGCGTTAGATTCAAACGCTCATAGTAATAATAGGCAAAGCAGTACGGAATATACGTCAGGAAAAGTATAATTGCCGAAACGGCAGCTGCTGTGCTGGCCTTGGAGAAGAACACAGCCAGCATGAAGCAGAACCAGATGCTGGCCACCACATAGGTGTGCATAAAAAAGATAATGGGTAGCACTTGACTATAGGTTAATATGGCGACCGATGCATAGAACTTGATCATGAGCAGGGACACAACCAAGGCGACGACCAACATAAGTAGTATATAACTCTTCATAAACCAAGCAGTCCAATGCAGCCAATTGTGCAGTCCCATGAGCTTCATTACCTCCTTGAGCTGCAGCTCCTTCTCGTTGGTCACGTATTTGGTGATATAGGCGCAGGGATAGATAAAGCTGAGCAGCATCATGAAGGGCAACAGCGGTTGCAAGGCGGTCACTAGCTCATCAAAGATATGTGGCTTATAGGGAAAGCGTTGCAGCTGTACCTTAGGCAAAGAATATAGATCGCTTCGGCTGGCCAGCTGCAGCCAGGAAATGGTTAAGGCATGCTGCAGGGGCAGAAAACCTTCCCTAAGATAGCCAACTGGTACGCCACCATCGCTCTCATTTTGATTCCTTGGCCCTGTGATGTCATGACCTGGATAAAGACTATTTGTTCGCCAGGTTTCGATGACGGATCCTTGCATCGTGCGCAACTCGCTGGGGAAACGCAACGTGTAATTAAAGCTCAAAGGCATTTCGGAAGAATCCACATTCTCTTCCGTTGTCATGCCATTTGGCTGAAACTGCACGCCGGCTATGTAGTTATGCTTGACGAGATCGTACTCCATATGTGATGCTGTGTCGTACGCACGCCAGCCAGGTAAATGTAGTCTTAAAACAGTCAAGACAATTATGGCACGATTGGAAGGACTGTCCGGTGTATAGCAGAGTTGAGGTATTGGGAAGTTTATGGAACCATTCTCGTGTAAGATGCGATTGCCTTTTGTTACTTTTTCTAGATATAGCTTAAGATCGTCTATGGATTGTGGGGAATAGTGGGATTCCGGCATTTGAATGGGTTTGACAAGCGTACGTAGATAAACCATAAGCAGAACATAGATGGTCGGCAATAATAAGACTAACAGCAACTGTATCTTGTTGTTCCATTGTAGTAACCAGTTCTTCCAAAGAAGCAGCTTCAATTTTTTACAATTGCTAACACTGTTGAAGTCGTCTTTGCTGATATTGGTAATACTTTTATTGATAGGTTGTTGTTGTTTCGAGCTCATTGATAAGGTTATCTATCAACATTTAAACTACATTTAAAAACATTTAATTTTTATTGACAGCACTAGTTGACAGTGTTCGAAAATGTAAAATAATTTTAAAGTTTTTCAAATTGTATATGTTGGCAGTGCTACGAATTTCTTTTGACTTTAATATGAGGCATCCGACATGCACTCCCGGCCCATAGTTTTTGGTTTTCAAACCAAGTGTGAACTGCTCAGAAACAAGCCTTAAAAAGACTAGCGATGAGCTTTAAGATAGGTTTCAGCTTTTCATCATCTTTGGGTAAGGTTAAAAAGACTAGAGATGAGATTAATGTAAGCATTAAGAAAGAATCAAGCGATACTCCGTATTGATATGTAGAATATAGTTCGAGATTGGATGGATAAACAATGTGCTGGCTAAGGTAGATGGAAGATAGTAAGATGATATTTTCAAATACTTGAAGTAGCTAGGAGCTCGGAAATATTTAGCCGTTGGTGTCTATTCGATCAAGCAACTGAACTTCTTTATCCGAGAGGATCGGAATATATAAGTCCCAGTTCTTCACATTTCAAAATCTTCACGCTTTGTTGAAGAATTTTTTCAAGGATACGCAAATATATGAAGTAACAATTTATGACTCTAAATCGATTCAAATTGAGTACTAAATAAAATTATCTTTTAATGTGTATATTAACAACTAATAGTTATTTTTGTATATTCAACAAATTTATATTTCATACAATTTTTTCATCTCTTTGCAGGTGAGTATCTTTCAACTTCATCTTTATTTATCTGCGCACAAGTAAGTTATATATTTTAAAATTTTTTAAAATTCCAGTGAATGTGGTTTCTGCTCAAACTGCAGCATATTTACAAAGGAGACCATCCATGAGCTTCCCATTCATGTTTGAGCTTGGCCAGCCTCAAATCGTTAGCTTTGTATATTTTGCCAGTTTACCAATTTGTCTTGGTCATGGTCTTTTAACTGCTCATGCTCGTTCCGCCTTGGCCTTTTCCTTTTGCCCTTTTTTAATTTGTTAAATTGTGTCTATTCACAAAAAAAAAAAACAAATAATATTTTCACAGCCTTTTGGCACGCCCACTCAGTCCACACTTGGCCCACAGTGAATCCGAACAAACCAGACAATACAAAGACTGGCACATGAGTATGATTTTAATTTTAAGTGCTTGGAATGACCTTTGGTGATGGCTCGTCGTGCTGTCAGTCAGTCAAGTTCCCTGGAACGTTGCACACGCTTGCAAGTCGGTTTTCATTTGTGAAATTAAATTTTGCATACATAATACTCATTTCAACTCTGAACCAGCATTGCTTTTGACGTGGCTGTACTTTGTGTGCATATATGCAAGTTTTGAGCAGCGTTTTAAGATGACTTTTATTTGTCTGGTTTTAAGAAGAACAAGAAGCAGCAGAAGAATGTGTGGCATGCGCCTGAAAGCATGCCTTGCCATGTGCTGTAATTAAAAGCAGCGCGCAACTGTACATGCACCCGCGCTCTCTGCCTCCCTTTTCTGCCTACATCCCTTTGTCCTTTTGGTTCTTCTAGAACAGACCTGCTCTATAAAGTTCATGAAAATTTGCCATTCAGTTTCGACATAAAAAGTCGACAATGTCCTTCGTAACAATGACGGGGGCTCGTAAAGCGTTATGACCATTGGTACACGATACGTGGTACACGGTACTCTAGTACTTTCTTTTATGTGGGCTTCATAGACGCCTCCAATCCACTCACACATGTGTGTGCGTGAGTGTGTGTCGGTGTAATTAAGAAATCGCTGTACAGGTACGTACAGTCGTTATTCCGGCGCTGACGCTTTAAATGAAATTATGGGTTTATTTATGATACGAATTGCCCATCAAATTGTGATTGCAAATAAGCGAATGCGAAATTGTAGTATATAAGTTACATAAAAGTGAATAATATGTGCATGTGTGCTATATAAAATGGCAAACAGTCAACACCAGCTCTTGAATAAACTTAAGGACTTGAAGTTTTTGATTGTTTTCGTACAATGCACAGTGGTCAAATATGATTAAAAAAATGTTATATATAATGTAAACTCTCGTTGTCCGATCCCGTTGATGCCACCTTATTTTCTTCTTCTTGTTTTTAAGATCAGCCACCTCTCTGGGTGATAATGAAGTAGTTTCATGTAATTTTTTTTATGTGTCCATCGCGAAATTTAGGAACTTCCTATCGCGCATGTACCATGGGAGACTCTACTTATTATGCTGTACAATTGAGCCGCATACTTGCATTTTGTACTCAAAAGGGACTTGTATAGGGTTACCAGATGGTCCGAGTGAAAAAAGTGGACGTACCACTAATCGATGATGTCGTTAAATACAAAACAGTTTTCTCGACAGACAACATTTCAATTTGATCCCCTTGCTTGAAATTAAGCCATTGAAATACGCGAAATTCTTGAATTTAATGGGTCCATTTCTCAAAGTATGCGAGAGCTTGATCATAAACGTTTTCGGTTTTCGAGAGAATACTTTTAACTTTAAAGGCAAAATTTTTTGTTCGAATCTGTTGCGCAAAGACTTGAGAACAGAATCAATCACCTCCAAAGTTTCCAAAAGACGGTTTGATTCTTTTTTTAACGTCAACAGTTTGTCATGGAAAAGAGGACGAAATACAAAAAACATTCAACAAAATCGCTCACAAAGAAAATTTTTTTAAACCTTCAAAAATTTTCACATTTCCCTCAACTGCGGGTAAGAGACTCAACCACCTTGTTTTGCAGTGATTGAGTAATTTGCTGAATGTGGAACCAACAAAATTACAAAACATTTCAATTCGTTCGTCCTGACTGTGTAAATTGAAAAAAAGTTTAAAATTTTCACAATTATTGAATCCACATCGAACATATCAAACTGATCGAAACCATGAGCATGACATCCTGCCCCGAGAAAGTTTTCATTCACTTCATTTTTCAAAATCGCAAATTTTTTAATCCGCCGAAATTCGTATTGTCAGCAGAGAGAACTGACAATTTCTCCGAATATTATATTTTTTCAATGGATTTTTGACCAAATTAGCAACAGAGAAAGGTTTCTCATTTGTAGTTTCTTTCATATCCCACATTTTGAGTTGCATCCTTCCTTTAGTGTGATCGAAACTGAACAATTAACGGAAAAAGTTGTTTAACCCCATTATTACTGCTATCAGTATAGATGCTCAGGTGGAAGCATTTTGCAAATCTCTATTGAGAATCTCAATAGAGTGAAGAGCTAAAACGCCACTTACAACAGCTTCGGTTTTCGTGCTAGCGCAGAAAATTTTTTTGGCGATTTCGGAATCAGTGAAAAGTTCACCCAATAAAAATCCGGTGGAATCCTTTGATTTAAAACTGTAGTGATGTTTCACTGTATGGAACGCAAGAGTTCCTTCCGCAGCCCAAATTTGCGGTGTGTTTTTTTGAACGAAGAAAGATTGGATGGGTCACGAAGATGCAGCTTTTCGAATGTTTTGGACATGCTTGTCCGTAGAATTTGAAAAAAAAAATTATGTACAATAATATCCCTTGAAGCTTGAAGTTATGACATACATATTGACAAAAGCGAAAAAAGCTAACATTTCTGAAACAGACAGAAAAATCGTACATGTCCGATTAAAAGCGGACATATGATAACCCTAGACTTGTATGTTGTGATCATATTAAAGACATCTTTTTTTTGACACTTTTGTCAAAACTGATTGTAGTTACATGGCTTCTGTCCAATATTAAAACCAGGTATTTGTGAGTATGCTCAAGCTTAGGGGTAGATACCCCGACACTACAGATCTTGGGTAACCCTCTACGGGACTGATGCCCGTCAAGAGAATGGACATTTGGAGACCAAGCGATAACTTCGTAATGGCTGCTTAGATTATTAAAGACCCATCCCAGAATTCAATTTCTTGTATGAGATGTATACTTACTCGTGGTAAGCTATAAGAAAAAACTGACTAACAAGTGAGACTAAAAACAAAAATTTGTACGCATCCTGTTATCCAAAATTTGGCTAAAATTAAAGACTCTTTTATTTTTGAACGTTTTGTACCAATGTGCAGTGTTGTGAAAAACTACAAAGTTTTTTTTGCGCATTTTGAAGGCACTTGACGGAATTGGTGGATTATACTTTTGGGGCAGTCAAAGCGAAAAACTTGGTATTTTGTCGTTGTCAGCTTGTTTGCTGTGTACACACACACACACATATACACCCCAACACACACACTTATACACACTAACACACACAATCATATGGTTGCTTAAACAAGCTCAATCATTTTATTTCGTTTGCTTTTTAGCTTAAGGATGTGTGCGTGAGTGGGCTATGGATGCCAAAAAGTAGGCTAAGCATTTTTATATACCAGTAGAGGACTGCAAGTGACTGATTAATTGAAGTGGAAAATTGCGAACATTGCTCTATGATTGATAGTTTAAGTTTTAATGTAAGCTCCAGCAAACGCGCATGTTTTTAATTTTTTTTTTTTTTCGCTCACCCCCCTAAGCCACAAACAAGTGCACAAACAAGATAGATAGATAGCTAGGGACTAGATGGAGAGATAGAGATGACAATAGAACAGCAGCTGCTTCAGACACAACTTCGTTAATGACTCAAGCTTATGGCAAACACTTGATGGTTACAGCCCTGGTAACTTTCTTATGACACGCACTGTATTAATATTTACATATTTAATTACTCATACCACGCGTGTGACGTGCCACGTTGCTGGCAGTTTCCTTCACCTGGAGTTACCTGAGCTAAAACTTAATTAAAATTTGCTACATGCCAGTTAGTTGGCCAGGCCTAAATGCTTGGCCTGCAAGCCCCATACATATACGAGGTGTCTTTTATAAGTTCTTCCATGTTCTTTTTATTTATATATTATTCAGTCTACTCCAATGAATCTTACCTATAACTGATTGAGCGACAAAAAAAACAATTGTATGCGTTGTCCTTAACCACACTTTTATGGCAGTTGACAAAAATTAATATGGCTGACATCCCCTACCAAAATGTTTCCCAACACTGCAAAAGAAAAATTGTGCGCATTACTTTTCGTACACACCTCGTCTAGCAAACACGCAATGCTTGTTATTAAAAAAGTTTTTCGCTTCACTTGCCTTGGAAGTCGCCATTTTGTTAGCACAGTTCACATTTCCATTCAGAGTTGCTATTCAAATGCAAATCAACTGCGCTGACAAATTGCAAAAAGTGAATAATTCTGCAGTAGTCTTTAATTGTGTGTGTGTGTGAGTGCGTGTTTGTATATGTATGTGTCCAAAAAGTAATTTCAACAAACTTACAAAAGACGAAAGAGACAAATTACTTAATGTGCGTGTTCCAAGCACTCATAAGTATGCAGTGTTGTGCAATATTCATTTGACTTGTCTGTCGACGATCTTATTAGAAATTTACATAATATTGTCACTTTGCTATCATTAATTTTTAGCGCTGCCCAAAGAGCTTCTGTTTGCATTATATAGTATATGTGCATAAAATCATGCTATACCAGTGACGTAACATAGATAGGGGCATTAAGTTACGAAAATGGTTTGCATTTAAAATAAGTTTAGAGAAATTGCAACAAAATATTTATCTGATCAACAAACAAATAAATTTTCGTCGATAAGTTACAAAATCGGTATTTGAAGATTTTAAAAGGGTTTTAATTTTTTAATTATAACAGACAAGATGGGCCAAAAAAAAAATTACCAGTAAGTCAGGATCGAAGCCCAAAAATCGATTTTTTTCTACGGCCTTTATTTATTTTTCTGACAAGAACTTAATTTGTATTTTGCTATTATATTTCGACATGATATTATATGAAAAAAATATTGTATTTATCTAACAAAAACCTTTTCAAGGGGTGAAAGCAATACGTTCTTATATTCAGATTTCTAATGCATAATTGATTAATTGATTAATTGATTACATTTCAGCTTTGCATATTCCCAAAAATTGACTTAAAGAGTTAGGAATCCAGCAAAGTTCCGTGAAATTTCTTTAATTTACGGTGCTTAAAAATAAAAATATTAAATTTTTTTAAACCAAACATAAAAAAATTTTGAGAAGACAGAAAATATGTATGAATTCTTTAGTTTAAAATATAGAAAATTACCTTATTGAGATGATATCACAAAAAGCTGATAATCTCCACAAAACCTTACTGTCTAATACAAAATGCTTTCCGATTAAAGTATCATCGAGTTCATCATTGAGATGATTTGAAGCTTGAAAAATCAAAATTCCAGTCGAAATCTCAAATTGGCTTTACAGAATAAAAATACGGAATCCAAAATAATTTATGCAAAAAAAAATATAAATTTCTTTTGACGAAATTCAAATACAAAAAACTTTATTTTTAAGACATTTAAACGATTTTTTAATGTAGAAAGTTTATTATTTTCAATGGACAGTCTTAAATATAATCTTAGTAAGAAGATTACGAGTGATTTCAATCATTTATGAACCGCATGAAACTAAAACTTGTACTAATAATAATTTTCGCAAAAATAAATATTTTTCTTTTGACAAATTACGATTTTGAGCGATATTTAAAAGATTGTTTATGCAGAAAGTACTATACACTTAAAATTTAAGCCTTATCTCCATAAAGATAAATATTTGTGCATTATCCAATTGATCGAATTTTAAACTAATAACCGATAAGCTTAGAAAAAAAAAGAAAAAAAAATATATTTCCTATATAAAAATATTGTTTACGATAATTGTACGGTTTTTATTTCAAAATTTTATTTTATTCAAAAATTATAAATTCGTCTATGTAAAAATACATTTTTTGAAGATAATTTTACGGATTTTATGCATAAAGTCCAAAATTTTAACTTAGGAGAGTTGTTAGAGGACTTCACACGATTTGAATTATATTTTTGACGATTGACCATTATGTACTTATTTATGTCTTCCTGGAAAATTTTCGAATATTAATTGCTCAAAACAATTGGCAAAATAAATTTATCGGGACATTAAAAGTTTGATTTTAAATTACCTTAAAGTAGTTAAAAATTGTGAAGAACCTTCTACAAGTTATTGAGGCCTTGGACAAATTTATACAAACTACAGAGCCGATATTCACGATTTTTATAAACTAACACTGCCTTGTTTGAAACAGAAGAAGTGATTTTAAAATTTAGTCAAAAAATTTAGGAAAACTTAATCTATTTCGAAATTTTTAAAATTGTAAAAATCGTTATTTATAGAGTCATGGAAAATATCTGGATATCACCTGGCTAGAACTATCCCAAACAATTAAATTTGTTTCGGGAATTGCACTGGTCGAGCAGATAGTTAGAAAAGAAGATGCTTAGGGCCGGCGAGGGAAAGAGCACCCGGTAGAGACTAGCAACAATCCCTAAGCGTATTTTTAATTAAAAATCATTTTCATACGGGTCTCTTAAAATAACTTAGGTTCCGTTGGGAATCCTACTGATACCACACCAACTGATACTTCGGTTAGCAATGCAGCTTTTTCAACAGCATCTATGCTAATGCTAATTAGCATAATAATAATCTATATTATTATTATTATCAATCACTATAATAATTCTGAATAAGTTTGGGAAAAGAATAATATAATATCCAAAGAAATATGTTAGAGTTTATCCCGTAACCCTGCAACGCAAAAAGCTATCTACGCCGCTGTGCTGCACCATTTCAGTCCATTTTTTTCTTTTCAACAAATGTATGTAATTAATAGAGCAGCCTGTCCTAATCGAAGCCATTAGTCAGCGTTACTGTACTGGACTTGAGCCTGGAATTCAACCACTTAACTCAAAATGTACCAGTGCTGGTAAATGTCACTCAATCCCTTGCGGTTTTTAATGTGCGCCATTTTAGTGCATGTTTGCTAGATGTTGTTGTTGTTGTTGTTGTCGTTACTCTCTATTTGTATCTGTCTAATTGATGCCAGTTAGACGCGAGCATCGCATCGTAACGTCTGGCAGCCATATCGTCATTCTAGGGCTGTCAACTGTCTCTTTTTTTTTTCATCGCTGCGAAAACTTTTGCGTATCCTTTTAGCGTTAACTGTACTTTTTTTTATTTTTTTTTAGTTGTTTGTTTGGTTGCGGCCGCCATGTTGTGTAACTGTGAGCTCCATAAGTCCCGTTGTTGTGGTTGTTGTTCCTTATGCTCTAATTCGCCGTTAAGTGGCTTTTGGACGTTTGTTGCAAAACTTTTTTCCCACTGGCAGTCGATACTTTTTTAGTGGGACAAACACTCCATGTTGTTGCGGTTGAGGGTACTGCTGTTAGTTGAGTTTTCAGAGTTTTTCATTTCCTTCCTGGTGAGCAATCTAATGATTGGCAAGTTAAGCTGCGGCTTTGCTCGCTTAATATGACAAAGACTCGTTTAAACTTGCCACAAAAGATGTGAAAATTGTTAAAGCACTGTTGGGTTTGGCTAGCCCCATTTAAAAACATGGAACATTTAAGTTGCACCAGTGAGAATTTTTATGACAACGTGATTGTTCCCCAAAACAAATTATTTGTGAAACATATTACGACTTTGTGGCTGACACTTTCATGTTTCAGCTAAATTTTTTGTTATCGCAAAAGTTTGAAATTTAAGTTGAGCAAAAAAAAATCGTTCGACGCCATGTAATTTAATGTGATTTGAAACCGAACTTGCTACGTACATACACGATTGTTTGGAACTGTTGAAAATTATTATCCCGTCACATTTCAGGCCAATACCTGCAATGCGGTGAAAAAATTAGCCTAAAATTTCACTAACTGGCGTACTGTACAAAAGTTTTGCGAGTGATATTGGTCATAAATGCCAATAGAGAGAAAACTTCTTGCTTCATGTTTTTGTGGTTACTGAATTCGAATCCGAGCTACAAAAACCGCCCTGTTGTCTCAGAAACCTGAAGTGCTAAAGTTTTTTTGTCCTCGGATTCGGATAACCCCAAAAACATATAAAAGCAATCCAATATTTGCGATTTTTGAGGCTAGGACAGAACCTAGATTTGGTAGGAGAATTCTGTTAACGGATTCTTTTTATTGTATAACTTATCTATCAAGCAGCGCACTGCTTGCATGCAGTTAAAACCAAAAAGCAGTACACTTCTGACACTACTTATCTTTCGCTTTCACTAGGGGCATTTTCCATAAAGCTTTTATGCGTGTTCTACTTCATTAGATATTTTCAGCCCGTTTGTCACATTTAAGGAACTTTCTGGACATTTTTACGATAAGTATTGCATAATTTAGCAAAAATTAATGCTTATGTTCTTTAAGGGTTTCGTCCAAAATCTTTACAGAGCTTTTTAACTTTTATTTAAAGAACTTGGGCTTGAAAGACATTATTTACTGCATCGCAAAATAATCGATATATCATAAATATTGGCAAATTGGCGTAATATACCATTTGAGAATTTATTAGAAAAAACATGAACTACTTTGAAATAAATCTGCATAGCTTATTTGCATGCGTAAATAAATTCAATTCTCCCGCATTTCAATGGCGTAGATAGCTATTGTCGTTGGGTGAGGGGTCTCGAACTTATTTTTCTATAATACATAAATATTGGACAAAATAATCCCATGGGGATCAAGGAGATTGATCTCCTACTCCACTGACCCAATTTGAATTAATCATAGATGTATTTATAGATGTAATATACACACAAATTTTTTGCCTAAAGCTAACCGCCAAGGAATAAGTTAGAGCTAAATTTTTACTTTCGCAAATATTTGCATAATATTGCCATCAATTTTATATCTTCTTATTGTGAGATACTTTTTCACAAAATATAGTGTCGTCATCATAGTAGAAATATTAATGCCAAATAAAAACAATTCATGAAAGACCATGAAAAGTTTTACTCTCTTTCTCTCTCTTGGGCTTGTATGGTTTCACTGTACACTCTATTTGAGTACAGTTTAGTGGAGTTAGAAATGAATGTAGCCATGCAGTCGTAAAATCCTAGGCCGATTCATCTAAAATTGAAGTGCCAATCATCCTACAGTAATTCCCCCATCATGGTAAAAATACTGTGAGAAGACCACAGGGCTGCGAACACCAGAAAGGCCTCATTGCTGTATTTGAGAGTGGGTGTCGGCGCTAAAAACTTTCAACTGGTGAATTTTCAACTCCAGCTCCATTTGCGTCAAAATAAAACATTTTAGTTTGTAATCCACATAAATTTCAGAAAAATTCGTAGCATTTTAATACAAATTCGTGTACTTACTTTGTAAATTGTAAATACCAAAATAAAAGCACAACTCATTTCCATACACGCGTGACAACTGTACTCAAATTTTGAGGTTACATCAAATTTAGATACATTTAATATGAAAAGCTACACCATATCGCTGCGCATTCTCACAAAGTTGTTGTGGATTTTTAGAAGCTTCATGAAATTTTAATATGCTAATTGCAACGTAATTTTAATTACAGATAAAAGTATTCATCTGGGTGTTTAGCTGTTAATTACCTTTTGTTTCAAAATAATTGCAAACAAATATTGGCCAAAATTTGCATTAAATATGCATATGGTAAATGGCACGTGCAAGTGTAAAGTGTGTTGGAAAACGCAATAAAACACTGACTGTTGCGGTATACTAACAAGTTTAGTCTGTTAAGATGATTTCAATTGTGGCATCTAAGATGATGCGGAATATTTTTTTTTAATACTCCAAAGGCAACTGTCGTCTTTTAATGAGCTCTGCTATTGAGCTATAAAACGCCATCTGCAGCTGTACTATATGTTGTTAGTGTTGGTTAGCGTAGCTTGGTGTTTGTTAGTGTTGTTAGTGTTTTGGTTTTGCTGAGTGGAAAATGTTGTCACGTGTGCGCCCTAATGGCATGCATAACATGGCTGCAAACTATTTACCGTGTACCACAGCCAGCAGCCAAAACACGCATACGCCACGTGTGTTTATGTATGCCTACGCTTATATGCTTGTGTTTGTATACATGTGCCTGTGTGTGTGTGTGTTCGCTCCACTTAGACAAACATAACTTGCTGCTAAATCAAATATGCAAATATGCCGAGTAGAACCATTTTGTAGAACCATCCACATAAAGTCGCATGCATTTCCTGTGTGCACCTCACAGAGAAGACTCCAGTCGGAGCAGGCTCGACAAGTTTGTGATAGCAGGAAATTTGCAATTTCTGGCATTAAATTTCCGCTTGCATTTATTTAACTATACATACTTATTCTATATATATGCATATTTGCCATTATATTTACTTACTTGGATCTGAGTGAGCTGTAATTATCGGTTCAAAAAATTATGTGCCTAAAGTGCTTGAATGCAGGATACGACTGCTTTCATCTAAGGTATATCTGAAAAGGCTGCTTGCAACGTGCTTGGCATGCAAATTTTCTAAATGGAGAACAGTAGAAAATTGTATATTTTTATGTTGGTACAGTTCCGGTGCTGTCAACAGTCACATTTTTGTATTAAAAATGTATCTTATGCTTAAATGCGTGCTTTTGATGCGAACTGAATCAGTAGTGGGGACAGTTACCTCTTTCAAGCGAATTTCAATCTCAAACAATTGTATAAGAAATTTTTAAATTTCTTTTATTGCGGTTAGTTTGCAAGATAAGTTTCCAATTAAACTGTGCTTTAAAAAATCCATTTCTCCCTTATTTATTTTTAAAACTTTTACGCTTAAACTGAATTTTATTTAAATAAATTTATTTATTATACTTTTGCTTAAAAGCTCCTTGGAAATCAAGCAGCTATTGACTTAAGCTGATTTTCAGCCACCATACAAAAGCTAAAGGATATAGCGTCACATGTGCAGAGCTGAATGCTTTTTTATAATTTACACTCCCAAGTAATTCGCTGCGGTTAGAATGGCAAATTAAATTTAGGATATACATTAATATTTTAAATTTGTTAAAGGTGGTAAGCTTTCCAAAGATTTTTCAAAAGATTAAAAAATTAACTAAACCCGAGACTGTCTAGAGATTGCTAAAACAGCACTGTTTAAGCTTGATTACTTACAATTATTTAGTTATGCTTTGAATTAAATATTGAAAATTTCTGCCCTTAAACTCTTTTTCTACTGATCTACAACGTGGTTAAAAAAAAGAAAGCAAAATTAAGAGTACCTGCCGAAAGATAAAATAAAAATAAACTTTTGAATGATTTTTTTTTTTTTGTGTCAGAAGCATCTTCAGTTCTATCAAAGATTCAGCAATGTCAATTTTTACATGTTGCTTAGGTTTGAAAAATGTCCAGGCCTTATCAAAAATTAATGGATCGTAAAAATAAATATTATTTTTGAAAACACATTTTTTCTAAAATCTATTATTTACCCCAAGTTCATTTCATAAATTAATTTATAAGCGGAATACAAGAATTTTTTTTTTTTATATTTCTAATGAATTAACTAATAAACTGTAATAAAACGCCAAGATATTAAAAAAAAAATCAAATATTTTCTTACCCTTTGAATTGTGGCTCTTTTTAAATAAGAACAAAAAACTTTACCGCGTCCGAATTTGAGATACACTATAAAAAACATTTACGGCCACTTTATAATTGCATTTAAAAAAAACAAATTTCTTTTCTGAGCCTCGCTCCAACTTTAAGTTTTTAAGTATACATAAAAAATACAATAAAAGACAAATATATATCGGTGAAAATAAGTGAAACGGACAAATCTGTAAAAATCGTCAAAATCGGAGAAGGTCGGTTGTCCGTTTCACTTTTTTGCACCGATATGCAAAAAATTTGTATCGAATGAATATATGTATTTAAAATTAAAGCTTCCTTTTTCATACAAACCGTGCAAAAAGTTATTCAAATCCTTTTAAGTTATTTAATATTTCTTGTCAAAGAAAACGCAAAAATTATCTTTCGTTATGAATTTAGCAAGAACTTCTATTATATTTATATAATTGCATTTATCGGTGCATACAATTCACAACTGATTTATTCATTAAGTGCCTTAAGACTTCAACTGCTTCGTTAATTTTTTTTAAGAATAACAATTTTTATGTATTGTTTTTAAATTTATTTTTAAGTCGAGCACCATTTTTATGTATTGTTTTTAAATTTATTTTTATGTCATAAGAATAATTTTAATGGGATATCATTACTTCTGTTTGCATTGTCTGTGGGTATTAACTTAAAATTGGGTTTTTTTTGGGTGTATACGAGGTAGCCGATTTTTATTAAATTTGGCTTAGTGCTTGACTTGACAACTTCAATACGATATCTTCAGGAAGGAAGAAGAAATATGCTTCTTGTTAATTTTTTTTTTTTGGGTCTTATCCCAAAACTTGGTCGCTTCAACTCTTACTATTGCTAAGCGTACGTATAGACGGAGCAACGGACATGGATATATCGACTGCCCTAGGCATCTTGACCAGGTAACTTTTGAGAGTATTCGTATTCTGCTTTTCTATATAACATCAATTTTTGGTTTGAGAAACTTTAATATAACATCAACATGCGTCAATTTTACCTAAAATAAAAAAAAAAAACCTTCATAAATACATTTTTTTCGACTAGTTCACAGAAATATAACCCATTGGATCTAATAATATACACAGCGGGTTTTCCAAAAATTTTTAAAATAGAAGCCAGATCAAAGCAGATAGAAGTATTTTTTCTAAATAAAAATTGATTCTATACAACTGAGGGATGGTGTATAAGCCATAACGCTGGAATGTATGCTACGATTTGCATTCAAGCCTAACAGTTACTGTTATGGGTGTACATTTGTCTATATGGGTGTGTGTGACCTGTGTGGGAAAAAACATTTCGCAATTGGTTTTCATTGCAAATGACTTAAGCTGCCTCTCAAAAATTGTTGCTTTTGCTGTTGAACTTTGACATTTGTTCGCGGTGTGTGTATATACATATACATATATACATATGTGGGCGATAATAGGTGAAGCGTAACACTCTTTAAATCCACCTGTCTAGGCACTTGCCTATATACACCGCATGAACTTGTATTTTTTTAAAGATTTTAATTATTTATGAATCTAGCGATAATGGAATATGTATATATATTTATTGTAGCTAAGGGTATGTGTATCTCCCAAAAAAATTCTTGAATAAAAAATTGTGATGCATTGGAAAGTGCCTGTTAGTGGAGTAACCTGCATTCCGAACGGCGGTGTCTTGAATTATTAGAGGCTTTCTTGGGTAAATAGCGTCTTTTTGCTAGCGATGCCAGTGCTAGGCAAATGCACCAGTGCTTCTGCGAGGAATCGAACAAATGACCATCGGGTTGCGGGTTGTGTTCAATAATACTTCCAAAAAGTCGAAGTGACCTAAAATTAGTAAATAAAATCTCACTGTTATATATAGTTGCTCTAAGTCTGCCATTTTCAAATAAAAATATTAATTACCATATCAACCGGCGAAGTAAAGCTGAGGGGGAAGGGCACAGATATCGACTGGATTCAACTAACTTAACCTGAAGACCTTCGATCCGCATGTTTTGGCAAAATTTTAGGTCTCTAGTTCTTGTGGTCTCCGGTATCTAGGTGTTCAGACGAACATGGTTCATTCACTACTCGAGATTATGTTAATAGTTTTGGTGTAAAGAACGAACGGGCTGCCTTGCCTGCTTCCGTCTGTATATTGTAGTATACGTTGGCCCAATGGGTACAGGTTATAATAAATAAATTGGAATAGAAAGTAATGTAATCATATATTCTTCAAATATACTTACATACGTGTATGAGCTGGCGATATATTTCCACCTAGTAGGTAGTATATTACCTACTCTCGATAGCGAAAAGTCGAAATTTAATAAAAATATTCGAAGAGCTAAATAGCATCTAGTAGCTCTATAACATATGTCAAAATCGTCAATATCAAAGATATAGACTAACAGACTGTCCCGCTTCATGTATTTTCACCCATATGTGTTTCTGTATGCATTTGAATATTAGAATTTTAGTGTTATATTCTTCTTTTTTTTTGTAGCTTCTAAGCCTGTTTATTTTTATTGATTTCGAAATTGATTTTTTTTTTACGTTTTTTGTGTGAGTTTTTTTTTAACTACTGTCTGCCATAAATTTTAAACTAAGACATTGTTATTTATAGCTGGTGGGAATTATGCATTTTAGACTTATCGTTATCGTTTTTTTTTTTTGCGGCTTAAAGCTTTAACCAAAGAAAGAAAATACTTAGGACCCTGCACACTTGTCACATGTCATTTGATTTGCTACTTTTGAAATGGCAACTAAAAATTGTATGGCCTAACCTGGGGCAAAAACTTTGAAAAGCACTTGAAAAAAAAAGACTAAAAGACAAGATGAGTGGAACGACCACTATAAGAGGGACTGACGACGCTTATGACGTAGATGATGATGATGTAGTTGATGCTGATGGTGATGGTGGTGATGTTGTTGAAAACTTAGCTCAAGTGTTTTTTGCACAATTTCTTTTCAATTCAACAAAAGTGGACCAACCAGCTTTGAGGCGGCGGCGCGCAACGATGATGTATGGCAAAACATTCTGTTGTAAAGCTGAACTATCTTTTCACCCAGAATTCCCATTCTTGCCCAGCTATAACATCTTTGCTATGCTAAATATTTCTGTGTGAGTGTCTCTCTCTCTCTTACTGGGCACCCGCTCTCTCCAGCTAAATGTTCATCGCTTTTTGTTTTAAGGTGCCTTCGTTCGCGTAGTTCTAGTTGTCGTTTTTTTTTTATGCATAGAACTTGCGGCTTTTGGCCGGCTCTTTTCTAGACCAACTAGACTAGACTCTGGCCTGCCTTTGGATTGTCTTTTAGCTTGATTTGTTATTCATGAAAAAAGCAAGGAATGGGTGATTGTAACTATACTTGTCTATGTGTGTGTGTGGGTCTAGATGTTTGAAGAGAGCCAAGGAAATGGTTAAGAAATGCCAAGCACACTTTTGTGTTGCCGCATAATAGAGCTGTATACAAAAGACGACGTCTACGAAAAAAAAAAAAAAAAAAAAAACATGGAGGAAATACTCTAGGCAACTTTGCATTGAGTGCGGTGACTGGCAAAGGTTGAAGTTGTAGTCTGAATTTTTACTCTTTTTAGCCTTTTCGTTAACTTTTTGGCACTCGAGCAAAAAGATACAGTAGCAAAAACTGATGTAGGCAAAAATTATTACACTGCTTCACTTAGTTTCAGGTCGGTTAACTTGTTTTATGAACTCTTATCGATCGGCTTTGTCAATAATTGAAGATTTCTTGTATATTTTTATGATTGTATGATTGTATGATTCTATGATTCTGTGATTCTATGATTCTATGATTCTATGATTCTATGATTCTATGATTCTATGATTCTATGATTCTATGATTCTATGATTCTATGATTCTATGATTCTATGATTCTATGATTCTATGATTCTATGATTCTATGATTCTATGATTCTATGATTCTACGATTCTATGATTCTATGATTCTATGATTCTATGATTCTATGATTCTATGATTCTATGATTCTATGATTCTATGATTCTATGATTCTATGATTCTATGATTCTATGATTCTATGATTCTATGATTCTATGATTCTATGATTCTATGATTCTATGATTCTATGATTCTATGATTCTATGATTCTATGACTCTATGATTCTATAATTCTATGAATCTATGATTCTCTGATTCTATGATGCTATAATTCTTTGATTTATTGATTCATTGTTTCATTGTTTCATTGATATATTGATTCATTGATTTATTGATTCATTGTTTCATTGATATATTAATTCATTGATTTATTGATTCATTGTTTCATTGATATATTGATTCATCGATTTTTTGATTCATTGATTTATTTATTCATTGTATTATTGATTCTTTGAATCCATCACTCTTCAATTCTTTGTTTCATCAAATCTTTGTTTCTTCAAATCTTTGATATTTTAAATCTTTGTTTCTTTAAGTCTTTGTTTCTTGAAATCTTTGATTGTTCAAAATTCCAATTTTGAAGAAACTTCTAAATGGAAATGCTTAAACCATAACCATAACCAAAATTATGTATTTGTTACAAACGCGCTGTTCAGTGATTTCCAATTGAAAGTCAAATACAATCAGCTACCACAGCCAACTGGTTAACTTGGCTAGCTTCTTGGCTGTTAAGCTTTTACCAATTCAATGCACAATTTTCTTGTTGAGTTTGATTTTTTTTTTCGGTGCAGGCGAGATTCAATTCTTTAGCTTCTCTATTTGCGAAACGTGTAGAACTGTCTAGGTTCTAATCTATGCAGTCAAGCACAAATATACATTTTTTACGTTGATTTTGATACTTCTGCCCAATTTTTTTTTTACGTTTTTTTAACAACGAAAAAGCAAACAAATGCATACGAAATAGATTTGGAATAAATTTGTAGGAATGTCAGGTATTTGTGGCAATGGATTTTGCATAGCCAAAGAGTTTGAATATAATTAAAAGTTGCCTAGGTCAGAATATTGACATGAGACCCCAAAAGTATTTTTACTGGGAACCCAATATGCGTATCTTGAATAATAAATAACCCAATCTTTTCTAGTTTCAGTTTATTTTGTAAGAATATTTGCTTGCAATGTGTACAGCCGATAAAAAAGGCTACCGAAAAAAGGCTGCAGAAATTATAAAAAAAAAAAAAAAAAATTTTCTGTATCTCGAGAATAAAATTAAATTAAATTAAATCAAAAACTACCAACTAAAATAAATATTTTATTAAAAAAAAAGGAAGTATGTTTAAGGTAAAGCTGGAACAATAATTAATTGTAACGTCAATGCGATTATCATCTAAAATGTTCTAATAACAATAGTCTTTTGGATTCAGCGATGCTTTCACAAATCATTTTATTTAAGATTAATTAATGGGTCTAATTACAGAAATTTGTTGCAAAAGGGCCTTGATTTCTTAACTCCACAACACCCAAAATATGGAAAATAAATTTGACTTTGACTCAAAAAGTCTTGCCTTGTTGCGATAAAAGTTGCTTCCCATCACTTTAATCGTCTAATCATCTGTGTTAAGTTGGATGGATTCCTGGGTTCGTCGGGGTGTATGTATTTAGTGTTTCCAATAGTCTTCGAGTAGGTTTGTGTTTTAATGTATATGTGTGTGTTTATTCAATTTCTTTATATGTATGTGAGTGACAATGTGATATATGTATATGTATTGCAAGCAAAATGAGATAATACGCGTGCACGGGTGTGCTTATATTAATTGATATAAGGGAACTAATTCTATTGCGCTCAGCATAGAAGAGCATAAGCGCAGCATAACCTGAGCGGGGTCGGGATCACCTCTTGTGCAGCTTTTCACCTTAGTGAGCGCAGCTTACGCTCTTTGAGCGAAGCTAAGCACTGAGCTAGGCTTAACCCACTCATGACGTTTTGGCATGAAAAATCTCAAATGTTTTCATATTTGTCTTGGCTCCTTATTTTTAGTCCGGTTAAAACAAATATAACCTTCCGGCACCACTAAGGACTACCCAGTCTATGTGTGACTCCCCCCAGGGGTCAACCGGTTCAACCTTACCTAAAACAAATATATTGACAAAATATTATACTGCTCGCATAGATGCTTCATTTTGAAGTCTTCTTTTGTCAGACGATATTTAAAACACATTTTATTTGTCAGATCATCTGATCCACAATAGTCGCTCCCAAAATGTTCAGTTAAATAAGCATTTATCAAGAGTTTACGCTCCCTTAATTTTAAGATGTATCTAGAATTGGAAGAAAAGTTTTTTATGCGTAATACCGATCACAATTGGCCGGCTAGATCATGGACTGTTTTCTTTGGTTTTTTTTAAGGGCAAAGTGTATTCCAATAAGCCAGCAACAATTCATGAGCTCCAAAACAATATTCGGGTCAAAATTGCAGGAATTGTACCCGTTTTACTGGGAAAAGTCATCGAAAAATAACGATATTCTCATATGCGCCTCTATAATATTTTTATATGTACATTATCGGTCTGTACTTTTCAAAAAAATGAAGATGTTATACGGTAAAGCTCTATCCACTCCTTCGCATAAAAAAATATTTTGTAGTTTTTACAAATTTTAATTATTTATAGCTTTCCTAATGCTTTCTTTTCCACGCATCAAGTATATTAAAAAAAGTGATCGATCGTTTTATTAAAAAAATAAAAAAAAATTTTGTTTTTTAGATACCGATACCAAACAAATTAATATCGTTTATATCGAGGATTCGATTTTAAAAATATCGGATTGTTATCGCACATCCCTTGATTAGAAATGATGCTTCCAAAGAACTCAACCGATTCTACTGAAATTTACACCCGCGGATGTGTAACAGGAAAAAGGAAAATCTGTGCTAAATTTTAATACAAGCATTTGAAAAAATTCGTGATTATTTGAATTGAGAAAAAGAGAAGTAAACCAAATTTGGGTTCATAAAAACCTACATACATAGACTTAAAAAAAAAATACCTTGTGCATTCCTTTATTAAAAAAAATGTACTTTCGATACTGATACTAGACAAATCGATGGCAGAACCACGATTAAAAATTTCGGTATCGAAACTCAGCGTCAACTCCTATTCGATATTTAAAACATCGGACCGAACTATTACGGATATCAGCCAAACTGATATCGCATCGACAAATCGAGAATTCGATTTTAAAAATATCGCACACCCTAGAACCGATTTTAATGAAATTTTCATTCACGTAGAGATCATAAAAAAAAATTAAAATGAAATATATTATGAAAGGGTAACGGACATATTTTGGTTATGATTTCGGTCAGAAAAACGGGGATATATCAACTATGCTGCACATCTTGATCACTTTATAGGGCTTATATAGGGTTATTTTCTTTAAAGTATCGGAGATGTATTCTTCTGGCTGTTAGATTTGCGTTTTTGTCTTTTAAGCATTTCAAATTTAAACTATCTTAAACATTGAATACAAAGCATTTATAAAAAATCATTTAAATACAAAATAAGTAAAAAATACCAGCTTTCCTGTATTAAACATTATTTATGCAGATAACAAACGAGTTGCATAGAAACAACCAATTGGCTTTTCCGTCAGATTATAAAATGTTTCATTAAAATAAAATTTACATATTTATTATTTATTTTTGCAAAAATTTAAAATAAAAACAAACATACTGAAATAATTTTATGCATAAATATTTGCAGACTGGCGCCTAAAAGTAGCAAATGGCAACAAAATAATGCGCTTTAAAATGCAATTAGCTTGAAGAATTTTGTTGTGCAGCACACACACAAGTATTTATATATGTATATGCATGGTATATAAACATATATACTCACATAAACATATATACGCAATGTAAATTGCATTGCACCGTTTTGCATGCAAAAAAACAAAAACAAAACACTTGACATGGAGACCTAACCTTAGCTGATGGCTTGCTTGAATGATCTTTTGCATATATGTATGAATGTATATAATATACAATTTGTGCGCCACAAAGTATGCTAAATTTAACAGTTAAGCGGCTGTTGCCAAGGCCAGAACATAAGGCTCACACACACACGCACACGCACACTCACGTGAAATGAGCTAGAAATTAGTTTATGACGAAGGTCGGCACACAAAAGTAGGCTTTAGTTTTTTGGTACGAGTACATAAAAGGCAAAAAACAAGAGAATAAAGAATAGAGAATAGAGATATATCTCTAAGAGAATATTGTTCACGTATAGTGTGGTGTTTGTTGAGATGGTGGGATGAAGAGAATGCGAGAATAATGGCAACGTTTAAATTTATGCCAGGCCAATTATGTGTAAACAATTATAATATGCTTGAAATGAAATTTTAAGCTTTTCATTTTGGCACACACACAACCATAACAAGGCAAATGCACACAGATACACACCAACACAAAGACAAAACTGACATAGGGCTGTCACCTTTGTTTACACAAGCTGAATATAAAATTTATGTTGGTCGACCGCATAATATATGGACAAGGGAGAGGGGCAGGTAACGCTAAGCTGCTCTACGCTTTAAATACAGAGAAATACAGCTTACGGGGCGAAACGCCGCACAGTGGTCGAAATTTTGGGTCTAGCTGAATTTTATGAATAGCTTTTAAAATATTGTATATTTATTGAGTATTGCATTTTATATATAGAAAGTACAAACAATTATAAAATAAATGATGTTTTAAATTAAAAAAAAAATATCATCAAAAATTTATATTTAAATAATAAAAATAAAAAAATAAAAAATTTATTGAATTTAATAACTATTTTTTTTTTAAATAAAAAAAATACTTTTTTTTTGTAAATCTAAATTTTTAATAAAAAATTTGTTACAAATTTTAAAAAAAATTTTCAAATTAAATTAAGGTTTATGAAGGGCAAACAGTAAATAAAACATTACTTTTTTTTTTCTTATTTTCATTTTTGATACCATTTCGTAGCAGTGTTTTTAATGAAAATTGGAGTCTCTGTAGAATATGGAGGAAGCAGTTTTCGAGTCCATCTACAAAAACGCGCAAAAACTGCGAAATATAAAACAAAATTTTGAAGCGATTAATTTTTATGAAACTTGAATAATTAATAGTAATAGTTCACGAGATGAATGAAATAAAAACAGCATTGAAATAAACTAATTAGAACAAAAATGAAAAAGAAGAAAGAAAAATAAAAGTTGAAAAAAGCTGCAAAACTCATGTCTTATAAAATTTTATGCATTTTTTAAATATAATCTTGGAAAGGAAAAAAAAATTCTTTAATATATTATTTTCGGCCCCAGTTTAATATACATTTAATTTAAAAAAAAAATACAAATACCAAATTCTTTTTAGTGTTTCAGTTGCTGTCAATGACAATCATAGATTTTTTGTCTCAATCAATGACTCAGCTTCAATAATTATTATTTATAATTATAATTTTAAAGCTAGCATGATCCACATTTCTGCAGAAGAATCTGTAATAAACATATTTTTAAAATATAACTTTTCGCTGGCAGGAAAATTGTATATGATTGATATATTAGCAATTTTTCTTTTGGCACCAAATTTCATTATAATATAATATAATTAATAAATATGTTGAAAGACGTCAATCAATTCTTCTTTTGTTGTTTATTGAATAGGATGCTATATATCGTAACCAATGCACATTATTTTTGTATTAAACATCCATATACCATCTTAACATTTCTTCCTTCTTTCCTTCTTGTTTCCTTAATGAAAGATTCTTCATTTTTCGGCCAATCTTGAGATATATCCTTATTTAGGCAGTTCATCTCTTTCTATAAGGAACTCCTTCAATGTATCTAACTAAAAATAATAATAAATCAATGGGGATATCTCTAGCGGTTAATTTTGAAAATTGAAGGGGTTTCCAATCCAATCAAAATTAAAATGGATACGAAACAAAAGCGAACTATGAAATATATCATCTCGACGCTGGTGATCTAAATAAAAAATGAATGAGTGATCATTCTATTAATGAAAAACTAATAATTGATATTTTTGACCACTGTGCGTCGGGAGTGTGAAAGACATACCAAACTCCTAATATTGCGCTCTTCACGCATGTCAGCGAAATGTGCGATACTTTTTGAACATTGCTTCAATCGATAAATAATGTTTTGTAGCATGCTTTGCGGCGCTTTACCTTAAAAGTGTATACCAAATGTTTGTGTGACTAAACGAGGGAGTGTGAGTGAATGAATGAATGAATGAGTGTGTGAGTGAATGAGTGCGTGAGTGTGACTGAATGAATGTGTATGTGAGTATGTGTGTAGCTGTCATAAATCAACATTTACATCGTGTTTATGTTTTGCGGATAGCTGACAGCAAGCAAAACGAAAAAGGTAGACAACATTTTCGTAGGGGTGGACTCTTAAATGTTCCTTCCATATTATGTGTAAGTCTGTGTGTATATGTATTTGCTATGCATTAAGGTGTTGAGCTGTTTTAGTTGGAAAATAAATGTGTATGCATTTGTTTTGATTGGAGCCATTTTCTCTAAAGTCCCAACATGTGCGGATTATTATGGATTTTGGTATTCACCGCGGCACTACGGGCTTCTAACGAAGCAATTTCAATCATAACCCATTACCACTGTACATGCTCCAAAAATCTTGTAAGCGCTTTTCAAATTTTTCTTAAGCTGCGAAATGTTAATTTACAAAAGCAATTTAGATATCGATTTTGATTTGTCAAAGTCACTCTCCTGCTCATCTGAGGTATATTTCCATTTTGAAGCTACCGAAAAATTTAGCTCCTAGCAGATTGCGTGAAGACTTTATGCATGAATCTAGAAACTAGCTGTTATGAAAACAGTCCTCTGTTTCAAATATCCCAGACCCTATAAAACATATAATATAATAATTCGATCAACAAATCGAAGATTTATCAATCTGATTTACCAACTTTCAAGACTATTGGATCGTGAATTTTCAGAAATTTTAGTAACTTTAGTAAGATTGAGGCCAAGCAAAGAATCTCTCTAGACATCAGTGGCTCAAAGCAAAAATAGAACAAATTTTTCAAATTCCAAAATTCTTCAGTATTTAAAATTGAAACAAATTTTTCATTAGTTTTTGTATCACATATCGATGGCTATTCGGCTAGCTTTTGCGGAAAGTTCCTTGCTTACTACACAATATACATCAATATTTTAATACAAAATCGAATTTATATGCTTGCCAAAATGAAGAAAGGATTTTAAATATCCTTGACTTTCAATTCGTGACGATACGGTGTTGACAAAGTGGTCATCCATCAAGTGCTTTACGGATGAGTTAGTTCAAAAAGGCCATTACATTTGCGATATTGATATCTAAGGAAATGTGATACCTACGAAACATTCGGTTCTATGATGCGTTGTATGTGCTTTGATGTTGAAATATATATCTTCTTAGCAATTTTTTAACTTTCTTTTTATTTATTCAACAAAAATACAATTCCTTTTATGAGTTGCAGTTTTCTAATAGGTTTTCGCCGTACCAGCATGTTTGGCTAGAGGTCGGTAGGAGGGACCCCGCCTTTAACCTTTTTATTATTTGTTGTTCTTTTAAG
Organism: Chymomyza fuscimana; assembly: GCA_949987675.1. Taxonomy (NCBI): domain Eukaryota; kingdom Metazoa; phylum Arthropoda; class Insecta; order Diptera; family Drosophilidae; genus Chymomyza; species Chymomyza fuscimana. The sequence continues at coordinate 52,611,399 of OX465088.1, read as the reverse complement.
GCCACTTTATTGTGTGATATGTCTTAAAACAATTTTAAAGCTTCTCCCTTTTAAATTGGATTGTCATCTCAAAAGTTTTCGCCAGATTGCTTTGACGTCTCCTTAATCGTTCGTTGTAAGCACACCAGCCTGGATTATTGATCTAAAGATCAACGGTCTCAAGTCTGACGTCTCAGTGCAAGAGCGAGTTCCTTACGTACCTTTCGCATCCAGTAATGAAGCGCAATGAACTGTTCATGGAAACGTAACCGATTCGAGTGAACGACCATAATAATCATTTTATTATTGAATGTTGCACTGCGACCCTGTGGAACTCTTATGCTCCCTAGAGCTCCTAAACTAGCCCAATATCTTCGATAAACTTAATTATTTTGACTGGGTATAGTGGGGTAACACCGAGCATCGATATTCTATGCCCGCCGAAGAGGAATATCCTTCTTGTGGTAAGAGCGTCATACCAACCAAGTATGTGTTCGGAGGTTTCCTCCTCCGAGGCCAATGGCACGTGGATTTCATGCATTGTTTCCTGAGCCAGCAGTATTCCATAGGTAACCCAATTAGTACCCTAAGAGAGTTCTTGCTCAATTGGGATATTTTATTGAATCTATTCAAGTTCTAGGAACCGAGCAGTTGCATGGGTACGGTGGTACAGCCGTGCCTGTACTGTCTCTTTCTTGTCTGGACCTTTCCTCTTCTCTTAGGAGCTGTTCTCGCCAGCTCATCAGCTGCTTCGTTACAGGGTATGTTCTTGTGACCCGCGATCCATTTAAGGCAGACTTTACTCAATAGTCCTAGATAGTTAAGATGATGTCCACACGACCTCCCCATGAGATAGCACCGTAAATGAGCACCACATAATCTTGTTCGTTGTTTCGGCTATCCTTCCCCACGTGGTCAAAGCTCTATTGCATTTATTTGCCACGTTTTCCATATAAAAGCAAATCCTGAAATTGCTGTCCAAGGTATTTTACTGTCTTACTCCTCATTACAGGGCATCCACTAAGTTGCTTCATATTCGGTAGTTTGTAGCGAGCGGCCATATCTCAGATTTATTATATTTTTTAAACTTTGTAGAAAAAGCAATTACACCAAAACTCTTAGTGCTGAATGTAGGATATGGGAAACATAATTTAGTTTTTAAAATTCTCTTTCCAAAGATATATTGTTAGTCACTAAAAAAAAGGTACGACCGAAGATAATGATAATAATATGTGTCTAACTAAAAAGTACCTAAAAAAAAACTTAAAAAAGACCGGTCTAAGAGCTCAAAATCTTTTTTAGGCGAATGTATACATTGAAATAACACCCAATAACACCCTTGTAAAGTATAACGTCCAGGTCAGGACTGGTCAAAAAATCGTTTATGAGTTCTACCAGTCAATTGTAACTACTTAGAGGAAAAAAGAATATATAGCACGTATATTTTCAAGTATGGTAAATAAATTCTTGCAAGTTTTTGCTATCTCAAGAAAGATAATTTTAGGGCCAACAAAGATTATCAGAACAATAGCAAAAAAGATACGAAATAAAAGGAAATCCTTCAAAAGGAACAAACTCATTACGATATTCCCCCTTAGTTTAAACTCAGGACTTTGGACTTTTTTGTGGAGCCTTGGGTTATTATTCTTTTATTCACTGTATGTATATATAAAGTTCTTTGAATTCCATTTTTATAGAAGCACAATATTGAAATATTTAAATTTTATATGTGCCTTTAACTAACTATAGTCAAAATACAATTATTTTTACCTAAAAAAACGTCATAAATACAATAATAAATCTAAAATAATATTCTCTTATATTTTCAAAGATAATATAAATTATTCAACTAAAAGCAGCATACTGTCATGGCGGAAATACGCGCAAAATGACTTTTATTTCTCTGCTTGTTTGGCGCACTCGTTCCCGCTCTCTTTGCTATTTGTTTCCTGCTCTTTTTCTATATATCTAACGGATATGCCACTAATTAGCGCATATAAATATTCATGTGAGTGTGTGTGATTTAGTTTAGTATCTGTGTGAGGTAGGCAGCTCTTGACTTGGCTCTGTGTATCTGTATGAGCACATGTTTAATTAACGGTTTTGATTAGTTTTTCATGTCTAAAGAGAGCTCTTGCACTTAAAATCGCTAAAATCATTTCAGTGGATTTGTGGCCACAACAACGGGATCTATGTACTCTTAAAAACTTCTAGGTTTGTCGACAGTCTGCGAATTGTGCTTAAATAAATTTCTAGAGGCAACCATGAAATATCTTGCAAACAAAAAGCATCTAATCAGCCACAGCTGTTGCACTAGAAACATATTGCATGATGTAGTGCCATGTTGAACCCAAACGGAAGGCAAACTTCTATATTGCCTTGGATTTCGATTATGAGCAAAGTTTTTTGTTATTTGTTACATAAAGGCAAACGCAATGTTGAAAAGTGTTTTAGACAAGTTCTATTTACATTTTACAGAGACCACTCAATTGCCCGTCTTTTATTTTTTATCCATTCGTCAATAATTTATTCAGTGAAACTTTGCATTCAATAATCTTCAATTTACCTTTTTCTTGCTAAGGATTTGCAGGCAATACGATTCCATTTGCATTTTTTTTTTGTGTTAACGCTTCGTGGCCATTATAAAATGGCCAAATGGGTATCTTAAGTTTTTGCGAGTTGTCGCAACACTTTGAGGATAGTAAATACAACTCGAAGGAATAGATTTTAGTTTAGCTTCATAGCTCCGGATTAGAAAATTCTTATTTAAAGTCTAATTAGTTTTGATTTTTTTTTATTTATTTAAGTTTATTTTTCGATTTGAATCGAAACACTTTATAGGCTTACACTAATGTCAAAATACCCAAAACCAAAAAAATCAAAAACCAAAAAATATTCCAAACGCAAAAAAAATTATTACTTAAGTCCTGTTTTTAGTACCTGAGTAAGTTAGCTGAGCGCTCAGTTTTGCGTTTGCACTACCTGAGTTGACTTAGTTGAGTTTTCATTTTTCTTTTACACTGCTGATCGTTCATCGAAGCACTTGCAGTCATTTATAAGGAGCTGGCAATGTTATGCACAGCGCTTGTTATCATTAGCGTGGCGTTGCCAACCTAAAAATACAACAAAAAAGCTTTTGAAACTATCAACTCAATTTTTTTCTGGTAATGAGTTCATCGGTATAAGAAACAGTTCATTTTTGAGTTATAATTTTCTATATTTTTAATTTATCTTAAATTAAGAATTTTAGCTTTTTTGATCTAAATTGAAGGTTTCGTCATTCAGGGCATTGAATTAGCTCCATTGTGTCAAAATTTCAGATCGATTCGAAAATTCCGAGTAAAAAATGCCACATTCGTGATTTTCGATTTTTTTTGGGGTGAATTCCGGATTCCAAAAATGAAAACCGCCATAAAATTTCATCGCACACATTTTATTTCTTTATTTTTGGTCAAAACAAAAAAAAGGTTGAATAATATATTGAAATGAATGAATGTGGAAAAAAATAATTTTTCCAAAGTGAAATGGCATGAAAAAAGTTTTTTTTTAAAAAAAAAGGGAAATCGTCTGAAAGAGCACTCCTTTAGTCGATTTTCACTGCCTTCAGCATTTCCAAAAAATCATCAAAACTTGGAACCGGTTTACGGGGATTTGTTTGGCTTTTTTGTAAGTTCTCGGCATTATGAAATAAAAATAAATTGAAATCCACGCTGAAATTATATTCAAAATAATTATTTGGCTCATTTCGGCACTTCCCGATTCACCCCAAATCGACTTTTTCGAAACGGAGTAGCGTCATTCTAGTGGCTTGCAAACCCGAATCCTTGAGCATTTTTAAAGTATACAGTCTAAATAATACTATGGATATACTAACATTTGATTTTACTCGAGAAAATGTTGAAATTTTAGCGACACATAAACCTAAAATAAAACTTTCAAGGTAGCAATTTTTTTAGAAAAATTATACTGAACAGAAAAACACGTGTACTCGAGTCGGAGTATTGTCAAAAACTAGCGTCGGTCATGACGTTTATTTTACACTTGGTTTCATACTTAAATGTCAACTCAGAAATCCATTAGGGAGCGTTTCCGGATTCACTCCACTTCCAAATTCACCGCACTTGCCGCTACTTTTTAAAATAAGACCAAATAATATTTTAATGAAATAGTTTTGCAAAAAAAGGGTTCAAAGACCATTTTTAAGCCATGACCATAAATCTTCAAAATTTTACTTAAAAAGAGCCACAAAAATCTTATTTAAAGACTGTTGAAAACCCGCAAAATAAGATTTTGGTCCTAATTAGCAGTCCTATTTAAATCTAAAACATATTTATCAAAAAAAGGTTTTGGTTTCAAAAGCAGTCCTTGCCTTCGAGAAATTAAAACAATTTGTTCTTAAGATAAGCTACCGAAATTGTACTTAAAGGTTATTCCAAATGAGAAAATAATAATTATTTTAAGATTTTCGGGGGATCATTTAAAAAAAAAACCTTAATTCAAGAAAATCAAAATCTTATTAAAAAATTCATACAGTACAAATAGTGGGTATTAAGGCTCAAAAATATTCCTTAGTTCGATGAAATATTAATGTCAGTCTAATTTTTTCAGCTGAGAGTTGACAAATGAGACTTAACTCTAACGTTAAGCCGACTAGCTCAGCTGAGTCACTCAGTTACTGAAAAAAGGGCATTATGAAAATTTGCCACAAACTGAATTAAATAAGAGGAAATCCTGAACAAGTTTAAGGAAATCTTTAAACCTACACTAAGAAAGCGTACGCAAAAGTCGCATATTCTTAACTTTAAAAAAAACTTGTTTGTTTCAACTGTTTCTCGGATAAACTCCAAGCTTTGACAGCTTGCCAAAACCAAACAAAGACCCACAAAATGAAATCCTTTTTAAGTTGGCGCACTTAAAGCTGTTACTGCTTTGGTCATAAATTTTAAACAGAATATTTGACTTTAACAGGAAACTGAAATACAACACAGAAATAAAAACGAACAAGAAATCCTTGCAAAAGGAAAACAAAAAGCGGATGAACTTTGGAAGGCAGAAGAGCAAGTAAAACTGACACAACGGCATTGAGCAAAATGTAAATCCCCTTAAGCCAAAACACTTTTAGTGCTGAGTTCTGGGCACAGGCCAAAAATTTTGTAACTCTCATTGGGTCGCTTGTAGCTCATGCCTCTGGAATCAGATATTTAAAAGCTCAAAACCTTTTAGACGCTTTGTGCTTAACTGCAACTTATGCAGGTAGAAACAGGTAGATAAATGTGAAATTTTCCTTAAAATATGCTCATTTAGAAAACACGAGCCGAAAGAGTTATGTCTAATCTCTAGTTTGTCGTTAAGATGTACTTTAGTAGTGTTCCCAGTGTCATAGGGGGCCACTTTTGAGCTATATGAGAAGCTGACTTGGTTTTTTTTTAATAGTCTTTTTTGGTTACGAAAATTTTATACCAAAGTTTACTTGGTTTATTTGTTCCTTAGCAGGCACAAATCGTGCTCAGCTTTTTACTTACAGGCTTGTTTACAAGCTGCTGCTGCTGCTGCTGCTGTTTCTGACTCCTGGCAACCTTGACTAAGCAAACCTTTGGCATTTTATGCTGTCCTTTGTTTATGGTGGTTTTTGGCCAAAACGCAAAAATAAATATGGTTACTACTCACGCTGGCTTTGGCTGTTGACTTCGTTGTTTTCTGTTTTTTTCGGGGCTTATATGAACCGCAGATTCATATACCACTAACCAGGGGCGGCACAGGGGTTTGACTGTATTGTTTTACTGTCATTGCCTGCATGACATTGCTTTTTGCTCTCTTGATGCGGAAAACCAGCTAAAAAATTACGCCCATACTTGGCAAAAGAGAGACTGTTAAAAACAGTTAGGCAGTCAGGGTCTATCTACCAAGGACTTGTTAGTTAAATTATGCATAAATGCGACTACACGAGGACATAAACAGCAGGCAGCAGGAAATGCAACATTTCTAAACATATGTTATAAGAGAAAAAGGTACAAATAGGCATTTTGAACTTGAAGATGCTCTACAAATGCTTCCTAGCCGACTATTAGGTGTTCTGTTAAGTTATATTATGCATGTTCATCTGTTCTCACGTAACTTTTAAACAACTTATCATAACTTGACAAGTGAGGTATCGTTGGAAGCGTTTTGAGAGTCAATTGGTTATAGACTATGTGACGTCACATTCATGTGCTGCGGCTTTGATTTGTTAAATTAAATTTAGTACAAAGAATTATGAAAAACATTTTTTGTGGCTTCTAATTACTTAAATGTATAACCTAAAAAATAAAAATCGATTCTTTAAATTCTTTATAACAAAATTATAGTTCCAAAATAATTTGAATAAGACAAGTTAAGACCCGACTAATGACCGAAAAAACACACTGTGAAATTTAATGCACAAAGTGAAGGTGACGCAATGCGCAGATCCGTTATTTGTGTCTCTATAAAAAAGAGAGCCCTGGTTTAATTTTTGCATTGTAGCCATATAATACAGTGGGCCCACACATGCTTAGACTAATATCAAACGCATAAAAACACATAAATATGTTAGAAGAATTTTTTTATTTTATGTAATACCGTGACGTCATTTCGCTTTAGACTTAACATTTGTATGAAGTTTGAAAAAAATTGGTAAACTATTTCATATAGCTACCATACAACAATTGAACCAGTTTTCTGCCATACTCGCGCATTTTTGGGTTGTGACTTTGGTGCATTATTTCCTATAGCTTTTGCTTCATTCGATGATTAACTAACTGTATTACGTTTCAGCCGGCTGACTTCAATGTGTGTATATATAATAGCGTAAACAGCAAGCTAAATGATGTGAAAAACGTCAACGTCATAAACATTATTTTTTTTAACACCTTATAATCCATATTGTTCAAGTAGTCTTTTGATCTAAGGCAAAAGTGTAAAATTGGTGCGTACAAGTTACAACTCATTTATACATTGAGTGTGTTAAGGCGAAATTTTTTTAGTTAATATTTACATTAGTTAGAATTTACATTTAATACACATTTTATTTATACTATTTCAAGAAAAATATGTTTTTATCATTTTTCATACATGTATAAATGCGATGTTTAGTTCTAAAGATTCAGTTGGACTATCACTATTATTATTAGCTGACCCTAACATTTTATGATATACATATTTGATATTAATATACCTCAGTTTTTCATATTTTGGGTTTTTTAAACAATTTTACTATTTTTAATATTGGAAGGGTGTAGCCGCCAAAGGTGTCTTGGAATTTGTGGGATCACTACGCTTCTCGCTGTTTCATGATGACTCTTCAGCCTGTCGTTATAACGGCTACTGTGGAAATTGATTTGATCACCGAGAGAACTCGCTCTAAGGTGGTGGTGTTCCGAACAAAACATGGGGCTCCAGTAATTGTCCTGAAGGTCTTCGCTTGCAGAACTCTTATTTTAGTCAGGTGGGTCTTAGCTGTACATCCCCAGATTTGGATGACGAACGTCCAAACGGGTGTGATTACGGTCTTGTAGAGCAGCACTTTGCTGCTTAGTGGAAGTTGGTTTTTGGAGTTAATAAGCCAGTTAAAGTAAAGTCTACATTGACTGATTTATGTTCCTTAGTAATTATATTCTACTTTTTGGCCCAAGTTTCCACAGCTTGGAGGTAAATTTGTTATTGTTCGGACACAGCATTGTTGCACGTGGATGACGAGAGAACTAGAAAGTTCCTATGGTTAATATTCATTTCGGTGTTGGGCGGTGGCATGTCATGTGTAAATAAGGTGTATAAAATCGGCCTAAGGACGCTATCTTGGGGAACACCTGCTCTGACCATTCTTATCTCCGAAGTATCATCTCTAATGGATACAGTATATGTTCTTTGACTAAGAAATGAATGGACGACTACATACTGTGGGGCGGGTAAAAGTAATTTCAATTTATATTAAAGTCCATCTTGCCAGACTTTGCAATATTGTTTTGTCTCAAATGCATTCAGAATGTGGTGAGTAACTCTATACAGTTGTTCTGGAGTTCAGCCAGCATTCTGCTTAAGAATATTCTCTCGAATATCTTAGACAACACTGGGAGAAGGCTAATAGGTCTGTATGAATCTAAGGCTGTCTCTGGCTTGCCTGGCTTTAGAATCATTACAATCTTGGCACATTTCCATTGTATAGGGAAGGGGCCGATGCGAAGGATGGCGTTATAAATGGCAACTTAAAACATAATTCCTTTGCGGGACAGCAATTTTGAAGTGTGGCTATCTATTATATCGTGTCCAGGAGCTTTATTTTTTTTAAGTGCCTTAATTTCATCGACTACTTGAAATTGGCTAACATGGTAAGGACACCTGCAAGAGCGCGTCTAAGAACCATGTGACTTGTCGTACGTTTTCAAATGATGTTAATTTAGCTGGGGTGAATCTGGTCTCCAAGTCTCTAGCGAAAGCTTCCGCTTTTTCCAAGTCAGATTTGTTCCATATTCCATCTTCGTTCCTTAACGGAGGGTTGCGCAGTGGTTGCCTTTTAATGCCTCGGGTGAGTTTCCAAAGATTTATTTTTCAGTTTCCGGCTGGATCGGCTCTTTCCAGTGTCTGCTCGAAGTGCTTGGTGTTTTTGTCAGCAGGGGCTCTTTTAAGTACCCTACTTGCTCTGTGCATTTGAGCTTTGATGGTCGGATTATGGGTTCTAATGTAGGATTTGCCTTTTTTTATGCACTAGAAGTTCAATGTGTGGATCTAGTTGTGAGCGGTTCGTCTCAGATGTGGTTGTTTCTTTAGATTACCTACAGCTTCGTCGATGTCTCTAGGAAAATCAATTTTCGTATTAAAACATATAAGGTCCTCTAAATGAGTCTGAAATATCTCAATGTTTGCCCGGTTGTGCAGCAGTTTCTTTTTGGATTCGTATTCAATTGGAGATGAGAGCAGTTCCATCACAAGCGGTAAATGGTAAGAAGAGAGTTCATATGTCGTTTTAATTTTAAGTAGTCTATGGAAAACACCTTTGTATATAGCGAAATCGAGGGCACTAGGCGTTCTGCTAGAGTCATATGAGTAATGCGTGCCTAATCCTGTGGCGAGAATGTTGGCCTCACTATTAACTATGAAGTCGTGCATTTCCCTCCCGTCCTCTTTGGCAGGAACGCAAGTTGCCCCACTACTGATGTTTCGCATTCCATTCCCCGCAGTAATATATATAACTTCAAACTTTCGACGAGCTTACATCTGGTACAGCCAAGCCAAACTTATTGCAATATTGAAGGCAAACCGCAATTGCAGCTATTTACACATTTTAATCAAGACTAATGAGTAGCTTATGCCAAAATCCAAACAAATATAAATTAACAAATTTCCGGAAAGGCGCAATTCAAGGACCACAAGCTGTACAAATAGATGGCCAATTGAAAAAACAAATATCCCAGAGGCTAAAATCAAATAAGAGTAATAGCCTTGCCAAGAGCATAAACCTCCAGCCGAGTGCTAAAAAAGTAATTGTAAAGTCAAATAGAGCCTGTTTGGCCAAACAAATAAAGAATTTTTGAACAGATGTCGATGACAGCGCATTTTTCAAATGCATTTTTAAATTGATTTTTACGAATGTTTTGAGTCGCTTAGCTTTATTAAAAAATTTGAATGCCTAAATCTGAGAGGTAGCCATGGGCCATTAAAAATATTGAAAATAACTTCCAAGCCTGAGCCAAAATTAAAGCTTAAGATTCTTCTTATCCTTTGACTACAACTTATATAAACAAACAAATTTAATTTATATTTTGATAATAACTTATTAAATGTTTCGTCTAAATATAAAACAAAGATGATTTGTTATCAGTCTTGGAAGCCTAACACTTCCGCCACTTATGTTAAGTGCACATTATGAAAGCTTGCTTTAGATACAAAAAATAGAAAATCATAATCTATAATCTGCCAGGTACATGTGGCAACTTTCCCCTGTCTCAAAACCCGTGGTTAAACGCTTGTATCTCAACAAAAGCAAAATTAGCCTATTTGTATGTATATCTTAAACTCAAGCATTTCCGCCTAAAGCCATTTTTTTTTGTTAAATTAAGCACGGCTTGGCAGCTTATAAAAATGGCCGCAAAAGTGTTTTCGGCACAGCATGTCTCCCTGCCAATATATCGTAATTGAACAACTTTTTTTTTTGCCAGTGTTTGCGAGCTTGTGTGTGGCTGTGTGTATGCTTTATGTGTTCTGGCATATTAAGCATACGCAACGTTGTACAAAACCAAACGGAAGCTATGCAGACACGAAATTGAAATGCAAAGTGTGTTCCTTTAACTGTAATACAGTCCAGCTCTTGCCTTCTCTCATCGTTTCGTCTATGTTCGCTCTTTCTTGTCTTTATAACTTGCCCACTTAATAAATAAATTTTTGCAAAATTTGCTAAAATAAAGTAAAAGGAAAAATGTGAGCCAGTCGAAGCGGTGAGCGACTGTGGGATACCCTATCCCTCTACCCTAAAAAATTTGGCTTATTTGTGGGATATATTTAATAACAAATAAGAAAAGTTTTTGTATTAATCATCTCCTTTATGATTTTTTAAATCACAAATGATGGTAATAATTTGTAAAATTTTTCCAAAGCATACATTTTTTTTTTTTCAAGTAATTTCGTAAATCAAACTACGAAATACTCATAGCTAACGGCAGAATCCGGAACACTAAACCTGCGTACAGCTAAGACGCATTTCTTGGTAGAATAAGGTGTCTTCAGCTCCTTTGGTCTCTGAGATGTAGGTGTTCAGACAAACTGCTGAATGTAGCCCCAGTCAATTGCAATTATTTTGCTGTAAACCAATTTTAGTCTGCCACACCCCCTTCAGGGAGTTACATAGATAGAACAAATCTAGTATACCCTAGGCCCTATGGATACAGTGTATACAAATAAATATCTTTTCTGTTGCAAAAGCCAACGAAAATTAAAAAGAAAGCAAACTAAGCAAAGAAGATGGAGTCAGGAGTCAAATGATACAACAGCCATTTTCTTAACGTTAAAGGATAAATGTAACAACAGTTACAGTACAACAGTTACAGTAAAAGCGAAAGCAAAAAAAAAATAAGTGACAAAAACAAAACTAAATTTATATGCAACAAACGTCAGTTGACAGTCCAGAGCGCGATAAAGGAAAGGATGAAGCGGCAGGGACGCAAGAAAAGAGCACGTTAAACAATTTTAATGTATCTCTCTTTAGATTAGCATAAGCTGCTCTGGTTTGTAAGAGTATGTGTATGCTGTCAGTGTGTGTATCTGTCTGCTTGCGCTTATCTGTGTATGTGTGTGTGTGTGTGTTTGCACGTGTCTGTGTTTACATCACTGTGACCCCACCAACTTGAATTTTTGACACGTTTTATCTTAACTGGCTACAATTTTGCATTGTTTATCGTTAAGCTGACCTCCCGCAGTGTTCGAAGAGTGTGTTTTTTTGTGTATCCCTGGTTTGCCTTTTTTTTATATTGTTGCCGTTTGATGTCTGCTTAGCTTTTGAATAACAGAGTTTACAATTTTCGAAATTGCTTGATTTTGAGCTCTATCTACTCTATAGAAAGCGACTAGCTTTTGGTTAATATAACGCGGCTTAGTACAGCTTAGTTTTGTTTATGAACGAATTTATGAAACTTTACGACTTGTTTATAATTTAAAAAACTTTGTTAAGGTAGCAACAAGACAGTTTTCAAACAATTTCATGAAATTTAAATTGCCTGCGAAATAGCATAATAATTTATGAATCCTTTTGCTGAACATTTGGCAGCCAACATTTTCAGATTATTTGGTTTTATTTACGTTAAATAGTTGCAATTCCTGAAATAATTAAAATCAAACTTTATTCTTTAAGTCTTTGTTATACAGCGGAAATGTTTACGACATGGTTAATAAAAGTGGGCGTAATCCCAAAAAAAACGTGAAAATATGCTAAAGCCGCAGTGACAAATATTTATCTTCAAGTGTTGAACAGAACCCAAACACCTTTGTTTAACTATGTCAAAAACTTGGGGCTACCCTAACTCATTTTCTGTACAATTTTTTTTTTTAATTTATACGTTGTTTTAATAGACAAATCCAACAAATTTAAATTTATAAAATAGATGCCGCCGTTCCCGAACAGAATGTCTCTTATATATAAAATTAACTAAGAATTTGATTGCTGAAAGCCAAGAAAAAAGTCTGATAACAAATAAGAGAATGACTAACCTCATTGAAAAACAAGTCCATCGTGAGCCGGGCGCGGTCCTATTATGAGTTTTGCTATTAATCGAATCTTTTTATTTCCCGCATTTTATCTATACAAAGAAAAGTTGTAGCTTCGAAATTATAGAAAAATTAGCCCCTTGAAATTATTTGGGTTTGAGATGGGGCATAGTAGAACTAAAAAAAATTAACTTCATCTGTCTGCACATATAAGCAGTCTAAACTAAGTCTAAGAAAACTGGTCCCAAGGATTTTTAAAAACTAAGAACTCAGATCGATTCATAAATCAAAAAAAAAAAAAAAAAAAAAAAATATCTAAACATTTTAGTTTCAAAACTTAACGTGTTAAGGCTTATTAAAAAAAAAGGATTTCTAACTTTTTATTTTATTGTAACTAAGCTACTGAATATTTTTTAATCCAAGTTGAGCTCTTAGCGGCCTTTTTTCTAAATGTATTAAGTCATGAACAGCATTCTTAAAATGGCAACGAAAAAACTTTACGACGATTTTACAACCGATTGGTTTTTTTTTTTCAGTGTACCCATAACCAATCCATCGAGGTGCTACTAGTTGCTTTTGAGAGAATTCCAAATATTCCTTGAAAACCTACTTTCTAATTTTTCCAATAAATCAATAACCAATAATCGTACTCGAAAAAAAATTTTAATTCTTTTGGAAATGTAGAAAATTTCAAATTTTCTTAACTCCTACTTTTTTGGTTATTTAATGTCTAATGTGATAAGGGGTCTCACACTATATCTAAGTATACAATAATTTTTCATTTGTAGCTACTTTAACCTAAATTTATGCGACTATCTCATGAAATCTTATTTATGTCTTAATTATTTTCCTTTACAGAATGCGCTCGTTCATCGAGGAGAACGAGAAGAATGATCCATTGATTAATGCGCCCGATAAAAAGAATAATCCGTGGGCTGAAAAAGGCAAATGTATTATCATGTAATATTATCGTAAACCACAAAAATACCGAAATAATAATTATGATAAAAAAGCCATTTACAATAACAATATAAACAAAACAACAACCACATCAACAACAACAACAAGTCAATACCAAAATGAGAAATATCTAAGCAACCAGAACAACCAATGTAGAAGCCAAATTTTAGCCGAGCCACAAGCGCTCCATCAACTTCATAACCACAGTCATTATAACCAACAACAAAATTATCAACAGCAGCGCAGCTTTGGTGCTCCCAATGATCATGCCCTAAATCCTGTCGAGCTGCAGCAGGAGCAGCAGCAGCATTACAACAACAACTATTACTATTACTACAACTACAACTTGAGCTATGCCCCGCTGGATGAGTGCCAGGTGGGTACTAAAGGACGTCTACAAAAACTAAAGAGACGCACGCAGCAGGAGCTGCAGCAATGGCCACTGCTCATGCAGCTGGTGGTGCTCCTTATTTGGCTACATAATAAATTTTGGCAAATTATGGACGAGCAGCTGACACGTTGGCGCTGGCAGTGAGTGCAGATGATGATGATGTTGACGAAGAAGGGGGTCCGCGAGAGATCTAGGTTCGATATGTATCAACAATGATGCTGGTTCAATTTATGCTTAAGAGCGAAAAATTAAAATTTAAACTCTTTTAAATTTTTTATCATACAATCTAATCCAAGTAAATAAAATAACCGAAATGCTGCAAAAAAAAAAACAAAACAGAAGAAGAAATTAACGAGAGAAAAAGAATTTCTTCCACATGAACAAGTACAACAACAAACTACAGTAACTACAACAATTAAAGAGTACTCTTGTACTCGTTCATCTTGCGCTCATCGTTGTCGATTAACTCTACTACTCTCTTAAACTGTCTCTCACACTCTTTTTCTCTCTGTCTCTCTATCTCTCTCTCTGACTCTGTCTAACTATGTTTGTTATTAAAGCTCGTTCGTGCGTAAGCTATAGATCTAAGGATCATAATAGATCTAATGCTCGCAACTATTTTAACTCGCTCGTTCATCTCTCTTGTTTTTCCAGCTTTCGTGACGTAGTTTTGCATGTTCATATTGTTAGCCATATTTTGAAAATCGCTTATTTTTTTGTTGTTTATTATCACCTATCCATTGCATTAAAAACAGCCATTACCAACACTCAAACACACACACACACTCAAACAAATTCATGCCAAGTTCTAAGGAACAACTTGTCTAAACTTTAAGCCTCTATAAATGTAACCCACCCATCATACTAGTTAAAAGTAAAGAAACCAACACTGTTTGCAACAATATTTGGTAACCCTAAAGTATTTTTGTTTAACCAAAAAGCCCACACTCAACTTGGGCAGCCATCTTACTTAAGGTTTCCTTTAAGCTTGCCTAAAACATGTCAAAATGGCGCTCTGTGCGCTGGAAACTGTCAAACGGCATGAAACATGCAACGTGTTTCATTCCACTCGTTTCTAGCGCTGATTTTAAGTTTGCCTACGAAACAATTTATATGATAGACATTTTAATAAAGTTTTTGACTTAAAAAAGCTGCTGAAAATGCCAGGCTTAACACTTATACAAGGGGTCTATTTTAGGCTAGCATATTAAGCTAACTGCACTAGGTCTTTTTTTCCCTAAGTATTAGCACTACCCCATTAAAAAAAAAGTAAAGTAAAACAAAGTAGCGCTTTTTAGCAAGGCAAACGCATAAAATAAAACCAAGTAAAATAATTTTACGTATATTAATTTTCTATTTTAAGTATATAATATATGCATATAATTTTATAATGAAATATATAACTTACGTATATATATGTTAGTCACAAGAAGGCAAAACGAAAACTATTTAAAGGCAGACGCTGTAGTTACTTGATATTAAATATTGATTTAGTTTTAAAATATGTTTATGATTATTATATATATATATAGTGTATACAATTATTATATACGCAGACAACAAGAACAACAAGCTAACACAAATACACTGAAAAAAACACATTTACAAAACACATTGTATTAAAACGCTATATACAATACATAAATTAACTATGACGTAGAAAACTTGCAGTAATTTATAATAAAACAATTGATAAAAAAATATTTATATATGGCAAAAATAGTTGCAAATTAGTGAAAAGAAAATATTTTAGTGCAAAATGCAGAACTACAAAAACAAAATCCAAGTCAGCTTGAACTTTATATATTATATATAAAATTGAAAACTGCAAATGGACTTGAGAAGCTGATTTTCTAAAAAAAACAAATTAAAGATATTAACTTTAAAACATTATATACTAAAGTACATATATTGCAAAAGCGTGCTGCAAAAGCCGCATAAATAAGAAGCAGAAGACGCTGTTCAGCTGGTTTAAAATATATATAATATATAGCCATATTAACTATATATATATATATATATATACACACGTTTTATGAGTTTACGTTTAATGAAAAACTAAGTTCAAGTTTGCTTATAATTTCATTTAGATAAAAACATGTTTTAATTTTAGCAAAAAGACAACAAAACACAAAAGACACACAACAAAGACACTTAGTGAACGAAAACTATGAGGTTACCAAAAACAAAACACATAAAATACTACATAAAAATACCGAAAATACATAAATACCAAACCTAAATGTAGCAGCAAAAAACAAGCACACTATTATTAAGTTAAAAACAGGCTTAAAAAATAAACATCATAGCGAAATCATAGCAAAAACGAGCATAATATTTAGTTATAAGTTAGACGCGCAAAATAGCCGAAGATACAGAAAAGGCAGCAGAAGATGAAGTATATTCGTTAATTAGGAAAACAAAGTAGCAAGTACAACTATAAAACAAAAACGAAGATGATAACGGATAATGGAAGTGAAACAGCGTCCAGATGTGCAACGGCAACAAACGGAATGGAACAAAGCTGGCAAGACGTTGACACAACAACAAAAACAAACCAAAATCCACAGTACCGAAACTTTAGAACAACAAGGATATACATACATAGAAAACATAGCGCATACTATTAAGCAAGAAAGAAGAAGCAAACAAAAATGTAGTAAACAAAAGTTGAAAACAAAAACCCAGAGGGAAGCTTAGCAGCTGAAGAAGTAGTGTCCAAAAGTAAACAAATGGAATGAAACAACGAAAACTTTTGGGCCATATTAAAGCTAACAGATGAGCAAAAGTTTAGCACCAAAGCACAAACTTGCTGCGAAAAAGTAATCTAATAAAAACATATAATTTAAGGTATTGGTGGTTAAAACTAAATCAAATAAAAAACAAAACAAAATCTACTTAGCTCTAAAAAAACAAGCAGTTAGAGATGCAGCTAGCAAATGGTATAATCAAAAAAGCAGAAATTTAAATACACTGCGCAGTACAAAAAGCCAGTGTTGTTAAGTTTCGCAGACAACAGATAGCTGTTGATATGCTTAATCCAAAGTGGCCGAGTTGACGTCGCTTTTTTGGATGAGGCATGCAGCGGCAGTTTTTGTCTAGAGTAACAGTCAAGTAAACGTAAATCAAAGCGTAAAGTTCAAGTAAAATAAGAAATTAAGTACTAAGTACAGCAGTGTAGCATTTTGCTAGTCAACAGCAGCCAGTGTGGCCACACTCTATTTTTTTTGTTTTTGTCAAAAATTTTCTCAACTAACACGGTCTGCTCAAGAGCGCATTAAGCACGCTGAGTAGCTTTGGCATGGAGCCGGCCAAAGGGGTGTGAGGGTGCCAATAAAATTGAGCTGAACTGACTAGTCAAATAAAATTACAAAATTGAAAACTTTTAAAAAGTAGAGAAGTTTCTCATTCAAGCTTTTGAAGAGCGTGCTTTGCTGGCTGTCATGCTGACTTTGCATTAATGCTTACAACAACAACAAAAAATACTTAAAGTTTAAACGAAAAACGCGTTAATTACAATTCGTCTTACAATTAGTCAAAAATTTAAATAACAAATTCTATAACAAAATTTTTCAAAAAATATATATATTTAAAAAAAAAAATATAAAAAATAATATTGAGGGTCATTTGAGGCATGATAAAAATCTAGTATGAGCAAGCTAAAAGTTTAACACATAAATTCTAGTGATTCTTTGCAAAGTTTTTAAAATAACAATTAAACTATATAAATGTTACATTTTAAATAATATAAAACAACAATTTAAAACTTATATATACACATATGTATGCAAATTTAACGCAAAAATTAAAACATAACTATACATTAGAAAATCAACAAAGATTTGTGCTCTAAACTCAATTACAAAACGTAGCTGTTAAGTGAGCAGACAGTGTTGCAAAACGACGTACAAGTACAGCATGTGCCAAAAGTTGCACTCAGTTGCAGACCTGCGGCATTTAGTTGGTACGTAGGCGGCAAGTCAAAATAAACAAACAAATATATTTAATTGTAAGTTGGTGTTACAGTTCATTTAAAATGTTTAAAATCGTAAATACAATTATATGGACATACCTAACAATATATATATAAACAATATTATTATTATGATTATTATATGTGTATTAACTAAATGTATGTAAAAGTTACAATGCAAAAAATAAACAAAAAACTTATTGTTACAATTTAGGCTATTAAGTCAGCTAATTATTAAGATATATGGACATATTTATATATATAATTATATAATTAACTTAAAAAATGATTGATTGATTCTTAAACTTGTCTAGAGACAAAAAGCACGGTGCCGCACAAGAACAAAGGCTAAACCAGAAACCAAATATTAAAAAAAAAAAAAAAAACAAAACAATTATAATTTAAAAAATAAATATATAAAAAACAAACGCTAGTTAGTAAGTGAATTTTAAAGCAGCAAAACCAAATTACACCAAAGGTCATGAAACATTACCAAAAAAAAAAAAAAACAAAAAATTAAATATTATAACAAAAAGTATTTAGCTGTTAAACAAAAACTACTAAAAAAAACAAAAACTTTTAAGTAAAAAAAGCAAACTCATAAGGCAAACAACAAAGAAAAAAAAACAAAATAAGTATGATTATCATTAAAGGAACTTCTCTAAATAAAAGTAAACTTTGAAAATCCTTAGCGGAGAAAAACTACCCTCTCTAAAAAAAAAAAACACTAAAAACAACTAAAATTTGGCTTGTGTTTTATTTTCTATAAGCTAAAAAAGAAAAAATCTACTGCAAGCGTTGACAACTGAAAAAAATTTCCCAACACACGCACACACATACACAACTGCACACAATTACAAAAATTCCAAGTTTGCCGTTACAAAGTCCCACTCTGCTCTAAAAAAATACTAACCCAGTAATGCTTTTAATCCTTTTATGTGGTAATGGTGATTGCTTTTTGCTCTGGCTACTGAATTCCTTTTCTTTTTTTTTTACTTTTGTATTTAATTTCCAAAATTTTCTTAGTATTTTTTTGGTATATTTTTTTTTAATTTCGTTATTTCTACAAGGCTGTACATAATGCCGCTTTCATTTTGCATACAAAGCTTATTGTATATACATAAAATTGCTGCGATCCAAGGTTACTCTTCTCTACTCGCTGCTCTCTTCTGCATTTTCAGTCTTGCTGCTTTCAGTAAGTATATTATGTATTATATAAGATTCCAAGTGCACTTCATCAAGTGCCTAATGTCAGGAAAAGTATTTCCTGCGAAAAACTTTTGCCAAGTGACAAGCGCAGTCCTGTGATAAGAAAACAAGCAACTTTTGACCATTGCACAACTTAACTTTAAATGTTGGCCATAATGTCGAGCAGCAAAAGTTTTTGCCGTGCAAGTTTCATGTAATTAGCAAACAGTGCGTATACGTAATGAAATTACATGTAAAAGTGAGCAGAAGCGTAATGTCAAAAGAAACAGCTAGATTCTATTGAAAGAAAACAATGGAAATGCTAATGAAGCTACAAAAAGACTAAAAGATAGAAAAATGGTTGACAGTTAAAACGTATGCTTAATGCAGTAAAATACACAAATAGAAAAAATGAGGTACAGTTGAGGCGGTGTCCGACAGTAGAATACCCTTTTGTCTCGAAAAAATTTTACCAGCATATTCTTTCTAAGAACTTTTCAATTGGAATTTTTTTTTTTTGGTTAAATTCGATATTTATACCTATAAGTTCCGTAAATTTTTACCGATTTTGATGAAACTCGAATGTTACGTCAAAGAAGTTATTCTAAGTATATGGGGTAAGTTTCAAGTTGGTATGTGGAGGGGTGTGGGAGAAAACACGGTAAATCGGGGAAATGGGGGAAGATCTTCTCAGAAAATATGCGCACCAGCACTTATAGTCTCCGAGATCTAGGCGTAAATACGGACGGACGGACATGGCTCAATCGCTACCCGAGGTTATGATAAAGGATATAAAGGACTTGGGGTCTGCCACGCCTCCTTCTGTCTGTTACATACATTGCACAAATCTAGTATACCCTTTGTACCTATAGGTACAGGGTATAAAAAAGCAATGCTTTTAAATAGCATTGGGTAAGAAAAACGAGGAAATTGCATTAAAGCAAAAACCCAGTTGGACAATTATTTTAGAAGCTGAACTTAACTTTAGATTAAAGGTACATCAGGATTAAAGCTTACACTTGTTTTTGAATAGAATATCTTTAGGTACAAAAATATAGCAAATGAAAAAAAATTTTATAACTTTAAAATACTGTTCCCAAAGGTTTAAGTGCATAATGGATTTGTGCAATATTTGTACACCTCCTATATTTGCTATAAAGACTTATGTGAGCCTAATGAACAAAAATAGCAATACGTAATGCAAACATTAATATTATTGGTGAATATGACTGTAGTGCATTCCATTGCTAGGACCGAAACCACTGCCCTAAAGCTTATTTTTACTTTTATGCTATAGGAAATCTGATAATTATTTTTTTTTTTTTTTTTTTGAGGAATTTCGAATAGTAAAGTCTATTACAAAAACGTTGCCATTCTTAAAAAAAATATACAAAAGAGTTATCTGAAATTTTTTTAATGGTGCTTGAATATTAAACTTGCTTACTGAAGACCCCAGCAGCCATGCTGTAAACACCGGAAGAGATTAAATCAATCGCAAATATTTCGAAAAACTAAAGGCTCAACGTGCAAGTTACTTTTACAGTATCCAAAGGAACTACCTACTATTTCAGCTACTATTCTAAGACTTGAAAAATAGTTGCATGTCTGCCCAACAAAAGTTTTACTAAATAACATAACCTAGAGACAAAAAAACTTTACTTGCTAAAACAAATACGAATAATAATTTGACTATTGCGTACCAGGGATGTGCGATATCTTGATCTATCATCTCCATTATCGCCTGATGCGTTAGCTTAATAATCGTGTCGTTGATATAGTCTTATTAGAGCAGATTTTTATCAATTTTTTTATTAAGCTTTTGGTCTGCCTGATCACTTTAGCGTTGACGATGTCTTGACCAAGCATCTCCTCCAGTCATCTCCTCAGAGCATCTCATTTTCCCTTATGGCTCAAAGTAAAATAATCATGTTCATGATGAAGTCTTTTTAGAGCAGATAAAAATAAGTCAAATTTTTGGTCTGCCTGAGCACTGTAGCGTGTCCAAGCAGAATCTATGCCAGATGCCAATATTTATACCGACAGCAAACCATACATGCAATCATTAACTTTGTATTTAAACATAAGTAACAAGCTGACGCAAATCTTTGCATGAATTGGATCTGCAGTTTTCATTTGGAGAGATATGGGGCTAAAACAAAGGCTATATCGTACGTATAAGCACCATGGTCTCTTTTTCCACGAGGTTGCAGTAACAAGTATATCCATGACTTGAGATTAACGAATTCTTTTACCGAAAAATTGACTTAAAAAGTACCATAAAAAAAGTCAGAAATTTAAACATAATAAATGTTGAAAGATTTCAAAGTTTTTGTATCTTGCTGATATCGCTTATCTCGATTTAAAACTATTGAATTTTGTGTCTCCAAAAATATATTTTTTAAACATTTTAGCAAACATTTTCTATCACAAAGTACTCAAACTCATTTTAAAAAAAAATAATTTTATTTGACCAATTCTTCATTTCACACTGATCCAAAATCCAATTATCCAGACCTAAAACTTGGCACAGGCACTTCTTATAACTGCACTAAGAACATTTGTCAAGGTCAGACCACATAACACATAGCTGCTGTAGGGCTTTACTATTTTAACGATATCGTAGTCAGACACGTCAGTTTGTAACTTTGCTGTATTCTTCGCAATTTTAAAAAGTTCCATCAAACAATTAAATTGCCACCTCATATCGTTGCTTAGCTTTTTGTCACTACGTCGTTAGAGAACTGCTTGCACTCCTTGGTACGAAGAGCGGTGCAGGAAGACCCTTTACTCTCACTAATACTACGGAAAATGTATCGTATTAGGATTGGCGCCCTCTTGGTGTGTTAGTGTAAGGGCGTAGGTATGAACGTAGAGTACGGGATAGGGACATTGTTGGATAGGGCGAACTATGTTTTAGGCGTTGGAAAAGATTGTCAGATAAGCAGATTGCTGTTTTGGAATATGTTAGTTAGTTTAAGCTGGTAATTCAGGTTCTAGCATCAATCGGCACCTGAGGTAGTCGAGGTGGAGCAGACAGTCAGTAACAGTCAGTAAGTAGGAGCAGTAAATGACCCAAGTACGTCGCATCAAAGGCGAATAGCGAATCGCGCAAAGTAGAAATGTTAACCAAGCAAATGATACTTGGGATATCGATCATCCTTTTAAGTGTATATCTTTAATATATGTATGTCTGTATTTGAATGGTGTCCTACAAGTCTATCTGTATGTACCCAATTGAATATTGCTTTGGTGTTCAATATTTATCCACGTATCATAAGCTTGACTTAGCCCTATAGGCAGGTGGTTTACTTTTTAGAAATGTGGCAAAAGAAGTTAAAGTCATTGCGTTATTAAGCCGTTAAGGTGCAAGATTGCAATACTTTCCATCCAAAAACAGTTCGTTTGGTTTAAGCAGGTCCAAAAAGAAGATTACAAAAACGTAATAAGATGGATATAATTCACATAAAATATAGTTAGGTTATGTTTTTTTTTAACGAAAAATGTCAAAAGGTTCAGTGTTAATATAAACAGCTGACTTTCGGGGCTTCCCAAACACGTTTTTTATGATACCTAGTGGTGGTGAAAGATATCCAATCGTACTTTATGAATGAAATTTGTTTTAACTTCTGGCACAATTACGAATGTTAATATTTGTATTAGGCGGATTGCTGTAATATAATTAAAAATTCCTGTTATATAATTTAGCACCACGATATTCTCTGCCTGGCGTAAGAGGCCCCTAAAAGAGAACTAGTCAGATGCAGTATTACCATCACATTGAGCCTGAGGCACATTTTTAACATCTTAAAGATCTTCCAAAGATCAGTGTATGCGATTGTTTACCGGGTCTGGAGACAACCGCCGGTGTAAACGGAAAGTCCATAACTAACGAATATCCATACACAAGTGCCAAAAACCTCACCTTTTTAACATCAGCAACGAATGGGTCTCAGCGACGACATGATCAAGGATCGGAATGCCTACAGACGAATGCTGAGATCGCATACCCACACCTCAGGAGGAGCATAAGAGAGTCCGAAAAGAGGTAAACAAGGGTTTGGGAGAAGAAGAAGGCGGATTGCTAAGCTCTGGAATATATTCACAATCCGTAGAAATTTCAAATTAACATACAATTCATAGGAAACTGTTCTCAAAAAGCTGACGTACGTTTATACAAATTTTCAAGTATGAATCTAACTGCGAATATGTGAGATTCTATACACTACAAAATTCAAAGGCGAATTGGTTTTTTTTTGCTTAGATTAGGATGCACATTAGAACTTCTTCGTTAACAAAAGTTGTGAAAAAGTGCTCGTTATGAAAATTTAACAAGAACCCTTTTAGTTTAAATTTTAATGAATTGATGCTACAGTGTGGCAGAAAATATAGCCCCACCTCCGTTTGACTTGTGAAAGAATTACCCATATGGTTAAGCTGTAGCTTGGAAATCAATTGAAAGCCAGTGAACTGTGCAACTGCCTGACTTGCAATTAAAATGATTAGAAACATGTATTCACACACACACGCAAACACACACTCTTGCATATTCACACACAAAAGAGAACCCTATTGAAGCACTTTGTCTGAAATAGAATTTTGCAACAAATTGAACATTTTATGCTCGGGGCATCCCCTACTATTTGAAGTAGTCGCTTTACAAATACAACACATGCCGTTTGCTTTGCTCGCAATTTAAAAATATTACTCACAAGTGTAGGGAATTTGCATATTTAGACACATTTCATATGCAAATTGACACAGGGACGCGGCGGCAGGCAGGGAACAATGGCAAAAATTATAATAAAAAATGGCAACCTTGTCGAATTTTGTATGCCAATTTTGAGCCAGAACTCTGTTTACCGAGGCGTCTCTTTATGTTAGTCGGAAGTATCTAAATTACCATGAAGCAATAAAAAAAAACACAACGGTAGTTGGCCATTTTAAGGGGCCTGGAAAAACAAATGTGGAATAAAACAAGAGCAAAACGAGACAAAACTTTAAGAAAACAGAATTTTTATGTGCAAGAGGATTAAATCCTTTGTTTTTAGTGAATATAATATGAAATAAAAAAAGAATATTTGTTTCTTCTACAATAATAATTGATATTAATCGACGGTAACAACCAATCGATAGAGATAGTTCTTGTATAAGAACAGTTTTTTTGGCAGGAGATACATCTCGCTTTGTCAACAGCAAGCTATATAACCGATTGACGGAGCCAGTATTGTATGCAAGGTGAGAGGAACATTTGAATATGGGATTGTAGACATAAAAATCGACTTAAAACTATCCGAAAGAAAAATCCTGAGCTTTGGACTGGATAGAGCCATTATCTCGAAGACTGATGAAATGGTAATAAATATGGTAGAGAACTTCAAATCATAATTCTGGAGTTGTGGTGAAATTCCAATAAGCTTAATGCCAGGGTTACTTTTGTGCTGTGCGTTGGCGGATGCGTCTACATTGAGGAACTCAACGTTAGAATATCGTTTCGACTTCCAGATCACAGCAGAGTTTTCCAGACTGAAGTCTCGGCAATTCAGGAGGCTCTTACAACAATAAAAAACTTACTAATAGGAAACAAAAATATCTGTAAATATTCGAATAGCCAGGGCGGCTATTAAGTCCCTCCCCTTTTTGACATCATGCATGAATTCAGCGAACAACTGTCACTCATATCTGGAGGAGATGGCAGAACAGGTTTCAGTACACCTCATCTGGGCCCCGAGACACAGGGATATTAAGGGCAGTTGTATTGCGGACGAACTGGCAAGACAAGGAACTACCAGCATCCTCCTTCAGGACCAGGAGCGTCTGGGTATTCCTATAGCACACTACAAACCAAAAGTGGAATCGAATGTAATACACGTGCAGGATCTCACGGCAAACATGGCCGGTGTACTGCAGGAAAAGAACCAAGGAACTTTGCTGTTTAAATAGAGTTCAATGCTCGAACGTTATCCGAGCAATCACTTGACACTGGCTAGTGGGAACTCACGCATCAAGGCTTAACGCTCCTCACCATGACTTCTGCAGAAGTTGTGACGATGAGGAACAGCTGGAGACGGTGGAGCACCTCTTCTGTCACTGCCCTGGACTGTGTAGGACAAGGTTTCGCTTCCTCAAGTAATACTTTCTACATGATTTATCCCAACTCTCAGAACAGAGTCCAAAATAGATGGCTGTGAATGAGAACATCTAGAGGACGTACTAGTGGGGAAGGCTGGTGGAAAGCCCATCATTGCGGTATCACAACGGGCCTATTTTTTGGCCTAAGTGAGTTGGGACGTGTCCCAGCTGCCGCCCTAACCTAACCTAACCTATATGACTTTTTACTTTAAGTCCAACCGTAAAAATTCTATAAAAGTGTAACTTTATGACAAAAGTGTGGGCGCCATTACACTCTTCAAAAAAGCAAATAATAAAATCGCTTTACCCTCCAATCTCTCTCAGAATTCACTATTAGCAAAACAGTGTTAATAAAAACATAAAGCTTTGATATTGATAAGCTATACAGCTAAACAATAGAGACTCCAGGAAACATAATGAAGAAAAACAGGTTAAAAAACTCGTCTTTTATGAAATGTATAGATTAGGATCAGGGAATTACTTTTTTTCGAGTATTTTGCCAACCCTGCAAATTTGGCACACTCGTGAAGTCAGGTAATTAATGACACCCCTGGTATTTCCAAATTGGCGGGAACTAGTAGCTGACTTTCGATTTATCCCAAAACTCTAAAGTAAAAGAATTTGTTGCACATGTACATAAATACTTGCCGAAATGCAAAAGAATGCTAAGTCAGCTTAAAAAAAAATCACGCACACTGGCTCTCATTAAACATGTTTGTATTGGTCGATGATCACCGTGACTGCATAACCCACAAAAAGAGGTCGTCCTACCCTTAGTTATATGGAAGCTGGGGATTGCTTATAATGAAAATAGTCCTTTCAGGCCTTCTCTACTGTATCCGGCAGATGATTCAGCTAAACATCTCGTCAAAGTGTCTCACTGGATATCGCCAAATAACTCGAGATGAAGCGTTGCCATATCTTTTGGAAAACTCTTTATCCAAATCAAACAATTATCCGTGTTTTCCCACATCAGCAACACTTCATAAAATTCTGCCCCATGAATGGCAAATTATTGAATCTTCTATTGTTCCTGTTGGCAAGAAATAAATTTCACAGGAACGATCGTCTATCACAGGCAAGGAAAAATAGTCGTCTGAACAATTCAACCGATACATTTCACAAAGCCTTTGCGTTGCTGAAAGAAAATGATCTAACAAAGTGAAGAAGCTTCCCAAAGGGAATATGTACCTACTGCAAGAACCAAAAATTGTTTATACTACAAATTTAGACAGCGACAATGACAATGAAGTTGTGAGCGACAGCGATTTTAATAACAATTTATATTAATTAAAAAAACGCATTAAAACAATATGTATTAAGTTAATTATTTCTTTTTTTTAGCAATTAATGGTAATTCTAAAATGTCGATTCCAATAAAAATCACGTAATAAACATTTGATTCAAAATTATAATTAAAAAAGATCATATGATGTCAATTTAAATGCTAACCGCTTTGTAAGTAAGAATAAGAGTGGGCGTCGTCGGATCGGTCTAAAATTTGTATCAGTTCGTATTTGTATCATTATAATCAACCGTACCGAGTATAAAGTCTCTAGCTTTATTTTTCGATTCGGGCTTTGGGACCATTGTAGCATATAACCAGTAAGGCTATGCTGTCGTATGCGAGCTGATGGGGGTGTAGCGGCAATGTGGAGCACGCGCATGCGATCCGGCTGTATGCGATCGGCAGTTAGGGGAGGTTCAAAAAAAACACTGTGCTACCTACTCGCTGCTGATTTCATAACTAATTTAAATTCGCGTGCTGGCTGGTAGTATACGTTCGACGAAAGAAAACAAAAGCATTAAGGAAAGTTCGGAAAAGAAAAGTAAAAGAAAAAAAAACTGAAACCAAGTTATAACAAAAAAAAAGGTCCATGCGGCGCTGGTGTTGTGGCGTCGCTGAACAGGCTGTGCCGGTGTTGTTGCAACAGCGAATGCCCACCCTACCATGATCACTTAATCCAAAGAAAAAAAAATTAAAGTGATCCCAAAAAAAGGTACCTAGAAGGTCTACCTCATGTGGCTACTGCGTCGACG
This sequence comes from Chymomyza fuscimana, assembly GCA_949987675.1. Taxonomy (NCBI): domain Eukaryota; kingdom Metazoa; phylum Arthropoda; class Insecta; order Diptera; family Drosophilidae; genus Chymomyza; species Chymomyza fuscimana. Next base: position 52,584,532 of record OX465088.1, on the reverse strand, counting down.
CATAACTCCTCAGGGAAAAGAACTAAAAATATTTCATTTTAAACATTTATTATAATATATAAAATTAATTGTAACATTAGTGGGATAAGGCCAAGGAACGTTAACCCCCAAAGTTCTTATAATAATATTATAATGCTAAATAAATTTTAATGAAGTGCAAAAAACCAAAAAAAAACAAATATAGAAAAAAAAAACATGCGGCGAATTAAAAGGGTTAATAGTATAGTGATATAATGCAAGTAACGAAAAAACAATAATTTATACATTTGCTTAAGGCATATTCATAGATTGGAAGTTAAAAGCGGGCGAAGAATTTTTCACACTACTGTAGCTAAAACGGCATTGGCAAACAGCTGATAGAATAAGAATTTAGAATAAACGAAATTAAAAATTCAAGTTCAAGGCCAAGTTCACCTGGAACGAACGAGAATGGAACACTGCCTTGATCGAATAAGAGATTAATTGTAACGAAGTAATAGTTACTCAAAGCAATTATTTAAGAGCGCGTGCTAAAAAAAACAATGTAAAAGAAATAAAGAGTACAACACTTACTGCTTACACACGGCGACGTCCAGCGACGAAAGATCGATCTCCCGGCGATGACGGCTGTTGGAAGAGAGGGTTACGGGGCAGTAGGTTGGCACCATTATGCAATAGCGAATTATTACCGCACTCATATATATAATTTCTTTTACAAAATTTTCTCACGTGATAAATTATAAGAAAATCGAGTTTAAGTACTGCACAAAAATTTTACTTCTATACACATGCCGGCACTAATCCCGTGCAAAAAAAAAAAATGTGACGAACCAAAAAAAAATTAATTAATTATATATAAAAGAATTTCTAGCATTTTTCTATACTTGGCATTGCACTTTTTGAATTTCACTAATAATAACTATAAATTATTTATATTTTCGAGAATCCCAACAGGAAGAAAAAAAAAATATATACATTTTTATTTTTATAATCCAGCCAGAGGGTAATTTCTTTCTTTTATAGGCTAGGTTTTGACACCATTTTAAAAACACCTCACCAATATTATTTTAGTTTTTGCAACACAAAAGAAAAAAAAAATGAAAAGGCCTTGCACCGAATCGCGACGTTCTGCCATTATATGCACTAACAACTATTTAATGAAATTTAGACAGCATGCGCGTGTGACCCGTCGTTGATAAAAATTGCGGGGGAACTGCTGGGCCTAGATTAAGCGCATAGTCCGTGGCTGCGGATCACTCGACTTCCTTAAGAGAGCATAAATTGGTGGAGCTTAAGGGAGTTTTGACGTGTAACTAATACTGATGGCACAAGATAATGGTAATACGGGTTTGTTGTGCATTAGGTCTGCATTGGCTGTACAATAGGTGCCATTAGGTTTGCACTAGGTACCATTAGGTGCCAAATCTGTGTATAAATAAAAAAGAAAAATAAGCATCTACGCTAAACTTGGTTGCTAATACCATAATTACCCTTATTGAGGATTGGCACAAGAAAAATAATATGTTTTGGGGCGATCTCCGGATCAAATAAATATGAAGGCAGCTTCGAAAAAAAAGATGTTGAGCCAATTAAGGGCGGAACTTAAGCAATTAATTGCTCAGTTAAGTTCTGCAGACCAAAAATTAATTAGGCACTGAATTTTGTTTGTTGAGGAAGGCAACTTACTGGTTTATAATTTTCAGGAAAATGCACAAATTCAATAACAGCTTTTTATAAATTAATATTTTATTTCAACTGCTCCAAAATGTCACTTGGAAAAATTCACACTTTTTAATTCTCTGCTATTCTGCTGTTAGCATAACCGAACTGGACGGAGGTCACCTTGAGAAAGAAGTTGATCAAGGTTCTATTAAGCCAGCAAAGCCATCGGCGAAATGTTAGAAGAAGCAGAAGTCTTTCTTTGGAGAAATTAGAATTAGAAATTTAATAACACTAACACTTCATTTAAGTTGCCCCTAGATGGCGAGAGTTCTAACCAAAAAAAAAATTTAATATAATATAATATAACTGAGAAATTCAAAAACTGCTTATCTAATGAAATTCAATAAATATCCAAAAAAACTAACTTAACAATAAGAATAATAAAAATATTGATTATTTTGATTTCTACTAAAATATGCAACTAAACAAAATCTACTACTAAAACTAAAACCAAAAAGGAAAAATTTTTATTGCATACTTTTGGGCAGCAATATTAAATTTATTCATTTTAGTGCGACAAGCGACACTACAATTTCCCCCTCACCAAAATCACACTTGGGTGTTGAAAACCACACAAGAGGGATTCCCGCTTGGAGCACAATCAATGACTATCATTGCTTCAGATCTTTAGCATGATATTTCCCTATATAATGACCTTGAAGATCTTCTAACTCATAATAACAATTTCCTAATCTGCGTTTGATTCTTGCCTTAATAAAGGTCGGAGCTAATTTTGCACTAAATCCCTTAGCAAAATTACTTTGTTGGAAGTTTCGATGGTATATTTCCTGTCCAACTTTAAATGAAACATCCGCACTGCGTAAGTTGTATGCTTTCTCATTACGTATACGTTGAGATTGCATTACCTTTTGGGCATTAGTACGCATAATGTCTAAAGAATCGTCTCTGTTAAACTGGACGGTACGATCCTCTAACATTCCTAAATTCCGCATCAGTTTATAGTTAGAGCCATCCGTAACCATATGTTGTCCGAAAGTTAGTCGATATGGGCTAGTATTAATTGCTGAATGCACGCTTGAACGCAAGGAGCAACAAATACTACTTAACTGTTCGTCCCAATTTCTTTGGTCTGGTCGTACATAAGCCTTAATGGCAGCAAGAATTGACCTATTCACTCTCTCAGAGGCATTGGCTTGCGGAGAATGAATAGCAGTGTAGGTATGTGCAATATTGTATTTGTTCAATAATGAATTGAATACGTGAGATCTAAATTGGACACCATTGTCGGAGACGACTGTTTCTGGTACACCAAAGCAATGGAACAGATCCTCTTCTAGATATTTCTTAACCACGTCTGCCGTAAACTTTTTCACTGGTTTAACAAATGGAAATTTCGTAAAGTGGTCCAAAACAACAAATATACCCACATTCCCAGTTCGACTGCGAGGATACGGTCCTAAGAAGTCAACATATATTTTCTGGAAAAACCTAAATGACTGACCTGTATTACCCATCGGCGGTTTTAAAACGTGGTTTGGATGTTTAGTACTTTTACACAATTCACAAGAATTTATATAATTTTTTACGTCGTTTACCATATTTGGCCAATAATAAAATCGCCTAAGTCTTTCTAGCGTTTTATTAATTCCGCTATGGGAATGAAGGGGATCATCGTGAGCAATCTTTAACGCCTCAAAAATCAAGTTTTTTGGTACCCACAGCTTCCAACATAAATCATCCGCTACTTTATCTCCTTTAGCATGCTCGGAGCGGCGGTAGATATAATTGTCTATAATTTTTAAGTCCGGTAATTTGGACTGGTTGTTCTGGATGTTATCCTTTAGCAATAAATATTCTGCTGAGTTAAATTCTTCGGATTGGAGGTCTACAATCATACTGCTTACGGACAAAACAGAAAGATCTTCAGTATGAACGCGGGAAAGTGCATCAGGAACAACATTTTGCGTGCCTTTCCTATGCTTAATAGTAAAGTCAAAACCTTGAAGTTTAAGGGCCCATCGGGCCAAACGGGAACTAAGATCAGCCTGGTTCATCAGCCACTTTAGAGATGCATGATCGGTTATAATTGAAAATTCCTGGCCTTCGATATACGCTCTAAACTTTTTAACCGCTAATACTGCCGCATAACATTCTTTCTCTGTTACCGTGTAATTCCTTTGGCATTTGTTAAGTTTTCGCGACATAAAAGCTATTGGTACTTCTGAACCATCGCTAGTTTCTTGCATAAGAACAGCGCCTATTCCGGTGTGACTAGCGTCACAATGAACACTAAAGGGAATAGAGAAATTTGGACTATGCAACAAGGGAGCGGTGCACATAAGACTTTTTAAATTTTCAAATGCTTTTTGGGCCTCATCTGTCCAAATAAAATTTCGTTTCTGCTTCAATGTATCTGTTATTGGAGAAGCGATTGCAGCATAGTTCCGTATGAACTTATGATACCATCCTGTCATTCCGAGAAATCGACGGACTTGCCTTACCGAGCGTGGTGTAGGAAATTCCTTTACTGCGGCAATTTTCTCGGGATCGGTGCTTATGGTGCCGTTACCAATCACGTGACCTAAGTATTTGACTTCTCGTCTACAAAAACTACTTTTCTCGACATTGATTGTGAGGTTAGCGCGCTTTAGCTCAGCTGCAACGATTTCTAAAACCTCTATATGTCGTTCAAAGGTATCAGAAACTATCAAAAGGTCATCAAGGTAGATAAAAACTTCATTTCTCAAATGAGCCGGAATAACTTTATCCATAAGTCTGGACATGGTCAGCGGTGCGTTGGTTAAGCCAAATGGCATCACTTTAAATTGATACAATGGCCTACCGGGTACTGTAAAGGCTGTTTTATCTCGAGATTTTTCATCTAATGGGATTTGCCAAAAGGCGTCCTTCAAATCTAAGCTAGTTATATACTCAGCTTTTGGTAGTCTGCTCAGTATACCATCTATAATTGGCATTGGATAGGCGTCTTTACGCGTAACAGAATTTAGCTTTCTACTGTCAATACACATTCGGGATTTATTTGTTTTGCGTACTAAGACCGATGGAGAAGACCAAGCACTATCGAATTCTTCTATCACCTCAAGGGACAACATGCGATCTATCTCCTCATACATTAGTTTCTCTGTTGCTGGTGAAACTGGATAGTGGCGCTGCTTTATGGGTTTTGCATCGCCAACATCAATTACATGTGAAATTAATGTGGTTCTACCTAATCCTTTTTTTGCAAATGATGGAAATAAACTAATAGCTTTAGCTAACATTTGTTGCTGTGGCTCTATTAAGTTAATCATTTGTGAATCGTCAGCGGATTCTATTGAAGAAATGTGGAAATTCTGATTCATTAAATGTGGTGGTAGGAGTTCAAAAGTTCTCCAAAAATCAATGCCTAAATATAGATCTTCAGAAAGGGAAGGTACAATAAAGAATGTTATTTTTTTAGTCTCGCCTCGGTATTTTACATCCGGGGTAACTCGACCAATTATCTGTTGCTTAGCTCCATCAGCAGTACTGACTTTTGAGGAATAAACCTTAAATAACTTTTTGTTTTGTATAAATTCTTTTGCAAATTTTCCGCCTATACAACTAATTTCAGCTCCAGTATCCATAAGGCCCATTAAGGTCTTGCCAAAAACGAATACCTGAGCGTATAAGCGAGCGTTATTAGGACTGTCAACTATCGAAGCAAGAATTAATTTTCGTTCTATTTTGCGTTGCTTTATATAAGCATTTCTGCGTTTGCTAGAACGAGAGATAGGCAAGTCTGGGAGATTACAATTATAAGTAAAGGGTACGTCTGGGGAATTGGATATACTTGCAACTTTATGATGCAAAAACTTTGTCGCATGGTCTAATCCGTATTGGTTGCTTTCGAAGCAAATTGTTTGCGTGCACTTATCGGCTGTGCACGCTGTAAGTGGTTTTTTGAATGACCCAAATTACATTTGCGACAGCTGGGCTTGTAAGTATCTGCTTTACCACACCCATAACAAAAGATACGTCGTTCAGACACACAATCTTGGTATCTATGACCTTTACTTCCACAATTCCAACAAGTAAGTTCAATTGCGGCTAGTTCGTACTCTTCGGCTTCAACACTATCAGGTTCAGAGTCTGGGTCCTGATCCACCAACGCATTAATTTGACGACGCGGCACTTGCCGCTGAGCAATCATTTGGGGCTTCACGACGCTTTGCATGAAAATTTCACGCGTTCGAACAAGATGTCGTAACTTAGCTAATGAGGGAATTGGTTCATAGAGAATTTCGTGCTGAATTTCAGGTAAAAGATTTCCTCTCAAAATTTCTAATAAAGACGATTCAGGCATAGGCTGAGAAAGTTTGTCAGCTAAGGCTGCAATAACTCCATAAAAATCATCAAAGGACTCATTAGGTTTCTGTTTTCGTTGTTCAATTTCTAATCTTATATTGCGATCAGTTCGATCATCTTTAAACTGACCTCTCAAAGCGATGCATAGATCTGGCCAACGAACTTCCATAACACTCTTGTGGTATCGCCAATACCATTCACTGGCATTACCTTCAAAAAGGTTACTGGCATATCGGGCTGTTAAATCAAAGTTTCCATCCAAGGTTTGATTAGTTAGGGCCTCAACTCGATATATAAAGTCTTCAATGGACATAGACGCTTTACCAGAAAAACGTAATTTCCAGTTAAAAATGATTTGACTAATTCTGTCAGGTTTTATTTCATAATTTGAAGGAGTATTTCTAGACATGGCTCGTTCGCTTGTATTAGGATTTGCAACAGTTGGCTGCGTTTGTGGAGGAGCCCTTTGAAACAATCGTTCAAAAGTTTGCTGCTCAACAGAAGGCAAAGTTTGGTTCAGTAGAAGTAGTCAAATTATTAAATCCCGACGCTATCGCTTGTGTAAGCAATTCAGTCTGCTGGGCCATAACGGATGTCATTGCATCTGCAATGGCTTTTTGAATGCCGACTAGCATAGATGACTCTTCATTAGTCGATCTAGCAGCTACATTTTCTGGCTGTGGAGGGCAATCCTCAAGCTCACTAGAATTGGAAGACATTGTATTTGGAGGCTGAGTGACAACTCGCTTCGTCTGCAACCTAGTTAGGTATTGATGTTGTGAAGTAGAAGGTTGTTCAGTAACTAAGTTGCTTAAAGAAGTTGACCGAGATACTTGTAATGATTTTCTGCAAACTGGGCACACTTTCGAATTACCTGATCTTGTATTAAAACAGGCTTGATGGAAGGTATGGCCGCAGATCGCTTGGAATACTTGGGCCTGATAAATAATTAAGTCCGAACAAATACAACAATGATTGCTCGTATCCTCAATAATAGACAAATTCTCTGAGCTATGTAACAAAGGCATATCAAAAACAAATTATATTCAATAAAAAAGCAAAAAAAAATTTAAATCAAAAAATAAGATAAATAGAAAAAAAATTCATAAACAAGTTTGGAGCTATACAGTCAACTCGTAGAACACATGAGAAAAAAAAATCGTTATCGATTTTTTTTATTATATTTTTTTTTTTTTTATTTACAACTTGCTAAGAAAAGAGTTTCAGGGGGACAAGTATGCATATTTGAAAATTGAGCGGTATGCTGTAGTTCTAGACCACATAGCACTTCTCCAGCGACAATTACAATACACAAACTCGATCCGCTTGAGGCAGAATTATTTATATTTCGGTTTTCCCAAATCAACAAAATCAATAACTGATGTCGGAGCTCATTGCGAAATACTCCAGAAAACTAAATAACCTGAGAAACCGAATTTTAGAAAAGGTAAAAGCGATAGTTGGGAAAGGACGTATGTTGTCTAGGTAACAAATAATGTTATCTCCATAGTACAACAAAAGAGTGAAGTTACAAATTTGTGCGTATTGACGGGATGGTCGTAGCATAAAAATCCACTGAAAACCAATAAACAACGACAACCACCCAAAATTGCAACTACACAAGGAACAAATGGTTTATGCACAGCAAGACATCGGAGTTAAAGTCAAAATGAAGCTAAAACACATCCAGATAATCTTGACATAAACTCATGAGTTGTTGTTTTTTTTTTTTCGAGACCAGGCAAGAACCTAGTGAAAGAATAAAAAAAACCACAGTACTCACAACAACAACTAGGACAAGGAATATGACGAAAAATAGACATCGAACCTATACAGAAATAAAGTCAGTTGTTATGACAAAAAAAAAATTCTTCTTAAATCGGGGCTTGAAAGATCTACCAACAGGACTAAAAAGAGTTTGAGCCACCTAACTTGGGCTTTAAATTATCTAATCGAATAGTCAAGTTATCCATGTTGGCCTCAAAAAAAATAAAATGAAAGATCATTCAGGCCAACTACGTTGGGCGCCAAAATTATTATGAATAATCATAATCTAATACTGTAGCATATAACCAGTAAGGCTATGCTGTCGTATGCGAGCTGATGGGGGTGTAGCGGCAATGTGGAGCACGCGCTTGCGATCCGGCTGTATGCGATCGGCAGTTAGGGGAGGTTCAAAAAAAACACTGTGCTACCTACTCGCTGCTGATTTCATAACTAATTTAAATTCGCGTGCTGGCTGGTAGTATACGTTCGACGAAAGAAAACAAAAGCATTAAGGAAAGTTCGGAAAAGAAAAGTAAAAGAAAAAAAAACTGAAACCAAGTTATAACAAAAAAAAAGGTCCATGCGGCGCTGGTGTTGTGGCGTCGCTGAACAGGCTGTGCCGGTGTTGTTGCAACAGCGAATGCCCACCCTACCATGATCACTTAATCCAAAGAAAAAAAAATTAAAGTGATCCCAAAAAAAGGTACCTAGAAGGTCTACCTCATGTGGCTACTGCGTCGACGCATAACTCCTCAGGGAAAAGAACTAAAAATATTTCATTTTAAACATTTATTATAATATATAAAATTAATTGTAACATTAGTGGGATAAGGCCAAGGAACGTTAACCCCCAAAGTTCTTATAATAATATTATAATGCTAAATAAATTTTAATGAAGTGCAAAAAACCAAAAAAAACCAAATATAGAAAAAAAAAACATGCGGCGAATTAAAAGGGTTAATAGTATAGTGATATAATGCAAGTAACGAAAAAACAATAATTTATACATTTGCTTAAGGCATATTCATAGATTGGAAGTTAAAAGCGGGCGAAGAATTTTTCACACTACTGTAGCTAAAACGGCATTGGCAAACAGCTGATAGAATAAGAATTTAGAATAAACGAAATTAAAAATTCAAGTTCAAGGCCAAGTTCACCTGGAACGAACGAGAATGGAACACTGCCTTGATCGAATAAGAGATTAATTGTAACGAAGTAATAGTTACTCAAAGCAATTATTTAAGAGCGCGTGCTAAAAAAAACAATGTAAAAGAAATAAAGAGTACAACACTTACTGCTTACACACGGCGACGTCCAGCGACGAAAGATCGATCTCCCGGCGATGACGGCTGTTGGAAGAGAGGGTTACGGGGCAGTAGGTTGGCACCATTATGCAATAGCGAATTATTACCGCACTCATATATATAATTTCTTTTACAAAATTTTCTCACGTGATAAATTATAAGAAAATCGAGTTTAAGTACTGCACAAAAATTTTACTTCTACACACATGCCGGCACTAATCCCGTGCAAAAAAAAAAAATGTGACGAACCAAAAAAAAATTAATTAATTATATATAAAAGAATTTCTAGCATTTTTCTATACTTGGCATTGCACTTTTTGAATTTCACTAATAATAACTATAAATTATTTATATTTTCGAGAATCCCAACAGGAAGAAAAAAAAAATATATACATTTTTATTTTTATAATCCAGCCAGAGGGTAATTTCTTTCTTTTATAGGCTAGGTTTTGACACCATTTTAAAAACACCTCACCAATATTATTTTAGTTTTTGCAACACAAAAGAAAAAAAAAATGAAAAGGCCTTGCACCGAATCGCGACGTTCTGCCATTATATGCACTAACAACTATTTAATGAAATTTAGACAGCATGCGCGTGTGACCCGTCGTTGATAAAAATTGCGGGGGAACTGCTGGGCCTAGATTAAGCGCATAGTCCGTGGCTGCGGATCACTCGACTTCCTTAAGAGAGCATAAATTGGTGGAGCTTAAGGGAGTTTTGACGTGTAACTAATACTGATGGCACAAGATAATGGTAATACGGGTTTGTTGTGCATTAGGTCTGCATTGGCTGTACAATAGGTGCCATTAGGTTTGCACTAGGTACCATTAGGTGCCAAATCTGTGTATAAATAAAAAAGAAAAATAAGCATCTACGCTAAACTTGGTTGCTAATACCATAATTACCCTTATTGAGGATTGGCACAAGAAAAATAATATGTTTTGGGGCGATCTCCGGATCAAATAAATATGAAGGCAGCTTCGAAAAAAAAGATGTTGAGCCAATTAAGGGCGGAACTTAAGCAATTAATTGCTCAGTTAAGTTCTGCAGACCAAAAATTAATTAGGCACTGAATTTTGTTTGTTGAGGAAGGCAACTTACTGGTTTATAATTTTCAGGAAAATGCACAAATTCAATAACAGCTTTTTATAAATTAATATTTTATTTCAACTGCTCCAAAATGTCACTTGGAAAAATTCACACTTTTTAATTCTCTGCTATTCTGCTGTTAGCATAACCGAACTGGACGGAGGTCACCTTGAGAAAGAAGTTGATCAAGGTTCTATTAAGCCAGCAAAGCCATCGGCGAAATGTTAGAAGAAGCAGAAGTCTTTCTTTGGAGAAATTAGAATTAGAAATTTAATAACACTAACACTTCATTTAAGTTGCCCCTAGATGGCGAGAGTTCTAACCAAAAAAAAAATTTAATATAATATAATATAACTGAGAAATTCAAAAACTGCTTATCTAATGAAATTCAATAAATATCCAAAAAAACTAACTTAACAATAAGAATAATAAAAATATTGATTATTTTGATTTACTACTAAAATATGCAACTAAACAAAATCTACTACTAAAACTAAAACCAAAAAGGAAAAATTTTTATTGCATACTTTTGGGCAGCAATATTAAATTTATTCATTTTAGTGCGACAAGCGACACTACACCATCTTGACCAGTCGAGAGACTCAACCCAAGCGGAATTGAATTCAATATAATTTTATTACCCTGATGATATTTTAGGTAGATTACAAATTACTGAGCTAATGTCAAAAGTATCATGAGGGAATATCTTAATTTTCGTTTTGCTGTCTTAAGGTGCATGCCTATAGTAAAACAATGCCATAAATAATTGAAATGTAATGACAACCCTGAAATTTTGATAGGTTCCCAAGTATAAAAAAAAGGAGCGAGAAACTTTCCTCAACCTTTAAATTACCAAAAAAAAAAAAAGGAAAATATGTAAAATAAAGCTGATGATACGAAAGTTTTTATTGAGTCGCATTTAAATATAAATAAATATATAAAAATATAAATACAAATTTCGTTTATAAAAAGAAAACTTTAGCAAAACTCCTGTGTGCTAAATTTTTAAAATAAAAATCATCAAACAGTAATTATTTTTTAATTTTTTTTATTCAAATTGCAAAATAATTCTTATTTTTCCATTTTTATAATAAAAATTTAAAATAAAAAATATTGGCCGATTTTTATTTTATTAATTGAAAATAAAAGTAATTCAGAAAATTTTTATTTTAAAAATTTAATTAAATTTAATTTAAAATAAAAATTGAGTTTAAATATTATATCTTTTGAACCAAGGGGTGTATTACAATGATTGACGTATTTTTGTGATGCACACTTCAACACCTTTCCATCGATGCCTAAATGCCCTTGAAGGATCAGTATATACGATCCCACAATAAAAAATATTGAATTTGGACATCTTTTGAACAAGGGGGTGTATTACCATGATTGGCGTGATTTTGGATGCACGCGCAAGCACCTTTCCATCGACGCCTAATAATATTTAAAAATTTTTTCTCTTTAATAAAAAGCGAACCGAAAATATTTTTCGACTTTGGTTGCTTGTAACTTCAATAATTTTTAATTAATCTGTACATATCATATATCACTGTAAAGAACACATCAATACCTTATCTTATCTAATCGTATTTTATGTCGACACAAAATTTTGTTCACGAGATATTGACGAATAACAAAAAAAAGTGCTCAAAAATTTTTTTTCCTAAAATCTCGAAAACAGTTTTTAAGAAAAAAAAAAACAATGCATTTTCGTGTTGCTCGACCCAAAGTTACTAAAAACACTTTTGTGCGAAGGCTCATTTTTCGTGTAAACCAGTGTTAGCCACCCTACAACTTTGCATAATAATATAACAATATTTAACAATAAAAGTAAGATTTAGTTAGAAAAATTCAAACGAGAAAGAAATGATGCATTTTCCTTGCATGGATTTTGCTCCACCGAAAGCCATTCGGAACCTACTGTCTTGAGAGATACCATATTAAGACAAATTCATCATAAAAGTCTAAAAAGGCACAAAAAGTCCAGTTGTGATTTCGGTTGCTTCCCTTCACTTAGTCATATCCCTTTTTGAGTTTCAACCTCTTATGATGGCTGAATGTGTCGCCTTGTTGTGTTCGAGGTTAAAAAAGGGTCAGGACAAAGATTGTTTAATTATTAATTACACCTTTAAACATGTTTATGATTGAGAGCAATCAGAAAAAAGGGCTAAGTTTGAGACTTATTAGCTGACTAAAGTTGGTTAGGCACTTAGTTTAGAGAACAGCAGAACTTTTTTGTTTGCATTTATTTCTGTGAAAATCCTTTTTATAAATATTTCGAATTTCTTGATGTAGATCAGATTTTGACTTGCTTTGTTTAAATTATATAAGAGCCTTTTTTATTTATAGTAAGAAATTAAATATTAAATAAAAGAATGGTTGCCATACAAAATTATATGCGTGTCGAAGCCATCTTGAAGCACGCAATTTTTTTCCTTTATCGCCTTTTATGACTCACTAATGAAGCTCGCTAAAAAGTTTTCAATACAAGGCTGCAAATTTTGTTTTTTTTTAAATTTACTTTATCTTTGCATTACCAAACACTTGCTTCAAAAAGGCGACAAAAAAAAATAAGCTTGATAAGAAACTTTGTTGCACGTGGCAGAAGCGCCAAAGCGACCGCAAGATAAACATTAAACAAACTTTATGCAAACAAACAAAAAACTGATATGCAATTCCTTTTATCCTTTTTTTATAAAATATAAATCAAGAACGTGTCAGGACACACCGTGTAGCCCTCACTCGGCCGGCTTCTGTTTCAGTTGTCAGCCAGCTGGCCAACAAGGCGGCAGTGAGTTTGTCAGTCTGTCAGTTTGCTCATTCATTTGGTCAGGCTGTCTGTCAAACAGCTTCTGTGTGGTTTCCCCCTTTTTTTTTGTAGAAGGGATAAATCCTACCGCTGACAGTTTGGTCGGCTATGCCGGTTTTTGTGGATTTAAATTTTACACCTGCCGTAGTTGGCCAGAGAGATAGGGACAGAATGCTGCACAGTAAATGAGAAAGGACTCCCCGGGGCGCTGTCTTGTTAAATTAGCCAGCTAGAAAGTTTTTTGGCTGAGCACACGCTGCGTATGCTTGATAACAATTTGTTACACACGCTAGTTGACACACTAATTAGTGTGACTTTCAGATCTAGCTAGAACTAAGCTTGTCTAAAGTCTTAATTATGTTTTTGAATTTTTAACCTTAAGCTAGAATATGTCCTTGGGCAGGATAGCATTCAACAATTGCATGGCATGCAGAATTACGTATTGCCATCAAATGCCTTTGTGCTGCACATATTGTCAACTCATTAAAAACCATTTGAAAGCCCAAGGAATTTGCTCAGCTAAAAACTATCAACAAATGAATGCTCTATGGAACAGTAATTTAGAAGTCAGAATGTTTCACTATGGGAAAGGCAATTCTTTCAAAGCAACTGAAAAAATTGTATTACGGATTAAAAATCAGATGCTAATAAGTCGCATAAGTCTACTGCCACTTAACCAAAAAATACAACATCTAATAAAAGCATGATTCTTTTTTATAAAAATGGGGCTCTGCCGCAAAAATACTTTTTATATTATATTGTGATGTTCAGGTTCCTAGTCTAGTAACCCATAAATAATTTGCTAAAATAGAAATGCGGAGACCACGCCAAGTTCAAAGTCGTACACGATAAGAAGTAAAACCCCGCACACTTTCAAAATTATCCGCAAGAGGGATCGAGCAGAAAAATAAAGGATAATCGAAAAACCTTTTTTTTACATTAAAGACCAGGAGCACAGAAATATAAGAATTTTGTTGAAATATTCTAATAAACGATAAAAAAAAAAAACCAGGAGCAAAGATAGTTTTTTAAATTAATTAAATTTAATTAAAGAGATAAGCAGTAGCACCTGCCACAGTTATTAAAAAAAAAAAAAAATTGATTTGGTAAAAAAATATATTTCATAATTGTACGCTAGAGGGAGCCAGTAAAATATATAAACATTTAACTCGAGATGGAGCAAGAAAAAATAAATGATGGACGGAGAAAATATTTTTATATATCAGCGAAAATAAGTTAAGCGAGCTACTTTTGGGTTGACCTCTTGTTGAAAACCATGCAAATTTTAGTTTTAAAATTCTGATTAGTTTCGAGTTATTGATGACAGAATATTTTTATTTTTTTTTTAAATATTTCTTTTAAGCGAATAAAGATAATTGAACAACTCTTGAAGAAATAAAAATTTTAATTTAAATTGATTTAAAAGATAAAATTTTTAATTTAAAAAAATTTTGATTTAAAACATAATATTTGAAAAAAACATTTATAAACATTTTTTAGCAATTCCTTTTTTTTTAAATTAAAATTTATCTCAACTTCTCTCAAAAATATGAACAATTCAATAACTGATGAAAGATAATAACTTTCTACTTGCTTTGAATGTTGTTTTTGACATTTTATAGCCGATATTGAAACTAGTAAAGACCTCGGGTCAAAGTTCACAAAAATCATTTTTTTTGCAAATAAATTTTAAACCATGCTTTAAATTTTTTTAAATATTCCTCAAAATTTTAGTGCGTTAAATTTTCTACAACATTATCTTTTAAAAATTCAAGAGTGAAAGTAATGAAAGTTTTTCGAGATGACATAAAAAAAATTTCTAGAAAAACGCTGGTAAAATATTTCCCAATTGAGAAACAAACCTTGAAAGATAAGTAATATTTTTTGAGGCCAGCAACAATGGATTTTCTTAAAATGTTTTAATTATGATAACTGGATGCAATAAAGCGAAATTTTTTTATTTTTTCGCATCAAGCCATAAACTTTGGTTTAAAGATCCATTTAAACTAGAACGTATTGTGAATCAGTTATTCTTTTATAACAGGTTGGCAGGAGGATAATTAAAACATCTCCTCTTCAGTCTTGTTTTTTGGACCATTCCCACAAGCTTCTTCGTGAGAGGCTACCAGATTATCAATGTACCTGCTGGAGAAAAGGGAGAACTTCTCTACTCGGATACACATCCAAAAATATGGCTGAGTACTTTTTATCCGACTTGAAACCTCAAGTAGTTTGACTTAGCAGTGCTGCTCAGATAGAAACCATGTCTCCAGATTGAAGAATGGTGAAAGTCATTGAATCGAAAATGGTGGAATGACTGATCGCTTCTTGGCTGGTTGAATGTATTCCTGGGAAATTCAATAAGATATTGAATAATTCAAGAGATATTACTGCAATGGAGTTTTTCTGGACTTCCAGCAGGCATTCAACAGAGTCTAGCATACACAAACTACTGGCAAAAATGAAGACAGTGCTGCCTGCCGAAATTCCTTTTACGCTACTTTCTGGAAGAAAGGAAATTCTTCTTATCTGGAATACGTCAAGGAAGTAGGTTCGCACCACTTCTGTAAATGTAGATTTCAAAATGAAATGTCTATTAAAATGTTTGATACGAGTGTAAACAAATTTTCTTCACAGAATTACGACAAAGCATTAAAAATGTGAAGCGAGCATCAATGCCATCGAGAATTTATGTGTTATCGTTAAAAACCTATTATTAATAATATTATTATTTAAAGATCTTAGCTACATTTCCGATAATGGGTGGGGTGGTTGGCTCTGTTGCAGGCATCAAGAAGTTCGATAGGTGCTCGGTGGCCACAAAATGGGCAGTTTGGCTGTATTTGATAACTAAAATGGAAGTTATTGTGTTTGAATTACTTAACCTTTATCATTATAAGTTTTCAAAAACTTCATACAAAAATGTAACTTAAAAAAACTAACGAAAAATACAGAAATTCGTGCAATTTAACAAAACGAAAAAATTGTTCTCGAAAATCTGTCCAAGTATACCGAATATTTTCATATATCTCATTTTATTGCCTATCCAATACGCCCAATTTACCATTTTATATTTATAGTGTATATAAAGTCGTGCTGCTAACCACAAAATCCCACGACAAGTCATTTTCATAATCAAACAAACTGCAAATCACATACAGCCAAACACAAGGCCATCAAAAGAAGGGGGTCTCAACCGCTCCTCCACTTCACCCCTTACCCAAAAGACAAGGGAACCAAAGAGAATCCCCCTGTCCATACAGTCTGTCATAATAAATTCTGCAGTGCTCGTTGACGAGTCAAGCCGATTTGGGTTTGGGGCAGAGAGATAGAGAGCCCAGTGAAGCTTAGTCGAGAGCAATGAGCACAACGTCAATTGCATTAGAATTTTCATTTAATGAACGCTGCAGCAATGGCGGCTGGCAAACAAATGGCGTAGAAAATGGCGACACAGTGGCGCCAAAATGGCGTCAAAGACAGATGTGAGCTCAGCACTATTTTGCTAAGGGGGAAATGTTCAGCATATGAGACTGCTTCTAATGACAAACAATTTGAATGCGCAAGGAACGTTGTATTTCATATGCAAATTCATATATGTGCTATATTTAAATATTTCTACAATAATCTGGCTTTTATTAGTTTGTTCTATCGTTTTAATGCCAATTTTAATTGCTTTTTGCGGCATTTAATTACCAATGGCATTTGTTTAGGGATTGTTTTTATTATCGCAAATCGCATAAAGTCAAATTTTATGGCGATTGGCATAAAGCATATTTAAAACTTTACGAAATTATGCATATTAAATTATTAGTTTTATCAAAATTTTGTCGATTTAATTTGATGGTATTTATATACAGCTGATTTGACTCATTAAAATAATATAAATTGAATGAATTGAATAGAAAATCTCAAGTAAGACTAGATGCAAAGATAAGCAGCGTAAAATTTATTTTTATTTATATATAGCAATATATATAAACAAATACAAATAAACTTAGGGATTTATTTTTGCACAGCAAATAAGTAAAAAAAATGGTTTCGGGTATGCTCGACTGCTAGATGCGCTTTAATCTTAAGATGAGAACGAAATTTTAGGCAAATCCAAATTTTATTTTTTAAGATTTCAAAAATTTGGGTAATGCTTGTTACTGATATATAGCTATATCTACCTGTCCGTTTGTACAAACATGTAGATTGTGGAGACAGAAAAGCTAGAACCTTTTTCTTCTCAGAAGAATTTCATCATCCCATAGTCTTCTTGACAGAGCTCTCTATAGTGAGTTATGCCCAAAAACGCTGGAAATATCCCATTAAAAACTAAAATAAGGATATGCCTCTAAGCCAGATACTGAGATGCTATCTTACCGCATGGGTTCTTCTTGAAAACATGGCTTCACATTTTTTATGAATTTTAAAATTAAGCAACAAAAAATTTTCCTTTCCATTTTGTTGTGAGGTTACTTTGATAAAATATGATAAAAAAGGAAGAAGATACGTGTTATAAAAATTTTTGTACTTTGCAATTAGGTAGCACATTAATTAGTAAAAAAAAATGGGACAAGAAACGTGATTACCGATTAAATGGTGTGACGTTAATGAAATATTTTACTCAATTAAAAAAAAAAAACGGGTTTGACACTTGCTTGCTGTTGTCGAACAGATTTTTAATTTTCTAGTACACTACTAAATAATACAAAAAAAAATATATAAAAAATAAATATTTGTAGACACTGCTAGATGCTTTGGCATTTTTTATTAATAACAAATGTAACATTGTTTATTATTATTATTATACTTCTTGTAGGTTTATTAAATAATTTTTCAGTTGCTTTGTAAATCACAAAAGGCACATAAATACAATATTCTAAGTCCGCTTCACACATTAAAAATTTAAAATGTGCAATCCATAATCCTTTAAAATTAAGGTTTTTCCCATTTTTTCCTTATAAATTAATTAACGCAAACATCAATACATACATGTATGTAAAGTCAAAAATGACACAATTATAAAAATTTCAGTTGAAAGCATCTGCTAAAACTCTGTATAATTATAATAATGAACCATTAGCTTTAATGAAAATGTAAATACTTAAAGGGAATAAAGCACAAATAAACAAATAAATAATAAATCCATAATCCTTCTTTTACAAATTTTTTACAAATCAAGTGCAATAATATTTTATTTTGAAATGTATATTTAAAAATATTTTTGGAGGTGGCCTTGCTCACCTTGGACAGTTGGAATATATTAATTTTTTTAAATACATTGCGCCATATTGTATTCGCCATTTTGTATTTCTAATAATAAAACAAGCAATGATCCAGCTGCACTCTGGGTTGGCAACAATACATACATACAATACATACATACAATTAAAAAAAAAAAATTAGTTTTTGAGTACTTACAAATAAACAAAATGTAATTATTCTGTCTATCAAATAAAATTACACAATAATATTAGCTTTAGCAACACAATTTATTAAAATTAACCCCGCTTTATTAAAAGTCAATTTTTTTTGCGCAACATATCAACCCTGGCTCATCTATCTGTTATCGATATGCCAATATGTATGTTAAAAATAATTTAAAATATTATCAATAATTGTCTGACTTAAAATTGGCATAAATAGAATTTCAAAGCAATTTTTAAAAATTGTTTAAGTTTAAAATACGTTCACTTTTGAACTTTTTTTGGCAATACCTTTTAATTCTTCTTGCAACCTTGTATTTTCGGTTTCAGGTCCGATTAGCAGTGTTGCTGCACCGGTCCTTGCTAGTCTATCTGCCAGCTCATTTCCAGGAATATTGTTATGTCCTGGAACCCATCTAATCGTGAGCTTATTCCTAGCACCTAATTTGTCTAGTGCAGTTCTCACTTCTTTGACCAGCCTTGATGTAATCTTGGCTCTACTTAATGCCCTTATCGCTGCTTGACTGTCAGACAGGATGGATATGTCCTTGTCGTGATAGTTATTTTGCAGATTGAACTCTGCACACCTTCCAATAGCACAGACTTCAGCTTGGAAAATGCTGGTGTGTCTGCCTAGTGATTCGTAATATTTTGTCCTGGGTCCTACTACCCTCAGGCCACTTCCCTCATCAGTGAGGGATCCGTCTGTATACCACTTTATTGTTTGTGGTTTCATTGGGTGAACTGCCGAAAGAGATGTCCAGGCCTCTTTCGTGCTGAGTTTAATATCAAAATTCTAATTGAACTTGTACTCAGCTAGCATTTCATCCCTTGGTTGCAGAAGCTTAAGTATATCCTTTGCTAAGTCTGCAGCATCTTTCCCGGTAAGGCTGAAGTCAACTCCTTCCCTCCCAATTCTTATTAACGTAGCTTTCCGCTGCATATCGATAACGATATGAATGCTGCTTCCTGATAGGGTTATATTCCTCATCCTTCCAAATTTATATCTCCTTGTGAAGGGTACTATGACTGTCTTGGCAGGATTAAGACTCAGGCCTGCCTTTTTACACCAGTCATTGGTCTCCTTGAGACCTAGCTGGATAATGCCGCAGAGTGTTTCCTCATACTTGCCTCTAGCTATAATGACGATGTCGTCAGCATAGCCTTGACATAGGGGTGATAGTACTCCACCCTGAGGGCAGCCTCTTGTCGTCATTACTGTAGTGGATTGCCCACCAATAGTTGCTGTGGCTAGTCTAGATGCCAGCAGTGAATTTATCCATCAGCTTGTTATTGCATGTAGGCCCTGTATATCCAGGAAAGCGCATAGTGACACTTCCTTATGAGTTAAAGATTCCTCAATAAGGGTTCTCAGCTGATACAGTGCAGTATCCGTAGACCTTCCCGCTCTGTATGCATGTTGCATCCTTTGAAGAGGTCGCTGCACTAGCAGTGTGCTTCTAATTTTGAAGTCTACCAGCTTTTCCAAAGTTTTCAGCAAAAACGAAGTTAAGCTGATAGGTCTGTATGCCTTTGGATTAGTGTTGTCTTTCTTCCCGGCTTTCGGGATGAAGACCACTTTAGCTATACTCCATGCTGTAGGTATATGCCCTAGCGCAAGGCTGCTAACCAGTACTCTCCTAATAGGGGTCAAGAGGCTGTTCAGTCCTTTCTGTAAAAGGGCTGGATGTACACCATCCACGCCCGGATATTTGTAAGGCTGGAATGTTCCAATTGCCCATTTTAATCTCTCTGGCGTTAGCATAGACTTGGCAATGAACCAGTCAGTGGCACATGATTTGTTTCTACCTATTGGCATGATTCTACCTTCCGCCTGTGGGGTGCTTCCAGGGAAGTGCATGTCCAAGAGGAGTTCAAGTTTCTCCTTATTATTATTTGTAAAGGAGTTATCCGATTTCTGGAGTGCAAGATTAGCGTCTGGCATTCCTTTCGAAATCGCTTTGTGAAGTCTAGCTCCTTCACTCGTGTTCTTAATGGCTTCGCAAAAGGTTCTGTAGTTCCTTCGCTTGGCCTTTCTAATCTCTCTGCTATACAGAGTTAGGCTATCCCGGTAAGCGTCCCACTCTCCATAGCGCTTTGCTGTATTGAAGAGATGTCGGGTAACTTTCCGTAGCTTTTCGAGTTGGGCGTTCCACCATGGCGCGTCCTTCTCCTTCTTTGCATTACCAAGTGGGCAACTTTCATTGAAGGCGTTCACTATACGCGTGTTCAACTCCTCCACTGCACATTCCAGCTCAACAGGGTTTCTGGGCTTTCCAGGTGCTCTGCTGGCTGTGTTTTGTGCAAGGGAGAGATTGATCTTATCCCAGTCTGTATTCCTGGATTGCGTTTGCGTTCGCAACTTTTGAGATTTAGCCCTAGGTTAGATCTAATAATCCTGTGGTCTGACATAGACTCTTCAGGAGATACGTGCCAGTTGTTTATGTGCGAGTTCAGTGCCCTACTGGCCAAGGTTATATCGAGCACCTCGGATCTAACCCTAGTTACGAAAGTCGGAACACTGCCGACGTTTATAATTCCTAGGTTACTACTTGAAATAAACTCTAAGAGAGACTCACCTCTAGTGTTTTTGTCCGTGCTACCCCATACCACATAATGCGCATTTGCATCGCATCCAATGATGATGGGTAGATGCTGTCTCCTGCAGTGCTCCACGAGTGCTTGGACCTCGGGCAGCGGGCAGGATTAGTCTCCCGCAAAATATACGGAGGCTACAACAACAGACCTCACACCACCAGCTTCTTCGACCATGATGGGGACACAGTCTCCAGTGAGGAATTCTGTAAGTACGTTATGATTAATACTTCTACTTGCCAAGATACAGGCTCTAGAGAGTGGGTCCCTATGGTCCCAAATTACCTTGGCATCTTTCACGTACAGTACTTTTATGCCCTGGTTATACCAGGGTTCCTGTACCAGGGCTAGCCCGAGGTGTTGTTTGGTGAACATCCTTGCCAGTACGGCCGACGCCGCCTTGGCACGGTGGATGTTCACCTGGGCTATCCCTATACTTCCGCTCATAATATCGGCTCCACTACCGGCGTCTGAGGTCTGGAGGTCGTCTCCAGATCCCCTTCTTCTTCCTCGCCTAGCTCCATGGCTAGTTCTTGCGAGGACATTGGAGGTTGGTCCTCCATGTCGCAGTTCGCCTGGATTACTGTAACATTAAGTTCTTCTTTATCTTCCGCCACATCTACTAGGGAATCAGAGGTGTTCAGTCCCTTCTTTTCCACAGTAAATTGGGGAAGTGGGGCCGGCTCATGCAGCTCCTTAGCAGCCTTGCCCTTTCTTAAACCGCTCACCGGTATACTGACGAACCTGTACTTAAGCTTATAGCCCTTCTGGATAATTTCAGCACAGGAGCTATCGTCAATGCCGAGGACGAGGAGTAAGCCACCTCCTTCGCTCTTCCTCGAGAATAACCTCCAGTGCTCTGTATCCAGACGGTTCTGCTTTCGGATCAGTTCTAAAACCCATTCTATCGGCTTGTCCGTCCTAGGGCAGAAGATGGTGATTTTGTGCGCCGACGGTATGTCGTCACCCATCCTTGCCTCTAGTGGGACTCCTTTCCACATACGTAGGGTGGGGACCGCTAGCCGTACCCACTCAGCCGAACCTTCGTCCGAGCAGTCCACAACTAGATGTCCGACCCTAAAGTGGATCCCATCGAATACTATTGGGGAGTCCCAGCCTGATGAGACTAGCTCATCCAATATCGCTTCCTCAAGCAGCTTTAACTCCTCACTGCTGAGGATTACCTGAGGATACTCCTCAGGCACTATAGCAACCTTTAGCTTTTTAGCTACGGCTGCGTACGTTGGCCTCTCCTCGGTCGCCCTGGATGTCGAGGATTGGTTCCTGACTTCCAGAGCAGCCGCGGAGGTGCTCGCAACTACTGCAGGCCCCTCATTGGTAATCCTGGATGTCGAGGGTTGGTCCTCGACCTCCAGAGCAACCTTGGAGGTGCTCGCTACTTCCGCAGACAGTGACGCTTCTACGGTCCTTCTTTCTACACGCACTCTCTTAGGAGTGTCGGATGGTGGCGTGAGCGTGCTGCTCAGCCTCTTCGGAGCAGGGGTAGAGCCCTGCTTTTGCTGTGGACGTGGCTGTTTTGCCAGTGCCAGTGCTTCGTCAGGTATTTTACCCTGTTGCAGATACCTGATGTACCATTTTACCTTGGCGCCACTCAGCCCCCTGCGGTTCGGGTCATCCCGAGCCCCAGGTTTTCCAAGTTCAGGCCTTGGGGGCTTCTCTTTACCAATCTGCTTTGAGTTGGCATTGCTGCTAGTTTCAGTTACCGAGTGTGGTTTAACTCCCACTACACGGCCTCCCGAACTTTGCTGCTTCTCTTCGGTTCTCCTAGTAGGAGCTACTGTTGGTGGTTTCACCAATGAGGGCCGCTCCCTGTCAAGGTCACGGTCCTCAAACTGCTTTGCAACAGTTCCTGCAGTTACACCCTGCGGTATTTTTATAAAGGATTCTTTATTCGTACTCATATTAAGATCCCACGAGTAGCGGAGAAATATACTGTTCACCCGGGCAGAGATCCGCAGTACACGGGTAAGGCTCACCAGACTAGGCGGTCGCCACTTGCCTAGACTCTCCTTTAAAGACTGGACTATTTGTTTTCCGGGCCCCCAGCCAGGCTGACTCTCCTGACACCTTTGTCCGGCCCGGAAATGTGGAAATTTTAGGGAGTTTCCAGCTCCAGCCCGACTACTATTAGCCAGCCAGAAGAAAACCTACGGAAACACAACATTTTTTTCCGCTTTTGTAATACATTCCCACTAAGATACGAATTTTTTGACTTTTTTTCCTATATTCTAATTAGTCTCAAACCTCCAATCTTATCATCTTAAATATTATTTTTTAATTCTTTCATTTTATTAACAAAAATTATTGTTTGAATCGCATCAGCTTAAATAGTCCGAGATTTAATAGATATATTTACCAATTGCGCCTTAAAAAAAACATTTACAAATATATTCTAATACAAAAAGATTTTTGACAGCAGATCTTACAAAGAAAATGTACTCTGCCAAATTCTTTTATAAACACATTGTTTATAATACCTAAAAATATTTGTAACCTAAACCGTGCTCAACAAACCAAAAAAAAAAAAGAAAAATTGTTCATGCCTATAATCATAAATATTCATTAAATTAATTGTAGTTGACTGTGAACTCAGGAACTCTATTTAAACCCATGTTTCCTGAGCAATTATGCAAATGACTTTTAAATCTTGTCAACCTATCTCTACAAAAACAAAAAAACAACACGAAAATAATAGAATAAGCGCTTGTGTATTCAGGTAAAAGGTGAGCCCACTTAAATTTGCAGCTGTTCCAAAATAATGTACACCCTAAAAAAACAAACGATTTACTCCCGAGTGCAAAAAGCTGCCAAAAGTTAAAGACACAAAAAAAAACTAGCTCATCGAAAAAAAAAAAAAGAAAAATTTGGCAATTTTTAAAAGGATTCGTGACGTCAAATTAATTTGAGCGCCAAGTGGCAAAACAACAATCGGCGATTCAATTAATTTCTGGAACAACTTGGGCGATAAGGCTGTGAATTAGAGATAACAAACATTGACTCGGGTGTGGTTAGGTGTTGGGAGGGAGGGTATCTTTTTGTTGCTCGTGTTTTTATGTGCGGTTTGTGTATTTGCTTGTTGTGGCTCTTACTTCTCGACAAAGTGGAAAACAATTTTCCGAGTGTTTTGGCAATAGTTTTGCTTGTTTATACGACCCATTTGTGGTGTGTGTGTGTGTGTGTGTATGTGTGTAAAAGAGTGTTGGGAAATGCTTTTCTGTTGCCAAATACTTGGGTAGAAAATTAAGCAAATGTGTTGTCTGGAGATCTAATGGATTTTTGGCAAGTGTCTAATGAAGTGCTTGAGACAACAGCAGGCCTAACAGCTGGAAATTCAAAGGGACGCCTTAGACGATTTTCGCCATTTTTATGCAGTGAAAAAAACGTAAAGTTAGTGAAAAGGAAAATTAAGTTTTAAATATGTGCTTCATTCATTATTATAGTCAATTAATTTTGTGGAATTACACTCTCTTGATTTCAAGAGTTACCTTAAGCCCTTAGCTAACATGAAATGTAAATTGGACTTAATTTATGAGTGCGATAAGATCCTATTCAAATAAAAAACTATTGTGCGGTCATAAGACTACGTCAGTAACGAATTTAATATTTAGGCAGTTAATGTATTTATTTATTTATTTAATAAAGATTAAGTAAGTTTACAAAACTAACTTAATTAATAGGAAGCACTGGCAGCAAAAGGCCTTCTGCTCAGAAAATGTATTTATTTAAAATTATATAACATAAAATAAAAAACTAAAATATTTAATCACATTTTACTTCAAAATTAAAAACATTTTAAAAGTACCTAAAAAAAAATTATTTACTAAATAATAAACGAATATTATCTCAACTGACCCCTCTTTAAAAAGCCACATCTCAGGCAAGTCAGCAAACCTTGTCCTTGCATCATTCAAATTATTTAAAAGTTGTCAATTAAAATTGTTGATTATATGTTGTTAATTCCTTTATCTCCTTGAGGATCATAGGGCCTCAAGTTGATTGTATGTTACATAAAAATTAAAAATAGTTTAATGGTAATTAAAAAAAAATATATACATTTATACCAAATTGTAAAAAATTAAAAATATTGTCTCGACTGTGAATCTTGGACACTACCCGACTTAAGGATCCGTAAAGCGAATTAAACTAGTATACAAATTTAAGGGTCATCGAGTGAACCTTCGTATAAAAGTGTTTTTTAGGGTAATTATGGGTCGAGAAACACGAAAATGACAAACTTTTTTTTCCTTAAGCACCGTTTTCGAGATTTTTTCGAGAAACATGTTTTTGGGCACTTTTATCAGTTATTCGTTAATATCTCAAAGAAGCGGCACTGTACAAACCCTTTTCTAAAAGATGGGTGTGACCTTAGCTAAATTAAAAAAAAAAAACCCTTAGAATAAGTATTTACTACTTAATATCATTTACAAGTAATCTATGTATTTAAAGACACATCAAACTTGTTAAAGTTTGTCTTGCCTGGTACCAACAGGCAGCATTCCCTCCTATTGCACTTGGCCACAAAAAAATGTGGTATGAATTATACATGTGATAGAGCTACTCCAGCACGTCATGGTTCTGACATAGCTCCAAAAACCTCCATTAAACGAAGTTTCTTGAAAGTTATCTCAGAACCCTGTCATGCTAGAGGTTTTTGCGCCTAAAGCGATATGGTAACAATATGTTTGAGCACACATGGTTGGGAGAAGCAAAAAATAGGGAAGACTGAGAAAAACAAAGAATTAAGAGGTTTCCCGTTGGTATTACATATACTTACATTTTTTCAGTACGCGTTTTTCAATTTAATTCTGAAAAGATTTATAAATTTCCAGAACGCGTTTTCAAGAATTAGTACCATTTTTTTATAGCTGTCTTTTAGTTATTAATCGTCTAATTAAGTCACAACTTAATGACACGCTTTGTATTCGCTCCATTTTTTTAAGCGAAACTTTCTTAACATTTTAGCTGGTCTAAAAATCTAAAAGGATATTATGACAAAATATATTTTTATATTTCAGTTAATACAAGTCTTTACATTACATCTTTTACATTGTGTAAACAAAAAATTATTGCAAAAATTTTAAAAAATTATATTTTATATCCGATATTGGAAAATGACAGGAGATAGCAAAGCGTGCATTACTGTGCGTGTTAAGACCTCGCGGATTACAAAACTAATCGAGACCCATGAAGAATGAGGCATACCGGACTATAAAATTTTAGTGGCTGATCCAAAGCTGATTGTAGTTTTTTGAGGTGCGCTGAAAATCATCTTCGTAGAGTTATATGCCAAAATATATTTTTTTAGTAATCTGATAGCTCAAAATCAAGTGTGCTGAGCAGTATTTTTTGTATTTTTATTGTGTCGTTTGTTAGCTTATTACTTTTGAACTATTCAACACAATGAAGTCATTTTCGAATAATATATTTTTTTAAGTTATAAAATTGGTCACAAAAAATATGAGTTTTTTTACTTTTTTAAATAATTATAAAAAACTTGTGAAAGTCTCAACAAGCCGGTTTTTTTTAGAAATGGCAAGCAGTGAGTCAAAAGTCAGATGTTTATAAATCGAAAACTATTCAA
Organism: Chymomyza fuscimana; assembly: GCA_949987675.1. Taxonomy (NCBI): domain Eukaryota; kingdom Metazoa; phylum Arthropoda; class Insecta; order Diptera; family Drosophilidae; genus Chymomyza; species Chymomyza fuscimana. Next base: position 52,557,943 of record OX465088.1, on the reverse strand, counting down.
AACATTTGTTTATCATATCTTTGGCATACCTTTCGTATCGCTGGAATGGTTATAGCTGGGCACACTGGTCTTTGAACTTAATCAAAAAGAAGAACCAAATAGATAACTAGCACTAAAAGAAGATGAAGAGCCGCCTTGTTAGCCGGACTCTTTAGAAATTGCAAGAAAAGTGAGTCAAAAGTTAGATGCTTATAAATCTAAACCTATTGAAAACATTTGTTTATCATATTTTTATATATCAAGGTTTTTTCTTAGCACACTGGAATTGTGAACTAAATCAAAAGTATAAACTAGAACTTAAAAGAACATTTGCTAAAGAGCTAAAACTAACAAATATATGATTTACATCATTGGGCACTTCGTTAACTACAGTCTGGTAAGGGTCAACGTAAAGGACAGCGATTTTCAAAGCCCAGTTGTGGATTAACAGATCTAGAGACGCTCTTATGTGGAAGCATCAAATAAGTCAAATGGGTCTTCAAGGTTTTTGTAAATGCGTTGCAAAGCTGTCCAACCTTCTGGCGATGATGATATATTGGTCAGTGCGCGATCATGCACACGACGCAGCTCTGGCAGAACAGATGGTTTGGCAAGTAACGTCACGATATCGCGTTGAAAAATTGGATTAAATCGATTGCGCGTAGACTGTGGATTGTTGCTCTTTATCTGGCGCTGGAACAGATTGTACACATGCGCATGGAGAGCACGGTGCAATGTATTTGGGCGCACTGCGCTTGGGCCAGCGGCAACGGGGCGCTCGAATAATCAGATGTAAAGTATTATTGTCTGCGATTTGATGCATCTTTAGATTCTCCGTGTCTCTAAGAAGACGTCCAGCGAATACTCGCAACAAGTGCTTGGGATCAGCCTCAAATTGTTGTGCCACTAAAATTGTATAGTCCGGTATGCCACATTCTTCATGGGTCTCAATTTGTTTTGTAATCCGCGAGGTCTTAACACGCACAGTAAAGCGCGCTTCGCTATCTCCTGTCATTTTCCAATATCGGATATAAAACATAACTTTTCAAAATTTATTGTTTACACAATGTAAAAGCTTAAAAGTCTGCAGACTTGTATTAACTGAAATATAAAAATATATTTTGTCATAATATCCATATAATACCAACGGGAAACCTCTTACTTCTTTGTTTTTCTCAGTCTTCCCAATTTTTCTGCTTCTCCCAGCCATGTGTGCTTAAATATGTTGTTACCATATCGCTTTAGGCGCAAAAACCTCTAGGATGACAGGCTTCTGAGATAACTTTCAAGAAACTTCGTTTAATGCAGCCCAGATTTGCATTATGAGTTTTTTTCAAATGGAAAATTTCTTTGACTCGTACAGAAAAATGGTCGATATAAAGCCTACATTTTTAGATTTTCCTCATTTGGGTCCCGAAAATTTAAAATTGAATATTAAGTTTATGTATGGCATCATAACTCCATTTCATTTTCCCAATCAGACAATCCACAAAACATAAAAAATTTGAACAGAGTTTCAGATTTAGATTCCACGTCTTCCTCTTTCAACTCAGCATTTTACATTTTTTACTCCTGGAATGCATTTGTAAGGACCGTACCCAGAGCAGCAACTTTTAATTCTTGCGGAATCGTTTCACATTTTCCTCATGTCGTTCAATTATTAAATAAATAACTTTGATCTCTTCGCAGCTAGCGCAGATTTTCTTGCTTGTAGGACGAGACTTTGATGATTAATTATCTTCTAACTTACTTTAAACCAAATCCATTTAAATTATTTGATATATCTTCTAATACCTTTAAGAAGAACTGATCTGCAGTAAGAACCAAAGACTGCTGCAGAGGGTTCTCATAACGCTCACTGGCTTTTATCCGGGTTTCGGATTTGCTGTGCTAAGACTGCACAATCCAATACACTACTGCAAAATTGACCATCTCAGAGTACAGAAGCTAAATATATTGTAGAGTCTCGAATGTTGATAATGAACTTTTTCTAAGAATGTGACTCTGAACTTCTTTAGAACCGGCACTCATGTTACTGCCGTTGTCGTTCCAGTGCAGACCATTATGTCATGGAATATTGTGTTTTTCAGTGTGGCACGAGTCAACTCAGCAAAAGCTTCCTCTGTTTTTTGTATTTCACAGATCTCATGTTTAACTGATTCCTTGTTTAAAAGTGTTATTAACGCAGAACAAAAACCCTTTGCTCAATACATGCACAATCCGCGAGGATCAGTGAATAATCTGATAGTCACTGACAGCCTCTTCTTCAGAATGACTTGGACAACTTGAGCTGTAGAACATTTATTAAATGCTTTCTGCATTTCTGGTGGATAATAATGAACTTGCAGACAATTTTCAGGAATATTATCATATTATTTCTTAAAGCTATCAGCAGATGAGTTTACTAAGAAACCTCAAGGCCTTTCACTATTTTCGAATGTTTTGTCATCTCATCGGATCCGATTATAGGTCAGTCTAAGGTGTTTGCGGAATTCTTGATTGCCTTAGTGATGCCAATTACTTCTGTGTTGAGTTATTAGCTCGATTTAAAACAACACGAAAACAATACCACCCACGGGTATTAGAGTCATGTGAGCCTAATATAGAAGCAGACGTGGACATACGCATAGGTTACGATACTTTAAAAACTCGTATGAGCACAAACTCTAAAAGGTATGGGAAGGAATCACCAATAAAACTCGTTTAGGACGTTAAGTTGGAAAATTGAGCATTACCTTGAACTACAGCTGCTTTCAAGAGAATGGTAAAAAAAGTGTTAAAAACTTTTCCTTCCTTTGTACATTTGCCTTTTTTTTTGAAACTGTGTTGTAAGAAGATATAAGAGCAGTGCCGCGTGCCAAAATATTCCAAAGAAAAGATGTAAACGAAGTAATGTCCATCTCTTTGTCATTGTTCCTTATTTGCATACTGCGTAACATTAAAAAAGTTACTGAACCAAATATTTGCATAAAAACTTAAATTTGTTCTCTTTCTTTTTGAAAACGAATTTAAGCTCTGTTGAAGAGTCCACGCACAGTGGAAATTCAAATTTCATTTAACAATGCATATTGACAGTTGCATTCTTTCAACTTTTACGCATAAACAAATACAATAGGCGTTTAAAACATTCAAACAAAAACTCGAAAATTTTGAATATGTAGGAAAAAAATGGAAAACTACTACGCAGCAAAGTTCAGCTGAATAAAATTAAATGCAAAATGGCAGTACCAGAGTGAGATAAAATAAAAAAAAAGCCCCATGACATTTTTAATTATCTGGATTCTAACACAAGAGCTCTGGGTTCACATGAATGCACTCATGAATGCACTCAACACACGCACATAACTAAATAACGACAAACAAAAACGTGTTCGCAAATGAGTCAAATAGTTGAAAAAAGTGTTGCATACTTTTTTGGTGTTATGGCATTACCGTCAACTTTTCAATTGAAATCAACCACAATTTTTCTCATCTTATTACAAGTGAAATTTTTTTTATGCATGACTTGAACTATTTGAAAATTCTTTTTGAGTTCTACATGCTATTATTTCGGTTGATTCACAAAAAAAAAACAAAAATAAATATAAATATATTACTTGAAATTGGCATAAATAGAATCTTAGATTATCGAAGAATATATATTTCAGTTTAAATTACGTACACTTTTCAAATTAATTTAAGAATTCAGAATTTAATTCTTTTTTTTTTTTTTAAATTGTTAGGTTCTCTCACAAAAGTACCTTACCCATTTTTAGGACAAAAGACCATCTGCCATCCTTATGAAGAGCAGTAAATCTTTCGTTGGGATTCTGCGTAGCTGGAACGGTGTGATCCGTTTAGCTCCACACTACTGCTGGACAGTCACACAAGATGTGTTTGGTCGTCTCGTCGTCTTCAAAACAAAGCCTGCACTCTGAAGAGTCCGATAGACCCATTTTATGTATGTGATAACTTACAGTATGGTGCCCAGATAAGTAGGTTACCAGGAATCTTAGGTCGGCTCTACCAAGACCTATAGTAGCATCCGAGGGTAAGACAAGTACTTTAGCTTGTCTTAAATTCGGTAAAGAGAACCAGCTAATGCTACAAAAGGGTCTCGCGAGCTCATCAGCTGTCGAATTACCTTCCACTCCTGAATGTCCAGGAACCCATCATAGTGTGACTCTGTTACGGGAGGACAGGAGTTGGATTTCGTTCAAGCATTCCTTAACCACTTGGAGGAAATTCTCCACGAAGACAATGCGCTGATAGCGGCCTGCATATCTGTAAATATGTAAATGTTAGCACCCCTAGTACCTTTAAGGAGGATACTGTGGTCGCAGACCTCTAAGGCGTGAATCTCAGCTTGACAGGCACTGAGCCAGATACCCACTGTAAAAGAGATTCTGGTGTTGGGTCCGACAACTCCAGCACCTACACCCTGATCTGTCTTGCAACCATCCGTAAGCCATTGCTAGCACCGGAGGTTACCACAGGGTTGCCTTCAGTCCAAGTCTCGCGATTCGGAATGAGATATCTAAATTTCCTATTATGGAGACGTTCCGTGGTCATATAATCTGTTCTTGAGCAGATCGATAGGCCAGGAAGAGAACTTAAGAACTTATTAGTGCAGCATGGCCTGTGTCACTTTCCACGAGCCCAGACGTGATAAAAAAACGCTTCAGTGAAAATGGGAGCACCAAACACGTGGTTTCAAGACGATTGATTCTCAAACAAAATTAAAATTTTTAACTTAGCATACAGTTTATATGGAATTTTTTTTTCATAATAACATAACATAAAAATTTGTAAAAAAAAAGGCACAGTATGTCTTATAGTAATCTATGGTAGGTTTATAGAATAAGAAATTCAGAAAAAACTCAACATATTTATTCCAATTTAGTTTCATATCGATTAACGTTTTTCATTTTTTTTTTCGAATTTGATTTTTAATTTTGTTCTGCTTTTCTTGGTCAACTCATTCTATATTACTTAAACAAAATACATAAGAGTTAGACGAAAAACCGTAAATTATTTCGCATACTTTCAGAAAAAAAAACTGATGTCCTAAAACTTTGTCAAAATCAAAATTTCTCCCAAAACTCGGATAGTGAACGTTGCTTTGGTGTTGATTTTGTAACAGGTTTTTTCAGTCGGAAAGTTAAAAAATCATAAAAACCACAATTTCGCATTCGTACAATAGATGTATTTTTGCACTTGATTTTACAAATTAAATTAAATATTTTCAATATTGTTGATCAGTTCTTCACTTTCACTTTTGCTTAATCCGCTCTTAGCTCGAGAGGACGTCTGGACGCCTGGTCCACTAGTTTTTTTATAGCATCTAAAATTTGAAATTTTTAGAAATCACTTGATAATCATTATTTTATGTTTTTTTTTGGTTTTGTACCATCATAAACATACATTTTTTTTTTATTATGATTTATGGAAAATAGAAGAAAAATCGTCACGTAACAGTGTAGGGTATGCTGTACTATGGGTATGCTGTAACGAACCTCTGATTTGCCCAGACCAACGGCTGGGATAACTCAGCGTTGTCCAGGGTAAATGTCACCACGAATTTATATTCGCAGAGACTCAGTAATAAATTGATAACTTTATTTAGTTTTTTAGACATCCCATTGAGGTGCCTCCAATGTATCCTTGAAGACTCTAGAACGTTGTTATGTCGTATCATTTGACGTTTTGCGGTAACATTGTTCAGATATTGTTTCATTAGTAGTTTGAATAGCTTATAGTAGATCACTCCAAGCTGATCCCACCATATGTAGAGCATAAGCTTTTTGCCTTGAATATTCGGTTTTGTATGGTCATGTCCCGATTTTCTTCTCCTTGGATTGTCTTAGTGGTTCGTTTCACTTTTCTCACCCCGTTACAATTCGAAACAAAAATCACTTCCGATTTTGCCTATGAATCAGCTGTTCGCATGTTAAAAAGCTGCATTCAATGACACTTGGCATGAGTTTATAGACATCACATCATATCCTTGATTTTGCAGTCTTGAGTCGTTTATAAACGTCTTGTTGAATCACTCATGATGTGTCAGACAGTTCCTTCATTCAAGAGTTCCTCCAATTGAACGTATTCAAACAATACCGATCTTCACGTTCCTTATCAGAGGAGTCCAAGTCACCATTACGAATCGCTGAAATCAGTATTAATAGGTTTTATAAAAGCATATAGAATAGAAAAACACCTGACTAGTGACTTATCTTTCCGGCTAGATAAGTTATATTCATTCTATTAAATGTTTCCATTAAAATTTTGACTTTTGCTATAAAGCTATCACGCCGAAACCGCCCTAACCCCCCAAAATAAAGAAACTCTATCTTAGACTAGCAACAGGGCCACAAACAATCTCTTCAAGTTTCAACCATTTAATATTTTTGAGCCTTCGTTTACTGTACTGTTTGGTATTCAAATTTCGATTTAAAATTTATATACCATCGACAGGGCTCCCAGGATGTAAGGTCCGTTGCTTCAGTACAGAGCACAAAAATGTAAACGCTGACAACTGTACATGTTGAACCAAGTCCCACAGATGTTGTTGTCCTTGGCCATTTTTCATTGATTTTTAATGACTGCTTCGAATACCTTAAAAAATTATCCCAGCAAATATTAAACAATTTTTAAATGACTTTTTGGTATAATTTCAAAAATATGTTAAGCCCTTAAATAAACGTTTTCCTTTATGAACTCCTTGTAATCAGCGGCTAGGCCACATTCGGACAACGATACTAGCACGATGAAGAAAAATGCTTAAATTTTCCTTTGTTACAAATATGTGCATAAAATTCACGTACCCCGCCATCAATTTAATATCCGGAAACGGCATAAAAAGCGCATTAAAGAAGTTCATGTGTTTAATCAGCTGTCTGAGGAACAACCTCAATACAATTCCGAGGTATTCTACCATGGCGCATGCTGTGTTTATTTTTATTATTGCGTCTACCACTTGCCACTGTGCCTACCCCCACCATCGCCATTATCCCGTAGATAGGCTTATAAAAAAAGTATGGCTTATATTGCAGTACAGATTTATTAAAACATTTCGCACATTTTTTACGACATTCAAGCCTTGCGCACAAAAGTACTATACAACACTGGATGTATATGGGAAAGTGCACTGAGAGAAAAACTTCGTTCATAGCGAGATGTACTTAAAAAGGTAGGAATACTTTATTTGTATAATTTTGTGCAAGTGTTTGTAATCGGCAGAAGGAGACGTGGCAGACCTCATAAGCTTTGAATGTATGCACATTCTGTGTAGCTCCAAAAGTCGACTCGATATAGCCATGCCTGTCCCTCAGTCCGCATAAGCAAAAGGATATCAGAGGCTGTAAGAGGAAGAGAACCCAAAATTGTAACAAAAGAGGCGTTTGTTAATTCATGTCGATATCTTGACCCGATCCTCGGAGAATTTTGCGGTTTACTGCCACACTATAAAATCTAGTCTTTTCCCACTAAGAGTAATATGAAATTTTAAAAATCGGATTTAAAATTATAGCCATACTACTATGATCAAATTGACAGGTGGAAAGAAAATTTTTAATTTAACCTTCCAGGGTTTTTCCAATCGATAATTTTTTTCTCTCCGTAACTTGGTAGCACTGTTAATGACAGCGGCGTGAAATTTCACGTCAAAATATTTATTAATGTTTGAGATACGCTTCGTTTTGTGAGGTGCTACGATAATGCGCCATCTCACGCGTCACTGGTTCTTCGTGAGCATTTCACCAAAATCTCCACAAATATCGTTCCGCAACCTGCTTATTCACCTGATTTGGCTCCGTGTAACTTCTGCCTATTTAGCAAACTCAAGAGATCGCTCGATTGAGATAGGAAGGAGGACTTTGCCAAGTGCTATGTTACCTAGAAAATTCGTTGGCATAAGTGTATTGCAGCGGAAGGGGATTACTTTGAAGAGGATAAAATAGATTTAGATAAATAAATAAAGATTTTGAAAATATAAGAAAATACACCTTTCAATTTGATCACAGTAGATGAAAATGTTACTTTTTTAGAATCTGCTTTTAAAGACGAAACGATCACCAAAACCGGTATGTAGACTCATGTAGACTAAAATATGAAAGTTCACTAGCATTTAGGGCATACCCACCACCCAGTCCACGCAACAGTTTTCTTCAAAGCCTTTCCTAGCAACTTATTCGTCACCTACATTCCTTTTTCTATGACGCATCCGTAGATGCAAATTTAATTAAATCCGATAGGAAATTTGGGAGTCATAGCCAACAATTACAAAATATTAATACTTTGCCTAGAAGATCCCTTAAAAACTGCTTGAAATATGTTGGTACAGTGCCGGAGACCCCTAGTTTAAAGCTGATGAGTGTTAGAAAATACAAGAGACAGTTAATTTCATCGCTCTAGCACATTCGATATTAAAATCGATAAAGTAGAGTAAACTAACTTAATAATGGCACTTAATAATGTGAAATCAAAATTAAAACATATTTTAATTATTTCAAAACCATCCCAGAATTTAATTTTATTACAAGTTTATTGTACCCCATAAGCAAATGGCCCGTTTCGTAGATTTGCTTAAGGTAAGTTATAAAAATCGAGAAGTGGTTTGACATGATCGAAGACCGATCGCGCATCTCCAGCTTACAGTTTGTTTTAATCTTCCTTTTTGTCTTATAGTTGCAAAAGATGAACCTTATTTATGTATGCAGTGTTTCGGTGTTCTGAGTTTCTCTTCCATGGGAGTTTCGAGTCTGGTAAACAACACCCATTGAGTCTTCTGAGGGTTGACCTCCCGTTCTGTTGACGTCCAGAGCCGACTCCTGCAGTTTACTGATAGTAGGAAGAAATCTACCCGACATGAACATGATCATTTGCGTGCATCCTGCTTGTTGCTAATTCCACAATGCGGTGATGTAACTTTACTTTGTGGGATCGAGTTAGTCACTTGGCTAAGTATGCTGCTTTGCCATTAGGCCATTGGATATGAGCCGATTTAAGCAATAGCTGCCGTTGTCGACTCATGTTGTAATTCGCTGAACAAACTTTTGCATCCTTCAAAGGTGTAGAAAAGTCGTTCCATCGTTTTCAGTGAAAACAAGGGTGGACTAATGGGCCTTAATTTTTTTATACAAGTTTTAGTTTTTTCCAGTCATTTGAATGAATGTCACTCATTCCCTCCTCTAACCTGCTTATTGGAATGTACGCGACATCTCCTGACAATTTTGCTCAGCTTCGAAAATGCTGCCCTGGTGATTTGTAGGAACGACTTGACAAACCAGGCAATCTTCTCGTCTGTGGTGACATCGCTTATCACCTTCACCGAATTTTACAGAAGTTAATATTCTTTTGCTTCAAAGAAAGAAATTTTCAAATAGGAAACTGCTTGTGCACTGCCTAAAAGTAGTTTCGATTTAAATACTAAGGTTTCCAAATGCAGGAATATTTTTTTTATTCGGCAAAAAGAATATCCCAATGTCATGCACATTTTTTCTTTCTGTGTGAAACATCGTTTGTGCGTTAGTGCGCGTGTGTACATATTTGCGAGCACTTTAATTAATAACACACCGACCACTGATGCTTTAACTCAACTTGGCATTGGTCGGTTGGATGAGTTTGACTGGCGTCTGTCTCGATGTCATATCGTCCTTGCTCTCTTCGGCTCGTTAATTTAGCCTTTTCGTGCTCATTCAGCCAGGCTATTTGCGCATCGCATCGATATGCAGGAACATGTGATTTGTGTGTGCATATCTGTGCATGTTTGTGCGTGTATTGCATGAATCCATTCATGCGTGCTCTTTATTTGCAAAAACCATATACAAATGAAAGGTTTACAAATAATTTAAGCCACATTAAATCGTATTAAAGTTTCGCCTATTATGCAACTAATTTTTCAACACTTTTGAAGACCATCTCTTTTTGAAAAGAGTTAAATACACGAAGCATACACTCAAGTGTTGTGCAATCACTTTAAATTATTTTGCCTATGAACATATTTTGCACTTAAACTTAACAGAAACCAGTGCAAATGATTTGTTTATTTATTTGCAAAAGTAATTCCGACTCAAGCCCGAAGGCAATGCCAATGGAATCCCCAGCAAACCAACAAAAAAAGTTTAAAACTTCTGAAATTTGCGTATATTTGTCAAGCACTTCAAAGTATGCGCTGGAAATTTATTATTTATTTTTATATAAAGAATAAGCTGCAAAACAATACTAAACTTTTTATTTCAATCATTTTTATTGTGCACTTTTTTTCGGAGTGGTGCTGAAGAACTTCAACAGCTGCCAAAAATTAGGCAACAGTTTGCTGCAGGGAGTAGCTGCCACAAAGCACAAACTTGTATGGAGCATTCCATACTTATCTCACTATCTTGTAGAGAACATCCGCCAGCCAAACTGAATAAATTCTCTCTTAGCATCTTAACACGCCAAATTGATTATCAACATAAAATTTTGCATACATCAGTGCACATAATACCCAGCTGGAATTACCACCCATTGTTAGTTATATGGCATGCTGACCAGAACAATGCTTTGGGAAAATCCTCTCCCCCCAGAGGGTGTGTCCAAAATATTGTATCTTGGTAAGTCAAGATACCCTATACTCATAAAACAGTAAGAAGGGTAGAGCATATTAACTGTGTAAGACACTATGTACGAAGAGCGTTCTTTAGACGATAGCATCCGTTGAAGGCATGAATAATACGAGGGCAGGCTGATGATTTCTTAGCCTGAACAAGTAGCTACAATGAGGATGATATCTTTGCCATAATTCAGAAATCGTAAATACAATAAGTCGGGAAATATTTTTCGGAGCCACGTAACCGTTCATGTCGTCTTAAAACAAAGAAACGACATAATAGATTAAATTATGAGGTGACCCAACTAAACCTTTTTAATCTATTATACATATATTGCGCACTACCTACATCTTTTCCGTGGCAACTGAATTCTTGAGGTCAGTACGCAGCCTCAAAAATGCCTTTAAAGAAAAAACTACAACTTATATTGTGCGCAAAAAGAAGTCTAAGCATAGCGTTTGTGAGCAAGCAGTGCTGCTAATTTTTTGGCAATTGACAGCTAGATGGCGCCCGCAGTAACAACACATATTTTATTTTGGCGCTAAAAATAAACAATAAATGTGACAATCAGCAAAACACAAATAGTGGTAGTAAATGTGCTACAAGCGTAACTTCTAATATCTTTAATTTCTTAAAAATTTAAATAAAAGTTGATTTTACATTTTTTACTATACCACGGCTTTTACTGATCCATTAAACTATATTGTAAGAAATAAATAAAGTCGAACTTTCCAATAACAAACTCCTTTGCAACCAAATTTTCAGTTTATGAATTTTTTTTTCATGTACACAGCTTTTTTGATTTTTTAACGAATTTAATTTTCTAAATAATTAGCCAATTTTCTGCACCTTTTTTTTGTAATTACATTGATAATCCTGTTTTTATGGGAAATTTTCAAATTTTTGGTATATTTTTTTTTACGAAATTTTACGAAAAACCCGAAAATGTTGCTTTCCATACATTAGTTATTTTTTTTTACAGCTCAATCTGATAGAATGCATTTTCTTAACAAATTTCATTATTTATTAGAAAATGACTAGTCTATAAAAAAAAGATGGCGTACGTTAAAGTCGGGCTCGGACGCCTTTGGGATACCCTGTACCACCACATTGCAATCAAATCCGATATATTGCTTACGAACTCCAAAAGATATTTCTTTGCCAAATATGGTTACGATATTTTTATAAACAAACAAAAAAAGTCGAATTTTTTTTTGACCGATTGGTCCAATGGGGGCTCTATGATATAGTCCACCGATTTTATAGAATTTGGTACAGTGCTGGGGAATCAAATTTGGTTACAATATCTTCAAAAACAAACGAAACAGAACGAAGTTCGCACAAAACACGGCTTTTTGACCGATCGGTCCTATGGGAGCTACATGATATAGTCCACCGATTTTGATAACATTTTGTACAGTGCTGGGAATCTCTAAAAAACTTCCGAATACCAAATTTGGTTACGATATTTTTATAAACAAACGAATTATCCATCGAAATTTTTTGGTTTTTTTCGAGGTCCTCTGAAACACCCCTACGGGAGCTATATAATATAACCCCGATATCAAAAAAATTAAATAAACTTGTCTCCTATGGAATAATAAGGGATCCAATCTTAAAGTTTGGTTGCTCTAGCTCTTACCATCTCTGAGATCTAGGCGTTCATACGGACGGATAGACGGACAACGAACATCGGTATATCGACTTCTCTAATCACCCTGATCATACTTTAGGGGGGTCTCCGACGACTCCTTCTATATGTTACATACATTTTTGGGTATCAATACGTACATAAAACTATTGTAACTGGAAGTCAATATCACCATAACAAACGAATTTGTTATTCAATTACTATTTATTGATTAAAAAACGACAATAAATCCAAATTCTTTAAATCTTCAATTTAAATTTTTCAGGTGTTTCAGATATAATATATCTCGATCCTTGCATTTATCTCTAAGAAAGGGTATACAAAAGTTGATTTGTAACTCTCTCTATTTCAATAAATTGCTTAAATCTTTAAGGTCAATTTAGAAGATTTTGTTAATTTAACTTTCTCAAATTAAATGCACATAGAAGCATAACTCAATGTGTAGCTTCAATCTCAACATAGTATATAAAGAGTGTCCATAAGTTGGTTTCTGTCACGTCATAATAAGTACCTGAGTGCTTTCACCGACAACAAACCAAAAAGGGCACCACAAAAAAGTGCGGAAATAATAAAGCACCAGGCAAAGTACATTCAAGAAAGCAGTAACACGCCCAAAAAGAAACTCACAGAAAAAATGTTTAGGGTTATTATAGCGCTGGTGCGTGGATCCGCCTAAGGCACTGCAGATGACTGACCTCCAAACACGCCTCCTCATATGTTTTGCAATTTGGACACATACTACGCCCATTGCCCTTGGACGCCATTTTGATGTGTGTGTTTGTTACTATGTTAATGTGTGTTGACATGGAAGAGCCCAAACTTATTGTATGTCCGGGGCGGTTGTATTCCGTATCTCCCTTCGTCTCCGTCCGACGTAACATTTGCCTTTCGTAACTGCCGTGGTGTGTTGTTTTTGTCCTCATTGTTGCCTAATAAGCGGCTCAAGTGCTGGCGTGGAATTAATGGGACTATCTACTAAATGTTTGCTTGAGTGTTCATATTCTTAAGTACGCAAAATATGTAGTGTCCCTTAGAAGATATCTTTTCGTGTTTATCGGGGTCAATTCCCACCGCTGCACTACAATTCGCCAGTAGCTTGCTAGCTCATTTTGGGAGCATTGGGTCAATCATCACAAATGACGGCTATAGGAAAATTGAGAAAATTATCTTATCATGAAATCTTGTTTTCTTGACGCCACTGGTAAAATTTGATTTTGACAAAAATAGGGTGCGTTCATGGTACAACCGTCTAGAACGAAGTTTCTTCCTCTTATTCTTTTTCAAGACAAATAATATAAGTTTCTTTAAATATTTAAAGAGAAATAATTAATAATTAAAATTTATATCGGCGAAAATAAGTGAAGTGGGCCACTTTTTAGGTCGACTTCTTCTAGCCAAGAGTAACCACATAAGATTTTATTGCGAAGTTCCGATTATTTATCGAGTTATGGATAACTGAATATTGGATTTTCACGTTTAAACCTTTCTTTGACAAGCCATATTTCCCAAATGAATAAAGATATCTATACTAATTTTTTTTAATGAAAGATAAATTTTAGATTAGTAACAAAAATTTTAAATCAATAAAAAAGTTTTTAATGACAAGACTTTAAATACAAAAACAAATCCCATTTGGGATATCCCATTTTGGATTTTCGTGAAATTTTTCAAACTGCGTAATGCATTAAATAAATACGGTCATAGGACGCCGTGAAGAACGAAGTTACAATAAATGTAGTGAAATAAAATTTATATATAAAATATAAATTAAAAATTGTAATTAAGAAATATTATTTATTTTTTTTTTAAATATTTATTTATTTATTTTTAGAAATTAGAAAAAAAAAAAATATAAAATAGTCATAAAATATACAAACTATTAATTTCACATAAGAAATAGTACAGTTTTTTAGTATGAGATTAATACTTTTTGTGGCGCTGAAGCTGTTGTCCGTTTTCGAGGTATCATCAAAAAATGAGAAATATCTTACAAATACTTTTGCCATGGATATTAAAACGCGTAGTTCTTAGCTATTTTCCATTGAAAAAAACCTTGGTTGGGAATGTGAATAACCAAAATCTTCAATCCGAATGCCTCGGATAAACGATCCTCGAAGCTATGATATCTTTTTATACTGTATCAGTTCTGAAAACATGACACACGCGTGATATTAAAAAAAAACAAAAATTTTCAAGAATTGAAGTAAAACACGATATAATTAAAAATTTTATTTGTATGAGCTTTCTACAAAGTGACTGACGTATTAATGTAGAATTTTAATTCAGTGTTGCAATTTGACTCCAGTGCCTGAATTTTCTTTTTACAATTGTTAGAAACTGACCCAGACTAAAGATTCGTAATGTTAACTGTGTGACTGTTTGAATAAATATACCGACATTGACTTTGGATCGAGTGGGTACCAGTGGTGTCGAAAATGGTACTGACGAAATATTAGCCATGGGCTAGTTCTAGGTACTGAAGGTTTTTGTTTGTTTGTTTGTTTTTGTATTAATCGGAGGCCAAAAGTTACATTAGCTTTCTGAATATACTGTTTGTGTTTGTGTGTGGGATTATTACATTGATACTTCCAAGGCTCCTAGTTGTGTTCTAAGTGCGTCTTGGCAAGTTGTAGGGTGTTGGAAGTATGATATACTAATGAGTTGACACTGTGCTACAAAATACAAAATCGATGTCCGTTCTGAAGATAAAGTAACTTTATGAATACCCCACTAAGTAAATGCAAATTGGTTTAATTTTTTTAATTTTTTTCATATAGATATTGATTGAGCCGATCGATGGATTCAAGTGCTACGTTTTGATTTTTCATTTCTTTGTTACCGAGACCAATTTATTTGAATTTATACTTTAGAATTTAAAAAAACTGTGTTTTAATTTTTATTTATTAGGCTCACATTTTACTAAAATCAAAATTTACTAGAGCCTTCGACTATCAAAGGGACCGTACTCCTTCTTTTAAAGAACATAAATCTACGAGTCGCTTTACCAAAATTCGGGCCAGATTTTTATTTTTGTTTTTTAATTTATTGGCAATCAGCTTACTTACAACAAGAAAGGAATATATCCGTATACTCCATCCTCCTGTCAGACTGAATCTCAATTAGTTTATAAATCGGTTTTCACATGTGGTATATGTATACTCTGGGCAACATCAATTTTATGGGTATATTAAAAGTTGGTTGTATTATTTGGCTAAGCCATTCTTTATAAATTTATATCTTTTCATATATTGGAAAAATGTAATTAAAATCCATCAAAGCCTTCCAGATATAATTAAATTTTAGCTCCTTTTCCCTATAAGCTCTACTAAAAAATCGTATTTGTAATTTTGGTCAATGAAACTAGCATTTTTTTGTATGAACTATCAAAAATGAATATGCGTAATGTAGGTGAACCGGAATACATTTGAAACCAATCTTTTCGATAGTAATAGGGCTGCCTCTCAGCTCAACTTTTCCTCAACCGAGACCTCAACCTATGCTAGTTTTTTGCTGTTGAGTTGCGGAGAAAGTGTTGCAAACTACGTACACCGCGGCATTTTCAACACTACAATATTTCGGCATTTTTTTTACCAATTTCGTGATATAAAAAGTGACAAAAAAAGTAAACAAAGGGACTTTCAATAAATTTAATTGGAATAAACAAGTGAGTCTTATGCATTTTTCTTACTAAATTTATTTATCTAAGTGATTCATACTTAAATGTGGCTGACCCAACAGCAAAACGGAGTGGAGTGCTAAGGCGCCAAATTTAAAATTGACGAAATTTGAAAAGAAGAATAAAAAACTCAACAACTCAACTCATAAATTAACAAAAGGTGTGTTCACGCTTTAGTCGGTTGAGTTTTTGTGCAGCTTTACAACTGCTCAAGTCCATAGCAAGCGTGAATACCCTAAATATTTTTTTGCAGCATTTAAAAATATTATTAAATAAGATCCAAACAAAGAAAAGAGCATAAGCTACAATTTTGCATCTACCCATAAGAGAATAGATGAGAGACAGAGCTCAGTATGGCCAAAACTACCCGAATTCAAGAATACTACCATCTCGCTTTCTCCGAATATTTTGCCTGTGGCGATGATAGAAAAAGGCCCTGAACGCCTTCTTATGGAATTGGCGTTGGTTAGACCCACGGCTAATCTGAATGTCTTTCGACTTTCATTGTAACGACTAGTTTGCCTATTATTTTTATAGATAACTGCTCTTTATGGTAGCAAAAAAATATTTTTTTAAAGATTGGTTTAAATCGAATAGAAATTAAGGAGATATACAGTCGTATACGAAATGCCCCCACTTTAAGCGCCAAAATTGTATTCAATAAATTTGTAATATTCTTGATGTGTAAACTTTATTATGCTGTAGTAAAATAATTATCTGTTAAGACTGAAATGGGACCTTACATCCTCTATGTTTTTTTTTAAATCCTGGCTAGAATTCCTCAAACTCAATCACTCTAAAACCATTTGTTTTTGTTTAACTTTGTTGCACTTAAATCAAGTCCCTTAAAATGTTTATTGATCACTGATTTTGGTTTTTATGAAGTTAATTTGTTGGTCCTAGGCAGACAATCCCAAAGGATTCATAAAATATATGCTTACTCTCTCTACTCCCAACTGAGCTGGTTCAACAAGTGAGTTACGCCTAGTAATTTCTCTTTTAGTGTTTATTGCACTACATCAAGGGACCAAAAACTTGCTGGCTTGGTGTTAAAACCATAGAGACCCCCAGGAATGCCAAAAACCCCAACCCACACATACCCCACCATACACAATCTGTTTACACAGCTCAGCGCCCCAGAGAAGACCATACTTTAGGTTGTTTACTAATGTTGTTGTCTAGATTTTGGCCACTGCCATTTCCACTTGAATACCAATGCCTTTGATTGATAAGCGACCATAATAAATTTGTTATTAGTGCGAATCAAATGAACCATAAATAAAGTTCCAATGTCGAAGGTCGACTAAAAATAGCAAACAAAAGAAATATATAAGTACCTATATACAAATAAATGTATAAATTTATATCTCCACGAATTTATAGACTTATTTGTAGAGTGAAGAAAAACGATACGATATCGTTTGGCATGTGCCATTTGTTCGATTCCATTCGATTCGAGTTGATTTGATTTGATTAGACAAGGCGACTGTTCAATTTCAATTTTGTGGCGCCTCAAGTTATGCAGCAACATGAATGGAAATTGCAGGAAAATACAAAAGTTACAAAGAAAACAAAAACAAGATACACTCCCTGACAAAGAAAGACATGAAAAGCCTGGCAAATAGTTTTTTGGGGCCTTGGCCATGTCAATGCTGTTGGCTGATGTGGCACTCTGATTAGCTCGGAACCCCGTCCTTTCAGTTTGTCCGCCGTTTTGCTGGAGCTTGTCATTGTCGTTGGCGCTCCTTCGTCCGTACATTGTAATTATGACTTGGCGGGAACTCAAAACGCGGAAATTGTGAATTTATAAAAGGCATGGCGGGCCAACTAGACCGGAGACAAGCATTCAATTCCAATATGCCCAAAGACCAAAACCGCACAGAATTGTGCTTCCAGACAGTCGGAATGTCGTATTGTCGTATAGACATCGAGTCAGTCAGTCAACCAACCAACCAACCGCAAATTTTGTATGCTAATTTCAATTAAAATGTTGTGGGGCATGCTTTTAGAGCCAGAGATCCGATTGAGTTCTGCTGTTTTGTTTTGATGCAACCTGCCTACACATAGACTCAGAGCGAAATGGGAAAAGTTCCAAGAAAATGTCAAAAGTCTCTTTAAGTTATGGTATGATTGAGAAAGTCAAGACTTATTAGAAGCCAAAAGTTGAAAAAGATATTGATACCGACAAACAATAACAAAAAACGGATTAGGCAGATTTACTACAGCGTGGCTCTTATCCAGTCCGACATGACAAGTGTATACACATATTTTATAAGAAATAATGTATTCGTCATATTTCTTGTTTTGATACTCTCTATGGACTCATAAGCTGGGTTGCTTAGTTATTTGGGAATACTTGCCAACTATGTAATACAAGATTGTAGACATAAATGAGAGGAGCTGCATTCCCTGTCAAAGTTCTTCTTGATTTATCTTATGGCGGTCTTTTCTTATTCCTATCAAAAACTCTTCTTGTCATCGGATTATCTTTGAGGTAAAGTTTTTGTAAAAACTTTTTCATTTGACTTTGAGTCGATTTGAAAACAAAATTTATAAGTCTGAAATTGAAACCAAAGTACTTATAAAACTTACTTAAGCTGTGTGTGGTATTATAATACATAATGGTTATAATGCAAACGTTTTGAAAAAAATAGGAATTTCCGGAAAAGATTCAAAAACGATTGTCAGAGGCCTTGATTCATCAATAGATGTAAAGAGATTTTTTAAAGATATGTCTTGACTCTAGAGGTGCGGGCTCAATAAAAGCTATTTAATATAGGGTGGGCCATCTGTTGGATTGGTTGTTAAACTCTCATAAGTCGGAACATACCCGTCCAAAGTGGATGCTCTTCGACATTTGTCAGGTTCAAAACTACTTAATTTTAGTATCGTTTAACAACCGTACAACGCGTAAAAGTGTTACAGGCGAACTATGAGAATGGTCGTTCTGTGAAAAAACATTTCGTACATTACGCACAGTTTTAGGCCAGTTTAATCGGCCTTCCAAGCCCGGAATCCAGAAAATTATTGACCGAGTCGACTGGTTCAGTGGCCAGCACTTCATCATATTTACATGCTCGTCCGGTTCGTACACGCGATAATATTGCTGCAGTTGAGGCCAATGTCGACTAGGACCCATTTGCGTCGATTTTTCCACGCGGATCTGCATATATTCGGAAGAACAGCCAGGTGAGTTTTCGTCAAAAAAAAAGGCATCCAAAATTACGATTTTCGCATACGGGTCTGTAGAGCCAGCCACGGCGATATTATTTTTCATTCATAAATGAAACAACAACAAACCAACCAACGGATGGCCTATATTTTCAATCATTTTGCTTTTTCCAGATACACACATTTCAGAAATCTGTTAAGCGCTCCTTCTATAGGGTCTCGGGTGCAACCAGTAATTACAAATTCTATCATTTAATTTCTAATTTGATTAAGCTACCTTTTCTAAGTAGTAACAAACAAATTTGATGTTATTATTTAATAAAATATACACATTTTAAAAAACAAAAAAAAAAAAAGAAAATATCATTTAATCGATTGTTGAAGTGCTACTTAATTCCTATACGTCACTATTTACTATTTATTAGTGTTGAAGTATATATTTAATAGTTGACGGCCTTGGAAAAAATGTTTCACCAATATTTTCCTAAACGATGTACATATATTCCTTATCATAAGAAGTTACTGCCCATTTATATTTGTTGCGGCGGCAAATGAGCATAGCTGTTCATATATTTATTAAAATCGTGGGGCAACACTGTTTTGTATGTACTTACACAAACACGTAATTTAAACCAATAGCATTGTCCCGAATGGATTCTACTCCTGCTTCTAAAAAAAAAAAGGTGTAAGCCGATGGATTTGCCTTTTACTGATGTGTTCCCATTGGTTTTATATGCATATGGGAACACTGGCTATTATTTATAAGAAAGTACAAATCTAAGTGAAGCAGTCGCCAAATCTTAATTTATCTCTAGATTCATCTACATAATCTAAAATAAGAGTAAAAGACATTGAATGATATGTGCGGTAATTTTGATTGATTTTATACGCTAATGGGAGCACTGACTATTATTCGTAAGCAGGGCTGTAGAGAGAGAATCCGGGCCCGGGGGGGAAAATGTATCGGCCCCTCTATAACACCTTTAGCTTGAATCACGACAGTACGACAGTAAGTACACCGGGCCCCTGAGAAAACTCCGGGCCCGGGGAATCCCCCCTTTCCCACCCCCTCTCGTCAGGCCCGTTCGTAAGCAAGAGTAAAATCTCTGTGAAGTAGTCACCAAATTCAAATTTACTTTTGGATTCTACGCCCCTCAAAATAGGTAAGAGCCGATGGATACTTTTGGAACTGCATCTTATGCCTTTTATTGATATTATTCCTTTTATTCTCATTGGTCTTAAAAACTCCTTGGACAGACTTGGTCATTCTCATGCCTCCGCGTCATAAAGTAAACCGGGTAGAATGAACTTCTTTTACGATGGAAACTTAGTCTGAAAAGAGTGTTATCTGTTGCTTAATTACCCACAAAGATGTGATTGGCTTATATGTATATTTTTCGTGATGAAAGTATGGTAACAATGAATACTTTTGACGTAGATAACAATTATTTTCCTATTTTATCATATCATCGATAGTTTACAGTGTATCCTCAAGTCCACACTCATCCAGTTTCTTATTCGCTTGATTTGTGCTGTGTTGTTGTTTTCTCAGCCAACAGCGGCTTACACCCGCTTCAACGCCTTTGTCCATTTACTTTGGAATACTTCGAGGCGCAGACAGCATTTGTTACCATTGTTTGCACTGTTCGCACAATTGATAAAATATTTTCTCGATGTATTTGATGATGTCTACACAAAAAAATACATATAAAATAATAATATATATACGTATGATGTATACAATATTATATATTTAGTAGCCACGTTGATGCATAGAAATGCCAAAGTAGCTAAGGGTATGACTGTACCTTAGCCTAAGTCTATGCCGCTGTCACTTCTTCGCTCTGTCTTCGTATCTGACTTCCTGCTTTTTATTAAGAACTGTTCGACCAAAGAATTTTCTTTTGTATTGCTGATTTGGGTGTGTGTGTGTGTGGGTCCCACTGTTGCCCCTGGCAATATTAAGTAACTGAAGGAATAAATGAATGACTGACTGACGGAGTGACTGACTGTCTGAGTGACTGGCTGTCTGACAGTCTACTGAGAATTGAAGACTGTTTTATTGAAATTGATTTCGTAATTGAGCAATTTATAAATAGTCTGCTGCGTTTTGGAAACCCAACAACCATGGCATTTATTTTTGTTACGGATTTCTGTTAATGGTTACAAGCTATTAGCCATAATTAGGCTACTGTTAATGGTCGGTCAGCTCGTAACTAATTGAATTGTCCTTAGCGTACTAAAACTTAAATGTCTTAAATATTTTATACGCCTGATCTCTATTTAAGGCACTAAGCCCCGCGTATTAACCGCACATCATTATGATGTAACCAAGCCCCACTCCCCAAGCAGAAACCCAAATTTACATAGACCCAGAAAGCGGCATATAATGAAAATTCATTTTTATGCCGTTGCCGGCAAAAAAAAAGAGAAAATAAAAATTAATAGCGGACTTACATGGCCAGAACCCTGCGGCAAAATAATTGTAATCAAAGTTCTGCGCGTACATAGCAAAAATTTAAAATTTAAAACAAAAAAAATAATAAAGAAAATCTTTATGAGTCTTCTCTATGAAGACGTTTGATTTATGCTCCAAATGTAGGCTACATAAAATATTTTTGCTGATGCGCGTTAATTTGCTGATGTGACAAATTCAGCGCATTTTCTGTGTGTTTGGCAGTTTTTACATTTTTCAACTACACATATTTTTTTTGCCATAAAAGTGTCATCTTTTTTATATTTATCGAGTTTATGCTCTATTTTCAATTTTTTAGCAAAGTGCATCTTTGCGTTTAAAAGAATACAGATTTTAAAGATTTGCATAGTTTTATGCAAAATGTTAAGTTGTTATGCTCTATAAGGGACGGCCATATCATTGTCTACGATTTTTGACTAACCTGTGGCCTCTGCATAAAAAAAATAAAACCTTCTTGTCTATCGCGTCAACTTTTTGAGCTACAGGGATCCCCCTTTTTTTTGTTTGTCTCAAAAGTCATGCCAAATTTTAGGAAAAAGAAGATAAAGCAAAAACTTACAAAATATGCAGTTCACAAAACGGGTTTAGTTTAGAAGCATTTTAGTTAAAAAAATGTGGTACAGTCGAGGCGGTGCCCGACAGTGGAATACCCTGTACCTTTTGTGTCAAAAAAATTTTTCCTGCATATTCCATCTAAGAACTTTCCAATTGGAATTTATTTTTTTTTTGGTGCAAAACGATATTTATACCTATAAGTTCCGTAAATTTGTACCGATTTTGATGAAAATCGAAAGTTACGTCAAAGAAGCTATTTTAATTATATTGGGTAAGTTTCAAGTTGATATGTTAAGGGGTGTGAGAGAAAACACGGTAAATCGATTGCGGGGGGTGGGGGGACCGCATCGATAAAATTTGGATGTGGATTTGTTCATTAGAGCCACATGAATGAGCTTACCAAAAATTGTAATTCTAGGTCACTTGTAGCCATAATTGAGTAGAGTCAAATATTGACGCAGTTTATTGGCAAGGGGAGATGAAATTTGCACATTTTTGACTATAACTTCTGTTGTGTTTGTCCGATTTTTTACACATAGATGCATGTACCCACAACGCATCGCTCTGTTAAATTTCAAATGAAAATATTAAACGGTGTTGCTAAAAACCGCGAAAATCTACAGCGGGGGAACGGGGAAAGATATTGACATGATTCAACAAACTTCATCTGCTTAGGAAATATGCGCACCAGCAGGAAAAGTTCCGTGTCTCTAGCTCTTATAGTCTCCGAGATCTAGGCGTTCATACGGACGGACAGACGGACGGACGGACATGGCTCAATCGCTACCCGAGGTTATGATAAGCATTTTGGTATAAAGGACTTGGGGTCTGCCACGCCTCCTTCTGTCCGTTACATACATTGCACAAATCTAGTATACCCTTTGTACCTATAGGTACAGGGTATAAAAAGATGGCGTACGTTAAAGTCGGTCGCGGACGACTTTGGGATACCCTGTACCACCACATTGCTATTAAATCCTATACATTGCTTAAGAACTCCAAAATATATATTATTTGCCACATTTGGTTACGATATTTCCATAAACAAACAAAAATCAGTCGAATTTTGCACGAAAAACTTTTTTTTGACATGATATGATAGTCAACCGATTTTCATTAAATTTGGTACACTGATTGGGAGTTTCAAAAAACTTCCGACTGCCAAATTTGGTAACGATATCTTCACAAACAAACTAAACATAATGAATTTTGTACAATTTCGTTTTTTCGAGGGATCTGTCCTATGATATAGTCAACCGACGATGGTATGATTTGGTACACTGCTTGGAAACTCTAAAAAACTTTCGAGTGCCAAATTTGGCTACGATATATTCATATACAGATGAATTATCCATCTAAAACTTTTTGTTTTTTTCGAGGTCCTATGGGAGCTATGGGGTCTCCGATGTCTCCTTGTGTATGTTACACACATTTTCTTCTTTCACTAACTTAATATACCCTTTGTTCCATACGGTACAGGGTATAAAAATCGTGATATGAACAACTTCATTGTAAATAAGTTTGCTATAAGGAAGTTTAAAATGTTTGCTTATTACTTTTACTTAAGTTTTTGAACTGAAGACAATCTCGCGTCAACAATAGTCAGCCATCATATGCGTATACCACCTACCTTGGTTCCATGCTCCCATTACTGCACCAAGATTTTTAGAGAAATTAAAATCATGTTCCAACCAAGCACTTTAAAGCAATCAAAGAGTTGCTGGACAATTTCGTTTCAATTCTGTGCTCATGTTTGGCAATATTTTTGAATGCTAAGCAAGCATTCCTTTGAGGTTCTGTCATTGTTTCCATGAATGCTCGTTTTTAATGAGCAGGTGAATTTAGTCTTCAAATGCCAAATTGAAAAACTTCACGCAATATTTTTCAGTTCACAAAATGTTTCATGAGACACAGTTGTATAGGGTGGGCCATCTGTTGGTTTGGTAGTTAGACACTCATAATTCGGAAAAAATATAGTTGAGGCCAGTGTCGACGTGTCGCCGAGACTACCGACGCGCCATCGTTGGTAAGAATTACTCGTTGCTGTGCGTATATATAGATCACTGTATTTCAGGTCAGACTTTTCCGGACAATTTGACTGCAGCCAAATCTCCTCACGAGTTCCACATGATACTTGGTAAAATTGCGTTGCCCATTGAAGAGCATACCATTTAAGGACAATACAGATGATCTGTTTTTACATGAACGAATGGAGAACACACTTCAGGCTCTGTCTCGAGATATCACAAAAAAAATTTTAATTTTTTAATTTTTTTTTTTTTTTTAATTTGGAAACAAAAATTTGGCTTCATTTAGCGGACATTTGTGAAATTTGTCCTAGACCTCGCCAATATTGTTACGCAAATAATAAAAGTAAAATGCATAAAAATTAAATTAAAATTTTTATTGTGCTGTGCCAACCCTGGCGAATATATAGCAATGCTTTGTTTTCAGCCAGACGATAAAAACGTCTGACAATGAAATAGCATATAACCATAGCCGTAAGCACTATATATACCATTGTTGTAATTATTACATTGTACATAACATTATACAGAATTAAAAACAATAAAGAGCTACTACTACTACTGCTACAATGAAATTTTTTTAAAACCATTCGCCAATCAAATAGGTGATTAATTTTTGTAAATTTTCATGACACCCCTGATAGCTCGCATTCAACTTGCGACGCCCACGTGGCTTCCCAACCATAATCTACTTAATTTCCACAATGTTTATCCGATTTTGATTTTCTGCCTGGAAGGGTGTTCTGGTAAACAACCAGAAATTGTTGCAGGTGACTGTTGAAAGATTATATTTGCGTGACGTCTTTACACTGGATAACTGTTTCGAGGTATCTCCGGAAAGCTACAGCAATAGACTACTAATATCACTAGATCTCTTGATTTTCGAGGGACCACCAAACGGACTGGCAGGCAGACAAAGAAACGGGCAAGTTTTGTTACTTCTTACTCTCTATCCAACTATCTGTTACACAAACATTTTTTTGCACTTACTAGCCAAATTAGAGACTATTAACTAGAGAGCGTTGATGAATTACCCTAACCCCAGCCAAAAGTACGACATGCATTATTGTTTGCAATTATTTTTAACCCCTTTACGTAACCTTAGCTTGAATTTGAAAATCGATTTAGCCTTGATTTCTTTAATAAATCACCAAGTGTATGGCTATGGCTTAATGTTACGCAAGCTCTGGAACTATTTTATGCGATATTTAGCTGATGGTGAAAACAAAGCTCAGTACCTGCACATGTTTCCACGAGCATAACATATGCAATCACTATCACAATCACAATCGCAAAAGCAATTGTCATTTGTATAAATGACAGGTGGGTAACACTGGCATCTGGTTTGTGGTGGGGAAGGGGGGTCTAGACACAGTCAACAATTACGGTTAGTGCCACAGTTTGACTGGCAATGCAGACGCACAGCTCGACCAAAGGCAACCGGGAAAGAAAAGCCATTGCAATCATTGTTCCTGCGTGTGTGTGTGTGTGTGTGTGTCTGGGCGAATGTATGTTTGCTTGTGCGCCTGGGTGAATGTCTGTGTGTCTTAATGTGATTGTCAAGCGAACGAAAGAAGAAGAAGAAAAAGTAGAAGCATATAGCGAACAAACTGACAGTTGCTGAGGAAATGCTCCCTCCTGTACGACGAGAACGAGTGTATAATAGCATGAATGAGCGAGTAACTGAGTGACTCGAAGACCGACTGAATGGCATACGAATTGAATGTATGAGACATGTATCAGGTGACTGGTAAGCACACAAAAACAGAGAAATACCATAAAAAAAAATTGATTGAGTTAAAGTCGAACATGATCGAATGCGAAATACCTTTTAATCAGTTTCGTAAGAATTGTTTTCAAACGATTTTTTTTTATGACAGCTTTGTGGTAACCTAATTGAATCCAGCGACTTGCATAACATTTGCGCCAACCATAATCTTTATACATACCTTTAAAACGGAAAGATCAGCTGGCATGGAAATGACAAACAAATTCTTACATGAAATTTTTCAATAATAATAGTGCCAAAAAAAATTATAGAGAGTCCTTGCTGCCGCACCTGAGATTAGGTATGGAACGTGAGAAATTCGTAGTGGTTTCATTTTTTGTGTTGATTGTAACCCCATACATTTATATTGAAATGGCAGCGTTTACCACAAATAATTAAAAAATCGTTTGTTGAGCAATGTTAATATTTTTGTATTTACCTATAAAATCAATGAATTTTTTTAATCATATAAAAAGAAGTATGTTTCTATTAAATATTAAAAAATGTATTAGCATTTTTGACATCTTTTGACAGAAAAAAAATTATGTTTATAAATTTTTTTAAAAAAACATTAAAAAATTGTTGTTATTATATATATTTTTTTTTTAAATTTTTTCAATTTAATTCATACTCATACCAAATATAGAACGTATAAAAACATGTGTTTAAAAAAAAAATTGTGATTTACATGTTTAAGGAACATATTTAAAAAAAATAAGTAAATTTCGTAATTTTAAAATGAAATATTTTTTTTAAAGAGTCCTATTACCAACTTTTGCTTTAAAATGCTTCTAAAGGGTCATCAATCTTGAGGGTTTTTTTTAAAAATAAAAAAAAAGCAAATGAATCGGAAAACCTTTGTTATCAATAGAAAGAACGGGTGTTCGGGTGTAAGTTTTTCCATGATGAAATTACAATGAAAACTGAATAAAAAACACATGGCAACTTGACAGTACTCCCGCGTGGTTTATCAAAAAAATGATATTGGAAAAAAAACCTCAAGATTGATAACGCTTTATAACGAATATTGTTTGTTCGGTTCGGCTTTTTTGGGAAGCATATTTAATACAGGATTATATGCATAGACTCAACTAATAACCTGTTACTCTGGTTTTTCCTTTCAGTCGTTTCCTGGCACCGATTCATACATGCTTTTTTTTTGAAACATTCTTAAAATGTACGGTGTTCTATGGGAACATACCTCTTTCAACTTTACATTTTGAGGCTATATTGAATATACGCTGGCCACACTAATGCTCAAATGATTCCCCCATGTCTGACCTTTCCCTATCAGATAAATACATTTTTCTGACACATCAATATTGTTACCATCACTTTTGTGGAATTGCTCCTCAAACATATGACGTTTCTACAGCGTTTACGAATGGTGCTTCATCGAGAAAATTCTAAGTACATTCGAGAAGGCCTTCCTGTCTTGATAATCCAAGTTAAAAATTGTAGTAAGTTATCGCAAAATAATATTCACGACCAATTCCGTTTTTCTGGCGAGAAGATCAAGAAACATAACACAGTGTCACCATATGACAAAATTATATTATACTTACCAGAGAATACCAAACTCTTAAATGAAACTGCTAATTAGGACAACGACAGCATAAAGTGACCTAGGCTAGAAATATAAACCGAAAGCTGGAACAAAATTTATTTGTGCAAGCCTAAGTCTTATTTCAAGTTGTAAAATGAAGTTCCCAACCATCTCTAATGTTTAAACCAAAATTGATAACTCTAGCTTTTATAGTTTTCAAGCTCTTATCGTTTATGTCTTTACCACCATGGGTATTGATGCCAACCAGCTTGGTGTTCGCCTAATCGCGCCTCTTCTACCTGTTACGTACCCTCTGATGAATCCAATATACCCTTATACACTATAAGTACCGGGTATAAACAAGTACAGTACGACGACAAGCGTTTGACTGCAATGTAACGGCACTGTAGCATTTACCGTTGGCTGTGCATCTCTGTGTATGTGTGTGACCGCACAACAATGGCGTCCGTGAGCCCATTGTTACCTGCACATTGTGATTGAATGTTAAGCTGCCCAATGCACCTAAACGTATGCAAAGTTTTGCCAGCAGTTGACCTTGCCGAAGGAAGCTTTTAAAATAATTTTGTGTATTACTAAATTTTCACTGCTAAATGAAAATTGAGTAAAAAATATATAAAAGATTTTGGTCAAGGCAGTGGACGCAGCTAGAATAAGTGAGTGCGAGAGAGAGCGCATTTGTATATATTCTAGCTCTTTCTGAATAGAGATGCCAAAAAGCATTTTAGTAAATTGCAAAAATTTTATGCTCAATGTAGCGATAAACTTTTTAGCCTTTGGGCTTGAATCAGAATTTTCTCACAATTTAATTGCCAGCCCAAAAGTATGCCACAATGAATTCTCATTAAAAGCAAGTGCCATCAATCAAGGTCTCAAAGATGCACACACCCACACAACGGAATTTTCCACTTCAATTAATCAGAGACAACCGAGGCACATGTCAAAAGCTTAGTCTACTTTTAGGCACTTTTATCATATTACATAGAACTAGGAGGTCGGGTTCTTGATGGAGGGCGCGTTTTTCTGCGGCCTGTAATAGGCATCCAAATGATGTGCAATAATGTAAGACAATGCCAACGCTTATTGACGGATAATTATTCAGTCCGCTTGTAGACCATAGTAACCGGATGGACGAACGGACTGACGGGCCACTGGCCTACTAGTTAAACACCATAAAAACTGTACCATGAACTTAACTGAGCAAAGTAAAAGCACAAAAAAAGGCAGCGCTAACGTTTATGTCGGGACCGACCGACTTTGAGTAACACTGTAACATCATATTATAAGAAAACTTTATAATTAAATTGTCTTGCTTTAGAACTCTAAAACATATTAATTTGCCAAATTTGGTTAAGATATCTTTATAATCAAACGAATTATTCATATAAAACTTTTGGTTTTTTTTCGAGGTCCTCTGAAACAACCCTATGAGAGCTATATAACGTACCCCGATATCAAAAAAATAAAATAAACTTGTCTCCTATGGAATAATAAGGGATCTAATCTGAAAGTTTGGTTGCTCTAGCTCCTACCATCTCCGAGATCTAGGCGTTCATACGGACGGACAGGCAGTCAGACGGACAAACGGACAAAATTTATATTCTTCGAGCCAAGAAAGACTTTCAAAAATAAGTTCTTACATTCATCTATTTAAGTCTAATTTATGGAAAATTGGTAGACTTAAAATTCATTTTCTTGGAATATCCCAAAAAATTAGACCCACCCTAATATATAATACTATACATACCATATTTCTTTTTTTACGGTTTGTTTTCAATATTTTTTAAAAGTTAGAATATATTTTTATGTAATTACTATTTTCTATGAAATTAGAAATAAATATAAATATTTTATAAATTTCTATGCAATTTCAATAAATATTTTTTCTAAATTATCAAACGAAAATTACATTAAAATTTTAGTATATTTTTTTCTTTAAAATATAATATACTATTTTGTATACATGTTTTTTTTTTAATTAGTTTGAATAATTTCTTAAAATAAGTTTTAATTATTTTTTAAAATTAGTTTAATATTTTTTTTAAATTATTCTTTTGTATACAATTTCTAAACATAAAAAATATGTTGCTAATGTTTTTAATTTTTATACATTATTTTTAATAATTATTCTTTTTACCTATGTGCGAATATAATTTTAAATACATTTTTTTTTTTAGACTAAACTTTAATTTTATTTTATAGAATAGTTTACTATAATAGTAATTTACTATTTTGTATATAGAGCAAATATATTTTCTTTTCATTTATTACAACATATTACTTTTTTATTTTTTTTTTTGTATAATACTTTACAATTTTATAAACAAGGAATCCAAAACTCTAGCGACTTGAAATTCATTTTAGAATAACCCATAGAACCAAAATCGCTATGAGCCTTTGTCCTTTCCTCCTAGGTTGGGAGATTCTCCGACTTCTTCTTCTTGTCTATGTTACAAACATTTGCACAAACTTAATATACCTCGCAAAGATAATATGGTACAAAATACCAAACGCAAAAAGCAAAGTGAAAAATAAGCAGACTTAAGACTTTCGAAGTCGCCGGATGGCCAGTGCGGCCAAGTTTGTCCAGTTAGTTGGTCGTCTGCCTTGTTGGCTTGTAGGACAACGAGCTTTTTGTTGTCCTGCCACAATGTATGCCTATGCTAATGAACTTCTCTCTTGATTGAAGAGTGTGTTGTTTTGAGGTTTAACCGACCATTGTTGATAAACCCAAAGTCTTGTTCATGCGTTCAGTGCAACTTGTATATCATTTAACAGAGTGCGTCAATGGACGCTTTTAGGCATTTGAAAAGTAAGAGCTAAGCAATATTAGTCGATAAAAGCCTAGAACCATCAAGTGAAACCGCAAACCAAACAATCATTTTGGCAAAACTTAAAACGTTTAATAGGTATTACTTGTACGGACTTAAACGATGTCTATGAATCGGTTTATTTCATGATTGTCTGCTCTGAATCCAATGCTCTCGTTTTAGCCGAAAACTTGTTCCATTACCCGCAGCAGCTGCACTTGGTAAGTAAGTTTGAAGTCCGAAATTCCACTTCACAACTCCTATAGCGAAATAATTATTTTGTTTAAGAAATGTCAGAATCAAAGGAATTAAAGCACTTTAAATCGAATAAATGTATTATATTGAAGCTTACAATAAATAACATTTAAAGAGTTTTTTAAAGAGCAACTTCTTTATATTGTAGTCTATGTTGTTATATACTTTTCCGCCTCCATCACTTCCATATTTTGTTCTTGCTGCGTCACAGCTCAGAAATGTGTTGCATTTTTATAATTTCGTCAAGGTGTTCCTGGAGAAAGAAAATTGGATGCGATAAACTCTCATGAAGGAGAAGGAATACACCAATTCTTATCGAAAGCCAAGCTGCTATCTCGAGGCTTTGTCATCACACACCACAAAAAGTGAGCTTATCCGTGCACTAAGCAGTATCAAATATCACTCAATCTCGCTTTGTTGGATACCTAGGGACACCGGCATAACCGGTAACGATGGGGAGGATGAATGGAGAAGCGGATTAGCGCTACCGGCGGCTCTTGCGGTTACGGATATAAAAAGATGTCTTAAAGATTTCGTATTTGAAATTAAAGCGATAACTAGAACCCTCCACTCTGGCTAAGGTGTAGGCCAAGACGAACATCCGAATTCCAGAGTTTCAATGGGCACTACATTATAGGCCTAAGAGGAGGAAAGTTTGCCAATACGACTTTTGTCGTTACTAAGACGAAGATGAAGAGGAGATACAAAGCATTCAATACCTGCTATTTGGTTGCACTGCACTTTTTAGAAGATGCACACAGTATATGGGAATACTTTTTTTTGTGAAGATATGTTTTTTATCGAGTCCTTCAATTGGTTTAGCAAGAATAGCGATTACGCCGTATATAAGAGAGACCATTAGATATGCTGCTCAACTACATCAAGCCTCCGTCCCTCTTTCTCCACATTTATTTTTAGACCAACGGCTCTGCCTGAGATGAACAGCCTAGGTAGCCTAACCAAAACATACCTTTATGTTGTGGACACTTTTAGAACTTAGCGTGGATTCTTTTTTATTCCTGTTTGCTGCAGCGGATAATTTTGGAACTTCGTGTTGGGTTTATGCACTTTATGCGTATTGCTGTGGAAGCGATAAAAGAATAAATCATTTTGCTTCTTTTAGTCGTGATCAAATTGAAAAGGATAGAAAACTAAGAAGGCAGTCTTACATTCTAACCAGGTGCGGGTCCAGGATTTTTACTTTTTTTCACTTCGAAATGTACTTATATATAATATATCAAAGCTCGTAAAAAATTATCAACTCATTTTTCCAACTTTTGGGAATTATCCGGACCCGAATAATTATACTTCTCAACGTTACCTTTTTATAGCAATATACCAAATCTAGTAGTTATATAGACATTCCCTCTATTCCACAGGCCATTTCCTTATTTTGGAACTTGATTATTGTCACAGGAGTCAAAATCTGTACATTTATAATAAATTATTTGCCAAAAAAAATAAGTATCTATTATATTATTCAAAAAGTAGCTGACTTCAAGCTGCCCTCAGCTGCCTATTTATTCATTTTAGTTTGTTCCACCGACAAAGTCATAAGGGGAGTTCCTTGGCCAGACCCCCGTATTGTATTGTATTTTGTATGACCTTCTGTTAAATTTAAAGCTGTACTTATATAAGCCTTAAAAGCCTAAAATTTTCTAGTTTAATTTAATTTCTTTTGAAGCTTTATCTAGAATGAATAAAGCTTTAAAATTTATTTATTTATTTTCAGCTACCATCTTTCAAAGTTTTTGAAGCTGTCAAGGATTTTGGGTGTTGCGTAAATACATTTGACACTTTAAATGGCCGGCAGCATAAGCCTGGCGTGCGTGTCACTAAACAAAGATACATATCCAGAGCTTTCCATGGACACAGCTCTGGTAAAAGACCATGCAGTGAGCAAACCAGGCTGTCCGCTTGGCTCATGAAAATATTTTGGCACAACAAAATGGCGCACGTGCTCCACAGACTGCATTTTCCGTACTCAGTAATCGTCGGAATCGTTTGCTTTTATTTCTTTTTTCTTTTCTTGGTGCATTGAGAGCAATTTAAAGGCGTTGCTTTAAAATAAGTAAAGAGACAAAATTGTGCTGGGACTTCAAAATAAACCAATTTACACTGATTTATGGGAGTAGCTTGGCAACCATTTTTACACATAATTTAAACAGTTTACCACCTAATAGATAACTTAAGCCTATGCCGTGCAAAGGCAAAGTGCAAAAAATTTTGTGTGTACCACCTAGCAGGAAACGAGACATCACAGCCCTTGTACCAAAATAATCAGGACGATAATAGATTAAGCCATGTCCGTACATCCTTTTATTTGAATTGACGGTTTTGCGTAAGCCCAAACAACTAGTAGGATGAAACTTTTCTACAAGGTGTGTCTTCTTGTCTTGTACTTCGTTATCAATGTTTTTACAGGTGAGAGCTGCTGTCACCAATAAAAAGTAAAATTAATAATCTAATTACTTTTTTACTAGAAGTCCAACAAATAATAGTTGTTTAATTTTTGGTGAAGAAGCTGCTGTGAAAACTGTGAAAATCATGAAAAGTACAGGGTATATTATTGTTGGGATATCCCAACTGTAACCACTTGTTTAAGATAAGGTCTAAGGTCTTCGTTTGTGTGCCTAGTCTTGTCCCAAATGTATTTATTTACTTTTAGCCAAAGGAAGTGAATGCTTCTTTTTCCCAATTAGATAAATGTACTCTACTTTTATAGTGTAATAAAAAACGGCAATTCAATTGTCTTGACTATAAAGTTGACAATCTTTTAAAGGTTCACACAGTGCCCAAAAACTCTTAACAGCTTGGTTTTATTTAGTTCCAGACTGCTAAGGGATTCCGGAAGGCTGCACTTGATATCGCCATACATTTTTGCAGGAAAAATTGGAATGCTTATGAACTTATTTGTGAATTTAATAGGAATATTTTTTAAAAAATAATAATAATTAAAAATAAATTTTACAATTGATATTTTACAAAAACAATCACCGTTCATAGCTTTATGTATGAGTGGGTTAACTTATGTCGGCAAATGAATTTTAGATGAGTTGAAGAGGAATAAATGCAGACACATAAATCTGTCATATTTATATTGTTAGCTTTTTATCCATTTTAAAATGTATATTGAGTTATGCCACAAAAAATCTTCCTCTAAACAGACCATATTTATTCAATGTTTTTTTGGTCACTGAAATCGTATTCACCAGAAGAGTGACAATACTGGCACGCCTTTAAACTTAAGCTGATGCTCGCTGTTTCTGATGCGTGTCTGAAAAAGTTATACTATCATCATTAAATTTTCCTCTAGACTCATTTTAGGATTATTAGAGTTATTATCTTTTAAAATTATATTTGTGAAAAATTCTTTATTGCAATTCTTTCGTTATCATACACTAGTTTTGGTGAGAGAAGCCTACTGCGCTACATATATTGTACAATACATATTTATTTTATTAAATCTGAATTTTCGATCGATAACTGTCAAGTAACTAATAATAATTAAATACTTCCTAACGAGATGTTAGGTAGAGATATCGATAGTTTCATTTTACAGATACTATCGATGGTTTTGTTCGATATATCGATAGTATACTTTTGTGTGTAAAAAACGGACAAAAAATTGGCAACATGTCAAAAAGAATACAAAACCAGTGGTAACACGTCGAACCTTTTTGACCATCCGACGCTTTTAGAGTTACCAAATCCGATGGGGACCAACAAATTATTTAAGTTAGCCAAATTTGTACAAAAATTCTACGAATAAAAAACCAAAAATCGATGCCAACGCGGCTAACGACCTTAATGCATTTCCAGCATTTCCGAAAAGTAGACGACTTTGGCTTCCGAAATTTCGAATTTCATAAAATTCGTATTGCAAAAAACAGAAAAAAAATCTCTAAATTTAGAGCAATATTTGACACTCCACATTATTTGGCCTATCAAAAGAGAACTTTTGGAAGTTTCGTTTAAACAAATAAAAAATGTAACTAAAAATTATTCTATTTTTAGGGATCCGATTGTGTTGGACTACAAAACTTAGTCAACAAATGTTTATGCACTCCTGCAACTTCTACTGAAAGTGAGAGGATGGATGTTCAGTCGAAGTGGACTTATAGTTTTGGACAAAAGGACCCGACTAAAACCTACAAATGTCGAAATATTGGTCTTCTGCCATAAAAACAAGCTACTTGAAAGATAATTTTTTTATGATTGTTAATTGTTGAATGGAGAGTTTTTGGTTTTTTGAGATGTAATTTTAAAACATGTAAGGATGGCTATGAAAGGGTATTGAAGTGTATACACACATACTTATTTTGGTTCAAAAAATGATTAAAATGTAATTTTTCTTATGTGGTATCCTTAATATTGACCCTTCAAGGACATGTAAGGCATCGACGGAAAGGTCTTGAAGTGTGCAACACATAAATGCGCAAACCATTATTGTGCGCTCCTTGTTTCAAAAGATATTTAAATTCAATTTAAATTTTCAATATTTAAAATAAAAATTACGCCATAACTTTTATTTTTGATTTTTATTATAAAAATTGCAGAGTAACTCTTATACACAATTTTTTAAATAAAAATTGTCCAATAATTTTTATTTTTAATTTTTATTATAAAAATTGGAAAATGAGAGTTATTTCGCGATTTTTAATAAAAATTGATATTTAATTATTATTGCATGATTTTTATGTCAAAAAATAAGAGTTGCTTTTCAATTTGCATGAAAAAAAAATCAAAAAATAATAAATATTTCATGATTGTTATTTGAAATATTACAAGAGGTACGGTCCCTGTTTAAAAGGATCTCTTTTAACAATGTCATGAATAAAACGTTTGTGTTAAAAATTGTGAAATACTCTTTTTGTAAGTATTAGAATTTTCCCACTTCCTGTATGGTACTTATTTAAAGAATGTACCCTTTTTTGTGTGCCATATTTCACTTTGTTCGATAGTATCGATAGTTTCAACTATCGAAGTCTAAAGTATCGAGTGGTGGCACTTTCGATAGTATCCCACTTCTACTGTTAGGGATTGTAACCTATTAATACCGTACTTGGTACTACCTTTTCCAAAGAGCTTAAATCATTCATTAAACTTAAATTTAACATTACCAAAAAAAATTTCCCCTTTATGCTGTCATATATTTTATTAATTTATTTATAAACCCATATTCCCAGTGCAATTCAATGCTCAGCTGCATTATTTTTTGAATGAAATCACCATCATTGTAATAAAGACAAATGGAATAGATCTACATATGTCCTTCCGTCTGCCCGTCTGTCTGAACGCCTGGGAAATGTAGACTAATAGTGCTAAGATAATCGTTTTTGACATCTAGACTTCTTGCCTTTCTTTTAATACCAAACATCATTATATAATAATAATATTTTCTCTGACTGACTATTTGGTCATTTGCCCCTGGGCGGAGCATGGGAATCTCTATTTATATCTATTCGAAGAGAACAGGGACCTACAGTTTATAGCCGAATCCGAACGGCGGTGTCTTGAATTAATAGAGATTTTCTTGGGCAAATAGCGTCTTTGAGCTAGCGATGCCAGTGCTAGGCAATTGCACCAGTACTACTGCGGGGAATCGAACCACCTACCTACCATAGGGTTGTAAAGCGGGTACGCTACCACTACGCTACCGACGGTCACACATCATTATAATTGGGCCATAAATATCGCAAATAATCAAAATCTAGTATTTTAGAGTCCGAATCGCCTAAGTAGAAAAAGACGAGTTGGAAGAAAGTTGTCCTCACAGGCCCACTTATTCTAGAGACAAGGTTTGATTCCTTGTCGAGGAAATTTTTTTTTTCATTTTTGAATTTATTGCTATTGTAAAATTTATTTTCGGCCGTGCTTCGGAAAACGATTAAATTTTGTTCGTTTTCGTTTTTGCATGCTCCCAAATCCGCATTTCTACAACTCTGCTTTCTTATTGCAAGGGACATTATTTTTTATTTATTTATTTATTTATTTTTTTATTTATTTATTTATTTATTTATTTATTTATTTATTTTTTTTTTTATTTATTTATTTATTTATTTATTTTAGAAGGGGTACAGCAAAGTACAGTTGGCCTTAAATTATAAGGAAATTTAAATGAAATATTGAAAAATAGAACGAGGAAAAAACATAGATTTAAACTAATCCACATCACTAGACCGGTTGGTGAATTTTTTAGCGATATACACCGACTCACATCAAAATCTGGCCAGAGACTTGGATTTACAATAATCAAGTGGAAAAAGGAAGTTCAAAGAAAAATTAAACATTACATCAATGACCAAACAGATGCCTCATAACGCAGGATTAGTCATGGATGCTCGAAGAGGCAAGTCAAGATGACTTGGAATAGAAGACGTAATAGAAGGAATAGACCGTTCAAAAGAAAGGAAATTAAAAAGGCTACTATAATTAGAGCATAAGACACGGAAAGGATCATGCAGAGCAAAATTAGATCTACAAAGTTGCAAGGCTATGGGGCGATAATGCAAGAAAAGTACACCGTGGCATGTTCTACGGTTATTTAAGGAGGGCAGCTTTATAAGGCGAAGTCTGTCTGAATATGGAGGCAGTCGAATAACTGGATCCCTATTTAAGCCGCGAAGTGCGAAGAGTAGAAATTGCTTTTGAACAGACTCAATCCTGTCCTGATAAAGGCGGTATTGAGGGCTCCAAACGCAGGAACAATATTCCAAAATTGGGCGGACGAGAGAAATATAAAGAACTTTGGTTGTGTAAGGGTCTTTAAACTCTTTAGACCAACGCTTAATAAAGGCAAGGCATAAAACCATATTTTATGCAAGACATGCACCATGTGTATTTGAACATATAGCCAAAGTTCATTTTGAGTTTTGTGCATGCTCTTTTTTGGGTTGAATCAGAAAAAAAAATAAAAAAAAATAAATGGGTAACATGAAATTGGGATAAATATAATATACGAATATCAAAGAATATTTAAAAAATTGTATCAGTTCAATTTGCGTACACTTTTGAACCGATGCGCTTTAATTCCTCTTGCAACACAACATTCGGTTTCAAATCACATTCAAAATTCGTTTTGGTAAAATTGGGAGCACCAAAAATGTGGTTTCGAAACGTATTACTTATATTTTATTTGGATTCGTATTCCGGAACTCGGCTGATTATTAAAATTAACCGAACTAATGTATGTATAGTGGTCTTCCAGGCCTTCTATGTTCGCCTACCTTGCCGCCCACTGGGTGTTGGTTACCCAATCTTTATCAAGGTTGCTAGGCTTAGCAGGGCCACCACGTGCAGGTGTAGGCTGAAAATTTGAGAAGGAGGGGCTGGGGGTGTAAGCTGAGCTACACCTTATCGGCAACTCATGTTGCGTCGCATCACTTCTCCGTTTACTTGCTGGTTATTGTGAATATATAGGGCTTCTTTATTAATTATTTCTTACAAAACATTGAATAGGTCAAAAATAGTATAAATTTCATTTTCACAGGAGATTATTAGAATCTTTACTTTGTCTGGCTTGATGGCAAAATGGCAAGAATGCTCGACATTCTACTTATTGAAAACTAATCAGCTGGCTGAAGACACAATGTAAAGAAAAAGAGGTGGTGCAATGAGGTTCCAATGAGTGGCGTGAGCAATGAGCAATGAGTTGTAGCGAGTAACGTCACACGATTGAAATATTAGCTAACACCTACCTTTTAATATGCAAAGTTTTTGTTAAATAGTGACAATAGCAAAAAAAAATTAATTTTTTTTTTATAAAGTCCACGTGGACTTAAAACAAGTCAAATCAAATCTTTACCAATCAAACGTCAGCTGAGCTTTTTCTTTCGCTCAGCTGATTTCAACAATTACCGTTGAAAATTACGCAGCAAAGTTGAAAAGCTAAACGAATTCGCATTCAAAGCGCGTGCCATGTGCATATAGGGTGTTAATTTTGTAGTTGTTGTTTATTTACCGTCACAGTTGTTGTAGCTGTCACCTTCAGTGTGATTGTGCATGAGTAGAAACTATTGTTATGTCTGTCTAGAGTTACCAACTACAATTGTGAAGAGCAAGATGACGCTGTCCCAGCACATTTAAACAAGTGAAAACGCTAAACTCTGAATTGAAAAAATTATGGAATTGCTTTTATAGTGTAGCAAAATGAGAGACTGAGTATTTGTGTCTCCGCTGCAATTCACCAACAACTATGTGCCATAATTCTATAGCATACTTTGCGGCAAGAGCTTACGTGTGGAGTGACCAGGCTACTTACATATTTCACACCAAAATCCAGACACATATTTTTTTATGGTCATGCAGCAACGACAAATAAAAGTCAACAGAAATCGTAAATAAAATAGTACGGCATTGTATGCTGGAGAAGGGGGTGCTGTGTGGCAGGGTTCTAGCATTGACAATGCGGGTTCACAGAAGATATGATCAGGGGGTATCCGTAGCAAGTTTGTGGCACAAAAAACATGACAGCAACAAATGAAATTACGTATACGCAACGTACAAAGATAGCCAGCATGACTGTTGACCATTTTGTTATGTTACTGTTGAGGCCGGTGTTGCTCCTTTAGTTGTCCACATACATATAAGGAGCAGCAAAAAGGTTGAAAAGAATTGGCGCGTGTGGGAATTAAATTATATCTTACAACTTTATTTGTAAGGCTGCACTTGGCGTACGTGAGTGTGACCGACTTTTTAGTAGGCGTTCTTGCAACGGAGCTCGACGGTGGCATACCCTGAATGCTTTAACATAAGCAAAGAAACAAGTGGAGCAAGTTCCTTACAAGCAGTTTCCAATTAAAAAATGAACTTCTATAAAAATAATTTTTTTAAATTATTTGCCAAGTTTTAGGGCAGATGTCAAGAAGGTGGGTTATAGTGTAACGACCTCCAGTTTGTCCGGAACAACGGCTGGGATAGCTCAGCTATGCCCAGGGTAAATATCACACTTTCGATATTTTAAACAAAACACAATTTACTTTAAGTTTTAAAAATATATTATCCGCCTTTTTGCGGTCTATTATCACAGTACACTTAAGTTGAACCCGCACGCTCTCTATTTTACACAAAATAATATTTTTAGTAAAACTATATTTTGGGGAAAACAAAGTTAAACTTAAATCTAACAATTTTCATTTACTGTTTACTGCGCTTTTATGGCGATACGCTCACCCAGATGTTAATCCTGGAGATGGCAATACTTGGCGTGGCTCGTTCACGGGACGTATGTACTCCGACGCGGTCGCACCCGGTGCGCTACTAATTTAATAAATCCTTATATTCGTCCTTTGCGACAATTCTATATTTTGTTACACGAAACGCCTTTAAATATGCGGCACTGACTGTAATACTTTCTCATAAGTTGCATTCACTCACTATGACTCTCTCAGACTGTCTCGATTTGGCTGTCGATCCGCCTTATATTGGCCTCGATCGGCGCCAGTTAAATATCTGATTACGGTTGCTTAAATTTTTCCAAATGACACATTTTCCTTTTTGTTGTTGGGTAAATCGAACTGCATAAAGAATGGCTGTTGCTTCTGCTGTAAACACCGAGCAGTAGACAGACAGCTAGCTAGCTGATATTCTCGATCCAGATTTGTCTATACACGCGAATGCAGTCACATTATTCTTTGTTCCATCGGTGAACAGCCAATTCCAATTGTTAAGCCGGAGGTTAGATGATGCATCTGCAAAAGCCCTTATATAGACTTAACCGGTAGTGCAATCTTTCGGATAATTCTGCAATGTGGTGATAAAGGATGAAGAGCGCAGGAGCCAGTGGCCCGCTTCACTTATTTCCACCGATATGTTTATGAAACATCAAAATTAAAAAATTGTATTTCGCCCTCTTTGACCATTGGAAAATCGAACAACGGGTGTAAATAAACAAAACAGAGATTAAAAGAAGCGGTTATATATACTTCTGATTGTCAAAAAAAAAATTTTATTTGTATTATCTTAAAGAAAGTACTCTTGAGTTTATTGTATCAGACTTTCATTAAGATCTGAGCACTTAAACCGAAGTTATAACTGTTATACCTCCGAACCCGTGTCGTCCGCTTCCAAAGCATTAAACGCGAATATCTTGAAATGCATACCTCCAAAAATAAATTTTTTCAGAAAAACTATCACCACTGGTATAAAAATGCAAGCACCAAGATATAAGTAAAATAACAAGTTTTTGTCTATTGATTTCAGATAAAGAATTCTCCATAAATCATGCTCACCGTAAGGGATGTCTGGAGAATGTGTTTTCCCAGAACGACCTACACCCAGTTTCAGGAATTTGTAATTGAGAAACTCAATAAAGTTTAGTTTAGAAGAACTGCCTTGCCACCACGAAAAAAAATTCTTGAAAATTGTCTTTGTTTCGGAAGAATAAGTTTATATAAACACTTAATTTAAAAAAAAAATATTACAAATGTGAATGGCAAGCACTATATAATATGGGGATAATATGTTCGACAACTTTTCCACCTGTCACAGGGTGAAAGTCCATTTGACGAGATATTTTTAACAAAAAAGGGATTGTTACAAAATTTTTTTGAGGTTCCTTTTTGGTCGATCCAAATATCTTAAAGTTCATTGTTACACACTTTTAAAATTCACTTTATTGACGGCAACATTTTGGCACTCTTAATGTTTTTGTAGGATTTAAAGGCCTATATATATTCGAAATATTTCATGTGTTTGTGTGTTTTCAGAGCAAATGTTGAAAATTTTTCCATTAGATTGTCTAACGGTAGTTCGGTTTTATCGAACGATAAAAACGAGCAGTAAATGAACGTCATGGCCTGAACGTTTTTTTACAAGACACTGAACTTACAAAGATAATAAACTTTCACCCAGTAAGAAACATTGTTTTGGGGATTTATGATTAATTGCCAGGTTAAATTACGAAACGGGTAGCAGCCGACAGATGACAGATTTTGATGATGAATTTGTTTCTTTTCATAAGACCACTCAAATTTTCCAAATCTCACAGCACTGAATTGTTTCAGATATATATATATGTAAAAGCATAGCTGAAAGCTGCAAAATATGGCTGCAACATCATTCACATT
Organism: Chymomyza fuscimana; assembly: GCA_949987675.1. Classification (NCBI taxonomy): domain Eukaryota; kingdom Metazoa; phylum Arthropoda; class Insecta; order Diptera; family Drosophilidae; genus Chymomyza; species Chymomyza fuscimana. The sequence goes on along the minus strand of OX465088.1, from coordinate 52,516,374 downwards.
CATCGACCTAGAGATTAAACCTTCTGTTACAATTTAGTGTCCCTGGCTTTGATGATCCTCCATACCTAAGCGATAATATAGACGGTAGGATATATTTTTTTCAGTATTTTTAATTAAAGACATAGAACAATGATTTTAGTGCGACCCAAAAATAAAAATAATAATTAGAAATTTTTGTATTACAAATGTGCGATTGGTTGTGGGCTCAAAAATTCAGATTGTGACCAAAAAGATTGCCCCACAGATGATTATCAACTAATTCTTCGAGAAGACTCCAAACAATTTTGGTATCGGCAAAGAAATCTTGAAGAGATTTGGCGCATTCGTCATATAGCCCAAAAATATTCACGTTCAGGATCCAAAACCTATTTCCAGGAGCTTTTGAAAGAAACATTGTCAATTCATGAAATTCTCTTAATTCTGAAGAAAACCACAGCGTTGCTGGTTTTGAAGCTCTTAAAGAAGTATTGGCCAAAGCCTTCAATGGTCAGCATCTTGAGTGAGCCGCTTGAGCTACACGCCGTAGCCAATACCAATGCCTTCACCAAGTTTGTTGAGTAGAGAAAACCTCAGTTGGATGAGTAGACCTAGCCCTTTTTTTTTGATAATCGCTCATAGTTTTTATACCTTATGAGTTACCTCAATTTTGGTTATTACTGTGCCGTTGACGCCATGGGCAAGGCCAAAGATTTGGATGCTGTGAGGTACAACTGCAATGATGGTGGCTAACTGGGTTCAATGAGTTGCTTAGCTGGAGCATGCTTAAGCTTGTGGGTTGGCCTAGAAACACCATCAGGCAAAACTTCTCAGATATTGCACTCAAGAAACTTTTAATAGTCAGTTGGATACTTCTCTAAGTACACAAGATGAGCGCCAGAAATAATAAAAAATATGGGCGAACATTGGGACTCGAAAAAATTTTTTATTTGGTTTTTTGAGGTTATGTCTGAACCCTGCCGTGCTGAAGTTTTTTTAATATATAAAAGTCCATGGTCTGGCCTCTGAACCTAATCTTTTTTTTTGTGTAGCTTTGTGATACTATAACCGTAAAAAACTGCATAAAGGATTTTTTTCGGTATTTCGGAAGTTATCTCAGAAACCTGACGGGCTGGGGTCCTCGAATTTGGATTTAGCGACCCAAAAAACATAAAAAAAACATTGACGGACTACCGGTCTTGAAAAAAAGTTTTGTGGGGTTTTTTGAGGTTAGGGCACAACCTAGATCCGTTGGATCAATTCAGTGGATTCGGATTGAGCACATCGAAATATATAGAAAACAGATCGTGAAATTTTAGGATCTTTTGATCTATAAGCGTGTGTCTAGTCCTATGAATTAAAAAAAAAAAGTTGTTACTATGCTCATGGCGAAGCTGCACAGCAACCGTAATGATCTATTCTACTTCCTACTAGCCAAAGAACTTTTCATCTAGTCCAAGTACTTAAACAAAGTTAGTTATCTGGAATGGTTTTAGTCGGGTTGCTTCGTTTAACGAAATTCTTCTTCTGGCCACAGCGCAACAATCAGTAAGTATGCAAGGCGGATCTTCCTCAATTTCCCAATATCCCCGATGCCAATGTCCCCTAAGTAACCCAGTCAGAATCCTTGGCAAATTCTTGCCCAATTTTGAGATTTTTTTAAACGTTTGTAACATATAGGAACCGATCCAATCTGAGTCTCGACTGGATATCTCCGTTTCTCGTTGTAGCTGCTTGGTTGTGTCGGTCAATGCCACAGAAGGGCTTTGGTCGTAAAAGCAGCACCATTCTGGGTCAGTTTATAAGCAACTTCATTTCTGGTAATATCCTTATGTGCTGTGATCCATTTAAAAAAGAAAAAAAGATTAAAAGATTTTGTTCCATTGTCTTTCATGGTTTAATTTGGATCTCGCTTCCGGAACCAATTTTGAATCCAACCCAATCGCGGTCTAAGGGAAAATTTCTCTGGCTTTGTATTTTGTAGCTCGGTTGGTCTATAGCACATATATCGGCCTGAAATATGCTATTTTTATAAAATGCATCTCCTCAAGTGTAGCCAAACTATTTTTATTATTTATGAGCACTCTGTTCTCATCTCATCTACGGTTATAAAAAAAGATAGTTCAATACCTTCTTCCTGTTACATATTTTCAGACTCACTTAATGGACGCTGCTACGTCACGAGTAAAGGGTATTAAAACACATGTGTGTGCGTGCTTAAAAATTCTTGGCATGCTACGCATAATTTAAGTGTGTACAACACACACTTACACACACAATCGGCATTTTTATTGGTATTTGTATTTGGATTAGTATTTGTGTGTGTACGTGTTTCACAGTCACGTCATTGTTTAGTTGTATTTTTTACTTCCATTTACTTTTTTGTTTAGAATTTCAATTGCGGTTAATGCATGTTTAAAATGGCAACAATCTTTTAAGCTGACATACATTTAAACAGCTTAACAACCAAAGAGTCCAGCAAGTTACACACTGTCCTCTTCTCTTTATGGTTCTCTCTTGCTTCTTCTCTCTTTTTATCACTTTCCTTAACTCTCTATCCCTTCCGGCTTTAACTTTATTACGTTAAAACTATTCAAAACCATCTTATGCGCGGCTTTAAGCATTTGTTGTGGAGTTTTATGCGACAAGCAAAGAATGTAGCTACACAGAGAAAAAAAATCTAAAACATTGCACTAGAGCGCAATCGATTTCGTTTCAATTTTTCTTTGTGCAGGCATTGGTCTAAGGATTTTCTTGTCAGGCAATATTCATGCGACATTTGGTTCAAATGCTTTCCTGTTGCTGTTTTAACCCAAGGGCCATTTGCCATAACTTTCTCGAATAACAGTTCCGTACAATCAAAAAATCGTTAATCATAGCTCGATAATGGTTTCCATTGACAGTATCAATATTGGTTTAATGTTCTCGGAGACTTTTCAACACTGGCCGCTCTCAGAACGCCACGGGTTCAGTTTATTTGGACTTTTAGCATGATAAGATTTTTTTGAGAAAACTTTTGATGGCTCCGATTAAGAAATTTCCAACTCAAGTTCCTGTAACTTTGCCACAGTCATTCGTGCAGTGTGTGGCCGCGCGTTTTCGTGCCAAAGGATTGGGGTCGATCGATTGACCAGTCTCGGCTGTTTAATCGCAAGATTCCGCATCATTTCGTCCAGTTGACTACAGTAGACATCCGCCGTGATCGATTTGCCGGGTTTCATGAAGATGTGATGGATCACACCCCCTCCAGACAACCAAACAGTCACCATCAGCTTCATCTGGTAGATGTCTCGTTTCGGGCAGTGTTTCGGTACTTCATCTCTATCCAACCACTGCGATGAACGCTTGCGATTGTCGTAAAGGATCCATTTCTCATCGCATGTCACAATTCAATTCCAAAATGGTGGCGAAGGAACTCGTATTTCATTAACACACGAATTTCAGTATTTTGCATGGTTGCACTCAAATGCAAATAAAACGAAAAATATACAATATTTTCAACACAATAAAAACCAATTAATAAAGAGGATAACTGTACATTCAAAAAAAATGACGTAATCATGTTGCGTCCCAGCGAAGTTATGTCACATTGAATTTTAGATTCTCACAGTCTATTCATTTCATACTTCACAACCCAATATATTTAGTTGATCTAAAAAAAAAATAAATCTTTAAAGATACTTAATAGGATTTTAGAATCTTTCTTTATATTTCTCGTAAGGCAGTTGAAGTCAATTTTTAAAAAAAAAAAATCATTATAGGAAAAGCCTATGTTACTTAAACTTTTTAACACCAAATTCCAATACTTTTTTCTCTCTGTGTATTTTGATAAGCTGCAGGATATCAAGTACTAAGTAGCAACGTTATATCACATTTTAGCTAGTTATATTTTTAATATTATGTAGCTGAGCTTTATAGAAAAATCGCCGTGAACTAAGCTGTAAGCACACAGGACTTCCGCCAAGGGGTACAAACAATGGTGAATGCAAAAGGGGAAAAGGGGAATGGGCAACTATTAAGCAGATGAAGACTCTGACCTAAGGCCACTTATAAGCAATTTAAAGGTATATGCAAAAAGTTAACAAGCAATCATTGTGTAAGCTTGCTACCTGATCCTGGGGGGTGAGCAAACAAGGGTTAATTGGCAGATTTGATGCAGGTTTCCCATGTTTGAACTTGAAATAGGGTTATTAAAGTAACGAACTAATTAAAATTTAAAGTGAGCAAAAACTCTTTCAGATTAGATGTGACAAGATTATTTTATATTTTTGATATCAAGGACATATTATATAGCTCCCATAGTGGTGCCCCAGAGGACCTCGAAAAACCCCAAAAGTTTTTTTTTCTTTTTCTTGTGCAAAAGTTTTAGATAAATAATTCTCTTGTTTATGAAGATATAGTAACCTTTGGCAAATAAAATATCTTTTGGAGCTCTTAATATATCGGATTTAATTGCATTGTGGTGGTACAGGGTATCCCAAAGTCGTCTGGGCCCGACTTTAACGTACACCATCTTTTTAGATTAAAATTGTTTATAAATTGACCCTACTGTTAATAATATAAATTAATTTACAACATTGGAACTTCTTCTTTATTATTTAAATTTAAAACTTATTTAAGTCAAGTTACTGTATTGTATTGTATTTTTGGCTCCTTACACGAAATGCATTTTATATACTCTTTGAGTAAGTATGTAACCCGCCTAAGTACGCATTCCAGATCATTAGTTTTTTTGTACCATAATTCATCACCATGGGTAGAGATACCAATAAGATACGTCCATTTGTATCGTTAGGCAAATTTTACAGTTTGTTTCACTAAAACTATAAAATTTATTAAAATCTTAAAAAGATCAAGTTAAATACCAGCATTGATCAAGAAAAAAAATTTAGCGACAAGTGCGAGTTGGTGTGGAATGCCTGAATTTTTTCTATAAATTCGATAACACACAGATAAACACAGATACAGATAAAATTTGAATTAAAATATTCTGGAAATTATTTAATTTTTTTATTTTATAATTTATGTCTAATTCAAAAAAAATTCTTTTTAAAAAAGATGGCGTACGTTACGATATTTTCATAAACAAACAAAAAACAGTCGAATTTTGCAGCAAACAAATGTTTTTGACCGATCGGTCCTATGGGGGCTATATGATATAGTCAACCGATTTTGATCAAATTTTGCTCTAAAATACTTCCGACTGCAAAATCTTTACAAACAATCGAAACACAACGAATTTTGTGCAAAAAACGTATTTTTGACCGATCTGTCCTATGGGAGAAACATGATATAGTCAACGGATTTTAGTCAACTTTGCCAACTTTGGTCACGATATCTTCATAATCAAACGAATTATTTAAATAAAACTTTTGTGTTTTTTCGGCAGTCGGACATGGGTGTAACGACTTCTCTAGTCTACCTGATCATACTTTAGGTTACTTTTGTGGGCTCCAATGTCTCCTACTGTGTGTTAAATACATTTTCGGCTGGCACAAACTTAATATACCCTTTATACCATAAGGTACAGGGAATAAAAAATTATTTTCAACTAAATTGTTAGGATGGTTACTATTCATGTTTTGCATCTTGGCAATGCTAATGGTCGCAGCCGATTATAAAAAAGTCGTCCAAAATCGGATTTGGGCGCCTAAAAGGTTTGTTCACGTTGGACACCGCATAGCTTGACGGTCGATTAAAAAAAGTCTTGTGCCTATTGGTTCAAAGAAAATTTAAGGAAGTGCTTTAAAAGAATTTTATAAGGTCGTGCCAGGAAACTTGGATTTATATCTTGTAGCCAGAAACTGAAATATAATTGACAGTATACGAATTCCAAGACGAACAAAATCAAATTATTTCGAAGCATATGGTCGCCTGTGTCTTTAGAATAATCGATCAACCAAACCACTTTAGCAATGTATGACGCCTATGTCTTTAGAATAATCGATCAACCAAACCACTATTTTGACTATTTTGGTCTAAAGGTTATGTGGCTTTCGATGTTTTAAATGATCTACATAAAAATAAATAATTTATAGTTTTCCAGAAGGTTGAACATTGCAACATAATTTCCCAAGAACTACCCAATAACCAATTTTAGTACAAATAAGCAAGTTATAGAATTCGTTGTTCAAGTCTTCATTAAAGTAGCTACTTTTAAATGGAACCAGTTCATGCACAATTAGAAATTTAGTGATAGCTTACAATTCATTCCTTTAAGATAAAAAATGAACGCTTAACTTTTCACCGAAATGAACAAATCTTTGTTTTTTTTGGAAACGCCTTTCATGTGTGACCCTTTTTTAAAATGGCTGCTTATCAGCTGTTTTCAGTCACTTTAAGGCGCTCCTTATCTCAATTCTCTCCAAAATGCACAAGAGCCACCAACCACAAAAAAAAAGTCCAACGAGCAAGGCAATTGCCGAGCACCATAAATCGCACACTCATAGGAACACAAAAGCCAGACAAAAATTTGGAGCTAGCTACGTTGCAGTTACGCCCACAAAAGCCAAGAATGCCACGCATATGCCATGCCAAGCCATGCCCCAAATGGCACATAAATCGCCTTGAAATCTGTGTCAGAGCAGCGTCGACATCGAACACGCAACGATTTAAGGCACTTTTTTTAAGTTTTTTTTTTTTGGTTTTGGCAGGCAAATCAAATGGGAAGCAGGCTACAAACACAGCCAAACCAAAAAAAATGAGAAAATAAAAATCGCAGGGTTGCATTTGGCATATTCAAATGTGTCACACCAAGAGCTGTCAGTTGTCAGACATTGCATACTTTACAGCGCTCGTAGCCACAGGTGCGAGAGCAAAATACCACAAAAAAAACAAGAAAAAAAATCTCATTCAAGGGCTTTTCGCTGATGAGCAGCATGAGAAAGCGCCAGCAGCTTGCTGAGAGGACATATCACTTGCATGCAAGTGCATGCATACTTATATGGGTCGTTCTTTCAGAAAGAAACAAATTAAAACCCAGAAAGTAAGAACGAGTATATTATGTTTTAATATTTTAGATTCATATGCAAATTTATTTTACTTTTAAAAAATAATTATGTTGCCACTCACGCAAGTTTTTATTAAGGGTGATGAATTTGCCGAGCATAAATGCAGATTTTCATAAGTGCCCCACTTACGACTTGAGCAATAACTATTAACTCCTTAAATGTGTCACATGACGTGATTTAAAAGTTTTTATGAGAAATATGCCATTTAAGATCATAAAACATAAAGTTTTGAGTACTTGTTCGTATAATAACAATTTAGGAGCTTCTACTGCAAAGAAATTAAAACTAAACTTTTTTTATTTCACGGCATCAAGGACGTAGCTAGAAATTAATTTCAGGATGGGTTTCGTTGTTAATCCTAAAAAATGTGAACCAAATAAATAAAATAAATTCACTTTTTATAAAACTAATCTAACTTTTATATTTTAAATTTTTTGTTGCCTTTTCCTCATCATTTTCAACTGAAATATCATCCGTAGACTTATCAGCACATATCTGAGACAGATTTGTTTTGCTAACGCGATTGCTAAGAAGAAGAGCACATAAATTCGTTGAAGCCCAAACCCTCTCTTTTCGCTACGCCAATGTATGTAATTTAAAAAAGAGTCGAAAATAAGGTATTCCCAAACATTCTTATAAATAATTTGTTAGTTGATTTTGATATTTAGAATATTTAAAAATCTTTGAATAAAACAAATGAGTATGTACCATAATTTTCCTTTTCCAAATTCAGAGAAAATTCGAAAGTGTTAAACATTTATTTGACTTTTGTTTAATTTGCGTTCTATTCTAGGAAGATTATTTATTTATGAACAAACAGCTATCTCAAATTTAAAAATAATAAACTAGCTTAGACGGTACCTATATATTTGCTGACTTAAGGAATTCAATTAGTGTTAGTGTAGTTTTATGTGCTGGGCAGGTTAGGATGTCGATGGTATTAATGTACTCTGGAAAAATAAATAAATCAACTTAATTTATAGATAATAAAATATTATATAAGAAAGATTTAATGCATCTAGTTTCGTCCACTGCAAGATTTTGAAGACCTCTATGCTATCATCTGTGATAATTTTTAATAAGAGGCAAAAAATAAAGTTATTTGTTTTTTAGTGGAATAACTTAACACATATCTTGCTCTAAAGGTGCTTAGGCGGTGCTTCATCCAAAATAAAATACGTTATGCTTTAATGTCCTTCTTCTGGCTTAAGTGTATGTCTTGCGTGAGAGACAAGTAAAGGATCAGTGGTAACTATCGACAGTCCGCTAACTCACTCTTTCTCAATTGACTGATGTTCTTGAATCTATTTAAATTATATTAGCGGAGAATATACTTGGTCTTTCTTAGGCATCTTTGGATACCAAATCTTGTATAACCGAAATTTTAATAACAAAAGTCTTAAAAGGTTAAATTGTGACGCTAATTATCTCTCAAATCCATTATTACTATCTTCAAAATCCAACTTATTAAATTTTCATTTGAACCGATTCCAATATTTCGACCCATATATGTAACTGCATAACGTTGTGTTTTTGTATGCAGCTATGCGAGTGTATGTGTGTGTGTGTGTGAAGGGTGTGCGAGTGTGAGCGTGTCGCATGAAGTGAAATGGAAAGGAATGAGCATGAGGAGGAGGTAACGATAAAGCAACAGAGATGGCTGCTTGTCTGGCTTCTAATGATGTCAGCTGCCTTGGTTGAGAGAGCGCATTGATTTCAATGTGGCTTACCTGCTTTCTTACCTTTAAAAGCTTCGGCGTATGCCGCCGCCTCCACCCACCAACAACGCATTTTTATATTGACAGCTATGTTAAACTCATTTCACAGTTGAACGATTGCGGCAAGGATGGCAAGCGAACAGGACGTCGAGCATGATGACTCTGATGACGTCACTGTAAACTGTCAATGTTATCATTAGGAATTTATGCATGGCAACCATGTGAGTGAATGACTATTTCTTTTTTTTTTTAAGTTATCATTATGGCAGGACTGGTTGGGCTGTCATTTAGTCATTACACAGATGCTTGTGGCTTGCATAAAGTTGAAAAGTTCGAAAAACTTTCTTGACATGCATAACTTTTAATTACTGATACAGAGTATAGGAAAGGCAGCAGCAACAGTTTTTTTTTTTCTAAAAAAGTATGCAGTGAATTGCATATTTTTAAACGTTGAAGTTCTTATAATTTTGCAAAAGTAATTTGCCAATTACAGGCATTTCTTGAACACTTTAAATTGAAGCTGGCCTTTGCTCAAAGGTTAATGTAGAAATCCATATATTAGCCATCATAATGCCAGTTGATATATTATGTATACTAGGGTGGCCATTTTTGCAACATCTCACGATTTTACCTCTTTACCTGCATATAGCGAAAAAAATCTCGAAAAAAAGTTTTTTACTGCATTTTCGGTTTTAGCATGTCATTTTACTACAGAAACGACTAAAACATGTTAAGGATACCAAATTTTTTTTTTATTTGTAAACTGGTGTAAATAGTCAATTTAATCAATTTTAGAGCTTACCAAATTTATTCAGGGCGACTCTATATTTTTTTAAAATAATGTTTTGATAGATATGAGACCTTTTGAACCATAATTTGTTTGATTGGAAACAAGATTTTAAAGTGTATGTAGAACAATACAGTCAAAAACGGAAAAAGTGCAAGTTATGACTTTTGACCTATTCCCGCGATCATCAAATACATTCGGATCGTTTTTAAATTTTACAGGCGCTATATGCAGGTAAAAAGGAAACTTTTTAGAGGGTGGTCGTTTTGATATCGACGGTTTAAAAATCCTCCATACCAGCGGCGGCCACCCTAATGTATACGCATATTTGCGGCTCCTAAGACTCCATAATTTGCGTGCGTTGCCTCCAGGAGTACCCCAAAATTATTTTGCATTAGGCATGTCGCTGTAGGATAGCACAGCATATGGCAAAATTCTTCCCCAACTATATTCTGGATTTTCCGTTTTCAACTGTTGTAGAATAAACACTGAAGAAATGAAAACAAGTTGGATTACTTTATTAGTCCTTTGTGTTATTGTATTTTTTGATGAATTTTGGAGTTATTCAAAAAAGTAAAGTTGCTCCAGGTTAAGTATTAACTCGAGGTGTCCCTTCCAGTACTATTAGAAATCGCACTGTTTTCCTATGGCCAAGGGAGGAAGGCAATGAAATCACTTCCAGAATTCGATAAATATTCATAATACTTTTTCTATTTAAACTTCAATTAAAAATAGAAGAGCCAAAATATTTTTTTATTCGGTAGAAAAAAAGTTCACGAACTTTTTTTTTGTAGTTTTCTGAAAGCGAAGTTTTTAACCACTTTTCCCAATATTTGAGGCCACATCACTGGAATAGTCCGCCATATTGACTTTGAAGAAGTATACATAGATCGGTGGCATCAATCCATTAAACAAATTAAACAGTGGTGCATTGACCCTCAGATACTCAAGCACTAGTGAATATATGCTGGTTTTGCCAATACCCGAAGAGGCCTCCATTTATGCACGTGAAACAATATGGTGTATTTCCAAAAGTGTAAGTAAGACGATTAAGATATTTCTCTGCTGATAATACTTACCGAAAATTACAAGCAATCATGCTGAAAAAGTACTTACATAAACACATGAGATAAAATACATGTACATAATCTGTCCAAAGGACATTCAACAAATTTTATAACATCTTTCAAAAAATATTTGCATGATTGGCTTGACTCCAATGAGCTTAATTGATACGAGTCATTTTTGGGTCGATTCTCAGACTTTAGCCGACCACACATAATTTGGGTTTCTACCATAGCTCGCAAATAACAGTCGACGGTTTTTTCCTTTGCGGTCTACACGCAACGATAACCGAAAAAACCATACTGAGTGTTAACAGTTGAGCAATTCTTGCTACGCTCTTTCAATAACATCTTATTGAGAGCGAACCGATTGAGCGCTCGCACATTAAGCATCAGCAGACCAACCGAAAAAATAAATGCTCAGCGCAAACGGTCTTTTCGTTTTAGTTTGCTTGGTTGAGAATGCTGCACTTTTTGTGTCCTCCCATTTATCTCAAATTCTATGTCATACAAAAAAACTTTCAAGGCAAAAAATTATCAAAATTAAATTTCGAGTTTTATTTGTATTGGAAGGTATACCCAGAAGTTCATATTTTCGGCGGTAGATGGCGCCAAAGTTAAAACAACGCAGTTTTTCGTATTTTTACCCACCCCCTTGCCCCTTCTCGTTTTTGGTGTGTATCAAAAAAAAAAATTGTAGATCTCAAAAAAGTACACAAGACTGGTGGACGTGTAAGTATCTATAGTAGTTTCCAAGCTATACCGCTTTAAAGTATGCCCGTGCCTTGGAAAACATATGTTACTAACAAGCCCAAACAGACGCCTCACTCACTTACACGCATACAAACGCCAAACGCAAAAGACCTTTATTTTTTCTGTCGCGACCGAACGGTTGGCGAATAACCCGAACAAAAGTAAAACAAAAATATCGGCTATTCGTTGAGCGCAGACCGATTTATTAAAAGAGCAATGTGAACGGTTGATCTCTGAGACATTGCTCAAAGACTCAGTAAATAAGGGTTATTTTTTGACAACGAAAAACGGTCAAGTGTTATTTGCGAGCTCTGGTTTTTACCAATAGAAACTGAAGTTTATTTCTTAATTTAGTTTTTAACGAGCTAATTGCAAAAAAATTATACTCTAAAAATTTTGTCAACGGGTAATAAATAGGGTTCTAGCTTGGAACTTCTAAGTCTTTAGTTTTGACAATTTTAACGTCCAAATTCTTAAAATTGAATTACTTTGAAGAAGAATGAGTAAATTTCTTAGAAATACAAAAAGTCCAAATAATAAGTTTGTTGGCTGGCGCCCTCAGTGGCAAAGAATTAATATATACTCGTTCATTTTTCGTAAAGCAACTTAAAACGCTTTAACTACAATTTTTAAAACCCCCCGAGTTCGTTTAATGGAAAAGAATATTCTTTTTATTACCGATAGGCTAGGCTAAGTTTATTTACAGAGTTACGTTTCTAAACTGATACGCCGTGGTTTTGAAAATTAGGTTTATTTACAAAGTTACGTTTCTAAACTGATATGCCGTGGTTTCGAAAATTGTTAGTAGTGACAGATAAATAATTGCAACTTTTTTGACTGAAGTCAATCATTCGCCAAAAAGCGCCAATTTCAATAAAAAAGAGCCAGGGCGCCAAGAGAAAAAAACAAGTTTTGGCTTTACTTGTTACGCACCGTCCTTCACAACTTCCTTGTATATACCCCGCCAGTTCCCTAAGCCGCGCACCACCACATCCTTATGACCCCCTGACTAATGCCCTTTCACTACCGCATCCTTTAATGAAATTTATTAGTGAATTTCTTAATTAACTTCCGGTTACGATAAACATCAGATACCAATTAAGGTGAGGTTTTTTGCAATGAATAGAAAAAATTAAATTGAAAACGAAATAAAATTGTGGTAAAAATTCTATTAAAATAAAAGTAGGGTGCTTAAGGGTATTGGTGGAAAGTTAATTTCGAAATGAGTTGGTGTGAATCCGATGTACTTTGGTTTTGCAATTCATATGTTGTCAAATCGTCAAAGAAATATCTGTATTAGGCTTATAAAGGTAAAAAGGTAGGTACATATGTGATTGCATATTTCTTCTTTTCTTAAAAATCCAAATTGTAAATTTTATATACAGGAAACTAACTTACAAACGAAACCTGAGATCTCTCTCTGTGTGTAATTCTTACCTATATCTTCATTGGCATAATAATACAAAAAAAATTTTTTTTCTTTGAAGTTTAAAGACAATAAGATGCTATCTACCCTCGAATACGTTAAAGCCATTCATCAGCTGTCATGGCTTGGCATTGTATCAAACTTTTTGTCATTCACCCGTTTTTCCGCCTCTTTTATCCTGTTAACCGTGTCATTACTTAGTCCGTCTGCATATGCTCCGACAATCCAATACTTCAGAAAGCATTCATTAAATTGAATTTTGTAAATTGCATAGCATACTTTTTGGCATGTCGACAGCGTTTTAAAGGTCAAACACGGTTGGTTGTCAATTTGTTTCGCTGTCAAAGGCGAGAACCACCAAAGTGAAGTCATTAATTGTCTCTATGTAATCTTCAGCCAGTGTGACCAGACACCCAAGCGATCAATTGTGGGGGCGTAGTCAGCCGCCCATTAAACGGCCAATTGAAAGTGACATTGAAGCTTGACCGGCTATGTAGAACCATAGCACCAGAGTACCAGCACCCGAAAGTTAACCAGTTAGCAGCAAGTTGGCTTATAGACGCAACTCTCGATGCTGGTTTTAATTGTTTTGCAGGAGCCACGTGTTTTGCATGGCAATGGCATTGGCCAGAATGGATAACTTTGGCCTAGAGTGGCTAATTTTTGTTTGTCTATTGCATGCACGTAGGCGTATAAGCAACGTTCAACGTCTTTTAATTAGCCAAGTAGATGGATGAATTGAACAGACCTTAGATAACAAGTCCAGTACTCTAAAACCACAAATCCAGGTAGAACTTAATTAGAGTGGAGCAGCAGGTGTAGTATACTTTTTGTCCGCATAAATTTATGCATAAACACAATAATATGGCGGCGTGTTTATGGCAGGGTGATTTCCCTCTTGGTCATAGTAAATTAAGTATGCAACATGGCGTAAACACATTTTGAGTTTTTTGGGCGGGGGTGAAGTTGAGGGCGTGGTGGTTGGGGCGTCTTTGTGGTGTTGGTGGCGTATTAGCCAGTTGCCAGTGCTGCCATATCTGCCACAGCCGCATTTCAATTTCGCGTGCTGATGAACACAAAAGTCTCGCGAATTACGTGCACGCGAAAAGTTTACACTCTTGGCGCCAAAAAGTATGCACTACTGAAGTGCAAGTGGTGCAAATTGAACGCCAAAAGGCAAACGAATTGCAATTGTGTTGAAAAGGTACAGTCAACGTTAAAAGTACGCACAACAACAAAACCTTTGGTTGCATAAAAAAATATATCAGTCGGGGCGATGTAGGACACAGGGATACCCTGCAATTGTTTTTTTTAAGAAAAGTTATTATTAAAAACTATATTTTCGATGAGATTTTCCTGTAACAGAGGTAGCACCGCATGAATAAATAGTTCGCCTAATATTATGCTCGAAGGCTACATATAAACAAGGAAACAAAACTTTCAAGACTTAAAAAAGCCAGAAAAATAGCGCAGATACGACAAATAAAACGATCACTTTCGCCGGAGTACAGGTTTAATTCTGAAGATAATGCTTTTGGCAAATCAATAAATAGGTGTTACCCATATCGTTAGAATTAGAATTAGAAGGTCGCACAATACTTACATCTGTTATATGAAATATGAAATAGTGGACTATGACCAAATTCGCTCAAAAAATTGTTAGACTAATATAAATCGATAAAATCACATAACGGACAAACTGATGTCACACACAGCCACCTACTCAAAAGGAAACTCGCTCCAGCCTGTGCAAAATGCAACGCACCTTCATTATCAATAATCAATAATATCAATCTCAACTATTGGAGAACTGCCTTGCTACCCCTGCCTGTGGAAACACTGTCAAACCCGATGACAGGCAATATTACCACCATAAGAAACTTCATCAAAAATACAGGATATACTAACATGATATTAAAAACTGTTAATCCTCAAAGCAAGCTGAAAGCCTTGCAGCTAGTGCTCCTAAATTTGTAGTAGGTTAAGAATTTATTTGTTTAACCTTCTTTTTAATAAATAAATAAAATATTTATTTATTTATTTATTTTTAATAGTTACAAATTAGCTTAAAAGCTAAAGGTAACTTTGTACAAGCCCTGGCATCTTAGGCCTTCGGCTAAAATAAATAAAATAAAAACACATTAATACACTTACAAAAATTTGTATTTTTTTTGTTTTATCGCAATTGTATTTGTTTCACACTTAACATTTTTGTGAAGTTTGATCAAAATTGGTTCACTATTTCATATAGCTACTATACACAAATTGAACCAGTGCACTTCTTTGCAGCACCGTGTGAAATTCATTGCATCATGATGGTTATCTGTATTATCAATTCGTTGAGCAATTCCTTACACCGCACTTAATTGAACCCATAACAAATCTGCGAAAGTGTTTTGAGTGATTTGAGGGTAAGTATCAGATTGAATTCCAACTGTTGAAGAGACCTTTCACAAAAGCCTTAACCCAAACAGTAAAGCTGTCATTAATTTGTACATTAGTTTGTAAGCCTTTGGGACAGAATCCATTCTAAAAATCTTCCATACTGTCCATAAAAAGAGCTGGAAGTCTTAAATACGAAGGCGAGTCGATTTGTTCGATTAATCATCAATCAAAATCGGTGGCTGAATGTCCTAAAGAGTCATATAGGCACGAAACTTTTCGATTACACAAGTCGAATAGTCGTAGATCATAGAATAAACGGAATGCTCCTAAAGGTTTTTTGACGGAGCTCAGATTTTGGTGAAAAATTTCTACTAGTTAGAAAGTCTGCCACGATTATTAGCAATGATCACAAATCTGCTGACAAAAATATAGCATAATATAGAAGTAATTTTTGGTATGCTTATACGCTGTATCGCCTTAGCTATTAGTGGTGATCAGGAATATATATAGGCGATACTTTTTTAAAAATTCTATGAAAAAAAAAAATTATAATTTAAAAAAACTAAAAAACACGCTTTAATAGCAAACCGAACTAAAATGTAGAAAATAATTTTGATGTATCAAGAGTTTGTATTACAGCAATAGAAAATTTCGACAATCAATTACGACTAATTAATTTGGAATAAGATTAAATTAGAAATTAAATTATTAATTATTAGTATTCAATGTTACAAATATATCAAAATTATTTTCTACTTTTTAGTTCGGTTTGCTATTAAAGCGTGTTTTTTAGTTTTTTTAAACTATAATTTTTTATTTTAAGACTAAAAACAAACATGGATTTTTGTCAACAAGCCTACTAAATATTTTGAAAAACTGTTGCATACTTTTGTGCACATTTTATTTTTTAAATCCTGATGATCCTAGTCAGAACATTAGAACAAAGTTATTAAATAATTGTATTGTCATCAGTCCTTGACCCCTGTGCAAATTTTCAAGATGATCAGACTTCTTGAAATTGGTAAAAATTAAGCTGAAAGATTTTGTTACTTACATACAATACATAGTACATACAGGTGAAGCTAATAAAAGCATGTTAAAAAAATCTGTCTGAAAATCATGCATATTATAATAAATAAAAATAAATCCATAAAATATAAGAACCAGAGATAATGTTTTTAAGCTACGCAAGATTTGATAAATTTTACCATTTTTTTAAAACATTAAAACTTTCATTCCCGAAAAAAATGAAATCCAAAATTTTGTTAAAAGTTTTAAAAAAGTACTAATTTTAAGCCAAATCCACTGGACTTTTAAATGAATCTCGCATGCACCTTAAAAGGTCTATATAGCTGTCGTCTCTTTGTTACATATCTTAGGCCAAACTCAATATACACTTCTATGCTCCGAGTCACGCGTATGGAAAAACGCAAAGTTCCAAAAATGACGCACCACAAGGCTGACGATGACCTCGTAGTTTTCCCCAACTAATTCCACGCCAAGCTCACATACTACTACGTAACACATATGCTGGCTGCCAGTCGTTGGCTCAATTTCGTTCGCTCTCTTTTTTGCGCGGGCGTCAATCTTTCTTTTCGTCCTTCTCATCTTCTTTTGTTGGCCACCCAAAACGCTGCACTCAAAAAATGCTTGAAAAATTAGCACCATTTCGCCGTTTTGTTGAAGCTTTTGCCATGTTGCTCCAACTGTTTCTGCAATGTTCAGAAACTGTTTTTTGTGCTTACTTTTAAGTGGAAGAGAACATCACAAAAAGTTGTTCGTATATAGTAGGTATATGTATAGTACTTAGTTTTTTCAGTCTTTCACGTAAGTCTGTGTGATAATAAAAAGACTAAAATTATGCAACTGACAAGCTTAAGGAGCTGCATATAGAAATAGTGTCTGGAGATAAGGAGTGGCATACATTGGTGAAGTAAAAATAACAACAAAAAAATAATAAGGACTGTGGTGGATAAATAGGGTAATTATTATGTTAATATAATAGCTACACCTTAAGCGAAGTTCCATATGACTTCGCGAAAAACTTAGTACTTAGAAGTTGCAGGACGGACTCTAAACTTGCGCACGCGATTGTTTTAAGATTTTATTCATATGAAAATATATATTCTGCATTTGAACCAGATAAAGGCCGCCTATATATTATGTGTACTGACAAAGACACAGGATAAAGGAAAGTTGACTGTAAAAATTTGACGACCCTTACAAAAAAATAAATTTCTTTCCTGCTTTTTATCTATGTTAAACTTATTTATGACTTATCGTGTGATTAAAGATGGTGCGACACCTTATCATCCTAGGAACCATTTTGCGTTATATGACTCAAGAAAGCTGCCGTCTACTTTGCAAATTTTTAAAGGAACATTTACTAGAAGAAGGAAGGCCTTTCTACATGCTCCAAAAAACGAATCCGAATTGGGATTCAAAACGAGTTTTTAAAGTGGTTTGAAACAGAATGATTTGTTGCAAAAGCAATTAAAACGAATTGGCACAATAGGTTCAAGAGATGCATTTTAAACTAAAATAATAACTGAAACTCTTTGATATTCTTACCATATATTTATGCCAATTTCAAGTTAGATATTTAATGATGGTTATTTTTATTTTCACCTTAGGTTGGCCATTTTTGCAACATCTCACGACCTGCATATAGCGCTGTAAAATTTAAAGACGATCAGGATTTGATATACATAGTTGAAAATAGGTCAAAAGGTACGAAAAATTGCATATGAATGCATAAATAGCGACCAAACCGTAAGTTTGATAAAAACATGTTCCAAATATAATCGATGGGTAATTCAATTATCTACAGTCAAGTAAAAAAATTATCGCAATCAGTTTAATACAACCAGAGATATTTGCTGTTAAGTAGAGGCACTTTTTTTTCTATTTTCGAAACACGGTTTTTTTGTAATATCTCAAAACCTCTTTTATGAAAAAATTTGTTTGCTGCATTTTCGGTTTTAGCATGTCATTTTACTTCAAAAACGACTAAAACATGTTGAGGATACCAAAATTTTTTAAAATTTGTAAACTAGTGTAATTAATTAATTTTAGAGCTTATCAAATTTATTCAGGCCGACTCTATATTTTTTTTTTAAAATTATGTTTAGATTGATATGAGACTTTTTGAACAATAATTTGTTTGATTGGAAATAAGTCAAAAACGAAAAAAAAAAAAAAGGAAACGGCCACCCTAGTGCATACAAGAGAATTAATCGGAAAGATAAGGGAATTATACGAATTTATCGAAAATAATAAGGAAAATAAGCGTAGTTATCGACAAAAAAAATCATTTTCCAGAGAACGAATCCGAATAAAATAGTTCGTTTTGGCTTTTAAACAAAAAAGTATTTAAGCGATTAAAGATTTTTAAGCTCGGCTTTGGTAAAAATTCGAAGCGTGAAAGAAAACGAATAATAAAGACTTATACGGAAAAGTTGACCAAAAAGAAACTTCTGAAGTTTGGTAAAAACTTTGAATTCACAGGCCTTAAGTAAAAGAATATAAAGACTAACTGCAGAAATATTCCTGTGTAGTATAAGAAAAAAATGGCCAAAATGTAATGGATAATATATAAATATAGCTCGATAGATATTAGGATTGGATTTATTCAGACATTCCTTTCGTCTCATCACTGGTTCGGACTTCAGATAGGTTTCTTCCCCTGACCTGTTAAATATGGCTCCTTAATAAATTTAAATTTATTTTTGATTATTTGCACAGTAAAATATAAAAAAGGTCTTTGTTTGTCAATGTTTTACTTTGCTTTTAAATTTAAAAAAAGAAGACATACATAAACATGTACATTCGCTGTAAGTATATTGTAGCTAATTCTATTCTGGCATCCCAATAGAATTTTAAATATCTAGCCTGCACAAGTGACAAAGATAACAATTTATGGGACAGCCTTCTAATAAGCCGAATTCAATCAAGCTCCTTTGAGAAATGAACTTCAAAAAGGTCACATAACTGGGAATATGGTAGAACTAGCTCTTCAAATACCACGAATAGCTACAAAAGAAAAGCGAACCGAAATTCAGAAATTGCAAAGTCTCAAATTTTGTCCTCAACCGAAACGCAAACAAATCTGTTACATATTTCTGCGTATATGCGAGGACCTTCCTGAAAACGTAAATACGACTCGGTCCCTTTTTCCATACACTTGAGAATTTGCAAAAATTTCACCTGGAAATCTGTGGCACGACTGTGTATGTGAGTAAGTGTGTGTGTTTGTATATCTGAGTGCACTTGCTGATTGTTGTTTTTGTGGCGTTTGTCATCGAAAAATTTGTGTGTGTAAGTATTTGTTAGTCCTTCCGAAATTGGCTCGTTCAATACGCTGCACAGTGGTCGAAATTGTTTATCTAGCTGGGTTTTAATTTAAATTTAAAAATTTGTCCAGATTAAATTTTATTCATTAGTAACTGAGGGGCTCTACAGCCTGTTAGCTTCCCCTGCGAATGAAATAATTTTCAAAAAAAGATATGAAAAGACATGAGAGAATATTGAAACAAAACGAGAACAACAATCACGGCGACCTTTGAAATTTGCTGCGAATGTAGGCAGCAAAAAGTAAATAATGGACGGAGGAATAAACTTTATGAGAGGTATTATAAAGAGCTTATTATAAGGATGTATATATCATATTATTAAGGAGATTTAAAAGTTATAAAAAAGTGATATTTTTAGCATTTTCCAATTGGTAGGTTAGTGCTAATTAAATAAAACAAATACATCTCATCAACCAAATTTTCTTTAGCTTTATTCAATAAGCAGTAGAAAGGTTTCAATCACATGTTTCTAGAATATGCGACTATTTAATCAAAGGTTAAAAACCATTATATTGTCGTTGACTTCGAGTTGTTATACTGGTTAACAGTTTTTAACATAAAAAAAAACACAAAAATTTCAAATGATTCGGAAAATCTTTATCATCAATAGAAAGAACCGTTCTTGCCATTCACTTTTTAAAAATAATTCCTTTAAGATGTTGTTCCAATTTTCGATGACGCGTTCGAGCAATCGTAGCTGGATTGTCCACAAACACTTTAGACTTCACGTAGCCCCAAAGGAAAAAGTATAACGGTGTGATATCACACGATCTTGGTGGCCAATTCACCGGTCCGGAGCGTGAAATTAATTGTTCACCGAATTGGTTCCTCAATAAGTTCATTGTTTCACGGGCTGTGTGGCAAGTAGCGCCGTCTTGTTGAAAACAAATGTCGTCGAGATCTCGGGTTTCAATTTCAGGTAGCAAATAATTCGTTATCACGATGTGATAACGGCCGCCATTGACGGTTACGGTCTGACCAGCGTCATTTTTGAAGAAATATGGACCGATGATTCCACCGGACCATAATCTACGCGCTGCACGAGGTCTAATTTGTTGATGGTATGGCGAATAGTGGTCTCAGTAGGTCGATTATGGCAAGCAAGTGTAAGTTTTTCCATGATGAAATGGCAATGAAAACTGAATAAAAAACACAAGGCAACTTGACAGTAGTCACGCGTGGATTATCAAAAAAAAACCTTATTGAAAAAAAAACTCAAGATTGATGAAACCATTTTTTTTTTTAAATTTAGTTTTTTTTATTGCAAACCGAATTTAGTTGCCTTAACTATTAGGCGAGAAGGGTTTTTGAATTGATATTGGCAGCTCTCCACCTGTTCAAATGAACTAGGCGATGTTGATGAGTTATACGATAGGGAAGTTCGGCCATTAAAACTGTTTGTTGGACGGACAGTAACCCAAAAAATACTATTCGTACAAATGGAAACCGATATCAAAATAATGCAAGCTTTCTCGTTTCTTTTTGGTGTTGGAAAAAAAAGTTTTTCTATTCTCATCACTTTTTGGGTCATAAAGAATCTATAGTATTTCAATAATTATGGATTTGAGAAAAAATATAGACAAATCGATATTTTTACATATTCATAAAAATAAAGTCATATTGGAAATGGAATCAGAACATTTCGATTAGAGCATGTGTAAGTTAAAATCAAAAAAATAGTTTTGCGAGCCCTTGCTTCTCTCTCTTCGGAACAAACAGACCTAATATAACACGAACAGTATGAAATTTACCACTGTGCGTTGGGTCCCTTGACAGATATGAGCAAGAACATACTCGTCGTGTGTGTGTTTGTGTGTGTGCGTGTGCTTTTGTCCTAAAACAGCTACGAAAATATATTTTTGTGAACCTCATGCGATTGCACAATGGTAAACAATGTGCAGGAGTTTTGTACTTTCGAGAGAGCAAGAGTGGCAAAGAGAGTGAGAGTGAGTGGTATTACGAAAGAGAGTGTCTGTCTAAGCGTGTATTTGTGTGCGATTGTACCCTTGGGCAAATACAATTAAATTGCTCAAAATGAAATGGAACACAACAATTGAGTTTACCTGGAACAGAGCTCGTTTTAATTAGAAAATACGTAAAACATAAAAAAATAAAAGAAATAAAGCACACTAAAATTGCTTACTTAGTACGGTGCGCGGGGGACATATAAATAAATTCAATTTGCGCTTAAGTAAGCGTAATAATATAATTGCGATTGTCAATAGCATTTTTACGACTTTTACGGCCAAGTTCAGTCAACCCCACAACTCAGCTCCAGAAACAATTCCTCCAGCGACCTGCTATCCGGCTTGTTATAGTATAATAATTTGGCTCAGATCTAACGTTGGATTTACGGAGACATACACATAAAATGTATAGCTAAATTTGAAACAAACATACAAAGTCGTTTTTACTGTCGTTCTATTGATGGTTCCTGGTCCCCGTGGAATTTGTGTGTTCTGCTTCTTCTTCATCCACTTGCCATTCTTTCCGCAGTCGGTTTTGCTTTTGATTTCAATTTCAATGTCTTTGTCCCAGTTCGATTTTATGTTTAAATTGGAAATGGTGTTCCGTGTGTGTGTGTGTGATGAAGTATACACAAACCCACATATAAGACAGTCCCGTAGTTGTAGATGTGGACGCCGATTGGAAGGGACATTTGTGCAACCAGTCAAGTGTAAGAACAAAGTAACAGCTTTAAAATAGTATGCACCTGCAACACCTGTCCGTATATATTGACATACATATGTACAGCTTATATACACATAAAATAGCTTAGTGATTGACAAATAACAAATATTGCACTTAACAAAAAGATAAAAAGCCAGATACATTGATTTGATTAACTTTTGTACATTTTATTTTAAGAAATCAATTTAAAAAATGGAGAAATGTTTGGTTTCAACACAAATTTATATTTATAAAGTGAAAGCTGAAATTATGAGAACATCTTTAAATTTTTAGTTAAAGGCTTCATAATAGGGGTTGCAACCTATGACTTGAGAATCACGGTGTGACTTATTTGATCATTTTTACGGGAACTACTTTAGTTTCGTAAATACATTATAAAGCTTAAACATCTATATACATATGTAACACAATGTTGTGTTAGTTACAACATTTAAAAATAATATAAATTAGGGAGATGGCCAGAGCTCAGGCGGAAAGAGAATGGGACTCTGTGCCTGGTTGTCGCATCTCCCGAGCACTCGGGCCACGGTACAATCCAAGGCGAACATGTGAACTCCTGCGTTTGCACAAAAACAGGAGAAGGATGGTGGTAGGAGTGGCAACGGCGCACTACACCATAGGCCTAATGGCTGATAGGCTGCACACACGCCATCATGAGGAGGAGACAGAAAGCATCCAACACCTGCTATGCGACTACCCGGCGCTTCTAAGAAGACGAACCCAGTTTCTGGGTAAACCATTCTTTGAAGACCTGGGCAATCTGGCTAATGTGCCTATAGCGGATCTGGCTACTTTTGTCGAATCCTCAAAATGATTCTTCAATAGGAGAGACTTAGGTGACTAGAAAAGCCCAATACTTCTTGATCCTCCTCTACCCCTTTCTCCTTCTTCTAATCCTTTCCTTAATTGGGCATCACAATGGACCACATGGTCTCCGGGTGATAGCAGTTTTAGATTGAGCAGCCCATTCAACCTAACCTAACCTATACCATTTATAACTCAAGAACGGCTGGACAGATTTCGATGATCTATGGTTTTTTGTATTCGGTTCACATAAAAAGAAGCAAGCCGCAAAATTTTCTTAAAAAATCGATCTTCATCTGCGTGACAACTATGCGTATCTTTTGGTAAAATTTCAGCTCTATAGCTCTTATAGTCTTTGAGATCCTTTTACTCATACGGATAGACGGACAGAAAGACATGGCTATATCGACTCGGCTGTTGATGCTGATCAGGAATATATACACTTAATGGGGTCTGGGGGCGGAGCTGCCTAGTAAATTATAAAACCTAAACGTGAAGCAAACATTTTGACTGCAAGTTTTTAGTTTGAAAATGTTTGATTTTAAAAGTTCCACCTTTTGGACAGATAAACCTTAAAAATTTCGGAAAGATATGGGAAAAACCAAAGAAAATCATTAATGTTGATCCTGATGAGAGATTTCCTACTCTATTTTCATCTCTGAAAAAAATATAACATAATATAATTGTGAGCAAATATTTTCACATAACAGGCGTATTTTTATCGTCACTTTAAGTTTTTTCAAATTTATATGGCGATAACTTTTCTGCTCTTCAGTTTTAAAAATAGCCGGCAAAAAAGGGCAAGTAAAATAATATAATGAACGGCGGAAACAACAATAGAGATTGGGATAGGGATACATATATAAATAAAATACTATACAATACAAAACTTTTTTTACTCTTCGCACATCGGCATTTCTACAATTATTTTTTTTTTATATAAAATATTACCTACAAGTACATAGGCCTCGAGTCGAAGGCCCCAGTAGCTAGTGCTCATTAAATTCATATTAAGTTTAGTATTAAATACTAGATTTAATTTGTTAAAATAAAATATAAAAAAATAATGAAATATGCAATAACTAACTTGCGCCATCTAGCGGACACCTTAAGCACAAAAATCATTGGCAATGGAAAAGACGACTCTGAAAGTTAAAAAATATTAAGCATCATATTGAAGGGTCACCGAATATTTTTTGGACCCTGATACAGTAGCTATCATACAAACTTTTATTCTCAATCACAAATGATAGCAAGTATTTTCTTAAGGTTATAATTAAAATAAAATTCAACTTCAATTATGGTATTTTAGGCTTTTTATCGCCTTTGCTTTTAGAAATCGATTTAGCCAAGTCCGTCTATCCGCTGTGCCAGCATACTAAAGACCTTAATCTTTGAAATACTGTCAGAAAATGCGGCTGTTGCTCTAGTCAACGTCATCTAATTTCAATTCCCCTTCATATTCCATATTTGAATTTTACAACACAAACCATACTTATTGGCCTGACACAAAAAAAATGGGAACGTCGTAAGCAAAGCTTAGTAAGTGCTTTCGCCATTTTTATAATCGATTTCTCCTCTGTTCGCACTACATTTTGAGAACGGGTAGCAATAAAAATGCCCATTCCAAATTTTTGAAGGTGTTTTATTATATTACTTTATTAAATAGTCATTGTTTTTAAACAAAAAACAATATATTCTTGAAAGCAGCTGCGTTGCGGCTAGAGACCCCCATTAGGAACGAAGTTTTCATCGATTATTGTTTTTCAAAGCCATTTTTTTAATAAGCCAGGAACGCAAATAGAGTCTTAGTAAATATACATGTCCTTGGCTCTCCAATTTAATACTATGAATTATGGAAGACCTCATTCCCTGCCTCATAATTTTCTTTCTTCAATAAAATGTTTCTCTTTTGAGTATGACTCATCCATCGAATTTAATCCCGATACATATTCCTTTAATATTTGAAAAGCGACAACATCTCGCGAAACAAATTGTGACGTCATGTGTATTGCAGTCTACTATGCCATATAGTATAAGCAAAACATCCAATTTCGTAGTCTACATTAAGCCGCCATTTTTAGATAACTCAAGTGGTTTGTGTCTTTTAGAGTTTGGGGATTCTACTTATGAAAGCAACATTTCAATATTGTTTGCTTGTTAAGCACGGAACGCTCCGAAAACTTTTCATATGGAACAAAATTTTCAATTTTTGTTATTGTTTTGACTTTGTCTGGCTTATTGCTTAGGCGTATCTGTGTGAGACATTGTGTATGTGTGCGTGAGTGCTTCGTATTTTGCTAGAATTGAATTCCCAGCGGCGCAGTTGAGAGGGTGCAAACTATAAGAGTTTGGGTTGCAAGAAAGCATCTGTAAGTGTGTTTGTGTATGTGTTTGGCATTGGGCACTTGAGAATAAACATAATTAAAAGTGGGATTTTGTTTTAGATTTTGTTGCAGAGTTTTTCCTCGAAAGGGGTAAGCTGATTACTAAGAATAAGCATAAGGCGATGAGCAAAAGAAAGCGCCTGAAAATGACTTGAATGTGTATGTATTGGTATAGCTGCGGGTGTAAACATGTATGTGTGCGTGAAGTTTGCTGATTGCGTGCACTCAGTGCCGGATTAAGTACGTGCGGGCACTATGGCCGGGTGCAATGTGGAAGCGGGCTTATTGTTGAAAATTAATTTTAATTAAATTCCTTCAATTGTTCATTTACAAGTATTTCCATCACTTGCTTATTGGCAATAGCACAATTCTAAACAAAACTGTAGTTATGATTTGATTTGATCTCCTTTTGCTTAAAAAAAACGATGGGGAATTTAGAAAATGTTCACTCAATTTCCCATAATTGACTTTTATCTCACAAATATGACTAAATAATTAAAAAAAAAATGTTTCACATATTATGGTCTAGTCTTAAATAAACAGCATATTTATTTATTTTTTTTATTTATTTTTTGCATCCTATTCTATGTTCCGTGGTCATGTAACAAGTTATTATAACTTTATTATTTGTTAAGATTATTTGCTTTCCTCTGCATTGAAACAACACCATTCATCTACAATAATAATAATTTTCCCTGACTCTACTATTTTTGTCAGTCGCCACTAGGTGGAGCATGGGGATCTGTATTAATAACTGTTCAAAGAGAACAGGGACCAACGGCTTAGAGCCGAATCCGAACGGTGGCGTCTTGAATCAGGAGAGATTTTCTTGGACAAATAGCGTCTATAAAATAACAATTTCTTTTCTAATAACTTATGCCAAGATAAACAAATAAATAAATGAAACGATTTTGATCCAATAAGGAATACTGCTTAGATACTCAAAAAAATTCAATTGAACGAATTGGATTACGATATCTTCAAAAAAAAAAAATTGTTATGCTCTCAAAACTTTTTTTGATCGACTGACCCTTTGGGGAATGTATATAAGACGATTTTAAATTAATTTGGTAGTGTTAAAAAACTTAAAAAAAAACTGTCGAACGATATTTTGTATTATACTTCTAAAACTTTCAGTTTGTTTCGAAGTGTTCTGTAATACCTCTATGGGATCTTTATGTTATAATCCTGATATCGAAAAAAATAAGATAAACTTGTTTTGTTGTCACATAATGAGGGATCTAATGTGAAAATTTGGTTGCTCTAGCTCTTACCATCTTTCAGATCTATGCGTAAATACGGACAGACGGATAGGCGGACAGATGAACAGACGGATATGGGTACATCAACTTCTTTTTTCTTTCAAACTTACACAAACTCAATGCACCCGCTGTATGGGTGCAGAGTATAAAAAGAAGCACTAGGTTAGAAAGAAAGTTCTAGCTAGGATAGGAGTGGTACAACATTATGTCAACAAGTCCTAAAAAGCTTAAAAAATTCTGTATCAGAACCTAGTTTCCCATGATACTACCATCGTAATGTATTGTTCGAAATTTATAATTTTTTCTTTAGGATTGATTCATTTATTCATATTCCAACTTCGTTTATAGTTGAGACGCAAAAATTATTATTATTAGTAATGGGTGTAAAGATGTACTGCGACCCAAAAGCCCAATGGCCTGCATATATTCCGGTATCTTATTTGGACTTAGGGTAGCAACGATCTCCGGTGGGAGAACGTACGTGCCCAGGAGCTTGTTTCTTTTACTTGCGCAAAACCTTTTTTCTTTTACGCAAAAATTAAGAATAGAGAGAAAAAAGAAGAGTTCGCTCATGAATGTTGTAAACGATGAAACCAAAGGATTTTACTTCTCCCGCTCCCGATGGAACTGAAAAAAAATGCTCGTTTCATCAGGAATGGAACCTACGGCGTTAATAAACCTTACAAAGAACTGTGCACTGACCAAAGCTTTGCGAATACATTTTTTACGATGGCCAATAAAAAGTCCTTGGCGGCATTAGGCCACAGAATTTCAAATTACAGAATCAATCAAAAACTAGGCGAGGCCCCGAGGCCATGGCTTAATCCGGCCCTGCCTGCAACATATTTTTTAGGGAGTTGGCAAAACTTTTCAAAGAAAATTGCCAAACAGACCGGAACCATAAAGTTCTAGCTATTGCTAAAGTAAACGCTAAAAATGAAAAAGTTTAGCACAACTTTAATTTCCAACAAGTGGTCATATTTATCAACAATTGACAGCATAGTACATTTCCTACTTCGTGGCCTTTTGGGCATGATAACGAGCCAAAACATATTTTATCAAAATTGAAAATATGGCTATAATAAATCATAAAACTAATGGCAGTCATATGCTAAGCATAAAATTGTTGACAACTAAAAATCATCCACACACACTCATAAGAACACACAAAAACATGACAAACTGTAATTGAAATTCAAACCGCATACGAATACACATGCGAGGTTTGTTTCAAAAATTGCTAACATCACAGTTGGCCGTTAGCAAGTTATACTTGTTTCTAAAGTTTTTGCAGTTGTGTGATTCTTGGATCGTTCCGAAAATCCCAGGTAAATTTTTTTCGAGTCAAACACGAAACTGCAATAACTTGTCGAACACACCCCGCACCTATTTAATACACAGCTCGCCCTGTTAACGTTTGACTTGTACATATATAAATTCTTATAAATATAGTGACCCATTGACCCTGCCAGAGAACTAGCAATTTATGCGCTTGATATGCGTAATTTATGGCAGCATTTGCCCAAAAAAGTATGCCACACTTTTGGTAGCACAAAAAAAAATGGAGAACCAGAAAAAAAGTGCTATAAAATAAATTAATCTGCCACATAACACTTGTCAACTGGCAGCAAGTTCCAGCCAAGATGTGGGCGTGGCTGGTGGGCGGAGGCTAGCACTGGCTCTCTGGTTAGCGCTGCGCTCAGCTGTCTGGCTCATTTGGAAGCTGCCAGGAGCTGGCTCATCATCATCAAGGCAGCTGCGACTTTGGCACAGTGTCGTCATTGTTGCCAACTTCCTGCCATTATTTTTTCATCTTGTTGTTACTGTTTGGATTGTTGTTGTTATACACTGTACTGTAGAGGGTATATGGTTTATTAGAACAGATTTATAGAAAACATGTTAAAGGAAAAAGCGGCTGTGACAGATTAAAAGCTATTTGTACCAAAATTATCAAAATTAAAAAGGTAGCATTATAGCTATATCTGTCCTCCTTTCGTCTTTTTGAACACTTACATATGTAAATAGATTTTTGCACTTGTGGGCAAAAATATTATAATGCCCCAAAAAGTCAATTAGGGTGTTCACTTTGTAGGGCAGAAATGCGAAGTGCCAGAGTCAAAATGTGAGCAACAACAATCAGCTTTCAACGCCATTTTACACGGAATGCTGTAAGGACAATGCCCTTCAGAAGCATACAAAATAAAGTTTTGGTTTGTCAGTATATATTTGCTGATCTTTCACTGGAAAGGAATAAAAAATGTAATTATATAATCCTCCATTGAACACTCGGAGAGGTTGAGCAAACGATTTGACCTTCCATGCAGATTCCTAAAATTTTATTGGCTTTCTTCTTCTAAACCAAAAAAAAATAAAAGTTTAGGTAAAGTCATTAAAATACGAAAAAAGGACTTGAAAAAAATTAAAAGCGATATGCATTGCATTTTATACTTTTTCATATAACATTTGTAGCGGTCCTTTAGACTCAAATGTCCACACGGCTATATAATAAGGGTCTCACAAATTATTAAAAAAAAAAAAATTTTCGGGTTTTCAAAAAAATGTATCACTGGCAGTTGATATTGGTGCTTTTTAATACGCACTTCGAAGTTCTGGATCGGACAGAAAAGTTCACAATTTTTTTTTTGTCTCAGCTTTTGTTTGAGCACATCAGTATTTTGGCCCTGGACTCAAGGCCAAAGGGCTAATATTATAGGAGACCATTTTTGACATAGAAATATTTCTCTAAAAAAATTAAACTCCGAAAAATTTTCTAAAAACCACTTTCACGTAAGTATATTATAATTAAAGCTCAATTATCTATATATCTTTGATGAATTCCTTAATAATATAGTATTTTATCAGTTGAAGGAACTCGTTATCAAAAATATATTTTCGTAAATATTATAATATACTTTCTCTTAGCTATACAACTTTTGAGAAAGTTTGTTGGGCTGAACTTGTTTTTTTATAAGACTAAATATTTATATTCCTAATATAAATGACCACCTCACTTCGAGGGCTTGAACCTTGAAAACCCTGGAGCAAGTCATTGACTTAAATCTGGTGGACTGCACTGAACGTCCGCATGGCTTTATTTATTCGTAGCTCCATTGTAGTAGTGTACGGCTATCAAATTTACTGTACTCAAATTTAGTGTACAGTGCAACTATACAAGCCAAAGAGATAGAGTACAAATCTATGGAGTACACACTCTCAGAGAATACATGTGTGTGGTTCCTTTCTAGCCTATAAATATAAAATTATAAATATAGTGAAGTTAAAATAAGAGAAGCATGTACAGTAGTGTTCAAAACGTAGAATAATCTAAAGCGGCCAATTTATTATGCAATTTCTTTCACTGACTGAGTATATCTCTTTTATGCCTCTCGCGGTTTTAAAGGTTCAGTTTTCATCATCTCTTTTTTTTGCACTCTATTTTACTGCAAAGTGAGTTAACTGTACACCTAATCATTGTACACCCAATTCTGTTTTAACACGGCCTTGTTTTACACGATTTTGAAATAACACAATCTATAACAACTTTTTTTTCATTCGATTTAGCTTGATTAAACAAATTTATTGAAATGCTAGAAATTTTTTTTTCATTTAGAAATTTAGTTGGATATTTCCCCTTTCTAATTTATGTTCATAGCAGCTTAAGGATTTACTTATTGTCTTTTTTTACTCGGTTTTTTTACACGGTTTTTTCTGGAACATATCTAACGTGTAAAAATCGAATTAGGTGTACTCGCTGTTAACTGTCTGGGTGAAGCAAATAGCAACATGCATTCACTCAGAAAACAGAATGATTCATTTGGCGTTTCCAATGCTTTCATGCAGACCTCTAGACTGTACACAATCGTTTGGACTTGGACAAATAGGAAAATGTAATTTTACAGTATGCAAGAATAAATTGTCTTAGGAACTAGAGAGCTCAGGGTATCTCGCTGTCGAACACCTCCGTGACTTCATCACATTATATTTCGTTGTTACTTTTGTTTTTATTGTTGTTGTTGCTGTTGTTTTTTCTTTCACTGTGATTGCTGCCATATTCCTTTGTTGTTGTTGTTGTTGGCGTCAAGTCGTCCATTGTTTCGCATGTTCCGACTGCGCTTGTGATTTTTCTTAGCCTCATTCTGTTTTCATTCTCTCTCTTTCTGTCGTTCTCTTCTCGTCCTGTCACCGTCTTCCTACTTTTCACACCGAATGTGTTTACTTCTGCACCATTTATCTTGCTTTGGCGCCTGACTACAATGAGCTCTACTGCTGCTCTCTGCTCTTCTGTTTTCTTAGCTCTTCTATTCGTTTTCATTTTGCTTTCCATTCTTTTCCGTTGTTAATGCGAAAAGTCAGCACTGAAAAATCCAACACTGTCCTGGCTGAGAGACAATTTAATTTTTGGTAACATTTTTGTTGCATAGTTTTTGGCGTGAGACATTTAATAGGAAAATATAAGTGAAAGAAATTAAATTCATTTTAAATGCTTTTTTATTGTAACAATTAAAATACAGAAATTAATTTCTAAGTTCACAGCGAGGCGAGCGTTGCCAGATCAAATGTGACATTTGCACGATGAGGTCAGACTTTGTTGCCTACAAAATACTCTGAACCTTTTAAGATAGAAGTGCTTTTTGTGTTGTTCGGTGACACATGCAAACATTTTTCACATTTCCGTATTTTTATGATCTTATGCTTTATTCTACTAACGTTTTATGGCAACTTTGAAAACGCAATTATTTTTATAATGTAATGTGTGCTTTGACAGCTGTTGAACAGCTGATTTGCTAAAATTTTTAGTTAAATCCATTTTTTTTTTTTATTGTTCTTAGCAATCTGTCAAATGACAAACAGTTTATTTATCAATATTGGATTGATTGTGATCCAGTGAGTGCAAAAAAAAAGGGTCTAAAATATGAAATCCTTTTATTCCATTCTATTGTCAAATAGATTAATTGCCAGCACGTTTTCATGAGTAGATAGACTGTCTAGGTATCTTTGAAATATTTTGCTTACTTCATCTCCAACTTATGGAACATTTAAATCTTTGCGATTTTATTAGTATCTGAAAGCACAGGAGGGCCTGCAATGAAAATAAGGCTAATACATTTTTTTAGCTTTTAATTGAAGCTGCTATTGTGTTGCTTTTATGTGGGTTTTCCAAGGGATTCTCGTATCCAAATGTAGCAATAAGGAGGGACATCTAACGCGTGTCAATGCAAACACATATGTGTGTTACCTAGTTAAATAAGTGACTATAAAATATTTACTAGACTACATTTATATAATTACGAAATTTATTTATAGTGACGAAAGGCATTTATTCACTTCTTGGAGATGTTGGGGGCGCTTGAGAAAGCTTTAGATGTCTAATTGCAAACGTTGTACGATCCATTATACACTTTGCATCGGTAGTCTCGTTACTGACATCCTACGGACGTGGGTTTACGTCATTATATCAAAGAAGTACCCTTCGAGTAGTGTCTCAAAGGGTGGACCTCTTGTACTCGCATGTATAAAATTATTGGATCATTTGGCGGCCGAATCACGATGCAACGAAAAGTAGTCGTTTCGACGAGAGGCGAACATGGAGAGATGACAGAAAAAGCTGGGAGCTTCCTCCAAAGCCACCTGACAAAAAAAAAAACTTTTGTATTTCAGATATTGGTACAATTCACGTAAAAACTATATAAGATATATATATAAGGGATTCTTTATTTCCCGTTTGTTTAAGTTTAAGCATGAGACGGACTCGTTCAAATGGTCCATTACACAGATCACAGAAAACGAAGAACAAACCTATTTTGTTTGGCATCAAATGGGGTGCTATTAATGTAAATTCATATAAAACTCATGTGAATCGGTTCTTGACTTCCTGTACCCATAAGGTCAAGGGTATACTGCTTTAGTACAATGTATGTAACATGCATGCGTGGCAGAAATAATGTGTTTATCCCAAAATTCTTATCATAAACTCGGATAGCGAATGTCTTTCGACTATCAAGTAAACAAAACTTGTATGGTGTTTTAGAACTCGATTCCGACAAAGTGGAATTGTTATCAAAAGTTTTGCTATATATATACATATAATGCCACTTGTTTCCTTGAAGTAGTAGCCTTTTAGTTAGTAAGTTATTTATAAGCTTAGCCTACGCTGTTTAACAATGTTTTTCACCAGCATCTTTGACAATCCTTAATTAATGTTAATATTAATAACCTAAATCTGTTATTTTCCAGTTGTTAAGATTATATAAAAACTAATCTCTGTTTTTTTTAAGTGCTAGCTTTAAGCAAATCTGAACTCTTTTGGCAATAAAGCAAACCTTTGAATTGAATTGAAATTAAACTTAATGCCAATAAAATTAATTTTGTCTTACTTTTAGAGTTATAAGAAATTTAAAAACAGTTTAGTTCTAGGGGTTTTGTTTGTTATTTTATTATTTATTTTTACTAAACAATTTGTCTATTAATAACGAGTGAAATTGGACCGAGGTCTTCCGCTATCCCAACTAGACACTCAGAAAAGTGTTACATACACTCAAAGATAAATTTACGAATTCGTGGCTTATAATTTGTAGGTATATAAATTAAATTCTGCTCTTTTTAAAAGATGGTGGCAAAAAGAAAAAGTTAATTATTTACTTATTTGGTGATTGTGGTATCTCCACAATATGAACTTTTCAAAAGAAAAACTAAAAAGGAAGCGTCAATCACCGGAAACTACGGATACAAGAAAGCGATGCCTTTAAAGACGTCAGCTGATATCAGATTGAAATAGTTTACCTTACACACAATGATTGAAGTGCATATGGGGTAATAAAACCATTGAAGGAAAATGGATGACACGGTACAGAAGCTACTGAAAGTGAATTTGAAGCTGCAGTACAAAATACGACTAAAAAACGCAATTGCACATACATAAAACCAAAGGACTGTAAAACATTGTTTCAATAAAGTTTAAATAACATTAAACAAAGTTGGACGAATTTCTGTGTTATAATAATAAAATTATAAATGCAAACGAATACATATTCCCAATAGCGAAGTGCAAGCAACTTCATTTTTAACAGCATTTGCATTTTTAAAAGGCAGCTGCTGCATGATGTCGCTGCTATTTAAATTTACACCAGGGCGGAATAAAAACGATTCGAAAACGATTTGAACTCATTTGAAAGCCAGAGCAGCAAGATTTGGAATCGACTTGTTTTTAAATTTTAAATCGAATCAGATTCTAAAACATGCCTGCATACAGGCCCGGGGGAGGGGGTTTCCCCTCGGGCACGGACTTTTCACCCCCGGGCTCGTATTTTCTTTCTTCGGCCCTGTCTGCATATATAAGTTTTGTTAGCTTTTATTATGTCTTTTTTCTATGGGTTACATCGAACTCATTTTTCTCGACAAATCTTATTGAGCAATTTTATATTTCGTACGAAAGCAATGATCCCTTAACCCCCCACTGAGTTGAATCATATGGCCCTACTTTAGACTAAGACTTTGAACTTTTTGCCAATGCAACACCCAACTCTCGCAATCATTCTATGTACTGTGCTTTCTCCTACTCTTAAAACTCTTAAAACCTACCACAGATATTTTTTGTACCATTTTTAACTTAGCTTTCCAATTTTGGGAAACTTATTTATATTAATAACCCACTACCACCTTACTACCCTATTCTGACAGACTTTATCTTATAATTACTTACTTACTTACTGCTATCCTCTACTTCTAGTGGAGCATAGGGCTTCAACAATCAGCCTAAATCTTATTCTATTGTTTGCTTCTCTGCGCGCTATTCTTGTAGAATCTTTTACTCCTTCTTATTGATTCCACCGAACTTGTTAATATAGTTACTTTTGTCATGTCTTCTAGAGTAACTCGTAATTTTCAGCCCTTAGCCTTACAATGCATTATCATTTTTGGATCTTATTTTCTTACTACATATGTACAATAAATTGCTTTTATAATTTCCTCTCTTTCAAACTGCCTCTGTGCTCTATTACTTCTTATTTCTAGTGTCATCTTGACTAGCCTCTTCAAACATTCTTGACCAATTCGGTTCAAAGGCGCCCTATGGCTTTTTCCTACTATAATGTTTAATTTTGGAGCTGAAATCTTACCAAAGTAACAACCCTATGCGTTGGTACAGGGTATTTTAGTGTCGGGCACTTTCCTCAATCCCGATTAGTCCCGAAATCAATATAAAAGGCCTTCCGTGGGTTGGCGTACTGTGCACGCAGGAGGCGGAGCCCTCCCTTTAAGTAAATAAATAAATATCACAGTATCACAGAATATGCATACATGCCTGAATATATTTTCAGGAAAAAGGATACAGTGTGGATTTACTCACGGGCACCTACCGACTGTATTCAATTTTTGAAATGAAAGGTATATTTAAAGCAGCGTCTCTTTAGAAAGTCCAACATTCATTTCTGTGCAACTTGTTTTGGAAGGAATACTCCAGTTCCCAGTTTTTGAAGGTTGAAAACGAGATGCAGGGAACAAGCCCATGATTCTGTTGTTAAAGCAAAATACAAAATTTTTAGAATTAAATAAAGACGCCGTGTGTTCACGTCAAATTTGGTAAAGACAGGTTGGCAAAAAACAGTCGATTTATCAAAACACTTAGTTGGTTTACCTTAAAATTTGAGCATTTGTCGAACCAGTCTAAATTAAATCTTGCATGTACATTTGGGCGTCAAGAAGATTTATTCAAGGTCTAAGAGGTACGTCTATAAATTCGTGACTATATTGGTTGTCTCCCATCTAAACAAATAGTTATCGTTTCTGAGTAGAACACGGGAGAGCATCTATGATCCAGTTTTTAATGGTATAACACTTTTTCTTGTCAAAAGAGTTTGATGAATTGAAAAAAGCTGCAGGACATAGACCACAGCTTCCATACAGCGGCTCACACAAAACGCTTTATGAGCACCGAAAAAGTAAAATTGATAGCTCATCCGTCGTATACTCTTTGTTTGGTGGACAATAACTTCTCTGGGTTGCCGCACAACAAAAACAAATTGCTTAGCCATTGTTTGTAGAGTATAAAAAAAAGTGTTTCGAAAATGCAATAAACCCGTAAATATATATTATTGTTCTTTATGCCCTAAATATACATAGCAACCCTCGTATGGGCTACTTGAAACAGTATTTTATGACCAACTTAACTGATGCTTAAATATATAAGCCGTAGAACTGTTACTGATGTATGTACTTGTTTTTATAGTGAACGTATGTCATGCCTTCCGGCCGTACAACAATGAAATGAACTGCATTTTTATACCCTGTTTATGAACTGCTCTTGGCAATAACTACGCATAAGCTCTGGGATTGTGGAGCAGCATGTCTGGATGTCTCATGTGGCGCGCCTAAAAGCATTCTAGTCATACATACTACCCACAAGTTGTGCCAGTTTATTGACATGTTTTTACTTATAACGACAACTCATCAAATTTCAAATACTTACTACAAAGTATGACAAGTAACGTTAGTGTCCTGACAATAAAAAGTTAAACATTCCTAAGTAGGCAATGACTTTTAATTCCATCTAAATAAACCCAGTGCAACTTGACTGCATTATCTGGCATGACATCAATCTGCAATTTTTTGTCAATCAGCTGTCGCAAAACTAATTTGCTATTTCATAAAACCAGGGTTGCTAACAAGAATCAAAAAGCTTTGATGTCCTTTCGACGGTACACGAAGGCTCTCATATGCCTTTTTTTAAATTACTTTTAAATTTACAACTTCTAAATGTGATCATAAATAAAACTGGGTCAAACTAGTTTATAGCATTGTTAAAGTGGAATCCAATGTCGCATTGCAGCCGAAAATACCTTTAACTGATTCACACGCCATCCAAAAACCAGCCAGTCGGATAAAAAATTACGTGAATCCAAGCAGTGCGCGGTAGTGGTATACACTGCACACACTTTTTTCAAAATTTTAAATTGTTAGATTGCGAACTTTAGGTATATTAGAGGAAAATTGTTGCTTAAGAAAAAGGCAATATTTCAGCTGTTCGTTAGGTTTTTAGCACTGAACTGCAAAATGAAACACAAAACGGCTGTAGAAATGCCAAACACTGAACTCATTCGTCGTAAACAGAAAACACTTTGAAACTTTTCGGCTCCTCGAGTGCCATCAGCGAAATATAAAATACTTTTTTTTTTTATTTATTTATTTATTTATTTATTGCAAAAACTCAAAAATTCATGTATTTTTATATATTGCATTTATCATATGTTTTATTGTCGCCAATATAAAATACTATTGCCATAAATTTTCTGAAAATTGTTGTGTATAAAAAACCGAAATACTTTCAGCTAGTGTATACACTGTGCGCCATCAGGTTAGTGGTATTGGACTCAATTCCATCGACGCAACTTTACAACTTTTTAACATAAATGCAATTCACTTACTAATTGTAAATTTTAAGAGGTAAGATTTTATTTCTTACACTAGTGTACAAATTTTAAAAAATTTTGGTATCCCCAAGATGTTTTACTCAATTCCGTAGTAAAATGGCATGCTAAAGCCGAAAATGCAGTCCAAAAATTTTTTCATGGAACGTATTTCGAAATATTTGGATTTAAACATTTTTTTTTTTTAATGTGATTTTTATTAATTTTTTTTTTTTTTCAATGTAAACAAATTTTTTTTATATCCAAATATTTTATTTTTTATTCAAAAATACATTCAAACATCTTTATTCGCATAGAAGATATTGCTTAAAAAAAAGAATTAAAAAAAATCACATTACATTAAAACACAATTTTTTTTTTATTTTCAAAGTCAAAAGTGATAGATATCAGCTTCTTTCTATAAATGAGGAACTTATGCTTATTTTAGTGACAGCACCTCCGATGATCGCCATTGTACGCAGTGCCTTAAAATCTTCGCAAATAAACGTAACTCCTCGGAATGGAAAGATAATAACTTCAAACTTGCTATGAGTGATGATTTTCCCTTATGTTCGCCGATAAATAATAATAAATAGTTTAAAAATACTTTTTGCTTGTCTTGTAAGTAAATATTACAACAACAAAAATCATTTCTGCTATTTTTCTTTAAATTCTAAAATTGATATAATTTAAAACAATTTTGTAGAGCTCAAAATTCTCTGAAAAATCGATTATCTACAGTTTGCTGTACTCGATGGTTGAATACTTCAATCTCAAAACCATGTGTAATTTAAAGTTTTAAAAATTTTAAATTCAAATTAAAAAATTAAATTGTTTTTCACTTGTTTTATATATTATAAATTGAAGTTCAACTATTATATTTTCAAAATTATAATGAATGTTACTTTTTGTGTTTAAGATTTTATCCATTTCAATGAAATTTAGTGCTATAGAAATAAAAAAATCTTGTCACCTAAGGCTCTTGTTTACAGGAAAAATGAACCTTCTTAAAAATTGTTTTTTAGGGTAATTTAGGGTCGAGAAACACCAAAAAGGGAACCCTTTTTTTTCCTAAGCACCGTTTTCGGGATATTTTCGAAAAACATGTTTTTGGGCACTTATTTCAGTTATTCGTCAATATCTCGTGAAAGATGTTTAGACATAACATCTACAGTACCTATCCGATTTCGAAGATCTTAGACTCGAAATGTTTTTCTCTTTCAGCCTAAAGCTTAACAACATTTTTTAACAAATTTTTTCGTTAATAAAAATTAAACCAAAAATTTTTAATTTTGAAAAATTGTCAAAAATTACACTGTTTTTCGATTTTGGTTGCTTGTAACTTCAATAATTTTTATCAATACCTTTCGATCTAATTGTCTACAATGTCGAATTTTGTTCACGAGATATTGACGAATAACTGAAATAAATGCCCAAAAACATGTTTTTCGAAAATATGTATCTCAAAAACGGTGCTTAAGAAAAAAAAACAAAAATGTTGCCATTTTCGTGTTTCTCGACCCAAAATTATCCTAAAAAACAGTTTTTTACGAAGGTTCACTCAATGACCCTTAAATTTGTCAACTAGTGTAGTGCATACTCGAAAGATACATGTTTTCCTGCAACAAAAAACCAAGAACTTCACGCTCTTAAAGAAGCATAACAAGAATTTGTATTCTCAAAAGTACGTGACAATTTGTATTTTATTTTTGATAGAAAAATACTTATTTGAAGAGATTTTTGTTGCGAAAAAAAATAATTCTTTTGAGAATATTTTAAAACAATTGCGCTTGATTGTAGTAAGCTTCTGAAACTGAAGGTCTTAATTTCAAAATGTTTTGAATGATTTAAAAAGATTCTGTTAAAGAGATTTTTATTTAAAAAAATATTTTTCTTAAAGCTCTAAATTTTTCGAAAAATCGTTGAACAGAGTCATTGGATTATAGAACTTAAAAAGCTTATTTGGTTCATAACAAAACCTACAGCCCTGGCTGCAACACAGTGTTCCTAGTAGGAACTTCCTACCCAAAAACTAAACCTTAACAAATTTACCAATGCCAAAAAATGACTCTGTTGACGTAACGTTGTCGCAGTGGCAGCAGCTGTCACTGACAGTGACATACTATGCAGTTCACTAACGTGGGGCCTAATAGACTGGCAACATTTATATTTATTAACAGGAAAAATCACACGCCACGAGGACGAGTGCAATTTGTCCCTGGTTGTTGCTAACAAGCAAAGGACCAACTAGCTGACTGACCAACTGACCCCGACCGTGCCCACAAATCTTACTTCAATCAGGCGAGAGGCGTTGCACGTGGCGCATCCATCAATGGAACAGAGCCGTAGTGTAAAATCGAACCAGGCGTCTTCATGGCGCCAATTAAGTGGCCATAAAAAACATTCAGTTTGAAAGTTTTCTAATGGCTGGGGAAGGGTCCTTCAGCTTGTTGTTAGTTCGTTAGTTGATTGTCTCAACTGTAGCCAAGTCAAGGGACTTGCTGCCTCCACACTTAGCAGCAACAATCCCCTACGGTCAGAGAGGGTGTGTGTAAGAGTGGTGTGAGTGCTTTAGGAGCCCATTACTACTCCCTAGTATGTCTAGTAAAAATGCTTACTTAGCATGACTAAAGTACTTGCCAAGTCGAGAGTAACATTTGCTCGTATGTGAGTATGTTTGCTTTGCGTGACAACTCTGGCAACATATTGTACAGTGTTGCCCACTTTTTGGCGTGTTATTTAGCAAATGTTTGCAGTGAGCACTCAAGCAGCTTAAAAAGTTGTTGCAATTTAAGAGATGTGTTAACACTGCATGACTTGGTGCCAATAGAATGGGACACGGACCTACGAGTCAAAGCAAACAAACAACAAAAGCTAAACCTATGAAAATAAACTTGGCACAAGCATTTTCGATCTATTAGGGATAAAGTTTTACAAGTCAAAAATCGACGCAATTTGAATATCCTACAAATACAAATAAACTAAAAATCCGTTTAATTTGTTTTATGGTTAAAAGCTTTATTACCACTTTGACCAAGAAGATAAGATCTAGAGGAAATACTTTTAGTTAAAAATATGCATAAACTTTTTTTAAAATGGCTGATTAGACTCAATTTCGTAAAACAAAATGTTTGGATTTGTTGATGCCTGACGCTGCACGTGTAAAATTTTTGTAACGATATGTTTAGGACATATGCCAGCAACTGGAAGGTTACGCTATTCGCAGTTTCGTAATTTTTGTAATGTAGCTATGGTATATGAAATTGTGCTGCAATTTTTATCAATAAATTGCAGAACGCTCTCATTTCTGCAGTACTAAAGTTTGCATATCGTGGTAAATGTTATGTTGCCAGCCGGATGGGGCAACACAATCCATCCTAAAAAAAACTAAAACCTTGTTTTAAAAAAATTAAATTGTATTGTTGATTGACTAACATTTCAATCTGACCTAATTTAAAGAAAAAGTTTGTGGTCACAAACAAAAAGGACGCACACAAATGCGCTACAACGCAAAAAAAGTGATTTTGTAATTCATTTAACATACTATCTAACAATACGAAATAAAGAATATTAGTTCGAATTTAAAACTGTAAATTGCACAACTTTTATTTTTCAAATGCTATGGTAAAGGGTCATTAATCTTGAGCGTTTTTTTTAAATTAAAAAAAAAACACAAAAATTTCAAATGAATCCTAAAATCTTTATTATCAATAGAAAGAACCGTTCTTGCCATTCACTTTTTAAAAATAATTCCTTTAAGATGTTGGCCGCAACTGCGCCGTAGCTCGTCCAAGCGGATGTTCCAATTTTCGATGACGCGTTCGAGCAATCTTAGCTGGATTATCCACAAACACTTTAGACTTCACGTAGCTCCAAAGGAAAAAGTCTAACGGCGTGATATCACACGATCTTGGTGGCCAATTCACCGGTTCGAAGCGTGAAATTGTTCACCGAATTTGTTCCTCAATATGTTCATTGTTTTATTTGTATGTGGCAAGTAGCGCCATCTTGTTGAAACCAAATGTCGTCGAGATCTCGGGCTACAATTTCAGGTAGCAAATAATTCGTTATCATGGATGCGATAACGGTCGCCATTGACGGTTACGGTTACATTATTTTAAAAAAAAAACAAGATTGATGACCCTTTATTTTATTTACAAAGTATTTTATTTGGCCTAAAAACTATTCAAAATGACTACATTATTGAAGTACTGGCAACGCAGGTCTTCGGTTAAAAGGATCAACAAGTAGTGGGTCTGAATTAATTAGAATTTGCGGTGAGCGAGTGTCGTTGGAACGGCTATGGTGATACCACACAGTACGCGGGTGATAAGTTTCCATACTCTGATATAGATGAGAACGATGTTGTTTTTAGTACTGTCATACATACTTTTATCCACAAAAGGAAGCAGATCCCTTATATAAATATGGAAATGTCACCATTCACCAGGCGACAGGGTGTACCTCCTAACTACATCATTGTTAACAGCAGATATTCAACTCAACAT
Source organism: Chymomyza fuscimana (assembly GCA_949987675.1). Taxonomy (NCBI): domain Eukaryota; kingdom Metazoa; phylum Arthropoda; class Insecta; order Diptera; family Drosophilidae; genus Chymomyza; species Chymomyza fuscimana. Next base: position 52,474,851 of record OX465088.1, on the reverse strand, counting down.
CTGGTGTCAGGTAGAGCTGTCTCCTGTCACCATTACTATTCTTAATTGTTCTCGATATTATTCTATTTCAGGCGTAACTCGCTACCTCTGTTTGACCTTGTTGAATCATATGTGCAAGGCAGTGAGTCTAAAGATCAACCATACCAAAACCAAAAGCATGACTGTGACTGCGTCCAGGTTGGTGGGCTGGCTCAGGATCGGAAATAAAATCGTGGAAAACACAAATGCTTTCTTTTACTTGGGCAGCGTAATCACCCCCGATGGAGGAGCTGCTGAAGATGTGAATAACCATATCAACAAGGCCAAAGCAGCTTTTGGTCAGCTAAATAAAGTGCGGAAATCAAAAGGTTATTCACCGCAAACAAATTAAGATCATTCAAATCAAACGTAAAGTCCATATAACTCTACGGCTCCGAAACCTGGTTGATGACTGGAGGCTTGGCAGGCAAGCTTCAAGTGCTTTTAGTTCGCTGCCAAGACTCCTGCATAATACTATTTTTTCGAAGCCACTTGGTTCCATGACCTTTTTTAAACCCAAACCGATGTTGCGGAGTTATATTGTAATCATCTAAAACTGGTGATGGTGACATTTTCTTCGTCAGTTCTGTGAATTCTTCTTCATTTGCTGATACATTGATATAAGGAATTGGCAGGCACAAGTCTGACAAGTCATATCCTAAAACTGTATTATCTTCAGGAGTACAATTTGAATTGGGTTGAAATTTTGAGTGCCTCAACAATAGTTTTAGTGATTTGACACCACTCTCCTTTTACAAATTAAAACGCTCAGAGATTCGAAATTTCAGAAATTAGCATTGGATTTTCCAAAACAGTAGAAACAGCCAAAATGTGGCCGATTTAAACAATAAAGGACGACTTACAAAGTTTAAAAACTTAAAAAAGATTCAAGCTGTTTGATTAAAAGTGGAAGTGGCCGAGATAATTTTTGCAGTAATAAAATGATTTTATTAAATTTAACATCAAAAATATTTTTTTATTGTATTTATTACATATTGTGCATTAATTAAAAGAGAATGAAACAACTTTTCAGAAAAATATGCATTTGTTTATTTTTTATTTTTTTTTGTGGAATACTTTCAGTTTTAAATGAATTTTTACAAATTTGCATAATTGCAATCTTAACAAAGTCTATCAAATGCATTCAACTGAAATATGTCGCTGTTGTGCTTGCTCAGTCGAATTTCTCTGTAATAAAATAAAATTTCCCATACTATGCGATTTTTTCATGTGCACTGCTTATTTGAGTTCTTTAAAATGAATTTCTATAAAAAAAATGAACTGTATTACTAATATTGTGGTTGGAGACGAAGGGGATCTGCGCGTTGGGATTACAAAAGTTTTAATTACAATGCAACAAATATCCTGAAATCAAGGTCAAACCTAATGAGTTTAATTAAAATGGCCGCTCAAAAGTTCATGCATATATATCATATTTCATCAAATAATATTTATCGAAAAAATTCAATCGAAACCTAAAGATAGACAAAGAAGGGAATTAAACAATCACACTATATTCATTTGTAACATAACAAAGACATGTAATACACATATGACACTAAAATATATTTTTTTACTAAACACTTGAGAACTCTCTAAAGAGGCAGTGTGTAATTTTACTGTTAATTAATAATTATTTTGTTTGTTAAATATAAGCTTTTTATAGAATTACACTAATAAACGTTCAACAAAAAAAAAAAAAAAAAAAAAAAAAAGAAGGTATATAAAAGTTGAAAAATATAAATTGGTTTCTCAATAGCCTTAAAGTTCTGTAGAACGCAACTCTTTAAAGGCGACCAAACAATGCAACCCTAAATTAAGCATATGCAAATGACTGTATGTACTATATGTGTATGTATGTACGTATATATCATTAGAGCATAAATACATACATAGCTAATTATCAAGTCATTTAAATTAACAGTACGCACAGGACAAAATGTGTAACAAAAGAACAAAGAATTAGAAATAGACAGAGAAACAGTTGCTCATTACAAATGCGTATATGATAATGCCATAAAAACAGTGTGCAAAAACGCAGAAAAAAGTGCGCAATGAAAAATGTGCTCCGCTAATGTACGCTAATAAAATGCGTCAGCTGAGACCCAGGAACTCAGTACGGCAGCCCTGGGCAATTGCTCGAAATAAGCTAAATCGGTTGTTGAGCTTAAACAGAAAATTTAAGAGCCGTCTAACAAATTTTCTCTAAAAAATATTATAATTTTTTTTTTAAATTATCGCAACACGCAGTTTGCGGGCTGGGCAATTTTTATACCCTGTACCTATAGGTACAAAGGGTATACTAGATTTGTGCAATGTATGTAACGGACAGAAGGAGGCGTGGCAGACCCCAAGTCCTTTATACCAAAATGCTTATCATAACCTCGGGTAGCGATTGAGCCATGTCCGTCCGTCCGTCCGTCCGTCCGTCCGTCCGTCCGTCCGTCTGTCCGTCCGTATGAACGCCTAGATCTCGGAGACTATAAGAGCTAGAGACACGGAACTTTACCTGCTGGTGCGCATATTTCCTAAGCAGATGAAGTTTGTTGAATCATGTCAATATCTTTCCCCGTTCCCCCGCAGTAGAGTTTCGCGGTTTTTAGCTACACCGTTTAATATTTTCATTTGAAATTTAACAGAGCGATGCGTTGTGGATACATGCATCTATGTGTAAAAAATGAACAAAATCGGGCAAATATAGCAAAAGTTTTAGTCAAAAATGTTCAAATTTCACCACCCTTGCCTATAAACTGCGTCAATATTTGACTCCTCGTAATTATGGTTACAAGTGACCTAGAATCACAATTTTTGGTAAGCTAATTCATGTGGCTCTAAAAAACAAATCCACATCCAAATTTTATCGATGTGGTCCCCCCACCCCCCGCAATCGGTTTACCGTGTTTTCTCCCACACCCCTCTACATACCAACTTGAAACTTACCCCATATACTTTAATTAAATTCTTTGACGTAATATTAGAGTTTCATCAAAATCGGTAAGAATTTAGGGAACTTATAGGTATAAATATCGAATTTCACCAAAAAAAAAAAAAATCCAATTGGAAGGTTCTTAGAAGGAATATGCAGGAAAAATTTTTTCGAAACAAAAGGTACAGGGTATTCCACTGTCGGGCACCGCCTCGACTGTACCACATTTTTTTTTTAATATTTATTGTGTTTTCCGCACAATGCGCGTGACTTGTAAATTAATAATGTTTGTAAAAAGCTGCGTTAGCCTTTGTGTTATTTATAATTACGGCATTTATGCCATCAACCCTGGGGCTATGCAGCAAATAACACTAGCCAACAAAAATGACCTTGATCCAAGGCTCGTCTAAATTACACCCCTTTCCGGGTAATAAAAAGCCGCTGCATCGGAATACTATACGCTAACGCATAATTTTTCAGCACGGTTATCGAGATGTCGTAATTAAAAAAAAAAAAAAACATGTATTAAAGACTGGCCAAATCTTCTGATCTGAAATCAAAAAGTAAATAAATAATTTAAAATACCTCGGTTAACCAAACAAAGAAAGCGATTCAGTTCAGATCCATCTGTTTTCAAACCATTCCAGCAATTGGACTCTAATTTAGTTTTGTTTAAAGTGACATTATCGATTAGATAATTTCTAGAGATACTCACTTGAAACAAATTTGGAAATCTCGCTCTTCATCAATTAACATTCGCCATTCATTTTTACCTCACCCTCCATTCACTCTTCTATTAAGTAATTTAAATTAAATTCATTAAATAACATTTTCAAATCACCCAAAATAAAAATAATTCTCTTCAGTTCTGACTTTCACCCAAATTTAGTGAAAATGTATATCATCACCCAATTTTAAGAAGATATTCTGAATTGAATGTGGGACAATTCCTAAAGTATACGACAATAGCAGTAAGATCCCGGGTAGTCAACCTCCTCACGCAATCTTTCAGGTCATAGCAGTGCCATTTCTGGGATAAGCATACATTGTTAGACCGAGAAGAGTGACTACTGCACCACAGCTCAGAAATGGGATAATAAATTCATTACGGTCTTCTCTGAGAGTGAATGTTGGAAGCGAGAAACTCCCATCAGACTATCATCGTATACCACAAAGAGTAAGTTAATGCGCAAAATGGTAGTGACGCTGAACCTCATCCGACACCCTAGTCGGTGTGCCACGTCACTGTTACACACCCGGTTACGAGTGGGGCTAAGGAGTGTACCAGACACGAATCAGTGCCTCTGGTGGTATTACAACTTAGCTAACATCGAAAATGTAAACTAATGCAGAAAGTGAATGGGACACTGCGTCAGATTTTCGCATGTCCCAATCACTCTAATCAAGGTGCAATCTAAAGCAAACATCCGAGCTCCTGCTCCAAAAGAACAGGACCAGGATGGTGGAAGTTATAACGGAGCGTGAGACATTAGGCCTAAAGGCCGAAAGAAGACATGCTCTCGACAATGACTTCTGTCGTAGCTGTGAAGATAAAGGTTTTCTGGAAAGTCCTAGCCATTTACTCCACTACACCACCCATCTTCTATCATCCCCCTCATTCTTTTATTTCTTTTCTTTTTGTTTCTCATAACAAGCATTGCAATGGAACTTAAGGTGTCGGGTCTGAGTCGAACTGTCTACCTTGACCAACCCAACATAACCTTCTGAATTGAATTCTTTTCATTTTGAGGTACTTACTCTGATATCGTGACCCCTACTTAGCTAAAAGCTCCATAGCCAGTACCTGAAGCTCCCTTTGGATTTTATGTACATTTTTCTGTTTCTCTTAAAATGGACATTTTTATTTTCTCGATTTTTCTTATCAAAATCACGGCAATTGACCAAACAGTTGATAGAGATATATTAAGAAATGTCCAATATAAAATCAAAATAAAAATTCGTTGTATTCATATAATAATATTATACCGGGGTACTGACTTGAATTCGAAACTTTGGTCCGCGAAAAAATTGTTGAATTAAGTGCTGATAAAAGAAAAGTATTTCATATCACATAACCATATAAAAAATTGACAGTATGAAACGATTCGTATGCTTACTATTAAAAACATTTTTAAAAAGGATACCTCAAATGGTAAGGCTCAGCAACTTCAAAACATCTTGTCCAATAAATTGTTCAAAAGTAAGACTCATGCAGTATTGTAATTGTATTCTCTCGAGATTCTCTAGATTTTCTTGAATTGTTATAACATTAGATAATAGCGCATTAACTGAGAATTAAATTTATGCAGCTTTAGCTGATCTATCGGAATGCGATGATAATGATAATGATGATGAAACTCATGACATATAAATTTGAATATTATTGGCTTGACATAGCATACAGAAACAACTACAAAGACAATAAATGAGAAGACAAATATATATTGGATTAATTTGCGTTACGAAAAAAGTAGCCTATTGCATAATGCACATTCAATGACCCGGACTCAATGGACACTTAATGCATACTATCCTGATGCTAGCACCGAAACTGAAGATCATCCTTCTACAAAAAGCCTTAAATGCTTAAGGTACACACGCCATAAGATAAACGCTAGGATTCAGTTACACACATGCCGGAGGTAGTAGAAGCAAATAACACTTTTCGCTGCAAAATGCCTTTATGTACTTCAAAATCCTTCAATATTTGTAAAAAATGAAATATTTTCTTATGTTCAAACTTGTTTTCATTGTTTCATTCTAGATAAATAATAAATAACAAACTCACATAAAATATCGTAATTTATTATAAATGCTGTTTTAAAAGCAGTACCTTAGAAATAATTACATGTGAAACAAAAAAATATGGTACCTAGAGTCACATTGTCCAACTTATGGGACAACACGTTCAGCCAAGGAGAGCCACCCCACCGTAAAGGTAAAAGGTTCCAAATTCGTACTCAGCGACCCAAAATTAGCTAATATTCAAGTTTTCAGATTTTTATCTCTATACACAAGAACCCTTTCCGACAAGCACATTCAAATAAAAAAAAATAATCATTTTTGTAAATCTTTTAAAAAGCTACAGTCTGCAGAATACTTATGAATAAAAAAAATGAATTTTACTTATCAGTGCTACCCATTCTTTAGTCACAAACATTTCTTAAGTCGGACTGTCTCATAAATCGTGTTAGAATCATAAACTATAATCAGGCCAAAATTTTTGTTAGCTAGTGTAATTTGCAACGCGGTAAAAAATCCAAATGAATATAGATTGAAGTTAAATGAATAATGAGCAAGCAATTTTTTTGGCTATAATATATATACCTATATAAAAAGAGTACTTATTTTGGTTTATTTCTAACCCTATGCTTTCACTCAGTTCTGTGTCAGTTGTTGCCATTGATTTTGCCACAATGTCGGAAGCCTAACCTAAGCCTATTGACCTTTTCACTGGCCACACAATGCGGCATGCTTCTGCTTTGATTTTTCTCGCAAAATGTTCCATTCCGGGGGGGCGAAGTTGGCAGAGTGCACAGCCAGGTGAACAGTAATTCGCAAATTGACAGCCATTGAATGGTTGGGTAAGACGAAGGTAACGCAGGTAGACACTGTTTAGCGTTTTGATTGAGCGCTGAAAGTTTAAAACTGTTCTGGCAGCTCGTTAAAGACGCTTTTGAATGTTTAAGCCTAAGGTTGCGTTAAATTTGGGCTAAAGCTGTCAGCTTTAAGTTGTATAGGGAAGCAGTCCAACTGGATACTCATTTAGTGACATTTTATGTGCTAGTTCTATAACTAGTTTCTTTTGTTGTCTGCTATCTTCTTCATTGCATACTTGCGGGCGTTGCTAATTTAACAACGTCATAAAATGGCGCGCATTACTTTAAGTGGCGCTGCATACAATGTTCAAAGTAAAATTTCACTTAAAGTTGTCATGCCACAGAGAGCAGAGAATGAAAACAAGTGCGCACTCTTTATAGCAACAGTGCTATGTTAATCTCTGTCTCTCTCGCTGCGCCTTACTCTCTTTCTCACTGTAAGTGCCTCTCTCTCTGTTGCTGTCTGTTACCCGGTAATTTTTGTGCAGCCACCTTTTGGGCAGCTGAGCTTAACCTGCCTCGCAGCTAAACCTTTCCGTTTATCATCATCTGTGTTATTTATTTAATGGTTGACATATTGATTGAAACCAGGTCGCTGCTTGCAGCTGCTTAATCTTTACCTTTAAACGAATGCGCCTAAAGTTATGCTGTGATTTTGTGCAACGTCTTTCGATTAGTCAGCCTTTATACCACAAAAGTGTTTTTAAGGCACACTTTAATCCCTTGATTCTTGGCATGTGGCTGCAAAAATGCCTAAAAGTTTGCAGCAACCTTAACAGTCTGTTATTTAACAGCTGCATTTTAGCAAGGACATGCACCCTATTCATAGTCCTTGTTATAAAAAATATCGCATGCGATATAAATGTAGTCAATGAGTTGCACAACAACCGGGGTATATTGAGTTAGAGCAAAACATTAAATTTTGTGAAACAACTTAACCTTTGTAATACCTAGACCATTTGTGTGTCACTACTAAAAAAAAGATGTTTGCGAATGCATTTTCATAGTCCTGTACATTTATAAGATTTTGGGAATACTCCTACGCAACAGTTTTTCACTGTTTTAAAAATAAAAGCTAAGGTAGCGGCCGGACATTAGCCCAGTTCATTTTCATGTTTTTTTTCGAAACTTCTTTTTCTACCAAGTAAATTGTGCCTGATATAGATCTTAAAATCATTTACAAAAATATTTCAAGAAGAATTTATTATAATTAACAAAAAAAAAAAACTATCCGATTTACTGTGTATTACTCAAAATTTCATGATATACTAGATAGATAGTTTCTTGTGAGTGATTTTTGTAACATAGAATTCTTGGATTGGACCGTCTTTTATAAATGTGATTAAGTTTTTGGCTTATTTGAATCTGGTGATTTGAATTTCTCAGCGGAGCGTTGTGGGGAGCTTTTGTTTAGCTTTGGCACATGATTTATTGGTGATATCTTTAGTAATATTGGTGTTGTCTTGATTTTGAACATGTTTCGCAAATTCGTTGATCTGTCACATGACTCATCATCTAGTATAGAGTAGTAACTGTTGCTATATTTTTAAAGTTTTGAGTTGGATTGATCCATTGTTTGTTTTACATTTTAGTTCGACGCGTTGACATTGACAGAAGCTTTGAGCAAGTTGCTCGCCCTCGGTAAGCAAGGCAACTAACTTGGCTGATAGATTTGTCTTTAAAAATGTTTATTTGTTGGTTTTTCTTTGGTTAATTCACAATTTTTTATTTAGCTGTCAAAATTAAATTTCTGTGCACATGACACAATGACAAGTGACAGCGGAGTCTCAAAATAATTTTGCACAGTCACTGCACAACTGTTTTTTTTTTCTGATTTTTTGTGTTTATATTGTAAAAAAGTTTAAAAACACAAAAACACTTATGTTCACAGCTAAAAACAAACGATATTGCCACGATAGTGGACTTTTCCACAAATTAAAATATTTTAATTTTAGCTTTTTACGACCGAAGAAAATTTGTTTCATCCGTACACTTGTTAGCGCTGCCAACTTGACTTTTGAACTCCCAAATAGTCATATCCCTCTAGTACGCTTTTGCAAAAAAAACAAGCGTTTTAAAAAAAAAAAATAATGAATGTAGATGACAATAATTCTGAAATAATTTAAAATAATATGAAAATATATGTGTGCTTTCAATTTTAATGAATTCACTAGGTATAAAATACTGGCGACTACTACGCTGTCTACTAGTGTACAAAAGCGTAAGTAGCGATGCCGCTGTCTACTGGTAAACGAAGGCGTAAGTAGCGATGCCGCTGTCTACTGGTAAACGGGGTGGTGGCGATTGCCTAGCGCGCCTATGACATTTGTTAATAAGATGGAAATGAAGAGGTAAATAGCAAGGTAAGTACTGGTCCTTACCTGGTGCCTACTGAAATCACTAGTTCTGCACTACCCACCCGTACTAGAGGGATATGTTATTATTATATAATACTAAGTTATAATTGAAAATAAAATGATTAAAAACTGCTGATTCAATTGGTCTTGAAATAAATATAATCGTTATACACAATATATTTAATATTATAATACTTAATACAAAATAATACCACATAAGACTTACATATGTAAAGTTAATCACCATGAACAACACAATTATCCTTAATTCGTGTAATTTAAAGGATGAACATTTGGCTAAGACCAAATCTTTCTGATTTTCGCATTTAAAGCACTAAACCTAAAATTTTCTCTTTACCAAATTGTTGCATTTCTTTAAAACCCACAAGCTCAGCTTTTCCAAACACATTTTCCAGCAAGTGGCAAGTGTCATGTGTCTGGTTTGTGAATGATTTCGAGACTCCTGCGGCATTTAATTTTCCACTTGACTACCCAAAATTGGGTAGGCAACAACAAAAACCAGTTGCCTATATAATTATTATAATAAACATTATACTAATTTTTCATAGTCTAATGCCAGGCGCAATATTTGTCACACACGACACTTGGCATTGGAGAAAGGAAAAAAAAATATATATACATAAGTAACATGCATGTCTAAGGAGCATAAGAGCAAAGAACCAGAAAAAAAATGGCTACGTTAATGTCGGGCGTGACCGACTTTGATATACTCGTAGCAGGAGGCGGTGTCCGACAATGGAATACACTGTTCCACAAAAATTGGGAACTTTAGTTGCTAACTCATTTTAAATAAAAAAGCAAAATTTTTAGCTGATCTTTTTCTTAAATAAATAAAATTTACCTACAGCAATATTAAGACTCCTAATTGTATCACGAGAGACATGTTTGGTGCAAATTCTGGATAGGCGACACCATGGAACTATACATCGTTTAAAAAGAGATTGGCTGGATGATATGGTCAAGATCTTGAGATTTAATGCTTTTTCAGTTTTTTTGTGGGAATGAACGACATGGTTCAAAATAGTTATTGAAAATTTGACTACTTAAACTTAATTGCAGAAAAAAAACAAACTATCTGAGGCGCCACAGAAATCTCTAGAGATTTCGGCTACGATTTGAAACCAAATCTCGAGTAAAAATCGTAGCTGCCACAGAAATCTCAGTGATTAATAGTTAAGGAACACTTCATGAAAGACCCTGTAGTTTAATTTTTAAGTATCTTATGGGTGAAATTAGTAGATTTTTTACTATTACTCCTAAAATAGAGTATTGGAATAAGTTTCCATATTGCAAATATGTATAAAATATTGTATTTGGCCCCACTTTGTCCTCTTTTACCCATTATGTAAAGTTGTAAAGAAAAGGTCAGATCTGACAGCCAAACAGTTCACAGTTCCAAATAGAATGAGGTTCTCAGGTACTGAGTTCTTGGAAGTGCATGGCAGTCCTATAGTAGGTGTTTTGCATTATCTCCAAAGCTGTAATACAAGTAATTTGTGGAAGACATGCAGCCTCTTAGAAATCTTTCTTTGTTCGAGTCATGTTCTTCCTGGATTATTAAAAAACCAGTTATTCGTTTTGGTTTGTATCTCGGCATGACAGCATGTGAGCCAGTCGATTAACCTTTTTCGGAATATAACTCCTAATGTTGAATTGCAGCAACCCATTGATATCAGGGTAGAAAAATTATTAATAAAATGTTTTTGAAAGGCTGAAGATGAAGATCCGAGACTGTCAAAAATATGAGCTTTGATGCTTAAATATCGTTTATTGACTTAGCTGAGACTCTATTAGTTTAATTTGAATCGGTCCAGACTTTCAAAATCATTTTAATGCGCCATCCGCCTTATAGCATTAAGCAATCACCGGACACGCCTTAATTAGCGACTTGCGACTTCGAGCTATTCAATAAACTAAAAAGACAGCTCCGGGGAAAACGTTTTTTTACGTTTGAGGAGATGCAAGCCAAAACAGACTTAAAAGGGCCTTGACTCGACATTAACAATCGATTTGAGGAATGGAAGAAGAGGTGTTATTGTAACGACCTCCGGTTTTGTACCGCGTACAATTTGACTAGGCGTATCCTCTGCCGCCTAATGAGTATCCTTCCTGGTGCTGGACTCCCCGGATCTCGTCACTCACTCGTTGTCTTTATTGCGCCACCATTTACCGCGGTTTTTAGTCCGACTGACTACACTGAATTTAACTCTAGCTCAACTCTGACTCAACTTCCTTCACTCGACTTTAACAATCGATTCGAGGACTGGAAGAAGAGATGGTATTAATGGATGGTGACTACATTGAAGAAGACGAAATCGATTGGGAAGAATTTTTAAAATTTTTTGATTTAACAAACAGATTTGGTTGTAGTTGTTTTTTTTCTTAAAGCCCGGTACGCAGCAACCAAAAATGATTGATTTGCTGGAACAGTGTGTCTCTACAAGTAAAATGTGGAATTTATTGGTAGTTTTGCTTCTTTTTGCAGTATTTTTAGGCACTACCAAATATTTTGCCAAATTTTATTATGTCTTCGTTGTATGTAGGATTGGTCACATCAATTGCTCAAAATAAATTCAAAAAATACTGTTTTTTGGATAAAAGTGGCAATAGGTGGATTATCTGAAAGAAGAAAGAAGAACAATTAATTTTGCAATGCATATATTTAAATTTCTTGAGAAAATTTAGGTTCGAGGCCGTGGTACAACTTTTTATGGAAATTTTTATATAAAGGCAAAAAATCCCTAAATGGCTCACAATAAATTAAAAAATAACACTAGGCTTTGTATTAATTAATTACATAAAATAATTCCTACCCGCTATACATTTCTCTTCCAACAGCTGTTCTTATTTTTCCGTAAAAAAATGGGGCAACACTGTTTGGCTGCGTACCGTCCGGCTGCGTTTGTTTTTTAGTTAATTAAGTTTTGTTTAGAATATTTTGTCCCCTTCCAATCTCCGCCTAACGTTCCTTATTCCGCGTGGTAAGCTCGTACTTCCCGTTAGGGGTTGCCAGCTTCTCTACTCGGAAGATAATTTTCGATTAGCTTATAACATTCAATTGGATGAACTTAATATACCCTTTTAACCTATGAGTAACGGGTATAACAACAACTTAACAAAATATGCTTAAAAGGGGGCAGAGAACTAGGTAAGTGTATGTACTAAGCAGCTGTTGCTCATACGCAACGTGTACACCATCAAAATCTCAGACACTTTGCGAAGCTTTTGCTGATTTTTGGCTTATGGAGAGTGGTTTTGTGTGTATGTGTGTGTGTGTGTAGATGCGTGTGGATGTGTATGTAGATGCCCACCGCAAGCTTTTGGGGGTTTTTATTTTTACGGCATTTTAATTTAATGCTTGTTGACATTTGGTAATATCCCTTATATGGCTGCTCATACAACAAATGTCTTTCACTTCCCCCTCGTCACAATCTCCGCTAAGCTCTCATAGCTTTTTTTCAACTTTACGCCTTAGGAATGTTGTTGAACCAAATTTACTTGAAGATAAATTGTTTGGTTTCTTGTCTCTCACTCTCTTCCAGCCAAGGTAAGAGTTTTCCGCTTATTAATGTTTTTTGGTATGCATGACAACAACTGTAAATTGAGTTGCTCCAACGACCGAAAAACCAGGTAGCTCATTAGCTGGGGAATAGCTATGGGGATGCATATGGAACCACTAAAAGACCAAGCTCATGATGAGCTATAAAGTTTTATACCACAAAAGGTAAATTTGTTTGTTAATGAAGGGAAATCTTTACAGCTTATATAATATGTCCGGTCACGTGGATGTATGTGCAGATATTTATCTTATGGAAATATTTATAAGTTCCCTTAGGTATCCGCACAAGAAAACACAATTGGGCAAAACAAAAACACAAAAAAGGTTCAATTAATGAGCAGACGATCCATCGAGTTGGGCTTCGAAGTTTTTTTCGAAACAAGTTTTTAAAAAGAATGAGACGCTGCCAGTCGTAAAATCCAGAATATAATATACTCTGTACTTACTTCAATACCACAGTATTTCGTAGGCTTGGCTATGCGGGTTATTTAGAGTAAAGATCATCAAGTTAATGATTATACGGCTCACATGAAGCAAAATAAATATTTAGAGGGTCTAGCTTCTTTCGTATTATCATATGTACAAATCTATCTATTGCGATTTTTGTGTATATCTTTTTTAGTCCACCCTATTTAAAAATACATAGGATAGTATTCAACATAGTACTCCTCAATACCATAATGATCGGTAAAAAAGGCTTAATCGATAATCATTTTGGTATAAACATCTTAAGGTCTGCAACCCATACTTCTTGCTAATATGTAACAGATCGGCTGATAAGTCCGTGATATAATCTGGGAAATGGTATTTCTGACATTCGAATACTCTTTTGGTATATGGACTTGTGGAAGCCCTTAAAATAGGCCACTTTTGTGGCAGCACTTTGTTACTCGGGCCAAACCTCTCTCCAGCTAAATCCGTCAACTTAACTTTTCGGCTCCTTAAAACGACTTTTGTGGACTTTTTTGATGTTTTCCGGTGTAATCACCAATTTTGGGCGCTCAGTGGGTGGTTCATTATCGCAAAAGTGGCGTCACTAAAACCAATATAACTTGTGAACTAAATATCAGAATGTCATAAAATTTTCACGGGTTTTCCTTTCAATGTTGGTACTTTCCAAAAATAATGCAGCGTATGTGGTGTCATCTATATGTCATCCTACGGACTTTTCGGTCAATGTGTTATGTTAAAAAAAAATATAAAATGCGCTTGACCATATGAATATAATGCTTTTCCTGGTTCCCACTTTTGTAAATTTTATTTTTTTTTAATTTTTTTAATTGCCCATCGTTTTTTTTTTAATATGAAAAGTTTCTAGTGGGGTTTGTTAATTTTATTTATTTAAGAAACCTTAGTTCACATTATTTCTTAAAATGGCATTACTATCGAAGTAGCACTAGAATGGCTAGAAACCTAAACTCTTAATTTCACAATATTTGTTATATCAATTTTTTGAGAATAAATGAAGAGAAAATAAAATAGAAAACGTTTTTTCCTCAGTCGCTAATATTTCTTACTTACTTATTAGGAACTTAGAGTGTGTCATTTTTTTTTTGTTCCCTCTCGCGCACAATCTTGGTGTGGTCTCACTAATGAATTCCTTAAAATAGGTAATGCTGCGCAATCGAATAAATGTGTGCATTTCTATTATGGCGTGACGTCTGACTATTTCTCAGTTTTTATAAGACTAAGCTTTTAAATATTTTTGATGGACTTTTTTTTTTATCACAACTGCCAATAGGAGTGTATCTTAAAAAAAAAAATTCATTTTTTTGAACAAAAAAAAACATGAAATTTCCTTATTTTTTTCGATCGCATCTTTGTGTGAAGTATATAGAAATAAAATCGATTTGGTTATTTTAAAAAATTACGAACATTTTTTTTTCATTTGTCAAAATATATTTTAAAATTTTGGGCAATTTTTGGGTAAAAAAAAATAAATAAAATAATTTTTTGAAAATATTGGCAGTCAAGAATTTAAAAAAATTAGTTCACAATAAAATAAAATGTAGAAACCTATTTTTTTTTAAAGTAATCCATACCGTGCTAAGCTAACTGAAATTTTTAAAAAATTTTTTTTATCTATGAATCGATCTGCATCATTACTTCAAAAAAATCGTTCCAGTCAGTTTTTGGTACCTTACCCAGATTGATCCTTTTTACGAAATTGGCAAGAATTTTTTAAAAATTTGCAAATTATTAATCCTTTTTATAATTTTTTATAGAATCTGGCGTGACATTACTTAAATTTTCATTTAAAATTTTAAGAAGTATCTTTTTAAAGTTATTTAGCTCAAACCCAAAAATACTTTTTAACCTAATGAAAATTTTATGATACTATGTGAGGTAATAGAGAACGATAAAAAAAAGTTGATCTATTATTATTATTAATGGGGATAAAGATGTACTGCGACCCAAATGGATCTATTGTACCCCCTTCACGGCTCAGAGCTCTCCCAGCAGTCCAATAGCCTGCATATATTCCAGTATTTTGGTTGGACTTAGGGTAACAACGATCTCCGGTGAGAGAACGTACATGCCTAAAAACTTGTTTCTTTTGTTAATGACGGCCATGCATTCGCATAGTAAATGTATTGAAGTTTCTTCCTCCATGCTACAGAAGCGACATAGTCCACTATCCGCTATGCCAATTTTATTTAAGTGGCTGTGGAGCCTACAATGTCCCGTCAGGAGGCCCGTCAGGATCCTCACAGTATTTTTCCCGTGAGTTATCATGACTTTGAACCTCTTGCGGTTGTAGTTAGAGAGAAGGGCTTTGGCCTGCTTAAGTCCTGGTGTCTGTGCCCAGTGAAGCAGCCGTTTATTTTCCTCCTCCATTTTCAACAGGTCCCGTACCACATGGTTACCAATCCCACAATATGGTTCGGGTCCGATTAGCGGTGTTGCTGCACCGGTACTTGCTAGTCTATCTGCCAGCTCATTTCCAGGAATATTGTTATGTCCTGGAACCCATCTAATCGTGAGCTTATTCCTAGCACCTAATTTGTCTAGTGCAGTTCTCACTTCTTTTACCAGCCCTGATGTAATCTTGGCTCTACTTAATGCCTTTATCGCTGCTTGACTGTCAGACAGGATGGATATGTCCCTGCCGTGGTAGTTATTTTGCAGATTGAACTCTGCACACCTTCCAATAGCACAGACTTCAGCTTGGAAGATGCTGGTGTGTCTGCCTAGTGATTCGTAATACTTTGTCCTGGGTCCTACTACCCCCAGGCCACTCCCTTCATCCGTGAGGGACCCGTCTGTGTACCACTTTATTGTTTGTGGTTTCATTGGGTGAACTGCCGAAAGAGATGTCCAGGCCTCTTTCGTGCTGAGTTTAATATCAAAATTTTGATTGAACCTGTACTCAGCTAGTATTTCATCCCTTGGTTGCAGAAGCATAGGTATATCCTTTGCTAAGTCTGCAGCATCTTTTCTGGTGAGGTTGAAGTCAACTCCTTCCCTCCCAATTCTTATTAACGTAGCCTTCCGCTGCATATCGATAACGATATGAAGCGGTGTGACATCCATTAATATTTCTAGGGCCGCAGTAGGACAGGTGCGCATTGCTCCTGTCATACATATGCAGGCCATTCTTTGTAGTTTCTGCAATTTTGTTTTGGTCGTGCTAAGGCGCGCCCTGCTTCCCCAGGCTATTGCCCCATACGTGAGTATGGGTCTGACAACCATTAGGTAGAGCCATCTTATTATTCGTGGTGATGTACCCCACGATTTTCCGGCAATGCTTCTACACGTAAAGAGAGCCCTTGAGCACTTATTTATCGTGTTGTCTACATGAGTCCTGAAGTTAAGCTTGGAGTGAAAGGTTACTCCAAGGTACTTGACTTCATTACTCGCTTCTATGCTGCATCCTGATAGGGTTATATTCCTCATCCTTCCAAGTTTATATCTCCTTGTGAAGGGTACTATGACTGTCTTGGCAGGATTAAGACTCAGGCCTGCCTTTTTACACCAGTCATTAGTCTCCTTGAGACCTAGCTGGATAATGTCGCAGAGTGTATCCTCATACTTGCCTCTAGCTATAATGACGATGTCGTCAGCATAGCCTTGACATAGTATGCCTCTGCCAGCTAGTCTCTCCAGTAGCTCATCTACTAGCAGACTCCATAAGAGGGGTGATAGTACTCCGCCCTGAGGGCAGCCTCTTGTCGTCATTACTGTAGTGGATTGCCCACCAATAGTTGCTGTGGCTAGTCTAGATGCCATCAGTGAGTTTATCCATCTGCTGGTTGTTGCATCTAGGCCCCTTCTGGCCAGTGATGCGTTGACGGCCTCATGAGAGGCGTTATCAAAAACACCCTGTATATCCAGGAAAGCACATAGTACCACTTCCTTATGAGTTAAAGATTCCTCAATAAGGGTTCTTAACTGATACAGTGCAGTATCCGTAGACCTTCCCGCTCTGTATGCATGTAGCATCCTTTGAAGAGGTCGCTGCACTAGCAGTGTGCTTCTAATTCTGAAGTCTACCAGCTTTTCCAACGTTTTCAGCAAAAACGAAGTTAAGCTGATAGGTCTGTATGCCTTTGGATTAGTGATATCTTTCTTCCCGGCTTTCGGGATGAAGACCACTCTAGCTATACTCCATGGTGTAGGTATATGCCCTAGCGCAAGGCTGCTAACCAGTACTCTCCTGATAGGAGTCAAGAGCCTATTCAGTCCTTTTTGTAAAAGGACTGGATGTAACCCATCCACGCCCGGAGATTTGTAAGGCTGGAACGTTCCAATTGCCCATTTTAATCTCTCTGGCGTTACCGTTGACTTGGCAATGGCCCAGTCAGTGGCACATGATCTGTTTCTACCTATTGGCATGGTTCTGCCTTCCGCCTGTGAGGTGCTTCCAGGGAAGTGCATGTCCAAGAGGAGTTCAAGTTTCTCCTTATTATTGTTTGTAAAGGAGATATCCGATTTCTGGAGTGCAAGATTAACTTCTGGCATTCTTTTCGAAATCGCTTTGTGAAGTCTAGCTCCTTCACTTGTGTTCTTAATGGCTTCGCAAAAGGTCCTGTAGTTCCTTCGCTTGGCCTTTCTGATCTCTCTGTTATACAGAGTTAGGCTATCCCGGTAAGCGTCCCACTCTCCATAGCACTTTGCTGTATTGAAGAGATGTCGGGTAACTTTCCGTAGCTTTTCGAGTTGGGAGTTCCACCATGGCGCGTCCTTCTCCTTCTTTGCATTCCCAAGTGGGCAACTTTCATTAAAGGCGTTCACTATACACGTGTTCAACTCCTCCACTGCGCATTCCAGCTCAACAGGGTTTCTGGGCTTTCCAGATGCCCTGCTGGCTGTGTTTTGCGTAAGGGAGAGATTGAACTTATCCCAGTCTGTATTCCTGGGATTGCGTTTGCGTTCGCAACTCTTGAGATTTAACCCTAGATTAAATCTAATGATCCTGTGGTCTGACATAGACTCTTCAGGAGATACATGCCAATTGTTTATGTACGAGTTCAGTACCCTACTGGCCAAGGTTATATCAAGCACCCCGGATCTAGCCCTAGTTACGAAAGTCGGAACACTGCCGACGTTTATAATTTCTAGGCTACTACTTGAAATAAACTCTAAGAGAGACTCACCTCTAGCGTTTATGTCCGTGCTACCCCATACCACGTGATGCGCATTTGCATCGCATCCAATGATAACGGGTAGATGCTGTCTCCTGCAGTGCTCCACAAGGGCTTGGACCTCGGGCCGTGGGCAGGTTTCATCCCCCGCAAAATAGACGGAGGCTACTACGATTGCCTTCACTCCACCGGCTTCTTCGACCATGATAGGAACACAGTCACCAGTGAGGAATTCTGTAAGTACATTACAATTAATACTTCTACTTGCCAAGATACAGGCTCTAGGGAGTGGGTCCCTATGGTCCCAAATTACCTTGGCGTCATTCACGTACAGTCCTTTTATGCCCTGGTTGTACCAGGGTTCCTGTACTAGGGCTAGCCCGAGGTGTTGTTTGGTGAACATCCTTGCCAGTACGGCCGACGCCGCCTTGGCACGGTGGATGTTCACCTGGGCTATCCCTATACTTCCGATCATAAGATCGGCTCCACCACCGGCGTCTGGGGTCTGGAGGTCGTCTCCAGATCCCCTTCTTCTTCCTCACCTAGCTCCATTGCTAGTTCTTGTGAGGACATTGGAGGTTGATCCTCAATGTTACAGCTCGCCCCGATTACTGTGACATCGAGTTCCTCTTCTTCATCGGCTACATCTATCAGAGAGTCAGAGGTGTTCAGACCCTCCGTTTCAACAGCGGGTTGGGTGAGTAGGGCCGGCTCATGCAATGTTTTGGCAGCCGTTTTGCCCTTTCTCAGCCCACTCACTGGTATACTGCCGAACCTATAGTTGAGCTTGTGTCCCTTCTGGATAATTTCGGCACAGGAGCTATCGTCAATGCCGAGGACGAGGAGTAAACCACCTCCTTCGCTCTTCCTCGACAATAACCTCCAGTGCTCCGTATCTAGAAGGTTTTGCTTCCGTATAAGCTCCAGGACCCATTAGGGCGGCTTGTCCGTTCTGGGACAGAAAATGGTGATATTGTATGACGACGATATGTCGTCTCCCATTTTTGTCTCTAGCGGGACCCCTTTCCACATACTAAGGGCGGGGACCGCTAGCCGCAACCACTCAGCCGACCCTTCGTCAGCGCAGTCCACGACTAGATGTCCGACCCTAAGGTGGACTCCATCAAACACTATTGGGGAGTCCCAGCCTGAAGTGACCAGCTCCTCCAATATTGCTTCCTCAAGCAGTGTCAGCTCCTCACTGCTGAGGATTACCTGAGGATACTCCTCAGGCACTATCGCAACCTTTACCTTTCTAGCTGCGGCCGCGTACGTTGGCCTCTCTTCGGTCACCCTGGGTGTCAGGGGTTGGTCCATGACTTCCAGAGCAGCTTCAGAGGTGCTCACCGCTTTTGCTGGCCTCTCTTTGGTCACCTTGGATGTCGAGGGTTGGTCCTCGACTTCCAGAACAGCTCTAGAGGTGCTAGCTACTTCCGTAGATACTACTGCGGTCCTTGTCTCCACACGCACCCTCTTTGGCGTGTCGGATGGTGGCGTGAGTGCACTGCTCAGCCTTTTCGGAGCAGGGGTAGAGCCCTGCTCCTGCTGTGGACGTGGCTGCTTTGCCAGTGCCAGTGCCTCATCAGGTGATTTACCCTGCTGCAGATACCTAATGTACCATTTCACCTTGGCGCCGCTCAGCCCTCTGCGGTTCGGGTCATCCCGAGCCCCAGGTTCGCCAAGTTCAGGTCTTGGGGGCTTCACTTTGCCAGCTTGCCTTGGGTTGGCACTGCTGCTAGTTCCGGCTGCCGGGTGTGGTGTAACACCCACTACACGGCCTCCCAAACTCTGCTTCTTCTCATTTATTCTCCTGTCAGGAGCTACTTTTGGTGATTTCACCCATGAGGGCCGCTCCCTGTCGAGGTCACGGTCCTCAAACTGTTTTGCAACAGCTCCCGCAGTTACACCCTGCGGTATTTTTAGAAATTTTTCTTTATTCGTACTCATATGGACCCACGAGTAGCGGAGAAATATACTGTCCACCCGGGCAGAGATCCGCAGTACCCGGGTAAGGCTCACCAGACTAGGCGGTCGCCACTTGCCTAGACTCTCCGTTAGTGACTGGGCTATTTGTTTTCCGGGCCACCCAGCCAGGCTGACTCTCGGCTCGGGTCGAATGACACCTTAGTCCGGCCCGGAGATGTGGAAATTTTTAGGAGTTTCCAGCTCCAGCCCGACTACTATTAGCCAGCCCCCTTAGCAGTGACAAGCCTAACTAAGGGGCTGTTTCCAGCCGCCCTCACGTGGAGAGTGTAGTCGCACTTCCGAGTCAGCAACAGTTACGGCACGCCCATTACGTTACATGTTGATCCCCCTGTTGCAGTCCTCGGCTGGCGGCCCAGTTGATCTAAGAAACAGACAAAACTAACAAAAACGTGAGCCTATGTGGGACTTTCTATGGAACTGCGCATATATGAAAGGAAAATATGTACCTAAAAAATTAAAAACGAAAAGTACAAAATGTAACGATATAAATATATAATAAAAAATGCAGGATCGGTGGGTAAGGGCTGGAGTCACCTAGTTAATTAAAAAAATAATATTTAACTATATTTTTAAGTCTTAAAATTCACTTTTTAATTTATAAAATTGTTTCAATTTAATTCCACAAGATTTTTGTGATTTTGTCTGATTGAAGTCTGAATGCGGAATGGTGATCGGGGAAAACGGACCACCCACTTAATTATATTCTCTTATATAATCCAAAGCGAACATCTGAACTCCTGCGCTTTCATAAGAGCAGGACCAGGATGGTGGTAGGAGTTGTAACTGGGCACTGCACCATAGGCCTAATGGCCGAGAGTATGGAAGTCTCCCATCCATGACTTCTACCGCATCTGCGGAGATGAGGAAAAGACAGAAAGTATCCGACACCTGCTATGTGATTGCCCGGCGATTCTTAGAAGACGAACCCAGTTGCTGGGTAAACTATTCATCGAAGACTTGGGTTGTCTGGCTTATTTGCCCATAGCGGATCTGGCCACTTTTGTCGAATCCTCAAAATGGTACGGCAAGGAAAGCGACTTTGGTGACTAGGAATGGCCACCAGCTCTTTTTTGCCCTTCGAAATAATCTTCCTGTTTTCAAGAAATTTTGATTAAATAAGCCACACATAAAGTTGGCCAAGTTAACCATAAGTTGCATTTTAAAACATTTCAGGCTTTACAACAAACGAACAAGAAAAGCTTATTTGAAAATAAGCCAAATACCGAATTTATATGGTAAAGCCTAAAGCCACAAACAAAAGTATGCAACAAAAAGCGAGGCATGCAACAATAAAACAAGTGCAACATGTCATGCCCCAGCTTTATTTGCATACATGGATTTCATATTTTCCGGCAGGGCAACAAAAAAAATATTCTAATATAAAATATTCCAAATGCAATAACAGAAAATCTAATTTGGAATGCACAAAATTCTACAAGTTTGAGAACATGCCACATGCCACCAGCTTAAAGACAACACACAGAGAGTTTTAGCTGCAACTTTGGCATCTCTGTTATCCACAAATTGGCTTAATTAATTACTTTAGATCACCTTTTGGCCAGAAAATCTCAGCAGACATGGCACATGGTCCGACATTTTGGCCCATAAAAATAATAAACCAACTTAAGCCAACGAGCAGATTTCCAAAGTCCTGGAGCGTGCTCCATTGGAGCATTTAGCTCTTTACGAGCTGACTAAGCTGTTTTAATTGATTTATATGCGTTTTAATGAAGCTGCAAAATTCCGAGCAACTTAATTTTAGCCATGGCTGTGGAACAAGCGTATTACCAAACTGTCAGTCAGTCAGCCAGTTAGTCACGTGTTCGCCATGACTGAGTGTTGTACAACGAAATTGGATTATTAGTGCATAATTAATAGCAAAATTATAGCTATGAGGTCTTCGGGCATTTGGCTGTGTCATTTAGTCAGTCAGTCACATTAGTCACATCAGTCATATTGGTCACATTGGCACCTTGGCTCGTTAATCCATTGCCAGACAATTTACGCAGCAATTTTAATTAAAGTGACATGACATGCCACGGGGACACAAAATATGTTGCCTAGCCAGGGGCGTTGAAAAATAATTGTTTGTAATGTTCGCTCTGCTATTTGTACCACAATGTGAGAGACAATAAGAGCAGAACATGTTGTCAGTGACGTAGATAGTTTTTTTTTAAGTGGGAAACTATGACATAAATTAAATATTAGCAAGTAAAATAATAAATCTTGACCAAATGATCACGAAAATAGCCAAAACTTTTTTGGTTATCAGTTGTATCAGAGTGATTTTTTTAATTCTTTAATTATTATGATTATCCTAAAATCAAAAATTTTATTATGTATCTTTAATTATAATTTTTTTAAATTAGACTCAATAATTTATTTCAATTAAATACTCAATATAAATTTAAAAAATGTTTGGGCTCGATTCAAAAGAATGAAATTTAAGGGTAAAATCGCAATTCACATTTTTTTTTTAATTTTTGAACACTATTACTCTTAATTTGGTTTTTTGGTTATTTTTTGAGGAGCTTTTTTGTCTTATTTTAAGAATATTTTTCTTGTTGTAAAGTTGAATTTTCGTATTATTTTAATCTTGAGTTCTTAAAACACTTTGTCGAAATTTCAAAATTTTTGGTCATGATGAATGATAAAGAATTTTTTGTCTTGATTGAAATTGAGTACTTTTTCTTAATTCCATTTTAAGCTTATTTTGTGAGCGGCAAATTTATTTGCTTCAATCGATCTTAATCGCCTACTTCTATATACAATATTTTACTTTATTTTCAGTTTCATGAAGACCTTACATTAGTTTGTGTTTTTGTACAGTATACTCTTGATCAGCTTAAATAGGCAAGTCGACATGAGCACATCTGTCTGTCTACCCGTAAGAGAAAGAACTAGATTCTAAAAAAAAAACACCTTATGTACTGGTAGATCAAAATTTTTAACTCGTGTCCATATCTTACTCTTTTCCCCCAATGGAAAGTATAGCGGTTAAACACCCTATTGGTAGAAAAAGTATGCCGCAAAATTTACTTGAAACGGAAACTTCAGAAAAGTCCTAGTTATAAATGTCATCAAAATGACACATTGACTTTTTGTTTTAAGCGCTAAAACAAAATAGCTGCTGTTACTGCTGGCGCCATCTAGCGTAAGATGCACAAACAATGGGCAGCACTGTTTGCTCATAAACGCTGCGCACACAATTCTTATTGCCCGCAAAATATGTGCAAGTTTTTTGGTCTGAACGCTTTTTTCGATTCTGCGTACTGGCCTTTTAACGGAAAATTTGATATGTTATATTTATCTTTCCAAAAAATGGTTATTGGAAATAATTTATTTTTATTTAAACAATTATGGTCTTGTCGTAAAATCAAGAACTCCAAAAAGTGTAATTAAAGAATTTATTCTTTTTATCGGTGTAGTATTTTCTTAGAAAATATTCAGTGTTAAATATAAAAATGTATTATTATACCCTGTACCGTATGGTACAAAGGGTATATTAAGTTTGTGTAAGCTGAAAATGTATGCAACATACAGAAGGAGACGTCGGAGACCCCCCACAGTTGCCCAAAGTATGATCAGGCGAAGTCGATATACCCATGTCCGTCTGTCCGTCTGTCTGTCTGTCCGTCCGTATGAACACCTAGATCTTAGAGATGATAAGAGCTAGAGCAACCAAACTTTCAGATAAGAGCCCTTATTATCCTACGGGAGACAAATTTATTTTATTTTTTCGATATCGGGGTTATATTATATAGCTCCCATAGGGGTGTTTCAGAGGACCTCAAAAAAAAACAAAAAGTTTTAGATGGATAATTTGTTTATGAAGATATTTGGCACTCGGAAGTTTTTATAGTTCCCAATCACTGTACCAAATTTGATCAAAATCAGTTGCCTATATCATATAGCCCCCATAGGACGGTTCGTTCGAAAAAACGTTTTTGGTTAAAAATTCGTCTGTTTTTCGCTTGTTTATGAATTTGACTTGATAAATAAATATATTTTTGCAATGTGGTGGCACAGGGTATCCCAAAGTCGTCCGCGCCCAAATTTAACGTACGCCATCTTTTTATTTTTCCAAATATGGTGTATGTTGCAAATCGGATCTACATAAATATATAGACCATAGAATAAGTCCTAGATATAAGTCCCTCATATTCATGGGTTATTTGTAATTTTTTCCCCACCTCTTATGCCTCTAATGCCATTATATATATTCATTATAATTTAATAACTCAGTAGAAAAGGTAATTAATTTAGCCTGAACTCTTTATTTTAAAAAAAATTAAACTCCATATGTATTTCGTAATGCCTAAGATTTAGTGAATAAAATTGAATTGAATTGAATAAATATATAGACTTTTAAGAATGGAAAATGCATTCCCTTAATAGCACCCCTATCTACGCCTCTAACATGTTTTGTCCAATATTCGAAATTTTGTTGATTCGCTTGCAATTTGCACGACTGATTTGAAAATTTTCGTGCTCTCAGTTGGTTGGTTGAAAGCACGGTTTGTTTACTGCTGGATTTTGGTGACTATGTTGACATGTTGGTAATTTTCATTGGTTTCATACGTTGCCATATAAAGTAGCCTGGACAAAAATAATTCCCATTAGCATTCGATAGGTTTTTGCAAGTGTAATCAAAATGTTGCACATTTGAACAGCTTAACTCCAGGCTCCAAATAAGCTTTTGACAAATAGTAAACCAGGACTACACAATTTGCATATCAAATATGTATATGTACTTACATATATGTTAGCCTGACAGACATGAGATATAAACTGGAGCACCAAAAAGTATGCAGCTAACAAGTTCAAACACGCATACGCACGCACGCAAAGCCAACTGCCAAAAAACTAAGAATTTTCTTCTTTTTTTTTGGTGCAGTTGCCATTTCTGTTGCAACAGTTTCAACGCCAAAGCCAAAGAAATGTGCACAACTTGAACAACAAAAAAGCGCATTGCGTTAAATCAAAAAGAAAATAATAAAAAAACTAAAAACCACAAATTTGCAACCGCAAATTCCGAGCGCCCGCACAAAGAGAGCCAAAGGGAGAGAGAGAAAGATAAATCGAGAGGGATTCTCACACATGCATTCTGCAGACACAGATAAATGCACGGTGCCCACAATTAAATATGCAGAGCGAATATTTTGTCGCTTTGCGGCAGTACTATAAAGTGAAGTGAAAAAAATTTAAAAAGTTCCTATTGCGTAACACCGAATCTTGCATACTCTTCGCACAAAAGAATAATACATTTTTTTTAATTATTTATTGTTCAATCCCAAAGCTTTTGTCAGGAGGACTAAGGCAAGGATTTTGTTTTCAAAATATAAAAAAAATGTATATAGTTAGTGAAATATTTTTTTTAAATTTTATTTATATCTATAAACAATCAGCAAATTTAATGGAAAAACAATAAGTTATAGGATCTCTTCGTTAAAGGGTCTAGAGAGATAAGAAATAAAAAACTGGCCCAGCTTAGCTTTTTTACCCCACATATTTTCTAAAATAAAGATAGAAAATTTTCAAATTTTGATTTAAATAAAAAAGAAATACATATGTATATATATTTTTAATGAATTTTTTTGCAATCTGTCAAACAACAATCAGAATATTTAATAAACACACCCAATTCTATTTTTGCACGGCTTCACTCGATTTAGAACGATTAAAAAAGCTATTTGATTGAAATATTACAGAAAAAAAATTTTATTACCCTGATCTTTTACAAATTTTCGTATGAAATTGCCCTTTCCAATCATTTTTTATTAGACGGTTTTTCTACACTTTTTTGCTGGATATTATTTAAAAACAGAATTAGAAGAAATTTTTAAGAATTATGTTTTAAGAAAAAATTACTGACATTTTTTTAGTTTTTTTATATAAAATTTTGAGTATGAAATTTTATTATTTTTTTTAAGTACGTTCATTAAAAAACACGTCTTTTCAATTTTTATATGGTGTAAATATATGATTCAAATCGATTTGGTGCAACAATGTAACAAAAATAAGAATCCATTGAAAATGATTTTACAAACTATACATATGTATTCAATCAAATTTTACAAAAATTCATTATTACTTTTGGATGAAGTTCCAAAAAAAAACATTAAAATATTTTCGTGAAGGAACAAACTTTAAAAAAATATATACAAATTTTAAAATATAATATTTTTAAAAAAGGAAATGTGCCCATTGATAGCTTAGATCAGAAAAAATTGGTTCAAAAACATTTTATAGTTAAGCCGCAATTAAATAAAAAGTCAAAAAACGAATTTTCTAAATTAAGCCGTTAAGAATTGGAATTTGAAAAAATTTGAAAAACATTTTTTTTACTTATAATTCGTTTACTCTAGTTTGTACTGATTTCTGTGAATCACTATATTCCAATTGTTTCACCATTTCTCTAACAAATGCAGTCCAGACTGCAGAAACTGCGAAGCGATCATTGTCGTCTCTTCAGCATACACATTTCCAGGAAGCAGCAACCTTTAACGTATTCGATAATGGACCGTACATTACGATAGCATAAAAAAATAATTTATAAAGAAACTAAAGCGAGGGCAACATATTTTTAAATACTAAAACTCCCAAAACACGCATTATCGATCAAATAATCCGTTCACAATATAAAGAAATAAATAATCTTCATACATTTTTTTTCGATCATAAAAATCGTTGAATTATAAATGTTGTATCTTTGTATTTGCTTTGATTACGAACATACGCATAACTGCATACAAATAACATTGAGACGTGGAAAATGTTCTCCAGATATCCTTTTTGGCTTATCGACACCGGAAGAAGAAAAGGTAAAGTATCTTGGAGTGGACTTGAATCGAAGGCTCAGCTAGAAAAAACACATCAGGCGTAAGCAAACCCAGCTCAAAGCTAAAACGTATTGACTTTTAGGACCTCGATCGCAACTCAACTTGGAAAATAAAATCCGTCTTTACAAAGCAATTTTAAAGCCAGTATAGGCTTATGCTTTGCAACTATGAGGTACTGCAAGTAAAGGGTCATCAATCTTGAGGTTTTTTTTCACTAAGGATTTTTTGATAAACGACGCGGGACCTGTCAAGTAACCATGTGTTTTTTATTCAGTTTTCATTGTCATTTGATCATGGAAAAACTTACACCCGAACAACGTTTACAAATCGTACATTTATATTACGAAAATTCGCGTTTTGTAAAGAATGTTTTTCACGCGCTTCGACCTATTGAGATCACTATTCGCCATACCATCAACAAATTTGAGACCCAATATTCATTATTGGATGACACTCGACCGAATAGGGCCGGTGGAATCATCGGTCCATATTTCATCAAAAATTACGCTGGTCAGACCGTAACCGTCAATGGCGACTGTTATCGCACCACGATAACGAATTATTTGGTTTCAACAAGACGGCGCTACTTGCCACACAGCTCGTGAAACAATGGACATATTGAGGAACCAATTCGATGAACAATTAATTTTACGCTCCGGACCGGCGAATTGGCCACCAAGATCTCACACCGTCAGACTTTTTCTTTTGGGGCTACGTGAAGTCTAAAGTGTTTGTGGATAATCCAGCTACGATTGAAGCATTAGAGGCAAACATGCCGATTATGCTCGAAGACGTCATCGAAAATTGGAACCTCCGCTTGGATGAGTTATGGCGCAGTTGCGGCCAACATTTGAAAGGGATTATTTTTAAAAAGTGAATGGCAAGAACGGTTCTTTCTTTTGATAATAAAGATTTTCCGATTAATTTGAAGTTTTTGTGTTTTTTTTTTTTTATTTCAAAAAAACCTCAAGATTGATGACCCTTTACATACTAACACACGCCTGCAAGAATCAGTACAGCATTATACATATACTCGTTAAATTTCCTTGTCAATATAGTTGTATTTATTACCAAATTATACTCTTCCTATTTATTACTGTTTTCGATGGAAATTTTTTCTGTTGGGGGCAGAAAAAACAACTAAAAAGCTTAAATTATGTTACTGCAAATGGAGTTGGTCCTCCTTGTGTCAAGGTTATACTCTCAGCCTTTGTTCCAATGGATTGAGGTAATGGAGTGGCACTTCACACAATTTTGTTTTTAAGAATAAAGAGGGAATCGACAGAGTTAGCTGCAGGCATGTCTAGTTCAGTTTCTTCCTCAGAATGACTAGTTTCATTATTTGTCGAATCTTTGTCAATATCCGAGCCGGAAATATCTTTCAAGCAACATCGATTTGCCATTTCGGTAAGCCGTATGTAAAACGCAACCGATCCTAACATAGCAAAAACAAACTGAACAAAGCAAAAAAATTTAGCTTCGCTGTCAACGGTGCACGATATCGAACAATGATCACCGATTTTTTGTGGTCCAAACCGAGGATATGACGCCATCCAGCAGGGCGCGAGGTGCCACACAAGCCACGAAAGCATCAACCTTTTGCGTGAAAATTTCCCCGGCCGCATTATTTTACGTCATGCCGCTATCAATTGGCCGCCACGGCCATACGATTAAACGCCATTGTATTTTTATACCCTGTACACTTTGTCGAAATTTCAAAATTTTTGGTCATGATGAATGATAAAGAATTTTTTGTCTTGATAGAAATTGAATATTTTTTCGTAATTCCATTTTAAGCTTATTTTGAGAGCGGCAAATTTATTTGCTTCAATCGATCTTAATCGCCTACTTCTATATACAATATTTTACTTTATTTTCAGTTTCATGAAGATCTTACATTAGTTTGTGTTTTTGTACTTGAAACGGAAACTTCAGAAAAGTCCTAGTTATAAATGCCATCAAAATTACACATTGACATTTTGTTTTAAGCGCTAAAACAAAAAAGATGCTGTTACTGCTGGCGCCATCTAGAGTAAATTGCACAAACAATGGGCAGCACTGTTTGCTCATAAACGCTGCGCACACAATTCTTATTGCCCGCAAAATATGTGCAAGTTTTTTGGTCTGAACGCTTTTTTCGATTCTGCGTACTGGCCTTTTAACGGAAAATTTGATATGTTATATTTATCTTTCCAAAAAATGGTTATTGGAAATAATTTATTTTTATTTTAACAATTATGGTCTTGTCGTAAAATCAAGAACTCCAAAAAGTGTAATTAAAGATTTTATTCTTTTTATCGGTGTAGTATTTTCTTAGAAAATATTCAGTGTTAAATATAAAAATGTATTATTATACCCTGTACCGTATGGTACAAAGGGTATATTAAGTTTGTGTAAGCTGAAAATGTATGAAACATACAGAAGGAGACGTCGGAGACCCCCCAAAGTTACCCAAAGTATGATCGGGGTGACTAGGGAAGTCGATATACCCATGTCCGTCTGTCCGTCTGTCTGTCTGTATGAACGCCTAGATCTCAGAGATGGTAAGAGCTAGAGTAACCAAATTTTCAGATTAGATGCGTTATTATGTCAGGGGATGCAAGTTTATTTTATATTTTGGATATCGGGGATATATTATATAGCTCCCATAGGGGTGTTTCAGAGGACATCGAAAAACCGCAAGAGTTTTAGATAAATAATTCGTTTGTTTATAAAGATATCGTAACCAAATTTGGTACTCAAAAGTTTTTTAGAGTTTCCAATCACTGTACCAAATTTTATCAAAATTGGTTGACTATATCATATAGCTCCCATAGGACCAATCGGTCAAAAAAACGTTTTTTGCACAAAATTCGTTGTGTTTCGTTTGTTTGTGAAGATATTGTAACCAAATTTGGCATTCCGAAGTTTTTTAGAGATCTTCAACACTGTACCAAATTTTATCAAAATTGGTTTACTATATCATATAGCTCCCATAGGTCCAATCGGTCAAAAAAACGTATTTTGAACAAAAATCGTTGTGTTTCGTTTATTTGGCAAAGAAATATCTTTTGGAGTTTGTAAGCAATATATCGGACTTGATTGCAATGTGGTGGTACAGGGTATCCCAAAGTCGTCCGCTCCCGACTTTAATGTACGCCACCTTTTTTCTTTGGGAATTTGTAAAGTCACTCGTCTACGCCAAGGCTCCAAAGAGAATTCATGAGCTCAAGAACAACATTTGACGCGAAATAGCCGAATTTAAGCCGCAATTATGCGAAAACGCTATTCCAAAATGGATCTTTCGCATGAATGCCACCAGGTCTATAACACTCTTGACCCTTGTAATATAGCGTATAAAAAGAAAAAACTTTTTGCCGTTAAAAAAAAAAATACTCAAAATGTTGTTTGTAAATAGCCAAAACGGCGTAAAGCGTGCTATGAACGTAAAGTTAAAGCCCGCACACAGACTGGAAGTTGTAGGGTTTGGAAGGGAGTTTTGTGTGTCCTAAAGATGTGCTCAGAACTACTATTAAAGCAACTACAGCAAACACAAACAATGGTAAAAGTTGCGTCTGCGAGTAGAGGAGTTTTCAGTGTGCCCGTTTTAACACTCAACTGACATGTCGAACTTGCTGAGGCGTTTCCTGTTCCGGCGTCAAGCGAATGTCAATGGAACAAGTGTATAAATGTGTATCTGTGCGCGCTTCTGTTTGTATCAAAGTGTATTCCGGTTATCAGCTGTTAGCATAACTCTGCGTGTAATGTTGCTGTTGTTGTTGTTGTTGTTGTTGTTGTTGTTGTTGTTGTTGTTGTTGTTGTTGTTGTTGTTGTTGTTGTTGTTGTTGTTGTTGTTGTTGTTGTTGTTGTTGTTGTTGTTGTTGTTGTTGTTGTTGTTGTTGTTGTTGTTGTTGTTGTTGTTGTTGTTGTTGTTGTTGTTGTTGTTGTTGTTGTTGTTGTTGTTGTTGTTGTTGTTGTTGTTGTTGTTGTTGTTGTTGTTGTTGTTGTTGTTGTTGTTGTTGTTGTTGTTGTTGTTGTTGTTGTTGTTGTTGTTGTTGTTGTTGTTGTTGTTGTTGTTGTTGTTGTTGTTGTTGTTGTTGTTGTTGTTGTTGTTGTTGTTGTTGTTGTTGTTGTTGTTGTTGTTGTTGTTGTTGTTGTTGTTGTTGTTGTTGTTGTTGTTGTTGTTGTTGTTGTTGTTGTTGTTGTTGTTGTTGTTGGTACATCTGATCCAACTTTTCCCATTTAACTGCGATAACTTGCCGACCACAAAATTCTCTGCACTCAAATTTTAACACAAACATTAGGATAGTTGCAAAGGACTTGAGCACTTGAGCTTGGTCCAACTTGTTCCGTTTAGATCTTTGCTGCTGCAAAATATTGCATTTCCTTTTTGGACATGACAGCAACAAAAGTAATAAAATGACATTATGGTCTAAACAAGCTTGTTTTATAAGTTTAAAATTTTATATGCCAAGGGGAAATGTTTAATAATCATGATAATAAAATAAGTTTCGCCTGAAATGTACTACAGTGAGTGCTCCAATAAGTGAACAATTATTGATGGTAAGCAGTAGTAAAACTTTTACTGCTTGAAGTAGGTAGTTTCTTCTCGGTCTTAACTCTGTTGCTGATGCAGTAAAATTACCATCAAAATTTTGAATCTGTTAATTTAGACGGATTTAAAAATTGAAATATAGATTAACACTAGCCAAGTCCCTAAAAGGTTAAAATAACGAAAAATTTAAACGGAAACAAGGGAAACGCTTTAAATTTTTTTTTCAATTTCTATGCGCACTCAGAATAAAGAATTAACAAATGCACAGCATTCTGTATGAGTCGTCTGACAAGTGTCATTCACAGCATTGCTTAAATTTAATTTAAAGTGCACTAACAAAAACTCGAAAATGCTCTACCTGCCCCACGTTAGTAGATATTGTTTATGAAAAACACCAAATCTCTGCTGGAGTTCCTTGGGATCCTTCGGGATCGCAGCTTGCCTTTATACTGTTTTCACTGCTGACATGTTATCCCCAGGATCTGACCGCAGTTTCTGTCCGTCTGTCCGTCTGTATGAACACCTAGATTCCGGAGACTATAAGAACAAGAGATACGAAACTTTACCAGCTGCTGCTCATAATTCCTCAGAAGATGAAGTTTGTTGAATGATGTCAATATCTTCCCCCGTTCCCCAGTAGAAGATTTTCGCGTTTAATATTTTCATCTGAAACTTGACTGAGCGATGCGCCGTAGTTATATGCATCTGTGTGTCAAAAATGAACTGCATGAAATCGGCCAAATAGAACAAAAGTTATAGCCAAAAATTTACAAATTTTACCTCCCCTTGCCTATAAGCTTCATCAATATTTTACTCAACGTAATTATGGTAACAAGTGACCTAGAATCACCAATTCTGGTAAGCTGATTCATGTGGGCCTAATGAAGAAATCCACATCCAAATTTTATCGAAACAGTCCCACCACCCCCCGCAATCGAGTTACCGTGTTTTTTCCCACACCCCTCAACATATGGACTGGGAACTTCCTCCATATACTTTAAATAACTTCTTTGACGTAAATTTAGAATTGCATCAAAATCGGTTGCAATTTACGGAACTTATAGGCATAAATATCGTTCTGCACCAAAAAAAAAATCCAATTGGAAAGTTCTTAGAACGAATATTCAGGAATGTACTTTTTTTTTAAAAAAAAAGGGTACACTTACACTGTCGGGCACCGCCTCGACTGTATTACATTTTTTTTATACGTTTTTGGGGTCGCTGAATCTGAATTATCACCGCAGACAAAATTAAGAATCTTTAACACCAGTGTTAAACCTGTCCTTTAACACCAGTGTTAAACCTGTCTTTTTATATGGTTCTGACACATGGCTGGTCTCTGACCGTATATGTCGGTTCCGGCAAGTGTTTACAAACAGTGGTTAAGGATTATCTGCCGCATCTTTTGGCCGAAAATAATTACAAACGACTAACCCTTACTCACAGCGCCCGCATCAACGCAGAAATCAACAGGCCCAAGTGAAACTGGACAGGCCACATCCTGCACAGAGATGATGACAATCTAGCAAAGATGGCCTTTCAATGGAATCCGCCTGAAGGCAGATAAAGAGGCCGCCCACGCCAAACATGGATGTGGACAATCCACAATGAAAGTCGTTACATTGCCACCTGGAATGAAATTCGACATATATCCGCTAACAGAAGTCATTGGAGAGCTTTTGCTTCCGCCCTAAGCTCCGAATAGGAGCGATACGTTGTCGCCAATGTATCAAGGAATATAAAAAAAAAATCTGAATCTCTTTTCTGAGATAACCTCCAAAATATCTAATTTTTGAGATTTTGTCGGAAACCTGACGAACCCGAAAATAAATTTATTTCATGTGGCTATGTTATAAGATAACTTCAAAAACCGTGCAAAATTTGTTTTCAGACCGGGGAATATTGCCACATATGCAAAATTATCATCGAATGTATTTATCTATGCTAACTTAATTTATTTTGTTGCGTTATAACATATCACAGCTATAAGACGTTAGCCTTTTTCGACTATATTAATTAAAAACTCTTTCAGATTGCTGTTTACAAATGTTAAAACTATTTCTAAAATCTTCAGAAGTTTTATCTTTTTATTAAAAATAAGTAAGTAATTGGTTTAGTTTTTACTGTAGAAGACGAATATCGACTAACATTGAATTATGTAAGCACAAGCAATAAAACTTTTGGAACTTAACTTACAAGCAAATTCTTTTAGTTTTAGTAGCTGGTCCAGTTCTAACTTTTTTAAATCCGAAAATTTAAAAAGATTTGCAAGCCAATTTGGGTTATAGCTTTTAACTTAAAAGTTATGAATATAAAACCAATAAAGCTTTAACGTTCTGAAAAATAAGGTAATATATATATATACTTATACAGCAATGGCGAAATACGATACACACCAAAATACAAATAACGTATACGCCGCGTCACACAACAAATTTTCCAACTAGCTGTTCTCCTGATTTGAACCCCTGCGACTATTACATAGATGAACAGCCATTTTTGTTTCAGACGTTTTGGGCGTCATTGGGCACATACTTTATTTACTGATAGCGTCGAGTTGGGAAAGTTGCGCTTGCGGGTGAAGAAAATTGCATTTGTTTTGATAAGATTTAGTTTGATTTTCCACTTATGAAAGTATTCATCAAGGATGTGCAGGGCTTCAATTAGGTTTTTTTTTTTTATGTCGCTGTAACTGTTACCCGAGCAATATAAAGCAGAGTCATCGGCAAAAATTATTTACATTGCTCATGCATATGGATGTCGTGAGTATAAATGTTGTATAGAAAGGGTCCTAAAATAGAACCCTGAGGGACGCCTGTGGTTATCAGCTTTTTGTCTGATTTGACAACATTCAGGTCTATCCAAAAGAATCTTTCCGATAAGAAGCTGTTTATAGTTCGTAAATGATACGTGGGTGTGCCTATCTTTTGCAACTTGTACACTATACCTTTATGCCAAACAGTATCAAAAGCCGATTGTACGTCTAAGGTAACCATACCTACTAACTTTTTGATTTCTAGTTGCTCCTTCATGTCTTTCTTAAGTTTTCTAAACGATTCTCAGTTTATTTAAGCCGTATTCCAACGATTTCAGGTTTATGAACCTAGGTTAAATGTGAAAAAAATAAAAATATTTAAAAAAAAGTTTTACCTCCTCTTAAGTCTCTTCTCTGTCGATTTAACAGTAAAGCTCAACCTAAGACTTTATATAATTAACCACACCAAACAAAGCCATGTATATACGAATACCTTTTCGCACAATTGCCACAAATAAAAATTTATGAACTTTAATGCCGCTTTAATATGTACTTTTAATTGCATCTCTTGCTAATGCAAGCTGTAGTTTTATGTAATGTAAAGCACACAATCCCCTTTTTACCGTTATAAAATAGCAAATTTTTTTTTGTTTTGTTTGTTATTTACTCTGACAATGAGTAGGGTTTAAAAATAGTATACATACAAACAGAATTCTCACAATACACACAGCGTGAAAAAGTAAATAAAAACAAAAAATAAAAAAAAAAACTACTACAAGTCCAGCCTGGCGTATACATAATTTGCATAACAATAAAGCTAGCAGCAATTGCTGCTGACCGACCAAGCTCAAGCACTCTTAC
Source organism: Chymomyza fuscimana (assembly GCA_949987675.1). NCBI lineage: Eukaryota > Metazoa > Arthropoda > Insecta > Diptera > Drosophilidae > Chymomyza > Chymomyza fuscimana. Next base: position 52,439,808 of record OX465088.1, on the reverse strand, counting down.
CCTTGGCTAGCAATTGTGCCACCCTTCGGGGCAGATCCTGCTCAGTGTTTGTGCGTTCAATGCTGCAAGGTGTATAATTTTGATAGAGCCCAGCACAAAGGAGCAACGCTTCAGCATCAACAACGATGGGTGAGCTGCAATTTCAATTGAAATAACAATAATTGCTTGCTGCAGCCGCACAGAACCCATCTCTGGGTCTGCACTCTCAAGACCCTCATCAACCCATCTCTCAATGCACTCCTCGCTCCCCTTCAGACAGCATTGTGTGCTCGTCGAGTTGCAATTTCTCTGCTCGCGTGTAAATGGCACAGCGGATGTCGAGTGTCAGTGACTGCAACGTTTCTTTTGGACCCTTCCTGTCCGTCGCTCTGTCCGGGTCTGTCAAACCAACATAACCGCCCAACCACTTATCTGTCCCCTACCCACCACGCACCCACCACTTGAGTGGTTTACATGCACACTGACTGCTTTGACAGCGGGCACACAGCTGGCATGCATATTTATAAGCAATTAAATAGTTTAGCATAACTCAAGGTGCTCCCGCGCTCATCATGAACACGGACATAAACTGTTTTTTCTTACGCTCAACGTGATTTTCAATTATGAAACGCGACAGATGACACTCAACACGCAAGCTGCGCAGAAAAAAAAAATCCTTAGTCTCTGCATTATTTCTCAAGTTACCTTCCCCAACCGTGAGGGAGAAAAAAAAAAGACACAGAATGAGAAGATAACTTTTCCGCATTAAAGTTTTACATACCCTATAAGATTTTGACGCTGATAATATTACGTTTTTATGGTAAAATATGTCAACAGATGTGTTTTTGCTCGTCTTATCTGATCATCTTTGTATGCTCAGATTATTGGTTGCGTATAAGCTTAAATGCTCAGTTCAAACGTTTATCTCAATCAATCAATCGTAAAAATAAAAATGTTAGCTTTGCCTATAAGATCCTTGCTCTAGTAATATTAAATTTTAACGATAAGTTGTATCAACACTCAGATGACAACTTTTTTAATCCAAGATGATAGTTGCATTTTAACTAAGACACTCAGTTCAATCGTATATCTCAATCAATATCTTGCAGATTTCTAGCAATGACTGCTTAAAACTAGCGTTCGAATTCTTCCGATTTCTAAGTCGATTTTTAAGTGGATGAGCTAACATCTTTTTGCCAAACTTACGATACATAGGGTCTGTCAAAAAGCTAGTCGAACTGCATTTACATCCACCAAGATGAGGGGGAAGTCTATTATCACACGGTTGGGGTTTTATAACCCTACATCTCCGAGAAGTAGACGCTTTAAATTTTAACTCTCTCTTTCTCTCACTGCACGAACTTCTCACTACCAGTTTCTTTAGATTACAGCGGAAAGTTGACTAATTCCTTCAAAGGGACAAATTGTGCGTCGCAGTGACGTATCGTTATCTCTTGTGTAAGTTTTGAGATTTTAAGGTAATTTATAACTTTTTTTAGTTGAAAATAATAGCTAAAAAGACAAAATCAGAGTACACTTCTGTTATACTAGAAGCGAATATATAATCAGATGTAGTGCTAGAAATAACATCGATAATATATCGATGCTTCGATATAACATCGATGTTATTTGCAGAACTAATCAGATGCTAAAAGGCAACACAACTAAATTTATATGAGTAAAAGCGGAAATGATATCCTTCAAGATGTTCCGTTTAGATAATGTTAAGATGAAGACATATAATACCTTCATCACATGGATGACAAAAATTGGAAAGGACACATTCGACTAAATGTGCGTCGTGGCTATCAAGCAAACAGGTGGTGTCATGAAAATATTTGATGGTATTCGTAAGGCATATATTTCCATAACATGAATTCTTTGAATAAAAAGCCTTTAAATCATGGACATTATATGAAGGCACTTCTTCATCAAAACGTTTCCCTACCCGAAGGAAACAATAACCGTTGTGGATAAATAGCCCCATCCAGAGTGAGATAGCCTTCAATTCTAAAGATAGTGCAAATCGTCTCTTTTAAAAATGAGTCGCATGTTCAAAACTGTTTGTGTCAAATACAACAAAACTGTATGTGCGGTTCAAAAAATCTATTATTCACCTAATTCGGTTTTTCGTTAAAACTGCTTTTCTGCTTAAATTATTTGGCAGTAACTTTGTATTTCTAGTTTAAGAATCACGATTGAAAAATTTTTTGTCAGTTTTTGTAAGGTGAATTGAAATTTTGTATTATTTGTATTTAAAATTTTAATTGCATATTAAAATGATGCTTATGGTTAAAATATTAACTAAAAATAATGTTTTAATTACAAAAAATACACATTTTTTCGAAAATTTCCTTTACGGACGTAAAAAGCAACGTACGTCATTCAGACGTATCGTTAACTTTTCACAACAAAAACAGAAATTTGCCTTTCCAGAGTTAAGAAAAGACAGACTATTAGTCACCTTCGAATCTTTCCGATCTATTTAAGACATTTTAAAATTAAATTCGTTGTCGATTTTGCCAAATGGAAACGCAACGAAAAATTGATTAATTTTAGTCAATCCAGAAGCTAGAGCGTTTTTTAATTTGAAAATCAGCCGTTGTTTAAAATAATTTGTAATTGTATTTGAATTTAAAAGCTAACTAAAAAAATATGCTCTATTGAAAAGTTAACATATCGGTGGAACTACCGATTTAGTTGGAATCGTTATATTCGTCGTTATTTTGTGAGCAAGCGAGTAAGGGATGTGTTTTAAGAGCGTCCGAACTTCAATTTGAAATAAAAGAACGAAAAATGAAGTCGTAGAATAGAAATTTTCTTTTGTTTGGAGGAAAACTCAATGGCATTTATATTTTAAAAATGATTTCTGCCAAACAATAGGCCTACAAACAGTTCCATTTCGTAATTGTAATTTGTTACAACAAAAATTCATTAAGTTTACGTTTATAACATAATAATCAGGCGTGCTCCGGAATCCGAATCAGAATAATTTATGCGGATTCGTTTTGAATCCGAATGTTTGGTGCTCCCATTTCCACCAATCCGAATTTTTTATGTGCTTTGAAACCGACTGCTTTGTTGCAAGTGGAATTAAAACGAATCGTCAGAATAGTATTAAAAAACCACAAATTTTATATTGAAGTCATATTTTATATATGCCTTGATATTCTTAGATTCTATTTATGCTAACTTTAATTTGCATATTAGCTGCTAACTATTTTTAATATTTTTTTTCCAGACACAACCCAAAAATAGCAAATACAAGCCAAACCGAATTTTCGTTTTGTTTGTGCATGTGTGTGTATCAAACATGCAAAATTTCCCTTGTAACAAAAATAGTTAAATCGTATTTAAATTTAATAAACATTGTTGCTAAATTAATATTTTTGTGTAATTTTAATTTAAAAAAAATAAAATAATAAAGAACTAGCAATATATTAATGAAAATTAAATCTAAACAACATGTACTAATAAAAAGGTGCAAAACTGCGGCAGCCTTGTCAGCTGTTTTGTATCAAACAAAAAACATTTCTCGCCAAGAAACACAATGTAGGTGCATATTTAATCAAAAGAATTTAATGCAAAAAATATACAAATAAACATTTCAATATATAGGACATGATTCTTTCATTTTTGTACGCCTTCTTTACTCTTTGTAATGTTTACAAATTCTTAACAAAAGGCAGTCAGCTGGTTAAACTACACCATATGTCAATTTATCGAAAAAGTGAGGGAAATTTACGCATTTATCGAGAATAAAAAAGGAAATTATCTACAAAAAATTCTGATTCCGGAGCACGCAAAACCGAATCCGAATAAAATTGTTCGGATTGAATTTTTCTGATTCCGGAGCACGCCTGAATGATAATCCGCACCAAATAGTTAATTTTTCCTTTAAAGAAATTTTGTTGGCTTGTTTTTACTCCATATTCGGCAATATTACTTGTAGACGTACCCATTTAAACAAATTAGGCTCTCCAATAGTTTGTCGAACAGAGCATTGGAAAAAAAAAATTTGAAAGCGTAGCCCAAAGCGAAATATTTTTTATAGTGACTTGCCAAACCTAAGTAAAAAGAAATGTTAAAACAAATGACAGTTTATGGCATATTATTGAAAGATCGAATATGCTAAAAAAAAACACCCTTTACAAAACCGATTTGAAATAACCCTATAAGCCGTTTAGGAACCAAACAATACATAAACTACAAAAAGAAAAGAATAAAACGCTAACTATGATAAAAAAGCACAACAGACTAGAATGTATCCTAACGCAAGATGAATATAATTTCTTGAAATGCAAGCTTAAGCTAATTAAAAAACTAATTCAGGATTACATAAATATTCAAATGAATAAACATATTCAAACAAAACTCTCCAAAATAAACCCGAAAAATCCAAAAATGTTTAAGCAGATCAAAAACTTTTCAGCATTACAAAGATCACCAAAAGAGCTTAGTTTCATTGTAGTACCAGAAGAAGACAAGCAATTGCTGACAAATGCGAATATTGATACACAGTCTCTGGAATTTAACACGACAATAAACAGCTTCATCCTAAGACACAAGGAACAAATACTGAACACAATCGGTACCTACTTGCAATCCGAACACTCATCTACTGTGAGTGCACAAGATAACGCTTTTCACCGTGATGTAAGCGGCAGCTTCGATCAGTATTTAAATATTAAAAACGACTTTGAAGCGTTACGTAGTTTCACAGTGGGAAACTAGCTAACAACATAAATGAAGAAATTGACGAGTACTTTATTGCTCAAGACACAATACGACAAATATTCGCACACCTTAAAGGAAAGCTCTCAACTGGATACGATAACATTCCAAATATCGTTCTTAAAAACCTGCCTACGAACGTTATACTTGACTACTGCACACTCTTCAACAACATGCTGACTAACGCCTTCTTTCTACCGAATTACAAACTCGCTAAGGTTATTCTAATACCAAAAAAAGGCAATAACAATGAAATAAAAAATCTAAGGTCTAAGGACCAATAAGTTTTCTACCAAAAATAAGCAAAGTTTTCGCGATCTGCATTAACAAAAATATAAATAAATTTTGTCACATAAACAATCTAGTTAGTGACCGACAATTCGGATTCAAATATAAACATACGACGATACATGCAATCCATCAATAACCAAAAAAGCACTGGAGCCTGTTTAGTCGACTTGCAGAAAGCTTTTGGATAAAAGGATTAGTACACAAGCTGAGGAACTACAACTTCCCTACGCACATGGTCATCCTTATTTACAACATGATTGCCAACAAAGAATTTCGAACTAGCATCGGGAACACCAATAGCTCTAATAAATTTTTCATGCAAAATGGTCTTCAACAAGGAACAGTTAACTCGGCAGCATTATTTAATATATTTATTCTTGATCTGGTCAGAAAAATACACAATATAATTGCGTTCGCTGACGATATTATTATATACAGGTCGAAGAATTCTATAAGAGTAAAAAATGTGGTACAGTCGAGGCGGTGCCCGACAGTGGAATACCCTGTACCTTTTGTCTCGCAAACAATTTTTCCTGCATATTCCTTCTACGAACTTTCCAATTGGAATTTTTTTTTTTACCTATAAGTTCCTTAAATTTTTACCGATTTTGATGAAACTCGAATATTACGTCAAAGAAGTTATTTAAAGTATATGGGTAAGTTTCAAGTTGGTATGTTGAGGGGTGTGGGAGAAAACACGGTAAATCGATTGCGGGGGGTGGTGGGACCGCATCGATAAAATTTGGATGTGGATTTGTTCATTAGAGCCACATGAATCAGCTTACCAAAAATTGTGATTCTAGGTCACTTGTAACCATAATTACGAGGAGTCAAATATTGATGCACTTTATGGGCAAGGGGCAGTGAAATTTGTACATTTTTGACTATGACTTTTTCTGTATTTGTCCGATTTTGTTCATTTTTTACACATAGATGCATGTATCCACAACGCATCGCTCTGTTAAATTTCAAATAAAATATTAAACGGTGTGGCTAAAAACCGCGAAAATCTACAGCGGGGGAACGGGGAAAGATATTGACATGATTCAACAAACTTAATCTGCTTAGGAAATATGCGCACCAGCTGGTAAAGTTTCGTCTCCGAGATCTAGGCGTTCATACGGACGGACAGACTGACAGACGGACGGACGGACATGGCTCAATCGCTACCCGAGGTTATGATAAGCATTTTGGTATAAAGGACTTGGGGTCTGCCACGCCTCCTTCTGTCCGTTACATACATTGCACAAATCTAGTATACCCTTTGTACCTATAGGTACAGGGTATAAAAATGAAAATCTTCAAAAAGACTTCAATGTCATTGAAACCTACACAGACAACTGGAAGCTTAAAATAAACAACTCAAAATGTGAAGCTATTCTATTTCGACCCTCAGTGGCAAAATGCAATGCTAATATAAGAAAACACTGGAAAGAATTTAGAATTTATTCCCACCACTCAAGAGAGCCATTTTCTACTAAGAAAACTGTCAAGTACCTGGGCATATGCTTGGATAATTTTTTGTACTTTAATGAGCATATAAACACCCAACTCGCCAAAGCCAAAAAAGCTTTCTTCGCTGACAAAAAGCTATTTTATTCAAGATTGATAATGGAAAAAAGAAAAATAATTATGTACAAAACACTAGTTCGTCCTATTATAACCTATGGCTGCCCAATCTGGTTTTATATCTCGCCGTCTTACATGGAGCGCATAAGAGCATTTGAAAGATCCTGCTTGAGAGCTTGCACTATGTGCTCCAGAGACCCTAGAAGCAATTATATGAAGTTTATATCAAATAAGATACTATATGACTCTACCAAGATAAGCAGAATTGACAACCATATTATAAAACTTATTAGACAACATATTCTTCAATGCACATCTGAACAAGAAAACAATCTCATCAAAGCGCCATACTACACCAACTAGGAATACCTTCTGAGAACTCTAGAAAACGGTTTTCCCCCCTCCTGAAGCGTTCATTGCTTTAGATACTAGGGGTTTAATTCAAAGCCAAAACGGAATCCCTATATTCTATCATCAATATAGAAGAGCAACTGATAAAATAATCCAAATTAACCAAGAACCAAATCTCAGATTTAGTACGAGCTTCGCGCAAAACGATGCTATCCTAAACAATAGCAAATTTTGGTGGCTGTAGATATAAACCGAACTTGGTTCTAACATCTCTTATTTTATAAATAACAAATATATATTAGCCACAAGTTTTTGTAAATTTTTTCATGCGAATGTCAATATATTTATACATTATATTATGTTATTACAATTATCGGATTCCTTCTATTAGTAAATAATTATAAATATTTAAGTATACTCGAGAGCTCGGTAGAGACACTGTATAACTTATATCACATAAAGCTTATTGTTTATTAGAATTAAGGAAAACACTAAACAAAATAAATAAACACTTCTAAAAAAAAAAAAAAAGTTTTGAAATAAACACATGGCACCAAAAGGTTCTAGTGTCGCTTATTAATAAAAACTGTCTTTGGAATTGCGATTTAATGTACAGGTGTATTTTCTATGATAATGTTTTGTATTTCTTTACTTAAATGGTTTTGAATCGTTTGAAAAATTAATCAGGTGGTATATGAATATTTCAGGTATTCACGGTTGCTGTTGAATAGAGGGAACGCCATCTACATTTTGTTGTTGAAAACGTCCTCAACTTTTCTCCTGAACTAAATAACAAACATGAACATCTTTATTATTAGTATCTTCTCCAGGTGTCTTTCAATTTCATCTTAAAAGGAACTACTGACTCTCTAAAGTATTCTTTAAAATTTAATTGTTTAATTTAAAAGAGAATTTTTTACAAGTACCACCCTTAGCATAGTTATACATTTAGATAATTTTCTTAGATTTTTAAATGGTCCTTATATTTTTGCCTTATTTGCGAATAAAATTTGTCTGTCAAAAACTGTCAAACTTATGTCCTAACAAAAAAAATATACTTTAAATATAAAAAAAAAAAACCTGTCACAATGTTTGGCGCTGTAAAAAGGTTAATAGCTTTAGAGTTGCCGGTGCCGTTGCCGTCTTAGGTACAAGGGAAAAAAATTTCGGGAATGAGGGTTTCTAGGTGTTCCCTTATCGACTGCTTAACTTATAGTACACTCTAAGTTCGGCATTGTAGATTGAGTTCTATAGAAAATTTGAGCTAGTAAATTAATAAATTAAATTAAAAAATTAATAATCATAATGAGTATTTATCTATTTGTTATTATTTCTTAAAGGAATGTAAACAAACTATGCAAGCTTGGGACGACAAGGTCGCTTAGAATATTGTTACTTAACATTTTGTAACCCTTTCAGAACTGAATTAAGACGGGAGAGCTTACCAAAAATGTCGGCTTAGAATTATTTTAATATCCTAAAATCATACTGACCTATCCCAGCTCTCAGAAAAGAGTCCAAGAAGCCTCTCGAGATTTATTCAGGCCGCCGTATTAACGTGACTTTTAGATCATATAGGGGACCTCATTTTTTTTTCATAACTGATTGCTGTACAAGGGTACTGGACATATTTTGTTTTAAGGTTTGGGAGTTGAATCGTCGGAAAAAGCTGGTCTGGCTGGACCTGAAGGGCATGTTAGGGAATTCGCTAAGGGCTTTTTTCTTAAACTATGATGTTCTGTGACATGGCTTTGACTATCGCTAAGGCATTTTCGATAAATTTGTGGCTTGCAAAAATCTTAAAGCCAATATGAACGGAAAGAGTCCTTATAGAAATTTACAATTGTTTTTTGTTTTACTTAATTTAAATGCTAACCGAAAAATACCAATTCTGGGTAAGAGTGGTTGATGAGTACAGTAAACCCCAGAAGGATTTGTTTTTTATGTTTTCCTTAGGACCCGAGATACAGACCAAGCTCTAAGACTACTCAAGAATGACACTGATAGGATATTAAAAAATTTGGCCTTAAAAGGCAAATTCCCAAATAGTTTTTTAGCTACACTCACCTAGTATTTTATTTATTACTCCACACCAAGTTTTAAAATATTTGCACTAAGTACTTAGTTACTTTAAGTTGACAAATGAATCTAGCAGGCTGTAGTACTGAAAATTGTATTTTGATTTGGTGAAAATATGCTTGGAAAAATAAAAGAACTCCTATGGTAATTTCAAAATTCCATAAAATTAGGCGAAATATTACATTCGGCTATGAAAAACAAATGTAACTGCTATAACTATAACTTTATATACTCTAGCCACATTTTATCAAAATAAATGTACCTACTGTTCTCCAGGGTGTTAAAATATTTTACATAAAAACTTTTTAATTGCCATATGCTCTCAACAAAAAAAAAAAGCGAAAAGGAATATTTCAAAACTGTAGTACGCACATGCTCGAGGTGATTCTTTTGTAATTACTTGCCGTAGTTCAAGTTGAAATTGCATTTTCTTTACACACTAAACTTTTTCGGCATGTCCAAAAGTATGCCATAATGATGCTCAGTTGGCGCATTCTAATTTACTATAATTAGCTGGGACTTAAAAACTACTTAAATGTTTTTGATGGGTCAATTCCAGTGGAGTAGCTGCCGCCCCCAGACTGCACTCAACTAAGTATGTCTTTCAATAAGCTAAACATTGGACAGCAGGCCAACAAGTTGCTGGTTGGTTGCTTCTAGGCTCTGGAAAAACTTCTCAACCGCAAAGTGGTTAAAATTTTTTAAATACTTTGTAGGATTTTAAATGAAATGCAGCAAAAGTGCAGCAAGAAACAAAATGGCATTTGTAACATACGCAGCACATTTGAGTGCAATGGAATGCTGACATTGGCACACGAGTGAGCTCAACTCAAATTGAGTGAGTGCTCAGAGCATGGAACGAAAATCAAGTCCCAGAATTGCAAATGCACGACGTTCAACGTTTACCTCAATTGTCATTGTCATTGCGATAGTTACAGACATTTTTTGTTGTTCTTGTTGTTCTGGGTTGTTCTAGCTATTATTGTTATTGTTGTTCTTGTTGTTTGATAAGCGTGACAATACTGTCAGAAATCGTGATTGATGCACAAGTTTTTGCAAAACTCTATTAATACAGTAAAGCCTGGCATGTGTTACTCATGCGGGGACGTCGAAAAACGCTGATATCACGTTCACTTGCAGTTCATCTAATTGTCCTTTGTGTCTCCGTGTGTGTATGTGTGTTTGTGAGCTTTATCATCTGCAATTGTCAACGCACTAACGGTAAATGATGTGCTCCCATGCAATTGACAGTCGCACATACACGCCGACACCCACACGTAAACACACACTCATTCACACGTAAACGCAGTCTTGAACTGAGGTTTTTGGCAGCTGCACTGGCACTAATGTCTTTTTCTTGCTCGTTTGTTTGTCACACTAAACACACACACACACACACACACCTAAACTTGCACCCACGTCTACACACACACACACATGGATTTACACTTTGTCAACTGGCAAACAAAACGAATTGCATGACAGCATCTCCAGCCATTTGAGCTGAGCCTAACCCACTCGTTCCACAGTGGTCGATATTGAAAAATTTTCGGTAGAAAGTCTAGATAGGCTAGCACTGAGCTGAAACTTGTTGAGCCTAACTTGACAGGTTACTATGCGTATACGTAATTTCATTTACAAGCCATAATTTTTGACTGTACAATCGAAATTGCTTACAAATGTAATTTTGCATTTAATGGTAAAACATTTTCTCAATATAGCTACCTAATTAAAATTGCAGTAAGAGCTAAGTTTAGCTCTATCGTGAGCCTTAAGCTATGTGATTAGAATTAAAGATGTTAACACAATATTTACAATTAAAATAAAATCGCCAATTTGCAGTTATCGATAACTCGATAAATAATCGGAATTTTGCAATAAAATTTTACGTGGTTTCTATTGGCTAGTAGCTCTTCACTTCACTTATTTTCACCAATATATTTTTGGTTTTTTTTTTTTTAATTTTTCTGTCCAACGAAGTCACCGTTTTCTATTTTTAATTTAAGGTAACGTTTCATGTATTTCTTACGGAAATAAATAGCTGATTGTTCACTTTTACTTTTTTTATGCGGTTGATGTACTTAAGAAACATTTTCTCAATATAGCTACCTAATTAAAATTGCAGTAAGAGCTAAGTTTAGCTCTATCGTGAGCCTTAAGCTATGTGATTAGAATTAAAGATGTTAACACAATATTTACAATTAAAATAAAATCGCCAATTTGCAGTTATCGATAACTCGATAAATAATCGGAATTTTGCAATAAAATTTTACGTGGTTTCTATTGGCTAGTAGCTCTTCACTTCACTTATTTTCACCAATATATTTTTGGTTTTTTTTTTTTTAATTTTTCTGTCCAACGAAGTCACCGTTTTCTATTTTTAATTTAAGGTAACGTTTCATGTATTTCTTACGGAAATAAATAGCTGATTGTTCACTTTTACTTTTTTTATGCGGTTGATGTACTTAAGATATTCGATCATAAAATTTTGACTTTATACCAAAAATGTGACAATTTATTCCAGTGTGGCGGGGGCGAAATGGCAATTCGAAAGTTATTAAGCCCTTGATTTCTGAATCTACTGTTACTTCCATTTTCACCAAAGAAAGTTTTGCGTATATTTATGAATTTTGCAATCTGCTGGAACGGCGTCTATTAGTAGGATGCCTTGCACCCATAAAAATAAAAACTATGGGTCTCCGCCTTCTGCTTTCTTCTTCTCTGATTACCAATGCGCAGAAGAAGAGCGTATGTGTTGTTTCTTATATTAATCAATTCCAATTTCCTATAATTGAAAAAACATTTATGTATTCTACATCTTCTTCTATAAAACTTTCTTACCTCTGACCTAACTATTTTTGTGTAGCTCTCCGTACACTTCTAATTCCTGCATAAATGGTGGAAAAATATATATTTCTTGATTACTTCTTTTTATGTGAATTTTTCCTATTTTTTATTAGGTATTCTGTTAACCGCACTTGTTAACGGAGACGAATCAAACAAACCATAGATCATCAAAATCAAAAATTTTCTTGAAAAAAAATCATCAAAAATGAGTTGTAAAATAAAAAGTTTTTATTATTTTGACAAAATCCTAGAAAATCATGTTATAAAGATTGTGTCAAAATTTCAAATCAATCGGATAAAAATTGAAAAAAGTGGTTTCGAGAAAAACGCGTTTTAAGTTTCAAAACTGGCCCGACCGCACGGCGGGGTGCCAAGCGCCCGACGTTTGTAAGCGGGGGAAAATTTTTTTTATTAAATCACTTCAGAACATCAACTCTTACTTAATTGTCTACCAATTTAGCTAAAAAAAATTGCTTTTCTGAAGATTCTACACCGGTGTTACCTCTTAAAAAAAAAAAAACTACATAACACATATATTTGGTATAAATGAACGTTCCTAAAAATAATGAGAAAATTTCATTTTTTAAAAAAAAATTTTTATTATAAACAAGTTAAGTGATTTATTCCAAAATAAAAGAAAAGCTATATCTACCGTAAAACAAAAAAGGTTTATTTGATTGATTTTCAAGCCATACAATTTTTTCTTCCTCACGAATTACGTTTTAAGGTCGCCTTATCAAGTAAAATTAGCTTTGGAATGAAATATTTCATTTCGAAAAAGAAAACATTTTGAAACTTGGTATGGATAACTTTCCTGCCTTTGTATAAAATATATTTAAAAAACTCGCGCTCCATTTCCATGTACAATAAAATCGACATATCGCTTAAAATGTCGTCAGATGAGTACATTTTGTCCACTGTACATACATTATAATGTATGTTCTTACTTCTGCTCGAGTTAAGGCTATTGTTTTGATTGCGAACTGCGCTCATAGGAAAAAAAAGACCCCAAACTACAAAAACGGCAACAACAACGACAAAAGGCCAAGAGCCGGTGTGCATGCATGCGCTTTTTGTACCCTGCACAACTAGGGTAAGGGGTATACTAACTTAATGAAGGAAAATGTAAGGTAAACTAATAAAAAGTATTTTCCAGATGAGCCAATGACAAAAGAAATCAATTGAGTGCCTTTTTGAAACCAAATCGATATTTGTGACCTACTAACAAATTTTTCAAATAATATTGCTGCAACCAATAAACTTACATATCTAAATCTTTATATTTTTTCCTATGCATTCTTGAAATTTGCTTAAGAACTGTTGGTGCTATATCGATAAATGTCGCTTTTTTTTTAAATATGTTTCTCAATAATCGACCATTGTCATAATCGCTTAATTTTTATTTATTGTTATTATGTTATGAATTTTTTTTTTGGCATTGGAGATTAATATTGGACTGTTGAAAATGGGAAAGAGAAAATGGGATATAGAAAAATCATCTTTCGTAAGGATAGCGCTACAAAAGTTTTGTAAATAGACCAAAATTTCCACATTTGTGAAGTAAGTAAGAAAATACTCCAAAGCAACATCGAGTCACCATTGCAACTAGAAAAACTTTCGGGTTTCGAAGGATTTTAGTCAGGCGAAGTCATTGGTCCCTCCACTTAGGTTTTCTTTTGAAACATACATTCCCTAGCGATTATAAGGCATCCTCTGTTGTAGAGCTTTTGTTTAATCTCTTAGTTAAGCTTTTTGTATAGCCATTATATAGGGGAAAGGCTTGTAATTTGACACAGCTTGTAAGTTGGCACACCTTTTGATGTTCCAGCAATGAAAATACCAAAATTCTACCTGTCTTCGTTGGCAAATACTCCGTAAACAATTTTAATGTGCTTTTGATGCGAACAGACTCAAAAACGCAGTGTGTGTGTGACAAAATATAAAAATTGTTTTTAAAGAAATCGGAAAATTAAAAACATTATTTTTAATTGCGCTCAAAAAGTGATCAAATCAAAATGAAAAATCAAGGAAAATATATGTGCTGGAACTGAAATTCAATGAACTTTCATAATCAAAAATGGTTTTCGGACATACAGTGAATAGACAAATTTTTTTCAATGCATTCCAAAATGGCTTCAAAAATGTAAGTTGTCATACCTTTTGGCTTGTAAGTTGTCATACATCCATTTTCATTTTTTTTTCATTGCTATGTTATTTATATTTTTATATGTCATTGAAACTACATAATTTGAATTATTTTTAGTGAATTTTTCTGCCATTTTCGGATATGTTTTTTTAATATTTTCCGTAACAATAAATTTTCAGTATGTCGACCATGAAAAACCGATCACAAAAAACCACAATTTGACTTCTCTGGAAAGTTAAATTTTTCTTGTTTTTCTAATTTCAATATTATGCTCAGTTAAATTTAAAATCAATAAATTTTCATTAATTTTAGCAATCATTAGTTTTTATTTCAGTTTTCTCAAATTTTCAGCGATTTTTGCAGGTGGGACAACTTACAAGCCTTTTTTTTTTTGTGGTCGTTTTCAATCTCTTTTGAAAATTGTCTGTAAAATGGTTATTTTTATAAATTTCAAATGATTTGCTTATTGTGGATTATAGCTCTTTCTTTTCTCTTTCCAACGGTATATTTACACTGACGATTATGTGTATTCAATGTCGAGATATAGCTAAAAAAAATCTATGGTGTCCCAACTTACAAGCCTTTCCCCTATATTTTTTAACACCAAAACTGAATGTTGGTTCAATATCAAAACTAAACAATATTTTTTAATGGAGAAAAGGGTTTAAGGGTAGAACTGTTTGTATTTTTCGACTCTGAAGATAGGTCAAAAAAAAAGTGAAGGCTAGGAAGATTGTATCTTACCTAGCTGGCGTCCTGTAATCGACAGACAGAAAGTTTTTCTCTTGAAAGCACCTAATGTCGTCTTATCGGATGTTGACAATGTCCCTGCTTTAGCACATCATACTCGTTATCTGCAAAGGGTTATTTTTGTGTGTCGAGAGAGGGCTCCACTACTCCTTACTGAGCTCAAAGTAAAACCGGTTTGCAACAGTTATCCGGCAACATATCTCCATGCTCCTCCGGACTCTTTTATCTAGTTATCTCCTGGCAGAAAAAAATATTTTTTCGATCCCAATTCGAAATGCTGTGGAAAATTTATTTTTAAACTCGATTTGGAAGTTACTCAAGAATTAGAAGCATATTTACAGAGGAAACTTTTGGAGGGGAAGAAACTTTGGAGAATATCTTTCTCCATTTTAATTGCTGAAAGCCAGAAAATTCTCTAGATGCCTGAGAGTCTTAATCCTATCAGTCAGAAATCATTGGCACAGGGTATATTGTAGTCGGGATGTGCCGATTGTAACCAGTCCTCTTATTTTTGTGTGGCATCCTGCCGTACATGGAACTCTATATATGGGTTTGTGACCGTTTATGAATATTTATGTAATACACAGTGCCGCCGGCTCAAGTACTAATGGTATTAGGAGGGTGTGCCAAGGCTGCAAACTGCAAGCAATTGATTGGATTCCCATCGCTATGCGTTACCAGCCTCAAGGTAGGCATTGAACTTTTTAAATTTCAACGCAGTAGTCCTGTTTTAGATTTGGTATTGAAAAAAAAAAATAAATAGAATTTAATATATATTTTTCGTCATGTCCGCAAGAAAGCCAGGTTTACCCTGTACAGGGATATTGAAACCTTTGCCGCCGGTTTACCAAAAGCTAAAGATAGAAAATTTGACAGTCGTAAAGCCACCCATGCTTAAGATATACTATTGGGAGCACTTTGATATAACTGGGTAAGTGCAGCTTACATTGAGGCAAGCATAATTGGTTACCCTTTTGCTATTTAAGACTCAACAAGAAATTGGCTTCCAACAAGATGCAACATGAGCATGACATCAAATTGCCAGTGCGTCAGATACATAGCACGCCATTAAAAATAATTTTCTGGATACGTAATCTTTCCGACCAGCCGCTGGAGCTCACACTGAAGCGCATACAAAACTGTCAGTGTCAACATCATCAGACACGTGTGGGTTTCAACCAGTTTCGACAATTGTTCCACTGTCCACATCGTCGTCTAATACACATTAATCAGGAGCTGTTACGCATGCAACCAGGAGAACTTTTGGCTTTGACCGTGACTGCCTGGTTTTTTCTCTTTGGCGAGCACTATCTGACCTATGAAGTGCAGTGAGTTATATTTTGGGTTATATTTTTTTATTTTATTTCTTTACTTTTATATTTAGTACCAGTGACAAGCGTACTTTTAAGTGGACTTTTCATTTGGAAATAACTGCCTTTGATCCGGAGAAGTGTCTACTTACCACAGAGTTAATTCCCATAAATATTAAAAGTTTTCAACGTATTACCCAACCGATTTGGGTGCAAAACATAACCATGACCCATCTAACGTTTGCCTTCACAACACGCGATCGTGGCCTAAAGCTACTCAACTCGAATTTGACTGTGCCCCGACAAAGCATATGGCCTTTAATGGTGGAATATCGACCACAAGATTATGAGAATGAGGTAAGTTTTTAGGAACTCTGTTTTTAATGTTAGGACAAACGAAGCGCGTTACAACTCTAAAGCTCAATACATGAAGCTTATTTGGATATTCTGACCGAAACAAATGATCTGGTTAAACCATACACCCTTGTAAGATTAGGTAAGATATGGTTCGATTAAGTCGGCTGCTCGGCGCTAAGCGAGATGTCCCGAAAGATTTACTGTCCATGTTGATGCCTAACGATTGAGAAACCGATATAAAGAGACACGTTGCCTAATTTCAAATTTGTAAGACAGGCGGGATCCTTAAAGAATGAAGAATACATGGTGTGTTTTTTTAGAAGTGCAATGCAGTCACTTAACATGTGTTGGATGCTTCCTATCTCCTCATCCCCACAGCTGCGACAGAACACGCATCTTCCCAGCCCTAGTCTTAGGAAAATGAATTAGCGTGAAATTTTTTTTTTATCGTAGTTAAGATAATCCAAGTTCTGCCGATTAATACTTTTTAGCAAAAGCTGATAATGCTTGAGTATTTTTTATTTATTTATAAATTTAAAAAATCTTTCTGTCACGACGCCTTCCCCTTGATTTTTAATGTTGTTAATAATGTTATTGTCCTCTTTCGAGAGGCAATTAAAAATGTGATTCCTAATTAAGTTTATAATAAAGTTGTCTATACGGATTACATCGATTTGAGCATATCCACTTACTGGTGCTCTGTTACGTCACAACATAGAATTTGAGAAGTGGGAGTTCGAATCGCCTCAGTGACAAAAGCATAAAAACGTAAGGGTAGCTGAGTTGGAAGAGTGCCGGTCTCAAAACTTTGGCCGAATCCCAGTGCGGGATATGGGATTTTTATACCCTGTACCTATAGGTACAAAGGGTATACTAGATTTGTGCAATGTATGTAACGGACAGAAGGAGGCGTGGCAGACCCCAAGTCCTTTATACCAAAATGCTTATCATAACCTCGGGTAGCGATTGAGCCATGTCCGTCCGTCCGTCCGTCCGTCCGTCCGTCCGTCCGTCCGTCTGTCCGTCCGTATGAACGCCTAGATCTCGCAGACTATAAGAGCTAGAGACACGAAACTTTACCAGCTGGTGCGCATATTTCCTAAGCAGATGAAGTTTGTTGAATCATGTCAATATCTTTCCCCGTTCCCCCGCTGTAGATTTTCGCGGTTCTTAGCCACACCGTTTTATATTTTCATTTGAAATTTAACAGACCGATGCGTTGTAGTTACATGCATCTATGTGTAAAAAATGAACAAAATCGGACAAATACAACAGAAGTTATAGTCAAAAATGTGCAAATTTCACCTCCCCTTGCCGATAAACTGCGTCAATATTTGACTCTACGCAATTATGGCTACAAGTGACCTAGAATCACAATTTTTGGTAAGCTCATTCATGTGGCTCTAATGAACAAATCCACATCCAAATTTTATCGATGCGGTCCCCCTACCCCCCGCAATCGATTTACCGTGTTTTCTCCCACACCCCTCAACATATCAACTTGAAACTTACCCAATATAATTAAAATAGCTTCTTTGACGTAACTTTCGATTTTCATCAAAATCGGTATAAATTTACGGAACTTATAGGTATAAATATCGTTTTGCACAAAAAAAAAAATAAATTCCAATTGGAAAGTTCTTAGATGGAATATGCAGGAAAAATTTTTT
This sequence comes from Chymomyza fuscimana, assembly GCA_949987675.1. NCBI lineage: Eukaryota > Metazoa > Arthropoda > Insecta > Diptera > Drosophilidae > Chymomyza > Chymomyza fuscimana. Next base: position 52,421,725 of record OX465088.1, on the reverse strand, counting down.
TGACACAAAAGGTACAGGGTATTCCACTGTCGGGCACCGCCTCGACTGTACCACATTTTTTTTATATGAAGTTTTGTCATTCCGTTTGAAATTTTTTGAGCTGCGTATGGGCCTTTAAAGACAATTTCTTTAAATCTAATTTTTTTTTTTCAAATTTTTAAAACTCCTCTCATATTCGTTTTATCCAGCTTGAGATTACGTTGGGCTATGATCAAACTAAAGCACGCTATAAGATTAAAGCACATGGAGTGCTCTGCGATGAAAAAGAAACTACCGACATGCCCCTAAAGGACATTGAGTGTGTCGATTATCTCTATGTGATCTATCCGAATCGCTTGAACATTGAATTATGTTTGAAAGAGCATCGTACCCAGCTTGTGAATGTGCACAACTATGATCAAAATTGTATGGAATTCCGTTGGCAAAAGTAAGAACGAACAAAGCTTAGTGGAACACCTACAATTCACTAGACCCCAATATTATTTACAGCTATGTTATATCGGAGTTCTTTTCTATAACATTTGAGCCATCACTGTTCCGTCTAAAGCCGCATCACTCCAAGCTTTGCCAGATCAAAGTCGAAGTACTCGATCGTTATCTGCATTTTCGTCGCATACCCATTGTCATGGAAGTGCATCGCATTTTGGATCAAGCCACACTTATAGCTCAAGCCGAACTTTCCGAAATAGAGTCCATTGATGATCCCAAATATAAGCAAGACAGTTATGTGGGCCATGTCTTTCTACAACTTAATATACGCACCAAAATGGGCCTGGACACTGAGCATGAGTGCGCTGCTGCAGAAACTACAGATATGGCTGCTGGAGGTGATGCACCATGTTTTATGGCTTGTACTCCCTATGCGACTGCCCCAGCTGTAACTGGATCCTTGGAAGATGTGCTCAAGACGCCCGAAGAATTGCGCGAAGAGCTGGTGAAGCGTCTTTCTCGTAAACGCAAGTTGACAACCAATGAGGTTATAGAACTAAGCATGTCCATTGATCAGCGTGTAACCATTTTCGAGAAGCTCTTCTGGAAGTATCTGTCAAAATCCAACTTTATGCGCATTCCGGCGCATCGCAACCGTCGCTCACAAATTAAGTCCTATGATATGGTTATCTCTGGCGAGCCCAATACGCCCAGCACAGGTTCTATTAGTGATTTGGATCGCAAGTGCGCTTTTAATGCTCTATTTTATATTGAATGTACCAATCCTTTGATTTATTTTTTCAGCACTGTCATGGATATACTCAACCGCTTGATGGTAGAAGGCATAAACGATTTGGCCAAGAATTGGATATTCATACCGTCTCAATATTATGAACGCGTACCCTAATATGTCACATACTCACTTTAAGTTTTAAATACATTGTCTTCAGTCTAATGAGAAATTACGGATTTTTTGTTGTGGTCTTTACGGGTGTGCCAGAATTTGAGCAGCTTACACGCCATCTTGAAATCTATTAACGCTTTCCTGGAGCACACGTTGTCGTCTAAGGTTCAGCATGTCAGCACTGAATTTATGTGTCTGGCACAGATTTTTATACCCTTTGGCTACATTGGTATATTAGTTAGTGCAAAAAATTGTGTGTATCCGTAGGTTTCTTTTTAAGCATACGAGAAAGACTCCACAAACGATATGCCGTAATGATTACGACGCCAAAAGAAACTAATTAAGCTGTGCCCATCTATCCTTGTTTCTCGAAGGTGAAAAAAACTAGAAGAGCTTTATTTTCAAAGCCGGATATCTTAAATCTCGCTCAGTTATACTTTGATGTAATGTACACTTTTTAAGTAAAAAACCAAAGTAGACAAATTTTACTTATTGGTGCCTAAAATTCACAGCTCCTTAAAGCATTGAATGACTTAATACGCTACTTTTTACTCCAGCTTTGAAACGTTTTTTTTTTTTTTGTTTATTTCTTAATATTTTTTTCAAATCTATTTTTAAATCTTGAATGTTATCATTCAACTTTCTTAATTTCAATTTTGGTACTTTTCTAACTATTGTTTTGAACTTTCAAAATTGAATTATTAACCACTCTTAATAATACAATAAAAAGAAAAACGACTAGAGTCGGTATAGAATATTTGTCTATATCCGATTTTGAGCTTTGATACCAAAACTAGAAGTTTTTTTTTACTAACTCAGCTAACTTTATATAAGCTGTTGGCTTAGAGCCTATTTAGAATTTGGCCTCCAGCATACTATATTGCAATTATCTACAATATTATATAATGATGTTTGGTACTAATCAAACGATTTTTTATTTCCCTCATTTAAAGGAAATGTGTATGAATGAAATTATTATAGGGTAGTAGTGACATGGCAGAAGTAAAGCTTTAAGGAGACCAAAACTCAAGTGGACAGTAAGAAGTTTTGGAATTAATTCGTAGCGTTTTACAAAAGAAGGCGTTACTCAAGTATCCGTAGTCACATATATAAAATCCAATATTCTCCATGAAGCTACTGTCATGGCGGATCTAGTCTAGACATTTCATTATCCAGTTTATATCATTTTGTTGTGCGTCATCAAACATGTCAACGTTTGTGCCCGAAAAACTGTTTTTGCAGGGAGTGTTACTTCCTTACTTCCACATGAAGAAAAGTGCCACGGAAAGTCATCGCATTTCAGTAGATGTTTATGCTCTAGCTGAGCAGAAAGTGGTTTGCGCGGTTCAAAAATAAAAATTTTGACTTGGGAAAACAAGGAACTTCCCGGACAGCCGAAAAAGTTTGAAGATGAAGAATTGGTGACAATGCTCGATGAAGACCCGACACCTTTCATATGGTGGGATCAGCTGGTCGTAATCTATTATTAGCTGCTTCCACCGAGTGAAACCATCACAGCGGACCTCTACAGACGTCAACTGATTCGTTTGAGCAAAGCATTAAATGAAATGCGCCCCCAGTTTAAGGATCGCCCTGACAAGGTGACAAAAGTCGTGAAAACTTATTTGGAAACGTTGAAATAGGAAGTTCTATCACCCGCCATATTCACCAGGCATCCATCAGATTTTCACTTGTTTCGATCCATGGCAAATGGCTTGTCAGAGCAGCACTTCGACAACTACGAAAGTACCAAGAATTGGATCGATTCATGCATCGAATCTAAAGACGAAGAATTCTTTTGACGTGGTATCCGTGCTTTGCCAGAAAGATGGAAAAATGTACTAGAAAACGATGGAATAATACCACTTCTATAAAAATACTTTCATAATAAACCATCAAAAGATTTTCTTTTATTGTATTTAGAAATACGCGTCGAATTTAGCTTTTTTTAATTTAATGGGAGAGTCGGAACGAGCCTTCTATTATCTCTTCTCTGATTAAATTAGCATTTCGTCTGGATGTTCAGCAAGTATAATCTCGTCAGAGCTCCAGTATTCCTCAAATCACTTGTAATCACGCAATAGACAAGGCCGTATACATAAAAGGCAACCCTTATTTACTCTAGCATTGCAATATTGAAACTCGAATCTTTATTTCATCCATAGTTGCAAAATTTATTTTAATAGGTTGAGAGCCATCGGACTCCTTTTACTTATTTAGAAGCCGCACTAAAAACAATCCATTTGTAAACTGTTTGTGAAGAAGCTACTTCATAAAGACTACAATATACAATTTTTTTTTTTCCTTGGCGCTTACCACCCGAAAGCATTTTTCACTATCCAATACCTGAAGATAAGTACAGAGTATATTATAGTCGGTACGTCCCGAAAATGACGTGTCCACTTGCTTGCTTCCAAAACAAAATACTTCAGGCTTGTAGACACAGTAAGCCTTTCGAATGCCATCGTAATGATGTGAGTAGGAAATGCTTCTACGTGTTTTCTTAATATTTAAGCGCAAAATGAACAAAATGGACTTGGGACTGTTTAGAATAACATGAAACCATTTTATGCTCCAATTTACGAAAAGCAGCCGCTTTTCAAAATAATTTGCTTGAGTAAAATTTATTACATCTTATACCCACGGTTATTTGTTTCTGGCTGACATCTTGGTTCTTAATTTAGTGAAATTTATGGTTTTTTTTTGCTTCTGAGCCTTAAAAGTTTTAAAGTTCCTAATATACCATTTTATTCCAGCTGGTTAGTACATTTTTTGTTGGATTACATTTTATTTGAAATTTTGAATTTAATTTATTTCCATGGCATTAATATTTAGTTTTATACAGGTAAAAAATAAATAAAGCCCATCAGAAGGCCTACATTGGGCCATCATCTTCAACGGGCTTCTTTTGATAGTGTTTCAGTTCGGTACCAGGTTTATGAAACTTATTTTTTTAAGCCTTTTTATAGAATTGACATTAGGGAGACCTTTCGCCAGTCCTTTACGGTCTCTTATAAGTCGTTCGTTGTAGCGGTCAATTATAACTATTCGCATCCAGTAATAAGGTGAAATTCCTTAATTGAAACTTTTGAATACGTAAGCTATTCGAGAGAAGCGATATATCCCAGATCTGGATGGTGTAACTCTTACTTGGCGCCGTTATTGTATTATAAAGAGCTCTTTTACACTGTAGACGAAGCGGACTTTTATGTTTAGCAGCCAATAGTCATTCTAAATCGGCAGCTTTTGATGGTATGGGTGATATGTGATTAAAATGTTAGCCGCTTGTCAAGTATTACCCCAAGATACCTCGCTTCACTTTGTATGGTAAGTGGCTGGCTATCTAGACATACCGTGGGTGAAGTCTTCCTCTTTAGAGCATATGGAACCGACTGACATTTGCCAGATTTAAGGTCACATTCCACCTGCGAGCCCTGCTTTCAAACAGGTTGATATAATCTTGTATTCCAACAGCTGCTTCATAATCACACGATGAAGTGTTCAATACTGCTAAGTCGTCAGCGTACGAAGCGATTAGCATTTTCTCGTTCTCAACAACCTGCATTAACTCCATTGGGTTAGGGATGTCATCAGTATACAGGTTGTAGAGAAGCGGCGCAAGAACACTTCCTTGAGGTACTCCAGCTATCATCGGCCTTACAGTGGAGAGTCTGCTTTTGATTTTGACTCGAAGTCTTCTGTCCTCGAGGTATGACCGCAATATGCCAAAAAACGGAGCAGGAAGCTAGCTCTTTATTTTAGCCAGAAAAACGACCAGCCAAACTCTGTCAAACGCCTGCTTGACGTCAAAATATACCCCAAACAATATTCCTTGTCATCGAACGCTTTAAGGATATGATTAGCCACTCTATTTACCTGCTTGACGGTTTCATGTCCTTCCTCAAATCCAAATTGACGGTCAGATAAAAAATTCTTGTGCTCATTGATCCTCTTAGCCATCAGTCTCTTTCAAACTTTGGCAAGAGTAGGGAGGAGGCTGATTGGACTGTATGACTCGGGGCCGGACTCTTTTTTTCCAGGTTACGTGATCATAGCAATGAGGCCGATTTTATTTATTTATTTATTAATATTTGCAAGGCAAAATTGTCATATAAAACATCAACAAGCCACTTATCGAAACGTATACAAAGAAAACATCCAATGTGTGAACTACCTCAAGCTGTGGGGTATTAATTTTTTAAAAAGTATAAATTTTTTGTTTTTAAGACCAACAAACAAACACCAAGCACCACAGTTGAGTCTCAGCAAGTAGCTACTACTTCACGCACGCATTGCCAGCCGTCAATTGAAACTATGCTTCGTGGGCGAACAACAAAAAAAAGTAGTATTGACAATGCCATTTGCAAACTATTTGTATGTGACCTGCAACCTTGCAGCATGTTGGAGGATGAGGGCTTCCGCGAAGTTGCCAAGTCGGCAAACAATTTCGCGAACTATAATTCCGGCGATGTACGAGGAGTGTGTACTCAGTGTTAAAGATATTATTTCAAGCACTTTTGTGTGACGACCGATTGCTGGACATCACGCAATAACGTCAGTTTTATTGGCATAAAACGGTTCACTTCCTTATAACGGACTTCAAAATGATGTCGCTTCTGCTGGAATGTGCCCATTTGCACGGCGCTCACACGTCAATTAACCTAGCAACAACATTAGAAGCTGTGACCAAGGACTGGGGCACTTGCGACAAAATAAAATTTGCGGTATTCGACAATCACACATAAAATCCGCAATAAAAGACCAATTAAACTGAACTTGATTGTAAAGACCTTTAGGGCGAAGTATACAAAATCATTGAAGACGTGAAAACTATTGTTGGGCACTTTAAAAAAAGTTCAAAGTTCAATGAAAAATTTTTGGCATAACAGCGTAGTACCACGCCTTGCGTCTACTTCAAAGCGTGGAAACTAGGTGGAACTCAGTTCTTTACATGTTGGAACATCTTGCATCGGGAAAACCACTTGATATACTTAACACGCAGATATATTTAACACTTTTTTTTACTATCATTACAGGTAGAAGACTCCGTTAAAAGTACAGTGGCTTTGTGCGGGACGACTTTACCCATCTTACAAAGTTGTGAATGGGCCTGTATACGTGATTTAGCATTTAAAGCCATTTGAAAAGGCTACCGGAATAATAAGCGGAGAAGAATACTGGTCTGGATGTTTTATTAAATCGAAAAAAGCAAACCAACGATAGCGTAGTCTTAGCGTACTAGCTTTGTAACCCGATGGTCGATGGTTCGATTCCCCGCAGAAGCACTGGTGCATTTGCCTAGCACTGGCATCGCTAGCAAAATTACGCTATTTGCCCAAGAAAATCTCTATTAATTCAAGACACCGCCGTTCGGATTCGGCTATAAACTGCAGGTCCCTGTTTTCTTCGAACAGTTATTAATAGAGATCCCCATGCTCCACCTAGGGGCGACTGACTAAATAGCCAAGTCAGGGAGTTATTATTAAAAAAGCGAAACTATCCAGAATATATATTAAAGGTAAAAGAAATCCAATGGCAAAAATCCAATAATAGAAATAAGTCGCTTTTTGGCGGAGGAACTTGTGGCGTGTTGGCGGCAAAACCAATATTATTCTACGAACATGAGAAAAATTGCATTAGAGATGTTGTGTTGCTTGGGCTCGCATTTTCTCCACGGCAGGATTAATTGCAACGGATAGTAGGAATCGTTTGGACGAGAAAAAGGTGCATCGATTTTGTTTCTAAAACAAAATAAAAAATATGTAGAAAAATAAATAAATGCAAATGATTTTGTTTCTAAAACAAAACAAAAAATATATAAAAAAATAAATGTTCGGAGCAGCAGCCAATTCCCAATCAATTATTTAATAACATAAATATACAATACATTTACTGTAAATGATGTGCCCTGCGTGGCCAGCCCGTAATTTCTACATTCATCTTTCACTCAATGTATATCCTCTCTTTGCACTATTTCTTAATCTACTCTTCGCCGCAAGGCGTTTAAATTGCTGAAAAAGCTCAGCAGCTCCCAACAATAAATAAGCAAATATAATTTGAGCATCAAAATGAAGACGGAATAAATTGAATTGAAAACTTTAGAATCTTGAGTCCAATTTATTTTAATCTTTTGTGAAACTAGTAAATTTTTGAGTATATCTATTGTTGTAGTGGACCCATACCGTTTATCTTTGGGACGCACTAAATGCTTGAATGAGTTGTGAATTGTAAACGCCAACAAGTAAAATTGTATGCTTTTGCTTAGAATCATATTTAAATTAGGTATGAATTATAAGCTTCTACAAAATAAATGCTCTTCTACACTCTATATACTCTTTATTTATTTATATTCTTATAATATAAAATTAATTAGAATTTATACCCAGAGCAGCGCAGCCTTTAGGCTTATGTTAAGTTTCAAGATATGTTTTATTCATTGTTTAATATTTATGTTGTTGGCATCTAATTTAATGTGCAAAGACTAAGGATAATATGACAGTGGTCTACGAGATGATCTAAGGTTAGGTGGGCGCTTGCATTGCAGTATGGATAGAGCGATGACGATGTTGTGTAAAATAGGTCTTCGTGTGTGACTTTTGTACGACCCAAACGGACTAATGTGGAGGTTCTGGCAATTTGGCCTATCTACCAGAAGAAATTTGAAAAAGCCTGTACATTATTATTTATTTATTATTTATTTATTTGTGCTTTATTCCCTTTAAGTATTTACATTTTCATTAAAGCTAATGGTTCATTATTATAATTTAACAGAGTTTTAGCAGATGCTTTCAACTGAAATATTTATAATTGTGTGATTTTTGACCTTAAATGTATGTATTGATGTTTGCGTTAATTAATATGAAATTTTTTATTAGCCTTAATAATATGAACTCAATCTTATTTTTCAATTTTGAACTCAATAACCCCCATAAATCCGACACTGGATGAAGCAAAAGCTGTAGGAAATAAAGTAAAGTATCAAATTCACCCGAATTTTGTTTCTTTGCAAAATCCATAATTTGTATTTATGTATTATGTGTGAGTGTTTTTTATTCAGACCTCTGCATTCTGTGCTTTCAGAAAATTTACTTATAAACTGGACTAAAGTTTATGCTACTAGAAAAAATCTCATAATTACATACATCTAAAAAATATTTAGAAGACAACAAATTCAAAATATAACTACAGCCTTTATTTGCATACGACATACACTGAGGTCACTGTCAATATACTAATCAAGTAACCTGACCCAATTTCATAGGTTCATAGGAACTTCATACAAGTGCTTGCGTTGTATATAATCAGATAAAATTGCCAAAGATCTTGTAAATAGCAAGAAATAGTCCGACTTCATAATGGCCATGCGCTCACAGAACACTCTAATGCAGATACGTCGATCCAATTTTGATTCAAGATTTATATCAAGGATAAATTGTATTGTCAAGCATTGCAACAAGGCCTTTCGCATATTATCCAATTCTCCTTTCACTCCTCGGCGTAACTTAATAAAAATATGACAGCTTCGTCGCACAAAAATTCAACATAATGTTCCATATATTTGGCACAGATTGATATATCTCCAATTTGTGCAAAGTGCTTCATTCCCGAATGGTATTTTTTTGCGAAAACTTTAACGCGTTCATTTAACTCTTCGTCGGAAACCATGACAAGCTTAATGTTTTGCGTACTTCGTGGATTTCTCTTGATTGGGGTAAGCCAGGGAAGAAATAACTACAGAAATAATGTTATAAGCAAAGATATATCAGTCAAGAAAAAAAATAATTTTTTTTTATAATCGTTAGTCAAAAGAAATCGTCGTCATTTTTTAACCATCTGCTAAGTACCAGTCGAACATTCTAAAATCTGTAAAGACTAGTTTTACCAGTATGCCCGAAATTACAATTGAACTACTTATTAGTTTCTTCTTTTAGTGCATTTCCAAACACTATATGTGGATTCAGTACACATAAGCCAAAGAAATGCCTGATAATACTAGGTTTCCAAAAAATCAACCTTTATCAATACCTATCATACCGGCTTTTAATTGGATTCAGTTAACTTTAAAGTAAAACTTTTTCAGTTTACCTTAAGACAAACTTTACCTTATAATATACCACCAAATTTATATTGATGATTGTTTTGAAAGTCGAGTATGGTTTATTGCATGTTAGAAACCCCAAATTTTCCAATCGATTATGGGATTTCTTTTTTTTTACGTATCTCGCAATCCAACAGCTAAACCCTTCAAGTGAACTAAAATCTAACACTGTGAGAATTTAGGAGCAGCTTACTCACCTTGGCTAGTTGGGTATAAGTTTTAGTATTGTGTCTTCAACTAGAAATTTGTATTATATGCTTTTTAGAATTTATAAGTTTGAATGATGTTGATTATTTAAAAACGGATAGCTTGATTACACTAGGCAGCAAAAAAAATTTTCTAAAATAATTTCTTTTTTGGAATCCGAAAAACTCTCTTCTGATTTATACAATGTATGATACAGAAATTAGGATACATTTTATTATTATTTAGCTATATATCCAAATTCACATTCTTAAAGTCTATTTCTATACATACTTATGTACTTGGGCTACACAGAGAAAAATAACGCATGCCAAAATTAAGTTCAAATGAGCTTGAATCGGTAGTTCGATTCCTCCCAGAAGCACTGGTGCATTTACCTAGCCTAGCACTGGCATCGCTAGCTCATCTCTCCAGAAAACCAGCCAACAATTCAGTATTAACCAAGGCGTACGGCACCACTGTTGTTCATCCCAGTTCTTGACGACGTACTTGAAAAAACCAACGCTGCCTTCCCTTCTGCTGGCATTACTTGGCGTCCCTTTCAAAAACTTTATGACTTGGATTATGCCGACGTCATCTGCTTCTTGTCTCACACCCTACAAGGCATTATAGGTAAACTTGAGCTCCTAGCAAAATATGCCAAAAAAAAAAAGGTTTAAAAATCAACTTCAACAAAACCAAGTTAATGCGTCTAGAAAGTACCAACACCTCGCCGCTCGTTATAGAAATAGACAACAGTTCAAGAACGATCGATGACGTTGGAAGTTTCTGCTATCTCGGCAACATCGTCACAAAGGAAGAAGGGGCCGACGAGGATGTTTTAGCCCGCATTGGCAGTCCGTCATGCATTTTACAAAATTAAGAAAATCTGGACCTCAAACTGCATCCCGCGCCGCACCAAGTTTAAAATCTTCAACACAAGCATCAAAGCAATCCTTCTATATGGCTCAGAGACGTGGAAGGTTACGGAACGCATTCGACAGAAATGTCTTCGACGTATACTTAAAATTTTCTGGCCACGATTAATTTCAAATGCCGAAATTCTCAGCATATCCGAAAATGCACCAATAGAACTCGACGTAAAAAGTAGGAAAGGGCTTTGGATTGGACACATACTCCGGAAAGACAACACTGACATTGCGAAAATAGCCTTCGAGTGGAATCCCCAAGGGTCACGTAGGCCTGGCCGCCCACGAGTCACGCGGTTGCTCATGGAGTGAAATCCGGCAAAAAGCTCTTGACAGACAATTATGGAAAAACTTCGTCTCCGCCCTATGCTCTTACTAAGAGCGGCGTCTTTACTTTATATAATGCGCATAATAACACCAAGGAACTAATAAAAATAATGTAAATGGTCATCAATATTGAGGTTTTTTTTTTTAATAAAAAAAACACCAAATTTTCAAATGAATCGGAAAATCTTTATTATCAATAGAAAGAACCGTTCTTGCCATTCACTTTTTAAAAATAATCCCTTTCAAATGTTGGCCGCAACTGCGCCGTAGCTCGTCCAAGCGGAGGTTCCAATCCGCCTACGAGCATAATCGGCGGTATCTCGCGATAATGTTGGCCTCTAATACTTCAATCGTAGCTGGATTATCCACAAATACTTTAGACTTCACGTAGCCCCAAAGGAAAAAGTCTAACGGTGTTTTATCACACGATCTTTGTGGCCAATTCACCGGTCCGGAGCGTGAAATTAATTGTTCACCGCATTGGTTCCTGAATATGTCCATTGTTTTATTTGTATGTGGCAAGTAACGCCGTCTTGTTGAAACCAAATGTCGTCGAGATCTCGGGCTTCAATTGCAGGTAGCATATAATTCGTTATCATGGTGTGATAACGGTCGCCATTGACGGTTACGGTCTGGCCAGCGTCATTTTTGAAGAAATATGGACCGATGATTCCACCGGCCCATAAATTACGCGCTGGACTAGGTCTATTCGGTCGAGTGTCATCCAATAATGAATATTGGGCCACAAATTTGTTGATGGTATGGCGCATAGTGGTCTCAGTAGATCGATTATTGCGACCATGAAATGGCCTAAGCGCGCGAAAAACATTCTTTACAGAACGCGAATTTCCGTAATGTAATTGTACGAAGTGTAAACGTTGTTAGGGTGTAAGTTTTTCCATGATGAAATGGCAATGAAAACTGAATAAAAAACACATGGAAACTTGACAGTACTCCCGCTTGGTTTACTAAAAAAACCTTATTGAACAAAAACCTCAAGATTGATGACCCTTTATATGTGCAGTCCAATTTCATATTTTCCGATAATATTGAAAAAAAATCGGATATTCTACAATTTTTTAAAGACGCTGATTGACTAATTTATTTAAACGAATGAGAAATGTTGAATTATTGAAATGTTTATTCATTGGGAACATTTGGGAGTTAAATGTTGAAAAAAATGTTTTCTGGAATGGTTTTATTACTTTAAACGAGAATACCTCGAAATACGTTTTTTTAAAAGTTACGGTGAGCAAGAATCATTGCACCTATCTATTTAATTATATGCAGGCTATTCATATATATTGTCAAAATCTTTATTTTAAACGAAGGAGAGTTTGACATATTTTTTTTTTGGGCTGAAAAAGTGAAAAACCGATTTTTTTTTTAAGAGAAATCATCACCAAATATAAGGAATTGTGGATAATACTGCTCGGTGAGTATAGTGAGTGCTTAAAATGATAATCTCAATTTTTTTTCGTTGTTCACACTTAACCAACGGAGAAGAGACGATATAACCTAAATTATGTTCTTGGACAAATTTAATGTAGAATTTCATTTTTTTTATTTTGTCAGATCTTTGCATCAAAAGGCCTGTTTGCAGTTCCTAAAGTTTCAACCGTACAAGATCTGAAAAGTATGGGCTTATAACGCAAGGTGGTATTTTTTCAAATGGGAAACGTTACTAAACTAATTTCTAGTTCTTGGAATAATTTTTGTAATCAACGCGCCATTAGTTACAGTTTATATCAAAATGTTGTGTGCCAAATTATGAAAATTTGTATATAAAGGCCCCTACGCAGACACGAAAAATAAACAAAACTTCATATAAAAAAAACGCTCACAAACGTTTGGTCACAAACTGTTCTTGCAGGTGGTATGTAGACCAGTGTCGCTTGTTTTTTTGTTTTTTGATGCCAGTAGTAAACCATAGATGGCGCACTCAGCAAAAACAGCTGTTCGGTTTTGGCGCCATAAACAAAACTTATGTGCAGCTATTTATTTTGGACGCGAAATTTATGGTTGGTCGACAAAATCGTTGCCGATCGTTGGGAAAGGATGAAAAAATTGCTATTATAATAAAATAATTAATTTGTAACATTAATGTGCGTTAAAATACGTCTATTCAATTCGTCCAAACTCAGCTCTGCGCATTAAATATGGGGTCACCTAAACACTCTGCCTTTTTCTGGGTTTTGCCTCCTCTCGTCGCTTTTTTTCCTCATCCAACATTTCAATGGCAATGCATGTCATTATTATAGCATTGTTTACACAAAATAGCATAAGTAATAAGCGTTGACGATAATTCATGTTTTTATGTTTAACTTCGCGCCTTTTAAAAATTTGCTATTTGTAAACAAAAAGCAGCTGGTTATCGATAATAATTGCGATAAATTGCATATTTTGTTTCTAGAGACACACTTAGGGTATTCACGCTTTGTGAGCACTTGAGCACTTGAGCAGTTGAGCACTTTTACAAAAACAAAATGTATGGGGAAATACAACCCTGCGTTTCAAGTCTCAACTGCTCAAGTGCTCAACCCAGACCCTAGTCTACTTTTTGCTGTGCACTTGAGCAGAAAGTGTTGCACAATATGGTAATTCGCTGGCTTTTCAGCATTGCACGCATTTGTCATTTTTTAGCCATTTCATGATATGAAAAGCAACGAGTTACCTTATACTCGCTAAAAAAAGAAGAGCGCCAAATTTAAAATAATCAAATTGTATTAGCGCAAGTAAAAAAGGTTGTGGCTTTTTTATGCGAAATTAAGTGATTTAGACATAATTACTTGTTGTTCTGCAATTATTTCATTTTCGCTGCAGAAAAATAATAAAAATCCATGTAATACATAACTACTTTAGCTGCAGGTTTCATTGAAATCGATTTTATGCTTTGACTCGGCATTTTTAATTCAGGTTTTTTAATTTTAATGTAAATTGCACCAATTTACAAATGTAAACAAACTCTGGCAAGAAGCAGAAAAGTGCTCAACTCAACACAAAAACTCGACAGGAGGGATTCACGCTTTAGCCTGAGCACTTTCTGCTCAACTGCTCAAGTGCTCAAGTGCTCACAAAGCGTGAATACCCTAATTGTTCCTTTCGTGACCAAAATAAGTCTGTCTTTTTGCTAGGTGGCTGTTTTCGTGTCTGCGTAGAACGGCGAAAATTAATCGATTAAATACGGTTCCTAAACAATAATAAATTGTAAATGGCTTTGTAAAAAATGTTTCGCAACAATTTTTTTTTTCTACCAGCCATTTTTTACGCCCGTAATAATATGCTTCCACATTGGTTTTGGTTGCTGCGACAAATCCGAGCAGCTGTTGGTATTGCTCGCGCCATCTAGTGAACTTTGGTGGCGTCATCTTACGTAAAGCATCAGTAACATCATAGGACAACAATGTGAGGCTCCGTATAGTCTACCCAGCAAAGGAGACAGGACGCGATCTTGAAGAAGCCTTAATCAGTGCGTTGCGTTTATTTGTTCTGATGAATTAGAAGACGTTCATTGCAAGGACTAGTTTGACATGGTAGAGTTTCTCACGTACCAATTATCTACAGTAATAAATCGCAGATCTTTATATTGCATGACCTGTGTAATTTTACATGATTCTCTCTCTCGTTCGAAAAAGAGATGAAAAATGACAAAGAAATAGCAACAAATCTTTCCGTAGGGCTGATGGCGGCCTTTGTCCAATACCATCTTCCACACAAATTGTACAGGACTGTATAAAGTTCGCCCAAAACAAAAATTATGTATTTTTTTTTTCAAGTTAATTAAAAAAAAAAAAGACCACGAGTTGAACCATATCTCTCTTCTGGATATCAAAACACGTTTAAAGACCAACAAAGATTTCGTAGCACAACATTTAAACACATCATTTCATAGCTTTATTGAATAAATTGTTTTCATTTTTGTTTGTGTTTTGTTTTCTTTTTTTTTTTTGTAAATTCTCAGATTAATCCATAATGAAGTATAATTGATTCTTAATAAATCTTGCACAGAGTATACCATAAATATGCTATATAATTTTCACATCTCTTTATTTTTCTCCATATTAAGTTAAGTAATTTAATAAAACTTTGAAGAAAACTTTTTAAAGTGTATTAGAGGCAAATATTAATTTTTTTCGAGCTTCTTAACTGCGCCTCTTTTATGAATAAGTCAATAATTAATTTTACTTAATATGCAATTTAATTAAATTTGAATAATTGCTGTTGTGTGTCTCATGATTAAGTTAAATATAAATATTTTCTACTACAATATGTCCCACCAATATTTTTACTAAGTATGTTTTATATAACGACGAGAAAAAATGTCTGCATGATTTATAAGTTTATAATAATATAAGTTTATATAATTTATATATAGTATATATATCTGGCATAAAATTTCAAGCCAAACAATAGACAAAGAGAAATATTAAAACAAGTTTAATTAATTATCATTTATGTTTAAATTATGTTTATGTTGAGCTCCAAAAAAAACAATGCCACTAAATTTTTTTCGTATTGAGTTGAGATTTTCTTTCATTCGATATTTTTTTTTTTTGTTTTTTTTTTGTTTTTTGGCTAATTTGTTATATATATATTTTCTTTTTTTTTTTGCTTTTCATTCAACAATAGTGCTTAAAATTAGTACATTTCACTAGGTTTTTTTCGACTAAGATTTGTTTGTAATTAATTTATAATATATTCTTATATTTTTTTTAGTTTCTGCTTTTTAACATTTGATGCAAACATATAGAGAGCATTAAACAATTTAAAGATTATTTTTTACTGATGACATGCACTTGAATTGGAAATATATATAGGTATATACTAAGACTTTTAGTATTCACATTATTTTTTGAATAGTTTTTCGGTGTATTAAGTTGCTGGATGAATATAAAATAAAATATTTTCATATTTAAGGCCTTTACGCAGTTGGAAATATTCCGCACGGAATGACAAAACTTCATATAAAAAAAAATCCCATTTGGATATCATTCCGTGCGAAAGATTTCGCACTGCGTATAGGCCTTTAGTTAGTAAATACAAAGTTATTTAGGTTTGTGGTAAGTTGATTTTAAAAGTTATACAAATAACCAAGTTTTTTCATGTTGAGCAAAGTTTGGCCTAAGACGAAATATACTTAACAAATTTATATGATATCATAACTAATATGCGGTTATAGATCTGCATAAGTTAAGTCGTAAAAAAATATGAATTTTAAAAATATTTAGAACTTTTGGAAGTGCTAAAAAAAAAAAACTCCAAAATCTTACACTTTAACCCAGTTAAAGAAGAAAAAAACTATTGCGCAGTCATGGGACCCACGTCAGGAACGAAATTCCAAAAGCTGATTAAATTATTTAAGGTCTTACAATAACACAAATTATTTGAAAGTATGGCAGAATCGAAGAATTTATAAAAAATTTGATATATTATATACTGTAGGAGTTAATAGTATAGATATCATTCATTAGCAGATAATATTAAGGTTGTTTAAAGCGAGCCGCAGAATTTTAACTCCTTATTAGTAAATGTTTTGTGCACTAATTTAATCTAATCAAAGTAGGGAATGTTAATGTTTCCGAACAGCAGACCCATATCCGATTCGATTGGAAAGCCAAGAAAAGCAAATAGCCTTCGAATTTTTAAGGGACTCATAAATTCTTCCCATCTTTCCTAAACTTATCAAACCTAATGATTTGGAAATGCTCAAGAGGAATAACCCTTTACATATACATTTTTTTACAATTTTTTTAAAGTAAACTATTATCCGCAAAAAAAGTTTATTTATTCGTACAGAAATAGTTTTCATTCCACGGTGTGACGTATTGTTTCGTACTGCTTTAAAGAATAAAGGTAATTTCTAATCACCTTTTTCCGAATTTCAAAATCCTGAAAAATTGTATTTATTTCGTCACAATAAAGTCTCTCCTGACTTTGGCTGTTCCATTAGTTTTCATCAGTTTTCGAAGCTCCAAGTTCGACAATGTCCGAAGCAATGAAAATAAACTTTTTCTCATTAAGAAAAATTTTATTCAAAAACGATATGAAAAATTTCCCCTTAAAGGCCCATACGCAGTTCGAAAAAACGGAATGACAAAACTTCATATATCCATTTGGGATATCCCAGTTATAAAAAAAAAATCCCATTGGGAATTTTATTTTTATATAAAGTTTTCAGCGCGAAATTTTTCGAACTGCGTATGGGCCTTAAACAAAAGTCTCCAAAAAATTCGAAAACGAACTTTTGAGATCACCAAACATTCAGAACCAGTTGCTTTTTCAATTCATCAGAGAAAATTCACTGATTTTTTGAACAAAATTTTCGGGCTTAGACGCATTTTCCAAAATTTGAGTGCTTGCAACTTTTTTGAAGGATTAAAATAAACAAATTTTTTAAAACGTAGTGTTTTTTTGGCGTACATTTAAATGAAAAAAAAAAAAAAACTTATTGAAATTGTTTCCATAATTGGTTTAAATTCAAGAAATCGATTTAAAATTTACAATGAAACAAACTTCTTGAAATTTAGAATCTGGCTAAGAGCGTGAAAGAATTTTTGAAATGTACCCGATAAGTATAGCAAATCTATAAAAGATTTGCGTTCTCAAGCCAAATTTTTTTGTATGCTTGTTAGTGTTTTTCTTCGGCAGTTCTTTACGTTTGTACAGATCTTTGATAAGCTTGTAAATTTTAAGTTTTTAATTTAAAAAATGAAACAATTTTTCAACATTTATAATTAAAAAATTATTACACTCTCATAGGTTGAGCAGAAATAATTCAAAAAGATAATTTAAGTAAAGTATTTAATTCTCTTCCCAAAAATATCTTGCATATTATTATCGCATATATATAATATGATCACACAACTAATGAAGATGAACACCAATAAGGACACACAAAAGCTTAACCTGAGCACGCAAAATCCTTTTACAGATTATTAACAATTGTACCGCATCGTGAAAAATATTTAAAATTTTTAAAATTTGTTCCACGTTTCAAAAGTTATGTCATTATGATTCAATAATTGGAAAATTCCTAAACCTAGAAAATTCAAAGCATCAAAATTTTAGAAGGACATGGACTCGATCCAATCATGCAACGGTGAATCTACAGTTTAAGAACGCGAAATCAACAACTATAGCTACTTGAATAGTTAGAGCCAAAGAAAACGTATTCGTGATCACTGGCATTCAGAAAAGACTATTATATAGCATAGTCTTCTTTCCTTCAATAGTAAAAACGCTGGGTTTAAGGCGTTTTTTGTTTCAAATAGAAGCGGAATATAGTATGTCACTATCCGTAAGCTGTATTTTAAAAGTAATCGATCTGACAAAGAGATGATAACTTTTTGCCAAACCGATTACTTTTAAAATACAGTTTACGAAATATTAAAAATTGTGCTTCTATTTGAAACAAACCACGCCGAAAAACCCCAGCTTGTTAGGGTTGGCATAACCATCAAATTAACATTTTTTGTGGGAGTATCATGAGGTTATATAAGAACGCTGACATGCTGGGGTATTTTGGACGCTGGATTCGGATTCATCGACCACAAAATCATTTGATAAGCATGGTCTGAACGCACACGAAAATATAATTTTTCTCCTTTTAATTGAGGATTTATAAAGGAGGTATACAACAAGTCTTTCATACACTTGACCATATGGGTACCAGCACGAGCCAGTAGGATCGCGGGCCGAGGCCACCGAAAAGCTAAAAACACGTTTTACTAGGTCTGTAATCTTTTCAGAGTAGCTTTTTCGTATTTTTTGAGAACAATGTTAGCAGAATTTTTCCAAACATTTTGGTCTCAAAAAGATTAGCGACATTAAGACGCATTTGTGGTTTGACTCGTATCCATACAGAAGCCGTGATTTAAGAAAATGAATTATCTGACGCGGTCTTAAGAAGGAATTCAACCAAAGAGACTACTTATGCACAACTTTAGCCGCAATTGGGTTCTACTACATAAACATACATTTAAATATATTTTACAATTAATAAATTTATATAGCGCATGTCTTAAATATACATTTTCATACATATACATATATAGATCAAAATTGTATGTTTTTTTTCCGCTCTATCAAAATCTATGTGAATGTCGTTTTTAATAACATTTAAATATTTTTTAGTGAGTAATTCAGTTTAAGAGAGATAGAGAGAGGGATTGAGTGAGAGAGACATACGTACATACATATATATAGAAAGAGCGCACTGCAGTGCCGTCCGTTAGTCTGTCTGTCTGTCCCGTATAACGGTTTACGGCCCGCCTGCAGGCATTGCACAACCTTTTTGGCTTAAAAACGCGAGTGTGCCTCGAATCGTACGAGAATCTAGGCGACCTTTGAACTTTTAGTTAGTCGCTAACTCTTTTTACATATAGTATTAATTGTATTTTTTTTTCTTTCGTTATTAATTAATTTATTTTATTATATTATATTTTGTGTAAAAGTATAAAAGTGTACCATATTCAATTCTTTGCCTGGTGTCTTCTCAATAATTCTTTTTGTTTTTCATTTTTTTCCTTTTTTGGTTAAAATTTCTCGTCCTTTTTATGCTCTTTTCGTTTTTAAGATATGCGCTTTGTTTTTGTTGTTCTTGTTTTTTTTTTAAATGTTAACATTTTTGCGTTTTTATTGTAAAAAATGTTTAATGCAAAATTATAAGTATTATTATTTAGTAAATTTTTTTGTTTTTAGTCTTTTACGCTTTAGTTTGCTTTCTTTGTTATAAATCCTTGCGGTACTCATTTGTCTTAGCCTTTTATTATTTTATAATTTATATTAAAACTTGAATTTTTTACTTGGTTTATTTTTTGTTTTTACGTATTTTCCACTTGACTCTTTTTTTTTGTTTTTTTTTTTTTGTATATTATTGTGCGGTGTTTTTGTTCGTTACCATACATTTAGTATATAATATGTATATATAATATATTTTTATTGTATATATAGTACTCATGTATATATTTAAATTTTTTTAAAATACTTTCTTGGTTTTTTTTTTTTTTCTTGCATTTATAAAACATTTTCTCCTCTTAAAAAATGTATATACTCGATTGCTTTTTGTTGTTGTTCTTGTTGTTGTTTTTATTTTTTTTACTTAATTGCATTACGCAGTTTCCGTTTGCCACCGCACATACACCCCGGCACAAAAAAATTGTGCCAGTTTTAGTGTCTGTATAAAAAAACTTTATTTTTATATATTTTTTATATATTTTTGTTTGGTGTTTTTTTTACTCAGTTTACTTGAATTTGTTTAGAGTTTGCTTGGAAGGTTTTTCTTGTTGATTTTTCTTATAGTGTATTAAAAAGCAAGAATTTCTATTTAAATTCAGTCAAGCATTCGCACATGAGTATGATCATCAGTGTGTAATTGTGTGTGTTTTGTATTTATGTTTTTATACATAATATGTGTTTGGGTAAAAATAGTTAAGCGAATCACTTTTAAAACAGATATCTCAGATTTTTCCGATTTTTAAGTATTACTTTAAGGTTCTAACCAATTTTCATCTAGTATAATTTTTTTTGCAAAATTCCGATTAAATTTATCGATCCGAGAGCTGTTTATCAAATATTATTTTCATAGTTAAAACAATTTATTTTTTATTAAATCAAAAAACTTAAAAAAACCTTTTTTTTTCAATTAAAAATCTTAAAACATTTTTATGTACTTAAACATTAAAATATGATCTCGTACAAAAATAAGAATTTAATTTATTTTTTGTTTTTTTTCAAATTTATTTTTATATTTTTTTTTAAATTTCAATAGGAAAACTTATAGTCAAAACTTATGAGATTGAATGCGAAAAGAAGAGAGTTGGGACACCTTTGGACTTATCACTATTAGCACTGTATCTCGAGAAATTCTGTAGACCAGTTTAGTAGATAGCAGTGCTGTAAAAACATAGTGAGACGAAAATTCTGGCCGGAACAAATTATTCTTTCCTTATATTATCTTTATTTAAACTTCGATATAACGATACATCGATATTTTCCAGTTAACTGCATGGAAAACACCGAGTTAAAAGCATCGAAGATATCGATCTACCAGCACTGGTAGAAAGTTAATTATTCATAAATTACAAATATATATGACCTTCAACATAGAGACGTCCATGACATACGTTGTAACTTTTGAAAAATTTCAGAAAAATGTCAATACACATCCAGCTTATTACGCAGCCACACAAAGAAGAACGAAGTTTCAGATTCAGAGAACAAACCATGTTTCCCTTGTTTTGTTAAAGTCGCTGAACCCGTATCTGGGGTCCAAGAATCCCCAGCAGATGGGGGTTCTGATATGTTTTAAAAAAAAACGGCACAAAATTTTATTTCGAGTCCTCTTGCCTGGCGATTTCATACGTTTTTGGAATCCCTGAATCCGAATTGGAGTTAAGTTTTTTGTATGGCTTTATTAAACCCCAAAGTAATATTTTACGATTACCCATATCCGACGATGTTTTTATACATTTTCGCGGTCGCTAGATCCGAATCCGGAGTCCAAAAACCCCTAGCACGTCAGGGCTCTGAGATGACCTCCAAAATAGATCGTTTTATGAGAATTTTTGAGGTAATGTCAGATCCCTGACGTTCTGCGGTATTTTCGAGTTTTGGCTTCGGATTCTGCGATTCTTAAAATATAAGGAACATAAAAAACATGTTCTAGTCTCTGGGTCTGAAAGTCTTTTTCTTGTGTGGCTGTGTTATATTTCCATTTGAAGGTAAATCACATTTTATGATTGTTACGGATAGCTAGGAATTGCATTTGGAGTTGTTAGCACAAAAACAATCATCACAAAATTGTTAAAAAAAATGTTCTTATTTTTTTTAAATCCGTTTACTTATGAAACAGCCTGATAAAAGTTTATCTTTCGAGAAATATTCGGAATTTTGCAAAGCGATTGTACAATGAAAAAAAAGGGTTTTGACCTCACTACAATATTTAAAAATTGTCAAAATTGAAAATTTCGATTTTAAAATATCCGGCTCCACATATTCTTAACCATTTATGTTCATGTATCTTAGTTTTTGGGTTGTGCTTGCAAAAGCCAAAATGAACGTGTATTTTTTTAACCCTAGAAAGCCGCTTGGCGTCTACACACAGTACCTAATAGATAAGTAATACATAATAAATATTGTTTGCCTTTCTTTTTTTTTTTTTGTGTGTAATAAGTTTTAAATAGTTGCAATAAGTTTACTTGACGTATACGTATACAAGAAAATGTTTTGTTAGATTCTCTTTTTTGGTTTCTTGTAATTTTTAATGTATAAGTATATATTTTTTTTTTTTCTGTTATGTATGTATATGTATATAAACATTTAAAATTTTTCAATACACAACATCAATATATTGTTAATCATATATAATTTAATTTTTTTGTTTATAAATAGTTATAGATTCATTCATTTATATGTAGATATATAGCATAGTTTGTAATAACTTTTGGGAGTTTTTGTTGTAACATTTAGAGTTTTTGGGTATAGCTTAATAAAATAATAAAAAATAAAATCAAGAAGGACCGCATATAAATTATAAATTTAAATATAATATATAAATCGAATAAATGTTAAATACGAATCAAAAAATCGAATCAAAAAAGGTTAAATAAAAAAGTAATATTTTTGTAAGAACAGAATGTTGTTAAAAAATAAAATAAAAATCTATCAATGTTAATTATTAAGCTGACTGTAAAGTACAGCATCATATTTATGTGAGTGAAAATTTTAGGAAGATGGTTCACTAGTTTACACGTTTTTTGAACATAACACAGGTCAACATGGTTTAGTTGTTGCAAAGCTAAGGGTCATTTCCGAAGTAATTTGCTGCGTAGAATCCAAATCCGGGGTCAGAATTGGCCCATCATCACGTCACGATTTTGAGATAATTGAGGTTATGTACCCGAAAAGCGGCGTAACTTCGAATAGCTTGATCTCTTGAACTCTTAAATTAAAGGGTAAGAGTGGTACTAAATGATGTAACTAGAGAGACACACCACAAAATTTGTTTGCACCCTGTACATAAAAACACCGTTTTTCGGATACATAACCTCAAATATCTCAAAATCCTGACGTGATGGGCCAACTCTGACACCGGATTCGGATTCTACGCAGCAAATTACTTTGGAAATGACCCTTAGCTTTCCAACAAATGACATGACCCCGGTATTTGTAGACCTGTGCATGTTAGCTATAAGTTTAAGAATTCCAAGTATCTTCAAAAACTTTCTGTAACACCTTTAATATACTGATATGACAGAAAAAAAAAATTACATTTTTTTAGGATTGGAAACCCTTTCCGGCACAGAAAAATTTATAAAAATTGTTATAATTTAAAAATATAACTAAAACTTGAAGAATACTTAAACCTTATGGCGACTGCTAAGTGTCGACAAAGTCTAATCTTATATAAGTTAAGATATTAAGCAAGGTAATTCCTTTGTGGAAACCCAATACGACTTCGACTCAACTCAAATTAATAATAATAATAATTCCCTGACTTGACTATTTTGTCATGGGGATCTCTATTAATATCTGTTCGAAGAGAACAGGGACCTACAGTTTATAGCCGATCCGAACGGCGGTGTCTTGAATTAAAAGGGACATTTGCGCGTTCTCTTCTGGGATCTGTGCTTTACTGTGTAAATCGGCCACCGAAAAAAGTTCACGAAAGACGTCATTACCTAAAATCCGATTGCTTCATCAGGCCTTTTTCGGTTCGCTATATTTTATTGAAAATAATAATCCGAAGAGACCAAAATATAAGCTCGTCCTCCGATTTGCTTTATGGCGCTGAGCCTGTCTGATGCAAATATAATTGCAATTTTTGAGAGAAAGAGTCTCTTTTCTGGAATGACAAACTGTATGAGCTCTACGGCAACATTGATATACTGGGGTGGATAATTATCAAGTTACTCCGTCAAACTAGGCTAAGTGTATATATACATTGACAGCGATATAGCAGTCGGTCTTAAGTATTTGAACCGCTCAAACGTATTTAGTTTTATTTGAAAGAACTGTCGCCTTCCAGAATTTGGAATACACTTCGCTAACAAAATTCTAACAAATTAAACTCTTCGGTAGCTCATGTCTCGTCCTCGAAACGTTTTAAAAACGTCAATTGATGAAGAAACCAAAAATGTCATCAAAGAGAAGTTTCAACCAATATCGTTCCACCGACTTGGCATCGATGGTTGCCAGAGAGATGAACAAAAGTTTCAGAAAATGTTGGGGTAAGTATTTTGATTGAAGTAACTTGTACTAATTTCTTTCAAGTGAAAAAATGATTAAAATTAGTGTCTGGTTCTAAAATATTTGGCATTTGATAAAAATATAAAAATACATACATGTTACTAAATTATATAAAAATAAAGAAAATGCATATTTAGTCAGAAAAAGAAAATATTTGCAACGATTAATGTAGAAGTATTAATTTGTTATTATAAAAAATAAAAAACATCTGGAAATGCAACTTATAATAATTGTAATAATTGTAATGACAAATTTTCCAAATCCCAATACATAGAAGAACAAGAATTCACTAATCAAATTAAAATTTCTTATTAAAAAAATACTTAAAGAAATTAAATCCATAACTGTCAAAGTTTCCTTTCAAAAAAAACAAAAATGAACCCACAAGTGACAAAATTTACTTTAAAAAAAAATATAATTTTAAATAAAAAATGCAAACTTACATATAAGTTTCCCATTTATATTAATTAAGAAATTTTGTTTGTTTTTAACTACATTTGCAAGGAAATCGCTGAAGCACCATATTTTCATTTCCATTTCATAGAACTTTTTCATTGTCCTTTTTTATATAGATTATTCAAATT
The DNA here is from genome assembly GCA_949987675.1 of Chymomyza fuscimana. NCBI lineage: Eukaryota > Metazoa > Arthropoda > Insecta > Diptera > Drosophilidae > Chymomyza > Chymomyza fuscimana. The sequence continues at coordinate 52,397,023 of OX465088.1, read as the reverse complement.
TATCCTTCTCAAGTCAAGTTTTTGTTTTTTATTTTAACTGCAAATGTTAAATGCATTAAAGTAGTTTTTTTTTTCGATTTCAACCACTACAACTTAAGAGTTTAAGTCCAATGACTACTTTTAAAACATTTTTATTTCTAACATTTTTTTAAGATTTAAATTTACCAATTTCATTTAAACTTGAATATATGTAATTTTTTATATAGTATTTTCTCTTTCCTTCAGTTCGCATTGCTTTTGTTTAGTTTGTTTTGAATTTGTTCGCATTTACTTTGTCTTTTTTTTAAACTTTATAGGTAATTTGGCATATTTGTTTTGTTTTGCTTTAGTTGTTCGTGTACGCTTTGTTATTGCTGTTAGTTTGTTCGTTCTTTTGTTTATTTTAAACAAATTCGTTATGCTGAAACGCGCTTGTTCATATTTTACATATAATATATTTTTTTCGATTTCTAAAGGGAGGGACTTGGCTGCATTTTGTTTTTACTTCTGCTAATCTGTTAAATTTTGGAAATCAAGTGACGCATTTTTTTAATGTTATTACAAATACATATATGTATACTTGTTTTCTTTTTAATGTATCTTGTGAATTTACTTGTTTGTTTTCAAATTTTCTTAAAAATGTATTCGTTGTATTTGAAAAATTCTTTCAAGTTATGTGTTGTTTCCTTTTATTTTATATTATGTCAATGTTTTTTTAAGCACATAATTTAATAGTTTGAAAATTAAGTGTTTTATAATGCATTTCTTGCAGTACTTTAGAGTTACTTTTTTTTAGGAGTAGTATTGAAAAAGTAAAATTAAAAACAAAAAAAAAACGTTTTTTAATACAAAATATATTTTATTTAAGTTTTTTATACATTAAATTTTAATATTTTAAACAAAGTTCATAAATATTTTCATTTCTGTGTTCATACTTTTCCGTTAAAGTTTCGATTTTTTTTTTTTTATTTTACGCATTTTCAGTTCTGTTGGATTTTTTTTATGTATCATATTATTATTTATTTCATTCGTCTTCATTTTCTAAATCTTTTTTTGCCTTTCGCCTTTTTGTGGGCCGCTCTCAATATAATATTGTTTAAGCCTCACAAATTTCTTCTTTACTTAATGTTTTTCATACATATTTTAAAAATATTTTCAAAATATTTAAATGATTTAAGAGTATGCTTTTAAACTACTTAGTGTTCATTTAAGCAAAACCTTAAATAATATATGTATATATATAGAAAGTTATGCTCTTTACGAGTGGGACTAGATATAAGTTTTTTTTATAAGTGCATAAACAAAAAATATAATAAATTGCTAATATAGACAGTGTCAAGTTAAGTTTTGTATTTAATTAAAAAACAAATCTACTTAGTTTGTGTATAGAATTTTAAAATGTGTATTTAAAAAAATATTAAAATTTAAAAGTAGTTTTATCTTCATTTCAGAGTTTTCATTCAAACATTTTGTCGCTCTTTAAAATCATTTTTGTTTTCAAGTCAATTAACAAAATTATACTCTGTTTTTAACATGATCCTTCATAGAAAAAAATTAATATTCTGCAAACGTTTAAGTTGCAGCTAACTTATTTGGCTCCAATTTTACTGTATGAAAAATGGTTTTTGAACAACATTTTAAGAGTTCTACAGAATATTGGCAAATGTTTTTTGTAACTTAAACGTTGCTTTTTAAAGTTGAAAAAAAAACATTTTTTCAATATTTTAAATTTTAGCTTTGTTGGCAATGCAATTTAAAGTTTTAAAAATATTTGATGCTGTTTCGGATTTCAATTTCGCTTGTTCGATTTAACAGTAACAGTTTATACTGCGGTTTTGAGTAGAATTTCGGAACAGGTTTGGTTTTTATAGACATTATAATTGTCTGTAATATACAAAAAAATTCTACCCAAGCGTTTAAGACTTTTTCAATTTTAATTTACTGCATGCCAAATGTTTTTATCTTAAATTTGAAAAACTTTTACAGAATTTAAGCTTTTTTAGCTAGGCATGGGATGTTGTTATCTTAACATTTGCTTTCAATATCTAAAATTTAAATTGTCAATAACAATTAAAGTTTTTAAAAATTCTTGTGGAATAATTCCGTTCTTTTGAATTAAGTAGTATATCCAGTATATCGTTATTCTTACTACTACAAAACAAAATTTGTAACGCTTAGGAATCGAATTCCGAAAAAAGCCAAATTTTCTGGACATGATTGCCATTGTCTTCAATATTTAAAATATGTGGAAACGTTCAAGCCAACTTTTTGTCTTAAATACAAAGAAATATTTATCAAAAAATGAGGCTTTAGTTGCCAACAATTTGCTTAAACTAAAACTTGAAAAAAAAAAATAATAATAAAATGTTTAACAAAACAATATTTTGAAAAAGTTACTTATGATTACAAAAGAATTGGTGCAATTTAAAAGAAAGAACGTTGTTTTTAAAAGAACCAATTCGACCAAGAAGGCATATTAAATGATTGATAATTCGAGTTCTTGTTGTTTGCTCCAGTGCCATTGGCGTTGCCTGTGCCTAGACCATGTCGTTGACTGCCAGCAGCAGCATTGTTGCCACTAGCTCCTGCCGCAGAGCTGCTACTAGGAGCAGCTGCTGCTGCTGCGCTATTGGCAACATTGGTCAGAAACTGTGCAAACTCCTGCTGCAGCTGCAGTTGTTGTTGCAGCAGCTCAAAGTGATTCTGTGGCTTGTTATAGATGAATTTCGTAGAGGTTTTTAAAATATTTGTAGAGCTTGCCGAGGATGAGGTGGCAGCAGCTGCTGCATCAGAGTTGTTACCTATTTGCAGTGACTTGTTGGTGTTATTTGTAATTGAGCTGCTTGTTGATGATGTGGTGCTAGTGTGGTTGTTGTTGTTGTTGTTGCTTGCTGTAGGTGGTTTATTTTGACGATTGTTTGTTGTTGCTACTGCTGCTGTTGTTGTTGTTGTTGCTGCTGTGGTTTTATTAGGTGGTTGAGGCAATGTTTGTTGCTTATTATGGCTGCTATTAGAACTATTGTTGTCCAAATTTGTTTGTTTCTTATTACGTTGTTCGGGGTTGCTGTTGTTGTTACTGTTGTTGTTGTTGTGCTGCCTGTTGTTTAGTTGCGGATTAATATAAGAGTATTTGCCATAATTGTAAGCGGCTACAGCTGAATTGTTGTTACTGTTGTTGTTGTGGTTGTTGCTATTACCATGATGCTTGAGCACCAAATTATTTGCAGCCAGAGCCGCAGCCGCCGCATTGGCATTCACAACAGCAGCCAACTTCGTTAATAATTACGTTTGCTTTGATTTGTTAGTCTTGAAACTAACTTGTAGTACCCGATTGCCCAAAGTGTAGCCATTGAGTGATTGTATGGCCACAACTGCCTCCTCATAGTTGGTCATGGTAACAAATCCAAAGCCCTTGCATTTGCTACTCTGCATGTCGCGTATAACCTGAAAGATAAAATGATTTGTTAAAATTTTTGCTTAAGTTGCAGTAAATAAATTGTATGAACCAAAAAGAGCTAAAGACATACCCACTTCTCCTAATATAAAAGAAACTTTTAAACCAAGTTTTGCCACATTTGGTTGTTATAGGCTACATCCTAAATTAGGTAACTCTAGCTAGTTTAATAATGATATATCTTTGAAAGTTTTTGGGAAAGGCTCTAAATGTGGTATAGGGCGTACAAATATGCTTCCGGTGTTTGCCAAGCGAGGAGCCGCCTAGTTTAAAAATATTATCGCCCGTTTGGTCATCTGATAACAACATTACATTGAAGTAGTGCTGGAAGTAACATCGATGTTTTTTATTATTTTCCGATCATCGATACTTTTATTTCGATTTTCGATTATCGATCAAATTCTATTACGGCATCCACGTCGCAGACACTTTTCGCTTTTTTAGAAAAAAAACAAATCTCAAAAGAACCGAAATAGTAGGGTTGACTCAATTTTGGCACTTCGACAATATTTCAATGTCGAAAACTTAGATTCAAGCATGTGCTCATTGAATTACTGGAAGGTAATACCTTTTAAAGTTTAGCAAGGCTGGCAATCTAGTGAGCGACAAGCGGAGTTCGCTTAATCATAATGAATTATTAGTTATTATTAGTTTAAAGATTATGAGACTGCAATTCGGGCTGGAACAGAACATTTGTTAACATTTTTGTTATAACTCACTGGCTAACAAAAAAAAGTGGTGTAAACTTTACATGTGACAGCGGCACCCCTTATGAATTTTTGGCAGCTGAATCCGAAGTGAGTGGTTTCAAAAGTTTAAAAACGGCCATTTTGATGTAGCAGACAAAAAACGCAATGAAAACGAAAGCTTACAAAGATATATGGGAAATATTATTAGATACGTCCCAAACGCAAAAAGAACTTTAGCTTGCTACTCAAGCAGTTTCACATCGTCTAAAATCGTTGGAAATGATTCCAAAACAAGGTAATTGGGTTCCATATGAAGTGAAGCTAAAAGACATTGCTGCTTGCCAGGATCGAATTTTCTGCACCATTAAACATATCCACTACGATAACCCAAAGAAGAAAAGTCGTGTGGAGCCGTGCTTTTATATCAACAGCCAAACCGATTTCTGATTTCGTGGGATCCACTTGGTGACTTGTATTAACCCAAGGTATTCACAATTTTTGATTTGTAGTACAAAGATACATAGTACAACATCCGAGTTGTTCAACCAGTCGCATCGTGTAGGGCATGGGCTATGACTTGCTCAGACCCAGCGAAACCATTACAGGAGATCTTTACTGAATATAATTCGTGCGAAAAAATTATTCTGCTTATTATACATGATAATGCCCGACCGAAAAAAAATTAGTCTAAACGTTCGTTAGGAAGACTGACGAACACTGCTCAATGCTAATCATTTAAAATATACGCAACATAATATTAACTACGCCACATTTTGCCTGTTAAAAAGTTTCATCTATACTACCCATGATTTTGTGGGTAAAGATTATAAGAAAAGTTCAAAACTAGTATTACCTTACTCACCTTAACAGACTGCACTGCTCCAAATGGACCAAACAGCTGCCATAAGACATTTTCCTCTGTCTCGGGCGCCAGATTATAAACAAAAATGCACCAACCAGAGCTGCCAATAGTATTGCCTTGGATCATGCCATTGGTAATCAAATCACTGGTCAACGGCGAGTAGCGCGAAATAACCGAGCTATAAGGAAAGAGATTAGAACTTCGACGCCACCTATAACATCATAAACTTACCTATAACGTCCAGCTGCACTGGGATGTATGGCAGCAGCGGCTGCAGCAGCAGCTGCTCCAGCTGCAGCATTGGGTGGAAAAGCGCGTGCTCCTCGTGTATTTTGCGGTGTTATATAAGCGGCCAGGGGCTGCATGCTATTCTTGTTGCTGCTCGGATTGTTGGCAAACTTAACGGTTATAGGTTCGGTGGAGTTTTTCGGTGTTGTGCCGTTCAGCTCCTTGATGGCACGATCTGCCTCGAAGCGTTGATCAAAGCGTATAAAGCCCACGCCTTTGGAGAGACCTATTTTGAAAAGCATAAAAAGGAACGTCATGGTATTCAAATTTTTCGTCATAAATTGCATTTTAATGATAAGACTACTAAATTGTGATAAGGCAATGCAAAAAGCGTTTACAAAGTTTAAATATACAAGAGCACCATATGGAAAATATTGAGCAGGCTAAAAGTAAATGAACTGCTTTAAAAATTCATAAAGCTATGTATACAAAAGAAATTTAAAAAAAATGTAATTCGTACCTTAGTAAAAAAAAGATGCGTCGTTGTAAGTTGTGTTAGAAAAATCAAAGCCGATTTCATAAAAATTAATAAAAAAAAAACAAATCACAATTTATAAAAGTTTTCTAAAGCATGCGGCAACTGTCTTAGAATAGTGTTGCGAAAGGTGTGTTTGTTAAAGGTAAATGATATGAACTAATGAAAAATTAAGTGACTAAATTAGTAAAGGCACGGATCGAAAATAAAATTCAAATTGGTTCGAAAAAGCAGATCTAATTAAATCATCAAGAACAATACTGGATGGATCCCGCGATTGGGGCCTGAGCCCTTCTGCGGCATTGGCAGACATAGAATCCAGAATTCTTCCAGAAGAAGGATGTGTCACTTTGGAGGATATAGAATCCCGTTGTCACCTGACTAAAACCACCCCAATTATTAGGATCGCGGTGCAATTTGATCACTAGCATTATTATTATTATTGAATACATTAACGGAATTCACCGATTATAAAAGTGTATTGCATCAAATATTAAATTTTAAATAAAACCATAATCTAATTCAAAGAAATTATTGTAAAAACCGTAAGCCAAGTATCAGTTAATATTTCTAAAACACTGCGCTCCATAAGTCTGAAAGCTCAATAAGGATTGTTTTCCAAATTCGGTGTTGGACATTTTAACTGATAGTCTTCTGACAAAACGAAGACCCTATACAAGGGCCCCATAAATGTAAAAAGCTGATTCGTTTTTTCTTTGAACAGACATTTCTTTTGATCCAAGGAGATACATGTCAGCCACTACAAATGTACGATTTTCTGCAAGTGCTCTCCTTGTGATCTTATGATATACTCATGGGCTCGTTTTTCGTAATTTTTCATCACTTTCTCAAGCTGTTGATATTTCTCGTTCCATCTTTGTCTTGAGTTGATCCAAAGTCTGTGGCTTGTGATAAACACTTGGACGAGTGCGGTGACCAGTCAAAATCACCAGTTTTGGTTTACCAACGAACAGGGAAGAATAAAATCAATAAATAGACAGATGCTTGTGAGATGCTTAATTGAGCGGAACAACGTCGAATTGATGTTCTACGAAACTTACATTTACACCCCCGAACCCCACCCCAGCTATATCACCCTCCAACGTCCTCTGACACACCGTCTCTATATCCGTAGTGACCTACCTTTTATTTCAAATGTAGCTCAGTTACCCATTCCCACACAGACTTCAAATTATCCACACGGAGTCAGTGGGTAATTTCATTTTGAATTTAAAACCAAACGCAATCTTAGACTCCAAACTCCCCCTACAGACCCGTCCGAAACTTTCCTTCTAAGGCAGCAAAGAACTGCCTTTTCCAAGGTGCAGGTTTCAGAGGAGTTCTATAATTTGACATCGTCTATCTATTTCAGGTACATTGCCAAAAGCGTTACGATTGACTTATAACCCTACAGAAAAATAGAAGTACTGATTATTGGAATGCAGACGAATCGAAAACACTTGCAAGGGCATAACTTTTGTGGTAAGAAGGTGGATTACACAGATCGACACAAAAAATCGAAGAGTGTGAATAAACAGACTTACATACTTTTTTTTATCGCTAAATCCGAATAAAAAATTGAAAAATCACTTAATGCTTAAAATATTTCGTTCTTGAGATTAAAGGTAGTTTTTCTACTAAGTTTTTATTACGGCATTATTATACATATATGAAAAAATAAAAAAAAAAAATATATCCTCAAATCTTACAGATTTTGAAAAAATCATAGCGTACTTTCAGGGGCTGCATTAAAAATTCTCTGATGGGGAAACCGTTAAACAAACCCCAAATGCGGATTCAGACAAAAAAAAGAGCATAAAATCTAAACGTTCTTTTTCTTTGGACTTTTCTTTAAAACTGGAACTGCGTTATCTAGACGTAGAAATGCTATCAAAAAAAACGACTGAGGAAATTCAATCCGGTTTGATGAAGCTTTGGCTACAGTCGTTCCATAAAGGCAACGCTAGTAAATGCAATGTCGGAGTACTCTGCTTGTACAAAGTAATCCTTTTTAGTAGGCACTAGTGTTTAACGCAATGGCATGGAAGCATGAGATTTTTTGAAGCGTTATGGAGTTCCATATAATTCAGGTTTGATGGATAACTTCTACCTTTGATCTTTATGTATTTATGATAACGCACATTAAATATATTTAAAGCAGCTGGTAAAACAAAAAATAAAAAAAATTAATACATATAGCATGATATGAACAGCCAGCAAAAGTTAAATGGAACAGCGAAGAAATATTGAGCTCTATACAGAACAAAAAATCACAAACAATAAACCAAACCTACCCGACGCGTGTTCGTCTTTAGATTGTTTTTGTTTGTCCAAATTACATGTAAAAATAAAATTGTAAAATGTTCGATTAATTTAAATTTCAGTAAAAAAAAAATGAAAAAGTATACAAAAACAATTAGGTAATGTAACTACTAACTGTGGAGCGTCAGCAAAATTTTATATAAAACCGTGAGCTTATTGTGGAACTAAAGACTAGATAGATCTACGATCTCAACCACTGTTTCAGTTAACATAATCACAATAATTTTGTGAATTTGAAAACCGAAATAGTGGCACTATATATATAAGATTATTTAATTCACATGCTTATTTTGTGGATAGTTGTTTAATATCATATTAGAAATATATGTTTAAAAAAAACCATTATGCTACGATAAATACTTAATATTAATAAAAAAAATATTATATTTAAGTAAATTATTATTTTTAATTCTAAAGTTTTAAGCCCCCTGCTTTCGATCACAGTCTGAAGACGAAAAACTCTTTTATTTAATAGAGTATAAACCATCTGAACTGAAACAACTAGAATTTTGAAATTTTCCCATTTTATTAATCCGTTTTGAAATATTTTTGATGTAGTGTTGGTAAAGCCGTATAAGGTATATCTTGTCTGTTGTCAGCTGTCACAAAAATTACACGCATTTGGTGTACAAAAATCTTCTACATTTTGCGACACACGTCATACAATATTAAATTTTAAGAAATATCTTTATTTTTGTAATTTTTCTTCTATATTTTGGACCCTAAGCAATCTTTATGTATACGACCAACTACCTACCTAAAACATTATTTTTAATCATTGCTCTCTTATTAGCACTGGACTTACCCGTAATGTTATCACAAAGTATACGCGAAGTTATGATTTTGCCGTAAGGACTGAAAAGTGATTCCAAATCGGATTGAGTCATATTTTTTGGAAGACCCGAGACGTACAAATTGGCGCCCTTGATGCTCTCAGAGCTGGGACGTGCAACGGAAACCTTAATGAAGTAAGTTAAAATATTATTTAACAATTTGAATATTTATATCATATCAAAGCTTTCTTTCTATATACTTACTTTTATAGTTTTATTCTGCAAACGTAGACCATTCAAAGAATTAATGGCCTTTTCAGCATCCTCCTGTTTGACATAGTTTACGAAGCCATAGCCCAGACTTTGACCTGAAAAAGTAATAAATTATTATATAGTTAAGTTATTATGATAATGCCTTTTCATACTCCATGCTCAAGCTTAAGGTTGTATGGATATGGAAAACCAAAAGAGTTAGAGTTTAGTTTATATTACACTAGCTTACAAATTTAAGGGTCATCGAGTGAACCTTCGTACAAAATTTTTTTTCACGAGATATTGACGAATAACTGAAAAAAATGCCCAAAAACCTTTTTTTCCAAAAAATCTCGAAAACGGTGCTTAAGAAAAAAAAAGTTGTAATTTTCGTGTTTCTCGACCCAAATTTTAAGAAGGTTCCTTTTTCGCGTAAACTAGTGTTATTGGCCACCCTTTTGCACTAATAGATCTTTAATAACAACCAGAATTGCCTTTTATTTCTTGAATTACAATAAAATAAACTTATTTAAATTCTTCACCTAAAAGTTCCGCAACAGATTTTTTACTTTAAATTAAAAATATCTATTTAATGTTAAATTAAATACTCTGAAATTATGTTAGTTAGTATTACAACTATGTGGAATCTTCTTAGCTCGAGATTTTTTTGAGCGTTCACACAGAATGGCATATTTACCAGAGATTAAGATAGATTTTGTAAAAATGAAAATCATGAATTAAAATATTATATTTATTAAATTATAAAACCGTCTCGAATGGGTGTCTGGGGCACCGAGAATTGAAATGAACCATAAATCGAAAATAAAAATTGTTGGGAAACCCTTGTGAGTTGGATATTTTTTGACCTGTGTTATAGAAGCTACCGATTTGTCATTTTTTGCAAGTGAAAACTATTTTTGAGAAAATCGGAAATCACTATTGAACTAATTAAAAAATGGTTTAAGCTTTATCTTTTATTGAAACTAAATTTTGTGCAAATACCTTAATTCGTTTACAAAATATGGCTTGCAAAATAAAAGTCGATAAATCGATAAATAGTCAGAATTTTGAAAAAAAAAAAAATAAATAAATAAAAAATTTACGATTTTAGCATTGGCTAGTACCACTATCAAATATTTAAAAATCAGCAAAACGGAAGAGGACTTAAAAAGCGACCCACTATACTTTTTTTTACTCATGTGCCTTTTTTTGGCCATGAACGAATCATCTGTCAAATGACAATGAGTCCAATCAATGTTAATCCATATTAAACAAATCAATCTAGAAGGTTGAAAATATGAAGTACGTTTTCACAATCTATACAGGCATATGACATAAGGGATCATCCATATACTACGTGAAGCTCCAGGGTGTGTGGGGGGTCTGGCGTAGCGTCACGATCATATGGAAAATCTTCAAAAATATTAGGGTGTGTCTATTTTGACGAAAATCAGCGTCACGTAGCTTATGGATGATCCCTAAGGAACATTTAAGTCTTTGTGAATTAGTTGCTCAGATATTAAATACGGCTCAAATAGCATCAGTTTTTTTCATTGCTGCTGCCGAAGAGGTAAAGATGCTTACCTGTAACTTTATCGCGTATTAGCTTGCAGCTTTCCACCTCACCAAAGCTAACAAACAAGGAGCGTATCTCATCCTGCGACATGGTCTGCGGCAAATAGTTAACAATCAAATTGGTTTTCGGATCCGGCTCATTATTGTTGTTGTTATTATTGTTTGTGGTAGCATTATTATTATTGTTGTTGTTAGCAGCGGCATTTGTGGTTGCTGCAGCGCTGCCACTGGAGCCTGTGACAGCTGTTGTAACAGCTGTTGCAGTGGCGCCACCATTTTGCTGAGCCTGGCTGCTGCCTACTGAACTGCTGCTGCTGCCAGCGCTGGCAGCACCGGAGCTCTGCTGCTGCTGTTGCTGCTGTGCCTGTGTCTGACCCTCGACCATATTGTGGCTGTTGTTGTTGTTGTTGGTGGTGGTGTTGTTGTTATTGTTGTTGTTGAGCGCAAGCATTGGAGAAGTAGCAAAAGTTGTTGCGAATTATCGATTAGTAAGGTTTTGAATACTATAACTAGACAGACGTATAGCTAGGAAAATCTACAACTTGGTGCTAAGTTTTAACTCAGGCAAAACTAAAAAACCTTTAAAAGTGCTTGAACTTGAACAAAGTATAGAAATTTACAGCTTTTATATAAAAATAACTTCTTTGTTGTTATTGGTAAAAGAGTTTAAAGAGAGCGTTGTTTGTTGTTTTAGATAATACTGTTTGTTCGCGTTATGAAATCTGCAAAGAAAACAAAACATAATTAAATATATTTTATTAAAATTGAAAAAGCGTTTTATACTCACCTTTACGCACGACGCACACGATGAGCAACCGAGGTAAATGAAAAAATTTCAGATCGTTCCAATGCTGGTAAAACTTTTATATAGTATATGCATATATAGCCTACTTATAAGCGCGCGCGGTATAAGTCGAGTGCCCCAAGATAGAACTACTTATGTATATGTATGTCCAAAGTTAACTGCAATGAAAAAACAAAAAACAATAAAAATCAATTTTATTTAATTCAATTTAAATTAAATGTGTGGGTTTTTGTGGTTGTTCTCTGGCTTTGTTGTGTTTCGGGTAACCCACAACAACAACAAAAACCATACAGACATCAGTGTAAAGCCCAGTTTTAATGAAACCATAAAAATGTTGAGAACATTCTTGTTATTGGCATTAAGACAACATTTTCAATTGGCAATGGAATAGATTCAAAGGAAAAATCGATGTAATTGAAAGGTTGAATAACAGTTTGGTTCATTTAAAAGTAGGCCACGTAATAAGTATTTAAGTAATTAAATAGTTACTAGTATGTGTAAGTAAAAAAAGGCATAAATATACGTATTATTTATTGTAATAAGTATTTAAGTAATCAAGTAGTTACAACTATGTTTAATCCATATATGTATTTATTGTATACACCATTAATAAGCTAAAAGACATTTCACCTTAAGGTTCACAAAATGATGAATGAATTTACATTTAAAAAAAATTATGATGTAAAAAAGTCGTCCATTAGCCGTATAATGCGTATTGTATTCAAATGAATCGGTAAACACAGCACCCTCAAATACGGTCGTTGCGACTTAAGGCTTTGAAAATCTTAAAAAACTCCTCCGAAATCGACAGTTATTGACTTTATTTCAAAATTATAGATTTATAATACAGACATTGAAAACATTCAACTTTTTTTAGCATTATATAAATCACCAAATTTTTCTCATCCGAATATCCTAAATAATTTCCTGAAATTGCAAAATCAACCGTTAAAATCGTTTTTTATTGGAAACTGTTTTTTTTTTAAAGATTTTATCTATGCGTATCATGGGGCTCTTATTGGGGAGTTCATAGTAACAAATACTATACGCGTAATTACAATACAATAAGCACATTTCTTGTATCGTAAAATTACGCATTAGAGAACTTCAAGTTAATATGTTTAAAGTAAATATTGAAATATTAAAATGTAAACAACTCCCGGTCAATGACTGAATATAAAATCAGCTGTTGCTAAACGGTTTGTTTATTTTGTCGAACTTCCCTATAATGATCTCTCTCTTATTACAATTACCTTTTGCAAATAAGAAGTATGTTATACAATATGTGCAATCATAATTTGTTTGGTTAATCTATTTAAAACAAAAAAAAATATATTCAATACTAATAATTTAAACATTTTTTTCTTAACAATAATTGTTTATTTTTATTTAAGATTTCGTTTATACGCTTTGACATCATGATAACAAGATTCTGCAGCGTAGAGGAATCTAGTTCCGCCCACTCTTCGACCAAAATCCTTGTAAGGTCAGTCATAATACCGTATTAACGACTCGTCCTGTAGAACATGTTGGAAAGTATTCCCCATAGCTCTTCAATAGAGCTAAAGTCGGGTCTGATTCACGACAGTTTCAATAATATAATTTTTTTTGACGAAAAGGCCTTTGTCTTGTCGGCCATATTGGGTCATCATACTCTTGTAGAAATTCAATTATAAAGCCAAATCAATAAAGACACTATCTAAAAGGACCACGGATATCGATGTTTGTAGATTTGCCATAATTTGTCAATACCTAACAGAATTTCTAAGAAAGTTATTAAGTTAATTTAGTTTAGAAACAATTTCACTAATTGTAATGCCACTTTCGGCAATTTACTTAATAATAATAATTAAAATTTCCTAGATTTTCTTCAGAAATATTGTGGTGATCAAGTAAATTAAATTTTTCTTAAAAAAACTTATTCGAATTTTCTTTTAAAAAAATTACGTGTTTCCGGTCTTTACAGTTATACTTATTAGACAATAAAATCGCGCCACAAAAATTTTCATACCCTGCACCTTATGGCAAAATGTATGTAACATACAGAAGGAGTCTTCAGAGACCCCCTTTAAGTTACCCAAAGTATAATTAGAGTGACTAGAGAAGTCCGTTTGTCAGAAGAGAAAAAAAAAATTTAGATGGATAATTCGTTTGTTTATGAAGATATCGTAACCAAATTTGGTATTTGGTAGTCACTTAAAGTTTCCCAGCGCTGTACGAAATTTGATGAAAATCGGTTTTTTGTTTGTGAAAATATCGAAATGAAATTTGGCAAATCTTTTGGAGTTCTTAAGCAATATACCGGATTTGATTTCATTGTGGTGGTACAAAATATCCCAAAATCGTCCGCGCCCGACTTAAACGTACGCCATCTTTAATAACACTATTTAAAATAGTAATAGCATGGACATTCTAGAAATAGACTACAATACAAGACTTTGGCATAGCAAATTTAGGATTACAAATATAACTACTGGAGAAACCAGAAGAAACCATAAAATTAATCAGTTCATCATTTCATGAAATAAAATTCGTATTAGAGAAAAGTTCTTTGTGGAAGAAGTTCGTTATGGAGCAACGGTGGGCACTTAGAAGGCATGCTTGCCAAAGAGCTTTCACACGTACGAGAAAAGAGCTTTTTACCATAAAAGCTCGTCTCGTACGTGTGAGCTAGTTTTACAATTAAACTCAAATCAGAGTCACATGGCTAAGCACGAAACAATACGCACTCTGCGTATATTTGGTTTTTGTTGGCCATTAAAATTTGCTCGATTGGCGTCACTTGAAATAGTAGTGATGTAAGTAAGTGATATTTTTTGTAGGCCGACACGACCCTATCCGAATTTTCAGGCGAAATTGCTCTGCTTTGTGTCCCGCATAAAAATAAAACTCGGTGGTATTGTCGAATTTTATGACAACTATGCCAAAAACAACTGATTTGTCCCATTGTACCTCGGTCTTTGCGAAAGCTCCTTTTGTTTACGCGCACAGGCACAAAAAAATGCATTAGCAGTTTTGCCCACCGCTGTTATAGAGACATAAGATTGTTTTAAGCAAACGGATAATAAACGTCTAAGTAGTTACAGAAAATTGAATATGCGCAAAATTTTAAATAATCCGCTTACTCATCATCGGATAGTCACATACACTCATAAACATCCACTCTTGTATTCGAGATAAAGTACTAAATATCTGAATACGAGTAAAACACTATTGACATATGACATGCAAATGACTATAGTGCCAAATAAAAAAACGAAATTCCAAAGTTGTACGCTGAGTACTATTAAAGTTCCTGGTCTATATACGAAAATAACAACAATCCGAACGCATCTCATGACGCCTGCGCTCTAGACGCCCTCAAACTATTTGGACTCAGCTGATTTCGAACTTCTGCCTGATCTCTTTTTCATTGACTAAAGAGTGTCAGCAATGAGAGAGCCTATACTTCTTATCCGCTCTTTTGGCTTTATAATCTATATATAAGCATAGGTATGTATATATTGTATGTGTACATATGTACATATATTATGCGTATAAAAATATGTATTTATATAAGCAAAAGCAAATAAATAAAATGATTTTATTTATGTTGGAAAAATGCGAGAAACTACAAAGGTGAGAAACATATTTATTATTGTTTTCATTGCACAAATAAATAGCCCATCATAATTTTAGCATATGTTCAATTTGTACGCAATAAAAATAAGTTTCAGTCAAGAATAAAATGGGAATAAGTGAAATATAGTAAGAATATTATTAGTTAATCAATACTTGAAGCGCTTTGTGTAGTTATGTTAATTCTTTACAACATTCACATAATCAAAAACAAAAACAAACAAAGCTCAGAAAACAAAACTAATGCTTAGTGAAAAACGATATCAATTACAAATATCCCGTCTGGTCTTTATTAAAAAAAAAAAGATCAATCTTTCAAAAAAAATTTGTTTTTGCAGAATAGTCATTTAGAGCAGTTTTCAAGTATATTCTTAACAGCTAAAAGAAAACGAATTAGACCCCAAAATCTTTCTACCAAAACAAAATGATCAGGACGACAAAAGACATCGAAATACGTCTCCGTACTGCCTGCTTCTCAACGAGGGCTCAACAATTTCGTTTGGTGGAAAAAAATTCTTAGTTGCTGAAAATTTAGAGGATTATTTGGAACCCTGATATAAATCTAAAACCGAGTTTTCTTATTCGGGATGGAGCGGCAAGTTGCCCCCTTGCCAATATCTGGTCGATGCGGTTTTTGCATTGATATCTTTAAACTACATTTGTTCGTAACAAAATTGTCTATTAAATGAAATATAAATCAAGGTTAATAATGTGAACATAAGTTTATGGTGCTTTTCGAAAAATATATAAACGATTTTAATCTGCTATTTAAACGAATTGTAGTCCAAAAGCGTTCCGTCGATTACCTCAAAATATTTTTAAAAGCGTTTGAAATCTAACACAATTGGTTTTGATCTACAGATTTTTCAAGACAATTAAAAAAAAATTAAAATTGCAAAATGCCGTTGAGAAATGATTTTCGTCCGTAAGTGCAAGTGTGGTTAGAAAATTGGGTTCAACCTATGCAAAAGTTTATTTATTAATATAGTTGTTTTTTTAAATTATTTTTTCAGAAATAAATATGTTGAATTTGCTGTCAGTATAATCAAAAAAAACAAATAAATACATTCGGTTGTACTCCGGAGAACAAATCCGAATATTTTTTTTTCAGATTCGTTTTGAAACCACATTTTGGTGGTCCCAATTGCACCAAAACGAATTTTTTGTATGGTTTGAAACCGACTACTTTGGTGCAAGAGCAATGAAAACGAATTGGCAAAATAGGTTTAAAAGTACACACCTTTTAAACTGAAATAATTTTTATAAATATTCTTTGTTATTCTTATCTTAGATTATATTTATGCCAATTTCAAGTTAGATATTTATTGACAATTGCTTTTAATTATTTTTTTCAAATTCAACCCAAAAAAATAGCATGCACAACTCAAAACAAATTTTTGCTATACGTTCACATACACAAACATAGTGCATGTCTTGCATAAAAAATGGTTCATGTCTTGCATAAAAAATCTTTGGGAGCACGCAAAAATGAAAACGAACAAAATTTATTCGTTTTTGTTTTTCGGAGCACGGCCGATTTCAATACGAATCGCTACCCCACGAATTTGTTAATTCTAAACTTTGGTTACAAAAAAACTTTTTTTACTTTTGAATACCAAATCTGGTTCCGATATCTTTGGGATCTATAAATTGTAGTAAACCGATTTTGTTTACATTGATTTTTATTTTTTTACTATATAATATCCCTATGGTTGCTATAATATAACGCCAATATCTACAAAATTAAATTAACTTTTTTCCCGAGAAATATCGGGTTGCTTAGCTCTTGTCATCTCTGAGATCTTGGTGTCTCCCGATCAAACTTTAGGCCATTTCTGCTCAGTGCTTCTACATTTTCGATTTTCACAAACTTATCACACCCTTTACACCTTTCTAAAAGTACAGGGGAATCTTAGCACTCTTCATGAAACTTGCAAAACAGACTCTAACCCCAAAAAAAAAAACAGATTCTTTTAGCTTTTATATAAAATGACAGCAAATACTAAATAATAATAATAATAATAATGCGTATGAGAAATGTGTGTGCCTATGCACATTATATGAAAATCGACTTTGGCAAATATTTAATATACTGTATACCTGGGCATAGTTCTTGGCTCGCATATTTGCATTCAGCAGGTCAATGTAAATCGTGGGAAAAACTAATATTTTAAAAATAAACAAACAACAAAACAAAGTGCTAAAAATTCAATAAGTATGAAAGATACAGAGAGAGAGAGAGAGAGAGAGAGAGAGAGAGAGAGAGGGAGAAATAGCCGGCAAAACTTAAAAGCGCAAAAAAATTTTACTTTTTTGAAAATATTTTTAAAACAACAAACACGATGTCGCCGTAGAAATCGGGGACGCCGAACGACTCTTTATTTTGAGGTTAAGTGGGCGAGAGTTGAAAAAAAAATATATATTAAAATCATTTTTCATGCACTCGGCAAAAAATTACATAAATGCAGTGAGATATTTATATATATATATATATATGTACATATGTGTAGATATAAAAGTATCTGTATATATGTATAGGTGTGCTTACATATATTTATACCGAAAATTACCTTTGCTTTTAGCAATTATAATGAAAGTGTATAAAATAGACTTTTTGTTGCTTGATTTGAATGCGATTACGAAACACTTTTAACTTGGTTATAAACCTATGCAAATTTGTTTTATATTTATTTATTTAAATAAACAAAAAAGGCACAACAATTAAAACCAAAATCGAAGAATTCTTTAATATGGAAAAAGCTAAAATTTGTGTTTTTTTTTTATTTTTAATTTTAGTGTGTTGGCTTTTGTATTGTTAAAACAACAAAACATCAAAAACAAAAAACCAAACTAAAACCGAACCGAACGCGAAATAAATTTGTAATAATAATAATAATAAGGAAATAAAATCGAACGGAAAGTAGAAAAAGAACACGTTCCTGCAACTCAACAGAACAGAAATAAACTGATTCGTCGAGCGGCATGAAAATTATTTTTATGCGTCGGAAAATTAACAACAACCAGACGGAACACACTCAACGTAGTCTTTGTGGGGAACGCTCCAAGAGGTGGACTTAAGAGCAAGAGAGCACCAGGTCCGCAAAACTTATGCTCTTTACGTGTTTTGCAAAGAGCGCGAGCTAGACAAATATATTGGGCGCTGGGCTAGCTGAGCGGCGGGGGGGTGTTCATAAAGATCATGGTTTCAATGCTGATGACGTACTACGTAGAAAAAACATTTGCAAGACGTTTTGCTGTAATTGGATTATGGTTGAAATAGTAGAGGGTGGTAAGATGCAGATGGTATGGTCGGAACCAAACCAATTGTATGTCTTGGGGCTTAGTTTCACTCAGGTGACAAAGCGAAAGTATCGCAAAGAAAATACAACACTACGCCCTACAATTCCAGCTGTTATACCATGCTTTTATCAATGGAGTGTAAAACAACTGTCCAAGCTTCAAGCTATTTACCGTAGCTGGCAGTGAAATCTTCCAAGGCTTTAAGGGAATGACTGAAACAAATTTGTTGACTTTATTTTTATTATACCCTGCACCTTGAGGTACAAACGGTATATTAAGTTCCTGCAAGTCGAAAATGTATGTAAAATAGAGAAGTGGACGACAGAAACCAAAGAAGTGGATATAGACATTTTCGCCTGTATGAACGATTAGATCTCACAGATGATAAGAGCTGGAGCAACCCAACCTTAGACTTAGAATCCAAAAAGCCCATAGGACCGATCAGTCAAAAATGTAGTTATCGTAACTAATTTTGGCATAGGACTAAAACGAACATATAAGATATTGCAAACAGGAGATGGTTGAAGCATCTCGTCTTTAGTCTTATTACTGGGACCGTTCCTACAAGTGTCCTTGCGAAGTCAAAAGACTGACATACGCATCCAGGAATAGACGGAATACTTTATTCTGTATGGTTTGGAGTCTGAGTACCATACCCTCATTCTACATACGTTCGTTAGAATCGTGATTTTAAGTAGGGAAAGTAGTTAAGTAGTGTACCTATGTTTAATATTAATGCAAAAAATTGGGACTTTGGTCAACAATTTTTTGTAATATGACCGATGTGAGTCTGCATAAATAAATGATTTTATATTTTTAAGTTTTCATCTGGTCTGATGATTTCACTACAAAATGCACAGAAAAGTGTAAAGTTTCGGCTTTATACAAGACCATGACGTACGTTAATGTCGGGCGCAGACGACTTTGGGATACCCTGTACCACCACATAGCAATTAAATCCGATATATTGCTTTATGACTCCAAAAGATATTTTATTTGCCAAATTTAAAACAAGGTCCGGCTATACAAAGCCGTACTTAAACCTGTATGGACTTATGCAATGTAGCTTTGGGGAACAGCGAGTACATCCAACATTGAGATATTGCAAAGGTTTCAGTCGAAGACGCTAAGAAGTTTAGCAAATGCTCCGTGGTATATTAGCAATTTTGAGTTGCACAAAGACTTAAATGTGCCTTTTGTCAGAGATGAGATACAAAGACGCACAAAAATATACATTGAAAGACTCCATAGGCATGATAATCATTTAGCACTAGGTCTTTTAGAAAATACTTATGTAACCAGACGCCTTAAGCGACATCATGTTTTAGACCTTCCCGGCAGATTTTAGATATATGTACTATAATATGTTAAGATTTATCTATTTGTTTGATTATTATTTTTTGTTGTAACTAATGTAATACGTTTTTATATTGGCTGATTTTGTTGAATCTCAGTCAATCCTGTTATGTAATTTAATTATGTCAAATCATTTACTTATTATTCACGGATAGATTGTAAATAAAATAAATCAAAAAAAAAAAAAAAAAAAAAAAAAAATTCCCAAATTTGGTTGCAATATTTTTTCAATTTAAATTTTGTTCAAAAAACGTTTTTTTTGACCGATCTGTCCTATAGAAGCTATATGATATAGCCAACTGATTTTGATCACATATTGTACAGTAATTGGGAACTCCTAAAAACTTCCGAGTTTCAAATTTGGTTACATTATCTATAATATAATTATTTATATAAAACTTTTGTGTTTTTACGAGGTCCACTGAAACACCCTTATGGGAGATATATAATGTATCCCCGATATCAAAAATATAAAATAAACTTGTCTCCCCTGACATAATAACGCATCTAATCTGAAAATTTTGTTGCTATAGCTCTAACCATCTCTGAGATCTCGGCGTTCATACAGAAAGGCAAACAGACAAACAGACGGATATGGGTATATCGACTTCTCTAGTCACCCTAACGATACTTCAGGTAACTTTGGGGGAGTGTCCTTCTGTATGTTACATACATTTTCGGGCTGCACAAACTTAATATACCCTTTGTATAAAAATTCAAATCAAATCTCTCTGTAAATTTGCACCGATTTCCTCAAATTCCTGGTTCTCAAACTAACATCCAAAATTTTTCGTAAGGTTGAAATTAACTAAAATGAGATTTCTGGCATACCAATAATTATAGAGCTATAAAATACTTAATAAAGAATTGCTGGTAAATTTTAGAAAGATAAGCAGTGGCGGATCCACGGACGGTTTTCGGTAGATATGGTAGATATGTTCCAGAAAAAATCGTGTAAAAAACCGCTTAAAAAAGACATGAAATAAATACTTAAGCTGCTATGAAAATAAATTAGAAAGGGGAATTCCCTAACTAAATTTCTAGAAGATTATATTAATAAAAATATTTTTCTTTAAAATTTCAATCAAATAGTTTTTTTTAATCATGCTAAATCAAATGAAATTGTGTACAAATTTTTTTTTACCGTATTATTTCAAAACCGTATAAAAAAGGCCGTGTAAAAACAGCGATATCAAATTCTAGATCTTCCGGATAGATATAAAATAAATAAATAAGGTAATTAATATAAATTATGCAAAATTCTTTGTTATTCATAAAATTATTTTTTCTACTGGTTGAGTGTACTAACTTTATCGATCTGTTATAATATAAACGTATTTTAATTTAAGGCTTGACTAATCCAAGAATGAGATTTTGAATATATAGGAAAATTCACCTTTCAATTTGATCAAGGTAGTACATACGTATATATGTTTTTATATACTACTGTGATCAAATTGAAGGGTGTATTTACTTACATTTTCAAAATCACTATTTATTTATCTAAATATATTTCATCCCCTTCAAAGTAATGCCCTTCCGCTGCAATACACTTATGCCAACGAATTTTCCAGGTATCATAGCACATGGCAGAGTCCTCCCTCGGAATGGGCTTCAGAGCCTTCTCCGATTCAGCTTTTATTATTTTTTAGCGGTCTCTTGAGTTTGCTGAATAGCCAGAATTCACACGGAGCCAAAATCAGGAGAATAAGCAGGTTGCGGAACAATATTTCTTGAATTTTTGGCGAAATGCTCACGAAGAACCAGTGTCGTGTGAGTTGGCGTATTGTCGTAGCATCTCACAAAACGAAACATTAATAAATATTTTGACGTGGAATTTCGCACAGCTGTCACTAACAGTGCTACCAAGTTACAGAAAGAAAATTATCGATTGGAAGAACCCTGGAAGTTTAAATTAAAAATTTCCTTTCCACCTTTCAATTTGATCGCAGTAGTACATAAAAATACTTCACGCCTACGCCGTAGCTAAGCCGAGGCTAAAAGAGGGTTATGTTTTTGATCTGTACACGGCTATTCTCGGAACAAATAAATATGTATTTCATAATTTAAAAAACACACGTGTAAGTTGTAGGTTTAATAAATGATGAATATTAAAGAATTTGTATATAAAAATTGGTGAGAAAATTTTTTTGTTTTATACTTTTTAGAGCTTGATTTTTTAGTAGCCTGGTCTAGTTATTTAAACATGTTCTCTGTATAAAGTAAAAAATCTACAAATTCTAAAAAAAGAAAAGGTAAATATTTTTATTAAAAGTTATTGCGTTCGATAAGATACATTGTCTAAAAAAGAATTTCATAAACGTTTGTAAAGTTGAAAATTAGCAATCTGAAAAATACGAAAAACACCGTCGGGTCGGTTTAACAAAAAAAAAAAACATGCAGGAATAGGAATGTTATATTAACAAAAAATTTATAAGTAGGTATATTTTAAATTTAATTTTTAATTTTTAATTTTTAACGAAATTGAATAATAGTAAATTGGAATCAAATAGGCACATCTATTTATTAAGTATTTCAATTCAATAAATAATTGGATATGCTATCCTCCAAGCCTAAAAATGATTGGGTTTTAAAAAAATCAAAGCCATTAATAATAATTCAAGGCAAGTAGCAACAATTTCCATAGAAACTAAAAAGTTTCCTTCAATCTCTAATCAAATATAATTGCAACCTCTTTGACACGCCTAACAAAAAAATAACTGCACCCAGACGAGCAACTAACACGCCTGACCATCTCAAAAACATCCAAAAATAACGAAACACCCACCGGTTATTTTCATTCATAAATCGTTGAAATTGTTTCCGTCGAATTGACGTTGTAGCTCTCGAATGCTGAAAGAAAAAGGATATGAAATATGCAAGCCTCCCACACATACACATGCACACACACACACTGCACATGCTGCACGAAAAATACAAGAACAAAACAAAAAAGTGACACACCTTGCAGCAGGCTTTGGTGAGAGCGAATAACCGAAATAGAAGAATAACTAGGCAAGCAAAAAGCAGAGAAGAGCTCCAATTTGGTTAGTTTTGGGTGCGGCAAAAATTATATGGAAAAAAAAAAAATTTAAGAAAAGTGTAACTGAGAGCGACGCAAAATAACTGCAACAAAAGTATTGTTCCATGCGACAGCTGTTGACAGAGCGCGCCGTGAGCTATGTGCATTTACAACAGGCTCAGAACATAGAGAGCGCCACAAGAGAGCGAATGAGAGTGAGTAAATGTCAAAAGAAGAGCGGGTGTGCTTTAAGCTGCAAGCTGCGCGCTGCGGTGTTTTTTTTAGGTTAAACGGCGACTGCAGCGCGCAAACTGCGGCCGGCGCTGCACACATGCAGCTATGTTTACATGTGTGCGTGTGTGTATGTATGTGTGTAGGCGGCATTTCTCAGCAGCACGCAAATACATACGTACATACATATATATACACCAACGTATAGAGAAATATGGCATGGTTTGGGCGTGCGGTATTTGAGCCAAGTTTATACAAGACATTGCCGTTGCCCGTTTTTACTATTGCAAAGCTGCGGGCGCATTTCCTTTCATGTATACGCTCATACATATATAAATATACGGCTGTGTGCATTGTGAAAAATCGACCATGGGTGTGGGCCAATGTATGTACAAGAAATTGCAACACAATTAACAAACAACAACAAAACAGCATATACTATAACTATTTATTGCTTACTTTAGTTGATTTTTTTATGCAAAGCGCGCCTCGCAAAGTATGCTACACTTTTTTTTCACACTAACTGCACACAAGTTTTTTCTGCTTTATAAAAATTTGTTTAAAATTTATTACTTAATTTCTTTTTCGTTGCAAATTAGTTTTGAAAAACGTTCAAGTAAAAATTTTACACGCACACATACTCGCGCTTAATAGAGCTTAATATATAAACCGATATATGTATTTATATGTGTATGCCCGTGCGTATCTATAGTGTGAGTATATATACATATATATATATGTATATGCTAGATGTGTGTATTATACCGATATACAACAATTTATAAACGACGACGATACGACGATAATCAAAAAACACAACTTGCTGCCGGAGAGTGCAAGAACTAAATGATTAAAGTGTACAATTGCCGCCAGGATAAATGCAGCCAGGACATTCGATGACGTTGACGCCGACGCCAACAGCGCAGCAACGGTTGAGCAGCGCTGCACTTGTGCAGCTAGAGCTAGCTCTTTGGCGTACAGTTGAAGCTCCCTATAAATGAGATGTGGGTAACGGGACACAGCGGCACAGCATAAACTGCGTAGTTTTTTGCATTGCCATGCACAGTGGAGCCAGTGCAGTTTAATGCAGTATAATATATATATAATTTTTACTGCTAAACAATTATCTATTTACTCTTCATTTAAGTTGTACTGCTTAATTTTCCCAATCACTGTACCAAATTTGATCAAAATCGGTTGACTATATCATAGGTCCATAGGGCCGATCGGTCAAAAAAAACATTTTTCGCACAAAATTCGTTGATCGATCGGCCCTATGGGGCCTATATGATATAGTCAACCGATTTTGAGGACGACTTGATCTATAAAAAACTTTCAAACGCCAAATTTGGTTACGATATCTTCATAAACAAACGAATTGTCCATCTAAAACTTTTGGTTTTTTTCGAGGGCCTCTGAAACATCCCTATGGGAGCTATATATTATAATCCCGATATCCAAAAAAATAAAATAAACTTGTCTGCCCTGGCATAATAAGGCATCTAGTGTGAACGTTTGGTTGCTGTAGCACTTACCATCTCTGAAATCTATTTATTCACACGGACAGAGAGACAGACAGCCAGACCGACAGACAGACGGACATGGGTATATAATTCATCTAAATGTACTAAAATAATATTTGAACAGTAGCGACTCTTTTTCTGCCATTCTCGTAAAAGCGTAAACATTCGGAAACAATTATCCGAAAAATGAGATCTCTGAGATTTCTTTGGCACCTACGGTTTTTAATACAGATTTGGTTTCAAACCGTACCCAAAATCTCTAGAGATTTCTGTGGAATCGCAGTTATTCTTTTACAAAACCTCACGAAATTTGATTAAGAAATTGTTTTTCATATATTTAAATTCTTAGGAAAAAAGGATCTTGCAGTCAAAACATTTGTGAAAGTTTTCGGAAATTGTAATTTAAACTGCCCGCGCTGAATACTGAATACGAAATCAACATAAAATACATAGAAGAACAACATTTTGAATTGAATTTCGCATAAATTAAAAAGACTTGGTCTAATAAGTAACATTTTAAGCGAAATAGCAGAAAAAAATAGTAGGTCGAAGATTGATTTTATGACACCTTCATGATAGAGTGCTCCAAACAAAACCAAATTTCGCAAGTCTTCTAAGGAGCTCAAAATATGTCTACAAATCGATTTTCAACTCAATTGCTTAAAAAACAACAAAGTTGGTGCAAATCGGATATATCGGCTATATGGCAGCAATAAGATATATGGGGCCAAACCGGGCGAAACTTGGTAGATCGTCTTGGGGGCTCAAAATATGCATTAGTACCAAATTTAGTGCAAATATATCAATATTCTGAGGTTTATGCCAAAAAAATTGGCAGAAAAGTCCATAGTGCGTCGGTCATGACGTATATTTGAAAATTGGTGTTATAGTCATATGTCAACTCAGAAATCCGTTAGGATGCGTTCCCGGATTCACCCCACTTCCGAATTCACCCCAATACCTATAAACGGATTTAGTAACTTAAGCTCACTTCAAAAAGCGAAAAATGGTTTTAAAGGTTTATAGCTCTAGTTTAAGCTGATGCTGCAAAGACAAGACAAAAGAAAATTAAATGGAACAATCGTTATATAATACAAGACATAAACAAAATACTCTAGCTAAACAAGCTGGATTGGCGATCATAAAATAAGAAACCTGCAATTCATAAAAATATATGTATTTTTGATAATTTTGCAAAATAAAACAAAATAAAAAAAAAAAATAAATAAACAAAATATATACATAATAAAAAAAAAATAATTGTTCGGTTAAAAAAAAAGCATTTCTGTGATGAAGCTGTAAAATGTGTGCCAATCCAAACAAATAATAATGCACCCACTGTATGTAAATAGAAATTACAAATATGCAAGCTGAAGAGGCAGCTGCTGGCAGTGCACAACAATAACAAATAGCTGGAGCAATTTGTTAAGGCACAAATACACACATATAAAAGCTAACTGAGCGAGTGCTCGCTGCAACAGCCAACGTAACGGTACTGTTGCACGCTCTCTCAAGCTGTCTCTCTGCCGCTCTCACACTTCGGTGCTTAGCCGAATACCCTATATTTGGCACAAAACATAAACAAGGAAATGCAACAACGAAGACGATGAGGACGACGAATGCAAAATACATTGCGGTAGGTTGTCTCACCGAGAGAGCGCAAAGAGCGTAAAAATGAAAGCCGGCCGCGTGAAAGCTAGGCAGTCAGCCAAAAAGGCACCCAAACAAACAGTTAAGCAGCGACTGCAGCAGCATCGTAGCGGCAGCTGACTGAGCAAATGAGCCGAGCAGAGCCGAGCTGAGCAGAGCACCAGCAAGCTCAACTTGACATCATTTGTGTCAAAAGACCATTGAACTCTGCAGCTGAAGTTGTTTGCCGCCTTCCCTTCCACTCTTGCCAATATACACACATACATATATGTATAAGCACGTTTGATATTGTTGTTGCTTGTAATTTTGTTGTGTTGCAAATGGTAACAATTGCTGCAGCAGCAGCAAGTGTTTACATACACAATCAAAAACACACACACACCCAGTAAGCGCAGTTCAAAATAGGGCCCCACCCTTTAAAAGCTAAGAACATCAAAGACAAAACTCTAATCTCGAACTTTACGCCTAAACAATGCTTTTCAAACTTTCTGCACAAAGAGGAGCACAATTTTGAGATGCTACAGTTTTGAAGTTAGGAAGCTCACGCAACTCAAGCTGATAACGTAGCTCCAAAACTGTAACAGAGAATAAAATAAAAAAAGATAGTTTGCAACAGTGTCGCTAGATTTTTGGCTTTAAAAATTCTAGATTAACATTGGGGATCTCTAGTCTCCTTCTGTATGTTAAGTACATTTGCACAAAATTAATAATACCTCTTACTTTAATGAAGGGATAAACTTAAAAGGATGGCAAGGAATGAGAGAAAGTAAAAAACTTGACGACCAGAAAGTCAGACGGACAGGGCATATTTTACTGGGATTTCGTACTAACCATTTTGGCTTCTTTTTTACGGTGCTTACCCGTTTTAAACACAAACTTTTTAGAACAAACCCAAATTACGCTTTGCCGTTAGGTAAAGTCTGACAACAAATTTTATTTTAGTTCAGATTATTATAAAGGAGAAAGCAAAATAGTTGGTACCTCCTCCGAAGTTAGCTCAGGTCATTCTTTTAAAGTATTTTTACACAACATCAACATCGTAAAGGAATAAAGATCGACACTCACCTTACCAATTGCCGTATATTGGGTATTTCCATCTCATATTTCTATTGCTTGACACGTTATCCCACCTGGTTCGCTTGGTTTTGTTAATTGACACCTCATCCCACCTGGTTCGCTTGTTGTTGTTGTGATCATTAAAAGATGCAGTAGGGTAAGTAGGGAATGCATTTGCTTCACGTATGCCCTGGTTACCAACTGCTTTGTCGTCGTAATAAACATATCGTGTATTAATCTTCATTGGCTGATAGCCATGACTGTTGAAGTACTGTGATTGTGGACAATCGTGCATCGTAGTAAACTTAGAATATGGCTTCTTAAGGCGTGGTTGAATGCAGTCAAAATTCATATCAGATTCCAGTATCGGGTAAACTTGAAACTGTACAGATAAAAAATAATTACATTAGGTTTAAAAGCATTTTTGGATTTAGTTTATTCTACAAACTGAAAAGTGTTGAAACTAATACGTTTGTGAATACAAAAGAGATTCCATGTTTCCAAATCGGCATATCCATGCGTAGGGTAAGTTATAGGCTTGTAGGTTTTTTTAACATTTACAAGCCTGGTATTGGAACTTATTTTTTACATACTTAGAAGCTTTATTAAGCCGCTGGCAGCCCACAACTTTTATGTATGTATATGTGTAGCTTTTATCCTTTTAATGGTGGTAATGCAACATGTAATTAAAGGGTTTAAAAACTTGGGTCAGGAAATTGAATGACTATTTCAGAAAGAGCGCGGCGGGATTAAATTTATTTTCCTGATCCCCTTTTTTACAGTTGTTAAGCGTTCATAATTTTAAGATCAAGATACATTTTATTTGGCAGCACTTAGGTGGGTTTTGCTTTGACTACTGGCAATAGCGGGGCATTGCTTGATGGGCAGCACTGTTAGCTCAACTTTATATATGTAAATAGATATACATACATATATGAAAGCATATGTGCATGTACGACCAAGCACATGGTGGAAATAGGAATTCCAGGACTTAAGCATTTCGGACAGAAGCGGAACTTACATAAATAAGAATATGGAGTCGCATAAAAGAAACTTGAAGCCCCCAAAGGAAAGTCCTGCATACGGTTCTGATGCATGCAACATATGTACGCATGAATGTAAAATATAAACACATACAATACATACACATACAATTTTTTTTTGAGCACAAATGATTATTGTTAAAATTATAAATGTTAAATAATGATTTACAAATTCAAATATGAGCTCTACTATATTATGTTACTATATGTAGTGTATAGTAGTATGTGTATACTATTGTGTTGTCTATTTATTTTTTTACAAATATAATGAACTTATTATGTACAAACGTCTGTACATATAATAACAAAATGCAAATGAATGTACATATGTATATACATATACATATTTTCAATTACTGCAAAAAAAATTCGCGCGTCGTAGAAAATTGCATAAAATTAGTTTATGTTGTACTTCAACAGCTTAAACTTAGCTTTAATATTACTTTAGACACCTGTTTTATTGTTTATTTAATAAGCAAATTCGGCAAGCACTGCAAAAACACTCAAAAAAAAAAACACGATCTTGCCAACAGTTTCAAGCAAACAAATAAATTTTGCGCCGACTTCGTCTCCTCTTCTTCATTCAATCTTTGTGGTTGCCACTTAGTTTACGAAAACACATACAAAAGCTGGCAGCTATGCAAGCTTCCATAATTATAACATATAAAAAATACCAAAAATTTTAAATCTAAAACATAATCCATTTAGTTATATTTTTAAGGCAAAAACAATATTGTTTAAAAATTTATTTAAAATAATGTGTTCTTAAATTTTTTCCTTTTTATTTTATTTCCTTTTTACAGCTGAAAAAGTATCTAAGTAAAAGGAGAAATACTCTTTACAGACTCTATTTAAAAATACCACTTAACGGACTGGAAAAAACAAGTTGGCAGCACTATCGATAACAATCCATATGCTAAGTGGGCAGTCTTGCTTTTTGATAGTGATATTTTAACATCTTTTCTAAACTCGTCTTAAATTAATACATTTTTTAATTAAGTACGCATTTATTATACTAATTGCCATATGTCAGAGGCGCGCACCATTACCTATAACTATAAAACTCTGCTGTAAGTGATAAAATCTGCTCAGCACACTTTGATTTTGAAACTTACATCAACTTACAGCTGCACCAACATACCGGAGCTATTTCTAGACAAACATGTAGCACGCACCCACTTTGGGCGCTTTGGCACTTTGGTAAACTTTGTCTTGCGTCCCCGTCGTATGACCTGTACGGTAAGTTATGGCACCGAGGCAGAAGCGGCTCAAGCGTTGCGTCTTGGCAGCGTATACAATGGGCACAAGTTTGAAATATGCTTTGCTGAAAACGAGGTAACGCCGGCACAAAGAACTGAAGAATGGATGGACCCAGATGTACAAGCCGAGCTTAATGTCTTAAGCGCTAGTTGGCGTTCGGAACCTATTGCTGCCGCCAAAAGCTCCAATGCCAGCATCAACTTGCCCATGTCCAAGCCAGCAGCGCAGCATAAAACAAATGCCACAACAGAACGACAACGTTCGTCAGGGCTAAACGCCAAACAGGAACTAGAGGCAATATTACGCAAGCCTGCTTTTAGTACCGAGGAGAAATATCGCGTGCTGGATGCTCGCGATAAATTACTACGCCTGAACATGCGTCGTGCCACAGATATAAAGAGCGCTACCGCCACACATGGCTACTGTCCAGATATGTGTCCCGAAAAAGAGCGCCTGTTGCGCGAATTTCAACGTCAAGTTGCTGTTTACGAACTGGAGTCCCCACATGATGACCAAATATCCCATAATTTGGCCATCAAACAGTATTCACGCAGCAGTGCAGATCAAGAGACACCGCTACCCCACGAGCTACGTTCTGAGGCTGTACTACACATGACTATGGCCTATCTGATGCACGAAATAATGAACAAAGTTGACCAGGCTGGCATAGGCGATTGGTTTCATTTTCTTTGGGATCGCACACGTTCCATACGTAAGGAGATAACACAGCAAGAACTCTGCTCACTGAGCGCTGTCAAGCTGGTGGAACAATGCGCACGATTCCACATACATTGCGCTGCTCGCCTTGTGGCCGAGGATCCCAGCGTTTTCGATTCCAAGATAAATGCTGAGAATCTTACCAAATGTCTGCAAACGCTTAAGTATATGTACCATGATCTAAGACTTAAAAACATTAACTGTCCACGTGAGGCCGAGTTTCGAGGCTATATTGTGCTGCTTAATCTTGCCGATGCCAACTTTTTGTGGGATATTGCTCAGTTACCCGTAGAGCTGCAAAATTGTAAAGAAATCAAGCATGCCATAAAGTTTTACTTGGCCCTGCAGGATACAAACTTTGTGCGCTTCTTCAAGTTATTGCGCGACCCGGAAACTACATACCTCAGTGCCTGCATCCTAATAACATACTTTACACGCTTGCGCGTGCTAACTCTTCGCCGGCTTGTGCAATCTTATCGTGCTCCACGCAAAACCGAGGTCTCGTCACTGCCACTTGGCTATATTCGGAAAATGCTGAGCTTTCCCAGTGACGAGGAGACTAAAGAGTTTGTTAATTACTATGGGTTGACGGTAAACGATACAGATCGCGTGCTTCTAACGCGCATGGAACCACCGGAGTCAGAGTATAAGCTACAACGCCAATACGAGGTACGTCAAAACTAAGTTAATTTTCCTATACATAAAATCTGCCACTCTCTTTTTTTTTAGCTAGTCGAATCCAAGCGTCTACACAGCGTGGGAGAGTGCATATGTGGTGAGCCCTTACCACCGCAGTCACTGTACCTTAATCATCGGCCACACAACAGCTTTAACGAGCAAGGTTTGCTGGTACACGCAGCTTGGATGGCCAAAGATCAACTTGCTAGTCATCGGCCGGAAGAGCCGCTAGTTCCGCTGCAGGAAGAGAAACCTACGCGCAAGTCGCCCACGGATAATCTCTTTAAGGTGCCAATGACGTCGGCGCCCTTTTCGCCCAAGCCTAAGCCCGCAACAACTAATATGCAGGCACCACAACAACCAGTGGCTACTAAGCCTATTTTCAGCAGCTTGATGCCAGCACCAGTGCCGCCCATGCAGCAGCCAACGTCTACGGATACATTTGGCTCAAGTTCACTGTTTGCAAACGCATTCACCGAGAAACCACAGCTTCAGAAAAGTTTTAGCGGCAACATATTTGACACCACACCAACGGCGACAACTGATTTGAATATATTTAATATAAAAACTGTTCCTAAGGATGCTGCCACTTCTACGGCATTCCCAATATTTGGCAACTTACAGCAGCTACACAAACCGGAGCCAACAATGCCCAAATTCGATAGCCATGCAAATGCACAGCAGCAACAAGCACAACAGCAGGAAATACTAAAGAAGCAGAAAAATGCTGAAGAGGAAGCGAAGTTGGCCGCCTTGGAGCAGTCTATTATCTTTGCCAAGCAGCGCGAAGCTGAACTTTTAGCCAAACAAGCGGAAATTGCAGCCAAGGCGGAGCGTGATCGTATAAAACGCGAAGAGGAGTTACAAAAACAACTTGAACTGAACAAGCAACAACAGGAGCAAAAACTTGACAAGCACTGCGATAAATTACTAGATACAATGTTGCATAACGAACTTTTGAGCTTATGCAAGGAGGAAATTAGTTTACACAAGAATACCATACAAACCTATACACAATTGCTGGATAACTACACGGCTGAGATTGTGCGTAAGGAGCTTGGCAAGGCCGACTATGAGCATAAACTGCTGCGGAGTTATTGGCTTAAATGGCGCACTTATCGTCGCGTTAAACAACAAAAAAGTTTGCTTTTTCATGCGCTACCCTTGAGCTTTGGTGCCCAGTCTACAAGCCAGTTGGTGGGTGAGGACAGCCAAATTGAGACGCTGAGCATGCTGCGGCGCTATCGCCAGGGTCAGCCATGTAATTTTGAAACACTGCTGCAGGGCATGGACAATGCTGCCTGGCTGAAGCTGAATCTCTGGCAGTTGTTAAGCAAAAAACTGCACAAACAGTTGGACATACCTGGTAGAAATAAGTACGTAAAGATGTTGGTTTCATTGCCGGAAGGCACGCCGGGCTTGCTTTATAAAAACGCCTTGGATGGCGGCTTGTTGCTGCAGCCCTTGCAGGAAACTGCTGGGAGCGCTTACAACGACAAGGCTTATATAAACGGAGTGTCCCATGGTATTGCGCTGTGTGTGCGTAGATTAATAGACGTAGATTTATTTAATGAGCGTCGACAGCCTGCAACAGATATGGAGTTGGCTAATGCCGATGGTCTTATTTGCTGCGTTAGCATGCAACAGATGATGAGCACGCGTTTGCGTTTGCAAAAGCTATGTCGCAAAAATATAAGATCTGTAGCATTTATTGTACTTGATGCACAGACGATGGTCTTTGATGAGAATTTGCTAGTCAAGGAACTACAGCTCAGTACGCTACATCTGCAATCGTATAAAGTGTTCAGCTGTCGGGCAAAGAATCGAGTACGGCGTGAGCATATTATTGATCAATTTCATCATGCCGTTAAATTTTTAGCCGCACAACCCAATCCCAGTCGCAGTGCACTAGTGCAGGCGGAGCTGCGTGAATGGCTTATAAGTTGCTTAGGTAATGAGCTCTTTAATCGGCTGCGTTACGTCGTGGAGCATGATACGACTTTTGCACAATGCAGCCGCAAATCGCCGCAGTTCAGTGTATCTTTTTATAATGAGGCAGTGCGACGCTTGCAATTCATAGTCAGCGATAACTTGGAAACGTATCCCCAGCTGCCCGAGGAGCTGCGTGAGTTTGTAGAGCCACTAGCTTTAAATGCGCCGCCGGGCAATCGCTTGGAACATTTTATAGAGGGCTGGCAGAATCCTGCTAACCGCCAGGGAATTGTGGACTTGCTGGAACAAGCAAAGCTACCGGAAATGCCACCGCTAGATTTAAGCAGCGAGAGCAGTTCGCATGAGCTTGAAATATGTGAATGGATTCTAGAGTATGCTCAGCAAACTCAAGAAGAGGTGTTGGTAGAGTCCGTTGCGATGCATGCCACACAAAGTCTTGCTTTTGAGGCGCCTTTTGACGAAATTGACTATCCAGCTCTAATAGAGATCTTTGCCCAAGAGAGACTGCAGTTTTTGTTGCGACACTCAGAGTCACAACTACCAACTGCTGTAGTATATAATACGGCAACAAAACGCAAGTATTTTGATACAGACTGGTACTACGAGTGGCAGAAGCCTGATTTAGAGGCGGTGGCACAAGCGCAGCAGCAAGAGTCTATGTCAAATAAAGACAACCATGCCACACAAATTTCCGAGCAAAGCATGGAAGAAATAATTGCCCGCGCTCAAGCCGTGCTGGACAAGGTTCAAAAACGCAAAACTTTAAAAGAATTAAATGACAAGCGTCGTAATTGGGAATACAGCCTAGAAGACGATGTAATGGTGGCAAAACACTGCGCTGACAGCCTAGTCGAAAACGACGCCGAATTGTTACCAGAGAACCACTTAGCCAGCAAAACGCCTACTCCAAAACGCAAGCGTATAAACTAAAGATGTTGGAAATGCCTGCCATAAAGGTGTTAGGAAAGTAAAAGGCGTCACACGAGTTTTTTTTTAACTTAAAATTAGCCTTAAGACTTATGACCATGTTCCAGTTTTCGCCACGCTGAAAATACGCTGCCAAATTTTCCTGCAAAAACTCTTTTTCAAAAAAAGGATCAATTTGTAGATGCTGTTCTGGGTTATGAGCGTGCAGGATAGAAATATCAAGCATACGTGAATGAAAATATCGAAACTTTATATTAAAAAAAATGTCTATCGTTAATAAAAATTTTAAAATTATAAAAATATTAATTTTGTATGTTTGTATTAAAGGAAAATATTAAAAGAGAAAAGTCGTATAAGCATATTTAAATACAAAAAGTTATTTACTTATTTATTTAAAACATATAAAAGACTGGAGTTCGGTATGAATAAAGACGAAATTATGGAAGTTCTATATAAAATATGGAAACAAAAGAGTGCTCATTAATATTCCAACTTTGAACTCTACATAGACTTTACTTTTGTTATGTATATGGGGATAAATTTTAAAAGAATAAAATTCAGGGTAATTATAGTCGGAAAGTCCAATGTCACTAGCCTTCTTTTGTTCTAGCAGGAAAATAATACCAAAATCCCTCTTAAATCCTTTAAGTGGGCTCTGCCCTCAACATAAGTACTTTCTACGCAACCCGTGGAAACATTTATTATCACGATATGTTCAATTTTTATTTTCTTGTATTTCTCGTTTTTGCAAAGTTAATGTATTTTGCCTGCTCTGGATTTTGATTTCAATTTGGGCTTGTCGATTTAACAATGCAGTTTAATAGTAATATTCAGCAAGACTTAATATTCTATTCTTCTAAATCTTACCTTATTTCCACATGAACTTTGAGGTGAATATTGTAGTTGATGTAACTCACTTATGTATTAATATGACCTTCAAAAATATCTCATTTTTCAAATTACTGGCCAGCTATAAGAAAAGCTAATTCGCGAGGAGCACTTCAGGATTCTGAGTCTAATATTTTTGAGCTTAAGTTTCATCTTTCTAGTTTTATCAGAAGAACTAGAACGTGAATAACGGATCTGCATTTAATGTTCTTTCAATTTTTTCAGAAATGTAAAAATGTAAACGTCAATATGCCCATTTGAACGATCGCCGGAGTTGCGCGAAGTCTTTTAATCGGGTTTTCTTCACCTCAAAATGCTTGTAGCAGCTCTTCAATTGAGTATACTTCTAAAGAAACAATACATATAACAGCCCACCGACGAAAAACAACATATAGTTCCATATGTTGGGATTACAGCAATTACTTCCTTCAGAGATGTAGGTAAATATCTATATCTATACGCAGCTTACGTATCCTCGTTTGTAATACAAACTCTATTCTTTGCTGAAACAAATTGCTCTAGTGGGCTCTATTTCCCCATTAATATAGTTCCAAAGATTCTGCAAGTTAGAAAGTTTAACAGACTAAATAGCAAATTAAGGGTACTTACTTGAAAGGGTATATATGTATGTAAGTAAGTTAACGTACTCTCAGTAAGAGCATAGATACAAAAAGATAAAGCTTATTCTCAAGCTGCACTCAATGCGTTTTGAGTTAGCTTTGAGAACTTATTGATTTGATCGTCGGAGATATAGTATGTAAGTTTATGCATCAAAGCTTGGAGAAGCTTTGAGCTTTATTTAGAGTTAAAAAGGTTGGATTAGGGTTACTAGATTATGATAAGCTAGATTTACTTTTAGTCTTAATCTGGATGTCAAAATGAAAAGTTAATTGGAACACAAAAATAAATAAAGATACATTTTATAAAAAAACGAATAGTGAAATGAAAAGTTAATTTGTACATATATGTATGAGGAGTCGCCGGATACTCCCAAGTTACCAACAATAATAATAATAATACTAATTTCCCAGACTGACTATTTTGTCAGTCGCCCCTGGGCGGAGCATGGGGATGTCTATTAATAACTGTTCGAAGAGAACAGGGACCTACAGTTTATAGCCGAGTCCCAACGGCAGTGTCTTGAATTAATAGAGATTTTCTTGGGTAAATAAAATAGCGTCTTTGAGCTAGCGTTACCAGTGCTTCTGCGGAGAATCGAACCACCGACCATCGGGTTGCAAAGCGAGTACGCTATCATTACGCTACCGATGGCCACAATATAGGAGGACAAAAAATAGATGTATTCATTTCCGATCATCCATCCGAGTATAAAAGCTAGGATAACCAAACTCATGTGACCAGCTTCAATTAAAATTCATTTCCCGCAGTTTGAAAATGGAGAACATGGTGCTCACCTACACAACTTACATATGGGCATTTCCACAGAAATGTCAACCAGGGTCAAAAAATACAATGCTAAGAAAAGAGGGATTTTTTCAACATTATAAGTCAAAAATGGGTTAAATTTGATAAGACATTGATTTTACAGCTTTTCTTATTTATTTGCATAAATAATTGGCCTGAAAACTGAAGATATTTAGGTTTTTCTTGTTTTTACTACTTTTTGAGTGATCTTCAGTCTAAATTGTTAAGTTTTCTCATTTACTTTTTTCGTTTCACACCTCTTGAATTATCTATCAATTTTTGTACACATAAACATTTATATTTTCTTATTATTAATGTAAACACAAGAATTTTTAAAAATTACTTGAAGAAATTCATAAAACTAAAGAGGTGGAAAAATATGTCGCGTACTGAATGGTCACGTACTTAATCAGACTTAAGCTTATAAAAAAAAAATGTGGTACAGTCGAGGCGGTGCCCGACAGTGGAATACCCTGTACCTTTTGTCTCGCAAACAATTTTTCCTGCATATTCCTTCTACGAACTTTCCAATTTTTTGGTGAAATTCGATATTTATACCTATAAGTTCCCTAAATTTTTACCGATTTTGATGAAACTCGAATGTTACGTCAAAGAAGTTATTTAAAGTATATGGGGTAAGTTTCAAGTTGGTATGTTGAGGGGTGTGGAAGAAAACACGGTAAATCGATTGCGGGGGGTGGTGGGACCGCATCGATAAAATTTGAATGTGGATTTGTTCATTAGAGCCCCATGAATCAGCTTACCAAAAATTGTGATTCTAGGTCACTTGTAACCATAATTAAGAGGAGTCAAATATTGATGCACTTTATGGGCAAGGGGCAGTGAAATTTGTACATTTTTGACTATAACTTTTTCTGTATTTGTCCGATTTTGTTAATTTTTTACACATAGATGTATGTATCCACAACGCATCGCTCTGTTAAATTTCAAATGAAAATATTAAACGGTGTGGCTAAAAACCGCGAAAATCTACAGCGGGGGAACGGGGAAAGATATTGACATGATTCAACAAACTTTATCTGCTTAGGAAATATGCGCACCAGCTGGTAAAGTTTCGTGTCTCTAGATCTTATAGTCTCCGAGATCTAGGCGTTCATACAGACGGACAGACGGACGGACGGACATGGCTCAATCGCTACCCGAGGTTATGATAAGCATTTTGGTATAAAGGACTTGGGGTCTGCCACGCCTCCTTCTGTCCGTTACATACATTGCACAAATCTAGTATACCCTTTGTACCTATAGGTACAGGGTATAAAAACTAGTATATACATTGAAACAAAATAAAGTGTAAAAGAAAGCTACAATATTTCATATTAGCTAAAAATTAGTTTCTTTTAAATGTTTTGTATTATTTCGAAGATTTTTACATTTTTGGGGATGTAGTCGCAAAACGACTTCTATTTTTGTCGCGTACTAAATCGCAGGTTTATTGCCAATATATTGGAAACGGTAAATTAACAGATCCTACCTTTTACACTACATATACAGCTACAAAAAGAGTATCAAAAAATAAACACAAGAAAAAAAAATTGTTAGTTTTTCTTTACTTTTTTGCACTTTAATGGCTTACGAATGTCGCGTACTGCAATCCTGGAAATGCCCATATATGTACATATGTACATACAGTGGACACAAAAATTATTTGGACACCAAAATTTTTCAAATTTAACGCGCTAAAACTTTGCACTCAGGTATCATAACGGATCAAAAATAAAATCTTTAAAAATCTTTATTGTTATGGATATCACTAAGGACTATTTAGTCTATGTGTGACCCCCACTGGGTCTACCGGTACAACCTACCTACAACCTATTGTTATGGATAAAAGCTAAAAAAAACAAAAAAAAAAAAAAAAAAAAAGACACTTGTTACGAAATAAGAAATTTTGTTTGAAAAAAATATTTATTTGCAGTTTTGTAGTAGAGTTGTTGATGAAGATTTTTTTAAAACCCTTATTAAACATAAAATGTATAAAAAAACATTTTTTTCTAAAAAAATTCCTAATTTGGTAACAAGTGTTCGAATATTTTGGTGTGTAAAGTTTGTTTTTTTGTTTTTGTAAAGTTTTTATTTTTACAATTAAGATTTTTGAAGATTTTTTTTATTATTCTTCAATATGCAAAAAAAATTGTTCTGTTATGATACCTGTGTGCAAAGTTATAACGCGTTGAAATTGAAATTTTTTGGTGTCCGAATAATTTGTGTGTCCACTGTATACGTTCCTTTTTTTCCTCGAGCGAACACGCACATTATGATCCACATCACGTAAACAAATTGTTCCAGTCTTAGGTACTTCTAATTAATACATACATATGTATATGCCAAATCCTACATTAATAATGTAAATAAACTGTATGGCAAGTCAAATTAGCGCCAACAGTTGTATATATGTATGTACATACATACATACTGTTGCTTTTGGGAACTGCCAACTTGCTTAAATGACACATGGGCAAAAGCTCACTGCTACAACTAAATTAGCCGTCCCACTGCAATCATTTACCAACAATTTGTGCGCGCATTTAAAAGTTGTTGCGTACAATTAAAAAAAAAATAATAACACACATAAGTTAAATAGTACAATTTGGTTTTTATTATTTTTGATTTATCAACTACTGTTACTGTAATTGCATATTAAATTGTTTGTTTGTTTTGCTTTGACGTTTTGTTGCTTAAACTTTAATAAGTGTACTTGGTTTTTTGCTGCTGCGCTTTTTACTTAATTTCCTTGTCATTAATTATATTTGTACAAAATATATATATATATATGTATATATATGATCATCTCATTACCTTTACTATATGTTAATGAACAAGTTCGTTTTTAGATCATGTTATTAATTTTATTAATTAATAATTTTTTGTTTTGTTTTGTTTTGTCAGCTTAAAAGTAATCCATCTCCAGCTTGCGGTTCGATCTTAGTTTTCACTACAATAACGCTTAACAAAATATAATTATTAACTATGTTTTTTACTTAGGTTTCTAGGCGCATTTCGTTTGTTGTTTTGTTGCTTCTGTTGGATCATTAATTTTATTGCAAGTTTACTGCATGTTGTTATCGTCGTTTGAAAAAATTTAACTATAATTTAATGATGTTTAGTTGTATATATAAAAATATATATATATGTATATATATATAATTTATGAGTGTGTATATATTATGCCTATGTACGTATGTGTTTAAATGTACGCGTGTAGTGTGTTTGCGTGTGTGTAGTTATTTTTTTTTCTTTTCTATTTACAACGTGTAAATGTTAACAATATAATAATATATATATTATTTTAAAGTTTAATAATAATTACACTTAGTTTCTTGTTCATCTAGCATTAATTGCACATTATTGCGCGCTACTTTTTTTAAATTTTTTTTTTGTATTTAGTTATGCAATTATTTTATAACTTAAAATTTGTCTATAAGTAAACTTTATGTTTGTAAGTTAATGCTTTGTTTCCCCAGAACCATTTTTTTGTTTATTATTTAATAACTATTTTTAATTTTCTTTGTTGCTTTTGCTTAATACGTTGCTTTGTTTTTGTTTTTCGTTACATTTGCCAGCGCGCTTTGATTTTTAGTTTTTGACATTTCCCAACTTAACTGAGAAAATCGAAAGCAATAAATTAAAATTTTTAAGCTAAACAAACATTTAAAGTTAGCGCAAGTTAGCTTCGGAACAGCCGAAGTTTTTATACTCTTCAGGTACAAACATATTTTTTTAAAACCAAAAACAACTTTTTCTAATGGTTAAAATTCTCAATTGGGCCCATAACATTTTAAGGAGGCTGCCACTTCATATAAATTATTTATTTAAAAGCAATCCCGAAGTATTTTAAGTTAATGTACAAATAAATACAGAAAGTATATAATCTGTCAATTCTGACAATTCGGAAAAACTGATACTGCTAAATATTGCTATTTACTACTTGAAGAGTATAATGTTTTGTTCAAGTCTTGGCCTTTGGTTAGTAAAAATTAAGGAGCATATGTTCAGAGTTTTTGCTTCTTTTATCAGTTTTCGGTTTTCTTTTTTAAAGAACTCAAGTTTTGAAGCTGCTTAAATTAGTTTATCTCATTTTATACAATTCTATGCTAATTTTGGCTTATTAGCTAGAACTTGATTTTTGCATATTCTTTTTGGCATATTAAAAAATATATGTATGTATGCATGTATATATATAGGCTATATATACAGTACACTTATGGGTCTGCTGCAAGTCTATTTCATTTGTTTAATAGTATTTGTTAAGTTTTTTTTTGAACTTGAATTCAAGTTTTGTTTTTTTGATATTAAAACTACTAATGCACTATTTGTTGTTGCGTTTTTGTGTGTTTGTTGGGTGCACCCAAAAGTATAAATATAAAACCATAAAATAATAAAAATTTCGAATATGATATATTTTGAATATATTTTTCATTGATGTATTTTGTTCTATAAAAGTTGTGATTGCTTTTTATAAAATTAATTTAAAATCAAAAAATATTATGTATATATGTATAAACAAAATTCATTATCAAATATTACAAGGAATTAATAACTATTTGTATAATTTTATATTTTTGTAAACGAATTTAATTAAAAATAAACCAACTTTTTATTCTTTGTTTGATAAATAACGCACTTTAGCTTATAAACATTAAATTGTTTTAACAAAATGTTTGTAAATCTGCTAGTTTGCAATAAAATAATATATGCCTATATGCCGCTTATTTACACAAGGTAAGCATTTTCATTTTGTTGCTATTTGTTAAAAAATAGTAAAAATTAAATATATGAAGCCAAGTATCACTAGCTTGAAAATATTTGCTAAAGTTGTGGCTGCTTTTTTTTTTACAAATGTATGTTTAATATTTTAAATAAAAAATTACAAAATTAACTAACTTAACAGAGTAAAAAAGCCTTTGTGTACAAACAAAATTCAACTAAGATTTTATTTTTTATTAGGGTGCACGCAGCTATTAGAATATACTTATTTTGGGCCCCTTTAATAAAAAATTTGTTTTTCAAACTGAGGCTGAGTTGGGCCGCTTAAACATATGTATATTTATAAACATTTTATTTTATTGTTGCAATTCTTGATTGAATATCAATTAAAAACTAAACATAAATATAAAGCTTAAAATGCTTAGCGTACAAACCAATAGAAATTGAGCATAAGGAAATAAGTTTACAACTAAATTAAAAATTAACAACAAATTGCTTTACAACTAATGTGTTTGTATTTGTATATGTGTGTATGTGTGTTTTTTTTAATTGGAAGTTGTAACCTCTTAAAACTTTAACTAAAAATTATTAAATATTAGTACATATGTATGTATATATATAATATATATAATTATAGTAGTAGCTAATTTGGCCTGACTTTTTAGACACGTTTGGTGCTGCTGATTCTGCTTCTGCTTCTACTTCTGATCCTGCTGCTGCTGCTGTTGGCTTATAAAATGCAAAACTAATCAAGGCAAATGGGCGCTACTGCGTCTGCTGTTTTGGCAGCGTTGGATGTGAGACAGCATCGCGGAGGGTCTTCAGACCAGCTTGAACATAATGAAACACCTCATGCATGGTGCTATGCAAGGTAAGCGGTCCATTCTCATGATCCAGTTCGCGGAAGAAGTCTGCAAGAAAATGGGTAGTTTTTTTTATTTGCTTTACTAATTTTTTTATTATTTTTTTTTATAATAGACTCACCTATATGATTGCCTGAGCGCACTAATCTATCGGCTAGATCCCATAGCTCATGAGCACTATTTAAATAAGCAAAATACTCATTTTGCTTGTATAACTGTTGGTGTATATCCTGAGGCACTATTTTACCGGGTGGTGTATTTGAACCGGAGCCCTGCAAATCAAATTGTATTGTTTCATTCATGTCATCATTATAAAGCTAATAATACTGGGACTTACCTGTGAGCCCACTGAGTTCGACGGTGATATGGATGACGGCGTATTTCCATTTATAATATTACTTCTGCCATTTTTAAAGAAATCCGTGCAACTGGCGATAATGTTTCGACAAGTCACACGTCTCAGTTTGTAAAGCTTAAGGGATATCAACGACTGGCAGCGGAGACTGTAAGATAAACAGATACAATTAGTATTAAGTTAAAAACAAATATGTATTTATTTTTTATTTCTATATTTTTAAGACTGTCAGAAGAGCTAATACCGAAAACAGAAGTGGTAATATAATTTTAAGGCAATTGGTATTAAGCCTTGAAGGTAAGAAAAATAACATATCAGCCCTGAATTATGTTGGAGAGAACCTTGCATTGCTATCAGAGACTTAATAGACTCTTAAAGCCCTTGGATTTCTTTCCCCCTGATACAGATAACTGATACCAGTTAGTTTGTGCCTATGTAACCATTTTTGCATAAGCTGTGGGGCAACCTCTTCCTCTTCCTCTTAGGTAGTCACTTCCTAATTATTGTCAAAGTCGTTCAGGCTGGCAACCTGACAGCCTTTAATACCTAAACTATCCTTGGCTTGTTTAAAGGGAACTAGCATAGAAATGATAGGATCCATAGTTCCAGAGCCTATACCTTACTGAAGCAAAACGGAAAACTTAATTGATTTTACGGAACTGATTTTAATGGAAAACTATTATGCTCTGCATCACTTTTTGGTAAATATAGTCTAAAACCAGTTTTATTTTAAATTAGCTCTTCCAATTGCTTAAACAAAAAAATCGTATTTTATAAGGTTAGTATTGTTTACAGACATTTATTTGTTACTTAGTTTGAGCGATTTTACTCACCTGAGTATGGCCACTTTGTTGTGCGTTTCGTGCTGTCCATTTTCTGACTCTTGCAGAGGTCGAAACTTTGAGGAAATGAATCTGTAGCAAATGATTAAAAAAAATAGTTAGTGTCATATTGTAATGGAGCCATCATTGTGTTTTGTACTCTTAATTAGCGCACACTTTACTCACTTAATAAGCGACAATGTGTCCTTGTACATGGTCCAGGTAGCCGTCTCCGAGCTACATCGTTCCATGGCTGCACCAGTTAATAGAAAGTAAACAACGGCCTCTAAATACAATGTAACCTGATTGAAGGAATCGCGCTCCGTGTCGGCAGCATGTTTGCGCTTAATGGCCTGCTGCAGGAACATGTTATTTTTTCTGTAACAAGAGATTTAGAGATTTTAGAAAAATGTTGGCAAAAGTATTTTAGCGTGTTTACCTGATATCATCGCTTTGCGGCTCTTCCTCGCGATCAAAGTATGAACGGTATATAATACGCGTAGCTTGTGGTGCGGGCGGGGCCAGTGGTTGTGGTGGTGTCGTTTGCACCGCTTCACTGCAAGTACTTGGTGGTGGAGGCAGCGGAGATACTGCCAATAGCTTTGCTCCAGCGGAACGCGGACTACCATGCGCCGAATTCGCTGAACCTTTGATCTCATGTAGCAATTGCATTTTGTCTGCCGATAACCGCTCATGATTAGTTGGCAGCAGGGGTAGTAACTCCTTGGGCGCAGCCACAATTAGCTCACCTTTGGTCTCGGCGTTTAAGATCTTTTCCTTTTTTCGTTTCTTCTCCTTGTAAGGACTGGAACTTGAGCTGGAACTACGTTTGCGCCGGCGCGTTATATTGGAATCAAGCCCGCCAGTTGCAGAGCTGGGCGAATCGGATGTACCACTATTGTGCGCCGCCAGCTGCTCCTGCTTTAGCATAAACTCTTGCTTAACGCTGGGCTTATATTTGGCCTCATAGCCGGCATCCAGCTCCGGCTCAGGCTTGACGCCGCTTAGCAACTTGAGGCTGGCAGGTGAGCGGGTGGCTGCTGTCGGCGCATAACCA
Organism: Chymomyza fuscimana; assembly: GCA_949987675.1. NCBI lineage: Eukaryota > Metazoa > Arthropoda > Insecta > Diptera > Drosophilidae > Chymomyza > Chymomyza fuscimana. Next base: position 52,353,081 of record OX465088.1, on the reverse strand, counting down.
TTTGGCGTTAAATGCGCTGGATAGCCAGCAGATGAGAGGTCTTTGGGCGTGCAGGCACCCTCCGCGGAACGACTACTGAGATGACCATTCTGCAAATGGTTTAGCTCATTTAGATTCTCACGCGAGCGTGATCTATCTCGTTCCCTTTCCCGCTCATTGCTCATCTTCAGTCTCATGTGCGCAGAAGCCGCTGAAGCTGCAGCTGTGGTAGCCTGCAAATCAGCATTGAGTATCGTCTCATGATCGTAGACAGGCGTGCTAATGCGTGCACTGCCTCCAGCACGCTCATACAGCCTATAGCTATTGTTATGCCATTCAGCGGGCACACGCGAAAGCTTGCTTAGATCTATCTTGCAGATCAGAGCGGTGAGATGCGGCGTGGTAGTGCGCGCTGGCGACGCGGTGCTGAGTAGCGAGGCGAAGCTTGCTTGCTGTAGCAACTGTTGAGTCGTGGGCGTAGGCGTGCGTGTGGGCGGCGTACGTGCGGGCGTCTTAAGGCGTGGAGTAAGGCGAGGCGATTGTGATGAGCTCAGACTTTGATTGCTCTTGAGCGGCTGAGCCGGAGCCAAGGGCGCTTGGGAGTTGCTAACTGTTGGTGTTGCAGTTTGAGGTATTTGCTCTTTGGCTTGCAACTCCTCGGATTGATCAATAATGACTACCTGACCCTGTTTCTTGGCTCCACCCTCTTTGGGATTGAATATGCGCGTCAGTGTATTAATTTTGTTCTTGTCGCTCTTCCGCTTCTTTTCGCGTCGCTCATCATCGCTGCCGCTGGAGGCACTTGAAGATTCTGAGGTGGACAAATGACTATGGCAGGAGTTGGCCACCGCCCCAGAACCGGTGGTCTTGAAGGGCGACTGATTATGCGTGCTAAGACGGCCAGCTGTTGCTTCCGCCGTGTTTGATGCATGTGCCGAAGATGCATTATTCTCATCTTCATCATCATCTTCGCTGCTGTTGCTGCTACTGCCCGAACTTGAGGTGTTGGGAAACCGTGGTGGCTGTGCAGCGCCTTTATTTAGTTTGACAATACGTCGATTTGCCGATTGCTCACCGCGTTTGTCCGTTTCCGTATCGCTGCTGCTCGAGCTGGACTTGGAGAAGCTAGTGCTGCTGCTGCTACTGCTGCTGCTGGAGCTGTCCTCATCTGAGGAGCTGGCGCTTTTTGGCTTTTGACTTGTTGTCTGCGGTAATGGTTGAGGCGGCGGCTTAAGAGTTGCAACTAAGGATTGATAGTTGTTATTGGGTTTCTTCGTGGGCGTGCTGCTGGTGGAAGAGTTGCTGGAATTTTCCCGTTTTCGTGTTGTTGCTGTGGTTGTTGTCTTTGCCAACAGTTTTTTGGCTGTCAGCGTTGGTCCCTTGGCCTGCGAGGAGGTTGAGGCGGAACTTAAGTTTCCGCTTTGCGGCGTACGATGTGGCGCTGTTGAGGTCGCTGCGTTTGCTGCCGGCTGTTGATGTTGTTTGCGTGGACGACCGCGACCCTTTTTGGGCGCTGGTGCCGCTGCTGCGTTTGCGTTGGCTGCGTTTGCCGCCGCCATATTGCTAAGCTCTAAGGCATCATCACGGTAGGCCTGTTTGGCCTGCTTTGGCTTCTGCTGCTCTTCCTCATCGCTGGAATCTGGTGGCACAACTGTGGCCGCCGGCATTTTCTTTTTCCGCGGACGCTTTTGGCGTACCTTGGGCGAGGCCGGCAATGGCTCAATCGGCGTAACGGTCAGGCTATTTAAAGCTGCTTTATGCACAGGCTGCGACACTGCTTCGCGTTGCTTTGGCACTGATACAGCTGTAATGGCTGCTGGCACGCCGGGTATTTGTAAGGTTCCACCAGGTCCGGGCATAGGCACCTTGGCATTATCACTGGTGCTGTCTGAGCTGCTGACTGAGTTGCTATCCGACAGCCGCGAGAGACCCTCGGCACGACGTTGCTCCTCGAGCAGCGAGGATTCACGCTTGATTTGGTTTTTTGGTATGGCCACGCATTCCTGAGCATTGAGCTGAGGCTGTGTTGAGGAACCCAAGGCCTGCTTTTGCTCCAGCACTTCCTTTTTGATATTAAAAGCCGCAACTGGCGTCACGCTTAGTCCAGAGCCATAGCGTAAGCCTGTTATGGCTTGAGTGCTGGCAGTTGACGCTACTTCATCGTCATCATCCTCATCGTCATCATCATCATCGTCTTCATGATTGTCCGGCAGCTTTTCGTTCTTAACAATGGCCGAGGTAACATCTATAGACTCAGGTATTATTTGCGCGCCTCCAGGCAGTATACCCGGCACTTTCATACTAACATTGCTCATAGCATTGGCCACGGCTGTGCTGACATGGCCGCCAGTGCTGCCGGGTGAGACGCTCTCTGAGTCTGGTTGCTTGGCGGGCTTGTTAAAGAAGCGACTGAGGTTCCATTTGGTGCTGTCTGTTGGCGAGGGTGTTTTATTGGAGTTGGATGAGCTGCTTATTGCTGAGTTGCTTGAGCCTCCCCCGCCGACGGTGCTGCCTGCTGCAGCAGCAGCGGAGGTGAGAAGACCGCTGATGGTAGTGCCACCGCTGGCTATGATAGTTTGGCTGTATTTTTTTGGCTTATTGCCATTAGCGGACGCGGAATTTAATTGTCGTTGTTGAAGCAGTTGCATTTGTTGCAGTTGTTTTTGTTGCTGCATTTGCTCCTGTTGCTTCTGCTGGAGTTGTTGTTCGCCTTTGGTCGACTCCTCGCTGCCTGATTCGCTGGAATCTGACTCGGAGCTGTTGCTGGAGCGACTAAAATGTGACAAAAGTTAGAAAAATGCGAATTCATCAAAAGCTACATGAGAACTTACCTATCCTTCTTGCGTTCATCATCCGAATCCGAAAGTTGCAAATCGATTGCAAGGCTATAAAAAATGGAAAACACGAATAAGTTGTGAACTATAAACTTTTAATGCTCTTCAAAAATGTTCAAGAAAAGTACAGCTACAGTTGATCATAGATTGAACGAGATCTTTTGCGCTTCAATCTTGATCAATTTTGTAAAGCAAAAGCTATTCTTTTTTTGAAAATTCTAGAGCTCTGCGCGTAGTTGCCCTCTACATACCAAGAGTCTTGCTTTTCCAGAGTATGGCTGCCGCTCTTTTCAGATTTCAATGGCTTGAGCACTGGTGCCGTCGAGGGCGACGATGACTTAGCAGCTGGTTGCTGTATTGTTGTCAATTGACTGGCCTGTGGAGGCGTGGTCAGCGGTGCTATAGGTGATGTTATAGGCGCTATGGGCGCCAACAAGGATGGTGGCGGATCGACTGCGCTGCTTGCCGAGGGCGGTGAGCCCAGAGGACCAATGGGTTCAACCATGGCATTAAATGCATACTTAAATTTATTGGGCCCATTGAGGTTGTAGTTTTCGCGCGTTGGCGCATGCGGTGTAGCGGCAATGGGGTTAAGTGGTGTGACGCCAAATTTGTTATTTATTTCACTGATCATCAAGCTGATGTCCTTCTGCAATAAAAAGTGTGCGACATGTGTCATTACAAACAATTGAAACTGTACAGTTGCTTTCTAACCCACCTCTTGTGGCGACGGCAGCAGTCCAGTGGGCCGTTTAACAGCAACAAAACGACCACCATTATGCATAGTTGAGTTTACGGGTGCTGGCGGACCTAGTAAGGATTTATCCGAAGAGGATAAGCGACCATTAGGCATTTGCATGCTAGTGGGAGGACCTAAAAGCGGTGCCGTTGTTGTTGCTCCTGCCGTAGCATTATTTGTGGCGCTGGACGTGCTGTTGCTGCTGCTGTTATTATTGGATCTAGGTGGTCCGCGCGGTGGCGCCATGCCACTACTCGAGGGAATATCATTTTTCATGGGTTGACCAGGATAGCCACCACGCCCATTGTATGGTGGCTTATTGTCCGCCTGCTTTAAGTAGGTGGGGGCACGCTGGGGGTAGGGAAGTGATTGCTGCTGTGGTGGTTGTTGCTGTTGTATGCCGGATAATGCTGTGCCTGGTGCATTGGAAGCGTTAACCTTGGGCGGCTGCAGCCGCATATTGGCGGCGCTGCTACTATTGGCACCCAACAGTGACCTACTAATGCCCACCGTTGAAGAGTTGATGAAAACGCACACATCGCCGAATTCACCCAGGGCAGCGGTAATCTCCGCATCGCCCTCTGAGGGATTAAGACGACGCGGCTCTGAGAACAGACTAATCTCGCGGTCATCGCTCTGTGCGCCCTGCTGACGTTCGTTTTTTTCACGTTCCCGTCGCGCCCTTCTGCTGCGTTCGTATTCATCCATGCTAAAGTTAATATGTAAAGAAAGAGAAAGAAGGGGGCACGTGTAAAGTTTACTGTAAGTTAAGCAAACAGTAGGTTATAGCCGCTGTATCCATTGACAGGTAGAACAACAACAACATCAATAAACAAGAACAACATTAACAACAAACAACAAGTATTAGAACAACAAACAAGACAATGAACAAGTTATACAAATGGACAGACAGTTTCACATGCGTTGGGGTGCAGACTACGCAAACAGTTTGACATGCGTTGTGCTGTAAACAATATGGCGCTTTAGAAAAAACACATTATGGATTTTAAGCGCGTGTATACTAGTTGTATGGATGTGTGTACATATATTTTTGGGTATTTTGGGTTTTATTTAATAGATTCCCTAGTTTTCAGTGGTGTACAAGAATTTTTACTCTAAAAGAATTTTGATCCAGTAAAAATCTATTTAGTAATGTACTAGGAATCTTCTTTAACAAGTTGCTTGAAATGGGTTAGAAACAGGACGTATTCTGGCACACCTCCCAAAGTTTCCACCACTAGTTTTAAAAGCAGAAACTATCGTTCATGATATTTGCATAATTTACTTCTTGTTAGTTTGGTGTCAACAGTTTGACATGTACAGTATAAACTTTTAGACAAGCACTGAACAATTTTTGAATTTTTTAGTTTATTTTTTAACTTTGATAAGTAAACATTTGCTCAATGGCCACGTTTTTCATGTTTCACGTTTTTGCCGAAGTTAGCTGGCAACTCAACACCAGTTTTGTTGATGTGGCAACGCCAAACAACAATTTGTCAGAATTAAATTCTTACTGAAGAAACTGAATTTGAAATAAATTCTCATAGCATACATTATTTCCGATAACTTCCATGCCAGCTTGAAACACAGTTCTGCTGAAAGCGATCAACGCACAGTGTGGAGAAATAGTTAATTTAGCGGAGATTAAGTCAAATTTCAAAATGTAAATTGGAACCAAAGCTGTTTGGAATTCGATTACAAGTATACAAGAAAGGTTATCGGTTATTAACAAAAAAAATAAAGATGTTTGTTAGTGCCTTTTAATTATGTTTCGGTCAAGATTTGATAATACATTTGTCTATCGTAGAGTGCAACTTCTGAGATTCAATTGGATTCGATCAAATTTTTGCTTTTAAAATTAATATAGTTTCTTGTGATAAGGAATGTTCAAAATGAGCTGCTACCATTTGCAATTTTGAAAAATTCTATTTATTTAGACACTATGTCAGTGCCAAACTCGAAATATAAATCTAACTAAAAAATTAAAAATGTAAAGTTTGATAGAGTAATGTAGTAGTTTTAAAAGATGTTAACGAGTCTTCGCTAGATTTGCTATTTCTTCCACTGTGCCACGATGCCTTAGTTTGACAAGCATCGTGCTTTTAATACAGTTTGATGAATGTCCCAAGAAACTGGGCTACTGTAAACTATACGTGTGTTTGTATGCATTTGTGAATAATGGGTGACACAAGATAACACATACATGAATATTTATGACAAATTGTCTGTGCAACTACATATATGTGATGTATTTATATGTATGAACAATGTACATACATAAGTAACAATGTGCTTTGGAGTACACCCACAATGTCCCGTAGAGTGACTCTAAAACTTACTTATAATTTTGGCTGAACAAATCGTAATTGTATTGCGGTTGTTGTTGTTGTATTTCTTGTTGTTGATGCTGCTGCTGCTGTAGTGGTTGTTGTTGTTGTTGTGCCATAACGCGCGCTTATTACAAAAACAACAAATTAGTTGGCAGCAACAAAGACATGTCATACACACATACGCACACAACTCAAACAATAAATAAATTGTATTTCGCGTAAGCACACAATTTAAAGAACAACAAAAAATAAAAAAATAAAACAAAAAATGTTACTGAGCGCTCTCTCGCTTTTTTGTGCGCTCTCTGGCGTTTATTGTGTGTTTGTTTTTTTTTGCTTCTTTCTTTCTTTGCTGTGTCACTTTGCTTATGTTCTTGTTGTTATTTTGGTGATGCTACTCGCACTTCTGTGGCAATGGCAACAGCAGAAGCAATAATAGTTGTTGCTTTTGTTTTGCTGATACTTTTTTGTTGCTGCTGCTTGTATGGGCCAGAACATTTTTGCCGCCATTTGTTGCCTCTCCCCAACGTGTCACTTCCGCTGTCTCACACGTTTACAACTCTCTATCTCTCTCTGATCTTAAGTATCAAGCCATTGCATTTGCTCTTCTATTAAAATTGTTCACAGTTTTGGAAGCTCTGGCTGCGTTTGACTTTCGCTGTTACCTCCACTTACAATTGATCGGCACTTTATCATTATTATTTATTAAGTGTATTTTGAAATTAGACAGCCGTTTGCTTTTAAAATTTTATAAACTTTTTTTTTTAGTTATTTCTTAATTTTTTGATTTAAAATCTTTGATTAAGTTTTTAGCATATATATTTGTACAAGTCTTTAATTGCTTTTGCTAATTGTTACTTAAGGTATGGCGGTGTATGTGCGTACGTGTGTTTAGCTGTGTATGTGATTTTTTTGGCTGTGGACAAATGGAAAGTTGTTGTACCTGCAAGAGAAAGAAAATATAAAAATTAGTGCATGCTTTTAGGAGTTAAAACTTAAAAAATAAAATAAATTAAAAACTTTTTCAAGCATGGAAATCGAACTAAATGTATCGAGTTAAAGTTTTAAGTAATATACATTTATGTTTACTTTTATTATTCGTATTGGGCATAGCAACTATAATATAAATCAGTCAGAGCCGCGGTAGGGGAAATATAAGTTTCTTATTGAAAATGTTAACATTGCTTTGTAGAAAAGGCTTACACATGTGCCATTTTATCATCAACCTAATAGAAAATTCACAATTCTACAGAAATGCTCGCAGAGGCCACCATCATAAATATTAAACCCACTTTAGGCTTAAAATAAGCCTATAATAATGTGCTTAGTATTAGAACTAGCCTCAAGGCCTATGTTGCTTTGGCTATAAACATTTTATAATTTCGAATTAATTTCCATCTCATAATTATTTGAACAAATAAATAAATAATGAGTCTGCAAACCAGATTTTGGCAGATCTAGTTTGATTATTAGTGAAACAAGAAAGATGTTTTTACTTAAAACAGCTTCGATTTAAAACCGATTTAGTTAAAAAAAACCTTTTAAGTTAACAAAACAAGAAGGTAGTTGCAGTCTGGCTACACTCATGCTAGATTATGCAACCTACATATAGACAAAGTCTGACACGCACACATACGTACAATGACTTTAGTTATATAGTAGTAGACAACGCCGACAGCCAGACTGTCTGACGGCCTGCTACTCATTATGCAGTGGCATCTGCTCTAGACAGTTGCGACACCCACACGTACTAGTAGATACATATGTATATACATAACTACATATATACATACCCACACACATACGCGCGCGTTGTTGTTGCTCGTTGAGATTATGTGCCTCCGTCGCGTTGTTGGCAATGGCGACACTTGCAACAACATTTCAACGACTACCACAATAACAATAAAAACAACAACAACAACAAGTTACAGCGTCTGTGTCGTTTTTGAGTGCAACGACGCTCACTTAGATTCACATTCACTTAGCTTGTGGCACAGCTACGAGAGACAGGGTTTACTTTTTCTACATCTTCGCCTCATCTTAAGTTGAGACGCTCTTTTGGTTCTTCTAGGGGTCGAGACTTGAATAAAATGAGACAGCTAGTGTGTAGCAGTTGTAAAATTGTTGTTCTAAAGACTGACTGATAAACTGGCATTTATGTACTATATTACACTAAAATTTTGCCAAAAAAAACAATACTAGGTATGTATTGGGTCGGTGCAAAAAAATAAAAAGAAAATTATTCAAAACACCAGATTTTGGTTTATCCTGAAATTGCCAAAATTGGATTTAAAGCCCCATTTTACTGATGTTACAATTGTTAATTTGTCTTCAAAATTGCAAGTATGTATTCAATTAAAAACTATGAGACTTCTAAATAAGATTAAGTATACGCAATGTTGCCCTGCATAGCATGTGTGGGCGCGGTCGCATCGCTCAGAAATTTGGTGCAAATAGGTATTAGCTGTCATTAGCTGGACTTCTACAAGGATAAAGACACCAAAATACAAGCCGACACTTTTCAAGGGGAAGCTATATAAATAGTTGCCTTTCAAGCTGTCATTTAAGGAGGAGTGGACAGAAATATCATCTACAAGGATAAAGATACCAGAAAACAAGCCGACAGTTTTCAAGGGGAAGCTATATAAATAGTTGCCTATCAAGCTATCATTTAAGGAGGAGTGGACCGAAATATCATCGGAAGTTGTCTAAATTGTTTATTTGTCCCAATATCAATATCGCCAAAATATCAGTTAAACCTTTTTATTAAATACATACCTTTAACTTTTTTTCCAATTAAAATAATGCACGATATTCGAATATTTTAAATTTTTTTTTTAAATTTAAAGTTTACTATTCGAAATTGCTAGAACAAATTTTCGCACGTGTTACTACAAATGCCAACTTTGACAGCTCACAGCTGCGTGAATTTGAAGCCATCCAAAAAAAAATACCACAAAATCTGATGTTCTATTAGCTATCGCAAAAGTATCGGCTTAATTAGCAAGTTTCAAAATGGACTTCTGCGGCGCTAGGAACTTCATTAGCACCACTGTGCTGGGTTTTGAAACAATGTTGAATTTCTAAGCTACTCTTTTTTTGTTGTATAAGAACAAGAATAATCAGCTTGAAATACTTTAAGACTAGCTTTAATGTACAGCTGTTGTTGCTTCCTGGGTCTATTCAAAAATATTTGTTGTAAATCAAAAGTTGTATATTTTGGGACTGAGCTGTCAAATACATCTGCCCCTTAGCGTATGCAACAATTTTATTTATGACTAAAAGTACTTTTTTGTTTTCACATCCCTTTAATTTTTTTTTACAATTTTTTTTTGTATTTTTGGGTAGCATGTCAGTTAAATTAATTTTCTGGTCAGTGTGTATACTGAAACTAAACTCAATGCTCTGACCCTTTTCTGTGCGTAAAAGAGAGAGGCGGCAAAAAGTGCTGCCTGCTAAACTTTATTTATCTTATAGTAAATTTAATTTTTTTTTTTTAGTAACATCTCAACTGGCATGCTTTTGACACACGCACACATAAAAATTATTTTCTTTCATTTTAAGTTTTTGTTCGGCATTTACAGTGCTTACAAATAGTTTATGCATTTGGTCCACTCTGGGGAAATAGACAAGGCAAGGACAACAACAACAACTAAAACAGGACAAAACTTTTTTCCTTTACGTTTTCAGTTGACTGTTGCTTAATTTATATATATTTAGCACAGTTCTCGTTCATTCTTTGTCTGGGCTTGTTTCGTATCTTTCTTTCTCTGATTCCTTCTAACCCAAACTTAATCTGTGCCCATTTAATTTGTAGCCACAATAATTTGTCTTTTAGTCTGCGTATTTGCATTGAAATACTCGACTTTTCTTTTGAGGCTTGGGCGGCGGTTTTAAGGGTTTTGTCTATTTCGACTAGGAATGAATCTCAAGGGTAGCTAAAATATTTCAATTGTTTTAGATGTTGTTTAAAAGAAACACATTTTGTTTTGAAGTTTTCCCTCAAATTAACATTAAAATGTAAGAAATTAAAATACGATAAGTGAAAGAAAGATGTTATTTTATAAAATGTCTTACAAAATGCTAAATGTAGATGATTAAGTTCATTTCATAAAATCTTTTGGATATCTCGGGGCGGTGCTACACTTCAACTGTGCTTGGATGGAATGGTGTGACTAACTTTTGAGGTCTCCTGGTTCTAGGTGTTCTATATTGACTTGTGTGAGCTTTTGAACTACCAAGCCCCATTCTCCCTTTTACATTGCATCGATACTATCCATACCTGTATGAAAACAGGCAGAGGCGGAACATGTATTTTTGTGTGCTAGACGGGAGAAAGGGAGAAGATTGAGAGGCCATTCACAGTACTTGGTGGAGATATGCTCTCCTATTAGCAACATGACTAGGTAATCAAATCCAGCGCCATAATTCAAATCATACATAAGAAACTAGCAGTGGCCGTCATGCCTTCTCCACCTAGAGAAGAAATACCTAGCGTTGGTACCTTGAGAGGGAAGCGGGGAGTAGGTGGTAGGTCTAGTGGATGAGGTAACACAAATCCCACACTTTCGGCTTTTAAAGCTTTCGCCACCTATAAAAGAGGTGCAACCGAGGGTAAGGTACAATTCCTTTTTGACTCAACATAGTTACGTTTAAAATTTTTAATAAAGTCAAGAAACACCAATCAGAATTCGTTTCTGGATACAGGGTCAAAAATTCCATTTGTTGTAATAAAGTATGCTTCTAATATAAAGTCAAATTTCGAAAAATTTAAACACGACAGCACTGAACACTACAACTTAAACTAATTTCCTCCTAGACTAGACGCCAACTCGTTGCCAGCATGAAGTCCATTTTGATTACCGGTTGCAATCGCGGCATTGGCTTGGGTTTGGTCAAGGCGCTAAGAAGCCTGCCAGAGCCACCGCAGCACATATTTGCCACGTGCCGCAATCTGGAGCAGGCCACCGAACTCAAGCATTTGGCAAAGCAACATTCGTGCATACATGTTTTAGAAATTGAATTGAAAGACGTTGATCAATATGATGAGTTGGTTACGCAAATTGACGATATCACCCAGGATGATGGTCTAAATGTACTTTTTAATAATGCCGCTGTAGCACCAAAACCAATGCATCTAAACGCCATCAGTCAAGAGCAATTAATGGATACATTGGAAACCAATACCGTGCTTCCCATTATGTTGACCAAGGCCTGCCTGCCCTTATTGAAGAAGGCCGCCAAGGTCGATGAATGTCAGTCCATGGGCGTACAACGCGCTGCTGTTATAAATATGAGCTCTATATTGGGCTCCATAAAGGCCAATATCGATGGTGATATGTATCCATACCGTATATCAAAAGCTGCGCTCAATGCCGCCACCAAATCAATGAGCATTGACCTGTACGTTGACATGATTCTTTGTGTGAGCTTGCATCCAGGTTGGGTGCGTACTGACATGGGAGGGAGCCAAGCAACACTGGATGTGGAAACGAGTACCACACAAATTGTGAAAACACTTTATGGTTTTAATGAGAGCCACAATGGTGGGTTTTACCAGTATGATGGAGCTAAGCTGCCTTGGTAGTTAAGAGAGAGAGAAAGATGAAGAAAGTTGTCAGCAGTGAATTACATATTTACACACTTGTATACACGCGCCATGTACACATGTATTTGTTGTAATTATCTTTTTGTAGAATTTCTTCATTATAATAATATGTTATATGTCAAAATATCAAAAACTGGCCTAGAGTTTATTCAATTAAAATATAATGCCGCGTTCAACTGCAAAGGGTAGCCACAGAATCGCCGCAAGGGTGTTAACACTGCGCAATTAGCCGCATCTCGAGGGCTTTCCTCTCCACGCTTTTTCGATTTAAAAAGTGTGATCCAGTGATCCAGTGTGGCGCCACAGATACAAATTTTAAATGCAGTTATTTAAAGTTTGAAAGGACATCATTACGGCTACAGCAGGCAGTGACGTCAGAAGTGAAGAGCAGAAGCGTGCGAAATCTGAAAATACCGCTGGCAGCGAAGCAGGATGGTATTATGTACCATTTTTGTGAATAAATATGCACCGTTTTTATGTCGAGTTTAATTGTAATTAAGCTTTATAATCTAAGAGCTAATAGGAGTAGTGTAGTGCTGACTTCTGAGGCCTTTATCTATATTACACTACACGTCACCAGTTTAATATGCCATAATTCGTCATCGCAATCAGCATCGAATTCCTATAACTCCAGCGCTCATAGACTTTAATAATGGAAAGCTACATTTAAGAGGATGACATTTTAGTAAAGATTATACTCTCTAAATTATTTCTCAAAAATTCAACATATTCTTTTTTTTTGGCAGTTCTTGAAAAAAAAACCAGAACTGGTTGACTGCCAACCACAACAAAAAATCAGTTAAGATTTACTTGCTGCGACGCCTATTTTCTTAAACTTGTGCATAAAGTTTAAGAAAAGCTGCAAACAACAACAATTCAACCAAGAATATTTACATAAAATTCATAACATATGCAAACACACACACGCATACACACTGAGACAAGACACACCAGGACTGTACGCCCGTAAGTAGGCAAAGGTAAACAAGAGGGCTGCGTCGACATACATATTTGCCGTAAAACGAAAAAAAAAACAAAAAAAAAAAAAAAAAAAACACACAAAGTCAATAGATAGACATGTGTGAAGAAGACTATGAAAGACCAGAGCTGGGTATAAAGATAGAAAAATTTTAAAGGCTTCAAGCCAAAGACAACACCGACATGTGTAAATTTAACAAAAGTTTTTGTATAATACTTTTTCTTTTATAATAACGAAAAATGGCGTAATAATAATGCATTTTTTTCTTAATGTTAGAGAAAGGTAATTTTTTTAAAACAATAATAAAAAAGATTTTTCACGAAATTCGCGAGCTACGTTCTATTTAATAAATGCTGCATTGTGTCCCCTAAAGTAGTTACTTCTATGATGAACTGAGATAAATAAGCAACAAAATTTTCCACAAAGTTCGAGAGCTACATTCCCGGAAAATATGGCTTCTTGAAGAAGTATATACTACTTCTTTTATATAAGTTTTGGTATAGTAAGGTATTATTTAAAAATTATACTAGTAGTAGTCTGTTACAAAAAGGTAATTTCTTACAACTATAATATAAATATTTTCCACAAAGCTCGGGAACTACGTTCTTATAATACGACCAATTGCATTCCCGGAAAAAAAGTACATATGTGATGCTCAGAAAGCATTACACTTGTATAAGTTCCAGATGACAACAGAGGACATACTTAAAACGAAGTGTTTATTTTGCCAGCGAAGTGAGCGGTAAACAAGCTAATTATTAGCTCTGAGCTGTCATTATATAGATTCCCAAAAGGGTATATAAAGAAAACACTTAAAACAATGGGGAGTGTCTTGTAAGCATGCCAAAAGTTCTCTTATCCATGATAAAAGTTAAGCTAGCCACTTAAAAGCAGCTTTTGCCACTTTATTGATTACACAGCCATACAAAAAAAAAAACCACTTTCGGATGCAGTTTTCTTATGTTTTTGGAGTCGCTGAGTCAGAATCCGAGGTCCAAAAAACCGCAGCACGTCAGAGTTCTGAAGTTAAAAATCTTTTGGATGTTGGAATATATTTTTTATATGTCCGCTGCATCTGATTCCGAGGTGCCAAACGCGCAGCCTGTCGATGTTTTGAGATAACCTCTAAAATAACTCGTTTAATTGGGGGTTTTTTGAGGTTATGTCAGAGCCCTGATGTGCTGGGGTGTTGCGGACCTTGGACTCGAATTGAGCGACCAATTTTCAATTTCAATTTGAAAAGATAAGGCGATAATTTACTAACTCCAAAAGCACTTTAAAATTAAATTGGTTGACGCTATGATGAACAACTAGTCGACTAATCCAGCTTTGGAAATGAGTGTTTTTTAACTATATGAAAGAAGTGTTAAGTCGGTTCTAAAGCCATTATGGACTTATGGCTATGAACTTTGGGGCAACGCAAGCCATAGCAACATCCTGGAGGATTTCACTAGCGGAACAGAAAATAAAATACTACTCAATATATCCGAAAATTTAGATTTAATAAATAGTTGTTAGTCTACAATCCCAGAAAAGATACAACAAAATAAATGTATAAAACAAGTATTAATATATTAAGCTATCGTAGTGAAAAGCCCATTCTGGAAATTCCTTGAATAGCCTAGTCAAACGTGTTGACAGTGTATTTAATAGCCAAAAAACGCTCATCCAAGCACCCACATATTACCATTTAAATCGCTGCTATGCTTTACAATACTGAAAAATTTGACGTAACCCCAAAACAGCAAAAATAAATTGTTTCGCTTTCGATTTGCAACGTGGATAACCCACAACCCGGTTCAATTTGTTACTTGTTTCTGGTTTTTTTTTTGTTATGAATCATTTAACATGCATACATTAAATTACGCATGGAATCCTTTTTACCATAAAGCCCAAAGCCCCCTCAAGCTACAAGCTAAGCGCTGGTATACAAAATTCAATTCAATTCAAGAAGCAAGAAGCGACTACTACTAAGCCGGAGTAAAGGGGCTGGGCTGACGGAAAGAGGCCAGACCCCAAAAACACATGCGACTAATTTCATATTCATATGCATATTTAGACTAACTATAAGGCGGCGTAGGTTATAGAAAAAGCAAAGGATGTTGTGGAGCATTTACTGTCTGTGGATAAGGAGAAGTTACTGTAGTACACCATACTGTGCTACAGCCGAGCTGACAGTCGGTCGGCAAGTGCACATTGGCACGCCTAATTTATAACACAAAAGTCTACTTAACTCCCCTTTGCCACTACGAAGGTCTAAGCCAAATAGTGCCAAAGGGAGAGAGAGTTGTAGCTTATGAGGGGCTTGTGGGGGATGGTGGGGGCTGGTGCGGCCTGACTGAAGGGCGCAAAGCGGCAGTGCATAAACAAAAGCAAAGACACACTCGTATGTGTACACTCTCTCTATATATGTGTTAGACATGGACAGGATTTATTATCCAATGGGCGCCATAGACTAACGACACGAAAACCTCTAGTTGCAATTTCAAGACCCTCCCCGCCCGTTTACAGTGCTGCAGTACTGGTGCTGGTCCTGGCGCTTGCCAAGTTACTTTTTGCAAACGCTGTAGAGGCGGCATGAGGCAGCAAGGTATAAAGAGAGTCAACAAATTTTATGGCACTCATTAAACTTTCTTTCACCAGCAAAAAGGAAAGCAAAGAGCAGGCAGGCAGCAAGCCCCAGACTCAGACTCAGGCATCAGACCCCAGGCAGCTCTATGGTAGTAGTTCCAGTTCCAACTTGCTTGTTTGTTAATTTATTTCTAGTATAAGCGTGGCCAGCAGATAGAGAAAGAGCAAGGAACAGCCCAAGTGCCACAACACTTCTCCTCTCAATTGTATAATACCTGCCACAGTTGGCTGCTTTTGCGTTTTCCTTTTTTGCGTTCACACTGCCGCCGCTGCCTGCAACTGCCGCAGTTTGTTGTTGCTGCTGCTGCTGCTGCAACCGAGTGAAATTTATTTAATTAATTTGTGCAGTTTAGTGTTGAGTTAGTGTAAAATCAATCTGCTTGCATTTCACTTGTTGTTTCTCTCTGTGTATGTCTATCCGTCCGTCTGTGTAGCTTAAATAGCAATTTAGAGCACTTTGATTAGGACAGTCTTGGGCTTGTTTGTGGCCGTTGAGCTTTTCTCTGTGTAGTCTAATTATTCTTGTAGTTATTACGATTATAGTGTTGCATAGTTTTTTAAAGACTCTTTAAAGTCAGTACTTGCAGCTTGTGGCCATTTGAAAGTAATGCAAGTAATGCAAATCTTGTTAAAGCTTTTTGTTATTGCATACTTGTGGGGGCGTCTTTATGGCTTATATAACTGTCTTTTGTGCCTTGGGCAGCATTTAACTTGAAATAAGATATCTTTCGAAAAATTCACGTTAAGTAATACTGCTGCAACTTTCAAGTTGTGCGACTTTAAAGTTCTTATTAAAGTAAAGATTTAAATCAAACTTAAAGGCTATTTTCAAAGCTGAGGTCAAGCACATTAATTCCATAAGATAATAAGAAGTCGCTCGAGATGAGCTGCGAGTGGTTGACCTTAGTAGATGCTTTGAATGCTGTGCGACTAATCATCTCAACTAATCTAAACTATGATAAATATTTTGCATATTTCGCTGTTTGGATGTCTTTATGAAGGAACTTGTTGCGCTGATATTCGCCAGGTTTTTAGCTATGATAAACTAATTCGGAATTCTCAAAATGAAATCTGAGAAGATGCACTATAAGAATATAAATAATTATACTATGTAAATTAATGTGGAGTCGGCATTGATCTTAGAAGGGATTAATTTTAAAATTTCTATATTTATGCATTTTAATTTAATTTAAGGCAAGCCAGATCTGGCAGACATGGAATAAACTTCCGTCCCATCCAAAACTTTTGCTTTGTGCTGCGTTGACGTGTTTTAAAGGAACCTTTTTTAAACTTATCCCATCGATCCCAATACCCATCGAATTTGTTATTCCCTAATGCTTTACTTTGCAATAATATAAATTAGTAACCATCACCTTCTGGATTAAGCTAAGCTCTTTAAAGGCAGGATCTAAGAAGAAGCTGTCCTAAAAGCCTAAATTTCTCGAAACAGAAGTAATTTCGAAACCCACGGAATTTAGGGATCGTGAATAAATTTCTCACAGGACATCTATTTCACTCCTATTTCGTATGTATACAATAAAGGATTGCTTTACTGGATGTTCATGCCATATTTCTTTTTGCTTGAGAGCTGGGATCGCAAATGGAATATTACCCTGAAACCATCAAAATTGCAAGCTAAGAAGAAAGGTGTCAGGCGTAGTATGGCTGGATAGCAAACAACTCACTCTTCGTAGTGGAAGAACTATGTTATCCAGATCTGTGGCATAGCGGCTCGTTCGAATCGGTTCTGTATCTAGACATTCCAAAATGGTTCGGCAGCAAACCACTCACTCTTCATAGTGGAAGAAGTATGTTATCGAGATCTGGGGCATAGCGGCTCGCTGGAATCGCTTCCATATCCAGACGTTCCAAAACGGTTGGGTAGCCAACCACTCACTCTTCAAAATAGAAGAAGTATGCTATCCATATCTAGGTTACAGCGGCTCGCTCGAATCGCTTGCGGATCCAGACCTTTCAAAATTATGACCTTCGCCTAATTACATGCTTCGAATGGTACGTAAGATATCCGACCTTGCAGCACTACGATCTCAGACTGGAGACTGTAGATCTCCAGATAAACAAAAACACACTGCTAACGGCTAGGTAGACACCGCAACAACTTGGAAGAACCTATTAAAAGGTTGAAGAGGGACAACGGCCGCCAAACACGCAATACTCCATTAATCGGAGACTGACCAATCTGACTACTGGCTAAAACAGATCGGTAATTATGGGTCCAGCGTTCGAGACTGGTTTGGCGAATTCATTATGAGACAAAAACATGGTCTTGAATCAACAAAATTCACCTGCTTACGGGGCATGTTTGTCTTTTCGTGAAATTTTGGTGTCTTTTGTCAAAATTTTGGTGTCTCCAGCTGTAGCTCTCTCTAAGATCTCAATCGCTACCTGAGGTTATGATAGCATAATAAGATTTTGGAATAAGGAACTTATCGTCCACAATCCTCCGCCTGTGACATGCATTACTTTACATCTAATGTATCATTGACCCAAGTTTTTAAGATACTTGCATTTTATTGCCTACTTTTAACGATTTGCATCTCTAAAGCAGGTTTTCTCGTACAGAATGATTGCATTAGTGCATTGAGCGACAGGATTCCGCGTCATGAGAGAGTCACCCCGTACTGTATCACTAGAAACGCATCCGCAGATGACTAAAAGTTCGTTCCGTGCCAGCCACGTATGCACATACCGGCTTTAAAGTTTCAATTCTTGTTGTTTATGTCACACATGATTCTATCAATTGCTTCAAACATCGTTGTGCACACTAGTCTGGCTACTTTACCAACACTTATCTGCTGTATACTACGACGCTTATAGCAGTTTGCCTCAACTGGAGCAACTTTAAGCTGCAACAAAGCCTGATGGCTTGGCAGCTAGCTTTGGAAACTTGACTTTTACGCCAACATGACTTCTATGCATTTATAACACCACGACGCACTAGGATCTATCCCAACCAGCTACATATTGATGCTGACGCATATTTCCTGCTTCATTAACGAGTAGGAGGATGCAGTAAAGTATGCTACAAAACGACGATGTCTAAGCTGTTGAGCAGCATGAAAAAGAAAATTTCACTGCGTTTTTCACACAGTTTTTCATTTCTCATTTTTACCTCTGGTCCCTTTTTTTGCCCCCTTGTCCACCTCTTGTAGTTTACGCTGCGTTTGCTTTTAACGAGCCGTCGTCGTCTTGTCGAC
Source organism: Chymomyza fuscimana (assembly GCA_949987675.1). Taxonomy (NCBI): domain Eukaryota; kingdom Metazoa; phylum Arthropoda; class Insecta; order Diptera; family Drosophilidae; genus Chymomyza; species Chymomyza fuscimana. The sequence goes on along the minus strand of OX465088.1, from coordinate 52,334,763 downwards.
GAGTCTGCCTAGTTAACGTCGTCAGTTGGTCTTCAGGGCTGTTGGCCCTTCTAGGGATACTTTTTTTTTTTGATTCCTTCACTGCACTTCCACCTGTTCGCACTGTCAAGCTTGTCATGGCTTGGCAAGTTGAGTTCAGTTCCAGTGCTTGGGATACCAAAAGTTAACTTGTTGGCACTTTGGATATTTTTACACTCTGTAGTAGAGTCGTAAAGTGGGTTAGGGAATATTTAATTTTAGTCAAAATGTATGTTGGGTTAACTTACAAAGTACATATTCCTTTAAATACAATCAAATTGTAAAGTCATTGGTGGCTCGACCTTAGAAATATGTATGGATGTATTTAAAACGCCAAAGAAGCAATTTGCTCGAAATCTTGCATATGCATGCACAATAATCTAGAGAGTCCTTTGCTACATGTCTGGAACTTTTTAAACGACTACCAAATTAATAACTCTATGATTATATACCCATAAACCGGGACAAGTGCAGCATTTTTTTCAGAGCAAAAAAAATTCTACTCAGACCAGCCTTTAACTTGCAGACCGAATTTTCCGTATTCCCGTCTTTAGTACACCTCTATGCAATAAAACAAGAGGCCATGCACAATTTCAGTCTTCAGTTTATCGCCAATAGGCAGTTTTATATACCTATAGTAAATAAATCATGGTGTTCACTATGACAGGCAGAAATGCAGAATTGCCCAAAAACGTATACTACAAAAACTCGTAATTTTTGCGCGACGCTTTTGCATTTCTGCCCGACAAAATGAACACTCTAATATTCCTTTATACACAGTATCAAGTCATTCTAAGTTTAAAGTGTTTAAGATTTAAAGGCATTAGAGTATGATTTAGGGAATGCAAATTTAAGAAGTATGATTATGAGATTTATAAAATAGTATTTCAATTTAACTTTTTGTCTTCCTTAAAGCTCTATTCCGACAGCACACCTTAAGCCCATCGAAAATGTGGTATATAATATTCCGCCAGCAAATTTTCTCAAGAACTTATGTGGAGCGTACACCAAAGTCCAGTTTCCCCCCTTTTAAAAAAAAAAGTTTTTACTTATTTTCTTCACCCCATATTTTGTGTTTTTACTGTTTTTTGTCTTGCTTGCTTGCTGTTTTTTATGCTTGTTTGTGTCTTTCTCATTTCCTGTGGCATGCTCTTGCTTCTTTTAGCACTTTTTATTTTGTCGTCTTTCATTCTTTCTTCTTCTGCTCCTTTTGCTGTATTCCTGCGTGTATTGCGCTCAACTTTACTTCCGTCGTCTGCTTGCTTTACTATTCGCCGTTGTTGTAGCTGCTGTTGCTTGCGGCTTGATTTGATTAAAATGATAATAGTTTTTGGGATTTAACTTAAATTGATGTGGGTTAAAAAGAAACCACCACCACACACCCTCCACACGGAAGAACCCTTTCTCTTTTGGCTTAATAGAAATGTAGCCTAAGTACTACGTATACTTAAATTTGCAACAAGAAATTATAAGCAACTAAATCCTCTTGTTGCGCCACCCGGTTCCACCCTCAACGTAAATGCTTTTAGCCGAAAATTTGAAAACTGCAATATAAAAATTCCATTAATAAAATTGCATAAAATTTACAACCGCACTTCAGTTTTCTGCCTCCTTTTTGGGCTCTTTGTGGGTCATTCAGTCAGTTACTGGGGGTTTTAAAAAAATTTGCACCACCAAAAACCCGCCTGAATGTCCTTGAGCAACCTGCAACTAAACAGTTTACTTGGCTAAGAGCTACTTTTGAACAAATGGCTAAATTGCAACAACTTGGCAGCTTGATATTAAAGGCAGTTCCTTTAAGCCACACGAGAACTCTTTTTACAATGCCTGCAACACTTTTTGCCCCCAATCCCGGCCCCAACGTAGCCATGTGGTTAACCGCTGTTATTTTGTAATGCCTGACGATGTTGGCCAGGTCTGCTGGACTGTCTATAGAGAGCAGAGAGCGGTGCTGGTCTGGCTGTCAGCTACTGTTGCCCGATGAAGTGCAAATTCATAAAATAATCATTTTTAAGACCAAGCTGACTTTGAAGCCATTTAGAGCTTGGTAGTAGCAACAAAAAATAGCACAAACTTGCAGCATTAAGCATCGTATAGATAAAAGGGAGGTTAAGTGAAAAACAAAGGGCAATTTAACTGAGCCGCTTATAAAACTATGAACACAACTTTAGAGATACAAGATACATTATGATGTAGATACAACGCCTAAAAGTTGCTGCAACTTGCAAGCAATTTGCCAAAATGGCAAGTTCTGTATATAAATTTATTTTATTTATTTAAAGTTTGTTTCCATCCATAATTTATTATTTTTTTCCTCCCTGTCGCGATAAAATTTTGGATTTTATGTGGTATCAGAACAAATAATGTTACTGCTGGCGCCATCTAGATGTCAAGTGAACAAAAAAAATGGGCAGCCAAGGCTGCTGCTTGCCCTAACAATTTTGATAGCACTTTTTAACAAGAAGCTCTGTTTTTTCAAGGCTTTTTGCGTACTGGAAAAATCATAGTTCATCAAAAGTTAAACTTTTTTACTTTTATTGTAAGCTCTCTACAATATAAAGAAATTTTTTTATTTATTTTTTTCTTGCTCCCGATAAAGAATTTGACGTGACATTCGCACATCTTTTCCCTCAATCATATTTGTTCTTCTGATAAGCATCGTATCTCAATTCGATAGCAAAGACTTTCAGTTTTTAAGTATTTACACAAAATGTATTGAAATCCCTAGTCAGAAGAAAAACTAACTCAAATTTCATTTCATAGCAAATTAGCAATTAAAAACTTTAATTGGATTTGCATAAAATTGGCAACAATTAGCAACATGTTGAAAGTTATAAACAATGAGAACAGCATGTTGCTGACTTTTTGGAAAACCACAAAAAAGTTGTTAAGCAGAAAAGATACGCTGTTAAGATAGCGACAAGCACTAACACGTTTTGCTGTGAACACACACAAATTCAGTGTTGGCAAATGCAAAATTTTGTTTTCTAATAAAAAATAAACATACACGTTAAATTGAAATTTCATTTCAAGAGGCAGCAAACAACCTACACAATAACAAATATTTTGCAACTAACAACAATTGCAACAAAGTTGTGGCAGCCTGTTGTTGCTCACTTTGTAGCTTTGTTATTGCTTTTGTTGTTGTGGTTGTTTTGGTACATAACATTTGTATTGCTGTTTCTTGTGCTGCATAAATATTTGTGCACTCAACTATAAATGCTTTTGTTTAAGGCAATTGTAGAAAACCAACAAACACAAAAAATTGGAGGCAACTGTACAGTTTGACAAGCATTGTGTGAAGTTTTTAAACAAGCTGTATGTTTTTTTAATTGCCAAAATTCAGCGCAGTGTTGGATAAATAATAAATATTTATGCAGACGTTATTAAAAACTAGAGTTGCCAAGCATTCTAAATTAATTGTGAATTTATTCATTGTTTTCGTAATACTCTTAATTTTAAAAAGATTTTATTTCCGTTAGAGAGTCGTGATCTGCGGAATATGGCTTAAAATAACACCGTGGTTTACTTTAAAATCACAAACTTTAAATCAGTGTTTAACTTTCCTAAATCGTAATCGATTTTAAGCCAGAAACGGTTAGGTAGTACAAAATTTGGCACCTTACTTTTAGTTGGAAATAAAATGTAAGCTAAGCATACAACAAGGGGTATGTTATTTTTAAGCCCCCAGATCTTCCGAGTCACTTAACAAAATGTCTTAGAGGTCTGCATGACCGCATTCATTTCTAGCTCCACTGAAATTTACTGTACAATGCTCTGATACAAGCGCTCTCAAAAGCATTTTCAATTACTCTCTCACTCTATGGATTTTTTTAAACGTGTACTGGCAATATTATAAAAATTTATTTTTAACATTTTATAAATCTAGATAAAAAAGATGGCGTACGTTAAAGTCGGGTGCAGACGACTTTGGGATACCGTGTACCATCACATTGCAATCAAGTCCGATTTATTGCTTACAAACTCCAAAAGATATTTCTTTGCCAAACAAACGAAACACAACAAATTTTGTACAAAAATCGTTTTTTTGACCGATTGGTCCTATGGGAGCTATATGATATAGTCAACCGATTTTGATAAAATTTAATACAGTGTGGAAAATCTCTAAAAAAACTTCGGAATGCCAAATTTGGTTACAATATCTTAACAAACAAACGAAACACAACAAATTTTGTACAAAAAGCGTTTTTTTGACCGATTCTTCCTATGGGAGCTATATGATATAGTCAATCAATTTTGCTCGAATTTGGTACAGTGTTGAAGATCTCTAAAAAACTTCCGAATGCCAAATTTGGTTACAATATCTTCACAAACAAACGAAACACAACGAATTTTGTCCAAACAATTTTTTTTGACTGATCTGCCCTATGGGAGCTATATGATATAGTCAACCGATTTTGATAAAATTTGGTACAGTATGGTTTTATTAGAAAGATAATTTCGTATCATTTAATATTTGAAAATGATCTCTGGCATGTGACCACAACATCATCGCTCTGTATCGATCACCACTGGCGGTAACACATTGTGAATCGATAAACTTGGATCCTCTACACTGTCCTCTACAACAGCGAACCTTTTTTCGAACCGCGCTGTTGTCATTCTGGTGATGGTCGGACATCGTGGAATGTCAAATGAGTTCGAACATAATCAATAACACGACGAATTTCACTTTCTTTTGGACGATTATTCGGTGCATAAATTGTACGAAGAGCTATGTAAGTTTTTACAATAGAACACTGATTTTGATTATGAATCTCAAAGATTTGAAGACGTTGATGAATTGTTAGTCCTTACTGAATAAAATCAAATTTAAATTTGTCAAAATGGACAACTGGTTTCAAAGATATCCCTTTCGGAAATCCGGACCCTATTAAAAAAACACCCTTTAGAAAGTAACACTTTTGAGCACTATTAATTTATAATTTTTTAAATTTGTTTGTTTTTAATTATAGCCAAATCAACTGATGTTTTTTTAAAGTTAATTAAGAATTATTGTTAAAAAAAAAACTGCAATTAATTTTTTTTCTGCAGGTATTTGATTTATGGTGCCAATTCTGCCGCTGTTCTATAAAGTTTATTTAATGATTATGGTTAAAAAAAAGTTATGCATGTTTAATGTAAATTTTTTCAACTGTAGTTAGTTGCTTTTATTTTCTCAATTCTGACAGTTGGCCAAAGCGTTGCCAACTCATGCAACTTTTTCATAGACTCGCCAAGCGACATTTCACTTGCTGTTGGTTGCCCCGCGCTAGTACGACCCAAAAGTGTAGATATGTATGTGTGTGTATAGCTGTCGCTCTGCGTGTGGTTCCAACATTGGAAATAAATGTATCTAAAGTTTAGCTTGAGTTTTATTCTTTTATCTACTACTATTATGGCATATAACGTAGCACGTTTCCGGCTCTCGCTCTGCAGCTCTTTCCCTACGGTTTGTGTGTGTGTCGAGGAGGAGTGTGTGTAATCTGTATAATATGTTATACCCTTTGCCGCGCTCTCGACCACAAAAGTTCCCTTTGATAGTTGGAAAATATTTTTTAGCGCTTTGGGTTGTTCTCGATGTTGCTTTTGCTTTTGTTGTTGTTGTTGTTACTGCTGTTGCTTTTGCTTCAGTCGCTGTTTTTGACAACTTACTCGTGTGCTGACTTGCCAGCTGTTGTTGTTGCTGCCTTTTGAGTTTTGGTTTGTTGCGTAAGGGTTTAAGAGAGCATCATATAATATCATACTCGTATATCACCATACATATTTATTAAAGTATGCACGTGCGGCTCTTTAAATTTTTTGTAGCATACTTTTTTGGGTATTGTAGTATTGATTGATATTAGCCGCCTGAAGTTTATTTTACAACTTTGTGGCTGAGCAAAAAAAAACAAAAAAAAACAGAAAGGGTTAAAGAGCACTTCAATCTAGAGATTGTGCTTGCGTGTGTGTATGTATGTATATATCTAAGTTTTATGTGTTTCTATAAGCGAGACAGTCAAATCAATTAAGTTAATGAAAACTGTTTAGTTATGCAGAACAAGTCTGCAGCAGTAAACAAGCAAAAAGGACATGCGACAAAAACGAGGCAAAGGACATCAAAAACTGGCCTAAGCAGTCAACTAAGCCTTTTAGTACGAGTAAAACAAACATAAGCACATACTCACAGTGTTCCAGTACCTATGTGTATGTACCTACTACCCCTTTGGGCAATTCCCTTAGTCATGTGTAAACTTGATGTATCTTTGAGCTACTTTTTTGGACCGACACATAGTATATTGAATGTTTCATAAATAATTAACGAAAAATCCTTCAAGTAGCTTTTGATACTAACAAGTTGCAAACAAATACACATTTTCCCATACTCAGAATAATGTGTGCAAAAACTAGGGCTGCAAACTGCTTTTTAAAGCAATCGTTACGGAAGTTCTGAAACCGAAGTGTCTTTGCGGTTTTTCCAACTATAATAATGATCAATATATGCATTAAAGTGTACTATTTTATGGACTAAGGTCAATTATTTATGCAAAATTGCTATGGTTGTTAATTATCAGATCCGCGCAGCCATTTTATCATAAATAGACGTAAACACGAACAATGTTTACAAATATAAAAAAATACTGAAGTTTTTTACAATTTCACCTTCATACAATACCATGTATAGCGCCGGCAATTTGTTAAATGGGTGACGGAACAAATTGAAGTTAATTCCGATTTTTCGAAACACATCATCTTCACCAATAAGGCACAAACAAAAATGATAAAAGTTGTGCCTTAGAAGACCGCACGTGCTCCATGAGAAGCAAATGCACCCACTAACTTTTTATTAAATTACACAAAAAAAAAAGAAAAAAAAAGAGACTGAATATTCTGTTCCGGCCAGAATTTTCGTCTTTTTAAATTGTGAGAAAATCATCGAAAATTGCATGAGAGGAGCAAAGGCCAGTGTTTAGAACCGCGGGTGCCATTTGCCGGATCGTTTATGCCTGACATAATTAGAACATGTCTACTTTACAATGTAATAAAAATATAATCACTCTCTCAAAAGAAATTATATTTTTAGTTAATAAATATGCTACAATATATTGGTATACATGTAGGTATATCACGAATAGTCTCAAAACTAAACAATACTTTCATATAGAATACTTTTGCATCATCATGTAAATCATGTCTCTCTGAAAATAAGAGCGCAGGTTCAATTATTGTATGGTAGTGATAGAAAAATTTTTATATTTTTAAAAATATTCTGCCCAAAAAGTTCGATTCGCCATAGTACCAAGGAGTTTCAACAGTGTCTATAAGACACTAGGGATAATTTTGAGCAAGAATCTTGGCCAAAGATCAACAAGTCAAGCGTGTTACCTTGATAAATAGGTGCAAATTTTTACAAGAAGTTAATGATCATCGACAGAAAAAAATTATAATAAGCTTGTCCTTTTGCCATAGCCACGTAACCTTGTTTCATAAAGTGGTTTTTATGTCGCTAAACGAGATTTTCGAACATCCAAGTCAACTTATGTTATAGTCATGGGGATAAAAGAACAGAGTCCATTATTAACAAATCATATACTTAAAAAAACAATCAATAACCCTTGATTGAAATACGGGTGTCATGAATAAAGAAAAACTTCCTCTATTTAAGAACGTGGGCTTACATTTTTTTTGTCATTCAAGAACTTTTTGACTTATTATTCAAACAGACAAAACAAGTTTAACATCTAAACAAAATAAGTTAAGTGAACCGCAGCAAATGAATCCGCTTAGACCGCAACAAAAGCTTGTATCCCTGGCTGGAAACCCACAAAGCATTTCAAGGGTTTTGCGTTTGTTGGTTGTATAAATATATAATGACATTTATTAAACAACTTTAAGCAATTTACTTTGCATTTACAATTTAAATGCTAAATGTCAATGAAAACCCGCTAAATGCCCGCGGGTAGGAAAACACGGCTTGGAAACAACTTGCCCGCAAATCACGCGCCCCGTCCGACTTTAACTTTAAGTCAATTTGTTAGGACGTTTTATTTAGGGTAGCCCAGTTAATTACAATACAAATGAAGTTCGAACAAATCACAGCCAAACCACAAATAAACACCGTGCAAAAAAAAAAAAGACGAGCTGAAAAATTGCCAAGGCTTTTATATGCACGAGAGGAGGTTGGCCCAAAGCCATAATAAATTATCGCGCAATTTGCTTGGGAAAACTATTTTGCTTTTCCGTAGAGTCAGCAGAAGCAACAACAATCCAAACAAAAACAACAGAAGAAACTTTCAACAAGTCCGTAGAATTGACTGCGTTGACAGCAAAAGAAACAGAAGCAATAAAAATGTTTTCAACATTAATCAATTAATTTCAATTAAATTGTGAAAAATCACAAAAACGTGTGGAAAAAAGAGAAATAACAAACTAAGTGAAAGCAACAGACGATGAACACATGACAGACATAGAAATAACAAATAGCATAAAAAGAGCTAAGAAATAAATCAAAATATGTTAGGAAAATATGCTAAATCAAGAAAAATGCCGAAATAAGATTCTTATGTATGTGTAAAAATAAACAAACAAAAGAACATATTCAAAATAAGCGACTTTTGAGAGCTTTATAAATTCAGAGATTTATTTCACCCAATAAAGAATAGGCATATTATTTAAATTTGTTGAGTTCTAAAAAGTTAGAATAAATAGGATAGTAAATAATTTATTAGGTTAATAAATTTAGGTAAGTCAGGCTAAGTGACATTGACATTGATTTCGACATTTCCACATGTGTAGGTGCTCTCTCTCTCTTTACTCTCTACCGACTACTACGAATTGGCAAAAAAGGTTCAAACTGAAACAATTTTTTTTTTAAGATTCTTTAATATTTTGGCATATTTATAATTATTTTCATTTATTTATTTAAATCTCAGTCAATACTGTTATATAAATTATTTATGTCAAATCATTTACTTATTATCCAAGGATAGATTCTAAATTATATAACACAAAAAAAAATCAACCAAAAAAAAAAAAAATGGCGTTCGTTATAAAAATAGCGACTTTGGCATACCCTGTACCAACACATTGCAAGTACTTCCGGTAAATATACCGGCAATAGCTTAAGAGCTCCAAAAAATATTTGATTGCCAAATTTCATAAACAAACAAAAAAGAAACGAATTTTGCACCAAAAACTTTTTTTCTTTGAGGGCTACATGATATAGTCAACCGATTTTGATCAAATTTGGTAGTGTTGGGGAACCCTAAGAAACTTACGAACATCAAATTTGTTTACAATATCTTCATAAAAAAATAAAAAAACGAATTATCCATCTAATTTTTTTTTTCCCAAGATATGATAATATAACCACGATATCGTAAAAAGGCATCTATTCTGAAAGTTTGTTTGTTATAGCTCTTACCATCTCTAAGATCTAGGCGTTTATATAGACGGACAGACAGAAACTTTTTTTGTATGTTACATTTTCGGCTTCCAAAAATTTACTATACCCTTTCTACCATAAGGTGCAGTGTATAAAAATACGTTGAAATCTGTCAAGATGTTTAGATATCATACAAAAAATCCGTTACAAAATACAAAATTTTCTCCATTAATTTTTTTTGTTGGGTAGCCTGTTCTTAATACTTCTAAGTCTTGCTGTTCTTAAGTAATAAATATTTTAATTGACAAGACTTTGTTTTATATAAAGAATGATATGAAAGATTTGAGAAAATATTCTATCCGCGAATTATGTATATACATATTTTAAACACTTGTTCTAAGACTCACCATTACAAAATAATATAATGATTATTCTGCTTTATGATAATGTTTATCATAATCCAAAAATTTTAATTGTCAACTTACCTGCAAAGATAGATAGAAATATTTATATTTATTAGATATAATTTCAAAAATTCCACTTAAACATTAAAACAAGATAAATACGTGAATGATTCACGTTTAAAATGAAAACCAAACTGGGTTAAGTACAATATAAATAAAAAGCAAAACAAAATGGTTAGTGCAAAAAAAAAATGAACGTTTAAAAAAAAAACGAGTTCAATGAACGAAGTCCGATGCGTTGGCAGAGAAACAACAAAAATAAATATTTGCAAAAACCAAAGTATTCTATATGTATAAGTATAGCATTCCATGTTAAATCTGTGTCTTATTTAAGAGTGTATATATAATCGAAATATACCTTTATAAATACCTATTCTTCCTTAAAGGGGTCTACGCAGCATGAAAATTTCCATATGGTATTTTTTTCATATTATTTCATATGGAGCCACCAGTGTGTGCACAGTAAGACAAAGTGCTATTTTTTATCGAGTTATCGTTTTTTTTCGGTATACGTCGATATTTTTTCCGATACTTTGGGTTAATGTGGCCACACTCACATTATAATCAGCTGTTTTATGTTTACAAAAATTAATTAATTAATTAAGAAATAAATAAAACAAACATGGATTTGTATCAAGTATTGTTAACATTACTAAATGTAAAGAATGCGTGATGACTGCCTACCTAATTGTAAAAAGGTCGGCTGCAAAAAAAAAACCATCTTTATTTAACATTTTAACAATTTCCTCCCATGCAGTTTTTCTCACCAGTGCATTAAAATGCATTTTGTGTGTTATATCCCATAACACTGGGTGAGCTTGTACTGCTTTTATAAGCGCTATTTTTTGTTCTCTTGGAAATGATTCACACCGTTTTCTTCTACCTGCCATTTCGAATAAAAAAATTGTGCATATATGTATGTATGTATATTAATTCGCGCCAACGCGCAACAGCTGTTGTTAGTGTTACCACATCTAGTAAAGTAGTGGCGCCATCTAACGTTAGGCATTTTTAAAATTAAAATACAACACTGTTTTGTTTTGTTGTCTGCGACCCATCGTGAAGTTTTTCATTTTTTTGCGTGCTGCGTATAGGACTTAAAGCCAAATTCAAGATTTCCAACTTGTACTTGATATAACTAAGTTTATTACCCATGATCCAACAATTAGAAGGTTACGCAGAGCGCAGATCCGTTATTCGTGTCTCTCTGAAAAAAAGAGCACCGGTCCAGTTTTCGTATGGTAGCTGTATGGAATAGTGAACCAATTTCTCACATAAATACATGTTATAATTTTTTTTTTTTTCATTTTTTATAATATATTGACCAAATTTATGCCAGTTGTATTTTGTTTCAGTCTAAACATTTTTGTAAAGTTTGATCATAATTTGTCCACTATTTCATATAGCTACGACTTCTTTGCGTCACCTTGTTAAATTCTTTGCATCATGGTTATTTTCTACAATTCAAATTAGCTACAATCGCAGAACTCAACTCGTTAAACCCACAAAATAATGCAATCGCAATTGAACAATTTAAGCTACCTAGCGCTTTTATGCAATTTCAAAATCGCTGCACAAACAACGAGGAGAACCAACCAATTAATATGACTATGATAGTAGTTGGGGGTGGAATGGGTTTACACGCAATCAAACCAAACCAAACTGAACCGAACCGAACCGAACCAAGCTAACCATCATTTCCCGCCCATACTTCACTCGGAACTACGCTGAATAGAAAGTGCAATAACCGGCGCCAGACCAACAACTATGCAGACAGAGGAGCAACATAATTTCATTACCCATTTGAAGTTTTTGCTATTTGCAGTTTTCACCCATAGTCATAGTGATAGTGTTGCTTTTGGTCCTTTCTTTTTTTTTTGCGTTATGCTTAATTATCATTGTCTGCAGTGTCTATGTGGCTCAGTGGCGTAGATGATGGACAAGAACTACGGGGAATAGTATAAGTGAGTTAAAAACAACACAAAGTATTTATTCTTAATTGTAATAAATTTACAGAGCTCAACGAAAAATCATTTATGCACAAATTATGTCGTTTATTTTATAATAAAATTGCCTAATCAATTTTTTGAATTTAATATAAAGCTTATGTAAATTCATTTAGCTTAAATCAAAAGCATTATTTATCTAATTAAAGAAAGTATGGTATATGTATAAAAATATAAAATGTTATATCAAGGCACAACCCCTTTTCCGTCACAGCAACCCAATCGACGCCACTGTTCTAGAATTTTTGTGCAAAAATGTTTAAATGAAGCCAACGAGCTGCCGCTAGATGGCGACAGTAATGCCAGCCCATAACATTTGGTAAAACGCCTACAACAACAATAAAGAGCAATAGACCCAACGCCCCCAACCACACTTACACGCTCACACACACACATTTAGCCTTTTATTACACACGGTTTTAACTGTTGTTGTTTTTGTTGTTGTCTTTGTTGTTGCCATTCTTGTTGTTGGTCCAGTTGTTGTTTTTGCTGCCCTCGTTGTTCTTATTGTTGTTGTTGCCTTGTGTCGAGTGTCATGTGGCTGACTGGCGCCAAAACGCCCGCATAACTTTGTTTAAATGTAACCTTGTTAGGGTCGTCACCGCATTGCCTCTCTTGCCATTCCCTGTTGGCTTACTCTTAAAATACTCCCACCTACACTCTTCTTTACTTACGCCTCACTGGACTGTCATTGTTCGGAGACATAGGAGAAAGAGAGAGTAGAGAGAGAACGAGAGATCTATACAACAGGTCGGCAGCTTATAATTGTATCAAAAACCAATAACAAGCCATTTATTGCTGTTATAGTTGTTTTTGTTGTTGTTGCTGCTCTTGTTAGCTTTGCTTAGGTCAACAACATTTTGTGGCAAGCAAATTTGATTACTCATACGCAACGTTTTCGTACATTTATTTATGAGTTTAAATAGCGTTATTGTACACATACTCCAAAAACCAATCAATTTATTTATAATTTTTTGAAAAATTTCCACTTATAGCACTTGTAAAGTTCTTTTTTTCGGGAATACTCTTTAGCTAGAGAGCTTGGTATTAGTTATAATAAATACTGCAAACATAGGAACCATTTTTCTAATATAAAATATGCTAAGATTTATTTTATAAACAATTATAATTTGTTAGAAATAAATAAATAAAGCTCAGGAAAAATTGTATTTGGAAAGAAACAATTTTTGTGTCTCTGCAACTTCAAAACATTCTCATTTTTGAGACCAATAACATTTTAATTAAAAAAAAAAAGAAAAATATTTGAAAAGTTAAAAAAAAAGTTGTTTTTTTTTAATTGAAATAAATGTCATAAATTTATAAGTGTATACCAATTTCAGAAGGTTTATATGCTAGTGTGAACATATAAATTATAACCAAGAGTATCTTAACGTCATAGATACTTTTAGTTTTTCTCGCTTTAGTTGTCTCTCACCATGAACACGTGCTAAGCATATTGGCGTCTATGTCTACATAATGTGATAATGAGTGGCAATCGTACCAGTCGTATCTGTCAGAACGCCTAGCCTTATCTGTTAGCTACTTGCGGCCATCTAGGCGTGTACCAAGGCAAGTTCACATTTTCAGCATTTATAATAATATACACACATATAAGTGTGTCTGTGTGTTTGGCCGCTATCTAAAAGCTTGAAAAAATATTATCTCATACTAAAACCATGAAACCAAAAAACGTTCAACAAGCGGCAAAAAACAATGACAAAAAAAGACAACCATATAAAAAAAAAAATGAAACAAAACAAACAGAATAAAAACAAAAAAATATAACGTATACGCCATATGGTAAAATGGCTCTCTATGTCGCACTCTCACAATCTCTCTCACAAACTGTTACTTTTTTTCACTTGTGAGTGGAAAAGATACCAATTTTTTATGTTTGGTTTTTATTTTTTGCTTTGCTGCTTTTTACTTTGCCATGCGTTTCTCTTTTCGTTTTGTGCTGATTTTTATCGCACATTTTTTTTATTTGCGCAAATAATTTGCATGCAGGTCTGTATAAGTTTTTATTTGTTTTAATTTGTTTAGCTTATTGTATAGTTTTTTTATATTTTTTTTTTTTGTTCTACAAAAAACCGACAGAACAAAGAAGTTGACTTTATGTTTGTCATATGGAATTTAAATATTAACATTTACCTATATGTTTAGTTTTTTTTTTTAATTGCTTATTTATAAATCAAATTATTTTTTTTTACTGCATCAATAAAATTTTTTTATACTTTTTTAGTTTTTTTTTTTTTATTTTGTTAAATTATACACAATTTTGTAGACTTCAAAATTTTTTATTTTAGCAAGATAATTTTTATTTTAAATTAATTGTAGTTATTAATTTGGTTTCATTTTAATAGCTAATTAATAACACGTCATTATTTATTACCAAACGATTTATATATGCAATTTTGTTCACAAACTTAAACGAATGGGCTGGTTACAGTCGGTACATGCCGACTATAATATACCCTTTTTTCTCTCTGGTTTCCACGTGTTGATCAGAGCTTGCAAGCTTTTTACTCCAGCAATAAACTTTGACAAAAATTCAGCTTAAATGTAAATATTTTGGACTTTTTACGAAAATTTAGCAATTTTGCAGAACCTACGATTGTAACTAGTCAGCTAATAAAGATCTTTCGGCAAATTCCAGTAATTAAACTTTTCAATAGGCCAAGTCTTGTCAAACCGGAAGATTTTCTTGAACCCATTAAAGCTCAACATTACATTTATATACTATATACTCTTTAACTTCATAAGCTAAGTGTATAAAAATGTAAGATACAAAATTTATGATTTTTTTAGTTAGTTTCCTAAAGCGAATTGGCATTGGCTCGAGACAGATATTGTTTCGTCATATACAACATTCATATGGCTAAATTCACTATAGTGAAGTTCTACTGTATTTACACATTTTATTACAAATTTCAACTAAGTTTTTATGTTTACTAATTACAAAGCTTTACTATATTTAAATAGCTCCTAATAAGAGGTTACCTTATGTTCATTAACTAATCGATACAAAATGGTATGCAATTTATCTGTTTACTTTGTATATATAATGTACTACAGCGCGTGTACTTAATATTTTTCAAACATTTTCAGCTCACTGTTTGCTCTTGCCGGCTTCTACCGTTCTACCAATCGGCTTATCAGAAACACCTTCAAGGCCAACACACACTCGCACACAGACTCTGTTTCGATAGGTATTAGTAAATATTTACCGGTTTATACAAATGGCAAGCTAAAGCAAAATAAAAGTGCTCCCTCTTTCCTCTACTTAGCTATAGTTTACGCTTGTTACTTTACACTTTTTGCCCAGAGAACACACCCACTTTTTTTTCAGTGCACTCTTTCGTTTCCCTTCATTTGATTCACTCATTTCCGCTATAATTATGTTAAATAAGTCTGTTGGACTCATTTTGAATGTTTCCTCGTGTTTATGTAGTATATATGTATGCACGCGTATATACTAGCTGTCGTATTTATTTATCTATTAGTTTATTTATTTTATTTAAGCTCAGTAACAGCAGCAGCAGCAGGAACAACAACAATAATAAAGACAACCATAATAAAAGCGCAATAAAAAACTTTTGAATTGCAACAGCAAAACTTTTAACAGGTTTATGTTGGCTAACAGTGGTTAGATAACAGATTTTTGCTTACAGTTCGCTCCTTGCACAGTGGTCTGTTGATTTGTTTTGGTTTTTTTTTCTGTTTGAGTTTTCTTATTATTTTAAGCGGATGTTGGTTTTAATATAGAGTAAAGAAAACGGAAATGGACTATAAAAATGGTTTAGATTTTTTAACAGTCTGTAATGTTCAGTTTACATAATATAGTTTATAACAATATAGGGTGATTATTGCAAGCGTTTGGTTTGCACTCGTGATTCAGAGTTTGAAATTTCACTATAAAATACCTGCGATACATGTGAAATCTATAAAATAGAGTTAGTGATAAAGCTGTTTTCTGGTAGAATAAATAATAATTCAGACTGAGATTTTTATTTATTTGTTTTATCTGATAACATGTCAGAGCAGCCAATGCACTACGAAAAATTAGAACCGCTATCGTTCCCTTAAACCAAGCAACATGATCCAATAATTAGAAGGTAACGCAATACACGCGTCCGTTATTTTTTTTAGCTCTCTTAAACAGCAAGCACAGGTTCAATTTTTATATCGTAGATATGTATGGACTTTGAATCAAACTTCACACAAATGTGTTTACTAATATTAAAAACATAAAATCACATAGAAATAGGATACACAAGTTTTTCCATTTTTTAAAATATCGTGACCAAATTTATGTTAGTTGTATCTTTTTTTTAGGCTAAACATTTGTGTGAAGTTTGATCAAAATTGGTACACTATTTCACATAGCTGCAATACAAAAATTAAAACAGTTTTGTGCGCAGCCGATCTCGTGCACTTCTTTGCGGCACCTTGTAAATTCATTGCATCATGTCCAAGCACTGTTTGTTTTTGTTTTTTTTTTAAATTTTAAAAAGCAAATGGTTAAATAATCATACAAGCAACTTTAGAGAAGTTAAGAAAAACTTCATAAATTCTAGTCAGTAACCGCCAAACAGGCCTGGTATATACAATAAGATTCAAACAAATACTTTCCAATTATCGATTTTTCGAATAATTAAACATACAATTAAAATGCATCTCGTAACTCAAAGTAAAGATAAATAATAAGAATAAAGGGCTTCTCTTGGCTTAATTGTGGATGATTGGAATTAAATTTTTTTTTTCCCAAAAAGTGATCGTTTATTTAAAATATTGAAATCTCAAATATGAATTACGTCTAATTTTTTGTGCTAAATTTTTATTGAAATAAATGAAAATAATAAAAAATTCGTTTATTCATTTTTTTAAAAAGAGAGCTTTAAAAGACGTGTTTAAAATAAAATTGTGATGATATATATTAGAAACATATTAAAAAAAAAAAATGGAAATTTGAATTTTTTTTAAATAAAGGGCTTAAAAAAATAAAAAACTTTTTTAAGAGCCTTATGTAGAAGTAAAATTAAAAAAAAAAAAAATTGATTTAAAAATATTCGGTAGTGTAGTCAGTAAAAGTGAAAACACGTTTTTTTTTTTAAAGTTTAAAATTACCTCTTAAAAATCTTTAAATTGCTTATGCAGCTTTCCTTTGGATTGTGCAATAAAAAAAACAAATTTTCCAAAAATTATTTAAACATATCTTGAATTATAGTTTTGATTGATTGCTATCGGGCTAAGCGTCAGATAATTTAAAGAATACGTAATTTTTTTTTAAACCGTGGTGCATTTTAAAACCATTTGGAAAAAAAAGCGGCTGCCGAAGCAGAAGTGTATATTTTGACAAAGAGCATTCAATTAAGGTCGAGCATTATACAATAATTATTTTTTTAATTATGTTCAATTAAATAATTGATTATGCACTGTACTTAACTTTCTGCTATTTTTTATAACAAAAATTGTATTTAATTTTACGACAACATTCAAGTTAAACATTGCATAGAATATTAGATTATTTTGTTTATTTTTGTAAGCATCGACAAGTATCTAATGTAATCATATGCTATGCACGTTTTATTCACGTGATGCCTTAATTAAGCTTTTTAAACGAAAAAAACAAAAAATAATGAAATTAACTAAAAATAAATAAGGTACACAAGAAGCAAACGAAATTTGGAATGTTCATCTGTGGGTTTTGTTTTTGTTGCGGCTTATAAATATTAATTAGCCTCAAGTAAAATTGAGCACAGAGCTGTCTGTCTATAAATGTATCTGTAGTAGAGATTTTGTATCAGTATAAGTTTGTGATTAGCAGGTTGGTATCAGTTGCAAAAGCCCAAGAAGAAGTTTTACACGTGCTTGTGCATATGTGAATAAGTATCTGTTAATTACTTATATGAGGACAGCGTGGGTTAATCTTGGATTTCATTCTATTTTATTTGTTTCATATATGAGATTCTAACAATTTTTGCAATTTTAAATACATTTTGTTGAATGCCTTGCATTAGCTGCTAATAAGAAAAATAATAAAAAATTGAGTACCTTTGAGATGACTTGGAGATACGCTGTACCACCCCAACCAACAACCAATGAACCGATTACGATCCAGTCAGGAATAGTGCTAAGAAGTTTTTTGGAGACTCTTGTCTGTCGAAATTGGTTAAGACATCTGTATTTGGTACTAAAAACTTTTTTTCGACCCATCGATCCTATGGTATAATAAGTAATTCGGGAAAAACTTGATTATTTAAAAAAAAAAAATGATGTATTTAGTTCATTATTTATGTAAGAGCAATAAACGGATGCAAAACGTTATTGAAGCGAGAAGATTTGCTTATTTGCCATATTTGAATCTTTCCCACAGAAGTCTCATTTGGTTTTTAGCGACTGTAGTGTAACCAAAAGAGTTCTCTTTAAAAATAAAAATCTAAAAAATAATTTACAATCTACTTTATATATATTTATGCCCTTTCTCATTAACAAATCATTCTTAAGAAACCAAATCGTGACCTTGTAGCAACTTACACAAATACTTAACCTTGGAACCACTGTGCATTGCAATTTACGGCCTTAGTTGACTTCAACCAACCGTTAATTACACGCCTATTTTGGGGCCATGAACATGGACAACGTCCAGCCCAAGTGTGAAACTGTTTGTGGTTAACAAAGGGTGGAAGGGGGAGGAATGGTATAGCAGTTAGTGCATACTAAGAAATTAAGTGTCAAAGTGCAACTAAATAAATAAGCAAGGCTGTGGGCTGTGAAATGCTCAAAGAACAATGTTGACAGGTGGGTCAGTTGCATAAGAGCAACAAAAGGTTGTCCTAGAAATAGATTGACATTTTCTTCTTGATATCAGACCACACCTTTTTCATTAAATTGCTAACAAATTTGATTTTAACCCAATATCGGATGTACTTATTAGCCATTTAAATTATATGAATGGGGCGGTATAACAATATAGGTGAGAGGAATCCGACATGTGCTAATAAAAATTAATTTTAGATACTTTGTGTACAATATATTTCAAGCCATGGAGCTGCCAGCACAGAACATTGTGGCAAGATGTTGGAAAACGTGCTTGAACTAACCATTTCTTAGAATATGGTTAAATCTATGGTGATTGGAAACTTGATGACCTGTGCTTATTAAGAGTGACACTACGGTATGCGCCAAATATAAGTTTTTTTTTTATTCAATAGAGCGCATTGTTTGTGAGCCTATAGTCATTAGCACAAGCTCTAATAGGTGGATCGACCTATTGACCAGTTACTCCATTACGCTATAACCAGCAAAAGACACCTACGAATTTTAAAACGAGGTCCACCATAACATGGTCGATTCTAAAAGCTCGAAAGCACTGATACGTTATCGACATATTTCATTACACCATATCCTGAAAAAGATCCCCACGAATCCTAAACTGAGGTCCGCCATATCTTTTTCGATTATAAAAAGCCGGTTGAGTAACATATGGTTCGGGGACGGGTACATCATTCAAGATCGTTTGATGTCGCGTGAGGTGCCCATCAAGGCCTTTTCACCTTCCCACTCATCGTTTTTATAAAGAGATTATGTTGCGAGAGGCTGAAGTGCACCGGAATAGCTCCGTTTTAAAGAAAAATGTGCACCAGTTTGTCTATGCGAGACAGATAATAATGACGTCATTGGTCACCTCAAGCGAAAATTATCTTAGCTACCATTAACGGGCAGCTCTGGTAGTAAATGCTAACAAGGTGAAATACATGGTTTTTGAGTTGTTAACGATTTAGTTTATTTTATAACCTTCGTCAAAATGACGAATGATTAATCTAATCAAGATCATTTTCGTAAGACGTAGTAAGCACTCTATAAGACTCTCAATCTTCCTGTTTTGATGTATAGTGCGTTAGAATACATTCAACTCTAAGACGATTCTAACATTTTTAACCGGATTTTTCATGCAGCAGCTTCATAGTCTGGAAGTACCAGTTTAAAGGCGACCAAGCTTCCTATGCGAGATATATAATCCTGCTAATCAATGCGACTTTGGTCGCACTACGCAAATAAAGATCACACTCGTTAGATGAACTCTATTAAGTCGAGGACGTTTCTAGCATTAACAATAAGACTTGCCATATAGCGACTTCGCTGGCTCGGTCATGCACAAGAAGGCTATACATCCAGATGGTCTCCAAAGTGTTCAATCAAAATATCGGCTTGAGAACATAATTTATCCGAGTGATCCATTTGATAGTTTCGAGTGGTTTAGTTCCGAATATAATATAATAATATAATAAATATGACAACAAAATAATTATTTTTTTAAAGACTGTTTTATACGATAATTTTAATCTCTGACCCCAACGTTTCTTTTACACCAACATTTGTTTCGGTTTTGAACCCCGGCTAAAAAGGGTTGCCGACTCCTGATCTAGGGGACATTATCTGGAGATTAACCAAATACTCTATTAAATTTAAACGCTTTTTTACCAAACTTTAAAGCCAATTTAGTTAACATCAAATATTCATCAAAAGAGTAACTACATAATTAAAACTAATTTTTTTTTTTTTCAATATGTAGTAATTTCCGTTCAATAATCACCTGTTTTAATCACAGACTAGCAAATTGGCTAAAAAAAATTTGCATCTAGCTTGCAATACATTTCAAAAAGTGATTTCACTATTGAACCACTATTGAATAAATTTGCATAAAATTGTTGTATAAAATATTAAAATCAAGTACGCAAAAATCAATTAACTAATTATATAAGCGGCTTACTAAAAACGCCAAAACAACAAAAGCCCCCCAAAACAAATACAACAACAAACAGAATAGCCGCCAGCAGCAAACAGCTGATTAGTTTGTTGACAAATTAGGGCTCCAGAATTTTAAGAGAGAATATCTGAGAGCTGAGAGGGCGGAAACAAAGCTGACCAAATATGCAGCAATAATAAATTATAATAAAATAATATTATGATGTACATATAAGTAAATATATACATAGGTATGTGTGTATCCATAAGTACATATGTGTTTTGGTATAGTCAAATAAACATAAGTGCGACACGCCTCATTAATTTAAACGTAGCAGGCGGTTGGTCGGTCTGTTCGTCGACAGAGCTGCTTTTTCGCCTTATATGACAGTGCGAAATTGTGTTGTTGTATTCGTGTGTGTGTGTGTGTGTGTCTCGGCTTATACGCATTAGTATGTGTAACCATAACTGGCAAAACACAAAATATGAAAATCATTTCGCTAAATCGTCTGTCGTTTGTCTGACTCCGCACAGAAACTCATAGAACTTTTCGTCTGGCCTGCCAAAAGCAAAACCTAAAGCTAAACCAAGTGGCTGACTGGCATATTGAGTGGAGGAGTCCCCTACAAAAATGGAAGGGATTTTTGCGGGCATACGTGCGTGTTAGACATAACTTCCCGTTACAGCGCCACGACGCACACAAAGGGAATTTCAAATATGGCAAATATACAATATTGGCAACAAGAAAAATCAGAAACCATATGAACAAACTCGTCATACTCTTACAGAGCACAGCAGTTCCTCGTGAATATTTCGGTGAATAACAAACTATGTTTACGCTCGGGAGCGTGAACGCTTTTGTTATCACAAAAAAAAGATAACGATATACCGAAGAGCTAGGCTAAAAAAACTAGAAATCCCAGTTCTAATTAGGTTAGGTTAATACGGCTGCTGTTCGACTTAGGCCGAAATCACCTAAAGACGGTGTGGTCTATCGTGATGCCTACTGAAAGAGACAGGATGTAAAAAGAATTGTGCGAAGTAGATGGTGAGGGTAATGTATTTGGGTGGGATAGCTTTCTGAAAGACGTCAGAAGCGCTCTGTTTGCTAGACAATCGTTTTTTTTTATCGCGTCAGGCCCACTATGAATAGATTTTCCAGAGAGCCCAGGGCTTCGAAAAAAGACTTTTCTAGATACTGGTTAGGATATATATTCTTCTCATCTACGCAGCTTGGAAAGCAGTCGTGATTGGGAATGCGCATTCCCTCGTTACAACTCCCAGTTCTGATCTTGTGGAACCATAGGAGTTGTTCGCTTTGAATTTTACCTTGGCAAGAGTGCTCGGGAGATGTGACAAACGAAAGCAGTGTCACTGTTATAAATTCAAGCATGGCATGGTCTGCTCGGAAAATAGTCAGACTGGCGGGAAGATCTTAACCCGTAACAAAGTGTAGATCGATCGATCTTCACAACATTTGAAAGTTCCCTTATTATACTGTGTCATAAGAAGTCTTTTGGATCTTCTCGATGAATTCGTGAAAGACAAAATATTTTGGACCATTTGATCACTAAGGGGGGCATGTAAGTTAGTCGAGGCAGAAAAGCACGCTCATAAGCCTATGGGACCCAAAAGACTTGATTCACATCGAATTTGCGTCACAGCGACAAACTGTTAATATAGTTATCTATTTGGAGGTTCCTGAAGTGCTGAGAACGCGCATCACCAGCGTCCGTCCAGCCAACGCCAACTGTTGGCGAACTATGCATCTCCACGTGTGGTGGCATACCTGGCTCGGCACAATATGTATAAAAA
Source organism: Chymomyza fuscimana (assembly GCA_949987675.1). Lineage (NCBI taxonomy): Eukaryota > Metazoa > Arthropoda > Insecta > Diptera > Drosophilidae > Chymomyza > Chymomyza fuscimana. The sequence continues at coordinate 52,312,348 of OX465088.1, read as the reverse complement.
AACTTCCTCAGCCTTCCTGTCAGACGTTTTACTTTTCTCCTGCCTGAAAACCGAGCTTAAAGGACATGATCACGGCACGTTAGTGTCGCTACAGTTGGCCGTGATGGGGGAGCCCAAGAGCATTCCCACCGCCGCCTTCCAGCAAGCGTACGAAAACTGCACCAAACTCTACTATATACGCATAGATCTTTTAATATTTTGCAAACTACTATGTCTATCCGAATATACTCTCCGTTAGGGTATCATTTTTATTTTTTTATTTTTAAACAACAACTACGCGCCAGTAGTGACAATACAATCAACTTGGCCCAGAGAGCCTGCTCTCTATAGGCGACAGTAAAAGTATGTATAGATGTATAGCTGAGGGTGGGTGGCTGGCTGGGCAACCTTATTGAAATGCATTGACCAGATGCTGCTGTCATGGTCTCCCAATCTCTATATATCTCGTACTCCTTCCTGCTTGCCTCCTCTTCTATTATCCACAAGTTGCTGTCATTTGTTGTGCTCGTTGTTCTTGTTGTTGTTTTTGTCTACATACTTATACAGTTATGCGCTTGGTTAACTCGTTGCGTTTGTCGTTGTATCAGCTTGAGGTCAGTCTGTCTTTCGGTCTCTTTGTCTCCGTCTGTCGTTCGGTTAGACTCGGTCGGTCTGCCATACATGGCGCTTTGGTTTTTGGTTAAAATGTCATCTTCTCGCTTCGTGTGCGCGTCTCTCGCTGCCGGAAATGCTCTTAAATGAAATTGTTTTTGTCAAAATTAATGTGCACGACAAACTGACAGACAGACAGACGGACGGACGGAGAGACAACGAGATGTTGTCGTTAAGTGTGTGGGTGTGTGTGTTACTGTGTGTGTTTGGCAGCCATATAGTACGTGGCAGATTTTGATGAAATTTTGACAGCAAAAGGAAATAAGCTTAGCTGGTGTTCTCGGGGAGTTGCCTATAATTGCCCAGGCTTGTGGCCTAGCACTTTACTCGGTTTTCAGAACTGACTTTAAGTTACTATCAATTAGCCACAAAAAAAATAACGTGCTAATCAAAAGATGTTGTCATGCTTAAAGAATAAAAGGTTGCCAAATGAGCTACTTATTGGCATTCTTATACTTTGTAGCCTTAGCGACTAGGGCACAGGCGAAAGAAGGCGTGACAGCAGACCATATGATGTTTATGCCGAAATAATTAGCGTCACCTCGAGTATCGTTCTTTTCACTGTACACATGAAAGACTAGATTTCGAGGGCCACAAATGGATTTTATTATGGACACCAAATACGCAGAAGAAAATGAAATGTGTTATAAACTTTCTGACTAGGAAAACTATGATGTAAAAAATTTAGATATAAGCAATAACGATTCAATTTCAGACCCGCTTCGATTAAAAAATTCAACGAAATTTCGCTTTCTGTAGATATCTTAATAGTTATTTAAGACTCACCACTTGTAAATAATATAAAAGTAACATTATTTAGTTAGCCGAAGGCCTAAGATGCCAGGGCTTGAACAAAGTTACCTTTAGCTTTTAAGCTAATTTGTAACTATTTAATAAATAAATAAATAAAATAAATAACATTATTTAGTGATCAGTTTAAACTGTCAACTCACCTGCAAAGATATTAAAAAAAAAAAATGGTATTAGTTTAGTTTATCGAATTTAAATAAAAAATTACTATTTGTAAATCAGAAATATTTTAGTAATCTCGAGCGTCTGCACGCTCTCAACCGGCCTCTATGTTTATTTCAAAACATCAGAACTCTGGTATTCGCTGAATTTTCTTTAATTTGCAGTGTTTATTAAAAATGCTACATTCGTAAAAAAGTTTTAGAAATAAAATTTGGTCCTTTCGGCTATAATAGCCGGAGTTGCCATTGTATTTAATGTAATGAACGAAAATGGAAAGTATTATTTGGCGAGTTTTTACTAGATACATAGAAAAGTTTCGTAGTTAATAGTAAAAAAAACGAACTTAACGATGTTCTTTGAGCTGGATGGTCTCCCTATGCTTGAATTCGGCGCTACGAGACATATAAAGTATAATCAAGGAAAAAAAAATCAAGTCTACTCCAATCGAAAAATCATTTAAAACAATTTCAAAGACTATAAAAAATGAAATACGAAAATGGTTCGGAAAAGAATTATTTAGTGTAACTGAAGCCTTTCAGATTTCAGTCCACAACCAATGTGCTAATGTGCCAGAACTATATTGCAGAACATTGGAAATCTATCCTGAAAAATTTTAATAATTAAAAAAAAAATGTTAATAAAAATTAATCAAGATATGGACACTTACTATGTGGAACATAATAACCATAATTAAAATTATACAAAGAACTATCGATTATATTATAAAACATATGACAATTTCATGGCCTACATCAGCATTGTAGTGTTCAAAATCTTTTTTAACTATTTGTAACATATCAAAAGTTTGTAATTATGACCTGAACCAGTTTTGTGGTCTCACCAATTCCAAGTGCCAAAACATATAACCTTGTAATAACTAAGCGTAAACTAAGTTGTTTGTAAGAACACTTCAACAATAGGTTCAGAGGCTAAGAGTTTTACTGCATTGTAAGCCACAGGATCGCAATTAATGGCCAAAAGCTAGGGTCCGGTCCATAGATGTGGGCCATGTTTATGGCAACTGAGACTAATAAAAACAATGCATGGAAGGTAAGGAGTGCGTGCTCTATGGGAGGCCGGGCGGTCGGACAAAAGCCAGTAGACGGTAACAGACGCTATTCTAATAAAAATGTCTATATATATATATATATGCAATATGCAATGTACTAACATATACAACAGACTACTACCTAAGACTTGGCACATTTGTGTGTATATATTTATGACATAGCATAAAATGAACACAAAAGCAACAAAATCAAAGCTACCAAAAAGCACACACAAAACAGACAACAGACAAAAGGTAGAAGAGGCATAACATGAAAACGCATTTGATGGGATGAACAGCAAAATTGTAAAAGGCCTAGTCAGAAGAGTAAAAACAAGTAGGCCGATTATAGTTGGGAAAATACCGACTACAATATACTCTCCTTAATTTACAGAATTTTAATTGGATACCAGTGAAAAACTATTGGGTGGATTTGCGGTATGATGTAACGAAAAAGTAAGGAGCATCCATGTATATATCGATTTTAGTAGATCCAGCTTCTTTTCAGAAGCATTTTTACAAATGGGTTTTTTCTACTAGGGCTTCTGGGCTAAATCGGAATAAATTGTACCATTTTGGCTGATACTTCCAAAGATTTTAGGAAATTGTGCAAAACTGGTAATTTTTATCTTCAACTATAAACGTTTTCAATTTAATGAAAAAAGTCTGAGTCGAGTATATAATTACGACATCTGAGAGTTTTAAACAGCTGATTGTTGTTCACGTCGTTAGTCGGGCACTTTTGCATTTCTGCATGACAAAATGAAGAGCCAAGTTATTTTTAACGATATCGTAGTTAAAAAAAATCAGCAAAAAACTACTACTACTCTCTCTCTCTCATTCTCTCTCGCTATTTCTTCTAGGTGTTTTGCCAACTCAATATACCCTTTAACCTTTTGGACTGCAGTGTATAACTACATCAGTAAGCGTAGTGGACAAATGACATGGGGGAGCGTCCCCTGTAGGTTGACCGGTTGACTGCATGCCACAACATAAGTTTGCACCAGAGAGCGTTAGAATTATGGCACAAAGCCGCATAAATCTTGTTGACGATAAAAAATTGCAAAAATAGACAGTGAGTGAAATGAAAACAGAGGCACAGCAGCAACAGCAGCAATAACAACAACTTGCAACATGAGGCAAGAGGCATGTGGCAAGTGTGGAAAACGAAGAGAGCTAAGCAAAAGGCAATAAGGGAAAGTATGTTAGGGGCAGTCAAGAGCGTTTAGACATGGGTCAGGTGTTTGTATGAACGTGTGTATGTGTTTGACTAGTCTCAGACCCAGCCTAGGCAATTTAGCTTCTTCTTTTTTTTTCCCAAGCGAAGGCAATGCCACTAACTGTTGTCTGCCACTGCACATGATGTAGTGCCATGGAGCCGCATTGAAACCTTGATGGAATATTGCTTTCGAATAAATGGAAAGATGTACTACAAAAAAACGTTCTTGGCGGCCATGAACTAAGCTACTAATTGAAAAGCATTTTGATTAGTTCAAGCTTAAAAAACTTAATAAACTTTATAGTTATGAATGGATTGGCAGTTGGCCAAGAATTTAAGCCAAAATATGGCAGCATATTGAGCAATTGGCAAGCAAATGGTTTGCGAGTTTAAAAAATATGAACGAATTGGAAAATGGCGGCCATCGATAAAATAAAAAACTTTGGCATACAAAAATGAAAAACTAAGTTTTTCGCGGCAAAGTTTGCATACTCTGAATGTACAATAAAATTGATAGTCTTTCAATAGCCAACTAAAGTTGCGATAAGCTCTTTGGTTTTCAAAATTTTATAAACTGGCAAAACAAATGTGTGCCAAAACAAAAGTTATATAAAGATGTATTCGATTTAAATCTTTTCGTCCTTATTCCTTTAACCTTTAGATTAGTTTGTCCAAGGAGCCAGATTTAAGGCATTTAAGTTCTGTATAAGATCAAAAGATTGCTGTAAACGAGATTGGGGTGCGCAAATGGATTTGGATTGGGCATACTATCAGACAGCCAAGAAATTTTATTCCTCAATAAGCTTTAACCTGGAACCCACAAGGAAGCAGACGACCAGGTGCACCGGCTACGAGCTGGAGAGGGACTATCGAAAAAGAATTAGCAGAAGCGTGTTACACATGAAACGACATACAGAACACCCAACAGAGTGAGATTTGAAAGAATCGTTGCGGCCCTATGCCGCACTAGGGGTAATGGAATCTAAGAAGCAGAAGATAAGTGGATTCATTTGGTTAACGTCAGTTTCATGAAGATAAACCACAAAATCGAATTTTGTTTATTTTGCAAGTCAATTAAACTCTTTAAATGTATATACATAAATGAAAATTAAATGATTTATGTAGGCAACAGTGTTTTTGCATTTAATCAATATATAGACTATTACATACATATTTGATGCTATTTGTTTATAACTTCAACAAAATCAACTCGATTCAAACAAAACTCTTGATTTTGCGTGCCTTTATTTTCCTTAAAATTTTGCGCCTTGCCTAACATAGACAAAGTGATATCGGTAAAACCCTAAAGTGACCTACCATCATATGGTGATGTGGGCAAAAGAATTTTATATAGATAGTATGTCTGTTCGTCCGTCTGTATGAAAGACAGGATTTAACATTTGAACTCTTTGTACTATGTCCAGCCAAATTAAGTTAATTTTTTTTTTGTCACGACTTTTTCATGCATCAAGTAATGTCAAAGCGCTATATATTCTAAAATCTCAAAGTTTCAGCTTGTTTAGATAAAATGCAGGAAATAAGAATATCGTTCGATTAAAACCGAACATCATTAAAATCCGATTTTAATAATGTGAGGTAATCGCAATATAGAATTTTAAAGGACAATAATAATTTACAATTTGCTTTATTTGAAAAAACAAAGTTTTAGAGGACAAAGTCCGAATCGCCTTAATAACAAAAGGGCAGCTGAGTTGCTGAAGTGTTGGTCTTAAACGCTTACATCGTCTGGAGACCCAGGTTCAATACCCAATCGAGACAAATTTTTAAAAAAAATTTTTGTTGCATCGTTTTTTATACAATAATTTGATATAATATATATAAGGTAAGTATATTTTAATAAAGCTGATCGGAATAACTTTCCATTTTGGCAGTCTTATATTGTATTGTAAAACAAAATATATTTATTCATTCCAATTTGACACTGTTGTTTTGGGTTCTATTTTTTTGTTTACATTTCGATTCCTGTATTTTTTATGTGGTTAGATATCTAACGGTCCAAAGGAGGCGTGGCAGACACCATAAAATATATATATTCTTGATCAGCATCAACAGCCGAGTCGATATAGCCATGTATGTCCGTCTGAGTAAAAGGATCTCAGAGACTATAAGAGCTATGGAGCTGAAATTTTACCAAAAGATGCACATAATAGTGACGCAGATGAGAGCTATGGAGCTGAAATTTTACCAAAAGATGCACATAATAGTGACGTAGATGAAGATTTTCGAATTATGTCGATATTTGGGCCCCTCCCCCCGTCAGAGAATTTCGCGGTTTACTTCTTTTATCTGAATTTTTCCGATGTTTTATAGTTATTCTGTAACCGCACTGGTTAACGGAGACGAATCCAAGAAACCATAGATCATCAAAATCGGTCCAGCCGTTCTTGAGTTATAAATGGTGTAACTAACATAACTTTCTTTTATATATTATATAGATTGCTTCCTAAGAATTTTCGTATATAGATTTTTAAATAAAAAAGAAACACAATCACTTCTCTTTAAAAGATTGTGAAGAAATAAAAAATATTTCTTTTGTTTGTAACTTAAAACAAAAAAATATTTGATAAAATCAAAAATTAAACCATTTTTTTTTTTTTAATAAAATTTTCTATAATTTTAAGGAAAATCATTTTTAAATTATTGTTTTATTTTTTTTTTTTAATTATAATAATTGAATGTTATTGAATGGTGGATGGATCTATTTTCCAGACAACAAGTAATTATTGCATACTGCAAAACGGCAACTAGTCTTACTAAACTAACGATAAATAAAAATCATACCTATTCCACTAACTTATTTAATTTTTTTACCGATTTTGATGTCAAGCACAACTCTGTCTAGTGTTAGACCTTCGTATTTCTACTAGAAGAGTAACAGCAGATAATGACTAAAACAAACAAAGTAAAACCTTATGCTCGACATATATTAAAAACAAATATCAGTTGGAGTGCAATCCTACCCCAACATCATCGTAAATTATTCAAATTGAAACTTCGGTCTAATTAAAATAAATAAATAGTCAAACAAACTAGACTACTTGAACACAGACTCAGATGAACTCAATTAAAAATGTGCAAACTTTTTAAAGTAAACGCTAAAAACTTTATGACACAAAAAACAACTAAAAATATTATAGCATAAATTTCAGCGCTATGTATTTGCGCACAAAATCAAAAGCGACACAATGACACACATTGTGAACAACAGACGACATATGCAACATGCTGATGCATGCCACAAAAATGCGTATAGTGATATGCCACACACTCAAATCCAAGTCCAAGGTGTAACCACAATTTTGGACAACCAACTGGCAGCAAGCAAGGCAAGGCAAGGCAGGCCAACAAACTATACACAAGACAAAGTACCCGTCTGTTGTCAGTCGTAGTCGTTGTCGTCATCCAAGTCCTGCCCCAAAGCCATGAAACAAAGGACATTTGTAGAAGGAGTGGTGACCAAAACCAAACTAGTTCAGTTGGTTCAGTCCGGTTGTATAACCCTTAAAACATGTCACGTTCACAATGCTGTCCAAGTGTTTGGGCTGGTCGGTCGAGGGCATGAAATTAGTATGACAAGTTGGCCATGCTGCAGACAAGAGGCCACAACTACAACAGCAACAATAACAACAACAACTCAAACTGGTCATCATAACGAGCGCAATTACCAAATGTCTGACAGCATAGTTTAGAGCAGGCAAGCCTACACAGTGCGTATGCATAATGTCTGTGCACAAATGTATACGCATGTTGCGTATACGCAATGTGTTGATGTGTTTAAGAGTAAGTGACTCAATGCGCGTGTGTGTGTGATCGAGTGAGACAGCTGCTATGAAAAGTAGTTGCCAAAAGTCACTAAAACTGCAAAATGTTAACTGTATTTTTGTTTTTTAGACACTATATACCCTTGGGAGAAGGCTTTTATAGATTTGAGCAATGCGATCACGTTCTTTATTTCAAAATGATTATTATAATCTACGGTAAGGATTAAGCAAGGTTCGTCTGTATGAGCGTCTAGTACTCTGAGACTAAAGCCCTTGGAAGACCTATGCGTCGTGGTTCTTATCAATTTCATTAATTCGACTATATTTTAGAATACACGTTCTAGAGTCGTTAAATTTGGTATATAGCTTCATGTAGGCCTAATAAACAAAACCACCTCCGCAATCGATTTATTGTGTTTTCTCACACACTTCTCGGCCGGCATATGTACTTAAAACTTACCACATAAATTTTACAAAGTCTTTTTGACCATAATTTCGACTAACCATATAATCAGTTAGAATTTACGTAACTTATAGGCAAAATCTATTTCATCTCTTTCCGTTAAGCCGTTTAAACTAGACGCAAAAGTTCAATCATTCATCATACGACAGTCATCCAATAATGATCATTATGACGACATTTGAGATGATTTTGTTCGGAATATCATTTCTTTCGAAGTTCACTGCTGAACTCGCCGCTCCCTTTGGCAAAGTGAGATGATGACCATTTCACAAGGAACTTAAGGGAATGACAGGAAGAATCATGGCTAGCAGAAGCTGAAATATGTGCCATAGATAGGTCAAGTCTTCTCAGTTGGGTCACACCATCAAATGCGGACAACGCAGACTGAAGCACATGGAAGCAACACTCGCTTTCTGTCCTCACTAGAATATATTCCTATTTCGGGAAAAATAGTCTCAATGCTCGATGTTGTCGGGTTGATTAGTTACAGCCTATATAATAATAAAGCGAGACTAATAAGTCTGGGATGGTTTAAGAAGAAAAGAAGGGCCTTAACTGAACTCATTTAATTTATATTTTATTATTAGTCTGGGATGGTTTAAGAAAGAAAGAACGGGCTTATGATCTCATTAAAGGCAGCAGGCGAGTATGGGTGCGTGAAAAATAAGGCGCAACCGGTTTAAGTTGGTTCAATTTTATGTGGCAGCTAAATGAAATAGTGGACCAATTTTGATCAAACTGCTTTTTTCACTATTTTATATAGCTACTAACATGTGCATTGCGTGACCTTCTAAAGGTTGCGAGCAAAGGCTGTTTTTAGACAGAAGTCAAATTTTTCAGAATACCAAGGTATTATATAGAGATTTTGTATAAGAACAAAAAAAAAATTCAGTGTTTACCACCCCCCGTCCGCCTTAAGAGATTTGCACTACTATTTACACCAAAATCGAAATCTAAAATTCGATACCTTCGAATTTATGATCATTCCAGCAATAAAAACTGCAGAAATTAAGCTGCAGTAAATATTCGATGGAACAGTGTAACTTATAGTCAGGATGTGCCACCGTCCTTTTTTTTTGTGTGCGTTTTAGAGTTGGTGTTGGTTAGCCATTATTGAGCTGGTATTGGCCAGTCAAAGGATAATTTAACTTTAGACGTTCGGGTTTCGTTTGTTGCCTTCGATACGGTTTAGTTTGGTTCTTTTGGTTACACGCTTCAATCGATTACTTTGTGTGTGAGTGAATTTTTCTGCCCAGACAATGAGTTTGTGTTATTTCGACTTTGGCAAAGGATTTGAAGTGCAGTTTATTGAGCTTCAAAAGTTATGTAGAGACTAAAAAGCAATCAAAAAAATGTTTGTTTTTTTTCTCGAAAGCGCAGCAGACTGTGTCAAGTAGTTTTACTAAATTTAAAACTTATTACATGGAAAAAAAAGAGGCAAATCTTAAACAGCATTCCATTTTCTATTTGCTAGACACTTCTACTGATGGTGCTTTAATACTTCCTGAAAATGCTTTACGATTTAAACTTACTCTGTTTGTAATACATAAAAAAAAACAACAGACACTCAAACTGAAATAAAAACTTTCCATTCTGGCATCATATTTGAAAACCCATTTTATTTTCATTTTGTGCCGCTGATGCGCTGCTGACTGCCTCATGTTGCGCTCTGTGCTCCTTTTTTTTGTACATCCCTGCATCCATCTCCTTCCCTGCTTGCAATTCTGCCACACAAAAACTCCTTTTCATTGTCCGATTTTCATATTGTAATAGAGAATTGTTTGCATTGCATACAACAAGTGTAGGCGCTGGAGCTGAAGCTGGTGGAGACATGTTGCAAAGGGAACTGAGTCTAGCAAATAGCTCACAACAGAGACCCAATTTGAGTGGCATTACACTGTAGACAAAATGTTGCCACTTACAAATCCCTTTTAATCCAAATCTACTCATTTAAATTTTTTTGTGATAAATATGAAGTCTAGTGAAGTAAAACTTTATAATTCCTTTACAAAAACAAAATGGTTTTAAAATTATTTATTTCAATTTAAAGTGTGCAAAAAAAACTTTTTGTAAATGGGATTGGGATTGGGATCTATGTATATTAAGGGATTCCGGGTGATTTAGAGTCATTTATCTTGTTTTTATTTCCTTATTTAATTGGCATATAAAAGCTGGACAAAAGTATTGTCCTAGGTTCCGTAAAATTGACTAGTGTGTCGCTCTAGAAGACGGGAGGGATATGCCCTTAAGTGGGCATGGAATCTCAATGCTCAAAGCTATCCGTCTAGAATCATACGTAATATAACACAACTTTGTTCGGTAATTCAACTGGCTAAGGAGCTTTAGAGCTAGCAAAGAGGACCATAGATCCTTAGAATCGCAATACAGCTTTCCCACTAGCATTTTTATTTTAATTTTTTTTTGTTTTGAGCATTATTTGGGACAAAAAAAACCTGTCAATTACCAAACATTACATTCATACAATTGAAGGCCTTCTAGTATGTCATAAATCTACTAAATTATAATATTATTTGTGGTAAATTTTTAAAATTGGTAACAAGATAATTTAAATACCCAAAACTACCAGATTCTTTTCATACACTTGATCTTTAATTATGAAAATTATCAAAAATATACATAAAGTTTGTTACTTTTTCCCAACAGTCTACTAGATTGATTACCTGTAGTACCGAAAACGGACTACGGCGTCCCTTCAATTGCCAGCTGATGCTTTCTGATCTGATAATATTGCGTCAATCGCTACTGATCTAACTACTAGTAGTAAAAATACGATGCCTGTAGTGGCATCACAGTTCTTGATTCTTCGTTAGTCCCGTGTGAAAAGGGTTCTTTATTCAAATAAATCGATATTAGTCACTTGGCGGAAAGCATTTTAAATACCATGGATTCAGTAAGCGCTGTAGTACTGCCTGCCCAAATAATTGACGGTCTAACGCTGGTTACTATCTCTTTGGAGTCAATCGCTAACGATCTAGATACTAGTGGAAAGCGTTATATATTTAAAGACTGGACAAAAAAACATTTTTAATGTCATGAATTCACTAAGCACTGTTGTATTACCCGCCTCATTCATTACAGGTCCAAAGATGGCAATTATACGACATCAATCACTACCGATGCTGATCATGGCAACACAATTCTTGGATCCCTAGTTAGTCCAATGTCAAAAAGCAATGTAGCCACTAGGCAATGATGTACCAGCTACCATTCGACAGCCTTTGATAAACAGCATCATTTTACTAACTTGGTTAAGGACTTTAAAATATGCATTGATTGATGAATGAAAAATGTATTGGCAATAGCAACCGCGCGAATATAGGGAAAGATTCAAGATTTGGGTACTGCAGACGAACAGGCATGCCCAAAAAGAGAGCACGCATCAGGTAAATGATTTTATTTTTTTTGCTATAGTGATTCAAGACTTCGGCTAGCACTTCGGCCGTGTCTATGTAAGTAACTGAGAAAACATCGTACCAATGTACCAATAGCCCGGTACACTCGCCCAATTTAGAACTTGTTTAAGAACCTATTTCGTTATGCCATTAATATTTCTTCTTTATGTACATCTTGATAAAACCACAACTAGCCAACTTTTAAGAGTTTTTTTCTGGCAGTGTACATACTTGTGGCTTTCAAAACGAGCCATTAGCTTGCAAACACCAATCATAATTATACAAATCCACTCTTTGCTCCTTTTTTCACTCTGATGCTCCTAAGTTCCTGCTCTAGAAATTACCAGGCTTTGGCGTGCGGTGTATTTAATGGCAAACTTTATTGCTGGAGTTATTGTTGTTGTTTGCTAGCTAAATGAGTTGGGGCCTTATCTAGTGTCTGTGTCTGTATCTCTATCTCTACATATACCTAGTACATACATACGAACAGAATGCGCATTGCAACTGCTCCTTTTTTTTTTTTATTTGTTTCTTGTTGTTGCTGCATTTTGCAGATTTGCAAAGCGCCATGCCAAACAATGCAACTTTACCTAAACCATCCACTACGAGCTGCATCCCTCATCAGCCGGAAACAGAAAGCACATCAATGAAAGCGAAAAAAAAAAATATATAAGCCATAAAGGAAAGCTATTTTTTTTTGGTAAACACAATTTAAATACTCTTGTAAATTTGTTGATCAGGGCTTTGACAAGGACATTAGAATGTATCTTAAATTTTCAAAGTTAAGCAAAACAAAAAAAGAAATAAAAGATAGCATCCCCCAAAAAACTGATACGGAAATCAAATGAAATTTTTGGTATTCGCTTTTAACGCAAGTGAACAAGACGAAATATAGTCGAATTTAGTAAATCACAGTGGACGGTTGTTTGCGAGATCTCGAAAGTGCATATTGTGCGTAAAATACGGCTTTTTATATGCAACTAACTTCCGAAGTTTGCTAGTCTTGGGAAAAATTAGATCGTCTCTATTTAAAAATGTAAACTATCATTTTTTATTTTAATTTATATAAATAAATATTCGTCAATACGTTCGAAAAATATGGCACTTTTAAAATTTTCCTGGGGGTCTTCACAAAAAGTTTTTAGATAATCCGTTTAATTAAATTTTGAAACAAATTTTTTACGCCATTTTCTGGCGACATGTTCTTCATGCTGTACCTTCTAAAGACAACAATTGGTCATCATGTTTTGTTTTTATAAAACTGGGGGCTCTGCCTCCTGTTTGCTTTGCACGACAACCCCAGCCCTGCCAACGGCGTGGATGTGACAAATATTAATATCTCATATTCTTTTATCACTGACGTAGAGGATTCCGTTAGTTATTAATAGAGGTTTCCATTCTACATTAAAAATGTAAATCCTTTGCCTTTTACGACCTTATGGGCAATAGTGACTGTTACCATTAAATTTCAAAACTCCCTAAAATCAAACATTTATTTGAGTTGCAGTGGCTCACAGCTCATTTGAACAATGCAAACTTTTAAAAACCCCATATCTTCTGAGCCACACGTAATAACATCGCTATATGTATGAGTATGTATAAGTCTTTGGGTTAAATACATTTTTTTGTGATCGGTGGGACTATCCCAACAAGCTTAAGTTTCAGTGTTTGATATTCGGTATTTAAGTCCAGCACAGACCTCTGTATTTTATTTAAAAGCAAGTCACCTTCATTCAAAATATGTGTTGATGCTTTATAGGCATATCGAAGAGCCATATTAGAACAATTCAGCATCTGGTGCTCGTTTTAATTTAATTAAAACTTAAATGAACTGAATTGGTCGATCTTTCAAAAGACATTTAAATATTCGTCAAATTTCGTCTGGTTCTAAAGTTATCTGTCAATTTTTCCTTAACCAACCAATAAACTAAAATGATACCAAATTTATTACAATGTAAATATACATTTATAAAGAGTATAAAAACAGTTTCTCCAATGCTTTTGGGTAGGGCTAACAAAAAAGGGAGAGATGTGTTTTCACTTACAGCCTGAAAGAGAGAACTGGGGAATTTTCGTGTTTTGTTTTACAAGTCATTGCTGATTTGATGTTTGTTGTTGTTGTTGCTATATGAAGCTGTTGCTGCCGCGTTTTTATTACAGCATTTTTATTATTATTACACACAACTTGTATCTGTGTGTGTGTGTATCGTGTGTGTGTTGGTATTATTATTTTATTCAGTGTGCTGAGCTGAGCTGCCGCTTCCTCGTCTTCTTCTTCTTTCTATGTTATTACGAGTATTTGTATTTGAATGCCAAACAAATCCACTCTATGACAGAGACCCAACAGTTATCCCAGAGCCTGGTACTTTCCTTCCACATTCGATACGTTTCGATTGTAGCAGCTACTACGACTACGACGCGGCCTGTATTTTCTCCTGTTTTTCATCTTCTTCTTTTTTATTATTTATTTTTACTTTTTTTCGTTTGAGTTATTTGCGCTTTTTTTATGTGTGCATTTTAGCCTCTCCGACTGCTTTTGTTATATTTTCTTTTTTTTATATGATTTTGCGGCGCTACTGAGATTTATTATCGTTTCCAGCCGCGCGCTCTTCTCTCACTCTTACACTCTCCCATGAAAGTTTACGTACTTGTGTATGGTGTGTGTGTGTATGGTGTGTGTGTGTGTTTTTGGCATATAGTAACTGCCTTTTGCAGCTTTTTTTTGCAAATCCGCCTGTGGATTGGATTTTATCAGCCAAGTTAGCGCACAGTGGGCTAAGACTACATTTTATGGCGATTAATGACCAAATTACAAAAAATTTACTTTTTACAACACAAATTCCAATTTTTATTGCAATTAGGTACCATAAAATAATAAAATGCGAACAAACGCTTTGAGTAAGGCATAGAAATAAATTGTTTAGGTGGAAGCTGCTGATTTTTCAACGCGCAAGGAAAGCTTTCTGCAGTATGAATAATAAGGCGAATCAGGCAGACAGCCGCCATGAGATCCAAGTTTGTGTCAGTGCCAAAAGTTTAGTTATAGTCAAAAAGAATAATATTCTAAAGTTAATAAATTTTAAATATAGGTAGATTTTCTGACAACTAAGTTTGTCAGATGGCGACGAGTCTGGCTATATTATTTTATCAATATTTTTTCAGTAAGTAAACAACTAAAAATGTTCAATGGAAATTTGAGAAACGTCACGCTAGATACTAAAGCTAATAAAAAAAAAAGAATAAAACGTTTATTGATTTGATAACTTCCAAAATTACCTAACATTATTTCAAATCAAATCGACCAATTCGCAGAAATTTACCATTACGTAATTCAAGTCAAACCCACTTCTAAGGTAGGTATATTTTTGCTAAATATAGTGCTACTTAAGTAAGAATACTACGTAAGTTTAACAAATTTTGTTTTTCTGTGATATTTTTAATTGTACAAACGTAGCGTCACGTATATTTTGGAAAATAAATGTCTTTCTAAAACATCAGCAAAGTGAAAGTACAACGGTCTCAATGGGAGTTGGGATTCCGCCACTGGGCATCCACAAATCTTTAGAAGAAATTGCTTAAATTAATTTTTTTATTTCTTGAAAAATTTGCATGCAAAGCATTTATGATAAGACTTACAAAGCTGTCAAAGATATTTCGAGCAAATTGGCAAACAACTTGAAAGCTGTTGTATTGAAATTTGATTAAAAAAATTTTTAAAACCAAAAAGTTTACACTATTAAAATCATTTAAGCCAACTACCACATTATAACCTCTTAACTTAAATTAAGTAACATCAGTTTGACATTTCGTCCACTGTCACTGATGTTGTCGTCATCATCATCGTATTCGACGTCAGCGTAAGCAGCGGCAGCACCGCGTGTGTGCAAAGCTACTCGACTTTGTGCTGGCGTCTCCAACTCCCTCGTCCACGTCTCTCGCTCAATGTCCGTCTATATGTGTATCTGTATCTATGTGTTCACATCTCTGTATGTCTGTGTAACTTGGCGCAGTTTAATGCACTCTCTCACAGTTGGTCGTTCGCCCTGTAGATTCGTTCGGTCGTTCGTTCGCTCGCCTTCCTCCAAAACCACACCCTACCCAACACGCCTACTACCCACTCAGCCCCCTTCAAACACTTCAACAACTCTTTGTTAGCATATGTCAGTTTTGCTATTTTGTCATGACATTCTTTTTTTATTTTTTATTCATCGTTTTTTATCGTTTTGGTTACTTGTTGTTTTAAAGGATCTGCGCTCTTGCCTTTGCCATTTGTTGCAAACATTTGCAAACAGAGGCACAACCCGCCCTTAGATATGTTGACTTCTGTTGCAACCCCTTAGCTTTTTGCACTGTTAGTTGGCCTCTTACAAGACCGCATTTTCAATGGCTCGTTTTGTTACCCAACAGTTTGGATTGTTTTCCAAGCTTTTTAGTTGGGTTTTCAAGTACACTAATGCTGTTCTTTGTGGTCCTATATCAACAAGCTGGATGGACCAATTTTGTAAAGCAACTCTGTTGGAGATATGTTTTCATAAAATCGGGTTTCAATTTTTACAAAGAGCCCTTTACAGAACCGATTGCTACTTGTTAAGGCAGAGTTTGCATATGGACATTCTGTCTGTAACAAAACATGGACATTGTTGGGTTAACGACTTAGCAACTTTTCAAAAATATTTAAAATTGTACACTAATTTCTTAATCTGATGTGTTTACAAGTTTTAATTTTTTAGCGTTCAAACATATCCGAACTTGGGAAGAAAGATTTGTTTTGTGAACAAAGAAATTCCTTTGCTATCCTCAAAAAGATATATCGGCCTCAAGAATTTCGTTGCCTTAGAATTGGTGCTTATGGCAAAAGAAAAAAAAAAAAAAAAAAAAAAAAAAAAAAACGCAACTAACCGGTCTAAGCGAACAGTGGGTGTAAACCCTTATTATACCCTGTACTTATAGGTACAAAGGGTATACTAGATTTGTGCAATGTATGTAACGGACAGAAGGAGGCGTGGCAGACCCCAAGTCCTTTATACCAAAATGCTTATCATAACCTCGGGTAGCGATTGAGCCATGTCCGTCCGTCTGTCCGTCCGTATGAACGCCTAGATCTCGGAGATTATAAGAGCTAGAGTCACTTTACCAGCAGGTGCGCATATTTCCTGGAAAGATGAAGTTTGTTGAATCATGTCAATATCTTCCCCCGTTTCCTCGCAGTAGAGTTTCGCGGTTTTTAGCCACACCGTTTAATATTTTCATCTGAAATTTAACAGAGCGATGCGTTGTGGTTACATGCATCTGTGTGTAAAAAATTAACAAAATCGGACAAATACAGCAAAAGTTATAGTCACAAATGTAAAAATTTCACCACCCTTGCCTTTAAACTGCGTCAATATTTGACTCCTCGTAATTATGGTTACAAGTGACCTAGAATCACAATTTTTGGTAAGCTGATTCATGTGGCTCTAATAAACAAATCCACATCCAAATTTTATCGATGTGGTCCCCCCACCCCCCGCAATCGATTTACCGTGTTTTCTCCCACACCCCTCAACATACCAACTTGAAACTTACCCCATATACTTTAAATAAATTCTTTGACGTAATATTTGAGTTTCATCAAAATCGGTAATAATTTAGGGAACTTTTTCACCAAAAAAAAAAAAATTCCAATTGGAAAGTTCTTAGAAGGAATATGCAGGAAAAATTTTTTCGAGACAAAAGGTACAGGGTATTCCACTGTCGGGCACCGCCTCGACTATACCACATTTTTTTGAGTATACAGTGAGGTCTTACAACGATACAAGGCAACAAGAGGTGCACACCCGTATTTTAAGTATACAGTGAGATCTTACAACGACCGAAGTAGAGATGGTATGTGGATCTTTGTTTTGAGTATAGGTATAGTGAGGTCATATAACGTTGAAAGAGAAGTGGGCGTATACCCATTTCTTTAGTGTGGTCTGACAAAGTAAACAGGGATTGTAGACCCTTTCTATAAAATGAGTTCTTAAAACGAAACAAGTAAAGAGGGGTTATAGGCCCTTAGTAGTTGTAGTGCCCTCTTGAAACGATAGAAGTGAACAGGGTCCCTCTCTTGTTTCAGTTCTTAAAACGATAGAACTAAAGAGGGGGTATAGGCCCTTAGTAGTTATAGTGCGTTCTTAAAACGATAGAAGTGAACAGGGTCCCTCTTTTGTTTGAGTATGTGTATAATGTGGTCTTACAAATCGGATGTTATATGTCGAAATAGGAATATTCATTTAACTTAATTGAACCAATTAAAAAAGTGGGGTGGAGGGCCCTAGTAATAGTGTCACCTCAATTTCGAGTATGACGATAAAAGCAAATAGATTTTTTTAATTGGGTCATAGGTTTAGCCCACCGGAACATGTGCATAGTAAGGATAAGAAACTAAAAAAAAGTGTAAAGTTTTATATAGTATTTCCCGCAAAAGTTTTAATACAATAGTACACGGCTTGTCTTTTTTAAATATATGTATATATTATATATACATATATATATTACTAAGTACATACTTGATTCCTACGCATCGAAATTATGCAGTGTATATTTATGTTTTTTAGATGGAATAAAAAACAGATATCTTAAGGCAACACTAATTAGAGATCGACATTCCACAAAAAGTTTTATCCAACTCACCAATTGTCTGTTTACTTTTCATTTATAACTGAATCCGAATAAATGCATCTTTCAACTCACCTGCAAAGATAGATAAACACAAAAATATAAGTAAAAGTTATAATTTAAAAATTCGACTTACAAATTAAAACAAAATAATTAAATAAAATGAATCAAGTTGACAGAGCAACTTAAGCGATAATAGACGACAGCCAACCGAGTTAAAAACGTAAGCAAAACAGAGTACGAAGTGTAAAGTAAATGAAAAGCAAAATGAAATAACAGAATAGAGTAAAAAATTTAGCACATTGAGAAAAAAAAAATAAAAAAAATAACCAAGTGCAAAGAACGAAGCCCATGGCGTTGGGAGAGCAATAACAAAAATAAATAGTCAAAAGCAGCGACGCGTCGTCGTGCGCTTGGTGTGAGCGGGGGCGAGATACTGACGCAAAGCTAATAAATACAGCAGAGAGAGATAGAGCGGGCGTGCGTCAAAAACAGCAACAATGACAACGTGACGAAAGCGAGAAAGAAGTTAAACAGATGCCAAAAGAAGACAGCAGCATGTTGTTGTTTTTTTATGTTATTTTTTATGCTATTTTTGTTGCTGTTTGTTGTTGTCCATTGATTGTCAAATAAGTTTTTGACAATCGTCAAAGCTGGAGACTACGCTGACGCTTTTGGCGCTCATTAAAAAATAAAGAGCGAATCCAGAGCATGAGAGTTTGTTAGGCGGCGCATCATAAAAAAGAACATGAATGTTATAAATGAACTTGGGCCAAAGTTTATAGACCAGGCATGATTAATTTATACCTTGAAAACTTTGAGTAATAAAAATAAATGTGCATAAAAGAATAAATAAACCAGGGTTGGGAACAAAATTTCAAAGAGGAAACCTTTTGAAGAACGTAAATGGAAAATTTAGCAGGCATTTAGTTAAAAAATCGCTAAATGAGGTACCCAGCTGAGGCTTAGTTGGGTATTCCCACTAACTTTGTGGAAAATTTAAAAAAAAATAAAAATAAGGCTCATTTGAGCAGTTGCAAGTATTTAATAGATCTTATTAATATTATTTTCATTCAATAGGCACGATTTTCTTTAGTTATCGATATCAATACACAAAAATACAAATCCACTTGTGCTTTACCGATAAATAATATAAGATAAAGATTTCCGTCTCACTCAATATGCTACAGTAGTTTTTCATCTGAGATGAATGTTTATTTTTGTTGGTTTAATGTTTGGAAAAGGAAATTAAGCTATCAATTAAACTTTTTATTAAATTTCCATGCTCATTTCAAAATTTTCTTTGTTCTTATTACGCAAAACTATAATGGTAAACTGTACTAAATCTTTTTCTTTAGAACGTTGCAAAAGTCGATTACGACTTTATAGAATACTTCGCTGTTTATAGTCCCATTTTTATACCCTGTACCGTATGGTACAAAGGGTATATTGTGTTTGTGCAAGCCGAAAATGTATGTAACGTACAGAAGGAGAAGTCGGAGACTCCCCAAAGTTACCTAAAGTATGATCAGAGTGACTAGAGAAGTCGATATACCCATGTCCGTCTGTCCGTATGAACGCCTAGATCTCAGAGATGGTAAGAGCTAGAGCAACCAAACTTTCAGATAAGATCCCTTATTAATCCATAGGAGACAAGTTTATTTTATTTTTTTGATATCGGGACTACATTATATAGCTCCCATAGGGGTGTTTCAGAGGACCTCGAAAAAAAGCAAAAGTTTTAGATGGATAATTCGTTTGCTTATAAGATATCATAACCAAATTTGGCAATCGGAAGTTTTTTAGAAACTCCCAGCACTGTACCAAATTTTATCAAAATCGGTTGACTATATCATATAGCTCCCATAGGACCAATCGGTCAAAAAATCGTTTTTTGTACAAAATTCGTTGTGTTTCGTTTGTTTGTGAATATATTGTAACCAAATTTGGCATTCAGAAGTTTTTTAGAGTACCCAAGCACTGTACCAAATTCGATCAAAATCAGTTGACTATATCATATAGCTCCCGTAGAGCCGATTGATCAAAAACCCGTTTTTTGTACAAAATTTGTTGTGCTTCGTTTGTTTATGAAGATATCGTAACCAAATTCGGCAATCAATTGGCTTTTAGAGTACTTAAGCAATATTTCCGACTTAATTGCAATTAGTGGTACAGGGTATCCCAAAGTCGTCTGCGCCCGACTTTAACGTACGCCATCTTTTTTATATGTTTTCAGATTTATTTTTTGGTTAAAAATATGATTTTTATGGTATTAGTAATTATGGTACACGCAGTTTTAGGGTATTGTAGTTCATCCAAAATTTTTCCAAAAAAAAAAGTTTATTTTCGTGTCAAACAACTGCTAAGGCAATTTTTCCGTTCGTTGAAATCTTTAAAATTCTGACGTCAAATAACGTATAGGAGATAGTTTACAAAAACAGAACTATTGGTTCTTAAAAAGGTTCATCTGTTGGAACAAACAACAATATGGTTCGAGTGAGAATTCAAAGCTCAGATATGATTGGCCGAGTTACTACAAAAAACAACAATTTAGTTTATGATTCAGCTCAAATCCCAAAATAATGTTTCAATTCGGTTATGGCATTCTCAGTAATACTAATAAAATGTTTATGATATTGGATATGGAAAATTTAGGTAAATAAAAATAGAAGTTTTAGCCAAAAACAAAATATCGCGTGTTAATTGTCAGGACACGTGCCAGTCGACAAGACATAGTATGACCTGGCGTACATTGAACTCCGCAGAGACATAAGCTCTTGAAACATGAAGTGATTAACCTGAATCAACGATACCAGGAGTGGACTAGCATTATACATCACTACCGAGCGACAATTACTTAAAACACTAAGCATAGTACTCCCGCAACACGACAGTTAGGAGACGCATTGACCATGCTAATGGGATGTTCTGCCAACAAAGCGTGGAGGAGACCCCTACGAAATGGAAAAAAAAATTTTGTAAATTGTCGCCGTTCATCCCAGAGCTAACCAACCAAGCGACCAGACAACCACATAGCCTGCGTGTTGGGCTCGTGGTTTAGGAGCATCATATATATGTGGGTTGCAAGGGGATGTGTTTGTATAGACTGCTGGCATGTGTCCTGCGTATGTGTGTGTGTTTGTGTATCTATGTGTCTATGAGGCGTACGTTCCATTCCTCTGCTAAGCTCCGGTAGGCCACGCATTTTTCTTTGAGAGCCGTCATGCTATGAACATGTGTCCTGCTGCCTTGGTAGCTTGTTGTCGCTGCAACGTGTTGCACGTAA
This sequence comes from Chymomyza fuscimana, assembly GCA_949987675.1. Lineage (NCBI taxonomy): Eukaryota > Metazoa > Arthropoda > Insecta > Diptera > Drosophilidae > Chymomyza > Chymomyza fuscimana. Next base: position 52,290,875 of record OX465088.1, on the reverse strand, counting down.
CGGTATTTCATGAGAGACTCGGCTGGAAGTTGCTTTAATTGCACACGCATTTTTTTTTTTTGTGTGTGGATGAAGTTTTTTCCTTTTTTTTTTTGTGGAAACACATTTAACATGGCTTTTTGTAGAATTGTTGGGATTTTAAATGGTTAAAAAGAAAATTGTTCTAATTGGTGCTTTGTTAAGGACAAAATAGCCATAGGGTTTAAGTTTAAATGAAAATTAAAAGCAGATTATTTAAGTACGAATCTTTAAAAAAAAAATATATTCGAATTAAAACAAAAAAACAACTACTTATTTATATAAAAAGCATGACCCAAGCTAACCGCTGGAGATATCCGTCTATATGTGAAAACTTTTATTTATTTTTAGATATCGTGATTATCTTATATAGCTTTTTTTTTTGAATACATAATTCGTTTTCTTATCATGATTTCGCAGAAATTTGGTGTTAAAAAAAAAAAACGTTTTTAAGGCATGTGCATGGTATCTCAAAGTCCTACGCGCCCAACTTTAACATACGCCATTTTTCAAATGATACAAAGTATCTTAACTTCGTTTTAGTGAAAGTGACAACCGAAAGAATCTGAAAAGTGAAAATCAAATTGCACTAGGAAACAAAATGAATTTTAATTTTAATTTCATTTGTCAAATTACATTATCCAGTAAATTTTGAGTCATATCTGAATCTATGTTCGGATCTTCCAGAACGATATCACATTTCTTAAGCAAAATTCCGACCACTCCTTTATACAAGACCTAGCCCGAAATATTAAACAGTCCTTAAAAATATATCCCGATTTAGCCATGTCTGCTACAACAATATACCAGTGGACTGAAACGCAATCTTTCCCGGTTAATTGCATTTCGAGGTATAATTTTTAATCGCTTCAGGGTCGAAAATAATCTTTCCACGCTAGCCATCGCTACTGGAAATGTACCGAATACTGTGAGAAGATTATTTGTTAAGTGATTCTAAGTTTTATTACGGCACACAAATTATTTCAATACGATAATTGCATTGCGGATATCTTTCAAATTCAGGAAAAATATTAAAAAAAACTTGTTTTCAAAAATAGTCCGTGAAACCATAATGAGACCAACATTTGTGAACAAAAAGGCGTGCAAAAATTTGGCACAGATTATTTGAGATTTATTGACTCCAACAAAAAAGTGTGTAGTAGAAGATTTGAATCAAGAGCACAGCGTTGGTGGTTTTCAAATTAAGTAATGATTGATGTGTTCATGTATTTAGTTTATTTTATTTATTATACCCAATGAGTCATAACTCAAAACATGTTAAACGTAAAGAAAGATAAAAAAAAGGATAAAGTTGAAGTAACTATGAAACTACCAAATTCTCCCTTCGTAGACCCAAAGCACAAACATATAGCTTTTTCCATTTCAATCGTGTATCTTGTTTTATGGCCCATAAACATTTAAAAAAAAAAGATACGCAAACATCGCTTAGTCGTATAATCCAATTCAAATAAAATAATTATAAAAATAAATACAAAAAAAAAACCTCAACACCCGCCGTTGCCAAGTGAGTCAATAAGCCAAACGGCAGCATACAAGACTCAGTCAGTCAGTCAGTCCCACATTTAGCACACTAATAAAAACTTGGAAGGTGTGTTCTCGGGCCAACTTTGGCACACAGCCGGCTATGCCGGCCCCTCTTAACGAGAAGAGAGCAGAGCACCGACTCGGTATGCATTAATTTTCAAGGACAGTCTCTCAGTTGATTTGCATAATTCTGTTGTTGTTTCTGATGGCGATGACTCGAGACTAGCCGGTGGGGGGATCTATTTGGGGGCTGGCTGGCATTGTGAAAAAAAAAAAACACATTTTTATAACGAATTTGCTTAGCTTATATTTTCTCTATTTGTGGTTTGGTTTTTTGCTTGTTTTACGCTTTATGTTGATAAAACTTTGTATTTTATTGTGGTATTTATTGAAATTGCAATGGCGGCAATGATAATTTTGAATATAACAAAATTTTTGTGTTTTTTTTGCAAATATGTGCAAAATTATGGATTTTTAGAAACTTAAATGGCGGACACTGTTCATAACAATCAAAAAAGAGTTTAAACATATTGGCACAACAGGCACATTTCCTAATGCAAATCAACATAAAATGTTAGAGGCATTCTAAAAAGAAAGCACTCGTTTGCCTACTAATTAATTTAAATGATATACCATATTAAAAATCATTAATGGCTATATAATAATAATGATTTAATACTCAATGGAGGTCATAAAATTACAACTAGGACTATTTGATTAATCGAAATCATATTAATCGAATATTCGCAAATGATTTAATTATAATTTATTTGATTAATGATTGATTGGCAATACATTTCCCTTGAATGTTTGAAAAAAAAAAAAAAAAACTATCTTTGCATTTACCAATATAAAATAAATTTGGAAAACATAGTAGGGGAAAGGCTTGTAAGTTGACAAAGCTTGTAAGTTGGCACACCTGGTCGATTTTGATGCTTCAGCAATGAAAATACCTAAATTCCAGCTGTCTTCGATGGCAAATACGCCGTAAACAATTTTAAAAATTGTTTTTAAAAAAAATCGGATAATAAAAAACATTATTTTTCATTATTTTCATTTTTTTTATTCAAAATATATGTGCTGGAACTGAAATGATTTTTTTTATTTAAAAACAAAAACTATCTTTGCATTGACCGATATAAAATATGTTTGGAAAAAATAGTAGGTATATATTTAAATTTTTTTTAATGTAAATTAACGCAAAAAACAACAATAAAACAAACAAATAAAATAAAACAAAACAAATTTAAAGTTTACTTTAGTTTGTAAACATCTCAGGAAGATTTAAAAAACTTGGAAAGGTTTTATAGTAATTATACCCTGTACCGTATGGTACAAAGAGTATATTAAGTTTGTGCAAGCCGAAAATGTATGTAACATACAGAACGAAACGTCGAGACCCCCGAAAGTTACCTAAAGTATAATCAGGGTGACTAGAGAAGTCGATATACCGATGTCCGTCTGTCTGTATAAACGCCTACATCTCAGAGATGGTAAGAGCTAGAGCTACCAAATTTTCAGATGAGATGCGTTATTATGTCAGGGGAGACAAGTTTATTTTATTTTTTCGAATTAGTGTTATATTATATACATAGCTGGTAGCTTTTTCAGACGACCTCGAAAAAAACCAAAAGTTTTAGATGGATAATTCGTTTATTTATGAAGATATCGTAACCAAACTTGGCATTCGGAAGTTTCCTAGAGATCCCCAGCACGGTACTAAATTTTAAAATTTTTCAAAATCCGCTGGCTATATCATATAGCTCCCATATCGGTCCATCGGTCAAAAAACCGTGTTTAGTGCAAACTTCGTTCTGTTTTGTTTGTTTACGAAGATATCGTAACCAAATTTGGTACTTGGAAGTTTTTTAGAGTTCCCCATCAGTGTACCAATTTTTATCAAAATCCGGTCGATCAAAAAAACGTGTTTATTGCAAAATTCGAATTTTTTTTGTGTTTGTTTATAAAAATATTGTAACCCATTTGCGCCAACACAACATTAGCATTTATCGGAAAAAAAAAAGAAGGAAATATACGAATTTATCGAAAAGAAAAAAGGAAATTATCGGCATAAAAAATTCGGTTTTCGGAGCATGCAAAAACGATTCCGAATAAAATTGTTTGATTTGGCTTTTTCGTTTTCCGAAGCACGGCTGAATAAATTGGATTATATGAATAGAAAAATCAGATATATAAGATCAATGTAATTTGTCCCAGAAATAATAAGTTCGAATACATAAACTAAGCATAAACTAACGTCCATATTGTTAATTAATTAATGACTAAAATTTCAGCTACAAAAGATTGAAATAAACTGATCAAATATGTCGTTAATGACCTTTTAAAAAAAAAACAAAGACAACAATGCCAATTAATATTTATAAATGTATAAAATGAGTGCAAGCTTTAATATTCGATTGCATTCGATTAATATGTAATACTCATTATTTTGTTGCCCTATGAATATAAAGCGAATTGTACGCTCGTTGCGCTCGGTTGCATTTTAATTAGTTGCCTTGCAATTTTTATTCATCTTTGTTTTTGTTGTTTTTGTTATTGATGCACTTAATTTTAAATAATTAATTTGCCGCATTTGTAATTAACCATATGCATGTGAATAAATTTTGATACGGGGGCGTTGTAGGGTTAATAGCCAGGGCTATTATTGCTATTCAGGTGTAAAAAAAAATAAAACAAAAGCATATATGTATTCACATAAAACAAAAACTTGAGTCACTCTCTACATAGGCATGAAGTTAATGGCTTCATAAAAAAAATTTTTTATAACCTAGAAAAAGCAACTAGCTGTCTGAGTGAAACCTGAACCTTCTGTCAAACTGTGCAGTTGTTCCTCTAATGAGCTCATTTAAAGTGAAAATATTTCGAAATTTTATGTTCATTGTTTTTATCCAATAAAAGTTAAGCTAAAAATAATATAAACTGTTTGCTGCACGCAATACAAAATAAATAAAAGTACTATGAAAAGCAAAATCATTAATTTTAACTACGCACAAAGATCGAAATTACTGATAAATTACGCAAAACACTTAATAGTTAATAGCCAAAGTAATAGAAACCTTAAAAGCCATTTATAAGTCTCATTGTTGTCTAAGCGCCAAACTTAATCATCATCATATCAATGTTAAATTGACCTTTTAAGTCAAAATATTGTACACAGGGCAACAAATTATTTGCTCAATTTTTTAACTAGATTTTTTTAAGGCAGATTCTCGCAAAGTAGCTTTTATGGCTACGGTAAAGGATTGTGGGGTGTTATATTGTTTTTGTACCTAAGAAAATTAAAAAAATTAATCTTGAAAATTCGCGACTAATACTCTTATTTTTCAGAAACCCCTCTGCTGACGTTTTTACGTATAATCTGGGACAGCCAATTAAGTTGATTACAAAATTTTGAAATCATGAAAAAGAATAAGCAGAAAGAACCGGGTTTTGTTTAATGTTAGCTTATAAGAAATTTTGTAATCAAAACTCTTATTAAAGTGAATACTTTTATGCATTATTGTTGGTGATTGCTTCAACAATTCTTGTGTAATTAATTTCTTGCTTTTGTTCAAAATATTAGACTATGTCTTAAAAACAGTCCATTTTATACCTTTTGTCTTTAAAGATATTGTAACCAAATTTGGGATTCGGCAGCTCTTTAGAGATATCGATCAATATACTGGATTTGATTGCAATGTGGTGGTTCAGGGTATCCCAAACTCTTCCGTGCCCGACTTTAGCGTACGCCATCTTTTATTCTTCAAATGAGCTAGAATAATCTTAATTCAGGATTGTTCAAAACCCGTTGTTAGGATTTTGGGACGTTATTTTTCCGATTCCTTACAGATTGAAGACTTTTATTTTGGCTTTTATCATGATTTTTCTGGCATATTTCAGAAATGCTTACGTCACGAACTGACAACAAGAAAAGTTGATGTTACTTTCATTTTACATGTTACTTACATTTAGTTATAATTTTAAGATCTATAAGAGCTATTTAAGAGCTATATCCGCTTAATGTGTCTCATCGCCTTAGCCAAAAATCTGAATTGGAAATCATAAATTCCAAAAAAATGTGTTGTATAGTGTAAAGTTGAGAAACAATATTACTCAATAAATGCACCATTTTTGTGCTTTAATTGTAAATTAATATTCAGATTATCGCTAAAGTCTATTCATTTAATCAAGCTTATTCACAGTTCAAGCTCAAACAAGTTGCTATCGCTGCTGACGTCGATAACACACACACACACATATAAAGTATATGTATATATAAACAAATGTAATTTTGTCACATTTTTTTTTCTGGCATGTGCCTGCAATTTATTTATTTATTTAACGACTATTTTTATACGCGTACTAAGGGAATTTTTTTTCTTTTATCGGATTTTGTTTCTTCTTCTTTTTGTTGGTGTAGCTTAAAATAGACATATAAAATATTGCAATGATGTATCTGATAGATACATATGTATGTATGTATGTACGTTGTTTATATGAAACGATATGATAAATGAATTATGGTTCATAAACAAATAACAACCACAACTGTTAATGAAAATGATGCAAAAAATAAAAACCAAGAAGTGAATTTAATAATAGATACAAAAGACCCCCCCAACCAAACAAATTCCAAAGGCTATTAACAATAACAAAACAATGTACGAAAAAAGATAGAAACAAAAATAAAGGAAACAGCAATAAATACAACTACAAAGCCCAATAAAGCAAATTTATAAATAAATATGTAATCGAAAAAAACAACAAACACAAAGAGAGAGAAAAAGAGAGCGGCAGAAAACGCAAACAGAGCAATAATGTATTTTTGCGATAATTTCGCGGCACGCGAATTTTTCGATTTTTTTTTTATTTGGTTAATTATAGTAAAAAAAAATAATCAATTAAGAATTCATAAAGCTAATTCGTATGGCATAAAACTAATCAAATACATATTTGATAATGTTGTGCTTTATGGGAGTTGTTGATATAACTTAAGAGATACTCATATAATTCAGATAGAATTCCGAGAAAACTAACTATAATAATGATGACACAACTACGGAAGATCAGGTGCGTCAGTCGCTTCACAGGGTCAGGATCATGCTTTAAGTTACCCCTGTATCGTCCTGCTTCAGTGCTGCCATTTGTCGTCAAGCATTCGGTTATAATAAAAGTTCGGCCCATGCGGGCTATGGCTGCAAATGTCTGTTATTGGCTATGAAGTTACTATATATGTATTTCATACTTCCCGCTTGAAAAGTGACAAACAAAAGATTTGGGATTTGAACGTCAATGTGGTTAACTTTTCAATTTTACTAGGTAATGTGGAGCTGTGGCACATTGATAGAAAATATAACAATTGGAAATTTAGATGTTCGTAGGTGTTGCACCTCGAGAAGATCAACGGCCTTTAGACATGATCTTTGATTGCGACTTTAAAGAATTATTTGTTCAAAACTCCAAAACATTTCAATGGGCTTCTAGACAAATATCGAAATTAAGCATTGGGCGCAGGATGCTTTCAAGGACATTTTGAAACATTTGCCCTTACGCCATTCAAAACTCTTTAGAAGCACACAAATCTAGGATAAAAGTATTGTTGTGAAAAAAGTATGGTGGAGTATTTCCAATGCAAGTTATATGAAACATACTTTATTTAATGACGATAAAACCTACTCTCAATGAGTCCGACCAAAGAATGAGTCCGACCGATCCGACAATGCACTACTAAATATCCCTGTATGAGCCGGAAAAACGGTAGTTAAGTTACTAAGATGCAGTATACATAATAAAGCATAAAAAAAAATGTAATACAGTCGAGGTGGTGCCCGACAGTGGAATACCCTGTACCTTTTGTCTCGCAAAAAATTTTTCCTGCATATTCCTTCTAAGAACTTTCCAATTTGAATTTATTTATTTTTTTTGGTGAAAATCGATATATATACCTATGAGTTCCCTAAATTTTTACCGATTTTGATGAAACTCGAATATTACGTCAAAGAATTTATTTAAAGTATATGGGGTAAGTTTCAAGTTGGTATGTTGAGGGGTGTGGGAGAAAACACGGTAAATCGATTGCGGGGAGTGGGGGGACCGCGTCGATAAAATTTGAATGTGGATTTGTTCATTAGAGCCACATGAATCAGCTTACCAAAAATTGTGATACTAGGTCACTTGTAACCATAATTACGTAGATTCCAATATTAACGCAGTTTATAGGCAAGGGTGGTGAAATTTTTACATTTTTGACTATAACTTTTGCTGAATTTGTCCGATTTTGTTCATTTTTTACACACAGATGCATGTAACCACAACTCTTTTAAATTTAAGATGAAAATATTAAACGGTGTGGCTAAAGACCGCGAAACTCTACTGCGGGGGAACGGGTAAAGATAATGACATGATTCAACAAACTTTATCTTGATGAAGCATTTTGGTATAAAGGACTTGGGGTCTGCCACGCCTCCTTCTGTCCGTTACATACATTGCACAAATCTAGTATACCCTTTGTACCTATAGGTACAGGGTATAAAAATTAACAAAAAAAAAAAAAAAATTTTCTTAAGAAAATGTTTGGAAATAGAGAAACCTTAATTCCTTAGAAGATGTTTGAATTTTTTTTAATCTTTTGTATTTGTTTGTACTTGTAATTTTTACAAGCCCCAGGTGGAGGTTTTAAATTTTTTTTTAAATTTTGCAATTTTTTGCCAAAGTTAAGCAAATATTCTTACTCAGTCTTGGTGGAGATGTTGAAGCATAACTTTTTCTGTATTCTTATTGAAATTGTCTTTCGTAAAGTTGTTCACCTCATCTTTTTAACGATCCCATTCTAAGTTTTTAGCCAACTTCTTATGAGTTCTCTATAGTTCTCCTACACACTATACTGATCTAAAAATTTGCCAAATAAATAGAGCATTTATCGTAGTTACATCGCTTTTGTGTTTTTAATACACAAATCAAGCCCTGCATCAACAAATTTTCAAAAAAAAAAAATTAAGTCCGATTTGGTCGCATGTGCATATGTTTCCCTATATAAACAGTCTCTAACTAAAAATGAAAAGAAGTAATTATAATAATTATTTCATTGGGAGAATGCATTACTTTTAAGGCACCATATTTTTGCACCAAAAAAATTCAGGCAAGGGTTACTCGCCCACGCTTGAGAATCGATGTTTCAAGATCTTATATAATTTTGCAAAAATTCATTATTTTCTTATTTTTGATTATTCCACTTTTCATCACAAAATTCATAACATATGCATGTTCTCTAACTTGCAAAATTAAAAAGCATGCGTTTAGACTCCCTCGATAGCCCCCACAACACCCTACTTTTCTCTCAACGCCCCTGCATCTACAGATTCCAGTATTTACCTTTACCTTTGCTGATTAGCCACTTTCACCTGAACAGCTTTCTAATGGAGTTTCCAAAATTCAAATATTTATGCCAACTTTACCAACAAAAAAATTATTTCACATATTGTTCATTTAACCCCTAACAAAACCAATTTAATACAAAACGAACACCTCTCCCTCTTACGAAAAAATTCAAACTTCAGAAAAATGCCCAAACTAAAACTTCTAAACTTTGTTTACTTTGCACATGAAGTGCCGTTAGCACGCCCTCAACTCCCGCTCCCTTTGTGATTGTCTCTCACTCACTCTTTCTCTCTCTTGAAAAATAAAATAGTAATTTTGACAGTGCAAAGCGAAAGCAAAAAAAAAACAAAACAAAAAAAAATGCACAAAATTAATTTGCAATGCAAATTACTTTTAATAAATTTTATAACATTTTTCTACAAAACGACGGGTGGGCAGCAGTTGGTTTACTTTATGCGCTGACTGTTTAAGGGGGCCGGGCAGCAGCAGAGTGGGGGAGTATTGCTTTGCAACTCTGTTAAATGAGATTGGGGGAGTATCAGACAGAAGGCCGCAAATTAGGCGGCACCGCGCAGCTTTATGAATGGAAGACAGAGGGGGAGTGGTGCAGGCATGACACAGCCGATGACAGGCGAGAAAATTTATGCAGCAAGTGGAAGACAGGACCGAAGGAAGTTGTGCTTAATGAAATCTTTGGAAAACTTACAATACAAAAGTACAATTTTTATGAAAATGTTAATACATATAGTACTATATGTTGATATACCTTTATATTTATATAATGTTCAATAAATGCAATTGTATGTATTTATGAGGTAAGGGCTAAAGACTAACTGATCAAAGAGATTTTCGGATCAACTAAGAGCAGCTTTAAGAGGTTGTCTAAAGCCACCTAGGTATTTAAGCCTTAGTTTGCATAAATCCAGGAAGAACTTTTCTATGTTAATATACCTTTTATTATTTAGCATTATTTTACTTAAATTCTTTAGCTGCCACAAGAGACTAGTAGAATAAGAAATTTTATATACATATGTACAAAAAACGTCATTATAATAATTTGTAACAATATAAATTGATCTCAATAAAAATATATTTGAATAAAAAAAAATTTGGGATTGTTACGATAATCGTTTATAAACTAAAAATCATTATATCACAAGGAACATCTTTTTTTTTCATTAAATTGGTAAGGTTACTTTTATTTTTTGATATAAAAAAAATATGCATTATTATTATATAATTAATTATATTAATTTTAAAATAATAATTTAATATAAACTTTTATTTAAAACTAAAAGATATTTGAAATCAATTAATATTTTGTGTGAACCTTAACCTATATAGTAATACACAACTTGTTTCAAAAGAATTTTGAAATAAAATTTTTTATTTTAAAATTTAAAAAGTAGATATTTAAAAAACAATAAACTTTAAAATAACTTATATTTTCATATTATAAAATTCAATTTTTATTATAAAAATCTAAAAATAAGAGCTATTTCGTTTTTATTGAAAAATTTGTATTTAAGCATAATTAATATTACTTCCCAACTAAAATTAATTTTTTATCTTTCTTAGGATAGTTCTTTTAAAATCAAAAGTCCTGTTTCTCTGAAGTGAAACTAATACGGCAAATTTTTCCGAAATTGTTCATTGAACAAAATTCATTTGCAAAAATTTCTACCAAAACTGAGAAACCGAATAGTGCACTAAAAAATTCATAAACAGAACAAGTCACTCAGTGAGTTAGTCATTCTGTCAGTTTTTGGCCAAAACAAATGCCATTGAAATCAGACGTCAGACAAACAAATATTATTGGCCATGTTTTTTATTTTTTTTATTTGCATGTCATACAAGCGTAATAAAAGTTTGCCTTGTTTTTATGTATTATATATGCATATATATATTTAAGCTTTCCATATTTTTTGGTAATAGGATTGCTGCAACAAATTGGATAAGTGCGATGGCACTGAACACACAACCAACAAAAATGTATAAAATTTCAGGTAAAAAATGTAAAAACAAAAAACTTTACTATCGGTACATAACGACTATGATATACCTAAACAATACACTTCTTAAATTTTGAAACTAGTCATTTTTTTGTATGTGCAAAGATTTGTGCATGGCTAGGTTAAATTTCCAAGTTTTTGCAAAAAAGGAAAAGTTTTCATTTTCTTAAATTGTGATGACAACCCTGAAAGTTTGATAAGTAATCAGCTGTTCTTTGAAGCCAAGAAGCATTAAATTTAAAATCTAGAACTTTACTGGCTGTATTGAAAAAAATCTACTTCAATGCCAAAGAACTAACTTTAAAAAAATAAAAGTAAAAAAAAAAAACTATTACAAAACTGTGTAATAATTGTTTGAATAAAAAAACCTTTTTTTTTTGTAAAAACACGTATACGCAATGTAGCCTTATATGGGCGGTAAAAGTCGGCATTATCACATTGACAACAAATTTGTGAAAATCGAATCCGCTAATCGAAAAACAAAACGAATGAATTCTGTTCGTTTTCGTTTCGACATTTTTTGTCGTCGATATTTTCTCTTATTTCACTCACTCTTTGCTAGCACAGCAGTACTCTTTCGATTAAAATTAAAAACTCTTATTACGAGAGAACTGTTTTTTATTCAAGCCATGAACCATTTATGCAAGACATGAACATTTTTAACCCCAAGAATCAAAAATTATGACTTACAAAAAAATGCGTATACGCAATGTAGCCTTATATGAGCAGTAAAAGTAGGTGTTGCCAGATCAAACCAAAATACTACAAGCTTCAGCTCTTAAATGCATTTGTTGAATTTTTCCATATATTTGGCAATTTAGCCCAATGTACCATGCGAACTTTATAAAAATAAACATTTTGAAGTACATATTATATTGGGAGGAACTGGGACTACTATCCAAAAAAACTGAATGCATGTAAAGAACTAGATACTAGCTACTTTGGTCTAGAAGAATTATATTGACTTCCTGATCAATTTGGTCTACAGCTCTAGGTCGTGGTGATTTATTCGTTTCTTTTTAATATTTTTCTTTAAGCCGCATTTCTCACCACTAACTCCATATGCCTCTTACCATCTAAGTACAGTGTATAGAAAAACAATTTACACGGCGTATTAGATAGTTTGAGGCAATACTGTGGAAAAAGCGTGCCAATTCAATGTGCATATGTTTGTTGTAATTGTTTTTGTTGTTCTTGCAGCTTGCACTAAAATCGCAATTCATGCAACATAAATTGATGTGTTATGTCATCCGTGAGTTTGTATCATTGTGTGTGTGTGTATCTATGTGTTGTAGCCATTGTTTGATATTTGCATTTTATATAGAAAAACAAAAATATTTTTGTAATTTAGTTTTTATCGATACCCGCCAAACGATTTTTTTTTTTGTCTCGTTTTTTATGGATTTTTTTTTGTTTGTTTTTTTTTTTAGATTTGTTGATTTTGGAATAACACGTGTTTATTTATTTATTTTTTTAAAGCATTTTAACGGCTTACTTTACATGCTAACGTAAAAGGGAGTAAATAATAAGAGTTGATTTCAATATTTACTCTATAGTTTTGTTATTTCAACCCACTAAAAGCTTACTTTGTTGCCATTATTTAATAACAACTTCAAATTTTATTTAAATGCAATTTTAATAGGGCTAAAATGCTATGCAATAAAAATAAAAAATATATGCCTTGGTAAACAAAAGATACAGCGATAAATGCAATATAATCTGTTAGTAAAGACGTTTCTTAAGTGGTGGGAAATGGTGCATAAAATACCAAATCATCTGAGGAAAACAGGAAGCTGTATCTGCAGCAACGGCTTGCTTCAAAGCCAAATAGACTCGCTGTTGACTTATGCAGACCTCCCAGAGCAGAGCGACCGCATTCTTTGCTTTCTGACACCCATCGTTAGAAAAGTGTTCCCATTAGAGCCGCTAATGGCCATTGGTATCGGTCTGATCTTGGCTATGCTTTGGCATCGTAATTAGAATTGCGCTTCACGCTTTTACACTTGAACAAATAATTATCAATGGTGCTGCCAGTTCCTGGGTTGTTAAGGGCAGCAGAGAAGACAGGTATCATTGGGTGACATTATAGGGCATATTCAAATCCTTGCTCTCATCAATATATTCAACACGATGTGATTTATTTTCACACCTTTTTACAAAATTAAGCCGACCACATTTCTTAACATCAGATCGGCCGATCCACCTACTATCACTGATACCGAGTATTTAGAATACACCAAACAAGTGCTCCGAAGACTCCCCCTCACATACTCGATGTATAAGAGCAATAACAGTTCCGCCTAAATTTTTTTTTGTGTGAACTGAGAAATGGCTTCTTTAGTTCTTAAATTGCCTTTACCTGGCCTTATACTGTATATTCCTAACGTTCGCGTAGAAATAATCTATCTGAAAAACATCCGGTTATGTTTACAACATTCATTGCGATCTTGTCCTATGGACGATATCTGTAATAGCCTCAGAAGACGTTCGTACAGAACCTTATCTGATAATATGCTAGACATTAGAGACCCATAAAAAGTAAAAAATTAACATTTTTATGAGCAATTTATAACATAAGTAAAAAGAAGGAAATTGAAAAGAGTGACCTCATATATATTTTATTTCAATTAACTGTTAATCGATTAAAAACTTGAAAACTTTAAAAGTTTCTTTCTTAAAATTCTTGTTTATATGATTTTACAACAGCCAAAGAGGCTCAGAGCCACTATATGAAAGTTACCAAAGTGTTTGAACCTGAAAAAATGCTTAGTTGGTGAATCTTTAAAGGATTGCGAGTCATTGAACATTTTTGTTTTTGTCTCTCTCTTATTAGCTAAATATTTAAAAATTTACATTGTTCACCAAAGCATAATCTATTTGCATGTAATTATGTAATTTAAATAAAAATGTAGGTATCGGTTTACTTTTAACAGAAAAAAATTAAACGTAATTAATTGGAGTGTCAGAAAATCTTAATCTTCTATTCTAAAAATATAAAAAATTATTGTTCATGTAAAACCCTGTACGCAGCATGAAAAATTTCGCACGGAATGACAAAACTTCATATAAAAAAAAAAAAATCCACAAAAAAATCTTATTTCAAAACTATTATAATAAAAAAAAAAAAAAAAAAAAAAAAAAAACAAGAATTCTCCCAGCTTTTTTAGTTTTTTTTTTTTTCAATCAAAAAAAATCTTAATTTCAGAACACCGTTTAAATCTAACAACAAAAAGCTGCCTATTTTTTAATCACAATCCGACTTACCACTCATAAATAATGATACCCTTTTTAGTGATACTTTTTGTCTGCATTCAAAAATTGTAACTGTCAACTCACCTGCAAAGAGAGAAAAAAAATTATTATTATTAGTATTATTCGAAAAAGAATATATCGCAATTATAATTTGTCAGATTGGATTATTTTTAGTTAAGCGATTCGAAATAATTAAATTATATACGTATAAATATGTGCCAGTCAATATAATGCTGATTTTCAGGACACCATTCCTTTGGAGCAAATATTTAAAAAAATAAAATATTAAACGAAATATAAATAAATATTTTTTTTCACAAAATTGTAAAAAAAAAAAAAAAAAAAAAAACAGTTTTTTACAAAGTTGTAAGAAAAAACTTTTTTTTTGCAAAAGACGACAAAAAATTACAATATATTTTTATAATATCTAATAGAATATATATTAGGGTGGCAACATCTCACGATTTTACTAACGCCACCCCCTAAAAAGTTTCCATTTTAACTGCATATAGCGCCTGTAAAATTCCCTATTTCCGCGACCATCAAATACATTCGGATCGTTTTTAAATTTAACAGGCGCTATATGCAGGCAAAAAGAAAACTTTTGAGGGGGTGCCGGTTTTGATATCGACGGTTTAAAAATCATCCATACCAGCGGCGGCCACCCTAATGTATATACATATTCATAATAAAATAAAAAAAAATATAAAAAACATTATAGAAAATCTTAAATTCTTAAAAACCATTAGGAAAGTTTTTGGTTTGTAGACCGTCTGTAGTTTTGAAATCAATGGATAAACTTTTCCACATATACAATATATGTGTATATGTAAAGGGGCATCAATCTTGAGGTTTTTTTTCAATCAGGTTTTTTTGATAAACCACGCGTGAGTACTGTCATCAAGCTGCCATGTGTTTTTTATTCAGTTTTCATTGCCATTTCATCATGGGAAAACTTACACCCGAACAACGTTTACAAATCGTACAATTATATTACGAAAATTCGGGTTTTGTAAATAATGTTTTTCGCGCGCTTAGGCCATTTTATGGTCGTCATAATCGACCTACTGAGACCACTATTCGCCATACCATCAACACATTTGAGACCCAATATTCATTATTGGATGACACTCGACCGAATAGACCTCGTCCAGTGCGTAGTTTATGGGCCGGTGGAATCATCGGTTCTTTCTATTAATAATAGAGATTTTCCGATTCATTTGAATATTTTGTGTTTTTTTTTTTTATTTTAAAAAAAAACCTCAAGATTGATGACCTTTTATAATATGATTTTATTTTTCCCAATAATTTAAATATTTTGAAATTTACTTAATGTCAAAAAATTACAAATCCTGGCATGAAGTTCTTGTTTTAAAATTTTGAAAACTGCATATAATGCAGACCAATGACAAGTGACACATTTCAACAAACAGGACATGGTTATTGTAATTTCAAAGCACTATCACCCAACAGCATTTCCGTGATTCGAAACCGGACTTTCCAAAAATAGCTATAATTTTTTTTTTTTTTTTTAGCATCTTACAATACTTTACTTTGATCTCAAAAGGAGTTTCGTGTTATTTGGTTGCCAAAGCCAAAGCCACATTTTAAGAAATTGCATGAAAATTAAACAAAAGTAGAGCTGCAATTACCAAACCATGATGGTGGTGTGGTATGCATTTGGCCCGCCCAACTCCCAGAAAAACCGAAAAACTGGCATATAATCACAGCCATAAAAGCCAAACTACAATCAACAGAAAAGGAAAAATCAACAAACCCAACGGCAGGCTGTACAAACCTCAAAACAGCAAACAATTAACGTCTATTGAACACAGCAACCAGTTTGCCAGGTTTGTCAGTTCAGGAGATCCAGATCGTTCAGTAAGTCAATCATTTGGCTGGATGCCCAACCAAAGTCATAGGCAAAAATGGCATTTGGCTTCATTTCATGCCAAAGCAAACGCGCTTCATTCTCGTAATAATCACAGCTCATATAATCATAATTATGCGCTGGCAGACTTCCTGCCACAACCCATTGCTTTCATCTATACACATAGTACCACATACGTTTTTATAGTCCTTTGGTAGCAGCGGTAGCAATAGCTGGGCCGCAACGCAGTCAACGCGTGCAACGTGGCGTATGAGCAATTTGCTCAAAGTGAAAACCCCCGAACGCATTTTCATTTGCCAAGCGGAGCATATGCTGGCAGGCAGCTCCGCGTGCTCTTTGCTACTCCTTCGCCCATTTCCTACTCTCCGCATTACTTTGGTGCACTACTTTTTTTCGTCTAATTTTTCAGTTTTTTCGAGTTTATGTTAGCTCAGTGCTCATTATGAAATTATGCAGAGATATTTTTTGTGTTTGAGCAAAGCGTGTGGAAAAAAGAGATTTCCACGCAGCAGTTTCAGCATTCGCCGCCACTGCTGAGGCTTCTTTTGCTTAATTAAATGCTCTTGGGAAAAACTTCAAGAACTCAATAGAGCCAGCTGGTGCCACGGGTACAGTAAGAATTGATTTTCTGATAACAAGAACAAGTGCAACATTTTTGAGCAATTTATTATTTAAATATTCATAACGAAAATTAATGAAGGTTTTGGAATGTTAAAATCATTAAAATTTACGTAAACATCTCAAATTCTGTAAAGGTCCAATTTGGCAATTGAAGAGTTTAAAAATGAGTGATGCAAATTGGCAAACGTCAAGCCATTATGACAAGATTGGATTAAGGCATAGGTCGACGAGACCGAGTGTCAAAGGCCTCGATGACCAAGGGGCCATCACATCCGCAAATTCATGAAAGTTTTAAAAAAAAAATGGTTTTTAAAGTACACTTACAAACTTAAGTTGAAAAGGATTCTAGTCGGTACTTGACACAACTGCACAGCGGAAGTGCTTAACAATCCCATAAATTAAATTAAAGATTAATTGGAGACTAATCTTAAACATAAATTTTGCGATAAGACAAGTAAAAAAGGTCCAAACTTTTGTTTCTACATAATCCACCGAAAACTGTCAAAACGTAGGCGGATTTAAAAGGATTCTTGTCGGTAGGATAATGAAGTCAACACAGGGTGTGTTCTTTTACAATCCCATACCATCTGTCATAAACGTATTTTTTTTTTTTTTTTTTTTTTTTTTTTTTTTACTGTCAAAAAAAAAAACGTTTCTGTTTTTAAGTACATATCTTCCTTTACAAATGCCTTAAAATTTCGTTTAAGACTAGAAATTGCAAGTAATCAAGTTTATAAAATGAGACTTCATGAAACGGCTTTATCAATCAGTTGTGGCATTTGACGGAATCACTCGAATTAAAAGTTACAAGGACTCTTAGGAACGATGTTGAAATTTTACAACCTTACAAGCCTTTGTGAAGCCAAAAAAAAAAGGTACATTCAAAAAATCTAAAATTCAAGGCGGATCGGTAAACGAACGCTTGCAATCTATCTATCGCCAAAGAATGATTTTAAACCAGTTAAGTATATAGTATAGGATTTTCCAACAAGAGGTGTTATTTTGAATTACCCGGTATTTCGGTAGCTGTCACTTTTGAAGCTTTTATTCTTTGACATTTGACAAGTAGAAAATACGCCATTACTAAAAATGGAACGATACACGCTTCAACAACGCATTGAAATTATTAAAATTCACTACAAAAATGGTGAAAATCTTGCAGTCACAGTTCGAAAAACTAGAGCATTTTTGAAAAATCGTATTACATTTTACACCATGCCCCACAAATGCGTTCGGCCTTGGGGCTCAAATACTGAATCCGGCCTTGCTTTTTAGCAATTTTTGTTGGCAATCAATATCAATCAATTTTCTTGTAGAAATCAAGTCGGCGAAAAAGATTTTTTACTTCTATTTAAAGGCTAGGTAAAAATTCGTATAAAATATACAAGCTATACCACATAAGTGTTTTCAGTGGTGTACCAAAAACCACTTTCAATTGAATTTCAATCCAACAGCAAGCTGACGCGTCGGTATGCTATACAAATATACACATATATCCCGTAGATTCTTTAATATGTATTTTACATAAAAACGATGGATTTTTTTAATATGAAGCAAAACTTAAAAGTGCATCTGCAGCATCTCTAATAGATCTAGAGATTCAATTATAATCCATATGCCCTCAAGTGTTATTTGGAGGAAACTTGAAATTTCTTATTTGTTTATATTGAATTATATTATTTTCTTAAAAAAAAAAAAACGAGTTTGTTGCGAATTATGAGTGTTTAACAACCAAACCAACAGATGGCCCACCCTTTACCATTTACAAGTAAATCCTATTGAATTAAATTATCCAAAATATTTTAAGTTTTAAATGGTTACCCATAGTATCTTGCACATAACTAAACGAGCGAAATAGTCCAATTTTCTAGGAACTAAAAATTCTTAAATTCCGCTCAGTTTCAGTTCAATTGTCTAGAATTTCATTGCGTCGGTCGGTTTTTGCTGTGTTTGCTTATTTACTTGTTTGTGTACTTATGTAAATGTACTAATTGTTTACTTACTAAACACAACGCCAACAAAAACAAAACAACTTTAATAGTTACTGCAAATGTGGCGGGGGGGCACAACAGACAACCTTGCGAGTCTCTGAAATTTCATTATGATGACCTCCATCACATTGATTTTGTTTGCATTTTCTTTCACTCTTTTACTCTCTCTACGTTTTTCTGAGTATTAATAAATTCCAAGAAACTTGTGACGCTCATGCGATATTGCATTTATTGTTGCAACAAAATGTTGCGATTCATAGAAGCTACGTGACCGCATAAATATGAAATACATCCAACTAAGACCTCAGAAAATAAAGCAAAAACGACGATAATAGAAAATGTGAAAAAATGCAACAAGCCAAAAAGCAGCAAAGCAAAATACGAGTAAAATAGAATAAAAGCCGAAACAACAAAAAGCTATAAAAAGGACAGCAAACTCATATTTCAACAATAATCTTATCAGCTTTTCAATGTTGAATTTATGACCTAAATGGAAGAAGTAGATGTACATAAGTGGCGATACGTATTAAAGAGAGTAGCCCAAAAAAAAAAAAAAACTATACTCAACTCCAATGGTATTTATTTTATGGGTAGCAGATCAGCTAATTCTTTCATATGCTCTGCTCGAAAAGAATAGATTTCCTTAACTTCAAAAATCTGCGAGAATATACAAAACCGTTTTCGACATTGTTTTTTATCTGGTACAGATCAAACATAAAAACCTGTAAGCTTTAAAAACTTTTTTTGGTATGCTACAATTTTGGAACATTGAATCTAAATCCTCCCAAAAATTCCATAAATCGGATTCAGCGTCCCGAAAAACCTATAAAAAACATTTTCGGACACTCAAAAATAATTTATGCCTTCTTTGAGGTTGTGCCAGAACCTTAACATGTTGGGGTTTCTTGCATCTCGGATCCGAGTTCAGCGGAACAAAAAACTTTTAATAAACACTGTTGAACACATGAACTCCCAAATGGGATATCCCAATATAGGCCTTAAAGTAGAAAAATCCCAGTTAAAAGGAATTTGGAACTTTTTAAAATGTGATTTGAGGAATTCGGTCCAATTCATCTGACATCTTGAGTACCGAAAGAAAAGCTGGCTTAGTTGCATTTTATCGGAGACAAAAATAAATTTAAAAATCAAAGCTTCCCGATTATATTTGATTATCGGAATATTGAAAATCTAAAAGAGAAGAAACCCCTTTTATGGCATACATAGTTACTAATACAAGCGCAACTTAAGTGTTCCACACAAAAACCATAACAATTTATCACATAGCAAAACAAATCCTTGCTGCTATCATTAATCCTTTTTAGCTGCTATCCGCATGCTCTTTACTCATTTTGATTTCTCTATTTTAGATATGAAATAGAGCACATTTTTTTATTATAGTTGATATGTGTATCTATATCTGTATGTGCGTCTCTTGTCTCTGACTGCCGACTCCCGACTCCGTGCGTATTTTCATGCATTTTTCCACCAAATTTGTTTTATTGCCAAGTGCTCAGCGTTCTATTCGAGGTTGCATATGTGTAAGTGCCACAACAGTTCCCATCGTCTGTTGTGCAAACAAAACGTTGAAGCTGCTTCTCAGCGCCCCCATCATGCCTTCCACGGAGAACCCCCAAAGCAACACTCTACAACAGTTAAAAATATAAATTTGCATGCAGCTGCTGCTGCTGCTACTGTGGAAGGCTGGCGACGGCGGCAAGCCAACAATTGTTGCGGCAATGTCCTGCTCCGGCACAAAACGACAACTACAACAAGTGCAACAATAAAGCGAATGGCAACGGTTTTTTGGGCGCCCTCTGGGCAGTAACGGTGGCGGCGGCAAGAGAAACGTCAATGTCTCTCTGCCTCGCACTCTCTCGCTCTCTTCCGCTCTTTCCTTCATTGAGTTGGCTGCAAAATTTACGAGCAAAAGCATTTTCAAGAGTTTTATGCACATTGCTCGTTTTAGTGCAGCAACGACTAGGAGTGGGTGTTGGGTAAGACAATAGAGTGTGCAGATCGTTGGCAGGACTAAAATTTTACTTTAAGCACAAAAAAAAAAAAAAAAAAAAAAAAAAAAAAAAAAAATTCTTCAAATGCTATATAGTGGGACTGTTCCCATTTTCACTTAGAAAGTGCATTATTTGGTACATTTTGAAAAATCACTTGGTCGTTTTACTTTTTTTAAACAGTGTAAAACTGAGTGTCAAAATTGGTCAAAAACGCGTAGAAAGTTCGTGAGACGTCATTGTTGTCAGAAATCCGCAAAACCCTATAGTTAATCGCACTTTTTGGGTGAGCTTTGGTTGTAAAAAATTGATATTAACGCTTTTTACACAAACAAAAAAAAAAAAAAAAAATTAACGCGAAGTAGTAGGGGTTTGGCACTCGCAGAAATTCCGGGTTTTTTTTTAAATGTATGTTAATTTTCGAAACTTCAGCATTTTTGCCATTCTGCATTTATGCCCAACAAAGTACACATTTAAGGCGCACATTTCAGAATAAATTTCAACGACTGTTGAACTTACTAGGTTACCTAAAAACAATGCACAAAATACCTTTAAATCAAAGTTGGGGCTTAATCTCGGGTTTCGGAACAAGCCTGTGGGACTAGCAATAAGTTTATCTCTACATACTAGTAGACTATGTTTGTTTGTTTGTGTGTGTGTGTGTGTGTGCTTGGCTAGTCTAGGCCCAAGCGCATTTCATTTCAGTTCTCTACATGCCGTAAAACCCTTTGGCTTTTCTCTCATTTAATTTTTTTTTGTTTTTTTTTCTCTTTAGTTTTTTACATTGCATTTCGCAGTCAGTCACTCAGTCAGTCAGGAAGTAGAAAATTTTCCGGTTTTACTGTGCGCGCTCGTGCTGCCAGGAAATCGTTCTAGCGGCACTGCTACCGTTGTGCCTAAAAAGTAGTTTTCCCCTTGCGTCATCTTCATCATCATCATCCTCATCATCGTCCCCTATGTAGCAGCACTGGGTTAAGCTTGGAAATGTATAAAATGAAAAGCGCGCTTGTCGGTCGGTTGGTTGGTTATTTGGTCGAACGTCGCGTCCATTTGGTTGAGTTGGTTCAAAGCATTTGGCAATTGGGTTGGCGGGCGATGAATTTTTTTCGTTTGGAATGTGCCAACGCGAAATGGAGCATTTATTGAACTTTTAGTTAAAGATATATTTCAACATTTGGTAAATGGGTTAAAAAGCCTCGTCAAAAACTAGGCCATTTCATTTAAATTTAATACCGACAGGGATTACAGTTTGATGGCGTCAGTTTTAGATCTATGTTTGATGGAATGCCTTCAATGGTTGAAAACAAATTTTATTGACTACAATTTGGTAGCCACACAGTTTTAGAACAATTGAAATATAGCTTAGCTTGTTGAGAGCAATTTTCTTTCGCTAAAGTTTAAAGCCTGTATTAAGCCCGGTTTTTACTTAGCTGAGGTTAATGATCTTAGTGTCCTCATTTATATGCCCAGATGATAAAAATTCAAATAAAACCAACTTTATTTAACTAATAAAAGCGTCAGATAACTCAGTTTACTATTTAGACTACCTGAGTCGACATAGGTAACATGGCAAGTTTTAGGCTTATGGTTATCGTTTAAAGGACTATCGATAAACATCATAAAAAAAAATTCACAAAACTACGAGATATAGGAAAAGCAATTTCCAAGCTTAAAGTTGAAAATCGTAGTGGTTTTATTGACAGGCAGATTTTTTTTTGTATTTACCAATAATTTAAAGGCAATTTTCAGGTAAATATCAATTAAGAGAGTTGTGTGCACATATTTAAGTATGTTGTCTGTGTGTTCGAATGTGTATCTGCAACATCAAGCAAAGGAATGAACGGCACTCGAGAATAATTATTTCCGCACATTTTTTCCACAGGTGACAAATGAAAATGAGTACAAAAAATACAAAAATATATACCTACATGTGTACATGTAATATATAAAAGGTGAGCATGGCGACAACGCACAAAGTTCAACGAAAATTCTTGTTAAAATACAAGCATACAATACATTAACGAAAAAAAAAAAAAATTAAATGTTAAAACAACAATTCAGTTGCCTGGACGCTCGCGTCGGCCCGCTTTAGGGGAATTTCCTACGAATCCTCAGAACAAATATTTTATTTACTTATTTTCACTGACAATTTACGACGCGCGTCGAGTCAACGGTGACGACGTCGACGTTGACGTCGACAACGCGACCGCTACTTAAGTTTGTGCATTGCCAAAAGCTCAGAGAGCGTGCAAAATATTACGCTTGGCAAATCGAGAGGCGAACGACGTACGTGAGCAACGCAAGTGCCCAGTGAGAAATTGGATGAGTGTTCTTATTCGTTTGTGGATCGTGATTTTGTCAGTTTTGTGGTATTTTCTCAACTTTCTAGGCATTCCCCGTCAGCTCAGTGTGCAATATAAATACAATACAAAATGTTTAGCTGTTTACTGCTTCTATGATCCATCGTCAGTTTTGTGTGAATAAACGAAATTATGCAACAATTCGCTACTTTTACCATTTTTTTTATTTCATCAATTTGGTCAATAAAATCACTTTGATATGTGGGCTGAAACTGTTTGGACCAGTGTGACACTGTATAACTCATTATTAGAAAGGTTAAGTCAGTATTTTAAAAGTGGAGTAAACTAATGTGTGTCGACAGTTAGTTGAAATATTATTGTCCCAAGTACTTTTTTAGCTGGACAACAGGTAAATGGTGTTTATGCAGAGTTGTAAATTTTTTCGAATAACTTTCAAAAACTGACTACCGAGTGTTTTAAGTGAAGAATTGAACAACTTTGTTTTTTTTTTTTCAATTATATTTATTTATTATTTAAATGTTTTGGAAATTAAAAATTAACAGGAGAAATAGTTAAACTCCAATGAGTAATAACTATTGCTTTTTAAGTGCAGTAAGCTCAACTTGAATGAGGCAGGTCTAAGAAATGTTTGCGTTTTAATCTTCGTACTGTATCGCTATCATCCAAAACACTAACTTTTATTTACAATTATTGAATTTTAAAATTTTTTGAATGAATTGAAATTTTTCGAAGGTTTTATAAAAGTTGCTTGATTTTATAAATTCATAATTTAATATGTTTCGCTTAATATTTCTACGAGTGTGGCGCTTTAAATGTATACGGCGAAAGAGCCTATGAGTAGAAAAATAGACGTTTTAGTAAGCCAAGCTTGAAAGCGAAGGCGACTAAGGAACGAGTATCTTCGTTCATTGTAGAGAATTTCATAATAGGATAACTTTACTGTATATTGATTAAAAGAACCATTAGGCTATGTAAGTGGCTTAGAATGTGGATCGCAGCCATTGCTTAACAAAAGTAAGGCGAAGTGAAGCAAACGCCAGCGTATTTTTGCAAGCTTTTTAATAAATTTTCAAATAAGCCACATTGTGGCACTTCTGTAAGCTGCAAATATTATTAATATTTCGAGCTGACAAATTTTGAATTTGAAAAACCTTTCTTTGAAATATATGATGTTGACCAGACGCACAGCCTGTGGTATTTAGTTGAACATCATAAAATAGTAAAATGCAATTAATTCGCAATTTTCAATTGTTCGAATCATTATGCGCATCAAATTTCCAACTGGGCATGTGGGAGTGTAAGCGTAAGCTGTTGTTGTTGCTGCTATTTTCAGCTTGTCGTTGGCTTTTGGAGGTCGAACTTGTTTCGAAATCAAGTCACAAGTATATAAATTGTATGTGTATGTGTGTGTGTGCATATGAGCGTTTCATTTGTTGTTTGTTTGTCGCTGCCGCATTGAAGTGCGTGCCCGCATTTAAAGCTATTTTTCATAGCTCAAGTCAACTTGCAGTAGTAGCAGCAGCAGCTGCTACTGTTGTTGGTATTGTTGTTGCTCCTTTCGCCTGCATTTTCATTGTATACTATTTTTCATTTTTAATGTCCAATTTGGAAACCAAAAGTGGTTCTTGGTTTTTTGGTTATTGGCATTAGAGTTCAAAGCTGTGACAATTTATTACCAATTCCCTAAACGATTGCTCTCCAATCGTACTGTAGTTTAAAAATTACTTGAAGCTATGTTATCAGCCAGAACAAAATTTGCCAAACTTCTTCTTCTTTCTATACTTTTAGTGACTCTCGTGGAACACTCATTTCCAATATGTTCAGAGGTTTGCCATTTTATTCAAATTTAAGCAAAAAGTTTTTTTGCAAAGCACATACGGTCGGCAAACATTAATTGTTATCTGTTCCGAATTTCGATTTTAGTTCCCAGTGACTCCTCTTTGAACTGCATTGTTAAATGAACCAATATAAAACTAAATCCGGAACATACCAGTACATTGCTTTTAAGAAGCATCGCTTTTAAAAGCATTCATCGGCATAGCTTCTAATAAGCCATGCTCAGTAGCGAAGCACTATCTATTCAAGGGTTGCCTTTTGCATTTCGGAAATAGGTAATCCTAATGATTAACTTTAAGTTTGGTCATGAACCAAAAAAATACTAAGAATGCTTTGAAATACATAATTGTAATTGTTGTCTTTACAGTGACAGTTATAAATGATCGTAGAATATTGTCAATCCAAATCTAAGGGCAAGACTCGATTATCAGATCTTCTCGGTGTACCGATTGTTTCTCAGCAGGCCTTATCTTAGATTATGGGTCAAATCCAGCAAGCATCTTTAATTCTTCAACAGCACATTTAAAGATCTCAACTATCAAGCTCGCACAAGCGACATTTTGTGAGCTCAAGACATCAAATTTATGGATTACTTGACGCAAAGTCCTGATTCCTCTCAGACATTTTTGTTTTCAGTGCACAAAAAACAATTTAAAAAGTAGTTTTCCAACACTAAAAGAAGCTGTTGATGCATTTAGAAAGCATGGTACGTTATTTTTAGTGCCAATAGTATTTTGAAAACTGGTTCGAGCAAATACAAAAGTCTATTTCATTCTAGAAAATTATATAACTAAAGAAGAACAAGAAACTAAAATTGATTTACTAATTCGAGTCTCTTACCGTTGGGCGGCGCGTACACAGCACCTGAACTTATCAGCACTAAATTTTGTTCTGCTAATTTGCAAAATCATCTCATGTACGCGCTCTATTTGACCAGAATGTGTTTAAATTTATTGCGCTGATAAGCTCATGTCAAGTCAGGGAATATTTTTTTTTACTGCCTATTCCCGAAACACAAAAGGCAACTCTCGTACAAAATACATTGCAAATCTTGTTTTTTTTCATAGCACGCTTTTCTTTTTTAGTTTTCTTTTAGATATTTACTTAAAGTTTTAACGACTGAGCACGGCTTTGATCGCGCTCTCTTACTCTCTTGCCTGAAGCTTAAATTGTTTATTTTGTTGCCATTTAGCTGCAAATTAAAACAATAACAACAACAAACTGCAAGTCGCTCTCTCTCTCTCTCTGCAACACGTAAGAGAAAGAGAGAGAGCGACTTCCATTTCTTTTACATAACAGTATTGGGCTTGCCTGACTGGCGTCTACCTGAGCTCATCCGCAAAATCAAGCTTTTCCTTCCGCATGCATTTCACTTTTTCGCGCTTTGGTTTTTTATTTTGTCTTTCTTTTTTTATCTCTCTGTTCGTTTTTTATTACATTTTAATATATACATATTTACGTTTGCCGGTATTGTGTATATGCGCATTTTTCTTTGTGTACGTATTTGTGTATTTTGTTTAACTGTCTCTTTTTTGTAGTTGCTGTTGTTGCTTTGCATTTCCGTCGCGCTTATCATGCAACGGCAACGTTAAGCATTATAAAATGATATGGAAAAACTATGGTAAAAGACGGAAGAAAAAAATATATAAACCTACAATACTTACATACATACTAAATGTATGTATAGAAAACTGTTTCAAACGTGTGACACATAAAGCTGCAAATTCTGCGCTGTGTCGTTTGTGGGCAACAAAATGGCGGAGGGGCCAAGCAACGGTTACAAAAGTTTAGATGTAACGTTATTGTTGTTGTCGTTTTTGTTGCTGCCAACCAGTGAGTGATTGTTATGCGGCAACTACAAAGTTGTTGTTGCTCTCGTTGATAATGTTTCTGTTGTTGCTGTTGCTTTGCGTCTTTCCTTTTTACTTAACAGATGCAATAGTCAAAATGAAATGCAGCAGCCTCCTACGCTTCATCCATTATACACAGTGGCTAACAAAAGTCAACGCACAAGCCACGCTTACCTCAGGGTCCTGACAGACACGTTTGGCGGATTCTTATGGCAACAAATTAATAACACAATACACTTAGATTGAAAAGGACTCACTCATATAGAAGTTTTTAATTTTTAGATCTTAAAACGTAAACAATTGCGTTATTATGTTATGTTTTTTATAAATTACGTACATTTTATAGGTTTCACACTTGTTGGTTTTATTGTAAATAAAAAAGCATTTAGAATTGATAAATGTAATTGTCGACGAAGGCAGGTAAATCGTCATTGATTACGAAAATTTGTTTCCAAATGTGCTTAAGAGCCAGCCAAAAGACATTTTATTCAATTGCATGGGGCCATGTTCCGTAATGCTCGCGAACAGGATTTTTTTTATCCAGGAGTTCGGATGAATGACGTAGATATAAATGTTCTACCTGTCTACTAAAATTGAGCCTCCAGATATTTTTTTATCACCATTTATCATAAAATCTCCAAAATCTTAAAAAAAAAAATGCTAATAATATTTTAAGGCATAAATGGCGCTAGATACGTATACTTTTGCTCGCCACTGTGTGCCTCTCTTTTAGACGTTCTTACTCTGCAGCTCTCTCCCACACTTCGCTGATGTCTGTTGTGCGTCTTGCGGTCGTTCATCTAACAACCTAAATAAGTTTCGCTGCCTTTTTTCTTATTTTTCTTATGGTAATGGAGCGACCAACTGACTCACTGTATAAAAAAGCCTAGCCCAAAATAAAAGGCAAACGAAAATGTTGTTGACAGGCTGGCTAAAAGACGGGTGAACCGGGCTGGGTGTCATTATATATGTGACGTATCACTTTGTCGCCACTGTGACTCAGTAGGCTTTGGGACGCTGGTTGCGATTATATGAACTGCATTTGGAATTGGCGAGAGTTGCTTTCAATTTCAATCATATTTCTTTCCAGGAACTATGGCGCTATTTATAATGCATTGATGATAATATTTTGCTTGAAGAGTGTAAAAAAGTTTGGTTTTATATTTAAATTGGTCGTGGATTATACAAGGGGTTTACTATAATTTTGAAAATTGTGTGCCCATTAAAAAATGTAGGCGAATGGGCGTGAAATAATAAGAATTCTCTGGCAAGCTGGGGCGAGTCTAAGCCGTGTACATCACTCGTCTCCGCAACCTTTGCAAGCTTCCACGTCACGATGCTTCATGAGTAGTCTTTTGGATCTTCTCGATCCAGAAAAGCATGCTCATTTGCTTTTTCGATTTGAAAGGAATAATCCACAAAAGATTTGTGACACATGGACTATCTTTTAATGCGGTTTCTTACGTGGATGTCCTTGAACGTCTAAGAAGAGGGAGCTCAAGAGCATTCCGTGGTAGATTTTTTTATAAACACTTTCTTTAGGACAAACTTTATTGTCGCCTGATTTAAAATCTTCAACTAAAATTTGAGTGGTTTATTGTTCGAGACATCCCGCTTTAAAATCTCACTTCTATAGGTCGAGAACACGACAGTAATTGAATCCAAACAGCTTGAGTTAGCTTGGATTATCAAAGCACAAAAAACGCTTAATAGTGCAAAGAAATCCAAGCTAAACTTATTGTTTAAAAGCTTAATCCACTCCAACGCATATAAATCATCATGACTATTAAATTCCTTTAACATTTGGTTCATCTAAGAGCTTTTTTAGTGCTCGGCCCGGGATTACACTTAACAAGAAGTCCCAGGTCTTCTTTTAAAACTTTTCTAATTAGTAGTCATAGTTCGTTCACTTTCAAGTTGTTTGTGGTTGTTGTATTTTTTTTCCTCTCTGTGTGTGGAATGTAAGCCCCAAATTCATCAAGTAAACAAGCTAACCTAAAAATCTAGACCGACTATGGCCGGCTTAATATTTACCTTAACCAAATGCCGCTTGTGTAACAACAGACAAAAAATAATAATAAAAAAAAAAAGGAAATGATAAAACAGGCGAGCAGCAAAAAGGATTACAAACAACTCTAGAAAAAAATCCCTGGCTGATAAACAAATCCACGTCTACCGACTTTGAGAAAGTTTTTTCTCAATGATTTTTATACACTGCGCACCCAGCATAGGGTAAAGTGTTTTACAGATTCGTGCAAGGTATGTGACACGCAGAAGGAGGCGGGGCAGACCGTCAGTATGAGCACCTGGTCACAGAGATCAAAAGAAGTTATTTCACTTAACCGGACATAAAAACACGTTCTTGGTTTACTTCTCCACTCTGCACCCACATTTTCTTGCTATCAACGGAGGGACGGGTTCCCCTTCGCGGTGCTTCTTCATCTTAAAGCATGACATGAGGAAGCCAGTGTCCACAAGACTATGTCAAAGTACTTGAAGAACGCATAGAGTTAGTCTTTCGATCGAAAGCTAATAATCTAAGAAGCAATCCCCCCATAGCCCTACCCACCCACTTATACTATTTTCATGAAAATTAGTTGCAGGGTATCTCACTGTCGACCGACACCACTCCAATTGATTTACATTTTTTGCCCCAACACTTTTCAAGTTTTATAATTGCAAGTTCGTTTGCCAGGGTTGCCAAATGTTTTCTTTGCAGCTTTTTTAACTCTTCATTTTCTTTTTTAGCTGTTTTCTTTGGTGCTAATTTTAGACAGGGTTTTGCTTCTTTTTTTTTTGATAGAAGGGTCTCGCTTACAAGCCAAGACGAGTAAGTAAATATAACCTGCTTTTGAGCGCCACGTGACGCGTCACGGCAATTTGTGTGCTTTACTGTGGGCCTGATCTGTTTCCGTTGCTGTTACGGGGTTCTTCTTGGTGACTTTTGCTGTGGCTAAAATAGGTAATCCTTGATAGTCGTCATTGCCTCCCTTTGACAATTTCAGTGCCAAGCAACGCTGTCGTTGGCGACGACGACTTTTGAACTGCAAAAGTTGTATGTCAACCTGTTTTCAACCTGACAACGCCTCTTAGCTAGCACAGTTCCTTCCTTCTTCTCTCTATCTCTCTGTGCCTTTACCATACTCTTTCTCTCTGTGTGTTTGTCTTGCCCACCTGTGTCTAAAAATATATCTATAAAAAAGCCTCAGTCAGCCGCATCGTACTCGTCGAACTCGTCGTTGTTGCCGTCTTTAGCTCACCTTCAATCCGAATCCGACTCAATTACTTTAGCAAATGCAATGGCGCGGCGCTTGAATTTCCAACCCTTCCCGATCCCTGTACAAAGTTGCCTCCTATCTTTTGAAAATATAAAAAAAAAACTTCCCTGCTAGCTTTTAACTTTGTGCTTTCGTTTCGTCGTTCGTTCCATGTTTTGTTGTAATTGACATTTCAATTGATTTAAGTTGACATTAAACGACACACATTGAATGCAATCAACCAGCAGGTAAGGCAGGTACAAAAAAAAAAATGCTTGGGAAAAAGTTGTGGAAGCTCCCCCAATGGAAGTTCGAGAATTATGTGCAAAGTTATGTAAACAATCTGAATGTGAAGCTATGTGCTCACGTTAATGCAAGGTGTTATTAAAATTTAATCAATTACTGTTGTTTGTCCCATAAAAAAGAAACCAAGGAGACATAAGAAAATTTTCAAACTCATTTCAGTCCACAGCTACAGAACATTGTATCTTTTGCGTTACAATAACTCATTTATCGTGAAGTTCAATTAAATTTGATTATATGTAATTGAATGTATACATACAATGCATGGCATAAGGGGTTATGCCCCCTGTGAGTGCGTACGACAAGTGTGGAACTTGGTAAATTTGAAGGTGGTTTTTATACCGAAGGTTCCACACAATTTGTATGCTTAGTTTTTGAACTTTGCTCAAAGTGGGTCGCTGTTTGTTTTTTAAACACGCAAATCAAATAGAAAGAGTTCTGAGCTTAAGTTTTTTACGAAATTGACAGTCTGATCTAAAACTCGATGTCTTGATAAAAATTGTCAAAAGTTTATTAGACAGAAAGCTTTAGAATTTGGAACTTAAGCAACGAGAAGCATTTATTTGAGATGCGAGGGCAGCAAGTTTGAAGACACTACTGTTACTCTCAAGTACAATATTTTAATAGGCTCCTGTAAAATTTTAAGCAAGTAGCATCTATTTGTATATGAGTATTTGAACATAAGCGCAAAACTGTAGTCACCATGACAAAACTTATTAATTGAGCTACGAATCTCTATCCTATACACCATACTCTCTACATCATCTCGCTCCTAACGACTATTAACTGTTTTCAAACTTGAACGTTGGATGTTAAAAGATTTGGATCGAATGAAAAGGTCAAAAAACATCTATTTTGAGAATCTTGAGAAACCTATTATTTGGACAAAGTGTATCAAGCTAAAAAGAGACTATATTGAAAAATATATCCAGGCTTGTCGACAGGCTGAGGGGCCCGTTGGATTCCCATCGGCCACTAAGTTCTCTTAGATGCATGTGCAATTGAAAAAAAAAAAAAAAAAAAAAAAAATTATTTTTCTGAAATTTCCGAAATTTAAATAATTTACATAATCTTGAAACAATATTTAGCATTTCTCAATTTTTAATTTCATTTTTCAACACAAAACGCATGCATAATATATGTTGTTTAATTTACAAAATAGATATTGAAATCACAAAATAAAATCTATAAAAAAAAAATTTTTAAAAATCCATATTTTTCGTATAGTAGATCCATATCCCTCACCACAAATAAAATCTTCAAGCTTACCTTAAAAGTTAAAATTCAGTGTATCCATATCTTAAAAGCTTCCTATGAATGTCAAAATTTTGTGCATCCCAGAGTAATTTTCTACAGAATATTTATTGTATTGTGTTATACAACACAAATGTACAGAATACTAAAAAATTATCCTGTTACTATTAGAGCACGGTAAGCTCGTGAAATATTCATTACTTTTATTTTTATTTATTCTCAAGAATTACATATAACACACAAAAATTGTGAGATCTGTAACAATTAAAAGATGAAGAGCTCGGAACAAAATCTAACGATGATCTTCCACAGAAGATTTATTGTAATTCTGTACAATATAAATATTATTTAATCTAACACCTTCTGCCTACAATTTTAACTCGAATTGAGTTCACAGAATACAAACTAGAAAATGACTTCAAACGAACTTTTTACTATTAGAGCACAGTAACCTCGAGAAATATTCATTTTTCATTTCAATTTATTCTCAAAAAAAAATAAAAATTAGGCATACAAAAATTATGAGATCTGCAACATTTAAAAGATGAAGAGTTAAGACTTTCAGCTTTTTCTGCTAAAGGGCCATACGCAGTTCGAAAAATTTGAAATAGGATATCCCAAATGGGATTTTTTTTTTATATGATGTTTTGTCATTCCGCGTATGGTATGGGCCTTTAATTAAATGAACTAAGGACAAATTTTTAGACGGCAAAAAAAAATTTTAAAAATACATAATTTTTATTAGTAACTAGCTTAAAATGTATTTTATTAACTGAATTCGAGGGCGATAAGCTTTAGTATTAATATGAGGTGGAGTAAATAAATCTGCTTGTAAAACTATGAAATAATCAAGCTAATTATACCCTGTACCGTATGGTACAAAGGGTATATTGTGTTTGTGCAAGCCGAAAATGTATGTAACGTACAGAAGGAGAAGTCGGAGACCCCCCAAAGTTACCTAAAGTATGATCAGAGTGACTAGATAAGTCGATATACCCATGTCCGTCTGTCCGTATGAACGCCTAGATCTCAGAGATGGTAAGAGCTAGAGCAACCAAACTTTCAGATAAGATCCCTTATTAATCCATAGGAGACAAGTTTATTTTATTTTTTTGATATCGGGACTACATTATATAGCTCCCATAGGGGTGTTTCAGAGGACCTCGAAAAAAAGCAAAAGTTTTAGATAGATAATTCGTTTGCTTATGAAGATATCATAACCAAATTTGGCAATCGGAAGTTTTTTAGAAACCCCCAGCACTGTACCAAATTTTATCAAAATCGGTTGACTATATCATATAGGTCCCATAGGATCGATCGGTCGAAAATTTGTTTTTTGCACAAAATTCGTTGTTTCGTTTGTTTGTGAAGATATTGTAACCAAATTTGGCATTAAGAAGTTTTTTAGAGTTCCCAAGCACTGTACCAAATTTGATCAAAATCGGTTGACTATATCATATAGCTCCTATAGGACCAATCGGTCAAAAAAATCGTTTTTTGTACAAAATTCGTTGCGTTTCGTTTGTTTGTGAAGATATTATAACCAAATTTGGCATTAAGAAGTTTTTTAGAGTTCCCCAAGCACTGTACCAAATTTGATCAAAATCGGTTGACTATATCATATAGGTCCCATAGGATCGATCGGTCGAAAATTTGTTTTTTGCACGAAATTCGTTGTGTTTCGTTTGTTTGTGAAGATATTGTAACCAAATTTGGCATTAAGAAGTTTTTTAGAGTTCCCAAGCACTGTACCAAATTTGATCAAAATCGGTTGACTATATCATATAGCTCCCATAGGACCAATCGGTCAAAAAATCGTGTTTTGCACAAAATTCGTTGTGTTTCGTTTGTTTGTGAAGATATTGTAACCAAATTTGGCATTAAGAAGTTTTTTAGAGTTCCCAAGCACTGTACCAAATTTGATCAAAATCGGTTGACTATATCATATAGCTCCTATAGGACCAATCGGTCAAAAAATCGTTTTTTGTACAAAATTCGTTGCGTTTCGTTTGTTTGTGAAGATATTATAACCAAATTTGGCATTAAGAAGTTTTTTAGAGTTCCCCAAGCACTGTACCAAATTTGATCAAAATCGGTTGACTATATCATATAGCTCCCATAGGGCCGATCGGTCGAAAAAAAGTTTTTGATTAAAAATTCGTCTGTTTTTGGTTGTTTATGAAGGTATCATAATCTAATTTGGCAATCAAATTTCTTTTGGTGTTCTTAAGCAATTTACCGGATTTGATTGCAAGCAGTGGTACAGGGTATCCCAAAGTCGTCCGCACCCGACTTTAACGTACGCCATCTTTTTTTACATGCATTAGTTCAGATACCGATCTGAAGTGGAGTGAGCCAGTGAATAAATATTGTAAAAATAACACCTGAAAGCACATTCTATATGAAAGTTCTCAAAACAAAATCTTTTTGAAATTTTCTATACGCGTTGAATACCATAATCATTGGTATTACGTAAATTTCTTCACTCTCAAAGCAATTTTAAGCCATGGCAAACAATCTGATCCCGAATGATTTAAGCATTAAAGTCCCCTGTCAATTTGTATTAAGTATTACAGCGGAAAACCATCCATTAATCGCTCTCACTTAATATGTTACATGCCAAGTTGAACACAATTCATTAACACGAATTAAATAACTCAACATGGATGTGCATTATACGTTTACTCTTTTTTTAATACAAATAATTTAACAACTCATTTGGCAAACATACGAGTATAATGCAACTTAAGCCCGCAAATAAAAAAAAAACGTATGGCCAATTTATATGTTAGCCTTAAATTGAGTCAGTTAACAAACAAACAGCAAAGTGCAAAGCAATTTCTGTGGCTACAAATTGAATCCCATGTTAAAAAAAAAAAAAAAAAAAAAAAAAAAAAAAAAAAATTGCAATCGCAACTTGAGCGTGAAACATATGCATAGATAGCAAAACAAAAACAAAAAATTCAAAAATAAAATAAAGACCAATAAAAACAAAGTTAAAACAAACTAGCAACAAAAAAAAAAAAACTTAAAAACAAACAAACTTTGAATGAGCGCATCGAAAACTGTGATGATAAAATAAAAATAGCGTAAAAATTCGATTTGATTTTGACATTAAATAATATTAGCATAAAGCTATTATATTATTTTATAGTTTAATAGCATTGGTAAGGGATGCGAGTTCTTTATGAAATGTGGTACTATTTGGTGGCGATAATGATAAAAAAATTTAAATAGAATTATAGAGCTTTTCAAAACGCATGAAGCAACAGATTATAAGCAACGTCACTCAGATAGAACATGATTATAGTATTAAGTACTTTACTGCATACAGGGTCTTTCAAATAACCCTAATTACGCTAAGTAATTGTGAATGATAATGTTCGTATGAGTATAGCAAATTCGAAAAGGAAATTTTCTTTTAAAGACTTAGACTAGGCCTCCCATCGGAATTTCAAGTCACAAAAGGGGGGAAAAGCGGGAATTTCAAAATTCAAAAGCGGGAATAAAACGGGAATTTTTAAATAATGATTTTTTTATAACATAAGTATGTATTTTATTTATGCAAATTAAAACAGGAAAAAAAAATGATCACAAAATAACTATTCTTGTGGTATAAAATCAGTCAATGGTAACACATTTTTTTCTGATGATAAAATCTTTGTGTTGTACTTATATGTATATGTGAGGTCTTTTTTTTGATTGCATCCTAAAATTCCTTGCATGTTTGGTTTGTATTGAATTTAATTACGATCATCGATCACCTTTGACAAAATAAAGCCCAAGTCAGACAAAATCTTTTTCGAGTTTCAAACTCGGAGAGAATTTTCCACTCTGTCTATTTTAGTTCTCTCTGACTACGATTCGTCGTCATTGTTTCTTGTGTTTGTATGCATTACATTACGTTTCTTTTTCGGTTTCAATTTCATAGCTGTGCGTAATGTTGAGAGATGGCAACAAACAAATACATAGATTGACATTCACAAATCAATACATAAACAAATATATGAAGATTTTTAAAACCATTTCTTTTCATTCTAATTTCGTTAAATAAATTTTTTTAAATAGGTTAGTTTCTCTGAAATATGTGATGATTTCAGAATTTATCATGCAATGTAAAAAAGGGAATAAATTCCCGTTTTCTCTAGGCTCGATGGTAGGCCAAGGTATACCCTTTTATACCCTGTACCGTAGCTACAGAGATACAAACAATTGAAGTCCCTAACAGCCTAAATGATCCTCTTCTTAAATTTTTTTTAAAGAAGCTATGTATATTTACCAATATCGGTATGTTAACTCATTTAAACTAAGATATACATTTTTTCTTTACTTTTTGGCTGTACTGCCTACATGAAGATGTCTGATAATGTTATACACTTGTGTTGGTCAAAAAAATCCAAATTTTTTTTATTGGATTTTTTTAAAGTACATATCCTAGAGAATCTTTTCCCAAAAAAACATAAAGATCTGAGCAATAGAACCAATTTGGCAGCTATTGATAGCGCCCTATCTGCAACTACGAGTGATCCGCAAGTCACGCTTCACGAGCGTTTATCTCGAATTTTTTTTTTTTTTTTTAAAGTGCGTTTGCGGTGAGCACAGAACCCGACCAATTTTGGCAGGCTTATTAATAACAATAATATTCTCTGAGTGAACGAAGGATTTGTAATTTCAAGCAAAATATTTTTTTTCTTGCTGCAAATACCGAAAGCTCAGACGTTCAAAAATCAAACTTTTTAGAAAAATGATTACCTTTTTTGTAAAAAAGTTAAACTTTTTATTATTCTAAATTTTGGTTGATTTTTATCAATTTTAGAAATGAGGCACATATTCAGTTCAGTTTGGAAAGAAATTCATCCAGAACAAAATCAGAAGACTCCATTAAATCAACTTGGACTAGAAGATTCTCCGGATAACAGAATTCACTTTATTGGAGTTGCTGAAAGAAAAGTTCCCAGAGCACGTTATTCCAGGAGTGGCTAAGTGCGATGGTGGGCAATATCTGGCGTTTGAAAGGCCTAAAGGATTTTAGGTTCACGGTAAAAGCCAAAGACAAAAAAACAACATCGCTTAAACCAGCCAGACTTATGCAAGAGTCACGAAAAATCCAATCTAAGCCGAAAGTGCTTTTTATATTATATTTTTTTAAATATTGATTACGAAATAAAACTTTTACTCATATTTAAAACAAGTTTCAAGTTTAAAAACAATTCTAATTACAAATTTTGAAATTAGAGCAGAAAAATTGTTTTAAAAAAAAAACGCATGGTTTTATTTTTTTCATTTGACATATTTTTGTAGCTTCGCAGCTGATTTCAGGGAGTTTTCGCAGGCAATTGTCACGCAACACCAGTGTAAGAACCTTATTACTTCAATTTAACGTATTGTTTAATAAACCATTTTTAGTCTGTAGTTTTTTTTTGTTTTTTTTTAATAAACAGTTTGTTGTCTATTATTGCATTTACATAGTTCGTTTTAGCTATGTACTACAAAAAGACACTTTCTTGTCATTAATCAAGGCTCAGGGTTAGACAGATAAAATTGCGACGCACAAAAAGTGACACAAATGTTTTATCTACACTGAGCAAAACCATTGGGACTGTTCTGGAAGTCATTAGATTTACACATGTTAGATATATTTGGGCTTTAGGACAGTTTACCAAAATTCTACATCAAAATCTTACTTTTTAAATTTGAAAATATATAAAACTGTCTTCCGATAACGACAGTACAGCCGGACATGGAAGAAGTTCATTTTACAAGCACCAGTACTTGAAAAAGGAAAAACAACTTGATGTATTACAATTAAATTTTCCTTTTCTGTTTTAAAAAAGTTAACTTTAAATATTTTATTGATTAATTTTCATTCTGACTTGATCGAAACAGTGCCAAAAACTTCGGACCCTAAGGGCCATTGGAGCCTGCCTACTTTATGATTAATTAACAACGCCAGAATTTAATTTTTGTTTTCTCCCGTAAGTTCAAGTTATAAATTAAATTATTCACTTCGAAAAATCCGAAAGCCCTTAAATATTATATTACAACAATGTTTTAAAAGAAAGGAGTATATCTGAAAGTCAGCAGAATGTAAGAATAAAAAGTAAATCTGCTGACTTAAAAAAAAATAGATAGAATTATAGGTATAATTTGGGAGAGCACACCAGAAATTTAGTTAATTTATATAATTTATATACTACACACGTTGAAGACTGAAAGTTATATAACTATAACCATTATTATAGAATAACTAAAAAAATCTGAATACGAACAATACGTCAACAATATTTGAAAGAAACAATCCAGTACAGTCAGATTTGGAGCCGTGGTAAATAAGTGGCATAGCTTGCGGTATCCAGAACAAGCCGCTACTTATTATTTATGTACATATATATATAGTATATACTTAAAGGCCTGGTATAAATAGAAAACCCATGTCAATTAAGTCGGACAAAAAAAACACAGAGACACACAGAGAGCGGTCAATAATTTTTCACACCCATCCATAGCAAACATCATTAAGAAAAGACTGACAAGTAGGAAGGGGGCTGGATACAAAGCACAGAAAATTGTGTGGGATGCAGAAAACAAACTTGAGAGACTGAGAGA
The DNA here is from genome assembly GCA_949987675.1 of Chymomyza fuscimana. Classification (NCBI taxonomy): domain Eukaryota; kingdom Metazoa; phylum Arthropoda; class Insecta; order Diptera; family Drosophilidae; genus Chymomyza; species Chymomyza fuscimana. Next base: position 52,252,735 of record OX465088.1, on the reverse strand, counting down.
GAACGCCGAGAAGAAAGGGGCAAATCGCTGCTGCTGAGACAATTGACACAAATGTTTATGACATGTAAAATGTTTGGCTAATTATAACAGAGCGAAAAAGCAAAATAATGAATGCCAACCATTTTGGGTCAATATTTCTGAATAATGGCATTTCCGAAAAGGATAAGCAAAGCATGTGAATGAAAACATAAAAATACGAAAGAGCGCATTTAAAGAGAGACGAAGTAAATGTAACATGTTGTTGCTTCCACGCCCAAAATGTCAGGCGACAAAATTTATTTTCATTTAATTGGCTGTTTGCAACTTTTAATACAAAAAAAAAATTTTAAAAAATTGTAAAACTGTAAAGAGCGACTAAAAGAAAGCAACAGCAGCAACAACAAGAAACACTTGAGCCAAATAGAGCGCACACAACAAAGTGGAAAGCAAAACATAGCCAAAGCAACAGCAATAATAACAGCAACAGCAGAAACAAAAACAACGACGAAGACTACACGTCAGCAGAGTGAAGTGTGTCTGAGCAGTTTGTATAGCCGGGAGAGACATACAGTGGTACGAAGTTTATTTGTCGTTCGGCCCAAACGACATCTTCAAACTCAATAAATCGTATCTGTGTTTTCAGTATCAGATTGATCTTTCTTTATTTTATATTATTAAGCAAGTTAATGTAGCGCTAGCTGCCTAGTATTTTAGTTACTTACAAAGTAACATATCAAACCGATAAAAAGGATTTTTATTATAAGTGTTGGATTACCAGTATGAAGCGAATTTAAAGCCAGCCTAGTAGATTGTAGTGGAATACAAAGAAACCAGGGGTATATAAACTCAGAAAAAAAGGGTAAACTAAATTTAAGGTTTGAATATTGTTTCACTTTAGAATTTATAAGAATTTTTCGTTCACTATTTTCTAAAATTAAAAATAAAATTCTCTCAGTGTTAAGCCTAAACGTTCTTACAATGAGTAAGCCCTTTTAGAGTACATCTTAAAATCATTGTAAATATTCTCAAATGACTTTTTTCTATCAGAGAGTCTATCTGCAATCAAGCCTAATTTAAAAGTTATCTACAATCAAGCGCAATTTTTCTTAAAATCACTGTTAACATTCTCAAATAAAAAATTTCTGCCTATATAAAAACGCTCTTGAAATAAGAATTTCACTCTCAATTACTCGGCGTACAGTACAGCGCTCGCTTTTGAGAGCGAAATTCTTGTTTGTTTGCAAGTTTGCTAGGTTTTCAATTATTATTAAATATTACATATATATATAGTATACAGTGTTTTAAGAATTGCAAATGTCTGTTATTAATTGAAGAATTGCATAAAAAATATTTTTTTGATTCCCAGTTTGATTTTTGGTAGCCAGTTGTCGACTACTTGCATTACTTGTATTGATACCTAACCATTGCGCTTGTAACGAATTTTAAAAAGCGCTACATAATACACTTCGAAAAACCCAAAAGCATAGAGAGCCCTATTTTAGCACTGACGGAAATGAAAAGTTAGTGCATAAATTAAACTGGTGCTTGAATAACTCATTTGGTACAAAATAATAGCCTTTAAAAACTAGGGGTCTATCACTCTGTCCACTTATACCATTAACTACTGATTTAAAAATTTTGCCACGCAAAGAAAATCTTCAAACGGAAAACTTTTTTATTATTATTATTATTTGAACTCAATGGCATGTACGGTATAAAATAAGCAGCGACCCACTGTACATGGAGATAGTATGTAACGGGGCGGCTGGAAAAAGGGGCAAGGCAGGCCAAAACGTATCAACCTGAAATGAAACAAGCTTTGGCAACAAGCGGCAACCAAGCAGACGAAATTTTGCTGCCGGCTAGCAGCAGTAACAAAAACAACAACATAAACAAAAACAACAACTACAACAATTTTAAGCAACAGCCTCTTCAGCCCAACTTCATTTGAACCAAAGCAATGAACGCCACAACAGCAACTTCTGTGAGAGCATAATAGAAAGCGAAAAGGGCAGAGCCATACTGACAGAGAGAGAGAGAGAGAGAGAGAGAGAGAGGAGGTGGCACACTCCCTTCCAGACATTGCATATAAGGTCGTCGTCAGCGTTTGCGAAATGTTCTGTGAGTTGTATGCTATGTTTTCTCCCTCTGCACCGCAGCGCCCCACTAAATATTCATGCCACTATTGCGCCGCCCTAGCCCTTTTGAAGCTTTTCGTTTTTCTATATTTTAGGGCAAAAACAAAGCGCCTTGCATTGGTTTTACTCGGTCCCAGACTCCCGTGACACTTTGGTTAGCCAAATGGGAAGTTCTTCTTGAGCATTTGATGAGTTTTTAATTGGCACTTTTTTCACGTAGTATATTTTATAAATAGTAGTAAAAAAAAACCATTAAGTGGTTACCTGGCTGTGAGGAAACCAACTCTAATAAAGTGGTTGGTGATGAGTAAGACAGTTGATGGATACGAAATAAATAGTTTTAAAAATTTGATTAGCTGGCCAAGTTGGGTACTAATTGATTAAACAGTGGCGGATAAAAGTCTACGTACGACCCTATGACTTCTCTTTAAAATTTTTGGTTTAAATTAATTTTTATTAATTTGAATCAAAGCAAGTATATCACATCAGAGCTAAAAAAAATTTAGTTTTAATCTTGAGAATCTTGTCAGACAAGAGAATTAGAAGCTTTATACGTCACCTTATTTATTGATATTAAAGCCAACTAAGACAAACATGTTTTTTTGTCTTCAATGTTCAAGCCTCACTTCTTATAAAAACGCACTTCAATCAGAGAGAGGGCAAAATTTTCCTCTTTTTTTTATGTGTCTTTCTTTACTTCAAGACAAATGGGTAAGGAAAATCGTTGCAAAGACTGGCAGCATTTTTGCAAAAGTTTTAGCCAACAGCTGTTGAAGTAAGAACGCAAAAGTACCAAAAAACCTACCCAATCTAACATTCTACTGCCCAGTTTTGACTTTTTAACTTCTTTAACCACTTAAACTCATCAACTTGTTTTGCACTCTTGGAGTCTTCTACTCTGTCGACTGGCATTGCTGCTACTTTTATGTTGCTGTTGCTGTTTTTATTTTGTGTTATGTATTTTCTTTTTTTTTTCGTGCTTTGTTTCTTGAGGCAAGTGGAAAAACTTCTACGTGCCACTTTAATTTGCACACAACTTACAGGAGAGGCAACAACAACAAATTCCGCAACTGTTTCAAGTGTGTCTCTCTAACAAGACTTTACAGTTTTGCAACAACTGCTCGAAACATTGAGCTGCTTTGAAAACATTGCAGCTCAGCATGCATACATATTTATTGTATGTAGCATCTACATAAATACACAGAGAAAAAAAACAACGTTGAACATATGCGGTTTTGAGTTTTTAAGAGAAACCAACGAAATTCTCAAAACAAATCTTTGTGCTTAAAATCGTGCGAAAATTTTCGAACTGCGTATGGGCCTTTAATCGAAAAGTAAGACTTGAACGAACTTGAAAAAGAACCATAAAATAACTTTTACCAAAAATAAACATATTTCGACAATTCGGCAACTGAATTGAATTTCAAACAGTCATGCAAAAATCAAAAGACTCTCCTTTTTGTAGTTAAGTTTTGGGTAGAATAATTATATTTTATTCGGATTCGTTTTGAAACCACGTGTTTGTGGTTTGAAACCGACTACTTTATTGAAAGAGTGATTAAAACGATACTGTAAAACGATTTTTCTATGCAACTACAATTCTGCTGCCTTGCGAATTGTACAAGTTCGTCTCTTTTCTTCAATTATGTCAAGTACCAAAAAAATAATAAAAGCGTCACAAAACTGCTCCACACAAACTTACACGTAACAGCAATTTCCGGGTACGTCAGATACATGTCTCTTTTAACTGAATTTTACTCTCAAAACAATCCGTCAGCAATATGTCTAATAGTATTGGGAATCGATCCAGAAAGAAATGGTCAGTAATTGGATTTTTCAAGAAATTTTTGGTACATCCTCGATTATGTTCTTTAAACTGCGTTTATCAATGTGCACGTTGTGAGTTAAGCCTGCACACCTTTTCTTTCTCTGTGTTCACAAACAAACAAGCACACATTTGTCTGTACGTGTGAGTGTGCAGATATGTATACATACATATATGCATGTCTGCGCATTTATAATGAACATAATCAAAGTGACCGAGAGACGAGACAGATAGCAGGCACATTTTCGCTCAATCCTATCATAGAAATTGTGCACTGTAACATATTTTCACCCACTTCGAAACATTTTATAGCGCCAAAGTTAACCAACCTCCCACGGCAGAAAAAAAATAAATAAATGTATACAAATACAAATAGCCCACTGTCTCGCACGTTTGGCATGCCAAAGCAGCGACGCCTGCTTCGGCACGTCAACTCAACATACCAACAACAACAACAAGTATTGGGGTTCGTGTTTTTTTTTCGATTCTACGCTCATTCGTTGCTTGGCTCGTTTTGTGATTCACTTTTTGCTTTTTCGGCTGCCCCCAAAAGCTTCTCGCCGCTTCTTCTTTACTTTTTTGACAAATGACCAAATGAAGGCGACAGCAGCGAGAGCGACGGCAGCGGCGGCTTGCTGCCAATGTCTGTTGCTGCTGCCTGCTGCTGTTGACACTGATGACAGTTTGCCGTAAATAACATTAAAACAAAAAAGACAACAATATTCGCTGCTTCTCTAGTTGTTGTTGTTGTGATACACAACTGGCACACAATTAAGTAAACACATATACACACACTCATATTGTATGTACATACAATCTTCATGTATCAAAATGTTTTGTTCTTTGCTGCGTGCCTAATGCGCGCTTAATGAAAAGTTATCGATAACATTGGGAAGAATTATAGCACAGTACTCTTTACTAACTTAAAAACTGCAAAAAAAATTATAAACTAAGCGAACCGGTTTTAAAACGGCACAAAAACTGTTTCTTAAGCCTAATCAATTATTCAAACAAATATAAAACTTGCTTTCCATGCAGCATTTGCGATCCGACATAACCCGGACGTTGTAGCCAAACAAATGTTCGGGAGATATGTAACTACCAACAATGACATCTTCCTACAGGAAAAAATTTAGTTTGTCTTTAAACTTTAATTTATTTCTGTTAATTAATGCAATACGATATAATTGAGAAGGGTGCATATATATTGACAGAGAGTGTAAGTGAAGAATACTTTTAACGCCTGACTGCTTCGCTGCTTTTATGCATAATGAAATAAAATGTCCCTCATTTTTAAGAAAAACTCTTATAATGATAAACAAACACTTTCGTCAGCTTAATCAAATTGTTAGAAAACTTGTAGATATTATACACAAATAACCTTTTTCGTGAATTTTGCATTTGGGGGGAAAAAATATGATCCGCGAAAAAGTGGGTGGCCTTATTAATATTGGGGACACTAGCGACAATGTTCTTGGATGGTCTGACATGAACATTGTGAAAAGTAGTAGGTACACTATAACTTTATTTGCTATCAAAAGAAAACTCCGTCCTTGAAACGATGGGCCAGGAACGAACGGTTTCGATCTTAATTTCATTCATTTTTTTTTCAAAAATACGTCCACTTTCAAAATATTTACGAATTGCTTTCAGGTAATAATTCTGTACAAAGAGATATTTGGCTCACAGACGTATTGCTAGCAAAAATTCGATAGAAATATATTTCTGGCACACTGAACACTGGTTTTCGCTAGAACATCTAAATGAAAACACTGAAGCTTTCATTAGTTTTAAGCTGAAAGCTACTTTAGCTATGGCTTAAAACTAACAGGTTTTTTTTTATTTGTATAATTTTAAATTTAAATTAAAAAAAAACTTTCGTAGCTTTATTTATTTTAGTCGATAAAATTGCTGTTATCTGCTGTTTGAAGACTTTGTGTACACACTGTATATGCGCACAACAAAAAATATTGTGCAAACGAAATTAATTCCAAACTTTGGCAACACTCGAAAATTTGAAGAATTTGAGCGTCTGTTAATCTTGATGTTGATAACATATTGAAAGACTGTGCATTGTTTAACGTTTTTTAATTATGGGAAACTTTTGTTAAATGCTCCAAGAAAATTTAACGAAGCACAAATTAATAGATGCTTAGTCATGGGAGACACACAATATTGTGGCATAAAGTTAACAAAACCAAAGCATTTAAAAGTATTCTTGGACATAGCGATACCTTTTTCTTATTTGTTACGCATAATAAACAAATGTGAAATATTTGTACAGCAAAAAAAAATCAACTTGGTCTAGCATCATCAAGTTATTAAAATCCTTGACCTTATTATACGCCAGCACTACACAAAAACAAAAAAAGATAATGAACTCGATAAGTATTTTTTTTTTTTTTTTTGCTGTCTATTTTCCAGCCATATACACAAAAAAAATATATAACATAAAGAAGAGAATCAGCTAAATGAGCTGCGCCAAAGCAGCAGCAGCAAAGAAAAAAAAAAAAAAACAACAACAAAGCGTCGTGTAATGGAGAAATTTGTTTGTATTGCGTGCTCACTCAAACGCTACTTCTCTTTCTGGCGTCCGCATTTCATATGGCAGAAGGCAATAACCTTGAGGCAGGTTTTTCACATGACGACAATGTACGACGGCAACGGCGACTGAGACGCAAGCGACAACGACTGAGACTGAGACATTAGCAGCAGCAGAACAACAAAAACAACAACTAAAACGTAGTACAATAAAATGAGCTTAATATTATAAAAGCAAGCAAAAACTCAAAGTAGAGCTTGTAAAAAAAGAAAGAGAATTTTGTAAAAGTCAGGCTCAAGGTTTACCGAAAACTCTTTTGAACTAATCAATAAAAAGCAAGAGAAAGAGCCAAAAAAAATATAAATGCTAAGAAAAAGTAAAAGAAAAAAAAAAACATGTTTAATTATTGCATAGCAGCTGGCACGAATCTTAGGTTTTTTTACTTACTCTACAAAAAATTTGTTTCTGGGTCACTGGCAAAAAGAAAGAAATGCCCACAATTTTCAAGCACACCTTATTGTTGTTGCTGTTATTGTCGCTGTCAGCTGTCATTAATCATTGCCAGTTAAACAATAACAAGCTAAAGCAACAACAACAATACCAACAACAAACACAGCGACAGACTCAGCTCAAGTGCGTGTAAAGAAAAGTGAAACTCAATGACTGTCAAACTGTGCCATTGAGAGAGTGAGAGAAGAAGAGATGAGCACGAATGCGAGTGTCAAAGCATTGTAAACACAATGGAAGAATTTGCTGCTTTTGCGGTTAAAAATTTTATTTTTATATCGCATTCACACTGGCGTCACAATGGTGCGCTAGTAAGAGAAGCAATAGAGATGATTCCGATTCGCTGCACAGCTGTTTTTGTCAGGTTCGCCATGGAAATCTATGCAGCGACAAATCAAGCCTAAATCCAAACTTGCCGCATCGAGATCAAGCGAGGGAATGTGCTCTGTTGTTAAAGGGGTCTACGCAGCATGAAAATTTCCATATGGAATTTTTTTCATATTATTTCATATGGAGGCACCAGTGTGTGCACAGTAAGACAAAGTGCCATTTTTAATCGAGCTATCGTTTTTTTGCGGTATACATCGATATTTTTTTCCAATACTTTGGGTTAATGTGGCCATACTCACATTATAATCAGCTGCTTTATTTTTACAAAAACTAAGCGCGCAAAATAAGGCAAAGAAATAAATAAAACAAACATGGATTTGTATCAAGTATTGTTAACATTACTAAATGTAAACAATGCGTCTATGACTGCCTACCTAATTGTAAAAAGGTCGGCTGCACAAAAAACCATCTTTATTTAATATTTTAGCAATTTCCTCCCACGCACTTTTCATCACCAATGCATTAAAGTGCATTATGTATGTTAAGTCCCATAACACTGGGTGAGCTTCTACTGCTTTTATAAGCGCTATTTTTTGATCTCTTGGAAATAATTCACACCGTTTTCTTCTACCTGCCATTTCGAATAAAAAAATTGTGCATATATGTATTGTATATTAATTCGCGCCAACGCGCAACAGCTGCAGTTAGTGTTACCACACCTAGTAAAGTAGTGGCGCCATCTAACGTTAGGCATTTTTAAAATTAAAATACAACACTGTTTTGTCTTGTTGTCTGCGACCTATCGTCAAACATTTTTAATCGGAATTTTTCGACACCATTTTTTTTATATGAAGTTTTTCATTTTTTTGCGTGCTGCGTATAGGCCTTAAGATACAACAATAAATGCCGTCTCACGTGCAAAAGAATGTTTTCGAAGTCGGTTTTACCGATCAGTTTGAAATAATTGTCACTTCTCTATTTGTACGAGGGCTGCTCCATATATTTCGGAAATAAGAAAACAACTGCTCTACTCGACTTTTGGCATTTTATTAAGTACAAAAATATTCCTCTGAGATACACATATATACCTACGTAAATCGTTATGCTCTTAATTCGGCTTTAAAACATAAAATTTTGTTCACGTTTTATACAAATTTATCCCATCGTACATAGCAAAATAGCAGCAAGCTTAAATGTTGGAACAAGTCAAAGTTGATGACACAAATTGTTTATGCACCCCATGACTAAGGAAACAGATTGACACTGACTGGACCATAGACCGGAAAGCCTTCTAAACAGTTCATCAAATGCGTCAGCATAGCAACATCATAATCTTCATCCATCGTCATCATCTTGTACACTACAGCAGCTTGACCTTTTTTAATAAGCGCCCTCAGTTTAAAAGCAAAGTCGTAAACGTCATCAAACATTTTTCACTCGTAAACCTGCCAACTTTCGTCATTGTCTGTGCGGGTAAAAGTGAAATCTGTAACAGAATTTTCGACGCCCCAAAGCTGACATTCAGCAATTTTCATTACAGTTTACCCCCAAAATACAGAAGTTTATGACACAAAGGACAGGACAGAGATCTAGGCCGTAGAACAGTGAGCATTTTGTGCATCCCTCGTAAAGATTGTGCACATTCTAAAGTTGTTAAATATTTTAATTTTCCTAGTATTTCGAAAGGGTGTGGTGTGAAGTGTGATTTTTGTGAGCTTTGCTTTCATACAAATTTTAAGTGATTTTTCGTTTTTGTTGAAGAAAGAGACAAATAATGTGGAAGTGGAAATAACTATGCTAAGTAAAGTGCCAGAGATGGAGAGATTTTAATGTCCCATGTCCCATGTCCCTAATGCGAATAATTGTGGACTAGGGATTTTAAACTTATGTGGAGAGTAACGCAATATTAATATAAGAGATGCAGTTTCTATGACTAATGTCCGTCATGCGATAAATATTTTATTGTAGAAAACTCACGTTACCAAGCCCAAATCGTGTCTATTATTTAATGTATGCAGCTTTTTATAAGAATGACTCACCTGTAAATAGAAAAAGAGAAAGAAAATTAGTTTTAAAATCATGATGCCATTAAAAATAATGAACTATTATACATTTTCTCTCGTTTAGCCTTTTATGGGTTTCTACGCGGAGACGCGTGGTTATATGCAAAATTGATCAAAGACGTCAATGATGTTTTAAAAGTAAGTAAAGTTAATAAGTAAAACTTATAAGAATTTCAATGCAATACGGAAAATGTTCTCAACCACGAAGTCTGATTCTTTTAAAAAGTTGTATTCAAAGGTTTATCAGAAATTGTTAGTTAGCTTTAAATATCGTCGGGTATTGTCGGGTTGTCTATAAATATCAGTTATATCCGAATTTCACTAAGTGAAAACCGGAATAGATGAAAATACTATAAGGAATCTTTTAACCATTAACGTTTATCAGATAACAGTTGGCGTACGTATAGTTTCTTAGGAAACTCTTAACAAAAATTTGCTCGGCTATTTGCAGTTCAGATAAAAGGGGCTAAGCTATTTGACAGCTTTTGTCTTGCCAACTGTGTCTACATACATATTAAAATTTAAATAATTCATACAATTGACTGACGTATTTATTATACTTAATACAAAGAAACGTTGCCGAGCTTCAACAAACAAACTTTTAATTAGGCTTCCCTCAGCGTATTTCAAGATCTAATCACACAAACATATTATATTCAAAGCTTATCACTTATGGCTTATCAAAAATTAGCAAGTGTATACTAGTATATTCCCACCAAAACGTTATGCAACGTTGCCATTTTTCACTGATATCAATTATTTGTATACTTTGCATTGTTTACTTTTAAAAAACCCACAAAATATGACCCAAAAAATGGGGTTTATAAAGCCGAATATTTTTGTATCTTACAGTAAAGTCCAAAGCAATATGTCTTAAATATAGTATGTACTGTAAGTCAGTGCGGTTTGTGTTTGTTTGCTTGCGCTGATAAGTTGACATAGATTGTATAATAGCGAAACAGAAAAAGGCAACCATTGCCGTTGCTTATCACTTAAGTTATTTTTGCGGTTTACATACAATAAATAGGTACAAATATACATATACGCAGATAATACAACAAGTATACGAGGGCGGCTCAATAAATTTTGATTTTCTTTTATCACAAATCAAGCCAAAATTTAAAGCTTTTCTTTATTTTTTCACACTAGTTCGTATTCCAAGTTTCGTCCCGGGAGTTTTGAGTAGCCTTTTGATAATGTAGGCATCCAAAAACTGGTTCGAACATCTCTCTGTTGTTTTAAGAAAAAATTAACCCTACCAGAGATTTATCATATTATTTTGAATTTGTCGCCGGGAATGTGAGCTAATTAGGTACTCACAATTCAAAAAAATTTAAGATAGTGATTTGATAAACAGCATTTGAGGGTAATGGCTTAGAACAAAACTTTTATGCGTCATTATTTTATAGGCTTGATATGATGGTAATACAATACATTCGCTGAAAGACAGCTCTACGGCTCCAATTACGTTCTGTGTTTCACAATTCAGTAACTTAGTAATCAACCCTCTTAAAATGCGTTTGGCAAAAAATACAGAAAGAATTTTGCAGTTAAATAGAATTTTAATTTACTTTTGGTTAACCGCAAACCATTCTACATGCATTGTATACACACATAAAAACTTAAATATATTATATACAAACGAAGGCCTACCAAAAACAAAAACAAAAAGTTGCTGCAAAACTTCAAAGCATATGTTGACAGCAGCCGTCATAAGCTCAACTCTCTCTTCACTTCACTCTCCTAAAACATCTCATGTACTTCACTGGGGAGATGGCAGCGCAATGAGGTAACAACAAATTCCCTTGACTTGCTTGTCTTCAGCTTTTGTCTAATTGTCAGCTCTCTCTCTCTCCTGCCGACCCTCTCTGCAACTCTCACTAAACAACATATGCTTTTGAGTGACTTCTTGATGAGTTTGTTAAAAAACTATCAAAATTTAACTATGTCTTAAACAGTCGCTTATAGAAATATGTTTTATGGTCGTTTGTAGACGTTTTAAATACAACGTCAATCATTAATACATAGAATCCGATTTAATCAGGTTTATTTTAAGTCATTTTTTCAGGTGCATATCTTGAAGTTGTAAATCAAGTGGCTTTAACATACATTTTGTTATGGTGCTTTTTTTTTGGCTACGCTACTATTTATGGAGAGTAAACTTCTAATTTAAGGATCTTTCCCTTTTGATAATATTGTATTAAAAAAGAATTTAAGAATAATCGCGCTTAATCGTAGATAGCTTCCAAGAAAAAAAATTATATTAAGAAGAAGTGCTCTCACTGAGAGTATTATTTCTAGAGTGAAAGAAGCTTGTTTTAAGCAAATTCTTATTTTTAATCTCGACTCTTTACTTCTGAGTGTATGAATAATATATGAAATTTAAATTGAACTATAAATGTTGCAACTATTTATTTAAATTTTATTTCAGATTTACCTTTAAACGGTTTTAATCTGTGGCATCTATATTTGAAAGATTTGTTTTTTCTTATGTAGCTATGGCACAATCAACAGCATTTAACAAGACATTTAACCAACTCGAAAGAAAATACGTTTTGGCAAAACTATGGACAAACACAAAATATTAGCCAAGGCTGCAAACCATTCTCCTACCAAACCAGTTCCAACACGGATATCCGGCTGTTTTATTTATTTGACCACAAATCAAACCAAACACTTTCAGATTCTGTCACTTCCAACCAGATCCTGAACCGAAGTAAAAAATAATCCCAACCCCTTGCACACTAATCATTTAAATTAAAACTCTTTCGTAAACCTTGAGCTGTGGGCGGTTCTTGGCCAACTCGCAGACTTGCTCTAATTTTAAATTTTTATCGATCAAACTGCTGCGTGTTAAACGAATTTCCGAACTGAAATGGAAAGGCAGTAACTGAAATAAAAGTAACAGCAACAGCTACTCACTTTACTCTCCTCTCTTCTCTCGCAAGCTGACACACACACATTCACAGACGAATCGCATAAATCAAAAAAACAAAAAAAAAAAAAATAATAAAGAAAAAAAATCTTTGTAGAAAGTCGCTGGCTTTGTTTATAAGCAAAGTCGATGATGGCCAACATCGTCGCACATTGCGCCACATTTTAAATGCTTTTTTACTTAGTAGTAATTCATTGTTGTTGCTTTTGCTACTTAATTTACTTGTTTGCGTCTTGCATTTTATTTAAATATTTTCAATGTGCGCTCGCAAATCGCTTTCACACACTCTTCTCGCTGCATTTGGCCTTGTTTGTATTTTTATTCTCTATTAACTCCAACTCTCTCTCTCTCTCTCTGAGAGTTTTGCCAATTTTTTATGCACGCACACATGTATTCTAAGCTCCTGTTTTCTTGCTGAAAAAAAAAATTCTTTGCATATTTGCGAGGCATTTTTATACTCTTTACTCATAAAGTAAAATCCCTGCAGTTGAGTCGTTCAAGCCTGAAAAATTCAGACCTGAATTCTGGCATGAAAAGGAAGCGAATGCTTGTGGCTTTGTAAGAGAAACAAGGACAAATATAAAATATATCTTTCTCTCTCTTTCTTTTGACAGACAATTAAGCAAAAAAGAATAAGCAATGAGAAATAAAAAAAAGTCAATTGTATTTTGTTACTGGACTTTACATTAGTATTGGCGTTTGCGTTTGTGTGCGTAGCTATTTCTGCGTAGCAATATATAAAAAAAAGTTTTTGATTTTAGAATCAATACCAGTTACAGCAGACTGGCCCAGCGGAATCACAGCTGCGTAATGTAATGCAGTTCCACAAAAATCTCAATTTTAAGGCTGCACCCAATCCACTGTAATTTATAATATTAAATTAAAATTGATAATAAAGTTTTGTTAAAAATGTATAAAGAATATTTGTTTCAGTGTATTAATTAGTAGATCTGTTATTTCAGGCATGACATTTCAAAGTCAATCAGCACTGAATTCAATATGATTGTTACGGCTAAGCTGCAGGCCTGAGCGCCGAGGACATGCATGTGTTAAATTCAGTGACAAATGATGCGTAGATTAATGGCTGGTACAGAAAATCCAGGCATGATTTCATGACTAATTCAGGCCTGAACCGAACTGAAGGGATACTACATTAAGTTTATCAGAATGTTTGTAACAGGGAGAAGAAAGGCTAATGGAACACCTCGTATAAATACATGAAAATAACGGATGTGCATTACAAAACTAATATTATGAATAACCAAAATTTTTTTTTACATATTGTGAATTCGAATATTCATAATATTTTGATTCTCGATATAGTCGATTATAAATAAAGAAAATTAAGCAAATTACAAATAAATTAATAATTTACTAGAAGTAGCTATTCAAAAAACTTAACTATTATGTATTATTTCAAATAAGTATCAGCAAGATACAGTAAATTAATCAAGAATGGCTCATATTATATGGGTAATTATAAACAATGAACTAAAACGATTTCAACTATGGATTATTCTGCTATTATTAAGAACTAAAAGGATTTTATTTTTTTTTTACAGCATCGAATTCAATAAAAAAGTTTAATTATATTACAATAAGATATTTTATTGCAATTTATTATTTTATTTTTTTTTTTTGAAAACTAATGTTTTCTCAGATTATTATTATAAATCAAGTTCCAAAAATGTCCCTGGTATTTAAATCCGTATAGTAAAGTAGTTTTTTGAAGATGAGAATACATTTTTTAAACCAGTCAGCGTTTCGCAATAAAAACGCTACCATCCAAATTTTGCACTATTACCTTAAAAGAAAGTTATGAAACTTGGTATAGATATAGTACAAAATGTCTGGGGAAAAATGTATAGGTAACTCTTCTGTTGGGCACCACCTCAAGTAGCGACGAGGGTACGTTCACACCTGATTAACCGAACGCAATGCTAGTTCTTGAAATCAAGCATCTTTTCAGCTTTGGAATTTTTGCATATATTTGACAAATCAGAGTGTAACTAAAAACGAAATCGCCAGCATAGCAAAAATGTTTAAACAATGGTAAGCGCGAAAAGAACAGCAACAAACACAACAAGAACAAGCTCCAAAAACAAATTTAGGCCAAAGACAAACAAATGGCTTACCAAATTGCATTAGCCATCGAATCACAGCAGAAACTTTTGAAGCATGAAATGAACCCAACAAAAGCAAAAAAAAAAACAGCAAAAAAAAAAATGCAAAATAAAGCGAAACAAAAAGAAAGCAAATGACAGAAGAAGCAACAGAGCAAACAAAATAAAATAAAAGCTAAAAGAAACTTGGCCAATAAAACGAGAAATAACAACATAAACTAAATAAAACAACCTTGACAACAATTAACACATACACACACACACAGACTGATACTCTCTCAAACACACACACGCACACAGGCATGTGCATATCACATCAATACACACTCTTCAATAAAGCGAGCGTGCAAAAACGCAACAAAAGTCGCGCCTTCGAGGTAATCAATCAATGTAAGCGTTTTTAAACAACACTCAATAGTCCAAATGAGTGGGCGCCAAAGTGAAAGAGAGGGAGAAGGAGAGCATGAGACCCCGCATTAGAGTGCAAGGGAAGAAATGCGATAGAAGGTTCGAGTGGGCAGAGTTTTGACACAGTTTAACTTGGTTGATGGCAGATTAAATTGACTTGGACATGGAAACCTGGAAAATTTAGGCTGGGTGCGTCATTTAATTTGCAAATATGTATCCAAGCTGGCGAGGCAGGCCGCCAAGTTGCATGCCACACTTGGATCTCGGAACCTACAGGAAAAACATCAAACAAAATTTGTTGAGTTGAACCGATATCTGCTTCAGTTCGCGATTTATTTGAAACTTCATAGCTCTGTGCGTTATAATCATATCTGTCACGGCGTTTAAAATCAATTGGTCGAAATAACTACAGTGTCCAGCATATAGTACTAGGTCGCAAATGATATACAAAAAAATTACAATAAACTGCATTGTAAAATCGAAAATAAAAAACCGGAACAGGTTTGTGTTTATATCAATCTGTATGCACTAAAATAATCAATTACGACATCAAGACATCAAAAATTAAGTCAAACATATACAAATTTTTACATCCCATTTGCCAATTAACTATGGTATTGTCTCTCAAAATTAAACTATCAGTTCCGGCTCTCACTTTTGGAATTCAATACAACAATGTTACTAGGTTGACAATATAGTGCTAGTGTATTGGCTGTAAATTGGTTTGTAAAAAATTACTTTGAAAGCAGAAAAAAAAAGTATCTTGATTTATTCAAATACATAGGAAGTCCTAATGACCTAACATTTTTTAAGATCCAGGCGTTCATTCAGACGGATACTGATGTCTAGATACATTTCTTTTGGTCCCGTCACCATACATTTGTACAAACTTAATGTTCACCTTCCTAACTTTAAGGTATCGAAAGAGTTTTAAAGATACTATCCATAGATAGATGCATAGATACAATGTTTGATGTTGTCAATTTGTTGATGGGTGTAAGTTTTTCCATGATAAAATGGCAATGAAAACTGAATAAAAAGCACATGGCAATTTGACAGTACTACCGTGTGGTTTATCAAAAAATACCTTATTGAAAAAAAAACCTCAAGATTGATGATCCTTTAGCTGTAACATTTAAACGAAAACAATTTGTTGGAAACTAAAATGTTTAATGTTCCTCAAATTTCTTAAAAAAAACTGCGTCTTAGTAACTTTGGCACCCTCTACCGCCCAAAATATGAACTTCTGGGCATACCAATAAAACTCGAAATTCAATTTTGAAAATTTTTTGCCTTGAAAGTTTTTTTGTGCGACTTATAGAATTCGAGACTTTTTGGGAGGTCCTTAAAACATTAAGCAAGAGAAATGCCAGTGTGCAATTTTTTCCTGGTCAATCCGATTTTTCGTCTATTTTTACTGTATTCAAAAGTTATTGGCGCAAAAGTTTTTACCAACAACATAACAATAAACTCACCAAGTAAAACGCAACGTCGAACTTGTAAGAAAGAAGAATTAGGCTTATGTGGAAATAAGGTATAGTTTATTCCATGCTCATGGTAATATTTCTTTTTTGTGTTTTTTACAAATTTTTAATAGTTACGTTACTAATACGACAAGATGCAAATTTAAAGACTACAAATAATTTTGACCGTAAAGATATTCCACCCTTAAGTGCACCAACACAAGCTCAATTAAAGCTTAAACAAAAAAAAATTGCAACCAGCTGCCGCCAATGAGCTATAAAGTATCAGCAATGCCCCCTGCATATAAACACAACTTCAAAGGACTCGCCATTGGGTAACAGAGCGCGTTGCAAGTCCGAAGAGAACAAGAAGAAGAAGCAACTACCACTCGAAACGGGAAAAACAAAAGGCGTTGCAATGTATAAGGCAACTGCAGCAACAACATCTACAATAGAATGAACACCAGACCAGACCAGCCGAGGACAACTTTAGGACTCGACTAGGATAGCACTTCAACGACGATATGGCAACGTTGGCGGCAAGTCGGTAACAAACTCAAAAGCAATGATGATTTATGTACGAGGCCAGTAGAGTTGAGAGAATGTGGCAGGAATAGTAGTAAGTGATGGGATGCTACAGTTGTGGGGTAGGGCAGTGTAGCGGGTTAGTTGCTCGTAGAAGGAAGCACTTGAGTATTCATGCAATTTCTGGGTTATAGCCGCCATTAAACTTGCCCCAACTAAGCGCAGCACAACGAGCCAGATGAAAGAGAGACACATCAACATGCAACAAACGCATATATGTAACTAGACAAACACACACACACACACACACACACTTTGATAAAGTAACAAGAGTCGGTGCCGCCCCATTGACGTAGGCCCCACGGTTGCATTTGAAAATTGCATGCAAAATGCAACGCTTGACGGCAGAAGAAGCCTCCCAGAGGCGGCGTCTAAAAGGCGGAGGGCGCTGGGACAGCAAGGAACATACCAGTTGACAGTTCAATGTTGCATTTCAAAGTAAAACGATGTGTCGTCATGTCTACCATGTACTCCCTTCCACTCTTGTTATTGTTGTTGAGCTCGTTTTAGCAGCGTTTTAGGCGCTTCTCAACTCGAAAGCGGCGGCGTATGGCAGCCCTGGTCTTAGGACATACCAAAAGTTAATATTAGAATTGTGGAGAAGGATGTGCTGTAAACTAGCAAACGACTTTAGTTCGTGAAGAATAAATATGGACGAAGCTCTACAACTGGGTGCGGCAATAGGTTTCTATATTTGGAATTGAAACTGGTCATGGAGTTATGAGGGGTTTTACATGATTATGACATTTGTTTTATTGCTAAAAGTAAAATATAGTCCAAGGTGTGGAAAGTCGTAACATTATATGCGTATAAAGTACTTAAGTGGAATTGCGCAAAAATATAACTTTAGGAATACAATTTTTTAGCTGCTCTAAAAAGATATTTTCCGCAAATTACAAGAAATATTTCAAATTTGCAAATTGGGGACTGTCCCGGATTTGCTTTGATCGAGTTAACAATTCTGTTTATACTAATACTCACTCGTTTTGCACATCTGTAAGCGGAATGAAAAACTGGTACAGAACTGACTATGTTTAAAGTTTTACTGATGTTTTGAATTTCTTGTATATTACATGACCATTAGACTTCGGAACACGACAAGCTACCAAAAATTGAACATTATTCGTAAAGGAATTTTTGTCATATCTCCATGTTGATGTCTACCTGGAGAGGGCTTTACTGAAGCTGCATCTTGCAGTTTACACAAAATCATTATTATTCAAAAATATTGACAATATAGGCTGATAAAAAAATAAAATTAAGATTTTTAGCATACTTGATTTTAATTCTAAAGCCAAAGAATCCTTTAAACAAGACCATAATGCTTAAAATAAGACCAAATCTTAAAAGTACATACTATATTTTTTGAATTAAAAAAAAATATAATAATTTTACGAAAATTCTTACAATAAAATTAAGAATTAAAAAAACATAATAAAATTTCAAATTTAAAACAAGAACAAACTTCAATCAAATAAGACCAAAAATTCTCAACACATGGCCAAATATTCTCAAATTAAAAGTCTTTAAAAAATCAAAAAAAAAATTTCGATTTTCACAATTCTCATAAAATTAAGATTTTATCTTATTTTAAGATTTTAAAAATTGTCAATAGCACGAAAATACAACTGTGGTGACGACTTAAGACCCGACTTACCCGTCTTACTTTGATCTGGAACGTTCTTATCTTCAGGATTTTTTTTCGGATTCAAAATCCGGAATTATTATTTTGATCCGTATTTACATTTTTCCCCTGATTATTTTATGTTTGAAGATTCTTATTTTCATTTTTCGGGTTTATTCGAAAAAAAAATCTTAATTCGTGAGCCTTGCAATCAAAAATGCTTTTGCTACTCGTATATCTTAAATTTAGAATTTTAATCTATCAGTGTAGAAAAACAATACGGGTTAAAAACTTAGCTTTTATCATAAAACAAACAAAGTATTTTATAGCCCAGTAACTTTATATCGACCAGCAGTAAGCCAAATCTGTTTGAGATCAAATCTTAAGGTTGAAAATTTGGAAAATCTTTAAAGCTCAATTGGATCGGATTTAAGGTACACGATTAATGCGCGTATCGCTAAAATCTTGGAAAACCAGGTAGAAAAACAAAACAGATTAGGACTTAGTATCAACAAAAACTTAAAAATTGTCGACGAAGAATCACCATTCGATTCTTCACTTCTCAATACTCTTGCTCTTTCTTCAAAAACACTATAAAATACACTATAAAATTGTCTTTTTAAAAGAACGTTTGTGTTATTCCTGAAGTGTTTCTCAATACCTAACTTGTAAGAATTAACTAGAAGGCTTCTTTAAAATTCTTATGACAAATAGTATGCCAATCGATAGTAAATTAGTTTCAACAAAGTTCTTTCTTAAAATTTAATTTTATATCATCATTCTACATCTTCTTTTCAATGCTTATAATAATCCGAAACAAAATTCCAAAACTTAATTATTATGATTCTGACTCTGAAATCATAGAATTGTTAACAAAATATAATCTTCGAATGTGGAATAAAAGAACTAAGAAATAAAGTTAAGAATTTTAAATTAGCTGTCACAATTTCAATTTAAAGCTATCTTAATTATAAAACGCTCGTCCCACAAACTTAACTTGCACAACAGTTTTGTTAATATTTTTCAATAACTTGACCGATAAGCGTTTCTATTTAGCAATATCATTATCGATACCGGATATGCTTACATCACTGATAGGCTGATATCGCTCTTAAGCTCCTACAAAAGTTTTCCTTCACGACTTCTGTCTTACTCTGGCCTTTACTATTCACGTGTTTACACCTCACAATTGCTGTCTCATATTTCACATTCATAGCATTTGAGTTGGCAATTGCATGTAAACGTAATGTGAGCAACTCACAGATATATATTGCTTAGTATATTTGTATACAATTCCATTCAACAAACTGTTACAGTTTGCCTCCGATAGCAAGTGTTCCTTTACATATTTATTGACAAGCACGTGCAGTCAGTTCGTCTGTCCCCCTCCTCGGCAGCAAACAGTCAGTCCATCAGTTATTCAGTCACCCAATGCAGGCCAAAAACTTTACCAAACACGCATGGACGACAGGTGAGTGCAGCAGTTCGGTTCAGTTCATGTATGTTATGTATGTGTATATATATAATATATACTAAACCTTTGACCCGCCCCCACAGTTCTATAGACACTGTCTGCCGTTGGGAGGCCACGACTTTGGCATTTTATTAAATTACGTGCCTCGTGTTTTCTAAAGCTAACTTTGTTACACTCTTAGCAGTAAAGAACTTGAGAGTCAGAGTCAGTGTGCGCGTTGAAAAGAAACGAAAATGTGTTTGGTTTCATTGGTTTGGGATCCAGGGATGAAAAGCTTTTTAAAAGCAATGCCAGTTCCAGTGCCAGTTGAGTGAGAACCGATGCATAACTTATAAACGCTTAAAAGCATTGAAAGTGATTATATTTATTCTTTTATTCTTTTAGTATTTCAATTTCATTAGATTAAGTAACGGCCATATGCAAGGGCTTAAGTTCAAAATCGCTGAGCTAGTTCGTTGGAACTATGCCTTTTATTGAGCTGCTGAACTTTAACGAACTGCTCTACAACGACTTTTTTTCGTACTAAAATTTTTGTTGTTGAATATTTTGATGTCGTACGTAGTCTTTTGACTTGATAGGGCGTCATAATCCGTAAGTATGCTCTGTAAGGATTTAGTACAAATTTTACAAAACAGCTGTTGCAGCTTCTTATTCCAAGTATGTATATCAAAACTACAAATGTTAAAGAAATGTTTATACTGCTAATTAAGTCATTTGAAAAAAGGGCCTAAGACTAAAAATGAGTCAAAAAGTTAAAAACTTTTGATTAAAAAACAGCTGCAACAGCAAAACCAGCTTAAATCACGGCCATCCCTGTCATAGCAAAATACAGCGAAATGAATTTGGTTGCTTGTAAATTATGTGCGGTTCAGTTCGGTTCAAGTAGTCGACACACAAATGGAAACAAATGGAAGAAGAATAAACAGCTGTTCAACTTCGGCTCCTTGTGCCAGACAACGCGCTTGTCATAATTCAATTAGAA
The DNA here is from genome assembly GCA_949987675.1 of Chymomyza fuscimana. Classification (NCBI taxonomy): domain Eukaryota; kingdom Metazoa; phylum Arthropoda; class Insecta; order Diptera; family Drosophilidae; genus Chymomyza; species Chymomyza fuscimana. The sequence goes on along the minus strand of OX465088.1, from coordinate 52,231,757 downwards.
GCATTATAAACCACACGCATGCACAGCCTTCAAAAGCCAACACAATCGGGAGTGTGCCAGAAATCTGGCAATGCTGAAGGTCAGCAGCTTGGATCGAAAGCATTTTTATCACGGCTGCTTAACTTTAAACTAAACTGATACACTAACATATATTTACCAGCCTGCAATTCAGTTGAAAACGATTTCCGGCACAACACTTTCTGTTTTATGAAGCGTGTGCAAAATGTTGAGCTATAGAGAGGCAAGCAGAGAGATAAAGCGTGACCAAGTAGCAATGACGACATTGATAAAACACTGACAAAACAATTGACGTACGGACAGACCACGCCTTGCCACAGACTTGAGCAATAAGTACGAGTAAATAGTTGCACCCAGAACAAATAAATATAAAAATTTTAATGCAAAACGTGCAAAAATGTTTGCTAAATTGCAAAACCAGAAAATAATATCTTATCAAATCGCAGCCCGTCAGTCAGAAAGAAGCATCTGAATCGCACGAGCAAAACCTTATCGTTGAACCTCAACAATTCTTATCAAACTAGCAGCATATTCTCGTATATGCTCCATCTCTAGCTCTCTCGCACTCTCTTGTTAAGGCTAACTTTTGTCTCGTTCTATAAAAAGTATGGCAAATTAATCAATGACACTTGGCCAAAAAGTTTAGCGCTTAACTCAGCTACTTAACTTGGCTTATGAACTTTCTCAACTTTAATTCCATATTAGTTGGTTGGTCAACTTGTTGTTGTTAGTTGCTTGGTCAAGCTCACAAATAGAATAATGGATAAAACTTGATTTCAATTCAATGGCTTTGATAAAAGTTTCAAAAGCCTAAGGTTATCTACTTCATTGTGAATTTGCTTGTTGATAACAAACAGCCTGACGCAACGCATAAAAGTTGCGATATTATTGGAAGCCCCAAAGGAATTGTCTAAGTGCATATTAAGTATACGATGCGTGGTACGCGTAAAGTTGAGCATGGAGAAGAAAACAAAAAGCTTATTATTATACCCCAAAAATTATGCTAAAACAACAATACATAGGTACATATTGATATCATTATTATTTCTTGGCATTAGTTCTCATTTTCTTCACAAGTTTAACGCTTTCGGTTCGTTTTAAACCAATCTATCCGCTCTAGTAAAAAAAAAAATAAATAAATAAAAAGCAACTACGACTTTTTAAGAATATGCATAAGCATAATGTTAGAATGTAACACAACAGAGTTGAGAGCTACCGCTGTTAATTACTTTCTCACCCTGCTGTAAAAATATTGCCATCTGCAGTGGTATATAATGTATATCAGTTTAGTTCTTAATAAACCATCAACCGAACAACTAAAGCTGTGCTATTATTCCTAAAAAAGGTATTTGAGATATTTATTTTAAAAAAAATCGTCCAGAGTTTTCTAACTCAAGCCGAAATAGCTCGAATCAATGAAATATTTTAAAAGTAGCCTAGAAGTAAAGCTTTAAAAGATGAATCATGTCTAGAGGCCATTTTCTTAATCTATCGCAAACTTGTTCGCAATTGACTTTTTGGGTTCCTTACTGCTGCCAAGAAGAAAACAATTGCACAGGTACAACTAAATCGACCCCAATTCTTATTTCATGCAACTTTTATTTCTCATACAATGAGCATTCTTCTTGATATTTGTTGGCGTTGACATTGATTTGCTGGCATGTCCAAGTGGAATGGACAACGACAGGCGCTGCCAACTCAATTTTAAAAGCAAATTTTTCATGCACGGCCAATTAACAGTTAGGCAAAACTAGAGAAAATTGCTAGCAAATAAATTAGCAGTCGGCTAAGGGCAAATGAATGAAATATGCGACAATAAGAAACCGACAACAACGAACGCAACATGTAACAAACAAAACAAACAACAAACAAAAAGCGGCAGAAAACCGCAATAAAGAGGAATTTTAAAAATAAATTGCAACAACAATCAGAGTCAGGCCAAGATAGAGGCAATTATAAGGCCATAAATTGCGCAAAGAAAATTATTTTTAAATGTGTTGACTTGGTAGTACAGAGAGGGGTAGAGAGCAAGCGAGTGTACAAGTTAATAGTTGACTTGAACCAGAGAACAACTACAAAGTATCTAACACACCTGATGCTAATTTAGCGCGAAGGCTGCAATGAAATTATTTTTTTTATACCCTCTTCTTAGAGGAATACCCCTTAAGTTTGTGCAAACCAAAGTTTGTGAGAAGCCAAAACGATTAGCACAAAGTCGTATACGCGCATGATTCACTTTTTTGGGGCTTATAATAAAATTTTTCAGCCTTTCATTTTTTATTAGTCTGCTAAGGGTAAAACCCCTTCCCGCATCACAGTTTTTTATGTGCTCGTCAAAAGCACAAAGATATCGTTTAGTGTGACTTTTTTATTGCACACAAATTTTTAAAAGCGACAAAGATTTTGCATTTATTATTAGCCAACAGTTGACTGATTCTTTTTTTTACTTTTTTACCTTAATTTGCCTTCAATTTGGATGTAATACAATTTATAGGAAAAGGATACCACATTTAGAGTATCAAGCTACTGGCCAAAACCGAAACAAATTGGGCAAGCCTTGTTTGAATTTTATATCGATAGTTCGAAAAAATGTTGCAAATTGTCCAAATCGCTTAAAGAAATATTGGCTCAAACCGAGTGAAACTTAATGACCGTTTTGGCTTAAAATATGCATAAGAACCAAATTTAAATGGTGCAGTCGACCTTAACCAATTACATAGGTCAACATGGTGTACCTGTGGGAAAGCTAAGGATCATTTCCGAAGTAGTTTGCTGCGTAGAATCCGAACCCGGGGTCAGAATTGGTCCATCACGTCAGCATTTTGAGATATTTGAGGTTACGTACCCGGAAAACGGCGTTTTTTTTCCTACTTTTGAGGTTATGAACAGGGTGCAAAAAAATTTTGTGGTCTCTCTCTCCAATTACATCATTAAGTACCACTCTTACCCTTTGGCTATTCGCAGTTACGAAATATATCCCTTCGACGTCAAATGCATTAAGCCTTTGAGACAATCATTTTTTACTGTGTAATTTCTCTTGAAAATTTTCACTTGGGGGTTTTTGAGGTCGCTGAGAACGAATATGAAGTCAGAAAAATAAACCCCCCAAGTGAAAATTTTCAAGAGAAATTACCCGGATTCGGATTCTACGCAGCAAATTACTTTATCCTTAGCATTCCAACAACTGACATGACCCCGGTATTTCTAGACCTGTGTTATTTCCGTTTTTTCCTAAACCCTTCCACAACTTTAAAGTTGTTTACAAATTAAACTTTCGCTTCATTTTTGGCACGTTTAAAGCCGGAAAATGTGTCATATTTAAGGTGTAGTGATAAATGAAAGTACAGGGCATCATATAGTCGAGGTTTCCCAAGTGTATACAACGCACTTATTTTTAAATATAATGGCAAATAAAATTGTTCGGAGCATTAACGAAAGGCGGCAGCTGGAGAACGGCAATATTGAAAATTGGCACACGCTTACAAATACATATACATACTCATAAGCATGTTGTCTTACAAGCGATTATTCGAAATTTATCGCATTTGAAGTGATTCATTTGTGCGAAACCGACACCTAATTAAAGAAAGAAACAAAATAAATGTGTACATAAAAAGCAACAACAATTATATTTCAAGGCACTATGTGGCCTTTAAAATAAAAAACCAAGCAACAACAAAAACATGAGCGAATAAAAAACTGCAACAAGCCGCCACCAGACAGTGGGAAGAATTACGAATTTGGCGTATATTATTTACTATGTAATCGCATCTATTCTTAGCCGTTCACACATCAATAGATTTTTATTGTTTTTTTTTTTTTTTAAATATTATGCTCTTTTTCTTGAAATTGAATTTTGGTAGACACTCTAGAGTTCATTGTGATTATTATTAGCTGGCTTAAGGGATTATAAATTTATAATAATTATAATGTTCGCTTGAACAAGTCAGAGAGGCTGTTTATTTACTAGCTACCGCATAGAGTTCGAAATGACGCTTTTATGGATTAACAAAAGGAACTTTACCTTATATCTCTCACACACAAGGTTTTTATGTGGTAAGTATATATGTTCTGGATAATACTTGAAACTATTATCCCGCATCAGAGCATTTAAAAAACCCAACTTATTTTGAATTTGGTTGTTGAATTAAGTGTCAAACTAATGAGCAGCTTTTTGTTGCGGTTTGAGCTTGTGCACTATTTAGGCGCAATGCCCGCAAGTACCCACCTATACTTAACTATATAATGCCCTTGTATGGACTTCTCTTATAGTTACTTTTTGTTTGTTTAGTTTTTTTTTCGAAATTATGCATTCAATTTTTTTGAATTTAATAAACAGTTTAAAAAGCCAATTCAAAAAGCTCGTGTAAGCTTATGATGATTGTTCTGGATTCCGATTCCGATTTGGCGATTTCAAAATACAATGTATTGTCAAAGTTAACCTTGCATAGCTTTTCCCAAAGCCTACTGTATATATTAACGAATAAGTAGAGGCAAGTGGGGTGCATCCGCCAACGTAACCTAACGGATTTCTCAGTTGACATCTAATCTGCATTAAAAATAATCAGGACTTAGCTAATACAATTTCGTTGCAGCATAAACCTGCAAAAATTAATAAATTAAAACAATAGAAGTTTATGAGAAAAAACCTAAAACATAACCAAGCATATCAGTTAAAAAATTAACTTATTTAATTTTGAGGATTTTGAATTAATTGAAATTAATTTCTCCCACTGTGCGTCAGCTCAAAATGCAACATAGACAAACAGCAAAACAAAGCTAGCCGACAGATAAGCACAAAGCGCTCAGCACACCAAGTTATAGCTCTCTTTGAAACTTTGCGCTCTCCTCAATCGGATTGTTAATGTTGGTATGCTGCATTTTATACTTACGTGCCGCTACCGCGTGCTCTGATACTGCTTGAGAACCATCGGCTGAACTGCTTGTTGGCATTTATTTTTATAACAAAAGCAGCAGCTAAATTTATATCATTTTATTTTTGCTCTTGTTTGTTTTTGTTGTTTTGCTATTGCTAATTTTTTTCTGCTGCTTTCCATTTGCTTTAAGTGGGCGCACGGATAGACAGACGAACCACTAAGACTGCCTTGTAGGAAAGTGCGGAATATTTTTTTTTTCTATTTTCTTTTTTTCATTGAATATTTTGCAATTGACTTGAGCTGAGAGCAGCAGACAAGGACATGTGGCGACAGAACATTATTTGAAAGGCCGTTGGCTGGCAGTTTCTTGATGATGGCTTTGCCTAAGCCATTATATAAAACATGCAATCATTAAAGAAGAAGAGCAGAAACAAGACTACAACACCAAATAATGGCATCATAATCGCAGCAACTACTAACGGCGCCAACATGCAAGCCAGCAATTGCACATGCCAAGTAATATCAACAATAATAATACATACAGTAAAATACACAAAAGACGACCACACCTAGTTTGGCAATATTTTGGTCAAAATGTTTAGATGATTTTTAGATTTGGCGCAATATTTCGATTAGAATTGGTAATAATTTTCTCATGCCAGTGCAGCTAATTTAAAATTTGTGTAAGCACATAAGATTGTTGTTAGAATTTCAAATATATTTAATACTCGGCTTTTAAGGGTCTGTAATTTTTATTCGACTTTTTCTGTACTGGTAGCACATTCGACAATACATTTTTCAAATCACTTTATACGTTTATTTTACTTAAGTACGTAATAGTTCAGGAACTGGAATCCAATATTTGACAGCAACATAACTCATCTTTTGAAATAGAGTGTAATAATAAAATTTCTCCAAATTTTACATTTGCAATACATAGGTACATGAAAAATTTACCCATTTTAAAATGTTGTAAGACCAATTGGAACTAACAAAATTTTGTATTTATTCTAAACTGTTTTTTAACTTGTGTTCATCATATCGATTGTACACTGTAATAGTAAACTATAACACACACTTGCAAAATACATTACACATACGCACAGTTGCACCCGGTGGCTGCTTGTAAAAAATTATGTTTATATCGTTTTTATGTTTTGCAAGCAGGCACTTAAAGCTAATGCGCATAATGCAAAAACATGTGAAAACGTTTAAAAATAAATAAAATTAAAAAAAAAAAAAATACATAAGTATTTACACGAAAATGCAAACACACATAGAAAACAATGAGCCATTAGAACAGCATGAGAGCGCGGGAGAGCAAGAACGAGGAAAAAATTGCAAGCAACAAGAGCTAAACTAGTGCGGCATATTACTGCCAGTCAGCCAGTCTCTCAGTTAGTTCGTCAGACGACATCAACAAACTGCTCCTCCCTCTCTTTAAAGTGGGCTTCGTTGGGGCTCACTTGCTCTTTTGCTTGATGGACTGTGGCTGCTGCGTGTGTGTGTGTGCGTTGACATTCATGGCAAATGCATTGACACGTTTTTCGCATTCCTTCAGCTATTGTGGTTCTTGTTGTTGCTGCTGCTGCGCTAGCTCTTTCTTGGTTCCTCTTACTCTCCCTCACTTTCTACGTTGTGATTGAAGTTTTTGCATGCAAATGAAGTGTTAATCAGCATGTTGCGTTTCATTTTGCAGCATCGCTTAAATGGTATATAAATAGGGGCCGAAGGGAGTTAGGGTGTAGTTTGTCTAGTGAGTTTTGTGTACTGAAGGTCTTATGCAAAATATCTTCTCACTACCTTACACAACTAAGCTAAACATTTCAGCACAAAATAATTTAAACCAATCCTGTCTTTTGTTGGAAACTGTCAATCTTTTTATAAAACTCTTTGGCTGACAATTTTTTGCCTTCTTCAGTCAATTGGTTAAACCGACAGCATACTTTGCCATTTATTAGGAAACACCAAACATCTGTCTATCCATTTATGGTGTGGCACGCAATCGGGATTTTCTCAAGGTGCTTTTCTAACAACATGAAATAATATATATAGTTTTTTTTTTAATTCTTTTAGCTGAATTAATTCAATTTATGTCAGCAATGCTTATCCGGTCCAAATATATTTGTGATGCGAAAATTTACGATTTTCATTAATACTTTTTATTTTGATTAATGTATGGTATTTTATTTACAATCTCTCAGATGAGAATCATAAGAGCAAAGGGGGATTGATTGTGTTTCATTGTGAGTTCACTCAACGTACAACAATACAGTCCGTATAAAACAAGTCGATTTGAAATGTCCAAAACATTAAATTTTGTTCTACGTCTAATGTCTATTCTATTGATACTAATTTCAAGTAGATTAACTGCCAGTACGTTATACTACATAGAGATTTTATCGATGCCAATTCTTGGAGGTAAAAAAACTACATAAGTATCTCGAATTTAAGAACTAAAGTGTCTGTGAATTGGTTAATGTAAAATAAGATAAATAATTCCAAGTGCCTAAAAATATATAGAATATAGTCAAATTTCTTCAGGCTTCTTTCATTTACATTCACAAAAGCTTAGAAAAATGTTAAGAGCATCTCAGTTCGAACCATAATCGTAGCTCAGTGATCTGCTTTAGGTTTTATAAAGTAAATTTTGCGTGCTCCATTATATCTAGCCCAAGCACAGTGCATTTACAAGATATTATTGTTTGGCAGCCCTCGTTAAATCAATCAATATTGTCGGTAGAAGGGCTTTATGCTACAGTTACAGTAAAGAACTTTAAGTACGTATGCTTTATCGCTGTGAATTCAACAAACTTAAATATTTTATTTAAAAAAAAATAAAATTTATTTTCAACAGTTTTGATTTCAATTGTTTCAGCATATTTGGTTAAAACCAAACCAACCAAAAACTGAAAGTTTTCAATTGACCAAAAAAAAATTACATTCCCATCAAATTCAATGCAATAAGGGAATTTCACTCACTCCATAAAAAAAATAAAATAAACATTCATATAACCATTTTATTCTCAATTACACATACACAGATACGACACAGCTACAAAACTAGGGGAAACCCCCAACAACTACAAGAGCAGCTACAACAATAACAGCAACAACAATGTAAGCAATCAATATACATTACAACAACATGTACGAAATAAAAAAAATCAACTAAAAGCTACTCAACTAATAAAATAAACAAAATGAGACGAAGCGTACACCACAAACTGAGTATAACAGAGAGCGAAATAGAGCTAGAAAGAGGAAAGAAGGCAGGCGGCAATAGGGCACATTGAAGCATTTTGTATGTTTACAAAATACCAGCAGCGGCAGCAAAGAACTTACAATGTAATCCAGACGCATACACGCACACACTCATATACACAGCAGGAAACGCACAATAAGCAGCGGCGGCAACTGCGTCGTGACGTTGAGGGCAGCAGCAGCGGCAGCAACAACAACTGCGGCACATTTTATCGATCGTTAGGCAAACAACAAATAAACAATACATACATACAAACACACAGTCACTCACACATGCACGCAAACAAAGCGCACACAAGCTGGCTAGCTAACAGCCGTGCGTCAATAAGACTGGATGGAGGAATAATCGGGCATGTTCCGGATTTCAATTCCGTGCAAAACATTGGCAGTGCAGTCATCAGGCTCCCAAATATTTAGAATCTATTGAAAAAGCAACAAGCATTCCATAAATTCATTCAAGTCTAAAAATTTCGGAGCAGTCTAAATTTCGTTTAGTGTTTTATAAATCTGATTTTTTCGAACTACACATTTTAATAAAAGTTAATTTAGAAAATAAGCAAATCGATTGCGTTCGCAATGTGAAACAGTTTATAAATACATAGGCATACATTTTTTAAAAATATCGGTGCAGCCGTTGCACCGATAAATACTGGCTGCAGCTACCTGAATCCCAATGAAAAATCGTAGTGCTTTGGATGCAGTGTTATATATATTTTTTTTTTTATAATGCAAAAATTTTTTCTGATGAAAAACTTTAATATTTATTATTAAAATTAAAAATTGTAATATTCATTATTATATTGACGTGAGCCACAGCCGATTGGCATTTCTTATCAAATTAAAACAAAAACGATCTAATCCCGTCTCGTAAACGATACAAACTTACTCGGAATCCTAAACACAACATTTTTACTTCGTAAACCTAACTGAAATCCGGAACAGACCTGTCTAACTAGTAAAGGGAGAGTAGTCAAAGACAGAGAGCAACAGCGAAAAGCGACAAGTAAAAAGCACTAACTCATACAAATGCATATAAATAATAAATACCAAAACACTCTCTCACACATACACACACATGAATATTTCATTGTATAAATATTTCAACTGCCGTTGCGCTTTGTCTCATCCGTTGCACTAGTGTTGTTGTTGTTGTTATGATTACTACACTACATCTATTACAACAGTGTTGAGCAAAATGTCATATTAACACCTAATTGTGGTAAACAAGAGCGGGGTGGCTTGCTGCAGGTTGGGTTTGCATTCTTTGGCTTTAATTTTGGTTTGCTGCATCTTTTAAATGACATTTCAAAAGCATCAAAAACTATGAAAACAACAAAATTTCCAACAACCAACAATTCCAGATGGCAAGCCTCAAGTGCAACCATAGTGGCAAACAACAACACTAAAAGCATTGCCAGCTTCTTCTCTTATCTTTGTGTGTGAGTCTTTAAAAGAGTAAGTGAAATAAATGCTGGGAATGTGAGGAATGTGAAATGACTGAATTTCATATAAGATGAATGAAATTCATCTTTAGGAAATTTTTTAGATTATCTAGTTGAGGAACTTGACAAAAGACAAGTCTGCCATAAATTTTGTAACAAAACGAGAAAATTTTACATAGCATTATTTTGATTAATATTGGAATGTAAAGCTACATTTTTCCAAGTACTGCTACTTGCTAAAATATTAATCTTGTTTTAGTCAACAGTACTTAAAGCCGAGGTCTTTAGTTATTTATTCTTATAAGAAGACTTATTGGATTTTCTCCAATAGAAAAATGGAAAATCCAAATTTCCACTTCTCGTAATTCTTTATTATATGGCACCGCATTATCTCCTAACATCCAAAAGGACTCCAGAAACCCTTAGTTAGGTTGAAGACAATTCAATTCCAATTGCGCAAGCATTTCCTTAGGATAGTGGCTGGTTTACTTACGGGGAACTCAGGAAATACCAGAGTTATATGAGTATCGTGTGTTGGAACACATGTTGGTGTTGAAAATTTGAGGAAGACACCTCTTCTAACACCTCCCTATTAGGCGGACATGGAATCTTGATGCACGATGTCGCAAATAATGTATGCTTCGGGAATTGAACTGACTGGGCTAATAAGAATCACAATAGATCCTTCAGTTACCGAATCTAACTCTTAATTAGCTTTACTCTCTACGCTCTAGTCGGAATATCATATAATATGATTCAGTACAGGTGATCTGTCAGTTTTTGTTAATCGTTAACTTTAAATCGATTTAAGATCCCCAAAGATGTGGTAATTAATTTTATACCAAAATGAAAATAGGGTATTTAATTAGCATATGCATAATAAGTAGCTTACTGTTGTACACTTCCTTCTTTTTCAAAAACTCCAATTCAGCACAATCCAACCAACAAACTAACCCACTTATTTTTTATTATGTATCAAAATATGTAGGTATGCATTTTAACCACTTGAGCCGGTTTACTGGTACATCAAGCAAGGGTTCAACACATCAGCGTTTTTCTTTTTTTGGTCGGTTAGGGCAAGGGAGGGCAAAAAATTTACATAGTTAGTATGACAATTTTATAGTGAATTTGACAGGGTCTCTCAACGTTGCGTGACCGAATGAATAAATGACCGAATGAGTGTGTGATGGGCGCTTATGTTGACATTCTGTTTAGCTTAATATGGCAAATGTTATAAAGGGGTAAATATTGTAACAATTACAGACCCAGCATAGTAAGCGGAACTGCAGAGAACATTATAAGGTTTGTTGTAGTTGGATTACACAAAATCCAATAAGACCACAATGGTGTACATTTTATTGCCTTGTTTAAAATTCTTAAATTGATTTAACGTGTCTTGAGTTTCAATTGTATTATAAAATTCTAATTTCAGCTTTGACTGCTTAATGTCCCTTCACTTAGTGGCACAGAAAATGCGTTGTCACTAGGCAAACTCCGCAGATGGATATATGTATATAGCCAGTATATTGATGAAGCCATAATTATTCATTGCTGTGGCTATTTGTAGGTAAATGCATGCTTTTACGCGGAGCCCTTAGTTCGTGTTTACCTTAAAAACTCATTAGTTCGAGCATCTTGAACCACTTCTCGAATCAAAACATAACCATTTTTTTTTCTAAACTCCACTTTAAACATTTTAATTCCCCTTTAGGACAGGACAGCTCCTTCTTCATCTAAGCAAACTCTCTACGCTCATTTTTCCACACAAAAATAATTTTCCGCTCTATAATTTCAGGTTGGACTGTTTGCGACGCCAAAGGAAACGCTACATAAGCATTAAATACTAGTTCAAGTATTCCAGAATCACCCTCTTAATGACATTTAATTACCTACATTTCCTAGAATTGTACTCTGTTCTCTCTTAATTAAAATGCTCAATGCTAAAACATACGGAAGTTTAATTTAGTGAGTAAACATTTGCCAAATAATACCACCCTGCTTTTACGCTCTTTTTCTCACAGTTCAACATAATACAGAACATACATATGTATTGAGTTTTGGACACCTCATCTCTTAAGTAAATCGCTTTACATGAATATGCTATCCCTTTACATTTCTCACGTTCTCACACACGCAACACTGAGAGAGACAACAAGCGACAAACTTCCACACAACGATCAAACCCAAACTCATTAAAAAGTCCTTCAATAAAGCTTCAGGTTACATTTTTCAACCACAGCGATAGACAAAAGGAAAATGGACAGACAAATGGGACCAAAACCAAGACGACAGGAACAACCAACGCACTTATCCCTGCACCGGAAGTGCTCAAGAGCAAAGCTAAGATGGGTAGCGTTGCTTTTAGGCAAGGGGCGTGTGCATTAAGCACAAAAACAAACAAGCTGGCGACCCCAAAAGGGTTGTCAGCCCCCTTCTATCCATCCATCTCTGGCTAGCGCCAATGTTGTGTTCTTCTTCGCAGCGTCGTCGTTTTCGTCCTCGTCGCTTTGCTGTCAATATTAATAACAGAAAAAAGTCAACTGCAAATAAATGGCAAATAAGTTTTTGTTTTTATTTTCAACAGGCGGCAACAAAGCAGAGAAGAAGGACAAAGGGTGGCAACAGGCAAGGAGGGGCAGCCAGTTAGACGGGCAGTTTTCTTGCCCACTGTCAGCGGAAGAGTGCAACTTATTTACTGTTTCCGCGTCTCTTGCTCTCCCGCTCTTGCTTTCTCTCTCTCTCTCTCTCTGTTTCTGAGCTTGGGCCAAGACGGGGATGATGAAGGAAAACAATGCAAGGCAAAAACTAAATGCCAAACGTTGTGGCGCAGCAGACTTGGCAGCAGCAGCAGCCATTACTGTTGCTAGTGTTGTTGTTGCAGCTGGCTTAAAGTGGCAACACTTATGTGTATGTATATGTGTGTGTTTGTGAGACGCCGCGACTTGAAAGTGGCACACACACTCACCAACAACAACTCATGGACAGAGTTGCCTTGTGGCATGTAATGCGCCATCAAGGCGTCGTTGTCCTTCAGTTAAACTGCAACCGTATATGGGCGTGGCATGCAACGCCTCTTTACGCGCTCAAAAGTGCGCAACAGTTAATTATTTAGTTAGAACAACAGAAAACAAACGTCTTAAGCAAAAGCAAAACCTCAAGAACACAATTTAATAGGGTTCTATGTTTCATTGCGTCTCGAATCAGATTTATATGGGGTGTTTAATAGAGCATGCTTGTTCTATGCTTAACATTTTTAAAGATTCCTAGGGGTCCAAGCATCACGAAACATCTTCGTCGCTTACACCTTTTCCACATGTTGAAACAACAATGCCGCTGAGATGAAATCTACATCTCAACATATTTATTAATTTTTTTTTAGCGATTTTTTTTTTTAGGCTGGCAATGCTTATTGAGTGTAGAGAGCAACGCTTAATATTGTCCACTTTATTTTTTATTATTAGGTAATAAAATTATCCTTCTTTGATTCCGTAACAAATAACGCTACAAAAGCGTTATCTTAGTTAGAATATGCAGTACTTTGAGTAAACGTTCTTCAGAACTAAGTGTTTTAACAAATACTTAATTAAAGTTTTGGGACCACCAACTCCGATTAATAGTAATCATTCATCTTTCTTAAGAATACGATATTGATGATTAATATTCAGTTTTTGAATTATTTTTTTTTGGAAGTGGGAAGCTACATATGGTAGGTAGGTGAGCCAGCCAAGACATGAAAAGTTAAACTGAAAAGTTTTCACATACATAGATCTTGCTTTATTTTCGACTTTTTGCCAAAAGGCCTATTCCGACCAATGTCGGAAAAAAAAAATTAAATTTTTATTTAAAGAACTGTCTGTATAATTCATTACAAATACATTGCTTATTTTACCAATTAATTTTAATTTGAGATTAATATTTTAAGCTCTTCCAAAACGAACAGATAAACATTACAGGGCTTAAGGCTTTTGGCCTTTCATTTGAGGCCAGACCGGGCCATATTGAATACACCCACTCAAGCACCCACTTAAACTATTGACCTATAGTATACCTAATTGTTATGCCGCACGTATAGTCAACAATCAAAGAGCCCAAACGCCGTCCTGTTCGAATATTTACGGATGACGACGAATCGTTTGGTCTCGGAATGTAACGAAACGTAACTCGTTGCAAAAATCTCTCAAGGGATATAATTTTTTATGTCGAAATTATACATTTTATTATGTCATTTTAATGCTACAAAGGCAGGCGGCGGCACTGAGACAGAGACAAGGAGAAGCAAGTAAGGCAGCAGTGTGTGTAGACTTAAGCTTGGGGTTCGTTCGTTCTTTGATGCTAGGTGGTAATCTAAACAGCCAAGAACTCCAACCGGGAGAAAGCTATAAATCAGCAACAGTTAGACGCTGGGCACTTGGTATGCAAAAGCATAGAGAGAAGCTACAAAGAGAGTGAAATAAGGCAGGACTGGGCGGCACAAGTTTTATGGGTAATGTTGGCGGTATCTGAAGTTGTGTCTGCCTGGATGCGGTGAAACCGTTTTGGCTTTCATTGCTGGCAAGTAAGTTGGCCAGGCGCATATGTAATTTTCATACCTTATATACAAAAAAAAAGTATTTCAAGAACAAAAGCTACAACAAAAAGACTACGACGAGGACGATGACGACGACACACATTCGAAAGGATTTTTTCTTTTCTTTTTTTTTCATTTTTACAAAAGGACTCTCACTCAAAGCGGCCGCCATGACAGATGTTCCCTGCTTGTTGCCGCATTCTGGGATTTATTTTGTGCAACGAGAATATTGTGGCAGGCAACTGGGGGGTATAAATGGTTAGCAACAGTCAAACAGAAACTTCATTTTCAACATATACAGAGTGAGTGAGTAAGAGAATGTAAGGTAAATAAGCAGAGCGGTAACGAGAGAGTAAAGCAGAGCTGGTCAAATTGTTTTATGTCTTTCGATAAAGTAAATCACTTCCCTCTTCTTCTTTTTTTTCGGGTTGTTTGCAAATAATTCGCTGTACTTTTACAAGGGTCCCTTCGAAAGACCATCATTCGGGTGTGTTTATGTGTATGTGTATATCTATATCTATATGCGATTGAGTGTGTGTAAATTGTACGAGTATGTGCACATTGGTAACTGTATCTGTGTTTTAGCTGTCTATTTATTTAATGACTTGGCCATGTTTATTGGTTTGTTTGATGCCACACTAAATCTGAGTGACAATTGACACGAGTTGGCCCTTTTGGGTTTGTTTCCCGTCTGCCTTCATATCATAGATATTTTGAAGTGTGGTAGCCCTTAAAACAACAACAATAATAACATAGGCATGCTATTTAACTAGAATCATTAAATAAAACTCAATTAAATTAGCATAATAGAGATTTTATCAGACAAATACAAGTTGTAAGCATACCCAACTGTATGAATGAATCACTTGTTCATTCTTTTGAATATAAATAAATGCATTCATTCCGGCGACTTATTTCATGTAAGTGTTTGTTTATAGAAAAATTTTGTAAATTGAGGACGAAAGTTTAAAGAATTTTTTGTTAACAACGGGAAAACAGCTATGTTTTAAGGTTAGCTAATACATCGTGTCAGTGTGAGCGCTGGTTTTCACTTAGGGTGTTCATTTTGTTGGGCAGAAATTGTGTCCAGCAACAACTTGCACTAAATTAGGTATTTTTGGTCAAAACTGTTTGAGTACCAGTGTGTACACATTTGTTGTATCATATTAGGCATTAATTAGTTCTTGTTGTAAAATAGAAAACAGCTGTTTGTACACCCACTTTTTTTTCAATAATTCAATTTGTAATTTATTAGCAGTGGATGATTATAAAAATTTATGCCATATTTGACAAAAATGGATTGAAATCGATTTTTCCTTACAACTTTTTTTAAGAAAAAGAAAGTACACCATATGGAAATTCTTAAATAGCTTATGGCTGTTGCTAAAGTTGTTAGTCTGGCACTTCTGCATCGTCGCTAGTGAGGCACTTCTGCATTGCCGCCCGATAACGTGAGCACTCTCCCTAACTATGTAAAATCAGAAATATCGTTGTCAGTTTTACACCTTAACACAAATTTTGAAAATCAATAAAACATTCAAAATAGATCAGAGCTTAGTTCCTCGTGAATACCTTGATCTTCAAGACCATGAACATTCCAAATTTTTAATTTCAGAATGTTAAGCATTATTTTAAAACCCGTATCTTTTTAAATTGAGTACAGAAATTCTTAATTGGAGAATGTTTAGTACGATTTTAAGAATAAGTTCTGCCAATGAAGGAATAAATCATTAATAAGAAAATGCTATTTTCAGAATAAAAGAGAACAAAAAATGCTCATGAACTCTAGATTGAAACAATTTTATTTTGAGCATATTCCAACTTGAAATTAAATTGGCTGTATTTTCTGTTGTACTCAAATAAATTTCTAAAATTTGTAAAATTTACCATATCATAATGCCATGTCCTTTGCAGCCGAGATTATAATTTTTTTGTAACTTATTTTAATTCATAGCTACAGAAATAAATGCATTTCGGCATGACGATGACACCTAAGATTTTTCGAAATGAATTTGCATTCCCTGGTTTATAAGCTATACACTGACATATTTCTTGCCGAACAAGTGTCACAACACTCATGCAAAATGCAAATAACCCCAACGCAATTCAATATCAGCCTAGAAATTCAATTTGCTTCGGCTTTATTACATAATGTATAGTAACTTCAAAGAAATAATGTGAATGCTTGAATACTCTTTCAAAAAGTGATTGAGAACAATGCATGCACTCAATGCTGGTTATTCCCCTCGCATGTTCCCGGTAATTTAAGCAACGACCATAATGCAAGGACCCAAAAGCTGCCAAGCTGCTGCACTTGCAGTTCGAATACTCATACTCATACTTAGCTATTCATACCTGTCACACCCACAATTTAAATAATTCAACATGCAGCATAACGAAATTCGCTTTTTACCAAACGACAAGAGCAGCAGCAACAACAACAAAGTCAATTCCCCACAGAGACAAAATGAGAGAACAGAGAAGAGTGCAAAATGAGAACAAGTGAGCTACGTTCGCATTAGCAAAATGACAACTAAGTGGAACAGCAGCAATGTGCAGCAAGGGGTAAAGATGAGGGCAACAAATGGAGCCCACAAAACCAAAAACTTGTAGTATATCTGTGTGTGTGCGTGTGTATGTTGGTCGTGTTGCATGCAGAACCTAAAGAGGGTGGGCGAGACGCAGTGTAAGTGAGACCCAACACGCGGCAGACACACACATTAAAATTTCAATTTTAGAGAAATTAAAATTTTATCAACTTTTGAGTGTGTCGTTTCGTTTCGAGCCATAAACGAGGCGCTAGAGCTGCCCGCTACTTGGCGCCACATGTTAGAGCCAACTA
Source organism: Chymomyza fuscimana (assembly GCA_949987675.1). Taxonomy (NCBI): domain Eukaryota; kingdom Metazoa; phylum Arthropoda; class Insecta; order Diptera; family Drosophilidae; genus Chymomyza; species Chymomyza fuscimana. Next base: position 52,214,747 of record OX465088.1, on the reverse strand, counting down.
TTATGATTACTATATGGAAGAGGAGCCAGAGAGGAAGTCTGGCGCAAAATAATGCTATGCTTGGTTGGTTTTGTGGCTAACTTGCGGCTTGAAGTCTGGTCAAAGCCTAGCCTAGATACTCTCGAATCTTAAGCTCCACTAACAACCAACTATTATAGTATATATGTCGGTATATTCATGCTATAATATAGCCAACTTGGTTCGGTCGTGTGTCAGCGAAAAATTCACCAAGAAATGCTGGTAACTCAAAGCCTGACTGAGGGTAGACAAACCATGCTAAAAAGAAATCTGTTATGGTTAAAGTTTTGTGCAAAACTTTTCGACAAATTGCAGTGAAAAGTGCACAATGGGTTAGCCATGGGGAAACAGTGCGTGGCGACGTTGGCAAACACACATATATACAACAAAAAAAAAAAACACGCATATACTATATAAAAAATAAAAGAAAAATCCAAGTTTTTTATTTCTATTCTGGCCCAAGGTGGGCCTGCAGCAGTGAAGAGCACAACTACAAGCAAGAAATTACCACAAACTTTGGTTTTGAGAGCGCGCCTTGTGATGCTTCTGCTGTTTATTGCTTGGCACTAAAAGCAACCGGGGACAATTTCTTCATGAAGCGAGGGTGAAAATTCTTGTGAATAGAGATCTGTAAACTAGCTTACGCTAGGCAATACATACTTTGCTCGTACCTTTTTTAATTATACATTGAAGGCACCCTAGCTCTCATGAAAAGTGAATTGTTAGTTCATATATAAAATCCTATGTAATGGGTTACAATTAGTGCATTCAGAAAGATTGTGAAAAGCCGTACCCTCTTTGCAAGTTTATGTGGAGAATAACTGGGAACAAAACAAATAAATTTTAACGCCTGATTAATACGAATGGCATTTTAAGGAATCATGTATCTTAGAAGTCATAATACGCTACTCTTACCACCAAATCAATTAGGCGAAATATTTATTTTGCGGTTCTTACGGAGTAACAAAAAATTCTTGATTTGGGATGCTCTTGACAAAAGCTTTTTAATAGGGGGTGATTTTTACTTCTTTTTAGTAAGGGACCATTTCACCCTTGTGGGTACTATACAGCAAGTTATTATTTACAAAAGCCTTCCTGGTTAATTTAAGCGTAAAAACTTTTTGTTATACTTTTGGATTCTGACACTGAAGGATCACAGGGTGCTTAAATGCGTTAAGCAAAACAGGGGTATCCTCAGCTCATGTCGCACCAACACTAAAGATGCGGAATTACAGGCCGCAAGAAAAAGAAATAGACATCAGAAAGCTGCATTGAGTATACTCGTGCCTGTATGAGTATAACAAGTAAAATGTGAGTGTGAGTAGCAAACCGAAATGAGCTTGTTTGAGTATCTCGCACAAAGTTAACAACCTACCTCATAAACAATCGCAACAAGAATACAAATTATGGGCCAAGCAAGACCGAGTGAGTTTTGCAAATCCACAGCTCAAAAAATACACACTCGTTTTCATTAAAGGGTAAGTGAGTCTTAACTCATTGTGTACTCAAAACACAAAAAGCTCGTGAGTGTCTTTTGATAGCTCAAAAGATACACATACATGTTTTGATGAATTGATTTACATTGCTCAAAAGTTAAAGTCATAACTGTGTGCACTCAAAAAATGTTGTACTCGTTGCAGCTCTCTGACAAACATCTAACCTTAAACAAATTCCTGTGAATAAGCCAATCACTTTCGCTTTTTTCTGTGTCATGTTGTTTATTCATAATCCGAATTTGATGGAGGAAGCTGGTGCGCGAAAAGAGCAGTTCTCTGCTAATCTAACAATATATAAAACAGTAAGGGCACACTACCCAATTTACAAAAAATAATTTTCTATAGTTGGTTTGTTGTATTAAATGTTAGCAAATCCAAAATGCAAGTTTTTGACTATACTACTATTATGTATGCAGAATTTCTGTAATTAGGATACCATTTTACCGGAGTTCAAGCCATAGGCCTTTTATATATAAATAGCCGTAACAAGCTATAAATCCATTCATTGAGGCAGCCGATGTCGGGACCTTATACTAGAGTTCTCCATATATGATAAATAAATCATTCACTCTGAGAACACATTCAGATTTTGCTGTACTCTCGTGTACTTATTCACCCGGACACTTTACAGCAAATTGCAAGTACAATGTTTCAGTGTGCAGTTTATTTAATGTACAGTGAATGAAAATGTTTGAAAAAATAAGAGTGAGGGAATAATCAAAAAAAAATTAATAAATATATCATTTCATTTTCAACTGTCCTCATAATTTTATTTGGTGCGCATAGATTAGAAAGTGACTACGAATGAATATTAACTGGGAGTTTGTACACCTAATAATTGGACTCTCTCTCTCTCTATGGCTGGTATAGAAATGAGTTAGAATTGAATGCGGTCATACAGACCTTTAGAGTACCGACATAACCAAATTAAAAAGTGGGTAGACGTATACCAAAGTTTGTCAGTTTTCATTTTAAATTCCATTTATTTCGGAGGCCATCTTCTTTATGCGCGGAGCCCTTATAGGCACATGACTAGCTACAAAAACTTCAAACACTGCTAAGTAAATACAATTTAAAATACGAGTACTTCAAGTATTTCTTTCGGTACTGATTGTAGCCAACAAAATTGATTAAATTCCCACAACACGTTTTAATTTTAATATTAATAAAAACTCCAAATTGAAAAACTTCAAGCCATTACGCCTTTGCGCGGCATCCTTAATAATAATACATAGAAAAAAACAAACTTTTTTCAGTACTTACCGTGGTTTCGTTAATTTTTTCATATGTATATCCATGTCCCGTTGTAATCCCCTACATGGGTGTAGCTATGCAAATTCCTTTTGCGGAGGGGATTAAGGGTGTTTGCTGCTGCTGCTGCTGCTGCGGCTGGAGCTGCTGCTGTTCTTGCTTACAATTCACTTGGCGAATTTGACTCCAAGGAGCTTTTTGGTTATTATTTAGGCTAAAGTTGGCGATGTTGATTTTGCACCGCATTAGTTGGTGTTGTTGTTGTTGTGTTTGCTTTTGGCAGGTTGCTGGCGTTGTTGTTGTTGTTGTGGTTGGTGTTGTTGATTTTTATTATGTTAAGTAGTTTAGTTAACATTTACATTTAAGAGTAGTATATATATGTATATATATATAATTTTAATATTGCTCGATTCGCTGTTTGTTGAGGTTTTGTTGTTTATTTAAATTTTGTTTTTGTTTTGTTTACATTGTATTTTTTGTTGTGGTTGTTGTCTTTGTTACACTTGGGGCGTTTGTGTGGCTTGTGTTTTCTTGTTAATGTTCTTGTTGTTGTTGATTAAGCACTTGGGGCGCATTAAAAATTTGTTGTAGGCTGAGGCTTTATTACTAAACCTAAGAAATATATATGCGTTAAAGTATAATTTAATATATATACTTATTGCACTTCTTTTAAATTTTCTTTTTTTTATGTAATGATTTAATTTTAAAGTAATTTCTCTAAAGTAATTGCGTTGATTTTTTTTCTTTGTTTGATTTTAACAAGCCACTAAAAAGTTAAGTTGTAAAAATGTTTTATTTAATTTATAGAAATATTAATATACGGTTATAGTATGTATATAGGCTATATAGGCGCTCGATCATACAATTTGTATATACTATTTGATTCGCTTTTTTTTTTTTAAGAGTTCTTTGATTGCACCGTTAGAATTAATGCACTTTTTAATTAAATATTTATTGATTTTTATTAGTTATTCCTATATAAAAAGAAAATGTTGATTTTGTTGTTACTGTGCCTTGTTGGTGTTTTTGTTGTTGATTTGTATACAAGTCTATTAGTATATAACTATTGGAAGGCGTATTTTGTAGGCTTTTTGTTTTGTGTTAGAAATTGTTACGCGTTTTGTAAAGCTAATTCTACGATTTTTATTTGTATATAAACGTTTACTATGTTTAACTTCTGGGTTTTCTTCTTCCTTTTTTATTTTGTGTAATTTATTGCTTTTTGTTGTATTCGTTACATATATATATCGCTAAGTATATATATATATGAGGCGCTTTATGTGTTTGTTAGGCTGATTTGATATATTTTACAATTTTATTTTGTTTAAATTGGCTAAGTCCTGAAAAATTTAAATTATGTTAATAAATTTTTACATTTGTAAGCATCAATTTGTAAAAACTGCCCGCTTAATTGTTCAACACACAAACACAAAGGCACACGTTGAGGAGCTGCAACAATGGCAAGAACTGCAGCGCACAGTGGGAGAAATGACTAATGTACACTGCCTGTTGGGCCAAAACTTGATTTTAAACGATTTTTAATATAACAGCAGTTACTGGTGTGCAAGATATCGGTTTCAACCGAATTTGAGTTAAAAAGTAGTCCGTCTATCTATAATTTAAGAAGCAAACTGTCTGGAGACTTATGGCGCAGAATTATTTTTTATTTATTTTGGAAGTTTGCAATAAGTTTTAGTTCAATAAAACTATTTTATTTTGCATTTTAAGATAATTACTTTCTGCTCAATTTCCAAATCTACCCACTGTGCAGAGACAAGGACACTGACATATCAAAATGTGCGCTTACGCTTTACTGCTTTGCTCTCTCACAAACAAACACACACACACACACCCGGTTGCGTGTTCGCTTGCTCACTCACACGCTCGCGCCCTTACGACATAACAACAGCTGTTGATCACAATTCTATGAAAAGTGTTGCCACATGTGCGCGCATAGTGGTGGCTGGCAACCTCGAAAACAAGCGCCAAAGAGAAGCGCAATGGTAATTGCTGTAGAAGTGGAAGTGGCGGGCTGCGTTTGCGGCAACTGTGGCAGTGAGTGTGGCTGCTGCGACGTGATGATGGAAAAACAGCAGGTGTTAAATAAAAATCAAAAACGTACATATCATAAAAACAACAACAACAATAAGATGAACTGCTAAAAGGTGAGGCAACAATAACAGCAACAGCCGCACAGCTTGTAATGAGTATGAGTAGTTTGTACAGTGGAGCAAAAAAATCTTGGCACAGGCAAGCATTTCAAAAAAAATTATTTTTATTAAAACAAATTAAATGCAAATTTTTCGCTGAGTTGAAAAGATGAGCCTAAACGGGAAACCATTGTGATTTCAAAAAGACTAGGATACAAAACATGAATCGTTTATTCAGCATGAATGATTTATATAAAATGATTAAAATCACTTTCATAATTATTGAATATATTTGGCAATTAGTGGGAAAAATAAATACAAAGTCGAAAAAAAACATCGAATCCAAATCTATAGTAGAAATTACACACCAAACAGGTAAACAGTCAACACAAAAGAAATTAGCGTATTGGAAATTTTCACCTGGGCTTTTTCATGGTATTTTTATGTTTATACAATATTTCACTTTTATAAGTAATATTTAGTACAATTTTGATTTTTCAAAATGGCAGTCTAATAAAATTCTGATGGTAAGTGTAAAAAATAAGATTGATGATAGGAGTGCGGATGGCGAGTTAAGCGAGTTATTCACAAGTAAACTTTGAAACTAGCGCTGTGTCAATACTTTGTTACTGCACTGTATGTTTGAAGGAAATTGCCTTTGGGGCTGTCTACTGCAGTTGTTGTTGCTGCTTTTATAGTAATTCATTCATTAGTATGTTATGTGCTGTATGCTTTGGTTTTGTTTTTGTAACGCTTGCTAAAGGGCAACGCACGCATTACCGTTTTTTTCTTCTTTTTTTTTTTGGTATTGTGGCCGTCTCAGTCTCACTCCAAGTCGGACTGGCTAACCAACATTTAAACAACAATAAAAACGGCTGTTTTCGCTTAGGCCAGTTCCGTTACATGACATGAGCAGAGCGAGCGAGCGCAAATGAGCGCGCAAGTGAGCATGCCAATCGAACGAAAGACGCCAACAAAAAGCAAGCGAGAGCCAAGTGCTTTTTTGAAAAATTGACAAAATAAAAAAACACAAAAAACCTCAAGTCAATGCGCATTTCACTTTTGCTTCTGCCCCGTTTTAATTTTTTCTGTACGCTTTTTTATTTTTCTTTTTTGTCAAATGCGAAAGCGAAATTTTTTTTTTATGCTGTCGCGCTGTTGATTTCTACAATTGTTGTTGTTGTTGCTAGACTATTGTTGCTTTAATTAATTTGCATAACTTTGGCAAGAGCGCAAAATACAGGCGACAACGCGAGAGACACAATGAAGAGAGCGAACTATGTACGTACACACGCGACGCATGCTGCGACATTAACTGCGGCGAAATTTGCGATATGTAAAAAAAATACGTTAATAATCAAAATAATTTGCATTTACTGCATAGCTTGCAAGGGTCACAGAGAGGGGGCAACAACGCGACGGCGTGTTCCACTTACGACGGCGCAATGTGTTTATTGTTGTCATAAAACTGTAATTTACTTAACACTTTGTTGCACATTTTTAAAAATTACAATATTTTATAGCATATATATTTTTTATTTTACAATTTCCTTTACTTTTATTAAAAAAAAACATTTTTTTTTTGCTATTTGCCTTTGCTGCGCGCTGCTTGAACTTTGCACTAGGCAAGAGAGCAGACAAAATACAGCGGCACACACGCACGCACACTAATACATATATATATGTACGTATAATACATACTCACACACTATTGCAGCACTTAATTAATTATGCCTTTTATAGACAAACACATGCACTTATTTTTTCTTTAATTAAATATATTTATTTTTTAATAAATATTTTTTTAATATTACGATTTACGTTATACGGCGCGTGGCTGAGCAAAAAAATTCTCAATATTTTTTCGCTTTTACATTTTACACGGCGCGACAGCGGCGCGGCGACAACACGAATTGAATGATTGAATGAATGATTTCTGTTGCTGTTGTTTTTTTTTTGATAATGTTAAAACAGTGTGTACACACCAGCCCAAAGTCAATAATTTTACAAGTGCCATCTCATATAGTTAACAGCATTATGTTAAGTGGCTGCTGTTCAACAACAGTGCTGAGCACAAAAAAGAGCGCAAAATGTTACGACTGTCAAGCTATCGGTAATTTCTTCATGCGAGCTGTCAATGTTGAAAATTGTGAATGAATATTGAAGAGAGTGAGAGACAAATTCGCTGTTGTTTGTTGTTACTTTGCTTACTGTGTGTACATTTTGTTGTTACTGTTTTTTGTATTGTTAGTGTTGCCAATGCATTGGAATTTGAAACCCAACGTGTGAACAACAAAATACACACAAAAACATACAAGTACGAACATTGCCGCTTGTAGTAATTATTGTTGCTGTTGACTGCAGGCTGCGAGTACTACGAAGGCATCCAATCCATGTACTTAACATACATATGTACATGTATATGTACAATAATTGTTTGTACATATGTTTGCGACTTCTTGCAGCTTTTGTTTGTTGGCATTTTGCCTGTTGTTTTGTAATATGAGTTCATGAATCAATTTTTAATGTTTTAGCTATGAATAATCGCAAATTCGGGGCTTCACTTGAGTTTTGTAGAGATTTTGCACATATCAGGGTACTTTTATGATTAATATTAGCTTAACTATTCCATACTACTATGTGTTAGTCATTTCGGCTCAGCCAGCATTTAAGCTGCTAAGGTGTAACTAAAAGTAAAACGAGTCATTATCCAAGGCAATCACTATATCGCATACACTATATATTATCGAGATGTACGTTTTGCACCCAAACGATGCGGCAAAATGTGCAACCTACTCCGTAAATTTACAGATTTTTAAGCCCTTAATAATAATGACGTTCTTGGAACTGATTCCAGATGCTTACTCGTTAGTTAACGAAGAAGTACTTCCTTTCGCAAAGAGAAGCATTCATGATGGAAAAAGTTCTCGGAAAACACTATCTTTTAAAAAAAGTCCGGATTTAGGAGCGGGTACATACATATTTATTTTGGTGTATGGATTGTTCGGACACTGTGTTAAGACTACTCAAAAAAAGCCAATAATTATGAGTCATAATTTATGACATTGGTAGTCTCATGTTATTCGAAATTTATAATGGAATGGATGAAAATTGTAATCTTTTTAAGACTTTAAAAGGCCCTTTAGAAAGTTTTTTTATATATTTATTTATATAAATAACTATAAAGCTAAAATTAATTCTTATGAAAATTAAGCGTTTTTAAGGAATAAATGTAAGAATTGAGTTTCTACAAATATGTCGATTTAAATGGTTTAATTGTTCAAACGAGATTCCTCAATTCAAGAAGAAATTATTTCTATGACAAGACGTATAGTATAACATTTGGTTTGGTAAAAAATTAAAAATATTTCGTTAATAAATGGTGCTTTCAACGTAATAAGAGCACTTGGCCAAATTATTTTAGTAACGCGTCAATATGATAAGATAAAACAAGAATTTTGCCCTGTTTTTCGTTGCAAAAACTTAAATGACGGCCACTGAAAGACAGTCCAAAACCAGAAATATGTGTATTGGGGTTTTTCTGCAGTTTTATTATCTCTAAAAGAAAAAAGTTTTAAAAAGTACATTTCCGAGCTCTGAAATTGATTTCTGGCGCATTGCCGTGTGATTATTTAAGACAAATTCATTGAAAAGAGATTTCTAGCAAAGAGACTCTGATCAGCACTATTTTTGGTGACCCGCTTCATCAAGTCGGCTGCAAACGAATATGACTATTTGGCAACCCTAGATATGCGTTAAGCTTAAATGATGCAAGAGATTTTAAAGCCCCGCTTTCTACTTTACCTTTCTGCTTGCCAAAGCTTAGTTTATAATAAATTGATAATTGTTCCAATGTAACAAACACTTGATAAATTTTGCAAAAACACAAATAAAATATAAATTTCCATATTGCCATTTGCTTTGAATCTTTTTGCTACGAGCTATTGGAAAGTCGCCCATTGCCCATTGCAAGCAATTAAATCTTATCAGACAGTGTGTCAGTATGTTTCTATGTGTATATATACAAATGTATATATATATGCATAGGTACAGCTAGCTAATCAAATATCAGCGCTAAAAACAATAAATAATATACGCTTTTTTTTAGCAAACCTCAAATAGTGGCAGATAAAAATTTAGACAAAAACAAATCAAACACACAATGTAAGAGCGTGTGAGAGAGCGCGCCGTGTTGTGTGTGTATGAGAGCGCAAAACAACTTGTCTACCACATTTGACTTTGTTTTTGTGCTTTGCGCATTCACAATAGGCGCGCGCGAATTCGCTGCGCATAGCAAATTAAAATTAAAAGGCACACTACAAAAAAATGAGCGCAAAATACAAAAAAAAAAAAGAGCGGAAAAAAAATGAAAAATATATTTTTTTTTGAAGTAAATGAGAGAGCAGAAGACGAGCACAATGACGACTTGCAATAACGAACTTTTGACACATTTGCGGGCAGTTTTGTTTATAACAAATTAATGCTTAATAATTTTTATGTATTTTGTTGTTGTAACTCTGACTGCTCTTACCTTTTGCTGTGTATACGGCGTTGCTGTGTTGTCGTTGCTGGCTTTAATTATTATTAAGTGCAGTTGGCATAGATGTATGTTGCTCTTAACGTAATGTTTAAACATTATTCAACACAAATAAAGAGAGCAGAAATTTACGCACACAAACATATGCAAATAAACTAAGACGAGACGGCGACACACATACACCGACACTTAAAGAAATACATATACAAGATGCTTAGACTTTTTTTCATTTTTTTGGCATTCAGCGTAGTAATAGTAACAAATTTTCTGCTGCTGCTGCTGTTGTTGTTGTGCTGCTGCTGGTGTTGTTGTTGTTGGCGGCGACATAAATATGTGTGCCAAGTTGTTGTTGTTGTGGTTGCTGCTGTGTAGTTTTCGCTATGGCCGCCTTTAAAGCGCTAAACATGTTTATCAGTTTTTTATTATTAGTTAGTTGCGATTGTGCGCATTTAATTACCGTAGGTTTTATTACTTTTTAATCAACAATAAACACAAAAAAACTGAACAAACTGCAGTCAAAGTCACACGCACACACATAAATACGCATACACTCACTCATACAACGAGAGGAGGCATAGAGGAGAAAAGCAGCAGTAAAACGAAATGAAACGCGCACGCACACACATAACATACATCTATATAGCAACTAGTAATTCTTCGCGTACGCGACAACATAACGCGCCATCACTTATGCACGCACCACAGCACCACTTAAGTATTGTTTGTTTTTAATATTTAACAATTTATATTGCTAATTATATAGATTTTGCATGTTTTTTAACAATTTTTCTTGCACATTTTGCTTTGTTTGTGTGGCTGCTGCTGCTGCTGGCTCAAGCTGTTGGCACTTTTAGCACATAATTTATTAATTCGCGAGCAGTGTACACACTGTCAGTGAATAAACAAATCGATTAAGCTGTTATCGATAGGCGCCACAAGCTACACTGTCAGCTGTGTTTGTTGTACTAGTTGGCAGTTTTGTACCGCTATTTACACAAGTGGGCAGCCTCGCTGCTAGGCAACAGCTGTTTGTAGCTGTTAAATAATAACAAAAAATATATAAGTTTAAATGTTTTAATTTCTTAAGTTTTTATTATTTAAGCAAAGCAAACAGTGCTTTAAAATACGCTTGAAATAAGTCTAAGCAGTGTAAATATTTTCTTGATCCTAAGTTTAAATAATTGCACCCATGCTGACCACACACAAATTGCTTAAATGCTGGACAGGTTCACGCACTTTTGATCGTGCCAAGCACATGAAGCGTGCCCAGGTCTACCAGGTAAGCCGCATTGCACCTTTTGCCATGCATTTTATTACAAACTCGCCATTTTAAGCAATGCTATCGTATACTGGGCGTGCATGAATCAGCCGATCAAAATACCGTGCGTCAAGCCTATCTGGATCTGGTTAAACGCGTGCACCCTGACGCCGACACGCCAGAAGCGTCCAGCGAGCGTTTCCAACAAGTAGACGAAGCCTTCAAGGTACTACAAGAGAAATTTGCCAAAAATCGTCGTAATATTTTCGAAAATGAAGAGGAAGCCATGGAGTTTGATATAGAACATACTGCGCCGCAGCATCGTCAATACTTATCTAACGAGGGCATTGGACTGGGCACTCCCTATCAGCGGCAAAAGCAGTACCAACAAGTGCGCGCTATGAAGGCCCAGGAGCGCGTACTGGAGCACCGTATTGAAAAAGCCGCAGCTAGTGAAAATGCGCTCATGCGTAAAGGCGGTGGCGGCAGCTACTATGGAAAGCATGCCATTAAGACCAAATATGGCATTGACCGCGTTGTGGAAGATCTCATACAGGAGGCCATGTCCAAGGGTGATTTTAATAATCTTAACGGCGCCGGAAAACCGCTTTCTACAGCGCAGTCTCAAAATCCATATCTAGATTTTACTACTCACAAGTTAAACAAAATTATGCTAGACAATGGCTTTACGCCAGAGTGGATTACACTAAGTCGCGATATACGTGACGCTGTGAACAAGCTAAAGAAGGATTTGCGAGCCGAGCGTATCTATTATGGTAATTGGCCCTTGACAAGCAGTGAACTTGCCAGCTGGCAAAGTTTTTTGGAGCAGCATTATGAGGAAACCCAAAAGTTAAATAAGATCATAGACAAGTACAATTTGATTGTACCAATATTGGAGAATCAGTTCTTTCGTTTAGATCTGGGCAAACTAAGCGAGAGCATATTTCTGGAGCCTGAACTGCAACGAAATGTAAAGCGTCAGCCGAGTGTGGCTGCAAAAAGTCAGACTTCTTCCGACAAAGGCTATATGGGAAACTTATTTTCTCTTTTTGGCAGTTTTTTGTAAACTAAAACAAATATTGAAGACATGTAAAGAAACAATTGGTGATAATAGTTTGTAGTTTGAGTTGTTACGATTATTTAAAAAAAAAAAATTAAATTTTTTCTGCAATTTTAAAAATGTTTGTTCTAAGTCCCAGGATTTGAGAGGAACAAATGAATACGAGAACGTGTGAAATAAAATTAAACAAGCCATTCCAAAGATTTTCTCACGGTCCTATCACTGGGCACAACCCAGTTTAGCGTTCAGGTGAAACTACGAAAGTTGGCGTACCTAAACTGGCGAGTATTAAATCTTTTACCATGGGTGCATCATATGAAGATTGAGCTTCAACTTTATTATTGTAGGGAAGCCAATTACACTAGCCATTTCCATTTCTCTAATAGCATTATATTGGAAATAGGCTACTTTATATTGTGGCTCCGAAGCAAGATGCAGATCCTCTTGAAGAGTTTGAGAGGACACGAGCCCATATTTTCTTTGTCGCTTTACGTGTTGGTTATTACTACTACATATCACGAAGCTGGAAAGGTGAAGGAGGATCTTAGGTCGTACCTCGGAAACGTAAGTCAAGATGGCAAATAACTCTTACAGTCTCCTAGATCTTGAAGTGCATAGTAACATGACATTATCGCCCCAACGATTAATGCTCATCATTTTTACAAATGGAACGAATGTGTGCCAGCTTCGCCTCCTTCGTTCTATGCAACACATTGAACAAATTTATAACACCCTTGATCCTACTGGTACAGAAAAAAACAATTAATTAATTATTTTACAGATCAAAAGGGTTTTTATAATATAGTAACTTATATTGATTACGTTCCCAGTTATAGTTTTCTACAAGCTAGTCCTGTCAAGACCTAAATTTAAATGTCGCCACAGGTGAGTAAACCCAAAGCGCGGGGATATGCCCAATGTTCTGCTACATGAATTCGCTGAGTAAGTGTCTCCACATCATCTCCCGGCAATATAGGCACTGCAGCCTGCACTATTATAGCGCCCGTATCCACGCCCTCATCAACAAAGTGCACAGTGCAGCCGGTTTCACCTTCGCCTGCCTCCAAGGCCTTGCGTTGCACTTGCAGGCCCGGGAACTTGGGCAACAGTGAGGGATGTATGTTTATGAGGCGTCCCCGCCACTCGGTAACAAAGCTTGCACTTAACAAACGCATAAAACCAGCCAGGCAAACTAGTTGCACGCCCGCAGCCTGCAAATGTCGTGTCAGCTCCGCATCGTACGCCTCACGAGACACATAATCCTGATGGGGTATGACCAGTGACGGTATGCCAGCTCGTGCCGCACGCTGAAGACCCAGCACGCCCGCTTTGTTTGAGATTACCAGCACGATTTCGGCATGCACGCCACGTGCGCTCTCCCTTGTTGCATCTATTAATGCTTGAAGATTACTACCTGTGCCTGAGATTAGTACGGCAACACGCTTGCGCGGCAACGCTGCCAGCCGTTGACTGCGCTGAAGCGATTCTTCAAAGTTCTCCACATGCACCTGCGGCACTTTGCTGGAGCTACGTGCGACAACTTCGCCCACCACAAGAGCACGTTGTGTATAGCGCAGTTGGGAAAGCACAGGCTCCACTTGCTTTGGACTTACCACGAGTATGAGACCCAGTCCACAATTAAAAGTCCGCTGCAACTCGCTCGGTGTAATGTTACCAGCTGCAGCTAGCCAGCCAAATACGGATGGAATATGGAATTTGTTTGCATCCAGGCGCACGGCCAGGTCTGGACGTAGTACGCGCGGTATATTATCCGTTAGACCACCGCCTGTTATATGCGCCAAAGCCTTAATGTCATGTTGGTTGCGTGATAATAACGACCCCAAAGCCTGCACATAGATCTTGGTGGGCGATAACAGTTCCTCGCCCAGCGTGCGCTGACTAAACGGCGCCTTATCCTCAAAACCTAGGCCGGCGCGCTTCAGCACAGCGTGTACTAGGCTAAATCCATTACTGTGTACTCCACTAGACGGCAGACCAATTAAAATATCTCCCACTGCAATATCCGCTAGGCGTGGCAGTATGCCATCATGTTCCGCTATGCCCATGGCAAAACCTGCCAGATCGTAGACTTGTGGAGCATAGAGCAAGGGAACTGATGCATTGTGAGTGGCTAAAAAAATATATTTAAGGTATCAACTAAGCTCCGCTTATTACTGCAGTGGAAAACTCACCTATCAAACTGCTGCTGGCCTGCTGCGTGCCCTCCATGACACCCGCTGCCACCTGTTGAGCTAATTGTTCTTGCCACTGGCCGCAGGCATAGTAACTGGAAAAGCTAAAGGGCTCGGCGCCATTGCATAGTATATCGTTGACGCACATGGCCACCAGATCAATGCCTACGCTGCCATTGCGTCCAGTTTGTTGTGCAATCTTCAATTTTGTTCCAACGCCATCTGTACCCAATATGAGCACGGCATCCTTATAATGTGTTGGCAGCCTGGTAACTCTACGACCCGCTGCATTTTCGAAGCATTCTGAGCGCATAGGCGTATTGCCAGCAGGCAAGTGCATGAGCTCCGAACTTAAACCTTTGCTTCCCAAGCCACCATATGGTGAGGCTAGTTTCTCCAGCTGCTCATTGAAATTGCGCACATGAATTTTGGCAGAATTTTCGGTTCGCTGTAGAACACCCAGCACTTTAGCACCGGGCAGCTCCTTTCTCCAGATCAAACTATCCTTAGGCAGTACTAAGACCATGCCAATGCCACAGTTGTGCTGCTCCAGCAGCGTATTGGCATTGAGTTGCATGTGTCCAGCCACCCAACCAAAAACAGCTGGCACAGGCACGTCACCAAAGTCCAAAATTACTTCAAATCCTTCAGGTAAAATTCGTCGCACATCCTGTAAGAGTCCATGGTTGATATGTGCCACTGCCTTAACATGACCAGCTTGTATATGCGGCAGCAGCTGCTGCGTATAAATGCGTGTGGGCGTGGATAGCACTTGAGCCAGCGTGAGTTCAGGCTTAGCCCAAGGAGCAGGCGTCTGCAAATCTATGCCTGTGGCAGCCAATTGGCTAAGCAGCGCATTGTAGCCGGCGCAGTGCAAGCCAGAGCTGGGCAGACCCACCACTAAATCGCCCTCCTGGTAAAGATCAAAACGTGGCAACAGACGCTGCTGTTCCACCAGTCCTACGCAATAGCCCGCAATATCATATTGGCCAGCTGCATAGACAGCCGGCATTTCAGCCGTTTCACCGCCTGAAATGAATTCGGAGTTCAATCAATAAATAAGCATAGGTATAAAGCTGTTAAAGTTAACTCACCAACCAAGGCGCAACGCGCGTCTCTACAACCATCGGCAATGCCTTTAACCAGCTGTGCTGCCAATGGAACCTGCAGCTTGCCGCAGGCTATATAATCCAGAAAAGCCATTGGTTCAGCGCCTAGTTCCAGCAGCTCATTAGCGCACATGGCAAACAGATCGTAGCCAATATTCTCATATAGCTGATGCTGCAGAGACAAGTGTATCTTGGCGCCCACACCTTGAATAGCCTCGCATATGATGGGCTGTTTATAGCCCACCTCCTTCAATCGAAACAGTCCACCAAAGCCACCGAGGCCCCCCATTACGCCAGGTCGCTGTGTGCCGCGGGAAAGGGGCTTAATGCGTTGAACCAGGGCATCTCCAGCATCGATATCAACACCGCTGTCCTTGTAACTAAGAGAACTCGAGCTGAGGTGCACAATGAAAACGAGAGAAAGGGTGAGTAGAAGAAATTGCGTAAAAGGAGATAAGGCTTGCTATAAGAGATGGGCATTTTTGCGGGCTTGTTAGCCATGAATCATGGAAAAAATTATTTTTTGAAATGTTTTTTAAACATTAGGACAGTTTATTAGAAATTTTTTTGTAAGTCATGACATTATGTAAGTAAATTTTATTTTCTTTAGCGGTAATAAATATAGTATATGTACAGTTGTGATGGACGTCAAAAAATCAAATTTTTTCAATTTTCCCAAAGTACATACCAAAATTTCATGAAGATCTGAGCACTAGTACCTTATTATTCGTCAATCATGAACAGCATCAGCATACAAGGGTTTCATAATTGATTTTAGATGAAGTATTCTTCTAGCCGTTTTATACCCAGTTTTAGAAATTCGTTATTCAAAAATGCTATAAATCATCTTTAAATTTCAATAGATACGCTTAAAAAAATATTTTGTTTTTTTAAGTCTCTCAAAGTGAAGTAAATAAAGCATACGCGTCTATATTTTGTGATCATCTTCAATCGATAATAAAAAAACTAATTTAAAAAAAAATTAAAATTAATTATTTAATGTGATATTTGTAGCGCGCTTGTGTGATATTTTTTTTTCCTTTGGGTTAAAATTCGTTTAAATACATATTTGGGCTAATATTCGTCTGAAATAGATTTCTGGCTAATTAAGTTGATTTTATAATAATAATATTAATATTATTTTCGACTTCTTGTTCGTGATAGCTGCACCTACTCACGATGCCACCTCTAATTTTCCAATAACTTCTGATTAGCTTGAATGTGAACAAGTGCTTCAAATTTTAATTTTATAACTCACAAAAATGCAAAACATTCGCGAATATTCTCGGCAATCGGAAATTTATGGCAACCGCAAATTAACAAATCAAAATCATTTTTTTAATTATGGTATGTAGTGGCGAAATCCGTGCATTAAATTAATTTAAGCATGATGAATATTATTAAAATGTGCATTGTATCTTAATTTATTTTTCAATAAATTTATTTTGAGCAATAAAGGCTTTTTAATATAGCTACTTTCGGAATTTTGTTTTGGGTAAACCAAATTTAGGGCAAAACCTAATTAAAATTTGTCAAATATTTTTAAAAATTGCAATTTTGCTTTCAAATAATAAAATTTTATAAAAAAAACCCGAAAGTCTACAATTCGTAAAGAATGCGAACTAATAAACATATACTATAGCCTCAAA
This sequence comes from Chymomyza fuscimana, assembly GCA_949987675.1. Lineage (NCBI taxonomy): Eukaryota > Metazoa > Arthropoda > Insecta > Diptera > Drosophilidae > Chymomyza > Chymomyza fuscimana. The sequence goes on along the minus strand of OX465088.1, from coordinate 52,198,024 downwards.
AATTTTTAAATTAATTAATTTGTTTGTGATAAAATAAAATTAGATGAATAAATAATTGAAGTTGACTTTTTTAATTGTTTTCAATTTAAATAAATATGGATGAAAATAAATGAAGCGGATCAATTTTAGAACACTCCCTTCGATTTTGATGATTTATCGTTTGTGATAGAGGTACTAGCCAATATTAATCTCGTAAATTTTTCTTCGACCAGACATATCTTGTAAACGAATAAAGATATTCAAATAATTTTTTGTCGTTGAAAGATGAAATTTAAACTTTAAAAAAAAGTTCAACTTAAAAAAAAATTTGCAAGTTAACTGGAATTTTCTCAAAACTATGAATGATCCAATTTAATTTCGTTAATTTTTTTCGACCAGACATATCTTGTAAACGAATAAAGATATTCAAATAATTTTTTGTCGTTGAATGATCCAATTTAAACTTAAAAAAAAAGTTTAACTTAAAAAAATTTGCAAGTGAACTGGAATTTTCTCAAAAATATAAATGATCAGATTTAATCTCGTACATTTTTTTCGACCAGACATATCTTGTAAACGAATAAAGATATTCAAATAATTTATTGCCGTTGAAAGATGAAATTTAAATTTAAAAAAAATTTGTCAAGTGATCTGGAATTTGCTCAAAAATAAGAATGCTCTAATTTAATGCGCATGAATTCACTGCGTAAAAAAAACCAAAATTTTAGCGCACTCTATAAATGAGTAAGTTAGGATTATTTTGATAATGACACCCTCCAATGGCCGCCATAGCACACAAAACCTTGTGACAAATAATCTTAACTCCTTGGAGCTATTTGGTATGGCATTTTATTGCTTATTTAAAAGAAATAATAAATATCTCGACAGCTTCTGAAGATATGTAAGGTCATAGGTCGCAAAAATCGACGTTTTGGAAATAAAATTAGAAGTAAAATATATACATATAATATGAACGTCTTATTTGGTTTTTATGTATTACCTTACTTACTTTAATAGCGTTTTGGGCCAGAAAAAAGCTGCAATGTTGATTTCTCAAAGAATTTTTAACAACCTATGTACCTATTGATAGAATTGAGTAGCAACGGACGTTTACGCCCAATCCTTTCAACGTAGAACTATGAAACATGTCGCATTAAATCATAAAATAATTGTATATTTTAGAGACGCGCCATATTAAGTTAATGTAGAGACAAATAACTTAATAATGACCTAAACCCAACAGCTTTAATACGAAAACGAAAAAAAGAGTATAGGAAAATCGGTGAAATTGTGGATCATCATAATCAAGTAATTTATAATAGTTTGAAGCTATAGATCATTTTTAAAAATGGTTATGAAAATATTTAAACCAAGTTAATAATATTTGTATAGTAGGATTTGAGACTTAAGTCATTTTAAAGTATTATTGTATAGATAGTATCTCTAATAATTTAATAGATATTGATATATATGGCAAAAATTAAAAAAATTACCTTCCAGTATTAACCGACTTTATTTTTGAGAATGATGCACGTATCGCGAAAATTGAATAAGGAATTGTTTTCACGATTATAAATTTTATGCATCCACGTATTCGTGCAGACGGACAGACAAAAGTAACTGGAGAATCGGTCGCTCCTTTCAAGTAGATCAAGAAATAATATGTCAGCGAGGCAATCTTCTAGGGCTTACAAGTGTTTCTATAATCCTTGTCACATTTGTCCCTAGCATAGTGACTCAAAAATGTATAAATTTAACAGTTCGAGATTATGTTAACTTTTAATGTTAAATGTTAAAAACTGTATGTATGAAAATTAATATTAAGATTAATATGTTACGAATTTTGTTTCATATTTAAAACATTATTATAAATGTTGTTATCAAACAAAAGTGGGGTCAAGGATCAAAAAATGTATTACTATTTACATTTTGAAGGCCTTGTGTGCAATGTCCGTACGATACTGCGCACCTGTGCCGGCAAAGGTTATGCTGGCAGCCAATTTGGTAGCCTGAGCAGCGGCTAACTGAAGACTGGCATCTAGAGCAACTGCAATTAGCACGCGTCCGCCATTAGTCAATGCCTCTCCTAGCTTATTGACAGACAAGCCGCTGTGGAATATCAGCTGCCTATCCGTATTAGACTTTGGAAGACCTAGGAACGAAAAGTTATTAAAGTTATTTATAATAAACTACTACAGACTAACCTGTTATAAGACAATCCTTAGTAGACGTTTCTGGATAGCCAGCGCTGGCTAGCACCACACCCACAGTGCTTAAGCCGCTACGCCACTGCAACTTAATGTCTGTCAATTTGCCACTGCAACAAGCCAGCATAACCTCAAATAGATCAGACTGCAATAGTGGCAATATGACCTGAGTTTCTGGATCTCCAAAACGGCAATTAAATTCCAGCACTCTGGCACCATCCTTAGTCAACATCAGACCCGCATAGAGCACGCCCTGATAGGGAATTTTCTCTTTAGCCAAACCAGCAATAGCACTTTCCAACACCTCTCGTTGTACCAGCTCCAAGGTCTCTGTGCTAATCAACGGGCAGGGGCAATAAGCGCCCATACCGCCAGTATTGGGTCCGGCATCGCCGTTGCCCAAACGCTTATGATCTTGAGCAGGCAGCATAGCCTGCACAGTGCGTCCATCGGTAAAGGCTAGCACAGAAATTTCCTCGCCTTCAAGCAGCTCCTCTACAACCAAAGTAGCGCCTGCCTGGCCATACTTAAGATTACCAAGAATTTCATCCACTGCAACACAAGCCTCATCCGCATTAGCAGCCACCACAACGCCCTTGCCAGCGGCCAGACCAGCTGCCTTTACCACCAACGCTTTATAGGGTGCGCTATAAGAGAAATTAAGCTAAGTAAAATGGCTTGGCACAGCTTTTTAACTATAGTTTACCTCTTGATAAACTTCTTGGCTTTTTCGGTATCGGTAAAGCTCTCATAACGCGCGGTGGGAATCTTGTGACGCAGCATAAAATCCTTAGCCCATTTCTTGTCCGCTTCGATTTGCGCACCCTGCTTTCCTGGTCCAAAGCAGGCAATTCCAGCCTTATGCAGCACATCACCTAGACCCAATGCTAGAGGATCCTCCGGTCCCACTACCACCAGCGAAATTTTCTGGCTTTTTGCCCATTTGGCTATGCCCTAAATCAAATTTGAAAGAGATTAGCTAAAGCGCATAGTAAGTCATAAAAAAAAAAATTAATTGCAGCTGCTCTGACAAACTCAAAAAGACAAAAAAAAAAAAAAAACCCAAAAACCAGTTACAACAGTTTATTAAATTCCTTCCTAATTGTTCTGCCATTAAACTGTTGCCATCTACGTTTGGGTGCATTGTATCATCATGTGTCGAAATGCGCTCAAAATAAACTGACTCAGGCGCCAGCTATGTCAAGTCAATAACATTGCACGTTAATCCGGTTTCATTATATGGAACGTTTAATCAGTTCTAATCGAATTGGCGCCAATCCGTACTATGGAGTATGTACATATGGAGCTTTTACTTAGTTCTAAATCTTATGACCACAAACGAAAGTCAAGTGCGTTTCAGATCCATTAGCAGCTCCATATAACTGTTGTCCAGTTTGTTGTTGCCGCTACCAGCTAGCTAATCGGTCAAGGTAATTTGGGAACCCCTCTCCGATACAGGCATAGTCAAGTTCAAGAACGTTCATATGACGCCAAAATAAATTTATGTGCTGACAAAATTTCAGAAACTTAATAACTTTACTCGCACCATGACGTCTTTATCGAGCTATTCAAAGATGCTCCATTAGGAAACTCGCAAATGTTTTTAATTTCCCGTAACGAAGCTTGAACTCAAGCGAAACGAGAGAGCACCTGAGTGCCCACAGTTCAATGAAAGCGAAAGGCAACAACAATGACCACAATGATTAATAGAAGACATGTCGCTCTCAGTTGTATGACTCTTGACAGATATATGGAAGTCATTTTGAAAAAAAAAATTTCTGAGCGAATGCGTCGTTGCCTCCAACTTCCATTGCTTACGTTGTGTAGTTCTCAAACCACTTCCGAATTAGGTTAGAACGATTTTTTTATTGGTTGTCTTTATGTTTTTAACAGTGTGATTTGGTGATTTACGGTATTGTATGCAAATCAATTGAGGGAAGCATGCATTGAAAAGAATGTGTCCAAATTTGTGAAGACTTGCTTCAATGTTAGATACGCTATCTATTTTTAGTTAAGATTCTCATTTTTTTTTTTGAAGACATATGCAAAATAAACTGAGGACGACGCGTTGGTTTACATTGCGTATTGGAGGATGGCAAAACGTTTAAGCTTTAGTTAAAAAATAAATGTTAATGAAAAATGCTTTTATTTAAGGCCTTGGCCATGGTTTTTAACTGTCCAATCAAGCGCAACAAGATATTAAAAATTGTTACCACATCATGTTAATTGTACATTAATTTTAAAATTAAAAATATCGAAATAAAGGTCAGAGTATATACGAGTAAAAGTTAGGTACTTCTTTGATATAAACCATGGGTTTTTAGTTTTCACAACTACTGTTGGAGTCTCTTTGAAGGCATTCACAAGCTTCCATAATGCCAGCATGGCTAATAAATGCAAATAGAATCTTTAGTTCTAAATGGTAGTAGTTTGTGGTGGCTTAGAAAACTCCAGACGGTTTTGATCTAGTTTTAATGCAATATTTTTCAGAAAACTAGTCAGTCAAAAGCTTTAAAGATTGGTTCGCCACGCAAATATCTATGCGGCTATATTTGTCGTCGGGCTAAATAGTCATAAATGTGAATGTAATTTGAACCTACCTCAATTTTTTTTTGCAATTTCAGAATTCATATTGAACAATTCTCGTAGAAAATTAGGCAGGGCCTTTGAAAAATAAGTACGGCACGGTAGTGACTATCGTAGGGTACTAAGCGCCCCCTTTTTTTTTTAAATTAACGCGTCCTTTAGAAAACTTCGGGCCCTGCCCTTCTGTGGATAGAATATTATAATAATAGCCCAAGTTCGGCCCAAAATTTTGCAACAAATTACTCACGAAATTTAAAGAAAAGAGTTAACGATACGTGATTATATCCATGTTTTTAGAAAGAACATGCTTTAAAAAGACAATAATTTTTAAAATTCCAACACAGATTAAAACAAAGCCAGTTTTTCTAACCCGAAAAATGAATATTATAAGTGCTAAATGCTAAGGATTAACAAATACCTCAATAAATTTTAAATGCTCCCGTTGAAATGTATCGAAGTCTGGGTTTTTTTTATTGGCAACCCACATTTAAAACAATTGCAGCTTCTACGTTATATATAAAATATATATACTATATGTATATATAAAACAAAATCATTTTATTTATGACTGTTTCAAGACAGCAAGAGCGAACAAGACGCTGACTGGAAACGTCGACAACGTCTCCGTATCGGTATTGGGTTGACGATTTTATTTTGGTTGTCTTCGTTGAGACAAAAAATGTCAAAATGCCTTAAATAAAAAAAAAAAAAAAATTCACGGTGAGCGGTTGGATATAAAAACGAAAGCGTGCCAAAAGCAGCCAAACAGTCGTTGCTGATGCGCTGAAGCGCTAGAACCTACAAACAACAACAACAACACCAACAACCAAAGAAGACGGAAAACGAGCTCAAATATGCGACTGAACCTTGTAAGCCAATCTCAACGCCCACACATACACAAATATGCATACCGCATAGCTGGATCATGGGATTATAATAAAACAACAACGTTCTACTTTTTCTCTAGATATCTGTGATTGTTCTGCTCAGCTGGCTGTGCTTGGCCAGCGCTCTCAACGATTATTTACCCAATTCGGACAGGGATAAACACACCATACGCAATGATCTAGAAGTGAAAATTGATGGCAACTATCAGTACGCCTACGAAACATCCAATGGTATAATTGCCAACCAACAAGGTCTGGGCGGTGTGGCAGTCCAAGGTGGTTCCAGCTACACTGCGCCCGATGGTAGCGTCATAAGCACTAGATATGTTGCCGATGAGACTGGCTATCATCCCGTAGGCGATCACATACCCAAAGTGCCCGACTATATCCTGCGTGCCTTGGAGTATATACGCAACCATCCTTACAAGGTGCGTGACTACTACACAGGCGAGCTTAAGACTGTCTCCCATGACAGTGCGGCCTTTAAGGTCTACACCAGAGACATTTCGGAGGCAACTACGCCGTTGCCCAGACCACGCAGCACACCAAAGACAATCTATTTGACGCATCCACCTGCTAAGGCCCGCGACTCTTCAGCGCCAACTACAGCGTCAACTACGCGGGGCAGACATTAGCTTTAGGTAGCGTTCATAGGACGCAGCGGGTAATGGGGTCACAAACGACACAAACTGTGAAATTCATTTAAACAAGTATTTAAGCATTATTTTTTTATGTTTCTAATTTATAAACAAAATAAATTGATTTGTCAAATTATTTGTTGATAATTGCGTAAGGTATAAAATATTTTAAAAGCTCTTAATTAAAAAGGGGAACAATTTAATATAAATTTATCTATAAACAAATATAAATATTTTTTTTTTGTTTTGATAATTGTGTGATATTACCAAGGTGCATCAACTAAGGAAAGTTAATAAGAGTTCATTGTTCTTAATAGAATTTAACATGTTAAAAAATTTGGAGATTTGATGCAAAATAATAAATTTAACAAATAAATTTAAATAAAAAATTATTAGGGCTAAAATAACAAAAGAAATTAATCAAAATGATAATCGATTAAAAATGTTGCTCTGAAATTTTTGTTAGACACTGTACAGTGGCGTCCACAGCAGAAGGGTTAGTTTTTAAATAACAGCCTATATAGGGGAGCAATGATTTTATTTGTGGGAGATATTTCTAGGTTGAAGTCTGTTGCAATTACTATCAAATAAGTATGACCAAAGATTTTCACCAAATTATAATACAGGGTGGGCCATCTGTTGGTTTGTTTGTTAATTGCATTTTATTCGAATATTTTTCAAAAAAATTGGGCAAATGTAGATCCCAAATGCTAGTTTTAAACTACTCATTTATGTATGAAAAATAAAATCGCCCAAATGGCTCGCTCTAAAGGCTCGTATGCGAACTTCGTAAACATCGATGATTTTTTTTTTATGAAAACTCATCTGATAATGGTCCGAGGGCTTCAATTGTTGCGTAATTGGAATCTTGTAAATGCAGATCCGCATGCGAAATTCGATGCAAAGTGGTTCTAGCAAGGTGTAATTCTTGCGAACGATAGCTCGTCGACACAGGCCTCAACTATGATTTTTTCACAGAACGACCATTTTCATAGTGCGGTTGTTAAACGATTCATGACTAAAATTGACTAGTTTCGAACTTAACATATGTCGAAAAGCATCCACTTTGAACGAGTATGTTCCGAATTATGAGTGTTTAAGAACCAAACCAACAGATTGCCCACCCTATACTACCCCAAACTCTAACAAACATACATAATTACAAAAGAACGTAGGGGAAAGGCTTGTCAGTTGGAACACCTGCTCTATTTTGATGTTCCACCAATGAAAACACCAAAATTCCACCTGTCTTCGATGGCAAATACGTCGTAAACAATTTTAATGTGTTTTTGATGCAAACGGAATCAAAAAAAATATATATATAACATTTTTTTTAAAGAAATCGGAAAATAAAAAACATTCTTTTTGATTGCGCTCATAAGTGATCAAATCAAAATAAAAAATCAAGGAAAATATGAACTGAACTTTCATAATCAAAAAAGGCTTTCGGACAAACAGTGAATACACAAATTTTTTTCAATGCATTCCAAAATGGCTTCAAAAATGTAAGTTGGCACACTTTTTAGCTTGTAAGTTGAGGCACAACTATTTTCATTTTTTTACATTGCTATGTTATTTACACCACTAAGGACTATTTAGTCTATGTGTGACCCCCCACGGGGTCTACCGGTACAACCTAACCTAACCTATGTTATTTACATGACTTTTTTATTGTGTGGAATTGTCATTGAAACTTATTTGAATTGTTTTTAGTGATATCTTCTGCCATTTTCGGATATATTTTTTCAATATTTTCCATAATTTTCATTTCATTCATTAATTCATTTTAAGTATGATGACTAAGAAAAACCGATCACAAAAACCACAATTTTTACTTTTCTGGAAAGTTAACTTTTTCTTGTTTTTTTTTAATTCAATTTAATGCTCAATTAACTTTAAAATCAATAAATTTTCATAAATTTTAGTAACCATGCGTTTTTATTTCTGTTTTCTCGAATTTTAAGCGATTTTTACAAGTGTACCAACTTACAAGCCTTTTTTTTGCGGTCTTTTTTAAGCTCTTTTGAAAATTGTCTGTAAAATGCTTATTTTTATAAATTTCAAATGATTTGCTTATTGTGGATTATAGCTCTTTCTTTTCTCTTTCCAAGGGTATATTTACATAGATGTCTATGTGTATTTAATGTCGAGATATAGCTAAAAAAAGCTATGGTGTCCCAACTTTCCACTACAATTTTATATGGTTTCCATTACTCAACTAGTACTACCGCGCATAGTAAGAATCGTTAGTGAAAAAATCGTGAAAATGGAATAAAAAAAGTGAAACTAATTATTATGTAAACAAAGTTTCATTCTATACAGCTTATTAATTCTCCTACTTATCTAGTTTCATTGTATTTGGAGCTTAATTCTGAGTAGCAAATTTTGACAAAAATTCACCTCAATTCGATTGAAACACCCCATCAAGTGAAGCTTTTTCTGACATTAATAGCGAAGCATCAGAAAATGGTAGCCAGATAAAAAATTCGTGGACAGGAAAAAAATTTAAAAAGTAGTTCAAATCTCAAGTTTGGTTATTCTAGCTCTTATAATGTCCAAGATCTAGTTGTCATGCAGACGGTTGTCCTTCTGACATTTGGGGGCAACGGCATCCATTTTACCCAGTTTTTCTATTTTTGTTTTGTTTTTTGGTATCAAATAAAAGTAGAGCTAAGTAAATACTTAGATCCCCCATCACAAAATTTATCTACGCCACTGCTACGATACATAAAAAAATTCGTATTTCAATCAGAACATTATCTAGTTTCCCATCTACGTTTTATTTATTTGTTGCATTGGCTAATTAGCATTTAAATAAGCTCGAATGAAATATACAAGAATTATTGTGCAAATAACTTTTGTATGCAAACACTTTATTTTAGCAGTTGACTTTTTATGGGGACTAACCATTTAAAAAGTCGGACATGGCCCATTTTCTGAGAACGGGTATTCCTTTTTATACTCTATAGCACCGTATTCATTTTCTTATGATATTTTTCACGCATATTAGGATTTGTTAAAGAGCTATGTTTGTTTCTATACTTTTGCTCTTTAAATGAGTATTCATGTCGAAGTTGGTAAACTTTTACAAATGTAAAGGCCAAAGTGTTCTTTGTATGAAAAAAAATTCAACTTTGTCAGTTAGCTTTTACTGTAAAACACATTCTTTGATCATCCTAATATGTAGACAATATGGCACTTTATATATTCTATTGGTTTTTATAAAATATATGATAGCAATCAACTACTATTTGCCTAGAAAGATTTATTCAGTATAAGAAAAACAAAAAAAAAATTAATTTTGGATCAGTCGGAGTAGTGTCTAGAGTGCATCGATAATGGTTTGCTAGAGAAGACGATGCTGGGCGAGGAGAAAAAGCAAATTGTTTTTTTATTTGACTAGCATGTATTTACATACTTTAGTACAACATAACTACAGCTTCGCCCAGATTGCTTTCATAGTGTGGGTGTAAGCTGTTAAAGTCTCCTATGGGGGAACAGAGTCATATATTAACATGTATCAAAAAACTTGGCCTGCGTATGAGTAATGCGTATCTATCTAGTTTTTTTGTATTAGGCATCTTTTGTTTTGTTTAAAATTTGTAAAAGCCTCAAAGCAGTTTTTATTGACATATTTGCTTCTTTTAATGCCAATAGTCCAATGTCAAGTCCAATATAAAAATTCGTGAAGAGGCTTATAAATTTCGTACGCGGTTTCGTACTCACAGGAATCAGAATATAGAACCGTCAGCGTAAGCGGCATGTGATATCTGCTCCGCTGTAATAGAATATGTAATCTATCTTATAGTAAATTTTTTTGTCACTAGTTGCCAGAGTAGATGTTTTTATTTGTGGTAAAAACAATTTTTAATCTGCACCAGTGTTGCCATTTTAGCTTGTTTGTAGCTAGATCTAGCATATTTTAAAACTAAATAGCTTATAAATTTTTCTTATAACTGCAAATCTAGCATATTTTTAATTTGCATTTAGCTTGTTTCAGCTTAAAAGCCTTATAGATATTTTTTTGCGCGTATCTTCTATGTATCGCTACATAAAGAGTATTTTCTTTGGTTATCGGTACGTTAACTTTGTTTTTACTGACGCCATACGCGATGCGACTTGTTTTTAAATCCATTAAATACTTCAACATTAGTTTCAACATTTCTTAGCCTAGTTGAAATTGAAACCAGAGATGCCAAATCGATAGCTGAGAGGTGAAAAATTACCTTATTAATATGATCGGAATTGGAACAAACAATGCAAGGGTCATGACAGCACCGAAGAACAGCGTTTACACGGAACTCAAAAAATTTGGTAACATTCATTTTTTTCGTAATCGATCAAACTTTATGAGCCAAAAAAAAAAAGTATGAAATTTTTTTTTTAATTTTAAGATTTTTAAATTGACCTTCAAAATAGAATTTTTCTTAAAAATGTGCTAAAAATTACGAAAAATTGTATATGAATGGATAAATAAGGAACATACCGTAAATTTGACAAAAATAAGTTCCAAGTATAATCGATAGGTAATTCAATTATCTACAGTATGGTAAAAAAAATAATCAAAATCAGTTTAGTACAACCAGAGATATTTGTTTTTAAGTAGACACTTTTTTATTAATTTCGAAAAATGTTTTTTTTCGAAATATCCGTTTCATGAAAAAATTTTTGAACTGCATTTTCGGTCTTATCATGACGTTTTACTACGGAAATGACTAATTGTCTCTCAATTTCTGGCATCACTGATCTGCACTCTTCTGCTGTGTCAAATACTGTTTGGTACATGTCCTGGTAAATTCACATACAACTATTTAGTATATAGGGCCAAGTTCCAAAAAAAAAAGTTTGCAAAAAGTAAAAGTTAATTTAGTTCACTAAACGCAAAAATACCAAAATAGCCCAATTAGTTTACGTTACATGTCTTTATACCCTATCAAGGGTATCATTGATTTTTGCAATGTATGTAGGAATAGTGGCAGCACATGTGTTCTTCGTAAAGAAATGCTTATTACACTAGTCGACAAATTTAACACTTTTTTTCTCCAAAGATGAGACTTATATTTTATGTTAGGGCAATGTTTCAGCATTCAAAAACCGATTTTTGTTTTATCCTCCCATGGCTTGTTTTTTTTATGAAATTATTTTTTGTGAAAAATGACATTTTCCAAAATACGGTTGCATATTATGAGGTAATAAAAACTGTACTAATTCGAATTTTTTCATTATTTTGTTTTCTCAAAAGTATAGAAGACTAGTCTACTACTAGTGTACTAGACTACTTTCCCAAAGTGCCCCCAATCACAAAAATTGGTAAGTGTGTGCCCAAAACCCCTAAAAACACAACATTTTGGTGACTTTTCGTATATATCGCTACTTCTTTCAGCAAAAGTCTTAGACACTTGAAAAGTTAGCTATTTTATGTTATTGGTCATGATATGTAGATGCGATTTCCGTATAGTGTTGTCTTTTTATGATGCAAAAATGAAATTAAAAAATTTTTTCTAAGGAATTTTTTTTTCAAGCTTTGAAAAGTGGTTCACTATTCTATATTTGAATTTGTTACAGATAAAAAGTCGAATTAGTACAGTTTTTATTACCTCATATGGGCAACCGTATTTTGGAAAATGCCCTTTTTCATAAAAATAACCATAAAAAAAAACAAGCCATGGGAGGATAAAACAATAATCGGTTTTTGAATGCTGAAACATTGCCCTAAAATAAAATATTAGCCTCATCTCTGGAGATTTTTCATCGTCAACTAGTGTTATTTCCGTTTGCCATTATGAGACCAATATTTTTAACCTTTTTGATAAAAATAGTTCTCTTACAAATTTCAAAGATATGATCAAAATGAATGAACTTTAAGCTTAAGAAATAGTCGCTAAAGTTTTAACTATTATTTAGCTTTAGCGCTCTGTTTCGATTGATTAATAGATAAGGGGTCTAATTTATCACTTAAATTCAGATGCGGGTTAATGTTAACATGTACATAGTAGTGTACAATTTCGCGACCACGCTTTGTATCTAGTAAATTTTTAGTTGAGCAACTGCCTTGATCGAATTTATAGCTAGTACTAAAGCTGCTCTTTAGAGCCCAACGCTCAATAAAAATTATGAAGCAAAAACAATCTCGTTTACCAAGAAGCCTTAAAAATTTTTACAGCCTACTTAAAATGCCAAAAAAATAAATCCACGCAATCTCAGCTAGCTGCCGTCTCTCTGGCCCCTGTGGTTCGTAACTTGTAACTTTAAGCGCTGCACGAAGGTTAATTGAAGGACGTGCACTTTGTAAGCCACAGCGCAGCCTCCACAGCGTCCACTGCCCCCTCTAAGCTCTTTTTTTTGTTTTATTTCCTTGATATTATGTTTGAATACAAGATATCGCTCCTAGTCGGAGCATAGGGCCTCTAAGCTCTTAACTCACCTCAAAATCCTTTGGATTTAAAACGCCGCCAAGATTCTCGCACTTGTCCAGCTGAGCAATGCCAAAGCTGCCGGGTAAAGCAAAGATCTTGGCTACTTGAGTTGACTGAGACAGCTTCCAGCAAAGGGCATGCTCCCGACCGCCACTGCCAATAACCAGCACGCGATGCGACATTGTTTTTTTATAACTTTAAGTTTTATTTGCAAACTATAAAAATACACAAGCTCACGTTTTTTTAGAGAACAAAATATGAATTAAATTCAATTTGTTTGGCTGCGAACAGCTTCACCCACGTGTTGACAACTGCGCGAGCGTAAACGAACAGCAGAGAACAAAGCGTACTCACTCAAAACGACTAAAGTACACGAGAGCGAGTGTGCGTGAGAGCAAGATAGTAAGCTTTTAAGCGTAGTTAAAGTTGTTGTACTCTTTTATTGTGTTTTATGCTGTTGCTTCGCCTAACTTTAATTGAAAATTAAACCGTTCGGTACGAGGCGTAAACTGAATGTGAATCTTATGTGTAGCAAAGCCAAATGCTACACCTAGAAACGAGCCGACGTCAACTTCAACGTAAGCGACAGCGTCAGCGCAGCGGACTTACTGATTACAACGTCGTAGCCAACTTCTCACAAAGAGGGCTCCAAAAAAAATCTATGATGAAACTGCCGCCCCCTAGCTACACCCTTGGCTGATTTTGTTTTGCTTGTGCACTGCAGTTACTGATAACAGCTGCGGCAGAGGCAGCGGCTCTCAATGAAGCGCAGACGTCGTAAAGATTGACAAAAACAAAAGCCTAATTATTATATAAGTCGAGTTTCAAGCTTTGTATACACTTGAACGAATTTTCTAGTAGCGTAGTATTTCTCATCATTACCATGAAAACTTACCTAGTAGTTATAATAAGGATGCATTGTCTTGGTTTATTAACCGTCCGTCGATGACCATCATCCGTTGCTTTACTTTCTGTTACACCTGCGTTTCCTAGTTACCAGTTCTTCACAAAATACAGCTTGGGAAAGAATAATTGTGAATTTTCTTTAAAGTGTGGGTCTCTGCAAAAATGATTCTGAAATACTGTTCATGTCGACGAGAGCTCAGCCAAAATTTTTTAAAATTTGATGTTTTAATAGTCTATAGTCCTATACTCCCGAAAAATATTCTCCTTTTTTTATTTTCTATTAATAAAGCTCCACATGAATACTGCCCATCGTTTTCTGACTAAAGAGTTGGTTTTTGATTCTATCGCAAATTGTGTTGTGATCTTTTTTCCCAATTATATTTGGAAACCAAAAACTTCTCATTAAATCATCTTAAAATCAATTTTTTGCTGATATTCCAAGTGCTCCAAGTCACCCAGATTGTTTAATTTTTTTTTTTTAAATAAAGAAAGATAAATTTTCCATATTCCAAATTTAATTGAGTCAAAAATATTGGTTTACTTTTTGATTTCTATAAGCTGGCTAAAAGCTGGGTATGAAAAAGGAGACATCTTTAAAAATCAACTATAAAATAGTAGTTTATTATTAATTCTATTAATTTATATTTTTATAATTGAAAATACTTTTATGTATAGTTTATAGTGATGTTCATGGGATAACCGTGGTCATTCGTTACTCGGCCCAATGGCTAATGATAACTTAGCTGGTATATGATCACGTCTATAATTATAAATTCGTAATAAAGATTTCATGACTCTAAGTCCTGTTGAGGACTCCTTATTCCATTCAAAGTGATGTTATATAGTCTATAACCAGCGGACGACCTAGATGCTTTCAACAATAACTTACTTGTTAAATCATCATCATCAGCTTAGAATCATGAACTTACAATCATTTAACACATAACCTTCCTTAAGTACATAGGTAAGAAAAATTAAAATCGAATTTAACTAAGGCTTATCCCAATTATTTTAAATTATTTAACTAAAGTTGAATAGCATCCAAAGTGCTTCAAAGTTGTCATACACATAAAAATGTAGTCTAGAATAAACCTAATTTATTTGGGTTAATAAAGAAAGCGACAAAACATGTGTAAATTGTCTATTTGAATTAGACTTGCATTTCCAAATACAAGTTGAAATCCCAGAGACCCCTTGTAAAGAAAATTCCAGAGGATTTTTTTTAAGCGCGCATTGCACTTATTTTTCTTTGCTTGTAAATTGTGCGAATAACAAAAACACTTTGATAAACTTTAACCCTACCCAGTGGGGGTAAAAAATGCAATAAAGTGGCGTTGTCAGGGTCTGTTGCTATCAGTAAAAAGAGCAGTGGTATTTGTAACATTAATGAGATTTTTAAATGCAATAAATGTTGAATCCAAAAACTTAACTGTATTGGAAGAATTCTTTCAACACATTTTGTAAAATCGTTTTTATTAGTAAGTTTGTTTGTGTGTGTGTATATGTGTTGTAAATTTACAAAATAACTACCATAATCCGTCATAAATAATTTTTTATATTTGCAATTTTCTAGCAAGTGTGTGTGCAGCAAAATACGTTAGATTCTCCACATCACGCTAGCTTTTTAAAACATATTCCGTTCCATGTATTTTCAAAAAACAAAACATTTATGGTCGCATTAGCAGATGATACATAAGAACAATCCATTAGTGTTCAAAAAGTTGCTGAGAACTGTTACCGGCGCATTTGAAAACCCATCGTTCCATTTGGACAAGGTCCGCGTGGCAAGCGCAACACATTATCGTTGTAGGGATTCGACTGCGATGGTGCCGCTGGATGATGATGCTGTTGTTGCTGCTGCTGCTGCTGTTGCTGCCGCAGCAGCGCGGCCGAGACACTGCCTCCCACCACGGGTGACCAACTTTGCTGTGCATTCGGTGCTTGTGGCGGGGCAGCATATGGAGGTGGTGGCATGCGTTGATTATAGTGCGGCGGTGGTAGTTGCGATTGTGGCGTCATAGGACCGGCTCCCTGGTAGAAATAGTTCATGTGTGGCGCTTGGAAGTAGTTGTTGTACATGTTGTAGCCTTGCGGGTTTGGATTCATCTTGGGCGCCGAATTGGAGCGATGCATGCCAGAAGAGTTGCTGCTGTTGCCGATATTGTTATTGTTGTTGCTAGTCACCGTGGTCGCAACATGAGCGAGCGGCGTTGTCGTTGTGCTGTTGTTTGTTGAGCTAGGTGTCGTATCGCTAAGAAATTCGATATTTAATAATAATAAACTTTAATTTTTGATATAGTAAAAAGTATTTAGACTGGCGACAGACGCAAAATCAACTACAGAAATACTATCGATTATTATTGTTGAAACATTAGTTTGGTCTTGCCGTGCCAATATAAACTTTTTGTTAGAACTTACGGCTTATCGTCCTCGGGATTTTTAGCGGCGCCAAGTATGCGCAGTCGAGCTTTAGCATACTCCTGTTCACGCTGCTTGAGCGTCTTGATGGGCTGCTTGGGACGCATGCCATTTGGATCACGCCTTTCATCAGCCTGAGCAGGTCTGCGCAATATCTTAACCGTTTGATTACTAATGGGCGTAGCATAGTTGGCTGCATCGTATTCACTAGCAGACTTGTGCAGCACCATCAAGACGGGCGGCGGTACTTCGGTTCCATCAAATTCTGGGCTGGGTTGTGGCTTTTTCGCAATGGTTATTTGCTTAGGCGTTGTTGCAGCCGCTCCTGTTGCTTCCGGCAAAGATTGTGGGCGCTGTAGAACCTTCATTTTGCTAACAGCTGCTGGCTTACTGTTGTTGGCAACTGTGGCAGGATTGATGCTGGCAATTCGCACTGTTTGGGTAGCTTCCGTTTGAAGTTTTGTTTTCAGTGTCATGCAAAGCTAAGAGAAAATATTGAAATGTATTCAGAAAGGCTCAGTTGTTAATGTGGCAGTAATATGTTCTTACGCCTTCCTCATCAATTTCTTCCCAGTTTTCTAGCACATCGTCGCCATTGGACATTGCTTTGCCAATTGTTTTATCGCACTCGCAAGACACTCACACATGCACAGGGGGAACACGTTGCGTTGTGTAAAAATGTGAATTTTTGTGTTTTACAATTCCTCGTTGCTGACTTTGCTGTTCACTTTCTTCGCTTCCGCCTGCTGCTGCAGCTGCTATTATGGCTGCTTGCACTACAACTGATACCGCATAATTTCTTTGCACTTTTATCAGACATAAGTTCTACATATGTTTTCTTGTGTACCTAATTGATTTATTTATAAAATTTTTATTTTTCTTAATAATTGTTAACAAAACTGAGCAATTTTGCATGGCAACAAATTGAAGTGTTGCTCAGCGATAAAAAAATATTTATCGGAAGTGCAGCTCTATGTCTTGGAACGCACCTTGATAATTTGTATATGCTAATTAAGCTGAAAGATGCGAGAACCGACGAAAAATTTATAAAAAGCATGCTTTTATTAAACTACCATCCAATTAAGTATTTCTATATTTTGGTAATTCAGTGCATTTTTAGGCACAAAATGTGTTTATCGCTTTATTGCCTAACAAGGAATGTGCGAATGGCACATTATAAAGAGGAAGAAAATGTTTGCCAGTCACAAGTTTGTATTGAGATATGTCAAAATGCTTGGCGCAGATGGACAGCACTATTCGGACTCTCGATTAATTACGAAATTCGAGTTAAAAATTAAAAAATGCAATAAACACTAGTTAGTAAGAAAAACATATGCGGCACATTTGCACGTGAGCTATTTGCAGCAGATTAGAGGGTGCCCAAGAAGTAAGCGTGCCGCTGCACAAGCCCCCCGAGCTATACACAAATACCAGCTGAACTTTGACCCGCTGCTAGCAATGCCAATAAATTCGCAACATATGTAACTCAAACTGATTACAGGTAGGTAGCGTTCAAAACAACCACTCTTTAAAATACGCAAACACGCACTGATAACCCGTTTCCGTATCACTCTCACACTCGCTTGCTTTGACTCCAAATCAAATCAAATCAGTAAACGCTGCGTACTGCTGCCAGCAACAGGTTACTCCATACAGCTGTTTCCAAGTACTTGCTATTGCGCCACGCCAACGATATTTCCAGGCTTGTTAACTTTCGCTCTTTAGGTAAGTCTGGTTAAGTTTTATCAAATAGCTTATACTGCTTCCCAGCTTCAGCTGCAGTGGGTCTCTGGGTTACGCACTAGGCAAGGTCATACAAATGTGTCGTAACAGACTCAGATTATTGTGTCTGGGCAGCTTATCTTTTAGTTCAATAGCCTACATATATTTAATAGATTAGGCTATGCTAATTTACGATTTAGGCGTGTAAAGTGCAAAATCCACTTCAATAATAGCCATCTAGCTTTGTATTTTAAGCCGATAACAGTTGGCTACTAAACTGCTTAAACTTTTCCATAGGCATCACCATAATAATAAGACAATGTCGTCGGAACAAGCACCGGTTGAGCGTAAAGCTAACCCTGTAAAATCATTCATCACAGGAGGTTTTGGCGGCATTTGTAATGTTCTTTCCGGCCATCCCTTGGACACCATTAAGGTAGGTTTTTAAAAACTCTGATTACACATAATTAATGTAGACACATTTAGGTGCGCCTGCAAACTATGCCGCGTCCAGAACCCGGTCAAAAGCCATTATATAGCGGCACCTTTGACTGCGCTGCAAAGACTATACGCAATGAGGGCGTCCGTGGTCTCTACAAAGGCATGTCGGCTCCATTAACTGGCGTGGCACCCATTTTCGCGATGTGTTTTGCGGGTTATGCAGTCGGCAAGCGTTTGCAGCAACGCGGGGACGACGCAAATCTGACGTATTCACAAATTTTTGTGGCTGGCTCTTTTTCGGGTCTATTCTCCACGTTTATTATGGCACCCGGAGAACGCATCAAAGTGCTGCTGCAGACACAGGGAACTGGTGGTGAGCGTAAATACACTGGTATGGTTGACTGTGCCCTCAAACTATATAAGGAGGGCGGTCTACGCAGCGTTTTCAAAGGCAGCTGTGCCACCATGCTAAGAGGTAAGTTGACCATATTTTAAAATTTGACACAGGATTACAATTCGTTCTTGTGTAAATCTTGCAAAGATTCATTGTTGTAAGGGAGAATATGTGCACAGAACTTGCCTTACGACAAATTGGCAAGAACATGCTTAAGTTAACGACGCTGTGGGTCTCAACTATTTCACCGGATATCCCTTTTGTTATTCTTGGACACTGTCAATTGTTATCGATCCTATTAAATTTTTGACCTCCGCTCTCCGGATCAAAATGCAGTGACACCTTTGTCTATTCAGATTTTCTTTATCAGTTCCAGCTTCTATTTATTAGTCATTTCTATTTCTGCGACGCCGTCAGCTGGGGTCACCCATTCCAAAGCATCCATATTCATATCAGTCTAAAATAATCGCTTTATTTTGTATACTCTAAACTATCATAATACATTATTTCTATTTTTAAACTAAGTATGTCTCTGTGTGTGTGCGTCTGTGTATGTGAGTTTCTGTGTCTACTAGATTTCATTGGACAACTCCAAGTCTGGCAATCGTGCAACTTCCTGTTGCTCTTGCCTTAGCAAAAACTCTAAACTATTCCGCTTTAATTGATGCAACTTGGGCTTCTTTGTATGCTTTTGCTTTCTCTGATGCTGCTGCTGTTGCTCCACTTTGAGCCAGTGCGGTAAGCCGCGTGTACTGCCTGCTCTACCCGTCGCTGCCAGGGCCTGTCGAAGAACTCTAGCACCGCCACAATGCAATTGCTTGCGCAGCACATAAAAGACACTACGTTCATTGTAGTTATTGCAGCGAGGTGCTAGACTTCTGTCCGTCTCGAAGCTTTCCACACGGTGACATGATATTTGCTGTCCCGTCAAAGCATCAGTAACACATTGTTCCACACTTGGACCACGTGCAACATTAGTAATACGTGGGAGCCAGTTGCTCATATCACAGCTGCATTGCCAGGGATTGTCATTTAGGCGTGCCACACGCAGACGTGGTTGTAAAAAGAAACTGGTGGGCAGTGTTCGCAACTGATTACCTTCTAAGTAGATATCCAGCAACTCCAGTTGATCATCCAATAGACCAGGTGGAAAGTATGTAAGATTGTTGTGGGATAAGTTGAGCAGCTGTAAACGTTTGCAGCCCATTAAGGCATCCATAGATATGTCTTTTAGGCCACATTTGCTCATATCTAATTCGCGCAGCTGTCCTAGGCCCGCAAATGCATCAAAATCCAGACTGCGTATATCACCGCGTAACGTTAAAATTTCCAAGGAATTGAGGCCCTAAAAAAAACGAGTAGGATTTAAATGAAATAAGCGTAACCAAAATGGAATTTAATATGAGTCGAAAGTAATGCATTTTGCCTGTTGTCATTAATTTGCGTACCTTAAAAACACCTTGTTCCAAACTGCCAATTGATACATTTCCAAGATGTAAGTTACGCAGCTTATGCAATGAATCAAACGGCTGGTTATTCCATAGCTCTAGAGCTGCTTCCGAGCTGCCAAATTGTAATTCCTTTGTATCATTCATAACCCAAAAAGTTGCCGGGAATATGTAACGCAAGGGATTTTGTCGGAAATCGGCACGATTTAGCTTGGGCAGCGGCGGAAAACTTAATTCACTTAAACGCTCCAAACGATTATCGCTCAAGTTAAGCGTTTCCAATTCCAGCAATCCCGCCAAGGCCAAATAATGCAAACGCTGTAGCGAATTGTGTGCCAGTGATAAGCTCTTAATATGCAATGCTCCAAAAAGTGCAAAAGGCGGTAGTGTTTCAATATCATTCCGCTCTAGGGATAAATGCCTTAAAGATGTCAAACTATCAAACATTTGCCAGTGCAGCTCGCTAAGCTGGCAATCATGCACGCGTAGTACCTCCAAACGTGTCCAGCCATAAAAGCAGGGCATGCGCGTTTGTTTTATTATCTGCACATATTGTTCATAGGGTAGTATCTCAAGTTCCACCTGCTCCGCGTCGGCTTCAAATTCCAGCTGATATTTAAAACCACTGGCATTTTGTCCAGCTGCAGAGGATTCATTTGTATCCAAAAAGATTTCGCTGCGCGGTTTGTAATCATAGTTATCGCTGGGTAGCTCGGAGTACTTGGGGCGCTGCAGTTTGTCGCTGCCCAGCAGCGTCAAATGCTCGAAATTGGCATGCTGTAGGAAATCCAAGGGCTCATCTATGATTAAGCGCAAAGCTCCGGCGTCACCTGCTCCGCGTATTTCCAGCGTTGTAAGCTGATTCAGCTGCTTTAAACTGCTGGTGTTTACTATGAGGTGGTATCAACATACGATGAAAAGCAATCTTAACTGGTTGTGGTTACACACTCACCTGTCAGCTCTGTGCCTGCGCCGGTATAGAGTAGTATCAAGGCCTGCAGATCCATGGGCAGCGCATTGAGCAGTGTCAGTGCCTCGCTTTGTGCCTGCAACAGGCAAGTGGCCAGTTTGGTATAGCTTTGCCCAAAGAAATTGTCATCCAACTCATCCACATAGTCACTTGTCATGTGGTTCACCCAGCGTGCAATGGGCAGCTCATTAAATGCGGCATACTGGCAGACACAGCTTTGTGGGCAACTAAGCACATCCAGCTCAACCTCTGCGGCATAGGCTTGACTGGGAGGGCACTGCAGCTTTAGATGGGCGTGGCTTTAGTATATATATACAATTTAAATAAATTTTTCACTCACTAACAAAAGCAGCAGTAGGTTGCACAGCCCAAAGTGCAGCGACATACTTTTAGAGGCACTGTCATTCATTACGTAGTTTGACAAGCACTGTGTTTACACTTTTAACACCTTACTAAATGATTTTTTTCTGTGGTTTCTTTTTTTCAAATTTTCACACGTTACGCGTCACTTTTCAACTGGCGCTTGGTTTGAATTCCATTCATGCACTAAATAAATAAGTCGCAATGCGACTGCGATATACATAAAATATATAAAAAAAAAATTAAAGTATACACGTTTTATATACATTTATGTAAAAATTAAACTCCACATATTTGTGCTTCAGCCAATGAGCTGAATGAGCTAGGCGGCCGTCTGGAAGGCATTTGCTCGCTTTGTTTCATTTGTTCTTTTGAATACTTTTTCATTAAAGGAAATGGTCTTTACTGATATGCCACATCCTCCCTTAGGCTATATGATAAGAGTATAAAACTTGTGATATATACAATGTGCTTATATATGATTCCCATTTTAAGGGGGTTGTATTGAAAAGTTTCTTAAAATTTGGCACAAGGTCGCTGCTTCTTAAAATGCAGAAAGTATTCAAACGGCCCTGGCCACTTGCACAGTGGACAAGTTAAGGTTTTATTAAAAGAGTTTTTTGCTGTGGGTATTCCAAAGGTTTCTATTAAAAAAGGAACAGAAAGTAAACCAGCTATTTTACAAAAATTCTATGGAAGATCTGTTAGTGGTTAAAGATACGGATGATGCACATTTTTGAATGCATGTACTTATTTTGCTTACCTCTGAAAAGTCATTGTTACTTTTGGTACACTAAGATCATTGCTCGTCGCAATGACGACGTTTTTCAATCTATCAAATAAAGACTCCAAATATAAATATTGTGACAAACGTATTTTATTTTTTATGTTACACTAATTTTTAATTCAAATAAGTTTTAATACACGTAATTTGGTTTTTGCACGGTAGATAAGTTCCAGAAAAAACTGTGTAAAAAAGACATGAAGTAAATCCTTAAGCTGCTATAAAAATAAATTAGAAAGGTAACAAGTGACCTAGAATCACCATTTTTGGCAAGCTGATTCATGTGGCTCTAATGAAAATATACTTCCAAAATTGATCGATGCGGACCCCCCACACCCCCGCAATCGATTTACAATGTTTTCTCCCACACCCCTCAACATATAAACTTTAAACTTACCCCATATACTTAAAATAACTTCTTTGACATAAATTTCGAATTAACATCAAAATCGGTTAAAATTTTTTGAAACCAATGATTCGCTAGGGTTAGTTACAGTACAAACTTTTTTTTTAAACAAAACTGCACTTTAAATTTATATTGCACTGTGGAAAAATGAACTTTATTGAAAAAAAGTACTTTGACTTAAGTCCAAAGATGCAGAGTCGAGCCAGATTTTTCCAAATAAGCTTAGTCTAATTTGATAGCTGAAGTCAAAATATTCCAAACCATACCTACAAGTCAAAAATCAGGCTCTTGGTGTGGATACAGGGTCTGTCGCCAATATTGCCAATAACCGCCGTAACGATGGCGGTTGAGCCAAAAAGCACTTTATCTCTAAAAGTTAGATGAAACAACGGAGAGACTTTTAAATAAAACCTACATAATTTACTCCAAAAAAGGAGATGGATCCTACAGACAGAAAAATTATCCTATATCCTGCTATGTTTTATAGAATTTAATTTTATTATACTTTTTGAAATCGTATTCTGTTTCAAAAAGTATAGTAGTACCTTTTGAAAATTAAAAATTACATACCGGTTTCAACCAAAATCGATCCACTGTGGCCAGTGACCGTTGCTGTTTATGTTTCTACTCTCAAATTGTAGCTCAACATATGCATATATATACAACAAGTGTTATATGTGTATGAAAGCATATATTTATACATACATTTCTGATATAACGTATGGTTCGCTTGGACTTACTATTTTACTATAAACGAGATATGCAAGACTTTGACGACAAAGTTGACAAGTCGACGTTGGTTTTTGATTTGAAGTGTGCAAGTGTTGGTGATCCATATACTAGTATTATATATGCATAGTATGTTCATACATATATCATTCGTTATCATCATGTTTTGTTTATAATATCTCAGCTCAAGCAAGAATTTTTAAGAAGTTTTAAGAAATGCCCATAAGATGCTCAAGCTTAATTTTATGTTAGAAGTGCAAAGAGCTTGAACTGTGAGTATTTTTTGGTCATGTTCATTAATTTTTTTAGTCTATGTATTATTCTTAGCTTTAATGCGATTTGAGAGCTTACTTATTTTTTTAATATTATTTTATAGATCTGCCCGCCAATGGTTTATATTTCTTGGTCTATGAGTATCTGCAGGATGTGGCCAAGGCGAAATCGGAAAATGGCAAAATAAGCACTGCCTCTACAATATTTGCTGGTGGCGCCGCCGGCATGGCCTATTGGATTTTGGGCATGCCCGCTGATGTGCTAAAGAGTCGACTGCAATCATGTGAGTTTGTTTTTTTCATTTAATTTTTTATAACTAATAAAATCTGACTTTTTATCTTTCAGCGCCCGAGGGCACCTATAAGCACGGCGTGCGAAGTGTATTTAAGGACCTTATTGTCAAAGACGGTCCGCTGGCCTTGTATCGCGGTGTTACTCCAATTATGATACGTGCCTTCCCAGCCAATGCAGCCTGCTTCTTTGGCATTGAGCTGGCCAACAATTTCTTTCAAGCTGTGGCACCAAGTTTCTAATTAAAGCAATATATATTTTTTTTTAGCTAGGGGACGTAACGAATTTTCTACACATATTATGTAAAAATGTTTAAGTCTAAAGTCTTGTTAACTCAATACATACATATTATGTTAAAATGTTTGCTTAAGTCTAAAGTCTTGTTAAATAAATGACTATTTTTATATACATAATGGGTAAAGAAACTGTTTTAACTCCTAGCCTTCACACGAAATTTTTTTACTTATTTTATAAAACCAGTCATTGAAATAAATTATTTTATTAATTTAATTTTATTATTATTATTTATTATCAAATATCTTTATTACTGCAGATTATGAAACATGATTGGATAAAATTAGACCAATTACATTTTTTTTTATGTTATATTTTCTGGCTGGCGAGCACTTTATTAATTATTAATTTGCAGCTTGATATTGGAAAACTAAGAAACTTTTTTAAAAAGTTAAAGAGATTGTAATTTATTTACAACAAAATGTCTTCGCGTTATTGAATTAATTAGAGAAGTTATTAGTGGTGATAGAATAATTGTCTAGGTCGAAGTTCAAGTCAATTATATGTATTTTTAAATCTGTTTAAAATTTGACCGTTGTTTTGTCGCTATTAAGAATAAAAAATATACTCCTATTTATTTTTGATATGCAGCCGTGCCCCGTGGTTCGTTTTTGCGTATTCCAAATTCCACATTTTTTGCTATCGATATCTTCTTATATTGTATTTTCCTTACTCTTTGTTAGCATAGCTCTACCCCTTTCGATTGCAATTAACCACGACTATGCTATTCTAATAACATTTTGTACATCGGAGTGTTTTAGAGGACCTCTTATATGGATAATTCGTTTGTTTATGAAGATATCGTAACCAAATTTGGCAATTAAATATCTTTCGATTTCTTAAGCAATATAGCGGATTTTATTGCAATGTGGTGCTACAGGGTATCCCAAAGTCGTTCTTCCACGACTTTAATTTGCGCCATCTTTTTATGATAGACACGAACCATGTGAACGTATGAAAAAAAATAATTATAGATGGCGTACGACGTACATTAAAGTCGGTCACGGACGACTTCGGTATACTCTGAACCATCACATTGCAATCAAATATATTGATTAAGTACTCCAAGAAAAATTTGATTGCCAAATAATCGTTTTTTTACCGATCCATCTTATGTAGGCTTTATGATATAGTCAACCGATTTTGATACAATGTAGTACAGTACTTTAGTAAGATGAAATGCTTGCCGATGACAAATCCGGATACAATATGCTTATAATTAAATGAATTATTATTCATCTAAAACTTTTCGTTTTTTCCGAGGTGCTCTGAAACACACCTATGAGAGCTATATAATAAAACCACAACATCAAAAAATAAAATAAACTTATTTCTCGTAAGATAAAAAATATAGTTGACAGACACCCTGATCATACTTTAGGTAACTTTGGGGGGACTCAATACTATACCCTTTTTGGTGAAATTGAGGGCACCAAACATGTGCTTTCAAAACGTATCCGACTAAAATATTCCGATTAGAAGATTCGGATTTGTTTTCCGGAGTAAAAAAAAAGTAAATTTAGCTTAAAGCTCCAAAATTTTTTCGTAAAGCGTTAAGCTACTTCTAACTTATTAAACATTTCATGGGTTTTATTTAGTTACCATGTGTTTTTTATTCAGTTTTCATTGCCGTTTCATCATGGAAAAACTTACACCTGAACAACGTTTACACATCGTACAATTATATTACGAAAATTCGCGTTCCGTGAAGAATGTTTTTCGCGCGCTTAGGCCATTTTATGGTCGCCATAATCGACCTACTGAGACCACTATTCGCTATACAATCAACAAATTTGAGATCCAATATTTATTATTGGATGACACTCGACCGAATAGACCACGTCCAGCGCGTAATTTATGGGCCGGTGGTATCATCGGTCCATATTTCTTCAAAAATGACGCTGGTCAGACCGTGACCGTCAATGGCGACCGTTATCGCACCATGATAACGAGTTATTTGCTACCTAAAATTGACGCCCTAGATCTCGACGACTTTTGGTTTCAACAATTAATTTCACGCTCCGGACCGGTGAATTGGCCACCAAGATCGTGTAATATCACACCGTTACACTTTTTCCTTTGGGGCTACGTGAAGTCTAAAGTGTTTGTGGATAATCCAGCTACGATTGAAGCATTAGAGGCCAACATTACACGTGTTATTCGCGAGATACCGCCGATTATGCTCGAACACGTCATCGAAAATTGGAACCTCCGCTTGGACGTGCTACGGCGCAGTTGCGGCCAACATTTGAAAGAGATTATTTTTAAAAAGCGAATGGCAAGAACGGTTCTTTCTATTGATAATAAAGATTTTCCGACTCATTTGAAATGTTTGTGTTTTATTTTATTTAAAAAAAAAACCTCAAGATTGATGACCCTATATATAACAGCCTGGTGCTTATACTTTTTTGCGTCGCAACGCGTCACTGTGGCAGAGAATATTTTAAACATATGTGTATTTTTTACCGATCTTTGGTGTATAGCAATTCACAAAGAAAAAATGAGAGTCAGTCGGGAGTGGCCGCAGCTAGCGATCGGACGTGGGCTATTTGGTACGGACCTACATTGGATTGTAATAAAATAATTTAAACTAGAAACGTTGTTGGTATTTATATATTTTCAGAATCTGGAGCGGGGCGACCGTAGATGGACCACGGTGCTTCGGAAAGTGTTGTCAGAGTAGCCAGGTATATAAACAGATCGGTCGATCTACATATACCTGACTCTCTCAAGCGTAGGGGACCACGGTGCTTCTGGAACGTCCGCGAGGTGATCACTTCAGACATTCTGGTGGCAATGAGAGTGATGATGGAGGAGCTGAGTATATCCACGGATTAATCCAGGTCTATCCGATTTCCCACAGCGTTTTGTTTTGCACGCCCTCGTCGAAGTTTGCACCCTGGCTCCCATGGGCGTGGAAGTTGACTGAGGTCACTTCAGGACACTGATATGTCCTCTGAGCGGTTGAGTTTAAAGTTCCTACAGAAAAAGGCTGTGACATCTCCAAAAAAATGTACAAAAAGATTTTTCATGTTACAAACTATACCTGCCTATATACCGATTTTGCTGTTTTGTGATGAATCACAATCGCGAGGTAACAAAGCAAAAAAGAGAGTCAGCCGGCATAAACAATAATGAAAAACATCAACTGCAATGGAGAATAGCAAGTAAAGAAACAAGAATTCAGATAAAAGAGAACATTTTGAAATAACAACAAGAGACAACGACGGGAAACAATCACACGGGGTAACAAAACGAAGGAAATAATCTTGGGAGATGTTTTCAGTCTATTTAGCCGGACAAAAGCAGGTGTGGTCGACGCTAGGAAGCCATATACTACCTTGATCAAAAATTTTCCGGAATCATCACCGTGTGGCGCTCTCAGTCACCAGATTTGATGTTCCTTTTTTTTTTAAATTGCCACATCTGTCATTGACATTCTATTTTTATGCCAGCGCTTGATCCAATCCTTGAAATATTTTTTATAATCGTCAGAGCCATCTTCGATTTTTCCATGACCTCATCTCGGGTGCTGTAACGCGTTCCACGGAGCGGTTTCTTGAGTCGACCGAATAGGAAAAAATAGCAAGGAGCCAAAACAGGTGAATTCGGCGGTTGTTGGATGGTATTCGCTCCGTTTTTAGCCAAATTTTCACGGATAACGATAGCATTTTTTTTTAAATTGTAAATAATCGAAAACACGCACAATCGCAGATATATATACTCAGTGAGGCGTCACAAATGTCAAGCTATCAAGCTGAATGGTTCATAGAATGTCAGTGACAGATTTATTTTAAGAAAAAAAAAAGAGACATCAAATCGGGTGACTGAGAGCGCCACACGGTGATGATTCCGATAAATTTTTGATCAAGGTGGTATATATGGTAGGGACTTACAGAGGTTTGTAATAACAGAATTTGAGCACGAACCGTTGTAAGTATATGTATATTTCAGAGTCTAGAGCTAGGAGAGCAAAAACCCGGATCTTAGATGGACCACGGGGCTTCGGATTGTTCGCACAGGGGTAACTTTAAGCATTTCTGTGTACTATATATAACGGACAGAAGGAGGTTTGGTAGACCCCAAGTCCTTTATACTAAAATGCTCATCATAACCTCGTGTAGCGGTTGAGCCATGTCCGTTTGAACACCTTGATTTAGGAGACTAAGCTTTACACAACCACAAAATGACCTAAATCACGAATTTTGGTAAAACAGCGCATACATTATAAGACGTGTCGTATAATTTTTGTTTTGTGAGTGAAGATGGAGGCGCAAATTATTGCATGTGCTATTATTGTCGAGGAGTTGAGCCAATATGATAAAGAAGAGGAAGAAAAACAAATAGCTATCAGGAGAAAAAAGAAAGTGGTCAAAGGCTATTTGAAAAATATAAATACAACTTAACACTAAACTGTGGTTCATTTTCACTCGACTATGAGATTATTTGCGCCTGTCGGACAAGACATTTAATGAACTTTTCGATATCGTGTTGGTGAAAATGTGATTTTAAATAATGCATTTTCAGACTCAATGTTAAGCCAATAAAGCAGTGGTCGGCACGGCCCTATCTCGCGGATACAGTGATCAGTGGCGGCAGCGACGTCGACACACGTACAGTTCACGTACACGGAGTGACGCGTCGCTGCGCACTCAAACAAACGCAAGTGAAAATGCGAGTGTATGCCTTTTTGCATGTCCAAGATATTTTTCTACTACTCTTTAAAGAACCAACTGCATGCAAGTTAGGTGCTCATGTTCTTTCAAATTCGTTTATTTTCATTGCTTTACAAATTTCGTCGGTCGTTCGGTCGTACGAATATTCCTTCTCTAAATTTCAGCTTACTTAATTTGGTGAACCCCTGTTCTAAGTGATCGATTGCAACATCGTTTCCATTTTTTTCCAGCTGCTTTAAGTATCTTTTTGGCAACGTTAGCACCATTATAAATAAAAAATCTTAGATTTTTGGTAAAATCTTGAGATTTCGTGTTTAATGGACAGCTCGAATTTAATGAAAATGGATTTATTTGGAAGGTATGGTACTTTACATACAATCGACCAAAATAGAATGGACCACTTTTCAAAGCTTAAACGCAGTGTAAAGTGATCAAAAAAAAACGCTTCGCAAAAATGAATATATTTGCGACCCTAATTAACAAACCCAAATTGAAATTATTCGATATAATGCGACTTTTTCACTCCCGCAATCGTTTTTCCGTTTTTTCCCACACTACTCAACATATCACTTTGACGTAAAATTTACGGAACATATGCATAGGTATTATTTATATATACGGAAAGAGCACCCGGAGCAAAAAGAGCAAAGGCTCGCCCACCGCTGGGTATAAATATCGTTCATAGAAGGAATATGCGGGAATATGCATATTTTTTACAAAAAGGGTTCAGGGTATAACACTGTCGGGCACCATCTCGACTGTATCACAATGTTCATTGCTTTCATTATTAATATGGTATTTGTTTCCACATTTTGGGCATATTTTTGTATTTTGTGCAGAGTTTAGCTATGTGTCCATTAGGGTGGCACTTTTTGCAACATCTCACGAATTTTGTAACCCCACCGCCTAAAAAGTTACTTTTTTACCTGCATATAGCGCCTGTAAAATTTAAAGACGATCCGAAAGTATTTGATGTACACTAAAAAGGTCAAAAGTCATAGTTTTCACTTTTCCGTTTTTGACAGTATTGTTCTACATAACCTTTAAAAACTTGTTTCGAATCAAACAAATTATGGTTCAAACAGTCTCACGTATCTATAAAAATAATTTTAAATAAATATTGAGCCGGCCTGCATAAATTTGGTAAGCTCTAAAATTGATTAAAATGATTAATTACACTAATCTTAACATGTTTTAGTCGTTACCGTAATAAAATGGCATACTAAAACCGAAAATGCAGTCAAAAATGTTTTTCATGAAACGGGCTTCGAGATATTTCGAAAAGAACATTTTTCGAAATTAGAAAAAAAAGTGCCTAAGTACTAAACTGATTTCGATCATTTTTTTACTTGACTGTAGATAATTGAATACCCCAATCGATTATACTTCGAACATGTTTTTGTCAATCTTACGGTTTGGTCGCTATTTATGCATTCATATGAAATTTTTTTATGACATTTGACCTATTGTAGTGTTCATCAAATACTTTCGGATCGTCTTTTTCAGGCGCTATATGCAGGTAAAAAGGAAACTTTTTAGGCGGTCGACGGTTTAAAAATCTGTCATCCAGCGGCGGCCACCCTAGTGTCCATACTGCCAGCAAATATTGCAGCGGAGAGGTAGCGGAATGTTGGGGCGAAACCGAGCTTTTTCGTAGCCGATAAAGAGAAAGGGTGCAATAGCTGAAGAGATAAATGTTAGAATGATAAGAACTGTCTCAACAAGCTTATCTTCCACTTTCTTAAGAATTGTTTTTACTTCAAAAAGGTTTTGACTCTATAGTTCGGAGAGCATGTTTTTTTCATTGGTTCGGCGGAGATCGTTGGAGTATAAGACAGCTTTTGAAACGTTTTTTGTTTTGTGTTGTGTTATTTCTACTTCGCACGAAGGGGTAATTGAGCGAAGCTGTAAATGTTTATTTGCTTGTGTTTCGTTATTATAATTGCAGAACCGTTGGTACATTTCTTACCTGTTTGGAGTTCCCCTCCAAATGCGTGATCCACTGTTCTATAGTTTTGAAACGCTTCAAATTGCAGAAAAAGTCTCGTGTCAATATCCTAACGTTGAATTAAAAGCTCCAATATTAGTAAATGGTTTTGTAAAAAAAGTTTGCGGCTTCGTGCTTACAAACTGTTATATTTGCGCTTAAAAATTTAATTTCAAACTGTTCTACAGTTTTAGAAGCGTTTTATGGCGCTAAAGGTTTGATTAATACTGCACACAACACAGTTTGATGCTTACTGCGCGCCACTAGAACAGTTTTGGAAACACTGTGTGCTGCTAAATAAATACTTTGCAACTGTGCTATTGCTCAGTCAGTATAACAGCGCGATATTGGCCTGCAACTGTCATTTGACATTCCCTACAGTTTAGACTGCGCATGATTTTCTTAGCATTTTATTAATTATTCCAAAAGCGGCTTAGTTAATTGGTCCATGGCGCAATATCTTGTTGATTTAATCGATTGCGTAAGAGGTTTAGCTGATTTAATTATATAATTGGTGCCCACTTAGCGCATTTCATAAGCTTAAGCAACGCGCAGTATATAGTTAGTTATAACTAGTACAACGTAGCGCTTATCCTACCGATTATCATACAAGTAATCATCTTAAAATTACTGATTTCAGATGTGCCTGCCAATGGTTTGTACTTCCTTTGCTATGAGATATTGACTGATAACTATAAACAACGTTTCAATCGACCAAATGTGGATTTACTGGCCGCAATTGGAGCTGGTGGTTGTGCGGGCATTTTCTATTGGATTGGTGGAATGCCAGCCGATGTGTTGAAAAGCCGCTTGCAATCAGGTAAGAAATAAAAAGTTCTCTAATACGTGGCTTAGCGGGTTATCTCTGTACGAGGCTTGACAGGAATATGGATGAAAATATTAAAACGATCGACATCGAAGCGTTTTAAATTCGTTAACTGAAACGCACAATCCTTTGTTTGGGGTTCGTCTACCAAGGTTCGTTTACATCAATTCATCAACTTTGGCAAACAAGTGCTTGCAAGCATTTAATATTGTTCGCTCTATTTTGCCTTATTGGTACGAAGCTTACTTGTCCGGCTTAGACCGAAACCCACTCGCTTCATAGCCTTCTGTCATCAAGCCCTAGAAACAGGGGCATGGCGCAAAATCATACCGACCAATCAGTTGCCTTCTCTCAACATTTAAAGCATTGGAAAGACTGATCGCTTCTGTGCTTGTTAGAGAAACTGAACGTGGAAAATCGATTCCGGATCATAAATTCATATGTCCAGAGAAGGAACCTCGCAACACTCCTACGGTTTTGGCAAAACAAAAAAAGAAGCACAATCTTATCGACCAATAATTCTCAGTCTCGTTCAGTATTTCAATCATTGTAAAGACTGATCGCTTCTGTTCTTTTTGAGGATTGTGTAAATCGATCCCAGATCACCAATTCATATGCTCAAAGCTTTTGAAGAGAGGGAATATTCCAATGGAGTTTTTCTGGCATTTGATAGAGCCTAGCATCTCGGACTACTGGCAAAGATAAAGACAACGCTGCTTGCTAATATTTAGAGCCTTTTCCGTTTCTTCTTGGAGAACCGAAAATTCTATGTCGATACGATAGTATCAGCCGCCAGCCAGAATTGGCTTAGCTGGAGTATCCCAGGGCAGTGACCTCGCACCACTCGAATTTATAATATTTGCGGCTGACATTTCTGTGTCCAGAAGCAATATGTATGCGTCCAACGTCGAAACGTTGGCATCAATAGAAGCAAATCTGTTAACGTATGCTTCATATTACGGTCTGAAACTCCGCCCGCGGTTTTTATCAATGATACAATACGGCACACAACGTAAGAAAAATATCTTTGTATTACTCTGGATCAGCGACTCAGAAACCGTGAGCACTTCATTATGCGATATGCTACTGTAAAAGGGATAGACTCCATTGGCTTCTAAGATGGGCGAAGCCAGGGGGAGTTTTGGGCATTTAAACCCCTCCCGAAACCAGGGGATTTCTTAATTACTTGGTCCATATGGTTTATGATCTACAGCAAAACTACCTCCCGAAACTTATTTCTGACTACATTCTTGGCTTCCAAGGCAAACTTTTGTTAAGTTAGGGTCGTCTTCGAAGATCCACACAGTAACTTATAGTTCGTTATGGTATTTAAAATTTCCCGCTGGTTTTTAATAACCGCAGCGGTACTTCTTTAGACGATTCTTCTTTTGAGTAATCGCCAACTCATGCATCGTTCGAAGCGAAATCCCCGTCTCCGAAGCCTCCTTCACTCAAAAGCTTTTCTTTCCATAAGTAAACTCTAATTTTATATCGTCTTATATTGAATGAATTGAAAGTTGAAAATTGGAGAAGGTATTTTTCATTGTCCTGTCTTTTAACTTTGCAATTACATTTTTTTCAGCACCGGAGGGCAAGTACAAGAATGGTATACGCAGCGTTTTTGTGGATCTTATGAAAAACGATGGTCCATTTGCACTATATCGTGGTATTACGCCGGTTATGCTGCGAGCTTTTCCTGCCAACGCTGCCTGCTTTTTCGGCATTGAATTGGCCAATGCATTCTTTCGCATGGTGGCTCCAAATTTTTAGTTTACCTATCAAAAAGTAGGTACGTAACGTTACTGTGATAATAAAGACTTAGACCAAATTATTTTTAATTTACAATTATTAAATTTAATCGTATTTTCTAGTAATTACAAATTTTTTTTTGTTTTTTTTAAAGCAAAGCAAAAGTAAAGATAGCAAAAGCTCTTAATTTAATTACAAAATTTTGCAAACTAAAACTAATACAAAATATATTGTGATCGTATAACAATTTATAAAAAAAAAGGAATATAATTTCAAAAAATATACATATATTTATAATTTATAGGCCAGCTTTAATAGAAAGCGTTTTAAATAAAAGGAAATTAATCAAAAAGGCCAGCTTTAAATGCAACTATACGGACAGAGATTTTTCCAATAATCTGTCTTTAATTCTTTTAGGCAATTTTGCGATCATGATTATCAAAATTAAACAACTGACGTTTCATATTTTCCTGCTTGGATAAGGTATACGGGGAAAGCATCGTGGGCAATGCATTAAGCGCCTTGAGTTCTGGTAAACGTATGTTAAGAAGATTATTTTTTGGTTGTTGGGCACCGCTTTGATTGCTCCATATGGGATCGATCCAGAAGGGCAATTTCTATAAAAAAAAAAGTTTTTTTTTGGTCCAAAAATATTTATGTTTTATGAGTGAAGTTACCTCAGTGGGTGGCGTATCGGGCTTAGGTGGCTCAAAGATGGAGCTTATGGGTGCCACATTGCAGCTGACCAAGTCATACAAATCTGTTGTGGAGCTGTTCAGCACAACTGGCATCTGCTGTGCTGGTTGTGGCTGCTGATTAAAGCTAGCTTGACGACGCTGAAACAGCTTAGAGGAATTACCATAAGGTGTAGCCGTAATGCCTGTACTCGAAGCTATGCCTAAATCTCCGCTCAAGCTGCCATTGAGCTCGCTGGAGGAATTAAACGAAGAGTTGAAGAACTGCACCGAATTGTTAATTGAGTTCTCCTTGTTGCAGCTGCTGCACAAGCTCATATCGGGCGCCGAATTAGAACTATTAAGCATGCTGGATGAAATTATTGAGGAATTGGCACTTGGTTGCAACTTGCCGCAGGCATTGACAAATGGTGGCGAAACTTTTTGTGGCATGCCAGCAAAATGTTCTTGATAGGCATGGAAATTGTTCGAGGAATTAACCTGTGGCTTATAGGCAGCTGCATTGCCGCCTCCATTTACATTGGCGCTGTTCACATACTCATTGGCAATGGCACGAGTTTTGTGCGGTGGTGGTGCCTGAGTAGGTGGAGGACGATTGTGCTCTCCCAGCGGAGTACGTGCGCTGCGAGCCTTGTGCTTGGCATAGGGCAGCTTTAAAGACCCAAACAAATGCTGATGACTGACACCGGAACCAGTGCGCACTGAAAATAAACACAAAAGTAAGTCAGGTACTAAATTAAAATTTTTTTTCACCACACAAGTGCGACTCGTTAACATAGTCCAGACACAAAGCTAGAACCCAATAAGAGTACAAGAGATTGATAGCTTTATGAATTCTTTAAAGGCTAAAGAAAGGATCGTGTGGACAGCAGGAGTAAGTCGAAATATTCGCAATATCTTTATTGAAATAAAAGCTTTTAAAAGATCATTATTTTATCTATGTACTATAGACTAGAAGTGGGTTACTATCCATGGCACTATCGATAGTTTCATTTTACGGATACTATCGACGGTTTTGTTCGATATATCGATAGTGTACTTTTGTATGTAAAAAACTTTTGTGACAAATCAACGGACAAAAAATTGGCAACATGTCAAAAAGAATACAAAAGCAGTGATAATACGTCGAACCTTTTTGACCATCCGACGCTTTTAGAGTCACCAAATCCGATGGGGACCTCAAAAAATTATTTAAGTAAGTCAAATTTTTATAAAAATTCTTCGCTTAAAAAATCAAAAATCGATGCCGCACTAGCCCTAATGATTGCCACAGACGTCCAGCATTTCCGGATAATAGATGACTGTGGCTTCCGAAGTATTGAATTTCAACAAATGTTTATGCACTCCTGCCACTTCTACTGAAAGTGAGAGGATGGATGTTCAGTAGAATTGGCAATATTTTACTTTGTTCGATAGTACTATCGATAGTTTCAACCATCGAAGTCTAAACTATCGAGTGGTGGCACTATCGATAGTATCCCACCTCTACTATAGACCTTGTCTGTCTATATTACATATTTGAATAATCTTTTAGACATACTTCAATCAGGAAGAGTACTGGGTCCATTATATTTGGAATGCCCAGGGCCGTCGAGGGAAAAGTACCGACCCGTTGAATTTGAATGTTCAATTTTTTTTTTTTTAAGTCCACGGGCCTTTTTGAAAACTTCGTGTACATCCCCACCCCTGTCGATAGGCCACTGAATGCCAACATGCTTTGTTTAAAAACATCTGTGATAAAAACAAGGCGCCCCAAAATAGGGCATACTATAAAGTCAGAAGCAGTGAAGCTACTTTGATTGAAACAACTTGGGTTATTCGAAAAGTTCAGCCTAAAGGACGTACGAATTAAAAAAACGTTGGCGTAGAGGGTTCTTTGGTCTTAGAAAGAATATTTAAATCTAAATATTCTACCCTAAATTTCCAAATGACGAACAACGTTGGGCGATTAAGTGTTCATCCGGATTTTTTAGACAATGTTTCTAGCGATGATGGATCTTGGACATTTGAGTACAACCCATAGACGAAACACCATAGTTCCGAATGCCACACAAAGTATCAGTCATCGCGTGCTGTGCTACACATGGTCTCGAAGTAAGCCTACTTTTTAACAGCTATCCCGACTCTTGTGATAACCCTAAAAGTCTGATTTTTGATGCGATATAAACTGAGAATCCCCCAACCCGTCTGAACACACTGCGATTAGTAGAGGCAGCAGGGTTACATTTATTGTATTTCATAGCTCTAGGGAGACACCCTGTACTGCACTGTACTGTACTATATCTTATTAGGAAGACTAAGGTTTAAAGATTTGTACAACTTTTACTATTTATACTACTAAAAACTACTTACATTCACAATTCACATTGAGCGAAACATCGGAACGCTCCTGAGTAGGCCCATTGTTAATGGTAAAAAGATCCTCGTGAGCTGAAATCACTGAATATAAATTTGGAAACCCGAATTCAAATGTAGTTGATATGGTGCATTCTAGAGCAGACTTTAGCTCATGCATGTACATGCTGGGACGTTGCTCCAGCTGACGCACAATGGATAGTAAAAAACGCATAAAGCTGCTTAGACGCAAGCACTGCTCATCGCCCTCCTCATAGATCTACCAAAGCAAACTTTTTAGTAAGAATATGAACAGCATGGATAACCTTTGAACTTACCTCAATGACATGACGCATGGCCTTCAGTGCGGATTCGGTCAACTGCATCTTGTGCTTGGCATTAAAATCGCGTAAAAATTGCGTCTTGGTTACAGCTGGAGTTGGCTTCGCCTGCTCTGCAGTAGTTGACTTGCTAGTTTTAGGGCTGTCACGTTGTAGCAACTGCTTGGAAGCGCGATAACAAAGCTGACGAAACTCCACATCATCATTGTGGCATATAAGCCAGGTGGCTTGCTCCTTTTGAACAACCTCTACATAGGGCAGTAGTTCAATGGCAGTGGCTATGTCGGAAACACCCAAAGTTTGAGGCAACATTTGATAGCCATACTTTTTCTTATGCAGCTTGAGCACTTGCTCCAGCTTCATGCAATTGGTGGAATTGCCTGTAACATTACGTATAAGATCCTCACATTGCTCGGCAAATACACGACGTGCCACCTTGGGCGATAGATAGATTTTTCTATCCTCTTCGCTGTTCATCTCCAATTCAACCACGCCCTGTATGGCATCCATAAGATCGGCCAGCTTTAGAAAGCCATAATCACTCAAGCGACACTGATAGGCAAAATGATAGTGATAGGAGCGCACAAACTTCTGAAACAGTATGCTATACTGCAAGGCATTCTGAAACAATTCCACCATTTCGCCAGCAAAGACACAGGTTTTCTCCAGCTCACTATTGGTCTGCTTGCGTTTGGGTATGGATATGAGTATATCCTTGCCTTGCTGCACACTGCTCATTTCCACAATATTAGAGTTAACCAAGCCATCTAATATATCCACAATATTGCAGACACCATAATCGGTCACATCAAAGTTGCGATTCTGAGTTTGTGCAAAAATTCCAGGCAACTGGGAGAGCAATACGGAATTATTACCATTGGCGCGCAGCACACGCAATAGATCCGAGGTAAATCTACGTATTTGTGTGCGATGCGTTAGAGTTATCTGACGGTTCTCGCCATCACCCATGATTTGCACAGAGGATAAAGCCTCAAAGAGTTCTATTAACTTGGTATAACCATAGTCAGCCACACGGCACTGCTTGCCAAAATGATTGTGATAGGCTGGTATAAAGCGACTAAATTTCATCGTTGATTTAGGTGACATTTTGACCAGTTCTATAACCTCACGTGATATTTGGTATAGCGGATCGGCCACAGAGTTCTTAAAGTAGCCACCACCAGTTCCGCCGCCGCCTCCGTTGCCACGCTCTGTGGCATTAAGAGTGGCGTTTATGCTGTTTGTGCTACCAGTATTGCTAGCACCTGCAACATCCTTGTTTAGTTCCAGCCAGCCTAAGATCTTAATGCCAAAGTTGTTCACTTGTATCTGTATGCCCTGCACACAACATACCAAATGCTCGAGATTAACTCCATTTTCATTGGCGGCAATCTGCACTTTCAGCTGACCCTCAATGCAATGCACCAATGTGGCTACTGGTATATCGCCAGGATGATGTTTCAGCAACGGATAGATCAGCTGCTGTATCTCTGCAATGGTCATGCACACATTAGGCAAAGGCTCGATTTCCTGCTCTGCCCAACCTTTGTGCTGTTCACGCTTAAAGTGCACCGGACAATAGGGCACACTGTGCTGCAGTCCCTCCATAAGTGGTGAACTCTCTAGCGTATTAACCACCTCCGGTTGCAAGCTTATTAACTTATCCTCGTTGTTGTCCGAGTGAATGGTGCAGATATCTTGCATTTTGTACAAATCCAAGACACTGATGGAGGTTTTAAAGCGCGACTGAAAGAGCTCACGGAATTTATACATAGGCAGTGTATAATACGGAACATCCTGTAATAAGGCAGTTATCAATAAGATTGTTAAAAGTTGAGTCATCAATGTATTGCTTACTTTTAATAATCCAGCGACCTGGCAGCGCAGCGTGTTAACCTCAGTCAGGGAGGAGTCCCTTGTATAGCTGACCAGCATACGCTTGTGACCAATCTTTTTGCGATGTAAATTGGAAACGACTTGCTTGGCAAACTAACCAAAGAATAAAAGAAAAAGATTAGAAATTGATCGGTTTTGAAAAAGGGATTGTACTTGATTACATTTCAAGCTCTCTCATACTATGCCTAGCTCCTTCTTAACAATTTGAATACAAAGTATGTTATCCAAAGGTTTTTAAGCTTCACCCCCAAAATTTTTACTGAAACACAGCTCTGTCGGAATCCAGCGAATAAAAATTTAAGGAATTTCATTAGAATTCCCAATAATAAAAAGTATTTTATAGTCGGAATATTCCAACCTACCTTTTCCAATTCATCAAGCTTTACCAATCTGCTTGAAGTTATGTCACTTTTCGCACCTCTGTCCCTAAAAAGTATACTATATTTTATTATTAAACAATCTCACGTTAAATAAAGTGCCTTTTGAGTGTCTCCGGAGCTTATGGGGTCTTTACTAAGCAGCAGGCCCGACGAGAGGAAGGGGGGGGGGGGGGGGGGGGGGGGCGGCGGAGTTTTCTCAGGGGCCCGGTGTAATACTGTCGTGATTCAAGCTAAAGTTGTAATAGACGGGTCGGTACATTTTCACTCGGGTCCGGATTTTCTCTCTACGGCCCTGCTTACCAGAGCACGGTTCGTCCGTCACCTTCGAGCGTTTTTAAAGTAGATCAATTTTGATAGGATTCTTATTCAAAGTGCCCTTTACGCTATGAACACTTTACTCAAGCCGCATTTTGCGCGTTAAGGCCCATACGCAGTTCGTGCTATTTCGATTATATGTTCTTTGACATGTCTTAACTAATTAACTAAATTAAATACAAAAATTGTAGGCACTTACATAGAGATCGGGCACAGTGACCTTGGCATATGAGCTGCCCTCAAATATTAGCGACACGACCGGCGTTATGGGCTTTAATTGATTCATCAAAAAGTTTCTCAAACTTGACTCATCCAGCGAGTAGTCCAAATTTGTGATCTGCAAGGTTACCGCATCGCTAGCATCAGTCACACTGGCATAGGCATGGACGGCACTAGCTGGTACCACTGCAGCTGTTCCAGTATTGTAGCTAAAGCTGAGATCGGCTACGCTGCTGCAGCTGCTGCTTGGTATGGTACTGTTGGCAGAGCTGCCGCAATAACTGGGCGCCATGGTGTTAATCAGTCCATTGGCATAGGCATAATCCGTTACTGTAACGGAAGAACTGTTGCTGCTGCTGGGCGCTAAGCTCACAATGGGCATTCCAGCTGCAGCGCTGCTTACGCAGGCGCTTACAGCAGGCAGCGCAGAAGGCGTTGGTATATTTTGCTGCAGCCCGGACATGTTCGTCTGCTGATAGATGGGCGCAAAGGATTGGTAGTTAAAGCCAGCAGCGCTTGAAGCTGCCGCCATGCTTATGGCTGCAACCGGCTGATGCCCGACAATGGGATGGCCAGTAACTGCGGCCACAGCGGCGGCCGCAGCACATGCTCGATTGTGATTATAGGGCATATAGCGATTGCGATTGTAGCAGGAGGCGCTACCATTGGCATGTGCATACTGACAGACCTCTAAGGGAGTTGGCGTGGTAGCGCCATAGCCACAGCTATTAGCTGCATATTTGGGCGGCAGCATGCCCGGTGGAACTGTATAGTTGGGCATGCCCAAAACACCGCCACCGCCGCCACCATTGAAGTAACGTAAAGCACTGGCACCACCTCCGGCATTGTTATTAAAATCCGGACAGAGCCCATTTGGCGGCATTGCTCCTGGCTGTACATAAAGTGGCTGCGATTGCTGTTGTTGCTGCTGTTGCAATTGAGCATTGTAGTAGGCCTTTTCGGCAACATCGTAGGGCCAGCTGTGGAGTAGGGAGTTCAATTAAAGATGTGTCTGTATGTTTATTGTGTACTCTTTATAAATTAATTTGCTTAAAAGGATTCTTAGGCTTATATAAAAAAATACATTATCTTCTTTTTTTAGAAACTAGGCAGTTGACAACATCAATATCAAACTTTTCTTGAAAAAACGAAACCCAAGGAATTTGTATAAACTGAATGGTGTAAAGGTGAAAAACGGAACAGGTATTCGCTTAGAACGATGGGGAGAGAGAAATATTCAGAACCAACAAACTTTAACCTTTTCTTCTATTGATTGAAGAAAGAGAATCAGTAAAGTTGGAAAAAGACTTTTTGGAAATTAGTTTTGAGAAGCAAATAAAGTGTTCTAGAATTTTTCATACTTTTTTTTAATACTGCTCATTAAATTGCGTCTAATTAAAATATAAGAGTTTTATTTAACTTTATTCTTTTTAAGATGTAGATTCAAAGTCTTGTCTATAGCTTGTGATAGTCTAAGAAGACTGCTAAAATCTTTTCAAGCAGAAAACGACTGTAATACAAAAATTATAGTTAACTAATAAATTACAATATATTTTTAGCGTATTGCATTAATTTTTCTATCCAGAACTGTTTACTGGAGTCATAAAACTGTATATACCGCCGTATCTTAGATAAGGCGTACATTATGCAAATGTATGTAACATAGTCAGTATGAACCCCTTGATATTGAAG
Organism: Chymomyza fuscimana; assembly: GCA_949987675.1. Taxonomy (NCBI): domain Eukaryota; kingdom Metazoa; phylum Arthropoda; class Insecta; order Diptera; family Drosophilidae; genus Chymomyza; species Chymomyza fuscimana. Next base: position 52,156,765 of record OX465088.1, on the reverse strand, counting down.
CATAAAGTACCTAGGGTAACTAAACTTGACATTTGGACTCCAGGCAGATCTAATTTAATTTTTTGTTTCTTCAATGGAAATGCAAATGGCCCACTTTTTAACAATTTGATTATGCTATAAGATAAGGCCAGATTTAATTTGACGTACCTAAGGAATCCAATTTCAAGAAAATAGTCATATAGGGTGGGCCATCTATTGGTTTGTTTGTTAATTGCATTTTATTCTTGTTTTCCAAAAAAAAAAAACAACTCATTTATGCATAAAAAATAATATCGCCCATATGGCTCTACAGGCCCATATGTGAACATTGTAATTTTCGTTGAGTTTTTTTTTGACGAAAACTAATCTGGCTGTTTTCCCATCCATTGAAAGAATAAGCGACGCTGATAATGGTCCGTGGGCTTTAATTGTTGCGTCATTTGAATCTTGTAAGCGTGTAAATGCAGATCCAAGGTGTAATTCTTGCGAACGATGGAGCGTCGATGTTCCTAGCAACTCGTCGACTATGTTTTTTTTTTTTACAGAACAACCATTTTCATAGTACGCCTGTGCTACTTCTACGCGTTGTTCGGTTGTTAAACTAAAATAGAGTAGTTTTGAGCTTGACATATGTCGAAGAGCATCCACTTTGGACGAGTATGTTCCGAATTATGAGTGTTCAAAAACAAACCAACAGATGGCCCACCCTATACTAGAAACTATAGACGCGTTCAGCAGAATTGTGCATGCAGCAATTGCTTCTAATTCAAGTATAGCTTAAAGCGATTCAGATACATCTGATAAATTCCATATTGACAAAATAATATAGATAATTTTTTATTATAACTAGATTGCACTTTGACTTACCTGTATAAACGTTCAGCCATATTATCTACCGTATTATGCTGCTCTTTAGTTTTCTGCCAGTCACTGCTTGGCACTTATGGAAAACTTGCGGTTTCTCTGGAATGCATATATACATATATATATATAGTTTATTTTCTTTTATGAATTCTAGAAAATCCCGACCACGGAATATTTTGTTAATATGTAAAATACATGTTTACATTTTTTTCCATAAGTGTTAAACAAAACAAATGTACGAAGCAATGAAAAAAAATCTATTGAAAAAAGTCTATGCATTAATTGGTTTAGTTTCTGTTAACATGAAACGATTTGCATGAAAACTGCAATTAAAAAACGCACAGTAAATACATAGATAAATTAAGCTTAAGTTTATAAACAGTCCAAGTTCAACTAACAGACTGTTGATTATTTCTTGTCAACACACACGAATTAATTAAAAAGAGAAGAGAGAGAGAGAAATAAACGTAGACATCTAGTACAACTGACAACTGAGAGCAACTGGAACACAACAATAACAATACTTCCAATGCATCGACATGAGCTTCCCGCGCGAATGAATTAATTAAAATAAATCTTGAGTGACATTTTGCATGCCGTTTTACTTATTGCTAACAGTGTAACTGTTAACTGCCGTTACAGGCACAGTGGTTTGATACACAATTAAAATTTTGAATAAAAGATTCAGTCATGGCAATGCTCTATCCTACTTCCTGAAATAAATTGGACTTACACCCAACATAATTTCTATAAAGGGTTGTATTTTCAAAGACTTTATTTATTTATTGGGCTTATCGGAGAGCTACATACCTAATTTGGTAGAACTAGCTTGAAAATATTTGCAGTCTACTTGTCACCCTGCAAAGCTTGCCGTACGGAAATTATAGGTAACTGGGCTCTAATTTCACAAAATAATTCTTAAAATATTTAATATTGAATGCTTATTCCATTTGAAAGTACGATTTTTTAAGGATTTATAGCATATTTGGAATTTCTTTAAAAACATTGTGAAATAAATAAATAGTTTTGTGGATCATATCCACAAAAAGCGATATTTACAATTGAACTTAAAACTTCAAGGTGTCCTATAGTTTTGAAAGGCACTGTATAATAAAAATGCATTGGTAGTGGAATAAATTGAATAAAAATTGTAAATAATAAGATCTTTGATTGTTCAGAGGCCATTGGGGGATTAAGCTCTAAATTCTGGCTTGCAGGTTTGATTCGAGCAATTAAATTAATTACTTGTATTCATTTTTTTTGTGTTATAGACAAATAGAAAATGATATTATGAATAATTTAGGAAGTTTTTTTTAGCAAAGTCTGCATTATACAGGCAATAAATGGTCAAGATTCAACCAACATAAATTTAATTAACGCTTTCATAAAAAAAAATTTATTATATTTAATTCAGTTTTAACCATATTGTTTTTGTGTTTATTTTTATGAGCCTAAGTTCCTTGTAAGCATAAATTTAGGTGTTGCATGTTTATTTTTTTTGCCTAAAAAAGGTATTTTTGTTTTTTGCTTTTTAAATAATTTAAAGCTTTATTTCTAAATATAAATAAATGACAAATAAGCTGAGCAGTTAAAAAAAAAAATAATAAAATAAAATTTTGCAAAAAATGGATAAGTATAATAATATAATATGTTGAATACTAAATTGAGTAAACAAAAAAATTTGGCTAAATTTAATATTTCATTTAAAAGCGTAATGACAATAGAACATGTTCAAGAAGCTTGCCAAGCCCACTTTATTTTATTAAATCAATAAAGTATATACATTGTGTATACAGTATATATAGTATATAGTATATACATCGTTTAAATATTAATGAATATTTATTGAAAATAGTATAAAATGTCATAAATATTTATCAATGCAAATATAAATTAAAACCTATAAAAATTTTTCAATTTGTTATTAACGTTTAAAATGTAGTACTTTAAAAAATGTATGCATCAACAGGGTTTATTTTTTCTGTACACTGTTATTATACTGGGTTGCACCAAAAAGGCCCTTGGGTAAAATATACCATACCCGGTAAACTAATAATACCCATTATGAAAAATGTATAAATTGTATATTTTTGTGCACTTTTAAAAATGTTAACACTTCATTGCCCTGCGACAAGCCTGTTGAGACAATGTTTATTATTATAATTATACTAGATTACAAAATAAAAGCCCTGACTCAAATATATATTTCATATTCGGTCAGTTTCGGGCCGCTGTATCCGATTTTTTCGGTTTTGCTCACATTGAAAAATGGTGAAATGAATTGCAATGATTCAGTAACTACTATATCACTTCAATTTCGGATTAAAATATTTTTGAAACATTTTTAGATGAAAGTCTTGAAATAAAATATCATTTAATTTACAGGTTTCTTGAATACTAATAATAAATAATAATAAAGTAATAAAACTTTTTAAAACATGCTGAAGATATTAAATAAATGTTGTCCTTTCTCCCATTCAATTCGATATACTCAACCATTGGCAATATTTCAAGTATTATTTCGGTAAATTTAATCCAAAAGAAATTATGAAGGTAGAAAGGATTATAGAACAAAAAAATATCAAAGACCAACACACAAAAGAGAGTAAGCGCAAGTGAGAGTCAATTATGATGCAATGGCTTGTTTGAAGAGTGAAGAGATTTCGGATACGCATTTAACATTTGTTGTTGGCTTATGTACGAAAATAAGTATGCTCATCTTTGATTTAAATCATATCCAAAATTATATTATATAAACTAATCCGGCTAGGCACATGTTTTTTTTTTTAGTATCGCCACAAATCGAACTCGACCCACTGTATGTTTTTCAATTTCCATATACTCACGTGTTAGCGCCTCTGGTTAGATCTAATCGGCCAAACAAATGCCGTGTATTTTGTTGCAATTTTTTAAAACAACAAAAAGCGCGCCAAAAATGTGCAGCACGTTTAAGTTCTGAGTTCTTAATAAATTTTATAAATTTATAACAAAATGAAGGCACGTGTAATTAAGAAAATTAATTGGGATATATGTATAGACAAGTACAAATAAAATGAAATTTCATTAATTCTGCGTAGTTTAATGAAAAACGCGTAAACTTTTAAAATAAGTAAATTTATAATATTTAAAATTATATATTAATAACAAAGTTCTAAGCCGCGTTGTTATTTCTTTTTCTTTCTATTTTCTTTGCACAAAATATTCTTAATAAAACACTGAAGACAAACAATATGATTTTTTTTATTCTTAAACTTTCACGGCTAATTGTTCCATGTGTGAGCATTACACAAAGCCAACTAAGACCATGTAATCTTTGGCGCCAACCTTGGCGTTATGTAGAGTGGGAGCATCATCCGGTGATGTCGACTGGAAGCGTTATTAGAGCGTTGCCAGAGTTGCATTTCCAAAAATTGGCACTTGCATATGCAGTTCAACAGATAGCGGCTGACCTTGCCAGCGTGTGGTAGGAATTTTTATCGGAAACATGATCTCATGAAATTGGTTGCATGCCGATTTCCTTAATTAAGGGCCACACTTTAGTTGGCGTGATGATTTAGTTATTTTAAGAAGTCAGTGGATCAAAAAGTGCCTTTTACTTTTTTGCGATGACGTTAAAGGAAGCCCTACAACAAAACATAGGAACAAAAAATTGTTTGCGGAAGCGAATTTGAATTCCAGTTTTTTTGGTGTACTATCTTAAATGAGGGCATATCGACTTGGTCGTTAAGCTTGCAATGTGCATTTTTTAGAAGTAAGCTCACCTACGACTTGATTTGTTCATATATAAAATTTTATCATAAATAGATGTCAAACGGGTAAAAATCTAGCTTTTGGGATAATTTTGTAAATATGATTCCGTTAAAATTTGATCCATTTCTGTCTTTTTTTAAACTTTCTATATAAAAATATAGATCGAAGATCTTAGACTCCAAATGTTCGTAAAAGAATTCCTTTTCAGCCTAAAGCTTAAAGTAATTGTCAAAAAATTTTTACCGTTAATAAAAAGCACACCAAAAATTTGTAATTTTGAAAAATTGTCGAAAATTACACTTTTTTTTCGAGTTTTTACTTAGTCTGTACATATTATATATCACTGTGAAGAGCACATCAATACCTTTGGATCCAATCGTCTTTCATGTCGATACAAAGTTTTGTTCACGAGATATTGACGAATAACTGAAAAAAGTGCCCAATAACATGTTTTTCGAAAAAATCTCGAAAACGGCGCTTAAGAAAAAAAAGGTTGCAATTTTCGTGTTTCACGTCCCCAAATTACCCTAAAAAACACTTTTTTAGGAAGGTTCATTTTTCGTTTAATATGTATTTATGTAGGATGATGGCCAAGAAAAAAAAATCTTTAATTATAAATAATTCAAAATAGGTTCTCATGAATTTCAATAAGATAATAATAATTAATAAGAAATTGGAAAATAATGCATTGATTTGAAATTGTTTGTTGTTAGTGTCCTATATTAGGTTCCTAGTTGGGGCAAAGGGCCTCTACAAACTCTCCAGTTCTCCAGTTTTCTCTGTTTTTCGCAATCGCTTTTATTTCCCGCCAGCTTTTTCCAGAAGCATTAACTCCGCCTTCTAGCGTCCAGCATGTTGACCTTGGCCGCCCACGCCTTCTGCTGCTGATTTACGTAAGGTGTGACCAATCCATTTCCATTTGCGACGCCGAATTTGGATCAGCACCGGCTCCTCCACGCATCTGCTAAAAAGCTCTGAATTCGAGATAGTCCTTGGCCATCATATTCTCAGTATTTGTCTTAGGCAGCGGTTTATAAACACCTGAAGTTTCCCTGCTAAGACTGCAGTCATCAACCTGGTTTCGCAGCCGTCAGCCGTACAGTAATACGGACTTGCTTTGGCCTTGTTGATGCGGTTATTCACGTCTTCAGCAGCTCCCCCTTCGGGTGTGATTACGCTACCCAAGTAGCAGAAAGTGCTTGCATGTTCTATGTTTTCGTTTCCGACGTTAACATGGAAGCTGGCACAGACATGCTTTTCGTCTTGCTACGGTTGTTGATGGTTAGATCCACATTCTTGGAAGTACGGTTCAAATCAAAACATAGGTCGTCGGCGTAGTCGAGATCTTCAAGTTGTTGAAATTTTTTAAAAAACCTTAAAAAACCGGCTCCAACGAAAGAGTTCTGAGAATTTATATACCCCGTGCACAAGAGTATATTAAGTTATTAAAAGCTATAAATAGTATTATGAGAAAAAAGTGTTAGTGTTTTTTTAAAAAACACTATGACATAACTACTGACATAACATCAAAAAACCTATAAATTATTAGTTCGAGTTCGGATTTCCGAAGGTATTTATAATATAGAGTGGTTTAATACAGGTGAAGGAAAGTACAGCATCTTAAAAAGTAACGTATGTGTCAATTGTCCAGCCACTATCCAAGTCCTAAAAAAATCATCAGCCATACGTGACACTGAGACGTTCCTATTGAAAAATGCCATCGGGTCGACGTCTGTAAATCACTTAAAATTGTCATCGATGAAGCTTCAAAATAAAGTGCCTGGTTTTAAAAAAAAATTTTCTTATCTATATTTGCGTTTACTTTGTTTTTGGTATCGCTGAATGCAAATCTAAGGCTTAAGAAAATCTCCCAACGTCAGTGTTCTGACATAAACTTCAAAATTCCTCGGTTTATGAGTTTTTGGAGGTTATGCTAGAAACCTGAAGTGCTGGGGGTTTTACGATCTTGGATACGCATTCAGTGGCCACAAATTATTATAGTAAATATGTTTGCAAATTGATTTTCTTTGTATTTTTGTAGTTACTATTGTATGTGAGTAGTAACATCCAAACGATCAAGGGAAGTTGGTAGTCGATCCACCAAAAACCTCCAATGTGCTAAATTGAAATTTGACACAATGAATCTCTGTCAACCGATGCTTTAAAGGCGTATCAAAATCGGTTGAGAACTATGGGATTTAAATGTTTAGTGAGTTGACGAAAGTACAGGGTATTTTATAGTCGCTCTTCCCCATTTTAGCCGACCCTTTTGTTTGGTTATTCTTGATAGTAAATTGGCTTACAAGGGTATGTAATCTTTAAGTCGATTTAACTAGCAGCTCTGGAAGCTCTTGTTATTGCAATATTCTTCCACTGAGATCGTGTGCAATGTGAACCCCTTCACTTTGGACTTCATGTTTACCATTTGCGTCACTTGGATACTCGTCTTAATAATTTTTAATTATAGCTTCTACCTTTGCTTAATTTGCCTTAATTGATGCTTTGGCTTAGTCTATGGCTATTTGTATATTTATAATAGGTATTTATATTTATATAAGAAAATACTACAGCTTAAAACTAGGGAAAAATGTATGCAAATATGTGATATGTATCTGTCTAGTATGCATAGTGAAAAGTCAGTTCCAAACACATTGCAATTTTAATACGTGCTAATGATCCCACAACTGATCGTTAACTATTGTAAAGACAAGCTCAAATCTAATTAAAGCCGATCTATTAGGAAGGGGGCGTTTTGGTTTGTATAGAACCCGATCCTAAACTAACTTAAAGATTTACAGAGTGTTTTTTTTTTACATTATTGTCGCCGCTTAGCATATGTTATAATAAAAATTATAAATTACATTGTATAAGTTCTAGCTGTAGCTCAGCTTGGATGATAGGGTTACATTTTTAACTTGGTTCTGTTTATCAGTCAAACTTCGAATCCAACTAGCACTTCTGCTGGTGCTGGTTGGCATCCGTTTGCTAGTTGGGTACTGATAGCATTTTTATACCACAAAGAAGGGTATATACTATTTGAAATGAAGCAAAGTATATTACTTATTTGGGGGCGTTTATGGCGACTTATCAAAAGAAAAGATAAAAAACAAATGTTTGCTTAATTTTATTAAGTTTAGAAAATATATTTTTTTAAAGTTATTTAAACAATAGTTACATGATTAACTTACAACAACTACTTAGGCAGTTATTTAATTGTAGTAGTTCTTTAATTGCATAACTTCGCATAAAAAAGCATTTAAAGAATTTCTATTACGTAAGTTTTTTGAAATTAAAATACAGTACTTTGCGGCCAGTTCTTGAAATTAAAAGTTATCTAATTTTATAATTGCATATTATTGATTGCCCATGTTTATATCTGTTTGCACTTGAGGAAACAATAGTAAGCATACAATTAGAATCGTATGCAAGAATCTTTGATCTAATTGTATACTTCAAGGATTGCAATGTACTTATTAAAAATACAAATGACTAAAATTGTATAATTTTGGTTATTCCAATCATTTATTATAATTTATAGTTTGATTCCGGAACTTTTTCGTGACGTAAAAGTAGTCTTAGAAGTAAAACTATCATTTTGGCGTATACGAAGTTAACAATTCTGGAACTTTGCGACATTAAAGGACTTTTTTGGCGAGTTTAAATATTTGTTTTAAGATGTTATTTTTTTTGTTTGTTTTGAAAGCTATCAGTCATGTTCCGGAATACGAAAACGAATAAAATATTCGGATTCGTTTTAATGTTTGGTGCTCCCAATTTCACCAAAACAAATTTTGGTGCTGGGTATCCGACTGCTTTGTTACAAGAAAAATCAAAACGAACTGCCAAAATAGATTCAAAAGTGTACGTATTTTACAATTGAATAATTTTTTTAACATTAGGTTTAGTATTAAATACTTGATTTAATTTTTTAAAATAAAAAAATAATAATATATGTACAATGTACATTAGGGTGGCCGCCGCTGGTATGGAGGATTTTTAAACCGTCGATATCAATAACGCCACCCCCTAAAAAGTTTCCTTTTTACCTGCATATAGCGCCTGTAAAATTTAAAAACGATCCGAATGTATTTGATGGGTCCGGCAATAGGTCAAAGGTCATAAAAAAGTTTCATATGAATGCATAAATAGCGAACAAACCGTAAGTTTGACAAAAACATATTCCAAATATAATCAATGGGTAATTCAATTATCTACAGTCGAGAAAAAAAATTATCGAAATCACTTTATTATAACCAGAGATATTTACTGTTAAATAAAGGCACTTTTTTTTTTGTTTTTAATTTCGAAAAATGGTTTTTTTTAAATATTTCAAAGCCCGTTTTATGAAAAAAATTTTTGACTGCATTTTCGGTTTTAGCATGTCATTTTACTACAGAAACGATTCAAAAATGTTAAGGATACCAAAATTTTTTTTTATTTGTAAACTGGTGTAATTAGTCAATTTAATAATTTTAGAGCTTACCAAATTTATTTAGGCCGACTCTATATTTTTTTAAAATTATGTTTTGGTAGATATGAGACTTGTTGAACCATAATTTGTTTTATTTGAAATAAGATTTCAAACTTTATGTACAACAATACAGTCAAAAACGGAAAAGGTGCGAGTCATGACCTTTGACCTATTGCCGGACCCATCAAATACATTCGGATCGTTTTTAAATTTTACAGGCGCTATATGCAGGTAAAAAGGAAACTTTTTAGGGGGTGGCGTTAGTAAAATCGTGAGATGTTGCAAAAATGGCCACCCTAATGTACATATATTTTCATAGATCTATGTACGCCAATTTTTAGTAAGATCTTTATTTATAATTATTTTTTTCTAATTCAACCCAAAAAATCGCGTTATCGAAAACTGATAGATATGGCAGGGTTGATGTGTTGCGCAAAAAAATTTCGCGTGTAATATAAGTAGCTAAATCGTGGTTAATTTCAATAAATATCGTTTGTGAATATAAGACATTTTTGCAATGTTTGCGATTTTTCAATAAATGTTGCTCATGAGAAATATAAGAGTTTATCGAAATATAAGAATTCATTAAAAAGAGTAAGATAAATATGAGTTATCGATAACAAAAAATGTGAAAAATTTATTCGTTTTCGTTTTGTGTAATTCAGAGCAGGTCTAAATATTTGTTTTAATATCTTCATTGATCATGCAAATATCGTTAATTTACATTTTTCTAATCCGAAAATAATATTTTGATCAAGATATTCGATTTTTTCAGTTATATTAAACTTAATCCTTTTAGACTTTGACTCTAAATCGACTAACATCATCTTTCTTTTTTAGGAGTGTACAATGAAAAGACTTTTTGTTTTTGTATAAATACATTTTTTAAAAAATCAAAAACGCTAGAACTATATGTTAATTTTTTTTTTCAAAAGAATGATTTTCAATGAGAACACTAGTTTACAGCAAAACATTAACTGTTTTTGTCGTGGAACGGATTTCGAGACATTTCGAAAAAAACATTTTTCGAAATTAAAAAAAAAGTCTTTACTTAACAGAAAATATTTCTAGTTGTACTAAACTGATTTTGACAATTTTTGACTAATCTGTATATCGATTTTATTTGAAACATATTTTTGTCAGATTTACGGTTTGATCGCTATTGGCGCATTCATATGAAATTTTTTGTAATTTTTAGCAAATTTTTTAATGCACATGTTAATATGGAAATAACTGGAATTTTTTTAAAAAGTACAAAAAGTAAAATTTTTTTAGTTTCATGCGAAGGTCGATTTTTATACCCTGGCCTTATGGTAAAAGTCAAGTATTAAGTTTGTGTAAGCCAAAAATTTATGTAACATATAGAAGGAGACGTCGAAGACTCTCCAAAGTTACCTAAAGTGTGATCAAAGTGACTAGAATAATCGATATACCCGTCTGTTATAAACAATTAAAATTCAAATGCGTCGAATCGACGAACATGTGGACAAACGTATAAAAAATAACGTGTGGTCACAAGGTTTTACAATTTTTTGAGATCCTCTTTTAAGTTGGTTAAGAATATAAAATTAAGATTTTGATTGTGATTTTTTCTTGACTTATTTTTAGACTGAAGAATGTCATTTTAATTTTTTCGGCTTAAAACATTCATAATTAAGTCTTATATCAAGATTATTTAGTTTTAATTTCTTTTTATCAGTGCAGATAGAATGCAACGATTTTTAAAGATTTTTGAAAAGTTTGCCAGATATGCTTTTTTTTTATTTTCTTTTATTGCAAAAACTCAAAAATTCATTTATTTTTATATATTAATTAATCTTCAAAAAATGTTGTTAAAAATGTACAAATTAACAAAGATACTACTTATAATGGCAAGTCAGGATTACTTTTGCCAAACGATCTCACTTTTGTGTTTATAGGTAATAAAAACTTTTATTGCAGTAAAAGCGTGCCCACATCATGACTAAATCTTTCCATTCTTTTATGACGCAACCGGATGGTCGCATTATTATGCGAGCAACAAGTACTCCATTACATCATTGTTTCATTAGGCATTAAAGCGTAGATGATGCCATTACTCAACACTGCCGCATCTTCAATGATACCTGGAAGTTTTACTGTCAGATTGTTGACATAACAATTCTACAGTCAACAAGAGCCACTGCTTTTTATAAATTGTTTAGCATTAAGTGTGATCGAAAAGTCCTTTTATAAAATGTTGTAAGTTTTTTGGGGCTTCAGTTCGTGGTTTCTTTAAAAACTGAAACTAAATATTATGCTAAAAATAATTTTATTTGGAAAAAAAAAACTCAAAAAATTCATTTTTTAAGATTAACATATATACAAGGTGGACCATCTGTTGGTTTGTTTGTTAAACACGCATCATTCGAAACATACCCTTCCAAAGTGCACGCTTTTCGACATACTAGTATGTCAAGTTCAAAACTTCTCAATTTTTGTCATGGATCGTTTAACAACCGAACAACGCGTGAAAGTGGTACAGGCGCTTTATTAAAAGGCAATTAACAAACAAACCAACAGTTGGTGCACCCTATACTAGTTGATATAAGGTAATTAAATTTAACAATATCAATAGTTGGTTGGAATTTTATGGCGCAATAAGGTAAAAACACGATCGTATACCCATTAAAAGGGATATACGGAAGCCAGACAACAAACGCAACATTAAGATCACTTGGAATCGGAGCGTTTTTCAAAAAAATAATGTCAATGGGTACATGAATAACAGAAAAAAAATTTTTTATTAAGGGAGTAAAAGAGCTTCAAATATGCCACTGTAACTGGCATATACCATATAAGTGACAGCCCCCTACACCAAAACATTCCATTAAGGCAATTCAACTGGTGTTTCTTCTTTATTAGATTATAATAGTAGTATTTGTTTTTAACTTTACCAACTGAGCATTGTCTGGGGTTTAATGGTTTGAGAATCTTTCACCTATTATGATGTATGTATAGATTTTACTTCAACCTACATAAAAAAACTTATAATGACGTACCAGAAACTATTTTTCTCCTTTTTTAAAAAATGGTTGTATATTCACACGGACATGTTCCGATACTCAACCTTCAAGGACAGTTTTATACAGTGGGTCGCCTTACTTTTACGTTAAGAATTCAAATAACAAACTCGTGAGGTTGGCAAGTTATTAAATTTTTGGAGTGCGAAAAAGAATATTTTGATAAAATTGAACTAGTGGATGGCTACAAATTACTTGCTATATAAGTTTAGAAATTGATTTAGGATCTAAAAATGTAAAAATTGAAAAAAAAAAAAAAAAAAAATGTAGTGTGCTAACGTAATGACGTAAGTTTATTGCATTTTTTCCTGTTTTTTTAGACACACAATTTCAAAGCAGTATGAAACTTTTATTTTATTTAATTGAGATTTTATTTATTTTAGTTTGTCAGAAATAAATCCAAAAACAAAAACTTAAAAAAAAAAAGTGGAGTGGCTAACTTAAGTTTAATTTTATTTTTCGCTTTTTTTAGACAAATAATTTTAAAAAATTATTTTTATTTTTTTTTAACTAAGAATCGATTGCCGATAAACAGCAAAATTAAACTTTTTTTGTTTTTATTTAAGGATTAGGGATAACTAACTAACTCTTTGAAAGTTATGGTAAAGCTATCGAAATTCTCACAATTAAATATATGTATATAATTTTTTGTCTGTACATTTATTAACGAAACATTATCCTTTATCCCTTACAGAGCATTAAAAAGTCTTCTTGCTCTGCTTGTTTTTATCCAAAACTTTCCGCCTTGTATTTTGTGATTTTGCTTTGCATACAAAATTTTGTACTCTCCACTACTAAAAAAAATTCTATGCATGCTCCCCATGTTCTCCCACTCTATACCATTATTTCTTTTTTGATCTCCGCTATCGGAGCGCCCGCTGTAGCTGTTCCAGCTGCTGCTGCTGCTGCTGCTGCTGCTTCTGAGCGGATTTCTTTTCCTTTTGTCATGTGCTGCTGCCGACGCGTCGCAGTCGCCGTCGTCGTCATAGTCGTTCAACGACTTCTTTTTGCTGGACATTTGTACATATTTCGATATATATGTAATTCTAGTTACATATAAACATTTCTTTGGGAAGCAGTTGACGTTAGTTGGTTTTGTTTGGTTTACGAAGGCGAAGCCTCGACAAGAAATAAAATAAAATATTACAACGAACTAATAACTCGGTAGCACTGTGCGTGTGTGTAAAAGATTTTTATAATAAATAATAAAAATATTTATATAGGAAAATCAATATTAAAAACGAGTTCATGGCTCAAGCTAATTTGTCATTAATTGTCACGATGTTCACTATCATTTCTGCTTATAGGAAAAAAGAAGAAACAAACAGACTTTAAAAGTGCAATAAGCTGATTAGCCACTACTATAAAAGTGACCCACTTTGGGCGCTCTATTAAGGAATTGTTATTGCAGAAGGCGCCAACGACAAAAGCTCCAAGAAAGGGAGGCCAATCAGCCTAATCAGCTGTTTTTTGTTTTTCTTTATAAACGCTAAGGCATTACAAACTACCTTTACCTAGGTCTGGTCACACTTATACGTCTCTCTGTTCGTCTGTCTCTCTATCTATCCGTCCGCCTGTCTATCATTTGGCTAGGTTCTTTGCGGTTTGTTTTTGTTTTTTTGCCTTGATAAGCTCAGCGAATTTTCTATATGTAATGCATTTACATACAGCTCTATGTACTGAAAAAATAAAATAAAATCTTAAAACAAATTTTTAATTATATTTTTCTTATATACGTTCAGTCGGAAATCAATTCATTTGGTTGCTGAAAGCCGTAGCTTAACCAAGTGCGTAACGCGCAATACTTAGTTGGAAAACGTTTCAAAAAATCGAGTGTGATGAAAAAGTTTTGAAAACTTTTTCGAAATATAATAAAATAAGCAGAACTACTGTGTTTTGGGAATATCAAAGGATTCTAATAAATAAAGTTTTCTGAGATTTTGGATTAACAAGCAACAAACCAAAGGAGATATGTTGCAAAGACTAAGACGTAAGTTAATTTTGATAAGATATTATTGCAAAAAAATGAAAATGATTTATACATTTATATATGGCCCTATTTGACAGAGCATTAAATATTGTATTTTTTGGAATAATTAACTTGTTCTAACACTTAGAAATTAAAAACATTTTTTACACCGAAAAAATAAATTGTGATCTTAAAACAGTTTTACGAAAACAATCCAATATCATAGAATGCACAATGTCATTGGAAACATCAGCTACTAGCGCTTAAAGAGACTGTCTTAGGTATAAAACGCTTTAAGTCTGGTGGAACTGTGTAAACAATACTTAATTGTTTTGAATATTTTACCGAAAGGTTAAGGTGTGTATTAAGTTAGTCCAAAAAGACCTGGGGGAAAATAATCACCTTTTTAATGGATGTCTCTGCTTTTAATGATTTTTATATATGTGAAAGAGGGGCCTTCATTAATCTCGTAATTTTTTTTTTCAAATTTTGAATAATTTTTTTATTATAAAAAGATAGCATTTTAAAATTTTAAAAACTATTCCATTTTTTTACAATTTTTTTTTTTTATTTTTAGAAGTTTTTTTTTTATTTTAAAATTTAAAAGTGATCTGAACGTTTCTCGGAAATAAGAATGATGGCATTTGAGGAAGTTTTGATTATTTTATTTATGGCATCTCCAATGTCGGCTTAGTACACACTACTTTGAAATAATGACAAAATAGCTCAACTCCTCGGAATGAAAAAATAATAACTTCAAACTTGCTCTGAAAGTTCGAACTGACATTTCATAAATTTGAATAGTACCAACAAACATCATGACCCCGTTTGAAGTCATTCAAGGTCAAAAGTAAAAAGCAACGGTTTTTTGAAAACTCAAGTTTTTCGTTGCTTTAAAAGCTTTTTGAATGCTCCAAAAAATTGTGGAGTGTAAACAAATAAGACACCACGCAGCATATAGTCATATTGTCAGAATATCTATCAGCCAATTCTGCCGAGGACCCTCTTCTTGAATACCAAAAAAACGTAGCAGTAGACATTTTCTGAAAGATACGTCTTGGGCTTTAGTTCTTTAATTGCAGTGGATACTAGCCCACCATACCCTAAGTATATGAATTAAAAGTTTAAATTAAACCAAATATCCAAGACAAATAATTACATGTGCATAAATCCTTTTTAATATATCCCGTTAATGTATAGCGGAACAATAATTTTGAGTATGCAGATTTTTAGAGACATTACGAATTTTGTGATAAAAGATATAGATTATATAGAAGATTAGATATAGTAATCAATAAATACAAAATGAAAAATGTAATACAGTCGAGGCGGTGCCCGACAGTGTAATACCCTGTACCTTTTTTCTCGAAAAAAATTTTGTTCCTGAATATTTCTTCTAAGAACTTTCCAATTGGAAATTTTTTTTTCTAAGTTCCGTTAATTTGTACCGATTTTGATGCAAATCGAAAGTTACGTCAAAGAAGCTATTTAATGTATATGGGTTAAGTTTCAATTTGATATGTTGAGCGGTGTGGGAGAAACAGGGTTAATCAATTGCGAGGGGTGGGGCGTTCGCATCGATAAAATTTGGATGTAGATTTTTTCATTAGAGCCCCATGAACCAGCTTAGCAAAAATTGTGATTCTAGGTCACTTGCTACCATAATTACGTATAGTCAAAGATTGTGGCAGTTTATTGGCAAGGGGAGGTGAAATTTGTGCATTTTTGGCTATAACTTTTGTTGCATTAGTCCGATTTTGTTCATTTTTGACACACAGATGCATGTAACCATTTTATTTCAAATAAAAATATTAGACGGTGTGGCTTTAAACCGCGAAAATCTACTGCGGGGGAACGGGGGAAGATATTGGCATGATTCAACAAACTTCAGCTGGTAAAGTTTCGTATCTCTTGCTCTTATAGTCTCCGAAATCTAGGTGTTCATACAGACGGACGGACGGACAGACGGACATGGCTACCCGAGGTTATGATAAGCATTTTGGTATAAAGGTCTTGGGGTCTGCCACGCCTCCTTCTGTCCGTTACATACATTGCACAAATCTAGTATACCCTTTGTACCTATAGGTACAGGGTATAAAAATAATGCATTGTTTCAAAAGTACTTATTCTATTTTTTTAAACGGGGAAAAGTACGAAGTATAAATTTTTGTTTAATCTGCGGCCGCCTTCGGGAAATATTTAAGAAATATTATTTTTTTTTAATCTGTGGGTTCCCTGTTCACTGTTCCCTTACTCCTATCAGCAGGCCTGGCTCTGATCACCCTATTTGGCATGTGAATTTAAGCACTAAATTTTGTTTGTTAATATTCTTTTGATCTCCCCTAATCACACGCAGAAGTTGTTTACTCAATAAACCCAAAAATATGCTCATAAACAATTAAACGTTATTTCTTTTTTATTTTTACATCAAAGACTCTCTAAACGGAATAAAATTGTGAAAATTGAATTCCCAAAAATGTTATTATAAAGTATTCAATAGTCATAGTGTTTCGACAGTAGAGAAGAATAAACAAAGCTGGAGCGCTTTTCCATTTACAAAGGCATACGAATAACCCAAATAACCTGAGGATTAATCTAAAGATTAGACATTTGTTTAACGTAATGTAAGTATATGAATAAATATACTACAAATTAAGTTTTGTTATACAGATGCATTTATTTCTTACTAATGCGTTTTTTAAGTTCCGTATTTGAGATGAAGGTAAATCAAGCTTAGGCCCAGAATTAAACCTCTATGCGATTATTTATAAATATAAAAGAATACATAGTTAATTTAAAAAAAATCTGATACAGTCGATTTACTTCCCGACAGTAATAAAACCTGTACCATTTTCAAGGAAATACAAAATTAATTCCTGCATACGGTAAAATGGAAAAATTTAATTCCATTTAATTTTCAATTTGCTGCACGTTCTCTTTGATATTCTAAGGGTAATATTTTTCGTAGGATTTAAGGGACATATTCTGCGAAGTTCTAAATGGGGGATATACATATTTAACTATTTCAGTGCCCTGTATTAGACATAGGGAATTATTTTTGAGGGAAAAAACTTATCGAAGTCTTTAGGCTTTATCAGAATATAAAATGAAAAAAATTGTATCCTTGACGACTGGAAGTTAGTTTTAGTGCTCAAAAAATATAATTTCAGTTATTTTGAATTAAAGTGGGCGCCAAAAAGGTAAACAAAATTTTATTAAAAAAATTCCTGCGAGTTAGTGTGTGGAGTGTTAAACATTTTCAACCTAAACAACGAATTACAATGGCAGAAAGTTATTAATTTTTTAATTAATATCAGCAAATAAAAAAGTTATATGTATATAAAGTACTAAATTCTCTGCAGTATACTATACCTACAATGTTTTTATTGTGGCCAAAAGTAATTTGTAAATCTCTACCTCATTCCAGCTCTTATACACGTGGCACATCTCTTAAATGACCTTGACCAAATGGCTATAAAAATAAATTAAATTTTAACATACAAAAAATTCTATCATAGCTTTCTAACTGTCCAAAAAATCCCCTGCTGTTTATTCAAAAATTAGCCAGCTTATCTTAAGACCTAAAACAGGTTGCGCTCGATTAATATGTAATTCTTAATACATGTTAATTTGTACCCTTTGCTTCAATGTTATGGCTATTTACATCTTCTTTATCTTTAAAAACAACTTATTTTTTCGAAATATTTAAATATGGGATATTCCTATACCGGCTGGAACATGCACCCATGCCAATTGAATTGTACCACAAAAAACCGAAAAATAAAAACCAATTTTTTGAATATTTTTGATTTTTTGTACCAGCCCGTCATATCGAAAACTTTCGTTTAAAATTGCAATTTAATAGATTTTAATCAGTACATTCATCTTTTGTAATCTTAGGTGTTCCTGTAAGATTAAATTTTTTTTTCCGTCGTATAATGCGGCTTAATCAGAAACGTTGACCTATATGCTCCCAAAAAAATGATATGTATATATACAAACATAATGATTGATGTAGCGCTTGTAAACATGGATTTGCAATTTTTACAAAAACAATATTCAAGATAGTATGGCGCACTTATTTACAATAAAAAAATATAAACATAAACTGATTAGTTCTATTTATATAAGTTTAGTGCAGCTACATTAGATGGTCCAAAGTTTTATGAGAAATCTACGAAATTATTTGTTAGTTTAGGATTAACTTCTATTTTATAAATATATAAATAAAAAAAATAAATAAATAATAATTTGTTAGTTTAATTAGAAAAATTGAGATACATTTCATATGCACAAAACGGTTCAATAACGTTAAGTAACCATATTTTTAATTCTTACTTACTTTAAAAATATTTCACAATAAATTTTTAAGTTCAATATAGCAAAACAGGTGGTATAGGTAAATAATAAAAAAAAAACCCTGCCACGTACTAATTTTGAACTTTACATAGCGTCATGAATACGCGTATATATGGGTATACATATATATATATATTAGGGTGGGTCAATTTTTTTCGGTATAAGGGCTCACTCGGATTTTGATTCTTTGGGTAATTCTAAGCAAATTTGCCCAAGAAACTATGGGTCTAAAATGAATTTCGAGTCGCCCACTTTTTCAAAATTTTCAAGAAAAAAAACCGAAAAAAATCAAAAACCAACACTAAAGCGCCCTCTGGCGGCACCCAAAATTAAAAATAGATGTCAATAATGAATTCCTCGACCCCAAAAACCCCCAAATTCACATTTGGCTAGAGAAAAAATATCGATTTTAGGCCTTTTCAATGAATTTCTAAGTCGATTTTTGAATATGTCGAAAAAAACCTATTTTGAAAAAGTGGGCGACTCGAAATTCATTTTAGACCCATAGTTTCTTGAGCAAATTTGCTTAGAATTATCCAAAGAATCAAAATCCGAGTGAGCCCCATAAGGTTTTTTCGGCCCCATACAAATTGACCCGCCCTAATATATATATATATATATTTTCCAAATAATGATTTTTCTCCAGGCCATCAAAATAGCCTTTCCAAATGAATCCTTACCGACAAGCCATTTCTTTTTTGTAAACAGAATTTAAAAGCTAGCGGCCTGGTTTGGAGAGTATGGTTAACGGGTCCAAATATTCATAAGGGGTGCTTTTTTAAGTGTTACCGAATTGGAAACTTTTATTCTGTCTGGAGGGAATTTCTGTGGCAATTAGTTGTTACATTGCTCATCCTGTCAGTTCAATTTTTTAATAATTTTTTTTTAAATTAATGACATGAATGTTTAACTCAAATTGGTCAAGAATTGTTGGTTTGTCAGCATAACATATGGACTAACCCATGAAAAAAATCAAGTGGCATTAAATCGCACGATCTTGGAGGCCAAGAAATAGGTCCATACCGTGAAGTAATATTATTACCAAACTGAAGTTTGAATATTTCGATGGTTTTGTGAGATTTGTGGCACTATCTTGTTGAAACCAGAAGTTGCTGACGTTTCATTCATTGATCTAAATTAAAATTAATAATAAAATATAATAAATAATGATAATAAACACCAAAAAGTCGAATTTTCTGGTTGCAATGGTGGTACATATTAGTAAATTTTACTTGTAACATATTATTATGTAAAACATAAAATACACAAAATAAATATGATTTTAAGAATTTTCCCATTAGTAATTTGCCAAAACTTACTCGATAGAAAGGAATAAGCAAATGATAGTTTAAAGTTGACATATACTTAGTAGTCATCCCTTTTAAAAGATCGATATAGTATATAATATAAGTAGGTACACGTTCAGATGAGATGCCTACAGCCTCAGGCACCGCAAAACTTTTGTTCTGCAATCGTTAAGTATTATTCCTTGGATCTTAACAACGATTTCTGGCGATCTGAACGTGATATTACGTTCATAATGGAACTAGTACACCATGTCTTTACCATTGAAATTGTTGGTGCAGCGTCTCCACTGTAACAGTGCCGGACTAAGTCACAAAGGGTCAAGTCACTACGCAAAGTTATATTATTTTATTTATTTCAATAATACAATAATAATAATATTAATATGTAGTACATTTCAAAGCTTTTGAGTCATTGATGATCGTAAACAATTCTTGATTAGCTTTAGTTTTAAAAAACTATTTCAAAAATTGATTTAAAAGATTTCTAAGACTGTATATTTTCAGATGCTCGATACCGGAAAAAAAATCGAGTCCAAATATTGAGTGTTCCAATAAACTCGATTCCGATTCGATTCTCCGAAAAAAAGAGATCGATAACGACGTTATCGGTATCGACTTTTTGACGTTTTTTTAAAGAAAGAATGCAGGCGATTACTCGACAAAGAAACAAAAATTCTCTAATGTTCATAATAAATTGAGATAGTGGTTATAAAATGAAACTAAGAATGATTTGTATGTATAACGAAATTTAGCTGGATACCGATACTAAGCTAATTGGTATCGGATCGACGATTAATCGAGAACCAAAATATCGGCTTTGAATATTCAGTATCGACTTCGATATTCTCGATATTCAAAATATCGGTTCGGTATCGCGCATCCTTGTTCCAGTCTTGCGTTTGTTCTTCTTAGCATAGGATCTGACCAGTTTTCAAATCAATAAAAGAGTTTATGCGATTTGGACACACTGCCAACTTTCTGTATACAGAAAGAAGCCAAAGTATTTAGGCCTTTACAAAATAATTAATTGTTGGGATTTCCATTAATAATACTAAATTACACAGCTTGGTATCTGGATTCAAAGTTACTACGTGGGCAATTCAAAAAGTCACTGACTAATCCCCTCGTATAAGTTAGTGCAAACAAATTTTGTGGCTAACACCGTTTCCCAGTTCCTTGCGAATGACTTTTAGTGTTTAAAACAACAACACAAAATTTTTAACCCAGAACTTCAATTTTATTTAATTAATTTTTACAGTCCCAATAACGAAAATTAAGACAACAATTTTTAGTACATTTTCTTTTTCTAATTTATTGTACTAAATATTTTCAAGTAGTTATCTTTGCTGTCTGTCATCCAAATTGAATAATTAATATAAAGTTATTTATGCAAATATTTGCCTAAGTTGTAATACGCCTACCAACGTGATTCACATGTTTGACATCATACATTCAAGTCAAATTTAATTAACTTTATAATCAATTAATTTATATTAATACTGAAACATTTTTTAATTAATTCGTTGCATACTTAGCACAAACAGCTGATGCAACATTTTGCAATACTGAAGGGTGCCATAGGTTTGTAACTAATGAATACCCTTAATATTTTATATTCTATTCGTTTGTAAATACTTTTTTAAATCCAGAACTAAGCTACCAGGAATAGTTTAAACTTAACAGCTTATTGCCAACATTTATGCTTATAGCCTATTCACACTGAGCACATCTTAGCGGAACGCGTGGGATTTTTATACCCTGTAACGTATGGTCCAAAGGGTACATTAAGTTTGTGCAAGCCCAAAGTTACCCAAAGTATGATCGGGGTGACTAGAGGAGTCGATATACCCATGTCCGTCTTTCCGTCTGTCTGCTGTCTGTCCGTATGAACGCCTAGATCTCAGAGATGGTAAGAGCTAGAGCAACCAAACTTTCAGATTAGATTCCTTGTTATTCCATAGGAGACAAGTTTATTTTATTTTTTGATATCGGGGTTACATTATGTAGCTCTCACAGGGGTGTTTCAGAGGACCTCGAAAAAAACCAAAAGTTTTAGATGGATAATTCGCTTGTTTATAAAGATATCGTAACCAAATTTGGCATTCGGAAGTTTTTTGGAGATCTTCAACACTGTACAAAATTTTATCGGAAAAAAAATTTTTTTTATAAAATACGTGTTATTTTGTTTGTTTATGAAGGTATCATAATTGAAGTTGGCATTCCGCAGTTTTTTAGAGTACCCAAGCTCTGAACCAAATTTTATCAAAATCGGATGACTATATCATAATAATAATATCATAGGACCGAACGGTCAAAAAAATGTTTTTTGTACAAAATTCGTTGTATTTCGTTTGTTTATGAAGATATCGTAATCAAACCTTACATTCGAAAGTTTTTTATAAAAATCGGTTGACTGTATCATATAGCCCCAATAGGACCGATCGGTCGAAAAAACGTGTTTAGTGCAAAATTTAATTTTGATTCGTGTTTATGAAGATATCGTAACCAAATTTGGCAAATAAATATCTTTTAGAGCTCTGAAGCAATATAGGGTATCCCAATGTCGTCCGCGCCCGACTTTAACGTACGCCATCTTTTGAAGATGTGAAATCGCGATTCACACTGACAACTCCTAACATCTTGTTGCCATATTAACAGGCTGGTGAAATAAGCAAATTATGCAAATTTATTAAAAATGCTTTTTAATATTAAAATATCAACCTTTTTATGAGTTGATTTACAACATCAACTATTATTAAGGGAGGGTTTCATGAATTTATGTTAAAACCATTAATTAATTGCGAGTATTACTGAGGACGACAAGCCGGTGCTGCCTCGCACATACACACATGTGTACATATGTATATGTACATGTATATATGTGCTTCGAGTCCATTTGACCTCACGCAATGCCTGAAAGCCACTGGTTTAAAAATATTGGTAAACTCATCATTTCAAAAATGTATGTATATGTTTTTTTGTTCAATTCGATGGGTGCTACATTAAAATAAAGTCACCAGCAGAAGGAGTTATTGACCACCATAATTATTACGTTAGTTTTTTAACAAAATTAAAACTTGAGCTACAGATTTACTTATGTTATGTTAGGTTACAGCGGTTGACCCCGGGGGTGTCACACATAGACTGGGTAGTCCTTAGTGGTACCGGAGGATGCGGCTGGTGTTTATTACACATTAGTCATCGAGTATGCGCGTATGCTTGGCAAACGCCAGAAGCTTTTTGGGTGCCCTGTCGGCTGCCTCTTCCAGTGAGGTAAGCCAGTGTTTTCCTAGGTATTTGAGTCTCGATGCGCATAGGGCGGGGCAGCGGCAGATGAGGTGCTCGAGAGTCTCTTTGACGTCTGTCTCCCTACACTTCCTACATTCGTCGCTGTTGGTAATGCCTAGCTTCCTAGCGTGAGCTGCTGTCAGGCAGTGACCAGTGAGTATGCTCACTATGAGTCTACAGTCTCTTCTAGGGAGTTTCAGAATATACTGGGCTAATTTGTTGTTGATTTTCTTGAACATAGTGCGAGCTGTCCTACAGTTCGTTGTGTTATACAACCTTCTGTCAGATCTGACTGCAGCGTCATCTTCTGCTCTGTGGTTAATCGTCCTTAATGGAATCTTTAGATCCTCAAGTGACGGTTGCCTTGATCCGGTTCCGGTGAATACCTCCGCCTGGAAGATGCTACAGTGGTCCGGCAACTTGAAAGATACCTCCATGGGTGGGTCTATACAGTATATCGCAGCCCCAACGCCGGATTCCATTTTCGATCCGTCTGTGAACATTTTTGTAGCTCGTTGGTCCATACCGATTTTCCAGTCATCAGGTCCCATTAGAGTGAGTGTTTTGGAGAAGTTGCTTACTGGGGTCATATAGTCCGTGCTATTGTATGTTACCCCTGCAACTTTGCTGTGCCCGCAGTTCTCAAGGGCCATGTTCCCTGCTGCACAGAGACGTTGTGCTGTTTTCTGTGCTAGTAGTTTGGCCTGAATGTCTAGGGGGTGGACTCAAAGTATTGCTACTAGGGCCTTGGTTAGAGTGGACCTTAAAGCCCCCGTTATGCACATCAGTGCACGTCGTTGATTGTTTTCCATTATTTGTAGGTATGTGGACTTCTCTGTGGCTCTCCACCATACCAGAGCTCCGTAGAGTAGTACTGGCCGCACGACTGAGATGAAGATCTAGTGCATTAGTCTGCGATGCATACAGTGCATTCCGGGCTTTCTTCACCCTTTCCTCAACATTGGGTTTCCAGCTCAGCTTGCTGTCCAGTACTATTCCTAGATATTTCACGCTCTTTTTAGGCTTGAGCGGAGTGCCGTTTATCTTATGTTAATCACCGACGAATAAGAAGTCAATAAACAATATGCTGATTTTTTTATGAGTCACAATATGTTTTTGTTTACTAAAATGTAATAAATAAAATGCAAAATATATCTTTAAAATCGTTTTCTACTTTTTCCCCTTATCAAACTAGAAGCTCCGACTGGAATGCCTTCTGGCTCACCCTTGTATGGTTTAGTTAGCCATATATGGCCGCAAATTTTAAATTCTGTGACAGTTCCATAACTTATGAGGTTTTGGCGCCTTGTTTCGAATTTAAAATTGCTAGTCTTTTTCGTTAACTTTGTTTACATTTTCGCAGCGAATGACAAAAATTTACAGTTGCACAGGAAAATAATCGAGTAATTTCTCATCGGGACGAAATAAGATAGGAACATTTCCACAAGATGTTGGAATGATGCTGAAATTTTTGGAACGCCAAATCTATATGCAACATCTTCGACATAAGATGTTAGATGTTAAATGTGCCCCAGTGTGAATAGGCTATTAGACAGAGTTCTGATGCCATCAAAGATGACAAGCTCTGTCTAATAAACCTGAAAAGTGTCATACGATGGAAACAGACTCGAAGGCAAACGGGCTTGTTCGTCTCGCCTTACCGATAAGTAATACATCATATATGAAAATCTATTATATAGTAAGCCTATTGCCGTTTTGTTTAATTAAATATTTTGACCCTTTTCCAAGGGTATAATAAAATATTCTAATCACCAGCTGGGCTTTGCAAATTCAGGGCTTACAACGTAATACAATCCATCAATATGGGAGTTATCAGCTTTCATGCATACTTAATAAGTTCCAGTATGTGTATATTTATACTTAATTTTTTATTATAAGTATATTTAGTGCGTTACAATTGAAATCATAAAAAATACAGACGTCACTCTTATCAAAAAGTTATCTACGTAACCAAATTACATGTAAAAGCCGTCTGATAGATTCTTTCCAGTGTAAAATGACTAACCAGTTCTATGTACGTGCATAGAATCAAGCATTAGGCATTATTTAAAAAAAAAAGGAATCCTAAATTTTTATTTTTGTCAAAAGTATGTAATAAATAGCATCATTTGAGACTTTAACCCAGGTATTAGCCCAAGTTAATTATATTATAAGCCTGTCCTTTAAGTTCTCGAAGACCACAAGAGTAAAAGATGGCGTACGTTAAAGTCGGGCGTGGACGACTTTGGTACATCCTGTACCACCACATTGCAATTAAATGCGATATATTGCTTAAGAGCTTCAAAATATATTTGATTTGGTTACGATATCTTCATAAAAACAATGAAAACAGACGTTTTTGACCGATTGGTCCCATGGAGCTATATTGTTATAGTCAACCGATTTTGATAAAATTTAGTACAGTGCTGGGGAGCTCTAAAAAAACTGCGGAACACCCAATTTGATTACGATATCTTCACAAAAAAAAACTAATGTTATTAAAACATTACCAAAATTTCTAAAAACATGACCCAGCCTTATCAAATTAAGATTAAAAGGCTTTAGTAAAGCGAAAATTCTTAAATTTCATTCTTTTAAAGCAAGCCCAAAAATTCGTAAAATAAATAATACCACGTTTTTCGGAAAGGTCTTTATTAGGCGATTCGCTTTAATTAAGGTTAAAAAAATTCTGAAATTAGGATTTTTAGCATAATAAATTTTGCAAACTTAAACTTACTTATTTGCAATTTTCTCTCTCTTCTTAGCTTCACAGTCCTGGGTGGCCCATAGCTTCATCAACAATATTCCTCCAGTTCACTCTTTCTCTCGCTTCATCTTTCCAATTGCGAATGTTCATCGTCTTCAAGTCTGCTTCGACGTCATCAAGCCATCTCCTTCTTGGTCGGCCACTTTTTCTTCCTCCTGTTGGACGTAGGAGTAAACACCTTCTTTTGAATCCTTTCGTTTGGCATTCGTATAATGTGGCCAATCCATCTATCAATCAATAAATAATACAAAAATTTTCGATTTTTTTGAAAAGGTTCTTAATAGACAATTCGGTTCTTCTTGATGGATAGATTAGCATTAGGCATTTTTCGAATGATATTGGATTAAGCCAATGCGAAATCATCTTAAATCGAAGAATTGGTTATTTAATCGATATAAAAGTCTCAGAATAAATAGGGCGAATTGAATTTAAAATTTTCACAACGCCCTGAACCAGTTATTTATTATAGACAATATCAAAAACCAATATTTAAAATCTTGTCAAGAGTTGATCACACGCCTTCTACATAATTTAAACAAGTTTATTATGGTTTTTATGAACGCTATACAACTAAATGTCTTTATTATGTTCCTGAAGTTGTTGTTTATGATTTTTTTTAAATATACGGTTATAATAATTTTATTTTATGACTTTTTAAACGCTTGCTAATTATATATTGCGTATAAAAAATATTTTGATTGTTGCCATAATTGATTAAGTATGCTGTAAGTCTATCCGCCTTACAATTGTTTGTGTACTTGAGATGTTTATATGCTGAACTTGAACTTGTGCGGGTTTCTGTAGTGTTATACATACACTACTTATATAAGTACTTACTTTGTACATAGTTAGTCGCATGCATTGATAGTAGCTCGACCAGTATCAGGCATGCCGCACATATTGTGCCATATAGTGTATATATAAAACAAAAATTTTAAGTATTACAAGGTCCAGCAGCCTGACATACATATAATTGGGTCTCACACTCGATTGCCCTCCTATGAAGCTGTGCTATATAATAATACTATATTATATTATATATTGGCTTTTTGTTTTTTACTATGTAATACTTTTTATCACAACATGGACGGGTGAACCTATTTGCGGGTTGCCAAGGCAAGCATTTATTTTCCGTTGAACCAAAATTAAATAATTCAAAAATTTTGGTATTAATACGACTACAACTACAACAAAAACGACAAAAACCAGTAGCCTGTATTTTTTTATGTAGCACTTTGTGGGAACCATTTAAGAAACTTTTTTTTTTAAACTTTTGTGCAAATTCATGATTAGCGAACGAAAAATAGAACCACAACGAAGAACCACTTTATTAATCTTGAAAAATGCGTAGTTTGTTTACGGGTTTGTACACACTTTCTTTGAGGAGTATCGTGGGTTTTACGGACGGCGATGTATGAATTTTTGGAAAAAAAAGGTAAAGAAACGCGTTCACCTCATCTACAGAAATCACACTATTTATGTAATTTTGGCCCCATATAAGCCCTACCTCCAACGTATTTATATATTGAATATGTACGGATTTAAATCTTAACGTTTTTCACTTCTTGAGCGGCCATAACAATTCGTTACTGAGCCATAGTCGAATCAGTCGGTGGGATTACCCGGGTCCGAAGCTCTCTAAAAGGCCGTGTATTTGAAAAAATTATTAAACATTCAAATGCTTCGGAGTAAATGGGCTACACTTAGGGACCGTCGATGTCATATAGACAGAAGTGGCGTGGTATGATCAAATCCTTAGTACAAATTTGCTAGATTGGCGCTGATGATACTCTGAGATTGTAGTTGAACAAATTTTAGTGTTAACAGTGGCTTTGCCGGACTTGACACCACCAATACTACTTTGGTTCCACATCAGACAAAGGTAACATCTCTATAAGGCGCAAATTCTTCACGTTTTTCATAACATAAAGCATGGGTCTGATAGAAATATTCGTACCATGAAAAACCATGAAAGGATAAAGAATCTCGATGTTTTAAGCTCGATAATCGAATTGATCGAGTCGAATAAGTTATATTCAATTGCTACCCAAAAGTCGATCGCAATCGGATCGATTAATTGTTTATCGATTAAAAAGTTTGTGATTAATATGGTGTGTCGGTAATATCGATCGCAATCGGAAATATTTTTCAAAACATTTTTTTTTACTGCTTGGAGAAATTTACATGTGGCCCGAAGGACCGGATATTCAGGGCCTGACCTGAAAAGGTGGCAACCCTAGCCATAAAGTTACAAAAGATTTTATAATTGTCTGAGTTAATACAAGAATTATCATTACTATAAAAACATTAATTATTTAAGAGCATCATAATACCGTCTAAAGTTCTTAACCAAGTTAACATTGCCACACGAATCTTAATTTGTTCTGGCCATAAGTCATAGTTCTCAGCACAAGCTAAACGTTTTTTTAATAGACGTAAAAAATACTTTATAGACGGCACGTCGCGGCATTTTATTGGCTCCTCAAAGAATATGCTGACTCAGTCTTACCAAAAAAAAAATTATAATTTTAAAATGATGCTGTCGACGCCCGCCATGATGAGATTTCTGGACAACAAGTTTCATTAAACTCTCAGATTTGGCTTATATTGTGAAATATATTTTTAGATTTTTTTCTCCTTTTTTTATTATTTCATTAATTTTACAAAAATGCTAACCATTTAGTTGAATATTCATAAATTCTTAAGCCAAAACAAGATCTTTGGTTTGTTTTTATTAGAACTTTTAATTTATATGTTGTTGTTGACGTTTTTTTTTATCATTATGTATTTTTCCTGTCTGGGTCTGGATTCTTTTGCGCCGGCATGACTAGGCAGAATATGTTACTTTAAATTTTAAAGTTATAAAGACTTTAATGTGATGGACCTTGCCACAGGGCACGTGACGAGAATGTCTAATTGCTGTGGCAGGGGTTGTCTCTCACTTCACAGACCACTCCCACACACGCACGCCCTGAGCCGGGAACTGAGTAGTGGCTCAACGTGATGTTATATCTCGCAGATTAGAAGCGACTAACCGGAACAACTAACTAGCCAACTACGGTATTATTATTATATTGTTGGATCGGCAATTAAGTGAACGACGACATAGTCGTGGCTGTTGTGCACTTCAAGAAATCAAATCAATACAGAAACATTATTAATTGATAATTGAGGCGGTAATGGGCAACGGCTATAACTACATACGTTGGGTTGGATGACAAACACGTGTGGGTTCAAAGGGCAACTGGCGACGCTAGTAGGAAGTGTTGGAATTGGAACTACTTCTTTTGGAAAAACTGTTTACAGCAAACCTAGCCTGAAATTTACTTTAACTACATAGTATTAACTATTATTTCAGTGACTAAAGTTGCACCTAGTTGCAATTATCGGAGTAGATTTATGGCTATGATTATCAATCATCCTAAACAAACAGCCTAGAAACAAGTTGCCATGAATTCATAACACTATACTGACTCATAAGCTCATAAGCTGTGCACGGATCAAGCTAAGCTAATTGCTTTATAACGATAATTCTTATTGAAACATAGTAGATATGGTTTGTACTGATTGTAAGTACTAAGTATTAATTGCGCGTGGGTCATTCTGCCAATAAATAGGGGAATTTTGTTGTACAACATTTTATAAAAATTAATTTGTTTGTTAATGTCCTGAAAAAACACACACACACCTGCACATTTATGGTGTTGCCATCTAAGTATTGTAGTGCTATGACTACAGTGGCAACCATGGCAACAAAGTTGCTTGGATATCCCACAAACAAGCGGACTGAATGAAGTCTTACTAATCAAAGCATTAGTAGCTGTGTCTATAATTTAATCGCTCAGTTACGCATTCATTAAGAGGTTAGACCTCGCACATTGCTGTCGCGATTTAATTAAAGTTCTTAATTGATTTTTAAAATATTCAAGTCTGGTGCACTGCATCCCTTACAAACCGCGAGTGGTCCAGACGCTGCAGAACCGCGCTATGCGGCCCTTGGTTGGTCCAGAGACCTCGACCTGGCACCGGTGAAAGAGCAGGTTTCCTTTTTCTCTAGTCGTAGTCGTAGTCCCCCACAGTTGCCGCAACATCTACAACAACACAAACCTCATATTGGGGTCCTCTGTGGCAACAGAAGCGGCGCTCATATCATTAATAAAGACTGAATTATTAATGTACCTGTATACTTTATCGATCCTACAATATTTTATTTTTATCCATGGATAATACTGGCCTACAAAAAAACAGTGTTCTTAAAGTTGCATGTAACAAAGCTACCCTTATCGACCTTGAGCTGCTGAATCTCAATAATAATAAGAATAATAATTCCCTGATTTGACTATTTTTGTCGAGTCGCCGCTAGGTGTAGCATGGGGGTCTCTATTAATAACTGTTCGAAGAGAACAGGGACCTACAGTTTATAGCCGAATCCGAATGGCGGTGTCTTGAATTAATAGAGATTTTCTTGGGCAAATAAATAGCGTCTTTTTGCTAGCGATGCCAGTGCTAGGCAAATGTACCAGTCCCTCTGCGGGGAATCGAACCACCGATAATCGGATTACAAACTGAGTACGCTTCCACTACGCTATCGAAGGCCACGCTGAATCTCAATACGAGTTCCTAAAAATCCCAGTCGGAGACCAAAGTTGAAACTTTTTTTTTTGTGGGCTCGTGAAATGTATACAATAATTTTATTGTTTGGCTATTAAGTCTTGAGACCTCTCTAGAATGCATCTGGACACTGTCTGACCTTGGTCACGACCTTTTGGTCGTAAGCTTAATTGTCATTGTGAATATACCTAGAGCTAGTGCTGGAGATACATCGATGTTGGCCAACATCGATGTTTTCGATATTTTTTAACTTCGATAAATCGATGTTTCGATTCATCGAAGTACATGTGGAGGCCATTTTTTGAATGCTTAAATTAATTCAGTGGGCCATCTGTTGGTTTGGTTATCAAATAATAAAATGGAATTCACAAACAAACCAAGAGATAACTATATTTTCATAATATTCATTTCAAAATTAATTGCATTTCATAGAAAAATAAACAAAGAAATAATAAATAACAAGTCAAAAGGATATACAACGAAAGCAAAAGATAATACAGGCCACAAAATAGTGGTGTAAACTTCGGATTCATCTGCCCAAAGTCCATAAGGGGTGCCTCTGTCACATAAAAAGTTTACATCACTTTTTTTGTGAGCCTGTGAGTTATAACAAAAAAATGTTCTGTTCCAGCCAGAATTCAAGACTCATAAACTTTAAAGTAATTTGAGATCCATTCATTATGGTTATTAAATAAAATCATGTCAACGTTTTTTGATTTGAGCGAACTCCGTTTGTCGCTCACTAGATTGCCAGCCTTGCTAAACTTTAAAGTGTATTACCTTCCAGTAATGCAACGGACACATGCTTGAATCTAAGTTTTCGACATTAAAATATTGTCGAAGTGCCAAAATTGAGTCAGCCATACTATTTCGGATCTTTTGAGATTTGTTTTTTCTAAAAAAGCCAAAAGTGTCTGCGAGGTGGATACCGTTGATTGCCCATATTTTGTCCGTAATAGGTTTTGGTCGATAATCGAAAATCGAAATAAAAATATCGATGATCGGAAAAAAACAAAAAACATCGATGCATCGATATAACATCGATGTTACTTCCAGCACTATCTACAGATTCTCGCATTTACGACCAAACTTCTTTAGATTTCTTTCATACGTCCTATTTCAGAATACTGCTTTCTCGTTTGGAGTCCTCTATAACATCTTTATCAGAGATCTGCAATAGTGAATGTTTTGTGGCAATAATCACACTCTCATCAAAAGTAAAGGCAGTGTCAGCTGCACTCTTGGGCTTATGGTGAGGCACCATACGCACTCTTAACCATAAGAGTGTGAGCAGTAATAGTGCACCATTCACTATATTGTTAAGATTGTAGTCTTGTTTACAATCTTACACTGCAGACACACTTTTAAATTTCAAGAGTGATAATGACACTCTTTTCGAGCAGTGAGAGAGCGAGAGGTGGGTAAAAAGAGAGCGGCCGAAAAATGAGGCCTACAACATTTACAACAATACAAAAATAATAAACGCAAATAATATTAACTATGTGTACGAAAAATTAATGCAACAACATTTTGCAACACAACTCATTTGCGCAGTGTATAGCTCACTAACACCCTCTCATTTTTCGTCCGTTCTCTGTTTGCCCAGCTCAGGCCCAAGGTATACTTATTTAAGGTAGAGTAATGCTGCCGGCGTCGTCACCAATTTTAGTGAGAGCAAGAAAAAGCGTGAGATGGAAACAAACAAAAACGATGCGCGTAAACAACCCTCCTCACGCGCAGTCGCAACGAATCTAAAAATTGGTAACTTTCGTTGAGAGCCTTCGGCGGGAGTATGCTACCTTAAATAAGTATACCTTGGCTCAGGCCAAAACACACGCGTAATATCATGGTCTCTCGTAAGTTGTTGATGGTTTCTCTCACGCTCTCTTTTTTTGTATGTAGAGTGTAAAGCGAACCATTTGCACTCGAGTTTGGCACCATTGGCACCATAGTGCTAAGAGTGGAAAAAGGCAAGAGTGCAGTGCACATTGCAATATTTATGTGGTACCTCAGCACACTAGACTCTAGTGACAAGAGTGTGAACAGCATTCGGAAATATGTGGTGGTCGCATAATACACTGCCACTGCTGCAGTTCTCTGATCTTTATCATTAAATGAAAGAGTCGGTGCAAAAGTAATGATGATGTCTGATGATGTCTTATTTTTCGGTACTAAAGAAAAATGTTAATGTGGCTAATGTGTTTCATTTGTAGGTTATGCTATGCTTATTTAATCTACCAGCATATGCTGTAGGAATTTCGCTGAGCTGTATACAAACAAAGGATCCCAGATAATTCCCGATCCAAGTGAAGGAAATGGTAGGTCGTTGTGGTTTCTATGGAAATTTATGTTTTCATCAAATTCACCTATATCTTTGGGAAAGTGTACTATATTTGGGGATTAAAGAAAAAACATTTTACACTTTTGAATAGCATAGCTACTAAGGTTGGGAATTGGGGGAACATATCATACTATCGATTTAAAACTCGGTTTCACTTCGAAGTATATCAGAGCTCGCAAAAGACTTTCAACCCATTTTAACAACTTTTGGGGGGGGTCCGGACACGAAAACCACCCCCGTGGATCCGCTACTGGGTGCTAGGCTTTCTTTTCCAAGCTTTGAACCTGCCGAAACGGTGAAAGCTAATTTTTTTTTTGGTGCGGAAACGATGATAAGCTTTAATACTTAGCACATCCATGCCGAAGGGCATCGGGTAGAGCTGGGCATTAATTCGATTTTAAATCGATTTAATCGATTCTTTTTTTCTTTTTTTTGAGTCCCAAAATTTGATCAAAATCGGTTGACTATATTATATAGCTCCCATAGGACCAATCGGCAAAAAAAATGTTTTTTGTACAAAATTCGTTGTACTTCGTTTGTTTATGAAGATATCGTTATCAAACCTCACATTCGAAAGTTTTTTACAGTTCCCAAGCACTGTACCAAAATTGATCAAAGTTGGTTGACTGTTTCATATAGCCCCATAGGACGGATCGGTCAAAAAAACGTTGCAAAATTCGTCTGTTGTTCGCTTGTTTATGAAAATATCGTAACCAAATTTGACAAATAAATATATACAGAGTATCCCAAAATCGTCCGCACCCGACTTTAACGTACGCCATCTTTTATGTTTTCTTTTAAGTTTTAAATTTTGAATCAAACGAATTATTATTATTGAATTTTTATTTTCGTTATTGTGAATTATGGAAATAAATTTAAGTGAATTTTAAGTATTCTTTTTTGTACATATATTTCCATTTCTGTGATTATCTCCGGGTTTAACTTGCGAGCTCCGGTTTTTAGTGCGATTAGTCAATTTAATCGATTTTTTTATGAATCGTTCGGAAAGATCGATTCTCGAAAATTTAAGATCGAGCCCAGCTCTAGCATCGAGTGTTTTAATAAGCAGACTTTAATAGTTCAATTTATTTCATGAGTTCAAGAATAGGAAAAATTAATATATTTCTAGAAATATTCGAATAAAATTAATTGAATACAACGAATTTGAATCCATAGAATTTGGAATTTTTGGGTTAAGTCTTTTGCAAGCAACCTTTTCGACAGGTAATAAATATTGTTGCTTTAATTTTTGAAACGTGCTCCAACCATTTGTGCGTTTTATGGACATTGTTCCAAATTAAAATGAACTTTTGTCTATTATTGTCTAATTGTTGTGCCCAATACTTATGCTAATTTTTTTTGCTTTTTTTTTGGATACCTTTACCCTGGTCTACCTGAGGTACCGAACGGAATAAGCATGGAAAACTATCGAGCACCTTTAGACAAATTAAATGCCACATGGCAGATTGCTATGCAATTAATAAAACATGAGGAGATCGTAATTTGGGCGTACACTTGATATAAAATAAAATTCTAGGGCTGCTGATGACGTCACATAAGCCAAATTAATGTCTCTGACTATAAAGCATTTTGTTTAAAAATGCCATGCTTAAATTATACGACAAATAATAACCCGTGACCCCAATGGCACTTTTTGCTGATGCAGTTTTCCAATCTATCAGTTGTTTCGACGCTGGTAGCTGTAATTAATGGTTAATCAAATTAAAGGCTGCGATTAAAAACGTGCGAATTAGCCAACAAAGTGCGCTAATTAAGTCAGCACTTAGTTAGCCAAGTAATGCAGGCAATCTAATCAAAAGCTAACTACATTTGGACTGGACTGTACCGATATGACTATACGGATAATTTGTTAAAGCTTATGACAGGGCATGCTATAGCTAATAGGGCTGACTTGAACGGCAATTAACGCCAACTCATATCAATAACATATTTCTATTTCCACTATTTCTATTCAATAATACTTATATCAATTCAATATTTTGCTCACACTAATGATTGCGTATAGTTATTAATTTAGTTAGTAAAGGGCAGTATATAGCAAATTGTGGCAATTTGTAAAACAATTCTAGGAAAGACATATGTAGATTTTTTATAAACAATTAAAAAATAAAAAAAAAAAATATCACGTTTGTTCACTTTCGGAATGCCTATGTAAAAGCCACAAAGAAATGGATGCTATGGGAACATCGTGCTAAGGTTTTTTATCGAAATATTTTTCCAAAATCTCGCAAGCTTAAAATTCACTTCATTGCACTGTGGGTCCAGATTGTCATATTTTGGCCAAAAATCTGGCATTTCCATAAAAATTTTTTAAAAGTTATGAAATTTTACACACGTGTTCGTAATGAATTGAACTATTTTTCTGGGAAGTTTGAGCCTCCTCAGATTTTTTTAAGATTTAGATAAACTAGACCAAAATTGGAAAAAATTAAAAAAAAATTTATTTACATTTTAGTACAACTTTTGAAAAAATGGTTTTTAAAGCACACTTTTTTTGAGGCAGCTAAAAAATTCAAGTGGTAGTCGGAGGTACCCTTAGAGCAAATTAGCCAAATGGTAAAAAAACCAACAAAATCTATATAACTACTCGAATATATTTAAAACCAAAAAGTTTTTAAGCTCAATTTTATTTTTTTCCTGAAGTAATGTTTATATTAAGTGAATGAAGATTTTGTAGCTTTTTTTGCTGTAAATTATCGCGAAAGCT
Source organism: Chymomyza fuscimana (assembly GCA_949987675.1). Taxonomy (NCBI): domain Eukaryota; kingdom Metazoa; phylum Arthropoda; class Insecta; order Diptera; family Drosophilidae; genus Chymomyza; species Chymomyza fuscimana. Next base: position 52,121,290 of record OX465088.1, on the reverse strand, counting down.
CATAAAATACAAAATGTCAACTTTGATTGCCAATAATTTAAAAACCACTAATTATAATGCTTTCGGGATCATTCGATCGAGCTAAGGTGGATACTGAAAAATGGTTTAAGTCTGTTCTCTTGAAATGGAAGAGAGTCCAAAATAATCTAACGAAAGTCAAAGTGAAACACTTTGATGGTAAGGATCACCATACGAATCAGTGAGAAACGTTGAGAAGATACGAATTGGCTTACGTCCGTGTCGTAAGAAGTGAATAGTAGATAGGAAAAAATACAGAAAAAATAATATATTCGCCTATTCCTACCATAGTGTTATCTCAAAATCACGAGCCCGCTAAACTATTAAGATATTCGAAAGTTAATTTGTATCATTTTTGACTACTACTTGAATTTAAAGGCGGGATAATTCCAATTGCAGATGATCTCGGAGCTGTCAAACCCCTCCTAAATATTAATAATTTTCTAATAAAAAAAAAACATTAAATAATTATTGTTAAAAAATACAAATTATAAAACAATAGATATTAAAAATAACACTAATTTTTAATTTTTATTATATAATATATATTTTGTATATATATATAAAATAATTTTTAAGCTTTTATTGTATAAAGAAAAAAAGTTATTCCACCATTTACCATATACCTTACCCTGAAGAAGCAATATTTAGCAATTAAAAAGGATTTATTTATTCATCTATTTATTTAGCATTTCTGGCAAGCTATCATCTTTTTGTGTATTCCTTTGAAAAATAAGATATATTGTGTGTATTCATCTAAACCACTTGGTTTTTTTTTAGCCCCATAACTTTTATTTATCTCCTCTTTTTTGTAATCACTTGTCACAATTTTGCTTAGATTGTCTTATATATTATATTGATGCTTATATTTTTGGTGATGCCTCTTTGAGAGTGTTAAACAAGTGTCGTTGAAGAAAATATTAAAAAAACTGAAACTGTTTCTTGAGTCAAAGTTACAATAAAAATAAGAACTTCCGCAGTGTAGTAATAATAATAATATATGTACATTAGGGTGGGTCAATTTTTTTCGGTGTAAGGGCTCACTCGGATTTTGATTCTTTGGGTAATTCTAAGCAAATTTGCCCAAGAAACTATGGGTCTAAAATGAATTTCGAGTCGCCCACTTTTTCAAAATTTTCAAGAAAAAAAACCGAAAAAAATCAAAAACCAACACTAAAGCGCCCTCTGGCGGCACCCAAAATTAAAAATAGATGTCAATAATGAATTCCTCGACCCCAAAAACCCCCAAATTCACATTTGGCTAGAGAAAAAATATCGATTTTAGGCCTTTTCAATGAATTTCTAAGTCGATTTTTGAATATGTCGAAAAAAACCTATTTTGAAAAAGTGGGCGACTCGAAATTCATTTTAGACCCATAGTTTCTTGAGCAAATTTGCTTAGAATTATCCAAAGAATCAAAATCCGAGTGAGCCCCATAAGGTTTTTTCGGCCCCATACAAATTGACCCGCCCTAATATATATATATGTATATATACGCTAGGGTGGGTCAAAAAGTGGGCGACTCGAAATTCATTTTAGACCCATAGTTTCTTGAGCAAATTTGCTTAGAATTATCCAAAGAATCAAAATCCGAGTGAGCCCCATAAGGTTTTTTCGGCCCCATACAAATTGACCCGCCCTAATGTACATATATCGCTTTCTGCTTAGTATATACTTTGTTGAATTTTTGTTTTCACGCAATTCTTTTTTTTTAATAAACAAATTTACAAGAATTTATGCCGAAGTTGTTGTTGTATTTATGTATGTACATTTTACATATATGTACTTGACCTTACTGTTATTTAATGTACATGTCATTTTGAAGCATGAGCTATTCTGCTCAATTGCATTTTAAAAATTTTGTCGTGAATATAAAGTTTTGCTTCGGAATGGAAATTAAAAAAAAAAATTTTGTCATCTGTAATCAAAATTTAATATTGGTACAAAAAATTGTCTCATCTTTAGAAAATTTGTGACTTATGGTATAATTATAAATATATAGTATAATAATAATTCAATAATAACTAAAAAAATCTACAAGCAATGGCTTAAGTTACCATCGGCGCGAGCTCTCCGAACTTAATTAAATTTTGTGTGATGTAACGTGTAAAAGAAGATATCTGCAATCCAATAAAGCATATCGGTGAAAGTAAGTGAAGCGGACAACTTTGGCTACTAGCCAATAGTAACCACGTCAAATTTTATTGCAAAATTCCGATTATTCATCGAGTTATCGATAACTGAAAATTGGGTTTTTGAAAACGCCAAAACGAACATTAATGTATATGAAGTTTTGTCATTCCGTGCGAAATTTATCGAACTGCGTATGGGCTTTTAATTGCAGATAAAGCAATGAAAAATTCAATAAAACATCTTTAAAGCTTAACAATCTATATATATAAAAATGAATGTATGTTTGTACGAGGCTTATAGAATGCATATATTGCAGTGTGATTGCGTTCATATTTACAGGCTATGTTCGGTATATTGTCGAGAAGGTTTGCAACATAAGTTTGGACACCTTTCGATAGGTGACGCTGAGTACTGAGCATAGTTTTCAAATGCAACGAAAAAAACACAGTGTTCACACAGTTTCCATTCAATTCAAATTTGACAGACAAACATATCGAATTGGAAATGAAAATTGAAAAATATCCTGGAAGAAACCATTTTGAAAGGCAGATTCAAAGGAGAAAATGTGCTGTTACCACGCTTTCCAATGATATCAACAGATATGCCTTTCGAATTTAAACGTTTGCAGTTTCCAATACGTCTCTCATTTGCAATGACCATCAACAAAGCGCAAGGACAATCGCTACAAGTATGTGGATTGAATTTAGAGAATCCATGCATCTCCCATATGTAGCCTGCTCACGTGTTCGAAAACCATCTGACTTATACGTATATGCACCAGATGGAACAACTAAAAACATTGTGTATCCAAATGCACGTCAATAAATAGCATTCAATTGAAAACTTGAATTGTCAGACTTAACCTGATAAAACGAATTAAAATACACAATGATCCAAAATAAAAATTGAATATTGTTGTAACGATATTAGAATTTCTTTAAATTTAGTAAACGGCACAGCAAGGCGTGACGGGTATAGCTAGTTATAAATAAAAACAAATTGTTAAAAAATATAATTTTTATGCGGTATAAAATAAGGATATATAAACCCTTAAGTTTAGCCTTTTATAGCATATTTATTTTGATTTTTAGCTGTTTTTTTTTCAAATCTTGCTTATTTTGTCTCCCAATTTCTGGCATCAGTGCCATTGACTAAGCAAGTTCATCTATTTGGATTGAATCAACTTCAGCGAGAACCTATTATTATTATTATACATGGGGATAAAGATGTACTGCGACCCAAATGGATCTATTGTACCCCCTTCACGGCTCAGAGCTCTCCCAGCAGTCCAATAGCCTGCATATATTCCAGTATTTTGGTTGGACTTAGGGTAACAACGATCTCCGGTGAGAGAACGTACATGCCTAAAAACTTGTTTCTTTTGTTAATGACGGCCATGCATTCGCATAGTAAATGTATTGAAGTTTCTTCCTCCATGCTACAGAAGCGACATAGTCCACTATCCGCTATGCCAATTTTATTTAAGTGGCTGCGGAGCCTACAATGTCCCGTCAGGAGGCCCGTCAGGATCCTCACAGTATTTTTCCCGTGAGTTATCATGACTTTGAACCTCTTGCGGTTGTAGTTAGAGAGAAGGGCTTTTGCCTGCTTAAGTCCTGGTGTCTGTGCCCAGTGAAGCAGCCGTTTATTTTCCTCCTCCATTTTCAACAGGTCCCGTACCACATGGTTACCAATCCCACAATATGGTTCGGGTCCGATTAGCGGTGTTGCTGCACCGGTCCTTGCTAGTCTATCTGCCAGCTCATTTCCAGGAATATTGTTATGTCCTGGAACCCATCTAATCGTGAGCTTATTCCTAGCACCTAATTTGTCTAGTGCAGTTCTCACTTCTTTTACCAGCCCTGATGTAATCTTGGCTCTACTTAATGCCTTTATCGCTGCTTGACTGTCAGACAGGATGGAGATGTCCCTGCCGTGGTAGTTATTTTGCAGATTGAACTCTGCACTCCTTCCAATAGCACAGACTTCAGCTTGGAAGATGCTGGTGTGTCTGCCTAGTGATTCGTAATACTTTGACCTGGGTCCTACTACCCCCAGGCCACTCCCTTCATCCGTGAGGGACCCGTCTGTGTACCACTTTATTGTTTGTGGTTTCATTGGGTGAACTGCCGAAAGAGATGTCCAGGCTAAGAATAAAGGTAGCATTCATCTGTCAGCGATTTCCCTGGAAAGTCCCTCCCATAGGGGTATTTCATAGCACATCGATGGCAAAAGTATTGTGTCTTGTGCCGTTATTGCCACCGTCTTTAAGATTACCTTTCTTTTATAACCTCTCATAGTGCACGGTCAGGATCAAAATGAATACTAACTAATGGTATGTCCGTATCAAATATTGTATTTAATTTAATTTAAGTGGCCAGAAAATCTCAGTGATAGTGATTTAGGAAGAGTTACTCTCTTCTTGATTTTATCAGGTATAATAGAGTCCCAATTTTTGTTACATGATTTTTAATTATATTTTTAATTATTTTCAGCTTTTTGATCATAAAAGATTATCCAATTATACCATCGTTTGGTGCAAATTTCACACATCTTGAAACAAAACGCATTAATCTCTGACATTCTGTCTTTATTTGATTGTGAGGTGATTTTTCTCCTGCTTATTGCTTTTGATTCTTTTGTAATGGAGAACTCAACGGCCAGACCTACCAGAGGTCTGTTGTAAAGGGTCCTCTATCTTGAGGGTTTTTTTCAATAAGGTTTTTTTGATAATTGGCCACCAAGATCGTGTGATATCACACCGTTAGACTTTTTCCCATGGGGCTACGTGAAGTCTGAAGTGTTTGTGGATAGTCCAGCTACGATTGAAGCATTAGAGACCAACATTACCCGTGTTATTCGCGAGATACCGCCGATAATGCTCGAACGCGCATTTGAAAGGGATTATTTTTAAAAAGTGAATGGCAAGAATGGGTCTTTCTTTGATATGAAGATTTTCCCAATCATTTGGAATTTTTGTGTTTTTTTTTTTATTTAAAAAAAAACTTCAAGATTGATGACCTTTTTTATACACATTTTAGTCTTTAAAATCAATACTATTTTTTTATTTTATCCTGATGATCCTGGTATTGCCACACGTAATACGTGTGTCAATTTGTAGTTCAATAAGATATCCTGAGATTAGTGAAAAGATATCTGAACATAGAAGTCAAACTAATCCCCACTGTAACATTCCAACTTGTTTAATTATGATAACTGTCTGCTAAGTGAAAGAGCACTTACATCAAAGTTTAATGCTGTACGAATAAATTATGTGCCTACTGTATACGATGAAAAACATTGAACTACAATAAATGTAACAAAAAATAAATCACTCCAATCCGCACTGTTTGCTAACGTGATAAGTATCTTTATTTAAATAAGTTGTTACGTTAATATTGTTAACATTTTTATGTACTTACGTATGAAAATAATAAATGTAGACAAAACAAAATTTTGATCTATGTGACACCCGCGCCGGTGTAGTGACCAACAGCAACAATAATAAATATCTCAATTTTTTTTTTTTTTTTAATTTGTTAAATATTTCTAGATTTTTATTCTTTACCTTTTTTTTTAATTTTAAATTTATTTTGGATGCTTTGAGTTCAATAGCCAATGGGAAGGTCAGCTACTTATGCGCTCATGTTTTACATATATACAAAGCTTGACATCTCTTAAAGCAAGATTAAAAAGAAAAAAAAAATATATATATATATATACACATACGTACAACAAATCTCAACTTGGCCACATTTGTTGTAGTTGTTAGTGTATTTGTTATCTTTGTAGTTTTTGTAGTGATTGTTGCCAATGCAGACGGCAACTGAGTAAATAAAATGTCAACGCGGAACTACATATATTGATTAAATGCCAATACATAAAACTCACAAATTTATTTATTTTATATCGAAATAGATATTAAAATTAAAAAAATAAAATAACAGCATTAATTACCTGGATTTTAACATCAGTCAAGTTCAATGGCAAATTTGCATGCAATGTAAAAATTCTTTACAGTTGCATTAATTATAAACGTATTATTTGCATAATATTTAAGTATTTAATTTGTTAACATTTTGAGTTTGTAGAATATTTGCAATATCTATTTTAAGGCCTATTTGAGTGTTTTTAAATTGGCTAGTTTGACAACCTGCTACAAGCTTAACTAACTAGTAAATGTTAAAAAAAAAAATGTATTTGCAATGCAAAATGATGAGCAACTCTTTCGTTTTTTTCGATATAGATGTAATACTACATAATGTCATAGATCGGAAGATTATTTGAAAAAATGTCTAGTTTTTATAAATGTAAATCAGTCGGGTCTGTGTACGACAGTGGAATACATTTTACTCATTTACCCAAAAAAAAAAAAGGTAACTATTTTTGCTAGGGATAGGGCTATAATTTTTAAAAATATCAACATTTCCTTTTTTATTAGGCACACACACCGGGGCAGTTTGTAAGAAAAACCAATAAGATTTAAAAATTTTTGTTAACAGTTTTTAAGCTATTGCAGTTAAAAAACGAAAAAAAAAATCCATAAGGTCCTTTTTAACAGTTTCTTAAGTTGATATTAATATGTAATATACTCTTAACGAAACATTTCTAAGATAATGTCACTACGTTAATTAATACTTTCCTTTTTTAAAGATATGCATGTTTTAAAGTAGGAGGCTTCTATAAATAGCAAGAAAGTGAATATGTGTTTGTTTATAAATAAATTAGTAAGATTTTGTATGGGGATAGTTATAATTTTAAAAGAGAGAGTAAGTGCACAACAATGGGATTAATATAGCGAACGAAGTCTCAAAAATTACTTGCATGGGAACTTTATTGCTACTACTGTAGGAGTCATGTTTTGAAGACTCATTTTTTTAATTTCAAATACGTTAATAAAGTGGATATGTTTGCGAAAATCGACCGATTTGGCGGTATTTGAAGATTATTGGATATATCCAAAAACTATGTTCACTCTTTAAACTTTAAACAGTCATTTTGCTTGAACAATGATTTTGATTTAAGTTTTATTTGATAGATAATTTTATTGATGATCCTCAAAATATGAGTTTTACAGGAGAGAGTAAAACTGGGTCTTTGACTAATAATAGGGTCCAAAATAATCTCTTAAAGTGTGGGTGTTCCAGAAGACCACGAAAAAAACAAAAGTTTTAGATGGATAATTCGTTTGTTTATAAAGATATCGTAACCAGTGGGTAGTTTTTTGAGTTTCCCGGCACTGTTCCAAATTTGATCAAAATCGGTGGACGATCGGTCAAAAAAACGTTTTTGGTGCAAAATTCGTTATGTTTCGTGTGCCTATGAAGATATCTCAATCAAATTTTGAGTTTTGTAGTTTTTAAGAGTTCTCCAGCAATGTACCAAATTTGATCAAAATCGGTTGACTATATCATAAAGCCCCTATAAGACCGATCGGTCAAAAAACCGTTTTTGGTGCAAAATTCGTCTGTTTTTTGTTTGTTTATAAAAATATCGTAACCACATTTGGCTAATAAATATCTTTTCGACTTCTTAAGCAATATATCGCATTTGATTGCAATGTGGTGGTACAGGGCATCCCAATGTCGTCCGCACCCGACTTTAACGTACGCCATCTTTATTTTTAGCTTAAATATTTTTTTTAATTCTTATGTAGTAGGTACTAATAGTTTTTGATAAAATTAATAAATTTTAATTAAAACCAAAAAAAGTTGAAGGGGACTCCGACAAACGTCAAAGTCAGGCGAGACCGTATTCACGCATTGTTTCAAAATATTCATATTCAAGAGACTTTTACATCGAACATAGTTATAGTTTCCATCATCCTATAGGTATATAGTATAAAAATTATTTTCTCGCATACGAACTTATTTTCTTTGTCTTTCAAGCTTATCTGTTAAAGACAACCCTAGCAACAATTTCAGCAACTTGTTTGAAATATCGAATTTAATAATAAAACACCGATGAACCTAATAGCCGCTTGTTATACAAGCTAATTAACATTGAAAATTGTTAACTTTGAGGTGTAACGTTTAACGCAATTATTAAAAAACAACAAATTAAAATTAGTAACACATAAACATCACATAATTGCAACCCAAACCCGCAAATCGTTTTCTAATTCAAGTTCTCAGTTCAGCTCTCGAGATATGAATTTAAATTTGTTTTTATTCATTTGTGCACATTAAAGCCGTTACAGCTAAACAGATAAACTTCAAAAGGAATTTAATAGTGTCTTGGTTTCCAAATCCTAATAGCATTAACCTCAACTATCCTTTTAATCTTCCTAGCTCAAACCTTATTGCTATTCCACAAATCTTAGAGTCCGACGTTTTACAATCTCTTATGTCCATAAAATCTTCCTTCTCTCCTGGCCCTGATGCTATTCCTAGTTGTGTTCTAAAGCATTGTGCCGGCTCCCTTTCCACGCCGTTATCCGTTCTTTTCCGCACATCCTTAAAATTGTCATATCTTCCAGCCATCTGGAATGAATCGTTCATTATCCCTTTTCATAAAAAAGGTTCCAAGTCAAATATTGAGAACTACCGTGGTATTGCCAAGCTTTCATCAATTCCAAACGTTTTTGAAAGGATTGTCACTTCACAATTGCAACACCACTGTCGTTCTTTAATATCTGACTCCCAACACGGGTTTGTAAAACGTCGGTCCACCACTACAAACCTTTTAGAACTTTCTTCTTTTATTAACAATGGTTTTATTAGCAAAATGCAAACTGATGTCATTTATACTGACTTCAGTAAGGCATTTGACTCAGTAAACCATAGCCTTTTTCTAGTTAAACTGTCTCGCTTAGGATTTCCGCCTTGTCTTTTAAAGTGGATCTCATCCTATTTAACTAATCGTGTGCAGAAGGTAGTTTTTAAAGGCTGCGAATCTAAAGTAATTAATGTCACGTCAGGGGTACCCCAAGGCAGTCATCTAGGTCCCCTACTTTTTATCTTATTCATTAATGAATTTCCACAAGTTATCCGGTCTTCTCGCATTCTTATGTATGCGGATGATGTAAAACTTTGTTTGTCCTACTCCCACAATGATAATAATATGTATTCACTTCTTCAGCACGATTTCGATACCATGCAATATTGGTGTAATGTCAACCAACTTTTTTTAAACAAGACGAAATGTAAAATTATGACATTTTACCGTTCTGTTCCTCATTTGGCTGCTTACTCTATAGACTCCTCTACCTTAGATCGCATCTGGAGTGTTTTAGACCTTGGCATACTGTTTGACCATAAACTCAAATTTAACGATCATATTTGCAATATTGTAAATAAAGCTAGAGGTGTTCTTGCTTTTATTAAGCGTTGGTGTAAAGAGTTTAACGACCCTTACACAACCAAACTTCTTTACATTTCTCTCGTCCGTCCAATTTTGGAATATTGTTCCTGCATTTGGAGCTCTCAATACCACCTTTATCAGGACAGGATTGAGTCTGTTCAAAAGCAATTCCTCCTTTTCGCACTTCGCGGCTTAAATTGGGGTCCACTTATCCGGCTGCCTCCATATTCCGACAGACTTCGCCTTATAAAGCTGCCCTCCTTAAAAAGCCGTAGAACATGCCACGGTGTACTCTTCTTGCGTAAGTTATTACTCGGCCTCATTGACTCTACTGAACTTCTTAATAAAGTTAATTGTGTTGTACCTGCCAGAGTAACTCGTAATTTTCGTCCCTTAGCCTTGCAACTTTGTAGATCAAATTTTGCTCTGCATGATCCTTTCCGAGTTCTATGCTCTAATTACAATAGCCTTTTTAATTTCCTCTCTTTTGAACGGTCTATTCCTTCAATCACGTGTTCTATCCTAAGTCATCTTGACTTGCCTCTTCGAGCATCCATGACCTATCTTGTATTATGAGGCACTTGTTTCGTCATTGATGCTCTTTTGGCTTTTTTTTATATATTTAATGTTTAAATTTTATTTGAACTTCCTTTTTCCACTTGGTTATTGTAATTCCAAGTCTCTGGCCAGTTTTTGATGTGAGTCGGTGCATATCGCTAAAAAGTTCACCCACCGGGCTGGCGACGCGGATTAGTGTATATCTATCTATTTTCCTCGTTTAATTTTAAATATTTCTTTTAAACTTTTCTTATAATTTAAGGCCAACTGCACTTTGTTGTACCCCATTTAAATCAATAAATCAAATCAAAAATAAATAAATCAAATCAAATCCTGTTATCGGTTTGACTCCTAAAAATTTATCGAGACATCGATTTCGTTTTCGTTTTACTCATGTCCTTTGAAACTCTACAGCTCAATTGATAAATCAAAAATTGGAACTTTAATTTAATTCAAGTTTTGCACATTTAAATTCTCACAAATCGTAGCTGATCCTGTTTATTTCGGAATTTGCTGTATTGCGTTCAGTCATCTCTGTATGAAACAAAAAAAAACTTTAGCACCGCGCCCCCTTTTGCCATATTAGTTGGTTTTAAACATCGTCTATTTTGCAGCTACCGGACTTTTATTACTTTTTTTCAAGTTTCAATTAAATCTTGCTGTGCGTATTTAAACCCTATGCTGTAAAGAAACTCAATCCACTTGTGCGTATTTATTTCACATGATTTTGGCGACGTTACAATTTACGCATTAGTTTAATTGAATGTGTGAAAATATATTGCGTATGGGGAAACCGTGATAGCAGCGATAATTATATCATATTTTTGACAAACAACAAATAATTTGCTGCCGCTCTGTTTTCGTTTTGCCAATCAAATGACACGTTTCGGCTTACAAAAAAGTTTACTGGTTTAAGAACTGATAAATCTAAAAATAAACACTACTATAAATTAATTAAATTTTAGCTTCTAAGCTGAGTTTTTTACTATCGAGGTAGAGAAAATAATTGGTTTTGGTTTAGCAGCGTTCTCATAAAGAACAAGCAAAGATTTGAAAACTCCAAAGGAATTCAAAAAATTTTAACACCAAAAAAAAAAAAAATTTATCTAAGACTAAGACTAAAGGGGTTTCCTAATCAAACACCAGTCAAGTGGCTTTTGTCCTCGATAAGACGGCTTTGCCAAATTTGTCAAAAATTTTATCAGCTGTTCAATGGCCAGAACCTGTTTGGGCAAGCTTATAAGCTAAATTGGTGGTAAAAATCTTGCAGCAACGGCTTATTCGCGAAATTTCTAAACCGCATAAATTGGCCGGCAAAAAACGTATTAAAGCAAAAAAATTCAAAAAAGTCAACCAAAAGTTGACGCTGTATTTTTTTCAATTTATTTATTTATGTTTTTTTTTTTTGTAGACGTCTGCTTGCAAAACTGAAGGTGATTGAGTTTTTATTGGACAGTAATTGTTGTACAATACAAATAACTGACAATAAGAACCACAATTTACAGCAATAAAACTTGATTGTAACTGCGTATTTAGATGAAGTTTATATATAAAATAAGAAACTTTAAAGTTTTCCGCCGTAGCATGCTGCGTATGAGTAATGAGAATGTTTAGCAAAAATTAACTGCCTATGGTATTTCCCCAAAAGATAAAAAAATCAACGTTGACAACGTGTTGCAAACTGGTTTACAACTTTTTGGCCAATACAAATACAAATCAAAATTGTATACAAATAAAAATTGCAAAAACAAAAAATACTATACAGAAGCAGGCCAACAACAACCGGCCATAACAAAGCACAGCTGTAAAACGGCAACAGCTGAGCCACAAAAAAACGCCTAACGTCTTAGGCTACGTCACGTCACGTAACGTATGGCAACGTAATGCCATAATGACGCAGTGAAGCTAGTGGGCAGACAAACAGCGCGACCGGCTCATGTGCGAATTTAACACGGATACACATACAAACACGCACACATAACCGACCCTAGCACAGAGCTAGTATAGCAAGTATCTTATAGATACAGAGCAGCGACTGCTCAGTCAGTTTGGACCTCATAAAAGCTCATACTAAAACTGAGACTGAAACTAAAACCGTAACTTACTTGTCTACTCGCCACACGTCCGGGTTTTCATTCATAAGTGAGCAACGCTAGCGAACGGACGTATTCGCGCTTTAACAGACAGATCAGACAGCTAACTAGATATATACATATATATAAAAAGATATTCATATATTAAAAGATAGAACTATAAGTAAATAAACATTTGCGCAAACAGAAAAAAGGAGCAAGTAGCTAAAGCTAATTTATACAAGTTTTAAAGTGTTCCAAGCAAAGGTGCTAAACTGTGTTAAATATTATACATATTTTTATGTCTTAATTAAAAGTGTGATAGTTGCCACAAATAATTTATTAAAATGAAGGACTTTGGCAAATTCTTTACGCGACGTTATAGTGCCGTTTGTAATAACGATGAGGAGGCGCAGCAGCAATTTGCTCAGCAGCAGCAGTTGCAGACGCAATCCTTTAGCGAGACTACGGCATGTCCTGCTAATTCGAGGCGCAAAAGCCTAAAGGCCAATCGTAAAATGAAGCCCATGGACATATTGGGCACATTTTTTAATGAGCGCAGTAGCAAGCAACATGCACGTGTTCCCACACGTAAGTACACACAGCAAGGATAATTGAAATTTGTGTTTTAAAAAAAAAAAAAAAATGTAATTAAGTGAATTTTTGTGATGTGTCTTTGCATTGCCGTTTCATTTTGTTTAAAAACTTTATTTTCGCGCGGCATTTTTTAAAGTATTTTCAAATGGAACATTTTTTTTTTTTTCTACTAAAAAAGATTTTCAAAATATTGAATCACTGTGCTGAAATGGTATTGATTTTAAATGACGCGATTTCTTTAAATTATTTGATCGTTATGCCGGACGCTACTGAATTTAAGTGACGCTATTTTTTAGATAGTTATGTTTACATAGTTCATTGACGGTTTTCTGTAAAGAAAGACATTTTGAATTTTTCTCGTGTTACACACATAATTTATTAGATAACAAAAAACATTTTTCGATGGATAAAGTTCGAGCTGCAAGACAATATACAATGTTATATATCAAATTTTTAATTTGATACAATTAAAGAGCCGCTTAATATTACGCAAAAATAAAATTTTATAAATATAATTCGCGCTCTTGTTGTTATTGTTATTTTTTCATTGATTCTTCTTTTACGACATTTTGCTTTTTTGACGTTACAAAAATTGTGTAAATTTACCAAAAAAAAAATTCGTTTTCGTTAAGAAAATTTCAAACTACAGAATATTGTGTAATATTGTGTCAGTTTACTTAATTTTAAATACATTACTCTATTTAAATTGTCTGCGATTAATTAAGACTCCTTTTTGAAAGAATCAACGTACGCCATTTTGCGACTTTTGTCATTGATAATAGAAAATGTTAAAAGGTATAAACCGACATGTTATCAAAGCAATAACAACATTCTTTTAACATAAAATTCTAATTTAATGTCATTATTTACTGTTGTTAACAGGGCAGTAATGGCTGCATTAATGTTAACACCAAATAAATTAATGCTGTTAACAGAGCAATGTTAGAACAGTTGATTTTAACAGAGTCCATGCCACTCCTAGCGCTTATAAAGCAATAAATAGCAGACAGCTACTTACTGTGGATGTTCAATAGACGCAACTTAATTAATTAATTATAGACTTTTTGTCGTTTTGTATTTTTTAAAACTGCTCTTTGAACACAATTTGCATGCGGAACCGTCAAAAAGAAAAATGAAAAAGAATATAAATTATTAAACTTAGCGGCTGTTTAGCATAGCACTTTATGTTGGCTTGAATATTTCTTGTGTTTATATTTCGTTTATTTTTTAACAAATTTGACAATGACATAGTTTGGTTTACAGTCTTCTCGAACTATCTATGCAGAGTGTCATGTTAAAATTAAATTCAAACAAAAATTAAGAAAACAAAAATCAAACAAATATCATGCAAAGCAAGCAACTCAAGCAAAAGCAAAATAATGAAGAAAAAATGGCGCCAATTTGTTACGCCGCGTGTTTTTTTTTTTTGTTTTGTTTTGTTCAAAAAGGCGGCCAATGTTAACCCTGAACTTGACCACAAAAAGTTAATACATAAACGTGTTTTTTGTTGCTATTGCTGTTGCTTTTGTTGCTGTCGCGTGTCGCAGGCTCAATACAAAGCCAACAATGCAATGCGGCTCAAATCAATTGCAACAATTGCTTTGCTTTAAAAGTGTTCAGCTTGAAGCTTGTTGCTTGACAACAGTGCGCGCTAAAAGTATGCTTTGAGTGTTTGTGTAAATTAGTTGCATTGTGCGACCTTTTAAATTTTGTCACTGCCCTCACTGTCATTAACACCTTATGCTGGCCGCATACCCAATAGACAATCACATGTACACTTAAGATTGTGTCGAGTTTCTTGGCCAATGCCTTTTGAAAAACCCAAAAATAACACGAAGCTTGCACATTTTCTTTTGGCTACAAAATAAAACACATAAAAGTTGTACCAAAATAAAAGAAAACATTTATTAGCACAAAGATCTTTTGTAGATTTAAAAGTTAAAAGCCATGTGCGTTCGATATTTTTTTGTTTGTTTGTTTATTTATTTAAATTTTGGCACATCTAGTCAAAAAAGCAAAAAGTAAAAAATAACAAACAATTTATTAATAAAGAAGCAAAATAAATAATAAAATGCTTGAAAAGAGTTTTGTGCAAGCTGTCTACAAAAAGCAGACCGCAATTAGCCGTTTCAAGTACTTCCTTATACATCACAGAGATACTATGCATAAGCTGCCTAATCAAATTATGAGGCAATTGTTGAAATTCAAATACCACTTTTAAATATAGATGGGCAGTTAATGATTTGTATTGCTTATAATGTTCAATACATAAGTGAATGGCTTGTTGGTATATAAATATTTATAATTGTGTAGAATTATGTCAAGTTTAGTTTTTTTTTTGCTTTTTGTGAGGATTTACTTTGTCCGGCTTGTGAAAAATAGTTGTTTCTAAATGTTTATACATATATCCAAAATTAGCATTAAAACTCAAACTTCTGAAATCATAAATAGTTTTTAATTAAAAAAAATGTGTTAATTGCTAAATAGTTTTTCAAATATATTTTAATGAGATTAGAATTAATCAAATATTTTATTATAACGAAAATTAAAAATAGATTTAATTACCAGATTGCGAAACATAAGACAAAGCAATTAGTTTAGGCCACAATATTTTAAAAGCTTGCTGTCTAAATTATTGTATTTTTAATCCGGCCTAACGGGGGGCCTGTTTTTATTATTATTTATTTAATTAAGTCGATTTGTGCTATTATTAACCCTGATTTATTAAAATACAATTTGTTTATATTTTTGTATAAAATGTAAATCTGTTGAGCTTTTTAATTTCAAAGCAATTATTATTAAGAATCATACATTAAACAGATTAAAAAATATATTGCGTATAATAACATATTAGTTTTTTTATTTTTTCGAGTTCAAATTACTTTTTTGTTTGTTTTTAATTAAAAAAATTAAATATTGACAATTTATATAAATATACATTAAAAAAAAACCGATCTTAATATGGTGCTAAATTATAATATTTGACAAAAAAAAAAAAAACCATTTTGTACATACAATTTTTTAATGAAAAATTTTGTATTTTTTTTAACATTGTTGCACCAAATCGACTTGATTCATAGTTACACCATATACGGGGGTGCCACAGAAATCGTTAACGCTTTTGGCAACGGTTTGAAACCAAATCGTTAAAAGGTGCCACAGAAATCTCAAAGATTTCATTTTTCGAACAATTAATTTCGAATGTTTACGCTTTTGCAAGAATGGCAGCAAAGGGTTGCTACTTTGCAAAAATTATTTTAGAACATTTAGACACTCATTTAAATAAATGTTTATTAACAGTGATCCAATAAAGTTTATTCTTTATTACATTATGCGATAATTTTCAGCATGTTTTGCATCATTTTAATTTCCATTTGTACAAAATAAATGTAAATAAAGTTTGAATATTTGTACCGCCCAATACAAGAGTTTGTATGGCAACCCTACGGGTCAACAGCTGTCCTCAGCGTAGTGAATGGCAAATTTCGTTTCTTTACATTTGCAAATTTGCACGAAAATAGAAAATAATTTTTAAAATGCTTGCTAGCCATTGATGCCTTAAAAAAAACACATGTGGACGAAGAAAATGTAGAGCGAAGGTGTCGAAGAGCCTCTAGATGGCTTCAAGGCTGTCATACAGGTCAGCAAAGAAACACACACACGCAAATGCTAGTGAAAATTGTAATGCTAATTGTGCCCTTGCAGTAGATGGATTTAGTATTTTCGATGCACTCGCCAATTATTTAAAACGACGCTTTTATTTATTGAATATGTTACTTCATTTATTAAAATCATATGCTGTTGTGGCTTTTTTCTCCTTTGGTTACGCTACTCATATTTTAATTTTAAACCTAAACTGCTAAACTATTGACATTCACAACCTTGCCTACCAGCCGTTCATTGCCACCTTAGGAGAAAAAGGTGCACAGCAATTATTTATTTAATTTTGCATTAAATTCGGCACACATTCATAACGACAAATTAGTTAAAATAAAAAAAGACAATTTTTTAACTTTCATTTAACATCAAAAACATCTATTAATATGCTAAAATAATCACTTCGAATTATTATTATTTAGTACAGAAACTAGGTGGCAACTCCTTGCCACAAGAAGATTTTGCACGTTGACACAGAATGGCAAATGTACCAAGGATTTTAATAAAGATTTCGCAAAAATGAAAATCATGAATTAAAACATTAAATTTGTCAAAACACAAAGATACAGAAAACACAGAAATTAAATACACTTTCCAAATAAGTAATACTTTCATTGAATAAATTAGTTTTTATTGGTGAATTTAATCAAATCTCAAGCAATTTTGTCGAAGATTTTGAAACCGTTGCGAATCATGTCTGTGGCACCAAGAATCGGAATGGCAACGAAATTGCAATGAAATGGTTTTCTGTGGCACCCCCGATAAAGAGGAATTGAGAAGACGTGCTGAAAATTGGATCAGAAACATACTTAAAAAAATATTAAGAAAATTTTCCATAATATTATATGAAATTTTTTGTTTTTTTTTAAATTTTGTGTTGATTAAAAAAATCAAACCATTTTTTTAAAGAGCTTTATCCAAGTTAGATTAGTCAAATTTAAATAAAAAGTTAAAACACAGATTTTTTTGTCTTTAAAATTAAGACGCTTTTAGTCGAAAAACTGAAATTTTCCTTAAATTTAGTTTCATAATTAAGATTTAAAAAATCGTGGGTGTTTTTAGCTTATTTTAGACGCTTTGCTCAAAGATAAATTATTTCATTTTAGAATGTAAAAGAATTTTTGAATCCCTATTTTCCCTAAATTAAGAATAAAATTATTTTAATCTCAGCAAACTTTTTACAATGAGTACAATACTCTTTGAAATTAAGAATTTCTGCCTTAAAAGTTCTCAAATTACACATTTTTGAACAAAAAACTCAAAATTAAAAAAATTGTTCTAGTACTTTTAAAAAAGTAAGTCGTCTTAAGTGCAAAAAGCTCGCTTTTGAATGTGCAATACTAAACATTCAACTTACTACTAAAAATTTTGCATTATACAAATAAATTTTATTTTTCTAAGCTATTAATTTAGAATCCTGAATTGAATGATTTATAGCTACTAATAAACTCAATTACACATCAACCCATGTTTGCATCTGAGCGTATTATATTTATTTACTCAATTAGACTCTGATCAACTCGTTAAACTTTAATTAATTGATCTTCTTAGTACTAAATAATATTATACTTTGTGCTTTTTACAACATTTTATAATAGTTTTCAATTTAATTTTGCTATAAACTTTTTCAAAACTAATTTTTAATATCAATTTTTAGTTTGAAATGGCTGAAGATTCTAAGTCCGTTTTATAATCGCAATTAAAGTTTCGTTCAAGACAACGATTTTGTTTTTTTGAGCTCTTGCCAGTAATGTTGTTGTGTAATAAAATTGTCTTGTTTCATTCATAACCAACAATATAAGCAACTATTAGTAATATATAAAAAAATGTTCATATTTTTGTAGTTTCGTGTTTTTTTTTTTTTGTTGTTTTTAATGTAGTATGTTAGAAGTAATAAACAAATTTATAGGAAATGCTGCGCTATGTAATTAAAAATTTGTTCTTATCATGATTGCTTCTCAAGTTGATGTTGGGGTTTTGTATATGAAGCAGCAACTGACAATTAAATAAAATAGCATGTTTAGAAAGTATTTTTAAATTTATAGATATATTTACCATATATGCATGAGAGCCTTGCGCGATTTATATAAACGGCTTTTGATTTTTGATAGAACAATTTTTCAGTTTAAATATCATTACCTGGTAGAGTAAATCAATGAAAGTTATTCCAACTTAAAAAACTAAAAGAAATCAATAAAATATGTTTCTAGAACATTATTAAAATGAAATTACACAGTCCCCATGGGTCAGCAAGACAGGGCATAAGCCTTAACTTTATATACTATATATCAAAAACTGAATAATGCAATTCCATTGAGAAATACAGGCATTCATAAGGGCTAGCAACTGCTTAATTGTGCATTTGTAGGGCATAAATGCATAAAGGCAAGAATACCCGAGTAACAATGTGAACAACCCTAACAACAAGTCATACGAATGACAGACTAACAACAGCACAAATCAGCGTGATTTATTTTTGTTGAGAAACGTTTTTGTATAAAAAATATAGTTCAAAATTATAAAAAAATATATTTTTTAACATTTCTATCTATTTGCTAATCTTCCAATTCATAGAAATTGTAACCTTCAGTATTTATAATTATACAAACCGGCTTAACTACACTAAATAATACCAAAAAAAAAAAAAAATAGTATAAAAAAAATGTGGTACAGTCGAGGCGGTGCCCGACAGTGGAATACCCTGTACCTTTTGTGTCAAAAAAATTTTTCCTACATATTCCATCTAAGAAATTTCCAATTGGAATTTATTTTTTTTTTGGTGCAAAACGATATTTATACCTATAAGTTCCGTAAATTTGTACCGATTTTGATGAAAATCGAAAGTTACGTCAAAGAAGCTATTTTAATTATATTGGGTAAGTTTCAAGTTGATATGTTGAGGGGTGTGGGAGAAAACACGGTAAATCGATTGCGGGGGGTGGGGGGACCGCATCGATAAAATTTGGATGTGGATTTGTTCGTTAGAGCCACATGAATGAGCATACCAAAAATTGTGATTCTAGGTCACTTGTAGCCATAATTGCGTAGAGTCAAATTTTGACGCAGTTTATTGGCAAGGGGAGGTGAAATTTGCACATTTTTGACTATAACTTCTGTTGTATTTGTCCGATTTTGTTCATTTTTTACACATAGATGCATGTATCCCCAACGCATCGCTCTGTTAAATTTCAAATGAAAATATTAAACGGTGTGGCTAAAAACCGCGAAAATCTACAGCGGGGGAACGGGGAAAGATATTGTCATGATTCAACAAACTTCATCTGCTTAGGAAATATGCGCACCAGCTGGTAAAGTTTCGTGTCTCTAGCTCTTATAGTCTCCGAGATCTAGGCGTTCATACGGACGGACGGACGGACATGGCTCAATCGCTACCCGAGGTTATGATAAGCATTTTGGTATAAAGGACTTGGGGTCTGCCACGCCTCCTTCTGTCCGTTACATACATTGCACAAATCTAGTACACCCTTTGTACCTATAGGTACAGGGTATAATTATGTACACACTCGTAGATATTGGCGCTTTATACAACATTCTTTTGGAATTGACAACACTGACAAGGGCCTAGTTCGGGCGCTCTTTTTTCGCCCGGCAAACTGAACACCCCAAGTACATTATTAATTGTATTTCGATGTAGTTAAAGCTGGAGCGAATGGCACAACTTCTATTATTTAATGAAATATCTAAACGCCCGTCTTTTTTTCAATGGTTAAATTCCATACGATAATTTTTGATGCCATCATGCTCATGTACCTACTTTAAATTATTAGTCATCTATGTAGCTGAAAGATCTTCTACATTAATATTCCTAACGGAAGATTTCAATACCACATCCTTAATTGGTATTTATGTCGTTAACTTATTAGTCACCACTGATACCTTCATACACTCTATATTCTAATTGAACTGGGTTTGCATATAAGCCCAAGGCCTAGTTTACAATTGCTCGTGTAGGGGAATCACTTAGAGTGCCCAAGTTTATCAATGGGAGAAAGTGACAATTATTTGTCTATTTTTGCAAATACTTAATAATGAGTTGGCAATTATTGATCATTCATTAGAAACTTGACATTTGTAAGCCATCATAGCTGTCTACAAATACAGCTTAAGAAAAAATCCATATATTGTTGACCGACCTATGACGAAAGTTATTGCGTTTATATGTTTTGTCAACTACCTTCATATTGACCAAGTTCATTGTCTTCAATAAATTTGCTGATGAGGCCAATTCAAATACACAAACAGATATCAAGAGAAGCCCCATGAATCACGTTTGTATACAATATTCGGCACGCTTCAGGTGCTACCAACGTAGCCGCAATACTTGAGCAGCTTGTGCTTGACAAACGCATAGAGCTAACATAAATTTGGATTTACATTTTTCGTAGAACTCTTTAATGTATGGGGAACTTACTCTGGAGACTATAAAAAGTGATGAAATTTGGTTTTGATGCCAATCTGGAAGTTTAATTTGAATTTCTATTTTTGGTTATATCAAAAAAAAAAAAAAATTGCATTGTCGTTTGACAAACATAAATTTTACCATGTCAAATGCTAAATTAGTAACATTTATAACAGTTTAATTTTGATACGGCTCACAACGAGTTTTTTGTTTATGATTTCTCACAAACGTCTCTAATCAGTCGTAGTTAAAGTATACATTATTTATACTGAGCGTTTTGATAGCCAAACAGGATTGCTTAAGCGCTAAATATATACTCAAATGAAATTCTGCTGATGTTACTAGTATAGACAATTTGGCAATAAAATTAGTTAAAAAAATTATTTATGCATAAAAGCAGAAAGCAGTCGAAACATGCCAATAAAACAAGTCAAAGATGCTGACAACGTTGAAGACAAGATGAACGAAAGCAACATTCTATAAAGTTGATTGGTATATATCAAGAAAAAAAAAAAAATAAAAAAAAAACTTGAACCAAAAGACGAAACTGTTTAAAATTAATGAAGCAAACCGCTGGGAACAGACAGAGCGGAGCGCTGTACAGGAAAGCCGACAAATCAATGATTATTGTAAACGAGACTTGGCCTTTTGTTCAGCTATGGCCCCCAGGCCACCCAAGAGTGGATTTTTAAGCAAAGTGCCAAAACAAGTTTAAGGCATAATTTCTGAGTTTTCAAATCGCAAATTCTAGTTCGCAATTTGATGATGATAGGTTATGATCATTGTATATTGGCTAATTGGTCAGACAAATGGCGCAAATGCAAAATTTTGTTTTTGCGCAATGCCATAAAGTTGCTGTTGTGGCAAGTGACTTGCAACATGCCGCGATAACAACAACAAATGCCAAACAACACTAAAGTGGGCGGCTTTGGATCTCTCGACATGCTGACAAGTGCTGAATTTTCTTTTTGGCGTCTGCATAAAAAATAAAACAAAAAAATGGGCGATGGCCGATAGTGAGATACCCTTAAACCTTAAAACTTAAGTTCTTATGCCTGTTTGTATATTTTAGTTGCCAAGCCCAGGAAGCTACAACCACTGCTCACTGTGCTCACGAGCCCTCATCTCTGCGTTTTTTTTTATATTCAAAATTAATTTTAATAATGTTTTTATAACACAGTGTCAACACAAATATGCAACAATTTGCCTGCGCCTACTAGCGGCAACAATTTGGTTGCGCCATCTAGCGGATATACTAAACATGTACAATGGAGCGACCACAAAAATGTGGCATAATTCAAAAAATTTTGCTAGTATTATTTGGTATCACCAAAAAAAAAAATTCTGTTAAAAAAATTGCGGCTCTACTTAATCGATTTAGTCGAAATGAGCTCTTGAAATTAGTATTTAAAATAAATTTTTTAAGCTTGATATAATATTTTTGATAAATATAAAAAAAGTGTTTTGATTATTTTTTTATTTTCTAAATAATATTTTTTTAAGCATTTTTTTTATATTTATTGCTTTGTGATTTTAATTTTGACCATCCAGATCTTATAACATTGTATATTTTTGCATTTTCAAAATTTCAATGTTTGCCGAAAAACTGCCGAATTCTTAACATTATTGTTAAATCGGCAATGTTCCTTGGTAATTGCTATGAACTTAAAACAAAGCCACAATATGCGGGGTACTATATAATTTATTTTATATTTCCAATTTATCTATTAACGCCTATAAGGCGTATATATATCATCTACTTATTGACAAGAAGGGTGACTTAGCTTTTTTTGATCCTTCAACATCTTCACGTTTATATAGACAGACAATGCTGCTCTATTTCGTATGAGCCCTATACCTTTTACATACACTTGGGCAAACTTAATGTACCCTTTCGCTCTAAGAGTATTAAGTAAAAATATATAAGTTTTTTTTTTTTTTTGTAAAGCCAAATAAAACTCATTAAAAATTTTTGCCAAAGACTTTGTCGCTGTGTGTTTTGGCAACATATTGTAAGGCTGTAAGCAGCCAGCAACATGTTGCAACTACCTAATTGCTCATATGGCTGAGCTTTCCATCTATGCAATCAATTTACGTCAGACTTTGTTTACTTTAGTCAACATTCCATAAGGTCCAATAGAAGCTGTAGCTAAAGCTGCTGCTGCGGCTGCGGCTTATGCCGCTTTATGGCGGGTAAATCCCTCTTAGCCCGGCCCCAGCTAAAAATTTGCCAAATCATGCCGAGCAAACAAAATTTTTAGCTTACGCGTCGTATAATCAATATGAAAGTGATTCATTTAACCGAGAAGTACTTGTTGGCCTGGGTTATTGACAGCTATTGGTTAGTAAGTCAATTGAAGTCAACATGCCGTTCGATCGGTTTAATGTTTTATATGGTTATTAACAAACAAAGCTGTTCTTAGAGCAGCAATCGAATTTATAGGAAGATATTGTAGGAACGATAGGCAGTATAAAATTTAAACAACTTGCTTTAAAATATTCTTTAAAATAGTTGGCGAAGCATCTGACGTCATAAGAAAACAACAGTTAGCAGCCGGTTTATGCAAGACAAAAAATACATAATAAAATTTTAAAAGTCATAAATCAAACAACTTAATCGGCTTATGAGCATTACTTATTTCATCTATGCTAAGAGCTTTTAATAATATAGAAAATAATTTAGGCATTTAACAATTGCACTCAAATTGGAAAGACAAAGTTTAGCATAAAGCTATAAGCCAAAGCCATTTAAATGTTGCTTCAAACAATAAATGCATATTTATTCCTAAATGAAGAAAAGAAGGAAATCCTGAAATCGAAATTTGAAACAGCACTGAGCATTCAAATAACTTTGAACTTATTACTCTTCTCTACATAGTATAAAAGGTTTTTTCCGTCCATCATTTATTTTTTACTTACTACCTCTTGGGGACATTTTTGCTTAGGTAAGGCCAGTTGAGCTGCTCGCTATAAGCCGAGTACAACTAGAGCAAGAGAAACTGTAAGTACAGATCCGTTCTTGGCACACAGTGCCCCTGTATAGTTGATATTTTCTCGCTTTCATTCTTCTTCCTCCAAGAAGGCCATAACGAACTTATCGTTCCGTTACTGAGATGTGAATCCTTAATTTTTTTCTTGCTTTTGGAAACAAAATTTGGAATAAATAATGCATACCAAACATGTCTTGCTTAAAATTTTATATTCATCATGTAAAACATTTTTTAAGAAAATATTATTTTTAGTAACATACGGTCACCCTAAACAGTCTGCCCTAAGCAAATTTTCGTAGTTAAAAACGTGAATTATAGGAAAATAAAAAAAAAATGTTCAAGAAAATAATATTTTCAATAACAATTGCCTAAAGTTAGAGAAGTGATTTATTGGTGAATTTAAAAGAACTCAATAGATTCCTGTTTTATTTAAATACAGCTGCATAAAATCATAAGATTCAAAAATATCTTTCAAGATTTTGACAATAAAAAAAGATATGTGTTTTAAATAAAACACTAAAACATTATTTATTCGTTTTTTATAGAACTAGTTACTGTATATGTATCAGAGTTTAAATAAGTGTTTACAATTTTTTAGAAAGTATCTATTGTGGAGGATACTATTTAGTGTAGTGAGCAATAAAAGTTACATTGTTGCCTGCTAATTTATTTCTAAAAGCAACTTATAGGTACTATTTACGTAAATACAAACTCAGCCTAGTTAGATCCCTATAATTGAAGGCAATTATTTAGCCAACGACTGGTTCAAGTCGTTAACCTGCTGCGCGCTATATGTAAAGTTCAAAAGAGGCCGACCAAATGTTGTTTTTAATAATAGTATACTACGTACTATTCGAAAAAAATAAAAATAAAAATAAAAAAAATTCCAGGCAAAAGTCAATCCAATTAAGTGAACTCCACTTTGACGCAGTTGCAAATAGGCCCTGTAAAAGCTTGTTTTCTGTTTATGCTTATCAATGCCTCCAAATACTTTTAGCACATATCAAACAAAAGACTTAAGGCACGAACTTGGCAGTGTGCCTATGGAATCGATTGCTTTTATGTTGTTGTTATTCATGTTGCTGGCATAAAAACATAATCGAAGCATGGCGTGATTCGTTTGCCAATGAAATTCCCACGTTTAGATTTCATATAATCGTTGGGTTTGGGCTACAACTTGGGTGGCAAAGACCACGTGCCTGAAAATCTTAAAGCTAGTGCCAAAAGTATTCTTAGATCAGCACAAACAAAAAACGACTATAAACAAATACAATATATATATAAGAAAAAAATCGAAAAAATCAAAAATAAAACGCTCCCAACATAATTTGCATTTAGCCCCCCCACAAATGTACAACGTAGTTATTTTGGCTTTCGATTATGTACAATAAATTTTTGGCCATTTAAACAATTAAGATTCCATATTTAAATATAGCGACGACATTGCTTTTGTATTCTTTGTTTCATCAATTTGTTTTGATTTTTTGCTTTGCAGCTGTGCATGTTTTTCTGTATGTTCGTTATATACTACACAAATAAGAAAAAAAAAATTCAATTTCAAAACAAAAAGCTATACGATACATTGCATACGAAATGCTTAATTATAGCAGCTAATAATTTTATGGATGCAACCGAAAGTGTCCGGACCCGTTGACTTTAAGCTGTCAACAAAAATTTTTTGATTTTAGTTTTATTTTGAATAGCGGCAAGTGCTTTGTGTGTCGGCTCGTGTCAAAAATATGACAGTTGTACGGCGTCGTTTGCGTCGCAGTTCTTTAAAGGACTTTTTGGGTTCCTTCTACAAGCGACGCTTCTCATTGGAGAAATTGCGACACTTTCAAGAAGCACGCAATCGTCGTCAGCTAATATGTAAGCCAAAATACATAAGTGTAAATACAAATGGCAGATTCACGGGTGGTCCGAAACATCTGTAGCGCTGTCCCTCAAATTTTTTAGTGATCCGATTCATATTTGTGGTTAGTTGAACCAGCTGCCATGAGCTTGCGATTCTATTCAAACTTGTAACATTTGCGGTTTGGTCTCGTTATTTGTATCTGTGATTACGCGCAATTAATACTTTTATATTTATGGGCACATAAATTATTGTGTATGTATATAAAACAAGACAAAGTGCCATAAAAGGCAAGGCTAAAGAAATGCATTACAAAAGGAAAAAACCCTACAAACTGGTCCAGCAGGACGCAAAACAAGTTCAAAGACAAAATCACTTGACTAAAACCTGTGTAAGAATTGGCGAGAAAGAAGCTACCTATTGAATAGCAAACGTGTAAAGACAAAGCTTACATACTCTTGCCGAAATGTTAGTAGCTCAACCAGCTTAGAATACTTCCCCAATTGGGGAACACGTTTTTGTACATGACAAATATTTCTATGATTTAATAATATTTGTCAGTGCGTTCCACGAAACAGAGTGAAATTAATGCAAATTATTAGCCCAAAGGCTATAAAAAACAAATGATGCATTAATCATATGATGAAATAAGCTGGTACATTTAAGCAAATGAAATAATGCGATCTAATCGGGATTTATGCATTGGGAGAAACCTGACAATATATGGGTTTATGGGGCTTTGTTTATAAAGAATAGTAAATTTGGATCGTCTGTCTATTTTAAAGCGTCGTACGCGCGCAGGGATGCCAACTTGTTTTGTTCTTCTTGTAAGCGTTCCGCGTCATCGTTATCGATATCTTATCGTTGTTATTTCTATCAATTGTCGTTGTTAGTTGTGTTGGTTTTTCGTTTGACTACGGAACATTAGATAAAAGTAGATTTGAACGATGTAACTGCTACGAAAGAACTAGCAGCTTAAATGAATGCTACTGTTAAACCAAGAATACAATTTGGTTCAGGAAAATTAACTAGAACATAGTTTGAAATCAAAAAAAAGGTGAAATTGCCATTGCGAAAGAAGTTTCTCCATATAGTTTTGCCCTAATCAAAAACTTGAATAAAAATATAAGAAAAAAAAAATCTTAAGACTAAGGAGACTAGGACTAGCTATTTCCCATAGTTGCTACAACTTTGCACATTTCTGACCAAGTTAATATGCTCTCTAAAAAGGCATGAAAACAAAAACCAAACAGGAATGCTAACGATACTAAAAGATGAAGACAACATGTATATAAACATCGCAAAGACGTACCATTCTAGAACATTTGAACAGCTGGTTCAATCACTTTGTCCGGCCTTGAACCAATCTTCTAGTGCATGGAAAAGATGAAGAAACGTGTCATTAAAATCACTGAGCCGGCAAATACAATTCCTAGCTTAGTCATTTTTATGATAGCATCCATAAAAAAACATATACAAGCACATTTAGTATAAATATAAGCCATGCAACTTAGCCAATGTTCCAACTTAAGATTGACCAGCCTATTATATCTGCAAAGAAAAGCAAAAGTTCCAAGGCAATAAAAATGCACAGCCTGAAAGTTAATCGTGATAAGAGTTCGAGAACTGGTTCTCAAGTCTGGTGCCATCTGTGTACCCATCACATGGCGCACTTTATTCACGTGTCTGTGCCACGCACGATCAGCATAAACTCGAAATGCTGAAATGGCAAATAATAGAGTGCGACAAGTTCTTGACCACTGCTACTTGGGCAACGGGAAAAACTAGTTACCTTGACTGCATCTATATGTATTTACAAGATATATAGATACGTTGCGGTTGCTGCTACTGCTAATATTGTTGTTGTCTTAATGAAGATATTTATATGCACGCATTAATAGATATACTAGAAGGCCCCGCAACGATATGCCGGCATCGTGACTTATATGCCATAAAAATGCGAATAACTTGCACTTCGTATTACTTGAAGCTATTTGTAAGAAGAAGCATAACTAAATTGGTATCACGAAAGTTTATATACTCTAGCGGTCGAAGCTTCAGATGTGTTCTTATCATCACAAGTTGGGTTTTATGAGTCAATCTCCCTAAATGGCAGAATAATGGTTTTTGGAAGTTGGAAGCAAAATCCCCTATCGCAATACAATATAATGCTCCAATTTCAGTGACGCCGCTAACGTAAAAATACGGTTGCTTTAAGAAATATATGGTCACACTGGAAAATATCGGCTAACAAAGTATTATTATCTGGCAACATTGTTTGTAAGCGCCATTTTCTATAGTTATCTTTGCATTATAGTACATACTAGGAAACATATTTGAGGGAGGAACTTTAGAGTTTTGCGATAAAAATAATTTTCAGTTGCATACAGAAACGGAAATACCTGTACATGCATAGCTTTACGAGTAGCTAACCCCAAGACCCAGCAAATATGCCCTTGTCGAGAGTATTTCAACAACAATAATAGCGAATCACTTACACTATGCATTTACTACACTCCGGTTCAACACACTCAATAATTTAAATGACAGCCAGTTGACAGAGCTCCAAGTTACGGCGCCCGGTCAGCTGTCTACGATTGTAACACTTATAGACTCGGTGACTATGCCAAGTACTGCACATAATTGCTGACACGTCATTAACATAATTAATATGGCATGATCATTTGTGTCAGGAAGAGACAATACAACCCCAACAGTAGACGGGTTCAGGGTCAATTTGCTTTATATAGATAGTTTTCATATATCATAAAATCAATAACAATTGACGCAGGTCCAAAAAATGTGAAAACTTGTTCGTTTGTCACAGAATTGGCAACATTTAGTGGCAGATTATCGCACACACGCTTTTTTTCCCCCATTTTGATCGATTTTGATATTTTATGTCATTTTATTCTTTTGGATAACACGTGCGTTTCTTTTTATGCATAATTTATTGTATTTTAATTAACGTAATGAAGTTATTTGTATGTAGGAATTGACTTTAATTCAAACAATTTTTTTTATTTTCAGGCGCCTTTTTGCTTTTGGCCATTGGCTTTTTGGCCATAACAACAGCAGCATTGTTAAAAATATTTCAACCCTACGATTTGATATTCAAATGGGTAAGTTCAATTTAATGGCCCGACTAACTACCAACCTTAGCCTTTGCAACTAGCCAATTGCTTGCATTCCATGGTCTCTATGAGCACAATTATCAAAACTTATATTGGAATTCTTGACTGCGACCTCTCTTATAAGCACGTAGAGTACGCATTTTATGGTGCAAGCAGTTTGCAAGTCAATGCATTGGCTAAAGATGGGCAGTTTTTAAGGTCTCACTCTACGATAGTTTTTAAGTTTATACAATTTACAATCTATCCTTGGATATAATAAGCAAATATTCTAGCTTAGAATGGGTTCATAACAGTAGCGATAGAGTTTCAATAAACTCAATTAATATGAGATCTATTTTCATGATTAACAAAGAATTTTACGATAGTAAAAACAAAATATTTAATCTCTAACATATTTAACATTAAAATTGTTCTAAAAAGATCTAAAATTCAAATTAAAAATTTAGATTTAATGATTTTATTTAGGTTTTCTTCTTCTTCAATTTATTGTTAATTTTCTTTTAAATATGATATCCTTAACAATGCTTTCTTTTACAGAAATTGACTATGGCCGACAATGGTGAAATATTCAAACTTTGGGCCACCCCACCAGTTGATTTATATATCAAAATATATTTATTTAATATAACCAATGCCGAGGCCTTTTTAGAAGGTCGTGAAAAACTAAAAGTGGAACAAGTTGGTCCATATGTATACAAGTAAGTAAAAAATTTCTGAAATAGTATTCAAATAAACTAAAGCTTTCATTTTAATTTCGTATTTTGTTTGCAGGGAAATTATGACGCATGAAAATATAACATTTAATGAGAATAATACAATGTCCACAACACCAAGTCATCCTTTGGTTTGGCAGGAACATATGTCAGAAGGTCGTCGCGAGGATGACCCAGTAATCATGCTGAATATTGCCATGTTGGTGAGTACTCTAATGGTATTGTGTTACATTATGATAAAGCTTATTGAAGGCCGTTCATTAAATAATATCAAAATTACACAATGCAACATGCAATAAATAAATTATTATCGGGAGACCCGTTGAACAGCCCATTTACATATGCATATTAACGTAAATCTATTGGGGTGGGTGTGTGTGTGTGTGTGTGTAAGTGGGTGTGATTGACATTAAACACTGTTATTCACACAGTAAAAAAAAAAAAAAAAATAAATAATCGCGTGCTGTGCACATGTTGCAAAAAAAAAACTAATTTAAGTTGTGAAAAATAAACAAATAGACCCCAAGCACGTTTAGGTCAATAAACGTTACACATAAAACGCCTACAATAACAATAACAGTAAAAATTATTACATACAAACATTAAGCACAACAACAATAATAAAAGGCAACTAAAATAGCGTTAAAAATTTTCAGCATGTTTAACTAAATGGGCAGCAATTAATTTGTAAACAATAAACAGCTGACAGCAGGAAGAGTCAGCAAACGCCACTGACAGCGCTAGAGAGAGAGAGAGATATCGAGAGACAGAAAGAGAAAGAAAGCAAACACATTTAAATGTCAATTGGCAGAACACCATAAATTTAGCCGTTATTTATGGTGTCAACTAACTGCCTCGCTCGCACATTCAAGTTCGTTGTCTAAGTCTTTTGTTTAATATACTACACTCCCTGCCATTTGAATAGCGCATATAACTTTTGTATTTACATGTCCATCATATTTTCTAAACTAATGAAGAGAAGAGATTGTGATAAAAGTTTAAAAACGTTTTAAAAAATATCAAAGCAATTTACAAAAAAATCTTGTGTGTCTCAAAAACAGCATCGAAACGGCTTATGTTCGTAACTTAAAACTTTGGTTTGGTTGATTTGTTTTTTTATATATTTTGCATTAATAAATCACTTGAAAACGAGTAGCTTCTTAAATTATTAAATATTGAAGTATCAAACTAAAAAAATAAAATATTTTCAATTTCCCAGAAATTACAATCAGCCTTAATTAACAGAGTAAGGAGACTTTGTACATTTATTCGGTCATTTTTTTCCAATTCACGCTTAAATTTAAAAGTTACAGAGTCAAATGTGCATTGCAATCTTTTGTTAGCCTAGTAGATTTGGTTTTGTGTTAAGGCGTGCTAATCAAATGGCTTGCGGTGTACCATATTTGAGAAAGTTTTTTTACATAGCGATTATTTATTAGTAGCCATTAAAAATTTGTGTTTGTGCGTTTTTGTGGGCGTGTTTGTTATTGGCAAATACTTGAGTGGAATTTTCACTTATTAATGAATATTTTTGTTGCAATTACTAATTTAATATTGTAAACAAATCGAGTTTGCCATATTAAAGCTAATGCATATGCATTAAATATTGACTTCCAATTAATTGTGCATTTTATGATATTTCAATTAAAAGCATTTAAAAATTTGCATTATACTGTCGTCAGTCAAAGTCTATTAATACATAGTAAAAAAAAAAATTAAAATTACAATTTAATTTTGTGTGCCCTTTAATTTACGAACAACCCAAGATGCAAAAGAAGCAGTTGCATACTTTGCAAATTGATTGTTTTTTAATTGTAGCAAATTCCCCAAAACCATGAATAATGCATGGGGACCAGTTTGTCACTCAGTCAGTCGGTCAGTTTGTCAAACAGTAAGTCAACTAGTTAGTTGGCTGATATTAAAGCAAAGAAAAGCACCGGATATGTGTCGTTATGATTAATTAAATATAATGTAAACACGCTAACTTAGCCCTTGGCACAAAACACTAGCGTAACTTGGTATACAATTTATTAAACAATTTCTTCAACTCCCCTATTTTACAGGCCATATCCCATTTAACAGCCAATCGGCCCTTTTTAATACGCTTGGGACTAAAAACGCTATTTACGAGCACCAAATCGGTGCCAATT
The DNA here is from genome assembly GCA_949987675.1 of Chymomyza fuscimana. Taxonomy (NCBI): domain Eukaryota; kingdom Metazoa; phylum Arthropoda; class Insecta; order Diptera; family Drosophilidae; genus Chymomyza; species Chymomyza fuscimana. Next base: position 52,089,693 of record OX465088.1, on the reverse strand, counting down.
GTACGCACAACTGCCAAGGAGTTTATGTTCGGGTTTCCCTCTGCGCTGGCCACCTTGGGCAACACATTCTTGCCAAATTGGATCTCGTTCGAGAAGGTGGGACTTATCGATCGCATGTATGATTTCTCAACTGACTTTGAGACCTTCTACACGGGCGTGCCAAATCCAGCCATATCCGGCTTATATGCGACATATCGCGGTGAAACAACTTTGCCACAATGGCAAGGCGATCATTGTAGCAATATTGAGTATGCATCGGATGGCACCAAGTTCAAAAGTTTTATTGAACCCAATGAGACAATCAAGTTCTTCAGAAAGAGCATGTGCAGGCCCATTAACCTGGTAAGTTTTATTGTGTACTGTTTAAAATAAACTAGTTTGTAATGCCTTGTTTTGTTTTTCTTTGTATTTTTTTATAGTATCGTGATGGTGAGGAGCGTACCTTTGGCAGTCTGAAAGGCTATAACTATGTTTTTGAGCCCAATGCCTTCGATAATGGTGCCATTAATGAAGCAAACAAATGTTTCTGTCGCAATGGTAAGGATTTGTTGTGCTACTTCTAAAAAACTTTTACATACCTATTATAGATCTAGACACTAAGTGTAGACGAGATACCAGAGTAGCTGACAATTGTCTAGAATTTATGGGTAAAATCAACTTAAGTTGCCACTTAATTGCACAGTACAAAGCGCAAAAATTCTTGTTTGTCATGCGACAGTAAAGTTTTTCTGGTAGTTTCTATTTGTTGTCAAGCATTTAATTACAACCTATAAATGTGGAAATCTTTTATGGAAAGTTTTATAAAAAAAAAAAATGTTTTGTACGTTTTATGCTCGACATACAATTCAAAAACAAACCACAATTTTGTTTATTTTTTTTGGAGTTGTTTACTGTGACGTAAATTCGACATTGCGTGTCGCAATTTTTGTAGCTTTTTATTGTAATTTTTAAACGAAATCAACGGAGTTGATGCAGCATGATGACGACAAAAGGGGGCGTTAAGCTTGTTAAGAACAGCAAAAGCTACAACAATAAAAACACCGATATAACCGCAATGACATGTTATTTAGTTTAGCATTTTTTTTTTTTTTTTTGCAAAAACTTTTCCACTTTATGTACTGCATTTTATAAACTGTTGAGTCATTGTTCGTTCGTTTCTTTATACAGGCGACTGCCAGCCGGTTGGTCTTATTGACGTCACCGATTGTTATTACGGCTTCCCCATATCGCTAAGCTTTCCACATTTTATAGGCGGCGATATTGGACTGCAAGAGAATATAACCGGCATGCAGCCCGATCCTGCAAAGCATTCGTCAGCTTTTGTCATACAACCGGTAAGTCTTGACCTTGCCCAAACTAAACAAAATTGCCTTCGAGTAGTTTTGTTGTTGTTTATTGTTGATTGACTAACGGCAACTTTCAATGTGTCAATCATCAGTGTAATCACAGCATACGCCTAGTTAAACGTTTTTTATTTTGTAGAAATGTAGGCAATGTTTCATTAGCATTCATATAAATGTTACTATTAACTTACGAAAAATGTGAGTTATGCATGCCACCTGCTGTTGTCATTGTTTAGTAGCTGTTTATTGGCTGTCAGCAGTTGCAACTTGCAACTACTGCTGCGTCTTCTCGCTGAAAACTCCCCAGTCGTGTGGAAGTAATTTGAGCTGGCGCAAAGCATTGGTTGTCAGTTTTAGAATTAATATTTACATTTCCGGCTAATTAAGTTAACCGTAAAAACAACCAGTCACGATAAAGCTACTTTTCTTTTCAATAAAATATATAACAGGAAATAAAAATGGCATAGTTTAAGTTGCGTTTAGCAAATACTTAAAGCGGCAAAAAATTATGTAAAGTTAGCTTTTATCTTTGTGCTAATTAAAATATTGCCCCTGAATTTTTTATTATTGCACTTTTTAGTTTTATTTATTACAAACATTTACTTGTTGTTTTACCTTGCAAAACGGCAAGGATTGTTTTTACAAAACCAATTTTTTGGTATGCTTTACTGTATAAGCAGCAACCGTGTCGCAAAACGTCACTGGAACGATGTAAACACAGATATTCCCCCTAGTCTATTTTTCAACGCCCAATGCTCCTGAAGTATGTTAGCTAGAGACAAAATTGATAGAGTAGTTTGACTAAAAAGAATATTACAACAAAATTATTCTTATTGGTAAAAATTGTAGTTCCTAAAACGAAATGGGCACTACGCCTCTAACACTGCTATCCAGTCAGTCGAAATTTTGCGTTCTTTGCGAAAGTCAAGAAAATAGTAGCTATAACTATTAAAGTCTTCCAAAATAAATTTTTTCGTTTAAAGAGACCAAGCGACTGCACTCCGAAAAACTTAGGCGTTGCGCTTTTCGAACCGAAGATTTAAGTATATATATTAAGATATAACTTGTCAGCTTCATTTGAGTTGTTTGGCTATTTGAGCAATAGATAGGCTAGTATCCTTGCAAGCTTTGATTTGTCCCATTTCCGCTTCAGTTACGCTTCTTGCTCGATCCATTTTAATATTTTTTTAACCAAAATTTAACTTATTTTAATGAATTAACGCCAAAAATCAAAATGCCAGAGTGTAAGGCAGTGTAAGCATAGCATAACACCCACGACTTTATAATATTACACAGCACTTCATGCTTATTGCTAGCTTTTACATTTTGCAACACTATTGCTAAACTGCTTGTTGCATCGTCTTGATAATTGCTGTTTAGCATTTAAACAAATCAAGACCAAAGCTTAACTTAAATTGTCATTTGTTCAATCAATCAATCAGTCAATAGCAATTTCGCTCAAGTATTACCGGTTTGTGAAAAATTCAATATAAAAAAAATACCATTACAATGCAATGCGAAATACATGAAAAAGTCTATAAATTACTAAGGACGACAACTCACACGGCTGTCGCTACCGGGGCAGTCCAAGTAAATGGCCAGGCCTATATTTAAGCGTAATTAAATACGCGGCCAACCAAAATTAGGCCAAGTGCAGCCGAAATGGTGTCGTACTTGAGGCGGAAAAGCAAAGTCGCGCTTAACGTAATGTGTGGAAACAAAAACAACAACAACAACAACAACTGCTGATACTACTGTGCCATATAATTCATAAATTAATTGTATTTGCTCATTTTAGGAATCCGGTCTGCCGCTATCGCTATCTGTAAAAGTGCAAATCAACATGCACTTCAAGGATCTGAGCAATTTTCCACAGGTGTCCAGATTTAGCCATTTGACCCCGCCTATGCTATGGTTCGAAATCGTAAGTACTAATGCCACTAGATAACAAAAGCACAATGTCTTACAAAAAAAAACTTTCTGTAAATCTTAGATGATGCCCAAATTGCCCGACTCGTTGGACTCACGTTTTAACTTTTATTTGAACATTCTGCCGTATGTAAATCCTTTGGGCTTCTGGGCCGCACTTATTTTGGGTGTAGCGTTACTAGTCTATGCAATTACACGCGCTACACTGCACATGTCCAACTATGCACGTCAAGCTGCCAATGTTTCCGATGGCAAATATGCTAGAGTCAATCTGCTACAGAATCTGGGTGGCAGTGGCAATGCTAGTAATCAGGTTTACAGTCCCTGTGAACTAAAATTAATTGATGACAAACATGATGCCAAGAAACATGTTATTATACGCGACGCTAATAACGAGCTGCCCTATCAGGAGCGTCGCCAATCATCGTATGCACTGGAGCTGGAACCTGCATTGTCCGGCTCGGAAAGCAGCGATGAGGGCAACGATAGCGATACTGTAACTTTGAGCCGCAACTCCACCACGTCCAGCTCGTGTATGGAAGTCGAACACTGTGATGACGATGACATTTGCACACAGTGCTTCGATGACAAAGACATAGACGCGGTGAGCAGTACAAGCAGCACACAGCTGGCGGGAGGCGCTAAGCAACAGGTGAGCGCCCGTCAACTCACTAGCATAGCATAGCATAGTTATGTCATTATAAGTAGTAGTAGCCTCATAACAACTCGAACGGCTAATAGAGTGAGTCAATCTATAGCGCTGACACCGTGTAAGGAAAACTCACTCACAATCGTACAACGCGCCAAGCTGTCTAACGTGTCTGCGGCGGGCGTTGATTACGTTTATGTTATTTTTCATTTTTGTTTGCAAATATTTGTGGTTGCTTTTCCAGCCATTTCTTGGCCGTTTTAATAGCCCAAAATTTACGGGCGCGCTAATAGATTTTTTTTTATCTTAATGTCAGTCAGCAACAAACAAATAAACTCGTTTTTTCACATATGTATGTATTGTCAAATACCACGCACGTGCAGTTTAAGTATACATAATCAAAGAATCTTTCATTAACGATTTGCATATAATTAGTTGAATTCGATATGGTAATTAATAATATTTGCTTTCTTTTATTGCTTACAGTTGGCCGCCAGCTTTGCCAGCAGTGGTTTTGCCTCCTCGCCAGCCTCAGCCACCAGTTCCAGTTTGCAAGTGGATACGGCCTCGGACAGCAACAGCAATAGTAGCAGCAGCTCAAAAAGTTGGCTACCGTATGCGCATCCACAGAAATTAAGCGGGACACAGACCACAAAACATGTGTAGAACTATAGCTGTTAAAGCGCCCCTAGTTAGATTAGGCTAGGTTGTCGGTGTTAACTATAGATATACGTATGTATATGTACATTGTACACCTTAGTATAGTATTTTGGGCTTATTGGGCATATATACACTACTTTGGTTTTATTTAGTTTCCTGAGAGTTCTAGTGTAATAACGAAACCAATAGCTGGTTTTTTACTGTGATAGCTTTAAAACAAAAACAAAACACAAAAAAAAAACATAAAAAAGAAACAAAAAAACGAATTGTAGTTGTCCAAGACTCCCTAAATTTTAATATGTATGTAAATCCTTTGTAAATAGCTACCACTAATTTTACTTTTACTAGAACTAACACTTGTGTGGCATAATTTATAAAGAAATATTTTTAAGCAGAGTTCGTTCGCTTTACGTAGTTTACTGTTACCTCCATGAGGTTCGTTGACCAAAACGATATAATTTGAATTTAAAATATGAATTAAAGCAAATTACATACACATAATGAAATTAATAAGAAAATTACAATAATTGTCATTGAAGTTTGTAATCTATGCTAAGAATTGCTGTGATTTTGTATTGAAACTTGGCACACAGAGCGGCCAAAACTTATTTATGAGTAATCGCTTAATGTTTTACAGTGAAATAAAAGCGTTTGCACTTAATATTATTTAGCTTTGTTCTAGTATATTATTTAATGCTTTTATTTTTTAATAAATGCAATGTATTTAAATAATGCTGTTTTTTTTACTATGGCGGCACACATTCAAATTGCGCGCCTAACATTTATTTGTGCCTACAAAGGTGGCAACGCTGACGCAACAGGCTGACAGCTGCAGATCTTCTGGCAACCATGCAAACAGCTGTTGATCAAAAGAGGGGAAATTATATTTTGTATTTGGTTTTTGGTTAGAGTTTTGTGTTTTTACTGTGACATTGGAAAAATGTTGTGTAAATTTTAACAAATAGTAATTTACTTAATGTCATAAAATGAATTTCGGCTGATTTGTACAAAACAAGCGCTACACAAATGCTGCTTTAAGGCTGGTAAAAAGTCAAACGAAAAGTGATCCAGACTTTGGACTCTCTGCGGGTGCACTGCACATATCAGTACCCTAAACGCCCTATGTGAGTGTGCTTTTGAAATGTTCCCAACGAACGTTTTCGCTCTCGCAGCGTTCACTTTCAGCATTTAATCAACACAAACTGGCTCCCAGCTTAACGAGCCTACCAAACAAAAGCAGTCAAAACGAAACCGGTCGTTGTAGATAGCGGAACAACTCGTTCGCAGCATACTGCATTTCTGTCTACGTGGATTCGTAACCGCTGATAGCTGCTTTTGTTTTTAATTGGCAAATATTGCCCAGTTCCAGTGCTCTGCATCCAGCCAGCAGTACGTAGAGCTTAACGCTTTGATTATCTCTTCCAAAAGCTTGATTATGTACAAAATTCAAAGGTGAAACTTGCAGAAACATTGTGTGAATTAACACTGACTATTGAACGAACAACCTTTGAACTCCAATTCAAGCATTTTACTTATATTTTCGCAGCGCCTTTACTGATAGCACAGTTCAAGCACCAAGCGTCGATATGAAAACCCTCAAACAAGGACGAGTTATCTGGAATTTGGTTCGTTTGCTATTGCTAGCCAGTTGGTGATTTGAATTCACAAAACCTTTTGCAATTTTAGACGAAAAGCACCATCAGCTACCAGACCCCCAATGCGGCCGTCAAGTTTCAACCTGCTGCCTATTTGAGCAACAAGCACATTGAGCCTGTCAGCACCGCTCCAAAGCAAAAACTTTTAAGCTATCATGTGATACCATTGAATGAAACGCTTGATAGATTTTTAAAAACCGTGCATCCACTGTTAACACCGGCTGAATTCAAAGAACAAGTGCAAATAACTAAGGAGTTCGCCAAAAAAGATGGTCAAGAACTACAGTGCTTGCTGGAGGAGTGTGGCAAAAAAGAAAAAAATTGGTTGGCGCATCGTTGGTTAAAGGCTGCCTATTTACAATATCGTGATCCCGTCACCGTATACGTTAGCCCTGCCATGACTTTTCCCATGCAAACCTTTAAAGATGAAAAAGCCTATATAGACTACACCGCTAAGGTTATCTATGGACTAGGCGACTTTAAGAACATTGTTGATGCTGGCAAAATACCTATCGTTAAAATGGGCCAAAATGAGCTAGATAACTCACAGTTTGGTAAAGTCTTTGGCACATGCCGCATTCCTTGCCGTTCCATGGATGAACTGGTCTACAATCCGAAATCCAAGCACATAGTGGTCCTTTATAAGAACTATGTAAGCATGTTTCAATAGCTAATCTAATTGTCATATTTTACATTGTATTTTTGTGCAGTTCTATAAAATGGATTTGTTTAATGAACAAGGTAAACTGTGGAGCGCCAAGATCCTTACCAAGCAGCTTACTGACATTATTAAAGCTGAGAGTGCTTCGCCCGTGGGGCCAGCTTATGGCTTGCTAACAACGGACACGCGTGACAACTGGGCAGAAGCTTATGAAATTATGGCGAAAACTTCCTCCAACTGTGATGCCTTTAAGATTATCCAGAGTGCACTCTTTACTGTCTCCCTGGACCAGTGTGTCACACCCAACCCCGGTGAAGAAACCAATCAACTTGCGCTGCAACTAATACATGGTGGCGGTAGCAAAGTTAACGGTGGCAACCGTTGGATGGACAAAACCATACAGCTTGTTGTTAATCCTAACGGCATGAGCGGCTTCACTTATGAGCATTCACCAGCTGAAGGACAGCCAATAGCTATGATGATGGATTATGTGGTTAAAAAAATGTAAGTGAATACCAAATCTTACCATTGTCGTTTTTTGTTATGTTGTACATGCTCATAGCTGTCCAGTTTCTAGACAAATCATTTATTTTTAGGAATTCCTATTAAAAACTACTAAATTTATATACTACAGGTTGGAAGACAAGAAGTTTGGTGAACAAGGCGAAACAGAGAACTCCAAAGCTGTACAAAAATTAGCATTTTCAACACCAGATCGCTGCGTTGAAGATTTACTTTATACGGCCGCAATTAATATTGATAAGCTTACCCATAATCTGCAAATGCAGGTGCTTAAATTCAATAGCTACGGCAAGGATTTTATCAAAAAGCAACGCTTGGGTCCTGACAGTTATGTGCAAATGGCCCTACAACTAGCTTTCTTTAAGTAAGTTACAAAAATTCATTACATAAGCATATCCCTTTTACTGACTCATTAATTCACAGAATGCACCAAGTTCCTGCTGCTCAATATGAGTCCGCTCATTTGCGCATCTTTGAAAATGGACGCACTGAAACTATACGTTCTTGCTCAACGGAATCTTTAGCATTCTGTCAGGCCATGGCTGACAAGACGTGTTCTGACCAGCAACGTGCCGATTTACTACGCAAAGCAGTTAGTGGTCATCAAAACTACACTAAACTGGCGCTTCAAGGTCGCGGTGTTGATAGGCATTTGTTAGGCCTGAAACTGATGGCCTTGGAGAATGGGTTGCCCGTGCCAAAGTTCTACTCATCCAAGGGCTATGTAAAATCCATGCACTTCCGTATGTCCACCTCGCAAGTAGCCACGTTGTATGATGCCTTTATGGGTTACGGTCCAGCCACTGACGATGGCTATGCCTGTTGTTATAATCCAAGAGAATGCGATATTATATTGGCTATATCATGCTGGCGTCACAATCAAGAAACTGATCATTTGAAATTTGCCAAAACTTTAGAGGAATCTTTCCTTCAAATGCAGAAAACACTGTCTAACTGTCCTGCGCCAGAAGCCACTGCAAAGTCCAAGTTGTAAACCAAGAAATACATTTCTATAACATGTTAAAAATTGCCCAGTGAGATTAAAGATCGTTATAAATCTACAAAATGTCTCGTAATCATCATGTGCAGAAGAATACTATATCCTTATTATTTTGGTCAACCTAGGCATTTTGCCTAATATAAAAATGTCCTGCCCAATGTAAGTTCTTTTTTGGATACCGTCTGGGTCTCACCACCAATGCGAAATATATTCTTCTAAACCTAGTTGACGATTGATATATTGTCATATTAAATATAGTACACATTTTTTTAATACTATACAAAATCTTACCGTAGTTTTGGCTCTTTAAGCAGTTTGGATATGTTGCCACTGGTAATAATTCCAAACAGATCCCAATGCTTTCTAATTTGACCACTCAGGTCTTGTTTGACTGGGTAAGTATAGTATCATTCGTTAAAACATTAAAATAGAATAGAAAAGCGAATGCATAATTGCAGTATAGACGCTCAAGTTGTGGCTATTGCAAGTACAAGCCGCTTGAACACACAAATTATCCACAATTGTCACAGAAGTCAAAAACAATTCTTGGGCAGAAAAAGGTTAATAGATTCTTAAGCTCTAAGACCCGAAGGCCTTGTACAAGGAAAGCTGCTGCTGCTGTTGGCATTAAAAGTGGCACACATAATACACTAACGATAAAGCCTAGAAATAAGCCACTAGGCGCATTAGAAACGATATTTGGAGTAATATCAGCTCTAAATCCCGCCAAAGTAATTGGGACGGCTAAGAAAAAAAAGTCTTCCAAGAAAAACTTGTGCGGCCCACAGAAGCCAAAAAATTTGCTGACCTATCCAGTGGTACCTTTGAAGGAAACATTAGATCGTCATCTTCGCAGCGTTTATCCACTGTTGACGCCTGCCGCTTATGAAGAACATGTACAACAGACACGAGAGTTTCAAGAAAATGAAGGCGCTGTGCTACAGTGTCTTTTGGAAGATTTGGGCCGATCAGAAAAGAATTGGCTGGCGAAGCATTGGACTAATGCGGCCTATTTGGAGTTCCGTGCTCCGGTTACGGGTTTTAGTAGTCCCTGCATGAGCTTTCCATTGCAAAACTTTTGCAATTGTATGGAATTTATTGCTTTTACTGCCAGAGTAATATACGGCATGGGTGAGTTCAAACAGCTGGTGGAACGGCAACTAATACCTGTGGTCAGTATGGATAAATTCGATCTGGATAATAGTCAGTTTAGTAAAAATTTTGGTACAACCCGCAAGCCAGAGCAGTTTTGTGATATTCTGGAACAGCATTCTCAGAGCAAATATGTGGTAGTTATCTGCAAAAACCATGTAAGCTTAGACCGATGGCTTGGGTCAGAGTACACTAGGTAATCTTTTGCTTTCTCTAATTTTCCCTTTTGAATTTTTTGCAGTTCTATAAGCTGCCCATTTTCAACACATTGGGAGAGCTTATTCATGTAAATATTCTTGTCGAGCAACTGCAAAATATATATAACTGTAAGAATGTGAAGGGTAACCCCGTAGGATTACTAACACATGAGCGACGCGACAATTGGGCTGAGGGTTACGCATTTCTTGCGTGCAAAAATCGCAAGATTTTGGATACCATTGAGCGGTGCTTGTTTATTGTTGCATTGGACGAAAAAGTACCAGTCGTTCAGGGCAAAGAGAGATCTGTACTGGCAGCCCAATTGTTGCATGGAGGTGGTTTGAAAGAAAACAGCGCCAATCGGTGGATGGACAAATCTCTGCAGTTAATAGTCAATCCCAATGGAATGGCTGGATTTTGTATAGAGCATGCACCAGCCGATTGCCAGCCAGTTGCCATGATGATGGATTTTATACAGAAGCAGTTGTAAGTTGCAGCCAAATTATGATCACCTAGGGTCTAATAGGGGAGAGGCGATTAGAAGTGCCGGTATTTCTATTACTCACCGGCTTTAGAGTTGATGAAAATGTCGTCCCTCTTATTTACTTTATTTTCCTACACCCTATCTTCGATTTATACAATATTAAAAATTGATATATCTTTAATTTTACACCTTAGAGAGGATCCTAAATATGGATTTTGTGGATCCCAGGAGAACTTTAAGCCTTTCATGCCTCTAACTTTTGAACCACCTAACAAATGTACTGAATTTTGGTTAAACTTGGCTGAGCGAAATATTGAAAAAATTGCCAACTTGTTACAGCTGAAAGTTCTTACGTTTAAAAGTCATGGTAAGGAATTTTTGAAGGCTCACGGTCTGAGTCCAGACAGCTACATACAAATGGCTCTGCAATTGGCCTTTTACCGTTTGCATAAGCAACTACCCGCTCAATATGAATCAGCGCATTTGCGCATCTTTGATGGCGGACGCACTGAAACTATTCGCTCTACATCTCAGGAATCACGATGTTTTGTGGAGGCCATGGTCAGTAGCAGCAGTACGCGCTTGCAGCGTGTAGAGTGTTTGCTTAAGGCTGTGGACGGCCATCAGGAGTACACAAAGCAGGCGCTACTAGGACTTGGCGTAGATCGACATTTGCTTGGATTAAGGCGTATGGCTCATGAGCATGACTTACCATTACCAGATTTCTTTAAATCTAAGGGCTATTTAAAATCCATCCATTATCGCATATGTAGCTCACATGTAGCTACCAACTATGAATCGTTTATGGCATATGGACCACTTTGTCTTGATGGCTATGGATGTTGCTATAATCCTCGACAAAATGATATAATTTTTGCTGTATCCGCCTGGAAAAGTAAGCATAATGTGAACGCTGAACTTTTTGCTAAGTCCACTTTAGCTGCTCTGGAACAAATGCGCGAGCTAATTGTGGAAAGATAGAAAATAAATGAAAAGGCAAAGATACGTCTATGTCTTGGCTTCTATTTATGTATTACTTTTTTTTTTTGTAGCTAGATGAAAATCAAAGAAAAGTGGCTCAGGCATTAATTTAAACTATGTCAATCTCGTTCTTAGTCCTTCTTGCAATGATAGCAACTGCAGGATACCGCGCTTTTAAAGGTCACATTTCTCATGCCTTCAATGCAGAGCACGCGACGTTGTATCTGTAAGATACAAATAAACTATTACAAGGGAATCCCCGTAATAGAAACACCATAACATACCTCCTCGGATTTCATCATGTTGCAGCATTGTCCCACAGATACCACCGGTTTTGGTTGCTTGAAGATTCCACCCACTATCGTGCTACCCCAGGGCACTGAGGGCACCGCGTAAGACTCGCAAAATCCTCGACAAGCATTGGTCGTTATGGTAAACTCAACACAATCCGGTATAGATATCTTTCGCGTATTGCCCACTTTATGGCAGCCGGGTCTTAGCCAGACATCCTTGCTCAATATGCACTCGGCAGCCATGCAGCAGAGTAGCAGTAGCAACACTGGCAACAGAGGCAACCGCTTGGAAGTCATGATGCGCTTGTCAGAGTACTTTGTTGATGACTGTTGGATTTCGCTTGGTGTGCGCCTGTTTTTATGCTATAACTTTTGGAGTCTGCGCAGGACCCACAGAAATTGCGTCTTGTGGAGCAATGGGCTGCACTTAATGTGGTGCCCCTTATGCCTGGCGGGTGCGGAAATTTTAAGCAGCTTTTAATATTCATGTTTAAGGTTTGCATATTCGATGGGGAAACAAAGAATAAATGGAAGAATAAAAAATTCCATAAATAGGCCAGGGAAACAGATGGATGCTATGATAAAGTTGCAGCGATTTTTATTAGTTTTATAAATAGATAGCCCAAAGAAAAAGGGGAGAAAAAGACGTGACGATTGTTAATTTAACATTAAAGTAGAGCCGAAAGAGTATTTTAAGAATCTGCTGATTTTTATACCCTGTACTACCTTATGGTCAAAAAGTTCGCGGAATCATCACCGTGTGGCTCTCTCAGTCAACCGATTTGTCTCCTTTTTTTCTTAAATTGCCACATCTGTCATTGACATTCTATTCTTATGCCAGCGCAGGATCCAATCATCGAAACATTTTATATAATCGGTTGGCGGTATGGCCATCAGAGCCATCTTCGATTTTTCGATTACCTTATCTCGGGTGCTGCAACGCGCTCCACGGATCGGTTACTTAAGTCGACCGAATAAATTCGGTGGTTGTTGGATGGTATTCGTTCCTCTTTGAGCCAAATGGTCACGGATAACGATGACATTGGCGACGCACAGTGGCACGGCAGCCGCAAAAGCGTTGCAAAAATCAGAATTTTGATGAAAACATTTTTAAAAGTCAATACATGCATCTGATTTAGAATTTTCCAAGGATCAAGAAAATACAAATTTTATTCAATTCGGATGAATAGTTTAGTTGCCACAGCCGGTCAAAGTTGGGTATATTTTCAACTATAAAAAATGTGGTACAGTCGAGGCGGTGCCCGACAGTGGAATACCCTGTACCTTTTGTGTCAAAAAAGTTTTTCCTGCATATTCCATCTAAGAACTTTCCAATTGGAATTTTTTTTTTTTTGGTGAAAATCGATATTTATACCTATAAGTTCCCTAAATTTTTACCCATTTTGATGAAACTCGAAAGTTACAACAAAGAACTTATTTAAAGTATACGGGGTAAGTTTCAAGTCGGTATGTTGAGGGGTGTGGGAGAAAACACGGTAAATGGATTGCGGGGGGTGGGGGGACCGCATCGATAAAATTTGGATGTGGATTTGTTCATTAGAGCCACATGAATGAGCTTACCAAAAATTGTGATTCTAGGTCACTTGTAGCCATAATTGCGTAGAGTCAAATATTGACGCAGTTTATTGGCAAGGGGTGGTGAAATTTGCACATTTTTGACTATAACTTTTGTTGTATTTGTCCGATTTTGTTAATTTTTTACACTTAGATGCATGTAACTATAACGCATCGCTCTGTTAAATTTCAGATAAAAATACTAAACGGTGTGGCTAAAAACCGCGAAACTCTACTGCGGGGGAACGGGGGAAGATATTGACATGATTCAACAAACTTCATCTGCTTAGGAAATATGCGCACCAGCTGGTAAAGTTTCGTGTCTCTAGCTCTTATAGTCTCCGAGATCTAGGCGTTCATACGGACGGACAGACGGACGGACGGACGGACGGACGGACGGACGGACGGACGGACGGACGGACATGGCTCAATCGCTACCCGAGGCTATGATAAGCATTTTGGTATAAAGGACTTGGGGTCTGCCACGCCTCCTTCTGTCCGTTACATACATTGCACAAATCTAGTATACCCTTTGTACCTATAGGTACAGGGTATAAAAAATCGAAATTTTTGGAATAAAAGTTAATGTTTATGATTGTTTTGTAAAAAAACTATGCAACCAATTGCTATTTTCTAGATTTCTATAAAAAGGTATACGAAATTTGAACATAAAAGGAAAACAAATCGATTTCGTATCTTTTCTGTTTTTTTCAATACTTCCGTTTACCTGAACCACTATATTTGGACCACTTTTTTAGCTTTGGAAGAAAAGAAAAAAAAATACCCAGCACTACCCTTTTTGTTTTAACATAAATGCTTTTCTTATTAATTTTTTTACCTACTTTAAAAAATTTGTCTCCTCCTTTGTCCAACTTTGGCTGTAAGGCCAGAAACCCAACTCCAAAATATGCTGACGCAGGTATAAGAACAAGAACACGCAGTAGATGCAGCCACTTAATTTAGAATTGTTTGCTTATATTTTCACTTACAATAAAATAAAGCATGCCTGTGACATTTGAAAAAAGAAGGATTAATCATGCCAATTTTTTTTTTGGTATTTACAGGTATTTCTAAAACATTTAATGTAAATACATTTTTACCTGTTATGCGTTTTGTGGATATAGGGCTTAAACTTAGTATATATTTCCCTGAATACTTCTAAAATATCATAGTCCTGTTTTGGCATTACAATAACACATGTTGCAGTGAAAGTATCTTTAAATATAATTCGTAGCCATTGATTTTATATGTGCAACGATGTCTTTGGAAAACTTTAAAGTTTAAACTATTTGAGCTGTTCAGAAACTCCAAAAGCGCGAAGGAATTCGTTTCGGCCATCAGAAAAGAACTTAACGTTGAGGAAGGAAATATAGAGAAGTTTGATACCTTAAAAGGCAAACTTAATCTAATTTACGCCCAAATAAAAAAAAAGTGGCAAGACTCCCATCGCTGCCGAGAAAATTTTATTGAGAAACACGAAAACTGGCTAAAAGGACTTAGCTTCCTCTTCAGATCCACTAGTTGCATCCCTTAGGCAAGTGAGATCCTATACAGAATTTACAAGTAGTTATTCAAAAGAAATGTGGTCTTTTAGATATTCCTTGAAATGTAAATGTGGATGTTTATTTAAAAAAAAACTACTGATAAGACACATTATGTAAGATATTATAATAAAAAAGCATTGTTAAATTACATTTATTTACTGAAATAAATAAATATAAATATTTTTTTTGTAAGATGTTATAAAATTTGTTGAATGAAAAAAAAAAAAAAAATTTCTTTATAAATGAAAAAATATGTACTTACATGTTTTCAATGGGAAATGTTGCACAGGCAACAAAATCCAACTTCCGCAACATATTGCGCAGCTCTCGGATATCATATCACCATGTATGAGTAGTTATTTAAAAGCCTGAACATTTTTCTTACAACTACAATTTAATTCATTAAAATATCTCAATTGGTTTAGAAAATATGATTTTTGCAACGCTTTTTCGGCTTCCGTGCCACTGTGCGACGGTGCGAATCATGGTGCAATATCGTTGTTTGCCCACAAATCCGGTCTTTTTTGGCGAATTGCTTCACGGAAACGTCTCATAACGCCCAAATAATACTCCTTTTTGACAGTCTGGCCTTGTGGAAGCAATTCTTGATATACAACACCCATGTAATTCATGAAAACTGTGAGCATCGCGTTCTTTTTCGACTGAAAACGATGTGATTTTTTCCGTCGTGGCTCATTCGCTGCATGCCATTCACTCGCTTGATGTCTGGATTGCGTGTCATCCTCATAAATCCACTTCTGGTC
The DNA here is from genome assembly GCA_949987675.1 of Chymomyza fuscimana. Classification (NCBI taxonomy): domain Eukaryota; kingdom Metazoa; phylum Arthropoda; class Insecta; order Diptera; family Drosophilidae; genus Chymomyza; species Chymomyza fuscimana. The sequence goes on along the minus strand of OX465088.1, from coordinate 52,074,283 downwards.
TCCAGTAATGATCCGTTTGATGAATGTTGAGTCGCATTCAGTCTTTTGCGACGCGGTCCCTTTTTATACCCTGTACCGTATGGTACAAAGGGTATATTAAGTTTGTGCAAGCCGAAAATGTATGTAAAATACAGAAGGAGACGTCGGAGACCCCTCAATTTTACCTAAAGTACGATCAGGGTGACTAGATAAGTCGATACAACCATGTCCGTCTGTCTGTCTGTCCGTCTGTCTGTATGAACGCCTAGATCTCAGAGATGGTAACAGCTAGAGCAACCAAATTTTCAGATTAGATGCGTTATTATGTCAGGGAAGACAAGTTTATTTTATTTTTTCGATAGCGGGGTTATATTATAAAGCTCCCATACGGGTGTTTCAGAGGACCAAATTTGATCAAAATCGGTTAACAACCGACCGATCGGTCAAAAAACCGTTTTTGGTGCAAAATTCCTTGTTTATAAAAATATCGTAACCAAATTTGGCCAATAAATATCTTTTAGAATTCTTAAGCAATGCATATATCAGATTTAATTACAATGTGGTGGTACAGGGTATCCCAAAGTCGCCCGCGCCCGACTTTAACGTACGCCATCTTTATATCTTGTACCTTACAAAAGTAAGTAAGTAAGTGAAAGATACATCTCCTATCCCATATTCCAAGTGTGACTTTCATCTCAAACACTACAAGTATATATGCAACAGACACATACTTCGTCTTGCTCTCATTTACCCCAAGACCCACCCTGGCAGATTCTCATCAGTTGCAAAGATTTCGATAGCATCTCCACATCATCCGTATACGCAAGCAAAGGCACATTTTTATACATTTCGCTATATTAATCAACGTCTTAGATGGTGGGTGCCTATTTGATTTTTTCTAGGATTTGGTGCATAGTAAATATCTGGCCAATGGCGGACTTGCCAGGCCTAAAGCCGCATTGATAAGGCCGGCCAGTGACATAATAATTTCCCTGACTGACTATTTTGTCAGTCGCCCCGAGGTGGAGCATGGGGATCTCTATTAATAACTCGAAGAGAACAGGGACCTACAGTTTATGGCCGAATACGAGCGGCGGTGTCTTGAATTAATAGAGATTTTCTTGGGCAAATAGCGTCGTTTTACTAGCGATGTCAGTGCTAGGCAAATGCACCAGTGCTTCTGCGGGGAATCGAACCATCGACCATCGGGTTGCCACTACGCTACCGATGACAACCAGTGACATTGCTAGAGGCTTTAGTCTCTCACACAGTAGGCCCGAGAGGTCAAGGTCCGATGCGATGGAAAGAAGATTTATACCACGATAGTTGGCACATGCCGTTTGATTAGCCTTCTTGAGGATCATCGAACTGTCTCCTCATTGCCGCTAGTCTTAAGCACACATCAACAACGCCATCTATGATTGGGGGCATTGGGAAATTTAACAGTAAACATGAAATGTGTTCCCTCCATAATCTATGTGCACCTTGTTTATGCATAACCAGATATCCTTCAGCACCTCTATACGAAAATTCCCCGGTACTGAATCGTTGAGTCAGACGTTTAAACTTTCGGATAAACTTCGTAGCATCACTTATGCTCCTGCACATCTCGATTTCCTACAGTTCGCACTTTTCCTCCTCACATTTCTCAACATGTTCTAAAAGGATATTCTGATTCCAAACATTTTTGACATTTTACGAAGTTACAAAAATGGTTTGACTCATGTAGAGGAGCTGGATTTATGTGAATCCTATAGGTATTTCAGGAGCTATAGCCAAAAATGATCAAATTTAAACCCCTTTGCTAGAAGATCCTGTAAAAACTTAAGATTGTAGCAATCTCAAATTCTTAGAAATTAAGGTAAGAACAGGGGATAGTATGGTCGGGAAGTCTTAAAATTAACAGTAAAGGCCAGTAGCCCATAGTTCTTTTTTTTGAAAAAGATTAAATGTAGATTTTATAATTGCAGCGTTTTATTATATTATATAACTATAAATAATGCTTAAAATTTTGGTGTATTCATATTGAATTCTCTTAATTTTGGTATAACTGTAGTTTTTGGTAAATAAACTTAAATTTCTTAGTTCTAGGGGCCGAAAAAAAAATGGACAAATTGGTTTATGGTTTGCTAGTGCTATCAAATTGACCCGCAAAGTATGCAATACATATTATTTCTGGAAACCAATTTGCCATGATGCTAAAAAAATTGAGTAAGCCGAAATGTTTTGTGAGTTTTGCATGTCCAAATAAAATTTCAATGGACGTGGGCTGTCGCTGCTTAAGTGCTCTATAAAAAATACCTCTTGCCCACGCTAACGCTTCATCTAGTTATGGCCGCTCATTCTTGGGATTATTTATGAAAATTCAGTACTGGGGAATGTCAAGTTTGCAATTTATGGTGTTGTCTAGACGCGACGACGAATCTCGTGATTTGAGCCAAGCCGCTGAATGCGCAGCTGCACGCGAATACGCCGAACATTGTCGGCTGCACGATCCTCAGCAAGACGATTGGCTGCCGCTCCAGCTTCGGGAGCTGCGACGGCAAGCTGGGGCAAGGCCAAAGCCAATGGTGCTACTGGATTCTGGATCTGCTGCTGTGGTAGTTGCGGCTGGGGTTGTGGTAGATTTAACCATTCATCCTCATTGGGACTCTCGTAGTCATCCATAGCGACAATGTTATTTGCCAAAATCTGACGCGGATTAACTTGTTCCAAGTCATCACGTGCCATGGCCGTGGCCATTAAACGCTGACGTCGCTCTTCCATTAGACGATCGCGCTCCTTGTGTATATAATCACGCTTGTTGGGCAGCCCAGCCACATTATTAGCCGATAGAGCCGAGCGCACAACGTTCATATCCGTGGCCTCCATCCATTCATCCGTCTCAGCTACATAGCATTCTGTGTGAGATATGGTGGACACACCATTAAAGCCGCCAATGGCAAAAATCATGTCATCAATGATTTCTAAGCCAAAGTTGCTTCTTGAATGATTCATTTCGTGTATGAAATGCCATGTTTGTGCTTCCGGACTAAAACGTTCGCCCGAAGACAAGCGAGCAGTACCGTTAAAACCACCTATGACATATAAAAACCCTCGGAAGGCTACACAAGATACGCCCGAACGACGATGATTCATATTTGGTATGCGTGTCCATACATTAGTCAGAGGATCGTAATATTCGGCGCTGTCCAAACATTCTTGCCCATTAAATCCGCCCGTGGCATAGATACGATTGTTCAGCGTGCAAGCACTGGCATCCGATCTCTGCATGTTCATGGGCGGTATAATGGTCCATTGATTCGTTGTGGGATTATAGCGCTCCACGGTGTTCAGTCGATTGTGACCATCATAACCACCAATGGCATAGATCATGCCGTCCAGCTCGGCAACGCTGACATAACAACGTCGGCAATGCATGGGCGCTATTTCGCCCCAAGTCTTTTGCACCGCATCAAAGACCCGGCAAGTGTTAAAGTATTCTACGCCATCGTAGCCCCCAATGGAGTATATCTTAAAACCCAGTACCGCTGTGCCATGATAGGCACGTGGTCCAGCCGGATCCTCTGCATTAATGGTAACCCAGCGATCGGCGCGCGTATCGTAGGTTTCAACGCAGCCCTTGGAGGTGCCACCACTCCAGCCGCCTATGGCAAAGATGACCTCATGCGGAAGACGTGGCATGGCGAGCGGAGGTGTAGTTATCTAAAAAAAAGTGTTTAAAAAGGGTAAGTCGAAAGGCAGACGTAATATAAAAGGTTGCTGCTCGAATTAGAAGGAAAGTAATCAGTATTACCTCTTCTTCTTGGGGATTAAGAAAGTCCAGGTCGTACATGAACTTGAATGTGTCCACTATTAAAGGCTTAGCCTCTTCACATTGTATGACATATGGATGTTCTTTGACTTCTTCCATAAAACACTGCGGCAATAAGAAACACTGGATTAGAGTTTATATAAAATATTATAGTGGCTACTATTGCCTACCTTCGGGGTCATCAAACCGAGTCGCACTCCTGTCATCAGATGAGCAACAAATTGTTTACGATACTCGGGATCCCGATCGATCCATTTGACGCATAGCTTCCACACATAGTCTTCTTCGCGTGTATTCAGTTCATCATCACTAATTATGTCATAAAAGTCCTTCACATTCATGTCCAATATGTCTGTATTTCTAGCAGCAACTTCAGTAAAGTACCTTAACGTGTAGTTGCGTGCTTTTATGTGCAGGTCCTCCAAAAATCGAAAACTGCAGGCACACAAAGCAAACCCAATCAATTAAAAAGGGATTACTGCATACGGTGCACAGCCAATTAAGCTATAATTACCGTGCAAATCCCATGATGCTGACACAGTTCTCTGGATTCAATGTGCGGCTGAGGTAATCCTTGCACTGTTTGACTAGCCCCACCATGCCCACATAGTCCGCAGATATGAGCAGCTCATGCACATTCTCATCGGTTATATTAGCCTTGCGCAGATATGCATAATCTATGATACAATTCATAATTTCCACATTGATACCGGGTATATGTACGATGCGATTTTCCTCGCCATCGCGAGTGCAGGCACCTAAGCCCGTGAAATGTGCTCTGTGGATATAAGCGGTGTATGTGTGGGTGGGCCCTATCGTTTGTCAATTGAGTGTACTCACCTAAAGTAAGAGCTGCAGGAGCACATAATGGCCCTGTGCACATTGAAGGATCGATTTCCCACAGAGATTTGTGCATCGCATAACAAATTCGCTTCGCGTAACTCATTAAGCGTTTTCAGCGCCTGGTCACTAACAGCGGCTGCCAATGGTTTGCTGCAGGGATTTAGACCTAGTTCATCACCTCCTTGGCTGCTCTCCATGGAACGCTGCTGTTCCTGGCCACCTTCATTCGCACTGTGCAAATGATTGCCGTTATAATTGCGATTCATTACCTCAGAGCTTCGGCACAAGATTATGCGAGGTAGACAGCCCGTCCTTTGTCTGGAAAGGAGCACAACAAAAAACCTTTCGTGTTTTAAAAGTTTTGCCTAAGTCGAACGTTACATTGCCAAACGAAACGTTTTCTTATTTTTTGTTTTTTTTTTTTTATTATATTTATATAGGACTGCTAAACAACTTATGAACCTGCAACGAGACAGAACTCGAAACGAACAAAACGGAACTAATAGGTTTTGATTAAAATTTCAGGGTAACAGATTTTTATAAAATTTGCTCAACATGTTTTTTTCTATAAGCCTTACAAACGAAACTTGTCTCCAGGTGGAGCTGTTTGAGATTTCATAAAGATTTCATTCAATCGTATTGTGTTCCAAAACGGAAAAGAAATAAAAATGGGACTAGGAAAAGTCTTAATTCAAACGGCAAACGAAAAATAATGTAATTTTTAAGACCTCGGTAGAATAAATATAATTATGATATAATTTATAATATACAATGGTATATTGAAAGAGGTACTTCCATGGTATAGAAACTTTTTTGGATCTCTGCCCTAGATTTAACAACATGATAATGTGTCCATATATAGAGCCCTGGCTGAGACAACGTATTATGTAGAGAGAACATCAACTATATGGATCAGAACACTATTATCTAAGTAAATTCGAACAAATCCTAGCCATAGAATTAGCTGGAGGTCTATTTCGATAAATTATTTGGCCAATTTTTATGGTTCCCAAGCCTGATGTGTGATATTTTAGAGCCAAAAGGTAGTTCAGCACACTTTTAAAACTTTTACATACTCAAAACAATAAAATTAACTTTAATTCAAAAAATAATTATGTCTATAGCTAGCATACTTTGGGAGCGGTGGACAATAAAAAACAGACTTTAGGGTGTGTCCTGTTCATGTGGCAAGGAATGTCTTCATTCGAAATTAAAAATTTTTGTTGTGTGCTTTTAGGCACTTGTCAGCTGTAATTATAAATTTTAATATTTTATGTAAATCTATATATTATATAATTTGTCGGTTCCAGCAACACTAATAACTTATTACCATACTATTAAAAGGATGATCCGTGGATTTTACTTACTTTGGTTGTGATTTTTTTCGAAGAAATGTTTCATGTATATGGAAAACCTAAACACTAGATGTTTTTGGTGTAGGTTAAAATTAAACTGGAAAAATTAAACTAATGCAAATAAATTACCAAACAAGAAAATCAAGGCAAGAACGATACATATTTTTTTAACAGAAATCAAGGTGAAAAATCAAATATTTTATTGTGATTTTTATCGGTGTTTAAGATGTCGACTAAAATAAATGAAGATGTACGAGCGATTTAAATAAAAAATGACGACTCCTGAGGTCACAAGGGTGGAAGCGTTTAAGGCGGGTTCTTGGTCTATGAGCGGCCTGGGCGCAGGCAAGAGAATCGGTGTGGGATCATAAGCGATCTGCGTAACGGCCGCGTAGTTTATTTAAAACATCACCCACAAAAGGAATGCCGAGATCCTTGTGGATGGTCCGGTTACGGACATAGCGACGGGCGTCGGCAATTTAATGCAAGGCTTTATTTTGCAAGATTTAAATTTTTTCAAGTTGGATTGGACGCTCTACACCTTGTGTGATTATTTTAAGCATAGTTTTGCGTCGAGGTCAATGCCGAGGTAGGGGTCCGATGACTTAGCAGGTATTACCTGCCGATTTAAGGTATTTTCCTTAAGGAAAATAAAACACTGGAAGATTTGTCAGCGTTAAGCTGCATGTTCCAGCGTTTTGATTAATTTGCGGTGATATCCAAATATCAACTTTCATCATGACTCTGAAAGTGCGATCTCCATCTCATGGATGTGCTGCACCACAGTGGGAGCTTACTCAGGCGTGCCATATTTCGGGCGAAAGCCGAACTGGTGTTTTGGAAGAAATTTTGGCAAATACCGCCATATAAGGCGCAATGGAAGTACGTGGCTGGCAGAGCTTTAAAATCATTAAAATCTGAGCACATTTCCACTCCTTTGCGAGTATGACAGCCATAGAAAGAGCCTTAGCTACTCTGCCGTCAATTTTATCCAGACCAGGTGCTTTTTTTGGGCTAAGCCCATTTTTTCTTCTTGTTTTTATTTTTTGATGATGTTGAGTAGCACGTGGGGCTTATCACCAAGACTTATGCATTGGATCTTCATCTCAGTAGTGCGGCCAGTGCTACTCTACGGAGTTCTGGTATCGTGGAAAGCCACAGAGAAGACCACATACCTACGAATGATGGAGAGGACGCAACGACGTGCACTGATGTGCATAACGGGGGCGCTAAGGTCCACTCCAACCAAGGCCTTAGAAGTTATACTTGGAGTACACCCCCTTGACATACAGGCCAAACTACTGGCGCAGAAGACAGCGCAACGTCTTTGTGCAGCAGGGAACATGGCCCTAACGAACTACGGGCACAGCAAAGTTGAAGGGGTGACACACAATAGCACGGACTACATGACCCCAGTAAACAACTTCTCCAGAACGCTCACTCTAATGGGACCAGAGGACTGGAAAACCTAGAGCAGAATCGAATAAACATATTTGTTGACAGCCAAGCGGCAATCAGATCCATGCAAGCATTCAGCATCAATTCCAAAAGTGTACTGGCAAGCAGGGACGCTTTAGATGCACTAAACACCCAGAAGGAGGTGTGCATCTTCTGGGTACCCAGCCACCAGGGCATTGAAGGAAATGAAACAGCTGACAGGCTCGCAAAGGAAGTAGCCGCATTGAGTCAACCGTCACTTGAGGATCTAAAGAATCCTCTAAGGACAATTAACCACAAATCAGAAGAGGACGCTGTAGTAAGATCTGATAGAAGGTGGTACACCACAACGAACTGCAGAACGGCTCGCACAATGTGCAAGAGAATAAACAGCAAATTAGCCCAGTATACTTTGCAACTCCCAAGAAGAGATTGTAGGCTTATAGTGGGCATACTCACCGGTCATTGCCTGACAGCAACCCACGCTAAGAAGCTAGGCATTACCAACAACGATGAATGCAGGAAATGTAGGGAGACAGACGTCAAAGAGACTCTGGAGCACCTCATATGCAGCTGCCCTGCCCTCTGTACATCGAGACTCAAATACCTAGGAAAACCATGGCTTACCTCACTGGAAGAGGCAGCCGATAGGGCACCTCAAAGGCTTCTGGCGTTTGCCAAGCACACGCATATAATTGACGACTAGCGTGCTTTGTACACCAGCCGCACCTTCCGGTATCACTAAGGACTACCTAGTCTATGTGTGACTCCCCCCAGGGGTCAACCGGTACTACCTAACCTAACCTAACCTATTTTTTGATACTCTTTTTGTAGCTGTATATGTAGTGCAAAAGGTAGGATCTGTTAATTTACCGTTTCCAATATACTGGCAATAAACCTGCGATTTAGTACGCGACATAAATAGAAGTCGTTTTGCGACTGCATCTACAAAAATGTAAAAATCTTCGAAACAATACAAAATATTTAAAAGCAATTAATTTTTAACTAATGTGAAATATTGTAGCTTTCTTTTACACTTTATTTTGTTAAAATTTATAAACTATTTTTTTTTATAAGCTTAAGTCTGATTAAGTACGTGACCATTCAGTAGCCAAATATTTTTCCACCTCTTTAGTTTTATGAATTTCTTCAAGTAATTTTAAAAATACTTGTATTTACATTAATAATAAGAAAATATAAATATTTATGTGTACAAAAAGTGATAATTCAAGAGTAGTGTGAAACGAAAAAAGTAAATGAGAAACCTAAACAAATCAGACTGAAAATCACTCAGTAGTAAAAACTAGAAAAACATAAATATCTTCAGTTTTCAGGCCAATTACTTACGAAAATAAATAAGAAAAGCTGTAAAATCAATGTCTTATCAAATTTAACCCATTTTTGACTTACAATGTTTGAAAAAATCACTCTTTTCCTAACATTGTAATTTTTGGCCCCGGTTGACATTTCTGTGGAGATGCACATATACAATAGAAAAATTAATAAGTTAGAATCTTTTTTTTGCCCTTAATCTTGTGTCTTACAACATTCCGTTGATTTTGTCAACTATTTCCAGGCAAGTGACTTTTCTTGGCTTGTATTGGCGAGCCTCATTACTAGTTGTTGTACTAGTTTGTTCGTCTTCATTTTGCTATCAGCTTTCCAAAACTAATATTTAATTTAGACAGCCAGAGTCTCCATAATTAATTAGCAATTTAGCTGAAAGAAAATTTAAATAAAAAAGATGGCGTACGTTAAAGTCGGGCGCGGACAACTTTGGGATACCCTGTACCACTAGCCTGCAATAAAATCCGGTATATTGCTTAAGAACACCAAAATACATTTGATTGTCAAATTAGGTTATGATATCTTTATAAACAAACGAAACACAACAAATTTTGTACAAAAACCGTTTTTTTTTTACCGATCGGCCCTATGGAAGCTATATGATATAGTCAACCGATTTCGATCAAATTTGGTACAGTGCTTGGGAACTAAAAAAAACTCGCGAATGCCAAATTAACGATATCTTTATAAACAAACGAATTATCCATTTAAAACTTTTAGTTTTTTTCGAGGTCCTCTGAAACACCCCTATGGGAGCTATATATGTAGTATAACCCCGATATCAAAAAAATAAAACAAACTTGTCTCCTATGGAATAATAAGGGATCTAATCTGAAAGTTTGGTTGCTCTATCTCTTGCCATCTCTGAGATCTAGGCGTTCATACGGACGGACAGACAGACAGACAGACGGACGGACGGACGGACAGACTGACAGACGGACATCGGTATAACGACTTCTCTAGTCACCCTGGTCATACTTTAGGTAACTTTGGGGGGTCTCCGACAACTCCTTCTATATGTTACATACATTTTCAGCTTGCACAAACTTAATATACCCTTTGTACCATACGGTGCAGGGTATAAAAATAAAAATATGGTTGTTAATTTTTTCGTCTGCTCTTTTATACTTTTAAGTAGAAATGAGTAAATTACTTCCAAGCTGCCCTAACATATTTGTCTTACTATTACGCATTGGTTGCTCGAGAATTGATTCCGCATCGTTTTAAAAAGATCCGTAAAGCTAGCACTAACTCTTTTTATCATTTTTCCCCTTGTCTATTCTTCCCATGGCCTTTGTCCCTTTGGATTGTGATTATAGTAGAGGTTTAACTGGATGGGAAAACGTAGAAATATAAACTTATTTAGGTGATTTGACTTACATTTTATTGAGTAAGCTATATAGGCAACTAATCAGATTTTTATGCCAATTATTTTTAAATATCACAGCAATGCGTTTTGTGGAGTTTCTAGAGTGAATGACTCCCCCTCCATTGCAATACTTCTCACGACTACACAACATACACCACCTCTACATGCCATGTTTATTAAACTACCTTAAAAAGATACTTTTGAAAAATTTACAACCACTAGTCGCAAAACAAAAAACTATTGCATACATTAAGGAGCTCCTAAGCAGCAATTAAAAAACTCACCATAGCAAATTACATCGTAACTCAAAACTATAAAAAAAATGCAACTCCTTTGCATTATTCATATATAAACGTATTTAAAAGTAGACTTTTTCTAAGTTTAGCAAAAATGAAAATGGAAATTTTCATTTACATATTTGTTTTTTTTTTTTTGTGCGTCAATCGTAAAATTTGAATTCAAATTGGTAACGGTTAAACTTCCAAATTGAATATGCAAAATTCATACAATTGGAAAAATGTATTTTTAGGCAAACAAAATAATAATAGGCAAAGAGAGTAAGAGAAAAAAAAGAGCGCGCATAAGAGAGCTCTTAGATGAGTGGAACGCAAAAGCATATAAATACCGTGTACAGTGCCGTAGCAACAAGTCATAAAACAGTTCAACAGTGCGGAGTGCAGTTACACACGTAGTATAACGGTACATTAGTTCATACATTAGTTCATACAGAATGAGTCTGTAGGTACCAAAGAAACACTTTTTTTAAATTTAAATTATACAATTATTTCGAGTAATTATTGTTTATTTCTTGAAACAATATTGTTTATGTCTTGCCTAGAAAAATTTTACAAATTTTTTTACAGTGGCGCGGAAGTAGCAGTTATAAAAGTTTTAGATAGATTTTATTTTGTTTATGATTTAAAATTAAAATTGTTATTCAAAATCTTGAAGTCAATCAATCTACTCAAGTTGAATATTGAATATATATATTTGAGATGGTTAGTTATAAAGTAGTGACAATTAATCGAAAGTTTAAGTAAATAATAGTTTTGATGGGTTTCGAAAAATAGCTATGGCTCTTTAAAAAATAAAAAAAGCGAAATTACAATTTTACGTTTATTTATGAAATACTTTTTAAGAAAATCACACTTTCTGCGATTAAATTACATTCTTAAATGAAAATTTGAAAATTAATTAACATTCTTATATGTATGTATATAATTTATTAATTTAATTATATGTGAGAGTATTTTAAACGATACAGTTAAAAAAAATTAAAAGTTAAAAAAATTAAAAAATCTCTCTTTCAGGCTGTGCATAACTTTTTGGCTTATTTGTCTGAGTTCACCCCTTATTGAGGCAACCGGAGCTCAGCTTGTAGAGCTTCAACCCATTAGCAGCGGACCAACTGTTGCTCCTCTAGGTTGCCATAAGCGTGTGTATTCATACAAGGTAACTCAGTCCGATGCACAGGGACGCGAGTGTTGGGACTATGTCAGTGTATGGTCCTGTTGGGGTCGTTGCGACTCAAGCGAAATATCCGACTGGAAATTCCCTTACAAACGCTCTTTCCACCCAGTTTGTGTGCATGCGCAACGGCAGCCGGCTGTGGCCATACTAAAAAACTGCCATCCCGAGGCTGATGAGAGCATAAGCAAATATCATTATATGGAAGCGGTTAATTGCCACTGCCATACATGTTCATCGCTGGATACGAGCTGCGAGGCCCCAGCCAATAATGTGCTGGATGAAAAGTCGGGCCGCAAGGTTTTGGCTCTAACAGGTGCCGATTCTGAAGGCTTAGACTATTAGATGGCTACTTAAGTTGTTGTATGTACATAAAAAAAAAATGTGTTTGTATTTTTAGTTAAAGTGTAAAGGCGCGACATAAAGTTATATAAAAATAATAATATCATGGCAAGTTGCAATTAAAGCATTAAAAAATCTGGAAACGTCTGTGTTTTAAATTCCATTATATTTACTCACTTTGAGCAGAGTTTGCACTGGTGTCATTAAACAACAAAAATTTTGGTATTGTAAAGCCTATCGCTGGTACTAATTTGGTTTGCAAGTTGCAGCAAATCGGCACACATATAAGTAGTTGGCTATTAACTTAAAAGAATCTTATGTGTCCAATTAATCTACGTGTATTTAAAATATATATAAAACAAAACTTCATGTCATGGTTAAGCGTATCAATGCGATTACACACACTTGTGTAGACCAATGCGCCAAAATCAAAATGGCAGGTTGCAAGGACTGGTGTTTGAACGCTTAGCCATATCGTTTACAGGAATTTTGGACTTGATCTTGTGCTGTTCTCTTGTGCCAGCAGGTATAAGCAGTAGATTGACGATACTCCAAGGCCGACAGCCCCACCAAGAGCACATTTCCGCAGGCCCGCTGTGAGTGAAAACAGATAAACATAAGTTAAAGTTTAAATTAGTTGATTCTGCGACAAACCTGTTGATTTGTATAGCAGTCCAGTGGCTGAGCCAGCGATTACTGTGTTGATGTTATCGTCTTCGCCACGCATGAATTGTAACAGCACTCCACACGCCGAATAGAGCACAGCCAGCGTGCCCAATGTATTTGCCGTACCCGAACCCTGCTTCATGATGTGATTGATAAGCCTATAGAATGCAAAATCAAAACGTAAGCATATTGATTGTCTTGTCATTTTTATCAACGTACTGAGTGCGCCGCAGTTTTCCCGATTGATTTAGCGCATTCGTAACTTTAAAGCCATTGTAAATACCCGCCAGACCACCAATACCACCGCCAATCATGACAGATGTACCAATCTGGGAGAAGGCGAGCTCAAACCGTCCGCGTTGCTTACTTGCTCCTTCGGGAAATATGAACTCTGGCTGAGCTTGTTGCAGGAATCGTGAATCATAGTTTAGGTATGGAGACATAGGCGCATTGCCGAATGTGCTCGAAGTCGATGTGTAGTTTGTTGTTCCAGACTGTGGCTCCTCGACTGCAAGTGAAACATTAAAAAAACAGATCAATTTTTATTCAAAGCTGAATGTGTAACTGAAAGTCACATTGCGTAATGCGAATATTGTTTCTTACCGGCTGGTGCGGGCGCCAATGAAAATGGTTTTCTTAAGTAGTCATCACTCATTTTGGAATTTATTCTCTGGTATGGCCAAGTATTGAACTAATTAATCAGCTGCCAAATTAATTGAATTAACCAAAACAATGGGAAAGCTGTATTTCCCGTGCTTTGTATTATTTCCCGAACTCTTTTTTTTTCTAATATGTAATTTTTGCTGTCAGCGTGACATTATAGACCCCACACGCGTGATAAACAACACTACAATTATTTTCAATTTCGTATTTTACAGCACTAGGATCCAGCTGTAAAAATATCGATAAAAAAGGCGCAATGATAACATTTTCGCAGCAACTTTGCAATTTGCAATAAAGTTGTCAGCTGTGTTGTTCTTCACTGCCTCTGCTAAGTTTCTCAAAAGTTTTCATTGGTTGAGGTTGGTTGAGGTTGGTTGTTATTTGCTGATTGGACAACGTTTGCAATAGAGAAAATATTGGAAAACACAAAATAGCGCAACCAAATTACAAATTTTATTTAAAAACAAATACCGTTTGCAAAAAAAAATCGTCAACAACAAAGCAAAAGCACTGTTTATCAAAAATACATCAGGCATTGTTGGAAGTGGGAGCAAAGGTAGCCGGCGAATAGAGTGAGTTTAATAAATTACTGTGGCTGGTTGCTGTAATCCAATGTCGTCAACTGAAGCAAAATTATCGCGTCTGCTGGGACTAGCCCAAAAATTTAATAATTTCTATTTGACAGGTGAGTAATTGTGCAATGTAATGTGCGTGTTTATAACTCCTACTGGGTGCTGGCCATGAAAATGGGTTTGGCCACTAAAAATGCTGTATATGTGTACATAAGTATGTATGATATGAGTGTGTGAGTGAGTGTCCGTGTTCATGCTGTGTTTTGGCCTGTGGAAGTAGAGGGAGGCTGGGGGCCAATGTTATGGGTGCAGCCATTTACTGCAATTGCAATGTTTTCTTACTACTTATCTAAATTATAATTTTTGTTTAAACGGGTTTTGTTGCTCCTAATCTGTTATATTTATATACGAACTTTGGTTAGCTAAACTGGCGATAGGTTATTGTGTTTTTCAAAGACTATATTTTGCCTTTAGATTTGTTTTGCACTTAACCTCAGTGTGGCAAAGGTTCCTAAGTATCGTGTCAAAAAAGAGCATCGAAAATATAACAAAACAGTACCTACTTTTCTCACTTCTGTAGTAATCCGCAAATTCGTTGAGCACTGTTTCCCTCTTTATCACAGCTTTTTGCAATTTTTTTTCAGGACTTTTACTTTGCGCTAGTTTTACAAGCTACTTACAAGATCATTGCTTAAAGAGTTTGTTAAATAAAATCTACCATTTTTGTATTTGTTTATGTATGTATTTTTTTTATTAAATGTAGGGCTACTAAGTTTTTTATTTAAACTGGAGAATTCACAATATTGAGTTTAGCTGCATTCATATTTCAAATGTTAAGTGTACATTTTTTTCTGTTTTGGAATCTAACATCCAATCGATATTGAAAATATTTTTTATAATCGATACCCTTTTAAAGTATCGAAATATCTTAATTTATTCCTATTTGGTTTCGCTTTGTGCTTGCCAATTTCAAATCCTTGTTTTCCAAGGACTGCAATTCTATATATGCTTTATTGTGACATTGACCTTTCAGCAAATGCATTTATTCAAATGCCAGACTTTGTGGCGCCTCTACGTCATATTTTTAAAAGATAATTTAAAATTGCGGGTACAGCTTGATAAATAAGTACACGTAAGTTAACCTGTTGCTTTTATTTTTGCCATACTTGAATTATGGACTTAGTCATAAAGTTTATGATAAGCTGTGTAGTGTTCCTTTTTATAAGCTGCAAAAAAATAAAATAATGACAAAGGAGGGAAACAAACAAACAACTGTTGAAAACGTTTTCTTAATAAATTTCAAGAAAGTAAATATGATTTCAAATTACAGTTGCTGATGAATAATAAAACACCTGGCACTGAAGGAATTGAATTTCAAATGACTTAATTGAATTCTTATTGATAATTGTAAATTAAGTATTTAATTCTCGCATGAACAAAATTCAACAATATATAAACAAACTGGCACTCTTATGCATGAACATTTTATCAAGGAAACGCGTCATCATTGCACTTATGTATATACAACCACATTTATAAATCTGTGCAAACATTTATGTTTAACAAAAAAATCAGAAGAAAATGCTTAAATTACGGCACCAAAGAATTAATACCCTAGGGCAGAACTGTAGAATGTAGAATAATCATAATTTGTATAAAAATATATCTTTAATTTTTCTATTTTGGCTTGATTAATTTTTAAACCGAGTTAGATACATAGCTCCCTCCCTCTAATCATAAGTTTTGGTTTTTTTAATAATTCGTTCATTAAAAAAGTATTCCGAAAATTAAGGCGATCGTTGATAAATTTAATTCCCTAACTCGAACATTGTTATAACGGGCTGATTTCGCCTTAAGGCAGTTCATGCCTAATGATGGCTCCGGCTGCATCCTGGATTGGTGACAGTAAAACATATGATAAATGCAATATATAAAAATACATGAATTTTTGCAAAAAACAAATAAAAAAAAAAAGTATTCCGAAAAATAAATACAATGGTACATTTACATTAATAAAATGTAGCTAGGTGATTTATCCACTTAAGTCCTAGTAACTTTGCAAAAGTAGACTACACTTAGTCGTTTTTAATATAATTGCGTTGCTTTCATGAATGAAAATTTGTAGTATTCTATTGAAATAGTTTCAAAACAGAGAAGGTATAAATATATACACAACCAGAGACTATTAAAATTGTTCTGTACCAGTTAAATATTTAATGAGAATACGGTATTTGAGAAGATTCCAATTAACTTAAATAAAATTGAGAACTAGCTGCATTTATCTCATCTAGTAGGCTCAGTGCCCTAGCATTTTTTTGTTGTTATTTGTTAACAATTCCAACTCTAACTTTGTTTCAGCCATAGTATGGGCTAGTGGGTGAATTCGCTACGTCGATTACTTTGGTAATTTAAAGGAAAGTTTTTTGAATTTTGCTCAAAATTTGAGGATGCAAATTTTCTTAAGAGGAGGAGTGCTGGAACAGGTTAATATATGCTTTGCGAATATTAAAGCATTTACGATATATCTTTTGCAAGAGTGTATTGATACCTTCTACAAAAGTATTGTGCAAATATGTATAAACAAACAACACTGCTCCGTCATAGCAGTCATGTATCTTAATGTTATTTCTTATTTATACTGGCATACATACGTACACATTTTGCATTACAGCAAATTAGTTTGTAATGTTTTATTTGTTCGCCATAATGAGCTTTAAGATTTTTATCGCATCACCTTGAACGAGGTTGACATTAAGAGCAGAAAACTAAATACATACACTAATATCTAGATACATGAACATTTATACTATGACAGGCAACAGCTGAGAAATATCACAGAGATAGGCACGAGCACACACAGCATAGGGAAATATATATAATATATGTTTATATAAATAATATCTAATAGATACATCTACAGTTAGGTATGCATTATTCATACTCTTACCTTCCTTGTCTTCTTTCGTTTTAATCAGCTAGTGACGTGCCAAGTGCGAAAATGTTTCGGGTTTTTTTAAAACTTTATTGTATGCTTTTGCCATTCAGACCTCTTTTCGCTCTCGCAGTTTTTGCTGATAAGCCTTTCAAGCCGCGCGCACAAATACCCACAAAATGTATCTGTATCTGCTCTTTGCCATGATTTGTTTTGCTCGTTGTCTTTCAAGTTTATTTGTTTCGATTTGTTTTTAATGCGAATTCAGTGTTTATGTTTTCCTTCTTGCTTTAGTTTTACGTTTGTATTTCCTCTTTCTTGTGTTATTTACTTATCAAATGATGCAATGTGGCTAATTTGACAAAAAAAAAAAAATACATATTAGGAGGCACAGACATATAAGGTCTATCAAGCAGTTGAAACCGGTTATAGGATTTTTGAAATTATCGTCTTCAAATTTTGTGGTATCATTTGTTTTTTATTATTTCTAAGTACATACAGATTGAACCGTTCATAAGCCGAGATACTTTATATACAACTTGGCAAAATTTAAACTTTACTCTGTTAAGTGGAGGCCAAGATATTCTATGATAAGGTGCTGATTAAAATCATAAAATACTTCTTTTTTTTTAATATTTTTTTTGTTGACAGAATTAAAAAGTTTTCCAAGAATTATTTTGAATGAAAATATCATTAATAATCAAGTCTTTTTTAGTGTCTTCAACATAAGTAGACTGGCGATTATCTAAACGTATATGCCCACAATAATATGGCCCACAATTTCATATTTTTAATCAGTTAAAAATTAGCTTAATAGCTTGCATGAATTCAAGTGTTATCTTGTGGGGCAATAAGTGGGAACTCCCGATTTTCCTCGGCAAATGGTAAAAGACTGATATTGACTACTTGAAATTCGTCACTCTTTTCTTTATTCACAATGTTGAAAGCGTTCTCCCGAAGTACATGCTTCCCAAACCATTAAAAACCTGCAATGAAAACGCCCTTGGAAAAATCTTTGTTTGTCTTCTCAAATCTCTGCAGTAGTAAAGGGATTTATCTGGTCCATCTAGATTTCTCTTTTTCTCTAGATGGTGCAAATTAAATCCGATGATTTAATTAATTTTAAAATTTTTTTGTGATTGCAGAGGCGAGGATCCGCCAAATGGTGGTTCTTGAAACTTTATTGTACACTGAGGCCATTTTTCGATTAGTTGCCTTAAAAATATTATTATTGGTTGGATTTCGTTGACTCTTCTGTTAATTTATTTTTAAAAAGCTAGTTTAAATGCTTAGCAAATTAAAAAGACAATTTTATATTATTTAATTTTTTAACTTCAAACTCATTCAAGACCTCGGACAGACATTTTAAAAATACAATGAGTTTTAATTCATGATAGAAGTGGAAAAAGCAATAACCTTTAGAGCATTTTTCTTAAATTGTCTTAACGAGTTCAATAAACGAATAGATTAGGATAGGTAGGATTATGCACAAATTAATTTTCCATTAATTTTCAACCACTTTTAATATTTTGTGAACTGAAATCATTTGACTTTGTGTTAGCGAATTTATTTCGTATACCCTTACAACAAGGATGTTCGTAATACGTATTCCAACCGATGTCATAAATTGAATAAAAAACTTAAATAATATTTGCTCATATTTCAATTGCGAAAATGCCAATATTGATTTTTGTAAATAAATGGCCAGTTGCCGTTTTTAATTCAAATCGAAACAGGTGGGAACCAAAATCTTAAACTGATTACCTGAACTCAACTGGCATTAATAATATTCATCAGCAAAAATTCACCATACACACAATTTCTCTGTTTCACTTCTCTAGCCTATTTTTTCGTACTTTTAATTGCTCTTTAATCTTTATGTTATTATGTTAGAGCTTCAAAATTGTGCAAACGACAAATCGTATTTAATTGTCAAAATGCGATAAAATTAAAATAAAAGTACTTTGGGTAGCTAATTAGAATTTCTTCTATCTAATCAACAGGCGCGTGCTGATTAAGCGCAATTGAACTTTTAAAAGTATTGTGTTTATGTATTTAATTTTGTGTTTGCTGTTTTGGTTTTTTTGCTTGTATATATTTGCTTTTTGGATTCGCTAATCACTGAATTATGTAATTGTATAAAAATATAATAAATATATGTTTTTATGTACGGTACACAATATTAAGTTAAAAGCAAGAAAAAAAAAAAACTGTCTGGGAACTGTTGATAAAGACAGCTTGTCTGACCCAAATAAAATGTCAGAACTAAAAAGAATGCGGAACCAATTTTCGTTTGGCGACGATCGCATACTCTCATATACTTCTTATTTAAAAAGAACCAAAATGAAATAGAATTCGCAAATGCTTTAACTTCTTTCTTGCAGCTACAACTTTACACAAGTTAAAACATTTTTAAATACTTTTTTATGACATATATACATGTATGTATGTGGACTAACCCATTTAAAGCAAAACAAATGCCTTAAGAGATGCTTAATACTAATCGCAAAACAAAGAATATAATAATACCCTTTACAATATTTTTGTATTTGGCCTAGGCTTTCAAAAAGGCGACATACGTCCATTTCTTGTCGAAGGTCAACAAGTTGGTCTCATTAAATCGGATGTATTCAAGCAGCTGCTCAAGTATCCCGAAGTGTTTTGCATACGTGATTGTGAATATACAAAGCAGGTGAGTCAAATTGTCTATTAATAAATCAAATAGCTAATATACATTTCTTGCCATATTTTTTCCAGGGCCTGGTTGAGCTAAATCCGGCATTCCGCGACTATAATGAACGCACCGCACAATTGGAGAAAGTATTACGCAATTTACGCACTGATGGCACGTTTTCAGCGCTGCAAGGCTGGCGCGATGAGTATTTTGAGGTAAAGTCGGAGCACAAGGGTCTGCTAAAGATGGAACGCGCTGCCACACCACTATTTGGCGTGCGAAAATATGGAGTGGATATTAATGGCTATGTGCGGCATCCGCAGCATGGCCTGTGCATTTGGCTGCAGCAACGTTCGAACACCAAAGAGACCTGGCCGGGCAAGTGGGACAACATGGTAGGAGGTGGTCTATCGGTGGGCTATGGCATAAAGGAGACGGCCATTAAGGAGGCGGCCGAGGAGGCATCCATTCCAAGTGATCTCGTCAAGAATTTGGTATCGGCTGGTTGTGTTTCGTTCTTTTTTGAAAGCGATCAGGGCTTATTTCCCAATACGGAATATGTATTTGATTTGGAACTGCCAGTGGACTTTGTGCCCCACAACGCAGATGGAGAGGTGCAGGCCTTTGAGCTGCTGCCGGCTAACGAGTGTGTGGAGCGCGTCTTTACGCCTGACTTCAAGACAACGTCGGCGCCGGTAGTGATTGACTTTTTGATAAGACATGGCTATATAACCGCAGAGAATGGTAAGTGAGTGACAATAACGGCAGGGATTTCTAACTAATTTGATTCTTGTAGAGCTGAACTTTACTCAAATTGTGGAGCTGCTTCATGTACCGCTGCAAGCGCTGTACACGTACAAAACTCGACTGGAACAAAAGCAAAAGCAGCAGCAGGTCTTACCCGCCGAAGATAATTGCATCTGCAGCACAGGCTCTGCCTTAAGACCTTTGGAAAATGGTCATAACAAGGCTAGTGTCTAAGATTAACTTGGCCAGAATTAAATACGCATAAACATGAACAACGAATAGGCCTGATTTAAGCAAGTGAGAGATCGTTAGAATGATGTGCATTGAGAAGCTGAGGGAACTAGTTTGAGAGACTGCTATTGTAATGCGGATTTAAAATCCAAGACAACAGCCAATAATATTAAAAAGACAAAAGATAAAAAAGACATAGAACGCAAAAACCAATCAACCAACCAAACAAATACATATAAAAATTATTACTAAATTAATTTTAATATTACGGCAAACACTTAAAGTTAAAATGTATGTTTATATCGGATTCAAATAGTTTATGTACAAGATAAATTCAGTCAAAGTTTGTGCTGTTTATATTTATATGCATGACATACTTGTGTGTGTCGGTATACATATAGATTTATGAAATTATTTACAATATTTATTATAAACGTAACACATACATAAGCTATATACATATTATATACATGTATATATACTTATATATATATATACTCTCTTATGTATTGATGCCTATATGACTTAATTAGTTTTGTGCTTTGATATTCCAATTAATTGCAAAACCAAATAACGCCACATTCTTGAAAAAATTAAACCAACAATTTGTGAAAAACAACGGACAAGTTATATAAGCTTATATAACACATTTATATACATAGTTTAACTAAAAAATTATATACAATATTATTATTTACATATTATGATATTTAAATGACATTTACTATTATGTGTGTGTGTACCAAAGTGCTCAAAACTTAAGTAAAACAAAAGCAAAACTAAATATTAATTAGTTTTCTGTTGAATTTGTAAAACTTTTTTAAACCTAATAAAGTGAAATACTTAACAGTTAACGCACACGTTTTGATACATTACAATAAATTAGCTATTTATATTTATTTAATATGTTAAGCTGTAGCACATTCAAGAAAAATTATACATTAAACTAATTTTTCCAATTAGATTCTCGCCTATTCTTACAAATCATACTGGATCATATACAGTTCAATATATTTTATGTTTACTTTATTATAGAATACCTGAAAAGATATGCATAAAAGTTAATCTAAATGGAGGTTTTTGATATTGAAAATGCACGAATGGCTGTCTCTGCGCAGAGAGCTGTCACGAGTGTGGTCGAACAGCGCACTTTAAAAAGGAACAAAAGTTAGAATATTTGATGCTTGCGTAAAATTCGTTTTAATTTGTGGCAGCGAAACGTGGCACCTTAAACAAGAACCAGCTTGAAAGCTTCAGGGAACGCTTGTAGCAAATAACAAACCAAAAACCGATCGAGAAAGCGATAAAGCGCAGAAAGTACAAATGGATCGGACACTCTTCGTAAAAGCCCTGGCGAAATAGTGCACTCAGCCTTACAGTGGAATCCTCAAAGAGAAACAGAGGTCGGCCCTAAATGTCTTGGCGTAGATGCATTAACAAGGAAACCACAACATCTTTTAATGAATTAAAGTACATTGCTAGAAACCGTGATCTGTGGAAGTCTTATGTAGATAGACTAAGTTCTTAGTTACTTCACTTGATTGTAATGTTTGAACATGCCAATAATAATAATGAAAGTAAAAAAAAAAAAAACAAAGTTAAACAGACTAGGCGATAAAGCAAACTCGCAATTTACTCCATTTAAAAAATGATTGTAACCTTTTCCAAAATTGATTTAACAGAAATTAAATTCAAGAGATATCGATAACATTTTAGGGATACCATGTAACGATTATATCCAATACAAGCGTGCAAATGTCAAACTAAACACAGAGTGGCAACGCCGCGCAGGTAGCCATCTTTCTTTCTTTCCCCAACTTCACGACCGCGTGGACGTCAATACGTAAAAGGTTAGCAAAATAAGTCTAAAAATGCACTAAAACATCAATAAAATGCATTAAAACGGCGTGCTAAAATGTGCGCGCTTGTGCCTCACACACTTACGTTATGTGAAATGTTGCTAAAAGTGTATTTTTTTTACAGGGAACCACAGCCAACAAAATGACCAACTCAAAGGGTTATCGTCGCGGTACCAGAGACATGTTCTCTCGCCCCTTCCGCAAGCATGGTGTCATCCCCCTGTCCACATATATGCGCGTCTTCAAGAACGGCGATATTGTTGACATTAAGGGCAACGGTGCTGTGCAAAAGGGTTTGCCATACAAGGCTTATCACGGCAAAACTGGCCGTATTTTCAATGTAACGCAACATGCCGTTGGTGTCATTGTAAACAAACGCGTTCGCGGCAAGATCCTAGCTAAGCGCGTCAACGTTCGCATTGAACACGTCCACCACTCCAAGTGCCGTGAGGATTTCCTACGTCGCGTAAAGGAAAACGAGCGCCTGCTAAAGGACGCCAAGGAAAAGGGCACATATGTTATCCTGAAACGCCAGCCCGAACAGCCAAAGAAGGCGCATTTCGTAAAGAAGCTCGAGGAGCCCATCGCTCTGGCACCAATTCCATATGAATTCATTGCCTAAAGCGTGTTTAGGTATTTACATAAAATAAAAAAGTGTTTGCTTACATTTGTAATTGTATAGAGTGGTTAATTCTAAAAATTCTATAAAAGAATTGATTACTTTCAATATAAAAGCAGTAAACAATTATTTTAAAATGTTTTTGTGTTCGTTTTGTGGGGGAAATCGACTGGTCCAAGATTTCAATTCCAGTTTATTTATCGAACGCAAAGTGTGATCGCTATCGCATTGCATTGGATTATCGACCTCTTCAGTTCGTACAATTTCAGCAGTAAAATAGTCACAGAAAATGTTTTAAAATGAATTCTGTTTGCGCTAAAAACACTTGTAAAACCTGTGGAAAACAATTTTTAAAGCCCGCGTTACTGAGCCGTCATGAAGTCGTTCACTCAAAGCAAAAACCTTATTTAGTAAGTCTAATCGACTATTAAAAAGCATATAAAGTAAACCTTTAAAATTTGTAGTGCGTCAAGTGTCCAAGCCGCTTTTCGCAACTAAGTTCTTTGCAACGACACACGCAACAAAAGCATTGTATTGACTCTTCAATTGCTATTGAAGAATCAGCTGCCGGTATAGATGAAGCCGAACATGTGGACGTAGTGGCACGTGACGCACTTGCCGCTCTTATTAATTTGCAAAGTGGCATGGAAACCACACGAAGCTCACTGCAGCAGACAAATAAAAATATTAAATTGCAAGCAACGCTTGAAGAACAACCGCCATGCCAAATAGTGCAATTAAGAGACAGATTGCATCCTTCAGGCGAATCAAAAGCAATAGCAACGCAGCTGGTTCAACGTCAGTCCAAATGCGTATATTATGTGTGTGAATTCTGTGCTAAGGAGTTTCCTAAAACCTATGATCTAATAAGGTAATTGTGAATTGTTACAACTACCGTCTTACTATAGCCTCTGCTTTTCCAATAGACATCGACGAGTGCACACTAAGGAACTACCATACATATGCAGTCTTTGCGTGAAACGCTTTACAACTCAAGCAAAACTCAATGAGCATCACAACCGTCTTCATGCTAAATTAAAACGACACAGTTGTAGCTATTGCTATGCTAGTTATAGCTCAAGTCGATTGTTGCATTCCCACTTGGCTGAGCAGCACAGCAACTTGATATATGAATGTAGTAACAGTAACCGCACTTTCTACTCTACGACGGCACATGTTATTCATAAAAAACGCGAGGCTGATAAAGAATTATTGAGCATCCAGGGACTGCTGCCCAATCCAATTGAGCAATCAAGCCTTACACTTAGGACCTATAAATGTGTATATTGTAGCCGAATATTCTCACGTAAATTTAATTGTCGCCTACACATGCTGACTCATATAAAGCGCTTACTAGACGAAAAACCAATTGAAGGTGCAGATAGTAGGGCAAAAATGAAAATAAATGTTTACAAACTAGTAAACTTAACAAAAACTAAGAATCATTCGAGCATAGACTATGAGCTAAGACCGCTGCCCGCCAAGTGCTGCGAACATTGTGGTAAAAATTTTCAAAAGCCCAGCGATCTGCTACGACATTTGGGCACCCACAGTGGTATTAAGCCGCACGAGTGTTGCATTTGTCAGAAAGAATTTACATTAAAATCGACTCTGCAACGACACTTAAATACACATCAAACAGAACGTTCCAGCGTTAATTGTCAGGTTTGCGGAAAATTGTATTCGTCCAAACCTGCGCTGCAATTACATCTTCGTTTACACACTGGAGAGCGCCCGTTTAAGTGTGAAATTTGTCAACAAACCTTTCGAACTTCAGGTCACAAAATTGAACATATGCGTGTGGGCAAGCACGAAAATAAAGTTGGATTAATGGGTTGATTGTGGACGCCATTCTTACCCAAAGGCATACTGCAAGATATACTTTACTGCCAAGTGGTGTGGCACCGTCTGCAATATTTTTGGATCTCAATAAAAAAAAACTATATACGAATTGACAGTAAGGTATAAAGCATTTCATTAAATGTAAATTGCAATAGAATGTACTAATACTACAAAAAGTATTTAGATGTTTAGGAACCCATTTAAAGTTTCTGGAAGCCTGGAGAAGTGCCATAGTGAAATTGTCTGTCGAACTCTTGACTTTTGGATAACTCAATTTTTTGGCGCTTGTCTGCCAGTATAAAATCGTCTTCTTCGAGCATTTCCGAATCGCCACGCTTGCGACGCATTAATTCAATAGCGTCATCAACTTTTTTATCCATCTCGTGCATTTTGTAGACGAGATAATTTGGCTCAATGTATTTATTGGATCTGTAGCGAGTTAATAGACGTGGAGAATATTTTATTTTAAGCGTTAATGGCATCTATATTTCGCTTAAAAAAAATTACTTACAATTTCAGCACATATGGATCAAATGGAAAGAACGTATCAAGTGTTTCCTCAGGCATAACATTGTCATGGGTAAAAACTGTGGCTAGCTTTCGTCGTGCATTGCGTTCCAGCACAGTATGACAATACGCCAATTGATGCGTACGTGTCACGCCAGCAAAAGCGGTAGCCAATGTTGCAAGACAATAGCGTAGAGGATTTAAATGGCACATGGCCAATCGCGAGAGCTGCAATGTTTGCAGAAACAGTAGATCTAAATGGAAGAGATAGTTAAAACATAATTATATATAATATTATTATATTTATAATGGAACATACCCTTCGGATTAGCGGTAAGATCACGCGCACGAAAAGTTATTAAATAAAATATGGCTTGACAAATAGAGAAGAAAACCTCATTAGCTCTGAGCGAACCGTTTTGGCTGTATTCATCGGAGTCATCTATATATCTGTGCGCCCAGTTACAGAACTCCTTGAGATAAAACGTAATGGTGCTAAACAAATTTAATCATTACCTTATATACTCGTAGAGAACTAATGTTTTTAATGCAAACTTACCTCAGAGGCACAAATTTGGCCCTAGCCAAAAAACTGGCTATATAGCACATAGTCGTGTGTCGTACCGTCGCCGAAACAGATGGATTTCTTACTTTTTGCCACAGCGTGGCGAGGAACGCATCAGCATAGGCCTGCCTTAAGCTGCATACATAGAATATCACAAATTGAACATGATGTATATCGTGACTGGGCAGTAGCACCTCCTCGAAATTGTCCACTAAAGTCTTGAAAAATCTATTTTTGTTACAACGCTGCTCTTCACTAGAATTTGGACTAGGGCGGCATTTAGCATCTACAAACTCATAAAGCTTCAGCAGGCAAATATCCAGAGATTGTCCAATTGGATGTTCCACCGATTTTGGTGGCTTCGGTTGAGCAGACGGCACATCATCCATTTCAAATATACCGTCCCCGTCCATTCTATCATCTTCATCGTCGGTTTCCTCACTGAGCTCAGCAATTGCGTCACGTGGCGCATTTACATCGAGTGTCAGAAGTCTAAAAATATTATTGACATACATATATATTTACAATAAAACATTTTTAAAGATAGAAACTCACTTTTGCAGTACTAGCCCCAAAATCATCTCCTCAAAGACTGGCATGTATTCCATAAACCAGAGCACATTATGCAAATATCCGGCTGTTACATGAGGAGGCTTTTTAATATATGGAAACTTTGCTTGTATTGTGTCCATCACAACGTCGAACGCCAAGGGCACTGCTTTTAATATGCGATTGACTATTCCATGCACAATGCGTAAGTCATCACGAATGCGTTCCGAGGGGGTGCCATTTCTCCATTCTGTTGCCTCTTGATCACTGGGTATCCAGTGTACTATTAATTTTGGTATTCCCTTGTGTATATAAGTGTTGTGTGCTATCATCACATCTGTGCAAAATTCTGAGTAGGCTTGCAAGGCGGCTGTACTGCGTTTCTTCCAGGGCAGCGATATCAACGCATCCACAAGTTCAGAAAAAGATGGGTTAAGTTCGTGTACAAGCTTACGGGCGTCTTGCATAATGGTAATGACTTCTTCATCCTGCCAAATCAAATCAAAAGTATTAATTGTATACTTATTAAACAGCTAATTTGTTAACTCACGCAGAGATCTGCCTCGTTTAGATAGAACGTAAACTCTCTGACCAGGTGAAAGTCATTCCCATCTAGTGCTGTGCGTATTGAATTTATTAGACCCTTCTCCTTTGGGATGACAAAGCGCACTTTATTTAGCGCTGCAGTCTTGGCACGCTCTCGGTCAGCAGTGGAAAACGGCTTTAATATGGACGAAACACCCGTTTTCGTGGTAAAAACAGACATTGTATTTTTAATAGTTTTTAACTATTTCCCAATAATACGCAATTATGTTAAAGGCCAGTCAAGCTGCATAAGCTAAGCTACTGCTTATGCTGCGTTAATGTAAGTCAATTAAGTTTTATGAATTAAATTGCGTTTTATATCTGTCGAGCAGCTTTTATTTGAAATATTTTTCATTATCTTGACCAATTTATTCCACACAGTTAATTAGACAACAAATTTCTAAACTGGCGGAGATCACAGCACGTTGTGCGCTGTCAATTGTAGATTAGTGTTGAACAACTCCAAAAATTTACAAATTTTGCAGCCCTACCTATACCGACACACATTTACAGCACTGTACCAAACGACGCTGCATGTGTTAATTTTTTGCTGCTCAAATTTAGTGCAATATAAAAAGCAACGCAATGTCCTCGATGTTTATGTTGGATACTGCGGGTGACCAGCAACTTCTTGATAAACAGTCTCAACAACCACACGCTTTATATAGCGGTGCTTTAAAAGCACAGTCTTATCTTCATGAACGCGAGGAATTGCATGCGAACCCTGACAGCGATGAGGAAGAAGATGAAGATGGCGTGGAGTTTTTTGGTGACTATAGAAATTTATGTTAAATAATTTATGCTAAAACAACGTTTTCTCGTTCACAGGTGTTAAACTACAAAGCAAAGAGCTCAGCAAGGGTATTGCCAGCGCAATAAGTAATCGTATAAAAAAGGCGCCATCAAAAGTGGCTTCAGAAATGGCTGCCGTGGAAGAAAAATTCTCAGAGGCTTTACAAAACGCTGGCACACATACTGTGACGAAACGTAAGAGGGTTACACATTTGGACACTTGTGAAATCAATCCGAAGACAGGCAAGTCAGATATTGACTTTGAACTGCAAAAGACAAATGTTGAGCTTGAAATGCAGAAAACTGTACTAGTGCCAGGCTTTGAACAAGTTAAGGGATTGCCTGAAGTTTCTTTTAGGCGTCAGCGTGTACTAAATAAAGTAAGTTGCATTAATCGTCATTATTCCTAAGTATAAAACTGTGATGAAATATTCGACAACCGAAGCTCTGCTTGATGCAGGGTTAGCGCGCGGCGCTTGCTGCTTGAAGCAACTACTGCGGCACGACTCAGCCTAGGCAATAACAAATATAGTTTTGTCCGTTGTAATCTTAGCAAGCGTTTTTAAGCTTGTGCGCTTTCTGTAAGGCCAGCGGAACAGCATTGCCCGTGGTACTAGACTATTGTTTGCATTAAAGTCAAAGCCGACAATTTAGACAAGGGCGCACATTTATATTTTTAATTTTTTTTTTTTAATGAAACGTCATTGTTATTGTCGCAAAAGCAGTAGTTGTTGAGGCATGCGTCGTTGCCACATTGAGGACGTCTTTAGTAATCTGAGTAGTACTTTAAATTACCCCTTTGGACCTTAATTCTGTTTGTTACTTAAATTCCAATTTACACTTTTTTAGGCCGAGCGCGAAAAGACCAAAGGCAGTGGCTGGTTTAACTTGCCCGCTACGGAAATTACGGAGGAAAAGCGAAATGAGCTGAAAATTATACAAATGCGTTCAGTCTTGGATCCTAAACATTTCTACAAAAAGAACGATTTGAAGGTGTTGCCGAAATATTTCCAAATTGGTACTGTGCAGCACTCGCCTTTGGATCATTACAGTGAACGACACACGCGTAAGACTAAAAAGTCGTTGGTCGATGAGCTGCTGCAGGATGAGGCTTTTCAAAAGTTTAACAAGCGCAAATATAACGAAGTTATTAAGCGCACTGATAAGTATGCGCATCGCAAGGTAATGAAAAAAATGAGAAAACTAAAGAAAAACAAATAAAAATATAGGATTTTTTCAACGGCATTTTGTATTATTCTAGTCAAGCTTATTAAAACTACTCTTTAGCAGAGACTGTGTGAGATATCGTTTTCTCTAACGCGTCTAAAATATCCTTTGCTAACTTATGAAAGCATTGCGCATATTCACTTTCAGGATACTTAATAACAACAGGAACACCAGACTCGCAGCACTCGGCAATGTGTGCATGCAAGGGCAACGAAATAATTCTTTCCGGAAGCTCCTTTGGATATGTTTTGTCAGAATGCTTATAAAACTCTATACGCTGCTTGCAATTATCACAAGTTGAGTAACGCATATTTTCGACGAGTCCAAGCAAGGGCACATTTAGCTTTTTGTACATTTGTGCTCCGCGCACCGTAACCTCCAATGAAGCGGAATGCGGTGTGCTCACTAATACAACACCGCTTATGGGTACTTGCTGTGTCAGTGAAAGATGGACATCACCTGTCCCAGGGGGTGTATCCACCACAAGCACGTCCAAAGGGCTCCAATCGGCGCCCTTAAGAAGCCGCTGTATTGCTGACATAACCAGAGGGCCACGCCAAATAATTGCGCTGTCTGGCGGTGTAAGCATACCCATGGACAGACACTTGACATTATAGTTCTGTGGCGGCAGCATCATATTGTGATTATTCAGCTCTGGCTCGCTACGCAAATTCATCATAAGCGGTATGGTGGGTCCAAAAATATCGCCATCCAGCAGGCCAACGCGTTTACCCATTTTTGCGAGACTGACAGCAAAGTTAACTGCAAGAGAAACAATAAGAAATTGCAATACTCTTTTTTGCATTACAGTGCTCGCCTGCAACCGTGCTTTTGCCGACGCCTCCTTTGCCGGAGGCCACAACAATTATATTTTTTACACCCTTTAGAGGTTCTCTTTTGGGCAATCCGCGTGCCATTAGAGTAGCCTGATGTTGGCTGATTTTTGTTGCAAAAGTTCGCACTGAAGATAATGCACATTTTTGCATTGTGATAGAATTAAATTAATTTTAAAGTTATAAATATCTACATATGCCCTAGTTGGGCATGCAACAGCTGTTGGTGTTGCACAGCTCGAGTAAACTCAGATGTTTGCACAGATGACTATTAAAAAACCAGCTGTTAGTGTTTGGCAGTGCGGCGTAAATTTTTAAATTGTCTTGCGCATTTAACAAAATGAACGATTGCAAGTTTAATTCGCAATTCAATGAGTTGAATAAACTTAACGAATCAAATGCTGCAAGTACAAGTCATGAGCTGCCTACA
Source organism: Chymomyza fuscimana (assembly GCA_949987675.1). Lineage (NCBI taxonomy): Eukaryota > Metazoa > Arthropoda > Insecta > Diptera > Drosophilidae > Chymomyza > Chymomyza fuscimana. The sequence goes on along the minus strand of OX465088.1, from coordinate 52,044,037 downwards.
GATGGTGCGGATCAAACCGATAATGCGCCAGTCGATGATGAGGATGCACTTTGGTCCATCGAAGATGACACCTTATTCCAACCACGCGGACTTACCAACCACAGCAATGGTGCGGACAAATCAGTGTTTGTCACTTGGAATGAGTACTATTTGCTCAACTTTCGCTTTAAGAAATCGAAGCGAAAAAATAATATTGAAATGACAAAGGTGCGCATACCATTGCCAACTTTAGGGAGTACATACATGCGCAGCATTCATATGTTGGATTACAATACGCTATTGCTAATGTCGGATGGTCATGTTTATTGCTTTGGTTCCATCAAATCTCTGCATATTATCAGCTGGTTAAATGGCGTACGTTGTTTCGCACGCACCGAAGGGGGGTTTAGTGTTATACGACACGATGACGCAAAGCGACGGATTTTGCTGGAAGTTTATGAAGACTTGCCCAGTCTAGACAAAAGCAGTAGTACTTTGAAGCATAGCTACGATTTTACATGCGACGAACAAAATGTTTTTCACAACGATTGGCAGCAGGACGAATACACGCTGCAGACAATCAGCGTAAAGCCAGAGGAACTGATTTTTATGCAAAAACTATTTGGCGCTGAAGCAACAACCCAACAACTCCACCTTTTTAGTATTGCCGGGCACGTCTATGTTTTAGTACCAATGGAGCAGTCAGAGGAAGAGCCTAAATACCACGTAGAGCTGCTATGCATTTATGCATCTGCTGTTAATTTTATACGCACATTGCCTCAGCTAAATCTTTGCTTGGTCTTTCTCAGCTGCGGCACTGTGGATATTTTGTATGTCTCTAAGTTGGGTATAAAAATGCATGAATTGTACCACACCGGTGCAAACTGGCTTGACTACGATGCTAGAAGCGATAATGGCGACTTATACTACACAGACGGCGAACAGCTTGCGCGTCTGAGATTCATATACCAGAGTGAATTTGATGACTGCAAAGTTGTGAAAAATATCAAGTCTATACCGGGAATACTCGCCTGCACATGGGTGGGCCATATTGAGCAACTGGTATGCCTCAGCGAGAACAACATATTCCATCGCATTTCCTTTAGTCTACAAAGTAGTGAATCTGAAAAAGATATAGGGGTTTTAAATGACCTAACAACAGCGACTATTGAACGCTTACGCCTAGACGCACAAGTTTTGGCGCAGTACGAAAACCAACCCGGAAAATTACGTGTTGATTGTGAAAGCGAGTATGAAAAGCAACAGCTACTGGCATTGGCTCGTAATGCCAAATGGCATATGCCCACTATGGAGGCAAAGATCAGGTACTACCGGCAGCTGCCAGAATTTAAGCCGAATGCATTGCTTCTTTTTACAGCACGGCAGACGCAGCTGCACTGTAGTGGTATTTTTGTGGTCTTAGAAGTTCTAGTGCATAAAAGAGTGGGTCTACTGCATAGCAGACATTGGCAGTTAGTTGTTTACCAAGACCAAAAGACACATATCCACTGCTTGCCCACAGAGCTTCTACTGGGTCGCAAATGCTATCTTATTATTCCTTTCAGAAAGCTGACAAACAAATGTTTTCCTGAAGTCACTTTTAAATTGGTGTCATTTGTAGAGTTGGACAAAGAGATTAGCGCGGTACTGCTGCCTTTTCCTGTAATTCAAAGTAGTGAGACCTACAGTTCACTTTTCTGTGGTCAGCTCGCTTCAATTAACATGTTTAATGAGCCCCAAGTGACGGACATATTGCAACAGCAAAAAGAAACTAAAAATCCAAAAATTGTACAAAAAATTAAAGTTGCGAACGCAAGCCTAAAACAAATTGCTAAACTATGCAACGTCCCTTTTATGCACGAGGACAATTATTTGGAGCTCTATTTCGTTAATAGCAAGCTCAGTATTTCTGGGGATACTAATTTTGTATTGATGCTTGAAAGCGAAGACAGTTCCGCTCTTTTTTATTTAAAACAACACTTACGATTGAATATGGAAAAATTGATTGATTTAAAGGAAGAAGAAGAGATTCAAAATGCTTACTCAAATGATCATTCAATTTTAATACAACAGATCATGGTAACTGTGATTATAAATTTCATTAAGTACGGCTTGTGTGAACATAATATAAATATTTTATTATTGCAGAAACTTCAATGCGAGAGTGAGCAATTGTATGGCACACTGCCAAATGAAGCTGAAGAAATTGAAGGAAATGCTACAATGCACTTGGAATCACTGCAAAAACTTTATGAAAAAATACGCAACACAACTTATAATTTTTAAGTCAAAAGGATTCGCACCTTGGAAGAATGTCTTAGTCTGAGATAAGACTATGGATCTGAGGGAAATAAGTGGACCATTGTTGTGTGTGAAAACATATACTTGCAAACTTCGTATAAAAAAATCATAATTAATTTTACGAATTTATTACAGACACATTTTGTTAAAAACCGGCCTGAGACATTTTCACCTTAATAAAAATATGTTTAAAAAATAATATATAAATTTTATAAAAATGTAAATTCTATTTTTTATTTTATTTATAACCAATTTGAGCGTTCAAAATTTGAGTCAAAATTTGTAACTTCGATAACTGCGCGCGTACACCGATAAAAATGCACCGCGCCATCTATTGTTCAAAATCATCCCAAACTTAGTTAAGTTGGCTGCGGCTAGACGTGCTGTCAAATGCGACTCTGTTACTTGTCATACTGTCACCATCTTCCTTTTTCTTTTTCACCTACGTGTGAAGACATCGCGTATTTTGCGTCGGTGTTGGCTTTTCATTAAAAAGTGAAAAATGGTGAGTGTAAACAACGATAGAAAACACTAAAAACATAGTTAAACATATGGACATATTAATTTCTGCAATAGTTTGTCAAAAAAAGCGCTGATGCACTTTTAAATAACTGATTAAAATTGTGTGATTACTGGCCAACTACCACTATTAATTTGTTTTACTTCTACCGCTGCAGGGTTTCGTCAAGGTAGTCAAGAACAAGCAGTACTTCAAGCGGTACCAAGTTAAATTCCGCAGGCGTCGCGAGGGCAAGACCGACTACTATGCTAGAAAACGCTTGACTTTCCAGGACAAGAATAAGTACAACACTCCCAAGTATCGTTTGATTGTCCGCTTGTCCAACAAGGACATTACTGTGCAAATTGCGTATGCTCGCATTGAGGGAGATCGCGTTGTCTGTGCCGCTTATTCCCATGAACTGCCGAAGTACGGTGTTAAGGTACGTCAATTGTTTACACTTGGTTCCTATGCAAATACAATAACTCGCCGATTTTTTGTGCCACACTTTAGGTCGGTTTGACCAACTATGCAGCTGCCTACTGCACTGGTCTGTTGGTGGCACGCCGCTTGCTGAACAAGCTGGGCTTGGACTCACTGTATGCCGGCTGCACCGAGGTCACTGGTGAGGAATACAATGTTGAGCCAGTCGATGAGGGACCAGGTGCCTTCCGTTGCTACTTGGATGTCGGTTTGGCACGTACCACCACTGGTGCTCGTGTCTTTGGTGCCATGAAGGGTGCCGTCGATGGTGGCCTAAACATCCCACACTCGGTGAAACGTTTCCCTGGATATTCTGCCGAAACCAAGAGCTTCAATGCTGATGTGCATCGCGCTCATATTTTTGGTCAGCATGTTGCTGACTATATGCGCACCTTGGAGGAGGAAGATGAGGAGGCTTTCAAACGCCAATTCAGCCGTTACATCAAGCTGGGCATTCGTGCCGATGATGTGAGTACTGAATATTGCAAATAATTACGTCCATTTTCAAAATTACCGCTGCGTTTTGATTCCACAACGCTGGCTGTGCCAAAAGTGGACCACATTAAATTTCCAGCGACCTGTGTTCGAAATTCAACGCCATTATGGGTTGCGTTCTCTGTTATGGTTGCACATTTCCTCTTGTTTAAACAAAAAAAGACTTCATGTGACTAATTTTGGTTTGCTTTCTTGTGTTGCAGATTGAAGATATCTATAAGAAGGCTCACCAGGGTATCCGCAGTGATCCAGGCCATGCCAAGCCAGCTGAAAAGAAGTCTGCTGGAACAAAGAAGAGGTGGACCGCTAAGAAACTTACAAATGAACAGCGCAAGACCAAGATTGCCGCACACAAGGCTGCCTATGTGGCCAAGTTGCAGTCTGAGACTGACGCTTAAGTGGATTTTTTTAATTACAACAGTTGCAGTTTGTATTGGTGATTAAGAAAATAAATATGGGAAACAATTGTATAACGGACAATTGCCAATATAAATAGTAAGTTTCTATTATAAATCCTCGTGGTATTTTTATTTGCCAGCCAACGATAGCAGCAACCCAAATGCGAGGGTTAAATTAGGATCGGGATATACGCGCTGTTTACAAAATCTATCGAAGTCTATTGAGCCTTTTTTATTGTTTAATAACATGAACTTTACGTGGAGTGGATCACTTTTCTAGATAGACATTTGAAAATGGAAAATTTGTGGCTTACATCAATAGATAATCATGGAATATGGTGGCCACGTTTTTTTTTTACAAATATATGTACATACCATTTACACATACACATGTATGCATCTATTTTTTTTTATATTAAATTATAGTTAAAAGCCTCCAAATTTTACGTGTAGACTTATGTGGGCTAAATCATAGGCAAAATTATAGGTCACATTTTGCCAAAAAGAATTGGGTAAAAAGCCGTTCTCATGGTTAAATTCTTCTAATCATAATTTATCGTTATCGCAATTCTTTTTTATAGCATACTTTTAGATGCAACTTGTTATTTTCATCTCAGTATTTAAAAAAAATTAAATGAACTAAATTATTTAAAAAAAAAAGCAGCTTAGCCAGCTTTTATTTGCGGGTACTTAGTCTGAACATTAAAGTGTCAATAAATAAATATACTTTGCGTATGTTATGATTAAAGCTTAAAGCTAAACAAATAAAAAGGACACAAAGCATGCAAAGACACGTAAATGGTGGGTGGTATATAGTAGTAAAACGTCAAGTACACAGTATAATACAAGTATATGTTTAATTTGTTTAAACGTTTCCTTATGTCGATTAGTCATCTTCTAAGCCCTTTTGCTGGCACACACCGCAGTATTCGTCTATAAAGCGGCCTGGCACACAGATCTCGTGATAGATGTGACCGCAATTGAAGGATACGAGTCCACCACGCGGCGCAATTTCTTTTCTCAGCACAGGTTGGCGGCATTTGCTGCATACTTGGTCATAGTTTATGCAGCGACCGCTTCGCTGGGCGGACACCAGTTCAAAATGGGCATTGAAGTAATCCTCATGTTGAGTTTCTTGTGCCGTTTTTAAAAGCTCCACTTGCAAGTTGTAGTGCCAGAGCATGCTCACAACGGATTCGCGCAAATGTGGTATTACTTGGCCCAGTTTTATTTTGTTTACAACTAGCTCAGGGCTTAAATAATCTGTAAGTTGATTAATTATATTGACGGCCGAGTTTAAATAGAACTCAAGGAAAAACTTACCACCAACGATGCCATTTAGTACTTTGGTTACTATTTCCGGCTGCGCTGCAGACTCATCAATTAGCACATTCCACAAGTCCAAGTCATTGTGCTCTTTGCAAAATTCAATAGCCAACTCAATATCTTTCATCTGAAAAACGGTATAAAAGTTACATTCTCTTCACTTACATACAAATTTTATATTAAAGGAGGAAATTTTATTGTTGATGAAAATTGAGATCAATTACTAAACGATTGTATTTTCAATCATGAGTGAGGAATAGTGGCTATTATAATCAGGTACAGTTAACCTTCATAAACGGACAAGAACAAAAATTAAATTAAATTGGCCAGGAATGTATAAACAGCTTATTTAATGAAAGCCTTAAATTACAAAGAAAACAAAACAGCTAAGGGGCTTACCTTGTGTATGATAATATTTAAGGCCTTTACGGCCTCATCGCCGCCCATGCAGCCCAGTAGATAGACCATTTCTGGGTAAAAGTCTTGACTCGTGCATATGGCTAGGGCATCCTGTATGGCATATGACTGAGAACGACGCAGAAAGGGTAGCAGCTGGCCTCGATCATAGTTGGCATACAAGCCAACCAACTTAAAGTGGAATGTTGCGCAGCTACGGCTATCTACCTTGTTCAATGCATCCAAATACTGGAAGTAAGTGTATATATAAGTATACCATAAGTAAAGAAAAAACTATGCACTTGAATAGTTTGCTTACCCAGTATAAATACTCTTGATTTTGCTCCAATTGATGCACGACTATTTCTGGCATTATATTCTTTTTATCCAGCAAAATCTTAAAGGCACGTTCTCGATCCAATTGTATGAGTGGAATGATAAGTTTTGATATGACGCCATACAGATCGTAGCGACGTATAAGTTCAAAAACATCTTTATTCTGTAATCTAAGGATATTATTTGAATTAGAGAATTTACCAAGTTAAATAATTACACCTACTTCAAGTACATGCGGAGCGCATTCTCATATTCAGCTATATAGGAGTAAAGCAGCGCCAGGGATTCTAGCAGTTCATTAGCATTCTGCTTCCTGAAATTATCATGTATAGCATTTATCACAGCACGTGCATCGTACAGTTGTGGAGGCCATTCTTTGATTAAATTTAGAAATCCGCACGCATCAAGCTTAAGAAATTCGTACAACACCATCTCGTAGACATGTGGATCCAGCTTACAGTCTTCTGATGTGGGCAGATAAGCACTAACAGAACGTAATTGTTGGCATTTGACGAACTTGAATACCTCCTCCTCCCACAGCGATTTATTGTTACCCAATACACGTAAACATAGTTTGGCAGCTGCCTCGTAATGCTTGAGCGCGAGTAGGTGGTTAATATATAATCTGTAAGTTAAAATAATAATTATTTTGTTGTCGAACTATGTATTAGTTTAAAACATACTTTGCCACAGAGAGAAGAGGTAAACTCCCGCCATGTAGGGATATCACCTCCATGGCGTCTTCGTATTTGCTGTAAAACGAAGTAAAAAACTTAAGTTTTTTGTAATTATGAGAGAAGGATTTACATCAGTAATTAATCAATTTACATAGCTAATAATCTGTTTTCTAACCTTTTTTAGCTTCAAAACTTATTTATAAGCAAACGTTCAAAACTTGTGGTACTGATAATATTCGGGACTTTTGATTGTTTCACATTTGGTAGGAATTTGAGAAAATAAATCAACGTCACCAGCTTTTTGAAATTCGAAAATATTTTGCGTATTGAATTCACTTTACTCTTACCGTTTTAAATTAATTTGTAAAAGTTTAAGACAAATAATTAAGCTAATCATTCCAAAATGGTTCATATTATCAATGAAAAATATTAATATCAATAAAATCATATACACCTTTATTATTCAAAGAAGAAAAAATTTTCGAAATTGAAATAATCAGAAAGTTATTTAACTAAGGGAATGTATAGAAACATGTTTTCAAATTTCAATTAAAATTAGCAGAATAAAATTAGCTTGAATTATTATAGTGCGGAATTCGTTCACATTTTAAAATGTGTTTTAGGATTTAAAATTTGAACAAGATGGGCATGTTTATTCTTATCGATTTTCCGTTAAATTACTTAGCAGAAAATAGATTAATATTATCGATAAGTTAAAAAACTTGATTTCCTACCCATGTGAATAAAGTCCTACAAACTACTTGTAATCCTTTTTTCTGTTTACATGCCGATTAACATTATATTGTTCTTAACATAATTTTGAATCTATAATTCAATTCTATATTGTTAATACAACACAACAATTCATTCTCCTCTCACAGTGATTTTTTATCGAAGACACTACCGAGTACATTTTTTATCGAGATGCGCCCAGCTGATTGTTTACATCTTGCTTCACTAATAATAAAAACTTCACCGGTGTAAAAAACTTTGCACAATGCGTCGCATGAACAACTTAATCACGCTCTTTACCGCGATAACCGCGTTTTTCTTTGGCTGTTTCATTACAAGAATACTAACCACAGCGGATAAATGCCCTGCACAACGCAGCGGCGTGCCAAAACTTGAGCCGCATCCAGACCTCTTCCTCATGATTCTTGTGTTGAGTGCACCTCGGAATGTTGAACAACGTAATGGGATGCGTGAAACATGGCTGGGCTTAGGTCAGCCTCTACAGCAGCCATACTTTCCCGAGGAAAACATCTATTTACCGGCCTACACAGCGACTGGGCATTTGGAAATGGAAACAGTAGCTTCGCAAGCAAACCGCCTACGTTTGTACATGAAATGGCAAGAGCAATTGCCACATATAGATGCGCCCAAAACACATCGTAATATCAAAGTAAAACACTTCTTTGCCATTGGCACGCAACAAATGACTGGATCGGTACGTTCGGAAATAATGCGAGAACAAAAAAAGCACAATGATTTGCTGCTACTGCCCCGTTTGCACGATGCCTATGCTAATCTTACGGAGAAACTGCTGCAATCCTTGGATGCTATAACTCACCACTATGAGTATTCGTACCTTATAAAGGTGGACGACGATACCTATGTTAAGCTGGATAGTTTGCTTAACGAGTTGATCTCCTATGATCGCAAGCTCTTGCGCAAGAGACTGGACTATGGCCAGGAGCCCTTACCACAACTTTACTGGGGCTTCTTTAATGGACGTGCTGTTATCAAGACCAAGGGACAGTGGCGTGAACCAAACTATCATTTAAGTAAAAACTACATAACCTATGCGCTAGGCGGCGGCTATGTGTTATCGCGTAAGCTTTGCGAGTTCGTAGCCAACAATTCGCAACATTTGTCTGCCTTTGTATCTGAAGATGTGTCAATGGGCACTTGGTTGGCGCCTCTCCGTCATGTCTACCGCTGGCATGATCCACGTTTTGATACTTCCTACATGCCGCGTAAATGTCGTTCGCTACATTTAGTTTTGCATAAACGTACAGAAATATTAATGCGTGATCTCTATGAAGGCAAGCTGTGCAGCTTTGAAACAATTGGTGGGCGTTCTGTGCCGGAATACTACTACGATTGGTCAAAGCCAGCCGACAAATGCTGCGACAGTTTAGTTGTATAAGGAAAACTTACCAGTGTGCAATAAGCCATTGTACTCGATCGTCTGTATCAATAAGACTGGCTACCACAATATCCTTGGGCGCAACAATATAATAACGATTCTCTTCAATTAGGCAGCCCAAACTGTAATCGTTAACGGTGTACTCCTCGAAACCGCGTAGCGACAAGCTATCAGTGCATATAGCCTCACTGGTATCTGTCTTGTACTCCATGACGCAGAGAACTGGCCGCAATGCTTTGTAGGCAGCACTGCGCTCCTTAGGATATCCCAGCACAACCAATTGATTGGCAGTGAGTGGCGCCAGGCCGCATATGTAGAATGTAGTTTGAAACGTGGAGACTGTTAGTAAATAAAATTTATGTAATGGGAATTTTAAGTTGTGTAAGAAGTGTTTACTTACCGGGATCAACTATTAATTTCGGCAAATTACTAGACGCCGCCTCTATAACATTTCGTTTGCGTATCACACAAATATTAATCGTATCCACCCAGCCAATGAGTAATGTTGTGGAGTTGGACCAGCGCATATTGCAGCGGAAGTTCTCCAGTCGAGTCTGCGGTGGCGCCTTCCATTTCATGAGGCCCAATGAGCATTTTTCGTTCAAGTCGTAAACACGCACACCCAAATGGCTGGCCCAAGCAACAAAGTTCCCATTCCAACAAATGGACATAACGCTGCCCTCAGCATTCCACAAAGTAATGGGTTTGATTTTCTTTAGAAATGTGCGCTCATAGAGTGTCAGTTTATCATCGCCTAAATAAATAACATTAATTGTAATAAATGTCTTACTCAGAATTTGCAAAGAATATACAAAGAAAATGATTGTATTGCAAATCACACAGATTTACATCGACTGTTTACAATTGAATTTCCTAAGCATCTGGCAATTTCATTGTACTTACCCACTATGAAACGCCTGACACCATTTGACCTCATGTCAGGATCTAGCGCTACGGCTTTGATAAATTTGCCATAGCTAAGGTTTTGATTGTTTTCGCAGCTAAAGAGCCCTGTTATGTTTACCTATAAAAATTACAAAAAAAATTACATTTGTTCGTTATTTGATCCCGCTAATGACTCACTTTGCCATCGTCGGAGCATGTAGCCACATACTCGCCCTTTGGATCCACATCAATGTGATTAACGGCTACAGTGTGCGTATGTTGGTCACCATTGCTTAAGTTAGTATCTACGGAGTTGCCTTGATGGTCCAAAAGATGAACGCGGCCTCGAAATGTGCCAAATATGAGAAACTACAAAAGGAGGCAACTATTTATCTGCATAGAGGTTGCGTTTTATTGTAACAAACCTTTGGATGCACCGCACTGCAAGTGACCACATCCGTATTGAGTATATTCTTCAGATCATTTTCTATGCGCTTGTATTTGAATTTTGGTTCTACTTCCTCCTCTTCGACACTTTCTGTATCCTAGTTGCATGAAAACGTTTATTTTCTGTAGCAATGCAAGTATTAAATATACACTTACGCTATTTGTATCGGCTGTTTCTGCCATTTTAAAAAATATTTTAACTTATAGTAAAATGTTTTGGTCCGACAAATAATTCCTTATCTGAAAGTTGTATCAGCTGTTCTATTTACTAAACTGATTGTGCCATTCACAGCAGTTATCATTCACATTTCTGCGTATGCCTTTTAGCCATTCACAGCGCTAGTTAATTGAAGATGGCAATGCTGCCAGTAAACATGCCGCTTAATGGCACCACCAATCAGATTTAAATTTAGCAGCAAAAGCTAAATAAAAGGCAATACTTTGTTTCTTTGTATATATGTATATATATTTCTATTTATTTTATATTGGTGTTCATATAAATGCGCTTAATTATTATTTGTTTTGTATGCATTTATTCTTTACATGGTGATAGCAACTTATACAAAAAATACCTTGAAGCCAAAATAAAGAATACGTAACAGGTTTCAGTATTTTTTTTTTCTTTAGAAAATATACACAATTTGTTTTATTTAATAATCAATTAAAATACTAATTAAAAAAACACTTTAAAAAAATACAATAAAATATATGTGTTATATATGTATGTACTTTAAAAATTATACGCGTAAAAAGAAAATATTTTAGAGAACCGTAAACGGTTTGGAAATTTGAATTTCTAATAGCTTTTGCGACGTTACTTTCATGCATGTCACTGTTTGTTTTTGTTTTACTTATTGACCACGTGTACATAATATGTGTATAGTATATATAAATAAATTAAGGCCTATATATATAATAGCGCTAAATTACATAATACAAAAAACTACTAAATGGTGGCGTTATGACTTAAACGCCCCACACAGCTACGATTCATCTGCTGAAATCGCCGCAGCACCCGTTGTCATCGTTGCCCATGGTCCAATAATGGTCCAATATATCCTCGCTGGTAAAACGCACATCGGGATCTGATTGCAGCATGTTTGCAATTAAATCACGCACGCCATCACCAATGTCCGACCAGTAAGGATCGGGAAACTCATAGACGCCTGAGATAATGGCATCAAAAAGCGGTTCCTGTTGATTATCCGGCGCAACAAATGGCGGAAACCCGCATAGCAATATATACAATATAATGCCTGCTGCCCAGACATCGATCTTGTTGAAGAAAAAAATTTGAAAACTTTAAATGAATAAATATAAATGAAGATATAGCATTACCTTTAAGCCGTATCCCACTTCAAGCAAAATCTCTGGCGCTACATAGGTTGGTGTGCCGCACACGGCATAGAGCGGTTCAGTAACTTCACAAGCCAAACCGAAATCGGCTAGTTTCAATTCAATAACATTGCCAAATTCATCCAGCTCCACCTTAAAGAAAAATATTTGTTCTACATGTTTAATTTTTGTCTATTTTCAAAATTACCAAAAGATTTTCGGGTTTTATGTCCCTATGTACAATGCCCATGGAATGTAAGTATGACATCGCCGAACCGAGATGTCTAATCATAATGCGGGACTGGCTTTCCGAGAAGCGCGTAACCTGCGTAATGGCATCAAACAAATCGCCACCTGAAAGAAAAAAAAAAAAATACAAAAAATTTAGTAATGTCCCAAATTTCAATATATTTGATAGTTTCATCTCGACCCACTTACCACTCACATACTCCAGCACCAGATACATGTTCAACTGTTGATCAACATCCATGATGAGTGATATGATATGTGGATGTTGCAATTTCTTCATTACGCGCACCTCTGCATCAATATAATGCTCTTTGCCCTTGCATTTGCTCTTGTCAATGATTTTTAGAGCAAATGGCAATCCCGTTTGTCGTTCCTTGATCTTAAGCACAATTGCAAAGTTACCATCGCCTATGATTTGCCCTAAAGCATAGTTTTCCCGTATAGCAACAGGCAGTTCACCCATTTCAACGCCAGTGCTTTGCAGAAATGCCGCCTCTTCATCGTCGGCCAGCGCATTGCTGTTATCACCTGCGGCCGGGGCATTAGGCGCAGCCGGAAAGACCTTTTTGCTCTTTACCGGCATCTTGGGTTTGGGTCCCTTACAAGTGGTGCCTGCAGTACGCAGCGTCTTGCGTATGGCATTAATGGCGCGCTGCTCATCCGCCTCCAGTTTGAAGTCTTCTGCATTATTGACACGCTCCGTGCCATAGGCGAAGAACACATCCTCTGGTCCAAAGAAATCAGCAAGCTGCAACACCGACATGCCCGACAATGTAAACACCTTGCGCACATAGCCCGTGTCCAGTTTAACCACCTGCGTAATTGCGGTTAACACATGCTCGAAACTCGGACTATTGCGTTTATTAAGTAGTAAGCGCATAATGCGGCGCGGCTTAGTGCCATTGCGTATGAGAGTGACAATACGCGGATGCACCACGCTGTCACGTTCGCTGAAGCGGGAGCTATTCAGTGGACTTCCATTGGTGCCTGCTGATGCAGCTGGGGCACTGCACACCATTGCGCCGTTCTTAAGCGGCGAGGCAGGACGCTGCATTTTCGAGATGCGCTGGTTGGCGCGATTGTTAGCCAGCGTTAAATTTGCCAATGGCTGTGAGGTGGTATTGTATTCGACCTTCTTAAAATTTTCATTATTGCAGGAACAAACATAACTTTGGCCGTCCTCCAGCTCGTCCAAGGCGCCAATCTGTAAAGGACAAAAAAAGATTGTATAAATAAAAACTAATGAAGACTTTTTAAATAGAGATCAAAATAAATAGTTCGGGTAGCAGTTCGGGAAGCAGTTCCAAGAGTCTAGCTTGGTTTGCATAAAACTAAACTAAACAGAAAGATTTTGTAAATTACTTGAATGACTTATATGTATAATGTACTTATTATTTTTTTTTGACAAAAGCATGCGTAGGCCCGTCGAGAATCCAACAATTAAATAGAAACAAAAAAAAATTAAACTGATACTACGGACAGACTATGACTGACTTGACATTCTAAAATTATTTACATATGTATGTATGTATGTAACATATACTCGTTAAATTAAAGTGCGACTTATAAATATAAAACTGTGTGATTTTTAGGAAATTACAATTTGAAAGTGGTATAAGTCAAAAATTTTAAAAATTGAGCTTATCAGCTTTTTCATATCAAATCCTAATAAAACAACATAATCTGAAGAGATCAGCAGTATGCCATGAAAATTAGCTCAATAAAATGAGTTTACTTTTTGGCTGGTAAACAAAATATAGTTACTGTTTTTTTGTTCACAAAGTTTGGCAAAATAATTAGTAATTTTGTCATGTCTTCAGATAGCGTTTCAGGTATGATCAAGTAATCCTTTTAATGTAAAAACGTACTATTTATAGTTAATTGTAGACATTATACGGCGAAGAAGTATAAGTAATGCTCCCAAGAAATGGAAACGAATAAGAATAATATCGTCTTCAGATGAATCAGTTCGGAACCCTTACAAATGGAAGAAAGCAACATTAAATCAAGAAAGAGGACACGAAATCAACGTAATTATGCACAAAATATAAGAAAAATGAAGAGGAATAGTGGAGAGGAATATGAGACAAAAGAGTCTAAGCATGAGTGGTAAACTTTTCGAAAATAAAGATTGCCTTTGCTTCAAAAAATGTATAAATGGAATCGGATATGAAGACAGGAAATGTTGAAACAGTTGATCATAAATTTATGGTATTCGGCCATTCTTTTTTGCCAAATGATCGCGATTTTGATTTGATAGAAACTAAAATTAAAAAATCGAATTATTTATACATTCCTGAGCATTATTATAATTTAATAGAATTATGTAAAAAGAAAAACCCATTTTTGGTAGTACAAATGGCTCAGAAAGATTTAATTTCGACAAAACAACTTAAAGAATCAACGAATAATAGAAAGAAAAACACCAATGGAGAAGCTGTGTCTTGGCTAAAAATACAATGGATCAGATTTCTAAAAAATGCTCCATATAAGATGTTTACTAAAACTTCCTTGGATGACAATTCTGAATTCAAAGTATTCGACCTCTCACCTAAAAGAGGAAGACCTAGAATATACGAAAATATTGATTTGCACCCATTATACACAACCATTAGACCAATAACACAAGAAAAACGTAAAGATATGATGGATTTACTACCCTATATCCCACCAATTTTTCACAAACACTTTATTTCCCTAAATACTTATAAACAATTTACTTAGTTACAATGAAATGAGTTTGAATAAAATGTTAACTACTAATAAAAATGTTTCCTTGATAGTGTAAGTCATTTATAAAGTCATGCAGTTAATTTTGAATTGGTATAAGTCATTTTAACCTTTCAAAACCACATTTCCTTTTAGATATGGTTATAATTTTCACAATCATAAACACTTGTTTGTTGGCACAACTTTACTGTCGCAAAATCATATTCCATAATACAAAAATATTTTTTAATCCTTTAAAATGCAAAACTCTAAATATTTCGAAACAAGAAAAATATGACTTATACCACTTTCATAATCATGGGCTCAATTATCGTTATCAAAACTAAGAAATATGAAATATTATTTACTTTTTATGGATATTTATATTATACAGGTATGATTTTAAAATTTTTAAAAGATATAGTTTAAGGATGCGTTTGCATTTGTTTCTATTTTCGATATCATTTACGGTTTGAAGATTGATACCGCCCGAAATCCTTAGTTGCGTAATTTTAGTTACACGAGAAAATTTTCTCCGAGACAGACACCTTAATGCCAAAGAGAACAGCAGAGGACCAATTTTCGTTCTCTTTTAAAAAATATGCAGCTAATTTGTCATGATGTGTGATCGATTAAATTAAATCATTAAATCATCAACTATCAAAGTTATACCTATCGCTTGTGTACTTTCAACCCAATCATTCGCGTACAAATCAACTGATCATCAAGCAAGTTGTACAATCGATTGCAGCGTGTGTGGTGTTTTGTGTAATGCACTTACCTTCTTGCCACCCATGTTGTATATGGTACGCACTGCACCAGGTATCTTAACATTCTCCTCGAGCAAGCGCGTCAGATCCTCATATAGACTTTCGAAAGAACGATAACGCTCATTGGATACGGGTATGGTAATGCCGGGATAAAATCGATCACCATTTCTATAAAACTTAATGCGATGTGCTTTACGCGTTGGTGTGCGACTGCTTGAGATGCGTTTTTTAATGTGCGCCACACCGGCTACACCCAGTGCCACTGACGCACAACCGCTACCTGCACCATTTGTGGTGCTTACCGTATTGGTAGCGGCTGTAGGCGGCGCTGATGTGGTCGACGAGGCGCCACTCAGTGAGCCATTTGATTTGCATACGCTTCCACTTGTCATGGATCCATTTAAATCCAATTCATGCAATTCCTTATCCAACTCTGAGTTCGAGCTGGCCGGACTGTCGCAACGACTGTTGTTGCCTGCTGTTTCGGCCAATGCTGCCGCTGCTGCTGCGGTTGCTGCATCCTTGGCTGCCTGTTGCTTGGTAAGCTCCTCAAAAAGCGCTGCCTCCGCTGACTGCTGCTGTTGTTGTGCAACAACAGCTACTGCAGCGGCAACGGCAGCTGCGCTTTTCTTGGGCGTTCCTGTGGCACTGCTGTTGTTGGCTTGCAGCGAGGAAAGCAAGGCGGCGGTGCTGTGCAGACTGTTGACCGTGTGAACTTCCATGCTGTAAGAAAAAAAATATATATGAAAATTAGTCAGGCTGAGTAGGTTAAGACGTGGCCCAGACGGCCAAAGCAATTTACATGGTGGCCATTTTGGGCAACTTGCAGACCCGCTTGTGGGTCAATTGCTGCTGCTACTGCTTATGATGTGCAACTATGTCAGTGGTTTATTTTAGTTATTGTTGCTGCTGCCGCTTTGCCTGTTTTTTGAACAGTTTTTTTTTTTTCGCTATAATGTAAATGTATTATTTTTTTTTTGAGGCCTTGTGTAAATGTATTGTATATGGAACAATTTTAATAAAACTTATTTTTTGATACAAAAATATACAAGCACACATATAATCACTGACTTATTCTACTGACGTTTTTAGCTAAGACTAAACAAAATGAAAAACCTGTTTTGCTTACTGACTGACTGACTGAGTGACGCTTGGCTAGAAAGTAGCTAACAGATACAAGCCACAAATTCCAACTGTAATTGCGCTAATTTACGTAAATTATTTGCAGCTAATAATTTTACTTGCAACAAAGACCGCTTTGTGCACTAGATTCCAAAGATTTGAAAGCGACCATATTACCACCGTTTGAGCTGTTACTGGTTAGCCAAAGCACTAACTGACGCAGGCGTCGCCATTTTTTGTGATGACGCCATTTTGTGGCCCACCAAACGGCACACCCGTGTGACAGCGTGTCCTAATTTAGCCAGCCCCTAACCTCTCCTGGCCTAGCCTAGCCTAGCCTAGCCTAGACCAGCCAGCGCCTATTCTAGTTTTAACCTTCTTGATGCATAAACAAATAGGCAGTCATGCCAAAGTAGCAGTTTGCTCGTTTTCCCAGGCCTTCTATATAACATTATCATCAATCAATAATGTGCGTTATGTTAGACATATTCATAGGCAAGGTATGAAAAGTTTTCAATTTTCTCAGAAAATTTGGCAAACACATTCATGTGAAGAAAAAAAAAAAGACTTTAATTTCTATAAACTGAAATTAGAGATACAAAGGAATATTGGTCTACAAGAATATTTATTAAGAGAACAAATTTTTAATATGGGATTTCCCTAAAGTGCTTCTTATCAAAGATTATTTCAAAGCCTTTTGGCCACGTTTTCTAAGTCGTCAGCAAGAACAAGCGGATGCTGTAATGCGAGATTTGCTTGAAGACTATCGAAACCCTGGGAATATTTGCTACTGCGATGAAAACGACTCGGCGAAGGACATTGTTGGTCAGCAAAACTCATAGTTGTTAGTAATATTCATAGGCAAGATATGAAGTGCTCTCAGTTTCCGTAACAGATTTGGCAAGCACATATTCGTGAAGTTACGTCTAGCCTATATAAAGTGAAATTAGAGATAAAGTGCCTATAATAAATTTATTCCGCAAAAGATTTTTATAACATGGTTGGTAATAATTTACGTAAAGGTTGTCTCACTAAAGGCATTTCATAGCAACTCTAAGCTTCTGCCGGTGGATCGAGTATATGGAATTGGATGATTTTTAGGTTACGAGGAGGATCAAACTTGTGTATCGGCGCCAGAGGCCTTTGTGGACTACGAGAGTACTGAGAATGTTGGACCACAGAATTCCCACACTAGGAGTAAGTACCAAACCCTTAAATTTTACATCATAATTTTTTTTTTCATCTTTGCTATGAAAATTTATTTTAAAGGCAATTAGTCAACTATGGCTAATGTTACTATGCTTTATCGAAATTTTAAATATCGAAAAAATGTTTCCTGTTGATTGTTTATTATAAAGCAAAGCCAGTTAGTTCTTAGTTCTTATTGGACTGAAATAAAATTTTGTTTGGCGTACGCGTCGATTAAAACGAAAATTTTGATCCCTATAAAATTAAAAAGGAGAGAAAACGAATGTGTACTACAAAAAAACCAAAATCAAGAATACCGACGGATGCGAATAAAGATTGCAGTGCAGACTATAGCTTACAAAGCGAACTGAAACAGAAAGAAAGCGAATTTTCCTTATATAATTGTACGATATGTAAACGTTGTTCGGCTGTACGTTTTTCCATGATGAAATGGCAATGAAAACTTGGCAGTACTCCCGCTTATCAAAAAAACCTTATTGAAAAAAAAACCTCAAGATGGATGACCCTTTATTGCCAGCAGGAGAATTTCTAGTCGCTGTTATAGCCAACCAGTAGATGCATCAACAATAAACAAATTTACAATTTGTAAATTAAAAGTAAAAGTATGGAAAATATTTTTATTATTATTATGTACAATCATCGAAAAAATGTTTTTGTTTTTTTCAACTAGGTGCCATTTCTCACTTCCAAAGTAAACACGACAATAATCAGCTGTAAAAGCAATTTAAAATTTTTTTTATCGGTGTCAAGTTAAGGGCTTTAAAGCAAGTGTGACTAATAAGAAAATCAAACACAAAAAATTTACATGAATACCAATTCCTCCTAGATTTCGATCTAAGCTAAAAAGGAACATTTAGAAAACGGCCCTTAGATTATAATTTTCCATTTGTTGATGCCGAACCGAGGAGCTAAAAATTTAAAGACAAAAAATGTGGTACAGTCGAGGCGGTGCCAGACAGTGGAATACCCTGTACCTTTTGTCTCGCAAACAATTTTTCCTGCATATTCCTTCTACGAACTTTCCAATTGGAATTTTTTTTTTTTTTGGTGAAATTCGATATTTATACCTATAAGTTCCCTAAATTTTTACCGATTTTGATGAAACTCGAATGTTACGTCAAAGAAGTTATTTAAAGTATATGGGGTAAGTTTCAAGTTGGTATGTTGAGGGGTGTGGGAGAAAACACGGTAAATCGATTGCGGGGGGTGGTGGAACCGCATCGATAAAATTTGGATGTGGATTTGTTCATTAGAGCCACATGAATCAGCTTACCAAAAATTGTGATTCTAGGTCACTTGTAACCATAATTACGAGGAGTCAAATATTGATGCACTTTATGGGCAAGGGGCAGTGAAATTTGTACATTTTTGACTATAACTTTTTCTGTATTTGTCCGATTTTGTTCATTTTTTACACATAGATGCATGTATCCACAACGCATCGCTCTGTTAAATTTCAGGTGAAAATACTAAACGGTGCGGCTAAAAACCGCGAAACTCTACTGCGGGGGAACGGGGGAAGATATTGACATGATTCAACAAACTTCATCTGCTTGGGAAATATGCGCACCAGCTGGTAAAGTTTCGTGTCTCTAGCTCTTATAGTCTCTGAGATCTAGGCGTTCATACGGACGGACAGACGGACGGACGGACGGACGGACATGGCTCAATCGCTACCCGAGGTTATGATAAGCATTTTGGTATAAAGGACTTGGGGTCTGCCACGCCTCCTTCTGTCCGTTACATACATTGCACAAATCTAGTATACCCTTTGTACCTATAGGTACAGGGTATAAAAATTATTCTAAAAATCGAATAAAAAAGTAACTAGAGGGCTCCACCCCCTATAAGCCACTGTTCATTCTGAGGATCTGCCACCTCTGATTAAAAGAGGAGGTACGGAGGTATCCATACAGGTTGAATAAGAAAACATTGCGTTCAAGATCTTGTATAACCTATTGAAAACAATTTTTTACCAGAATACATAAACATATCAGTTGAATTTCTTGGCATAATATTTAACTTTCCATCAAGTTTGAGCGTAAGCATTTATATTGTATGCAGCTTTCAAGATAAGAATAACGTATAATCTAAGTTCCAGCATTTCTTGGCAATTATATAAAAAAAATCCGTTGTTTGCATATTATATCTGCAAAGATTAATAAACCCGCTTGCATTTCTATGACCGATAATAATCTTTTCGCTGACGCTGCTGTTCTCATAAATGTTTTTGTACACTCTACCCAAAGGAGTCTGTGTATATTGTTGGTGCAATAAGTTTCATTTGCAACACCGAGTAGAAAATGAGCATAATCATTAAAATTGTATACCAAAATAATCAGGAAGTGTAAGAAATTAATTTAGAAATAGCTGGCTGTCTGTCTGTCTGTCTATCCGTTCGTCCACATTAACTATTTGTTAAAGATAAAAAAATTTAGTCAAAAGTGGTCTTCAGTTTTTTTGGTATTGAAAGCTTCCAATAGTTCAACATACAACCTTGGAGCTCGAAGGTCGTTTTTAACCTTCTAAGTGAATTATATTTTAGACTTCACTAAAAACGATAAAGTATACACCAAAGTATGTGGACTCAAAGTGTTTACTCTCTTAAAACTTGACGCGAACAATAAAATAATGGCCACCAGCCCAAATTTCGATGCATATTAAAATCTAATAAAAATTGTTTAAATTGGGGAGCATACAGTGTATTCTATAGTCGGGATGTTTCAACTATTACGAACACACTTGTTCTTTTAATTTTTAATTTTTTTTTTTTGCAATCATCTGCTACAAATATTATTTTAATTGCGTCCATTTAGCAATGATTGCCAATTGAATTTCAACTACTATAGTACTTGAATTCCAAAGCCATGTTGATGTCTTATGTAGATGCAGCTATGTACATAACAATTGCATGAGTCAGCTACAATCTTGGTATAGATTTATTTTTTTATTGGAACCTTCCTACATAACTGGCACGTTATGTCAGTTGCAAGTCTCAAGTCTCAAGCTGATTGTTGGCTATTGTTGTTGCTTTTGAAGCGTTCCCTTATGATTTTTATACATTTTTCATCATATTTATTATTACCACTGGCACGTTTCACTCCGTCCATTGTCTGTGGTGATTGTGACTCTCTTTCTTTATACTCATATATTGCTTCTCCCTACTTGGTCATGAGTGTGTTTTATCTGTTTTACTTCACTTTTTCTATGGCCTTTTGTTTTTATAAGACCTACGTAGATGGCCCCTCCGAACCCTCCAAATAACCATCCACATAACAAGCTTATAGCTTGATCGACACATTGTCTGTAAGGTTTTGCGTGCCTGGCCATAAATTTAAATTACACATTGGATGTCGGGTTACGGCAACACACACTTACGATATAGGCGATAGTGTTAGATACATTTACTAGATACAACGAGTTGCCCTGTTTTTATTTTTGTAACGATAATTTATGTTTATAGTTATAACTACATTATAGCAGTAAGAGTGGCCACTTTTGAGAGTTTGTCTAATTAAATCGCAGTTAAATAGAGTTTATGTCGCGTTTAGACTATCGCCGCAAAGGGTCGTGACTAAGCATGGCAGCAAATATAGCTATTTGAAGTGAATATAAAGGGTCATCAATCTTGAGGTTTTTTTTTCAATAAGGTTTTTTTGATAAACCACGCGGGAGTACTGTCTAGTTCGCGTTCTGTGAAGAATGTTTTTCGCGCGCTTAGGCCATTTTATGGTCGCCATAAACGACCTACTGAGACCACTAATCGCGATACCATCAATAAATTTGAGGCCCAATATTCATTATTGGATGACACTCGACCGAATAGTCCTCGTCCAGCGCGTAGTTTATGGGCTGATGGAATCATCGGTCCATATTTCTTCAAAAATGACGCTGGTCAAATCGTAACCGTTAATGGCGACCGTTATCGCACCATGATAACGAATTATTTGCTACCTGAAATTTGATGCCAGATATCTCGACGTCATTTCGTTTCCACAAGACGGCGCTACTTGCCACACAGCCCGTGAACCAATTCGGTGAACAATTAATTTCACGCTCCGGACCGGTGAATTGGCCACCAAGATCGTGTGATATCACACCGTTAGACTTTTTCCTTTGGGGCTACGTGAAGTCTAAAGTGGTTGTGGATAAGCCAGCTACGATTGAAGCATTAGAGGCCAACATTACCCGTGTTATTCGCGAGATACCGCCGGTTATGCTCGAACGCGTCATCGAAAATTGGAACCTCCGCTTGGACGAGCTACGGCGCAGTTGCGGCCAACATTTGAAAGGTATTATTTTTAAAAAGTGGATGGCAAGAATGGTTTTTTCTATTGATAATAAAGATTTTCCCGATTCATTTGAAATTTTTGTGTTTTTATTTTATTGAAAAAAAAAACCTCAAGATTGATGACCCCTTAGTATGGTGAATGGTTGATGGTAAGAATGCGATTTTTAGTAAGAAAATCTGTCACAAGTGTTGCCAGCTTCTTTCATCGCTAAAATGCGATTAATTGATGACTTGGAGATACCCAACACATTTTCCGTTGAGCTTACTGAAGATTTTGGCAGATCTTCGATGAACCTCTTCGGTGATCACCGTTTTTTTTTTTTGTTCGTTATTAATGTTCTCACAATCATTTTTAAAAAGATTACGCCACTTGTGGAGTATGCCACAGAGTAAGTTAAAGTCCCCTTAACTTGTTTCATCAATTGCAACGTTTCGGTAAAAGTCTTACCAAGTTTTAAACAAAACTTAATATTTGCTCTTTGTTCGATGCTTATTTTTGTACCGATGCACAAACAGACTATCTTTTAAAGAAAAAAAAGAGAAAATTTTACTGTAAGTCGATATAGAAGCCCACTTTTCAACGGTATAGATGACATATAGGTGGCGCAACCCAAAATATTCCTATTGGGAAAATTCCTTTTTACTTTGGGACAGACCTATAAAGTTTGTAACAACAGTGAACAAAGAGAAGTTATGTGCTAAAGTATAACTGAACATCGATACTAAACATACTGATTGCTATTAGAAATATTTTGATACTTGTGCAATCAATAATAATTATACCCTGTACCGTATGGTACAAAGGGTATTTTAAGTTTGTGCAAGCCGAAAATGTATGTAACATACAGAAGGAAACATCGGAGACCCCCCAAAGTTACCTGAAGTATGATCAGGTTGACTAGAGAAGTCGATATACCCATGTCCCTCTGTCTGTCTGTCCGTATGTACGCCTAGATCTCAGAGATGGTAAGAGCTAGAGCAATCAAACTTTCAGATTAGATCCCTTTTTATTCCATAGGAGACAAGTTTATTTTATTTTTTCGATATCGGGGTTACATTATATAGCTCCCATAGGGGTGTTTCAGAGGACCTCGAAAAAAACCAAAAGTTTTAGATGGATAATTCGTTTGTTTAAAAAGAAATCGTACCCAAATTTTGCATTCGGCAGTTTTTTAGAGTTCCCAAGCACTGTACCAAATTTTATTAAAATCGGTTGACTATATCATATAGCTCCCATAGGACCAATCGGTCAAAAAAACCTTTTTTCTACAAAATTCGTTGTGTTTCGTTTGTTTGTGAAGATATTGTAACCAAATTTGGAATTAGGAAGTTTTTTAGGGATCTTCAACACTGTACCAAATTTTATCAAAATCGGTTGACTATATCATATAGCTAGGAACGATCGGTAAAAAAAACATTTTTGGTTTCGTCGGTTTTTGGTTGTTTAATCGTAACCTAATCTGGCAATCAAATGTATTTTGGTGATCTTAAGCAATATTCCGGATTTTATTGCAGGCTAGTGGTACAGGGTATCCCAAAGTCGTCCACGCTCGACTTTAACGTACGCCATCTTTTTAAATAGGTTTTCTAGACCAAGTAAGTTTTTATATGTTGCAATATTATAATATAGCAGATAATGCTTGATAAAGTTTATTCTAAAAAGTTACGACAAGATGTTCTTGCTCATGTTCTTGAGTGTAAGTATTCATTATAAACTACCAACCTAAGACAAGGCGCTATATCGGCTAAAATCAAGACATCATAAAAATTTATTTATGAGAACTACCACACCTTTTCTATAGATGACACATTTGCACAAAATTTTTACCATGTGCTTTTACAAATGCTTCATAAGTACACCGGAGCTGTTGGCAAATAAAACTTCCCATTAAATTTTAGATAGCACTGATTTTCAAAAGATAGCATTGTTTATTTAATTTGTGTTTTTTTTTTTCTTACCTTGAATCAATTAATTTTGATAACTACGCAAAAATTCAATGAAAGTATGTTTACATTAGAGCTGAATAATTACATTTTATTACTACGTTTTATTTGTATGCGTTCTGCGCCCGGATGCAATGGCACTTAATCCAAATAATCATATTCGATAAACCCTTATTTTAAAACTCTGTAGTTCGAAATCTTAAACCTTGCTATTCTTTAGCGACTGATCTATACTAATCTCTGCGTTATTTGGCGAGGGAAAAATAACATATATAAGCAAACCTCTGAAAGTTTTTTAAATGAAATACATAGTCAGAAATGGTTAGTTAGTCAGTTATTTATTGCTTATTCCCCTAATATACAAATTTTCTTAAGCTAGTATATGAACAATATTTATTTACAGTGTTGAGTGACAGCTTTGCTTGTGGGATATTTTACATAAGCTTGTCTTATATTATAAGATTTAGTGCTAAAATACATAAATAAATAAAGAAAATGGGGAGTAAAAAAGCTTAAGACCTAAACTACTTGAGGCTAATTATACCCTGTACCGTATGGTACAAAGGGTATATTGTGTTTGTGCAAGCCGAAAATGTATGTAACGTACAGAAGGAGAAGTCGGAGACCCCCAAAGTTACCTAAAGTATGATCAGAGTGACTAGAGAAGTCGATATACCCATGTCCGTCTGTCCGTATGAACGCGTAGATCTCAGAGATGGTAGGAGCTAGAGCAACCAAACTTTCAGATAAGATCCCTTATTAATCCATAGGAGACAAGTTTATTTTATTTTTTTCATATCGGGACTACATTATATAGCTCCCATAGGGGTGTTTCAGAGGACCTCGAAAAAAAGCAAAAGTTTTAGATGGATAATTCGTTTGCTTATGAAGATATCATAACCAAATTTGGCAATCGGAAGTTTTTTTAGAAACCCCCAGCACTGTACCAAATTTTATCAAAATCGGTTGACTATATCATATAGGTCCCATAGGATCGATCGGTCGAAAATTTGTTTTTTGTACAAAATTCGTTGTATTTCGTTTGTTTGTGAAGATATTGTAACCAAATTTGGCATTAAGAAGTTTTTTAGAGTTCCCAAGCACTATACCAAATTTTATCAAAATCGGTTGACTATATCATATAGCTCCCATAGGGCCAATCGGTCAAAAAAACGTTTTTTGCACAAAATTCGTTGTGTTTCGTTTGTTTGTGAAGATATTGTAACCAAATTTCGCATTCGGAAGTTTTTTAAAGATCTTCAACACTTTACCAAATTTTATCAAAATCGGTTGACTATATCATATAGCTCCCATAGGACCAATCGGTCAAAAAAACGTATTTTGAACAAAATTCGTTGTGTTTCGTTTATTTGGCAAAGAAATATCTTTTGGAGTTTGTAAGCAATATATCGGACTTGATTACAATTTGGTGGTACAGGGTATCCCAAAGTCGTACGCGCCCGACTTTAACGTACGCCATCTTTTTTTTTAGAAATTGTTTATCGTTAAAATTAACGAATTATTGCATTTCTTAGGGGTCAAACAGTCAGTTTCAAGGGGTTAACCTTAGGCTTGCAAAATTTATAACTACATTAGATACGCACTTTAAAAATTTTTGCTGAGCTCAACCTGTCAATGATCTCCTAATCCGTGAAATTATTGGCATATTAAATTATTTTTACATGTATTAGTTTGATTATTATTATTAGTCGTATTCAAATCTAAACTAATGAAGCCCACAAAAAAAGTGGTCTGAATTTTAGATGTGACAGGGCTACCCTCTCTTATGGATTTTAAGCCGCTGAATCCGAGTCCGTGAACCAAAAACCCCAAAAACATATAAAAACATCAACGCAAACACGAATTCCCCCTTTGTTATTATTTTCATATATATTTAACGTTTAGAAAGTTAAAGGCGGTTAAAGTCCAAAATTAAGTGCATTTTAATGGTATGTGCATAAGATTTTGTTTTAAGAGTGAGATTAAGTAGCAACTAAATGAATATTTAAAAGTGATAATAAATTCAAATATGTACTACCCCAAAATTCGTCTTTTTTAAGCAAAAAATTAACCAAAAGTCGTAAATTAACACTTAAAAAACGAAACAGTTTTAAATTTATATACATTATATATCCGATTATTTTAATTCACAATTAAACTGAACATTCTCAGAATATATTTCATAATATGGTGAAGACTGAGTTGCAACCCTAGGCATCTATTGTGCCCCCTGCTAGCCGTTAAATTCCTTAGCTAAACCAATTCACCAGACAAACTTCATTATATGGTTCTAATCGAGCAACGATCTGTAAGTATGGTTCCAAAGGTTCCTCTTCAATTTTATAAAACATACTCAAGTATCTCTTGAGTCTCGATATCCAATAAGGTGTTCTACGGGAATGTTGACCATTTGAAAGATTTTCTTGAACCTGTGAAGGTTATAGGGGCCAAAGAGTTGCTCAGTTCCCCGCTTGAATTCGCTCGTGGATATGCAAAATCTAATCGGTATCTAGGAACGTCAGATAGAGGTCATTTCAACTGTAATGTCTACGAGATATTTAATGCTTTCTTAAATAGGACACGTTTAGACACCACCAAACGGGTGGTATTCCCAAAAAGCCAAAAAAAAAATCCTATATTTTAGCCCAAGCTTTAAGCTTTTTTACCAAAAATTTTGCGTTTGTTTTTAAAGGATCTTCTTGGCAAAGACGCATGGATAAAGAAAATATGAATGTTTGTAGCGAGTTGCTACGTAGCAACTGAACTACGTAGAACTGTTGCGGATGACTGGGACTGGTCAAAAAGTCAAAGAAACTCTGTTGGGGTAAGATATCGACATGGCTCAACAAATTTGATTTATCTGCAGATAAGGCGCAACTTTTGGTAAAAATTTCTAGCTCTCCAGATGTAATAATCTCTGAGATGCTTTAGTTTATACGGATAGACGTGGCTATATCGACTCAGCTGTTGATCATGATCAAAAATGTGGCCTGTCACGCCACTTTCCACCAGTTACATACATTTGCACGAGCTTTTTATTCCTTTGTACCTTCGGTACATCGAAAAAAAAGCTTAAAAAGTTCCATCGATCGCAATTTTCCATTATTGTACACAATTTGTTGACAATCGACAATAAAACTGAATATACGAGCAACATATTTATGATCGATAGAAAAAAAATTAATCGATCAATTGAATTCAACAAAGCGTTTATATGACTAAAATTTTTTATGCTTAACTAGCAATTATCTTTTTATGCTTTTGGAAATGCAATAAAAACGTAAAACAAGTACGTCTTATAGCCACGTTAACAACTTTTCTAGTTTGAGTCATGTTTATAGCAGTGGGTGGAGAAGACTGACACAAACTGACACTGACACACACACACACACACCTTAACTGCAGCAACGCCTACAACAAAGTTGACTAAGTCTAGGTATATATCACTCCCTATGTCTCTATCTCATTCTCAAAAGTAATTAACTTAATTATCGCTGAGACGACGCCTTAAAGTTCATTAACTTATTCTTTTTCCATATTCATTATTTTTTTTTTCGCCTTCTGTTGCCAAACCCACATCGACCATATTGGCGTCATCAGCGCGTGCCACCAAAGCGTTCTTCTTTTTCTGTTTCTTTTGGTTTTAAATTATTTTTTTCTTCCATTTTTTTTGCTAGTAACAAAGAAAACTTTTGGCCTAATGGAAATTTGCAGTTTATTGCCAAGTGGGTCAAAGTGTTGGATGCCAAGTGCAACATCTCGTATGCATGTTGCTACCACATTTGTAAAATATTGTTTTTGTTTTTTCAAAAACACTTTTTTTTGTTTTGTTATTGACCGACTCTTGCTTAACCATTTCCATTGAGCATGACTTTTGGCATTCTGTTAAGCTCTCTGCAACATGAGGGGCACCACCGTTGCTTAGACAACAGCTACAACGTACAAATAAAAAAACAAAAGTGTGGCAACAACAAAAATAATGACATCAAAACACAATTTGACCTTTTTTTTATATATACCGAATTTGCGGCTTCGATGACATTTGGAAATGCAATCCAAAACTATGACAAATTCACACGACAATATTAGGGGTATTCACGTGTACAGTGAGGCCAAAAAATATTGGGACGCTTTTAAATTTAGCGCTCTGTGGTTTTAAATACTTTTTTCTTGGTATATTGAAAAATAATATAAATTTCATGAGTGACTAAGATCTTTGACCTATGTAAACTTTTGTCCAGGAGAGTTTAAAATCTTGGCTTTTACACAATTCCTGAACAGGAATAGTCAACTTAAATTTGCAAGCTCTATCCCCGTTCTTCGAGTTTGGTTTCCAATGTTAATTGATGAAATAGTTGAAAAGAAGGAATGAAGCGCTTACAGAGATGCTGTTCTAAGTGAAACAAGGTGCCGTGATTGGTTTCCTCGCTTCAAAGAATGGTAATTTCGCTGAATTGGAGGTACTGCTCTATAAGGAACCGTGCTAATCTCAAAAGCTTTTTTCAACATAAGAAGTTACCGCCAAAGCCATTTCCAAGCGTTGGCATGCGTTGGGAATGATTCAAAAAGACTGTCCAGCGTTGACGGCTCGGAACCATGTCGGAGTCATCTTTTACGAGCTGTTCAAATCGCAGTTACTCTCAAATAAAGACAGACAAAAATGGTTTTATTCGTTTATAGCCACAAAAGATGAACACTTTTACGTAGTCGTAGGCATTTGAGCTCTACCAGAACAATGGGATAAAGTTGTAGCCAGTGATGGGACACACTTTGAATGATTCATTTTTAATAATTGCTTCACAATAAAGTGTCATTTTCATCGAAAAAACAACGAGAACTTAGAACTTAACGTAGTTAGCACCTAATATCTTTTTATTCAACAAGTATTTTGTTTAGTATTTTTTTTTTAAATATATCACTTATTGTTTTTTTTCTCCTTGAATATTAAATTAAACTTACTAATGTAAGTCTTTTTGTCTTTGAAAATGATTGGGGGAAGGAACGTCGTTCCGGACGATTAATCCATGACCGCATCTTAGAGTTTTATATTAATTCAAATAGAATTTGAAGTATTGAAGTATTATTAATAAGAGAAACATTTTAATTTGCTTAAATTTAATTTTGGATTGAACCTTAGTCTATGATTAAGTAACTAAAAAAAAAAAAATGTCTTTGGGATCCCCATTTTTACAAGCAAGTGAAGAATCAACATGTACTTCAAGTGTTTTAACCAAATGTTATTTTTTCGTACTCTAAAATGTATAAATAACACAAAAATAATAAAGACACGTTTTAAATTAGTTTGGTATATTGCTAAATATATTATACAAATTTAACATGAAAAATTCATAGTAATATTATTTCCCAAATCGGGACACGACCATTAATGGAGTTTATACCCTCTTATCAAAAGTTCAGAAATGAACAAATTTATTTTTAAGCTTTGATGAAATTCCTAAGACGTGATTAGCCAATTCTGACCTCGGATTCGGATTCTACGCAGCAAATTAATTCGGAAATAACCCTTAGCTTTCCAACTGACATGACCCCGGTATTTGTAGACCTGTGTAATTACTATTAAAAAAAAAAAATGTTAAGTTATGGTTCAACAATTTTTTTAATTAAGTTTTTTGCTTTATGGATGGGTACCTTTAAAAAAACAGCGCCAAATTTGATCAATATTTATATAGAAGTTGTATAAATTATTCAAGCGAGCGGTTAGCATTATTCTTATCTACATTTGAACAAATATTAATGGCCTTTGCCGTTTATATATTGCGAATTTCTTAAAATAAAAACCTGTCCAAATACAGAAGCTCGCATTGTGCTATTATATTTGTACTAAACAATGCATACTTTAAACACTCTTACTGCTCAGCTTTTTGGTTGGCTTAAGCAAAAATAACCAAATATGTTTGTTTATTATTTTTGCAAGAGCTACAAGGTTTAAGAAACAAGAGTTGCTTATTAAAAATTTCTTAAATAACATTGGAAGACTACTAACCTTTTGAAAGACCAGTTTTGCAAGTTTAAATTTTTGTTTTATTTTATTTCCCATATGGTCTTAATTAGAAATCTGCTTCAAAATCCAGTCAAAAAGCAATCAGATAGTGCCCAAGATAACTTTTTTCACCAAATTTTTGGATACATCTCCAGATATCTCTTTCAAACGAATTTCTATATCTATAATAAAATCTTTTAATCAAGCCATTATGAAAT
The DNA here is from genome assembly GCA_949987675.1 of Chymomyza fuscimana. Taxonomy (NCBI): domain Eukaryota; kingdom Metazoa; phylum Arthropoda; class Insecta; order Diptera; family Drosophilidae; genus Chymomyza; species Chymomyza fuscimana. Next base: position 52,013,818 of record OX465088.1, on the reverse strand, counting down.
TTTTTTTTGCTTTAGTTGTCTGTCTCAAGTATAATGTGTGCTCCTTGGAAGAAAAGATGCCAGAAATTCCAACGGAAAGTACAATAAACCAGAAATATCTTTTCCATTGATAATTCCACAAAAAAATGTTATAAAAACCATTCTCTCAAAATTTGGTAGTACTGCTTGGCTTATAAAAAATATGAAATAAAAATTAAGTGCTTCTTTTGATTAAGACATTTTTATAGCCTGTACCGTATGGTACAAAGGGTATATTGTGTTTGTGCAAGCCGAAAATGTATGTAACGTACAGAAGGAGAAGTCGGAGACCCCCCAAAGTTACCTAAAGTATGATCAGAGTGACTAGAGAAGTCGATATACCCATGTCCGTCTGTCCGTATGAACGCCTAGATCTCAGAGATGGTAAGATCTAGAGCAACCGAACTTTCAGATAAGATCCCTTATTAATCCATAGGAGACAAGTTTATTTTATTTTTTTGATATCGGGACTACATTATATAGCTCCCATAGGGGTGTTTCAGAGGACCTCGAAAAAAACCAAAAGTTTTAGATGGATAATTCGTTTGTTTATGAAGATATCGTAACCAAATTTGGCACACAATAGTTTTTTAGAGTTCCTAAGCACTGTACCAAATTTTATCAAAATCGGTTGACTATATCATATAGCTCCCATAGGACCAATCGGTCAAAAAAACGTTTTTTCTACAAAATTCATTGTGTTTCGTTTGTTTGTTAAGATATCGTAACCAAATTTGGCATTCGGGAGTTTTTTATGGATCTTCAACACTGTACCAAATTTTATCAAAATCGGTTGACTATATCATATAGCTCCCATAGGACCAATCGGTCAAAAAAAAGGTTTTTTCTACAAAATTCGTTGTGTTTCGTTTGTTTGTGAAGATATTGTAACCAAATTTGGCATTCGGGAGTTTTTTATGGATCTTCAACACTGTAGCAAATTTTTACCAAATCGGTTGACTATATCATATAGCTCCCATAGGACCAATCGGTCAAAAAAACGTTTTTTTTACAAAATTCGTTGTGTTTCGTTTATTTGTTAAGATATTGTAACCAAATTTGACATTCCGAAGTTTTTTAGAGTTCTTAAACACTGTACCAAATTTTATCAAAATCGGTTGACTATATCATATAGCTCCCATAGGACCAATCGGTCAAAAAAAACGTTTTTTGTACAAAATTCGTTGTGTTTCGTTTGTTTGTGATGATATTGTAACCAAATTTGGTGTTTGTCAGTTTTTTAGGGATACCCAGCACTGTACCAAATTTGATCCAAGTCGATTGACTATATTATATAGCTCCCATAGGACAGATCGGTCGAAAAAACGTATTTTGAACAAAATTCTTTTTGTTTATGAAGATATCGTAACCAAATTCGGCAATTGGAAGTTTTTTAGAGTGCCTAAGCACAGTACCAAATTTGATCAAAATCGGTTGACTATATAATATAGCTCCCATAGGACCGATCGGTCAAAAACAAGTTTTTTGAAGAAAATTCGTTGTGTTTCGTTTGTTTATAAAAATATTGTAACTGAATTTGGCAAAGGAATTGTTTTTGGTGTTCGTAAGTAATATATCGGACTTGATTGCAATGTGGTGGTACAGGGTATCCCAAAGTCGTCCGCGCCCGACTTTAACGTACGCCATCTTTCAAATTTAAAGTGTGTTAAGTTTTATTTTCCCTTCTATACTTCAGATACCTTGAGTGCCCCTTGTAAGAATTGGTGCTACGTCAAACTAGAAATCGATAACTCGTCGAAATCATATCTGCTGCGTCGGCACAGAAAATTTGCGTTGGCATGGTTGGTACTTAATACTACTAGTAGTTGTTGTTGCTATTTTAGTTTTTTATTATATCAGCCAGCCGGTTGTGAGGCCCACACAGACAGAGATACTAGACAAACAGACGTTATTGCCATTTATGTTTAATTGATTTTTCACTTGTTAACAAAATAAATATTTAAATAAATTGCCATCAATGCCCATAGTTGTACACAAGCGCTTAAAAATGTTGGAATTTTTTTTACAGGTGGTGGAGGCAGTGCATCGTCTGGGCCATTGAACAGATGAGACACGCCCAATTGTCTGCGGGTTATTGTACCCAAACACAATGAGAATTGTCGTTGGCAATTTTTCATACATCTTTAAAATTGTTAATTAAGATTTATACGCGCTCATGCGTCAATTTAATGGTTATATCATATAACTAATATGGAATGGAAAATCGCTATATTATTTGAAAATGCCATGTTGGCATGGGGCCCGGCCACATTTAATCAATATTTGGCTTTTGTAAAGGAAGGTAAGAAGCAAAGCAAAGTAAGAGAAAAAGAAAACCGGTAATATATAGGCTTTTGCCTGTGAGCGCTCTTCCATTGAAAGCGCAGAGAAGACAGGAAAGAGATTAAAGATGGGTACAGCTGTGGCTAGCACAGGCAGGTAATTTTCGTGAAAATTTCAAGAGCTGCAAAAGAAAAACTTAAAACAAAACTTTGCCTTAGAACACCAAAAGTAAGATACCCTTGGACATCAAGAAAGAACATATTCTAAACAAATTTATTTAAGATTCGGTTAAAAGTAACTCCGAACTTACTTGTTAATGAAACAAAAAAGCAAGTTGTCAAAGAAAAAACATTTGTTTTTTAAATCGTCAAAAAGTAATTAGTGTGCTCAATTTATCGGGTAAATTTAAAACAGTGAGTAACCCTAACAATAACGCAGCAACCATCAGCTGTTTACAAGTATCATAAGGCGTGCTTTTTTTTCGTTAAGAAAGTTTTTGTAAGTAAAATTCTAGTTAAGAGCATCAAAGATGAAGTTTTGCATTATTGTCAGTTATTTGCTGATCTTCCACTGTTTGGTCGGGCAAATGAATGAAGATCTCTTTTAGTATAAGTTGTAGTTGTTGGGCACTTCTGCATTTTTGCCAGATAATGTGAACACCCTACCACTTGAATTATTTAGCAAAAAATGCTTTAATACTCGTAGTCAAAGATCTGAAACCCTGAATTTTGTTAATATAAGTTGTTGTAGACACTGCTGCATTGTGAATACCCTTAATAATTTTTAACAACATTTAATGGACTTGTTTACTGCTTTGTGTGGCCATCGGTAGCGTACTCGCTTTGTAACCCGGCAACCCAGGGAAGAAAAAAAAGAATATAAATATATATAATAATACCAAAATTCCTATCAAACAAATCTAAACCCAAATTAAATCTAACTTTGCGGTAGAAATATCTTCGAGAGCATCTCTTTCTTAAATGATTTTGTGAGTGTTAAAATTTCGGTGCCAAAATTTGTATCGCGCTTTGATGGAATTAGGCTTAACCGAAATAAAATAATTAGCAAACCATGAGATATAAAGGGCATTTTCAGGCATGTTCTTCCATTGGATTCAAAGACTTTAAATTATCACGTTTTAAGGCATGCCCAACATCTTTACCAAACTAATATATCCCTTGCAAAAGGTATTAAGCCGCGTGGCCTTTAGTTAGGCGCAAAGCCACAAACGTGTTTAGTTTGCTGATTAGGCCATAAAAGCGTTTTGGCGCATATACGACAAAAACAACAACAAGAACAACGAGAAAACCAACACTGCGACTGAAAGTACAACGTGACAGTTGCTTGAAACTGCCCTTGGCAACGCAGCCTAGAAACAAAAAATGTGCCCAGGGGAGCCACTCAACTGTGTGGGAGGGACAAGTGCAGAGAGAGGGGAGGCAGCCGGAGCTGGGCTAGACAGTTGTCAGCTGCTTGTTTGGAATTCGAACAAGGGATATTCAGCCGGCAATGTGTTTGAGTGCCGGCGACAACACTTCAACTTCAACTTTTCTGAGTAAAATGCGGAACTGCCTACAGGGAAAACAAAACGCAAATGGCGGAAATACTTGGCTCCATTACAGCTACAAAAAAAAAAAAAAAAAAAAAACACAAAAGACGCAACATTTGGCTGCAAGGCGGCGCATTGATTGCGTTTGCCGCCCATCTACACCTTTCACTTGTGGTACTGAGCAGCCCGGCTCAGTAAGATTTATGGACATTGTGCAAGTTTAATGAAGATTACAAAACAACAACAGCAAAAAGCAACAAACAAAGACAACAGAGAAAGCAACCCTCGCTGTCTGGACTTGCGTCTTATTGCCAAGGGTTAAAAGTTAAAAGCTAAAGAGAGAAATAAAATTGTTTTGGAATGTGACTTTTTTTAAGATACTCTTACTTGGGAACAACGCACGTATGACAGCTATATGCATGCTGCAATAAAATTTACTATTTTGAATTTCATAGACCCAAATTTCTCACTGGAACCTATGAAACCTATTCAAACACAGTAACAGTTTAACTCCTTTTGCTTCTTTTTTTAGCTCCTTAGATGGATGTAGGATATATGAGTATATACGGGAACGAAGTTACTGCGAATCCTTTAATATGAGTTGAGCCCTTTTGTGGCATTATCAAACACACCACCACACAGCTACTACAAGAAGAGGATAGATCCAGACGAGACTCAGACTGGATTAGCACGGCGAAACTACGGAAGACCCCCTGGTTTCTATAATTGGAATACCTTCAAGAAAATCTTCCAATTAGAAAAAAGTCCCTTGGGATTTTGACTTGGTTACTTACGCGACATTGCATGTTCAAGAATCAGAATGATTCCACCTACTACTATATAAATGCTCAAACATCGAAATCGGATTTCTTACTAGCATGACTTGATACCATACTGCCATATCTCACAGCTCTTCGGAACCTTCATTTTAATTAGTAATCGCTTCGATAAGAGCATAAGTAAATGTTATTGTTTATTACACACTATCACAACTATCTATATTCTTCGAAGTTAGTTACCTTTTGCTTTATCTGAAACTTAAAAACATTTTATTTTTATTCCTTCCTAAAAGCCGTTAACTGAGAGAGATCTATAGTCTTTCTTGGTCCGAGGGTTAAGCAACCCTGGCCAGCCCACTATTAGCCGGCTTCGGAACGATTTTTCGATATTCCAACTCTTAGCATTAAATTGTTTGCATATAAAGGTTGGTGCAATCAAGGCGCAGGAAAGGAAACGCAAAAATTGAATTTCGAACGAAGTTCAAACACCATATATATAGTACTTGAAACTTCATCGATGATATATATGAAACACCAAGGCTGGTTTTACAGACGTCGTCCCAATGTCCAAAATTTTTGATGATTTTACAATATGGATTTTTCATTAGCACGTGTCTTATCGTTGATGTTGTTTTTTAGGTCTTGGATGGTGGCTAAACGATTGGATGCATCGTCTTCTCTTTATATTCACGAGGATTCTCGTTGGCCAAGATGTAGCAAATTTGTCTCTTGACCGTGAAATTAGCTTCATTAGAAGATGATTTTCTAAGGAAATCTTGGGTCAATTAGACGATTTTTGTAGTGCTTTTGAATATCTTGCGAATGTCAAGTGAATATGACTCCTTTGTTACAAATGTCAGACAAAAGATGAAAGAAAACCAAGTTGGTGTAGTTTACTTTTCTGCGTCATTATTGGAGCACCCTTTGTACTATTGCAACATTATTACTTAAAAATATTTATTGCAATTTGTCAATCCGTTCCCAAGATATCATCAAAAACGCCCTTCCATGAGAATATGAATTTAATTCATACATTTTTTTCTGTGAATTTTTTTGATGAATATAATTTAATAAATTATAATTTATAATATAAAACTTAAAGATCATAAAAATCAGTCCATGAGTTATAAATGGTATAGATCAGATAAAGATGTTAAGAAATGGCTCCAATTTTGTACCAAACACAAAAAAAAGGGTGTGTTTTAACATGTGACAACATACGATGGATGGATTTGAGCCGCTTATTTTGCAGAAAGATAAAAATCCATTTTCGGGTTTGCAGGCAAGACCATGTTTACCATACGTTTTTTATTTCTCTGAATCCGAATTAGGGGTCTAAAACATCCCATATGTTTTCATCTTTTACTTTTAGCAGAAAAAAAATTAGTTGCCTTAGACCAAATAAAAAAGTAAGATCCATCTAAATGGCATCTTCCAAACAAAAGTCAGAAAAATTCAAACTGTATTGCAAATTCATATTAATGAAACCTTTTAAACAAAACTACGAATTTTACGACTTTTTTTTGACTATTTTTATTAAGAAAATAAATAAAGTCAGAAATCGATGAAATTTAATAATAATTAGGCAATAATATTCGAAAACTTTTGGCATTAGGTAATTCAATTATTGCAATTTTTTATTCAAATTGTAATAGTAAAAATAAACAATGACGCAGAAATCACATTTTTTTACTCGTTTTTAAAAAAATTTATAGCCCAATTGCTTTACTTACCACTCACACAACGTTTAATTTAATATGCATATTTGAAATTATTACAAAATTAAGTTTTCATAGCAGTCCCTCATTTTGTTATTTAATCAAAATGTAAAATCGAAGTAAAAGTGTAAGTGACGTCATCAAGACATGTAACGTATCGTTACAAAAGGCGCATAGCAAATGCGATAGTGAAAAACATCTATTAATGTGTAATAGCTGAATGAAAGTTCTCAAAAATTCAGAAACAAAACAAGTTCGAAGAACTTTAAAGTTCGATTATGTAAAGATCCACTTATTAAATACTGCAATTTTTTGCTATACCTTAAAGTTAAGGAGCCTTATGTAAGGAGAAAATACATAAGCAGAGCATAGAATAAACGATAAACTTGGCAGCTTTCTTTGCCGCCTAAGACCTGACATTAGCTAAAGTACACACATTTTGTGACGACGTCTATACTACTATTGTGTTGTACTTGTAAAATAAAAAGTAAAAGTTTTAGACCAAAACATGTGACAGTTTTCACTTGTCTACAACCACTAAAAGAAAAGAAAATTAAAAACTTGGCGTCATTGTCCACGTTGGCGTCTTAAATGCGCCTACAACAAGTGCACACACACCCTAAACACACACACAAAATTGCACACACGCAACTTGTATTGCACTGGTAAATGTCCTTGAACTTTTTATAAAGTGGAAATGCCGGTTTTGTTTTTTTCCTTGATGTTGTCAACATTTATGTTCACGTTGCTGGCAACAACATTTTGCAACATGTTGCAAAGAAATAAAAAAAGGCAAACTAAGTTTGCCAAAAAACTATTAATTAAATATGCATCATAGTGCGTGCAAGTGGACTGTGTTCGCATAATATAATAAAAATAAACAAAATAAATGGCCAATACCATTAACTTATAAGGGGGTTTGCTTAAATATTGGAGCAAGGTCGTCAAAGTGGCCACAACATCAAATCGCTTATTTCACGTCAAATGTGTCGCCTGATTTGGGGCACTTCACTTTGATTACTTTTTCATACACTTAGAGAGAGTATGTTTTTTTTCTTTGGTCACCTAATTCTGTTTTTAAACGGTAGATACGATCCAGGAAAAAACGTGTAAAAAAAGATATGAAGTATATCCTTAAGCTGCTATGAGAATACTTTTCAAAGGGGAATTCCTAAACTAAATTTCTAAAAGATTAGGTTAATGAAAATATTTTTCTTTAAAATATCAATCAAATAACTTTTTTTAATCGTGCCAAATCGAACGAAATTGTGTAAAAAAATTTTTTCTAGACCGTGTAAAAACCGAATTGGGTATATTTTTCTGAAGAATCATTGCTCTTTGCGACTTGATTTTTTGCAGGCCACTTTATAAACTCAAAATCTTGTTCATGAGCGAAGAAAATTACTTTTGAAACAAAACATTTTGTTTGTGGTCAAAAAAATCATTTTTGAGTCCTCCAAAAACCGTTTTTTTTTCGGAAAACTCATTACATTAAATTTCAGTAAAATTTTCCATTTCGTCAAACCCTTCCTTCACGGACAGTATTAGCATTTATGTGAAATGAAAAGTTTTTGTTTATTGATTTCCGATGAAGCATTTTCTATAAATCCTGTTTACCAAAGGAGATGTCGGAAAAAAGAAAATTTCTCACGAAGGCCGCATTATAATCAGTTTATACATTTGTTCGTACAAAAAATTAAGAAAACAGCTCTAAAGTTTAATAATAAGATACGCCAAGACCGATTTTTGGAAAATATGCCTTTTTCGGAAGAAAAGCCCTAAAAGTTGTGGTTAAAAAAATTAAATTAAAAAATAAATTATTGTAAATCAACTAATGTTTGACATCAATTCAAAAAATCTAAAAACTAAAAAAATTCTCCTTATAAGTTACAATTTTGTATTGTATTGAACACATTTAACTAATTTTAGTTTCTTATTAAAGACAAAAAAAGTATCTTCAAAAAAGACTAGATATATTCATTTAAAAAAAAAGAAATGAAAAGTAAAAGTTTAATTTTTAACTTAAGTTTAAATGAAACGCAGTTTAATGTTATGTAATTAATGTACTTTGTATAATTTGTAAAGAAAGAAATTTCAACGATTAGTAAGTTTACGTATTCAATTTGATCCAATTGAATTTTCAAGTAGTTTATAGAAATGAGAATATTTTTCGAAGTGAATTGTTCGTTATCATTTAACTTTCTTCGATTAGCGATAGCGATTATTTGCTTAATCGAGCTTCAGTTTGTACAAATAAGTAGCTTTTACTAAAATTCGTTCGTTTTATTGACGATTTCGATAAGCTTGTTCCTTTGCAATTATATTTTTTGGTAATCTGAGTAGTAGTGAATAAAGTTTTCAACACTTTCCATACACTATACTTTTTTTGCCCAAAGCCAATATCGGATCACGAAGTCGTAATAAACGATCAGTTGCAGTCACGCCAGCTTTTAGGCAGGACAACGTCTGTCAAATAAACAAATAAAAATAATTCGATAGTATTTCCGATTCAGTAAGGCCCCGCAGCAGAATAGTTTTTTAGTCAAGATTTGATAGAAAGAATTACAAATAGATTTACAAAAATCTAGTTACTCAGCTGAGCGATCACGTTGGTATTCACACTACTTAGTCGAATAAGCTTAAGATATCCGCAAAGTACAATTAAGAAAAAGTATCTTATATACTTTTTATTTTACTCAGCTGAGCGCACTTAATTAAGTTGCCAATTTTGTTTTAAATTTGTTGATTTGCTGTGCTTAATCTATTTATCGGTGTATCGATAGACAAACAAAAAACCCACCATTTTGCTAACGATAAACAAAATAAATGAATTACAAAATAATATGTATTAATTGTATCTGTGCACATAACGTAAACAATGGAGTGCACAGAGAAGGATGCGCCTGAACCCATTAACAATTATGAGCATAAATGATGTATACAATAGGCCTTATAAAAGAAGGCCTCCCCACGTGGTCAGTTTTACTTGTTCAAGCAATTTATACAGAACAAACAGATGTAACAATCAATTGTGTAAAAAAATTTACAATTTATGGGTTGAATTCAACTATAAATAGTTCAAATGAATTAGTTCATAAGCACTGAACTATTCGTTCTTAAACAGCTTTTTCAAAGTAACGCCAACTTCAGAGAGTAAGCGATAAAAGTTTAAATTAAATAAAAAGTTATATTTTCGATTTTATTGAGTTAAATTACCATTAAAAGGTAATTATAAAAATTTTTTTTATTGAAATTTAAGTAACGCCACGACATGTAATGAAACGCCAAATACTAAGGCTAATAACCGAGAATAGAATTTTGATTTAATAACTTAATAACTTAAATAATATTAATTCAAATCATAAAAACAATTTCCTGCAAAAAAAAAAAAGTCCTAATCAATTTTCTGAAATTTGCGTTTTAGCAATCCAAGTCAAAACACACTTTTAATTATTTCATAAGTTCGAAAAATTTTTTTTTAATTTTCATTTTGTTTTTTTTTGTCATATTTTGTGGTACAAACGTAACGTCACGTCAAAATGGAAATGCTTATATACAAATATTAAAAACCGACATTTTTTTTAATGCAATATCTAATATTACTTGCCGTATATGTTAGGTAACTATTGCTTACTAAAATGTTGAGTATACAAAATTTTTCGAAATCTGTACACCTCAAAAGTATTTGAATCTTCTTGCCTAGATTAAGTTAAATTTTAAAAACTTTTGGAATTTGTTATGGTACACTTTCCATGTAAAAAAATATAAAATTTATGAGTTGAGTTCAAATAAAAAAATAACAATAAAAAAATGTTAATAGATACAGGGAATAATAATTATAGGGCATAACAAAGTCGGCAATAGACATGTGATTTTGAGGAATTTCATATAACCGAAATAAAAGTAGATTAGAGATGGCAGTTGGTTTACTTTTTGTTTTTAATTATAACTCTTATTATTTTTGACGATAAGTTTGATTAAATGAGGCATATAATCTGGTACTATATTGGGCCAAAGAGAACTGTTGAAAGTTAATTGCATACTAAACAACTATACGCGTGTTTTCGAAAATGTCAGAGCAGCTTAATTATGCAAACAACAAATTATAAATGCATATATAAATATCTATGTAGTTATACATGTGCATATGTATATAAATGCAAATTTTTTTTTGCATATATACATATGTGTTTGTTGGCAATTTGAATTGACATTTGAATAGGGGGCAAGCATCAAGTGGCAATGCTCCGCAGCGGCAGACGCTGCCAGCGTCGCAGTCAACGCAAATGGCGGCGCTTTGTTTATCAGTCGCCAACAAACAAAACAAAAAACAAACAAACAAACAAAGACAAGCTTAGGGTGCGCGGGATCGCGGTTAAAGGTAGCGTCTGCCGGTTTTTTGTGTCTGCGTCAATGTTCTCTAGCAGCGAGAGCAGTTTGATAAGTTAGCGACTTTAAGAAAACAAAGTAATTTAACGTTGCTTCTGTCAAGTAGCATTGTTAAGAGATTGTTAATATTTTGTGAGCGATCTGCTTCATTTAGTTTGGGTTTAACAGAGATTAAAAACAAACATTTTAAAAATCGACGAAAATGGAAAAAAGTTAATTTTGTGCGTTTAAAGTTAATTTTTTAAAACGAAGTTATGAATCCTCACACAACAGTGTGAGGTGCGCTGTGTGTGTGCGTTAAAGTATCGACTAGATGATAATCAATGGCGCTTTAATAAGGTTAGCTGAGTTGGTAGAATTATGGACCTAAAACTTTTAAAGTCAGTTTGATTCAAAGTCGAGACTAATAATAATTATATTATTTATAATATTTTTTTTAATTCCAATTATGTACACAATATATTTTGTAAATAATTTGACTTAGTTTTGCATTTATTTTTTTTTGTTAAATGTAAAATTAATATTTTTAATACAGATTTATTACTAAAAGTTCTAAAATATTAAATGAAACTTATGTTATTTTTTTTTATTTTGCTTTTTATTTAATATTATATGAAATTTACTTTGACGCCGAACATTTAGATCCCGCCAAAAGGTGTCGTCACGTCAGAAGAAATCAGCATTAAAATCCGTGGAATATTGGACGATAGGGGAATAAAAGTTAGCTAAGGTGGCAGAATCTGTAGGCATGAGTGAATACATTACATTTTATATAATTATTGGGCAATATGTTTAACGAATATCCGAGCGCAGTTTCCTAAAAGCGGTTGAAATATGTACCTATTTAAAAAACCAGCCAGAAGCTCTGGTTGTTTTGACTACAAACTTACATTGTAATTTACAACTAATTATAAACAATTAAATAAATTACACACCATAGAACAAAACAGTGACCCTCTGGGTGAACGTGCACAAAAATATCTCAATTTGGGTCTGTCATTCATCAAGATCATGATGAAAGTTTTTTACCTTGAAAAAAGTTAGACGATTTAAAGCAAAATGATGACTAAAATAAGGGTCCAGAAAACTTATTATTTGAAAGTTAAACATTTTTTTTTCAGGAAGGCTATAAATATCATATTGTATATGAATAATTTAACCCAGTGGCTACAAATTTCTTGTAAGTTGTCTTTGGTAAAGACAGATTCATGCCGCTTGTCTTAGAATTTCCCATACAAATAAAACGTATTAAACAAAATTTTTACTGTTTACGGCCAAATAGCCCAAAACTTTCTTCAGCCCTAATTTTAGATCTCTAGCTCTTATCGTTTTGGGCTGTACATTGATTACCAAAGAATGAATGAATAAGTCAGGCAATCTGGTCAACCAGTTTTTTATGTCTATATAAAGCTATATCACTACTTAATATCGTTTACAAAGTTTTTGCCAATGTACTCTACAAAAGACGTAACATGTACGCGGAAGAGATTTTGGATGAATACCAAGGTGGCTTTCGTCATGGCAGGTCCACGGTGGATCAGAGCTGTACTTTAAAGCAAATTCTTGAATGAATTCTTAATGAGTATGAAATAAACCTATTCTGCCTATTTATACACTTTATGCAGGCGTTCGATAGAGTACAGAGAGATCGAATAAAAGACGTTCTTTTTTTACAAGGAGTCCCAAAAAAAATCATAAGTTTCATAATGTTAACTCTCTACAATACCAACGCAGAGGTGGTTGTTCAAGGAGAAACATCAGCACCATTCAATTATTCAGAAGGTCTGAAACAAGGAGACTCCCTGTCAGCAACAGTTTTTAACCTGCTGCTACACAACACGATAAGCAAGTTAAGCTGTTAAGTTAAGTATTAGCGTATGCAGACGACATCGGCATCATTGCACACAGCGAAACTGAGCTAAAAAAGATATACAAAAAGTTGAAACACGCAGCAGCCGAAGTAGGTCTCTACATAAACACCGGAAAAACAAAATACATGGAGTTTGTAAAGAACGCGAATACCTTGAAATAGATAATGATCGTATCGAAAAAGTGGACAAATTCAAGTATCTGGGCGTCTACATCAGCAGCGATACCGATGCATCTGTGGCTGTAAAAGACAGAATAAGTGCCGCAAATAAAGCTTTGTATGCACTCATTAGCCTATTCAGATCGCGTCTGCTACCGAAAAAGCAAAAGGTATTATTGTACAAAACGCTAATAAGGCCGATACTCACTTTTGGTTGCGAGGTGTGGACATTAAAGTCGACAGACATCTCTCAGCTATTAATTTTTGAAAGAAAAATCCTAAGAAAGGTCTATGGACCTGTCCGATTAGAAGATAGATCGTACCGAATAAGATATAATCAAGAGTCAAAAGTCAAAGTATAAGATGGCTAGGCCACCTTATTAGAATGCCTAAAAACAGAGCGGTCAGCAAAGCATTTCACAGACAGCCGTTTGGAAGAAGAAGACGTGGACGTCCAAAGAAAAGTTGGCTAGATGTAGTGGAAAATGATCTTCGTTCTCTTGGTGTCTTGAACTGGAGGAATGCAGCGGTCGATCGAAGAACATTGTGAGGAATAGTTGCGGAAGCTATGGTCTGCCCAAGACTGTAAAGCTGGTGATGATGATAAAGCTATGTAAAAAATTTAAATATATATTAATTGTAAAACATCGGACTCTAATAAGCTGCTAAAGTTTACAAACTGCCCTGTTAAAACAAAAAGAAACATTCATATAATAAAAAATCAGCTCAAGCTTGCCAAATTAGCATGTAAGATTGGTGACCCCTATATATTCTGCAAAAGTAAAAATAAAAACTTTCTAAATTATAAAAATGAATTCAATTAAATTGCAACATAAAAAAAAAACCAACAGCGCCTTAATTAAACATTATCAAATCTAGTGAAAGCGTTTATAACATTATCAAGGCTCTACTGTACTTGCAACAACGGTAAAGCAGTTTTTCAAACAAAGTTCATTGAAATTTGAAGCTTTGGTTGTTGTTCTTTACGTAAGAAAGCAACAGATATATGTACACACAAATGCATTCCAGCAGAATGTGAGCAAAACAGAGACAGTGAGAAAGCAGCTTTTATATGGTGCGCCATTTGCAGTTAAAATAACAAAACAATCATTGCAAAGAAAACAAAATAAAAATACAACAAAATGTCGTCTCATATTGCATGTTTTATTGTTGTTGCTTTTGTTTTTAAGCTTTTGATTTTTAGTTGCTTAATGCACTGTTTTAGCTTAGGGGTATTGGTTTTTTTTATTTCCACTGTTAAGGGCTTGAGCGGTCAGTGACGTCAGCTTTAAGACTAGCCACAAAGAGAGCCATTAAGCTGACGGCATATGGTACGTAAATACAGTAAAAACACTTATAAAGAAAAATGTGCAAAAGGCTTACAGTTGTTCTTGGTCTTACAAATCTTTTATTCGAGCCCGTTCAATAGATACTGGATTTTGGTAATGTTTTTATCCATAATAGAGTCTATAATTAAATTGTCGGATGAGCAGCCAATAAGCTTTGAAAATGTTCATAAAGAGCTTCTTTGTATGGTTTACATACATATATGTATGTATATTATATGCTATGAATTAATATGTCTTCATACCAAAATCTTCTTTTTTTTTCAACTGAGATGTTACAATTTGGTAAATACTCTTTATTCTCAGAATTAAGACTAAACATTCTTAAAATGTTAAAATAAATTTTACATTCGTACGAGGATGCCCAACTCAACAGCACCCATTAAGCATTTTTAGCTACCCTAAAAGAGCGTCAAGTGGAATCTTTACTGTAGCTGGCATGTTATGCTTTCTTTTTTATTTATTTATGTATGTATGCCAACGCCACACACATTTGCGTGCGTCTTTTTACACAACACCTATAGCTACTTTTTGGAGTTTAAGTTGACGTGTAATTCAAGCCAATCCATTGCATATAAACTATGTATATGAAAGCCCTCGACTCCAACGCATTGGCAAATTACCAAGCTAAGTATGAAATAACTTTTAATATTATGTTGTCATGAAACGGTGATTAATTGCTGATTACGATCACTTAGTCTGAAACATGTTGCAGAAACATGCTGCTATGATACCAAAATAGTCGGTTGGCAATTTGCCCATTGGTGGGCGCGCGCCAATGACGTCACATAGACTGAAAAGCGTTGGTGTGTTTACAAACATATTTTCAATTAAGTGATTTTTGGCAAATAAACCACAACAGCTTTTTTATTTTCACTTTTATTTGCGGCTTGTGTTTATTAAATCAGATTTCTGTGTATTTTTTGATTGAGTGTTTGGCATGTAGTATGAACCCAATACGTGGTATGATGCTGGCCAATTGGCAAGCAATTTATCTATTGAATTCATCTCAATGCCAAAACAAATTAGCTTAAGTGAAAGTTTATAACAGTTCATTGGCACAGCAACAACAACAACAACAAAAATTGCGTATATAAAGTCGGGTGTAACCGAATTATTTGAGGGGGTGCCCGACAGTGGGATACCCTGCATCCATTTTCTAAAAAAAGAGTTTTTATTTTCAGTGTACATCTAAAAATTTGTCTCGATAGGCAAGCTTTAGAAGGCTTTTATAGTGTGGGCGTAAAATGCAAAATTGTCTTATGGTAGCAGTAGGTCAGATATTTACATGGTATTTTGGTATCATTTGGTGCCCCTAATTATTATGGACAACAAGATCGATAAGAGTAATCTTGAAGACAATACGTACTCCAACCGCGCTGATCCAGGCAGGACGGTGCTGCTGGCTATAAACCCAAATAAGTTCAAAACTTCCTTTTTGAGCTAATGTTGTTCTAGCACAATTGCACATGATGAAAATGCATGAATACGCAGCCCATTGATAGCTTCATACCCAAGTTTAGGCTCGCAGTGACTTAAATGGCCGAGGCACCTAAGATTCTTATTGGCCTAACTTAATTCATGATACTTAAAGCTATTGAGCATATTCCTGGCGAGAGTTAGCCCAGAAGTAGATTGTAACATTACACTTTCATCATTTTTAACCAATCTGGTTCAGATTTGTTCAATCCCTCCTTTTACTTAACATCCCTTGTTTCTAGTTGACAATCCACATTCTTGGATCGTATCGTAATGTTGCTAACTGCAAAATTTTCCTGTCGGAAGAGCGGAATCCATACAGACTCAGGGGATTCCCTATTTTTGTCGTGGCTTAATGTCATCTTGAGAAAGGCATATAATATCAAGATGCACATTATGATAAGCGATAAACTTAATGATATGTCTTTAACGATACAACTACTCAAGCTGATCAATTTGTTGTATCTTCGTAATGCTCTTTTCTTCCTATTGCATATACACTTGTACTCTTTATGCTTAAAGAGTATACATAAATAGTGCACAAGTAAGTCTCTTGTTGTTGTAACCACAATGCTGCCAAGCTGGGAAAGAATTCTGAGCAAGTAAAAGTGCATGACAGTGGCAGCAGCTGGCAGGCAGCATTAGACAAGCTTTTACTTCACGCAATATACACACTTATACATGCATACATGTACGTATGTGTTATGTGCGCAGCTGTGTACAGTTAAAAGGCGAGACAACGATAAGCATGAAAACCGTTATGAATCATCATTATGTACTACACGCTGGCTAAAATTCAATTTTTTATGGCCTCAAAAAAAGATACAAAACATTTTAAACTGAACAAAACGTTGAATTTATTAAGTTGGATATGTAATTAGAAGTAGCATAAAAATATTTCGGGAGAGTGCTAAAGAGAAACAGAGAAAAAGTGAGCGCAAGCGACAACGCTGAAATTATAAAACTTCCAATGTTTACTTGCGATAAGTAGCAAAAACAAAAAAAAACTATATACATATGTATGTACATATATATATATATGAACAAATATAAAAAAATGCTTTGGGAAGATAGCTTAAATAAATTAATTAATATTTTTTGTCGCTGCCAATGCTGTGCGCATTATTAAGGCAATAACAAGTTAGTTAGAACAGCGTGACAACAGCCCCAACACAGAATAGAAAATGTATGTGAATATGTACAGTGCTTCAAAAAAGTTTAAGCACACGTTCCTAATTTTAATGCAACTGGTTGTACAATTTGGTTGTTTATTTGTCGGAAAAATGAAAAAAAAATTCACACAACGACCCCAAACACCATGCAATCGGCTATACAACCTGCTGGATAAACAGACAAGTTTATCAACCAATGCCATCGTGCATGGCTTAGCTTATAGTAATAAGCTACATTGTTGAAATGTTAATTCTGAATCGAAATCAAGAACAGGCATAAATATGTAATATTTAAATTCATACCAGTAGAGGATATAAATAATATAAAAAACATGTCTGTATCCTTCGCAAACGACTGTAAATTGAAAGTACAACTGTCTTTCGGGGGGTCTTTAAAAAAAAAAAAAGGTTGACCAATTCATATACTTTTATCCAAAAATGCTGGTATGGCAAGTAAAAATGGTACCATAGAATTATACCAAAAAGTTTAAGCCCATTTTTGAAACATAATCTAAAATGCAACAACGTGAACAGTATATATAGGCACAAAAATTCCGTTACTTGAACCACAAGAAACGACAATGTGAAATTTACACTAGTTTACACGAAAAATGAACAAAATTGTAATTTTGAAAAATGGTCGAAAATTACACATTTTTTCGACTTTGGTTGCTTGTAACTTCCATAATTTTTACTTAATCTGTACATAATTATATATCACTGTAAAGAGCACATCAATACCTTTCGATCTAATCATCTTTCATGTCGATATTGACGAATAACTGAAATAAGTGCCCAAAAACATGTTTTTCGAAAATAACTCAAAAACGGTGCTCGAAAAAAAAAGTTGCCATTTTCGTGTTTCTCGATCCACTTTTTCACGAAGGTTCACTCGATGACCCTTAAATTTGTAAACTAGTGTTATTTGCGCAAATATGTATATACCAATTAATAATTTAATAATAATATAATTTTAAAAAAAAACGTATCTTTATAATTGTTGTTTAAAACAAAAATGAAAAATTAATTATTATTTGTGAAAATATTAGCTTTAATGAACTTAGCTGAAAATAGCTTAGTCCCTAAACTATTTTGGCTCACTGTATACGGCATGTGCAAATAACTGGGAATTGAAGACCTGGCACAGACCAGTTTAAGCCAGCCTGTTAATTTTTGGGCAAGCATTATGAATTCATGACGTGTGCAAACTCAAGCCAGCAAAAATTCCGACCGCTTATATGCTAATTAGAAAAGTATATTAAGTTTTCGTAGAGTTAAAACACGCACCCATATTTCACAAAAAAAAAAAAATAGAAAACACTTCTTATCAAAACAACAAAAATGCAGCAAGACTTATCTGGTTATGTTGGCAACAATGTTGAGCCAATGTCAACTGACAAAATTTAAAGATTTATAACTAAAAAGCAAAAATATGTCTACACATAAAATAGAGATTACCTTTTTTTAACAACAACAGGAAATCCGCTAAAGCCAACAGGGCAGTTTATTTTGTTGTCGTTGTCAGATTGATTTTATTTTTTTTGTTGCTCCTTGGCCACAACTGCATGCAAACACTTGGCCGTGTTTAAAGTCGTTGTGGTTTGTCGTTGTTGTTGTTGTTGCGTTGCTTTTGTTGTAGCCGTGCTGCACGCCTTGTTGTTGCCGCTTTTATATACTATGTATATGCTTTTATTTTACATGGGAAAAACTACTTGCAACTTCGATGGGCTTTAAGCTGCAAACACGAAAGAAAAATAGCATGCAAAATTTGCAATGATTTGGATTTCAAAACACACACACACACACATACACACACTATATTTAATTTAACATTTATTTATTTCAATAGAAAATAACGCGCTAGCAGATAACAAAAAACTAATTACAAATGACATGTTTTTGTATTTTTTTTTTTCACTTTTATTTATTTATGAACGCTTGCAAATATACGTAGCAACCCAAAAAAGTTCAGCATTGCAAACCGATTTGGAATTTTAAGCCTTTTAACATTTAAAATTTCACTTAATTGAAGGCAACATGATTTTCTTTTTTGCTTTTTGCCCAATTTACATTGCTTGCGCTTTGCTTAGCCTGCGTCACGCCCACTTCAACCAAAGGCTGTTAATAAACGCTTTTTTAAATCACAACACAAAGCAACACATTCTTTTGTTATTGTATTATAGCATAGTTAACTAATAATTTTGCATTTTTTACTCAATTTAATTTACAATAATTTTAAGCTGAGTTAAAATTAAAGCAAAGCAATTCACCGCAACAACAACCGTTCCACAACACCGACACTAGTTTTGTTGATACGAGACCTTTGTAACTTATATCGATGTTTGCATTAAAAATTTTCGATAATTAGATATGGTATTGAAGTTGATAATTGTTATGAAACATCGATAATTTATATACGATATTTTAACCAGTAAAAAATATTTAGAAGTATTTATTATTTATATATGAAAATAATTTACAGTACGTCTGTGTAACATTAATGTAATTAAATTTTAACAACGTAAGTTTCGTTGCTCGATATTTTTCATCTAAAATCCTTTATATGTTTTCCTTTTATTTTTTTAATGCGCCTAAGTCCAGAAGTAATAGGTGGAAAAAGTTTGTTCTTGAATGCAATACTAGAATTACTAAAAGCTTTTGATACAAACATCCTAGCAGAGCTCAACTCAAGCACACAAAATATAAAAAAAGATCATCAAATTTCTAAAACCCAATAACATTTATAGCACTATATTAAATAACTTCCTACCCTCAGTAGCCAGTGCTCCATTATACTTAAGCTAGCATTTAATTTAATTACGAGTTTGCTGTAAAGTAACTTATACAGAAGTAAAAGGCTTTGCCATCCGCAATCAGTTTTTGTTTTAAGTGCTTTAAACCTGATTATATATTTCTGTTTACCGGATATTACAAAAACTAAGTAACTAAATTTCAAGAAACCCAGTAATAAAATAATAAATTGATATAGCCTAAAATAAAGATTACTGACAAAGTTTTTACTGTGTGTTGCCTTTTTCTGTATAGATTTGTACTTTTCGATTCTGTTATAGCCCGAAAAAAATATTAACGCGTTCCCTAACCGAAAATCTATCCTGTATAAAGTTTCATTTGTCATTTTTCCAAAAATGTTTTATACTTGAATTTGCTTAGACAACAGTTTAAAGTGAGAAATATTCTCCACATTTTTTATTTATTTCCAATGCAGTCCAGCATTTTAAGATATTGCGAAAAATCTATTTTTTCGGACTAAAAAAAGTGACTTACTTCTCTTCTTCACAAATATATCCAATAAATAAATAAATTTTTATATTAAATTGAAGGTAATTAAATCGCTCACCTTCCATTTTCCACTCTTGGTTCGCGTTTACGATTTGGTTATATAAATTTTTATATATTTTTATATAATAGTATTTATCCAAAAAATATTTTTCTAAAATTCAAATATTTTTTTTTTAAATTTAAAAAAACCATGATGATTATTTTATCCTTGACGAAGCCGTACATAAATTGTTTCGGAACAATAAATTAAAGTCATATTTTTCTGTCCTTTTTTATTTTTTCATTCTGTTTTTGTAGCAAATATTTTGATCACCACTAATGTACAATCTTATACTTTCTATACAATATAATTGTCTAGATCAGGGGTGTCCAGGCCCATTGCTCATCTGGCTCTTTTTGTTTTTGTAATGGCTCTTAGGCATAGGCAGCAATGCGCGTGTACATGCACGGCCCAAACTGTATAAATTTTTAAAATTACAAAAACAATTTCGCGAGCTCTCTCCCTTACTCTCTTTGCTCTCTGAGCTCATGAGCACAGAAACAACCCTTGTGTATATTTGTTGTTGGCCCACTGATTTTCACTGTAATTTTGTTGTTGTTTTTCGTTTGTGCTCTCTGAACTCTTGCACTTAAAAAAAAGGGTGTAGGATTGATCGCGGACACGAAATTTTTGTACACCATGTGTTAAATGTGAGTACTAAGGCATAGTTTGCAAACAAAAAAAAGTTACAACGAAAAACAAAACATTTATATGAGTATATACTATTTTTTTCAGTGTACATAATAACATGAAAAAACGGTTTGCTTTAGATGTGTTAGTGTTTTTCTTTCATATGTATTGGTGTTTGCTCTTCCATAAGCAGCCTTTGGACACCCCTGTACTAAAATAAAGTTAAAAAACTTAAATAAATACAATTGAAACACTCATTGTTTTCAATTGATACGTGTTTTTGAGCAATGCAAACCAATGTTGCATTTCATTATGTTTTAACTGTTCGCCAGTTCATTTATTAAGTATTTTTAACTTCCTCTTTTCGCCAAAGAAACATAAACTGGCACTATTTACACAAAGTTAAAAAACTGTTTGGTCAAAGTTCGACAATCCTACTTGACAGACACAGCTGCTCTGTACTATAAAAATTGAGAAACTTTTGAAAAGCAGAATATCGATAAACATAAAAATTATTACAACGGATAAAAATCGAATCCGTCTAAGTACCGTTTAGTGGCAATTAATAATTTAAAATAATAATAATTAAAAATCGTTCACGCAGACAGCTGTATTTTTAAGTTACCATGTACATTCCCATTGGCGACAATTAGAGAAATCGATATTTTAAAAACTCGTTAATCGATGCGTTAATAGTATAATGAAGTGTTGCCAGCTTGTTATTCAGCTAAAACCAAAGCGCGGTCTGTTCAAATTGTCAGCCAAATATAAACCCAAAAAACTCGTTATCGTATCGTTTTTATTTTTCTCGCATTACATATTTTTTACATTTTGTGGTAATATCTCAAGCATTTCATTATATTTGTTAGCCTTAAAAAAGTGTTTACATATAATATGCAATTTGCTTTTAAAATCATACATCATACATGAACGTTTTGAATACATATTAACAATAGCGGTACAAGAACTAAATCGCACTTGTTACAAGACAAAAAAATAATGTGCTAAATATAAATAATTAAATCAACATTTAGCATATAAATACAGCTGTAAATAAATGAAACTTAATGCTAGCTTATAAAAAATCGCTATTATCTTTCTTTTGTACAGTTTTAACTTGCACCATTTTGTTTTTGTTGGTTTTTCAACTTCATGCACACATACACACAAATCATAGCGTACAAAAAGAATTAAACATAGATAAATACATAAGTAGATTACATAACATAATCCTTGCAAATTAACTAACTTCATTCATTTTGTTTTCTTTTATTTTAAATTAAGTTTTAATTCGAATATAAGACTATTAATTTCGCGCTCGACAGTAATATGAAACAATGCAAATAAATTGTGTAATTGAATAATCGGGTTTTAAACACTGTAAATAATCTGTAAAAACCGCTTAGATCGGATTTTAGATGCACCGTGACTCAATTTCGATTTGCTAAAAGGTACGGTTTAAGAGTAAGCAGTTGCGGTTAGAAGCGACTGGACATATAATAGATCATTGTGGCCAATGCTATGCAACCAAGTGGCAATGCAAGTCGTATTATTAGTGATTGTCCATAACCCGGCTTTTGTTTCATAAGCATTGACATTTCAGTGCGTAATTGCATATTTGAACTTTCCGATTGCTCTAGTAGTTCCTTGTACACAATCAGCTCCTCTTCGCGTTTAACTTGCTCATTATTCATTGTGGCCAAATCTTCGGCCACTTCCTGCTCAAAGTCCTTGCTACGGCTGGCAGTGTCCCCATGCAGCTCCTTATAACTCTCACTCTCCTCTGATTTTTGCTGCAGTTGTAACTTCAATTCGGCTACTTGCTCGTGGAGCGTACCAATACTGCTTGCCAGCGCATCGCTCTTTTCCTTATAGAACTCACATTCCTCTTGTAGCATTTCCATAGTTTGATCCGGCGGTAGTTCTGTTAAACTCGTATTGCTATTTTCGATATCGCACACGAGCGTAGCCTGGGTTTCTAATTTGGGCTGCTGATGGTCTTGTTCCTGATCACTGCTACCATTTAGTTGTCCATTTACAAACTCATCGTTGGCAATGTCTGCATCGCTTTCGCCATCGGCATCACTATCCGCTTCACTAGTTTTGTCAGGTTGTGATAAACCAGCGCCCGCACGGTTGTCACAACCATCCATTAACGAGTCATCTTCGTCCTGTTCTCCGCCTGAATCGACAGCGTTGAATATGGCCTCGAGAACGCCCTTGCTACCTTCTCCTTGATTAAGATTCGAATTTTTTAGCAACTTCATGACGGTCGACTTGCGCACCTTTTGTTTTGGGTCCAACTCGAACCGCTGGCTGGCCTTGCCCTGAAAATATTGTATTTTTTATTATAAAGTTGAAAACGAGAACACAGTACTTTTAGGCATTCGCAGAAACTTAGAATATTTCCTATTTACCGGAGAAGGGATCAATAGTTTCAGGCTATTTCAGGCTATTGTGATTGCATGCCCAATATTTACACCAATTACCGAAGTCAATTCAAAAATAATTTTGTTTTTCTCACCTTTTTCTTTTTTACAGATTTCTTCTTTTCAGTATTGCTCGGCTTGTCTTGTTCGTCAAGTTGCTTGTCTTCGTCTTGCACTCCAAGAATCTCGCCAATCAAGGCAGCAGCACTCTCAGTCTGATTGCCGTCTGCATCATGTACATTTTCATCATTTTCATCATCATCGTCGTCATCAATATCACCTATAACGGCATCCAATCCTTCCAGCACCTTTTGCTCCTGTAAATGCTGCTCCTGGTCCTGCTCGGCAATTGACTGCTGAAGCTTAGCCACTTGCATACGTAATTCGTCTGTCTCACGTTCATTAGTGCAGAATTGCACCTTAAGCAGCTGCAGACGCAACTCCTCTTGCTCTTTAGCCTCTTCTTGCTGACGCACTGTTTCATGCTTGTACTCCATGTACTCCGTTTGAAGCTGATCCATGCGCACATTGAAATCATGCAGATTCTGTTTGGACGCCTGTATTTGTGTACGCAGTAGACTGCATTCACTTTCAGATGTTGCATAGGCCATTTCCATTTTAGACAACAATTGGAGCGCATCGCAGCGCTCCTGGTAAACTTTTCGCAATGCTTCTTTGGCAGTTAATTGATATGAGGTCTTTTCCTCCAGCATCTTAACAATCTATAAAAGAAATAAATTGATTGCAAATATTTAAAACATATATATATATATAGAACTATTCTCTGATTAAAGCTTACCTCATTTCTAAGCGCATTTTCCGGCACATTTTTCTCTATAACTTGCAGTTTCTTTTCCAGAAAATTGATCTTATGCAGCAGTTGATCCTCCGTTATCATTGATTGCCAACACATAGCCGAGTTCTTTCGTGTTGTATCAAGAACATTTTGCAAACTGCCTAGCTTGGCTTTTAGCAACTTCTCGCGCTGTGCAGCCTCGTGCATAAAGGCATTTAGCCTTTGTATTTCATCAAAAGATATACGGTTCGGACCAGTCAGTTGCACCTGATCCGAATCAATTGAGATGGCCTCACGACCATCTGGCAAGAAGAGATTAACGCGAGCTATTATGCAACCATGCACCTCCTGACGTGAATTTTCAATCACCTCAACGCCAAACTTGACCGTATCGCCAAAACGCAACTGCGCTGGTTCCAAACCTAGTTTATTATCATTTATAAATGTGCCATTGGACGATCTGGTGTCTTTAACCCAAAATTGGCCATCTGGTGTATACCAAAGCACAGCATGGTTGCGTGATAGTACCTTACAATCAAATATGGCATTGCCTTCGCTTGCTTTGCTCTTGGCTATCAAACGTCCAACTTTACAATCTTGATTCGGCATCAAATAAATAGTACGCGTATCAAATTTGTGTGACTTAGGCTCGCAATGCAGCACGATCTTTGCCTCGCCGTTCGTGTCAATGCTGCTGTTGTTCAACAACATTTCCGCAGGCGGTTGTTTGGGGACAATCACCGTGCTGGCATTGCCAGCGCTAAGCGTTTCTTGTGACACTGGCGGCTGCAGCTGTTGCTGCTGCTGTTGTTGTTGTAAGGCCCCATTATTTAAGCTGGACATGTTCAGCGAAGCAAACAATTTGCTGGCCGTGGCATTGACTGGCGCAGAAATGTTGAGTAAATTATTCAAAGGTGGACTTGCAATCCCACTGTACGTCAATTGACGGTCCAGACTTTGCAATGTATTTGTGTTGGAATCGCAGACACTGTGCAGGCCATTTGTATCGGACAGGTTCAAAGTGTGTTGTGTGTATTCCTCTATATTGTTATTCTCCACCTCCAAATTGGACATGGATACTGAATTTAATGGTGTAGTAGTAGTATTCATTTCCACATCAATAGCTTCGTTTTGTTCGCGAGTTTCATTTTCATGTTTTTCGGGCGCAGTGGTGTCCACCATATTGTCGTCGTCGGATTTTTTCGTATCCATTTTTAATTTTTTTGCCTTAGTGCGTTGTTGTCGTTTTGAGTTTTTAATTGGAGAGGGTGGCTCAACTGTTCCTGCTTCAATTTCTACTGCACCCAATCCTTCGAGTGCAGCAATAGGTTTATTGCTGTTTTGATTGTTTGCAGTCGTATGCAGCAGCTGGGCGTTGGCTTCCAGTTCTGACGAGCCAGTGTCGTCTAACGCCGTAGCAGACTTTGACTTGTCATCCTTGTCAGTCGCCCATTTGTTGCTCCCCAAGACCATCACTGGATAAGCGAACCGTGAAACGACACGATGGTTGTAAAAAACGAAATTGACAATTTTAGTACAGTGATAATTTTTTTTTTTTTGTGTTTTTCTGTTTTATTTTTGTACGACTTTCAAACGTATGTACAAGGCCAAGGTTTTTACGAAAGTACTCGGTTTAAATTCCTTGGCTTTGATACCTTTTGAAAAGACTATACGATGTGCTTTGTTGAATATAAATATTTTGTTAGATCAATATTTCGAAGGTTAAAAGCCAACTTAGATTCAATACGCTATTAGTCGTCGCTTATTGAGACTTTGAAAGCTTTTAAATAATTAAAACAAGAAAAAAAAAATGTTGTGGACAGATATTTCCCATGCGCTTATAAGGATCACATGATGACTACAGTTTACTGCGCTTTAAATTATTACCAGATAAAGATCTCTCTTTAGATAAGCTAAGTTTATGCGTATGGTCAGTATAACTTCAAAATAAAAACCTTGCCCCCAAGCTTAACGAGAGAAAAGTGAGGGCCCTGTGGTAAATATTGTCAGTACCTAAGCGGTCTTCTCTCTTAAAGAATTTTAATGTTTAATAGTTTTTTTCAAATCTTCGAGCTTAATAGAAAACTTCGGGCCGGCAGTCCATTTGGGAAATTTTACTTGAAATTGATCCAGTCTGCAGTTCTCCTATTTTTCTATTATTTTCTTAATATGGACGTTAAGCATGTAGCTAGTATAAATATAGGTCTTAATAGAAATATGTCGCCATTGTGGTCTTATGGCCCTTCATAACATTATTCCTTAGAGTATTGACTAAGTGGTCAGTAGTCTTGTATATTTGGTTTACTCCTCGTGTTTGGCACAATGATAAGAAGCTCCTTGACGCTGTTGCAAAAGACGAAAAGTTGGCTTAAACATATTTAAAAAAGCAACACAATATGTATTATATTTTTTAAATACAACAAAAACTTCAGTGCATGCAAAATGATGTTGAGAGTATATAAATAGATTATTTTCAAAAATAATTGAACGCGCAATACATGGCAACAACCCAGTGTGTGTGTGTGTGCGTAAGTAAAAAAAAAAAATTTAAATCAGTCGGAGCAGTGGCCGACGCTGAAATACCCTGCACCCACTTTTCGCAAAAGAAAAATATTGATACAAATTTTAGATTGTTACGTTGACGATTGTAGGCGTACTCGACATTTTGAGAAAATGTCTACGTTATGCCGTTTATTGGTCTCACGCGAGTCTACATATTAAATTTGGTGGCTCTAGCTTAATTATTAATGAAACAACGCGGAGTATTGAAACAGTTTGGACGTTGAGTGGTCTTTTGCCTAAAGCATTTGAAGGTTGGATACGATTCTTAGCGAGGTGAAAGAAGGTGTATATTTTAAAGTATGTCACGAAATTCTCCATCTACAGATTATGTACATTCTTCGGTTAAATTTGCTTCCTCTAGCTTTTATGCTCTCTGAGATCTAGATGTTAATACGAACGTGCAGACGAACATGGCTCAATCGCTATCAAAAGTGATAATAAGCAATTCGATTTAAATAACTTATGGACGTCCACACCTGCTGCTGCCTATTACACTTATTGCTCAAATCTATAATACT
This sequence comes from Chymomyza fuscimana, assembly GCA_949987675.1. Taxonomy (NCBI): domain Eukaryota; kingdom Metazoa; phylum Arthropoda; class Insecta; order Diptera; family Drosophilidae; genus Chymomyza; species Chymomyza fuscimana. The sequence continues at coordinate 51,986,781 of OX465088.1, read as the reverse complement.
CTTGACCCTATGGGTGCAGGGTATAAAGACGCTCGCTTAGCAGGAAGTAAATTCAATGAAGCTATTCAACTTGGGCGTCTGCGTCTGTTGCTCCACTTTTAAGTTTTTTTGGAGCTCACAAAGCTGTTTGTTTTTTTTTTTTTTTGGTAGTTTTGTGCGGCATTAAATAATAGTGCAATAAACTTGCGCCCTGTTTATCCCCATACTCCCCCCATTGACAATTGCAAGAGTGTGCGTGCTTGTGTGTGCGTTTGCTTGCGTGCGTGCGAGAGACCAACAACCCTTGGCGCTGATGGGCTGCGGTTCCATGCCCCTTACCTTGTGTGATAGTAAATGCCCATGCCCCAGCCCCAGTTAAGCAGTGAATACGCGAATGCTAACACAAACTACTGGATGGGTGGCCTTTAGCTGCTGCTACTGCTGCTCCGACGACTCTAGTGCTCTTGCTGCTCCTCTTGTTGTTGGGCGTGTGGGGCAGTGGGTGTGGGTTTTTTGTTGTCGTTGTTGTTGTTTTGTTGCATGGGGAACAATGCAAAAGTTTTGTTGATTGGCATGGAGCGAGCAAACACAAATACATACTACATATGTATGATCATAACACACACTCTGCTCCCCGTTGTCTGCTGCAGCAGCTACAAAATATACATATATATATATACACAAACACATACAATTTTAGCTATTTATGCACAATAAGTCGGTCGGTCGCTGTTGTTGTTACGGCTGCAGTACACCAAAAGGGCAAGTGTAGGGGGCGGCGGTAGACGACTGCTTGTTGAAGTCGTTGTAACGCGAGCCCGTGATTTTAATTCCACTATTTTGTTAAGGGCTTATGACTTTATGCACTTGCTGTTCAGTGTATTATTGATTCACAAATTAACTTCTTTCAACTTTGCTTAATTGAATTTAATTATAAAGTGTCGTTGACGTTGTCTTTGAGAAATTCGCTGGCTCACAGTATTTACTGTTTGCTTATTTCTTCGTTCAGGCCAACACAAAACGTATTTTTTATAATTTCTTTTTTTTCGCACTCCACAGGCAAAAACACAAATTATGTGTTTCAATTAGTTAGAACTAGATTTGTTGTATCACAACGCGGTAGGCACTCACCTTGGTTTTATTTTGTTTTATTATTCTTTATGTCTTTTTGCAAGGAGGCTTGACAATTTGACTATATATTTTTCGTTGAATGCTACTTTTCTCAATAAACTCTTCACATTCGCTGGCGCACTAGGCACGATACGACAAGCTATTGTGAGTTGTCAAATTATTGACAAAATGATTTGGAACTGAAAAATGGATTGCTTGTGTTTCAAAAACCGACCTTTCGCCAAATAAATGTAATTTGTATATATTTTGTATACATTTAATCATTTAAAATCACAATATAATTAAAATTTGTACATAAAAATCAGCTGCATTGTCGCAACGTGTATGTGGCATTTGCTTATTACAGAGTTGATTCTTATATAGCGCCATCTATGAATTATTTTTGTGACTACAAAGCTGCTGCAGCGGGTACGACAGCAAAAACGTTAAAATCCTACGCACCATTGTAAAAAATAAACTATAATTGTTTAACTAGTGTTTATTATTTAAAAAAAAAAAACAAATTTAAAAACAACTAAAGCGTTAAAAACCTGTAAAGCATATTTCTAGAAAATATCTTCAAACTCAACAGCAAATTATAACTGCGCCAGTTAAAACTTTCAATACAGATTGATTAAAAGAAGAATCGTCAACATATCTTAATATAATTTTTACCCATAAACTTTCCCTACCTAGCGGGCTATCGTTTCCACATCCAAAAATAAAATGATGCTTATTTAAATAAAAAAAAAAAAAACACTAAAAGAAGACCAATAGCAAAACTAATCCATGTGGGATTTAAGATTCTATTGTACCACTTATAACAACTTAATTTTTATAGCTTAAAAAACACCAGCAAAAATTTATTTAGAATCTAAAGTTTAGATACAAGCAAACGTGTCCCAAAAAATGGTTGTCCACGCGTTTCATACATTTTAATGATTCGAAATATAATTTTTTGAGACCAATTCCTACATTCAGATTAACAGAGGCAAAACCATCTTAATATTACCGGCGTACACTAGATTATCTTTATTGATACAATTCAATGTAATTGTAAACTTTTAAACTTATCAAAATTATAAAATCCAGCACGAACTTGTCGCCCACCAAAGAATCTGCCATTAAGATCGACAACAGCTGGAAAATAGAAAAATTATTAAGCATTCTCAAAAAAAAAACATAAGCACTTAAAACTTTACCTTTTATAGCGCTTTCGATGCGTTTAAACTCTACATAAATTTTGACAGCATCTTCGGGTGCTGTTCCGAAGGATTCATGTATTATAACGCTGCTCACGTCACCATATTTCTGATTACATTCATCTTTTACTTCAGGCTCTAGTTCCTCATCAACGTCACCAGGTCCTACCATATTTCTTAGCAGCACTACTTTGCTGGGATCCTTCATGATTTCTGTAATGCTTGGCTCAGGCTCGTTTGCAGCTGCTACTGGCAGCGGCGGTGGAGGCATTGCTGCTGCCGCATGACCAGGGCTGGAAACTGTAGCACTAGCATTAGAAGGAGGTGGCGATGAGGGCGCATTTGGTGGTGGTGGCAGAAAGACGTCCCTTTCGTGTATTATTCGACCACCACGCTTTGAAGTCTTTTCCACCTGCAAAGCTACAGACATGCCTTGCTCTGATTTACCCAAACCCTGGCCATCTTTGAAGCCATATTTGGCCATTATCTTGGCCGCAACAGAGCTAGCCGAATACGGTATAGTAACATTTGATGAACCATCGCCATTGTCTATAGATATTTCTTGCAATGAGGGCGGTGGCGCAATTGCAGCACCGCCACCTTTACTTGCCCCAGATCCAGGCGGTGGCGGACTATATTTGTCTTCGTCACTTTGTCGTTGTCCAAATCCACTAAACTTCATGGGCGGCGAGCTTTCATGACTGTGTGCATTGCGACCACCCCTATTACGTTTGCGTCCACGATCTCGCTCATCCCGATGGGTATTACCAGCAGCACCACTGCCACTGCTGCTGGAATTGCGCGATTTTTCGTTGCTCTTTGTTTTTTCTTTGAGTTTCTCGTACTCGTTCGGCCACTGTGGATCATATTCATCAACAAAGTCCCAATCATCTTTTTTTATGCTCGCCAAAGCAGGTGGTGGCAGTGCTGTCGTGATTATCTGCTTGGGTTGTATCGCTGCCATGGGTGTAGGCAAATACGAGTTGGTTTCCTTGTCTGTTATGCGTTTAGCGCGTAGATTTACCACTGGCGTCATTAGCTAAAAAGTACACGGCAGGATATTATCTTTAATATAAGGCAAACAAACATATTTATAGTGACCACACACCGGTTTTTTTATTTGCTCCTTTGCCTTTGGCAGCTGCGCTTTTTTGACTGCTAGCTGTGTTTGCAGCATTTTAATACCCGAAGACCAGCCATCTATTTGACTGGTGCGCGGCTTTGTGTCAATGTCGTCATACAAATCCATTTTAATTACTACTAAATTCTATTAAACAGTATTTTGCATTTTAGCACAAGCAAAACAATAATTTCATCTGCAGAACGTTGCTGCTTCTTTACTCAAAAACATTCACATGGTCACGCAAACATTTGTTCACAATTTGATTGAATGCCAACAGCCAACAGCTCAGTTTTTGTAAATGGCAAAATAAAAAGAAGAAGGGCAGGCATATATTTTTCGGTTTGATTTCATTATGGGAAATGAAAACAGTAGATTAAAAGGGTTAATAATTGATAAAAATGCTGTTGAAGTAAATGATTTCTGGGCGTTGTATAATGCAGTATCACCAACCACATCCAATGAAGAAGGACGCCAGCTGTTATCAATATTTCAGGGCGAGCCTATTGTTAAAGGACAGTTGTGGGTGGCTCAAGGACCCATGGAGCGTGCCATCAAGGTAAGTTGACTTTAATTGTCATTTTAAACGGGCATATAATATAGTTCTTTGTTTCTCTATAGAACCTGATGATATATCGACACCCTTATATACTCAAATACGTCACAACCTGGGAACAATCAGGTCAAAAGCATTTGGCCACAGAGCGTGTGCGTTCTCTAAATGATGTGCTGCATCAGCAAACCGATATACAAGTATGCCTCGGTCTACGCACTATATTATGCAGTTTGATATTTCTTATTGAAAAAGCCTTGGCACGTCATCTCAACATTTGCAATCAATCCATTTATGTCACGGACAATGGTAGCTGGCGCTTAGCTGGCTTTGAGTACGTCTGGAAAGCCAAGGAAGTCAACAAGCAGTTGTTAGACCTAGCTCACTCTTTTCGCAATCAAGCTGCTATTGATGAATCGAATAAGGAGCAGCTTGATGCTTTTGAACAATTTGCCTTTGCAACACTCTGCGAACAGATCTTGGAAAAATGCGCCAACCGCACTGAAGGCTCCGCAGAAGCGGGAACGCCACATGTACAGGAATTTCGCGCCTACTGCAGTACCCACCTAAAGCACAGTAATACCGACCTGCGACCCAAGCTCTCAGCCGTGCTCTTGCATCCTTACTTCAATCACGAATTTGTACTCATACATTCCTTCCTCTTCGAATTACCTCTGAAATCTGTACAAGAGCGACAGCAATTTTTTACCACCTTAATTGATCGGCTACGCTATTTTGATGAGGAGGTCGTGGCTGCACAGCTTACCAACGACTTACTGTCCCGCATGGTTTTGCTAGACCCCACGGCACAGCTTTGCGTCACGCCGTATGTACTGCGCACCAAGTCGGAAAATGGCGCTGCAGCGCTTTTCTCACAGCAAACATATGTGCAGTATCTGTTACCGCCTATACTCAAGATGTTTCGCTTGCGCGATGCACAAATTCGTCTTATATTGTTGGAATACTTTATGGAGTATGTGCGTTTGCTTAGTGACGAACAGCTTCAACGTGATATACTACCACATCTTTTAATTGGCATGAATGATACCAACGATGTACTAGTGGCCAAAACTCTGCGCTCTCTAGCAGATTTAGTGCCTATATTGGGTGCAGCTACAGTTATCGGTGGAGAGCGCAGTCGCTTCTTCTCTGATGGTCGTCCACATGCAGCGGTATCTACAGACAGCAATGTTCCTTGGGGTGAACATCGTTCTATTACGCCGGTAATGAATGGCAGCACAGTGGATGTGGATGATTACATGGTGTCTGGAAGTCCGTTGCCAGCAGAAACCAGTACGCCTTTATCGCTGCAGCTACGTTTGAGCCCAGATGGCGGTGAAGACGACAAGAGCGCTACCAACATGAATGACTCATTGCCGAATAAATCTCTTGAGATTAGTCGCATGAGCAGCGATAGTAGCAGTACGAGCAGTGCAGCCCATGAACAAACGTTGGTTAATGATAGCACCACAGTGCTTGATGAAGAGGAAGCCTGGTCGGATTGGGATACAACAGATGAGCTTCAGCGCTTGCATGTTAAGCGCTTAGAAAACGCCGCAACAACCAGCCATACAGATGAAATAGCACTCAATAACATAGAAACTAACAGCAGCGCTTCTTCACATGCTACACAGGGAACACAGCTATCTCTTAGCGATTCCTATCGCACAGCTTGCTCGACGCTGTCAATGTCTACTTCCACATCTAACACAAAAACGGCCCAAACACCGGTAATCAAGAAAATTATAGACGATTTAAGCGCCTTGGATATACAAGTGCAGGCAACAAGTAAGCCGAGTGAAAGTGAGGCACGTGAATTCGATTTCTTTAAGGACATGGAACCAATAATAGAGCCCCAGAAGCCAGAGCAAACACAGCCGCAGTCTAGTGAGCCGGAAACGGTACATGTGGATGCCAATCGCTTTGCTGCTGTTGGACAAGCGTCAAGTGGGCATGAATTGGATGCGGAGGCAGATTTAGGCTGGGGCATGAATGATGCCGATGAAGATGATATTGATGTCGTGTGGGGCATCAGCAACAATTCCAAAAGTATCAGCAGCGCTGTAGACTCAATTTAGTTTTAGTTCTCTTTTGTCCATTCCCTTTTACTTTGTGTGTTATGAACAATGTGTCGTTAGATAATTTTTTTCACGTGTTTTGGTTTGATTTTTTTTCCCACATAAAAAGTTGTAAAATTGACTATAGAATAAAGTTGTGCCCACTTCTGAATAAGTCAGAAGGAAGTCTTTTTATACTTACTGCTGAAGGACAAAGCATAGACTATCGCAGCGACATGAAAGCCTATATCAGCTGCAGGCTGAATTCATAAATGGAAAGCTTGTATTTCGTGGGGAATATATAAAACTGGAAGTACTGATCAAACGGAACGGCCTTTGTTTTTGATCCCTAAATGGATAAAAACCAAAATTTTTGTTCTTTATACAAATTAGCATTGAGTTATATTTGATGACACCACTAAGCTGATTTTTTGGCCCAATCAAATGAATATTATTATTAGAAGGACGATTTAACTAATTTGACTACCACCGACTATTAAGCCGCACACTATAAACAAATGAACGTTTTTTTTTTTTTACAAATGTAAGAGATATGTTATATGAACTGACGAAAGATCACAAAAGTGCATTATGCCGAAAAGTAATCTAATGATTATGTTTTGACTTGGGCAGCTGGAGATGAAGATTTTGAGCAACTCCACAGTGTAATAAATGCGTAAGACAGAGGGGAGGTCTGTGATATTGACAAGAGTTTGGGGGTCTGGTCTTTTGGCTAAGAATTATAAACCGTACACGTGACCGTTAATCTAATTGTAGTTATATTGCTCTACTTTGTCCCCCCTGCGATTTTGCCTCTAACAACTGACCCTGTTCGAACATTCGGTTGGAGCCTTAAATGGATGCAATAAGTATTCTTGTGTGCTTGAGTAACGAATAATTTTGATAAGACGGAGTACTGTTTTGTTCTTGATCGCAGGTTCACACTCAAGGAACATAAGTTATCAAATAAAAGTTTTTTTTGGCTTCCTTTACTTAGAGTAACCTGGCTATGATGTCAAAAAAGATAGGACGATTGTACTCAGAAAAATTGTGGCGATCACTTAAAAAACGTTTTTCGGTTACTAGACCATAATTTTGGGTTTGCTGTATATTAATCCATTTTTTTTTAGGTTTTGTTAGAACACTGAGATTAGCGACAAAATATAAGTTAAACAAGGTCTGACTTCTGGATCCAAAAGTCATTTTTTTTTTTGGCTGTGTAATGTTTTAAATAATTTGATCGAGAATATGTCTTGCATTATTATCTCTTAACTTTTTGAAGCATTAGAAGCAATTCTACCTAGTCGCACCGCACCAATAAGCAAAAAGCTGTAGATCTCGGCCATGAAACATAAATATTGTTTGAAGCTCATATACAAGCCCTAGAAAATTCTGGTATCTTTAATAAATAAGGATTTTGATCGATGGATCAGAGAACCGTCTTGGTATCCCAAACCCAATCAAACTAGTAAAATCGAAAATTCCAAAAAAAAATTTTAATAAAATAATATGTCATAATCCTGCACTACCACCGATACCTTTAAGCTCTTCTATATGTTTTCAGTTATTAAGTGCTAGGAAAAATTATAGTCAGAAAGTCACATTTTTTCTGACTTGTTGCTGACTAAATTTGAAATTAATCGCTTCTTGTATCTGTACAATAAAGTCGTACACAGCGGCATTTCATTAATTGTTGTATGTATGTATATTTTTATGCATTTTTCATAATTTTTAAAATGGTTTTTTTCTTTATTTCTTTCTTTTTTTTTGTGGTTTTCTGCATGCACTTTTTAAAACTATTTTGTAAAATTTTTAAATATTTCGTTTCGTATTCTGTAGCAAAAATGCTATTTACGCAAAAACATTCTAAAATGCATTTGTATTTTTAAATTTTTCATTTCATTTTTCTATGATTAACATTAAATACTTTGCTGTGTTCGCTCAACGTTTTAAAAAGTTAAGTTTTATGTTTTTTATTTGCATTATTATTATTATTAATTTAATATGAGGGCTTCGGAAAAATGAAATGCAAATCAGGCAGCGACCAATGTAATGGTTAAAACCAAAAACCATAAATAAAATAAATACACTTAAAAAATTTCAACTATTTACTCGTTTTATTTTTTCTTACATTAAAAAAGTTTTTTTCTCTTTTTTAGGCATTAAATTTGTTGTTTGTTTGCCTTGCAGCAGTAATCATCATGCTCAACTTAATCATGATCTTAGTAATCATAGTAATTACATCAAAATTAAATTTATATAAGATCAGCTGAAGTGTTTGTTGTTTGTTTTACGATTAAACATATTTGTATTATGTATTTAGTTTAGATTTTATATAAACAAACGAAACCGCATTAAAAATCGGTGCGTGCTACTTTGCTTAATAAAACTTTAAAGTATCTCCTTTTTTTTTGTTTTTTATGTTCTTTTTTTTCAATGTGTCTGCGCTTTTTATACAACATGCATGGGTAGAATTGGTTTTGGAACTACATTGCAGAATGGAAAGACGCTAAGCGAATTGGCGTGTGATTTGTGTAGCATAATTACAAAAAAAAATATTTTTTTAAATATATTGTATATTTAGCGATTTGAAACTTTCTGTGGCTCATGATGGATTGTGGATATCATGTTAATGTGCAATTCTTATTTAATAAACGGTAGTTTTTGTTATGCCTTGCTTTTCGTAGGAAATAATTCTTAAAAAAAATATAATGTAATAATAAACAATGAAACATTTATAAAAAAAAAAGCATATGTTTACATGCAATTTTGAACAAGTATTATACTTCATTCCCTTCTAACTTATGCTTACGGCATGTTGCTTGTTTTATCGTTTCTTTTACAATGATCGCTTTTGTGGTTTTTTATTTTCCTTTTTTTTTGTTTATTTATATTTTTCTCTTTTTTGAATGGTATTGATTCTTTTTTATTGTATTTATGTTGACAGCAGCGCTGTGACAGTTACGGACGATGACGCAGCATTCAATTTAGCTCCTTGTCTTCTAAGTACTTGTATTCAAAGGTGAAGCCCTCCTTTTTGCGCTGACTCCATTTCTCATAATCAAAATAGATGTACGTACCCTGTAAATAGTTTGAAATTAATACCATATTAATTTACCTTTAGAAATTTAATGAAGAATTTAATAACGTGTACTTGATAATATATTAAAAAAAACGGCTCACTAAAAGATCCCCGGATAACACAAGCTAATATGTCTTTAAATTTATGGTAACGATTATTTCCATATTCGAATTTCCCATGAACTATATTCTAACAAATTGTGATATCGGTTCCAATTATAAATATAAACGATACACCCGAAAATAACAAAAGTAGCGAACTCGCCTCGCAACCCGATGGGTCAGTCAGGGAAATTATTATCTTGAAATATTTTTTAGACCTAGTCAACCGATTTAGATAAAATTAGGTATAGGGCTAGGGAATTGTAAAAAACTTTCGAACGCCAAAAGAGATGTTTCTCTCGATAATTTTGTCAATATTGAATAATATCGTTGCTTCTTATTTTCTGCATTCAATAATGGAAAGTGTATGTGCAAAATTTGGTTCCAAGATTTAAGATGGTTGTAAGTTAAAAATTGGATTGACATCGTCAAACAGGAATATTCATAGCCAATAATCACATTAGACTCACTCACAAAAACAACTGATTATAAATAAGGAGTTATTTTTGAAAGTAATCCTCTGTTCAAATTTTATCTTTATTGCCAGAAGATTTGCTAAACTTTTTATAGCCAACTACCATTCACAAAATCGCTAAATCTTAGTAACATCGCTTACCTGTTCGTAATCATCGTTGATAATTTTTGGCTCCTCATGACGTTGAAACCACATCATGTATTTAGTGTGGAATCGCCAACTTTGCTTCTTCAACGCCTTGGCAGCCAAATATTGCGCCTTAGAGCCCTCCATATAGTAAAATACAAAGAACAATGTCTCCGTAGAGAGACGCTGATAGAACTCAACGGTATCGTATATGGGCAGCTGCGCCTTGTCAAAAATTAAGTTCTTATTGGAATGTTATTCAAATTTGAATGATTAATTTGCAACTCACCTGGGGATAGTGGGAAGGAGTTTGCACAGGGGAACGATGGAAATATGTCTGCAGCTTCTCCGTATCTATTGGTTGTGGCAGGTGATAAAATGCGGCCTCCATCATTTGGCTTTGCAACTGATGTTCCTTTTGCAACGGCGATGGTCCCAGCGGCGTTACGCCGAGCAGTGGTGGAATATGTGCCTCGGTTGTGGGAATTTGTTGTTGCTGTTGCTGCTGTGCGGCATGAGGCTTGGCATTGCTAACTACGACTGAGCCACTACCGCCACTATTCGGCTGACCGGCAGCATTTGTTAAATTCATGAGTCCACTGCCTGTTGTGGGGCCATTTGTGGCTGCTGCGACTGCAGCTGCTGCAGCCGCCGCTGCGGCAGCTACCATGCCGGCATTCTGTTGTTGTTGTTGCTGTTGTTGTGCGGCTTGTTGTTGTGCCGCTGCTGCTTGTTGTTGTTGCTGGTTGGCAGTTGTTTCAGTATTGAAATGCTGTTGCAGCACCGACTGTGCCTGTTGCTGCTGCTGTTGTTGCTGTCTTGTGTCTATGCTGCTTGCTTGTTGGTTTAAGGAATTCGTATCGATCACGGATCGATTGATAGCTTCCTGTGCAATGGTTTTTAATGAAATTGCATCTACTGCGTTATTATTATTGTTGTTGCTGAGAGTGACGGGTAAACCTGCAAAAATAAAAATGAATAAAGTAATTTTAGATAAAAGATGGGTGCATCGTCAAGGTTACCGTTTTGTATGTGAGAGGAATTCGTTTGAAGATTGGATAATTGCGCGGCTTGCTGCTGTTGTTGTTGCTGGGCCTGTGCATTAGCGCCAACAATAGCCGCCACCGTAGGCGCTGGCGCCTGTTGTTGCAGCACGGGTCCGTTTTCCAGAAGTGCTATTTATGGTTAAATTAAATTAATATATAAAATAATGTGTAGTTAATGGGATTAAAGAATTGTTTGCGGTGCGGTGTATAAAAGGCAAAATGGTTTCTATCATAAACACAGATTCCTACATTATAAGAAGCGGACCCTCTGACCTAATCAATGCTATGGCGTAACTAAACCTCTTAGCTGCATAATCTTACGTTTTGTCAGTAGTCAAAACTTTATTGACTTTCTTTCAATGACGTTTGGTCAGTAATTATATTGTTAATAGTTGATTAGTCTTTGGCCTTAGTTATGAATTTAATAATTTATTCGTTGTTCCTGTATTATTTGGTTGATATAACGGTAGGGTGGGTTTGGTAAAAATGGCTTAAATTTGTTTGAGGATTATCGTCTTGTGCCCAATGTTACTACTCTTCTTATTTTGCCTGAATTAAAGAGATGAGACTACCGCCCATGGTGTTTAAATACATACATGTATTGTGTTTTGCCACCGCCGCAAATGCAATTGTTGGTGTCGCTTGAATCACAGATTGGCCTTGAATGTTGCTGCTGTTGCTCGCTGCTGCTGAGTTGCCGGATACTGCAGCTGCTACTGTTGCGCTTGTTGCATTCAAACTAGGCGTCGGTGCGTGCGGCTGCACGGCAGGATTGTGACCACTGGCTGTGACAGCTAATACGCCACTTGCGTTGCTGTTATTACCACTGCTGCTATTGCTCTGAGCTGCTAAGCTGGCTGCCACAACGGCTGCAGCCGTGGGCAGTTGTTGATTTTTGCTAGGCGTTGAACTGACAATCTTATTGACTTGAGCTAAAAAACAAAGAGTTAAAGTTACTTTCTTTTTGTATGCAATAAAAAGTTCAAATTCTTACTATCACTACCCGCTGGCGCTTTGGCCGTGGCGCGTACTGCAATGGGCTTGATGGGCTGCTGAGGTTGCTGCAGATGGAATCTTCTGTAGAGAGCTATTTTTGAAGCCTACAAATAATATTTACCTTTGCTTTACTGTTGGCATTGCTGTCGCTGGTTTTGTTGCGCTTGCTTTCGCTCGCTGGTGCCCCACTGGCCGCATCTGTGGACGTTGTTGCCGAGGATGAAGCTGCGCTGGTATCGCTTGCATAGCCCACATTGTTGCCATTCGATTGCTGTTGCTGGTACTGATTGGCGCTGCCTGTGCTACTGCTGCCGCTGCTGTGGGACTGAGCTGTGCTTGACTGCGTTGAGGGCAGTACCTGCTGCACTGTGACAGGCGATTGAGATGGACTGCCGCCGGATGTAACGCTACTGGGCGACCCGCTCGTTTCGTTGCTGTTGTTGCTGTCTGTTGTGGCTAAGAATTGTAACACATTGTGTCATATATTGTATCAACTGGTATAACATTTTTACTTACCCGTGCCGCTCAGCTCCACTTCATCAAGACCAATGATATCGTCGTAGATAAACTCATTTTCCTCAAAGTCAGGATCTTGCGATGAATCTATATAATATTCCACATCGTCCTTGATTTTGTTGACCTGCTCCGCCTCGACACCATCATTGTCTAATAATCGCAGCAATGTTTCCAGCTTTGTTATATGGAATTTATGACGATCTAGTTTCGAGCGCCAATCATCCATGCGCTCTTGTTTATCTCTATCTAGACGTTTCTTTTTGCCCGCTAGCAGCGATTCAATTTCACTTTCATACTGATCTATTTGTATTTGCAGTGAACTAATTGAGCTGGTTAACCAATTTCTGGCATCATCCCTAATGCGCTGCGCCGGATCCATTTTTTGTGCGGCACCCAGACCCTCCTTGGAGTACGCTTTCGTTTTTGTTTCTCGCTCGACTACTTTGAAGCGTTCCATTTGCTGAAATGAGTTTAAATATTTTAAATTAGGTAAATTGAAACTCGTGAAAATTTATTCATGCAAAGTCAGTTAAGATTTATGGCGTGCATCTAGAAAGCTGTGTTTATACTTTCTTCAAATCAAATTTTAATTTACTATTGCCGCATTTAAGTTTAAATATCAAGTCTGTTTAGTCCTAAACATATTTTAACACCAAAAGAGTTGGCAAGCGTCTTATATAGTTACACTTTTGATAATGACTATTCAAAGTACAACATATTAAAAAAAATACAAACAAGACCTTAAGTTTGAAGTATAAAAAATTATAACCACAGCAAGTTTTTTTTTAAATTGTTCGAACCGAATCTCAACTAACTGACACACTGAAAGCTTTTCCTTACCGTTTCAATAAGCCGCCGATTTTCGAGCAGCGCACTCTTATCCTTAATCTCAGCAGATGCAATCCATGATTTTATCTGATCGCGCAATCGCTGCAGTTTCTTAATTTCCTTTTTAAGATCCGCCTCATACTTCTCTTGCAGATGTTTTTGCTACAAATTATACAATTAGTTGTATTATTCTTCAACAGGTTTAAAGAGTAAAGGAATTGAATACTTACGCTTACTTTCTGGCTGGTATTCGTGGCATTGTGCACCTTCTTCCATATATCCTCAAACGTTTCGACGCCCTCAGCTACCTTTTTTAAACATCGATCAATTTCGCCTGCATCAAAATAATGGTATTTTTAGAATATTGTTTTTTGGAAACATCAAATGCACAAACAGCAACATAATATATGCCACATAAATTCTACACTTTGTTATGTGTATGTGTCAATAGAAGAATTTTGCTTACCTTGCAGTTTTCTCGTCGCAGCCATGGCGCTATGTGTGCTCTTGTTGGTTTTGTTGACGCAAATAGTCAGACATAGTCCGCTGCGGGCTGTGGCGGTTGTTAGTTATATCACTGCCGCGCAATACAATAGGACTCGGTTTGGCTCTTGGTAACTACAACGGGTACGACTCCGTAACAACAACGTCGGGCAGTACGCGAAGGAGTCTGTAAACAGAACACAACAGATCAATGAGAAGCGCATTAATATTTGCTTGTTGTTTGATTGTCGGTCGCTTGCTTGCGCACGCATACAAATGCGCAAAATTTTGGTATGGGGCCGCTGCGGCGGCAACGTTTTGGGTAAATGTGTCAATTGTTGTTTGGGGTGGCCAAAAAAGCGCCATGGCCAGCGCATTTTTGGGGCAGCGCTTTTTAAAGCTTACGCCTGCGGCGGGCATAGTGTCGAACCTTCTGGTAGATATTTATTTACCTTTAGTTGAACGTTTTATGTGATCTTCAGCTCATGGGAAAAGGCTACGCAACTCAAAATGAATGAAACTTTTCTTCTCTGCTGCTTTACTGCTGTTTCTTCTTCTTATTATTTGCTTCACTGTGATACCTCAAACGTCGTCGCACTCCGCGAGATTTCGATTTTTTGCTCAGCGTTTTTGGCAAACACAACGTGACGCTGTGCTTAAGATTCGCTTATTTTGATTTCTACGGCAATTAGTGATTTCTTAGTCTTAAGATAGTTAATTATTTACTGGCTAAATATATTTAAATAATACAATTTCAAGATTTTTTCCTCTTGTAGTGCTTTTTGTTCTCTTACATTCCAAGATGGCGACTGTCCTGAGCGAGGGCTGCATACAAGTCAATGTTGCAAACGATAAATTCGCTATCCCTGGCCCAGCTAATATAGCAAGCAGCTTTTGTACAAAGTTGCATATCAAATGTTCTGTTTTGAATTTCAAATTTTTTTATTTGTGCATTGAATATACTTGTTGTTTTTTTAGTAGTAGTAATTTCAAAAAAATATATGTATGCATTAATTAGTAACTCTTAAATTCGTTTCTACTTTAAAGCCCAAGCAATGCTCAGCATTGTACCATTGCATAAAATTTAATTCATCTTCTGTTCATAAATTATAGTTTTTAAACGGTGCGTTGTCAAATACTAAGAGTTAAAGTAATTTTACTCGATTGCAGCTAGTATAAATAACTATCACATGCGTCAATCAAGCGTATTTAGTTGATTTATATAAGAATTACTAATCATATTTTGAATTGCATACTGGCTGGACCTCGCCGTTTCTTGAGTTGGGACTTAGAGATGTTACGGCAGCTGCTGCCGCCTTATAAATGGGCATTGTCATACAGTTGTGTATGAAATTCGATACACATTGCACGTATTGTGTTGGATATTTTGTATAGATCTTGACATGCTCTGCATCCTCAAAGCAAACGGAGGAAACATCAATGCCTTGAGCACGACGCAGCCTAATAAACTTTTCCACATCCTTATACGGAATAACCACATCGCCTTTGGAGTACAGAAACAGCTGAGGGTGCGGATTGGCCTCGTTTTTTAAATCGCAAAATGGACTGGCATGTACTGTTGATGATTTGACAAACAGACTCTTAAAAGCGGCAAAAGATTCCTGGAAAATATGGCATAATTAGTGTACAATATTTTAAAAAAGCGAATTTGCCTATTTACCTCTATGAACCATATGATGCTTAGTGTCAATGTTATGGCCAGTGCCGTCAAGCAATTGCAACGCTTCTCCCTGCCATAAATAGCCGTGATGGCTCGATACAAACCCAACAGCCGTCGTTCTCCCGGTGCAGAATCAAAGATTACTCCACGCACTTGCAATGGTGACTTATGCTTGCGCACGGCCAGGTTGATATGCTGATACAAATAGGCACCGCCATTGGAGAATATATGAAATATAAGCGGATGCGCATCAAAGTTCATATCCTGTATAAGCTTTAAAATTTTCTCGCCTATTGGCACCATTTCCTTGCGCTTCCAGAAGAGTGTATGAACAGGCGCAGTGTACCGCACGGTGATAAGACTGTAAATGCATAATGATTTAAATGTAGAAAAGTCTAATTTTTCCTAGCTATCGTATGTTTGAATTTGATTTTAAATTTTAATGTTTCCCATTTTTTAATGTTTTAATTTTGAATTCGTATAAATACTTATTACTAATTGAGTGACATTTTTAATTTTCACAAAAATAATTGATGAATTCAATTGCAGTATCGGATCCTACACAAGTTAAAGTTAAAGTTAATGCAATGAACATGAACATATGTATGTATCCGTTTCGTTTTTCCTGATATGAATGCATGAACAACTTTTAAAATAATTTCTTTTTTAAGTCAAAAACCATTAACTAACAAAACAATAGCACCTCGCCGTTTGTTTCAAAACTTGTTAAACTTACCCGCGTTCCTCATAGATTTTGGAGTACTTCATTAGATAGCGATCCTGACAGCCCGCCCAGCCCAACAGCATAACGATAGGTTCATTGTTCTCTTCATTGACAAACACAAAATTTGATTCATCCAAAGAGGGCTTCGGAAACTTAATAAAATATTCCAGCGCATCCTCTGTCGTTGGCGTAGCTGACTTGACCTGGCCAACTTGTCGCTTCTGTTGGGGTGCTGCGCTATTCACACGCTGGCTTACGGTCGGTGTGGGCACAATAGTGGCTCCATACTGACTGCCAATATCATCCGGAGTTGGCGTTAAACCATAAGAATGCGACATCTTTTTTTTTTTGCGTTTAAACTATATCAATTTATTATATCTCCAGAAATTGTAATGTCTTGCTTTTGGATTACGCAAGGCCTACTATGCCGTGTTATTGATTTTGTGTACAATTGATTAATTGAAAAAATTGTCAACGTGTTTTTAAGGATATTTGACAGCTCATTGATTTTTCCGTTGGCGTTAAAAACAACGATTGCCGGACTGCCCACGCGGCAACTTGCACACAAAAAAATATACTTGACCTTCTGGGCCAGCTTTAAAACTCTTTAAAAAACGCTTCCCAGTTGCTTTCGCTTTTAAGCATTGCTTTGCGACTGTGCTTCTGTGCGCTTCCCGGCGCTGCAACAATGCGACATTGGCTGACGACAAAATTATCGTCCTTAGAACCATGCCGCATGTTAGCTCACGTTCCAATGCGGCGAGTTTTCCAGTAGGCGCGCAGGTGTTGGTGTTTGGCAGCTGGCTTTACTATGGTAATGGGTTGGACATGCGCAGTGGAGAGCACCAAAAAAAGAGCGGGCAGCATATAGTAGGGATGCGCAAGTTAGGGACTTCGGATTTTGGTTCGGTTTAAGTAACCATTATAAGCTGAAATGTTTCGTTCGTGAACGCATTTTTGAACCGAAGCTCTTTGGCTGCTCAGCAGTGTCTTTAGATTCTCAATGGAATTATCCTTTCTCTGATTCATTCGGATTTATCTTATCTCACTATGATTAAGTAATGCTAAAAATGTTTATACTAAATTAAGCTAGCTTTAAGCATTATTATAATATAAAGGAAATAAAGCACAATTAAATAAAAAAAAAATAAAAAATAAAAATGTTTACTGCCTTCATGCACTCTCTGCTTCATGATAGTTTTTTGTAGATACAACTTTTTTTAGCGAGATAAAACTGTTCCTGCAACACTAAAACGCTAAGGAAACGCTCTAAATAATTTTTGCCAAGATGGTTTACAAAAAAAAAAACATTCCAGGTAATACCTAAACACATCAACCAAGAAAAATAAGCGCGATCTCATAATTATATTAATATGAGACTGATTCAGATTCCAAGTCTATAAAACTAAAAAGATATTCACGAATTATTTTATTTTTTATGGAGTGCTTGCTACATCTTGTACCATAAGATTTTAAACCAGTTCTGGTTCAGTAAGTTCCTTTTTCATAAACACGCAACATGCAATAGTTTTTCAGCCTTGGTAGAACTATAACATTTTATTTATAAATTTTACAATAACGGAACTTGACGACCGCCCAAAAAATTTCACCACTTAATGTTTAGAGCAGTGTTTAGCTTTTCTACCGCATGGTAGCTCGTGTGCAGCAGTTCCAGTGACTTGTCCGTATGAGTGCCATCCAGAAAGTCATTATAGATTTGTTTAGTTTGGTTATTCTCAGGTATTGATGGTGGCAACTGCTTGTACAGCGTCTCCAATTGCTGGTTTAACTCGCGAACATGTTGTCCCGTGCTGGGACGCACTTGAGCGCCTCCATTGATGCAGCCAGATGGACAAGCCATTATTTCTACATAGTGATATGGTGCTTTGCCGCGTTTAAGCTTTTGCACCAAGTTTTGTATATTGCGAAAGCCATTTGCAATGGCAAACTTAAGCAGAGACTTTCCATCCTTATCCAAGCTGATTTCGAGAAAGTCGCGATTTCTGCATGGGAAGCAAATCAATAAGTTAATGCATCTTTAAATAGTTTTAAAGTAATAGCTTACCTTAACTGTTTAAATTCCAGTTCATTGGGTGTACTTTCATTAAAAAGTTCCTTCGCTGCATATTTGTATATATGCTCTGCATAGCCTCCAGATGTGCTTGCCTCATGGGCATAAACTGTAGCCTCTGGTTTTTGGTCCGTCCAGGGCCAGTCCAGGTCCGCGGGTTCAAATGATTGCAAGTTCTTTTCCTCAGTTTGCAGCATCTGTTCAATCTCAACTGCCGGAAAATTTAATAATAGAAATATTAAAGAATACGAAGTCCGGGAAACAACATTTAAATAAATTTAACGTACTTCGTATATCATAAACTATTCTTACAACGATATGACCGCCTTGAACTCAATTTAGTAGCACATTAAACAATTTCTAAATGAAATAGTAGCAAGAATATATTTTTACAGACTTCTCTAAATGAGAACACGTAAAGTTCTAAATTTTAACCTCAAAATCTAAACAACTGTCTGGAATTATTTAAATTGTTTTCAGTATATCATATTAACTAGTTTAACTTTCTACAGCATGGATGAAGCGCCAGAAAGTTTGTGCGTTTCCGAGAATGAAGATGACAAACGGCGGCATTTAAAATTCTATGAAAAAGCGCAAAAGTACTGGTCCAATGTGCCTGCGACTGTAAATGGAATGCTTGGAGGTCTGGGCTATGTTAACCCCATTGATATACAATGCTCATACAATTTCTTGCGCGATTTAAAAGTCCCCGGCAATCAATGTGCTCTAGATTGTGGTGCTGGCATAGGACGTGTTTCTCGTAACGTATTGTTCCCATTCTTTAGTAAGGTTGATCTTGTGGAGCAAAATGCAACCTTTTTAGAAAAGGCACGTGAGCTTTGCAAATCAGATGGATTGTATCACAATCGCTTGGGTGAATTCTACAATGCTGGATTACAAGAATTCAAGCCTTTACGTAAATACGATCTTGTCTGGAGTCAATGGGTATTGGGTCATCTAACAAATGCTGACTTAGTGGCTTTTTTTCGACGTATATGCAGCAGCTTGGTAAAAGATGGTTATTTTGTTATAAAGGAGAATGTCAGCGACACAAAGAAAATAATTCCGGATCGCAATGATTCGTCAGTTACGCGCCCTATTCGTCTATACAAGCGCTTTCTAAAAGAGGCTGGTTTTAGCATTGTGCGCAAAGTGCGTCAAAGTAATTTTCCCGAGCATTTTCTACCCGTTTTCATAATTGCCTGCAGACCTATTGTCTATGTAAGCGATTAATTTGTGTAATAGTTTAAATAAACATGACTAAACTTACTCGATGTTATGACACAATCTACGTCACGCGAATCATTCACCTCGCTATAGAAATCTTCTCGAGAAGCCTCTAATTTTTTATCGTAGCACGGCATGACAGTAACATGATAAAAGCGCGAAGCACTTAGGCCTAACTTCTGGGCCAGAAATTGCTTTACCAGCACGCCCATTATTTGCTGTGGTGAACGAGTTGTCGATATGTGTGGCAATATAAAGCTGCCATGTGTTTTCTCTGCATAGCATACCCAGCCTGGACAGGAAGAGGATAACATAGTCAGTTCTGGATTATCACGAAAACGTTCTACAAACTCCTGTCGGCTTTCAATCAAGGCCAAATCATCCGCAATTTTGGTGCATAGTACATAATCAGCTCCCAACTGACGGAAGTAACCGGCCAAATGACGCGCTGCATCCTCGACGCCTAATTGGTAGCGATGTGCCAGACTCAAAAGCGGCTGCACGGCAATGGTAAAAACAATAAGCTTCCCCTGCTCATTGCCACCTGTTGCTTTAAGTGCTTGATTCTCTCTCAGTACTTTAAGCAATTCTTCTTGGCTTTGTTGTGTTATGAGCACACCTTCAGCAGATGTTATGCATCCTGAACAGGCTAGACAATCCTGCAATGTGATTTCCACTTTTTCCAGCTTTTGCTTGCCACTCTGCGACATTTGAATAGTTAAAAAATTTATTGACTCTGAGCGCAACACAAAATAGACTTACCTCAGACTCTTCATAATAGCCATCTGCTTGTACAGTAATTTTTGCACCAGTTTTTGACTTTGTCTTATCTATTGTTACGGGCTTTATGCATTCCTAAGTGGATTGTGAAATCTATGTAGTATATGTATGGTACGTATGTTTTGTTTGGTATGTTGGCTATTGGCTAATTGTATATAGTTACCTGTGATGGCGTAATGAAATCATCCAAATCCGTAAGTTGGAGCGCACCGCTGAAACGCGACATAACTATAAAATATGTGCGCTAATTTTCTAAAAATTACAACATGAAATAAATGTAATCAGCACATAAGATCCAATAGGAATGCTTATACAGCGCAAACATATGTTTTAAAACTACGTAGGCATGTGAATGGCAGGTACAAAATGTCTGGCTGAATGGCTATGAAAATGTCAATTATGATAGTTTTAAAAACCACTTTGAAAGTTCGTAAATTACTAACATATTTTATGCGCACTTAAAAAAAATACTTGAATTTGTGCAATAACAAGCCGTTGAAATTTTTTCATTTTTTGGTGGCTTTGACAGCCCCTAGCGCACGCCGACGTGTGAATGACAGTTTCCTCATGTGCTAAAATTGTAAAGCTACGCGTTCAGGCCAGTCACAAAAAAAAAGAGAAATTCAGAATATACATTGCAATGGTGCGCAGCAAATTGGTTGGCGCTACGCCTAAAAAGGTAATAATTACAACTCGTAGCATTTAGGCAAAAAATTGATAACTTATAATGTATTGTGTGCATATCAGGTGATGCCGTACGCTGATTTAATGGATCGCCTACGCAAAACATTCTACTATGGCGGCGGCGCCGACGACTCGGAAATGGAAGTTTCTGGCCCACTGGCTGAATATGCTGCCGATTTATTCTCACAGCCACATCATGGTCATTCCTTGAATCGCTTAACCTGCGTTACAGCAGGCAAAATGCATGCTACACCTTGCTCACTTATAATGGCACTCATATATTTGGATCGTCTTAATATATTAGATCCAGGCTACACCAGGCGTATTACCCCACAGGAGCTTTTCGTTCTGTCACTGGTAGGTGTTACTTATCTTATCTCTACACATAGGGCCGCAAAACAAATCAAACCTGTTGATAGATTACAGGCTCCAACGCAATAACACATAGATACATAAATACATGCACAAATGCGCCAACACACAGATGCACACGCACACTCTGACGCACTTCAAATTCTAAGCGCGAGCTTTGTGTGATGTTTTGCTTTGTTATTGTTGTTATTGTATGCGCCTTTATAATGGGAACATGTGATGATTAATATCATTTAAATCTAATGAGGCCAGTCGCAAAACAATAACAACAACAAAACAGATGCGCAGCTAATAAAAAAAAGATACAATAAACTGCACTTTTTTTTGCATTATAAAGTGCTTAAAGTTACATAATCCAAAGTTATTTATAGCGTGTTTGTAACATACATAAAACATGCCAAAGCCATGACATCATTGTTTTACTGCGTAATCTTTTGTCTTCTTTTTTGGCTAAATATATAATGTATTTGATTTCTTAAAGATGATTTCGGCAAAATACTATGCCGGCCATGATGAGCGTTTCTATTTGGAAGATTGGGCCAAAGAGGGTAACATGAGTGAGGATAAATTAAAGGAAATGGAATTGGAGTTTCTAACAACCATTGTAAGTTTTTCTTACAATAGCATACTTTTTCTACTAATTGAAAAGTCAGATGAGCTAAAGTTTTCATAACAATGTGCAACAGCCAATTTGGGGCGGGATAATTTATATTCTGTGTGATAGTGCTAGGTAAAATTTAGTTAAAAATATGAATATCCTAAGAAGATTTTGTTTTCTGTGGCCAAACTTTTTTTTTTATGGCTTTTACGTTTTTCTTAGGTAGCCTTATATTTTTCCCTTTATCTTCGCTCACATTTAGCTTGAAGGAATTCTATCATACAAAAAAATCATTAAAGTTTTCACTATGTTTAATTCAAATCCGTTTTGTGTAGAATGAACATCTGGTAGTCAAGACTATCTGGAGGTATAAAAAAATTCGTTGGTTGATTTTACTATACTGGCCTTTTTACCATATTCATCTTTGAATACATCTTAAATCCAAATTTTAAGCTAGTAGTTATTTTTTGTGGGAAAAATGAAGCAGGGCATTTCTGACTGATTCCGATTTTTTATACAAATTCCATTTTGAAGATTCGATAATTGCAAGGTTATTTAAACGTATATATTTATATCTTTACTTTACAGGACTGGAACATATACATATCCAAAGAGCAATTTTTCGAAAAATTGATCAGCGTAGAACGCACACTAGCAAAGCGTGAGGGCTTGAAACGCGGATGGCTTACCTATAGTGAATTGATGCAGTTGTTGCCTTCATTTACGCTTATGAAATTTATGCTAAACAACATAGCTGTACTGGCCTTGAGTTATGCTGCCAGCGTTATAACCATAGCTGGAGCATTCTTTATAGCCAGTCAAGTGCCAGGAACAATCTTGTACCGTAAGCCAGCAGCAAATATGACAGCAGCTACAGCAACAACCACCACATCGCTAGAAACTCCGGTCATCAATACAAATGCCACACAGGCTGCACCTATATATGAGGGCGCGACAGGCAGCTCCACCATCAATGTTGGTAACTCAAAGCCTAATGAAAGCTGCAGCGCCTTGAATGTCGAAGCCGAACTTTTGAAGCTGGAGCAACAATACTGTGACGAGGCAAGACTGAATGAGCTGCAACAAGCGCGACGTTTGGACCTGGACAATACGCGTTACCTTCCTATGCCACACAATTATCGCGAACCTTCTCATGTACAGCAGGACATTGCGCAGCATTGGCTTAACATCAAATCCGAATACAGCGATGATAATTCGAATCTTTTATTGTTTCAACAAAATGCTCAAAATGTATCTGTTTTCTGGCAACTTCTAAGCGATATGATGCAACAGCCGTTCCTTGTGCGCTGGCCAGAGCAATTATGGCCAAAACTAATTTAGTTAAATGAAAAATTTTATACTCTGCTTTTATATTTAGATTCAATTTAACGAAACCAATACGTTTTAGCATCTACAATTAAAAATTGCTGTAATTTTGTTAATTTACAAAGTATAAATACAAATTCTATTTTTCCATTAAACTGAAATTGTCTCAATTTTGAAGCTAATTTGATTTATTTTTGTTTTCATTGTTCATGCATTTGATAAGCTCTCTACATTTTGGACTTTTAACATTATACATACATTTTTCTTTAATTGTATTAACATTATATATATTTATAGAACGATTGTGTAACAGGGCATAGGTTATTAATAGTAGCAGTCGTAGGCACTTTACAGTGAGTTTAGTGTAGATGGGCAAGGGATTTTGTAACAAGTCAACAAAAAATTGGTAGCAGACAAGATTGGGAAATCAACAGCAGATTTTTAATAATGTAAATGATTAATTTTTTATTTATATTGATTGTTTTGGGTACACGATTTATTGTTACGATGAATAAATTAAACTGATTAGGTACTTTTTATTTGGTTTTTCTTTATGCTAACTACACTAAAACCACGAACACATAAAAACCATGTACACTTTTTCTCAAGTATATAAGCTGATGCATGGCCGTCAAGTTTAGTTTTAACAACAATACAGAAATTGTTTCCGTAATCAACTATGTTGTGACTTAAGAATACGACAGGATTTGTATTGCGTAGTATTTGCTTTCTAGAAGGTTTTCAAAATTATTAGCAATTAGTACAAACAGGTTAAAAAAATGTTTGAATTAGTTGCTGCGGCAGTGGACCTTCGTCCTTTAAGACCTCGCGTAGATAGAGTGCTACAGTTTCTACAACTGGCAGAATTCTTTTCGCTTAAGACGCAGTTCGAAAAATTTCGACGGGATGACAAAACTTCATATAAAAAAAAATCCCATATATCCCAGGATAAAGTAATTTTAGGCTTTATTAAAAATATATGTTTTTTTTTCAAAACGCCAAAAATGCTGCAACATTTTTTCGCTAACGTAAATCGCATCTATCAATCATTTGATCTCAACAAATGACAATCAGCGCTCAGTGTGTGACTAGCCTTATTCATTTTTTAACAATAAATTTTTTTTGGAAACCTGCAAATATTAATACTGATTTTTATTAATTTTAAAATTTCGTAACATTTTGTTGGAACTCATGTGGTATGCAATTTCAAAAACTAATTATTTTAATTAAAAATTTAAAAGCTGTAGAGAGTTTACTGGGTGTAAAGTGGGGAAGCATTATTTATGAACCACAAGCCCATCCGGAGATAGAGGTAACGATATGTATTCATATTAAAAGCTTTGTTTAGACGGTTCTTGTTTGTTGGTGTTATTTTTCGTAGGCGTAACAAATGGTAAGCTTAAAGACTATATATATGTAATCCTTTTTGCTTTCATCCATTAAGTTTAATACGCACTGGATTAGATTTTATAGCGCTAATTTTTCTCTACAAAAATGGCTATATTGATTTTGATTTAGACAGTTACATTGGACCAGTTTGCAACTACTTTAGTTTTCTACAATTTTCAATTTTTATATATTATTTATATATATTTCGTTAAGTTCTACTATAAACCTTGCTCTATGCCTATTAGAATCTAGAGATACAAGTCCGTGCGAGCTAAAATTATATAATCAGAGGTTTAAGTTAACTATAAAAGATTTTTTTTAGCTTATGTTTATTAGAGCTACATGAGCTTTTAATAGTTAGTTATAGGTACTTTGAGTGTCACATTAATTCGTTTTTATGGCGAGCAAGTCAAAAAATCGTTTAAGTATAGTTAAATAGTTGAAACAATTCGTTGATAACGTTTGAAACTATAAAGGTAAATTATATATAAAAAAGATATCATTAATATAACACACACAATTTGTCAATAACTAAGCTAGTTAAGTACAGTTTTGAACAATTAAAGCATGTATCCAGATTTTTATGAGTTAGTTCCTTCCTTTTCCTCTTCTTTCGATGTGCTTTCAGAAGAGCGTTCTTCATTACTCATAAACCATAATGGTGACATACCAAGCAAACAACCAACAGTAATGCCTATGATGCGACCCTGGAAAAAAAAATTAAAAATGGTTAATCCTGGAAAATTAATATTTTTTTAAGAATAATTGCAACAAGTTTTAAGGTAGTGATGGGCAGGCCCAAAGAGGGGCGTGGAATCGGGTACCTTCCCCACTTGGTCCGATATGGCTCGCTTCGCCCCCAAAGCTTTGCTTTTATGATTTTAATACACCTCTTGCCTAGATTTTCTTTCTTTAAAGGATTCATGGTAAGTGGGGTGTCCAACCGGATGCGAATAGAAGCTTCACAGATGGGACTTCATAGGTCTTTGAGGTTTTTTGTACAGACTGTCGGATATGAACAGAATAGGTGCTCCACCCTTTGTCATCACCCCTAATAGGTCATACCAACTTTGGCTTTCAACGATGTGTCTGACGTCCAAAAAACCCTGGTACATCAGGGGTCTGAGATAACCTACAAAACACACACCCCGGTTAAGTCGGGTTTTTGAGGTTAAGCCCTGTCACATGTAAAGTTCAGACCGATTTTTTTGTGGGCCGGTTTGATCATGCTTTTTCCCTTTCTCTCTAGGAAAAGAAAACAAGATATCTGACGCCTATGACGTTGTATTTTATGTATTTATGTATGAAAAGACATAAACATTATTTGTGATTTCAGCCACAAGGTTCTTTCCATTACAGCTTTACTGTATTTGAATTGAGATTCTTATAGTAGCTCCGGCTGCAATATAGGTTTATAGTGGACCACAATAAGGTGCTCAAAGGCTTTCAGTAAAAAAAGACGGTAAGGCTGTTAGGTTAGATGTCTTTGGAAAGACCAAACAATTAGTTCCGCATGTAGACAACTGACTATAATTCGGACCAATTTGAGTATCGCTTATGGCTAAGAGCTTAGAAGATGAGCCGATCTCTGTTTCTATGCAAGCCAGAGATTTAAATGTAGAGTTTGTAAATATGTGACATTTTGAACCCTGTACTAGATTTGAGATTAGGATTAGGGGGATTAGGGATGGGTAGTACAAACCCAAAGTTTTTTCAACATTATGTTAACTTTTTTGCGTATTTTAATGGATTATTTTGAATGCTAGACGGACTTCTGAACAATAAGACCACCGTTTTTGAGTACTAAAAACTAATTTTCACTAAGTATATCACAAATCCTCCTTCAAAAGAACTATGCTTTGACTTCTGATATAAGTAATAAGTTCGTGCAGAATGGGTAGCTTATTTCCGACAACCGCTCCCTTAAACGGTTCCAAAATTCTACTTTCTGTTATCAGTGCTTAACATTTTTACAAGCTGGATCCACCCATAATAAATATGCAGACTCCTGTGAGCCTACTAAGCAAAACTTATTTATCCGTTTCTCAGATAGATTTTTTTTACTTACCCAACTTGACGCACGCCTGCTCGATTTTAATTCAAATTGCGCAGGTGTTAGCTTGGGCTGTTTAAGTCCCAAATATTGACAACCATTCTCTACATAGGTGGCCATGGATATGCCCATAATGTCGCTTATTGTATTGCCCAAGCCTGCGGCTGCCATTGTGGATAACGTAATAAAGTGGCCCAAATAGAACTCAATATACTCGCCCTACGAAAAAAAATAATAACATAGTTAACCTTGGCGTATCCAAATCTCTAGACCACTTACGGCTATTATCATAATAAAGTTATCCAGAAAGCCAAAAGCCACGAAGGGCACAGCATTTACAAAGAAAACTAAAGAAAAGTTAAAAATGCTAATTAGTTCAAAATTGCATTTCATTTCGTCATATTTTTTTTTTCGCCAACTTTACTTACTGCTGCACAATTCGTTTGCAGTGGGGGGCCTGGCGTTTTCCACTGTGGGGTAGAAAAGAGAAGAGTGGAAAATAATGTTGAATATTTTTTAATGAAATAGCGAATTTATTTTTAAATTGTGCTTTAATTGCTTAGTTGTTTGGCGGACTATTTGAAATGGTGTTGTTAGATGTTTTTTTTTACCCAATTTCTTTTGCAGCCATTCATCGGATACGGCACAAAATGTGCCTGTTGGATCCACTTGATTAAGTGCTGGTTTAGAGCTTAGACGTCCGAAACGCGTTCTCCAACTACCAACGGCCAGTTGGCCTATATTGTTGTCAAACAAAATGATGTTGTTGTTGTGGTTGTAACGTATTGCAGTGAGGAGGGAGGTACAGGTTTTGTGTAGTTGTTTGTGTTGTGGTTCCATAGAGAGTGTACGTGTGGAACGGTTCAATGAGTTGTTTATTATTTAAATAGCAAAACGGATATGCAAAAAAGAAAAGAATAAAGTTATATAAGTAAATATACAGAAAAGAAGAACTTAATAAATACTTATGAGTTAATTGAAAACTTATAAATTCTTAAATACGACCATGGAAAAACAATAAAAATTATTTAAGTATGTTTTTGTAGGCGCTTACATTGTATAGTATGTGTATATGGATTATGTACTAATTGATCGTCTGGATATCACCAGCTTATATTAAAAATTAAATAGAGGTTTGGTCTGACGGCTTCATTAACTACATGTAACGAAATTATTTTAAATTAAACATATTTATAATGTGCATTTCTGTCCGCTCGGTTTTTCGAATTCCTTATTGATTCATTGACTATGATAACTAAATTTTCATAAATTCAACTTGACATATCAATCGACTTATCGATAAAAAGTTTTTTTTTGTATTAAAAACCAAATACTTTCCTAAATAAATTATATTTCAGTTCGAATAAATCTCTATTATTTATAGGATCTTCAAACCATTTGATTATCTATTGAAATTGAATTGAACTAGTTGGAGCTCTCACACAACAAACCACTTGGCAGAGACCAAATTATTATTTGAAATGGACGCCATGGGTCCAAAACTGAACAGGGTGTAGGTGTTGGAGTCGCTGGACCCAACACCAGAATCTCTATTGCAATGGGTATTTGGCCCAGGGTCTTTCAAGCAGAGATTCATGCCTTAGTGATCTGCGCCCACAGTATTCTTCACAAGGGAATTAGGGGAGCAAACATTTTTATTTATTCAGATAGCCAAGCTGGGCCTATCGGATTCTTTAGAGTGTAGACTCTTTCTCGAAGACGATGAAACCACCAGACATATTCTATGTGATTGCCCAGCGCTGGTATGGGACAGAGCCTGTCACATGGGAAAGGAACGGATCAGTCCTTTCCATCTTAGGCCAATACCAACAAAAGACCTACTGCTATTCATGCGGAAAGTCTTTTGCATTAATTTATGGGTACGGCACAAAAGATTTTCTGGTCGCAGTGCCCCACCACTCTGTGAGGAACCCATGCGGGAAAAACAAAGATTTCCTTGCTAGAGGCAAAATGGCAAACAAAATTTAAGTAAAACGAGGCAGCTGATGGGAAAGGGTGCTGCACAACCACTGGACGCTTTTGCGACATCGGCAGGCACATACACAGGACACTGCAGACTTGGTTAACACCAGAGTTATATTGGCACCGTGATTTCGAGCCCATGTAGGTTTTGTGAAATTGAGGTAGAAACCTCAAAACAAATAATTGAACAGTGTGACACTTTAGCCAAAAGGAAAATGTCCATCTTTGGCGGGCATAGAATTTCGATGTACGATGTCACCCGACTAGAACTATCGTACATTTTTTTTTTTGGTAATATTGGTCTGGCTTTAGGTATAGTAGCGAGCGGAATAGATACGTCGGGTCGCAGTGCAGCTTTCCCAAACTATAGTTTTATTGTTAAGACGACATGACCAGATGAGCACATTATCCTTGACCAAGCGTAGCGAATAATAAAAGTACAAGCTTCCCAGAATTAGCATCAGAAACAGTTGGGCATATCATATCAGAAATAGTTTGTAAAAAATTTGTCAAAAAAAACGGTAAATCCATCGGAAATGTGTTTCTGAAATTGAAGAAAAAGTCTCATCAGCTGACCCTGTTGATCAGATGTAAGTAGAGAAGTAAGGAGTAGTAATAGGCACAAAATTTGGAGCATTATGAAGGGAGAAGGTAATGGTTTCATTAGGTTATACCGGCCATTCAATATTACCAAATCTTTTTGTAATAATAAATTTTGAGTTTCAACTCCCAACTCAACTTTTCCGCAACCCAGATACTATTCTAGTTTGCCGCTGTTGAGTTAAGGGATTAGAATTGAAAAATACATTATTTGCGTCATATAAAAACTATATTTTTTTTTGAAATTTTTAACCAATTTGTGATACAAAGAATGGCAAAAAAAAGTTAACAAGTTAACAGTGGACTTAACACAATTAACTTATTTAGTTTTGAGTGGCTCAGCCAGCACCAAAACCGCATAGGGTGCTAACCCTAATCTCAACACATAAACTAAAAAAAAGTCCTTTTAGCTCCTCAACTCAACAGCAACCATGGATACCCCAACTGTTAGTTCATACTGCGCATCGCATCTGTTTCAAATACGGTCACACTGAGCTCTAGCAGCGCCATTTTGCTTTCATGGCGCTAATTGAAAAGCAGAATTTGAAAACTGCATTATGTGCATTGTCGCCTCCCTTTATATACACAACGCGTTGAAAATTGCCTAAACACATACACACAAAGGTCGTTTGCTTATGTATTTGTGCTTTTGTGTGTTAATACCCTGTAAACATAGGGTCAAGGGTATTACGGACTTGTTTGTGCCATTCATGTGACAAGGAGAATTAGCAGTGACAGTCCTTAAGTTGATTATAGCAAAATGATTAGTATTAAATGGCATAGCGATTGAGTCATGGCCATCTGTATGTATGAACACGTAGTCATAAGAGATCATAGGGATTCGATACACCAAGTTTGACCAAAATATTGCCATTTTATTTATGACTATAGCTTGCATCATTTCCATAAAAGAAACACTCACACTATAAAATCTAGCCGGTTTTAATTTGGATACAGGCTTGAATGTATCCATTTTGGACCTATTATCTAACCCAATAATAATTGAGGGGTTCTTGTATTTTTTTTTTTCCCAGAACACTATTATACGAGATCGGGCTTTATTTACTAATATGAATAAAACAAAGTCCTATTTGTTACACCATTTATAACTCAGAATGGCTGCATAAATTTTTATGATTTTTGATTTGTTAGATTTGTCTACGTCCTAAAAGTGTGAAAACCGTGAAAACCCAAAATAACGCACTTTTTAATTTATTTTGCCCTAGAGCAAATCAAAAACAATGTGTTCCCGAACTTCATTACTAACCACAAAAATTACAAGGGGAACTCTTGCAGCAAAGAACAGAGATATGGTTCACTTAAGCTTAACTAGTCTGTGTACCAAAGCATCAAATCTATCGACTCTGTAAAGGCCGAATACGAAGCATCCAACTATCCAACTGAATTCTTAAGCCCATAAGATCTGCTGGCATAGCTTGCCGCGGCACCGATTGCAACTTAAGGTTGGCCTGGTAGTAGTCGTGCTTTGAAATCTAAAACTATGTAAAGGAACGCGTTTGGGCTATGATTAATCACATCACGACGATCCTAAAAGTTACAATGTAAGGAAATTTTCATTCTGAGAATTCCGTAATCCCAACCAATAAGCTGCTTGAATTTAAATAAATTCAATTTCCGATATACAATAGAAATTCTGAGTTTATGTGCCCTGAATCTAGAAAATAAATATTTTTCTCATGGTGCATAAATATATTTTATGTTCATGTGTGCAAACCATCGATTTGTGTGTCCTCGAAACTAACAACAAAGCGAAAATGTATTGTGTCACAGGATGCTTTAATGAAGGGACTTAACCCGGACGCAGCCCATTGAATTAGAAGTGCATCGCTCCAACTTGAATAACCAAAGAAAAAATATATATAAAGGTAGCACCAAATAACACTCAAGGAATCATTAAGAACATCTATTCCTATGCAGCTAGACAAGATTGACCCCAGGAGATCAATAGATTGGTTAAATATATAAGGCATCGCTGGAAAGCCTGTATAAAACCTAAAAACATAACAAGTCAAAAAAAATTCATTACACTAGTTTACAAATTTTAGGGTCATCGAGTGAACCTTGAAAATGAAGAATTTCTTAGGGTAATATTTTCGAAAAACATGTTTTTGAATCGAAACAATCTCGAAAAAAAATTAATGTCGTTTTCGTTATCTCGATCCAAAATTACCCTAAAAACACTTTGATACGAAGGTTAATTTTTTGTGTAAACTTATGTTATTTGGTAACAAGTCTCCGAATAATTTATGTGCGTAAAAATGAATTTTGGTTTTGTCCAATTTTTATCTGTAACAATTCAGATTTTTTAAGTTTTTATTTTTGAAATATACACCTGAAATGTTATTCTTCAATATGCTAAATATAAATATATATTGTTCCGATATGGTACCTTTGTGCAAAGTTATAGCGCGTTAAACTTGAAGTTTGGTCTTCGAACAACTTGTGTGTCCACAGTATATAAATTGCCAAGTTTTAAGTAGTAAAGGTCGTGTTGCCTTAACTATTTATGTGAGGTGCGTTAAAAATTCACAAACCGTTTTAAAGTCGACACTTCATTCTTGATTAGGCTCACATGAGCTTACATGCCAAATTTTGTTACTGAAACCAAATGGGATATCCCAAATGGGATTTTTTTTTTTTGACATGAAGTTTTGTCATTCCGTGCGAAATTTTTCGAGCTGCGTATGGGCCTTTAATATAAAATAGTAAAATAATGGTTTCATAATTAAGAAGCTACAGTAAAACATGTGAGCCTAATCAAGAATGAAGTGTCGACTTTTTCATAAAACAGCCCATATACCTGGAAACTGTTTCCTCTAATTACGCCTACAATCCTCAATGCACTTTTGGCTTAAATTATAATAAACTTTTTTTTGGAAAAATGTTTGCAGGGTACTCCACTGTCAACATGTTCCATATTTTTGTGAACTGTTGCAGTTGTTGTCATACTATGCACGTGTATGCTTAAACTCAATTAAGTTTTGCACTTTGTGGCGTAATATAATTTTTTTTTTGTTGCATACTTTCACGCGCATCGTTTTTACAGCGTATCCGAGCGTGCATGAGTGAGTGTGTGTGAGTGAATGTGAGTAAGTGTATGGATGTGTGTGAGTGAATGTGAGTAAGTGTATGTGACTGAATGTAAGTGAACGTGTGAGTGGGTGCATGCGAGTAACTGTTGTATTTAGCGTCATTTTAATGTTGTTAGTGTACACGACACTTAACATCTTAATGCCAAGGTATCAGAACTGTAATTTCCAAGCCAAAAAGTGAAAACGAATATTATTTTAAAGTTCCTAAGTAAACGTAAACGATTAAATTTAAGTGCTCTGCAAACACTTAACATACAACTAAAATTTAAGACACTACAGATGGGTCGGAATTGTCGTTTATTTGACATAGTGTTATAGTTGGTTGTGGTGCTTGGTATTCAAAGGGTTAGGCTTATATTCAGTTAGTGCCATATAATTTTGTTTGTTAAAACAAGTTACACCCTACAAGGTATAAAGGCAAAAGATCCACATAACATAAGAAATTTATTTAGCCATGTCCGTCCGTTTGTCCGAAGCGTCTAAGATCATATGTTACCTCTCATGGCAAAATTTTTGCCATAATAAGGTTCTTATATGGGTCTCCAGCTACATTGACCTTTGTTCTTAATAGATCCTTTTCGGGTTCACGTTTAACTTTTTCAAAAAATTGTAAGCCCTATTTGCCTTGAAGCTCCAAAAAAAATATCTCTTTTTTTACTGCTATTATTGAAATAGATTTCACCATCTAAGCAAGGACCAATAACCAATACCCAAATTGATTTTTTTTCTCTCAAGCAAGCAATATTGAATTTATATACAAAAAATGCCACGAGAAAATAAACATCACAATCTTTTTAGCAAAAAATTTACTAAACGTCTAAAGAGATGTCATGTACTAGATCTTCCTCATAGATTCTAAGTTAGAAATAACTAAAACTTAATAACACAGGTCCACAAATACCGGGGTCATTTCAGTTGCTGGAAAGCAAAGGGTCATTTCCGAAGTAAGTTGCTGCGCAGAATCCGAATCGGTGGTCAGAATTGGCCTATAACGTCAGGATTTTGAGATATTTGAGGTTTTGTACCCGAAAAACGTCGTTTTTTCATACTTTTGAGGTTATGCACAGGGTGCAAAAAATTGTTGTGGTCTGTCTCTTCAGTTACATCATTTAGTAACACTCTTACCCTTTAATTTAAGAGTTCAAGAGATCAATTACGTTTATTTTTTTTCCCAAAGTTATGGCTATTCAAAATTACGCCGTCTTTCTGGTACATAACCTCAAATATCTCAAAATCCTGACGTGTTGGGCCAATTCTGACCCGGATTCGGATTCTATGCAGCAAATTACTTCAGAAATGACGCTTAGCTTACCAACAACTAAACTAAGTTGACCTGTGGAATTTAATGGTTTAGTTCGTTGAAGCATAGCCAATCCATTTAGTATTATTACAAGACGTTATAAAATTGGGCGAATTTCCTCGACAATGATAGATTGCAAAAAACAAATATACCTATGTATGAATTTAAAAAAAAACTCCAGAAAACAGTACCATTTACTACAGTGCTTCTCAAAACTACAGGACCCTCTGAAGTTTTATGTTCAATTGTAAATATCAGAGCTCGCAAAAAACTGTCAACCCATTTATCCAATGCGGTCGGCTCACGAGCAAAACAGAAAAAATAAAACAAAAACGGTCTCTCACTGAGCCGAACACTTTTTGCGTTTCGCTTTTCGGTTCTGGTCAGTGTTTTCGGTTGAGCCAAACAAATGTGTCTCTCTCACAATAACACTTATGTTGAGACACTTTGAGCGATCGCTCACTAAAAAACCCTCGGCAAAAGACCGTTTCGCAAAAAGTGTCCGCGAAAAGTGTCTTTTGCACATACACAAAAGACACTTTTGCTAAAAGTTTCAAGCTAAAGTGTCCGCGAAAAACACAACCAAAAAGGAAGCGAAAAATTTGGTCTTGGTCTGAGCCGAACACTTTTGAGCAAAAACAGAATTGAAAGTGTTTTGTCAATAGCTTCTCTCAAAGTATTCGTAAGAGAGCGGTTTTTTTTGGACACTCTGAAAGTGTTGAGCGTTTTTTGCGAGCTCTGGTAAATATCTCTTTTTGTGGGGGTGATCTGCCAAATTTTATTTGCCACAATACCTGTCTATTATTGGACCTTTGGATTTACTCTAAAAATCTATTGATTTCCAATTTTGGTTATGATATCTTCATTAACAAACGAATTAGGCTCTAAAAATTTTATTTGGAACCGATCTGAATGAAATTTTATACACTGCTTGGGATATCGAAAAAATAAAATAAACTAGTTTTCCGTAATATATTAAGGGATCTAATCCGCAAGTTTAGTTTGCTCTAGCTCTTACAATCAATCTCGGATTCGGCTATAAACTGCAGGTCCCTGTTCATTCCTTATCATAACCTCGGGTAGCGATTGAGCCATGTCCGTCTGTATGAACACCTAGATCTCGGAGGCTATAAGAGCTAGAGATACGAAACTTTACCAGCTGGTGCGCATATTTCCTGAGAAGATGAAGTTTGTTGAATCATGTCAATATCTTCCCCCGTTCCCCTGCAGTAGATTTTCGCAGTTTTTAGCCACACCGTTTAATATTTTCATCTGAAATCTGAATGAACAAAATCGGACAAATACAGGAAAAGTTTTAGTCAAAAATGTACAAATTTCACCACCCTTGTATATAAACTGCATCAATATTTGACTCTACGTAATTATGGTTACAAGTGACCTAGAATCACAATTTTTGGTAAGCTGATTCAATGAACAAATCCACATCCAAATTTTATCGATGCGGTCCCCCCACCGCCCGCAATCGATTTACCGATTTACCACAACATTCTTCTAATGCATCACGTCCTCCACGTAATCTCAGAAATCCATTCGGAATACGAAAACAGAGAATATGTTTATGCAATATTCTTTCACGTATCTTAAGCATTTGATTGCGCTTTTGCATAGGAACATGCAACTAGCTTAATCCCTGACAACAGTAGGGAACTCACCAACAGACTGGCGTATTCGTTTAAACGAAAAATTGTCTAATGACGTCACGTTTTCCCTAAACAGTAATACTTTTCCACCGCTGATCTTAAATAACACACGCATACCACAAACTGAGAAGGTGACCTATCTTGGCGACCACCCAGAAAGGAGACTGACGGAAATACATTGAATGAGGGCACGAACACTTTACTGGCTATTAAATGCGCAAAATTTTCGCAGAAGTGTGACCACACGCAAATTGGGGAAATGTTCGGGTTAAACCGTCCCGATGGTCTCGATTAACGATTATTTAAAGACATTGTGTCATCTCGTTTTTGTATTTTCATAGAAATACCTAATTGCCCATGCTTGTCGTCACTGTTGTCACCTCTTGTGAGGGAATAATACCGAATTGGCAGTGTAGTTTTTTTTTTACAAACGATGGCAACTCTTATAAAAGAAATGAATGTAATTAGCCAGTATGCCAAATTTCATGAGCCCGGTTATATTTAAACCAAAAACAAAGACAACTTGAATTAAAGTGAGCTGTTTCAGAAGAAAACAGGAAATAAGTCACACAATAAATATACCCGTATGAAGAATGCGGGCCAACAAATGATAAGCCCACATAAAATGCATTTAATTAAGCTATATGTAGGATACTCCTCGTATGCCGGAGGCAATCACAGCAGGTCTTACATAGAGATTTGTTGCCTACTTGTAGGCATGTCTGCAAATTAACATAAATAAAATAACTTGCACAAGGGCGCACTTTGTCAGTTATATTCTGCTCTTCTTCAGGACACAGACCATACCATGGTTGTTATTGTTGTTGTTGTCACGTACCAGCCATATGTACATAGATAAACATCAACAGGGCAAACATACAACATGCCATAAAAGTGTAGGCATCTGTTCGTGTATGGAACACCACTGAGGCCCATTAAGGGACCCATGAGCTGTACTCGCGCTTGTTTGCGGCAGACCCATCTGTACTGGGCTGCTGTAGCATAATTTGGTGGATAATTAAACCATTTAGTAGCAGTCAAGTGTTACATAAAAGCCACTTGATTCGCGCCTTTGTACCATGTCAGTGTCATAAAAATATCATAGCATACCCCTAAGCGCCACTTTCCGAATTTGGCTATTGCTAAGTTCACACTGCTCCACACTGTGGCAATGTGGTATTTGCTGATCCGTGCCAGACCTTGTCTTGTGTAGAAATGGCTTACAATTGTGGTACAGGAATTTGCTTTAATTATGTGTCTCAACGATGTGATGGAGTAAATAGTTACATTCGGTGTAAACACAGCTAAGGGAATCCCAGGACAGGAATGTATCTTCGAATGTGTGCGACCGAATTTTTGCCTGCTTCCGAAATTTCCAAAAGCCCAAACTTATTTATAAGTAGCTATAATTGGAATCCTGAGTAAGGTCATAACAAGTTTTTTAGTGCATGTTTTCTAAAGTTTTTGGTGTTGCCTAATCCAATTCCAAGGTTCAGGGTACTGCGTCATCGAAAATTGGAACCTCCGCTTGGACGAACTACGGCGAGTTGCGGTCAACATTTGAAAGGGATTATTTTTAAAAAGTGAATGGCAAGAACGGTTCTTTCTATTGGTAATAAAGATTTTCCGATTCATTTAAAATTTTTGTTTTTTTTTTATTTAAAAAAAAACCTCAAGATTGATGACCCTTTTTAAGGTATCTCAAAGTCGGCAGCAACCGACTAACTTTCGTCATATTTTTTTTTTTTATAAATAATGACAGCTTATAAAAAAAATTAACAACGGGGTATAGTTACTTATTCATTTTGAAGGACAAAAAATTTCAAGCGAATTCCGGAAATGATTATAAATGTCCGTTTTGGGAGAGGTGGTTTACAAACGAAATTTCTTTACTGTGCATTTTAATCATGCCCTTCCGTGACGTAGTATAAACGACGCATAAATGGCAACTCGACCTTGCTTATACTGAACGGCTTTTTGGGCGTGAGTCTGCGCAAAGTCTGTGCGATAAGCAATATGTATACTCGTACCTATATACTACATATATATAACTTAATTTTCTGCAGATTGTCAAGGCATATATTCAAATGTATGACTTGGATGCCTTAAAGTAAGCGGCAGCAAATTGAAACAGCACTTAGCAGGGCTGAGACCTAAGTCGTCTAACACTCGACTACATACATATATCTTTTATGGCTTATACAAAAAGCTATATGCAAAACAATTTTGGCTATTTGTATGTAGGGAGTGAGTGAGAGTGAGAGCAGTAAGCCAGTGCCGCTCATGCTCCGTTCTCGAGTAGGTCATAAAGAAGCGCAACAGGAAGCTCTGTCATGTGCGAAGAAGCTACATACATACATATACAGATACACACACACAGATGTGCATACGAGTGAGTGTTTTGTGTGTGTGAACTCATTTATGCGTGTGTGTGTGTGTGTGTGTGAACTCATTTATGCGTGTGTATGTTTGTGTGTGACGACTTCTGTGCTTTGTTCTCTTCCTCACGTAGCACATTTAGACTGCTGCTCAAGGTAGCTCACATAAAAATGCAAACAGGCTAATATAAATATATACATATACAAACAGTAACGGCCAAAATAATAGTGGCACCGCAAACCAATGTGTTTGAGCTTTTATGTTGTTCGGGCTATTCAAAATAATTTTGTTGCGGTATTTTAAAATAAATTAAAGATAAGTTATTTTGATACGTTAGAGTTGATAACAGCGTGCAACAGGCAATCTGGGGGAGAATGTTTCCAATTCTTGGTGATAGTGCTAGGTGAGTAGAGTAAAACCTTAAGACTATTTTCGTTTTAGAACATTGTTGAAAAGAAATTAAATTTAACTAAACTATGTTACAAAATGTTTTAAATTTTTTAATTTTAACAAAAAATTTTTGGTAATTTTAATATAACATTTCGTAAGTAAATTGGTATTATAGGCGAAATATTGCACTTTTTAAGAAAACCAGGTTTTAGGTCTTAACAAAGCACTGTCATCATTTTAATCTAGCATAAAAATAAAGATTTGCAATCATATTGTACGCGGGAAAGCGTGATTTTTCAGCAGTCGTGCTTCATTTTTTTTTAAACTTATTTTTCTTAAAATTATTTTGCGGCTATAATTTCGTAAAAAATCATTTAAAGAGTCGCTTTAAATTTAATTAGGCTATGTTGTTTAACATTTACTTAGGTAAAAGCCAAAAGTGTAGAGGGCTTTTACAATTGGGCAATTCGCAAAAAAATCAAACTGCTTTGGAAAAAAAAATTATTTTAATTTTTTGCACTAAGCTATATGAATTAACCATAGCCAACAAAATATATATTTTCTAAAAGTGCTAATTATCATCTTAAATTTTTTATTTTTTATTCATGACTTAATATGTCCTTGTGAGCTCCTTATTTATTTTAATGTGTCGTTTTAAATCCAACAACCAGCGGACGACCAAGACGCTTCCAATGACACCTCATTTGTCAAATTACGATCAGCGGCTTACAAGTTATAAGCGAACAGATGCACATAAATATATGCATGTATACAGGTCAGGCCGCGAGCAAAAGCCAATAATAATTATCATAAACATTTTTTTTTTATTCACGGTTTAATATGTTCTTGTCAGCTGCATATTCAATTAATTGTTTCGTTTTAAATCCTATAACCAGCGGACGAACAAGACGTTTCCAAAGACACCTCATTTGTAAAATTATGATAAGCGACTTACAAGTTATAAACAAACAGATGTACATAAATATATACATGTATATAGGTCAAACACATACCTCCCTTTTGCTTCGGCATAGTTGGGTAACAAATCTATATATCATTTATAAGTCAAGAACGGCTATACGGATTTTTATGGTCTTTGATTAGTTGAATTCGTTTTCGCTCCGAACAGCAGTCGCGTCCAACTTTAACGTTTGCCATTTAGAAAAAAAAAATTTATTTTTTATATAAATCATTATTGTAAAGGGTTACTGATTCCAAACAATCCAAATATTTTTTCATCAAAGTCTATTCAAAATTGACAGTGCTTTTAAACTTATTCGAGATGTTTCAGTCGAAATTGAAAACCGGCACAGGTTGTGATTATATGTAGTGCGAATATAGAATAAGTGGGAAATAGCATATTTCCACAATCTTGGGATATTTGGGAAAAGTCGATTTTTGGGAATATCTATAATAGAATAAAATATAGCAGCAAATTGAAAACAGTAGTGTTTTCCAAATCCATACGAAACCTAAATTCAGCCTGTCATACGATTGCCCTTTTCCTTTGTTGTTACAGCAATTAATTTGAAAATTATTCAAATTTCTCTTAAGAATGAATTGTTAATGTGATGCCATCGCGAAACAAAGTTCAATAAATTTATTGCTTAAATAAAACGCAAGAAACGCACAGCAACTTAGTGTAGTCATCCTTTAGTGGACGCACAATCAGTTCAAGGATAGAAGCAGCGACATAAAAATGTAATACAATGGCATAGCTATAATAAAAAAAGTGTCCTTGGCTGAGCTTGATTACGATTATATTTAACGCCGTCGTCAAAATATTATCCTCAGGGGAAACAGTAAATAAATTTTGTCTTATAGAGAGAGAGCATTTTCAAATATGTACTAAAACTTAAATTCACACTCCGCCTTTTATATATATAATATATTTCATCACTATTGAACAGGGAGTTCAAGAAGTGCAAGAGAAGTAATATATATTTTACAAAAAAAAAAGTATAAAAAATCAGTGCCAGAAAAAATAATCAGAAATAAGCATTTTAAATGTTTAGTCATCTGAAAATAAGCACAAAGCTCTTCAACGAAAATATTTATTGTTTACCATTCCCTAGGTTTAAAGTTTGAATTAGCTGATTTCTTTTGGGAAAAAGTCATCGGGTTTCAAAACGTCGGCAGGTTTATTTTTAGCAAACTGTTTTTAAAAAATGTAATAAATGTTCAACACTTCGTAACTTAGTATATAGTATAATATATGGATGTAGGATACCAAAAGAAATTGATCTAGACATATCTGATCGTCCGTCTGTATGAATGCCCAAATCTTGGAGACTATAAGAGCTAAGATAGCCAACTTGACATTTGAATTTCTTATATGGCCCACATATTTTTGCATCATCATTTTATACTGAAATAATTTTTAAAATATTCCTTGATATTCTTAGATTAGCCAACTTTATAGATATATAGATATTCATTCACACTTATTTTTAATCATTTTTTTCTGACTCAACGTAAAAAATAGCATGTATTTTTTTTGTGTTTGGTTATGTGCACGTATCATACATACGAACACATGACCGATTGGTGCGACAGAGTTCCCGCGTTAAGGGGTCTACGCAGTTCGAAATATTTCGCACGGAATGACAAAACTTCATATAAAAAAAAAGTCCCAAATGGGATATCCCAAATAGGTGTATAGGCCTTTATAAATAAAATAAATATAAAAAAATTCGTTTTCCGAAGCACTTAAAAACGAATCCGAATAAAATGGTTCGGTTTGGATTTTTCGTTTTCCGGAGCACGGCTGAATAATGTGGATAATAAATACATGGTCAGATATCAATATGATACGTCAAACAACGTAAATAATTTTGAAAAAATTTAATAGCACTAGCTCTTGTGGTCTCCGAGACTCATACAGACGTACTCTACCAAACGAACTTGTCTTAATCTCTCCGAAAATATTTTGCCCAATATGTACAGGGTCATTAAATTGCTTTAATTAATTTTCAGCTACAACTACATACTTCATTTTGTGGTTGAGCAAACTTTATATGCAAAACAAAACAGTCCATAGAGCATGTACTAATATTTTGACCGCAGCTGTGCATGCATATGCATGTTTGCTTGTGTGTGCATGCGGTGAGTGTTTATATATATGTATGTGTGAATTCGCCACATAATGTGTTTGGCTATTTACATAACATTTACTTGTGCTTATTGGCTGGCTTACTTGCTTAGTATTTAAATTGGTTTTTTCTTATTTTGGTTAACACTTTCACAAAAAAAAAAAAATATTTAGCTTCAAAGTGGACTAAAAGAAAAAGTTAAGAACATA
The DNA here is from genome assembly GCA_949987675.1 of Chymomyza fuscimana. Lineage (NCBI taxonomy): Eukaryota > Metazoa > Arthropoda > Insecta > Diptera > Drosophilidae > Chymomyza > Chymomyza fuscimana. The sequence goes on along the minus strand of OX465088.1, from coordinate 51,945,475 downwards.
CAAAAAGCACTTTGCGGCTTTAATTATAATGAGCTTTTCGGTTTTTTTTTTGTGGTCCAATAAAAAGTGGTAATTTCCTGACCAAAATTGCACCATAATACTGCCGAAAACTTTAGCCTTTTATAAAACATCCAACTCCAATACCATTAAGCTGTGTGTCTGTATGTAGTACGTCTGATTGCTAAGTTACTTTATGTATCTGGCAAACCCAGGTAACTGAAAGCTTAAATGTGCTCGAGTTTTCAATTTATTTCTTCGAAAATGTGTTTGTTTGTGGCTGGATACGCGCACTTTGTGTGGAACAACTTGTTTTATCTTATGACTATTTTGGGGGTGTACACACCAAATTCATTCATCCAAACATAGTATACACAAACATTGCCCCACACGCAGCTGTTGCTTCTTGTACTGAGGGTGGGTTTATATTACTTAAGGTGCGTGCACACCATGAATTTAGCTTTTAAGAAAAAATACCAAATATTTTTATCTTCTCATTAAGAAAGGACATTATCATGCTTTGTTCGGCCATCAGTTTTATCGAAATAAATTTTGTTCTTGAATAATTATTTTATTAAGAACTTGTACTGTTAGCCTTAAAACCTTAAAATTAAGACCCAAAAAAATGTTAGTAATTTTGTTAATAAAAAGCGCGTTTATTAAAGACGTATTTATCTAACCTATCTAACGGACTGCCGAAGCATTCTCCGCTCAACTGCCGCTGGATTTTGGAGGCATATTTCCCACTCCATGCGAAGTGTCCCAGAAAACGTCTTTGGTTTTAAACTTAACTTGCGTAGAAACGAATGGTACGATTAGAAGTGTCGCGGAACCTCTGCAATAAAGAACGCTGCCTATAGACGGGCTTTTCAGATGACAGATACAGGATCCGTGCGAGAACACTATTCGGAGATGGGGAGGGAAGGCACCCATCAAACGTAAGAAACGTAAGAGAAGCTACACTGAAAATACATCCAAAAAGCGCTATCTGATATACAGGGAAATTTTAAAATAATCGGCATATATGAGAATTTTTGGCAAACAAATAACTAGTGGAAAGTGGTACGAGTGTATCCCAAAACTAGTTTTAACTTGCACATGCAACTGACTCGTTTATAAACAGCAACAAGTTTTTAATATCAAAATTTAAAAACATAAATTTTATAAATCTCCTTTTTTTCCCCAAATATCTAAAATAAAAACGTTTGCACACAGCTTTAGCAGCAATTGATGTTAAGCGTAAAGTTTTTATAGCATACTTTAAGGCGTGTTCGCTTAGTGCCATTAGCACATGGTTGAAAGCTTAAAACTTAATCAAACTTGATGGTCCATAGCGAAATTTATGAGCCAAACTTAGTATCTATTTCCTATTTGTTGCATACTTTTGTGCGTTGCTGCGCTTGAAAGATTAATTTTGTAGCGTTTATTGAAGTTTTTCAATTTATTTCGAGCTTTTTTTTGTTTAACCTGGTTTTGTGCTTTCACAGCTTGTTTTAAGTCCAACAATTTATAACTCACACAAACACAAACACACAACCACGTACTATACTAATGCTCACAAGCACTGACACACATTGCGTATGCGTATTGTATTACTCATACGCCTCGTTGACGCTTGATTCTTGGCACATTTTTCAATATTTGCTTTAATAAATGATGCATACTTGTGTTTGCGTACATCGTATATTTGTGTGTGTGTGTGTGTGCGTATGTCAGTGTTGGTAATTGCCACAAATTGCTTTTGTATGCAGAAAAAAAAAATGGCTTGCGAAGAAAACTCGTTTAAAGCAAGAATATTTTTGCACAGAATTTTTATTGTGACTTTTGTGTTTACACTTAATATTTTGCCTTTTTTTATTTTGGGTCTCTTCTTTTTTTTTTTGTTGCCCGGGGTCATTGCATACGCAATTTGTGCGCTTCGTTGGATGCTGCTGCCCTAGCCCCAAGGGCGTAAATGAGGTCAACTAAGTTTTAATACAATATACACACATACTCACAGATATATACACACAGCCAGCCATAGACACAAGCCAGCTGCTTCATGACTTTTGCATAATACAATGAGCATTACTTAATGTTGGGGGCGCTTAAGGGCTAGACCAACCGAGCGCAATGAGCAAACGGAGGTTGTGCCACATTGGTTGCCCCTAATGGCAAACAAATTGACGGGGACTGTAAATGCCAGATACAATCTTGCCAAAGATTAGGATGTGCTCCGTTGAAATTACTGATGAAACAATGCGAAAGGCGATATGACAGCGGAACAGCTATTTAAGTACGGTTTGCTGCACTTAAACGGGCTTAATGTTTGGAAATTATAGGCAAGGGTTACTGGCTTCTGAGCTTTTACACAAGTTAAATCAATATACTTATATACCCTGCAGGCATTGGATGATTATATGGCTGAATGAACACCTAGATTTCGGAGACGATAAGAAAGCTAGAGACACGAAATTTTGACAAAAAATGGTCGTTATCTCTACGCAGCTGAGGCTAATAATTAACTTTGTTGACTTTTTCCAAAAATAGTTTCTCACCTGCTATTACTTTAGGTTTAATTAATTTTCCTTGAATACTGTGCACTTGTTGGGCACCGCCCCGACTGGCTCAAATATGGTAAATCTAGTTTGAAAGTCAACAAAAATTTTTCTACTTTATAATTCGTTTGAAGGTTGAATAACTAATGCGCGATTCTCGAAAACAGCTTTATCCTCTGAATCGATAGAATATTTATGTAAGTCATAAGAACAGGCTAAAAAGTAATTGACCTAAATTAGAAACCACGTTAGTAAATAGTTTACTTAGTATTTGTTTTACTATTAGCTGCTATTAAAGGTTAAAAGTTTCGTACACTTACGTCACCAGGATAGTTTTGGCTGTGATTGATATAGAGCAACTCAGAAGTTACCAAAAATTTCAAAACTGAGGTTTGTTTGGTGATTGATATATGACTATATCAAAACCTTAGTCGACCTTGACAGTTTTGACGGTATTTGATGGAGAAACGCTGCCATAAGTTCAAAAAAATCAAAAAACAGACGAAAAAGAAGTGTGTGATGTTTATGAGATTCAGCAGCTTCGGTATCAACTACTAAACATTGGATTGACCAATGTAAGCAGGAATGAGTGGACAAACAGTCGAGAGAAATCACCAACACAAGATTCACGGAATGGCCATGAAGTATCGACATGTCAGGGAGCCCGAGAGATTACATTGAACTTATTAATAATTAAATATTCCAGCGAGTAAGAGTTTTAAATGCGGGTGTTGTAGGAACTCGGCGAAGGGCGTAGACCTTCGTGCCTCAGTTAGTAGGATTAGGAGTAAGCTCACTAGCTTCTGGTATCACGGAGTGTAGAAGACGTGCGTGAAACAGATACACCGTAACCGGACGTAACCCGGTGCTACGATTGCTCGCAATCATTAAGAAACTCGTAACTATTTCAAAGGAGTGTTTGGTGATGCTTCATATTTAGTATTTTTGCACCGTTTCTTTATTGCGGATTATATCCAACTTATTACACAACAGACGAAGAAAAATACGCAGCAGTGGATTTCTTCTGATGTCCAAGCCGGATCTTTCATCCAACAAGGTAATAACAAAAGCTTTTTGAGATGCCTGTGGCGTAATTAATATACATTTTTTCGAAAGTCTCTCATGTATTTTAACTTGTCCCTACTGAAACGGACTTTAGTGCCGAAACAGAATACTTCAACACTTCCTTCAAACCTCCTGTCTTTAGGGGAAAATTTTCACTTAGCCTACTAAATTCAATTTGACAGATGACTCGAGTTTGGACAACAGCCCTGACGGTGGCGTCTCAACTTAAGACGAAAGATACGGCAGTTCGCAATCAGCTTGATGTAATTTCAAGGTCATTGTGCCATTTTAGGCAATGACAGAGCCAAAGAGCTAACAAGACTAACTACTATTGCAGCCTTCTTTAATGATAGAAAGAGCAAATGATTACTTATTGCTGCTGATAAGCTTCACATAAATCTAATCTAATCCAATTTGCCAAAACCAGTCAAACTGCCGCGCAGCTTGGCAAACCTGGCCAAATATTAATGAAAAACATTTGGGTGACAACTGTATGGTAAGTGAAGAGCAAAGCTCTGCAGTGGCCAATGTGTATCCAAGCAACCAGAATTTCTGCTCCTGAACGAGCTTTGAACATGCAAAAGTGGAAGTTTGAATGATTTTCTAATATATTTGTAATAAATCTTACTAAGTCGAGTTTCCAAATTTCAAAATATATTAATTTTAAATTATATAAATTATAATTATAAATATGCATATTGCAATTTTAACTGCTTTGTTCTATGTAAAATGGCAGAGAGATGGAGATGGACACTAGTTAAAATTTTACCATGGTCGAAATTGTTTAAATGAGGCAGTTGAAAATGAATCTTAACTTGGGTGAAAAAATTATGTTCAGTGTGTAGGGATTCTGTAAGGGTTTTCTTAATTTTCGTATTTGGTTAAAGAGTAATCCACACCAATATCAAGAGTCTCCATATGTCTTTCGAACCGAGGATGACACTGAATGTTTTTTTTTACTTACTAAGCTAGGGTTGCTACAAGAAAAGTTCCCAGAACACGTTTTTTCCAGAAGCGGCGTTATGAGATGGCCACCAAGATAGTACGATATAACGCACTTAGACTTTTTATCCTAGGGCTACGTTAAGTCTCAAGTTTCATGTAATAAACTAGCAAAGATTGGTCTACTAGAAAACAAAATTGTTGATACCGTTGGTTTGCACTGTCAGCAAATTATTTTCAAAATATAACGAGATCTAATGCTCCTCAATTTGCTGTACAAATTTAAACCATATCTAGCATAAATAAATCTTACGCTTAATGAAAGATACTGTTCAACCTTACAAAGTGACTATAATATAAACAATCAAATTCTTTATTATTAAAGTGAGCAATAAATTGGGTCGTTATATACAGAATTACTTATAAAGAGAAAAATTTAACCACATAATGATAAAAATCTTTGTCGAGTAGTTCCTTAAAAAGAAGTTCCACTGTACTTCATGCAAGGGTTTCGAAGAATACTTAAGAGCTGTAAGTTGTAAGCGGCCATTTAATTTTTTAATTCTAACTTAAAATCTGCCATATTAAAGAACTTGATGAGGTTTTGACTGTTAGTCCTTCAATTAGCGAAGGCACTGATTCAATCTTTCGGGCGATCTTAGGCCTGGCTAGTTCATTATAGACAAGATATTCACAATATTTAAAATTCTGCTGGCGATGACGTTTTTGTTGGAACAACGAAGTCTAAGAACTCTACGACGTTATTGATAAATAAATAAACATTGTGCGTATATATGAAGAAGCTCTAGCCAAAAAACCCGTTCAATGCGTCTGTTGTGGGAGCTCGGCGAAGAGGTAGACCGTGCCTTGGTTTGTAGACCCAGGTAGAGATATCACTTGTTATTTTTGACATCACAAAACGTGTAGGCGTGCAAGAATCAGACGCACTTGGCAGGACGCTCCAATTCAGGCAGTAACCTATTATTCGTTTTTATTGCCAGTCCATGAGCTACAAAAGTATTTTACTTTTTCTCTGTAAGCTAATGCAAAAAACACCTAAAAGGAAAAGAGTAAGACCCCATAACCTTTATACCAAAATGATTAGGACGACAATAGAAATCGATTTGTCTATTTCTCGAAGACCAAAAGGGCTAGTTTCATAAAATTATATAGTTTTTTAATTGGATTTAGTTTTTTAATATAGCTACACCTTTTCACAAAGAGAACTCCACGGTTTACTCCCACCAACAATATTTGAACCTTCCCCCGACTATCTTTTTTTGAAAGCCCATCTGTTGGTTTCCATTTGGGCACATCGGAACTTTACTTAGTAGGCTAAATTACATGTTTTTTACGTTAAATTTATAGTTAACACTACAGCAGTCGAACATAGAGTTGAAGAAATATGGAGGAACATATTTCATGAAATCATTTATCCACCAAGCGTTGGTGCATTCGAGGCAATAAGGAATTCTACGACCGGTTTGACATAGATAAGTGAACTAACATTTGCGTACTTGTTCTATTTTTTTGCGTAAAAATTAACAATCTCTAGGGAACACTTTAGTCACCTTTGCTACCGTGCAGCGAAGATTGATTGTGCGGAGCAAAGCGTCTGCAGGGATGCCTTTAATCAGTCTGAGGAAGAAGAAGCACTACATTTAAAAGACGATGTTGGTGGAAGGTTAACCCAAATAAAATCCAATTAAAGTTTTCCAAAAACAGTACGTCTATGCTAACAAATTTAGCTTTTCCAAGTCTAAGGGTTTGCAATTGAAAACCATTAAACTACAACTACTTTGCAAATAGTCTTGATTGTTTTACAAAAAGCTCTTAGGTTACACAAGAAGTGTTCAAGTGCTGTCACGAACTGCCCTTTAACTTTGCAGTTGGCTTAATCTTTGAGCAACATAACTTGGCAAACTAAATAACTTTTGCTTCAACTGGTTTGCGGAATTTTTTATGGACCTACTTGAACATCGTCGCTATCAAGAACATTGTAGTCAAACATATTTATCACATTGTTGTTCAGCTTAATCAATGTCAATGTCTTATCACGACGCTGTAGCAGTATAGCAGTTTGCTACGTGAGTACACAAGAGCTTTTACTGATTATAACCCTTCAGCCGAGAACTGTTGAAAATCTGAACGTTTTAGACAACTTTTCGTAAATGGAAACTCAAATTTGAAGCCGACAAGAATTGTGCGAAAACTAATCAAAAACTTTTTCTCAAGTTTGGCAAATGGCGGCAAACAAAATCTTTGCGTTAAAAAATCTGACGGACTTCCAGTTTTGTTTGCTGCAGCATACGCACGTAGTAGTACTACTACGACGTGTAGCTTCAGGGACCAAAGCAGTTTCCACAAGTTTTAACCAGCGCCAAGCGCCAACCACTGCGTTGCTCTGTGGTTATAGTATACCCGGGAAGTTGTTCTTGTTATTTGGCTGTTGAAATTTTAATGAGCAAACGAAAACAAAGCGAAATGCTTTGCCATGTGCTTTGTATACATAAATACAAATACAATAAGTTGGAAAGATAATATCTTAACTATTGGATACGCTGTATCATATACTTATGGTGGATTATTTTCTGATAAGTTTGGGTTTAAATGCAAAGAATGCAAAAGGAACAATATCAATACCATAAACGAAAAAAAGGTTGATAAAGCGATAGCTAAGTATATAAAAACGATTGGAACTTTGAAAATAAGAGTCTATTAATACTCTAAAATGGGTAGTCTCCTTCACTACTTCAGTTTGTGGAAAAAGGGACTATAAGCCACAAGTAGTGCTACCTTTCTCTTTCATACACTGAAATTAATTAGAGCAATTTTTACCACGAATAGCATACACAGTACAAAAAGCTTATTCAACATTTATACTAAACTCGGTCTTTTCGGCAGGAGTTCGAACTCTTAGGACCCACTACTCACTAGATCCGCCGCTGCCTCTTTTCATAGAATCAAAAATATTATAGATTTGTGAAATCTGTGAAACAGTCAGAAGGGGGCATAATAATAAGGATTGATTCGGATATCGTTTGACCATGCTTCCGTTTGAGATATCTGTATTGGTTCGGTATCTGCCACCATTTTCCAAAATTAACATTCGAAAATGTTATAATTTCACCTTCTCCTTTATCAGTTTCTGAACAGGCAGGCATAGGGGAAAAAATATTATAGATTTTTGAAATATATGAAAAGTTTTTTAGGTAAATAATTGGGTATGATATAGATATCGTTTGTGGGCTTTTCGGAGTGAAAAAAATTTCTTAAGAATTGATTGTTGCTTCGGAAAATTAATTTAATTTTACGAAGGTTACAACTTTTGTCAAATCTATAAAAAAATTTCCTTAGGAATGGTTCGGCACACAATAGATGTTTGTTTTTCAGTCTAGAGATATAGGCTATAGATACCCAATGCTAAACCTGGCTTATAATGGGTTTACATTTTCTGATTGATGAGAAATCAGAACAACTTGGGAACTATGATACTATCGATCGAATGTATCACAAAAATGTGTACTTGTTTTTAGAATCTACATATAAACTTGAATAAAGCTCTAAAAAATTTGGTTACCTTAAAAGCGTAAAAACTTCGGTTTTAATAACTTTATACCCAACTACGGTGAATCAAACAGCTGGGTTATGTGTTTGACCTGTATGTATGTTTGTCTGTTTCCTCGAAATTCTAAGCCGCTTATCATAATTTGACAAATAAGGTTTTGCCGGATTGCTCTTGATAGTCCGCTGGTTATAGGCTAAGTAACGTCGCATCAAATTAAATATGGTGCCCTCTGGAGGATGTAGAGCCATGAACTAAGCAAATTTGTTTTAATGAAGCTGATATTTTTAAATAAATTCCATAATTTAAAATTGATGTATACGTTAAAATGACGATTATTATTATATAACCCAATTATCCAAAAATAGCTTTGTTGTTGCAATTAAAAAAAAACGTTAGTAGCCCCGTTTAACTACACCAAATTTTTTTCTGTGAAGATTGCGAGATATACTATGTGCGAAGAAAATATACCATTAGACACCATCTAAGTAATATAATAATGTTTTTTTTGGGGTAAAAAGAGCAGTTTCCCTGATAAGCTCAATAAGAATTCGGAAATTCATATAACTTATATAAAGACTGGTTTAGTACTACTTGCCGTACACGTACAGAAACTTTTTCAAAAATCGATTTTTACCAAAATGAAACTTTAGAATTGAGGTGACCAAACAATAGGTCATCTGCAAACCATTTTAATAAGGCAAATTTGAGAATTCGTAGTAGTAAAGCAAGGAATATGCAGCCGTCAAGAGAGATCTACTTGGGTCTCAAACATTTTCCCATAGCCAAGATACTCACTCAAAATATATTTGATAAAGCGGTAGAGTATATCAAAGTAAATGCATGAGCAAATATGCAAAGAGTTTTTATGCTAAACAGCAGAAACAAAAAAAAAAGGCACCGATAGTTAGGGCAACATGTTGCAAAGAGCGAGTACAAAAAATGATTTAGGCAATTTGAAATCCTAAATAAATGATTATTATTGATTTTGCCAAAATGAGAAATTGCCTCAAAGACACCCAGCTAAACCAGAGCTGAGAAGTGCTGAAATGATGCAAACTCGGACGTGATTTGATGCCATGTTTGATGGTCCTGCATGTTGGGCACGTACCTAACGTGGCGGAATGTTCAATTTGAGGAAACCAAAAGGTGCTAAGCATCAACATGCGGCACATATTGATCAAGTCATGTGTATCGGACATTTGGTGGGTCAATCACGTGCCATTGAGCTTTGGCCTCTGCCATTTGAAGGTGTGTGGGCCATGATGTCAACGTTAAATGACATAATGGCTCGGTATTGCCAAAGTATCAATGGCTACGGATTTAAGTTATTTACTTAGACAATGCTTTACTTGTATCTAATTATACTGCTTAGCATAAAAATTAATTGCTGTTTTCGACCTATATGTAATTGTTGTTTGTGAATCTGCTAAATGGGCTAGCTCTATAATTTCACAGCTCAGAGATTTCCAACTGGAGCTATAAAAGCAACATGACCTGACCCAAACAGTCAACAGACAGCAACAGTCAGTCAATTCAATTAGTACACTCAAAATGTCACGTTTTGCATTAACGATCGCTTTGTTGGCCATTTGTGGCGCAGCTTTAATCGACGCTGACAAGGATGCTATGATTGCCAAACTCATGGAAACGGCCGAAGTTTGCAAGGGTGAAGTGGGTGCTGCACAAAGCGATGTTGACGAAATGGTAAAGAAACAGCCAGCCACCACTACCGAGGGTAACTGCTTGCGTGCCTGTGTTATGAAGAAAATGGGTGTAATGGATGCCAATGGCAAGCTGGATCTGGCAGCAGCAAAGGAAAAGGCAAAGCAATATACTGGCAACGATCCGGCCAAGATGAAGATTGCAGATGAGATGGGTGCTGTTTGTGGTGGCATCAGTGTGTCAGATGATCATTGCGTTGCAGCTGGCCAGTATGGCGATTGCTTCCACGGTGAAGCTGTCAAACACGGCGTGCACAATGATTAGATGCAATTATCAAATGGACAATAACTTATGAGTAACGAAACCTGAGCTGGAAACTTGTAGATGTGCAAAAGTTGAGCATTTTTCTTACTGTTTATTAAAGAGCAATTTATAAAAATGTACTCACTCTCGTATTGCTTCTTTTCCTTATCAGCTTCTAGCTTAAACATGGCATCGCGTAAATTAAGACGCTCCTCCTCGTCCAGATTGCATATAAGCTCCAGCGCGCGTTCCGTGCTTAGATGCGTGCTAAACTTGGAATAATCCTTGTGCTGCTGCGTTGTGATGCAGCTGGGCAAGTGCAGCAGGTTTTTGTTCCTGGTGTTGTAGTTGTTGTTATGATATTGGCTTGTTGTTCTTGTGGCTGCATAACTTTGCGTTAGCCGTCGGCAAAATTGTGGCTGCTGCTGCTGTTGGCAGTGACGTATCACCAAATGCTTAAAGGCGACCTGACACTGTTGTCTCATTGTAGCTTCTATTTATAAACACACAGCTAATGCAATTGAGTAATATTCACACGCTATGACGTCACTGAGCGCACACAAAGCACACCTGCTATACAAATTTTTCCTTTTATATATATGTATGTATGTGCAAAAAAATTCGTAAATTTTGCATAAACAAAAACACAACACACACAACCTTTGCCACGCAAACCGAACTCGCGCGACCCGCACACCAAGTAAATTGTTGCGTTGGCGATTTACGAAAACGAAATGAGCAGGACTTTACGAAGTTGAGTGCTTATATCTTGGCTCGACTTTTCCGACATTCCGCCAGTTCGCATTCTGCGCTCTCCGGCTGTTTTTTTTTACTTAACAATTTTGTACACAGAGTTGGCCAAACAAGAGAGAATTATGAACAGCTGATTGCATCAATTTAGTGTTGCCAGAAATCTACGTTTTGGCGTTGCCATTATGTAAAAAAAGTATAATTGAAAAAACCAGCGGTGGGCAAAGCTACTAATGCCGACGTACAATGGGCCAAAACTGTTTTTTTTGTTTGGCATAGCTGAAATGTATTTGCTGTTCATTAAATTGGATAATATCATTGACTTTTATTTCAAATTACCAACATTTTATTCGAATCAAATTGTTCAAATGTTATCTGTGAGTGCATTCGAGCAGAGCAATTTCGCCTAAGAATTTTGCTCATACCATATCACTTTGCAGTGTGCGCATTGTTTTGTGTTTTGCTATGTGGCTCTGCTTTTCGTTCCAATTGTAAAATTAGCTCACACGTACGAGGCGAGCTTTTACGGTAAAAAGTTATTTTCTCGTACGTATGAAAGCTCTTTCGTCGCGTGCGTAGTGAGTGCCCATCGCTGGAATAAATGTGGTTTTGTTTGTGTATTAATTTAAAAAAGTAATAATAATAAGATCAACGGTGTGCACTTAGAAGGCACACGTGCCAAAGAGCTTTCACACGTACGAGAAAAAAGCTTTTTACCGTAAAAGCTAGTTTTACAAGGGAACGCAAAAGACGAAACAATGTGCACACTGCGTATATTTGGTTTTTGTTGGCCATTAAAATTTGCTCGTCTGACTGGCATCACTTGCAATAGTAATGATGTGAGCAAGTGATATTTTTTGTAAGTAAGCTCCTGATCGACACGACCCTATCCGAATTTTTAGGCGAAATTGCTCTGCTTTAACGTCCCGCATTAAAATAAAACTGGCTGATATTGTCGAATTTATTGACAACTATGTCAAAAAAAATTATTTGTCCCATTGTACCTCGGTCTTTGCGAAAGCTCTTTTTTTTTGTTTACGCACACAGGCACAAAAAATTGCATTAGTAGTTTTGCCCACCGCTGAATAAGATAAAAAAACAATGTGAAAAGGCCAATACGGTTAAATTTAAATCTAAGATAAAAAGGTTGTTAAAAGTTGACAAGTTTGGCTGCAAAAAAGAATTGTATTGCCTTAAATAATAGTATAGTATAGCCTTGCTCCAATTTTCATATGATATTTGACAGTTAATTCAAAGCAACGATGGGCAAAACTACTAATGCAATTTTGTGTGCCTGTGTGCGTAAACAAAAAAAAAAAGCTTTCGCAAAGATGAAGGTACAATGGGTCAAATTTTTATTGGCATAGCTAAAATCTATTATATTTTATTTTGAAAATATCACCGTTTAGTTGTGGATATTTTTGAAATTTAATATATTTCCAAAATACAAGAGATTACACCTGAGTATCAAGAAGTAGAAATTTTCCTTTAAAATTTTGTATCTCCACGATCAATTTTATTTAGTTACTTTATACATACTATACTATGAAATGGTATATTGTATTTCGATATCTTACCTTGCTGGAGTCACAAATTTTTCTATACAAACTTTCCTCTGGGCTAGGTAGATGAAGTTCATTTCGAAGCTTCCCTTCCGTCTTCGTAATAAGAAAAACTGAAATACTCTCACAATTTTAAAGCTACCAACATCTTCCAAATTTTGGTTAAGATATATTAAATATCCCACGTGTTTTTTGTGGAATTGAATTGTTTGTAAAACATGGACAGCTGATTCTTTTGCTATTATTTAACACCGATACCAACCAACGAAACCCCTTTCGGTAAATTTGGGACGATGTTTCCAAAAACTCGTTTTTACTCACATATTTTTGAACCTCGATTCCTGAATAATTGAAACTCATTTAACTCACGGACTGCACGTTTTTGTATTTTAATTTTTATTAGCTTTAAACTTAAAAAAGATTTGATTTTGAGATCCAAAAGATTCTAGGCTGAAGAAGATAAAAATTCAATAAATCCACCTTATAATTGACGAGAATACCTAAAATATATGTATATACAATAAAATTAATAATTGTAGAAAACTAAGATGGCGTACTTTCAAAAAAACGGTTACTTTCCTGTTCCTGTGTAAAAAAAAAATGTATTTATGAGATGCATTTTAAATTTTTATTATTTATAAATGATTTCGCATTATTGAACGGACATTTTGTTTTTATCAAACATATTTTGAAAAAAATTCTGCTCTTCGGAGAAAAAATAAGAGAGATTTTGATTCAAGGTCCACCTGATATTATAAAAATAATATACGAGCAAGCTACCCCTGGTTTTATATTTATTTGAATAATTTATATAACCGCAAGTATGATAAAACTTGTGCTTTTTGTAGAAAAACGTATCCCCACAGCATCAAACATCCATTTTTCTTCGAGTCTGGTCACATATAGCCCCAATAATACCAAAAAACGACTTTATTTTTAAAATATATTTTAATGGCGAAAATCTTGAGAACAGATTTGACATTATTACAGATATACAAATATTGGCACTTAATAATAGTTATAATTGTCATCCTATGTGCAATCGTTTGCACGTTGTCCAGGTATGCCGCGCAGCTCCTGGTTAAGCGTACGCAACAGCGGATGCTTGCCACAGCCACAGCGACCGCGGAAATCATCCAAGTCCAAGGCCCAAACCATACCGCCGCCCAAGCGCAAGCTGCGCACAAACTGCGATTTGCGACGTATGTCAGCCACATCATCATAAGAAACCCATTGATTGCCACTATAGGCATATGGTCCGATACGTCCCTCTGCATCACGTATAACTGTCCAACCGCCATTGCTTACCTTTTCGCATATTTCATAGTAAGCCAAGAAGCCGCCTGCACGTGTATAGGTGCCTGCCTGACCAGGACCAAGAGATTTGTCATTTAAGCCGCGCTGCTTTTGATCTGCCAGTGAGAAGGATTGACCATAAAGTGGCATGCCCATAATCAGTTTGTTAGCCGGTGCGCCCTTGTCCAGCCAGTAGTGTATGGTATAGTTGGCATTGAAGTATTCATTGGTATCACCATCGACATAATACAAAGGTGCCACATGTCCAGTCTGTTTATCCCAGTGGCCATGGAAATCATAGGTCATGACCGCAATCCAATCAAAGTAACGCGCCAGCGTGGGCACATCATAGCCCGCATCAATGACCATTTTACTGGGTGAGACAGCTGCCGAGAGTAGTAGACCACGTGGTTTAAAGGCTGCGGATAGCTCTCGCACTAAAGCTGCAAATGCTTGCTTCTCTGCCGGCGAACCCTTGGCACAGTCTACCTGCCAGCATACCGGATATTCCCAGTCCAGATCGAAGCCCTCAAATCCGTACTTCTCAATGAAAGTCAGCACGCTCTCAATGAATTTGGCGCGAGCTTGTGGATCTAGCACAAGACGTGCATATTTGCTGCCCAGCGAATCATTCCAGCCACCAATAGCCACAGTGACGCGTATACCCTTTTCCTTGTAGGCCACTACACGCTCATAGAAGCGATTGTCAATGTCTGCCCAGGAGTCATGCGTCTTTATGGTCAGCGAATTGCTGTTGAGCACGGCAAAGCCATAGACAATATGTGTGCAGAGATTCTCATCAATATCCTCGGGCACAAACTTGCCCTGGCCTGGTCTATACCATGCCCAGTTGGTAAAGTAGCACACAACCTTGTATTCCTCGTTACTACCCAATGGCGGTGCTGGTGGCGGCTTGGGACGTGAAATGGGTTTTTTGTTGGGTGGCGTGGAAGGTTTTTTGGTAGGTTTGGTGGGACTAGGACTTGTGGTTGTTGGTTTAGGACGATGTATAATCGGTGGCTGAGTGGTTTGCTCCGTACGCACTGCGCACTTAGCATTGTTGGGCCAATCGCAATAGTTTTCGTTCCAGTGTAGGCCAGCGGGGCAGCTTAAAGTATCATTATGTGGATAAGTTAAGAGTTACTGTATTATCAAAAGCTGGCTACCTACCGTTGCTCGATGAGCTCTCCATATTGACAAATGTAATACTTGTTGCAGTCGCGTTCATGTGGAGCATAGTTGCGTCCATCGCAATCCTGCTTCTGAACGGGCTCTCGTGTAACAGTGCTAGTTGCAGGCGTCGGGGAAGCGGTGTTCACAGTAGGATTGGGCGAAGATGTGGTTCCTCTTTCGCCGGCAACTATAAGTCAGGAAAAAATCGTTTATTTGATGTAGCTTCGAATCTTTGGGTAAAGCTGAAGAATTTTACTTACTCATTGTTTTTTCGCTCTTTTCCAGCATACACTTAGGATGAGGACCGCCGTAACCACGCAGCACACGATTAATAGTTTTTAGTAGCGGATAGGACTCGCAGCCGCAGTCATTCTTAAAGTCATCCAAGTCCAAAGCCCAGATCATGGCACCACCCAGACCCATGGCACGCACGTATTCACTCTTGTGTCTTATCATGGGTGCATCATCGAATGATACCCACTGATCACGTGAGTACGCATAAGGTCCCATGCGGCCGCGAGAATCTCGCACTACATTCCAATTACGCTGGCGTACATAGGAGCAGATTTCGTAGTAGGCAAGGAAACCACGGGCTCGTGTGGCCTCACCCGCTTCTCCGCCACCGTAAGTAGGCGCATTAAGTTCGTGATCACTAGCCTGGGCCAAAGAGAAAGACTGACCATACATGGGCATGCCCATAATAATCTTTTTACGCGGAGCACCGCTTTGAAGCCAATAGTTTATGGAGTAGTTGGCGTTAAAGGTTTCCGTGCCTTCAGGATGATCGTACATAGGCGCTACATGACCCGTTTTTTTATCCCATTGACCATGGAAATCATAGGTCATCACAGCTATCCAATCGAAGTAGCGCGATATTTGCGGCACATCGTAACCTGCATCAATAACCTTCTTGTTGGGAGACACAGCGGCAGAGAGAAGCAGTCCCTTGGGCTTAAAGGCATGTGATAATTCGCGTACTAGATCGGTAAAGCCATCCTTTTCATCGGCTGTGCCCTTTTTGCAATCAACTTGCCAGCAAACTGGATATTCCCAGTCCAAATCCAAGCCATCAAATCCATATTTTTCAATAAAGTCCACAACATGGCGTATGAAACGAGCACGAGCAGCGGCACTACGTACCAGACGTGCATATTTATCGCCGGCAGAGTCGTTCCAGCCGCCAATGGCAACTGTAACCTTAACGCCTTTCTTTTTGAACTCGACGACACGTTCGTAGAACTTGTTGTCAATGTCGGCCCAGGAGTCATGCGGCTGAATGGTCAGATGTTCTCGATTGAGAACTGCGAAGCCGTAGACAATGTGTGTGCAAAGTTCTGGATCAATATTTTCGGGTAGGAATTTGCCACCGCCTTGGCGATACCATGCCCAATTGGTGAAGTAACAAACGACCTTGAAGTCCTCGTCGAAGATTTCCATGCCTGATGTAGGAAATTGTGGTTCGACGCCAGTTTGAACGTCAGCTATTTCCACATCCTCATTTGGATCGACTTCATTTTCTTGAGAGGTTGCGATCTCATTGCTGCCGCTATTATTCTCTTGGGATGTTGCAGGGTCTGCTTCAGCTTCAGCATCGGCACCAGCTTCTTCTGGTTTCATTACGGTTATTGTATCTTCTTCTTCCTCCTCTTCCTCGCCGCCGCCAGCAACATCCTCTTCATCTTCAACGTCCTCCCCATTTTCAGAACTTTGAGTCGGTCCCTGCGAAGCTTGATCAGTTTCATTTTCCACAGAAGCTCCCGTTTCCTCAGATGTACCTTGTTCCTCCACAGATTCTGCTTCAACTGGCGTTAGTCCAGCTGTAAAAAACCCGATTTTAAGAAATTAAGGATTAAGAACAAATTAAAAGCTTTTGGTACTTACGTGCCGGTTCATAACCTGTAGGCGGATCCTTAAGCACATCGTGTATCTGCGTGAGCAATGGATGCACTCCGTCTCCACAGCGATTACGGAAATCATCTAAGTCTAAAGCCCATACCATGCCACCACCCAAATTTAGGGCACGGACCAGCTGCGATTTCTTGCGTATCATATTCTGATCATCATAGGATACCCATTGAGTGCCCTTACGCGCATAGGGTCCCATGCGACCGCGATCATCCTGCACCACTTCCCAACCTTGGTTCTTTACACGGTCACAAATCTTAGGCAGAAAATAAGAATTAGATAGGATAAAATATAAAAAGTTTGCAGTAGTTTACCTCATAGTATGCCAAAAAGCCAGCTGCTCTGGTGAATTCACCTGCTTGACCTGGACCTGGTGCCTTGGCATTCAAGCCATTGTTGCTTGCATTTTCCAAAGTAAAGGATTGTCCATAAAGTGGCATGCCCATAATAATCTTGCGCGATGGAGCGCCCTGCTCGATCCAGTAGTTCAAGGAGAAGTTCTGTAAGAGTGTTCAAATTTTTTTATAATTTGTAAGATTGCAGCGAGATTCAAAAAAATCTGCAATTGGGAAGCTTAATTGTCAAATAGATGCTACTTACCGCATTGAAGTAGTCAAATTCATCGTCGGGGTGATAGTATAGCGGCGCCACATGGCCAGTCCTCTTGTCCCACTGACCGTGGAAATCGTAAGTCATTACAGCAATCCAATCGAAGTAGCGCGATAGCTCTGGAACATTGTATCCAGCATCAATAATCTTCTTGCTGGGCGATACAGCCGTAGATAGCAATAGACCACGTGGCTTAAAGGCCTCCGACAGCTCGCGTACCCAGGCCGTAAATCCTTCTTTTTCTTCGGCAAAGCCCTTGTTGCACTCGGTCTGCCAGCATACGGGGTACTCCCAATCCAAGTCAAGACCCTCAAAGCCGTATTTTTCAATGAACTCTAAGGCATGTTTGATGAACTTGGCACGCGATGAAGGATTGCGTACCAAGCGACTGTATTTGTCACCTTGAGAATCGTTCCAGCCGCCCAGGGCCAGACTCACCTTGACGCCCTTGCTGCGCAATCCACTGACACGCGTATAGAAATTGTTGTCTATGTCAGCCCAGGAATCATGCGTGCGCAGCGTCAGCTCCGAGTAGTCCAGCACGGCAAAGCCATAGACCACATGTGTGCAGAGGTCAGTATTAATATCATCGGGAGTGTAACGCCCCATACCCTTACGATACCAGGCCCAATTGGTAAAGTAACAAACAACCTTATAATAACCATCTAATGGCTGCAGATCTGGCTTGTCTGTGGGATATGTGGGTCTTGGTGTGGTGCTAGGTTTCTTAGTGGTTGGTGCTGGTTTGGCTGCCGCAGTCGGCTTGGGCCCTGAGATTTCACCACTGCTGCCACCATCACTCTTGCAATTGGCTGCTGCTGGCCAATCGCAGTTACCTATGGCTTCATTGAAGTGCAAGCCAGGAGGACAGTCAGCGGCTTGCATACGATTCCATAAACAGAACAAATACTTGGAGCATTGACCCGGATAGGCCACACGTTCCTCGCCATTGCAAGGATCTTCGGGATTCGTTCTGACTTGAACTAGGCGCAAATATTTCTTTGTGGTAACACACTGCACATTCTCTGGCCAATCGCAAATCTTATTCAGCGCATCCCAGTGCAGGTTTCCACCGCAGCTGTTAGGTACCAAGGCGCCGTTTATGCATATGAAATACTGACCACAAGTCCGATGTGTATAGTATTCGCCCTCATTACAACGTGCTGTAGTTGGACGTGGACGCTTCGTAGTACGATGTGGTGGCTTGCTGGTGGATGTTTGCAATTGCGCTGATGGCTTCGTGGGTTTGGGCTTACGGCTGGGCTTAACCGTGGTTGTCTTCCGTTTAATGGGCTTTTTGGTGGTACTTGGCGCAGCAGCTGTATATGCGGTGGATGGACGCGCCGTAGGTCTTGGCGTAGGTCTAGCAGTGGGACGAGGTGAGACCTGTTGCTTTTTCTCAGTGCATTGTGCCGATGCTGGCCAATCGCAGCCCTTTACCTCGGCATTCCAATGCAGGCCACCGGGACAATATTGCTGGTGTAGTTCACCGGGTACGACGCAGTGGTAATAGGCATTGCAATTGCTCGTATCGGGATAGAACTCTCCAGCTTCGCAGTCAGATGGTTGCACCACTGGATAAACCAATGCTGGCACTGGTATTGTGGTGTGTGGTGGACGAGCTGTGGTTCTTGTTGGTCGCGGTGTAGTTCTTGTGGTGGGTCGTTCAGTAGTAGTCGGTTTTGGTGTAGTTCTTCTCGTTGTGGTTGTTGTGGTTGAGCGTCTGGTTGTTGTGGTGCGCTTTGTTGTGGTCGTGGAGGTCCACCAAGCTGGCGTTGTGCTTGTGCTGCTGGTTGTTGGCCTCGGCCGAATGGTTGTGCTGCTTGTTGCTTCCCAAGTTGGCCAAGATGTAGTGTGCTGATGCTGTCCACTTGAAGATCCATCACTGCTTACGGTAGTCATTTGTGGTGGCACCGGTGTAACCGGGGTTTGTGGGCGCTGACAATTGGTACGTGTAGGTGGCTCAGAGTCAATGCGACCCAAAGCGCGATTAATAGCTTTTAGTAGGGGATAGGACTCGCTGCAGCAGCGATTCTGGAAGTCATCCAAGTCAACGGTCCAAGCAGCCACGCCGCCAAAGTCATTGTTAACTGCATAGCGAGCCTTGATCTCAACGGAAGCGGCATCTTCATAGCCCACCCATTGGTCTCGTAACATGGCATATGGTCCAGACTTGTGCTCTGTATCGCGACCCGTTTGCCACTTCTGCTTGCGTGTGCGCTGACAAATCTCGTAATAAGCAAGCATGCCCGGCTGCTTGGTGAATTCGCCAGCTTCGCCAGGACCATTGGTGGGTATGCCTTCGCCCACAAGACGACTACTGCTCTTCTCAAGCGTAAAGGTCTGGCCATAAAAGGGTATGCTCATTATAAGCTTATTGCGGCGAGCGCCCATTTTGACAAGCAATTGCATGGTGTAGTCTGTGTTGTATTGCGGATATTTGTCGCTCGGACGACCATAGAGCGGACTCACATGCCCAGTTTGACGTTCCCAGGCGCCATGATAGTCGTAGCTCATGACAGTCATATAGTCTACAGTGTCCGATAAGGCAGGTAACTCATAAGCTTCGGTGATGATTTCCTTGTAACCAGAGATGGCAACGCCCAGCTTGAGCTTTTTGTCCACGCGATTAAATTCCGAACGAACCTCACGCAGTAGCTTTGTGAGATTGGGTCTATCCGTAGATGGACCTTTCGAGCAGTCGCTTTGCCAGCACTTGGGATAATTCCAATCCAAGTGCAAGCCGCTGAAACCATGACGCTTCAGAAAACCGGCCACGCTGGAAGCGAAAACTTTGCGCTTAATGTCATCGGCCGCTAGGCGGGAGTATTTATCGCCAGTTGAATCTGTCCAGCCACCCAGCGCAATCAAAACTGGTACGTTAAGCGACATAATGCGTTGGTAGAATTGATTTTCAATATCTACCCAAGGATCGAATTCGCGTATAGTCAATTGATCGGGATCCAACGAGGCAAAGGAGTAGATGATGGTGGTGCAAAGAGAACCATCAAGTTGCTCAGGCACAAAGTGTCCCTCTCCCTTGCGGTAAAAAGCCCAATTGGACATGTAACAGAGCACTGCGGGGGACATGTTGAAGTTCTTTTTTGACTGTGTGGCTTTGCCTGCCGACTTAAGTTGAGCCAGAGCTCCATATGCGGGACCATCTTCTTCAGCATTAGAATGCGCCAAGGCGCCATAGGATTCCGGCTCTTTATAGCGATCAAGTTCATCAATATGCTCGAGTTGTTCAATATCCACGGTTTTAAGCAAAACCTGGTGTGGTGACTCAGCACGATAGGGTTGCGGTTTATATGTATCAGCTGCTCCAGGCGCTATAAATGCGGCGTACTTGTCCGATACTGTCCAAGGGTCGGGCTCTACTAGCCCAGTTAATTTTTCAGGTTGGCCCTCATTTGAGTCATCAACAGTGCGCACATAATTGCCATATACGGATGAAATTTCCTCATCTTCTGTGTCATCGTCATCGTTGGGCGGCGCTTCCACCGAATCGCGCACAAAGGAACGCAATGGCGAAGATTCACGCAACTGAGCAATGCCACGTACATTGACTGTTGGCACACTCTCCACGGCACTGCGTAGTGGCAAAAACACTTCTCCAAATGCGGGACGCATGCTAAAACGACTCAGTGTGCCGCCTTCCAACAATGCTTCAACAGACTCATCTTCCTGCGGCATGCTCTCAACTGCAGAACGAACAAATGCCGGCTTATTGCTGGGTGCAAAATGTACCTCGGGCGCTTCAATGCGAATATGCGCCTCTGCTGTTGCCCACAGGAAGAGCAACTATGTCGAAGATGGGCATTAGTTTTGGTTATACATATTTTAGACTTTATAAATGTAACTTACCAGCAGCCTGCAAAGCGTAGTTGGCCTACGCATTTTGAAGGCCTTCTTTTGTATGGATTCTCGGTGATGCTTGTTTCAATGAACTGAAATACAAAAAATTTTAAGTTTAGTTTATTTTGATTCTTTAAAACCGTCTTTCTAGTGTTGGGCATCTGTAGAATGTCCAAAAAGTTTATTTTAATGGTAATGAAATGTACAACAGTATTTGTTTGAAATTAAATAGTCTTCATCTTCCTACAGAAAGGGATCCTCAATAGGAAATCATTTGTGTTCGATAATCTTTCCCTATACTGTTTTAAACGTTTTAGTTAGGTGACCCCACAGCATAAATGTGACGATTTTTCTCAGGAAGACCATGCAGACACTACTGAAGTTTTGGCAGAAGACTTAAGTCGCATCTTCAAGGGGATAAAGCAGCTTTGCAACCCAACAGTGATACTTTGGTGCCCAAGTTACTACCTAGATCAAATTGAAAGGTTAATTTTCTTATAAATTCAAAATCTTTATTTATTTATCTAAATATATTTCATCCCATTCAAAGTAATCCCCTTCCGCTTGGCAATGTCCTCCTTCGAAATGGCCTACAGAGTCTTCTGCGATTCAGCTTTTTTTATCTCAATCGAGTCAAAACGGTGTCTCCGGAGCGGTCTCTTGAGTTTGCTGAATGGCCAGAAGCCACACGGAGCCAAATCAGGTGAATAAGCAGGTTGCGAAACGATATTTTTTGAATTTTTGGCGAAATGCTTACGAAGAACCAGTGCTGTGTGAGATGGCGCATTATCGTAACGAAGCGTATCTCAAACACTAATGAATATTTTGACGTGAAATTTTGCACAGCTGTCACTAACAGTGCTACCAAGTCACAGAAAGAAAAAAATTATGGATTGAAAAACTCTGGAAGTTTAAATTAAAATTAAAATTTCCACCTTTCAATTTGATCACAGTGTATGTCCAATCCAAAAACTTAAATAAATTTACATTGAGAGAGCTTGGAAGCTTTTTTTTTAGATTTAAAGGAAAGCAGGGAGTGCAAATAAAATTTATTTTTTTGTTAAAAGCATTCTTACAAATTTGAATTTAATTGTTCAACTTCAACGGAATTCAAAGTGGAAAATGAATAATTAATAAAATTAAATTGGCTTTAAATTAAAACAAGCATTAATTTTTTAAGTTTGTTTAAATAAACTTATAAACATTTTTACTTATTTTAAATTTTTCGATTTTTGGTTTCAGATTCGTATGAAAATCGTTGATGGCAGGTCGTCGACTAAATTGTATGTTTGGAAACCATTTTATTATTGTTAAACATTTACATAATTCGTAAATGTTTCTGTTTTTGTCTTTATTAATAAATATTCAAAATTTATTAAAAAGTTAGTGCACTTTTGTAATTAAAAAGGATACATTAGCAAATATACAAAAATCAGACCACTTATTGGGTTTAATTAGTTTTATATGCGGTTAACAAAATCAACAACACAATTTATTTAAATTAGTCAACAAAGTAATTAAATAAAAATGACAATAAATTAATTAATGAATTTCGAATGTGAGGCAAATTTTGTAAACATTGATTTCATTTTTTAATTGCCTGCAATTTTGTAATTTAAACAAATTGCATATTGGGGGGACAGTTTTGACTTTTTATAACTTAAAATCTGTAGTAAAATTCGATGGTCAAATGCTTTTATGAGAAATTTCCATCTTTCTCAAAATGCATCTGGCACACATTAAAATTGATTTGAAATTCGGTGATTAATGGCTGATAAAATCTTTTCAAAAGCTATAATAGAATCGCTTCAAGTCTTAAATAAAAATATAATGGCAACATTCTTCAAAGAACTTGCTGGCTTAGATAAAATATAAATGCATACATTTTTTTTTACAAAATTAATAAACCATTAGTGAGAGTTTTTACTTTCAGGTTTGTGTATATTGTTTTATTTATTATTATCATTGTGTTTTTAAAAACATTAAGTATGGCTCTCTATTCTTGGCTCAACATAATTTAGAACCCTTTTTCTTTATAAAATAAACAATTCTTTAGCCACTAAGGACTGCCTAGTCTATGTGTGACTCCCTCCAGGGGTCAACCGGTACAACCTAAACAATTCTTTAAAATATTAAAAATAAATAAAACTTTAAAATATTAGGTTGAATGGCACTAAGTATAATTTATTAATTAGTATTAAAGTAAAACATCAATAGAAAAACGTGGCTTCGGGCTGTAATGAGCAACAAAAAAAAAAAAAGAAAAAAAACAAACAAAAATCCTAGTATATAGTAACGTATTAAAATATCGATAGTTTAGTATTTAGTTACTAATAGTGGGGTCACCTTCAACACAACCCTGCGCGGCGAAGTCAACGTTTTCCAGTTTAAAAATGTCGGTACACTAGATTTCCGGCGTTAGTTTCTATAAAAGGACAGCTTCGGCGTGTTAACTTTCTTTTCCATTTCCTATTCAGAACGAGAAAGTAAGCTGCGCTACTCCTCACTTACCACCTACTATTTTGTGGTTAAGGTTATTTTTCTACTCGTCCAAGTCGAGTTAAAGTTAAATTCTACCAGCTTTCCTTGAGAGGAAAAATTTTCAAACGCGCTGCGGCTACACCGAAGCTATAAATGTATATTATTTATACTTTTATTTCGAAACTGCATTAAGTAACATAATTTTTTGGCAATATTTCGCAGTCACCTTTACGGTGTAAGTATATACATAGCCACAAATTGTGTAAAAAAACAAAAAAACGCTCGATCTATTTTTTTGTGCTTTTCTTTTATGTTTTATCAGGTTAATCCAAATTAGGAACCTATGTTTCTCATGAGAGAGCATCAGGGTCAATGTCCCAAGACAGCTGGTCAACTGGCACCGACCACTATAGTTTTGACACCAGTGTACTTTTAGTACACATACTCCGAATAAGCAAAGAAAAGGAGTAAGAAACAATAAGCAGAGAGAAGATCAGCCGGCCGCTGCGGGTGTTGTGTAGATGGAGCCGCATAAATAACATTCAGTAAAACACGTGAAAAAATAATAGAAAAGACAAATTTTAGTCTACGCGTAAGCTAGTGATTAGTGATCCAAGTGGGAAATCCACCAAAAATAAAAGGAAGTGTGTAAAACCCTGTATGTCCCATAAAAGTGTGGTTAGGGGCAGTTTAAGGTAAACAACTAAAAGAAATATCTATTCTATGACCCCCTATTCACTAAGTTGTGTGAAAATACGAGTGCAATCAATAATTGTGTGCAGTGTGTGGTTAAGGTTGTGAAAAATATTAAAAAGCCCAAAGTTCTAAGTATAAATATCTTCATACATACATAGGTACATATGTATGCTAGTACCGAAACACCACGGCGGAAAAGCAGAGTGAAGATAAACGAAAAAAAATCAAACGAAAAACATAAAGAAATAAGTCTTAGCTACCATTGTTTTATTTTATTTTTATTTTTTGAGTGTCTCTTTATGTGAAAAAATAAATCACTTGAAACAATCTCCGTCTGTGCGGGAAGGCCTTCGTCGTTGCAGCTGGAAAGGGGTGAGTTTTGGGGGAGAAATTTATATTCAATACTTATATTTGTAATTTTTTTTATGTGCATAAAGAGCTACTCGCGAAAATTCGCATTAACATAATTTAAAGAAAAGAACAAAACGTTCGCAGTAAATAATTTTTTTCGGTTTCTAACATGTGCTAAAAACTTTTGGTTTTTCATTTTATGGTGTGTTCGCTTTCGGTACAATTAAACACACTGCTGGCAATAATTATTGATCACACTCGTATTTTGTTCGCGCCTTTTACATTATTGTAGGTACTTAATCTACTTTATGCTTAGATACTTTACGGTGTGCATATATGCACACCTAGAGGTTAAGCCAATTATGAACCCTTCAAGTTTTTTTTTGTAATTAATTAAATTTTGAGCATTCTAACCATGTAATTTAAAGGAAGAAACTAGATATAAAATATATGAAGTTTAAGTTTAATGCGTAAAAATTTTCGTAGATTTCTTATCCGATATTATGAATTTCACGTGAATAAACGTTTATACTAGGACATATTATGGAGTAAAAAAAGTTATGTTTCCTTAATTTGATGAACGGGTAAACGGCGTACGGGAGCTTAATGACGGCACAAGCTAAGCTCATAGGTAGGGTGGGTAAAGACACAGTACTGGAACGTCATCTAACAGTACTGCCTGGATTCATTGTAGTTGGTCAAGTTTTGAACATAAAATTTAAATGGTATTGATTTTTTCTCCTTCAGTTTCTTTTTCTTTTCTATTGTGTTCTTTGGTAGGGGACTATTCTTTGTTTATGTAATTGGTAGAGTAGGTACGAGAAGGATATTGGTAGTTGCCCTGTCAAACCCCCCCACAGGCTGTTTTGCTAGGCGTCTCTAGAGTCCCCAAACGAGGGTTGACTGCCACGGCGAAATTCTCTCGCACGATCCGTGCTGACCTCTAGATGTGTGGACCTTCGGTCTATCGTAGGTTTACCCATTTGTATGCTGACTTATTTTTCATAGGTTAAGTTAGTGAGCCCGTATATTACAGGGCTTACAGAAACATTTAAAAAAATATTCAAAATAGGGTTGATATTATGTGTAACGAAAATAATATAAGGCATACATACAGGCCCGTCGAGAGAGGGGGATTCCTCCCGGACCCGGAGTTTTCTCAGGGGCGCGGTGTAATTAGTTTTACTTACAGAACACAATGATTCAAGCTAAAGGTGTAAGAGAAGGGCCGGTACATTTTTCTCCCCGGGCCCGGATTTTGTATCTACGGCCCTGCATACATATGCATATGTATAAGGTATGTAACATAAAACCTTACTTAAACATTTTTTTTTTTTGAGTAAGTATTTGCCAAATTTTTCCGAATATTAAAATGTCATACTTTTTGCTAAATTTTGCCGATGCTCCGTACATTTCTTGAATTTTTGGATAGTTCGAGTTCAGTAATGCCACCCTGTAGAATGTTCGATTACAAGACGACTTAAGAACCCATTTCAGACTGAATTGTTAAGTAAATTTAGTTGCGACAACAAGCGTTGATCATCTACAATTTTAAAACAAAACAAATCTACAATTTTATGCGCTGTACCGAAAAAGTCTTCCTCAATGAAAAGAAAAAAATTTTAAATACTATAAATAAATATTATGAGAATTTAAAAAAGTTATTTTTGAATATGGAAATACATTTATTTTCAAAATTTCAAGTGTGCAATTAAAATTTATGAGACTTCTAATAAATATTACGTATACGATATGTGTTACCATATGGTAATTCGATCTAGGAATTCGAAAAATGGTTTAGTTTAGCTCTCTCACCTGCTTTCTGCTTTTTGTTTGCGTTGCTCAATATTAAAAATAAAGTTTCAAGTGTGAAATTAAAAATTAATAATAAGTTTAAAGTTATTTAAGGATAAATGATTAAACAAAAATAGTGAATACCAAAATTTTAAAATTTTAAATATTTTTCCTGTATT
This sequence comes from Chymomyza fuscimana, assembly GCA_949987675.1. Lineage (NCBI taxonomy): Eukaryota > Metazoa > Arthropoda > Insecta > Diptera > Drosophilidae > Chymomyza > Chymomyza fuscimana. Next base: position 51,918,747 of record OX465088.1, on the reverse strand, counting down.
TGTTTCTGTTTGTATTCTTAGTTTTTTACTGAAAATTTTTATAGCACATTTTTAAAAACTATTTGTAGAAAAATTTTATTTTCAATGAACAAAAGGGCTCCATTGATGATCGTAAACAATTCTGAATCAGTTGCAATATTGAACAACTTTTTTCATGGCTGGCAATTGTTTCCATGAAGCAGTTTTAAATTTTCAAAGCAGTTAATATATTTGTAAATTTTAAGTGAGCCATTTTTTAAGAAATGAGCTAATGACAGTTTCTAGTTGTGCGTCCAAATATTTGATCCCTTTCGATGCCCGCAATATTTGATCCCTTTCAATACCCGCAACAGATATTTTGGTTGAATCCATCCAAAAATTCAAATAGTGAATTAATTTGCCGCTTAGCTTCCTGGCTGTGGATAATAGAGTATAAAGTATCTAAAATAGGCTGAAAAGTTACGATTTTAAACTTTTAATTGCAATAAAGCACAACTTGGCATAAGACGATTCACTATAATTGAAAATATCTGGTCACACTGATCATTCTATTCGTACAGATGAAAGTCAAGGTGTATAGGACTTAACAAATTAATTTATTTTGCTCATAAGCATTTTGAATCCCTCGATTGTGAGCCTACACGAAGCGTGGCCCCTAGAAGGATCCGGCCCTGTATAAAGTATGTATATTTATGATTTATTCACCCACAAACTACACGTTTTCGTTGTCCTCATATTACGTGCGTGAGGTTCTGCGTACCGGTCGCCCATATTAATGAGATTAGGTTAATTTTGGATGACAAATTGGGAAGTAATTGTTCATTTATTTGTATTTGTGCGGAACTTATTGAAAGGTCAGTGCTATGTGTAAGTAGCCATGTCTAGAGGCTATTTGAATTACACAGAAAATATGTAAAAAGCGAAATACTTAACTTATTTTACTAAAAAAAAAAGCTGCATAATTTTTTAATTTTAAAACGACTGCATAGCAGTTCCTGCTCAAGTTTTTTCAAAGAACTGGCTTGCATTCCCACCGTTTGTCAATTGTTATAAATTTGGGCAAAATTTAAACTTGTTTGTCGGCTGACAAGTAACAAAATTGTGAAAATGAAACCACAATTGATTCGTTTTTATAAATTGCTTTGTTTATCTAACATAAATTTAATTAAATCAATTAAAAATGCCGCTGCTTCATAAATTTAACAAAAATCAGTAGAACAGGCTTTATTGCTAAAATATAAATAATCCAAATGACTTTTGTTCCAGCCCAAAAAAAAAAAAAAAAAATAAATATATAAAAAAAACTATCTTTTTAATTCCTGAACTTAATCTGTGGCCAAAACTGTGTCAATGTTTGCATAAAAGATCAGCAGCCTTTTCACCTTCTAAACAGCGTTCTTATTTATCTTCTTATCTTTACTATTGACATTAATACTCTAAAAAATATTTGCATATTATCTGTTTACTGGTGAGCCCTAAACGCCAACAGCTGTCATTTTTGATTTAAATATTATGCTCCGTTTTGACCATTTCTTTTGGCCAATATGCAAATCATATAGAATTGGGTTAACAGCTTAATGATTTTGACCGGTTTTCATTGTTCTTTAGTTTGTTGTGGGCGCAGGCTTTAACGTTGTTGTTGTTGTTGTTGTAGTCATTAGTCTTGGCTGGTCAATAAACGATAATGAAACGTAACATCGCTGATTTTATGGTAATTAAAGATATATAACCCAAGGCGGCGGTAGGCCGCGGTGGCATGGGAAAAGATGTTGAGCAACTTTTGCAATTAAGCAGTGTGGCATCCGATCTGGTTGGTTTTCTTCTTGTTGGGGTTCATTGAACGCCAGAACATTGCTTGGCTCAGATCCTTTTTGCATATTCATGATGTGGCAAGTGTTTGGCATACTGTAGCCGGTTCTGCATTTTAACAGGCGCATAATTTGGCATAGGGTGAAAGCGGCTTAGCTCTGTGCAAAATTTGCATGCGTGGAATTTTTTTTTATCCAGAGATTCTAATCGGGAACTTGGCAATTATAGTGTTAAAGACTTTATGACTATTCAAAACTTGGAAGGCTTTGGGATTCTTTAAACACTTCTTTGTGGCACAATTGGAATTAGTTTGGGTACAACTTTTTTATTCAGGACCTCAGAGTTTCAGAACTTTATAAGTATATATATATACTTTATAAGTGGCGAAGCGTCACGGTCTATTTTGACGAAAATCAGCGTCACGTAGTTTATGGATGATCCCTTAAGTGCTCGCAAATTTGAAAATATACTGAAATAAATCAGTAGGTCTCCCAAAATTTTGAAACAATGCAATATTTTCCAATTTCTAATTATTGATCTAACTTTTCATCACAATAAACTTTAAATATGATACTCAACTTACAAACTTGAAATTCAGGAGCTTAGCTCCGGTCGATAGTCACTACCGGGATCTACTTTTCTCTCGAAGTCCCCGCTTCTTAATTTAGTTTCTCACTCGATAGTCACTATCAGGATCTACTTTTCTCTCGAAGTCCCTGCTTCTTAATCACTATTTCAATTCAATAGCTTTTAAAGCTTTTCTACTTATAGCCTTTTGCACTAAAAGAACTCAACAGCTTTAGTTTCTTGAATATCTCATGTGAAGTTCCAGATCCCCGTAACTTATTGATTACCTCTTCAAAAAACTATTCGGTTTGGTTTCGTTTCTAAATTGACACTTTGATCTCTTTCTATGCATCATTTTTAAAACTTAGCTTCTTTAAAACTTTTTAGTACAGTTGGTCACCATTAAAACTCAGCAGCTTCTTTGTTTTTCAGGATCTTATTTGGTAAACCAGAGCTATTGGAATTTTTTCAACACTGCTGAATGCACAACACTCGTCTTGGGCACAATTAAAAACTCATAAACTTGGCTATGAGTTTAAGGCAGCTCGTAATGCACAGCCTGGGATTCTTTTGAACTCGAACATAATTTATATGCACTACACGTAGACGCGCTGAGCACTCAACAAAATTCATAAACATCAGCCAAAACTCTTTATATATACTATATACACTTATATTATGTACTCTTTTATTTAGCGACACCATTTTTGCTCTACAAAGAAAGTGTACTCGTTGACCCAATATTGTGGCTCAAACACTATTCACTCACACGTTTTTAAATAGGTATTCCAAGGGGCCAGCACCAAAAAATTGTTAACACTTCTTTATTTTGTTTAAACGCGACGAGAACTTCGCGCATGCGCGTCGATACCAAAACTGTTGGAGTTCGCGCTGAGGAAGCTTCTATTTATACCAAATCGAATCGAGCTGCGTTAAAAAAAAAAATGTTAAAAAGCGCATATAAAAAAGTTCTAAAGTCGTTGCGAAAGTAAAAAGAGCAAAGAAATGAAAAAAAAAAAATGATATAAGAAATCAAAACAAAAACGTTGAGTTTTTTTTCGTTTTGGCCTGGCTTACGTTCGTTGTAAATTTTATGCGCGAATATTGAAATAAAAACAAAAAAGCGCGTAAAATTAACCGGCAAGCGGCAAACTAAGTCCAATGCAGCAGATGGAGTCAACGCCCACCATGCTCAGAACTGGTCCAGTTAAAAGGCGTAAAATGTATCGCAGCTAATAAGCTTTGTCTTCTCAACGCTTTGGCCAACTGATTTGCATAATTGGACATGGATAAATTCTTGGCAATATTTATTTTGGTTCTTGTCTTTGTTGCGACAATTTGGCAGCTTTGTTGATAGTTTGGTTAGCATAAAATGAGTAATTGGTTTCTTTCTTTATTGTTTTCTTTAAAAGAAAGTTTTTAATCTTATTGACTTCAGTTTTTTGTTTTTGTTACTGAAAAGTAACAGCACGTAAGCATGCAGAGAAGAAGCTTTATATAACGGTGCTTTCGCTTGAAGAGCTTAAGTAAGTTATTTAAATTTAATTTGCAATAATATTTGCTTAAATGGGTACAGTTCGTATTTGGTTAGATTAGGTAAGAATGGCTGGCTACCTGGCCTGACACACTTAGCCCTAGATTTTTCGGATAGATATGCCTTTTAGCCGGAATAATATCAAGAATCCTCATCTTAAAGTATTTAAATCTAAACTTATAACTAGAAAATGCAACTTAAGCGTGTATAAAATGGTCATAAGACCAAGTGCAACTTACGGCTCAGTAATATGGGCAATGGGCAATGAGCGTATGGAATGGAAACTCTCTGCGCATTTTTGAAAGAAAGATCGTTCGGAAAATCTTTGGCCCAAAAAGAAATGAAAATGGTACATACCAAATATGAACCAATGCAGAATTACTCCAGCTATCAAATGGGGAAGACATTGTAAAACAGCGTCTAATAGATAGCATAAGAGAAGATATTCAAAGAATGGACGTGGCTAGCTTCAGAAGACTGGCACTGGATAGAGACCAATGAAGGAGTTGGAACGCTATTGAAGGAGAAGAGAGAATATCAAGAATACTCTATCCGGAAGTCTATGCTATTTAAGACTTGACTTATAATTTTTCTGAATTTATGAACTTATATAAACGAAAAATATCCTCCATGTCTTCTTTATTTATTTCCATAGCAAAGTCGCGTGCTAAAGCTGAAAATTTAATTTTTCTATGGAAAGGTAATTAGATTAGTTTTTTAACATTTTTGCTCGACGTCTATAGTTTGGTCACTAATAACCTCCTTACAAATTCCAAATCCTACAGAAATGCTCGCAGAGACCAACACCATAAATTAATAATAATAATTTATAATAATAATAAAAATATAATAATAGTTAATAATATAAAAGAACAACTTTTTAACCAGCCTGAAGGCCTATGTTGCTCTGGCTTTATAATTATTTAAATAAAATTTTTTGTGTTATTACATTTTTAAAAGCAAATCGAATCGAGTAAATAATTCGTAGAATTTTTTTAATTTTAATTTTTTTATTCATGAATTCGTCAAATTGATCGATTTTAAAAGAAATGAGTAGGGGAAAGGCTTGTAAGTTGACACACCATAGCCTTTTTAGCTATATCTCGACATTGAATACACATAGGCATCAATGTAAATATACCATTGGAAAGAGAAAAGAAAGGGCTGTAATCCAAAAAAATCAAAAAAACGCATGATTGCTAAGAATTTATGAAAATTTATTGATTTTAAATTTAACTGAGCATTAAATTGATTTTAAAAAAACAAGTAAAATGTAACTTTCCAGTGAAGTCAAAATTGTGGTTTTTTGTGATCGGTTTTTCTTGGTCGACATACTAAAAATGAATTGATACGGAAAATATTGAATATATGAAAATAACAGGAAGATGATATTACCATTGAAAATAAATAAAACTCAATACATTTAGAAAGTAATACTTATTTGTCCTTTCATATTGTCCTTTTTAATTATTTTTACATCCTTTTCTTCAATTTTTTCTGTTTGCTTTGTCCGTTCCAATCGAAAATACGACCTGCCAGTGTTAATCAATATTTATTTATTTATACTTTTACTTTACACACCTAGGGACAGTGCATTCGCAGAAAAGTCACCTAATTTTTTATAATTATATTTACTTGTAACTTTTTTTTAACAAAACCAATATTTTCCAATGTAGCTTTTACCTGCTTACATTCTAATAAATTGTTGTTCTCAATTATAACTTAATTGACGATTTTATGGTTTTAAGTGATTGAAAAATACAGATGAAAGTTCTTAAAGTTACAGAATAAATAAGTCAAAAAAGATTAACAAGCTAAATATGGATAAATATGACGATTAGTACTTGAACATGTTAAATACTGAAATTGAATAGATCATTATTTCAAATTCATGATTCTAGAACGTAAGTTAAGGCAACATGCTTTGTGTATTATTGTTAAAAAAATTGTTAAAACTGAACTGCAAGGAAGGCAGTCCGTGGATGTTTGAAAAATTGGTAAATTAGAACTACCGAAAACTTCAATGCTTTATCAAAGTTTATTCGGTAAATTTCTAATTCGTTGGCAGACTATTGTTATAGATTAATTTTGGTTTCTATAGTCTGAGTCTGTTCAAAAGCAATTCCTCCTCTTAGCACTTCGCGGCTTAAATTGGGATCCACTTATCCGGCTGCCTCCATATTCTGACAGACTTCGCCGTATAAAGCTGCCCTCCTTAAATAACCGTAGAACATGCCACGGTGTACTCTTCTTGCATAAGCCATTACTCGGCCTTATTGATTCTACTGAACTTCTTAATAAAGTTACTTTTGTTGTACCTACCAGAGTTACTCGTAATTTTCGCCCCATAGCCTTACAATTTTGTAGATCAAATTTTGCTCTGCATGATCCTTTCCGTGTCTTATGCTCCAATTATAATAGCCTTTTTAATTTCCTCTCTTTTGAACGGTCTATTCTTTCTATCACGTATTCTATCCTAAGCCATCTTGACTTGCCTCTTTGAGCATCCATGACCAATCCTGTATTAGGAGGCATTTATTTGGTGCTCTTTTGGCTTTTTTTCTAATATATGTGATGTTTCAATTTTATTTGAACTTCCTTTTTTCCACTTGATTATTGTACATCCAAGTCTCTGGCCAGTTTGTGATGTGAGTCGGTGCATATCGCTAAAAAGTTCACCCACCGGGGTAGTTACGCGGATTAGTTCATATCTATCTTTTTGCCTCGTTTATTTTTAAATATTTCTTTTAAACCTTTCTTATAATTTAAGGCCAACTACATATGCTATATATGAAAAAGGTTTTAAATACGCTTTTGTGTTCATTACGGAATATAAATAGGGCTCGTTTGTAGAATTTTGCTTACTAACACTTCTTATAGTGCACATAGATAACTTTGTACTTTTACTAAGAAAGCGAAGAATAAAGAAGAAATTTGTTTTCTTTAAATCACATTCCGAAATAATGAATTTGATTAAAATGGCTCCAAAGAAAATTAACGAACAATAATTTTAAACATAAAGAACTACGAATTGGAGTCAAAGATTTAGTTCAGCAGTTCCAGAAAAAGACTAGTTCGATTGAACTTGTTCAGAGCTGCGTACCGTAGCTCTAGTTCGAAACTGATTCAAATTTAAATTTTAGATACTGCCGCGTTTAATAAATTTTGCAAACCAGAGTAAAAATATACGAGCTCATTGATAAAAAATAATGACAGATGGCGCAGATGCTACTCCAAATAATTGAGCGATAAAATGGAATCTTATCTTCCGCTTCTTTAAAATCAAAAACATTAATCACTAACCATCAACAATTTTTTTTATAACCACTACACTCTTGCCTTATTTTTAAAGAAACTATGTTAGTGCCTGCTGTGGTTGTGCTTGTTTTTGATTTGCGGTTTTGAAGCTGTCTCTGTTTTTATAACCTCTCGGAACGGATTGTACCATAGATTTGTTGTTCGCCCAAAACGCAATGTTGCTTAAAAACTTTGATAAATTCCTTTTAATTGTACTGCACTTTGATGAACCACATTTATGGTTTATCTTAGCTCTGTACTTGCTTAGGTTTCCGCCTTTGCAGCTTTCTGTTGTTGTCACAGAATTCGCTGTGCAGTGTACTCCTTTCCATTGGAGCGTGTAGAGCAGTTTTGTAGATTTGCTGCTGGCCTTAAAAGCTGTATGATTATGCCTTATGTAGCTAAATTCCTGGGAATGGGTGATGCATATATATGTTATGATTCATAACTTATGAATATGATATTCTGTGTAAACGTTGTTAGTTAAAAATGAATCCCAAGTAGACGCTCCTTCTGCACCCTTTGCATATTGTCTACGGTCACATTTTGAGAGAGCCTAGTTCAGCTCACGTTCCAAGGCGGCAAATACAACAACATGCCATTATGTGGGTTTTGTCTTCCTTTTTATATGGCAAAAAACGCATTACACCAAATCATGGTGCATTTGTTCCCTTGTATATAGCTTGTAGTGCCATAGGTAGTAAAGAATTTCATAACTTTGCAAAAGTTTTTAAGCTTTAGAAAAAGCGTGCTGCGGGCCAGTGTTTACAGATTTAGGGATTGCTCTACGGATTATCCGTATCATGACTTCTGTAAGAACAATTGGTTGGTAATATGTTTAAAGTACGCGTAATGTAACCTGCACATTTTTTTAAGCATGTTTTTGATGTTTATACAACGCTCCAAACGCTACCAAGGTAGCTTTGTCTGGTTTTATTGCAAAACCTGCAGCAGGTCCTGCACATTTTCGGATCTTAATGTCATCATTAACGGATAATTTTATTTCATTTTGCTTTTTATCAAATTGCTGCGACTTTTATTGTATTCACAAAGAGTTTTAGTTTATTTTGCCTATGTGTTTACAAACACGATACTTAAAGCAGCTGACAGTATCGATGCTTACAAAATTCAAGCAGTTGCCACTTGTACGAAAAACGAATATTGTTTACATTTTTTGTATGAAATGCTGTTACTGTTTGTATCTGCTTGTCGATCTGGCAGCCCGAATAAATTTACAAATTTGGTCACACTGTTGGCAGTCGTTGGAAGCCAGAGGTTGTAAAATTGTAAAATTTATACAAAGTGGCGCATTAAGTAAATTTGTGATATACGCTAAATAAATAACAACGACAGCACCATAACCACCGCTTAACAAGTTAAGGAAACAATTTACGTAGCCCAGAGTAACCCGAGCAGCTGCAAATTGAAGTGCAGCTGTTTATTTATAGTAGCCAAACAACGAGTGTAGCAGGAGCACTAACAATCAACCCCCACCATACGCATTTATAGAGTGGGAGTAGAAGGCGTAGAAGGTGTAGGCGTTATTGGCAGCCGCAAGGGCAAGGATACGCGTTACTGATACCCTGCCACCCATTCAAAGTCAAGGTGAGCGCGAGCCCAGCCACAACGTGACGTATTTGTGACATTTGCGTGTGTTATGAAATTATTGGCGGTTGGTCATTAGGAAACTTATTTTAAAAAGATTGTTTTAGTGCATAACTCTTCTCGGAAATGGAGCCCACCGCAGCTGCAGCTAATATAGCGCCGGCGGCGTCTAATACCAAACGCGGCACGCAACAAGGGCGCAAAAAATCCGGGCCCAAGTTCGAGCTGTCGGAGGCACAAAAATCTGATATTAAGGAAGCCTTTGATTTATTTGACAACGATTGTACGGGCTTTATAGAGGTCAAAGAGCTAAAAGTGGCTATAAGAGCATTGGGCTTTGAGCCCAAAAAGGAGGAAATTAAACGCATGATAGCAGAAATCGATAAAGACGGTACTGGACGCATAGCCTTCAACGATTTCCTGTATTTGATGACCATGAAAATGGCTGAAAAGGACACAAAAGAGGAAATCTTAAAAGCTTTTCGCTTGTTTGACGATGATGAAACGGGCAAAATATCATTTAAGAATCTCAAACGTGTTGCACGTGAACTAGGTGAAACTCTGACAGACGAGGAGCTGCGCGAAATGATTGATGAGGCTGATTTGGACAATGATGGCGAGGTCAATCAAGAAGAGTTTTTGCGCATTATGAAAAAAACCAGCTTGTATTAGGAGTTCTAAAATTCCAAGTTGTTCGTAGTTTAAGCTGCATTCCTTACTATATAGTATATGATAAGATAATTTGTGTGTTCTTAACTTATTTCAAAGAATTTATAAGTTTGCTAATTTACGCTTAATTTGTTGAAACGCTTTCAATGTGTGTTAGTGTTACAGTTAGTATCTCCTTTTATGTTCCTTTTTATTTAATATAATAATCCATGTACAAGCAAAACATATGCACAGGCTGTATTTTTGCACCAAAATGTCAATAAATATATATAAATGAAATAGTGTGATTTAAAGGAGTTTGTGTTTTATAAACTAGAGCAAAACTTTAAATATTGTGTAGTTTTTAGTTTTAGCTTGAGTTAGGGCTAAGTTTATGTTTATTTGAGATACATTTGAAAAAAAGAAAGTACATATTTCGAAGTATCCTTCTGCCATGTAAGAATTTCCCTCTGTACGCTCCGATTATAGAAGTATTATTGTAAGTTTTCTTAAAGCAAATACAAAATAGCTGCACAAAATCTACAAATCTTAATACTCTTGTCAAGGAGTCTGAACTTTTTTTTTCCTGGAAAGCGGTAGTAGTAGCCATATAGAGCAATACATATATGCTTGAACTGCATTCTGAAAAAATATCGTTCGCCATTCTGAGCATAAATCCGCACAAAACAATGACTTGTTATATACTTTCTTGTTCCAGTAAAAGTATCTCTTACGTGGGTAGACAATCCAAAGTAAACCAATTCAAACCAAACTTCTACAGATTTTCTTTTTAATTTAAAATTTCTTTTATTCATATGTAAATTCTCTAAACATTTTAATACTTGTTAGCTAAGAACTAAACAAAAACTCATCCACATTGAAACGAACACATTAAACATTCATCGCACATAAAACTTAAATTCGTTAAACACATTAAACAAATAAAGGATACTACTGTTTATATAGTGTAGTTCGATACATTTGAAACACGGATCTCTAAACAAATGGACCGGAAAAGTAAATTTTGCGTTTGCTAGGCAAGGGTTTGGTGCTCAGTCCGGAACCTTCGATGAACTTCTCGAAGCTGGCCAAATTATTTTCCATTTTATTGGCATTGCTGTTGGTCTTCTCTGGTGCATCCAATTGCTGCTCCATCATAGCTTCCACTTGCTGCTCTGGCTCGTGGTCATGCTGCTCATCTTCGGCATGCAAATTGAATTCTTCATCCAAGTTGTACTCATCGGCCGCAGCAATAAGACATTCGTTATCCTCGCTTATTTCTTCCAGCATGCCTTCGCCAGTTTTGGAATTCTCAGCTACCGCCGTCTTGCCATACTCTGCATCCAAATTATACCAATCGAATTCGGCCTGCAGCGGCAAAACCGGTGAAGATTCGTTCAACTGCTGCAGTGACTTCGATTTGTTTGCAGTGGGCAAGGGCAAAGTCGATGACTTGGTCTTGGGCGTTGTCGGTGTAGTAGGAGAGTTGGGCAAGCTCATGCGTTTGTTTATCTCCGCCAGTATGTGGGGCACATGTTTGCGCTTATACTGCGACTGCTGTGATTGCTGCTGGCTAGACTGCGGCGTGGTGTTTACATTCAGCTGCAGACGCAACCCGGCTGCATCCAAACGACCTGGCTTGGACAAATTCTTAGGCGTCATTACCATATAGTCTGTAGACTGCTGCTTGCTCTGTTTGGGTACTATAATGGCCGCAACATTGGGTAGCTTTGGTATATCAGCGAAAATCTCTTCGATTTCTTCAGTCTTTTGCGAGGCGGCCGTAAAAGTATCATCGGAAGCTACAGTGGATACCTCCAGTTCTAGTTCGGAGGGCGTTGGTGCCTTGTGTATGTCGGCAACAATTTGCACGCTGGTCACGCCTACTTCGGATATAGAGCAGTAGTCTGGCTCGGTTGCTGTGGTTGTCGAAGCGGCACAGTCGCCGCTCTCATCTGCAACTTCGTCCAGCTGCTGTAAGGACTTTTTGAATTTAAGTAAGTTGGCAGGTTTAGGTGGCAGCGCGGGCGGCAATTTGCCCGTTTTATGGACGCCATTTGCACTGCTGCCATCTGTAGCCATTGCTTTATTGTTGGATTCCATGTCCACATATAAGTTGGAAGCACGTTCCGAGCCTATGGGCTCATATTCATTGCTATAGATGCTTTCATAGTTCAACGTTTCGTTGACTTGTGTTGTTGTTGTTGCAGTTTCAGTGGCCGTTGCAGCTTTAGCTGCCATGGGATGATAGTGTGAGATCATTTCGTTTTCCATGTCATCATCCTCATCATCGTGCCTGGGCACATGCACCATGCTGTTCTTAGTAGAGAAATGCACACGTTTGCGTCCATTGGAGACACAACTAATCGCTGTATTAGCACTGCGTCCGCTCAGCGAGCTGCGTCTTGGCAAGCTAGCAGATTCATGTTTGGGCGCCATCGCGGACTTTGGTGTAAGCTGCGGCTGTGGCAGCGGCTTGGGTGATTCGCTAACCGTTTCCTCCATGGATTGCTGCAGCAGTATTTGATTTACACACTCCAGCACGGGATTAACAGCGCCATGCCCATAAGATTTGCCCGCTATATTGGCCGCACTAAGCTCCTCCTGATCCGAGGCACTGGCATACCAGTCATCGGTAGAAGTCTCATAAATTTGCTTGGGTGAAGCTTCCGAAAACTCGGTGCAGCGACGCTGCACAATTTTAATAGCACCACGCGATAAAAGCTGTTCCTCCTCGTCTAGCTCATCAAAATCCTCATCATCTTGGGTTGGCGAGAAAATGCCATCATCCTCCTCCAGCTGCGCTGCCGATGTGGTCTTGCTGCTGCGACTGCTGCTCGAGCTCTTGTGACTGGATCGCGAGCTGCTGCGTCGTTGCTGTTGCTGCTGGCACAGCTCCAAACTGCTCTGCTCTGAGTAGTCTCCCGCTTCCAGCGGCTTTACACCATGCATGCGCTCCATTGCGCGCGCATAGTTATGCAACTGCTCATAGCTAGTCTGCGAATCTTCGCGACTTATGCTGCTGGTGTTCTCCTCCGATTGTTGCTCCAAGGCTGCATCATCAATGTTCATCGCTCGCGAACGCATATAGTCACGAAAGGTACCAGCAGTGCGTTTGCTAGTATAGCGCACGCTGCGTCGGGCTCCGTAGAACGACGATGAGACGGTGTCATCACTCGAAGAGCAGTGCTCTACTGTGGGAAAGCAAGAATAGTTAGCTTTTGAGTTGTAACAATATATATTAGTACGTTGTACTTACCGGTGCGTCCGCCTTCCTTGTGGCTGAGCCCATCCTTGCTAATCTGCGTGCTGCCTGCTCTCAAATCAATGTCATAGAATTGCTTGCGGCAATTGTTGCATTGCAAGGCCTCCAGCACCAGACACTCGGCCATATCCTCGGCCACATCCTGATCGGCTACCATGCCTTCATCTCGATTATATTCGGCGCTCTCCAGCCGCTTGCGCAGCGCACGATTCTGTCGCACAAGTCGGCAAATTTCGACATCCTTCTCGATCAGCCGCTGGTTTACAGCTTTCATATCGTTCTTCAACTTGGACTCAAAGCACAGCAGGGACTTGACCACACAGGCCAGTTCCTCAGTGCGACGGCGCTTCTCTTTGGCCAGCTCACGCTGCAGCTGCTTATTCTGCTGATCATAGTTAGAGATCATTTGCAGCAAGCGACGTCGCTGCAGGCGCTCCGGCGTGCCGTGTGTGGCTACGAGATTGGTCTCATAGCCGCCGGATGAGGAGCCCGACGAGCTGCGATGTACCTCGCTGCCACTGGACTTTTGCATGCAGCTGCTGCGCGTTGTGGTGCTGGTAGAATGTGATGATTGAGAGTTGTCCGAATTCTAAAAAATATGCATTAAATTAAAACTTGGATAAATGTGGAATTCAAAGCTTTGTTTATGCCACCTTTAAATGCGCAAAGGCCTGAAAACGGCTACTAAAACCCCAGTTGCCCACAACCATTTTGAATGCAATCCAAACGGAGCCACTGCACAAATACAACTGACAAAACTTTGGCAAACAGCCCAAGTTGATAACAAATTGACACCCTCTAGTACCATAAAATGGCCAAAAAGGGTATATTAAGTTGTCAAAAAACGTTTGTTACCATAGAAAAGGGGGTTGTTTTTAATTTAATGCTTGTGATTCATTCGACTTTATTTCAAATGTTTTGCTTAAAGATAAATGTAACCCAAACCCAAAGAGTTTTATACTAAATTTTAACGATTAGAATAATTAAGGCCTATATTGTATTTTGATTTCCAATTCCCAAGGTATTTAAAAGAACCAAACAGAGATTTTTACAATTGTAGTAATTGAGTTTCTAAATCTCTCTTTTATAACTATTATGGATTACGATTTCCAATAATCAAAATAACAATGCAGTTCATTCAGTCATTTCAAACAGTATTTAAAAAGGTTTCAAGAAAGCGTCAGGTTTCAGTCCTAGGGAAACCCACATTCAAGGTTGGTCTTAGAGTTCCTTACTCAAGCTCTGTTTTTATTAACTGAGGAGCTAAGCATTGGTAAACCAGAAAGTACATCACGCAGTCTCAGGAGAGAATTTTTGAAAATTAACTCTGAGTAGGGCATTAGGTTTTAAATGTGGTGTGACTGTAAACAGGCTTTTAGGGAATCTATTTTTAAGACTGTGATTGCACTACCAAGATTGACTGGAAAGGATACGTGATTCAGTTTAAAAAAAATTGGAAAAAGGATCGATGTTTATCTCATTTTACTAAGGCAAGCGAGGACTTGGACACTTAACATCATTGCTAAAAGTTGACAACGGTTTTAAGAAAACTTGTTAATCTGTTAGAACCTCTGTTCAGTGTAGTTGACAAACTGATTAACTCATCTAAGAATTTGTCACTCAGGTCTAATTTTTTTTTTGACAATAAGCTGGATTTTTTGACATAGGCTGACATACGTACAAGACACAAAATTAATTGAATTAATATCTTCCCAACTCTTACTTGCAGTCTGGTCCTAGGTGGTAACAGAGGGCCTTCAGTTGCCGTTTTTCTTCCATCGCAGACGAAGTCGCCCGATTAGGGGATCTATAAGATAGGACCCTGGATGTTTTGGACAGACTCAATTCTGACTTCTATCTGTTTCCTTTTGGGTAGGCCAAGTAACTGAACTGCTTGGTTTGGATCTTAATTTTATCGGATGAAGTTGCACTTTTAAAGCTATTTATCGTGAAAGGTCAATTATAGAAGATAATGTCATACATCCATTGCGTAGAGAATTTTAATTCGTACAATTTTTTTGGAGAAATTAAAAAATATGTCAAATGGAAAACATTTTATTTCTAAAAAAAACCTATTTTTGTGACCTTGGCATTGCCGAGATGGTCATGTAACTTCTAAAATTTGTCATAAAATGTCAAAAACAACATTCATATTAAATTCCGCTTTATTATCTTTATACTTTGAGGATTTTTGCTTGTTTAGCACTATTACTAGGTACCAGTAGCGGATCCACGGGGGATTTTCGGGTCCGGACCCACCCAAAAGTTGGAAAAAAGGTTCACAGTCTTTTGCGAGCTCTGATATATATACACTTCGAAGTGAAGAACCCTCCTAAGACCAAATCCTGGATCCGCACCTGCTAGGTGCGTTAATATTGGATAGTATCTCTATAACATGTGTAAAAATCATCAAAATCGAAGAGATGGACTTAGAAAGTGGCCCGCATCACATTCATCCCCATCTATTAATTAGAAGCTAAAAAGGGTTTAAAGGATTTCCTCCTTACAAAATATGTTTTTTTGGGCTTCTGCGATTATTTTTGGATTATATTGTTTTCTTGATACTAGCCGTTTTATAATTTTGCATTAAGTAAGTACTTGACTTTATTAAAAGATTTGCTCATCAGTGTATCTAAAATTCTGATATACATTTAACTGACTAAATTTTGCTATCTGTCAGCTGAGGGTTTTTGCACTCTGACTGTCTTATCTACATATTAGGTAGCAGCTTATCAGTTGCACCTAATATAATCAAATTTTATCAATTATTTACAACTTTGTTTTGTTTTTTTGTGGCCCCAGTCTAAGTCATCATCAATAGGTAATACCTAACAAACATCATCATCATTATCATCTGCATGATCATCGTCATCCGGGCATTGCAGAAGGCCACAACATTCAGTCAGTTAACGTTGGCGTGATGTGGCAACTATCTGTGGCAGTTATTCAAGTGTTTTTGGCTTTGCATTGACAACACGTACTTGCAGATACAAACCTACTACAGTTCTGCGCGTACTATCTACACAGTGTGCAATGTAAAACATTCAAAAATGAAATTAACAAAAAAAAAAAAAAAAAAATAAATTGGCTCAAATCAAAGTTGGGCTACTTTTTGGAACAATTCGGGCCAAGGTAAATTGCCCGTTGATGAGCAAACCCAGAAGGTGTTATCAACGCGTCAATTAGAAAGCCAAGAAAGCTAATCAAGGCAATCTATTTGCTTAGCTAATTTTATGATAAGCAAATGTGTAAACACGTGCGCGTATCTCAAAGATACAAATTCGTCAGCACTGTTGTCATTTGATAGCACGCGCCATGCATGCACATTCAGAAAATGTCACGACATTAGCTAACGCTTGCAGCTGTAGAATGTATCTTTTAGATACAAATGTATCTGCAGCTTGCCATATGCTGACATTGGGAAAATATTGAGATATAGCTAAAGATTCAGGAGCTGCCTCAATTGGTAAAAAGTTAGGCATACTCCCCAAGGCATACCAAACAAATATTATTATTTACTACTTACATTATGCTCGGCGCCCTGCTTGGACAATCGTGCGCCAAAGCTTAGCTTTTTGTAGGACGGCGTATGACCAGCTGCCTGTGTAT
Source organism: Chymomyza fuscimana (assembly GCA_949987675.1). Lineage (NCBI taxonomy): Eukaryota > Metazoa > Arthropoda > Insecta > Diptera > Drosophilidae > Chymomyza > Chymomyza fuscimana. The sequence goes on along the minus strand of OX465088.1, from coordinate 51,902,434 downwards.
TGTACTCGGACGAGAGGCTCTGTTCCGGCAACTTCTGATAGTTTTGCAGCGTGGGACTGGATGCTGCTGCCAGCAGATGCTTGGAACGTATTGTCATCTCGTTGTTTGTTTTGGACGTCGTTGTTGTTGTTGTTGTCGCTGTTGTTGTTGTTGGTGTAGGTGTTGTTGTTGTCGTCTGCTTGACCTGCACCGCCTCATAGAATTCGCCGTCACAGTTGCTGCGATAGCTGCCTTGCAGACAATTGAAACCCCCCCAATCCGTTTGTAGATTGCTATAAAGCGGATTGCTAGCTGCCTGCTGTGCTTTCTCCGCCGGCGTCTTGCTGTGGGATCTCAAGCTGTCGTAGCCGTTGAGTAGTTCGTTTTTGATGAACTTTTCGATGAAAGTGCTGGGCGATTTGGCGCTAAGTGTGGCAAAGAATTTGCCACCCGTATCGGACAGACTGCTTGTGGAACGACGGTGTTGCTGCTGTTGCGTGGGAGTCGTTTTGTTGTGATTCTTATGTGGCAAGCTGTTGCTCTTCTTTTGGCTATCGTCGGCGTTTGGCTCGGTTGTTTGCTGCAAGCCATAGATCTGGGAGCTGCTCAACAGACTAAACATATTGGGCTGGGCCTGTAGCGTTGGTTGCGTTGTAATCGCTTAGGCGCTGGGCAAGATCAGCGGCAATGTCATGGTTGTGTGTTTTTTGCGTTCAGAGAGCGCTGTAAGTAAAAGATGTAAATATGTGTTATTATAATAATATTTTGGGAAATGTTATTTAAAAGTTTTAAAAAATGTTGCACACAAATTGTAGCCTTTATTGAAGACTCAACAAAGACAGTAGCGTACACAGATCAAAATTTTTCTATTAAAAAAATAAGAGCCTATTATTGTCTATTTTTTGGCTAGACGGGAATCCCCTGCTATGCTTTTGAATACAAAAAACAGCTGATTTCAATCTGCAGCTTGTCAAAGGGAACGAAATTTTCTGCAATTGTCGAGCAACTAAATATTTATTTAGTATACAAGTTTGAAAATATTATCTTGACTAAATTAGGTCAAAAAGTTTGTTTTTTAAAAAAGTTTATTTACATAAGCAAAAAATATTCACCTGCTTCACACTCAATCTTTTTGTATTTAAATTTGCCATTTTATGTTTCAATAGTCTTAGCATAATAAATCGCAACCAAATTGTTTTTCGTTATGGTATAAAATCAAGATTATTTGAAAGTTGCTTTCAATTGTTTTTATTTGTTATTTAAACATGTAACTTATACATAGCTATCACATAATAGCCTTTTATGTATGCCAATTAGCCATGTGTAATATGTCACAATTAGCCATGTTGCAATCGCTAATTTGTCATACCAATTTGACTTATTAGCTTGAGGCAGTTTTAAATGCATAAAAGCCATTTTCATGACGATTTCTTGAAAAGACTTATTTAACTGATTAGATTGTGTGTTAGCCCTATGAATAGTAGCTGGGTTTGGTCCCAAGCTATATGCCATAGTTAATTTAAATCGCTTTAGCATTGAAGATTTCTATAATGATACGCAATGCAGACTTGCCCACAACGATTTATTATACCCTGCACCCGTAGGGTCAAGGGTATTTGGGACTTGTGCAATGTGTATGTAATAGACAGAAGTAGGCGTGGTAGACCAACATTTTTTTTACATATATCGAAATTTTTTACATTGACTCGGGTGCTGATTGAGCTACACACAGATCTCAAAAACCATAAGAGCTGGATACGATAAATATTTCTCTTTTCTCTAAAAAATGCTTAGCAATTACATATTCAGAGAAACTCAAAGATATTGAAAAGTACGTATGAACTAGGCTAAATATAAAAAGTAGTTCCAAACACAACCAAGACACTAAAAAGCCGCACACCCTAAATATGGGCCCAGATTGTCATATTTCGGCCAAAAATCTAGCATTTCCATAATAATTTTTTTAGAGTGATGAAAATTTACACACGCGTTCCTGAAGAATGGAACTATTTTTCTGGGTAGTTTGAGCCTCCTTAGACTTTTTTAAGATATAGATAATCTTGACCCAAATTGGAAAAAATTAAAAAAAATCGCAAAAAAATGTTTAACTTAATTAAAAAAAAAACCTGTTAATTGGCATTGGACCATATTTCACACAGAGGTAGATATGAGCTCCACATACATTGAAAAAGTAGCCTATACCCAAAATATTGAATGGTTTTTGAGTTATAGCCGCAAACAGTTTCAGCTTTCCAAGCCAATTACAAAAAGACGACAACACCAATCAATCTGGTTTTTAAAAGTTATAATTTTTTTGGCATGCACTTTTAATTTCCGAAAAAATTTTTCAAAAATCCATATTTAACTTTTACGTTTTTACGTCAAAATTTATAATTTTTACATTTTTTGATTTGTATCTTTGTAAGTATGCTATAAAATTTTCAAATTGTAAATTATTTTACACTTTAGTACAACTTTTGAAAAAATGGTTATTAAAGCATACTTTTAGGCAGCTAAGAAATTCAAAAACTAGTAAAATTGACTGGGGGTCAATTTTTAATTTCCGAAAATCGTGAAGAATTACATTTTCTTGTAAAATATATAAAGAAATTTATAAAATTTTTTTCGATCAAATATCGAGTGGTAGTCGGAGGTACCTTTAAAGCAAAGTAGCCAAATGATAAAAAACCAACAAAATCTTTATAACTACTCGAATATATTTAAAACCAAAAAGTTTTTAAGCTCATTTTTATTTTTTCTCCGAAGTAATATTTATAAATAATAAAGTGAATGAAGATTTCGTAGCCACATGTATAATGGTAAATGCAGGTTTTTTTTTCTGAAAATTATCGCGAAAGCTCATAAAATACAAAATATCAACTTTGATTGCCAATAACTTAAAAACCACAAATTATAATTTAATAATTTTGTTTTGCACAGGATACCTTAATATGTGTAAAATCATAATAAATTGTAATTTTGTCCAAATTTTTACTTTCTTCTGGGGCACTTTTGGCCAAAATCTACACAAGACTTTATATTTTATTTATTAACATTATTAATATTATTAGAGTACCTTAAAAACTAAACTAATAAGGTGGTGTGTATTGATAGCGCTGGCAGCATAGGCCTTCGGCTAACAAGACTTTATTTATTTTCTCTTTTCTTTGAAAATTAGTGAAAACAATAAGCAATTAAAGATTCAGGAAACCCTTAAGCTAGTACAAACTATAAATTTAAGTATCAAAAAGTAGCTGCGAACAGAACCACTAAAAAGCCTAAGACTTTAATGTATGGACGAATTAAGACTTTCCAAAGTTATTAAAAAAAAAATTAGTTTCATTCAGCGGAAGTTATGTGTATCAATAAAATAAGTTTTTCAATTACAAACGGACGTAGGCGTAACCACTGCACAGTATTCAGTAATTAACTTTTATGTTTGAAGCTGAATGCAGGGTATTCCGCTGTCGAACAACGCTGCTCACAAACTCCAATATTTTTTTTTTATTTTCTGTTGCATTTTTCTTATCAGTTTTTATTGGAAGCGTTGTTGTTGTTGGTTGTTTGGTCTGTTGTGTCAAGTCATCTTAACACATTTTTCAATATTAATTTTCAACAATGGCTCATTTATTTATTAATTTACAAACAAGCCGAAAATTGTTGCCGCCTTCAACGAAGTTGCTTTGGTTGTTGTTGCTGGTAGCCCTTTGTTTGCCCTACGCCCATGCGGGAATTTCTTGAGGCCGTCTGTCCAAACTTTAACTGCTTTTGTTATGAGCTTGTTTTTTTTTTTTTTTATTGTTGTACGTTAATATAACCTTGAAAAACGCTTGGTAAAATAATTACATAGCCTGCCCCCACAAGGTTCTTGTTATAAAGTTTTATGGCCCCTTTTGTTGATTTTGGATATTGCTTGTAATTTGATTTGTAATATATTGAAAAAAAAATATTTATGTGCACCCAATTCTTAGGCTAGCACGTAATATTTATGAGAATTGATGGAGATAAGCTAACGGTATTGTTATAACATGCGTCTGATTAGGTAAGCGTGTTCTAGCCATCCCCCTCCCAATTTTGGGTATTTTTTGAGTGAACCGCTCCGTTCCAAGGCAGTAAAAGTTTTGCGCCTTTTGGGTAATAAATTTATGGTCTGTAAAGTAGCAATTAAAAAAGTGAAGAAAATGTGCAATGGCGACGTAAGCAGCGACGTCGACGACGACGACGACGACGACGCCAACGCAGACGCTGCTCATGCGCAGTCACTGAAATGAAGCTACACTCATGCTAGAGATGGGCGCGGGCCTGTCAAGAACACGAAAAGCTAATCGAAATAAACAGCAGGGCACTCAAGAATATATTTTATTCGAAAACGTCTTAGTTAAACTTGCCCCAAGAGAGAGAGAGAGAGAGAGAGAGTTTGACCAAATTAAAAAATAAGACTCAATTTAATATCATCACCCACACGAAATAAAATTTTGACGATTAATTAATTTAAATAAGTTAAATTAAAATTAATTAAATAAAATTTAAAAAAAATAATAAAATTCTTTAGGTTATATTTTGATGAAATTGAAAAATAAGACTTATTTTAATAAAAATGTAGACGATTAATTAAAAAAAATTATCCCACAAATTTATTTATTTATTAAAAACACTAGGTGTATAAATAAAAACCAAATCGATAGGATAATTGCAGCCGAAAAAATTGTATTTCCATATAAGGGCTATCATAATTACTTGAACTAAAGAAACTTTAAAAAAAATATTATGACATTCATTTATATTGTAAAATAATCGCACATATTGAAGATTATTTATTCCGTTTTGTTTCCCCTTTATAAACATGAATAATCTAATTTTTTTTAACTGATCAAGAACATACATTTCTTCTTTGTTCTTTTTTTTTTTTTTTTTTTTTTTAATGATTTAATACATTCTTGCTTTACAATTTTGGCAACAAACGAAGTAAGAGAAAAAGTAATTTGTTCACGATTGCGAACAAAAGTACAAACTTAATCATATCATAAAATCCACAAATTATTCTTTTTAAAAAAATCAATTTTCTATCTATTTATCGATGTATCCATAGTAAAGATAAAATAGAGTATATATATTTATTTTATGTGGTATTTATTCGTGCCTCTTTGAAATATTTATTCATTCACTTCAAAACCCAAGTTCATCTCTTAAAGCTAGAGGCCCCTTGGGCTACGTCATAAAGACCAGCCCGCGCCCATCTCTAGTTCATACTACATTATATCTTACTATCTATTTTGCCGCTTTCCTTTTGTGCCTGGTGGCAATTAAAACAAAGTTAAAAATTTGAAAAGCAATGAATGAATATTTTAAATAAAGAAAAAAGTCATTTATACTAAATACAAGTTGGTTAAAGAATGGTAAGTCATTCAACTTTATTGCTTTTATGAGTTGTGCGAGCTGTTATCGGTTTTAATGCAATACTTGTGACTTATTCATCATTATTTAAAGAAAAGATTGCATACGCTACAGTCATTATGAAAGGTGGTTCCCTATTGTGAAATAACTTGTACACCATGCCCACAATTCCCCGATTATCGACACTGCTTAACAAGCTTCATCTGCGTAGCGACAAAGTGCATCTCTTGGTTAGCTTTAATGATCTCAAAGTTTAGTCGTGACAGCTGTTAGAAATCATAATTCAAATGATCAATATGTAAAAAGTATACTTCGATAAATCCCAGATAGTTTTGTTCGTCATAATCGTTCTATAGTGGCTGCTTTAGGAAGTTCGATGGAACAAAATTGAAATCAAATGGATCAATACTAATACGACGTCTTCATCGTATCACAGATGTGAACGTGTCTAAACTCTAGAGAAATCCAAGGAACTCAGACTTGCCATAGTTAAATCGGGAGGATATATAATTGAGTCATATTTTTACTCAAAAATTAATTAAATCTTTCAGTTCCGTTCCCAAATACGATATGGACTTTGATTTGTCGAGCTGACAGCGATGACCACGTGTCAATTAAACCTATCACGATCAAAAGCGAAACCCAAACTGATTAGAGATATCTTAGAAATAAAAAAAAACGAAATTAATTTATAATTTATTGTTAACAGAAAAAGAACGAAATAAGTTTATAATTTTTTGGTTGATTGAAAAAGATGGTTATCGATTTGAATACGTTAGTTACAAAAGTCGTTAAAAACTGATCAAATGATTACAACGCATTAAAAACTAGAGTTCTGTTTCGTGAGCCCACTTCAAAGCAAAAATCTAGTTTTTGACCTTTTAATATGTAATCTGTAGGTGTAAGCCTATGAAATCTTTAATTTGTAATTCAAAGCTACTTAAATCTAAGATAGAGTTTTTTTGAATTCGTAAGAATTACAAAAAAATTATATTATACATATCTGGCTTCAATCTAGTCAATCAACTATATTTCAAATATGTATCTACTATTATTTGTCACGGCTATTCAATTGGATCTATTTTACACACAAGTATAACTTTTAGATTAAATGATAAGCTATGCCATTAAATAAATGTACTAAAATTCGGTTTATCTTATAACAGAATTGTTTTAAAAATTTAAATAAACTATATAATTTAAAACAACATATTTTTATTGTTAAATTTTTGATTAATTTACTAGACTGAGCCTAATTTGGGCTTAGTAATACTGTTAGCTGTGTGCTCAAAATCTATGGATCTTCAGTCTTGTAAAAAAAACAAACAATTTTTCAATATTTCTACTGTTTTGCCTTTTGGCAGACGCGCTGAAATTCAGTTGAAAGCGATTTCTGGCACAGCCCCTTCTATAAAAACTTTGTTTTCTACAGTTTCGCTTTAGGAATCTTTATTTCGGATTACGGAATAAAGCTACTACAAAATAAACTAATGAGTTTTTTTCCTTTTAGGTCGATATTAAATTGTAAATTGGACATTATTTCTTATCTTCTTACTAGGCAAATGGTGATATTCAATTAAGTTTTATGTCAAAAGTGTGTGAGGTAGCTTTGATTCTTAAATGGATATCTATACTATAAAAATAGTTTTAGAAAAAAGCACTGAAACCAAATATGGAGTATGTAATTACTGCGTACCGCGTGAATTAGAACTTTTTGGGAATTATGAGATGTATAAATAGCATAAATTTGTTGTCTTTAAGGCAAAACTTGAATATAAAATAATTTAAAAAAACACCTTGTTTCAACTTCCTTTCAAGGACTGACCAATAATGAATACTCTCCACACAAGATGACACCACAATTACTTGACCTTACCGAATGCTCACAAAGACAAAATTTATTAGGGTATTCACACTTGCTGTCGTGTTGATGAGTTGAGGACTTTTGCAACAGCAAAATGTGCAGTGCTGAGTAAATAAGAACCAACAAATTGACTCACGTTGTAGTCTGTTGTGTTTTTTCTCAACTTTTTAACTCCTCAACTCGGGAGCGAACTTAAATCCCCCAGACTCCCTTGAAGTTTGTACAAAATATGCATTAAAATTTATGATTTTTAAATCGAACCATCCAAATTTGGAATTTTGCTTAATCTTTTTACGCGTAATCTCAGATTTTGGATAAATACTTTTTGATTATGTTCATATTTTTTGGCGTCTACTTAAGTCCAAAATTATTGTTTTAACTTGAATCTCTAAATAAATCTGTGTTCTGTTTGGGCCTTAAAAAAAAGCTGCCTTATGAAATCTTGTCAAGTCCATGGACTAAGTTGACCCCAATCTATGTTACCTTAGATAAAATATAATCGTTAGCCATATTTGTCAGTAGTTTATAGAACGCACAGAAACAGATAGATGCAATAAAAAATTATCTGCAAGATTTATTATAAATTCAGGCGCTCACTGACAACCGACTACCAAACAAATTTGTCTTAATTGGCCAAGCCGAATCGTTGTGCCTAAAAAGGCTTGGACGGTGCTCAGTTGGGGTAAGCCGGCGGCGACGACGACGTCGACAAAACGCTTCATGCTTTAATCAAATTTCAACCTAAACACAGTCCGAACAGAGTGAAACTTGTAGGTAGTGAGTGGACTACATGGGTTAGTGGTGAAAATATTAAAATCTCGTTAATGCCATAAATCTGGAGATTTGCCTAAATAAACAGGCCAACAACTAAACTAGGCAGGGCGTTGAGTTCAGGCCACGCCTTTGCTGCAATTAAAGTGGACATGGATTGAGTTAAGCCCAAACAGTTGTCGAAGATTAGCTTTGGTTGTATGCCAAGCAGGTACTATGCAGCTAATCTTTGTTGAGCCTATGACCACCTACACACATAGACCTATACTCAGCTGATCTTTCCCCTCACTGTGCTATGCTTCTCCCGCTGTGTCGTTAAAAAGTGAAAGGATTTTTGGATCTGCTATCTCTGGCTCAGCGTGTGTGTGCCGGAGCTAAGATAGCACGGCTTATAGGCGCTTATTGTCAACGCTGCAGGACGTGCCAGCAATTGACAGCCAAGTCTGAGCCTGCATGGCGGGTGGGGAGTGATACCCAGGTGAGTGCTACACTTTTCCTACCAAAACTGGCTCAGCTGAGCGCTCTGCTGAGCTCGCCTTGGGTGGCGTCAACTTTGCTCACGTATCAAGATTTTTTTCACAAAGCATTTCACAAGACATGAAATTTTCATTATCTGAAGGTCGCTCCATTGTCTTTGTCTCAAACAAATAAATCAAAAAAAGAGCGGAGAAAAAACGAAAACGAAAATTTGTTTTACTAGCTGCAAATGTTGAAGGTTGGCGGGTCATCAAACAAAGCGAAACCAGAGATCAGTTGATCTTTACAATAGGGAAAAAATGCTGAAAAATGAGGCAGCATTGCATAAAATTGTTGCACACAAAGGGAAAACGCTGATAACACTTGAATTACTTAGTTCTGGACTACCTGTAGTTCGCTCTTTGTTTTCGTAGTTCTTAGGAAATGTTTCGGTAATAGGTAAACGGAACCCAAGGCTTGACACTTTAATGTGTTGGCATTAATTAGTGGTCATTGATGTCATACCATCAATGAAATTCTGACTTGGCTTACCTATGTAGATACTTTAGATACCATGTTACCCAGCTAGAGATGCTCATAAAAATGCAAATGAGTTTGCTATGGGGCACAAAAACAGAATTCTAATCAAACTTAACTATCGGCGGCTCTAATGATGTGAGCGAACGTGTTTAAGCATGGCTTGTTGAAAGATCATTACGTTTTTCATGCTTTTCAGTCAAATAAAAGAAAAAAAAATACCCACTAGAAACCAAAACTGACATGAGGGCAAGCAGCTCTTAAAAACAAAAAAAAAATTACTATTGTAGTAAAAAAAAAAGAAGTTCTTAAATGACGCAATGGAAAACGTTCCAACGGTAAATGTTTTTCGAAAAATGGGTCAAACTCTGGACATGGCAATTAAATTGTCAGGCTTGGAAATCGATCTAGCTGTCAGCTATAGGTCGTTCTGCTATACTTTTGAGGGAAATGTTTAGAAAAAAATTGTTTAAAAACTCTGCGACCTAATTTTTTGTTTTCGAGGGGATTGTAAAAAGAAAGCGTGAAGTGACAAATCATGCAAGTCAATTTTTAAGCACTATATGGAGCAGTTACTAGACATAACTGTCAGCTGTACTTAGAAATGGGCACATTGCATAACGGTAATAAAACCGTTGACCCGCAGACTTTTCCAGAAAAAATAATACACACAAAATAGCTCGAGTGCCTCGATAGTGCATGAAACTCACAGATACATCTGTATCTGTATGCGAAAGTGTGCTTGTATGCAAAAGGTTGACAAATTACTTTTATGACACCTGTAAGATGGAAAAACAAAAAGTTTGCCACTCTCTCAAATAGTTTCGAGCTAAACATAGTATCTTTTTACACTTGACATGTGCAGCGCACGTAGCGAATCGATATAACTATTGATGAACTGACAAACTACTGACTGAGTTGGTCACTCGACTGCCGCAAGCATGTAACTGTTTGTGGAGTGTGTGCGTGAATTAGAGATGACACTGTGATAAGTGCATACAACAATACAAAAAGCGATCGTAATAAGGAATATATTTGGTAAATAATGCATTTTCTGTTCAGATCAGACTACTGTTAATATACCAATTTTTTTTTTGTCTAAAGGCCTATATCCCATTTGGGATATTTTTTTTATATGAAGTTTTGTCATTCCGTGCGAAATATTTCGTGCTGCGTAGACCCCTTAATATAAAAAAGTGTTTAAATCGGCACCGTCCGTGGAATGAAGGAGGACAAAGTTGGGTTTTAGATAGCGCAGCTACCTAGTTTCTCCAATACAAACTATTAACTAAAAACTTTTATAATTCAACTCTTTCATTTTAAAGACATCCTTTCTAATTTCATATATATGTATTGTACACGAAAAAAGATATTAAAATGGTTTAATTTTAAAACTTTGTGTAAACTCTATCTTAAACAATTTATTCAAGTAGTGAAAATGTATTTAAAATGGAGAGAGATGCTGGAGAAACTCAAAAAATAACAAAAGACAAAAGAAAACGATACAGACGCCTATATCTTGGAGCTTATAAGGTCTATGATAACCAAACTTGTGATGTTTGATTAGTAAACATCGTTATAATCGCACCATAATTAACGCCTGATAATCGCAATATTTCCTAAAGCTTACATAAGGGTAGCTGAATTGGAAGATTGTTGGCCCCAAGTCAGGCGCCTTCAGGCTGAGAAGATTGTGTTTTATTTGTTAATACATTGTCTTTTCGTGGTAAGTCTAACCTCGAGTGGCTACACTAACTTATACAAAAGCTTGCCTTGAAAAATAAATCGCATGTACGTAAACTAAAATAAATTCATATATATTAAAATCGTAACTTATTATCAAGAAAATGTTATTATGTTATATTTATAAATATAACAAATAATGGCAGACAAGAAAACCAAAACTGCAGCAACTACTCCCATAGTGAGAGATCTAAATGCCACTTGTCCCGTACTAGGAATTGTAGACAAATTTTCGAAGAGTCTAAATGCTGTTGAGCAAGATTTGGACAAAGCGCTTAAAGCACGCCAAGATCCCTCACTAACTATTGATGAGAAAATAGAACTGGACTCTTATTTGGCCTATTTGAATAGTTCACTCTACTGGATGCTTTTAAAAGTACAGGGTGCCGAAGAAACGAAAGTGAGTTTTAATTTTAGTGCAGTTACCTAAACTTATAAATTAATTTGGCTTATTAGCATGCCATAACAAATGATTTGGATCATATTAACGTAATGATGGAACCCGAGAAAAATTCTGCAAAGAATCCTATCGTAAACTCACAGCAAAAAAATCAACAAAAAACAAAAACTAAGATTTGTTCTGGTTGTCAATCGCTAGGCAAACATAACACAGAAAGCTACCAGTGAGCTCCAGAAGTATTTAGTATATATCAACAAAACAGTAGAAACACACTGGAGCCAGATTTATTAAAAACTAAATAAAATGAAGAATATTCGAGTTAAGTAATATTAATTATACAAAGAGAGACGACATCTTTGGTTTGTCTTTTAAGGCAGTTTAAAGAACTGAATCGTTCCAGAGGTTCCACTTTTGCTTAGTTTTAATTTTGGGCATAGATAAGAAAAGTTTTAAAATGTTAAGCATGTTCTTTTTTTCGTAAGCAGTTCTTCTAGTTTCTGTGGAAAAAGGCAACCGGCTTTCATGAGTATACATACCAATTTTGCTTCTAACTTATATATTGATGAAAGTAAAGTTACAGTTTATAGTAAAGAAGGTATAAAATTGATGTCCTCTGACTTTTTAATCCGATCTTAATAATTTTTACAACAGAGCAGCCTACGTAATCTTAGTGATAAAACTGATAGCCAAGGGAACCGTCAGAACTAAGCTTTCTGGTATATTCAATCCGACCAGCCTTTTTCAACTTATTGCATATGCACATTGCTCTAATCTCTAATAACCTTTCACATATGGCTTCAGGGTATAAAAGCATTATATAAAAAAAATCATCGTTGATTTTCTAAAAACATCCCATATTAATCTTGTCAGAATTTTAGTAGAAGAAACATATACTTTGGGATACCCTGTACCACTAGCCTGCAATAAAATCCGGTATATTGCTTAAGAACACCAAAATACATTTGATTGCCAAATTAGGTACGATACCTTCATAAACAACTAAAAACTGACGAATTTTGAACCAAAAATGTTTTTTTGACCGATCGTTCCTATTGGAGCTATATGATATAGTCCACCGATTTTGATCAAATTTGGTACAGTGCTTGGGTACTCTAAAAAACTTTCACATGCCGAATTTGGTTACGGTATCTTCATAAACAAACGAAGCACAACAAATTTTTTACAAAAAACGTTTTTTTGACCGATTGGCCCTATGGGAGCTATATGATATAGTTAACCAATTTTGATCAAATGTGGTACAGTGCTTGGGAACCATAAAAATCTCGCGAATGCCAAATTTGGTTACGATATCTTTATAAACAAACGAATTATCCGTCTAAAACTTTTGATTTTTTTCGAGGTTCTCTGAAGCACCCCTATGGGAGCTACATAATGTAACCCCGATATCAAAAAAATAAAATAAACTTGTCTCCTATGAAATAATAAGGGATCTAATCTGAAAGTTTGGTTGCTCTAGCTCTTACCATCTCTGAGATCTAGGCGTTCATACGGACGGACAGACAGACAGACGGACATGGGTATATCGACTTCTCTAGTCACCCTGAACATACTTTAGGTAACTTTGGGGGGTCTCCGACGTTTCCTTCTGTATGTTACATACATATTCGGCTTGCACAAACTTAATATACCCTTTGTACCATACGGTACAGGGTATAAAAACAACAAAGTTGGTGCAAATCGGACAGATCGGCAATATGGCAGCTATAAGAAATATTGGGCCAAACCGGGCGAAACTTGGTAGATCGTCTTGGGGGCTCAATAGCTTAAGGTTTATGCCAAAAAAGTGTACAAAAAACCCAGAATGCTGTGGCGGAGATATGACCAAAGCCAATTACGATTAGTAAGACAGCTATATCGTACAAATCGAGCTACCCAAAAAGGCTTCCAAACGTTAAATTTGATTATCCTAGAAGATATTTATTTTTGTTCGCACATCAGCACCGCAATGTTAAATGGCAGAGATATGGTCAAACCCGATTTCGGGTAATAAGGCAGCTACATATGTATATGATATAGTAATACAAACAGCACCAAACTAGCCAACATTTTTCCCAACGTCAAATTTGATGGAAAGATTTCATTACTTTAAATATGCGTCGTGATACATTTCCACATAGCCTTGTGACAGCACGACTGCATCACGCACACATCACTAACCCGCCAGCGTGAGTATCTGATACGGCTTGCGTTACCTGCGACAGGTAGGTAGGTAGGCTAGGTACATGTATGTGTTAAGGTACCAACAAAGATAGTTTTCGGCATAGTGCAAGCAACCCACGATGTCTATTCAAATTACTTTCATTCAAACAAACAACAAAATTATGAATGCTTTTCCATGGCTTTTCATTTGTGGTTAAATGCGTGATTGATTATTGCAATGTTATGTGAACAAATGTTAAAGACTGTTAAGTGTTTTGGGTGGGTGTAGTAGGTACAACTCTTTGACTCTCTGTATGCTTCGCCCTGCCGCCGGGGAGCAGCTTAGTTAGCTAACTTCCGCCAAAAACGTTTTGATTGATGGCTTAAACAACAGTTTGCTTACATGGCAATGATGACAAACGGTCAGTTTTGTGCAGTTATTTTACCAGCTATTGTTAGTTTGTTGTTGGCAAGGTTTCAGCACTTTAATTAGATTAGAGCGGTACCGCGAAAAAAAACCGACTTAAAAGATGCGCGTAATGTCGTAGGTACAGACAACATTGCCGCTTAGACTCAGCTTTTTTCTCTACCTTTATTTTTTTGTATTTTTAAGCTTTGTCCTCAGCTCTCTACGGTAATTTAATTAAAAGGTCAATGTACCAGGCCGTATATCTTATACACAAACCACAAGCAGAAAGTTTAGAAAATACTAAAAAAAAAATCTCAGCGCTGAAATCTTTTTTTTTTGTTAATCATTTTACAATTAGTTGCCAGTTGGCCGCTTAGAAAAAAATGTTGTAGATCAAGTTTTTTTTTCCGGCATTCATTTTGTTGCTGTTTTCTTTTAAATGGTGTTTTTTTTTACTAAATTTAATTTGCATGTTTGAAAATCATTAATTTGCTTGCCATTAAAAAATTGCTTTTAGCGAAATTTTGTGCTTGTATTTTATTTTCTTTTTTATTTTTAAATTTTAGCTAAACAGCAAATTAGTGGTGTGCGTATAAAAAACAAGAAGCGCTGTAAAATAAAATAAATTATAAAAACGGCAATTTATTTGCATTTTATTTTTTTTTTTTAGAAATTATTTGCAGCCCTGTTGTTTTCGTTTTTTTTTTTTTTTGAGTTTTATTTTTTACAAAATTTACTGCAGTTAACGGCTCGTAAAATTACAGCCTGAAAATTGGAGAAATTTTTAACGCCACGCTGCATTTTACTTTCGTTTATTGTGCATTCATCGTCTTCCATAAAACGTTTGTCAAATGGGTTTTAATGTAACCAGAAATGAAATAATATCTATTTTACTGGGAGAGATTTTTTTGTTGTGTGCCTCAGAAGTTGGTAATTTTTATGGTCATGCAATATAGGTTATGTTATATGCAGGGGCATAGTAAGTATTTGCGATAGAAGTGTATATTTTTCTAAGCATTAAATTCTATACAAACTCAGTCATTGGAAGTTCTATATGGCAACCTCCTAAATTTTATGTTGTGCAAAAATTAAACCCAAAAAAAAAGGGATGAAATATTCTTTTTTTAAATTAGCGGATTTATTTAACGCTTGTGATGTAGAGAATTCAGTATAATTTAAAAATAAATTTAAACCTTAATTATAAATATTTTAACTCTCTCAGCTGGAAAGGCTAGAAGACCAAACTATTTATCTCTTAACAGAATATTGATCTCACAATTATACCAATGTGTCTCATTAATTTTTGAAAAAAAATCTTCTCTTATTTTGTATATGGGCTTAGAAATACCTAACAGCAGCCCTGTTTAGGAGCATAATAACAATATTAATGGGGAATGCTGGATCTATTGCACTCTCTTTTAGCCCTAAAGCTCGTCAACTAGCCCAATATTCGTTACAAACTTAATGATTTGAGCTGCATCTAGTCAAGTGACATCGTGCATCGATATTCTATGCCCGCCGAAGAGTGAAGACATTTACGTCAGTGCTGGAAAAACATCGATGTTTTCGATGCATTTAACTGGAAAACATCGATGTATCGATATATCAAAGTTTAAATTAAGATATTATAAGGAATGATTCTGTTCCAGTCAGAATTTACTTATTTCGAAGAACATCTCTGAATAATACTTGATCATTACATTATCATTATTTATTCAGTAAGTCAAACATGTATCGATTTATCAAAGTTTAAATTAAGATACTGTAAGGAATGATTCTGTTCCAGTCAGAATTTACTTATTTCGAAGAACATCTATTTATAATACTTGATCATTACATTATCATTATTTATTCAGCAAGTCAAACATATTCATTAAAGTAAATAATATTGAAGCCGAAATATTATTTTCTTGAACTAAGCAGGTACAAAAAAGTTATTGCTAAATTTTTAATATACATTTTTATAACGTCACGCCAAACCAGACTAATAAGAAAAACGAGAATGTTGTTTTAATTTTATAACTTGCAGAATTAAATTACATTGTCTGAAATCACACTAAAAATGTTTTGTTTAAAAATCTTTGCCAAATTCGCTGAATTTTGTACTCTTGTATTTCAAGTAACGTCACGCCGCGTCTTTTTGCTTATATCTTTAAATCAGTAGGACCGATTGTTCTATTTTTTTTACTAAATGTACTGCTTTTAATTGTTATATTTGTATGCAAAAAACTTTGTAAAAATTGGTCTTTTTTCCGTTATATTCTTTCATACAAAAGTAACGTCACGCCAAAATCGAAAATGCATATGTCTACAGTCAATAATTTTTTAAGTTTACAATACAGCTCTCCAATATTTTTTTTATATTTTTATGAGTGGCCATTCTTTTTTCAAGAGCGTTGATAAAAAGTACTTCAACTACTTCAAACTTCAGTTGTCCCACAATCCTTATAACTTTTTTGATTTTGGCCTCAACTTAATCTTACAAAGAAATAAAAGTGATTTTTGGACAAGTTTTATAAATTTCATCTTTTTTTTTTGCTAGTTTCGTCTGGAATTCTTTAAGTAGATTTTCGGATAGGCCAAAATCCATGTATACTGTATTTAAAAACGAAAGGTGTTACAAAATATTTTGTCTTGAATGCCATCGTAAACACAAAAAAATATATAATAAGAATTTGGAAAACGTAAATCAAAGTTAGTAATCATTTTTTTAAGTACTATTTTGTCGTACACGCATTTTTCGAGATTGCCAATGAATAAAGATTAATTATTTTTAAAGAAAATAATAAAAGTAGCACAGTAAACGAAGAGGTTCAGCCGGAAAAAAATACTTAGTTGATGATGAATGAAACTTTCAGGGATTGTTTGTACCCTGTTCTAAGTTTAAAACCGAGTTTTCGTATTTGTGGTTGACAATATAAGTTGGTATGGCTTTTGCATGATATCTTTTTTTCTATCAAAATTAAAGTCATAGTTTTCAGATCGAAGTTGTTGCCAATCAAATTGCCTATGAAATATATAATATGTTTATAAATGAATTAAAACTAAAAAACTATATTTAAAAAAAAAAAATTAAATTTTCAACCCAAAAAAGTTTTAACTACCATTAAAAAGCATTTTGAAAACTTGAAATAAAAAAATAAGCTGCAACTTTAGAAAGATTTTTGAAAACTAAAATTCTTAATTATAAAAGCAACAATGTTTGCTTAACTGAAAACTTGTAAAAAGAGCTCAAAAGGATTTTTTTGTGCAACTCTGACTAAATTGATAGATCCTACTAAATACTCCATCTGCGCCAATGACTGGGAGAGATTTCTTATGGGTTTTAATAGTCTGTTATTTTTATAGTCTTGACACACAAATTGTAAAGATAATAAAAGAAATTAATAGTGAGTATTGCTTTGAACTGTTCAAGATCCATTTGTTACCTGAAACCTGGATTGCATTTGGTTTAATAGATAAATATAAAGTGTCATAAAAATGTCTAAGAACACTTGAAAAAGTAGGTAACATTTTCATGTAAATATTATGTTTGCGGCCTTATTTTTGTATTAAAGAAAACTCTTCAAATTCACAAATAAACGGATTCTTTTACATTTTATAGATAAATATTAACATAGGATAATATGAAACTATTAAGCTATAGAACTCTTTAAATAAAAAGGGTAAACAAATAAATGTACACAAGAACAAATTGTATAAGATCTAAGCAGTTTGGAAAGATGGAATGCATTCTATTGCTTTGACCTCTTCAAATTTCTATTCAATATTTAAACTAATAAACGTATTCTTTTCATTTTATAGTTAAATATTAACATAGAAAATATGATAAGAGCGTCACAAGTTTTATGACTTCGAAAATGTCACAACTTTTGAATGTGCTCTATAAAAATAAACTCGGCTAACGAGTTACCATGCTGTGCATTTTATGAGCTTTTTATTCCAAAACCTTACAAATAGCTGAAGATGGCTGAATATGGCTGAAGATGGCTGAAGATGGCATATCCAATTAGTTTAACGGCTTTGGCAGCACAGCTCGTAACCGATCCCTAGGGAAATGATACAAAAATAGACAAGGTTCTTAAATATCTAGCTTTATTTTTTTCCTATTATTTTTTATATTTAATGATACACTAAAGATTATGCAATTATCGACGGTGAGTAAGCAAATACTTTTAGCATATTGATCGTTAAAAATTTATTGTGAGCTACTGAAAATCAGAAACTACCATGTCAACATTCCAGCAAATTTGCAGATAATTGGACGGTTTGTACTTTGCCTCTGGGCATATTTCTTTTCTTTTTATTCAACTAAAGATTCCTGTGTGAAACTTTTTTTTTTTATTTTAATTTTTTGAATATTTATGGCTATAGGAGAAGCCTTAGTATGATCACAGTGTGGGAATAAACCATAAATACATACATTATTTTTTCTTTTTTAATTGCGTCAAATTTATATATCTTTATGGTATCTAGTAGAGAGCAAGAATTGGAGAGCAAGAATGCAATTGGCCAAAACTTGCTTGTCCAAATTAAAAGTCTCACGATAGATTTTTTTCTAGTATGTAATTATAGCAAATTAAATTTTTTTTAATTTTTGAGTCAATTGCTTGAGACAAGACAATTAAACGAATACATAAAATAAAAAAAATCATTTCTTTAATTTTTTTTCAGAATGTTAATTTGCCTAAAATATTTTCCCAAAAATTCTATTAAAATATTTATCGAAATTTCTGGTTTATTGATTTTGAGAATATTGCTTAGAAATTATTAGAATTTGAGCGTAATTTCAGTAGCTTGTAAAATTAAGAAGAAATTCTTAAATCTCTTATCAAACTAAAAAAATAATTCAATTGAATCCATTTTTGCACACAGCCAAAAAAGGAGAAATAGAAATAGTTAAAAAAAGGTCTATTCATCAAATTTTAAAGGAACAAATGTTTTTAAGCGTCTTCTTGGCTGAGAACTTGGCTTGACTTTGAGGGATATCTGAGGCGATCCTTATAGCGCCTGCTAAGACATCATCTTTGCAACACAATTTTGCATCTAAGTGAATGCCCAATTAAGGGTAACACTTTTTAGCCGGGATAAGGATAATGTTATTTGAAAAAGTGGGGCACTGAGCAGACCTAAGCGTAAACAGGACACACTATATCTGAGCACAACCTGAAAAGCATCAGAGGTTCCCAAAGATAGGATAAGAAGCTACGGGTTTCGGTCAGGTGGGTCATGGGAAGGGCATGTCAGCAGTAAAAATTGTGTATAAAAAATGTGGTACAGTCGAGGCGGTGCCCGACAGTGGAATACCCTGTACCTTTTGTGTCAAAAAAATTTTTCCTGCATATTCCATCTAAGAACTTTCCAATTGGAATTTATTTTTTTTTTGGTGCAAAACGATATTTATACCTATAAGTTCCGTAAATTTGTACCGATTTTGATGAAAATCGAAAGTTACGTCAAAGAAGCTATTTTAATTATATTGGGTGGTAAGTTTCAAGTTGATATGTTAAGGGGTGTGGGAGAAAACACCGTAAATCGATTGCGGGGGGTGGGGGGACCGCATCGATAAAATTCGGATGTGGATTTGTTCATTAGAGCCACATGAATGAGCTTACCAAAAATTGTGATTCTAGGTCACTTGTAGCCATAATTGCGTAGAGTCAAATATTGACGCAGTTTATTGGCAAGGGGAGGTGAAATTTGCACATTTTTGACTATAACTTCTGTTGTATTTGTCCGATTTTGTTCATTTTTTACACATAGATGCATGTATCCATAACGCATCGCTCTGTTTAATTTCAAATGAAAATATTAAACGGTGTGGCTAAAAACCGCGAAAATCTACAGCGGGGGAACGGGGAAAGATATTGACACGATTCAACAAACTTCATCTGCTTAGGAAATATGCGCACCAGCAGGTAAAGTTCCGTGTCTCTAGCTCTTATAGTCTCCGAGATCTAGGCGTTCATACGGACGGACGGACGGACGGACGGACGGACGGACGGACATGGCTCAATCGCTACCCGAGGTTATGATAAGCATTTTGGTATAAAGGACTTGGGGTCTGCCACGCCTCCTTCTGTCCGTTACATACATTGCACAAATCAAGTATACCCTTTGTACCTATAGATACAGGGTATAAAAAGCAGCAACAACACTGCCCTAGGGAACTGCAGTAGAGATTGTAAGTGTATTGGAAGCATCATACAACATTTGAAAACATCTTTAAAGGGAGATAGCATTCCAAAAATTAACATTCTCTGTTTAATGTGGCATTGATATGCATAAAAAAAGTGCAATTATTTACTTTTAAATCGATCTCTCCGATTTTGATAACTTTTTATATTGTATATCTATGTGTTAGGCGTAATTAGCAATAATCATTATGAAGGATTTTTTTTTGCAAAATTCCTATACTTTATTGAATTATCAATAACTGGATATTTATAGAAAAATTTATTGAAATTGATTAAAAACTCGATATTTGTGATTTTTAGCCAAGAATATATTGAAGCACATCCAGATATTCATGGAACATTTAACAAATTTTTATTAAATATATTAAATGGAAAATCGAATATTCATAGCAACTTTAACCTTATTACCTTTCCATTCCGCGGATTGACAATTGCAGGTGTAATCATAAAATAGGCATAGCTTCCTCAATTGTATCGAATATGATCTTACTTATATTTGAAAAAAATTCAAATCAAATTTAATTTTAAAAATAAAAAGATAAAAACGAAAAAAAAATGCAAAAGTTTTATCTTTCATTAAAAGAAAATTATTCAAATAATTTTATTCGTTTAAGGCCCATACGCAGTTCGAAAATTTCCATATGGAAATTATTGCATATTATTTCAGATGGAACCACCAAACCTAGTGAAGTAGTGGCGCCATCTAACGTTAAGCATTTTTAAAATTAAAAGACAACACTGTTTTGTTTTGTTATCTGCGTCCACTTGCCAAAAATTTTTAATCAGAATTTTTCGTGACAACTTTTTTTATATGAACTTTTTCATTCCGTTCGCATGCTGTGTATGGGCCTTTACCAGAGAAAAGTCTTTCAACAACTCAGTTATCGATAACTCATTAAAAATCGTCAAAATAGAATAGTTCGATTTGAAAAGAAACTAGTTTAAATTATTTTCTCGCTTAATATTAAAATAACTAAAGAAATTTGCTGCTGTTAATTAGTCCGCTTAATTTATAGTATTCTTTATATATTTTCAAATTTTTGTAAAAATTCTTCTGATTTAATTATTTAATTCGTGCGTAATACTTTTGAACTAAAAATAAAGTTTAAAAAAATGTTGATTGATTGAATCGTCTCCTAAACTTGTAAATTTAGAATACTATACATGACAGTTGCCATATAAAATGACTTTCCTATAAGTTCGATCAGTCTAATAGGTATTTTTCCTGCAGATGCGCACATAAATATTTTTTACTTTGGAAACACAACTATATCTAAAAATATTTTATTTTTTAAACAAAGGTACGATCGGAATTGTAAAAAATAAAAATTTAATTTGGAAACTCCAACTAAGAATTTTTTTTCTTTTTTTAGAAAAAGCTTTGATCGGAAACATAAATTAAGCACTACTTATATAAGTTTGTCCTAATCTTTAGCTTACCTAAGAATCAATAATCTCTTTTAGAAGTTATTTAGATCACTATAAATTTCACTTGGAACTATTCTTTATCTTTATATAATTCCGTATTCCAACCAGAAACTCCTACGAGTGCATGAACCCGAATCTGAACTTAAAGCTCATGGTTGAGGGTTACATTTTAGTAATGCAAAAGTAGGAAAGTGGAAAGAAACCTCAAAAAGTGGCATCTATTTTTATTTCTATTGTGATTTTTGAAATTTATTTCATTAACATAATTTCAAAAGAATCAATAAGACACATCATAAAAAAGTCCATTGATTTGCAACAGCTCAAGTTGTATGAATAGTCTCACTCTACGATTACGAAATATTATATACAAGATAAACTTAATAATGAAACCAGTTCAAAGATCAATACAAAAGAACTTCCATAGCTTACATTTTATTTGTATAAATTAATTTCAGACAATTGTATTTGGCATAATGAGAATCTTGTTTTAGAAGCTTTCAAACCCAAAAGATTATTGCCCTGACACATTGACTTTTGTTGTCTATCCACATCACAATCCTCAAAATGTTTGCAAAAAAAATTATATTTAGTTTCAATAATTAGCATAAAAACTAAACAAAAAAATAAATTAATAATCTTAAAAAAAAGCAGCCTATAAGTCTATGGCATATCGATGTCGTTGTTCATCATATAAGCTTTTGTTTTCTTACTTAGTCATAAGCTTAAAAATTTTAGTCAATAATGGTGTCATTTACCCGAGAACTTTGCGCAAAATCAGCAGCTTCTGCTGGGATTAAAATTTTATACACTTTTATTTTGAAACATTACTTGGAAAGTGTTACGAATTTCTTCAGAAGTTTGTAACGTATAAAAGATGAGTGATTTTTTTTTAATGCCTTTAACATTTATTTCCTTGTAAGATTGCTATTCACTAATTTGTAGAGAGCTTTTTGTTCTAGAATATGAGCATTTTTGGTATACGCCGAATTATATATACCCTTTATTTAATTTATTCATGCATGCATGATAGTTATTCTGACCGACATTGTACCTTCGACTATGTCAAGTAGGGCACTTCTGCCCAAAAGAGTGTTGTCGAATTTTTTTGAAACTGTTTTTGGTATTTAGTTAGTTGTAAAGAAATGGCAAAGATATGTAATGTAAGGTAATTTCTTCGCAGTGCAAGATCAGAAAATATATATTCTACTGAGAAGTATATACACTAGGGTGGCCATTTTTGCAACATCTCACGATTTTACTAACGCCACCCCCTAAAAATTTCCTTTTTACCTGCATATAGCGCCTGTAAAATTTAAAAACGATCCGAATGTATTTGATGGGTCCGGCAATAGGTCAAAGGTCATAAAAAATGTTCATATGAATGCATAAATAGCGACCAAACCGAAAGTTTGACAAAAACATGTTCCAAATATAATCAATGGGTAATTCAATTATCTACAGTCGAGAAAGAAAATGATCGAAATCAGTTTAGTATAACCAGAGATATTTGCTGTTAAGTAAAGGCACTTTTTTTTTTTTTTTTTTTAATTTCGAAAAATGGTTTTTTCAAAATATCTCGAAGCCCGTTTCATGTCTTCTATTTTTTTTAAAAATTATGTTTTGGTAGATATGAGACTTTTTGAACCATAATTTGTTTGATTGGAAATAAGTTTTCAAACTTTATGTACAACAATACAGTCAAAAACGGAAAAAGTGCGAGTTATGACCTTTGAACTATTGCCGGACCCATCAAATACATTCGGATCGTTTTTAAATTTTACAGGCGCTATATGCAGGTAAAAAGGAAACTTTTTAGGGGGTGGCGTTATTGATATCGACGGTTTAAAAATCCTCCATACCAGCGGCGGCCACCCTAATATACACTGCTGCATTGTTAGGGTGGCTCATGTCGTTAGTCGGGTAATTCTGTACGACAAAGCGAATACTCTAAATGTGCCAGTTTAAAGGATCAATCAGTATGGGAATTTATTTAAAAAAAAGGTTTTTCAAAATTAGTTTTTCACTAGGTATAGAAATAAATGAAATGAGTGAGCTATTGCCTTTTTGGATTTTTTGGACTCGAACAAAAATGTACAAAGCTAAAATCTTTAAAAGTTTAAAGATTTGTTTTTTGTTTTATTCTACGTAAGAATTGACTTAAGTACCAATTGATTTGTTTTTTTTAAAAAAGTGTAAAAAATATATATAAATACTTTTTTTTTTTTAATTTTCAGAAATAAGTTTTTTGTATTAATTATGTTTTTCCTAAAGAAGAGTGTTTATTTATACACTTGATTTTATACACAGCTTAAAGATCATACAAACTTCGTTACCTCAAACTTAACCTGACATCATCTTTTTAATATTTATGGTGAAATATCTTTTCATAATTACACAAACTTTTGAAATGAAGTGAAAAAAAGCGGCAACAACAATTACAGCTACTAAGTACCCATACAGTTAAGTGTTATGAGTCTGGTTTTTTGTGATAATTACAGCTAAGAACTTGTTTAAATGCATTGAGACAATTACCAAGTGGTCAAGTCTAGCGCCAGTCAGGTGTGTGCAACATTTTTTTTTTTTTTTTTTTAGTGTTGTAGATTGGACCAGGTCCAAATCCAAGTGCAAGTCCACTTGGAGTCAGTTCACTTACCTTTTACACTGAGCTTCCTTGTCGCTGGACACACAAATTGCCGTTCAGCTGTAATTAAAAATGAAAAATCATAAACATTAGTGACAGCCAAGCGATAGATAGACAAACATTGTATATAAGTCGTGCATCCTTTAATGTGGCCCCAACTAACTGCACTATAAACTGTAAATGCAGTTAATTAAGCACCGCATCCAATAAATAAAAAAAATAGTAGTACTAAAAAAAAGCGTACTCTATACTATGTCTTGGCTGGTTAATTAGCATGGCTTGGCAGTGAACAGAGTACCAAACTAACAAAAAAAAAAAACAAAACTGATACATGCTTCGATGTGGTTCGCAGCTTGTTAACCAGCTCGGCCCACAAACCGGGAAACCTGCGGGAAACCTTTTGAGAGTGCCGTGGGCTCGGCTTACATTGACGCGCCCAGTCCAACCCATGCGCTCCGGCGGCCGGCGGCCTACACAAGAAAGATTCAAGCCGCGTCGCTGGAACTTCTCAAGCGGAAGCAATGTGCAGACAATGTCGACCCTAATTTCCTATTTAAATATTGTTAAAGCAATGCAACTGGGCACCGTACGAGTAATATATATGTGCAACTAAGTATCTAAGTAACTGCATATATAGAGTTGGTAACATAATACCAGCATGAGCATATGGCATATAATACTATATGGCACATATATGGCATTAAGTAGCTGGGCAAAGGGCCAACAACAAGCCATGCAAAGTGTTTGTGTCAACAGTATGCAAAGGGCTTACAAGAACTTCCTGTAGTTGCTTGGACAGGGTAGTTGGCATAACTAAGTGGAATTTCGAGACAAACTATCAATTAAAGCTTAAGCTTGGGAAGCACAAATAGAACCTAATCTTATGGAACACTTAGAACTGTTTGATTAGTAGTTAGAACCAATTCAAAATATATTTACTCTTGGGGCTTCACAGCTCAGAGTTTAGCAGAAAGAAAGAAAGATATTAATGCAACAGATTTCTGCCAGCAAAGCTTAAGTTTTTGAAAGTATCAAAATTTAAAAAACACAAAAGCAAATTTGTTATTTGTCAGCTAGCAAATTATGCATAAGTTTCGATAACATGACGCTATCGATCACTCTTTAAGACCATGCATGAACGTTGATAAGAATAAAGCTTCGCAAGTTCGTATAATGTTAGTTGGTTAAGAAAAAGGTAGAAACAAAGGTAATACGCTTTACTGAAAGATCATATTGCAATGTATGTGTTCCAGAAAACTTAGCTTAGTTTTCGTACGTATTCAAATTTATAAATTTATTTGAAGACTAAATCAGTCATACATCACATTTTGCATAAATTTCGATAAAATTAAGCTATTGATCACTCATTAACAACAGGTAACAACAATGATGCTATAAAAAAGAAAGCTCCCAAGTTCCTTAAATCTCGTAATGTTAGATGGTTAAGAACCCAGTGAAGGTCAGTCAATTTTAAAATTAAAGTTATTAAGCTCGCAAGTTTTCAGAAATCTTCGTTGTGGTATTCTATAGGCTGGGTCTTGTCTGTGACTTAAGAAATAATAAAGGATAAAAAAATACAAATATTATTTTATATATTATGTAATATTTTATTGAGATAATGCTATAAAGTGGAAGCGTCATTTGGCACATTTTTGAAAACTAATTACACTAGTAAACAAAATAATGCTTGGCTCAAACAGGTAGATTTAAATTTCTTATTTAGGGTGCACTTACTAGTTTTGTATTTTTTAGTCACTTTAAAATAGCAAAATTATCGATATTTAAAAACAAATCGATTTTTCGCATAAACGAATACCCGTAGCTGTCTAAATCGCAAACTTTAGAACTGATCTGATCTAACGCCTCCAACTTTTTAAGGAACAATCATTTAATTATTATTTTTCTTTTTAAGTTTTGAAGTAAAATACTACTTTTTGATTTTTAATAAGGGTTACATGGAAATGTTTTTAATGGGCCTCGTCTATAATTTAAAAAACAAACAAAAATACAAGTGGTTAAGAAATCTTAAAATTAAAATAGGAAATAAAAAAAATGGCTAGGGCACCTTAAATTTAAAAAAAAAGAGAAACACATTTTTTTGAAATAAAGTCGTTACGCCAAATAAATACAATATTTTATAAGTTAAGTAATAAACTACGTAAAATTACACAGGTCAACATGGTTTAGTTATTGGAGGGTGATTTCCGAAGTAATTTGCTGCGTAGAATCCGAATACGGGGTCAGAATTGGACCATCACGTCAGGACTTTGAGATATATTAGGTTATGTACCTCAAAAGTAGGGAAAAACTCCGTTTTTCGGGTACATAACCTCAAATATCTCAAAATCCTGATCCTTAGCTTTCCAACTGTCATGACCCCGGTATTTGTAGACCTGTGTTATCAACACCTTAATCAGTTGGACTTTTTAAAAATTTTTTCAAATTAGGTTCATTAGGTTCAGTATCAGAATTAAATTTTATTATTTTTCGGAGTACAACTTACTAAAAACATATTAAACAGATGTGTTAAAACAATGACTTTAAATGTCGTGACACGTCAAAAAGTCCTATAATAAGAAAACGTCTAAAGTTTCTCTCTCAAAACCGAACTTAAAAAAAAAGAATTATATGACTTTTGGGCGTAATATTTTTGTTTCAAGATATATTTTTTGTAATATAAAGTTTTTAAATTGAAAAGGTATATGGAATTGGATTAGCTTTAAAGAGCAGGACCTAATTGTAGATAGGTTTATTCCTAATATAATTTAATTCCTTACAAATAGAATAAACTCTCTTAACTTAACCTACTACACTTTTAAATTAATATTAATAATAAAATTGAAAAAAATGTTAAAATGTGGACTTTAGAGGATTTTTTTATTTATAGTTGTTTTTATTCTAAAAGTCTCTTATAGTATAAAACATATTTTGTCTTTGTTTAAGAAATAGTTAACAAAAAATTGTCATAAATTTTAGAATAAAAATTTTGTTTTGAGAAAACTGGAACTTGAAATGAGATCGACCCTTTTTTCGGTTAGAACTAACTGCTTTGTTCTGAACTTAGATTGAGAGAATTTTGTCTTTTTTTATATTTAGACAAATACAAATTTGTTGTTGGGAAATTAGAGCATAAATTGTTATAAAATCGACCCTTTTTTTCTTCTAGAAGTAATTGCACTGCTTTCAAATTAAATTCGGAGTATTTTTTCGTAGTTTAAGGAAAATAGAAAATTCGTATAGCTCTAAAGTAAAGCAATTATGTTTGAGGAAATTCGAAATTAATTAAGATTGATATTTTTTTTTTTTTTTTGAGTGCTCTTTGCTCTTGTCAGAAGCTCTGTGCATCAGCTTTGTCATCGTTTGGTAAGAAAATCTTAGCCATTATTTCCGGAAAAAACAGAGCTGACTACTTCGTCAGTGTAAGGCCAGCTTTAAAATTATTTTTAAGCTGCCTAAAATTTCGTAAGAATACATAGTTTAAGCAAACTTTCGTTGAGTCCAGCTCATAAATGAGTAATATCTACACTTAAGCCGACTCTATGTTATTAACAACTTAATTAGCTTTCAAAATATTATTAAAGAAACTCTTTTTTTTTCTGACAGGCAATAAGCTAACATAACAAAAACCAATTGGAGCTAAGTTTAGATCTTTAACTTGGGATTAAGTATTAAAATTCATAATTTTTTACCAAATGATTTTGACAGCCAATAATCAAACAAAAGTTTTAAAGACTAGACATCAAAGCACATGTTTATTTAAACATAGTTTGATGTTTGGCATGGTTCTTAACTAACTATAATAGCCATATATTTACTACTACTTTTTGTATAAAAGCACTTCATTAACATATCACACATTTTAAGCGCTCTTAGACAGCGCCTAATAAAACTAACAAAAAAAAAACCCAAGTCTACATGCTTTACAATGTTCAAATTCTCGAATTCTCACATGTTTCCCAACTTCGAAAGGGAAACATAAAATCACTCCATCAAGTTTTATTGACTCATCACGCAGCTCTTTCAAAGATTTCTTTGCGTTCTATGTAAGCCCCTCTACTTAGTTGGTTAGACATTTGTAGGTGTTCACGAGCTTGGTGAAAAATTGCCTCGAATTAAACACCCAAATAGCTAAAATCTTTCCAAAAAAGTGAAAACTTTCACTTTTGATATTTTTGTACAAGAAACATTTATGTTTAGTCGTATATAGGTTTTTTTGTTTCTTCCACACGCTCTTAAATCTGTCTGTGATTGTTATTTTCTTTTATATATTACCATAAATTTGAATTTCGTTTACATCATCATCATCATCATCGTGATCATACGACGCGACTCATCGTAGTACATCCAACGAACCACGTCTGTCCCCATTGCTTCTCAACTATAAAGAATTGTTTCGTATCGTGAGTTGGGCCTTTCTTTAAGCCACGCCATAACACGTCTGTTTCTTTTTTTTTTTTTTTACTTTTTTTGAGTTTTTAATGCGATGATTTAAAACTTTTTCGCTTTCATTTCGTTTAAACGTTTGCTATTAATCAGTTATGAGCTCGGTTCGGAGTTCGGAGCAGCTCCGTTTCCGAGCTTTATGCGTGGCTTTGATTCAATGAGCTAGCTCCCTTTCGACTTGGACGTGTGGCTTCGCTTGCGTAAGACCTCTCCAAGCACAGCGGGCACATTTATCAGTTTTTCAATTAAACTTGGCCCATTCGGAGTGACTTGCCGGGTAACATGTTTCACACTGCATAGATAAAATTTTTAATTTGTATGCCTTGTTTTTCTAGATCGAATTTTTTCGCAAAAGACTCACAGCAGGCACATGTAAACTACGTAGTAGAACATTGTGTAGATAAAAAAGTACATTAAGTGCAAAACAATTTTGCGGAAATGTAAATGAATTCTTTTTGAATTTTTTTTTGTTCCACATGCGGGCTTCAAATGGTCCGAGGGCATGACGGCATATGCGTTAGAATTTTAAAGTTTCCAAGAATGTAAAGGGTTAGAGCTGAGTTAGAATTGAGTGTAAAAAAAAAAAAACTGATGGCGGAAGCTTTTAAAAGAGGTCACTAGATGTTGTATATGGGTGGGTTTAAGCAGAGCGTGCTGTTTTAAATACTATCAACCTTAATTGCTTCTAAGATAAAGAAGAAGAAGAAGAAGCAGTTACAGATGAGTTAGAGAGAGGGGGTTTTTAGTGGGTAAAATGGGTTTTTCAAGAGAGTTGAACCATGCCTAGCAGTCAGATCCATTACACAGGGACAGAGGAAGTCAAGAGGAAGGCTTAACAGTTATTAAGATCATTCTAAACATTCTTAAATTAGCAATTTCGATATTCGACAAATGTGCTTTAATAAGAATTTAACTCTCAATTTTGAGATTTTTTTCTCATTGTAATAAAGAGAGGAAATAAAATAATAGTTGTAAATGGGGAGGGGGTGGGTGATGTAGTTTGGTGGGATAAGCCATTGGAGGATGCGATAAATAGAGCTAGGCCCATTTTGAGCAGATTTGCCAGACAACCTCGGCAATCACAGGCACTGGTTGAAATGCAGTACAGTCACATAGCAGGTGTTGGATGCTTTCCATTTTCTCTTCGTCTCCGCAGCTGCGTCAGAAGTCCTGGTGGTTAAAGTGTATCCTCTTGAACATTAGGCCTCCAGCCCCCGAGGAATACTGGGGAAATTTTTTACAAGCAGTACTATCCACCCAATTAATGCTGTCTGGCGTACCTGGATGATCACCATGAGTACTAAAAGTTGGGAAGATGAGCAGTTCTATGCCAGCTCATCTACCATATCACGTTAATGAATACTTTTTAAACAGACTATAGTGATCAGACTGGCCAGGATTGCTTATCCAGACGACTATGGCCCTAACGGCTGACAAACTAATTTCTTGTCATTCATTTGGTGATCTTGTATGGATCGATAGTACACCCAGTGTAGAGAGGTTCTTTGATGACAAGAGAGCGAGTTTGGGAAGATTACTGAAAGGAAAGACATGGGCCATCTGACTCTTGTGAAAGCATAGCCTTTTATTGAAAAATCAACTAGCAACCGTTACAATCTTCGATTCTGAAACACCCTTTAAGAAAAGCGAACGCAAAGAATCCCTTGATCTTAACCCTAGACCCGTGCACTCAAATTTCAACATATTTCCGTGTTCTCGGGTCAGATCGACCCATATGGCATTTTACATGTAAGTCGCTATTTTTTCGTCAAATTAAATAAACAAAAGCAAATATTTCGGCAAATAGTAACTTTATATATTTTTTTTAAGGCTAAATATAAAGTTTTAAGTATAAATTTTGATAACCATGTGTTGGTTACATATGGCTTCATTGATTTTTTTTTTTTTTTTAACAATTCAAATATTTATAACCGACATTCGACGATGTTTTGCTGAGCTGTTGTTTGATATGTTTGGTGCGGTTTGAGTATTCCGTGTTTATTTCATTTTCTTCTTGTTCTGTTAGATCGCGTTGTATTTTCATTGAAGGACGACGCAAATTATATCGTTGAGACATTGTTTATGTTTTGAAAACTGAATGACAACTGAAAACACACTTCAAACAACCGGGAAACAAAAGAGTTTTCCATATAAAATGTAAGTAGAAAATAGTTGGGTCGATCTGACCCGAGAACACGCACAGAGTACATGTTCGTTTGAGTCACATGTATCGCGCATATGTGAGATATGTACTATGAAATGTGGTTTATTTAGAAGCTAAAGGTTCAAGCTACACAACCATACCAGCAATTCTGTATTTTTTTTTTTTAATATGTGCAATTTACATGTAAAAAATGTGTTGGGTCGATCTGACCCAGAACACGGGTCTAGGGTTAATAAAACAAATGGGAAAAGGCAAACAAATCAATTAATGAAGAAAAACTGGAAAAAAAAACTTTACAAAAGTTAGACAAATCGAGTCCTTGAGCTGGCATTGGTATAGAGTCACCAAAAACCTCAAAGCTATGATTTGTTTTTTTTTTACGACAATTTCTTAAACTCAGAGAACTTGCAGCTGCAGCAAAAATCTTTTAACAGTTTACTTAAACAGCTGCAAACAGCTGACGCTGAACAGCGGAATCTTATTAAAAAAGTTGTTGTATAGGTATGTAATAATAATAATAAGTATACCTTAAATATGCCAAATTATAATACGCAATCATCTTTTGAAATGATGCACATGCTTTTCAAGTTCTCTACAAAATTTGGGCGTTTAGGTAAAATTCACTTTTCGATAAGAATCTGGGGCTTACAATGTAGACTTGCTACTAGGTGTGGCACTGAAGCATGCAGCCCCTAATAATTAATGTAACATAAGAAGCCAAGACGTAGAGAGCAGTTCGAAAGTGTGCGCTATCTCTTTAGCACCTGCACAAGTCAGCTCTGCTTTCTTCTTCACATCTCTAGTCCAATAATCTGTTTAATTTTATAAAATGAAAAAAAATATTAACAGAACGAAAATTCTTTTTTGTTTAAGGTAATAGTCACATATGCGCATTTTTACAGTCCACCGTGGCCAAAAAATTAAATAAAAATATGTTCTGGCTAGTATTATTAAATAAATATATTCAAAAGTTATTAAATGAAAGGGTTTCATTTTTAAAGCTTCGTAAAAACGTAGTTTGTAAGATAGCAAGAAATCTGGCTACAAAGCTAAAAGTTAATATTTTAGTTAGATCCAGAGCGTCTTTCTTTTGTCTTTTTATTAAATAATTATTAATTATAATTTATAGTTATTGTTAAAACAAGTGAAATAAATTCATTAAACTTAGCATAGACGATGATAAATCATTTTCTTTAGTTAAAAATAGTTTTAAAAAAAAGTTACTAATATAGCCATATAACATCATCAAAAAAACGAGTTTTTTAATTTAATAACTTGAGAAATTAACTAGCATTTTTTTAATCATATCAAAAAATATTTTATACCAAAAGACGCCCAATTTGTAGAAATTTGCTATAATTCAAGCTACAACCCACTTTTATATTCGTAAAATCGTGCCTTGTGTAGTTTCGATTGAATCTTTTAATCCATAACATTACGCCAATAGCCCATATTTGTGAAAATTACGAATTACGAATCTAAACATCTTTATCTGAAGAAAATAAGTTTAGGATTGTCCAAAAGATATATGACTTCACCTGAGAAATTTTCTCTTTTAGTGCGCTTAATTTTGTAACTACAAAAAAAAGGAGATCTGGCGAGTTTAGGGATCGAGACATTTTTTGTGAAGACGAGTATATTCTCTCGCTGTTATACAGCTTAATAAAATAATTCTGTACTATATCAAAAAATACTAAGTTTAAAACATTAGGAACAGTCATCAAAAACATATCCGAATTCAATCGACTTGAAAAATGTGGAATCAGAGAAAATTTTATTTGTGAAAAGTTGTCCTTTGTGGGATCTTACCTTTTATCTTTTTGTTGTAAACATCTTTTTTCACTAAGTTAATAACTTCGAAAATAGTGCATATTTATAAAGCCATATAAAAATCAACTTCAGACTACATACAAAAAATATGCTTATTAAATGCTTCCTGATATTTCCGGAAGAATTTGTATATGTATTTATTTATTAATAAAAACAAGGTTACCCATCAGATAAGTATTGAAATGTAATGTTATCGATTGAACCATAGTGACGTCATGCGTCGCTGTGCGCAATACATAGTATTGTAAAATAAGAATAATTATAATAGTATTATAAGACGATAAAGAACAATGTAATAATGATCACTTCCGTTTTGTTATATATATATATATGTTTTGACATAAACGAAATAAATTCTTGACCTATGGCCTTAAGAGCATTAGCTGCGACGATTGCGGAAGAATTGAAGGATTTGGTTTTTTTTAATACAATTGATTTCTGAATATTTGACAAAGTTACCTATGGCGATGATATTAACTGAGCTCAGGCTCGAAAGTGCGTGGCTGCTCTTCTTGAGTTTAGAGCAGTTTGGAGCAGTTATGTGATTTATTTTTATTAAGGATGAATTGCATTAGGAACACTCTGGGAGATGCCAATGGGAGAAACTAGTGTGCCCTATACAGAGTCTGGTTAAGTTTTTTATATCTTGTGGACTGATATCGGTTACACTGGTGCTTGCTACATTGATTAAATAACTTGCAGTGGTGGGTTATTCCAAAAGGTAAGGATTTTTTTTTTTTTTTAAACTTACATGAGTTTAAAGACTTGGGAGATTAAGAATTGGGTATTACCATATTTTACAAGAAAGCGTAAAAACTGTGTACAATTTAGAAAGAAAATTCACAATAATACACATTTTTTTGTCTCAATGTTTTTATTTTTCTATCCTATTAATGTTAACTAGTAAATAATTACCATAAAAAAAATATTTCAGTTGTATTGACTTAAGTTCAAACGCTGTACATTATAAAAATTTAAGTAGCTTTGAAAAAAATGTAATAAGAATTGTTCGTAACTTAAACTTTGAGGAAGTGAGTTCTTCTAACAGCACTTGATTAAACATGTAAAATTTTATGTTCCAACGCCAAAGATTAGAGAAGTTCCTACTGATGTCTAAATTTTACAACCAATAACTTCACAGCTCGTTGACTTGAAAGTAACTTTTTATGACCAAAAAGTCAATGAACCCCATTGATAGCTCCCACTGCAGCCCTTTGTTCTTGCTGTACTCCATCCATATGCCACATATCAGCATGTAAGTAAAGAAAGAAAGAAAGAAACATGATTTCCCATACTTTGACTATTTTTTGTAACAGATGCAACAAAAAAGACTTTACCAACACTGTTATGGTAGTATTTTTTTAGTATTTCAATGGAATTTCTTTGAATTGACAACAATAAAAGCCCTGAACTTTTGTAAAACGTTTCGTTTAGCTTCTTCTGTTTTTATTTTTATTACTATTATTTTTATTGTATTATTTGCTCTTGCTCTGCATGTGCACAGCTGTTGTAGTTAAGTGTTTAGTTTTGATATATTTTTGGTATGTTGTTTTTGCTGCTTTTATGGTTCGTTTTAATTTAAAACTTAAACTTCATCTTAAAGTTATGAAACTTGTTTTCCAGCATTTTTGTGCTTTTGGATATTTTTTTGTGGTGGGTGCTTGTTAAACTTTTTGTTGCTTTTTTGCACTTAAAAACAAAATAAAAGAAATATAAATAACAGATGTTTTTTTTTTTGGAATTTATTTAATGCATTTCATATGCATTTTTTCGTTGTCAATATTTAAATGCAAATATATATTTACATGTACATATAAGCTTATATACTCGTGTGTGTGTGTGTGTGTGTGTGGCATTTTTCAGCTTAATTTATGTGATTTGATTTGTTGTGTTTTTGCCTTTTCTTTTGATTTTTTTTTTTGTTAATTATTTTTATATACATACTTATTAACGCATTTATTTCGCTGTCGCCGCTTATGTATAGCATGGAAAGTGCTTATGGTAGCTTTATTTTTGGTTAACTTTGTTTTGTTGCCAATTCGTTGAATTACTTACTGGCCAAAAGAATGCCAAGTTGTGTAATCTTCAAAAGCTTTCATTGAGATTTAGTAACTTGGACTTTATTGTTTCTTTTTTAAAGCAGAGCAAATTCCATGCATAGTTGCTAAATGGCATTGAAATTAATATGTTTTAATTGAAGAGCTTGGATATGCACTCAAGCTTGATTAAATTACATATTAGAATTAATTGTGTCAAGTTTTTATCAGCTAAGCAATGCAATTAAGTTTATCAATTACGATCGGCATTCAAAGTTTAAAACTTATAAAGCTATAAGAGACTTTTCCAAAGAAATTTTTGCTTTACAATTTACTACTTTAATTCTTTCAGTAAAACTAGTGTTTGTAAAAAAGGGATCTTTTTTTTTTTTTAATTTTTAAAGTTATGTATTAAGTTAATGATGTATAAAAATTGTTGATAAAAAACAAGGCATCATTTGGGTACGCTATATGTGCTTAATATGACCTCTAAAGTTTTTTCTTAGGCATAGTAGATATGATGGGAAAACTGCACGGCAAACTTTAGGATTTATTGTTTCCCTTTTAGCGCTAAAGTTACTCAGTTAGTCCAATTCCGGAGATAAATTTAATGATTTTTGATTCTAGTCTGGTGACATCTTGCATCGAGATCCTAAGACTGCTGTTCTTTTTTACCCCATACATAAAACGGTATTCTTGTAGATTCGAATATTGAGTTCGTTGAGAAAATAATTTTTTATTAAAGAATTTTTATTTGCAATCTGTCAGATGATAATGAGAAAATTTAAGAAGAATAACAGACCAGTACACCATATAAAAAAAAATATCGATCTGGAGTTTCGAAAATATATTACAATTTTTTGAGAAGGCGTACGTTTAGTAAATTAATTTTCAGTAAGTCTTCATGTTTAGACAGTCAATATGGGTTTCTTCTTTAACATTTACATCTTTGTATATTTCGTGCTTGTTTATATATCAAGGAACATCTGCAAGTGTTACTAATTGGAATCTTGGAGGTCCTAGAGAATTATAAATCAAAATAGTTTTTTAACCAAAAAAGAAGGGTTGAGGGATTTCCTATTATAATAGTAAAAGAAAATGTTTGAAGTTTATAGCGTTACTACTATCAGCATAATTTTCTAGATTTTCTGGACCTCGGCAGGGGGGTCGGACTCAAACCTATAACTTCCTAACCAAGTTATCGAATGTACGCATAAATCGATTCAAAATGGTATAAGCACCATTTCTACACAGTTTAATTTTAACAAATTTCTTTAAAAATTCAAATCCAAAAAGTTATAGCTTTATCAATCGGGAGGCTCCCAAAAATTTTGGGTATATCGACGAATTGACTTTGGGATAGAATTCGATTGAGCTACCTGGTTTTATTTCGAGCTAAATAAGATATATCTTAAAAAATGCAAAGCCCAGATCCTCGATACGCTCTCTTATATTTTTTGTATACAGATTTTTGGTTAGAATTCTGTTCTTATAAATATCAAAAATTTTGGGTATATCGACGAATTGACTTTGGGTTAGAATTTGGTTGAGCTACCTGGTTTTATTTCGAGCGAAATAAGATATATCTTAAAAAATGCAAAGCCCAGATCCTCGATACGCTCTCTTATATTTTTTGTTTACAGATTTTTGGTTAGAATTCTGTTCTTATAAATATCAAAAATTTTGGGTATATCGACAAATTGACTTTGGGTTAGAATTCGGTTGAGCTACCTGGTTTTATTTCGAGCGAAATAAGATATATCTTAAAAAATGCAAATCCCAGATCCCCGATACGCTCTCAAATATATTTTTTGTATACAGATTTTGGGTTAGAATTCAGTTCTTATAAATATCTGGTCCCAACAGTATTCGGTAAGCTGTAGAAGAATTA
Organism: Chymomyza fuscimana; assembly: GCA_949987675.1. Classification (NCBI taxonomy): domain Eukaryota; kingdom Metazoa; phylum Arthropoda; class Insecta; order Diptera; family Drosophilidae; genus Chymomyza; species Chymomyza fuscimana. The sequence goes on along the minus strand of OX465088.1, from coordinate 51,866,091 downwards.
TTCAGTACATCGACGGATTGGTTTTGTAAAAGAATTCGATTGTAATGACGCAGAATGTTGATGGGTTGATATCCGGTTCAATAAAACTTTTGGTACTGTTCTGGCTATATTAATGAAAGCTATATAAAGTTTCACTTATTCCTTATTTTCCAATGCAGAATAACGGATTGTACAATTCTTTCTTTCAGCAAATCAAAAAAGTTTATTTGTCAAGATCAACGAGATCGTACCACTATTTCATAAACTATCATCTTCCAAGTCTTTGCACAGGGAATAATTTTATTTTTTAAGATATCGAATTCAAACTTCTTTTGATTTTTTACTTTTATGTATTCTACATGATTGTGAAAATTTTGACCAAAATCGAACCACTATAACTGGCATGGAAAATATCGGCCAAAAATAGAGGCTTTGTAGAAGAACCTTTTTTACGTTTCAAATGACTTTTTGAAAATTTGATGAACATTTTTTTTATTTTGCTTTTCTTTACATGGTTTGGGTAAGTTTGACAACGGTCTTTGCATATACATACCATTTTTTTGCTAAAATCTTAAAAAAATTGGTTTACTGCAAAAAATGGAACCAGTGTGGGTTGTTTAACTGGAGTTCAACACTGTTTTGTTTATTGGAATCACATAAGCTTGCTCTCCAAATTAGAAGTCTCTAGCTATAATTTATATAATTGATGCATTTGGGTTTACCTATATCTTGATAATTCCGGCCCCACAGATTACCTTAGTCAAATTCCACGGAGTGGCTTACTTAGGGCTTAATATATTTGAAAAATCAATGTTAACTTAAATGCAGCCTAAAACAATATTAGACAATTTATTTAGACAATATGTAGAAAAAGCATATAAGGCAATTACGGCAAAGTAAATGGACTTATCGAGCATTTTTCATGCACCTAACCTCAGGTAATTCCAGTCTATTTGCTTGCACGTCTGTTGGCTGGAAAAGTGTTTGTTTAGAAAGTATCTAAAGATCATCTAGAGACATGACAACTCAACTGCCGTAGCGCTTGTTGTCCGCCCTGCCAGATGGTGTTGATGTCTTTGGTTTGTCTAATTAAAAGTTGTAGGAAAAAAAATGAAACCACAAAGAACATTTTCATTGAGTAAGCACAGCGCCCAACAAACATCAACAAATAGTTTTAAGTGAAAAACGCTGCGGGACTTACTCAAGAATAAAAATTTTGGAGTGGGTTCTAAGGTATGCACGCAGTATTATATCAAATATCAGCGCGGCATGCCGCATGCCTGCGTCACTCACCTCAGACAGACATTTTTCAATCACAAACATAGACTAAGAAGTTTTCTTTTGGAAAATGCCGAACCAAGCTGCAGATAAAGACAAAGACATTTGGAGTGCGTAGCGCTGCTTTAACAAATTTACATAATTTATTTAAAATTTATGCCAGACTTGAGAGTTATGCAATCGACCAGCAGCCAAAAACCAAAGTAAAGCCATAAAAATGTAAGCCAACTCAGGCACAGACGCAGACCGAGACTCAGTTTAAGACTCAGGCGCAGTTGCAGTAAGCTGACTCACCTACTCAATGGTCCTCTGTCTGGCGGCTGGTTACTGTGACATTTTTCTTGCACGAATGCGCCGAAAAAAAAAAAAAATACGTTATTAAACCATAACAAAAAGTTTTTGACATTTGCATAGACCGGCAGGATGGGGGCACTGGGGTATCCAAACACAAATGGGTGCAGGCGAGGCGATTGCTGACAATGAAAATTAATGAACTGCAAGCCATTTGTAAAGTCCAACCGAACGAACTACCGACCATGTGGAGCCTTCTAATTCTCAACTAAGACCCTGTTTTTGTTGTTGTTGTCTAGAGTTTCTTTATATAGATGGGGGGGGCAGCCATGGCATACACACGTGTGTGGAGTCGGCCCACTTATTTGTTAGACGTTTTGTTATTCTCGATGTTGTCTTTGTGCCTCATTGAATAACTCCAAAGTGCATATGAGTCACAGCTGGCTTTAAACTGAGCTAGAAGCTATGGATACCTGGGATCTGGTAGACGCACTGACAAGACAAACACTTTTGTCGCCAGCACACACAATTGTATATATGTATCTTTGTGTCATTGTTGTTTGTAGCCTTATATGCGCTCTAGAACCTATGTATATACTCATTTACTACTAAGCTATATAGAAATTAATGAAGTTTTGTGCAGCAAAATGTCAGTACATTGAAGCTTAGTTGGGTTGGGTTTCAAAGCTTTTCATTAGACCGGAAAAAGCTGCAGAACTTTCTCGCTGAGCAAACAAACCAAAAATATTTTTTTTTAATAATAATAAAAAGACATGTATCTTTTTCATCTTGGCGTACTAATGAGCATTGTTTTGTTAATGATCAGACAGTTTTTTTTTTTTTAAACTATTGTCTTACTAGAGGCCCAGAGGAAATGAAAACGTTGGTCACAATTGAAATCGCTAGCTTGGTTTTTATGTTAATCATAAAAAGAAATTAGTGATTATATTATAACTTAGCCTAGTTTTTGAGAGAAATATAGAGTAATGACTTTTATAAGTCGGAAGTCATAAATTTTCTTTATTTATTTAATGCTTACGATGAGTGGCAATTAGCTCTGAGAAGTTTTTTTATAGAAACTTATTAACAATTGATTGCTTGAATGACAGTCTATTGTAAGCTATAAGTATGAATTTAATTATGGTTCTTTGTTTCTATATAATAAAATTCTTTATTGTCTCAAGGCAGTGCATAGTTGTTCTTAAAAAAAATTTATTTAAACGTGTTTGAAAGGATTCAGCTGGAACTTCATATAACCAGTACTCAAAGAAAAGAAGCCGTTTTTGCTGAAAAATATTGGGATCGTTTCTCGCAAAACTTCTAGTCCCATTTATTTAAAAAATTTAGTATCTACACTAGAGGTAATAATTTTAAACAAATTTTTAAAATATTCAATTTAAGGGAACTTCACAGGGAGTAAGGGGCTAATTTAGTATTTGCTAAAAAATATTGGGGTCGTTTCCACTTAAATCTCCTAGTCCCATTTATCAAAAAAGTTAAGTCTACAAGCAGGAATAATTAAAAAAAAAATGTAAGTACATTAATATTCCATTTCCTATGGGCGAGATTTTTAAGATTAAAAAATGTTATACTTCCTATCTTTTTTTAAGTGTGCACAAATTGAACTACCTTTTAAATAAAAATTTAAATTTAGTGAAAGGTGTGTTTAACCATACATCTGGAACTTGGAAGAGAGTAAGGGGAATCATCTCAAATCCTCTAGTCCAATTTATCTAAAAAATTTTAAATAAAATTTTAAAAATCAATTTGCTACGGGCGAGATTTTTTAATAAAAAACCACGATTTTAGTCATTTTTCAGTCTTATTTCAATCTTGAACATTCATATCTTTAAATTTCTTTATAGGCTTAAAAGCAGTCTATCGATTGATACTACTATAATCGAAAAAGTGTTGTTTCAAGTTGCTGAAAATCATAAAATTAAGAGTTTGCTCACAATTTTAAATTTTTTATTTTGTGATTAAAAATCATTATTTTATGGCTTTTTTTAAGTTTGAGTTAACTAATTTTTTAATTATCTAAATTTTGCACCATTTAGCCACAATTTTTCGTATCTTATTTGTTTAAAACAATAGTTCAAAACAACGAAATTGGCTTGAACAATGGATAAATAATTCTTGAATATATTTCCTATTGTTTCAAAAACGTAAGATTGGTTTTTATATGTCGAAATGCATCTAAATTCGTTTTCACCCAATTTTTGTGAAAATGAGAATCGATACAGTATTGAACAATTTGTCCAACTCATTCTTATTTTTAACATGAGAATAGGTTTTAACGTTCTCTGCTTAATGAACTGCAACAAAGAATTTCCTATTTAAAAATTAATTCAAATTCAGTTTTAACAATTTTACGAAACAGAAAGATTTATATCAAGAGACTTCCTTTATTCATTTCTAACTCCAACTCTACTGCACAGTGCTATACGGTACTCAAATTTACTGTATGCAAATTAAGTGTACAAGCCAAAAAGAGAGTGTGTAAAAGAGAGAGTGTATATGCGTTCTCTGTGAATATATGTGTGCTAGAGTACAAATGGGACAAGTAGTTTCAGTAGTGTAGAATCTTTTAGTAAGCTGGTGCAGCAAATAATACAAAGAGAGTAATTCTCTAATTCTCAAGTTTTTTTTTTCAATTAATCTTTTACTCTCGTTTGTTTAAAGTTTTCAGTCATTGTACAGTAAGTACTAAAACAAACTTCTTGCAATTCGTTGTGTCGGTGAATGAGTACAGTAGTTGTCAATAGCTACAAACACAACATTCTCTTGCCTTCACTTAAAAGAGTACAGCAATTAAGCAGGTGAATTCATATGCCACTTTAGCTGCATTCAAGCAGACCTCTAATAGCTCACAAAAGTCTTCTTCTTAAAGAACTGCATCTTATGTTGTAAATATATAATAAGACTTATGTTCTATAAATACGCTTGTTATGGCTTGAAATCCCTTTAACACTCTGACATTTCCGATTCCTTAATCAGCTGATGAAGTAATAAAAAACCTTAAGCTGTTGGTTTTGCCCACTTCATCGACAAGGAAGGCGTCTTCGTTTCACACAAGTTAAATGCATATATTTTTGTACCCAGTTTAATACCAACTGATTGTTTTTACCAAACCCCCTCTTCCATTTATATATGTACCAATATATGGTTTATGTGTATGATTATTTTTTACTGTTTGCTTATCACCATTCATCAGCAATAAGCCAAGACGACAAGAGAGCCTGAGTTGGGATTTTTGTTATTATTAAGCCGCAATTTATTTTTGGTAACAAGGAAACTGCACTCGCACGATCTTTGCTTTTATTTTTTTATTTTTATTATTATTTTTATTGTAATTGCTTGAGATGCGAACAACAAGAGCCAACAATAATGCGAAAACGTTTTGTGGCTCAGAAAATAAAAACAAAAAATCATAATAAACAAATAAATAAATGCGGTTTAAAAAAAAAAAATTGGAATAATAAAAATTAACTAATTAGCGCTGCCTGCCAGACATTAAACGAGTTAAAGCTTTAAAAAAAAAAAAAATCAAAAGAAAAACAAGAATTTAATTTCAAAATGTCAGTAAAAGGTCTTAAGAAATTAAGGCGAAAGGAATAAGAGAAGAGTTCAAAGTGACAGGATGTGAGTATATAAACTAGGCCAAAAGTGATGGGTAATTGAAAGTAAGCTGTTTTCGGATACCATTTTGAGTTGTGTCAAGTCATGGTCTGGAAATGTTTACATTTCCTTTTAACAGGATCAACTGCAGAGTACGGCTTGTACTTAAATTGCACAATTTCTTTGAAATGGTAAATCCAATTCCAAAAAAAGTGACTTGGCATCATTCTCACAGCAAGATGGCGAAACCGAAATAACTACAACAAAAACATAACAACAATTACAATGCAAGCTTAATGAATATGAAAATTTATAGTTACTATAAAAGGCAGTATAAACAAACATACCTACTTGCTTATATTTTGATTGTCAGATGAAAAGAAAATTACCCACGCTTTCGAAGTTGCCACCAACAAAAACAACAACAGCAACTCTATGTGGCAACAACAACAAATACACTTCAGAAACCATTAAAGTTAACTCGTCATGAAAACGGAAAACAATTGAACAGAAAAAAACCCATCTACGAGTACTATGTAGCAACCAGAAAGAAATGCAAACTTTTTGAAGAGTCTACACCTGAAGAAACTCACTGATCTTTGGGTGCGATAAACTTATTTTGAGTAAAGTTTATGTTATGATATAGTAATAAGTTAAAGATGTATCTCATAAATGCGATAATATCATATTTTATATGATATGTCGATTATGTGATAGAAGAATGCGACTGAGCGGGCAGCTTTGCTGAAGAGTTAGCTACGCAGACGTCTTTTGCAGTTTGGCAAGCGGCTCAATTGATTAACTTCTTGGAAGTAACTCTTAGAAATATCTCTTCGATTCAATTGACATTTACACATGTGATAAAGATACTTGTTTGGTCTCTCATTGAAAAAATTATTTATATACATTGACGAGATATCTAATGTCATCTAAATATTCAGGTAACGATAAGTCAGTAAATGATCGAAATGTAAAGTTCGCTCATATTTAATTTTATCAACAATTGAGCGGCTACCAAGATTCTGTAAGACGTACTGTGTCCTATCCACTAAATTAAGCTCGTCTTGGTAACTGGCTAATCTGGTATACCAGGTTATTACGAAGCGGCTAAAATATTTGGTGATAACCAGGAACAAGTTGGGGCTTTGTCAGATATGTAGGTTAAATTCAACTTAGAGACTAAAAACTAAGCTAATATTATGCTTAGATATGTCACATTAAGCTGGATGATCAGAATGCCTTGGCTAGGTAATCAAGCTGTAATGCATGAAAAACAACAGCGAAGGTGTAGGAGGAGGCACGAGAGAGTTCTGTGTCCGTATGACTTTTTTAAGCTTTTTCAAGGTGAGAGCAACTAAGATTGGTTAAAGTTTTCGCAAAAAGTTCCGTGAGTGCCACACTTGCCAGATTATGGGGTACTGACTATTTTTGTAATGCACCAATGATGCGGTGAAGCAAGGTGACGCACAAATTCTTTTCAGTATTTACATGAAGCCCATAGTTGTAAGCCTATTTGGACAAAGTTCCTGCCGTTAGAAGGGACTGTGAGGGTATTTTTTTCAATTTCGATTTCTCGGTTTTACTTATTTATTTGCGACTGAAACACACACACATTCAAACATGTACACTATAAAAAAAAGTTTATAAGATACCTAGCAGTGTTACCTTAAGAGGAAAGCGGAGAGTTTAGTGGAGGAGGTAACACATGTAGCGCACTTTTTGGTTTCTCAAGCCTCCCACACCTGTATAAACAATAAAAACCGTAACTATATCTTAGAAAAAATGTACAAAGTAAGGCAACATACTCCCGAACACAATAGGCCTGAAAAGTTTTATATTTTCGTTTGCACAGTTGCAAACAAAAGGGCTCGAGATTCTGTGAACGGCGATTCGGTATGTTAAATTTAATCATGTTCAAAAGGAACGGGGAGTCAACGTCACCCGCAATAAGCTTCTCTAAGAACTTCGCAAAGAAGTCTCCAGAGAGGTACACCTTGCCCTTAGTGATGGGAGATCAATAAGCAACAGACTCTCGTAGGATGATATGTTAAACCGTCTGGCCCATTTTAAGCTTCTAAAAGCGAAACTCCAATCTTTTGACAATCTTTGTATAAAGTCAAGAAGACTTTTCGCTTTATAGATCATTAACAGTTAATAATAATAATGTAGTTTGGAAAAACTGTACTGCGACTCTATAGATACATTGTACTCCCTACTAGACCTAGAGCATCACCAATTCCCGCAACAAACTTAATTATCTGGTCTGGTTCTAGTCTGGTGACATAGTGCTTGGTAATTCCAAATCCGCCAAAAACAGATAAATTGCTTCTGGCTAGATGAGCGTCACACTCTGCATATATGACACGGAAGGTTTCCTCCTCAACTTTATAAAGTTTACATGAGTTCGAATGCTTCGTGAATTAGTCAACATTAGTCAGTTGTTTCGGCAGTCTGTAGGGGCCCACAAGTAACCCAGTACACTAAGGGAATTCTCCTGATGATTTCTTGAACCTATTCAATTTGTAGGAGCAGAGGAGCTGCTTACCTGCTTAGGAACACCGCGTCAATACAGTTTGTGCTTCGTTTGGATCTTTACTCGTAGCCGCTGTTTGCTGAAGTATCTCCTTTATTAGTTATTTCTAAATCATTGTCCCACTTACTTTTAAGACAAATTGAAATCAAAGTTAAAATCTCAATCAGGCCTGAACATCTTCCATAAGACTAGATATGACTCTCTTTAAATTAATGCATAGTTACAAAGGTTGCAACACTCCACAGTTGAATTTTAAAAATCCAGATCTTGATGTGCTCTGATAAGTGTTCTACTTTTTGTTTAACCTTTTTGGCGCCAAGTTAAGTAGCCCAATCTTGATATGGTTGATTAAACCAGAACAAATAAATTTCGTTTAACGTTTTATTTCATTTTTTAAACAGTTTAGATGGGTATGACCAAAATCATGCCGCTTTCCCAAAGTTCACCAAAAGGTTACCAGTTAGCTGTGAAGAAACAGCTGTTGTCATAACTACAAGGGGTCTGTCTTTCAAATAATATGTTGATGGATAGCGCTGCTTGGTTTAACAGCTAATTTGAGCTTTTTCAAAGGTTTAAGTACGTTCCGTCAACTGAATCATAAAAAATAAAAAAAACTTGGCATAATTCTGAACAAGTTTTATGCAACAGTTTCGACAATGACCAGCTAATTAGCGGCACGAAATTATTTATGCACATTAAAGGGTGTAGTAGAGTACAAGGTGGCACATAAAGTTGGGTAAAACAAGTTGCCAGCAAGTTGGTCCGTTTGCTGACCCCATTTACAAGACTTTGAAACTGTCAACTGCCGTTTGATGTGGTTTTAGAATTTTCTTTCAACATCATTAGAAAAAGTGCCGCGTGCTGCAATTCGTGCTTTGCGTAATTAGACGCGCTTTCTTTGCAGTTGTACTTTATTGTGTCTTTTCTTTTTATTATTATTTATAGAGTTGAGGTTAAGGAAAAACGCGTCTAATGAAAGTCTATGGGGCTGTAGACGATCGCTCTCACGTTTTAGAAAAAGAATTATGGCTTTTGATTTGGTCTGAACATTGACTGTCATTTGTCGTTCACTTTCTGCCGCTTAGAAGAAAACAAGACACGAGGTAGGAAAAAAAAAGAAAAGAAATTTCACCACTTTCATTCTTGGCTGTCGATTTTTGTTTTATTGCGCACATCTTTTGTCTCTGTTTGATTAACAATCCGCGATTGCGTCTATAAGATATTTTTGTATCTGTCTGTAACCGAGACTGAGTTTGTGTCTCTGGCTGAGAAGTGGCACATCTGACCATAGCCTCCGGCTGCACTTTGAAGCTGGTCAACGGTTCCGCTTCGCTGTTTGTTCAAGTTATTGTGTTTTGTTTTTTTTTTTTGGGCGCTTGGGATCTTTGTTCATGTTTAAAATATTTGTAACTTTGCACGATCTAAAGCGATTTATATGGCAATTTTTATATGTTTGCATTTTATGACACGACACTAAGAACAACACCAAAAAATCGTGCCGCTCTGACCCATTTTAAAGTATGTAGTATGTGGTTTCAAGACGCGTATGGCATATAAAACAACCGCAAAACTTTAATACATAAAATCCAAAACACGAGAAAAAAAAAAATCCAATCCAATTAAACATCAAACATCAACACCAAATGTACAGCGCCGCATAATAAAATATCTCAAGACTGGCAACATTCAAGCTTATGTATGTTACTAACTGTGAGTGCATTTACGAGTGCACTCGAATATTTTACACGCACACTCATTCATTTACATAAGCTACATATAAATAAATGAAAGATAAAATAAAAATAACAATAATAAAATGCTGTAAATCTTAATGAATTTAACGAAGATAACATACTCTTAGCATTACGTTTTTTATAGAGACACTGCATTCAAATTAAGGAAATCCAAATATCTTTGGCACATATTTATAAGAGATGTAACCCGGTTTTTCGAAAAATTGAGAAAGCAGAATTTCATAGCTCAATAGCAGATGGTAATAAAGATTAACATGCAAAAAATAAAAGGCCTTTTAAGACAAAAGTAATTATTTGGGTCAGTCTAATACAGTCTACATCAAATTCTAGCTCTTTAAACAAATTGACACTTAATTTCATCGCTTTGTTGGCTAAAAGTGCCCAACTAACGACGTGACTAACGAAAGTTTGTCAGTGCAATATATATATTTGCTGATTTTCTACTGCAAGAATTTACACTTTCAATTAATTAAAAAAAAAAAATTGGCTTTAATTCTTGTCTCAGTTGTTTTCAATTAGCTGTTTTGTTAACTATCTCCCAACAAATACTTATTAATATCTAACAACACAATTTTGGGTAGAAGTGCCCTACTTTTCGCAGGGAAAGATCTGGGCTGGGCAGAAAACCAGAATTTTTTAGTGTAACGCTGTTGTTTTTAGTGCAGTGTAGTAGTTGTTAGTCACTCTTGCAATTTTGCCTTTCTGCATTTCTGCACGTCAAAGTGAACACCCTATAAGTTTTTAACCCATTACTTAGTAGTGCAAATTGGCATATTTTGTTATTTTGGACAGTCGACTATTGCAAATTCTGGTTCCTTAAAGCAAATTACAATCCAAACAAGTAAGATTCTTTAACTACTTTTTAGAATTAATTATTTTTTACTCCCAAGATAAGCTTATTTTATTTAAGCCTATACGCAAAACGACAACAAAACTAGTTTCTAATATTGAACTTAATAAATTTCTTATCTAAGCTTATTGAACTTTAAATACAATTAGGATTTGGATTTCATTCAATAAGAATTACTTTTAGTTTAAAGAAACTTTTGCAGGAAATGAGCAAATAAAAAAATAATAAATCTTAAAAAAAAAAAAATACCACTATGTTGATTGATAATGAATTGTGGAATCCCCTGATTTCTTTAAATTATTAATTAAATTATATTAAAAATGTTTGGATTTGCAATTTGCTCAAATTTTGCACCCAATTTCGTTTAATGGTTTCGTTCACAAGAGGAAGTGAAGAAAAGAGGATAGATTTTGAAGCCGTCTGGTAGGTACCTATATTAAATATTTATTAAAAAGGCCAACAAGGCCGAGTATTTAAATCAGTAGGGAGTCAGAAAACAGTAAACGCTACTGGGCACTTCTTGATCTCGGACGGACGCTTCTAATAGAGCGCGATTAATCAAATGTGCCTACATATATAATATAATGAATAAAAAAAAGTGTCCCAATGGAAAAAAAAAAAACAATGTTGCAGATCAATTCATAGATCAAAATAATTTATTAATTTTCGTAAAATTTCACTTACTGCCAATTTTTTGTTATTTTTTTTTTTTTTTTATGCATATGTTATTGAAATAAAATTTAGAAGAATTTCGAAATCAAATTAAATTTTCTTTTTTTTTCCTATAAAATGGAAAGAAATGGAGACATTCCACAAATACGCGTCGTTCTAGTGTGGAACATAGGACCATAAAGAAAAATAGTTGTGAAATTTCGAGTGCTGAAAAATTTTTATACAAAATATAATAATCCTACGGATTCTTGAGAATTTAGGAGTAGTAGCCCAAATTTTTTGTTGGGTAAAAAAAGCTTTAACAGTTTTCAAAACTACGCTTAAATATTTAAGCTAGAATCCCAAAATAATAATTGATAAGTCGTGTGCTTTCGTCAGATGCAAACATTTCGACAAATGGACCTGATTATAATATTTATAATTATCAAAAATGGCTGGACTTCAAAGCTCTTAACTGCAAAAAAAAACTTGTATAACTAATATGCTTCTTGCGAGAGCATCATTATAATCAGGTACGCTACTGACCCTATTTATCTCAACGTGCTTCTTCACATAATTTCATTTAATTTTCCCAAGATGCAATTATTTCGTATTTATTTGGCGCCTTATCTTTATCGCTATTGCCAACGATTTTAAAATTAAAATTAATTTGGGTTATGAATTATAAGAGAGGCGTTCATGTAACTTTTAAATATTCAATTGCATAGCATACTTTTGCTTATTATATGATGATTATGTTGGAAAAAAACTCTCAACTACACATAGCCATAGATACAAATTTATCTTTGAAGTTGTTGATTTTTATTGGCCGGTATTTCCTTTGCGCGTTTGTCGTTTGTCAAAAAAGCACAAAAAGAAAAGGTTTTGATGTTGATGTGAACGTGTAATGCAAATGACATAATTTCCACATGGTGCTGTCACATAGCGTTAGTGCAACCACAAGATGACAGCTGCCGGAGTATGACCCAATTGTTGGGCTAGAAAGGAAACATCAATATGTAGCCGCTGCTTCTTCTACTTTGGTTCCAGCCATAATGATTGACTTTGACCCACAACCACAGTCAGCTGCACGCCTTATAAAAACATCTCTTCATCTCTTTATGGCTACCTTACAATGATCTCCACTAATGTAGGCTCCACAAATGGCAGCTGGCAGCTGCTGCTCCGGTTGCTACTGTTAAATCCAATTAGACATGCTTTATTGCTCAGAAGCTGTTACACTTTTGTGTCTGCCCGCACATGGACCTTGACTACTACCACGACATGCCACACATAATACGTTCATAATGCTTTGTACTTAGACTTATGTATGGACTGGAATTCTTGAAGCTTGCATTTGTGACCTCTAAGTATTTGTTGAAGGGGGGCCTTTAGTATTTTTATATGGCTTTCGAGTGCTGTGGCTTCTAACAAAACAAATCAAAATATTTTCGATGGCTAATTGCTGATCAGCAGCTAGAGCAGCTTTTGACCCTGGTCTCAGGCGTGAAATTGTATTACTTCAATAATTGTTTAATTGTTGCTTCCGCAGTGTTACCAAAAAACACCCAAACAGCTATGCGACAAATTTGGTATAATGAACTGTCAAGTATTTGTTGTTGCGTTGATTGAGCTTTTGACAAGTTCAGTTTTAGTTGTTTTTTTTTTTTGTGAAATGAATTGATTCATTTATGTGGGCCACTGATGAGTTCCAAAAATGGTAGCAAAATAATTAGTGAATCTCATAACATAAGTCTTATGCTAATTGCAAATCATTCAAAGCGTACAATTTTTTGTGCTGCAACTAACAACTTAATGTCATGTTGTGAACGAAATGGAAGAGAGAACCAGTATTACATGGAAACATCTTATAGGCTAGATGACCCAACAAATTAGAACAGTGATGGTACCTGAAAAATAGAACAGAAAGAAAACGATTAGAGGAGTTTAGATGGTAAAAGTATTTAGAAAGAAAATTTTCTTCTACATATTTAAAGAGAGTGAAAAGTTCTTCCACCTCGTCTGACGTCACATTGCTTTATGATTTTGATTGCCCATATTTTTTGTCATTGACTAAACATTTTTTTTAACATTCCCGAACTTTTTTGTTTTTTAATATTTAAGTAATGCAACACTGTTTCTTGGGACGCATTAAAAGTCATTCGATTACAAGTAATATTGCTCCACTAAATAATTAAGAAATTAAGAATTTTTTACATTGCTACTGATAAATTTGTTGTTTCTTCTGTTGTGTAAAAGGTAATATTTAAATATTTATATGGCTATATAGGGTGGGCCATCTGTTAATTGCATTTTATTCGTATATTTTTGTTTGAGCCAATATATTTATATTTATAGTTTATGCCAGAAAATATGGGTAAAAAACTATAGAACACTGAAAGCTTCTGTAACACGTCAACTACTTGCTGCACAACCTTCCATCCAGACGTAGATAAACATTGATCTAAGTTAATGATATAATATCAATTATATTTAATAAGTCCAATTAGTTAAGGTAATCTTATCATTATAAATTGATTGTCTCTTTTAAATGACAGTTTATTCCTAAATGGGTTTTAAATATTTTAATTACGATAAGAACAAAGCGTTGTTTAGCTTCTGTGAGTCTTAGGATACACATCATGTAGAAGACTTGCTCTTTTCTATAGCATTTTTTAGTGTGCTTTTAAATATTATAGGTTTATGAACGTCTAAGGTAATAACTAGCTGCGTTTCTCACTAGTTTGTCTGCATGGATCCAATCGATGAAAATTTGTTTATGTAACTCTTCACATCTTATTAGGAAAAGTCTCAATATTTTGTTCTAGATGATGTTTCCTGTTTCTTTATGGTATATGCAGCTTTCGTATTAGCACACATGCAATATATAAATGAATGCACCGGTAAATAAACAATAATTAATCCTAACTTATTCTCGGTTGTGCAACCTGAACCGCACCCAGAACCAGTTTAAATACTGTACATTTTTTTAAGGAAACGTTTTAAAATTTAAATTAAAAGTGAACACTGTTGCTTACAAACTCTTATGCAAGAAATGATTTTAAAAGGCGCTAAATTAAAAATTGCCATTATTTTTGGCAGTTTAAAAGTGACCAGTGCTTGCAGTGAGTAGGTACACTGAAAAAAAAATAAGAATTTCGAGTTTTGAGCTTGAAACACGAATTTGCAGTGTCACAAGTACGCCAAGAGCGATTTTTCAATTATTGAGAGTAAAATCTTTAAAATTTAAATTTAATTCTTAAAGAGAATGTTTAACAAAAATCCATTAAATTGTAGAATAAAACAATCTTTAAATCAAGATATTTTCCTTTTTCTGAGTGTATTCTTATTCTGAGCCAAAAATGTAGATCTCGGATTGTGAGCGTGAATTCAAAGTACAAGTACAAAGTTTGCCAAATCAATTTCTCAGGTTTGCAGTCCTAATTGCTCTAAAGGAACAGTCCCTAGTTGAATGCTCTGGTTTTAGAATACTTATAAGGCTTCCCTTTTAGCCAAAAAAAAATTATATTTCTTAAAATTTTTGCAAAAAACTGTGATTTAAAAAAAATTTATAAACTATTTAAAACCGCAAATGTGACCTTAAGAAGCGACACTTGGAGCATTAAAGTTTAAGTCTTCAATTAAAGTGATCAAAGAGTAGCTGGCCACTAAACTCACTTTATCAGCCATTAAGCAATTTAAAGCTATTGTTTTGTATCTTGAAGATAAATTTTGCTTTCAATTGTCATCACTAATTGATTTGCCCACATCTATTGACAACTTCAAGTGTGCTGCTCTCTTCATCTATATTATGCGGTTTAATTTTTTTTGCATTGTATTTTATTTAAATAACTGGCATAATAATAATTGTATTTTTTTGTATTTGCCAAGTGTGGTTCGAGTGTTGGCTGGTTTATTTTTGGCCAAAAGCCACAAATTTGGTTCTCAGACAATAACAAAAACTTTTATTTTTCGCTGTGGCATTTCAAGAGATCTGCTTTGTCAGCGACGCTGCGCCAGACGCCTTAAAGTAGACTGATTTTTTTTTCTGCGTTTTTCTTATGAGATGCGCCATACAAATATTTGCACAATATTTAATGTCAGGGTATTCACACAACAAGCCGAATAAAATAACTAGGTCAAAGTGTAACCTCGCCATGCGAAAAACTTCAAGTAACATAATAAGACAAACAATAGCAAATAAAAAGTTGATTCAATTGCACAAAACTCAATAAAGAAAAAATTTTGCCAAAAGATTAAGCATGATTAATTAGACAATGATAATGATGATGAGCTAATGAAGCAACAAGTTCCAAGCGCCATATAATTGACAGCAGCTAATTAAAAAATTTGATGAATGCGGGTTTTGCAAGGACAAAAGAATCATAAATTGAATTATGAACAAAGCGGCTTAGACTATAAACCTCTTCTTATGTTCTTTTGTATATTAATGTATGCAAAGCGATTATATTCAAGGAGTGGTTGCAGCTCTACAAGTGGGACGGTTGACAAATCCTGACTTTAATATACTCTATAGCCTCGATCACATAGCTCAAGAGAGCAGTGTATGAAACATGAAAATACTGTGCTATGCTATATTTCTTGTATAAATTTTGCATCTGCAAGATACTAGTGGATTTTTGTGTATAAATCTGCATATAGGCACTACCTCAAGATTTTTGAGAATTAATAGGATATAGGCAATACCCCTTAGACTTTACTAGAAAGTAGGTACCTATAGGATACTTCAAATAGATATAGGGCATTGAAATGCTTCGTGTTATGTGCTTACTCTTCTTGGATATGACAACAAGTATACAGACTTCATTGTTATGTCCAATAACTATCAATTTGCTCTAGATAGTAGTACTATTTGTATCTTTGTATCTATACAAATCTCAAAAGAAAATACAGAGCTTACAAGCGCCCGATATTAGTAAAAAATGTATCTGTAAGATATTTGTTGCAAAAATGCTTAGATATATAGGAAACAACACAGCTTATAGTCAAAAGACAATCTGCTCTAGATACTAGTAGGCTAGAAGATTTTCAAACGATAACAAAAAGGAATTTACCTATTTGAAAGATCAGTCTACTCAAGATACTAGTATAATATGTATATGATATAAATAAGCAGAAATTAAAAAAAAAGTAACAGAGTTATAGGTCAAACTGAAACATACGAGAACAATATCTATCTGTAAGATGCTCTATATATAAAAAAAAACTTGAAATAAATAATAAGGTAATCCACTATACCTACACAAAAGACTTAAAAAAAAATTTTTAAAAAACCAGACTTAATAGTTATAGGTTAATCTCAGATACTAGTAAAATATGTATCTTTGAGATACTCAGAAATGAGTAGCTATAAGAAATTACACATCTTGTAAGTAAAGGTCAATCTGCTCTAGATATTAGCAAACTTGAAGATACGCAGTCAATAAGAAATAAAAAATTACAGATTTAAATGTTATAGGTCAATTTACGACAGATACTAGTAAGATATGTATCTATAAGATACTCTATATAAAAATGATTAGAAATTACAAAAGAAATATATATGGTATATATATGTAGAACAGTGGTAAGGGAGAAACTGCGAGAACATTATGTATCTTTATATACTTTACATATCTATATACAAAAGACTTGAAATAACAAAAGAAGATACAGAATTAATAGTTATAGGTCAATCTAGTAAAATATTTATAAGAAATATCACATCATATTAAAAAAAAAAAGAGATGCAATTGAAAAAAAAAAAAGTACAGATTAAAAATTTATAGGTCAGTCTTCTCCAGATACTATAATAAAATATGTGCTTGTAAGAGACTCTAGATACAAATAAGTAGAAATTAATCAAATAAAATTATAGGTTACTACAGATATGAAAAAAATTATGTATTTGTGGAATACTAGTTATGTATCTGAAAGATGCAATTGTTGAGAAATTAAAAAGCAAATGTAGCCCTGAGACCCAAAAATAAGTTCTAGATGTTCTAGCTTATAAGGAACAAGCCCTACCTTATTTTTGAATATGTTTTCCAAGTCTACAGCTAAAGAGTATAATTCAGGTAAGAACAACGGTTAATAATCTTGAGAAGCTTAATAGACAAACAACAAGTGAGGCTTTCATTGCCATCAGCTGGTCCCATTTACCAAGTTATTGCATAAGATTGCCATGGCTAACACTACAAATACAGTTACAAGATATAAATACTATATATATATGGATAGTTATATATATAAATATATCAAAGTATTGCTCTATAGACGTCAGTGTTCGTCGCTGTTTCGATTTAATTATAATAATAAAGCTCTTTGGTTGGCTTGTGATCTTTGACATGCCGTTTGTTGGCGTTGGCTCCGGTTGCGGCTTTTTGTAACTCAAAGATACATTCATGTATCTGTGTTGGGCATGATTGAACGGCAGGCAA
Organism: Chymomyza fuscimana; assembly: GCA_949987675.1. Classification (NCBI taxonomy): domain Eukaryota; kingdom Metazoa; phylum Arthropoda; class Insecta; order Diptera; family Drosophilidae; genus Chymomyza; species Chymomyza fuscimana. Next base: position 51,848,697 of record OX465088.1, on the reverse strand, counting down.
CACGGCTATATGGCAATGTGCGCTATATATATTATGCCATTTTTTTTTAGCCACTTTGTGGGTTTGGCTTAAACAAAAAAATTTAATGAAAGTTGGTTGGTTGCTTGTTGGTGGTAGTTGGCTTGGCTTATGACTTGTATGACCCTGGGTAGCAGACATAGCCAGGCGTGCCAGGAATTGTATTCGACTGATTTGTGTATTTCAGTTTTATTTTTTTCTCTTCTTGTATTTTTTTTTTTTTTTTGGTTAGCTTTGTGTGGTTTACTTGGGTTTTTGTTGTGCTAGCACATAGTACACATACATAAGGTAACATAATTCTACCTATACATAGTACAAAACAAATGTGTGCAAAAAATTTGCATGTAGACAAATACATACAAGTATATAAACAGAAAGGAGCACAAAAAGAGAAAAGACAACGAAACAAAAGAAGCGGTCAGAGCGTATATATATTATTGAATGAATGAATGACTGCAAAAGGCACAAAGCGCAAAGGCCGACCCAAGAAGTTTGTGAATTTGCCGCCGACATGCTCTTGGCAACAAGAACAACAACCACATGAGATACAACAACAACAATATTGGTGTGTAAAATGCATTGAGCCATGGCCCGGATGCCCAATTCTTAAACCGCTTAACCTGCTGCTGCTGCTTCTTCTACCTCTGCTGCCTTTGGCAGGTGTTGTCTCCAGAGATTTTTTTGGCTTTTTTTTTAGTTTTAATTTTTTTTTTGTGCTTTTTGTATTATATATGTACGCCGCTTTGGCACTTTGCATTTTATCTTGCTTATCTCACAACAAGCTGACGCATTTTTATATCTATGGGATACATTTGCAGCAGCAGCTTGTTATCTGAGCTCTGACACCAAATTAAATGCTGTCCAACAACAAATACACATGCACATATATGTATCTATGTGTGTATCTATGTGAGACAAATAGCGCTGAAGCAACTTTTTTTTTGCTTTATTTGTTTTTGTCAAAATGTAATTCAATTATGAGCCAAGTTTTTGTGACCAAGTTACAGTTAAAATGGCATCAAATGCCTTAAGCTAAGCTTTGTTGGCCAATTAGTTTGCGGCTATATACGCACGTTCCAATGCTTTGTCCCGTTCATATGAAAAACGTGCAGCTACCGCTTCTTGTACTTGTTGCTGTTGTTTTTGTTGTTGTCGTTTCTGTAGTTTCTGGTCTTTTCAGTTGGATTCAATAAAATGTTCTTTCTTTCCGCTTATTTTGAAATCTTCTTTATCATCTTTCGATGCAAACACTGTCGTCGTCGTCGTCGTCGTCGTCGTGGTCTCTTCCTCATCATCGTGCGCTGTTCTTTACGTGCTGCGCCATTGCCATTCAGCTGACCAGTAAGGTAACCAACAAGCAAGCCAGACTACCAGCTTCTGTTGCGCCTGCGCACAGTGGTCTTAATAACAAACTTACTGCGTTTAATTCAAACTAACAAAACTTTGTTTAATGGTTTGTACAATTCGAATTAATGGAAAAGTTTACATTAAAAGATCTCATAATTATTAAAGAATTCGAAATTTGCTTAAACGCAGTTGGTAAAATGTATCTGTATTGCAGTTTTTTGAAGTGAATGTGAGCACCTTAACAGGTGGCTTAAATCTGGTGTAAGTATGTTATAAAAAAATGAACGTCTTACAAAATACGCGTCCCTATTAAAAGCAAACCCTCTTTATTAAATAACTAATTTATCCTCGGATTACAGAATAAAATTTTATCGAAACTAGAAAATGTACTAAGAATACTCGCTTGGGAAATATAACGTAGATAGCTTTTTTTAAAATATAGAAAATTCACGCGGAACCAAAATTTTGGTTCATTATGTAGAAAGTTCGTTTTACAAAAATTAGTTATAAGGATTTCAAATAAGCAGTTTACTTGAAAAAATATTCTTAATAGAGAAAAATTCACTGTACACGAGTTCATATCTGAAACAAGTAAGAATTTGATAAACGGATATCTTGGAGAAACTCAATAAACTTTTTTATCCATATTAAATATGTTTGTATTTTGGTTAAAAGTTGGTAGGGACTGATTGTGGTATTCCCTGGTGAGCTGCTCTATTTTTCGTCAGTTTGGAGGATTTAAATAGAGTGAGTTTATTTTACCCAACGCCTAAGAGATATAGGAAAGTGCTCGCATAGGAATTTCGTGAAGTAGACACCTCATCAGGCGGTAACCCGGTAACAGGTTGTTAATACCACTCGATACGAACAAGAAGATATTTTCACTCATATTTTACAAAAAATAAAAACTTATAAATTCAAACCCGTTTTACGCAAGAAAAAACTAGAGTGGAATCTGTTTGTTGAAATAAAGTTCTTAAAGTAGAAGAGCTTACAGTCGAGAAAAACATGGGAACAAGAAGATTTTGTTCACTAATATTTTATAAGTGAACAAAAACTTATAGTTTTTAAAGCTGTTTATACAAAATGTGGTGAAAAAAACTTGACTGAAGTCTATTCGATGAAATATGTAGGAAAGTTTTTGCTAGCGACTTATCCCATAATATAGAAGAACTCATCAGGTCTTAGCTCGGTTACGCTTTGTTATGACCAGTCGAGAAAAACAAAAAGATATTTTGAACTCATATTTTATTTATTATTTATAAAAATAAAAAGTTCATTTAGTTCCCAAATTTTTTGGGAATGCAGTAAATGGATTTATTTAAAAGTAATTTTGTAATTATCAATAAATATTCATATTTTTACAAAGTTTTTAAAGAAAATCATTCGTAAATAAATTGTTTTTTTTCGTTTTCCAATATCAGAGTTAAACTTAATTCGTTCTCTTTTGAAAAATTAACATTCTTTTTTTTTTTTTAACGCCGCAAAAGAACTTCGATAAATAATCATGTGTTTAAAATGTACTATTTGAGTTAACCACTGTATGAAAGTAAAAAAAATTAGGCAAACGAAAGTAAAGCAACAATTGTTAACCCAAGTGCAAACTAAAGAATTCGATTGCCCAACCTAGCAAAAGACACGAGACATAATGCACAATTTGTTCCACTGTGCTGCGCCATTGCCGCTGCCAACGACTCGAACAGCAGCCGTCGTCGCATCTTTGGCCGGCTTCACAGTTTGCTTAAAGATTCGCTTTGCACTCGTCGCAGTTTCAGTACAAGACCCACTCTCAGTCTCAGTCCCAGTCCGGGGCCCTCAATGTTTAGTACCAACTTTTCTTCTTATGGCCAACTTGTTGCTGTTGTTGTGACTGACTGGATGGCAGTCGGACTAGCTGACTGTGTTCTGTTTGGCGCATGCGCCGCCGTCGCCGCCGCCACAAGAAACTGGTTTTAACAGTTTTTTTTATATATGTTTTTTTTTTTATATTTTTGCGCTAAAGTTTTTTATTTTATATGTATTACAATTGCTAGGGCAGCAGCATGTAAAAGTAACAAAAACAACAACAACAACTATGGCAACAGAAAAAACTTTCAATAATTTTATATTTTATTGTATATTTTGTTTAAAGCTGCTTTTGTTTTGCTTTTTGTCTGCTATGGTAAATAATAAATTTAGATTTCTTATTTGCATATTTAATTATCAATTTCCTTTGCCTCTAACTTGGCCTAGACTCGCACACAAATGTATGGCTTAAATTTAAGCCAAATACAATGCTAAGCTATTTTTTATATTTTATTATTTACGCACCTTTTTTAAGCCTGCGCGCCTTGTTTACACTTTTGCTCGTTGCTGCACTTTTTTATTTAAAATTAATTGCATTATTTGTTTTTTTGCCTTTTGTTAACAATATTTTTTTTTGCACAGTACACCAAAAAAGGTTACAATAAACTTGTTTTCACGTTTGCTTTGCGGTTTGCCTTTATATATATTTTTTTTGTAACTTATTTAATTATAACTTTTTAACTTCTTGCTTTCTTTTTTCTTATTTTTATTTCCTTATACACGCTTTATTTGCAATTATTTATGCCTTTTTGCATTTCTTTTAATTGCGCTTTTGTGGCCAATTAGCAAATAAGAGTTTTCAATTCCAAATCAATTTCAATTTCACAACTTTTTTACGTTTTCTATCAATGATGCACTTTTGATTTAAATCAAACAACAATAAATAAAATGTTCAAACAATAACAAAATCGCGTCAACGGCAGCTGCTACTTGAGAATGGAGTGCTTCGACGAGCGGTCCGCGATCCGCGCTTGTTACCAACACCGGCCAGCGGAAGAAACAAAATGCGACCAATTCAAAATACTTGACAAATTGGCAGCTGTAGCCAGTGGCAACCCCAAACAAAAATAGTAACAACAACAGTGCACGCTTAACATTTAAATTTAACATAAACATATTGTGCAGCTGCTCGCACTTACTTAAAAACCTATGTTACTTAAATATTGTTAACAGTTTGTATTTTACAATTGTGTGTTAGTTAACAGAGCTGTAGCGCTCAATGTGCTCCATTGCTCTCTTTAACTGTCTTTCTCTTTTCTGCAGATAAACTGATCGGCTGTGATTTACACTGTGCAACAAATTAAAAGATAACTTTTTTGTTACAATTAATGATTGCTGTTTTTTTGGACCCTCTATTTGGATAGGAAAGCATACGATGTTTAAAAAGTAATACAGCCGTGTTCCCGATTTCGATTACGAGTAAAATCGAAATGAATAGTGTTCCGGATTTCAATTGCGACAAGAGTCGAATCGTTTTGAAAAGTTTGGCTCACAGCTGTCGAAATGAAAATTATTAAAATTATTAAATTAAAATTGTGTGTACATTCAAAACCAAATCGAGTGGAATGAAAAGTAAGGTGTTCCGGATTTAGACTCGTTTTGTCTGCGAAAAGTTATGTGTTGTCGTGTTGCACAAATAAATTCGAAGATAATTTTATAAATTGATGGTTTAAAATACATATGTATATAAAATAAATTGTACAAAATTTGTAAATAAGGAACAAATATTTCTCTTTTAGAAAGATGTTGGAAAAAAGAAAAAATTAATTATTTAGTTAGAGTTTCGAAAAGTTGTGGCAACTCTACAATGTCAACTTATCGATAGGTGGCGAGTTGATCAGCTGGAAATTTGGCGCACATTTAAACAAACAAAATGAGCCGCTTTTTTTGTAGTTATTTTTAATAATAAATTTTTGAAGGGGCAAGAATGGAAGCTTTAAGCGGTAGAGTATAATGCGTGAGCATTATTTTGCACGCCAACACAATCCTCGTAAAGGGTCTAGCTGGATAAGGTACTGGAAACTGCCCCTAGCGCTTTTTGAAAAGTAATGATGCAGTTCGATGCATAAGGCAAAATAAAAATTGTACGCAAAATTTCAGTTTTAAAACTTAACTCGTTGCGGCTTAATTTAAAAAAAAAAGTGTTTTTCGTTTTGAGATAATTGTGTCTAAACTACTGAAAATTTTTGAACCAATTTTTTTTTAATCTTATTTGGCAATAGGGCTATTAAAAAAATATTTAATTTTTTTTTAACCAAAATATTTTTTTTTTTTTTTACGTTTTATTTACAATCTGTCTTTATTAGACAATAAGTAAATTTACTAAATAATAATTAATACAATATTAGTATAACAGCAGGTTTCCATCGAAACCTACTATTGAGTTTAAAAAAAAAAAAAAAAAAATATGAAATTTTCTTATTTTTTTTTTTTTTAAGTATGTTTCTTAAATATGTCAATCACCGTTTTTTTTAAACACGTGTTTTTATAAGTTATCGATTTGTTGGAACAATGTTAAAAAAAAAATAAAACGAAAATTTTTTAATGTTTTTTTTAAAAAATGGATGAAAATTGTTTTTTTATTTTTGTCAAAATATGTCAAAAATTATAATAAATTTTTGAAATATTTTATAGAGTCCATACTTCCTGTTTTTATGATGAAGAAAACTGATTTATTTTGTATGTAAATATAAAATTATTAACATTGTTCAACAAAAGATTTTTTAATAATTTGCATTAAATGGTGCCGTTTCAATAAAAATGTATGGGTATGGGTATAAGTACCTACTATTTAAGCTTAGTGTAAAACATGAAAAAATTTAGGATTTCTTATAGACATTTTTTTAATTTTTAAAGACCCTTATTGACTTGTTTTATATATCGAAATTTGGTAGCAGAAAGTCAAGCTAACATGGGTTTTTGCTCTCCGTATATCGAATTTTTTTTTAACACAATTGAAAAACATTTAATTTCGAAAATAGTAATATGCAATTAAAAGATGACTCCAGACACACTGGAGCTCAAAAAAAAAAAAAGATAACTGAATAATTGCAAATACAAATTAAAAAAATATTTAATTTACAGCAGTGCTCGGAAAAACGAAAACTTGATTGTCGGAGAAATCAAAACGAATCAGCAAAATTGGTTTAAAAATTTAATTATATTAAACAGAAATAATGATTTAAGTATCCTTGGAAGTAATTTATAAAAATAAAAGACTAAATTGAATCTGAAGTACTTTTCGAAAATTTAAAAGCTCACTGAACGCCCATTTTAATTATATAGACTCATTAAATATTATCTAGGCATTTTAACTTTCACGTTCTGTACATTTTTTCTAAATATTAAAACGTCTAAAGATTAAAGCTTTGTAAACTAAATTATTACAAGCTATAAATATTTATTACCCAGATAATACTTTACACGTTCCCCAAGTCCATTTATTTTAATTGAAAAATAACTTTCCAAAGCCACCATGCTGCATATAAAAGCGAGAAACTTAACTGAAGAACTTTTAGTAATAATTTGAAAAACTTAAGGATACATTCAAGATGACCACCCATACATATTTTTACGTGTTCTGCATTCTATTTGCCCAAGCGCAATCTGCAGCGATTTTAGAAAATTATCAGGCAATGAAAAACGAAACCGAAGAAATTAAACATTCTACTAAAGGCACTACTACTTCTAGTACTCCGTCTGCCGACGTGTTAAATCCTTCTGAGGTAGGATTAATAAAAAAAGAACAATATATTTTAAAAACTCTATGTAATTAATACAGGATCTGATCGACGAGGCTCAGTTTTACAGTGCGGGTGACACTGCAGCGGTGAGTTAAAGAAAAAATTTGATACCGTCGAGGCGGTGCCTGACATTTTAATACCCTGTACACTTTTTTCTGCTGAGATGTTTCTGTATACCTTATACAAGTTTTTAATCGGAAATGTAGAAGAGGTTGGATTGATTGTCAAAAAATCGATAAAAAAAATGTTGTTTTTGTTTTGGTCAGATTTGTCAAGTTTCAGAGTAAAATATGGAAAAGCATAGTTAACTACGGCAAAGTTCTGCTAGGTGAAAACGGAAGCTTCTATTAACATAACACTAGCTTACACGAAAAATGAACCTTCCTAAAAAAGTGTTTTTTAGGGAAATTTGGGGTCGAGAAACACGAAAATGGCAACCTTTTTTTATTTTCTTTAGCACCGTTTTCGAGATATTTTCGAAAAACATGTTTTTGGCCACTTTTTTCAGTTATTGCTCAATATCACGTGATGTATGTACAGTTTTAATTATCGAAGTTACAGGCAACTGTAGTTGAAAAATAGTATAATTTTCGAACATTTTTCAAAATTACAAATTTTCAGTATTCTTTTTATTAACGAGAAAAAAATTTTGAAAATTATTTTAAGCTTTAAGCTTAAAGGCAATTCTTTTACAAACATTTCGAGTCTAAGATCTTCGAAATCGGATAGGAACTGTAGATTTTATGGAACCAGGAACGAAAAATCACGACTACTGCTGCATACAAATTAGTGAAGATGTAACTGAACGGTTCCATAGCATCTACAGTTCTTACCCGATTTTAAAGATTTTATACTCGAAATTTTCGTAAAAGAAGTCTCTTTCATCTTAAAGCTTAACATAATTTTTAAAATACCGAAAATGTGTAATTTTGAAAAATGGTCATAAATGACACTTTTTTCGACTTTGGTTGCCAGTAACTTCGAACTTTTGTTCACGTGATATTGAGGAATAACTGGAAAAAGTGCCCAAAAACATGTTTTTCGAAAACAGCTCGAAAACGGTGCTTAAGAAAAAAAAGTTGCCATTCTCGTGTTTCTCGACCCCAAATTACCCTAAAAAACACTTTTTAGGAAGGTTCACTCGATGACCCTTAAATTTGTAAACGAGTGTAATTCAACAATCTTGATCTCAAGAAGGGTTTATTCGCATATGTTGGTAAAATTTTGTATTGTTAGCTCTGACGGTCTCTGAAATCAATCAATCAATCTGTAGTTCATACAGACGGATGCTATAAAAAACTTATACTCGCCTCCTTCTGTCTGTTGCATGCACAAATATTTAGGGTAAAGGGGATAAAAACAATGTTTTTTAACACTCATTATTTAACGCAGCCATCAAAACCAACTTCCGGACCCACTACAATGGTTAGTTCAACCACAAAAACCAGTATATTAAAGCACTTTAATTAATCACAAGTTTTAACTAATTTTGCAGGATCCTGAAACTGTCATGGACAATATTTTAACCGAAGACCTTAAGGCTCTGATAAATTCTGGAACCGGGAACATTAACGGAAACTCGGAGTATATGCGTCGTATTATCCGGGTAAAGGAGGCCAGCACATGGCCTAAGAGTAAATATGTTGAGAAACGAGATGTTTACAACAATTTTGTGAGATACAATAGCAAACGTTTGGAGTTGGAGCAAAATATAAACGATCGCCTAAAATATATTTTTATAATTTTGTTACCAGATCACGTTCCTGATAGTAAATGTTCCAAATTTTATAAAAAGCAGGCGGCCGAGCTGTATTTTGCCTTGAACAAAAAAAATGTCGTTAAGGCACAAGTGCTACAAAACAGTTTAAAAGAATGTAAAAGTGATTGGGATGATTCGGATGATTGTGATTACTCCCTTTATTAATAAAATTATTGGTTTTATTGTGCGTTTATAAAAAATGGTAATCTCTAAAACTTGCAGCACAATCGTAGTTATTTTTTTTTTGGTTCGGCAATAATATATTTCTTTAACCAAACTATATTTTTTTGCAATTCTTTCCGAGATAACTGGAATGATACTTTTCAGTTTATTCGACATTCTATAATTGTGATAAAATAGTCAGTCCTATCAATAGAGTGCTGGGACCAGGTGCATTCCCCCCGGGCCCGGAATTACTAAAGAGCCCTTTGATTTGAAAAAAATTATTAAAATTTTAAATTTTTTAGGAAAAGGGAGTGATCTTTGGATAGTCACCACCGGGCCTGTACTTAAAGAAAGAACGTTTTGTATCCCCTAACAATGCTGTCAACAATGGGATAACCTGTACCCTATAGAGGGTGGATACCCTGTGCCTTTTTACCAGAAAAAAGGTACTTTAAAATTACACAACAATATAAGAAGGCGCTGCAGTCCAGGCTAGCCAGGGTTGTAGCACCTGTGTGATATCTCACTCTACGATAGTCAAGTTGATGCGTAATCTTTACGTTTCTTCTGGTTGCTCCAATGCAATCCATTGTTAGGTTATCGAACTCCTATGCGCCGCAAAGTTTCTTGGGCTTAACCAGGTTTGCGTGTAGGGTATGGGACTCACAGCGTATAAATAACATCTAATAATGAAGAACGAAGGCTTGGAAATGGAACGCCCAAAGGTGACGACCCCTTGAAACGTCTATGGATATCATCCTGTGATACATGGCAGAAGATTGTGACCTAAACTGTAGCTACCATGCAGAGATATGCGAATTTTCGTGCGGACTTGTTGTTAGAAGTCGCAATGTGTGAGAGGAAAGTACTCCATAAGATCTTTTGCCCTTCATGCATTGCTGACGACTGAAGCATTCGATTGACAAACTGTATAATCTTAGCGAGAACTTGGAGAAAGAAGCTGCAGCGAATAAGGTTTTATGTGCGTACGTTGTAGAGCCAGGGTAGGCGCACTAGCTATCTTTAATACCACATAGTCGAGCACACGTGTGGAAAGCAGAGGTGCCTCGAGTCTATGTCTCTATCTCTGGCCTTAGCCAGAAAACGGTTTGTTAGGGAAAAAGTTCAGTCTGTAATTTTTTCGACCTAGGAAAAGAAAATACTACCAAATGATAATCATAAACCTCCTGTTGTTTTTCGTTGAATTGAGACGATATCTGCTTCACTCTCCCCAGATGAATTTGGTAAAATGATTTGAAAAGGATATAGGCATAAAAAATGTATTCCAAATTATACTCTTGTTTTTATACTTTATAATTTATATGAAATTTGGTGAGCCTAATAGACAGATCCATTTTACTCCGCAACCCCCTTCTCATGATTTTTCATCATGACACTTACACCCACAACTATTTTTAAAAGTCTACTCTGTTTAAATTTAATACCCCAACAAAGTCGTTTGATTTATAAGTAAAACTCTCAATTACAATCGGGGGCATTACCTGAAGTTTATGAACAATTATTCATATGTAGCAAGTGCTTTTTTTGGAGTAAAGGGTAAAGGGTATCCCACTCGATATGTTACATTGTATGTACATATCTCAAAAAAAAATTCACATACTCGTCGATCATGTGTATACTTTACATCAGAGATGGTGGGTACCTTTTGATAAACATAGTCATTCAAATTAAATTTACAAATTTTCAGTGTATTAAAGAAATTTTCTAAATTGACTATTGCATGGCTTTTTGAAATTTTTAGGGCTTGAAAATACAAAAAATATAATATTTCTTTAATATCTTGTACTTATTCTTAACAAATACTTATCAAATAATTTAATTCATATTGCTTGTGGAAAGGCGCTTGGCTTTGGAAAGCCCGACAAGTTCTCAAACTGGCCCAAATGAGAATGATGCATTTAATTCATGGAAAGCACTAGATTTTAATTATTATTAAAAGAAGAATTTGAGAAAATGTTTTTAAAGGTGCCTGAAAAGCTGGGCTTATACGATAAATGGAAAATAAGTTGAATAATAAACTAGCTTTTGAGACTCACATTTCAAAATTATTTAATTTTTGACCAAATTGAAACTTAAAAAAAAACTTTTAATATTAATTTTAACATATGAATTTGCAAAATAATTTTTTTTTTATATGAAGTTTTGTCATTCCGTGCCCAAATTTTCGAACTGCGTATGGGCTTTAAGCAGTAAACTGTATTTAATTTGTATTGAATAAAATATTTCTTCATCAAGTCATGGCATGGTATTTAATACCAGCCATATTTATCCGTACTACCGTGATATTTTTTTTGACTGAATCTAATTGTTTTTTTTTTTGCAAAAATCGGTTGGGTTCGAAAGGAATTCAAGTGAAGAACTAAAGCATAAGAAGCACCTTTGAAACGTATTAATTTAGTCTTTAACGTACAATTTTTTTTCTTTCAATTAAGGAAAATTGTTATGTGGTTCGAGAGTTTTCATTAATTTTATTTTTTTTAAATAACAATTATAAAAAGTTTTAAAAAAATGGGCAAAATTAATAAAAGGTCATAAAGCTAAAATATTTAAATACAATATTCCATGATCTACTTATCCAATCTATTAATTTTTTTAGTAGATTTTAAATTTTACTTTTTAAATATATTTGAATATATAGTAGAACCGGAGATATTATTTTTAAGCACATGACCTTTGATAACACAACCAACCATACAATAAAAAGGGCCTTGATCTGGTGACAAGGCATATAACATCAAAAATACTCTTGAGGTTTTTTAAGGTTATGTCAGAATCCTGATGTGCTGGTGATTTTTGCGGCTCGATTCGTATTCAGCGACTCCAAAAACGTATACCAGAAGATATGGTATGGGCTCTGAAGCCCCTTTTTTTAGGTATCTGTATTTTAACATAACCTCAAAATACCACATAAAAAATCTTTTATTGGAGTCCGGAGAACCGGCACTGTGTTTTAAATGTTTTTGGACTCTCTGAATCTGAATCCGTGGCCAAAAAATCTTAGCTACAGGCAAAATTATTGTATACGACCAAACATCTTCTGCGTAAACTTCAAACGCTAAAGACAACGATTGAAAAAAAAACTTCCAGTAAAATCTGATTTTTAGACTGCACAGCCAAATATGCAAAATTTTATAAAAATCGATTGACTATATTATATAGCTCCCATTAGACAGATCGGTAAAAAAAAGGGTTTCAAGTCATAATTTTTCTCTTAGGTATGAAGATATCGTTTTTGTTTAAGGCCCATGCGCAGCATGCAAAAATTTCGCACGGAATGACAAAACTTCCCACTATTTTTTTTTTTATATGAAGTTTTGTCATTCCGTGCGAAATTTTTGGCCTTTAATAAATATGTAAGTTTTTAGAATTTCCCAGCACTATACCAAATATTTTTAAAATGAGTTTACTAAATCATATAGCCCCCATAGGTACGATCGTTCAAAAACGCGTCATTAGGCATACTTAGTTTGTTTATGATTCATAAATTATGAAGATATCGTTACCAAGTTGGGCGATCCAAGGTTTTTTGTAATAACAAATTTTTTATTCAATCAAACATTTATTTATTTGCTTGTTATGATGGTAGCGAGTATCTGAAAGTCGTTCACGCCCGATTTTAGCGTTCTTCATTGTTCATACATGGTTTGTGTAAATCCTAGTCTTTAACCGCTTCATAAAGTGTGTCAAGGTGGGTTGGGGACTTATATCTATTTTTCCATCTTTTTTTTTAATTTCTCTTTTTTTTTGAGATATTTTAATAATTGTAAAGATGTTGCTTAAAATATATAAATAATAAAAACAATATGCTGAATGTTAAGCATTTTAGACATTTCCAATTTGTAAGCAGTTTCAGCTCTTGGCCCCTTGATCAAGGCTTGTGGTTCTTGTCCTGGCTAAGTGATTTACATACAGTCGCTTGCAATTGACAGTTCGGCAATGAAAACCCAATGTAGGCAAAACAAACAAACTGCATTTAAACTGCTACGCGTCCAGAGCTGCTGCTGCTGCTGCTGATGCCAATCCACTTAAGCTGTCTGCAAAACGGAACGGCAAGGGCCTAGATCCAGAGCCCAAAGCTGGGCGCAACCCAACTAAACCAACAATCGACCGGTCGCTCATCTCATCCAGTTGGCAGCTATTGGACTGTGCCACATTTCACTATCGTGCGCGTTGAAACAAAAAGTGTTGGCGTGTGTTGCACTGAGGATCCTGAGCCAGATCTCCTTGCTTAGTTGCCAAGATGGCAACAGATGCAATCACCAGACAGTTGCCTACTCGATGTTGCATTGGAATCTACTTGTTGTTGTTGTTGTTGCGGATGTTGTTGTTTTTGTTTATCAGACAATGTCGCGTTTGTAGACAGTTTGAAGTTTAACAAGTTGTCGAACGTAGTGCGCGCTTTTTGCCCGCTTTATAAATAGCCACGCTACATGGAGGAGCACTTTGATGATGGCCAGCCAGACGCCTCGTGCTCCCCGAGGTTTTTTTGGTATTGTAGCTGAGCAAAGGTCAGCTATAGCTGCATATGATGTATTTATATTTCTTTACCATGACTGGACATTACACACGTGCCTTTACGAGCAAAGTATATCAAAAGCGGGTCATCATCTCTACTCTCTTTTCAAATGCCAGAAATAATATGCGTAGTTTTTGCTTATCGAAGCAACAAAATCGGCTTAAACCAAAATCAAAAAAAAACCAATTTGGCCAAACAAAACGTCTAAATGACCAAGGCAAAAGACTTTCATTCACTACGTGTGTCAAGCCCTGAATTTTGCGTGAAATAGAAATATGTGAAATATTTGGTTTACATACAGATTATCATTAGGTATTAACACCATATAAAGTCCAAGATGGAAGTCATTTGTCAGTTTGTCAAAATGTGTCTAAAAGGCGTGCCGAATTTGACAAATGAACTGCGATAGCTTAGGCAGATAATAAGTTAAGTATACAACGCGTATGCAGGCTTGTTCCCGTTCTCACTTTTCTGCAAACCGTAAGTCTAGACTCAATTTAATTATTACTTTTCTCAAAGATTTTAAGATTATAAATCGCTTCGACCAAGTTACGATTGAAGCAAAATGGAGTTTTAACAAACTAAGCTTTGTTTTTAAAACAAAAAAGTTAAAAATTGTTCAAAATACAAAGACTAATGATGTCATGGCGTACCAAAAACCATTAGAGTCTATGTTTATAAATTATTTGTCAGCTATGCGAATTTCATTGTTTTAAGCGTTTACGAATTTAATTCACAGGCTCAATGCCAAGTGAAAGTGAGTTTCGGAACACGCAAAATCTAACCAAAAATGAGTTCAGGAAGAAGCCTAATTATATTTGAAACTGTCGCACAGTGGCTCATATGGTCGAATAAGTACTTATATTTCAATTCAAATATTCTTAGTGTTGTTTGGTTAAATAAATTGAGAATTGTACAAAAATGAATAGTTTGAATGGATGGTGTGGGCGGTAAGACGTTTTAAAGATAATAAATTGTCACGATTGATGACAGATGGTAGAGATGTCAACACTTGTTTTGTAAAAGATGAAATAAGTTAATTTAGCAGTAGGTTCTTCACTAGATTATTACAACATAGTAATAATCCAAAAATATATTTAACAGATTCTAATTTGCAGAAGACTCAAGAGATCTTATGTCATTGATTTTTAACACAGATTCTAATTCTAATTCTTGTAATAATTTGAAATAGAATCAATAAATTAATAAATGAGGGTATAAATATTAAAAAAATAAAAAAAAAGTTGCAATCGAATTCAGATTATTTTATTTAATTTGTATGACAGGTAAGATCCCAAAAAGAAATAGTTTAGCAACACTGACCTGCAGTTTCAACCTTATAAAATACACATTCCAATATTTGAAGACATATTGGTAAAACTGTAAAATAAGTACCTATAAATAACCTATTTATATAAAAAAAAGTTCTGTTAGTTACACCATTTATAGCTCAAGAACAGCTGGACAGATTTTGATGATCTATGGGTTGTTGGATTCGTCTCGGAAAAATTCACATAAAAAGAAGTAAACCGTGAAATTCTCTTATGGGAGGAGGGGGCCATATATCGACATAAATAAAAGATGGCGTACGTTAAAGTCGGGCGCGGACGACTTTGGGATACCCTGTACCACTGCTTGCAATAAAATCCGGTAAATGGCTTAAGAACACCAAAAGACATTTGATTGCCAAATTTGATTATGATACCTTCATAAACAACCAAAAACAGACGAATTTTTAATCAAAAACTTTTTTTCGACCGATCGGCCCTATGGGAGCTATATGATATAGTCAACCGATTTGGATCAAATTTGGTACAGTGTTGAAGATCTCCAAAAAACTTCTGAATGCCAAATTTGGTTACAATATCTGCACAAACAAACGAAACACAACGAATTTTGTGCAAAAAACGTTTTTTTGACCGATTGGCTTTATGGGAGCTATATAATATAGTCAACTGATTTTGATCAAATTTGGTATAGTGCTTGGGAACTCTAAAAAACTTCTTAATACCAAATGTGGTTACGGAATGTTCACAAATAAACGAAACACAACGAATTTTGTACAAAAAACAAATTTTCGACCGATCGATCCTATGGGACCTATATGATATAGTCAACCGATTTTGATCAAATTTGGTATAGTGCTTGGGAACTCTAAAAAACTTCTTAATGCCAAATTTGGTTACAATATCTTCACAAACAAACGAAACACAACGAATTTTGTACAAAAAACAAATTTTCGACCGATCGATCCTATGGGACCTATATGATATAGTCAACCGATTTTGATAAAATTTGGTACAGTGCTGGGGGTTTCTAAAAAACATCCGACTGCCAAATTTGGTTATGATATCTTCATAAGCAAACGAATTATCCATCTAAAACTTTTGCTTTTTTTCGAGGTCCTCTGAAACACCCCTATGGGAGCTATATAATATAGTCCCGATATCAAAAAAATAAAATAAACTTGTCTCCTATGGATTAATAAGGGATCTTATCTGAAAGTTTGGTTGCTCTAGCTCTTACCATCTCTGAGATCTAGGCGTTCATACGGACAGACGGACAGACGGACATGGGCATATCGACTTCTCTAGTCACTCTGATCATACTTTAGGTAACTTTGGGGGGTCTCCGACTTCTCCTTCTGTACGTTACATACATTTTCGGCTTGCACAAACACAATATACCCTTGGTACCATACGGTACAGGGTATAAAAATATCATCTGCGTGACTATTTTGCGCATCTTTTGGTAAAATTTTAGCTCCATAGCTCTTATAATTTCTGGGATCCTTTTACTTATATCGACTTGGCTGTTGAAGTTTTAAGGCGTCTGCCACGCCTCCTTCTGCCCGTTATATACATTTGCACGAACTTATCATACATTTCTGTTTATATTCAATGTGTGCCAATAGCATAGACATTAGACATGGTTTATAAAAAAGGTTCCTTTTTTTTATTTTTTATTAATTCGGGGGGCGATCTGTTATGGTACAGGGTATTTTAAAGTCGGGTTATACCGACTATAGCATTCATGCAAGCACATTATGGAAATAAACAAATGTACGAGGGATATAATAGTTTGGATTATTTGAATTGAATAAAGATGACAGTACGGGGGTTGGAGCCCCCTTGTAAATAATAAATAATAATAAATATTTATTTTGAAATATACATAAGCTGTAGGAACCAATTTTTTTATTTATATTGTGATTGTTCTTGGGATAATATAGGACACTACGATATACATATATATTTACTTTGGAACTACACATTTTTTTTTCTGCCACGCCCTCTAGTACAATAAACGAAGAGACTCTAAGTTTGATAGCAAAAAAGATATCATGCAAAAACCGTACCAACATATATTGCCTCACAAATAGAAAACTCGGTTTTAGACTTAGAACAAGGTCCCTAACGATTCCTGAAAGTTTCATTAATTAAGTATTTTTTTTTTTCAGCAGACGTCTTTTTTGAGCCTTCGTTTACTGTACTCTAAAAGATTTGCAAAGCGCTATATTTTCTTCAATTTTGAAGTTACGGCTTTAATTTCAATAGGAAAGCTGTGAAATAAAAGAATTCTTTTGATGAATGTCCAGAATCATTAAAATCGGAGATACACAAATTAAATTATTTTAGAGGAGGGAATTCAAATCTGTGGCAAAGCATATATAACGTTAGCTTGGTTCGTGTCGGCCTCAAACTTAACGACGCGACGTCTTTTTTTTAATATATTTTTTATTTATTTTTTTTATTGGTGCTGTATAATATGTTGGTGTATATTATATGTTTGCAGATAATAAGTAGGCTTATAATGTGATGGTACAGGGTTTCTCAAAGTCTGCCGCACCCGTCTTAACGTTCGCCATTTTTCACACACTTCAAAATCAATCAAAATTTTTTTTTTCACTTAAAATGAGGGAAAATTTTGTTAAAGTTCTCCTCTCTTTTGTACGGGAAAATGGCACGGAAAAATATATATAGCGACACTAAAAAGCCAATGGCTTAATGGGTAATACCCGAAAAAAGGTATACAAACATTTTAAAAAAATCGGTCGTGACACATAATGCTTTATTTAATTTCAAAGTAACAAAATTCTTAAACTGGCACAGACATCCATTGCGATGAGCATGATTTTTGAAAATTGCTTTATTTGAAGTTAACAAAGAAAAACAATTCATTTCAGTTACATCCTGATGCTGTTTGTGAACGAAGGGTTTGATGACATATACATTTTTACGTAAGTGGTAATGATCTATTTTTGAAAGTCTTAATTTTTAAAGCCACAAAAACAATTTTTCTTCCAAATAAAAATTTCTTCGTTCATGAGAAAGATTTTGATTTTATAAAGTAACCTGCAAAAAATTAAATCGATAGGTGCAATGATTATTGAGAAACCTTTCTCACCACAACCATGGTTTTTAAGAAATTTTATTTCAAGATATTTGTGTTTAAAATAACGAAGCGAGCTATATGGTGGCGCACTTTATGAAATATTGATCAAATAATCTTAAGAGTACTATGTACTTTTGGGAAAAGCTAATAAAAACTTTTAATTTTTTTAATTTTTTGAATTTTTATTAAAGACAAACCCTCAATGTATAATTATAAATTTTGGTGCAGATAATAACCTCGTTATTATACCCCGTTATACCGCCTCGCGGAACCTAATCATGCCACAGTTTCAAGGCTGGCTCACAGACCTGTTCTAGAGCAGAATAAAAATCGAATGGTAATAGATATCGTAAGTCTCGGTGTTCTAAGCCATTCGCCCGTTCTGCTCAGCATCAAACCAAGTCCTCGATAAGTGACGAATATTGATTGAAATTCCGACATTGCAGCCACAAACCAAGTCATATGAGTCATTAAACTCGTTTAGCCGCGAACTTATTTATATGAGTTATAAATACAAGAAAAGTTATGGCTTGTTTGAAATCGTTCCTAATCTATTTAAACCGTTTAAAAGCCAGTAAATTTAACCTGCGTTTTGTTTTCAATATGCACTCCATTTTGGCTAGAAGATTGTCATTGCTGAAGCCTTTGCATGTTAGCAACGTGAGGCAGGCAATGATTGAGCATGCAATCCGCAGCAGGGCATATACTGACACGTACAACCAGCTCCAATTTTTTTGCTGCTGCTGCTGCTCCTCGTTGGATGCTGTGATAAATCATTGGGCAGCGCAGCAAAGTAGAGCGTTGACATGAGAGTTGAAAGCAGCAAATCTGCAAAAGCAACATACAGAAAAATGCGCACAACACGGAATTAATGTCAACAGCATTAGAAGATTGACAATGCCAGGCCAAGGCGACACGTCGTGACGGCAGCAGATACATTTTGTAGCAGATACATTGGTTGCAGATACTTTGCCAGCAGATACGTTGGCCGCGGTAGCGACGACAGCAGCGTCTACCGATCGCTGTGAAATTGTCAACGAAGACGAGGCAATGACAAACTTCTAACAATTAAAAGAAGTAAAAATGATTTGGGTAGACTTATATGGACTAGAAGATACTCTTACACCTATTAAAAAGGCTAAAAGTGTGGATTTTGTGATGAACTGAACTGGTGGACTGTTCGGAATAAATCTTCTTGAGTTACTCTTAGTATAGTGTATAGAAAGTTTGTTTTGTTTCACCTGTTTGCCGCTCAGGTTCGTCGTCTAAGTCTTTGGGCTAACATAGAAGGAAAGCGCTACGTCAAAGTCAAAACCAAACATACACACACCCAAGCACACACACACACGCTCGACCAACCCGACTGACCGACCGACCAATGATTATGAAAATCGATAGTCAAGCAGTGCCCAGGAGCAAGCTGTCCAAGCTGTCGTCGATGTATACGCTGTCTGCCCTTTTTTCGTATGCACGTTTTACCTCTTATTGACATGTGATATTTAAGCTTTGATGCTATAATTGCGCATCAAAAACCTATCATAAGGTAGGGGCTACAAAAAATGTGGCTATAAAAGGCTCAGAACATATGCCTAGCGCCAACTTGGAGTACAAAAAAAAAAAAAAAATGCAACTGGCTACCTGGTGTTTTTCGCTGCTATTGTGGCGCTCCTCTTTGGCCACAATACAGGAATACCAACAGCAGCTTAATGTATCTGATGTGGCTATTGGTAATATGGCTGGTACCATTAGTTATGGAAAACCGATTTATTTGATGCGCTACTTGCAGCTCTCTCGGAGATCATAAATGGTATAAAAACACGCCAGCTGGCTATATTGGCGCTGCATGATCTGCCCAGCAACAGCAGCTCCATGTATGATGACGATAATGTGGCACAATATGTGGACAGCTTTATATATCGCCTGCACCGCCTTTACTACAAGTCGGTAATATTTAACGATACGGAACGTTTCTTTGAGTACATCGAGTCGAATCTGCAAGGCGCCATCGAGTGCGTCAACCTAATATTCCATGAGCCTTATGAGCTATCTGAGCGCATACAGGAACGCAAGCTGGCCCATCGTCTAAGTTTGTTTATCTTCTATTGGGGCGCCACGCATCCACCCAATGTGTACGATATACGATTCGAGTCACCTATGCGCGCGGTAGTTATCACGCGACCGCGACGCAAGGCTTTTCGCATCTTTTACAACCAAGCAGTACCAACGGGTGAGAGCAATCTGAAGCTAGTTAACTGGTATGATGGCGATAATTTGGGTCTGCAAAGATCACCACTTTTGCCCGACGCAGCCACTGTCTATGCTAACTTTAAAGGACGCAAATTTCGAGTACCCGTTTTTCATGTAAGTGAGCACTATTTAATTTATTTCTTGAAAAAAACACATCCGGGAAATAATGAATCAAAATCAGCATTCCCAATTTTTCGGAAAGGGTTAAGTTTTTTTTAGATGTGACAGTTGGCAGGTTTTTACCCACGCCTTTCCTTTTTTAGTACTCTTCGAATTCTCAACATATCAATGCAATCTATTAGGTTCTGCTCCCCACATGTTTCGCAGTCCAACAACAACTTTACTCGGGACATCCGGGATTCCCCCCGGGCCCGGAGCTTTCTCAGGGGCCCGGTGTAATTACTGTCGTACTGTAGTGATTCAAGCTAAAGGTGTAATAGTGCGGCCGGTACTTTTTCCCTCGGGCCCGGATTTTCTCTCTACGGCACTGTATTATACCCTAAATCCTGTATTTTCCCGAATAGTAAAAGAATTTTTGATATTAAAGCGTTCATGAGTCTAATGCCTGTGGCTTCTTTGCAAACATATGGGGATTAGACCCTTAAATTCCATTAAGGCAAACGCGGGAAGTGAAGAACCAGGCCATTAGTAGCACCTTGTGGCAAAATTTTATGATCCTAGCTCTTTTGGTCTTCGAGATACAGACAACATAGACAGACAGCCGGATGAACAGCCGGTCATGGGTTAGTCGATGCCTTTTGTCGTTCTGATCATTTTAACTTAAAAGTTTTAGGTATTGCACACAACATTTTTTACACTAACTTCTGATACCCTTGAATCTTCAAACAAAAATCGATAAATATGTTTAACCCAGTGAATAATTTTTAACGAAGCACTTGCAAATATGCATTCCGTTCCGATTCTATTTCTCACTTTGATCTGATGATGTAAGGAAAAAAAAATCATATTCTCATCTGAAGGGCGACCTTTGTAGTTAGGTCTCAGTAGGTTACTACTGGTTCATGACTATGAATTTTCCGACATTTGCAGTCACCGCCCTGGTTCTGGGTTAGCAACAATAATAGCAGCAACAATCAATCGGAATTATCAAACAACACTTCGAATGATTATCGAGAGTGTTACGAGGAGATGCCGGAAGTGAATGTTACGGGCGGACGTGATGATCGCCTGCTAAAGGTACTGGCAAAGTACATGAATTTTCGTTTCAGTTATGTAGAAGCGCCAGGACGCACACAGGGCTCGTTGCGGGGCGAGGACACCAATGATAGCTTCAGCGGAGGCATTGGTTGTCTCCAGAGTGGCGTAAGTACACTATATATTTGTTTGTACAAATCTCATTTGAATTATTTAATGTGCACAGCAGGCAGACTTCTTTTTGGGAGATGTAAGTCTCAGCTGGGAACGCCGCAAGGCCATCGAGTTTTCCTTTTTTACTTTAGCAGATTCGGGCGCCTTTGCAACACATGCACCTCGTCGCCTGAACGAGGCTTTGGCCATAATGCGACCCTTTAAGATGGACATTTGGCCATATCTAATTTTGACAATTGTGTTTTCGGGTCCAATTTTTTATGGCATCATTGCCATGCCCTATAAATGGCGTCGACATGGGCAACCTAAACAGCTAGATGTAGAGCGCTTGGGTCAATTGGGCATACACATGGCATATATCAAAGAGATTACACCCTGTACAGAGTCCACACGTCGTTTGCTGCGTCTACAACAGCAACGCTTGGATGCGGAGTCCATGCCAAAGATGCCACCTCAGCTATTTGAGCGCTGCATATGGTTTACGTTGCGCTTGTTTCTGAAGCAATGTAAGTTGGTTTAACCTTGTTGTCAGATTTGCCCTTTAAACCACCTCCAAATTGGTATCATGTTCTTGTTTTTGAATCTTTTGTAAGCACCCCGTATGTTTTTCAAAATCCGCCCCTGGACCTTGCAAACTATGGACTAATTGGTATCTGCATGTGCTTTACTTTTTGCAGCTTGTAAAGAGCTCTACCATGGATATCGCGCCAAGTTCCTGATGATTGTTTATTGGATTGCCGCCACCTATGTTCTAGCTGATGTTTATTCGGCCCAATTGACCTCACAGTTTGCGCGTCCAGCACATGAAGCACCCATTAACACGCTGCAGCGCCTACAGTCCGTAATGCTACGCGATGGCTACAAGCTGTACGTGGAGAAGGAAAGTTCCTCACTGGAAATGCTTGAAAACGGTACAGAGGTATTCCGCCAACTCTATGCTCTTATGAAGCAGCAACAGCAAGGCGCTCAAATGGACTTTCTCATAGACTCCGTAGAAGCTGGCATAAAACTCATAGCCGATGGTCTGGAAAATAAAGCAGTGTTAGGTGGACGGGAGACGCTCTACTTCAACATACAACAATATGGCGCCAAAAATTTTCAACTAAGCCAGAAGCTGTACACACGTTACTCCGCAGTGGCGGTGCAAATTGGTTGCCCCTTTCTGGACAGCCTTAATGATGTGTGGGTATTTGTAGTCAAGCTACTTAGCCAACAAAGTCTAAGTTGTCTGTGCTTCAAACAGGCTTATACGTCTCTTCGAGGGCGGCATTCTAGACAAGATGACCACAGAGGAGTATGAGGAGCAATCGCATTTGATAAGCAAGGAGCTTAATGCACCGCCCAGCAAGCATCGCTCAAAACAATCCAAAGACCTGGCTGCCGCCGTAGCTGCGGCAGCCGAAGATGCCAATAGCAACAATAATCCCAATAACCACAACCAGAACGAGGCCAAGCCGCAGACGCAGCACGCCCAGGACAATGAGATGATACGAGCCCTCAACCTGCGTATGCTTCAGGGCGCCTTCATTGCGCTGCTCGTGGGTTCTCTGACTGCCAGTGAGTAAGATCTATTTTGATAGCTCTGTTGATTATGTGTTGACTTCTTTTCCAGCTGGTATGCTGCTATTGGAACTCTGCTGTCGCAACTTGGATGTGCTGCATGTTTTGAGGCGGTGGCGCCTACGTTGGTTACGTCGCTGGCGCAACTTAAGGCGACGCTTCTGGCGTTGGGCGCGTCAGTTGAGCGTGCGAATCTTTGCACTGAATTTGGGTTGATTACTTTATCGTATCGCTGCTTTATGCAAATTGTCAGCCAGCAAGCTCGTAATTTTCTTGTACTGTGCAGCAGCACATCTAACAACTAGTATATATTAATCTTCTAGCCAGGCACAGTGGGCGGGAGATATAAACTCAGACAACTGGTTGTTTTTCTTGGTAAAACACAAGGCTTAGGCCGTTTATAGTACATTTATCAAATTTACTAAATAAATGTATATCGGAATAGAACACAAATTTAATTTTGTTGGAATATTTCAGCTCTTTAGTTTCTAGTCGAGTCTTAACTTTCAACTTAGAAAGTTTAGGTTGTAATCAAAAACGTGACAAATCAAAGAAACTAATGCCTTTTCAACAAAATGTTATGTAATATTATCAATTATTTTTTATTCTCCTCAGTCATTTTTTTGAATAATAACCAAATTAAAAATAGTATTTTGCTAACATTTTCTCATTTCAATCAATTTTTTTCAGATTCTTGTGAGTATGTAGCCGCGTACGGAATTCAGGATTATCTATACGAATTTGAAAATTGGGCCGGACGTTAAAAAATTGGGCTCAATGGAAGCAAATATATGTAGAGGTATGCTTAACATTACATCCAAAAACCCCGCGATATTTTTCAATGATGAGCCAATGCCGCAAAAAACGACAGCATAATACATATATGTATATCGTATACGTTGATGTAAGTACGTTTGAAATACGTCTAAATAAGAAGAGCAATGTTTTTTTTGTATATGCTTGAAAGCTTAAGTGCGCTTATGATATAATCAAATAATATTTTGCAAATTGGTGTTTACAATTCATAACTCATTCAAACACTGAGTGCGTTAAGATTAAACTTTGGCATCGCTTTGCAATTACTTTTTTTTTTATGAATACCTAAGTTTCTAAAAATATAATGAGTTAAAAGTGTAAAATGCTTCCTTGTCTAGGAAAGGGAATCTATTTACAAAAGTTCAAAACTTAATAATTCGTTCGATTTATAATTTAAAACTTGATAAAAGAAAACATAGTAAATAAGTAACAACTCATTTGATTTCTTTGAGTTCTAAAAGTAATTAGTCAATTATCCACTGGTTTTTGTTCCAAAATATCTGTAGGTATATTGAAATTTTTTGGTTTCAGAGAAACTCTCCTATTTGAAATTATGTAGCCAGTTGCACTGAACATTAGGGATGGGCATCGCGTACTCGAATATCGATATTCAGTATCGATGTGTATCGGATGAAACCGATGTAAAAAATCGATATATCGACCAAACAATATCGATATCTCGATGTATCGCCCAAAAAATTTGTATGAATAAAATCAGTTTTAAAATAATAAGTCATACATAAATTCAGACACATACAAATAATCAGTTTATCTGGATTTCTTACAATTATTCCAAAAGGCTGGTTTTTAGTTTAAATTAGAAAGGCTCCAAAGAATCGTCTACACAAGCCAAAGGCCGGTTCCGTTCGTCGGTCATTATTCTCCCTGCAAGGGAAAATGGTCGCTCCGAGGTAACAGACGCGTCGCAACAGCCGGAACAAATATCCTTGCTAGTTTGTAAAGATTCAAGAATTGTGACGACAGGGGCTCCCATATGGTTAGTGGATTGGAGTCCAGCGGAGACTGTTGGCGGAAAAAAAAACTTGCATCTCCGTTCTCGCAATACTTTTTGGATCTTCCATATCTAAATGCAACACAGGATTTCTCACGGCAACAATGTGCTTTCTCCACAATGATTTTTCTGCAGCGACTTAGCCAGAAAGCTATTTCCCGACGTCTCCAATTTTTTCCTCGATGCAGTCAAATCTTTTTCTAAGCCCAATGTGGCCATTCCACCTTGTACGCTTTGTTTTGGCGCCGAATTCGTAAATATCGTCAGTATCGGAGGAAAATATCGATTTCGGATATATCGTCGAACATGGATATCGATACGAAATAGTCGACTACCAAAGAAATAATATCGATATTCCGATATATCGATACACTATCGCCCATCACTACTAAACATGCGTTCGCTCTCAGTGGAACTAGCTGGAATGCAAAGTTATTTTTCCCCTCACTCTGCCAGAAATGTTTTTTCGGTGGAAGGATTTTAACATTAAGAGAATATTAATAAGGATACTCCAATATTCAAGAGGACACAAATCAGCTGCTGTGTGTTCGTTTTCAAATTATAGCCTCATTGAAATTATGGCGTCTACATGAGGCATTTTAGATTTTTGTGGCTATATGAACTGTTACAAAATACTCGCCAAGTATTTTCGCACCAATAGCGACAAAATACTGCGAGAGTATTTTGTCACAGTCACAACCTAAGGTGAAAAAATACTCGTGGATATATAAGTTCGTATGAACTGCGACAAAATATTCGTAAGTACAAGATTCTATGAACTGTTACAAAATACGCGCCAAGTATTTCCGTATCAATAGTAACAAAATATTGCAAGAGTAAATACTGCAGGTAAATACTTGGCGCGTATTTTGCATTCGTATATTGTAATATTATTTTATGAACGGTTACACAATAGGTGGCTATAGTATTAATGAATACAATAGTTTTGAGATATTTGTTGCAATATGAAGAAGGATCACATGCAAAGTAAGTGAAATTTGGAAATTATTGAGTGTTTTAGATGATAATTTTGCCTTGCAAATATTGCAAGATGGTACAGGGTATCCCAAAGTCGACCCTCGTGCAATCCGCACTAAAATCTATGAATCGGGTGAAGAGTGCGTCACTATTGGCCAACCGTCTTAGTCTTAGAGCAATTAGTTATTTGCCTTAAGATGCGATTCTGCAGTACCTGGATACGTATACAGCTTGTCTTTACTGCGATACCCCAAATCTGCAGCCCGTATAGCCAGATCGATGCGACACACTGAGCGTACCCTGCTCTGATTACTCTAAGTGCCAGAGTGCTCTTTCTGTGAAGCATGCGGTGGCTGCATCTTTAGACCACACTTGCGAGTAGCTTTCAAGTGTGGCCTTAAAGTAAGTCGCTTATCCAGCATAACTCCCTCTAACTGAATGGGTGGTCTTTTTAGGATGAAGCACGGATTGGTCGTCTTCCCTGGGTTGACCTCTAAGTTTCATTCCCTGCACCAATAAGCCAGTGTGTTGAGGTACCTTTGGAGGCCGTCGACAATTCGAGCTGTTTCAAAGGAGCCTCCATGTAATCATAGTCTGGGATGGGTAGATTGGCAGTGTTAAGCGAGTAGAGCAGCGGACCAAATTAATACAAATTTAACAATAATTTAATTAGTAATCCAAGAAGTGCCCAAACGGCTCACAATAAATAAGTTTTTGTTTCGACGAGTTTTTCGCTGCTGCATACTGTGCCTTACCTAAAAGACACATTAAAATTGTTTTGATTTAATTTTGGTATATACTGCCCACTGTGCACTGTGCTAGTGCTTTGTTGTTGACTGTTGCCTTTGGAATAATTAATGCGAGCGTCCAAATCACAAGCTGAGGCAACATGATATAATTAATTTGCATTGAGTTTGCGTTTGCGTTTGGATAGGAGTTTAATACGGGCGCAGCTGCTGTTCCATGTTTGGACGCTGTCATGTCAGCTGATACAGCCTCAAGTTTGTGTCTTAAGTCTTTTGTTTATGTTATTGTATGTTTTTTTTTTTTCTTGCTCTTGCTCTATTTTTGCAGCCAAGCATTACTATGCGAACTGCCCCAATTTCCCAGGCAAGCAGCATTATTTTGTAATATGCCTATACAATAATTTCTTACTTCCTTTTCATAATAATAAACAAAAAACAAACAAAAGGCCCGCGGCTGACAGAGCACCGCAAACCAACGCAACGGTAGCTGGTGCAAATCTTTATTTTATTTTATTTTTTTTTGTATTTAATGTCTTTTGCCCTTAAAACATAAAACGGTTTACGATTTTCACGCTATAATTAAGCAAAAAAAAAAAAAAAACACAAAAATCAACTCAACGATGTTTTACAAATTGAAACGTTGTTGATGGCATTCGTCGTCGGTTCATGTCCGAAAATGCTGAAAGAAATAATAAAAGATATAAAAGCAAAATGAACTTTTACTTTGCCCCAGTGACGCGCTTTGCCAGACGCTTCATATAGAAAGTGGTTCTAGCCAGTTTGGTTTTCCGCGACGGCTGCCTCTGCTTCTGGCACTACCTCTGCCCACTTCCTTGGCTGTGATCATTACCATGCGCTTCGAGATTGTCATACTCTCGCAGCATGTACAACAACGCGAAAGTCAATTGCAGACTCTTCTATATGGTTTCGGTTTCAAGAATCCCATACGTCATTGTCATCTTCAGCTTCAGCATCAACAATTTGTGTGAGAGTTTTCAGTTTCATTTGCAGCGTTTCGATTTTGTGGCATTTTGGCCTTTTGTTCCACGCGCCTTTTGTTGGCCTTAGAGTAGATAACGCCTTGGGGCGTTACTAGCTTTACAGTCATTACTAATTATATTTTCTACTTTACTTTCCAGCAGCGTAGATTTCTTTTAGCTGCCCTCAAGTGAAATATTTTAACTTGTTGAAAAGTGGAATACTTGAGCAGCTCTTCAACGTAAGCACCTACATACAAACATACACAACTTTACATACATAGTATATTATCAATTATTTTGGTAAGTAGAGTTAAGTAAACATTCTATATGAGTATTAATTACAGCAGAGTAAATACTCAGAAATACTTATTTATGTTGTTTATAAACTTAAGAGCACTTTATAGCCCCTTTAATGCTGCGGTTCATTGACACATTGACATTTTGCAATATCTTAAAAAATATATGTTTGGGTTAAGAATAAGTTACTTATTTTTATTATGTTTCTGGCATTTATTTTTTACGCTGCTTTTTATGAGCAATTAATTCAAAGTTTAAACGGTTTTCGAAACTATGTTGCATCTGCCTTAAGACAAGTGTTTTATTAATTAAAGTTTCGAATATTTTGGCAATTCGAGTTTTAACTTACTTCAGTTACCAAAAATAATGTTAACTACATTGCAATCCAGGCCTTAATTTATTAAATTTAAGAAATGTTGAGTTTTACTACAATAAATGAAAAGTTTCGTAAACTTTTTCGATTCGCATGGAATGGCATTGCAAAACTTAGTTTCGATTCCTAAGTTTTAAAAACTATAATGCTTGGTTAGTTAGGCTACTCGGCTCAAAGCCGAATTCATCCCGAAAGAATAAGAGAAATAAAATAAATTAGAAGAAAGGGGATGGAGAGGGTGTTGAAGTTGGGTTGGTTGGCTGCTGCACTCTCTCATTGGTAAATCATATTCAGGATTTGTCAAAAAGATGTCTGCTATGAGCAGAGGATCAAGGTTTTGGAAGAAAGGGTACACAGAACTTCTTTCTAAGAAGTGCAGGGCAGTTAAATGCCAAGTATTGGATGCTTTATATCTCCTCAGCAGCTACGACAGATAACGCTGTGGCGAACTTACATTCTCTTAGCCATAAGGCCTTTTTGTCAGTGCCCCGTTACAACTCCAAATACCACCTTGTGGAACCGTAGGTGATCGCTGTTATTTCAAATATAACGTTTTGAAGAAATAGTTTTATATATTTATCTATGAACTATATTCTAAAAATAAAATATTCCATGTATTGAAGTTGATGTACACAAGATATGCTGAAAGACAATACGACCATAAATTCGAAGACTATATTACTTCTTTAAAAATAAATAAATTTTAAAAATTAGTAAAAAAATAATAATAAAATAAGTTAAGCAAGCCACTTTTTAGGTCGATTTCTCCGATTTGATGATTTTTATATATATATTATAATAGATGTAATGGTAATGTCAACTATGGCGACCGAGGTACCATCACTAAAATAAGCATAACATCCTCAATTATAGGAGTTAAAGATTTTTGTTTTGTTTTCCACAGAGAATTCGCGCTCATAAAATGTAAATACCATTTTCGGGAGAAGTTGATATTACTTTTAAATTTTTAAATTAAAAAAAAAATGGTCTTTAAAAATTAAATTTTTTTTTTAATTTAAAATATCTTTCATTTGAAAAAAAAATTTGTTCAAATATCTTTTTTCGCTTAGGAGATATTTTTTATTTGTCAAAGAAACGTCTAAAAATGAAAATCTAAATATTCAGTTTTCGATAACATGATAAATAATCAGAATTTTTAAATAAATATTGGCTAGTGCCTGTACTACATATATAAAAATCGTCAAAATCGAAGAGGTCGACCCAAAAAGTACTTCTTCTCTGCTCGCCTATCTGTCTATAAGCAGTCTCCATTGGGTCCTAAGATCGCTTAAGATTAAGCGTCGTCATGTCGTTCTAGAGCCACTCATCCAAACTGTCTTGCAAGATCTCTAACCCGAGTTTGCAGCCACAGCCGACTGCAGCGCAACGACCTTCCAGCCCAGCGACATATTTCTTAGGGCCTTTGAACATCAATACAATTCAATTTTCAATTGTAAAGTAAATTAGTCCCTTATGGAAAAAGTTGAGATTCAATAAATAAATAAATTAAAAAAAAAATAAAAAAAATGTCGTTCTAGAGCCCCCTCTTCATCTACTTCCTTGAAGGACCCTATTAGCGATATCTTCCGGGGATTTCCGTAGAGTGTGGCCAATCCAGCTAAAATTTCGTATTCGGATTTCTATATTGCTTGTTCTCGACCATAGGCCTTCGCTTGATATGTATGTGGTTCGACCAGAAAATACGTAAAAATCTTCCTAAGACAACGATTAACAAAACTGAATAGTTTCTTTTGTATATATATATATATATATATCGAAATTAAATGTTAGTACAACTTTTACAAATTTACAACAAACAAACAAAATGGATGTTGTAAAAAAAATTTAAATTATAATTCATTACATCTAAGCATAAAAATATTTAATTTAATATTAAAATTTATAAAAATAGGTATGACTAAAGATACAGACAAAATAAAGGGCTACATAGAAAAATTATTTAAAAGGACTTACAAAAATGTTGGGTCTGCGAACGCAAGATCTTGCTTCGGTTTTACTAAACTTATCTCCCATAGCTGGAATCATCTTGCCCGCAGCAAATTAAGCAAAAATGTTTTGTTCTTGAGATACCGACCGAAGGATCAAAATTGATGGTATCTAACTTTTTGATTAAATTTTTTGTTTTCAATTAATCAATCAAAATGAAAGCGAGTGTTTGACAACAACAGATAAATCTGGACATAGATATCCATGCCTATAATAGATTTCGATTCCAATTTCGACTTCTCGATTTTGAAATGCAGTATATCGTTACAGTTACATTTCAATAATTTTTTCCAAAGCGCACTGTATCTATTTTCCGGTAAGTGTAGCTTTAAAAAAATCGACAAGTCGGAATCGTATTCGAAATCTAGAGCAGGCATGATAGATATTATATACATAATAAAAGAAAAATATTAACAAGCTAATTAGAAAATGTTTAGACCCAGTATGCAAAATCATTCAAGGGTCTTACTATAAATTAAAATCACCACAAGATATGTTGGAAAACTATATGATCATTCAAATATTTTGCCATTAGGACTGCGATAAAATTCGAAGACAGAAACGAAAGGAAATTATATCATATTTTTCTTTTAAAGAATAATAATATTGTAATTATCTGCTAATATAATTTTTACTCTCAAGCCCCAATTGTTCTTAACTGGCCATAACCCGTTTTCGGATTAGAGCGTCGGCGCTTTCCTTTGGTTCTTTCAACGGAGGCAGGGTATAACCTTTCACCGGATTCCTAAAACAACCGCACTGAAAACCTTACTCCCAGGAGTTTCTTCATCCATACAACCAACATGATCTATTCAGCGGAGCCGCTAAATATTTGTCCGCTTGACTATACCAATGTCGCCGTAGAGCTCATACAGTTCGTCATTCTATCAAATGCTGGACGAAGATCTTATGGAGTATTTTCCTCTCGATAATAAATCAAAACTTTGTCAAATACCGATACTAGATAAGCAATTGAATCGACGATATATCGAAATCTAAAATATTGGATCCAATATTCATATCAACGCCAAATGTTCAATATTAAAAATATCCCACGGCCCTACTTTTTTAAGAACCAAAATATCGATATGGAATATTCGTATCGACGCCAAAAGTCCGATACTCAAAATAACGGATAGGTGTCACACAGGGTAGGACTGATAGTCGCATTTGTGGTCCCGCGATTCAAATCTTCCTCTACCAAGGAACCGTCTGAGTACCAAATGTGTATCACCTCAAACATTTTGCGTTTTTGTTTAATCATATGACGTCACTCGCTTTTATATGTATTTCTTCACTACCGAGTAACGGACCTGTTCAATGAGGCTCCACTTTTCTTTACCTCATCGTTATACCCCATTGAATTTTATAGTTTAAGTCCATAAAAAAATGGGTTCAAGTTTCTTTACATACCACCTATTATTATATTTAAATGTCTTAAACTTTTTTTTTTTTGCTTATCTTTATTTGCTATATGCACAATTGGGTCACAAAATTAGCCAAGCACAATTAAAAACAGCTTAACTTATGGCTATCTAGAAAACCGCTTGAGTAATTTTCACTGTAACTGGTCTCTAGCCGTAAAGACTCTACACGCTAATCATTCTAAAGTCATTCGGAAGTTGTAGATGACATTGAAATGACTGGGCAAGGCCCAAATGGCGCCCGCATGTTTTTTTCTTTTGTTTTTTTTTCTTACTGGCTTCCTCATAAGTTTCATAAATGAAATGATTTCCATACGCTGCGGCTGCTGCTGCTGCTTAGTGGCTTGTAACATGGTCTGGGCGTGCACTGCGTATACTTAATATGATTGATGAGCTATGGGGTTTGCTTGGCTGGTTGCGAAAAGCTTGCCAAAAACATAAACGTAGCGTGAAAAGTTTTTGGCATTTTCTTTGTTTTACATGTAACGTAATAGACGTTTCAGTTGGAAAATTATTACTAATTAGCAGCGGCCAGCAGCCAGCACAAGGTGCGTATGCTTAATGCCTGGCTAAGCCAAGACAGCTGCAACCTGGCTAATTGCTCAAGCTCGAGGCGACGACGTGCTCTAACATTAAATTACTCAAAACACCTTGGTGTGCAATTGAAAGCGATGGTCGATCTTGATCATGATGATATTAATGGAGTTTGATGGAATCGATGCTTTGGCTACTGCTGCTGGCTGATGGTTTTTTTTTCTAGATCCAGATCTGAGCGAAATGAAAAGTCATCATAATCAACAATTTAAAAATATTAGTTGGCATAAAAAGCGCAGCCATGCAAAATGTGCAGCAGATAGTACGCTGTAAAATTCAAAAACTACACAGAAAGAAAATCTGACAAATGAATTTTTTTCGAGCACGAAAATTTTAAGTTACAAATTGATTGTAAGATACTTTAAATGAGTAAAAATTGTACTTAATAGGAAAGTGAGCCCAAAAGAACTTGAAATAGTCCAAATGTGACTCAAAGTAAAAATAAAAATTTATATTGATTTGCATCTCTAGGAAAACGAGGAAGATAATTTTCAAATATGATCTCATTTCTTATCTTTTTTCTTTACACATAGTTTTACTCCAATTTTGATTTTATCTCTTTTTCCGATTTTCTCAAACTTTTTTTTACGAAGCAAGTCTCTTGTGAGGGATCAGGATATCGAAGGTAAATTTTGTTTTCATATTAATTTTCATTACTTGTAAGCTCCAGAATACTTCAAATTAGTTAAGTTTAGTTGATGCTTTCTCAAAATTTATATATATTATAAGTTGTGTGCAATAAAATAAAGTGTTTAGGCTGCTAGCCTTTTTAATACTTAAATATTTGAGAGTTTCATTTTACCCAAAAAATTATTTTTAAGCCACTTTTTTTACATAAGTTCGAGGTATTGCTTTTTGAATGAATTATGATGTTCACTTTGTCGGGCAGATTTGCAGAAATCCTACACTGAAAAAATACTGAATATCTGCCCAACGCAGACCCTTGACTTCGAAAAGTAAGGCACTTCTGCCCTAAACTATGTTGTTGTACATATTTTTAATGGCATTTTGTCACAAAGACGTTTCTCAAAAACAAAGCACCCATACCACACACGTAAACAACTGATTGTTGTTGCCCAAGTTGCTAGTCTGGCACTTCTGCACTTTAGCATTAAGGATGCTCACTTCGTTAGTCTGCCACTTTTTTCTGTAAATTGTTTTTCCTAAAGAGTCCTAAAGAGTCGCTTGAGATATCGTTTTCGCAAATTATCTTTTGTGTGAAGATGTAAGTAATGAGGTAAAAATATATTAGCGATTAATTAAATCTTAATATGTTTCGAGTCAGAGTTTAAGATAATGAACCGCTGTTGAGCTTAGAGGGAGCCTTATTCAAAGTCTGGCAAAGTAAGTAAAATCTAACTAATGTTAGTTTCGGATATATGTATGTATGTGAGTTGCTGGCAAAACGCATCAAAAAGGCTCGAAGACATCTATACCATCCAAAACTTGAAAATTAAACCGAAATGTCTGTTTTAAATATTTTTGGTAAGTTTTAAGTAATATATTGAGAGCTGCAGGAAAATATATGGTAAATAGATTAGAGGGAGGGATTTCCATTAACAAAAAGGCCTTCATTAGGCTACATATCTGTAACATACATCCAATTTTAATGGCGAAACGGCTAAACGGTATAATTAAGGCAAGAAGATTTTCTTAAATTCTTTCGTTAACAACTGGGGTCTGGCTGGGCGAATTTTTTATAACTCTTAATGTTTATACATTTTTATGCCCTGTATACAAAGGGTCAAGGCAATACTAGATTTAGGCAATGTATGTAACAGGTGGCTTGGCAGACAATATTTTTCTTATACCAGTATTGGATACACTGAGGTTTTCGGGTGCCTATGTTTATCATAACCTCTGGTAACGACAACAAGAGCCAGAGACATAAAGTCAGCAGAAGCGTATAATCTTTCTCCACGTTAAGTTTGTAGAATTATTTGTATATCTTACCCCGTAGGTGAATTTCGCGATGTTTAGCTATGCAGTGTAATAATTTGGTCTGACAGAGGTATGCGGCGTGTGATATGCATCTGTTTGTCAAAAATTAACAATATTGGATAAATACATCCGACGTCGTTGTCAAAAATAAATAAAAACACCATAAAATTTCGACAATATAATAAATTTTCTTATTCACGGCCAAGAGTCACGAAATTTTGTACGTAGCCTAATGTGGCCCTAATAAACAAAACCACATTGACTTTGTTCGATGCGATCTTCCCATCCCCGTAAACGAATTACCATGAATTCTGTCACACCTCTCAACATATGCACTAAGTTTGGCACAGTCATTAAAAATAGTCATTTTGACTTCATTTTCAATCAAAATCGGCTGAAATTTACGAAACTTATAGGTTTTAATATCATACTGTCCTAAAAAACTAGTTTATCTAATTTTAAACTTGTTTTTTACTGCATCAAAACATTTTGCACTTAAATTAGTAAGTTGCAATGATAAAGTATACAGAAATGTAAATATGTTTCTCGGAATAGAAATATAGGGCATCCCACAGTCTGGTCTGTACTAGAGTTTTTTTATTAATGCAAAAAATAAATTATTTTGTCGCTTGCTTTACGAATCTGTGAAGGCTTACCTCAGCAAAATTGGTAAAAAAAATGTTGACTGTTTTTCTCTCTGTGTATAGGCCGGCAATGATAGTGAACTTGATTTGGGGCCAATTTTCTCTTTCATTGGCAGCAGCCACTACGCCGGTCACCCCCCAAGCCAGCCAGCCAGCCATCCAGCCAGTCAGTTAGTCAGTCAGCCGGTTTCAAGTGCATGCAAAAATGCCAATTAATGTGCATAAGCCTGTGCAGTGCGTCTGTGTGTGAGTGAGTGAGTGTGGCGCTGTGTGTGTGAGTATCTGTGTTAGTCAGTCGCTGTCCGGCACAGTTTTTCACAAAGAATCTGCAGCGCAGTGGAAGCTGCACATTGTCAACGCGATGCGTCCATAGAGGCAGCGGCAGCGGCCGCGACTTTCTAATATAACCCACAAGCCGCTGTGACTCCATCGTTGTTGTTGTCTCCTGGAGACTACAAAATTTTGGCTTTGACGCCAGTCTGATAGACTGGCTTAACGGGCTCTGCTATTTTTAAGCACACTTTTCATTTTTCATTTTTATTTGGTTTTTTTATATTTTTTTTTTTTTTTGGGTGCCTAGGAAATCTGTGGCGGATGCGCTTGCCACTTTCGCGTCGCGTCTGAAATGCGGAAAAAAATAGCGAGAGTGAAAATTTTTAGCTAGCATAAATTAACTGTAAATATGAAAAGCGTTCGCAAGAATGTTGCTCTCAAGTTCGTTGCCTAAGTCTTTTGATAAGCGTAAAGAAAGATGGAAATAAAAAGTGAAATTTAATGAGACTTGTTTTTATTTTTACAGACACATAATTCTAATAAAAAACACTTCATTTACATGCAATACGCGCAAGTGCACGAAATAAATTAACAAAAAGGTAGCATTGAGCATACACAAAGATCTTGTCTATAAACAGTGGCGCAGGGAGCTTTTAGCGTTGGAGGGGGTTAACACTGTGCAAGCGAATTGTTGGATGTATGTTACCAAGTGCAGAGAATAGCGTGCGGGTGACTATTGTAAATTCGTAAAAGGATTCCAAGCGCAAGGCTTACGGATATACCAAAAAATTTTACCAAAATTGTTGCAAAGCGTAATGTGGCCAAATTATCAATCAGACAAAAATACATAAAGGCGAAAGTGCAAAGTGTCCAATAGCAATTTACACTAAGAAAATTGGACATTTGACTATGAAAAGTAGCGCACTTTTGCCCAAAACGGTGTTGTAAAAAGCGCCAATATCTACCAGTGCGTAAATATTTTTATTTTCTATTTTTTCTTTTTCATTAGTTGCAGATAAGCATAGATATGTTAACAGCTGATTGGTGTTGGTCACGTTGTTACTCTATCACATTCTAGGTTTGTTCACATTGTCACTTGGGCACTTTTGCCTTTATGCATTTTTAAACAATCTAATTAAGCATTGTGAAGCATTGTTCTGTTTGCAAAAAATTCAACTGTATTCGTAAAATTATTGTTTAATACCAAAAAGATTTTTGTTTCTATTTTAAGTGGAACAATAAAAAATATAGAAAGTGTATACTGGTACATATATTCAAGACAAATAGTTGCCAGGAATAAGAAAAAGAAGTGAATTTTCGGGATTGACTTTCTTGGTTTCAAAGTATACAACGTTGGCTATGCGACAGATGTTCCAGCATTGAGCTGACATATTGATGTCTGGGAAAATTTTTCTTCGGGCATTGAATGATTTTGAATTATGGCTAAATTTTCATTTGAACAATTAAAAATGAAATTTATTTTCCACTTGATAAAAATATCAAGTATATCTTTAATAAAAAACTGTACATAAAACTCCACAGCTGTAAAAAATCTTTTATGATTTTAAATTTATAATTCGCACGGCTTTGAACCGACTAATTTTTTTTTTGTATTTGGTGTCAATTCATTATATGACGAAATTTTTTTTTCACTACTTTAATTTTGGAAAACGATTCGCACTTTGACGATAACCATAGGTCGGACTAATTATAAAAAAGGACATATAAATTAATGAGACGGTTATCAAATGTTATATTCATTTACCATGTGCCAAATGTATAAGGTTATCATAGGTTTTTGTAATGTGTACATCAAGGATGCGTGAAAAAGGCTAATTGTTTCTGTCGGTATGAACACTAAGGTCTCAGAGACCATCAAAGGTAGAAAAACGAAACTTTAATACATTTTTTTTTATCTACTTATTTGTATACTTAAGCTCATTCCATGGGAAAAAAAGCTCTCTCTCATCTTGCAAACTTTAAAAGATATACTACAATGTGATATATTATTTATATTTTTATTATACCCTGTACCTATAGGTACAAAGGGTATACTAGATTTGTGCAATGTATGTAACGGACAGAAGGAGGCGTGGCAGACCCCAAGTCCTTTATACCAAAATGCTTATCATAACCTCGGGTAGCGATTGAGCCATGTCCGTCCGTCCGTCTGTCCGTCCGTATGAACGCCTAGATCTCGGAGACTATAAGAGCTAGAGACACGGAACTTTTCCTGCTGGTGCGCATATTTCCTAAGCAGATGAAGTTTGTTGAATCATGTCAATATCTTTCCCCGTTCCCCCGCTGTAGATTTTCGCGGTTTTTAGCCACACCGTTTAATATTTTCATTTGCGTTGTAGATACATGCATCTATGTGTAAAAAATGAACAAAATCGGACAAATACAACAGAAGTTATAGTCAAAAATGTGCAAATTTCATCTCCCCTTGCCAATAAACTGCGTCTATATTTGACTATACGCAATTATGGCTACAAGTGACCTAGAATCACAATTTTTGGTAAGCTCATTCATGTGGCTCTAATGAACAAATCCACATCCAAATTTTATCGATGCGGTCCCCCAACCCCCCGCAATCGATTTACCGTGTTTTCTCCCACACCCCTTAACATATCAACTTGAAACTTGTAATTAAAATAGCTTCTTTGACGTAACTTTATATTTTCATCAAAATCGGTACAAATTTACGGAACTTATAGGTATAAATATCGTTTTGCAGCAAAAAAAAAATAAATTCCAATTGGAAAGTTCTTAGATGGAATATGCAGGAAAAATTTTTTTGACACAAAAGGTACAGGGTATTCCACTGTCGGGCACCGCCTCGACTGTACCACATTTTTTTTTTATCTACTTATTTGTATATTTAAGCTCATTCCATGGGAATAAAAGCTCTCTCTCATCTTGCAAACTTTAAAAGATATACTACAATGTGATATATTATTTATATTTTTATTTTTTATATTTTTTTGTTTATATTAGGTTTGTGTGAGTCTAATTAACAATAAAATTTCGATATTTTGTCTCAGGACAAGTTGCTTGAAGAAAACCGTTTCGTTTGCTGATATTTATTTCTTATTTATTGGTAGACTGGTGTAGTCTTTCAAAATACAACTATTAATCTTGTGAGGAGGTGTTGATTTTTCTACGCCACTGTCTATTACATACAATTACTTATGTATGTAAGCATTTATTTACTATGTACAATATGTGTATGTAAAAAAGTTTCTCTTGTTGGCACGCACTGATTTAGTTATAGAGACGTTGCGCTACGGTAGTTGTAGTTATTTTTATGGGCTTTTTGAAAGTACATAAGTATGCAAGTACATAGTATACTATAACAACAAAAACAATCGCACGCCATGAACTTAATTATAATATAATAAGAAACCGACATCGTCCAAAACAAATCGTGTTTAATATACGCCAGACAAACATTAACAAATCGTCTTGTATAGCAAACAAATTTTGAAATATTTATGCATTTTTATACACTTTACAAATAATACAGTATTAAAGATTTGTGAACAACTTTGAAGCGTTTTAAGGAAGTCATTAGCTTATTGTAGTTTACATATAAATCAGCAAAATTATATCTAAAACTTTCTTGTAGACTAATTTAATACACATCCAGTTTTTAATCCAAAATCGTGTTTCCATATTTTATAAAATAGATTTTGGAGAAGACTCCAGACTAAGAACCCAAAATTTGACTAAAAAGTGTTGGCTAAATCGAAAATTTCGATAATTAAGTGGCCTGCCGTTCCCGCAGATCTGGATTTAATTGAAAATTTTTAGTTTCGTGATATTTATGATAATGCTAGGCAGTATTCAACCGTTATAAAGCTCGAGATAGCCGTTAAGATAGCTTGGGAAGACATCATAACATATTCTGAAGAATCTTAATAATTCAATGAAAAAAAGAGGTTTTAAATATGATGTATGATATTGACTACTGATTTTCATGATAGCTTAAAAAATTATGTTAAACTAAAGTAATGCCCCCATTTATTAAACAACTGACAAAATTGAATTCTCCTAGATAATCAAATCTTGAGAGATGTCAAAGTTTATAGACACAATTATCCTGTAATAACTTCGTTCACTTTGCATTGAGCAAAAAAGGGAGCCACTTATGCAGTGCCACTCAATCAAGCTCTGCTGGTCACTCTGACATACCTGTTAACGAGGGAGCTGAAGAGTTCGCCAGCTGCTGATCAGCGCTACCCGCTGCACTTGCGATTACGACCTGAACTTCTTAGAAAATCTGATTTGTCAAGTAAATCTCCCTATGCGCTCTTTTTATCGAATATCTAAAATGGTTTAGCAAGAAGAGATACTACGCAGCAATAAGCGCACCTTTAACTATTCCAACCTATTACACCCTACACATCCCCCCCCTTCCTGGGTGATCTTGGCCTGTACCAAACACCCGAACTAACCTAACCTATGCAGTGCCACTATTGTTTTGGAACAAACTGTATCTGTTCATTTTGTTAAACGAGACTTCAGATAAAAGGGATATTGAAGAAATCTGCTAGAGTTCACAAAACCAAGAGGTGGTAAAACTGGTAGTGCCTTGTTTGTATAAAAATACAATTAAATAAAAACATTAATTGTCCTTAAAGAAACCCGTTTTGCATCCTAGCAGAGTTCTTAGCAACTGAAAAGATTTTCGATCATCTATTTACGGTATAGGAAACATAAGGCTGCCTAGTCCAATCTACAGTTCGTCTAGTATATGTTCCCGAACAAGTTTATGTTACCAGGGAGCAGGGCCGTAGAGAAAAAATCCGTGCCCGGAGGGGAAAATGTACCGGCCCCTCTCTATTACACCTTTAGCTTGAATCATTGTGTTCCGTAAGTACGGCGATCTTTTTCCACAATCCAGGAAATAGCGTGAAAAACCATTATACATCTAAAAAAATAAAATTTCATCAAAGTTTATTACGGCAGTAATGACACCGGTCCCCTGAGAAAACTCCGGGCCCGGGGAACCCCCCATTTCCCCTCTCTTGTCGGGCCTGCCAGAGAGAGTGCTGAAGGATTGATAATCTCCTCAAAAATTTTGAGTTGAATTTCAAGTCTTTTCTTAAAACAATTTATGGCATAAAAAAGAATAAAGACCAAGTCTTTCAAAGAAAATATTTATTATTTTTAGGCAAATCAATTCCAAAGTTGATTTGGGTTTATTTCAATAAATACGGCCAAAGATAAATATGATAACGGTGGCACTTATTGTGTACCAAGTGATCTGTTGTTGCCTATATGTACAAAAAAGTGAGTTTCATTTAATTTGTTTCCAAAAAAATAATTTTATTATCATTTAAAAGCCATTTTTATTTATTTTGTTTTTATTTATTTATATTATTATATATTATAATATTTATTTTATTTTTTTTTTTTAATTTTGACATTAAAAAAATTAAATTATCTCTACCGGAAAAGTGTCCCAAAACCTTTTTTTGTAAGGATACGGAGGTGATTATGAACAGGCCCAAAACGCATACATTTTTTGCGAAGAATTTCAATTACTTCGTGTTTTATTTTTAGACGACTACGGCGAAGCCAAAAGCAGGGTTGTGAATATGACCTGTTTGTCTGTTCCCTCGTAACTTCGAAGCAGTTTATCATAATTTGACAAAAGAGGTAACCTTGGAAGCATCTTGATCGCACGCTGGTTATAGGCTATGTGACGTCACATTAAATTGAATATGTCGACCTCAAGAAAATATTAAGTCATTAATAAAAAATAAATTATTTTTAGTTATCCTGTATTACATATCAAACGAAAGGTCTATATTATCACATTTCGATATTACAAATATTTGTTTGCCCAGAATCGCAGAATTGTTGAATTAATTTTGTCTTTACCTATGTATGTAGATGTAAAATAATAGAATTTGTCAAAGAATGTAAAGGGACCTTAAAATTCGAAATTATTACCCCAAAATAATTGAAATAAAAAAAATTGCTAAAACGAAGCCCCAATAAACAATATAATATATATTTATATACGTGGTACGGCTTCAAGAGATATAAAAAAATAGGATCATATTTTGATTTCCTTCCAAACAAATTGTTACAACATTCCACTTTGACTCATTAATATAACTTTAAGGTCTAGTCGCTATAACTTCGAATAAGCTTTTATCCTTTTTTCTATAGTATATAAGCTGTTTATAAATATATGAATAATTAAATTCATTAATAAACAAGCTAGAAACACCAAATGTAATATGTGAACTGATAAGGTGCACATGATATAAACAATTAAAGTTTATTTTTGTCTCAAAACACTTCCATAATCGGACGGATTCTATTGCTCGACTTAAAGAGTTGTACTGGCATTACTGAATTTTCCGACAAGGCGATTATAGGTTGGAGGCACAACTCAAAATTTATAAATAAAATGTTAAAATAAGGCCTGGACACGTCCATCAGGCCTCCTGATGGCAGGCAAGTTTTACCAATTGTTTCATTTTAAAAGCTGTACAAATTGCTAATGATTTCGCAAGATGAAAAAGGCAGGCAAAGATTGGTACAAACTATAGGAAACATAGCTGCCGTAGCTCCCTGTATCGAAAAAGACTTAGATATGTCGATTTGGCGCAAAACAGCTAGGTTCCCAATCCGGCTTATTTTGCGGTTGAATTTGGGCTTATTTTAGTACAAGAGTGTGGGGAAACGAAAAGCACTGCCAGTGAAGCAGAGGACTGCTCCCAACATCATGGCATGATTACAGCTTCAAAATCAAACCAGAATCAATTTCATGCATCCCACCGTTCTTGTTTATATTTCTAATTGTTGTTCCCAATCATTCTTATCTGGTCACCCTACCATTGAGTACGTTTGCATAAAAGAGTATGTGGCGTTCGATCGACTCTCTTTCGATGCTGTTGCATGCCCTGCACTATCCTCATTTTGGCTTACAAAATTAATGCAATGATGTGCAACCAAGCGTGCAACATGAAAATGTTTGAGCCAACAGCTTTACCGTTGGCCCAAGCAGAACGTTGAACTACTTTATTTTTTTTATTTTCCAACGCCGCGGCGTCGCCGTCAGGCATTATGAAAACTTTAAAACCAAAAATATATAAAAATTTGCAAAATAGCAGTATAATAATTTTGAAGTTGTTTAATTGCCGTTGCTTCTTCGTTTTGCAACCGCATAAACAAAAAAAAAAAATAATAAAAAAAGGTAACTCTTGTGGGGTTTTTCTCAAACCATTGGCCATTGTGACGTAGGCATGTGTGTGTCTCAGTGTGTGTGTGTGTGGCAAAACGAAACAAAAACGTAATTAATTTTAGGTAAATGAATAAAAAAAAAATATTTAAATGCGCATTTGTTTAACTTTGTATGAAGGCTGGTTGACTCTGTGGCAGGCGGAGGCAGGCATTGTGGCATGAGGAGCGTGGTGGTGGCGGTGACTGCCATGCCACGGCTGACCCAAATTTGCGGCAGTTTTTCCGATTGCAGCGCAGCGTCGAATAATTTGAAAGTGTAATTTATGACTGTGACAAGGCGCTATGGACGAACCCAAAGCGGGGAATCACTTTCAAGAGGCCCGGCAGTGTGGGCGGTTGTAAAGGTGCCAGACAAGACCTACAGCTGGAAAACAAGTCTGCCGGTAGCGACTAGCGTGGGATTGTGGCCAGCAGGATATGGCAACTGATAGCGTGCATAAATGCACTCAATACTGTTCAAACAAGCAGTCAAAAGCTCTTAAGAAGATTTAGCAGCTGCGGGGAAATTAGTGGGTGATGGAATGCGGTATGGTCGGGATGATGAAGGATGAAGGGCGGAATTTATGCCAGATCACTAAATTTTCTAGGGTCTCTAACTAACTGCCGAAACTTTGAGTTTGACACACGTAACGCAAAATCTCCGGTCCTCCGAGAGCGTAAACTAAACTATTAGGCTCCTGTTTCGGTATAGGTATTACGGAATCGAATTTCTATTTTCGTATCGCTTTTATATTTTTTTTATATTAAAAAAAAACTATTAGATTCCAGCCCTTAAATCGATAGAGTCTTTGGCACCCAACATTTTTAGGGGTAAATCTGATACTACGGACGGTCAGGAGCTTGACATGGTACTATTGCGTTATTCAGAGAAAAAGAAGAACCAACGAAGAAGGCATGACCCAGAAGAAATTGCAGCAAATTTCTGTGTCAAATTTTTCGACGGCGCAAGTTACTTTTATCAATTTCTGCGAACAAGTGGTCACCGAGGCCTTAATTTATTCAATGGAACAAGCCACGTACAATAAGCATGCAAAGGAATCTGATTACCAAGGAAGCTCCCCAGTCTCACCACATAGTTGATCTTCAAAGACGATACAATATCAAAATGGTGGCTACCTTACAACCCATCCCCACATAAATGATCAAACCAAGCCACCAAGCCTTAGTATTTTGTAAGTATTTGTTGGGTTTTTCAAAAACTTCTTGTTATCCATAAATAAAACTGTAAATATATACAATTTTTAATAGTTAAGTTTATTATTGTTCACAATCACAAAATGTCAGCCAGCAATAGAAAATTATATGATTTGAATTAATTTTTTTAAACAATTTCAATTCTGCTTTTTACGCGCCAACTTTAAAGTTTGTCATTCACATGAGAACGCGCACATCTGTCTATCGACTTTTGTCTATCGCTATCGCCAGCAACTGTGAATTTTTCGCTGTCTCTCTTTAGAGTGGCGTCGTCACTGTCCTATTCGTGAGCCAGCCAGCGTAAGAACAAACGGGCACAAATTTCATTATTATTTTGCCGTCTCACGCGCAGTTTTGTGCTGGAATTTGTTAGAGAAAGAAAAAACAATAATAAAGATTTTCTTTCATTCCAAACAAAATAAAGTGCATAATACAAATACAAGACATTGCCGGTGTAGTGTTTTAATTTAAATTTATATACCTAACACTGTGTTTGCTTGTGTGTAAAGTAGCAGAAACTTGGGTTTTTTATTGTTGCGTAAAAGGTAAAGTGAAATCAAGCGCAACATTTTATAAGCTTAAAAGCGTAGTCATTTAATATATTTGATTATTTCAAAAGCTTTTTTATATTGTGCAGTGTATAAAACTAGTTGCAAGCGGCAAAATTGTGAAAAAAATTTTAATTTAGTGTGTACTGCGTGTGCAGCGCATACATATTTTTTGTCTCATTGTCGCCATTTTTAATCATTCGTTTTTCGCTGCTGCCGACTCGTTGTGGTGCGTGTGCTATACGCTGTTTGTCTGTACAGACATCTCGCTCGCGCAGTTTTGGCGCTAGTGGCGTCGCATTTGGCATTTTAGTGTTGTAAAATGCAAAAAAAATATATAATACTGCATTCTGTTGCAACTAAAATAATTGTGCATTTTTTGTCTTTGGAAATTTAAAGTGAATTGCGCACATAATGGAAGACCTTACCAAAAACATAATATTTACAAACGCCATCAATGGGCAACCGGCAACCATACAGTATCAAACAGCAGACGGCACTATACTAAAACAACCGAAAATCGAGGGCCAAAAGTCTGACCAACAGCCCACTTTCTATTATACCACAAATGTAAGTTGATCTGCATTCACATATATGGGACAATTTGTATTAATTTGTTATTTACTACGGCAGGGCAATGCTGCCACCGTAAATCTAACACAGCTTGCCACAGACGACAATAAGACATGCTATATAGCACAGCCAGTTGGTGGCTATAACTATACGCTGGTTAATGGAATGCCGCTGAATCAAGGCACTGCTTTGGGTATTGCCACCGTGGACGCACAAGGACGTATTCAGATTGTGAATCAAAATAAGCCCATAGCAGCGGTAAG
The DNA here is from genome assembly GCA_949987675.1 of Chymomyza fuscimana. Lineage (NCBI taxonomy): Eukaryota > Metazoa > Arthropoda > Insecta > Diptera > Drosophilidae > Chymomyza > Chymomyza fuscimana. Next base: position 51,803,826 of record OX465088.1, on the reverse strand, counting down.
TTAAAATTCGTCGCAGCTTATAGAGTGCAATAAACGACCCCTACTTTTGTCACATTTGTTTTGCAGCAAACAATTTCTCCACTACAAAACACAATATCCAACATCACTTTCAAGTGTGATGTTTGCTCGGCCATGTTCCAACATCTTACGCTGCTCAATGCCCACAAGCGCATGCACACCGAGGGCACAGACCAACAACAGCAACACAATGCCCAACAGCCAAACGATTCAATTACTGTGGTCAACGCGCAGGGCCTAGTGCAAACGCAAAATATTATAACCGAAAATGGTCAAATGGGCCAAATACAAATCGTAGCTTCCGATGCACTTGAACCTGTGCAGCAATCCGTTATGCAACAACAAGCCCAACAACAGCAGCAGCACGAGGCAAACAATCAAAAAAATATGCACGCCACCAAGTGCATTAACTGCGGCAATCCCATACAGCAACAATCAAAACGAAAGGGACCCAAGCAAGTGCGTTGCGAGTCATGCATGCAGGCCGAGCAAACCGCCCAGCAGCAACAACAGCAAATATTTGTGACTCCAGATGGCAAGTTAAACCGAATTCACTCTAAGCGCTTGGACTTAATTAATTTGTGTGCCTTTATCTAGGTCAAATGTCGCACCCAGTGCAAATCATATCAACCACGCCACAGGCTCAGGCGCAACTGCAACAAATCGTGGCACAACAGACTGGCGCAGGTATTACGCCTAAACGTGAGATCACCGCTACACCAGGGCATCATCCTGTCAAGAAACGTAACTCACAACAGTTAACAAAGTGTCAAAAGTGCAATGGCTCTGGAGTTGTACTTATGGGTCAACAACAGCAGCAGCAACAACATGGCAATGCCGGCACATCCATCAAGCAAGCGCAAGTGACTGTAAAATCCGAGTGAGTAGGCCAGTCAGCTTGCGCATTAAACCTCAACTAATGTAAATATTTTCAAGAAATGCCAGCAAACCCTTTAGCTGTAATATATGCGGCGGTCTATTTTCTCGCTACTCCAGTCTATGGTCGCATAAGAAACTGCATAGCGGCGAAAAGAACTATAAATGCGGTATCTGTGGTTTGGCTTTTGCCAAGGCTGTCTATTTGAAAAACCATGCGCGCATACATACAGGCGAAAAGCCCTACAAGTAAGTGTCGTTTTTTATCAATACACTCGATTTATCTAACATTTGGCTACTTTTGTATAGATGCCAAACATGCGGCATGGCGTTTGCTCAATCTCCACATCTTAAGAATCACGAGCGCACGCATAGCGGCGAACGCCCCTATGTATGCGGAGTTTGCGATAAAGGCTTTGCACGACATGCTACGCTGTGGAACCACCGCCGCATACATACCGGCGAAAAGCCCTACAAGTGTGAAATATGCGGCTCGTCCTTCTCCCAAGCGGCGCATCTCAAGAACCATGCGAAGGTGCATTCGGGCGAAAAGCCATACAAGTGCGAAATCTGCTCGGCAGCTTTCGCTGATCGCTTTGCGCTTAAACGTCATCGGGGTATACATCAGAAATATGGACAAACAGCGCCACGTCAGCCTGCAGGAGGCGAGGGCTTGGTAGTACACAAGCAGGAGTTGCCCGATATGGATGACGATGCGCAGCAGGAGGTAATCATCGGAGGCTTATAGATAAGAGCAACAAATGCCAACTCGAAAACCACAAACACGGTGACGGCGGCACAAGCAACGGAGCAGTCGACTTCCGCCTATCAGCAGGTGCATCAGCCACAAGCCCACCAAGAGCAGCAACTAGCGCAGGCATATACTTCGCAACAATATCAACATCCCGGTGGCTACTATTATCAACTGTCACAGCAACAACAAGTGCACAGCGCCAGTAGCGCATTCAACGCAACGCCGCCTTTTTAGAAGCAATATGTAACAAAGGGCGTGTAAATAATTCGGCAAGGGTCGCATTAGCATCACCATTTAGGACATGTAGAGTTTTTTAATCATTTTTTTTTTTTATTACTTTTGGCTGGCCTAAATTTCATAATCTTGTTAACCAGTACTAGAAAAGTTTTAGTTACGTTTGGCTCTGCTTGGTGCTTTCAAACTGCTTATATTTTTCAAAATCCTTGGGACTTGTTTCCATTTTTGCAATCATTTTGCGCATTACAAATTAAAAGGTGTATTCATAACTATTTGAAATTAATATAGGCATTCAAAATTGGTATAAGTGTAAAAACTGAACTTAACTCCCAATTTGCATTGCGCAATGTGGAAGTTTAAAGCAGTGATGGGTAAAACTCATACCAACAATCATTTCTTTGTGTGAGTAAACAGCGCAGTAAGCAAAAGCGCACGAGAGAGCAAGAACCGCAGTTAAGCAAAAACGAGCGAGAGATTTCACACACTTGGACCGTACATGAGCCAACTGCGCTGCGGCAGATTTTGGTGCAATAATAGTGCAAAAATGTATTCATTTTGCTTTGAAGCATACTATTCCAGTAACAACGTTACTAGATATCGACACGAGTCGGCAAACAAAACTTGGTGTCTAGCCCATGTGTTCGCTGAGAAAAAAAATAGGTGTTCATAAGGGCGGACGAATATAGTTCAATAGCAACGCGAGGTGACTCAATGAAATCGATGATCGTTTGGGAGCCGGGTAACAAAATTCGAAATAGGTCTAAAGAGTAACTGAACTCTCTCTATTCGTATACGCGTGAAAAAGTCGAAATCATAAAATATTTTATTTTTTTATAAATGCGAATCGACAGAATTGTTCATATTATTAAACTTTATCAGTAAAAATGTAGACATTTGTAAATTGATATAAGTGCAACTTATAAAATCCAATTTACTGCCAAGACGTAAATTACATTGAGAATGTAAAAAAAGAAACACAACTAGATCCTGAAAACTTATTGGCAAACAAGATCTTGAAATTTAAGCTGTAGTTCTATATATTTGGGAAAATAATAGTGTGAAAAAGTGAGTAATAGTATAGCCGAAAACGCTTTTAATGTGTAACTAACGAAAATACATAAAACAAAACTTAATTTATTAATAGATGTAACATAGACTTTGCACCACGTATTTAATAAGTGTTATTGTATATTTCCGTACATAAAAACCAATTTAGCTATAATTAAATGGATCTAAAGGTTTAACAAGCGGTATAGCAGAACAATTAAATAATAATGAAAATACGTAAGAAAGTGCGTGCAGATATTAGTATGCGCTAAAAAACAAAAAAACAATATTAGTTTTAAGCGAATAATGATTTAAATACATTTTATGTACATTTGCATAAGTATTACAACAATTGTAACTCAAAAAATAAACATTTGAATATCAAAAAAAAAACGAAGTTTCTTATCTAGAATTTGGAATAGGAAATTATTTAATTACTTTTGTGTTAAATTGGCCAATAATCTTTTAGTTTCTGTGTACAATTTTGGTTACACCTATGCTATAGAAATTAACAAAATAAAAAAATGTTAAAATATACGTTTTCCTGCCGACGATATCCTGTAGATCACTATCGGATAGGTGTGGCCAAAAATAGACAACCTAACCTACTCACCTGGCTCAGTTTTATGCGAAGCTCTCTGAAATGTTTTAGTCCATTAAAACACAAAATTTAAGTTTTAAATAATTTTTTGTATGCATTTTATTATTGTTGTTTTTCAAGTCATTCTTATACATACTAAACAACTTTTGTTTTTGAAAACTCTTGATGCAGTTATTTTATATTTAATTTTAGGCGCAATACAAATTTGTATAGTTTTTATTTACACAAAAATGTTGTGAATATACTGAAGTTTGACTAGCACGTGAAGCGAATTTTAACTAACTTTGGGAAAAGGTTTAAAATCTAAATATTTCCTTTAGCTAAAATACGATTTTATTAATTATTCAATTAAGTTAGTTTTTGATTTTGGTTTAAGTTTTTAATACACGCATTTAACTAATACATTTCGACTAACCTAGACTTCTTGTACTTAATAACTAAAAACCTAATTAAGAAGCTACAAAATATTTTGGGCTAAACAAATACAATAACAAATGTATACGGAATACATTTAAATAAGGCCATAAGCAAAATGATTTTGCCTTTGTTACATTTAACACATAGAAACATATACAATTATAGTAAATATGTATTTTATATGCAGTAGTATGGATGTTGCATTATAAACAGTGAATATATGCTTTAAGATTTTCTAAAATATTCCATAAGTTTAAGTTGACCAATCGATATATATATAAAAATTAATTTGAATAAACTAGATCTTACATAGAGCCACATTGTACCAATGAAAAGTTTATCACTAACGAGCAGTTTCTTTTAAATATTTTAAAAGCCTTGGTATTTTGCATATTATTTAAATTAAGCTTTTTTAAGAGAATCGCAAAAACTGTAGTATACCTTAAATTGCTCTCTTAAATTTGTATTGCAGCTGTCAGCTTTAAAATGTTACGAGCGTTAATAGCGTCTTTATATTCTGTAGGCATAATATAAAGTCATACTAAAACTTCCTATATTCAAAACTAGACAGCATCAATCTATCGGGAAGATATACATAGTCATGTCTGTCTATAAATACCTAGATATCAAAGGTTTCAAGAATAACTATACATTTCGACACTTTTGGTAGATAGGCAGACATAGTATAGAAATCAATTTTAGTTACGCCATTAGAAGTTATCAAATCCGTTTGACATCAAAGTCCTTCACTAGCAAGTACGATAAAAAAGGTCAACAAAAGAAAAGTTGTATGAACTTTAAATGCTATACAGTGTTGGAAATAACCTCAAAATACGTTTTTTCCGATTCATAGTTTCCAACCATGTTTTTTTTAATGCTTTTGGGATCACTAATTCGTTGTCCAAAAATATCTAGCTCTGAGATAACTTTCAAAATACGTAGCTTAACGGTATTTTTGAGGTTATGTGTGAAATCTGACGTGCTTGGATTTTTAAGAACTCGTAGTCTTGAAACCTAGAAATCGAAAAAAATGGTCTGAACTTTCTAAATCGATTTTATACCCTGTACCCTGTTGTTTTTCGCTTGTGCTCTCTGAACTCTTGCTCCCATGGTGTACAAAAAAAGAGTTACAACGAAAAACAAAATATTTATATGAGTATATACTATTTTTGTCATTGTACATAATAACATGAAAAAACGATTTGCTTTAGATGTGTTAGTGGTTTTCTTTCATATGTGTTGGAGTTTGCTCTTCCATAAGCAGCCTTTGTGCACCCCTGTTTTAAGGTTATGTCAGAAGGTTAGAAGATGCTGGGGTTTTTCGGACCTCGGACTCGAATTTAGAGGCTGAATTTAATAGGTTGCACCTCCTCCAAATGATTATCTTGGAAACAATTAATACTTTTAAAATCAACCGAAGGAGAAACAGTAGTTGAATTGCATTAAAGGTCAAATATGTGGTTTGTTGAGGTGTGGAAAGCTGTAACCTATTATGGTTCTTGACGGTTTACAGATTTTTCATCATGAATTGATCATTAATATTCCCGTTTTAATCGGTGGTCAGCAAGTTATGAAATTTTTTTAATATGTACGAAAAACAATAATTCGTCAAAATTGAACTAATGAGGGCATCAAACGAGCTTGCTCAGCTATTTTTTTGGACTATATTGAAAAAATGTGTACTTAAGTCGCGAATATTGGTACAAGGAATTCCCTAGTATCGGTATAATAATAGGAATTTCAGCATTTCTGGTAAAGCTACGGTTTTAAACGATTTTCTAAAAAATTATGCAAAATTTTTAAAATTTTTATCTATTTGTAAGACTTAAAAACTGCTTATTAGATCTCCAGTGAGTGGTTTTTTAAATGCTAACTTCAGCAAAAAACAAGATACATACAAAATATTCTTTATATTTCGACTGATACTATATCAAACATGAAGTTTATGAACGGGCTCATTAATATCTCTTATTATTATTATTATAAATAGCTGAATCGAAAAGTTTTATGTGTGTATGCATATTGCCAGTCGATAGAGTATATCGCATTTATAGGAAGTTATGTAAAACTCCGCCTGGAACTTCTCTTTAAAGGAGATGAGTTAAGCTTTGTTATGGGTCATGTCTTAAGCTAAGCTGCGCTCGAGTCTTAATATATTAACCTCATTTTTTATTTTTTTTTTTTGTCTGTATGTACGATTATTATTGGAAGCTGCAGGATATACCTACTGTAGTTGTTATATAGTAAGCTGCTTACATATGTATTTGTGTCGTGATTTAGAAATGCTGCTTATAAGCTCCGAGGATATATAGTTTGATAAAGCTTAACCATGTTTGGTGTTTATGGAATCGTAATACATACATAGTAAGAAATTAATAAGCTAGTATATGATTTGATGATGATAAGAGATCTCAGCGATATTACATAATAAAATTCCTAGTTGACAGTGTATGTGTGTTTGACAACAAGTGTGTATGGAGGGCACTACTGATATATGTATGTAGTTGGAGTGCCATTGATCAAGCCTGACACCACCCACTAACCACAAAAGATCAAACAGAACAGCTGGCTAACTACATTATGGGAAGGATATAACAACTTTAGTACAGATGTATTGCATTAAGACGATGTAGTCTCGATTATGTCGTATATCAATAGCATAACCTGGCATGAGCACCCATAGACCGGGCTATCGATCTAAGAAGGTTTCACACGAATCTACCTCGTTTTGTTGTTGGCTGTCTATATTACCACCCGGCAAGACTTATGAATCCCATTACTGGTCAGGCCATTTTTTTAGTACACAGCATACTCAAAATAACATCGTCTAAGCTTGGCCCGATTAAAAGCGGCGATTTTTGAGATAAGATACTTATAGACTATTTGAAGATACAGTTAGAGAAAGATTGGGAGGCAGAGCACATTACATACGCGTGCTCTCCAAACCACAACCCAGAGCATCATTTAGGAGCAGTTGCTGCTGCGGTGTGGTGCTGCCACTGCTGTTGCCACTCCCACCGCTACCGCTACGCCTAAGCCTTCTGCTGCTCGACTTTAATCAACTTGCTTGAGTGGTGCGCGTCAATAGCTCGTCATCGTCCAGCTTTGCCAGTGCCGCTGGAGAACCCACATCAATGGTGGTCACGCGATTACCACCATCGGCCGCCGAGGGCAGCTTAATAAATGCGCTGTCCGTATGCACGGGCATAATGATGCACACAAAGCTCTGGCCTGTTTGTGAGTCGCGTGGATGCAGTGTTACCGGATTGAACTTGTCCGTCTGACCATCTGTATAAGTTTGCAGGCGCTGATAGATCTCCGGGTAATGTTTTCTCAGCAATACACCACGTCGTGACAATATATCCAAAATGTTTGAGAGTATGAGCTCGCGATTACCGGGCACAGTGCGCAGACCGGGATTAAAGGTGAGTATTAAGATTTCGGTGCGTTCTGGCACAGCCACCACGGATAGAGGCTGCTGCAAGGCCTGCTGCTGTAGCTCCAGCTCGGCTAGAATAGTTTTGCACAGCTTGAGCTTGGCACAGCGCGACACTAGCTGGCGTTCCCAGCGCACAGGTGCCTGACCCATGCCAGGTGCCTCCGAGACCACACATATGGCCACATATATGAGCATCTTGGACTCGGGCTTGTATTCCGTGCTCAATTTGAGCAGCTCCGAATAGAGTTCCAAGCCCATTTCGGCGGGCATAAGATCAGGCCAGCGTACATACGATGCCTCGCCCATGCACTGAAAACCATGCTTGATGAAACCCTCTGCGGCCTCGGCGCTACGAAAGAGCACACGCACTACACCGCGTCCCTGCGAGAGGCTGCCTTTGCGTGCAAGCAAACTTAGATGCCGCTGGGAATCCAGATCGTCCTTGCAGGTGGCTAACACCTGTCGGCACAGATTGGAGGCACGCGAGTGCAGACACGCTTTGCGGTGCTTCTCCCAGTGGGCGCGCCTACATTCACGTGAACAATATAGATGGGTACAATTATGGCATGACTTGTAAAACTTTTTGGCATCGGCGGGCGTGGCACTCTGGTCGCATTTGGTGTTGCGGCATTTGATCTGCAACTCGGCGGAATTGGTCTTGTTGTGCGATTCCGAGGAGTCCCCGAGCGAGACCCGTCGCGCTGGCATTTCACCGATGTTCCCCCCGCTGCTGGCATTTTGTTGTTGTGCTGCTGCAGTTGCTCCAAACTGGGCTGGTTGTTGTTTCTGAGGTTGTTGTTGTCATTTTTGCATCATTTGTAAGAAATGAAAAGAGAAAACGAGAGCAGAAATTAGGAACAGGAATTAAATGTTAGTAACAGGTGCGGATCTAGGATTTGGTCTTGAGGGGGGGTCTTCACTTCGAAGTGTATATATATCAGAGCTCGCAAAATACTTTCTACCCATTTTTCCAACTTTGGTGGGGGTCTGGACCCGAAACCCCCCGTGGATCCGCAACTGGTTAGTAACATCCCGGTCCAGCTGGTAGCTACAGTATTGTATTGGTCCAGAGTGATAATATTGTGAGGTCAGTGGAATGCAAGGGTACTTCGAAGTGGTAGCCAGTGCGGTTGAACCTACATCAGCAATGGGAACAATCACCATATACGTCGGTTTTAAGGCAGGTATTAAAAACCTTCATACCTTTGGACTGATCAGAGGTAAGCCAGGATTTAAGTCGGACGGCTTAACCGAGGATGGCCTACAGTTTGCTATGGGGCTCTATGCAGAGTCTGTGGACAAACGAAAGGGAGGCGGCTATCTACCCAGTAGTGAGTTGGGCCGTCATACGGGACAGTTTGGAAACTAACGAACTTGGGTTAGGTGGTCGCAATTCAGTAGGAAATAGTGGCAAAGGAAGGAAAAACGGTCTCTGATAGTGTGGTTGTGGTCACTAAGCAAATTTAAAACAATTTGGTGGCGCGCCTTGTGCGTGACGCTTAGAGAGGGTGCTTAAGTGGTGCTGTTTATTCAATCACTTGTCAGCCATTGGCTTTAGAGGTGGCTGTCATGGATTCTTTGTCTTTGCCTATGTCCCTTCGGCAGTTCTAACTGAAGCAGTAACGCTAAATCCAAGTCCCAGCGAACTTGGCCGTTGAAAACCAGGTCAGCCCGCGGGATTGCATCGCACCCTTCTTTTACTAAAGAGAATTCCAGTGCCGGCTGACCCCCTCTCGCCGGCCCTACCCACGGAAACTACTCTCTCCACCTTCAGTTTGAACGTTTTCTTGGTGAAGACCCTTAAATAAGGTAGGAAGATACTCAAAGGTATGATTCGTAAGCGTTGTTATGAGAGAGGCTAGGTAAAGCCGTGAAATAACTTTGGACCCTTTGGGTTGAAGAAGAATGTGAGTCCTTTCTGTGAGTCTTAGATCTTCCTTTATCTCTCCTTTTCTGCCCGAAGTATTGCCACATGCCAGATATGCGATTTATTGAAAGTACCTTCTCTTGTTGTAGTAGTTGTTGCTGCTGTTGCTGTTTCTTTTGTGTGGGAGCGTCACCTTCGCTGCGCCGACGCAGATGCTGCTGCTCGGCCGCACTTAGGACTTCCAGTTGTTGACGACTAGCTGTATCTACTGTAATAAGGTTAAGAAAAAAAAGGGGAAAAAAACATAAATTAGTGGATAGTATAAAGCACAATCCAGATTAACAATAACAACAACAATGATGAGCATTCTGGTTTGGTTTGGTTTACGGGTTTCTTTGTCTGTGGAACTCATAAAGAAGGATCGCAACATGCTGAGCTAAGGTGTTAGTAACTGTTATAAACTTTATAACTGGCATACACAGCTGCGTAGCAAAGTTTTGGCCGCGGGCTTTGCAAGCTGCATATTTTGTTTTACTGCTGCTTTCTCAGTGTAATTTTTTGAAGAATGAAATATAATTTAAAAAAAAAATTGGAGCATAAAATTCTAAGTTCTAGGCGCATTAAATAGTTTTAACAATAATATTAATATATGTATTAAAATATATGAGAACTTTTAAAGAAACTACAAAATATTTTATATATAAAAAATATATGCGCAAAAGGTCTAAATGGAATTTTTTTTATGTTTTTTGGTTTAAATATTTAAAATGTATCTTTGTGTGTAGAGTATAGACGAAATTGTTAAGTATAAGTATATAACAGTTATACATATATTTATATATAGAATTGGTTATGACATTATATACTTGTATATAAGTATGGTAACAACAAACAAGAACATTAGTACATAGTTTTTGCCTATACCCATCTTTTTTTTCGTTTTTCTTCAGTTTGTTTGAACAATTCTTCATTATTTCATTTTTTATTTTTTGTTGTTATCTTTTTTGTTTGGTTATTGGTTGGGTAACATATTGGAACAAAAACTTACAGGTTCATACCTGTCGTCGAGGACCCTGCAATGGCCGCCGCTTGTGTTCTGTTGTTGTTGCTGTTGTTGTTGTTGTTGTTGGATGAGGAAGAGGTAGTTGGCAGTCCTAAAAGTGAGGCTAAGACATCTTCTAGCGATGCATTGCTCAACGAGCGTTCAGGCGCTAAATTTTACAATTGCATTTTGTGTTTCGTTGTAAGATCACAAATTTTTTTTTTGAATGTATGCCGAAAAAGTCAGTTTGGAAATTTTTTTTTTTTTTTAATTTTTTGTGATTTTTTTAGTTTTGTTGTTTGTGTGTTGAAAACAAGTATGGAATAAAATATATAAAAAAATACAAAATAAATTGTTGTTAGGCTTTAAATAAGTAGCGCATTATTTAATAAGTTAATCTTACATTATTTACTTGTATTTTATGTATGTATATAAATTGTATTTATACAAAAAAATAATTAAATTTACGCTTGAGTTATTTGCTATGTTTGGCAATATATAAATCATTTGCATTAAAATTAAAAAATTACACTGAGAATATTGGTTGTTAGATGAAACGTAAAAATATATGCTAGATATAAGAAGTGCTAAGGTCTTTATGGAAGTGTAGGTTAATTTATTATTATTAATATTAAACTTATGTACAGATTAAGTACAGGTTGTATAAAATAAGCAGTAAAAATGTAAATAAAGTTTTAAAATCAAAAACAGCAACATGTATACATTTTTTAAAATAAGTACTAATTTTAAAAAAAAATGTAAGCTGTTAAAATAAAAATGGCATAAATATTTATAAGATGCTATAAAATTGAGATACATTAAATTAAATAATGAAGCCTCCAAGCTAAAAAATGGTCAGATAAGAATTTTGGTTTAAGTCATATATTTAATCTTTAAAGGAAATTCTAAAAAAAGTTCGGACTTACTATATCGGCCGTGCTTCGAAAAACGAATAAATTCTGTTTGTTTTGATTTTAACGTGCTTCCAATTCCGCATTTTTTGCTGTCGCTATCTACTCATATTTCCCATACTTTTTGTTAGCTCTACAAGGGAATTTTTTTTATACAAGACATGAACCTTTTTTGCAAGACATGAACCAGGTTGAGTTTGTATGTGAACGTATGCCAAAATTATTTCAGTTTCAAATGCGAACAATTTTGAATCGATTATGCCAATTTACTCTTGCAATAAAGTAGTCGGACTCAAACCACATAAAAAATTCGTTTTGGTGAAATTGGGAGCGCCAAATATGTGGTTTCAATACGTTTTCGGATTCGTTCGTCTGAATAATACCTTTATATTTTTCTTATTACAGCTAATTCTGTTTTAACACGGTAGATACGTTTCAGAAAAAACCGTGTAAAAAAACCATATAAAAAAAGACATGTAGTACTTTTTCAAGCTGTTATGAAAAAAAATAAAAAATGGGAATTTCTAAAATAATAATTTCTATTTTCAATCAAATAGCTTTTTTTAATCGTGCTAAATCGAATGAAATTATGTAAAAAAAAATTTTCTGAACCGTGTTAAATCAAAACCGTTTAAAAAGAGATTAGGGCGTATTTTTTGGGAAATCACAAACAATTTAAACAAATTGAGGACACTTTATAATGTCTTAATTAATAATAAATAAAAAAATTAATATTTTTGATTTTTTGATGTTGTAAAAATGCGCTAGAGGCGGCTGACCTTGAGAGATGGAAAGGAAAGACTGAAAAGGTACCATACAGAGGACCTAACTGGAAATATGTATATGGGTCATTCTCCGTCAAATTAGCCAGCCCCCTCCACACTTCAATTTTTAAGATAAATGAACGTTTTGGGGCCTAAAATTGTCGCCATCTCTATTACTTTTTCATGCCGTGGTGAAATTAGATATTTTGAAATGGCGGAGTTATAATGGCCGCCAAAGCAAAGTAACTGCGCAATTTAATCTTTATTTTTTATCTTATTCTCAGAAAAACATTATTGCAACCCCTGCTAGTGTCTGAATAGCACTTTTAAGGTAGCTGATTATGAGTACCTTATTAGTTTTTCAAAAGTTTAAAATGGCGAATCCAAGATGACCGCCGAAAAGCAGAAAAAATCATTTTATGATTATAACACGAGTTAGAATGCAAATACGGTCTTACAAGGTCGCTGATCAATCTGGGGTTAGAATTTCAGTAATTAGAAAATTACAAAATGGCGGACCCAAGATGGCCGTCGGAGAGAAAAATGTCGTTTTATGTAAAACAGTGGTGGGCAGTCTCTCAATTTACATAACTCGCGAGGCTATTGCACCAAAATCTGCCGCAGCGCAGTCGGCTCATGCACAATGAAATCTCTCTCTCTCGCTTTTGCTTGATTGCGGTTGTTGCTCTCTCGTGCGCTTTTGCTTACTGCGCTGCTTACTCACACAAAGAAATGTTTGTTTGTATGAGTTTTGCCCACCACTGATGTAAAACTAGATTCAACTGTCAAGATAGTTATAGAGAATTAGTTAATAACAACTGATATAACAGTAAAAAATTATAAAAAGTACATATTTTCGCAAAAATCAAACTTTGCTCTTCTAAGGATCATAAAAACTGTATGAAAATTTGATTCAGTACCAGAGTGCTTCATACATCGTAATGTATTGAGACGCTTGACGGCCTTTTACGTAGATTAAATTCCCTAGAGCTGTTTTTATACAGGATTTCTTAGTACAAATAAGGATCTAACATTTGTAGGGTAATACTAAAATTTTACCCAGTACTCCGTGGTAATACTGTATGTATAAATTAAGTTAAAAGCTACCACTAAGGACTATCTAGTCTATCTGTGACTCCCCCCGGACTCAACCGGTACAAGCTAAGTGAAAAGCTTTAATGAAAATCAGAATATAAAAATTGTTTTAAGAGAAATGGTCTCAGTAAAAGTTTGTTTTATAAATGCTTTAATGATGTTTTATAATGCACATAAATCATATAATAAAATATTAAGGTCTAACATGATACGAAGCTATCATATTATGTATTGAGACACTTGACATTTTCTTTGCCTTATTTTGAATAATGAAGCATTTGCAAAAAATGTAACAGCAAAAATATTTAAACGATTTGACGCCAAAGTTAAATTTAATTTGAAGAACTTATAACTTGTTCAATGAAATCTTTGTTTCCACAACTTCCTTTCAAAGAGAGTTACGATGTATCGAGTTATCTACTACCAAAAAATTAAAAATATGATAAAATATTTGAAATAAAAAAAAACAAAGAAAATGAATATCTTACCAAGGCTTTAAATAAACAAAACATAAAATATAAAAAAATCAATCAAAATGTTTTTGTTTAAAATAAAATATACTTTAGTTTATTTAACGTCACATAAATAAATATGCAACTATTGCTTTGTCGACTTGTGTAAATTTTAGGTATACAAAGTATATTAGCACAATAAAATATATAAGTATTTTATGGTCGTAAAAATAATAAACATAATTTATACAAAATTAGAAAATATGCATTTAAGACACATTTAATCGTTCGTTGTAGCTGTCATAGTGATTTAAAATTAATAACTATACGTATATGTATATTTATGTATTAAAAATGTATTGCAATTTCAGTTGTTGTTGTTGCTGTGTGGTTGTTGTAGCACTGTACGTGAATTTTTCTAGTTTTAAAAACCAAGCCTAAAATAGAAAATTCAAAGAAAAATAAAAAACAAAATAAAATGTTAAATTTTAACAATATTTTAGCTATTATTTTTGTTGTTGTCACTAGTAAAATTGCGACGTACGTCTCGAAGTGTTGTTGTATAGCAAATTTATGCGCAGATAAGTATGCTATGCATTTATTTCAGTGTTTGATGTTAAAACAAATTCAATGTATAATAATTATAATAATACATACAATAATTAAATGATACGCTCATTTTGTTTATATTTATTTTTTAAATTAAAACATATATAGAGTTTATAAAATAAGGTTTTAAAATAATTACTACTATATAAAATGTAGTTATGTATATAGATATATTTGAGCAATTAAAATTGTCAATTAAATTGTGAAAAAATTCTAATTTACAGTCGTTAACATACAAACAAACAATTTGTGTGTATCTTTAAAAAAAAAAATGCGTTGCATTTGCACTTTAAACTTTTACATAATACAATTAAATGAAAAATATAAACAAACAAATGCTTTAAAAATTGCATTTTCAAGTTATTTGTTTGCATTGCATTCAAAGGCGTGTTTGTGTGTATCTGTGTGAGGGTATCTATTGACGACATTCTCAATTGTTTTGTGTGTATGTGTGTGTGTGTGTGTGCAGGTAACAACGTTAAAGTTAAGCTACAAATTACTTTTACAAGTTAAAAACTAAGCACGCTTTAAATATAAATCGTCGACTCACCGCCCCCGCCACCTATACGGCTAAGTCCGTTCATACGTAAAGGCGGCTGTGCGGCTGCGGCAGCGGCTGCGCTGCTGGCGTCCACGTAGTAACCGTATTGCTGTTGTTGTTGTAGTTGTTGCTGGTGTAGTTGTAAATGTTGTTGTTGTTGTAGTTGTTGTGAACCCGCCGTCGAAACTCCACGCTCCGTTGCAGACTGCGGGCTTTGCTCTATTACAGGCGTCTGCGGTGAGTCCAAGGGCCTTATGCCAACAAAGGAGCTCTCAAGCCAACATTTTCTATATTTTTTTTGGAATGGAAAAATAAAAGCAATTAGCAAATGCATTAGATTTCTTTTCAACTATTATAAATTGGTAAGTTCAAGCTAGTTGTGTGTTAGTTAAGTGCCCGCAACCAAGTAGTGCGAAATAACAAAAAAAGGGGGACCTCAAGTTGGGTACTCTACTTTTGAGAAATTTCCAACAAAGCTCGGATTGAGCACACTTATGTAGTTTAGAAAGGGGTTGGCTTAAAGCTATGAGCAAGGGGATATAACTTAGTATTTAATTCCGTGTATATCCATTCTACTTTTGATGTATTTTAGAAATTGCCTCCAAAGTTCGGATTAAGTTAAGAGCTTTTGGCTATGAGCAAGGGTATATCACTTAGTATATAATTCCATACATATGTACATGCTCTACTTTTGAAGCATTTGAAAAATTTCCTACAAGGTATGGTTTGAGCTTATTTATGACTGTCGTTAATAGCTTTTTTTCTATGAGGAAGGGTATATGACTAAGTATTTAATACCAGATTGTGTCACAATTTTTACGAAAAATTTATTTTAAACTATGCTTCGTCCTAAAATCCATAATATTTAAAGCCAAATCATCATAATGATGTAGATATTTAATTTAAGCTTAAAAATATCGTAAAATATATTTTTTTTTTAATTATTGCTTTTTCCTGTAGGTCAGTTTTCGGTATCAAACCGAATCAAATGAAAGTTGGAATAGTTTCATTGATTTACTCTACCATGTTATGATATTTAAAGTGAGAATATACGAAAAACAAAAATCCAAAACCCGCCTTATGGCAATATCCTGGATCTGCCAATATTACCTGCTAAAGGCCCATACGCAGTTCGAAAATTTTCGCACGGAATGACAAAACATCATAAAAATTATGTGAAGTTTTGTCATTTGGGATATGAAGTTTTGGCATTCCGTGCGAAAATTTTCGAACTGCGTATGGGCCTTGAAGCGAAAAAAATCTATAAGTATATAAAAAATTGATATTCTGAAAACTTTGCTTCTGTAACGACACAGCTTCGATATTTATCATTAAAAAGTTTACCTAAGCGCTTAGAGACTCGAATTACTTCATAGCCTCTCTCCCAACGTTTTCTTTATTATGAATCAATTAATTTATAACTGGCTTTGTAAAAAAATAGATACTATAGGCACTATATTTTTTTTAGATAGTCTATCTTCTATACTTCTTTCAAGGAATTCTTACAAGATTTCGAAAGAAAAACGATGTAGATTTGTTTATCTATCTTTTTCTGTTTCAAACTAGAGAATGTTTTTCGGCAGTAGGCATTGATACCATCCAAGTAGCTTCTGTCCTCCTATTTTGATAAAAGGACAGTTTTTTTAGTAAGTTTCCAGGCTTTTCTTTTTATCGCCTCTACGAAGTAAATAAAACTTCAATATTAATGAGAAGAACAGGTTAACCGAAATTTTTGGAAATTGTACAAAACTCATAGTGCTTTGCTGAAAGCTTATTAAACTCTGCACATGAATCTTTGCCGACATCCATTGCTTAAAATTTATTTTGAACGATCTTAAGGAACTCAAAGCCAATGGAAATTGATAAATTATATTATATTATATTATTATATTATGTTAAATTTCTTTTGAATGATTTCTGTATGTATGATAGGTTAAATTTTCAAATCAGAGACATTTCATGACACAAAATTATTGGTCACTTAAAAATAACTTTTCATGTGGATGCTAGGCAAAGTTTCTACAACTAAGAGAATATATGGTCGATGGCTCAAGTTTCTTCAACTAAAAGATTTTATGGAAAAAAAAAGTCGAGTAGAACGTTAAGTGGCTGATCATGGGGATTTTTCTAATTTCTATAGCCCTAGTTTTTTAACTAAGATACTATAGTAAGTATATAAAAGTATAGTACATACTGTTAAAAACTGACTATAGATCTAATTTCTATTTAGAACTCAGATTGTATAAAAGTTTAATGCTGTTGTTTGTATAACCAAGCGATTGTGTGGTTCAAAAGTATATTTAACCTAAAAAAGGCATCTACTAAAGATGCTACTTTTCTGGATAGCTCTAGCTTCTAAAACTAACTCTGATCGACAGCTCTTTTATTTTAATTAAAGAGATTTTATGGTACCAAACAACTGAAAATTTCACCTACTAAGAGATTATATGTTTTAGAAGTATAGTACAGCTCAAAGAGATTCATCATGGAGTCCTCCTCAGTTCAATAGCTGTGATTTCTTTAACTAAGATTTTTTTTATCTATTTATAAACAGTTCCTACCTAATTTAAATTATAGTACGAGCTGGATTTAGATATTATATTTAACTAAGATATTAAAGTATAGCACTGTCAATTTTTGAAATTATTGCATTTATCGGCTGAGAATGCTTTATTATTATAATAAAATATAGTATAATCGTCGCCTCCCTATAAGGATGCTCTCCAGCTTGATAACTCAAGTTTCCAGAACTAGAAGATTACTTTGTATAGCATTTCTCACATACATTCGTACAAAAATTAACTTCTTACAACAAAAACTAAATATACCCTTTCCAAGTGTAAAACAATTGTTTTATTGATTTTACTGTGTTGATGACTCAGCGTACACTGCACTTGTGGCTGCAACAGAACTAACCTAAGACAACTTAATTTCAAGTTGTGTCAGCTCAAAACTTTTCGAGCAACACAACAAACACTAAAATAAACTTTTATTTTTTTAATTATATAGCACAAATACTGATCAATGCATAATTAAATAGATAAATGTAAAACTTTGCACTTTATATAATTTTCTTTGTCTTGAAAATAAGTTCGAGCCGCAGACCGAACTGAACCGTAGCGTATGGAAGTCCTTGCCGCACTCGTATAAAATGCCAGTTGACATGGACAAAAATAGCAAAACGCCAAAAAGTGGGCGAGCAAGAGATAAACCAACACAACAGAAAAGCCAGCAACCACGACAGAGACTCTCTCAGTGGTGAAAAAAAGAGCATGAGGAAGGTGTTAAGAGAGAGAGAGAGGACAGAGAGCAATGTTTGGCTGCTGCGAGGGGTTGCTCCAGGCGCCCCGTTGGCGGCCTGATTAAACTACACTGCATACGATACTACTATATAGTACAATATCCGGCAGCTGCTCTACATAACAAGACACTTTTGGGTTAGCAGGTGCACCCTGTTTGGCGGCTATGACTTGCTCTACTTCAATTTTATTGATTTTCATTATGATTGGAACGTGTACAAGTGCCTGATGGCCTGGGACCAGGTCAGAATATGTTGGGACTATATCGTACAGGTAGCCCAAGCCAACTAACCAATGCATTGTTGACATTTAAATTGCATATGGCTGGGCAGGCACCAGGCCAATCAATGTGGCCCTTTGCTTGTTGGCTTATTTGCTACTAATATAGGACATAGAAATGGAACATAAAAGCAATTGAATCACAAAGTATACTACTGTACAGTAGAAGGTGCTCAGTTAGTCAGCAAAATGAAATCAATTTCAACTTTGAATGAAGCCTTTGTAAGAGAAATTGATAGAGAACTCAATATTGACACTGATAATAAAGTAACTCAATGCTATTGCCTGGGGGGGGGGCTACTTTGATGCTGTTTTTATCTTGAATAGAAAGTTGCGTAATATCTAGAAACGAAAGTGGAAGGTACTTTCTATTTAAAAGACTTTAATAAATAAATATAAAAATAGAAATGACAGAGGTGTTTGGATTTTTTTTTTAGAATGTTGAAATACATTTGACAACTCTGGTCAACAATAGTTTTGCTTAAGGCGCTTTGCTGGATGAATGTCTATTATTTGAACTTTACTCAATATGACTGCATTTATTCTTACTTATAAAAATAATAAATTAATATTTTTTTTAACATAATTAAAATGAAAATTATATATAAATGCATATTTTTTTAACTATGTGCTGCTCTTTCGATTCTCACAAAATATAATTTGTAAGGATTTAAATTTTAATCAAAGGTGATTAAGGCCCTAGCAGTTTGTCATAACTTTGATAGTTCGCTATACAAAAATGATTTTTTTTGAACATTGTTTTTTATATCAGTATATCTTATCCTTAAAAACGAAATGAGCCCTAATTTGGTTAAATTGTAAATTATGTATATGTAAAGTTATAAAATCCTTAAAATATCTTTTAATATGTGTTGTTGTACTCAACACTGTCTTTTGAATTTACCCAACTTTATTTGCAGTGTTGATATGTATATGGAGTCGATTTCACAGCCACGCAAAAAAAAAATAACTTTCGCATCCAGAGGTCAAGTCTATTATATGTTTTTGCGGGAGGTCGCTATATTATAATTTAAGTTCCAAGAACACCCAGTACGTCAGGAATCAAATATAAGCTCAAAAGCTCTATAAAAAGAGGTATTTTGGAGATTATCTCAAAAACCAGATTTTTTTGACCACGGCGATACCGAAAACATATAAAAAAAAATCGCCGGAAAAGCAATCTTGAAAAAAAGGAGGTATTTTTTGAAGTTATGTGTTGCTAGGGTGGTTTTGGATCTTGGATTTAGCGAGTTCAAAAACATAAGGAAAGCATGGTGTGACCACTTTATTCAAAAGTCAGTTTTTTTTTTGGCGTGGCTAATCATGATAAATTAAACTTCCCATATTTTTTTTTTTAGCAATTTGGTGTCAGAGACCTAACTGTTCATACGGACAAACGAAACGATTCGTTCAAGGATGGACCTAAGCACATTTCCTTATCGACACTGAGCAGCTTTTAAAAATTAACTGTCTGTCATGCGTTCTTCTGTCTCTCTGTAGATAAAGAATATACAAAAACTAAACTTCTAGTCGAGTTTTCAAAATAACTAAACTTAGGGACATTCTTCTCCATCTCTATAAATAAAGGATATACAAAAACTAAAATTCTAAACGAGTTTTCAATTTCTAACAATGTAAATAAAATTCAGTTGTGAACTATATTGACTAAAAGTAAAGAGTTCTCCGAGAACGCCTATTTAATTAAATATTGTTACAAGTCCATAACATGAAAATTCTAGAACTCTGAAAAACTAGACTTGATCTAAAAAATGCATTACATTTTCATATTTTTAAATTCATATAATTGTTGTAAGCTCATTATGTTAAACAATAAATAAGTCTGGACTGTTTTATTTTATAAATATATGTATATGCATTTGACTGGAGCTATTTATGCGTTGGTTCAGTCTTAAAAGAAGTCAAAGTTCCTGCTATATAAGATCTTGTTTTTAAGCATTTTAAGAAAGAAAATTGATTGAATAGATAGCTAGAACCAGGAGTATTTTTTGACGAACCGCTTGTGTGTATTGAATAATATGAAGTTTCTGTTTTAGACGATATTTATATAAAAGAATAAAACTAGTTGACAAAATTATTTATCTCAAATATTTTAAAAGAAGTTTACCGGCCGCAAAGAGAAAAGTAATGGCCCGAGGGTTCAAACAGTTCAAACAGTCTACTCCTTTAGTTGCTATATGGTGTGTAAAGGTGGAGCATTGGGGATTCTTTCCGTCACCAAAATTCTCTTAAGAGCACGTAGATTTACAAAAAAAAAACGAGCATTTAAATTCTTTAGAGAAAAGTACTGGCCTGGTGGTAATTACCGCCATTGACTAGGGCCAGACGCACGTCTTTTTTCTGAACAATGTAAATATAGTATTCGATTTATTAAAATGGTACGTGGTATTAAGAGAACTTCCAGGTCGTATTGAATCCCCCATTACCCTGTCCTATCCCTGTCGATAGGACTGTTTATACTACTATATGGTATAAAATTTACAATAGTATATAATTTTTATGGTCTTAATGTTATACAGCATTTTAGAACAACTACGAAATACGAGTTCTGTTTTAGTTTGGTTGCAATACGACGTATTTTCGTTTAGGAAAATTTGAGTTTTCTAACTACACATTGTATGACAACAAATACGGATTTATTTGCCTTTGACTCAGATTATGAGTTTAACCTTCTTATTATTAAAATAAATTAAAAGCTTGTTTCAATACAATCCATATGTCCAAGTTTAACGTTTTCTTATAAGCATTCGTGGGATCTAATCTTTTGTTTATATATTTTAAAATTCGAAAAAAAAAACTTAATATCTTGTAGCAATTTGTATATAACAGTTTACAGCTACGATAACAGATAAATGGTTTAGGCTGTTATTAAACCGTTAGTTTCTTTCATATTGCATACAACTTCAGGCTTATATATTCAGGTTAATAGATTTCAAAGGTTTACAGAATTTACAAATTTAAAATGTACAAAGTATCTAAGAAATTTTTGTTAACATACATTACAAATTTATTTATCTGTCGCGTACAAAGAAAATATTTTGGTGTTATAACTTTTAATATATTAAAATTTGGTACAAAAACAGTTCAGTCTTGTCTCTGGTACCCTAAGTGTGCCTTAAATTTATTATCCAGGTTACCATAACATCACATCAGAACTACACAGCTACATCTACAGCTTTAGTTGCTACATGACCCAAATATGTCCTTTACTTAGTGTGCAAAAGTTTTGGTGGCTTTGTAAAGTTCAAGTGAAAGTTAAAGATTTCTTTTTAGTAGTTTTAGTAGCCGAAATATACAAATAAATTTTTTTTTTTAGTATGTATTAGTAGCCCAGTTTAAACGCTTTTTAGTCACAGTTTAGCCACATAGAGGAGTTAACGCGACATCTATACCGGCTTACCTCTGACAGTGTTGTTGTGTTTTTGAAACTGCTTGATGAAGAAGACGTTTGCAACAAATGCACCAAAGTTTGTGACCCTATAGATAGCTACGCGGTGTAGTTGTAAACGGTGCAATAGAAATGAGATATTCATATTGACATGAAATATTGCTTTTGTGGATGGAGTTGTGAAGGATTTTAGGCATGAGACTGAGACTATGACGGTTATATATGTACGCTACAACTACAACCACAGACACACACACATATGTATATAAACATGTACATAGACGAACTACGACTTGAACTTGGACACGGATTTTGGTTGGTGTTGTATGCGGCAACGGCAGCTGTAACTATTCCACGCCTACCTCGAATTGGGACTGGTGGAGCGACTGCGCTGCTGCTGCTGTTGCGACTGCGTCTGATCATTTACATAGTGCACAATGGCCGATGTGACCTCCTTTATGGAGCTCTGTATCTCCGGCGTTACCGGCTGTAGCTGTCCTGCACCATTTGTGGTCACCGGCGCTGTGCGCTGTGTGGGTGATGTGCGTTGCTGCTGCGCCAGCAGTGAATTGGCCAATCTGTAAGCATGAGCAGAGTTAGTATGTATTTTTATCTGAATAAAGCCACTTTATACTTTACCTCTCATGTGGCGTGCGCTGTGAGAGCTTCTCTGTGCTGCGCCAACCCAAATAGGGCTGACGATAGGAGCTGCGTAGCACGCCGCCGTTGCTGCCACCGCTGGCCACCGACATAAAACTAGAGTTTATGGGCGCTCCACGTGCAAACGAGCCACGTTGTGAAACACTGGGCGATGTTTGCGTAGAGTTCAAATGCGAGGTGGACCAACGTGTGGCGCCCACGCCAGTAGCGGCAGCACTGCCCACGGTTGTGTAATGCGAGGCTGCACCAACGCCGCTGCTTTGGCCGCCATGATGACTGTGTGCCGAAGGACTAAGCAACAGCGGACTACGATCAGAGCGCTGCGAGCCAAGCGAACTGAGCGAGGTGGTCTTTGAGTTAAGGCCCTGCCAACGGCCTGAGTCCTGTGTGCGCTTGCGTGTGAAATTGCCGGGCTTATAGCCACTGGCAGTGGTATTGGCGCCATCTGGCGAGCGTGCCGTATTTTGATTGTATTGTCGGTACCAGTCGGGTATGTTGAGACGCTGCAGTGAGGCCTGAACGCGCAGCTGATGTTCGCTCAGGGCGGCCGGATTTTGATCGTGCGATTTCTGAAGCTCATTCTCGGGTGGCTGTAAGAAAAGAAACAACGAAATGCTGTGAGTATAAAAGTAACCAAATTTTACGATAGATTTAAGTATATAGGATTCAAAAATATGTAGTTAAGCACTGTTTTTAAACAGTCGACTGTGTCGACTTAGCTAGGCAAATTAAATTTTAGAATGGAACCAGTTCTTTTTACATTGTTACTTAGAGGTGCACTTGATATAAGATAAGATAGATTTAGACTTCCCAATGTTTTTTGTGCTATTTGTATGACCAGCGATGGGCACGCCTTGGCTCTTTTTGCTCCGAGTGCTCTTTCCGTTATATCAGACGCACACGAGAATTAAAAAAAAAAACAATGTGCGAGTTTTATGGCCCTACTCGAGGATGCTTAGGCGACCGTAACGGGGCTTTTTATTAATGCTCGCTGACGAAAATTTTGAACAATTACACTGAGCACAGAAATATAGTTACTTTGGCAACTGTAAGACGGATTAATTTTTTTGGTAATTTAAAATTGTCATACAAACTCATATGACTTCGCTGCGTCTTTGAATGTGTTGCAAAATTTTGTTCAGTGTATCGCACAAGCAGGTCGCCGGCCACACGAATAGTTTACAATAACAAATTACACACAATGTGGGCCATAGCTCGACTCGCAGCGACTTTATGGCCCTACTCGAGAGTTGCTTGTGGGACTGTAACAGAACTTTTTTTCTTGATGTTGTTGTAGGGCTCTTTCCGTTATTCTTCGTGCCCACCGCTGTGCATGACAATTGTTTGCAAAACCGGCATGCACAGTCAGATATCACACTAAAATACAAATTGGGGCATAGGGTTTTTTTTTAGGAGACACCTTTGGCTCGATTATTTTAAGTAATCGCCGTATCTTTACGTAAAAAGTAGAACCACTTTGCCTATCCAAATATAAGATAGTTCAAAATTAATAAATATAATAAAAAGATAGTTCATTAAATCGTTTCCTAAGCAGGTGCATCAGCTTTTAAAACTCGGTTGAGATTACCAAAATTGTGTTCAGATGAGTAACTTATGTTGTCACTAAGAGTACTTTGGAGCGTACTACATTATTTCAGCATAACTATAAAGAATTGTGGTAGCGAACTTGGGCATATTATTTTTTTAGTCTAATTTTTTACAGTTGAACCATTTTTCAAGTACACATTTTGTATCTAAGATAAAATGTAACATCAAAAAAAAGTACAAAAGAACTAGCTCGTTAGCACTGATCTGTTGGGATATGAATCTCGCTAAGGTAAAAAAAAATAATAATAATAATTTCCCTGACTGACTATTTAGTCAGTCGCCCCTGGGAGGAGCATTGGGGATCTCTATTAATAGCTGTTCGAAGAGAACAGGGACCTACAGTTTATAGCCGAATCCGAACGGCGGTGTCTTGAATTAATAGAGACTTTCTTAGGCAAATAGCGTCTTTGAGCTAGCAATGGGCTAGGCAAATGTACCAGTGCTACTGCGGGGATTCGAACCACCGACCTTCGGTTTGTAAAGCGAGTACGCTACCACTACGCCACAGACGGCTCGCTAAGGTAAGGTCTCGAATATCAGGTCGGATTCATCGAAAACCAACTCATCTGAGCAATTGAGTTGGTGAAAAAAGGTCTTAGGGGCACATTTTAATAGAATGCAAATCTTGTATTCTTATGCATATCCAAAATATATGATATAGTTGCAAATTAATAAACAGTACAAATAAAATAGTTCATTTTCCCTGAACTTTGAAGTTTTGAACAGGTTCAACAGGTGGAATCTCAGTAGGTTTAGGCACTCAAGTATGACTTTGTAAGAACTAAAAAAAAATTTACCTATCAACAATATACATAATATAAAAGCGACACAATAAACAGTACTTATAAATGATTTACTTCAATAAAACTGACAAGTTCATTGTTCATTTTTGACCAGGCTCATCAGAAGGATGGTTTTTGATAATCAGGTTGGATTAGACTAGATTCTGTATAAAAGTGCGACAATTTGTAGTATAACAGTTTGCATTATGACAGTTTATTGTATAACAGTTTGGCGTATGATAATTATTTCGTATAAAAGGAAACAAAAGGAAGTGTATAACAGTGTTAGCATGACTGTCTATTTGCCAATCGGTGTGCATATACTTTTTTAATAAATTTATTTAATTAAGTTTGCAATAACAAATACATTCATTAAACGAATAACGTCCCAAAATGTACTAGATTCACAGCAGACAAAACTGTTTGTTTCCTTATTGGGCTTAAGTCAATCAGTATAATAGTTCAGTATATAATACGTACTTAACGTATAGATATGACATATCAACAGGTCCTTGCATGCCTCTTGGCACTTTTCAATTTACATATGTAAACAAATTTTGTCATTTTGCCAAGGCTTTGCGGGTCTTTTTTCTTATTGATTACTGCCAGTTCAACCCTTACACCTACCTACCTCAAAACCCGCGTGCCAAGACTCCACCCCACCCAAAGATAGCACCAATAAAGTGCTACATGTGTTAAAGCTATGTGATGATGTATTGCGTTTGCATAAAACGACACTTGAATGATGTAAATAGGACTTAAGAGGACTTATAGGAGGTGGGTAATATTATGAACGTTGTGACTCAGCAAGTAAAAGTTTTTTTTTTTTATAACTTCTGCACAACTTTTTTAATGTTGTCATTGTTCTTGTTGTGTGTTATTGTTCTTGCCGAATTGTGTCAGTCCTTGTAATTTGGCCTATAAAAACTTTGTGGTATATTGTATTCTAGTATATTGTATTTATGACAAAAAAAAAAAAACAAACTTTGGCATCAGGTACAGACGCTGACTTTGAGAATACCATTGCAAATGCAATTGAACTAAAACAACAAAGTGTTTATGACGAAACTGGGTTACGTTCAGAGTTTTTGGAATATATGTGTCCCAATTGTAATAAAAAGCTTTTATAATGCCTAAATGAAAATACCATAAAGGGATAATAACCTAATGAAACTGCTAGTTGGTTGAATGCTTAAAACGAAAGAAAGAAAAAGTTTATATCATTTGGTAGTAAAAAAAAAAACTGATCCAGTAAATGTGAGTCCGATGAGCAAACAACACGGTTGGGTTTGCGGTTTATTGAAACCCACGTCTAGACACAAACTCACACACAGAAAGTGTGAAAATTGAGGTCAATTGATGAAGAATGATAACGATAGATAAGGCATATTTAAAACAATTAAAAGTTCAAAAACTCGATTGGATTGAAAAGTTATCTGGCACCTTACACAAATTGTGGCAGGGCGGAAATTTGTAAATTCACAATATTGGAACCATTCATATTTCAATTTTTTTTTCTTTCATAGAATTTCGAAAAAATTTTTGAGATTATGGAAAACGTGATATTTCGGCCGTGCTCCGGAAAACGAAAACGAATATATTTTGTTCGTTTTTGTTTTTGCGTGCTGCCAATTCCACTTTTTTTGCTTTCTACTCATATTTGCACATAAAAAATTATTTTTTTGTTAATAAAATCTTATAAATGTGAAATTTATTGTATTGAAGGCTTTCGAATATAATTTACAAACTTGATTTGAAATTAATTTTCGCAAAATGAAACAGAGGTACAGGCCAAGAAGTAAACGTATACTTTAACTCGATTTTAGGCATAGAACAGGCTTCCAAATAATCGCCTAACATTTCAGCAAATTAGTATTTTATTCCAATAAACTTCATTTCAGAGCCATCGTTTGCTGTACTAAGTTAGTATTTCATTTTCAAACTCAAAGCAAAACCAAAGGGTTTATCCCCTTTAAAAACATTTCGAGTTTGCTATCGATTACACATGCATTTATTCAAGTTCCTATAAACTCAAGCTGAGTAATTAAGTACCCATAAATGACATTTGAGCACATAAAGAAAACTCTTTTTATGCATTACTTATGACGTCGTATGTGATGCCAGAGCTTACAGCTCCGCCTTTTCCTGCCTCATTTTATCCTCACTTGCTGGAACTGCTGCTACTCAATCTTATGCGTTGGCAACTTCAAGGCAAAGCTTTTGCGGCAAGTGCATAATAAAAGATTTCAAGTGCATTGCAAAAACTTGAGTTGCGACAAGTGCAAACAATGGGCGTGCTACAAGGGGGGGCGGTCGGGTATTAGAAGAAGACATCTGGGCTTGCTTTGCTGCAAGCATTACTAATGTTTTTGCTTGGTTGCTTCCCATGCCACATACTCGTAAAGCATAGAGGAGAGAACTAAGACAAAAGAGCTCAACAATAAAGAAAAAAAAAGAGTAAAAAACAAAACGAGCAGACAGACAAAAGTTAATCACAGTCATACACCTGTACAAACACATAGATACGTGCACTAACACATGCACACTTATATGAGTATGACACTTTAGCAGCTGCTGTAACTGCAGTTACAATTAGGCGACAGGTTGCGGGTTGTTGTTGGCTGCGCACAGTGGTCAAAATTCAATAAATTTAAATATTTTTTTAAATTTTAAATTTGTTGTAAGGAATTTTTTTTTTTGTTAAATGAAAATTTTTTGATTCCCTGCCGATACAACACAAATATGTCTCTCTTTCTTCCCGCTCTAGATTCAATTTTTAAAGTCGATGGTAGTCGATGGCAGCCTTCAAGTGTATTGAGAGTTTAAGCTGGAATTCAATCGTTGCAAAATAAAGGGAATACAGTGGTTGCGACAAATTAAAATTAATGAATTGAAAACAAGCAATGTTTTAAATTAATTTGCAGTTTACGAATTTTCGTTTTGTTTACTGAGCACACAATTTAAAAAGATAGTATTGCATATATACTTAATTGCCTTAATTTTTTAATTCAACGTGTTTCCCATTAAATTGTATTCTATTATAAGATTTTCGAAAACTTTGAATGTTTAAATTAGTTATAAACAAGTTCAATTGTTTTATGGTTAGCTAAGTAATTGCAAACATAAATTTAAATTTACCTATTATAAAGTTCTATAAATGTACTATATCTTATGTTTGCCTTTAATGAAGCGTAATTTATGGCACTCGATTATTTAAGGTCTATTATTAGGTAGGATTATTGGATAAATAAAATGCTTAGATCTATTTTAAAGCGTTACGCTACTAGCAAAGAGCTCCTAAAACATATTGCAGCAAATAAAAAGCAATTTTTTTTAGACTAAAATGACAAAGTTTTAGATAGTCAAAGATATGGGACTGTTTTACTTTTTTTTTAACGAATTTTCAAAATTATTATTTTTAATACACCTTCGTACTAATTTAATTTTTTTTAATTTAATTCATACAGAGATTCTCAGCCTTGCTACGGAAAACGAAAAACAAACAAATTTTATTATTTATTGTTTTTATACGTCAATTTTAAATTTTTTTGTTGTCGATATCTTCTCATTTTGTCTTTGTTAGCACAGCTCTTAGCATTTCGTTTGAGTTAAATATTTTTGAATAAATTTGATTTCACTTGCAACAAATCATTCGTCTTCAAACCGATAAAATGGAACTAAAATTCAAAATCGGTATTAAATGGAGATGAAAAATTGTTTTTTTTTTATTTTTTTTTTGAATATCTGTTAAATATACAAGATCTTTTTTTTTAAGCGTGATGTTACCTTTAAGTCGCAGTATGTTATGACCTGATGCGATATATACATCGTGAGCCAGGCAGCAAACAGTAGAAAACCAACTACTTAAATGATCATAATACTTTCTTCTCTGCTACGCGACCTCTGATAAAACAAATTACGAAATAAAATACATCCCAAACTAATTAATTAGAACATCTGGCCAATCCAACGGCAATTGACGCTATATTGGCATTATTAACTACAAATATTCAGTATTAGTAATTAGTTGTAGCCTGTTGCTTAAAAATGAACACAAAATTCACCTTTTGTCAAAATTTTCTCACTAATGCTATTTGGGATACTGTTATATAAATCACTGACTAAGAATAAATAAACCAAATCAGGCTAACATCATTAAAATGAATTGAATATATAACAACTGACATGTTTAAACTCAAGCTGACCCAATTATTATGTAGCTCAACTGCTGTTCTAAATTATGCAACACAAAACATTCATCTTGACCACTGTGCGGCAGCGGTTCTGTAAATGTTTTAACTGGCAGTTGCCGGTGAGCCGCCAACATTTGTTGTCGTCACTTTGCCTTGCCTTTTTTACAGGGGCCAGCAACGTTGACAATTGTTTGCCATTTGCTGTTTGTTGTCGTTGTTTTTATTGTTGCCTCTGTTGTTGTTTGTTGTCTTTGCAGTGTTACAGCAATTGAATTTATTTGTAAAATGCAGCTAGAAAAGAGCACAGAAAGGGAAAGGGGTTCTCTGAAGCATTCAAAGCAAAAGCTGACTAGGTATTTGGGTCATATTTGTGACGGCAGCAATGTGCACCTGATTTGCCATCAACATAAACAACAGCAAGTTTTATACAATATAATTATTGTGGAGAGTATATTTACCTGGTCGTATTCCAGCATATTTATGCTATATGCTTAGATATTTTCTTGTTGGCATTTAGTTGGTGTTTTTGTGCTCAATTGTTTTTAAACGTGGTAAAAAAAAGTGTTTTAGAATAAAAACAAAAATACAACACTACAACGAGCTGTGACACAAGAAATTTGTTTTTGAAATTTGATAGAAAAACCAAGGCAACACTTGCTATACGGTATACACATACGATTATGAGTTGAAACGAGTCAGGCACACACACGAACACACTGAGGATAAGGGTTTGAGCTGGCTATTAAAATAGGCGCACCCAGGCGCGCACAGTGGTGCATAATAATTTGCTTAAGGTTTATTTTTATTTTGATTTCAAATTTTGCATGTCCCCAAAATGAGTGCCAATAAGGGCGCTCAAATGTATGCTATACGAATGACCTTAAAAATCGACAAAAAATGTCAAACACACACGCACACCCATAAACGCACAACCATACACAGAGGGCGCAGCGCGCGCATCAATTCATATTTTATTGTCAACGTGAAAAAAGCAACTAAACAAAATGAAAGCCAACAGGAAACGCGAAAATGCCATACTCCAAGGAGTCACGGACTATGCGTCTGTGTGTGCGTGTGTGTGTGAGCTTGTATGTGTAAACTTCACACCTAGACTTGGGTGCTACGACTAATTGTGGGGCTCTTTGGCACTATTCTAATGCACTTATAGGGCTTTTTCTTATACACATTCTTATATACATGTATCTTTTTGCTGCAGATACACACAATGAAATGATTTAACTAAATTAATTAATCAAATTTGGCTTTTTACTTGAGCAAACATGGCGCGCGACATGCAATACTCAAATACACATGCACACAAACACGAACACACTCATACGCACGCATATAAACACACACACACACACTACGCGCAATGCCGTACATTTTTTGCGGGCGCACAAAAGTATGCTACACCAATGAATTTGTGATAGATACTGGCCAGCAGAGCTGGTCGCAAAACTTTGTTTGTATCGTACTACTACGACTCTCCACGAGTACTCTCACTTCTCACACACTCGTTCACTCTCTCGCTTTCTCTTAGTGCATTGCATGCCATGGGTTACGGGACTCCTGGTTGCGCCTTGCGCAGGTACATTTTTTGAGAGCGCGTGGCATTATAAGCATGTGACGTCACAAATTCAGCTGCATGCATGTATTTTCATGCCTATTCTATAGATCGTAGCGCGTAAAGGCATTTTATGCATGTTGTAAGGATTTATAGATTGTCAAGCAATAGATTTTTTTACGAAATAGAAAACGAGCGTGTGTTGATAACAATTGGTAACAATTATTTCAATTGCGCCCAACCTTCATTTTTACCGTAGCAACTAAGCCCTTAAGCGATCTTTTTAAAAGTGAAAATTTAAGTAGAGCAAAAGCTGGACTAAACGACCATCCAGATAGCCAAATTTTATATACCACCATCACTCTTCAACAATTGCTAGATATCGTGTTGTTGCAATAATATCGACTCCAAGTTTGCAGTAATCATCAGATTCCAAGAGACTTACAATCAGATTTTGTGTTGGTTCAAAAAAAACTGTTGTCGATCCGATTGACTCAAAGATGGGCAAATAAGTTAGCAAAATATTTAATTGGCAAAAAGCAAAAAATACGAACTCATCCAAACGTTAAATATCGCCAACGCCATTAGATTCAAAGCAGATTGTTTTATCACCACGATTTACTGAGCTGTCAGATTAGGAAATTTGTTAACTAAAATAAGGACTTCAAGATTGCTAAGCCATGTTAAGCTGAAATAGTATTTAGGACGAAACACCAAATTTAGAGCAGACATCAGTTTGATATCAATTCACCCAATTAATCCCTTATTGTGATCTTAGGCGTATCAATTTGGTAACAAGCCGGTATTAAAAATTTTTCCTCATTCTATAAATCTTATTTAAAATTGACAAAAGACATTTTTTTTTCAAATTGTTCTTTCTTTACTAGCCACAATGAGTAGTGCATAAGCTAACCTTATTTCGCGTAATTTTTTTTAAATTACGCACTTAATTGTAACTCGGCTAATAATTATTTCCTTGATTTCACTCAATTCAATTCAAGTCAAATTTTAAATTATGACGTCATGCGCAGAGAGCGTGCAAAAATGTTCCACAGTTTTTGGCATGACCCTGGTAGAGTCGCCTGGCAGTGCCGAAAAAAGGAGCAAATGAAAGTTGCTCAAAACAAAAGCTTTTCCTGCGCATGGCAAAGAGAGCATGCAACAAATGAAAGCTTTTCAAAAGGATGCACCCGAAACACCCTGCGATATTGTCTAGTCCAAGTGTATGCTAATGCAATCGCTGATTACTTAGGCGCGTCAATTGATTGATTGATTAAGCACACACAACCACAAAACAGTAGCGCAACCACACACATACACATATATTTTGTGGTATAATATTTGTGGGCAATCAAGAAGCAGCACCCGAAGGGTGTACTGCAGAACAAATCACTTCACTTTACACTACATTCTGATTTTATAAAGTGATTGAATGAGAGGGCAACCAAAAGGAAAGAAAAAGGTGTTGCTTGATGCGCTGTGACAGCTGCCGTTTGGAGCACTGCGGTACACTGGAGATTATTTTTAGCTCAACAAACACTTAGAAGTGGCAAGAACGCACCAACAAAAATATGGGGCAGACAGCTGTTAAATTGAGGCAGATAATGCGTTAAGGCAGCGTTGACATTTATGTCAGTGTGTCATCTTGGTAAGTACTACTAGCAGGCAGACAGTCTGTTATCCAGGCGATCCAATAAAGTGTGATATAGAGGAATTGATAGACCTTGAAAGAAAGCCGACAAGGGAGTTGGATGTGTGATGATAAAGTATTTTTCTTAAAAGCAATTGGTTAAAAATTATGACAGAGAGAGATTGAGAGAGTTTGGTTAGCCGCGTGTCTTCAAATCAGGCATGTTTCGTAGGAATGCACAGAAGAGTGGGAGTGTATTAGTGTAGTAAGCGATATGAAAGAGAAACCTCCGGTTTGGGTTTCCAAAAGAAAGAGAGAATTCCTCTCAGCGACCCCGTTGAGTAGCAGTGACTTTAGCCGTCGTAACTGCATGAGCAACCCATTAAAGATCGGGTCTTGCGGTTATTGGTTACAAATTCCTGAATAAGCTATTTAATTTTGTATATAAATTTTTATAGCATAACGAAAAGGGGTGCTCCTATGTGACGTCTGGTTTTCTTACTTTTTATACCCTGTACTGTATATGAGTATATGAAGTTTGTGTATGTATGCAAGGACACAAAAAAAAAAGTGATGTCGACATGTCTGTATCAACGCCTAGATCTTGATGACTGTACGAGTTAGGATATCCAAAATTGATATTTAAGACACCCTAAATGTACTGGCAGATCAAGTTTGCTTTTTTTTCGAGCCAAAGGGTCTAGCTGTACATTAATATATTATCATAAAATGTTTCTCAGATAGATCCTTTTTAAAGTGTACCTTTTTTAAATTTATTAGATAGTATTATACAAATTTGTACTACATATGTAGTCAGACCAAAAATTATTTGGAAGTTTTCTTAAAGGATTCAGGTTGAAATTCAAATTTTTCGGAAATGCCACCTTGAAGGGAAAGCTATTAATGCTTTAATCATCTTACTGATTATGGCTACCTTCGATCATAACCTATAGTTTTATCGTTTTTGATCCGTCTCTAAAATAAGATATGAAGTGCTCGCATAGAATCAATCTATCGTGGGAAAAATAAATTTTATTTCAGATTTATTTATTTGTAGTTTGAAAACAATTTTTTTACTTCCTCACAACACCCCATAGGTCAAGACTGGTTGACAAAAGCTTAAGATCTTATTACCAAAAATTATTATTGTCACATTATGCTTAAGGGAATACTCTTATCTCCTTAACGATTTTCTCTCTCTCTCTATTTTGTTACTAAAAACTCTTCAAAATTCTTTTTTTTTTCTATTGATGTACAATTTTATTTATCGCATATGTTTTACAAACAAATCTACAATTCTTACAATACTACAACTTAAAGCTTTGATACAAAATATTCTCACAAAGTCAAATAGCGCAATGCTTTGTCTAAAAATCGCTCCTCGGCAGAGTTTCGTCCACAAGCAATGCCTTTACGCGATTTGCTCGACATGTTCTCATACTGCTGTCTTAGGTTTAAATCACGTTGTTCCTTAAGATGCAGTTCCTCTGCCGAAGGTGCCTTGGTATATTCACACTTTAGCACCATGTTTATGAGGCGTGACCGCGTTGTGCGCTGCTTGTGCTTGGTAATAACCTCTGAGCGTGGACGGCAGAGTGGAGGTGTCACTTGTCCATACACACCCGATTCCGCAGAATCAGAATCAAGACCAGTGTTAGACACGGTGCCGCAGCTGCAATAGGTTACACTGCTGCGTGGTGATTGTGAGGCACTGCCGTAAGCCTCATCATCACAGGATGCATATTCGGGCACATCTTTTGCCAAAGGCAATGCTTCGGATACAGCATATGGTATGCATTTGGATTCAAAATACATGACTGGCTCGTCGACAGCCTCATCGGCCGACGGTGTAGGACTGCGACTACGCAGAGACTCATTTTCCAGCTCTGCACGGCGTGCCTGTTGTAGCTTCTGCTCACGTCGACGCTGACTGCGCTCATGACGCTCACGTTCAAGACGTGAAATTGTTTCTAGACTCTCGAGAAACAAGTGCAGATCAGGCTGATTGAAGCGTGCTGCATCCAAGGTATATGTAGTACTCATGGCGGCACCATAGTTCAATGGATGCTCCACGCTGAGGTATTGCGAGCAAGTGTAAGTGGCTGCCATGATGTATGTTAAGTTTACTTTAATTTTATTTCGCCTGACGTGGTTTTACGGAGATGCTTGCGCTAGGATGGCTGCTGTGCAACTGTTGCTATTGGCAGCTGCTGCAGTCCCTTTATATAGCACCACGAGTCAGGTAGCTACCTGCGCTCTGCCCACTCACTGCCCACTTAGCGGACATATCCCTTGGCTTCTTGACAGGTAGAACGGCTTAGTGCATTAGATTAAGGTTTTGGCATCGCGACATTTGGCAAATCCCCGGCGCAAAGTTCTAGTTAAATCCATGAACACTTGGGCATGGGTATTTCCTTGATTGCTTTTTAATTTCGGCATTTCCTAATATTTTTGAGTGCACACACATGTGCATTCCGATGAGGTCGCAACTGCAGCAGGCAGCAGGCAAAAACATCTGCAACACCCTCGAAACATTTATAGGACATGCAAGCAATTCAAATTTACAAGACCTTTGCAGTTGCTATAAAACATTTTTCAATCAAACTGTGTTTTACAAGCCGCTTTGGTACTCAACTATCCGTAAATGACAGCTGCATATCCATGTGCCACATGCCACATGTTCTTTGTACACTTGCAAAACTCTACCTACATATTTAAATCAATATTTGCAATGAATCAATAATTAGCGACAACATTTCGCTTGGTCTAAAAGTGCAAATAAAGTTTTTTTTTTATATAAGTAAGAAAGTTCTAGAAAGTATTTGTAGCGTTTAAGACAAATAAACATTAAGACATCCTTCGAAAACGCAAATTTGTACAGTCGATTTTCCCTATAGCGAATTCAAATTAGGGAGATAAATAAAACAGTGTATTTGAAAAAACTCCTTAGATGGAGAAACTCCTTTTGGGGAAGTTTCAATGTTTTAGCAATTTTCAGTGAATTATAGGGGCCATACCCAAATTACGTGACCCGTTTAGAGGGGGTCTTGAAAATACAACGCTTGGTCAAAATGGTCCAAATTTTCTTACTACGGGGGGGGGTCAAAAAGTGTAAAAATTTGGGTCACGTAATTTAAGTACGGCCCCATAGCATGATTAAATAAAAATAAAAAAAAAAAATGTAAAAATGTTGAACGGGATTTTCACAGCAATCCATTTCAAAGGGCATCTTCACAGGCGCCACGCTATGGTCCACTCCTTCTTCACTTCGTAACAGTAAAGTTAGCAATTGACCTTCTACCTGTAGTGTCCGAAGGGAGCGGCTGTATGTTAATCCGTAGGACTAAGCCAACATTTGTTTTCTTGTTATATCACATTCGTAATCCGTCGCGATTAGCTAGACTGATCCTATGCTTGATCTCAAACCTTAAATCTTGTGCCGTCACAATAGTGTTGCCAAAAAAGAATAATTGTTATTAATTAAATTTCCTACTACTAAATAAATAAACCAGTTTCCATCAAAAACGATTTGGGTATTGAAAACTATTTTTCGACAGATTGGTCCCCTATATGATATGCTAAACCGATTTTTATAAAACTTGGTTCAGTGCTTGCCAATTAAAAAAACTTGGAAATGAAGTTACGAATAGACTATATTTGTAGCGTATAAGTTCGACTATGTGCATGTTAGTCGCATATAAATAAATAAATAAGTCCACAAACTAAGAAATAGACTAGAAATCGATGAATCGTTGTACATTTTTTATGAGTACATTTACTTTTCAACAAGTTTTAAGAAGTAAGGTAACTTTTAATACCAATATCGAAACTTTGATAGAACTCTTTGTTTTTGACTTATCATTTTACCAAAGAGCGCTACAAGATTCAATAATGTGTAAAAATTTTCAAAATAGAACAGTTGGAATTGCATTTAAAACTTTTTTGAGAAAATCATCTTCAGCGATGCGACTTATTTTTGCAAGAGTCTTCAATGTATCCGAAGACACTAATTGTTTGGCGTCATCTTCGCCAACAACTAAAGGTAAATAGTGTTTGACAATTACTGACAATCTCACTAGTTTGGACTTAGTTGCGACAAGAGATCCCGACGTGTAAGACAGCAGGAGCTAAGTTAGAGTTGTTGTAATTAAATATACCACAGCGCGCTATTTCCAGAAAAGTCTATAAGGGACAACCGCAAAGATCTTGCGTTTAAACGCGCTTATGCATGTTCTACACGGCAAAGTTAGGCAACAGGTTAATGATAACTAGAGAACAACATCGTCGAGTATTAAGAATTTAAAAAATTTTTCCAACCTGAATGATATAATAAAATTTCCCATATATAATACTTTCGAGTATACTTTAATTCTCAACAAATTTAAGGCCACATCCCACACACAATGCTTATAATTGAAATTCAAAGCTCCGACATGTTTAATGAAAGACTCCGTTTATAACTTTTGACATGGGACATTTTCTTGACATAATTTATTGTGCTAAAAACAAAATCATTTAATTTAAGGCTCTTTAAAAACAAACATTTCAAGCACTTTAATATGCAGGAACAACTCAATCTTGACAAGCTGCAGCAGGAAAGGTCTACTTTGCGAGGTCAGCCAGAAAAAAATATCATTTACATGCCCTAATTTGCAGCTCTGGCATTAAATGACTTGGACAAGGGCAAAGGCAATCAGGCAGAGCAAGGATGATGCTCTATAATGATAGTCCGGTTGCCGACTAGACGCGACAAATTGATGACAAGGGCGCGACATAAAGGACAGACGACACTAAATGGCGTCTAATTAAACAGAATTTATTTTTTTTTTTTTTTGGAACAGATTTTGTCATTTGGCATTGCCAATGATAAATGACATAAAAGCTGAGCTTTGCTGAATTACCAGTATATGGTCGAAGTAAATGGTATATAGAGTTGTATATATGTGCTGCTGTGACATTGCAACAAAGTGTGTATATGGTGATGATGCCTTGGGGGATTTGCCAGCTGCAGCTGCTGCATAAATGCAATGCAATTCATACGAAAACAAAAGCAACAACTACAGATTATATATGCATTTGGCAGCATGGAGTTACTTTGAAGGGGGTTGGCAGCACTATTCTGCTGCTGAAGCTGTGCGCTGAAATCCATTGAACTTTCAATTAAGCACGTTCAACTTGAAAAAAATTAAAAAGAGAATGAGAAATGAGAAATGAATAACTGACAGAGGCAGATAGCAGGGCGCAGAGTGTTGCTGGCAGCGGGTACGGGGGGGTTACACTTTGGCGGCCACTTAAACAATGCGCAAAAGGCACACTGACCGTGCCGCATGTGGCACTTAACCCCTTGGCTGCCACAGTGCATTTGATGGTGCATTGCTTAAACTGAAGTACTTTTTGTTTACGAGCTACAAATTGTTGGCAGCTCTTTTGTGGCACTTAACAACTTTAATTAATTGCTTTAAATTAATAAAGCAGACACACATACACACACGCATAAATAACTTAAGCGCATTACTTGGGCGGGGCGGCATGGTATGGGGCGGATTGTGGCACTTATAATTAGATTTATAAACTTACGACACATTTCGTGCAGGGAGTTGACTAAGATGGCTTCATATACTATTTTAAGAGTACATACCTGCAAAGAAAAAAAAATTTAAGGAAATTAATAAATTTATTTAATTTGAAAATGTGCAATAATAATTCTACAACTTAGACAGTTTACTTGGACTACACCCCAAAGCGGAAATATCAATTTACAGCAGCCGGCATGTGCACACACACACACACATAGATACACACACTCACACGCACTAATGTCAATTGACAAGACAGCAAACCAAAGCAGGGCGGTACCCTCCAAATTATACTCAAGGGGCAGTTTGACTTGGGGTGCTCCAACGGTGCGTTGATGGACGCCCACTAAACAAAAACTTCAATTGCTTACATTTGTAAACGAGACACACCACACAAGACAAACAAACAAGAAAAAAAGACGTGGAGGAGACATGGGCGTAGTAGACAAGCGAAGAATTTAAGATGATAATCAAAAATTGTAACGATTAGTTGGGGATTTAATAAGTATCATTAATCAATCTTAACTAAGAGACGTGCGAATTGCAGACCTGCGAAAAAGATTTTTTTGATTAAGTCCCGATTCCAAGGTTCTCCAGAATAATCCCGGCGGTGCCGTGTGAAGTAATTTTGCACTCGGTACTTTATTTTGTATGACAAAATTATGAATCATTGGTATAATGGAAATCATAAACTATCGACTCCTGAACCATGTTAAGCTGTTAATAAGATCTAAGCAGAATGTGCTCACAATATCTGATTATAAGTACATTTTCAATAATTTGCAAAGTGAGTATCTAAGAAGAATTAGTAACCATCGATTCCTAAGTCATGTTAAGCTGTTAAGAGAATCTAAGCAGAATATGTTCTAGTTAGCTCACAAGGTCTGATAATAAGAAAGTTTTATTAGTAACCAATATAAGCTCTTTGAATGGAGTATCTAAGAAGAATTAGTAACCATCGATTTCTAAACCCTGTTAAGCTGTTGAGAGAGTCTAAGCAGAATGTGTTCTAAAAGATTTTGGTTAACAACTATTGATACAGAAATTTCGACATCGGGCATAACACATATAATTAACTATAACCGTCTCAACTTAGCTAAGCTTTCTGAAGAATGGCTTTTAAAAGTTTTTAGCTCACAAAGTCTAATAATACGAAACTTCGGAATCGTGTATAACATGAAATAGTAACTATCACCTCTCAAATTAAGCAAGGGTCTTTGAGTTGAGAATCTAAGGAGAATGTGCTCTAAAAGTTTTTAAATCGTAATGTCTGGTTATAGGTATTTAGATTTTGAAATCAGGTATGTTATAAATTAGTAACTTTCACCATCTGAGTTAAGCTAGAAACTTTGGACCTAAGATCAATGTGTCATAAATGGCTTACACTGTCTGATTATA
Source organism: Chymomyza fuscimana (assembly GCA_949987675.1). NCBI lineage: Eukaryota > Metazoa > Arthropoda > Insecta > Diptera > Drosophilidae > Chymomyza > Chymomyza fuscimana. The sequence goes on along the minus strand of OX465088.1, from coordinate 51,764,758 downwards.
CGGGAATTTTAGGATCATAGCAATTGAAAATTAATCTTAAACTATGTTGCGAAAATCGTCTTCCTAGTGGCGTCATCTTCCAAAATGAGCAAAAGTACATAAAGATTGACAAAGTCAAACGATATCAGGCCTTACTGGTTAATAATGGGGAAATTCGGGATTGGGAAAAATTGCCTGCAGTAGTCCCATACTGTTCATATGGCTTTCAATGCATGATTCGTGGTCATGGCAGTTGAAAATGTTCAAAAACTTTTTTGAGTAAATCATCTTCCTAGTGGCGTCATCTTCCGAAATGGGAAAAAGTATATGATGATTAACAAAGGCAAACAATATCTGGCCTTATTGGTTAATGACAGGAATTTCGGGATCGAACAAAATTTTCAGCAGCAGTCCCATGCTGATCCATCGCGCAAGTCTTCAATGATAGTTGCTTCTTTACTGGAATTTGATGTTTACGGCAAACATTTCAAAAAAGTCTATAGAGTCACTTTGGCTCTTTGGATCTTTGATGCTCGATTCCTGAAACGTCATTATCTCTGATAAAATTGCTAATAGTGGTAGCTTGAGAGCCGGTGCAAAGCTTCTGATTGTCATCAGATCTCTGTCTTTAAAATGTTCATTTAATCCATATCGAAACTCTTTTTTTAAAGTTACCACAGTTTTTCTAATGCATTAGGATAGTCTTCCAATATCTGCAGCGCTGGCCTGGCCATACGGGTGGGGCTAGTGTCCTACAGCGTGTAAGATTACCCGGTAGTAAAAGATTCAGACAAGAAGAGAAAGGATACAAATTTGGTACATTTAGAAATTTGATATAGAACCCTTTTGAGTAAAAGTTCTGTAATCAAGAAATAAAACTGATCTTAGAATATTTGGAAAGACGATAATCCAAAATGTTCAATGGAGTAGGACTTCGAAAGATAATGAGAGCCGCTATTTGGTTCGTAGGAATTTTCTATATAACGAACTTCAACTTGGCTCTAGGGCTTTATTTTTTTTTATTTTATTTTTTGTATTGATGAGGTTTTATGTAAAGATTTTGTTATTTGGTTAAACAACCTTTTATAAGTTTTTGATAACATTAAGAACTCTAAACATAACTCTAATATATATTGTATGTTATATATTCCAATCAAATGCGACTAGTTTTAAACTTAAAACTGCACAGTTAAAAAAGTCATAATAAGAACTTCGTGAGAGCTATAAAAATTCTAGACTAAGATATATTTACACAAGCGAAAGTGCACAAAAATTTTAAGTTTTCTTTAATGTATATCGGAAATCAACATTTTTTTTCTTTCGTAATAATCATTAGTTTTTGATTTAATTAAATTTATTATAAAACTTAAATTACAAATTATCAAATCTGCAGCCTAGCTTTACAAAATGTATCGTACAGTTTGTACAATATATAGGAAGTACCTACATATTATTACAAAATACATAAGACCAATGCCCATGGCACTCCCCATGCTTCCGATACATTATGCCTCCAGCTATGCCTGACTACCATATGCTGCATCACATTACAAAAATTAAAAAATATGAGCATGCCGCCGCCGCAGCACCCTAATAAGGTCAAAATAATAAAAAGTCAAACCAAATGAAAATAAAGTTGGCTGCTGTTCCAACTATTTATAGGACTGTTCGAAATAACTCCATCAACACAATTTCAAAGTGATCTATGGGCTGCAATTTAAAGTCTTTCGGGCCTGCATAAGTATCAAACACATGTCAAATAAAAAGTGCCCCGGTTCAATGCAGGCGATCGTCAAAACTCAAACTGCGTAATTATTATTAATGTGGACAGCGGCACGCACATACCATAGCTCTAAAAGGGAACCCCCCAGCCCATGCCAATCCCAGGAGAGAACATGCACGATCTATTAAGAGCATTTTGCTTAAAGCAGCGCAAAATGCTTAGGAGCAGCAGCAGCAGCAATGAGCTGCATGAGCTCATGTCATTGGCATTTAGAGTGAGTGTACTTATGGTAACGAGGTGTGGTCAAAAAGTTAAGGGAATTTTGTAATTTTTCGAATTTGATATATAGATTGTACGTGAGTACAAATCGAGCTCTCGTTTAGGGTACCTTTTAATAATATCATAAGTAAAGAGCAGTTTATATTGAATCGAACTTTGCATCACTTTTTGTGCACACCTCGCATATACTTATATGCATACTATATGTGCTTCTTGTACATGCTTATGCACATTCGTAGACAACACTCATGTGCTAACTACGCGTCTCTGTTTTACATTAAAAATTATTGCTATTTTTTCATGAGTTTTTTTACTTGGTCGCTCTGCTGGTTCTGTTCAGTTCAGTTCATTTCAGTTCAGCTCAGTGCTGTCTTTCGTCCAATAGAGCTTGTCCAGCTATTGGACTCGCGGGTTCAATGAACTCTATACTTCTGGCAAAAACAAGTGGGCTAGTCTCAGTTATGCATAGTGGTATTTCTTATATATATGTATGTATTTCTTATTTTTACTATTTTAATTTGCTTTCAAGAGTTTCCAAGAGTTTTTCTTTATGCATGAATGGTCAGCTTTAATGCGTAGGTTTTGCATTGAAGTTAGGGGCGCCACCTTATATGGCTTTATGGCTAGCAAAATCATTGTCGCACTCAATTTGTCTGGCCATGCACAACACTTTAAGCAATAATAAGTACATAATATATAATGTACATATATGTATATAACTATTTATGATATCACCGAACGACTTAAGCAATGATAACAGCATTGGCATAGTTTGCATTGCAATTGATTGCAGCTTAAGCTGAGACTGACTCAATTGCTTAGTTCAGCTTTTTTTTAGCTTAAAGGCACTTGTAACACACTAGCATAGACACTCACAAACACACACAGATACACACACCCACACGCGCACACAGTTACATACAGTCAAACAGATAAATATGCATAAATTGCAAACAAATTGCACGTCTGCTTTGTGTTTTTTGCGGCGTGGGCTGACGACGCGTTTTTAATCGCGTGCAAGTCGCGTCAAATTAAAAAGTAAGCTATAAAAATTATACAAAATAATATAAAATTGTTGTAAATTGTTCTATGGTCACATGTTCAGTGACAATTGTCGTTGGAAGGCAAAAAAAATTACGTGGGTACTTTTGCAATCAATTATCGGATGTGTTGGGGAAGAGATACTCCATCAAAAAAAATGTAACCTTTTCAATATATACACTATGCAGCGTGTAGCATTTTCATTGAGTGAAAAGTTATAAAAAAAACGTAATAGTTTTCGCAAAATAAATAAAATAAAATAAAAATCAGAGAAAAAGATTTAATAAGAAAAAAACGATTTACGATATGCTTTCTTTACACAGCAATCGACCCTACTTATTATTTTGTCATTTGATCAGGGATTTTAAATCTAAATTAAAACATTTTTTTTCCAACAAGGTCAAATTCATTTAAATTTTGATACGCGGCTTAAAAGTGCATTTAATGGCATGATAAAGTTTGCTTCCATTTCATCATGTTATGTATGCACTAATGAATGCCAAAGCAAAGCTAATTAAAAGTACTTAATTATAATTATTAGTATAGACAATATTGTATTGAGTTACGTAAAAATTGTTTATCAAATATTTCACGAACAACGCAAACAAAATATACGGTCACACAAAAAACGCTACAAAAAAAACGAGCGCGTTTTGAAACGCTACGTGCGCTTGGCGCGTTTTTTTGCAAAGTGCCAAATTTTCGATTAGTTTGTTTACCAAAGTTTTTTTTTTTTGTTGTTGACCGGGCACTGAGCCAAAAGTATTTGTATATAAAGTGTGCGGCCCAATTAACTTTTCAAGCTTTTTAAACTCAAGAAAATTCTCTTGAAGTAAACTCAAGAAAAATGCCAGAAATGCGGCAATTGAAAATGTTTAGTCAGGCCCAGTCCATCGTCCATTCAGTCGCGTTCAGCGGGGAGAGAGTTCATAGCACCTTGGCATTTTTGTCGAGCTTAACAATTTCGAACTTTTTCGAGTCAATTGAAAAAACTGTGTCATTTGGCGCTCAACTCAATGACTCAACATGCCGCAATTTGTGGCAGGGTACAAGTAAAATTAAGTAAAAGTGCGTTGCGACTTTTGTCGCGTTTTGCATAATTTTGTTGGTAATTTAGCAATTGATTTTAATTGCTTAAGCATGGCGTTAATAAAGATAATTGCTGACCTCATCAAAAAAAAGAGAGTCTACACTCAAGACGTTCTTTTATAATGTAGACACTTGCCGTAGTAAGGGGGTCATGAGAGTCTTGGTAATAGTAATCGCAGTCGTGAAAAATACTTTTAAAACAAAAAAATAAATTACATATCTCTACAAAAAAAAAATCTTTTTAAGATTTTAGCGAAGGTTTAGTAATTTAGACTTATTTCCCTCGAACTTAAGTTTCCCACTATAAAATAAAAAAAAAAAATTCCACTAGTCATCATTTATTTTTTTCTTTCTCCTTGGCGTGATTCCTATTTATTTTTAACCTTTAGTGCCCTCTCTGGAACAATATTGGATTGTTTTTTATTGCGAACCAGTTTAGAATTTTCCGCAAAAGAATTATATTATTAATTTAAAAAAATACGCTTACACTTTTTGTCATACGAAACAAATGTCCATGGCATATGCACGCCCCTCCAATAAAAAAATCCATCTACGCCACCGTATATATCTATGGATCTACTATTATAGCTTTAGGTTGACTCAATGATATCACATAACGCGTTATCGAGACGCTGCTAGAATTTCAAAAAAACGGGTTCCATTACACAAAAGCCTGAAAGTCAAGTCAACTGTGGGCCTAGCCATATGTTTATATAGTAAATAAACAAGTACATATAAGCCCAACAACAAAAGTGCTAAGCTGTAGATTTTTATAAATAAATATGCAATAATTTTGTTTGCGTTTTTGCGCGTTTTGCTTAAATTTACAAATGCAAACAACACACAAATTTTGATTATTATTATTATTATAATATACAAAAACTTGATAAATGAATCAACCGCAAAACGGGTTGGAGATTTGGCCCAACATTGTTGCTGCTGTTTCCTTGCGAAATGAATTCTCTATTTGATTGCCATCAATCATGCAAAACTTGACATATTTGAAAAAGCCTCAAATAAATTCTGATGGACTAACACTGACCTTGTGACTGGCAATCGTTATATACATACATATACTATGTACTATGTATAAATGATTGGGTCAGAGCATACCAAAGCTGTGATATGAATTGTGCGTTCCAACGTCTGAACAATTTAATTTGAACAGGGGGCTGTTGAAGCCCAAGGGAGAGTAATGGATATGTTGAGCGTGCCATGCCATGTTTGCCGGCGGAAACGTCTCTTTTTTTTTTGACTGAATTTTTATTTGTTTATATTACAGTTTGCATAAATGAAAGTAAAAAACTTGCTATGCAAAGTTAAATTCAATTTGTATGATAAAGTCAGGAGGTCAACTGTGCGTATGAGTAATCAAGTGTGTAAGCGAGCAATAAGCAATTGATTGGATTAAATGTGGACTAAAAAAAAAAGAATGGACCAGAGAACTGTAAGTTAATAAAAGGAAATATATATATACCATAAATTTTATGGGAAACGTTTATATAAAAACATGACAAAAAAAAATATTAATACAAATAGTTGATTAAGGGCCGTCTTATTGATAACATCATTCTTAAAAGTGTATTTTGGAATCTCAACATGAAATTAAACAAACCATCAAGGTCGATAAAATAAATGCTTCTTTAGAAAATTCTCTGTACACACAGAGGTCTTTTCCGGAAAAGAGCTTGTTAGAAAGAGAGCAATAAATGGAAGCCCTCTACAAGGGCAAGAGCCATTTCTTGAAAATTCACTTGGGGAAGCAGATAAATTCAGACAAACTGAATCTGTGCGCTATTCCCGTGCTGCTTTCTTTAATTTAAACAGGTTAAACAAATTTTAATAAATTGAGAATACCTTCGAATATTTACTGGAATCCTTACAAAAATTGTAGACTGAATATAGAACTGAGATACTGACCGGCACTAATTGAACTGAGGAAGAGATTTCACAGCCTTAAAGATTACTCCAAGGGTATGTGCAGCGAAAACTCTTCCTTAATTAAACAGAATGAACAGTTGCTAGATTACTGATTCTACTATATACTCTCTAAAGCGTTACACCCCGTGCTGCAAGAATTCTTCCCAGGTTACAAAGAATCTACAGCATTAAAAAAATTAAAAATCATTAACTTGGAAAGAAGTAATAGCGTTGTTTTGTGAAATCCAGGAGAGATGTCTAGCTAGTGGATTTCGGTTAAAAATATATTTATGGCCCGAAAATGCGCTGATCTTTGTAATGGAGCAATCTATATACAGGGGTATGAAGGGTAAACTGCAGATTCGTGCCCAGCTTTTCCTTTTTTGGTGACTAGGTACCCAGATGATTTGATTTTAGTTGGAGACTAAATGCCTGATTCTTCTGACTCTCTGATCACTGCTGCTGAGTTATTTAAAAGCTACATTGCTTTCCGTGTTTTTTTTCCTTTTTGCCATTGCTTTGTTAAAATTAAAAATATTTCTTCTCAATTTTACTAAATCCTGAAACTATTGTTGAGTAAAATTGTTACAAATTCCCATTGCAAGAACTATATCATTTTTTTTCAATCTAATATATACGATGATGTCATAAACAGTGGGTCTGCTCTGGATGAGCGTGTGAGGTAAGCATGAGAAAGAACTTGAAGCATCCTCGAGACAGATAACCTATTTTACAAGTAGGGTTCCTTCCATAAGCTTCTTTATAAAGCCAACAATTTCTAGTTTAAAATTATGTATACCAAGTATAATCATCTTTAAAAGTCTAGAATAGTCTTCATACATGTTAAAGCTATTTATCATTTCTTACAAAAGCAGTTCTCTCTTCTTTGTTGTTATTTTTACAGCCTCATTTATAGTCCGCTTACATAATAAACGAAATAATTTATTTATGTTTATCTGTTGTTATATCATAGTATTATGTCATAATTTAAATTTGATCATAACTCAGCCAAAACTATTAATTCAAATGGCGCACCTTACTTAACTCTGTACAACACAGATGATAATTCAATTGTCATTCCAGTGTAATAAGAGATTATAAAAATAAAGTTCTTCTGTTTACAAAAATTGAAAAAACAAAAAAAAAGAGACAAGCTGGGACTGTGTCCCATAGTGGGCCACACTGAAATTATTTTGCCCAAAAAATCTAATATTTGTATCAGTGTGAGCAGGCGGCATGGGGACAGTTTAGAAAAAATCAATGTTTTTCGTTTATTAAGCTCACAAGAGTCTGCATATTATTTAATACAAAGGTATTTTGTGAAAGTTTTTAGTAGAGGTCTGAAATTGAGGTCTTTCGAAGTTTTCCACCGATCTTAAAATTTTGAGCACACTAAGGTGTATACGAAAAAACTTGCATATAGGTATTGGAATCAGAAATTAACATTAATCAACCTAGACCTAGCTCTAATCGCCTCCTCTAGTGCATCCCAAGGCGTTGATCATTGTTGGGAAAAGAGCATATGATCCGCCACGCCTATTTCGACAAGTCGCTCTACCAAAGTCTATGGGAGAAGCATCAAGTGTCCATTTTAAAAAGGGCGAGTCACGCAGCCTAGAAGAGGCGTGACGTTGACGTGTAGAATTTTATTATTATTAAAAAAAAATGCTGGCAATTTTAATAGAAAACCTAGAATTAATTAAATGCAACCGTTTTTGACTACCGTCAGGAACTCCTTTTTTTTATATCATCAATCCAATTACTCCGACAACTAAAAACTATTTAAAAGCTGGCAACAAACCTTTCTAATCGCTTTAATGGAATACCTCGGTTAATATTCACCTCTTGTCCTAAACCAAAATGACCCCTTCATTAAAATGCATGACAAACTCACCTAGCTTTTATTTCAACCCTTCCAAACTTAATTAGTAACTTTGCCGCAACAATTTAAACATTTGCTTAGCTTAAATAAATGGAAAACCGAACCGAACAGCACCGTGCAGAACCCCGACATCACCAGACAACAACCCTCAGTGGTTTCACCCAGCACTTGGTCACTTATGGCTGAGTAATTTTTTGGTGTGCTTGCTCTGACGCGCTTGGAACCACTCGGAGCACACACAAAAAAAAAAAAAAAAACGAACACCACAAACACCACCAAGAGCTACTACAGTTGCACACAACACCTGCTCCAGGGCTGAATTTTTGCTTCAAAGGTTCGTTGCATGATTGTCGTTGGTCAGTGCCCACGGGGTTACAATAACAGCAACAAAAATTAAGGTAAATCGACAATGGTAAAAGGGTCGTTGGCATTACGTCTGCTTATATGGAGGGTGCTCGTACCAGAGCTTGATGTATGGACAAACTGTTGAATGACAAACTGAGCAACTGAGTTGACTGACTACCGCAACAGAGTTGCCAAGTAGCAAAGTTTTGTGGCTGTTGCTTTGCTATTGATTTTGTCCAAGGGGCGTTTACCAAGTACCCTCTTCTCCACTCTGGTAAACATACGAGGGCGGGCTGAAGACTAAATGTTCTTTTATTATGGTATATGATTGCTGTCAAAGTTTTGTTCCGCCCATCCATATAGTTGTGACGGAAGTTATTATAGAACAACTTTCGCAGCTTCGTAAGAAAACAAAAAAAATTGAAGATCATGAGATCATTTGGTTTCTGTTTTTAAGACATATGACGTATGATGAGACCAATAACGTTCTGAGCAATATTAAGGGGACAGCACAGTTTGCGAAGTTTAAGCGCGATCGAACAAGAGGACCGATTAGGCTGACAAGAGAAGAAACCATCTTAGATAAAGTTGACAGAACTTGGTAAGTGATCATGAGGAACGACAAGCAAAAACCTAGATTCCTTATAAAGTCGAATCAACCAAAAAATAGTTGAAGCTGCAGATTTCTTCTGTCAGCGAAGAGAATAGGAATGGTTTTGCCGTAGAATATCATAAACAAGTTGTTACGATAGCCGTAAAATGATATTCGGAGCTAATGGACTCATTCACGACTGATTTTAAAAAGCGCCATATGTTTTGCAAATACGTTATGGTACACAAGAAGCTAGTCTCTAAGACACAGAAGTGGGGAATTCCGTTACAAATTGGTACTCCACCCCATATAGTTTTTGGATTTCAGCCCTTTCAATCTTTTTCTTCCAAAGCCATGACTTTTAAAAAGATTTCCTTCGATCAAATTGGTAATCTGTGTATGTTTGTTTCCATCAAGATAACGCAGCGGCAGACAAGAACTCTGTCATGCCCTCATTGGCGGAGCTAGGATGGGTAGGGCAAAGGGGGTCGTTATTACAACTCTGAAACACAACTTATTTTTAATCATGGAGGGCTAGTCGTTGCGGTTCTGTCATCTGAAAGCTAAGAAACTTTGCGAGATTATAGGCGTGATGATCCAGCACGGAAAGAAAGGAAAGAAAATCTTGTAACGAGACTGCCACCAAGAGAACGCAGTGTCTAAGACACAGTTTAGGAACTGCTCTAAGAATTAGTTAACCCATTCATTCCAGTTTTTTCACTGTTGTTGAAGAAGGGATAGAAAATCTCGAAACGATATAGTCTTCTCTATAATCAATGTTAGCTTCCACCAAGAGAACGCAATAAAGACTCAGTATCTTAGACGGAGTCGACGAACAGCTCTGCGAATTGGTAACTCATTCATTCCAGTTTCTTAGGTGTTGAACTCCATGTGTCTTTTATCTCTTTAAAAAAAAAATTTTCTTCAAACAATATGCTCTTTTGGGAAAGAAACATCTCTCTTAGAAGGTAATCAAAAATTTGAGGGCCGCTGCTTAAAGCGTTGTGCTCAAAAAGAAGATGTATACAATTTTTTCAAAAATAGTGCTATCTTTCTTTTTCAGCAAGCTCAATTACTTTTTCGCCCGCCCTCGTATACGAATAAAAGGTTTGCGTTTGATTTTTATTATTTTGCTCACTTTTATTGCGAAATTTGTTGAACTTAACCCTAGAAATGTCATTAGAAGCAACACTTAAGCGTTGCCATGACAGCAATAAACGGCAAACGGAAACGGAAGTCACCATAGTTTTTTTGTTGTTGTATGATATTCAAACTATTTATAAGTTGGCGCTTAAAAACCTGACTTTTCAGATAATTGCAGGCAAAAAGGTTAAGCCATGGCTTAAACAAGTTCTTTTGCTTGTAACTATGTCAACGTAGTTCTTGTCTAGCTGCACTTGGCCATAACTGCACTTGAGTTTCCTGTTGATTGTAATTAGGCAAACATGTCAGGTAATTATGACAGGTAAAATGGGCGTATTGGGGCGGTACGGGGTTCGTGGTTCGGAAAGGAAAATGCTAATGATAGACTGCAATGCCGACTGTGTGAAGAGCAATCACGTCAAAGTGCCATTGTCATACCTTTTGTTGTTGTGGTTGACAGTTAAACATACATATACTATGTGACCAAAAAGTGCATACGCTCTGATTATGGCGAAGGCCTAGAAATGGCACTCAAGCTTTTGACCAGGGCTTGAGAAGTGGTCTCAAGCAGCAAACGCTTGGGAACAAAATTGTGCAGTTTGAATATGAACTTTGGCGTCGTTCATGCACAAGTTTTAGGTTATCATGCAGAATACCCTACCCTATACAAGCGATAAGTCCTTCCGAGCGTCTGTATGAACGCCTGTATCTTGGAGAGACTATTAGAGCAAGCTAACTAAACTTGAGTTTTGGAATCCTATGTCCAGCCAGATTAGGTTAATTTTTTCTGAATCCACAATTTTTTTTTTTTTATGTTGTTTGTTCTCAGATATGCTGAAAATGAATGATTGGTTTGAAACTTCTTTCGAACCAGTTCCAGAACTAAAGTCATGCTTTGCTTCCTGTCTTCAATTAGCAAACTCCCTTGTCTTTTCAAGCTTGACTTGACGTGCAACACGTGCTCGTCTTTTATCAACATTTCACACATTTCACGCTTAGCTGCCTCTGATAACAACCATTAGCCCTAGCGAAGCTGGCTAATGACATACAAAGTAAACCCAACAAACTAGATGATCATTGTTGTTGATGTACTGCGTCAACGTAGCCCAGCTCTTGATGGTACCGCAACATTAGAGCGTGCCACACGAAACTGACCTTTGTTTAAATATGTGCACATAGTATAGATAAATATATAAGTAGGTATGAATAACATGTAGTGGCGTTCCATTTGGGGATTATAGGGGAATGTGCCAGAAACGCAAAGCTGTCATTCACATGTGTCATTGCGGCATACGTTCCCACAGGAAACGCTTCGCTTGGAAATGGAAAAAAGAGACAAATGCAGAGAAGAGCTAAAAATTATGTCTGCCACACTGTAAAGTAGTTTGATAAGTCTTTAATATATAGAGACGTTTGCTAAAAATAAGTTTTTTGTCTATTATTTATTTTATTTTTATTTTTAATAGTTACAAATTAGCTTAAAAGCTAAAGGTAACTTTGTTCAAGCCCTGGCATCTTAGGCCTTCGGCTAAAGTTTTTTGTCTAAAAAGCGTACTAAATATTAAAAAAGGTGAAAAATAAGAGAATGTTTGAAACTGATGGAACACTTGATTTCTGATGCAAACTGCAAAGAAACTTAGACCGCTTTTGATTTTCAGAAGCTTTAGACAATTTTGGAAATAATTTAAATTCATCCAGACATTTTGATCAGACCGAATCGGAACTAAAGTATTTTTCTTAAGCATTTTATTTCTTAATACATTCTTTTCTCCAATAATTTTGTTAACAATAAAATTCACTTCTACCAGTTATTTTGACAAGTCGAAATTGGAACCATAGTTGGAAATGATAAAAAAACTTGTTTTTCAATAAAATTGTATAGTATGCAAAACAACGCTCCAATTGACAGGTTTATTTAGAGCAATTAATTGTCCTCAAAAAACTACAGCCAGTTCCGGAGTCCGATGACATTCATTGTGTTTTCGGATAAATAAGTTTCGGATTAAGGATTCTCCACCAAAAAAAAGTTTTTATGATGTTTTTGAGGTTATGTCACAACCTTGACGTGCTGTGTTTTTTTGAAACTTGGATATGTATTAAGCGGACTTGAATAATATATTATTATATAAAGTTATATGAGGTTATTTTAAAACTTAACATGTTAGCGCTGGACTTCGATATTTTAAAAGATCCCTCTAAAGTATTATTTCAACTGGTTTTTTGAAACCAACGCAATTCCGCATTTGAAGATAAAATTTTGCGATTTTTTTTTTTAAAAATGAAAATTCGCTCTTGTACTGAAGCATTTTTGTCAGCTGCGTACTGGGCGTTAAAAAGTTTATTTTTTATAATGTGCACTTTTATATTTTCCTCAGATACGCTTAGCACGTCCTTGGTTGCTTTATCTTGAAATGGTTTTGGGAAAAGTACCAAAATAGCAATAACTGATTTAGATTACGACTACTTTTGAAAAGACGTCTGAGCCAACTGGGTGTTACTTAAGACCTAAAGGCTTTGTGAACTCGAGGAGGATCTTTCGCAGCACTCGTAAGGGTATCCCTCTTTAGATGCATAGAGTTTCGGTGTTGTACGTAGAAACATTTCAAGCAATTAGCTTAATTTGGAGCTGGGAATCTTAGTAGAAGTCAGACGGTGTTAAGTGTGTCGGACAAGTCTTAAAGTCGATTTTTTCGATATTTCAATAATTATCAAATAAAGCGTTGTTTAAGCACTTAACGTTTAACATTTTTTTATTATTAGTCTCTCCTTTTCAAAATAAGTTCGATTAGCTAGACAGCTCCTCTCAAACGTTTCTCTAAATTCAATATTACAATATTCTAGTATCTTAACATCATTTTGTTACCAGCCATGATTTAACTATAAATAGAGACTAATAAGGCTGGAAATAATATTTAAAGCGCTTCCAAAAAAAAAAAAACCATTGATCATTCCTTCAATGTACCATGACATACTATTACAAAAGTAATCAAAAACTTTTCATCTCTGTTCCAGAACATAAAACACATTAAACAAACTAAACACACAGGAACCTCAATCAACCCCACAATCTATCTTTTTCGTTATCCTATCAAAAGAGAAGAGAAATGTCATGCTATGCAAGTCAGTTTATAGGTAGAATTTGTTACGCCTAAATTTACATAACTCAGGCGCTCCGCTCTCCAAAAGACATACGCATACACATGACACATGGCACACCACACCAAGGTAAACAAATGTTGTGCATGGGTATGGGTCTGGGTCTCTCTCAACTCTGTGTGAGATGAGTGCGTTTTGTCTTAATGAGAATTTTTCACTGAAAGATGCGCCACATTAAAATGTGATTTATTTGAAAATGCCAACGGGCGACGCGAAGTGTACAACTATTTTTGGAATGCAACCGAGCAGCAGCAGGCTATATAGACCGAGTAGAGACCTGAATAGACCCTAAACGAAACCAAAAACCGTGCCGTACCAAACCAACCCAACGACAATTTACGGAAAAGGAAGTGCGCTTTATTTGTGTTTTGTTGCTGTGCGTGATGTATATTTTAGGGTGCCCCTAGTCTCTGGCAGGTGTGCATTGTCGAACTGTTATCGCAGCACGGCCAGCTGACGTAACAGCGTCGGCAGCGAAAATCCCTAAGGTGTGTTTACCGAGTCGTGCTGTCGCACTACTTGGCGGCTACTAAGTCTCGAGTCACCTTGGCGTTAACTTAATTTGCTTGGCTTTGACGTTTGCTGTCTGCCAAAGCTCAGACACGCCGCAATGGAATTAGTTGACGACTTGGACTCAAACCGAGTTAACCCAGTTCAACCAACTAGTTCAAGTTGATTTCAAGTCATTGCGCTAATGAAATTCTAATGAGCCGAGCTGCCTAGGGTTCGCCTTTACTTTTTTGAGAGCTTGGGTGGGATGATTGTTATGGCATGTTAAGCTACAGTGGTGGCCGAAATAATTAACAAGCCGTTGTGAAACTCATAGGAATTGCGATAAGCTGAAAGCAATTTGTGTAAACACAGCTTTTGTGAAATTGGTTGTGCTGAATATTCAAATACTATCAATTACGGACAGCTTTGGAACAACTATAATAATTATGTAAAGTGAATCATAGCTTATTGTATTACATATTGAGTGTATTCGATTTTTGCATGGAGCTTAGTTTTATGGTGTAGGTGTTTAAAGATTTTGAATAATTCCGCCCCCAAAAGAACAAAACGGTCTAAGTTTGTTTGGGAGATATTTTTTTTTGATTAAGCCAATTACAACTTCGTTAAGATTTCACTGTTTCACCGATAACACAGCCCCAAAGTGTGGGTATTGGGGGGACATATGTTGGATTTATGTGAACTTTGCTAATTTTTCATGCTATCGACAATCACAAAGAGTACATGGAGTTTCCTTTAATGGTGTAGGTAAGCACTAAGGAAGGATTTCGGATAATTCTGCACCGAAGAGAAGAAAATAGCGTGGCAAAGTTTGTGTAGGGATCATTTTTTCATCAAACCACTTACAACTTGGTACATGTGCTTTGGGAATTAAAGAAAAATTCACATATAAAATGTGAAGATATTTCAAAATACAAAAAACAAAATTATATTTGTAATTCCAAATTCATCGTAAAACAAAAATGGGTAATTAAATTTTGTTTAAAAAAATGAGCAAAAAATAAGATATTCCTTTCTTCTTCTTCTTCTCCCAAACCCTTGTTTACCTCTTTTCGGATTCACTTATGCTCCTCCTGAGGTGTGGGTATGCGATCTCAGCGTTTGTCTGCAGGCATTCGTTGGTGATGTTAAAAGGTGATGTTTTTGGCACTTGCGTATGGATATTCGTTAGTTATGGACTTTCCTTTTACACCGGCGGTTGTCTCCAGACCCGGTAACCAATCGCATACACTGATCTTTGGAAGATCTTTAAGATGTTAAAAATGTGCCTCAGGCTCAATGTGATGGTAAGTATGCCTGCATCTGACTAGTTCTCTTTTAGGGACCTCTTACGCCAGGCAGAGAATACCGTGGTGATAAATTATATTACAGGAATTTTTAATTTTGTAATTTTGACAGAAATTTCCAACTTTAGCTACAGGAAATAAGATATTCCTTTGACTAAATGAAAAAAATACATGCATTTGACATCTCCCATACATACGGTTTTTTAAATTGTTTGCGATATTAAAGAAAAAATCGTAAAATATCGTTTTAAATCGCATTTTTGTTAGTATTTCTGATCACTTCTTAACTTAACAAAATCGTGCAAAATCGAATTTTTTAAGATTGTTTTTTACATTTTAAAATAGCATGTTTTTTTTAAGAAATTAGGTTTAAACACATAGTGTTTTTTTAACATCGTTTAAAATCGCCTTTTTTTTAGGATTTTTGATGATTTTTTAAACATAAAAAAAAAGTTTAAAATCGAATTGTAAGAATTTTTGATAATTTTGTAACTATTTTTTCGATAATAAAGAAAAAAGTGTTGAAAATCGCATCTTTTTAAGGAATTTAGTTTAACTTGTTGTTTTTTGTTTTTAACTATGGATGTTCGCGAACTTTGCAACAATAACATACCTAGTTTTTGGCAAGTTTCAGACTAAAAAGATTTTATGTTTGTCCATATGTGAATGAGAAAATTATGAGAAAAGTCCCAAAGGACAAAACTTAAAATTAATTTAAAAAATTTGAATGTTTATAATTTTGCAACAATGTCATGCCAATGCACTAATTTTCAGAAAAAATTAGGCAATATTTTTTTAAATGAATTTAAAGTATTATTATTATTCTAAAGCTTATCATTTATCAAATAATTTTTTATAAAACTAAAGTAAATTTCATATTTCAAAGTGGTGGCCAATCCTGACGACATTTGCCTAGTTGGACTTGATTGCACCTGCTTTAAATAATACGTCACAAAATATTTCGCCAAACATAATCGTTAGCACTTAAAGCAAATCTTAAATACATAATTACCGCTTTTTATGCACGCAAAGTTTAAACTTAAAAAGCTTTTAGCTATGCAAAATTAAATCCTATTAAAACCTATACATATTTCTTGAAATGTAAATGACATACATCCGTCTCTATAACTTTTTCCGTCTTTTGCAAGCGCATTTTTGCACGTTTTCTACATTTTTAAATGCATACAAGCAGAGGCGGACTCAGGAGGGTAATCCTGTAGGCCAAAATATCGGTTTCTTTTCAAACTCTGGACAAGCTCTATTACAACAGTGTTTATATGGTAATGCATACTCAGAAATTAGTTAGTACCCCCTTTGGAATTGATGTTTCTATATCCGCCCCTGCATTGAGCTCTTAAAACATTTTCTATGCACAGCAGCTGCCTTTAAAGGCCACTAGACACTGCAACTAGGACTAAGCCTGGCCAAGGGTTGCATCAGGCGTATTCGCGTCAACATAAAGTCCTTTAACCTTTTGCTCGAGTTTCCTTTTGTATGTGCTTTTATGCTATGTGCAACTTCCGCATATCTTGGCCCTCGTTTTTCGCTCTCTATTTGTGTTGTATTTAACTTGCCGCAGGAAATACAATGTGGCTCAAAAAAAAGATACAGATACTTTAATATAGCCGTCACTGTGCGAATGTGTGTGTGTGGGAGCCATTGATGTTAATTAAAACTTATGTAAATTTCACTGGCTGCATCAAATTACATCAAGTGCAACATGGCGTATGATTTTTGCTTTTGCTTGTAGGCTGCAACTGACAAGATATGATTTGCATAAGGCAGGGCCCCTGACATAAATGGCACACATTTTGGACAGTCTTGACAGACTGTCATACCGTCAAAGTTGTCGCCAACTCGTGAATTAGTCAGTCAACAAAAATAAAGTAAAAACAAATGACAGCCAGATTAGAAGCAACGCGTCTGGCCACAGATGTGGCATCAACTAATCAATATGAATCATATGCGTGCATATGTAGATAACATAACAGCGTTTTATACAGTGGCGGATCTGGACATGGGTTTACGAGGGGTACAGCAGTTTTGAAAATTTACTTTAATATAGCTTTTACTTTACTTTCAGTTAGAGTTGAGGAATTGATGCAAGGAAATTCTTGCTAAACATTTTCATTCTAAAAGGTTGTGAAACGCGTAGAATGTTTTCAAAATTGTTCCTAGCATTATAGATTTTATTTATGGATGTAAACTTGGGTTCACGAATTTTTTCAATAAAATTGTGTACCAAAAGTACTTTATTCTAAAATATTGAAAAACGCGTAGAACATAAGTTTTTGAACGAAAAGACATGTAAAAAATTTTAGAATTCTTTAAACTGAGTTAAGATTTGAGCGATTGTTTTCCTTACTTTCTATATAAAAGAACAAAAAAAAGTCTAGCATCGAGAAAACTTTTTTTACGTCATTCTAAAATGATGAAAGTCAAGCATCGAGAAAAGTTTTTTTTACGTCATTCTAAGATGTGATATGGACAGAATAGAAGTTTTGTAACAAAATGTGAAATCTGTAAAAAGACAAAAGTCATAGAATTCTCCATACTAAGCTCAGATCTGACGTCACGGTCTTGACGATGACATACACCGCAAAAAGTTGATTTTTCTCTGAGGAATCTCATATTGTCTTTATGTTTACCTTGTAGTTTTTGATTTTTCGTTTTTAATAAAAGTAGGGGAACTTCACTCACAAACACCTCTCTTTATTTTTTAAATTTGATACGTAATATTTTTGGGCTTTAATTATGTTGAAATTTTATATATATAATTTTTAATACAAATATAGTTGTTCCATATTGCGCCATCTAGAGGCAAAAACTTGCTTGCGCCATCTAGCGGGCAATTTTAATAGACAATTAAATGTTGATGGAGACGACGAAGTCAACAAACTTTTTTATGTACTTGCGAGTTACGAAATACTAAATATACCATTAATATGATAAAAAAATCACAGATATAAAAGATTATTACCCAAACTACTATTAAAAATTATTTTTGAGGATTTACTTCAGTTTTACGAAGAATATATATTAGCAGACTGAATTTGTTTGGAGCATGGTTGTCCTAAGCGATGTTACTTAAAGGCTCATTATAGAATTGATTTATCGATAACACTCGTGATACAGATACAAATCTCAGAACTTTGTTCAAATTCATTTCCTCCAAGGCCCCCTGCAGCATCCACCGCTGTTGTCAAACACAACACAGCTGCTCAATTATATATACGTATTATATTTATCATAATTTTTTTTATTTATTATAGACAAGCTAAAGAGCTTTACGCTTATTCAAAAATAACAACAAGCAAAAACATTTTTCGGGGCGGTGTCCAACAACACTGCAAGAACTTGGGAGTCTGAACAGACACCATCATTAAACAAATCAAAGGCAAAAACAAAAGTTCAACATTATATAAACAAACATTATGTACAACAAAGACAACACAAACAACAACAACAACAACAACAATAACAACTTTCATCTGCTTGAAATTCCGCATTAGTGAAAACTCAAACATTAGCTTTTCGCATTTTATGGCTGGCGAAAGATTTTGCGAAAATTTCTTGTGGTTTTGCAGATTTATTTTTTATTTTTATATTTTAAATATTATTTTTAAGTGCATATATAATATTTGCAGACATACAGTGAATCATAAAAGTATAGCTACAGCGCTATTTTCAAAGTAAATATTCTTGAAGCTATTTGTTTGGACTATTTAGTGAGTCATCTGCATGAAGTATGTTTATTATTGTTATGCGCCTCTTTGATTATCCCTATACATATATCGAGGATTTTTGTTTTAAACAGTCTGCGCCAATTTCGACAAAGAAAAATTCAATTTAGCGCTTCTGAAATGAAAAGTTTGTGCTTAGAATCTTTTTTAGAACATTCTGTTCTGCATTTCGTATTACTTGGGGATAAACATTTCAGCATTTATCTGCAAAGTGCAAACACGCAACAACGTGCTTGCGCCATCTAGCGGTCACACATAATAGACAAATAAATGATGGCGAGGATGGCGATGACAACATCTTTGGGGTATTCGATGTTTTCCTTAAAATATTTATGCATTTAGAGGCATTGTTTGAGCCAAGTACTTTGGGATTTGTGACACTAAAAAACTAGTTCAATGCGTTGCTGACTCTTTTGACCCACTGTACATGGATTTTATATACATGTACAAGTAAACATTTTCATTGCGCATTTTCGCAAGTAGCTAGCAAAATTAACAGTCTGTGAAAAGTTATTTGAGTATTTTTTGTTTGTATATCTTAAAATTTACTGCTTAATCATTGCCATAAACATAAAACTACGAAATATCTATAAAAATAGAGAGAGGTATAAGTTTAAATAGAGCGTGCAAATAAACAAATCCGGTTTGGCCTAAGCTAGGTCAACATTTTAAATAAATGATTGAATTTTTTGCAGACATTAATCAATTTCATGGCCATGGGCGGAACTAAGAATCAAAGAAATTGGCAAATCTTTAATAAAAGGCAAATACTGAAATGTGAATGTTCCAATTTGTGGGAAAAATTATATGTACATGTTTCCATTATGTATAGCCAAATGATAAATGAATCAAACAATACATAAATAAACCAAAATACTATGTGTAGTATCTTTATAAGTAGAACAATGATGCAGACAATATGCGAATTAATTTCCATGTTTTTGTGCTTATTTTTTTAGTATGGTTAGGTGTTAAAAACGCAAATCGGATCAATAAAAATCAAGGCCAAAATTCATGTGATGTGCAATATGATAGCTATAATTTATACAATAATGTATGCATAATGATAGATTTTTAAAATTTATAATCAAGTGACATTAAGCTAGCTAAGGTTGGAAGATATTATTGTGTGTATTGATAGATATGACGTATTAATATGAAATATTATTGGCTATATAACAAGCAAAGTTAATCTTTCGAATTTATGCATAAAAATTTAGTTAGGATATATTCATTTTGCAGCTCTTATTGTCAAATATTAAGCTCTAAAGAGTACCAGTTAATTATGTACTCACAACTCATATGACGTAATGAGCTGTTAATATTTTATTTGAGTGCATATATCATACTCGTACACAAAATGAAATAAAATATAAATACGTGTGCTTAAGGCGGAATGAGTGAAAGTAATGAGAACTTTCAGAGCCCTTGTTTTTCTCAGTGTAAGAATAAATAAATATTTTAGACACCTCTTCTCTCTAATAATATTTATAATAATATAATAAATTTTATTCAGTTTTATTTGTTGTATTTTTTAAAGTATTAAAAAATCACAATATGAATATTCTTTTGACTTTCCAAAAACATTAAAGTAATTAAAATTTGAAAAAAATTCTAAGAATGTCTTTTCTCTGATACAAAATATAATTCCAGAATATAAAATTGATAGGAACTTTTGTCAAGCTAACAACATATTTTGAATTAATAAACTTAAAATATTTTCAATTTTAATTTTTTTATTTCAGCCTTTTATAACGTACAGAAGGAGAAGTCGGAGACCCCCCAAAGTTACCTAAAGTATGATCAGAGTGACTAGAGAAGTCGATATACCGATCTCCGTCTGTCTGTCCGTCCGTATGAACGCCTAGATTTCAGAGATGGTAAGATCTAGAGCAACCAAACATTCAGATAAGATCCCTTATTAATCCATAGGAGACAAGTTTATTTTATTTTTTTGATATCGGGACTACATTATATAGCTCCCATAGGGGTGTTTCAGAGGACCTCGAAAAAAACCAAAAGTTTTAGATGGATAATTCGTTTGTTTATGAAGATATCGTAACCAAATTTGGCACACAATAGTTTTTTAGAGTTCCTAAGCACTGTACCAAATATCAAAATATCAAATAATTATTAAAATCGGTTGACTATATCATATAGCTCCCATAGGACCAATCGGTCAAAAAAACGTTTTTTCTACAAAATTCATTGTGTTTCGTTTGTTTGTGAAGATATCGTAACCAAATTTGGCATTCGGGAGTTTTTTATGGATCTTCAACACTGAACCAAATTTTATCAAAATCGGTTGACTACATCATATAGCTCCCATAGGACCAATCGGTCAAAAACAAGTTTTTTGAAGAAAATTCGTTGTGTTTCGTTTGTTTATAAAAATATTGTAACTGAATTTGGCAAAGAAATTGTTTTTGGTGTTCGTAAGTAATATATCGGACTTGATTGCAATGTGGTGGTACAGGGTATCCCAAAGTCGTCCGCGCCCGACTTTAACGTACGCCATCTTTTTTTTTAATTTATTTTCAAACCAATTTATTTTTCATTTTTACTGCGCTAAGAAGAGCAAAAGGGAAAACCACTTTGATTACTTAAGAAATATACCTAAAAACTATATCAAAATGTTTGAAAATTAAAAAAAAATTATATTGAAATATTTTTAATCTTTATCACTAAAATCTATTGATAACTTTTACCATGTACTTTTTGTGGTTTGGTTTTTTAACTACTATCTAAGATATTTTAAAGTAAACCAGACAACGAACGTTAACTAACGTTCTCATGGAACACCTTTTTTTCCCAACAAATTTTAGGTTAAACATATGAAGTTTTGCGTTAAAATTTAAACTTTTTTTTATAAAAACTAAGATTGAAAAATTAAGCGTATAAATCAATAATAAAATATTCTATAAAAATAAGTTTTTATATTTTATTAAAGTTTAAATTTTATGAAACTTGCAAATTTTTTGTCAAAATTACAAATTGTTAAAATTTAATTTTCATCAAAATAAAAATTAAAATTTTCATAAAATAAAAAAAAAAATCAGTAAATTTATTTAAAGTGGTAAATTATTTTTGTTAATATATAAACTTCTTCAAAATTTCAAATTATTAAAATTTAAATTACATTAAAATTAATGCAAAAAAAATTACAATTTAAACAAGAAAAAATTTTTAATTTATACTAAGAAGACTAATTCTTTACAATTTAAATTGAAAATTTTCAAGCTTTTTATGCAGTATTAATATTTTACAAAAATAAAATTAATATGACCGTTTAGTTAAAGTTTAAATTTTGCTGCAAAAATTAAAATTTCATCAAAATTAAAATGTATAAGAATTACAATTTTTCTTTACAAGAACTTCTTCAAAATATTAAGAATTCTTTACTTAGTTTTTATGTTTTGAATGTTTGGCCATGCTTTAAGAATTTTCGCTCTTATTTTAATGTTAATTGTTTTTTAAAGTTTAAAATTAAATTATACGAAAATCCAACTTTAAGATTTGCCCATATTAAGAGAATTTTTGATTCTACTTCAATATTTAATTTTTTTTTTATTTTAAGTTTAAAAAATTATTATGCTAAGTCTTTTAATCTAATTTAACAATTTTTTTGTTTTTATTTGAGGATTTTTTGTCATGTCATCAGAGTTTTTGATCTTTAAAATTTGATTTAAATTAATTTATATTTCTTTTTCGTTTTAAGTTTGAAAATTTATTATTATTATAATTCAACAAATTATAATCTTAACCTTTACTTAATTCAAAAAATTTACATTATTAAAAGTATTAAAAGTGTTACATAAAAAATTGAAAAATATAATAAATAATATATTATAAATAAAATAAACAAATGTTAAAAATAAACCTTTTCAAAATTTTCTATTTTCTATTCACTGACAACTTTTTTTTATTTTTTTTTATTCTATCCATTTTTCATAAAAAAATATTACTTAAATTTCAGTTCTAAACTATAGACTATTTAAAAAAATTTTTTTTTTGGTATCTTAGTTTGTTAATCAGGCTCTTTTATTAATTTATTTTTTTTTAAAAGTCGTTTACTCTCTTTCTTAAATTGTGTAAATATAAATCAAATTGATTTGGCGAAACAATGTTCACAAATTTTAAAACGAAAATTTTTTAAATATTTTAATGTTTCCTTAAAAATATGAAAAACAAAAAATTTATATTTTAAAAGACTATAGATTATAAAAAAATTGTTATGTTATAAATAGTATGAAAAATAAAAGAATTATTTAACTGCATTTTAATTTTTATTTATTTGAATATTGTTCGGTCTTCAACTACTTAAAGGCATTAAATTGTTTACCATGCACACATAATTTTTGAACTTATAATTTAAAAAACCTTGACATAGACCTTATTTTTTTTTTTTTTTTTTTAAATAGTTAGGTTCTCTCACAACAGAGAGTGGGCACTGCGACCTCAAGATCTATTGTACCTTACCCATTCTTTTAGGACAAAAGACCATCTGCCTCCCTTATGAAGAGCAGTAAGTCTTTCGTTGGGATTCGGCGTAGCTGAAACGGGGTGATCCGTAGACCTTATAGATCCAGTCAATTATAAATTAAGCAAAATTTTATCTTTCAAACCAATTACTGTATTGATATTTGTAAATGGCCATAAGTACAGTATATAAAAAGCTGTGCAACTTTTACAAGTCGCGTTAATTACACCATAAATAATAGAAATATTGTTGTTTTGTGGTATACTATATGACCTTTTTGACCCTTTAATTACATATTATCATATACATATTTTATGAATAACGTAATAAAATAGTAGATTGCATATTTTTTAGCACAGAGCAATAAATTATATGAGGTCATTGCTTGATTTAGTAATTGAAAATAACGTAATATTTAATACATAGAGCATTATGTTGGTCCAAATTGAATATAAACTTTTTTTGCTCAATCTAAATCTTTTTTTATTTCAAATTTAAATACTTGCGCTTCCGGTACAAGTGCACTCAAAACTAGCAGATACTATGAACTATTTCACGCCATGTATAGTGCTTTCAAAAAATAAATTAAAAACCACATACTTTGCTGATCTAAAAGAGATTTACGTTTAGCACTCAAAGGTGCTAAAATAAATTTCATTTGTTTGTTTTTACGTAGCGCTCGAAAAATTTACACGCTGCGAAATAGTATCTTAAATTAAGGCTGAAAAATTAAAACGTGTGAAAAATAAATTGTGGCAACACAAATAATGCGCGAACATTAAAAAAAATAAATAAAATAAAAAAAGTTGCGAAATGTACTATATAAAAATTTAATTGTAGTGCGTACTTTCGCTGGTTTAGCGTGAAAGCTGAAAGCATGCACTATATTTTGGCCAGCAGTGTAGCGTGTATTCAATTGCGTCGAAAAATTAAATTAGACAAAAAGTCGTTTTAATTTGAATAAATTAAATAGTTAAAATAGTATGACAATGAAAAAAATACCAGAGACATGAGCTCAGTAACAAATATTTTAATTAATTAAAAGACACTGTAAGTAAAAATAATTGCAAAGAAATGTTAATAGAAAGCGATAAACTACAAATAGTATTTGACTTTTTCTGCAGTTATGTTTAAGATGAGCAAATTG
Source organism: Chymomyza fuscimana (assembly GCA_949987675.1). Lineage (NCBI taxonomy): Eukaryota > Metazoa > Arthropoda > Insecta > Diptera > Drosophilidae > Chymomyza > Chymomyza fuscimana. The sequence goes on along the minus strand of OX465088.1, from coordinate 51,740,443 downwards.
CATTTATATCTCTTTTTTTTATGGATTAAAGGGTATATTAAGTTTATGGGAATGTTTGTAACTGGAAGAAGAGATTAAATTCGACCATATATAGTAAATAACAATTTGTTAAATTTCTGATACTCTGATTTCACACTGAACAAAATTCCAAATTTAAAAGATGGCGTACGTTAAAGTCGGGCGCGGACGACTTTGGGATATCCTGTATCACCACATTGCAATCAAGTCCGATATATTGCTTACAAATTTGGTTACAATATCTTCATAAACAAACGAAACACAACGAATTTTGTACTAAAAGCGTTTTTTTGACCGATTGGTCCTAAGGGAGCTATATGATATAGTCAACCGATTTTGATAAAATTTGGTACAGATTTGAAGATCTCTAAAAAACTTCTGAATGCCAAATTTGGTTACAATATCTTCACAAACAAACGAAACACAACGAATTTTGTACAAAAAGCGTTTTTTTTGACCGATTGGTCCTATGGGAGCTATATGATATAGACAACCGATTTTGATCAAATTTGGTACAGTGATGAAGATCTCTAAAAAACGATTGGTCCTATGGGAGCTATATGATACAGTCAACCAATTTTGATAAAATTTGGTACAGTGATTGGGAACTCTAAAAAACTTTTGAGTACCAAATTTGGTTACGATATCTTTATAAACAAACGAATTATTTATCTAAAACTTTTAGGGTTTTTCGAGGTCCTCTGAAACACCCCTATGGGAGCTATATAATATACCCCCGATATCCAAAATATAAAATAAACTTGCATCCCCTGACATAATAACGCATCTAATCTGAAAATTTGGTTGCTCTAGCTTTTACCATCTCTGAGATCTAGGCGTTCATACAGACAGACAGACGGACATGGGTATATCGACTTCTCTAGTCACCCCGATCATACTTTGGGTAACTTTGGGGGGTCTCCGACGTCTCCTTCTGTATGTTACATACATTTTCAACTTGCACAAACTTAATATATCCTTTGTACCATACGGTACAGGGTATAAAAAAACTCAAGATATTTTGGGAGCATCTGAATCAGAGCCGACTTGAGAAAAATAGGGTCCGGCGGGACCATAGTTGTTATCAATAATAAGAAAATGGAAATTAATGCATTGCTTCAAAATTATGTGAGAGCTACTTTTGGAACTTTCTGAAAAAACTTTAAGAAAAATCCATTTTTTCACTGAACTGAGGCTTCGGCGGAAACCCACCCGTTTTTCACCTCGGCTAAAACTTTAGGGCCCACCAAATCCGCCCCTAGTAGTAGGTTTAAAAAAAGGGCGCCCTAATATTTACTTCCAAAGTTCTATTGGTTAAATGCCAAAGTGTTAATGACGCTTATAAAAATCATATACGGAACCGAAACTTTGAGTATCTTGAAAACAAAACAAAATAGATATTCATGCTTATACGTGATTTTTAAACAATCGTTCAGCTTTGTGATATAGTCACTCGATTTTAGTGACTAAAAATTTGTATCTGTGCAAAATTTCAGCTTTATAATATCCAAATTGAATCAGAAAAAATGTAATTAATTAAAAAAAAAATACTCTTAAGTAGATGCAAAATTTAAATAATGCATGTACTTAGGTAAGTAATCAGAACTAATTAGAGCAATTAATCATTTTGAAGGTCAATTACCTCACTGTGTGTATGTTTTTATCAACGACGAGATCTCAGAGTTATTCAGAACAACCAAAGTTAATAAGAACAAAAAACTAAAATTATTCAAAAATTTAAAAAAAAAAAATGCAAAAAAAAAAAAAAAAATAAAAAATTGTAAGCTTTACTTTAGAACCACATCAATAAAGTGGAACAAATGGCTATAATAATAGTTTTTGATCCAATAAAAACTATCTTTTTATAGGAAACTGAATGTTGGGATGTATGCCATCAGAAGTCAGTAAAAATGAAAAAATGATTCTTTTGAAAAGAGACTACAGGATATGCCATGGTTCGACACCATCTCGAGTAAAGCGTATAACTAAGTCGATTCCGATCGCCTTAAACAATTTTTACCATTTTCGCAGTCACTTTGACATTTAAGGTGTGCGGCAAAGATAAAGAGAGAACGCGAGCAGAGAGATCGAATCGCTGAAGCAAAACAAATTGTTACAAATATGGTAAAGAAATTGCTGTAAATTGACAAAAGTCCATGACAAAAATTGCGCATAGATAAGCCGCAAGAGACAAAAGCCAATCAACAAAAAGAAACAGGTAGAAAAATAATAATTAGTGCCAGCGACAGGTAAGACGAACAAAACAAAGCAGATTCCACTCATGGCGAATCTCTTTTACAACGTAACAACAGCTGTAAGCATAAAATAAAGTTAAAGAGGAGGCGCCTTGCTGTTTGCAACATCTGACGCTCTCTCACTCTGCTTAAGTACGTCACATGAGTTGTAAGAGCATTTTCATGTAAGAGCATTAAAGTCAAAGAGCGGCGCCTGCTATGTTGTTTTTTTTGTGACCTTTTCTATAAACATTCTTGCAATGTTTACATAGCCCAGCACTCGAGATTGAATGAATGTTAAAAACAAATATTTGTTAAAAAATTGAAACTAAGTAAAAGAATGTAGTTAGAAGGAAGTCAGAATTCTTATTAAATAACTCTTTTATTTTGCTACAGTGTGGGACGGACGGTCAGAGGTGCGCTAGTTATTATACACTAGTTGTCGATTGTATTTTCTTTATCAGGCAACAAGCGAAGCAACAAATAACCAAAAGTAAAGATAAGCAAATAAATAAAGACGTAGTAATAGTAACATAAAAAGCTAATAAAATAGCAAACGTAGGTAAACCAAAGTTTTAATACGCTTCCAAAGAAATCTGCGGTTCTAAGCGGAAATGTAAGGCTTTAAATTTTCTTGGATATTATATATTATTATATTTTATGTTTTGTTTTTATTCTGAATTAAAATTTTGTTTCTTAATCTGAGAACTTAAAATTTCTATGACAAATAATAGGTGTTTGTCATTAGAATTAAATTATATTGTCTATAATAATTAAAACGAAATTGCAATTGGAATTAGAAATATGTTTAATTTCTTTTATTTGTGTCCATTTTAATTAAAATATTTTTATGCAAGAATTTTACTCTTTTGATCTTAAAGAACGTCATTTTGAAAAATGGAATGCTCTCATAAAATCATAGTATGTATAAGAATTCTTGGTATATAGTTATTGAATAATTAATAATGATATAACAAAAAAAATTATAAAAAGAAGATGCTCTCAGAAATATGCAAATCTGACCAGAACAATAACTTTAAGCTTTGTAGCCAGATTTCTTGCCATCTCACAACCTCGATCTATTTAATTTAAAAATTTCTCAATATTTTTCAAATATGTACAAGTTATGATACATTTTTTTTTAACTTGTAATTTTTCAGTCAGGTTTTTTTGTAATATGCTCATAAGGCAAATAAGGCTCAGACAGACATATCTACTGGGATTTCATCCAAAAGCTGTTTGAGTCAAAGACATTCTTCTCACCATTTCTTTAATCTGGAAAATCGAAGAACGCTTAAAAAACAATTATATGTTTACAATGAAATACAGACATCCTCACCAAGGGTGAAAAACATAACATTAAATGAGTTAGTAGCTTGTTTTAGGCACAGTAAGACAAATATTTGTAGAGACAGTGAGTTATCAGTTAGAAGAAAGTCCATGCCGTCAAAAAATTTAAAGTTAGTTTTAATTTCTTAATTTTACTATGCTTTCTTTTTTTTCTTTATTGTTTACGTTTTTATTATTTCTTTTAAGTTTATTCACATGACGTTGTCAGAACTGGGTGTGTGACAATCAAAGACCACGACGACGTCAACGAAGATGATGACAACTGACAAAGACGATGAAATCAACGTTGGCACATTTCCGCAAAAAGCAAAACAGAAAGAAAAATAGTGACAAAGTTTTTTGAATGTACTTGTTCGGTGTAGTTAAATTTTGAGCGGAAATCAGGGCGAAAGTTTTTTTTTTGTAGGAGTAGTCCATGAGACGACAAAAAGACGCCGACAAGGTTTGTTTGGCAATTGGAAGAGGGTGCAGCTTGATTGGCGCTATATACAAATGAGTTTAGTTATAAATGGTATATTTAAATGCAATGCAGCTTGGGAGTAAGCACTGAAAAAATCGCACTTTAAGATGAACAGTGCGTGCCAAAATTAAGTGTACAGTATTGTATTTATAATGAAATGCGCTGTTAGAAGTCAAATGAAATATTAAATTTACACATAAGCTGCAATACATACAATTTTTGACATTATTTATATAATAAGCTGGGAGCAAAATGTTGCAGCAAAATGTAACAAAGGCCAAGACAAAGCCCAGATAATAATAATATAAGCAAAACTCATTGTATACTAAGGTCAAGTGGTTATTGTTTGAGCGGCGTTGTTATTTAAGTAATTTGTAGAGCTATAAAAATGCAGACGCTGCAGCAGTCCAGCTGTTCCAAAGGCTGTACATAAAGCAGACTATGTGCACTTATAAACATGTACCTATATATAAAACCAATATATGGAAGACATAGTACATACTTATGTACAAATTGATTTATGCAGAGCAAGGACTAAAAGCAAAAACTTGCAAGCACATAAACATAAATCAAATTACGACAACAAAAAGCTGTACCTAGTGCCGCGCGTTTTGGACGCGTTTTTAAACGCGTTTCGTTGATGCGGCCGCAGGAAACTAAGCCGATTAGAAGCCAAAAAAAGCCAAAGGATATAAAAAGGCCCAAAGAAAGCAAAAGACAGACACAAGAGAGCATTTTGATTATGTTTATGATAATAGTGTTGGAAAAACTAAGTTGCTGGCAGCTTACAGTCGCGTGCCAGAATTAAAGGTCAAGTGCAAAATATTTGACTGTTAGAGGCATTATATTGGAACAATCATTTAGGAATAGTGCTGTTAACAAGAGGATTTTTCCTGCGGATCCAAATATAGCCAAACATGGAAGTTGTTCGGAAAAAAGAATTGCATTTAGGGCCGTTTGATAGCCACCAACTTTTACTTGACGACACTGTTAACACTAACATCGCATACTGCTTTATTAGCATTGTAAGTTTTCGGACATTTCAAAATTTTGAAAATCATTCATTAAAATTTGAAACTATAAATTAGTAATAGATATAGTCATTATAGTGCATTAGAATAAAGTAAAAACAAGAATAAAAATCCCAAAGAAGCCACCTTTGGCTTTCAAGCGCCGATTCATTAGTTTTTCAAGAGCTGTTGGTTTAAAGTACTTTCATTTTTTTTTATAAATGATTAGCGACTATAAGATAGGGCTAAGATCTGGGATATAATCTAATATTTTGGACCTGCCCTTCTTTTTGTTTATTAAACAAAATTTTGAAGCTCCCAAATTTTTTCAAGTGTTCCGATAATTTTGAACAGCAGTGTATATTTCCTGTTTATTTTTATAGTCTTAAAGTCACCAAAAACTGTTGAATAAAATGCTTTTTAAAATTTGGTAAAATTTGTATGCCGCATTATTTTCCCAAGCGAAAGCACGCAAATTTTTTCAAGTGTTCCGATAATTTTGAACAGCAGTGTATATTTCCTGTTTATTTTCATAGTCTTAAAGTCACCAAAAACTGTTGAATAAAATGTTTTTTAAAATTTGGAAAAATTTGTATGCGCACGCATTATTTTCCCAAGCGAAAGCACGCTGGGTTTTTCAGGTGACCCGATAGTTTTGACCAGCAGTGTATATTTCATTTTAATTCTCATAAATTCATAATCACCAAAAACCATTCAATAAAATATTGTTTTAAATTTGAACAAATTTTTATTTTGACTCAGAAGGAAACCTAGAGAGCATATTACTGGAAGCCATAAGTAGAATTAAATTTAATAAAAATAATTCTTTTAATTATTAAGCTCAAAAAAATAATGACTTATTCTATCAGAGCTAAGTAAAATACGACTTTATTGTGATTCTTAACTGAATAACTGAGTTTTTATGCAGGGAGATAAAAAGATTCTAAAAATTGTGGATCTTCGTATTATTGCAATAAAATAAAATAATGAAAGCAAATAAATAAAAAACCGAGTTTAAGATCTCAAGTAAATGTTTTTGTCAGGTAACCACAGTAAGAGTATAGACAATATAGATATGTGAAAATAAAAATTTAAAAATTGATTACACTGGAAAGCTTTAATTGATTAGCTATCAAAAGAGGGAACAAGAAATTAAAAAAAAAAAAACACTAACATTTATATAATTAGATCGAGCAGTTCTTACACTTGCGAGCCACAATTAAAGGTCGAGCTATTTTACTGTAAAGCTGCTAAGCTTTATAAGAGATTTTCTAGACTTTTGGGCACACTAGCCTGTAGCTTAGCTAGCAGAAAGCTGTACATACTTTTTAATATCAATAACTACTTAGAAATAAAAAGAGTTTACAAAAGGATAGAAGACCATAATTATGTTTACATAAAAGTTATTAAACTAAGCCGATTAAGCACCACGACCAGATTTTCAGATTTTCATTTTAGATTACTTATATTTAGGCCAAAGCAAGAGAAGAGCGCATAGTAAGATTTCTTTGACTAGACTGAAGCACGCCCCAATGAGCAGCTAAAGTCACTGGATTCATGCCATCCGAAACAATTATGAGCCATAATCAAGATATAGCACAAACTTGCTCAGTGACTTAGTGAAGTGGAAATGAACTGAGATTTCGCACTGTCTTTATGGCTTTGATTTTGCATAATTTGCGCATGAAACAAAGCACAGAAAACAAAATACAAAAAGGGGGAAAAATATAGTTCCAAAACAGACAAGACAAAAACAAGGGAGCGGCATTTACAGAAAGAAAAAAAAACTACCAGTTCCCAACCCTCACAAAAGGGCGTACCCACCCACCCATGTGTGTGGTGTTTGTGTACTCACCAAAACATTCTTTTGATTCTCTTTATCCAACAGAAATTCCATGCTTTTGTGTGGTCGACGCACTGAAGCAATCTGCACACCGCCAGACTGTCCCGAGCATTTAATATGTCCATGTCCATGTCCATTTGCAACGTCCACATCATCATCATCACCGTAAATGTGTCGCGGATCATCGTAAGCGGCACTGGTCACATTCATACGTTTAACAATATAACGCTTATGCGGTTGATTGCCCGGATTACATGTTATATCCATAAGCGAACGCGTCTTGCCCGATATGACCGTCTCGTGTGTATCCAAATTGGTTTCGATTAGACCGATTTTGGAGTCTGTTTCATCCACAGGCGACACAGCCACCGGAACCGCTGTGACCATGGTGGGTCTCATAACGACACCACCACCACCACCACCATTACCGTTGCTACTTAGCTGATTAAACATTTGCGTCTTTTGTGCCACACTAGCACGTGAAGGTGAAGAAGCTGCCAAGGTAGCTCCTTCCGCGCCATTCACTGTATGCCGTTGCATGCCCGCCGTCAACTGCTGTGCAAAAGCCGCATAATGTTGACGTTCCGCCTCCAGCAGCGCTTTGCTGCAATTGGCAGCACTGGCCGTTTGTGGCACACACTGCGCATGCACCGTACGCGGTGGTTGCTTGGGCAAGGGCGGCTTGCCGGTAACCAACTTCTGCAAAGTTGATGTTTTTGTCGCCGGCTGCTGCTGTTGCTCAGCTGTTTGACGGCTGCTCTGCACGCTGGCTGTGCTCGCCGTGGAGGCATTGCTGTCATTGGCATTCGCCGGCAGTGGTCCTTTAAGCGGTATGTATATAAAATCCGGCGATTGCTGTGACTTGGCTGCTCCATTAGATTTTTTGTTATTATTGCTGCTGTTCTTGGGCGGCTTTGGCGGCGTTTGTGGTGGCTGCTCCTTGACCTTTTGCTGCTCCAGCTGCTGCTTCTTCTTACGTCGCAGCGAGAAGCGCAAACCATGCGCAAAACGCGACAGAAAACCCTTGGAGCTGGGATGTTTTTCATCCGCCTTAAGCCGGGATTTGCTCAGCTCATTGTTATTACTGCTGCTGTGCACCAACTCCGGTTCGCTGCATTTAACAGCATAATTGGACTTGGACATATCGTTGTCCTGCGTCGCGTAGCGATCGAGCAGCTGCTGCGAGGCGTATAATATATGATGTGCGCGATTTATGGGCGGTTCGCTTAATATGGGCAAGTGTAGGCTCAATGGACGTTTATCTAGATAGGAGGCACTAGTTACGGGCACTTTAACCGACGGCGACGATGACTGCGCGATCGTTACTGAATTTACTGCGGCGTCTATGCGATTCGTTTCAAGACTAACTGTGCTGTTTACTTGGACAGCGGCGGCAACGTTTGAAACGGGTTTCTCAGTTGTTGCGATGTTTTCGTTGTTGTCGTCGCTCTTTTCACCATCGTCAATGTCGTGCTCGCAGAGGCGCTCTTGTGCGGCGATGTTTTCCAGTAATTCTCTTTGCGGCTGCTCTTCCACGATCGCGCTCTTATGCTCTTGACTCTCTTTGGGCGCAAGTACTACTGCTCTTTGCGTTTGCTCTTCGTTGTAGCGCGCTGCTATGTTTTCGTTCTCTTTAGTATTATGTATTACCGTAGCATCTGCATTATCCAGTAGCTCATCCTCATCATCTTCATGCTCCGAATCTTCATGTTCCTCTGGCGGCTCCTCCGAGGATTGCTCCTGCCAGCAGTATTTCGACACCACTGGACAAAAGCTGACCTCCTTACTGAAAGATGTGCGCGAACCAGCTGGCACCAAGATGCCCAGCGGTTTTTGTGCTGCACTTTGTGGCAGCGTGTGCATGGAAGTGTGTGCACTGCTTACATATATATCATCCTCTAGCTCATCGCCGCGTCCATCAAAAGCGGACAGATTGGGCGTGCTGCTAACCAAGTTGCGCTGTTTAGCAGATGCCTGTGAGTGAAAACGTCGCTTGGGCAACGAGCGTGGAGTGGCACCTCCAGCTGCGCTGTTATTATCGCTAAGCTCCTTGATTTCGAAATTACATTGTTCCAAACTCTGCGCATAAGAGGTGCGCAAATTGGTAGGATCCTGATCAAACGTTTTACCAAAGGTGCTAAAGCTTATAACAGCTGCCACGGGCGCGGCATTAATGCTAGCCAAATCCTCGCTGCGACGTTGGCTGGCATCGCGTTTTTGACGCACGGGCGGCTTGCGTATGGTCAGCTGCACATGCTGCACCTGCGGCGCCTCTGCATCATCCGAAATAGAGCTAGAGTGCAGCAGCTTGCGCGGTGGCGGAGGCGGCGCTGACTTAGGCTTTTCAATTACAATCGGCAGCTTTTTGGACTGTTCCTCCTCCAAGTCAGCCATGGTTTTGTCATTGAGTATGGAGGCATTCTTGTCATAGATCTGTGAGAGCTCATCCAACAGAAAATTGCCCTTACATATGAGACCCTCATAGTCGCTGCCACCGGCTGCTGCCATTTTGTCTACAACGCTGCGTTTGTGATTCGTCTCGAGTAGCTGCGCACTTGGCTGCTTGCCCGTATAGTCCAACAATGTCAGATTTTGATAGCTGGCATTCAGGTAACCAGCGCTGGCACCCTCAAACTTGTCTCGCTCAGACCAACTACAGCTGCGGCGTATTTGCAGACTATGAAAATCAAAGAAATCGCTGCGTTCGTCTGCGTCGTCGCTGGAGCTGTAGGTTTCCAAATCGCCGCTGTTGGACTTGTTGTGCCGGCTGCTGTGTCTGTGTCGCCTGCGACGTCCTAGCTGATTCAGCTCGTTGGGCACGCTAGCGTTACGTGCACGTTGGCCGCCCAATTGGGGCGAGCACTCGGCAGAGCTGCTGGTTATGGAATTACTAGCCAGCCCGTAGCTGTGTTTAACGTCGCCGCGACCGCAACGTTGAAAGGGCACACGCGAAGAAGAAGATGTGGATGTGGATGAAGAGGCAGAAACAATTAACTGGGCAGCTTGAGTTGAATTTTCCGATTTTTCCGAACCGCACGCCTCGCGTATGTCTGACAAACTGTTGCGCAGCGGCGCGCTTTTGGGCAGCCATGTGAATGAGGCAGTGGATGAGCATGAGCTTGCGCTGGCCGTGGATACATCCGATGAGACCGGAGAGGGCGAATGTGCTAGGTTACGATGGCAGTCTGCTCTCTCAGGGCTATTTATAGCCAGCACTAATGGCGAGTGCGGCGGCGTCGACGTCGTCGTCGTCTTCGGCGTCGATTCCTCCTCATCGTCCACACGCGACTCCAACAGAAATGTGGCAACGTTTGTGTTTATTTTTGGCTGACACAAATCATGGCCGCCATTGGAGTTTTTGGAATGTGGCGGCGCGTCTATCAAGCAATGCTCTTCTTCCTCCTCCTCGCAGAACTTGTCGAAATTCTTTGGTATGCTTTTGGATTTGGCGCGTCGCAGCGTCGATGGCTCACAATAGCCGGAGTCTTCTGATAGATTTTCAGCGGAATTCTTGCCACCGCGCGCCTGAAATGCAGCTGTGCGCAATGCGCGTGTGCCCAGACTACTAACACCCGAATCCGTTAAATCCTCGGCCGATGGCTTCGATGTGCTTAAAATGCTGTGGCCGGAACTATCGCTGCTGCTGCTGGAAGATTCTGAATCCGATTTTAGCTCAGCAGTGGCCAGATTTTTGCAGGCACTGAACAAGCTTGTGCCCAAGCTGGGCTCATCATCGCTAAAGTTGAGTTTGTTTAGCTCATAATAGGTTTGATGCAGGCGTCCATCGGAGGACTCAAAGCGTTTCATCAGCGAGTTTTGGGAGCCCCTACGACTATTGTTGCCTGAGTTGCAGCCCGAATTGCCTTCACTGTTTGGGGCATTGACTGCTTCGCAGCTAAGCAACGAGGGTGATGAATTGCCCAGACTGCTCATGCTTTGGTGCTGCTCCTGCAGCGTTAGCTGTCGCTCCAGCGATTCAAACTGTACCAACGAGGAGGAGCGTGAAAGCGAGTTATAGCTATCGTTGTCCGAGTAGTAATCATCAAAGCGACGGCTGCCCGTGCTGTTACGTTGACCCTGACTGCCATAGCTGTCACGCGCACAAGCCTCCAGCGCCAGAAAACGTTCTAGACTGTTGTGTGAATCAGGATCGTAGCGCAGTGGGCGTCGCAGCTGCACAACATCATCCAGACTGTGTGGCTGCTGTTCATCCGAGCGGCGTGCGCGTTTGGGCGGACAGACAAAGTCGCGTTCGGATATGGCATCGAGATCTGCAAGCATTAAAATGTTAGCTTGATGTTTAACACAAGATTCATATGCCAGCTTACCCTTATTAACTTCGACTCTGATAACCGAACCAGTCTCTGATTCTGCGGAACTCCAGAAACCACCAGCGCCGCCGCCACTGCTAGAATTCTGTTGTTCGTACTGATTCCAGCTGTTTTGTGCATGCTCCTCATCCTCGGACGTCTCCTCAATAATGGGCTCCAGCATTTGCCTTGAGTTGGACAAGTAAATGGCATCTGTAAACATTTAAGAAGAAACATATTTAGACAGCTCTCTTACACTTTTTTTTGTGCTATATAAACATTTTGTTGGTCTCTCGTACTTAGTACTAAGCCCCTCCATTTGCGCATCTTTCGTTTGACCGTCTCCAGTTGAGCGCACTTTAGAACTGACTGCAGCGCCAGTTGACGATGTCGCCCTAACCAAGTGACGCTATGTGGCAAAATGCAGTTGCTATTTGTTTGTGCATTTTTGTTGTGCTCGCGATCTTATCGCCGCATAGGCACTTTGGGCCGGCCCTATAGGACTGAGTGAATGAATCATCCCACTTAATTATGAAATTTTATTAATAAATTGCACATGGGCAGAGCATAAACATAGAAGACATCTAAGACCGTTGAAACAAGTGACCAGCTGTGGCAGCCATGCATTCTTAAAAGTGTGTACCTATGATTTTTACCTTTCTAATTCTATTTGTGTGAAGGTGCTAACATTTGAAAGCCTTGACATACAACTTTCGTACATCTTGTAAACACTTTGTGTAAGGCTAGTTAGATAAGAAGACGAGTTGGTAGACTCGGCATGAAAGGTTAATAGCTTAAAATTTGCATGCAATTTTGTTGCGTCATTCTAAAAGCCGGAAGAAAAATCTTAATGCATCTCATTTGAGGCTAGTAAGATATTCAAGGTCAAAGGTCACTAAAATCGCTTTTTGTAAATAGAATCTTGTTTGTCCTGCCTCAAATTATATTTAAAGACAAGATATAATTTTAACAGCATCAAATAATCTACAAGTAATCGATCGATCGATTTTTTATAGTAACCATAGTTACATCAATTTGTTATAATTTTTATTACTACGTACATAGATCTTAGGAGGAAAGAATCAATCTTTTTATTGATTTCATATCTCATAAGTATATCCTGAATCTGCATACCCAAAGAGTATAATAAGTTTGTGATCAGGGTGACTAGCGAAAAAGATAAAGACATGTCCGTCCATATGAACGCGTATATCTTAGAGATGGTAAGAGTTAGAGCAACCAAACTTTCGAGTTGTTTTTATTATTATGTACAAGTTTATTTTATTTTTTAAAATGCTTCCATAGGGGTTTTACAGAGAACCTCAAAAATTAAAACTGTTAGAGGCACAACTGATCTCTTATTTAAGATATTAAGATATAAGTTCCCAACCACTAAACAAAATTTTATCAAAATCGCTTTACTGGAGTATCTAAGCACTACACCTAATTGAATCGAAATCTGCTCATTTAATTTGTTTGTTGTGATACAGGATATCTCAAAGTCATCTACGCTCGACTTAAACGTCCGCCATTTTTCATATAATTAATCGTGAATGAGAAGAGATTTTCAAGATTTTTTTAGTCTTTAAACTATTCTAGTAACCATAGTTCACCCAATTTCCTTTGATTGTTATTAAAATCTAAGCTGGAAAGGCTTATAGCCATTATCTTTTAATAGATTACAGATTTCATATTACTGATTGGTTCCCTCGAATGGTTATACCCTTGAAAGAATTCTTCTTTCTTTTTTTTTTTTATGTTTTCCAACAAGAAAAAAAATATATATATTATGTAACTTTTCATTAAAATAAAAAGCAACTGGTTTACGTGTTCTATGCAGTGTTGTGGATAGCAAAAAAGAAGACAAGATAATTTTTAGAATTCTTTTTTGCTATCTACAACTCTATACAGAACTAGTGCAAAAAATTTCGTTTTAAATAAATAAAAATATTACGGGATTTTAATTTTTTGTACTGGGAATTTAAAATTTTCAAGTAACAAATATCCGCTAGATAAACATTTTATGCGAATAAAAACAAAATAGTTATTTCTTAGAAGTAAACATTTTTCTTGGGTAAATATTTGAATTCTAAAAGTAATACGAAATTAAATATTCGTCAGACTAAAATCTTTATTGTAATACAAATAAAATATTTATTTTCTAGGATTGAACATTTTTCAGGTACAATGCTTTTAATTTTTAGTTGTAAGTTTTCTGACTTATTATTTATTTATTCTTTTCAAATCGGAGCCCATAAAAAGTGTATGTTATGAGAAAGTCTTGTTATTCGTTTCACAGAACACAAACTTATAGAAATATAAATTTTCTAAATATTATGATTTTTAAATATGCCTTAAATTTATTGACTTTTATTATTTTGAGTTCGCTGCAAATTCTAGTTATTTTTTATGATAACTGACACTATAGGGTTGTTTAAAGGTCGAAAAGCGTATTGAGACATCGAAACTTAAAACCGAAACAAATTTCTATAAACAGTTTAAAATGCAAACCTTTTATAAATATTAAATATTTTGATTTCTATCCAACTGTTGCAAAACCTTGTTTTTTGCAAACCCTGCATTTAAATAAAACAATTTACTTTCACCATATTTGACGTCAAGTTATATTAACCCCCAAGCTAATTAAAAATTCTCTACGCTATTTGTACCCGCCTTGTCTATAATTAAAAATTACAACGCAAAACGTTAAAAATATTAGTTGGACAAAAGTTTAGTTAATTTTATATAAATTAGTATAAAATAAAACAAAGCCAACCCAAGGATTTTGGTTCAGCTTTGGCATGAAGCCTTGATATAAACTCACGTAGACCCATATATATTTTCTAGATATACTTATTAACTTTTACGTACGTACTTAACACATTTTTGATATATTTATACCTTTGCAATCTATAAACTTATATCTGTCTATCTAATATTTCTTGTCTATCTAATATTTCCACCCGAATCGCAATGATTGCATCATTTCCATTAAATGAACTTCAACAATGAATCGTCACAATCAACATATTTTCGTAACAGAGTCCAAATCTTGGTTACGGTTTTAGTTTACGTTTCGAATTGAAATCGGTTACGGTTATGACTTGAATGCTTAATACAAACACTTTAAAACACATTTAATATCACAAATACAAAAAAAAATTTTCTTTATTTATACAATTGAAATTAAAATAATTATAAGTCGCAAATATTTTTATAGCCAGAGCAACAGAAAAAACCTTCATGTTGTAAAATTTAAAAAAAATTGTTTAAGTATTTAATAAATCTAACCGTTTTTTTTAAATAAATTGCTCAAAATGATATTTGGTTTACCATTTTATTTTTCCACTTCTTGTCTCCACGAAAAAGCAGATATATGCATGATTAATGAAAAAATCAGTCAGGCTAAAACCAAATTCGATATAAAAAATATGGACATCTCACCATCTTAGGTTCATAACTAGTTTTAGTTTTAGTTTCTTAATCTCTTTTTTATTTTTTTTATTTTTTTTTTTATTTTTAAGGTTTTTATTCAAATTTTTCCTTCAAAATTCAATTTTACATAAATACAAATTTACACAACACAATTTTTCACACCTTAGTTGTAAAGCTTTTCTTTAAGCTAATCTCTATAAATTATATAAAAAAAACTAATGTATAAATATGATGATGAATAAAAATTAAATTAAATTAATCGTTTTTTTAATATTATTTTCCCAATTAATGATCAAAAATTGGATATGATAAGGCAAAAACATAAATCTAATACTTTTAGTATAAAAAATTATTTCCAATAAAACTAGGGGATCAAGCACCTGTTTGCTTCGCATACGAACTTATGCCTTAATCCAAAAATAAATACCATTCACTTGAGATATTTTTGAGCTATCGCAAATTAAAAGTTATTCCTACTTTTTAATTCATTTTTGTTAAAAATTGGGTGATATCCGATTCTCACTTACTTTAAGTACACTAAATTCTAGTAAGCATTTAAAAATTTTCTTCGATTTCTTTTTTATTGATAACATTAGTTTAATAACGCATTTTGAGATTGTGGGGAAAAATATTTTTTTAATTAAAAAAGTTTCTATTCAGCTCAAATATCACCAGTTTTAATCATTTCAATCTTAAATTTTAAATTATCTATCATATTTTATTATTTTTACGTTTTTCAGTCATGTACATGGTTGGTCGTTCTTTATATCAAATTGTTCATATACATACGATATAGTAATTTTTGAAAAACTGCGAATTTCACTTCTAAAATATGAAAAAATATCAAAAAAAAAAAAAAAAAAAACAAAGTAAGTAGTCATTGATCGAAGTTGGATAGAAAAAATAAAAATGGTTGGTATTTTTATAAAAGAGTAGAAAAATGAGTCGACTGCATTTTCGGTTTAGGCACGATATTTTTATATCAAAATGAAAAAGAAATATTAACAATACCAGAAAATTATTTGTTTTTAGCTTGTTAATTAGAGCAATTAATTTAGCAAGGTTACAAACCGGCTAAGCGTTGACCATAGCATTAGTGAGTTTACAATCCCGCTACGGTTCTGGTCGAAGGAAAAGCTAGCTTCAATATTATTTGACTGCTTTTATAAAATTTTATTCAGGGTATTCACGCTTACTATTGAGTTGAAAAGTTGAGGACTTTTGCAACAACTAAATGTGCAAGGCTATGTTTCAACTCTCAACTCAACTTCACCTAGAACCTATTCTAGTTTCTAACTGTTGAGTTGAGGAAAAAGTGTTGCAAAATAAGTTAATTGTGGCATTTTCAATACTCTAATATTTCGGTATTTTTTGTATAGCATTTTGTGATATTAAAAGTGGTAAAAAAAACGCAAACAGACAGCAACTTAATTTAATACATTTAAACATATAAGGCCTGTGTATTTTATTTACTAAATTAAGCAATTATTACTTGTAAGTGCACTCCAAATCCAGCCTAGGGTGCTAGTGCGCTAAATTTAAAATTTTCAAATGTTTGTAAAAATTTTGTATCCCTCAAATCAAATGTGCTTTTAACGGATTCTGGAAAAACAGTTTTTTTTTGTCGGTTTAAGGGAGCCAGAAAAAAAAGAGTAAACAAAGTTCCGAAATTGACCGCGCGAAGGAACATGATGAAAATGGAAACTACATCAAGTTTTAAAATTTTCCGCCAGAGATACAAGAATCAAAAATTAATTATGGACGCATATGAAACCTTCTTTTATAATAAAGACTTAGCAGTTTTAATTCAATAAACCGATAAACTTGAGGGAATATAATTTAAAATTATTTTCTAGTTGTTTACAATGTTGTAAAGGGTCACCAATCTTGAGGTTTTTTTTTCATTAGGGTTTTTTTGATAAACCACGCGGGAGCAATGTCAAGTTACCATGTGCTTTTTATTCAGTTTTAATTGCTATTTCATCATTTAAAAACTTACACCCGAACAACATTTACCATACTATCGCCATACTATCAACAAATTTGAGACCCGATATTCATTATTGAATGACACTCGGCCGAATAGACCTTGTCCAGCACGTAGTTTATGGGTCGGTGGAATCATCGGTCCACATTTCTTCAAAAATGACGCTGATCAGACCGTAACAGTCAATGGCGACTGTTATCGCACCATGATAACGAATTATTTGCTACCTGAAATTGAAGCCCGAGATCTCGACGAGATTTGGTTTCAACAATACGGCGCTTCTTCCCACACAGCCCGTGAAACAATAGACATATTGAGAATCGGTTCCTCCTGGAGAATAATTAATTTCACGCTCCGGATCGGTGAATTGGCCACCAAGATCGTGTGATATCACACCGTTAGACTTTTTCATTTGGGGCTACGTGAAGTCTAAAGTGTTTGTGAATAATCCAGCTACGATTGAAGCATAAAAGGCCAACATTACCCGTGTTATTCGCGAGATACCGCCGATTATGCTCGAACGCGTCATCGAAAATTGGAACCTCCGCTTGGACGACATTTGAAAGGGATTATTTTTAAAAAGTGAATGGCAAGAACGGTTCTTTCTATTCTTCTTTCTATTGATAAATATTTTCCGATTCAATTTAAATTTTTCTTTTTAAAATAAAAAAAAAACACCGCAAGATTGATGACCCTTTATATGCAAATTTTATTTTTTATAAAGTAAGTGACATGAGAGTTCACGAGCTCAAAGTCAAGTAAAGTTCGAGAATATCGAAAGAGGGAAGTGAAATGCATTTTACTAAATTTAAGAACCTGTAGACGGAACTAAAAAAAAAATTAAGCAATGTTCGAAGTTCACATAACTAATGCTAGATGCGTAAAATCGTTTTTATGTGCAAAATTGGTTTCACCTTAAATTAAAATTCAAAGTAAACAAGCAATAGCTGATTTCAAACTACAATTGTTCATTAAAAAAATAACCCTGGGCGATTATCGCACACAAAGATTGGGAATATAAGGTTATAAGGTAGAGCAGGTCTCGGGAATGGCAATTCGATCACGTACCACCCGTCGCTAAAAAGTTACCAGGTATACTGCAACATTGTCTCAGCGGATTATTAAATGATTCTGTGTTGTTAGAGAAAAGTAGAACACGTTGGTGACTATCGATTGGTCCTAAGCGTACTCCCTTTAACAAACTCTTGACCTGGTGAATCCCTCACCATGCTAAAAAATACATTTATTTAATTATTTGCAATACTACACATGTAAACAGAAACTGTAGGTTTATTGTCGTTCAGAGCAATCCTTAAAATTATGCAAAAAATTTACAATTGTGTCAAAATATTGCATGCAGTATTGTAAAATAAAAACTTTTGGTGCCCGGCAGTAAGTTCGGCAAACGCGGGAATTTCGAGATCTTAAATTAATCCTAGCCCGCCCTCACATTTTAAAAACTTTTTTTTTTGAGTCGCGTTACTGCCGTTCCGATCCTATCGCAAGTATAAATTTGTTCACTTTCACTTTAAAAAAATTTAAAATTTTCAGACGACCCAGACCCTTGACATCGAAATGTATTGCATTTTGGCACAAACAGTGTTGTAAAAATAGCCAATATTTGCTAAAGTTACCATATTTTATATACTGTTTTTGGTATTATCTAGTACTTCTAGTGTCTTAGAAAACTAAACAACTGCCAAAGGTTATTTTTTTTTTATTAAATAAAGTTTGCAATTTCTTTGTAGTTGAAGATCAGATATATAGTACTGTACTGATAAGTATGAAAAACTTTATTTACTTGTTATGCTTTTAATTGCCACTTTTCTCAAAACAACTTTACTTAACAAAAAAAAAAAAAAAGAAGAACATCTGACATACTAGAATGTATCTTGTATATGACTGTTGTAAACAGCTGATTATTGTTCCTCACTTTGTTAGTCGGCCATGAACGAGTATCAAAAGTAACCAAAGTGGAAGCACTGGTCAGGTATTCTTGAATTCATGCCTCGGGTTGCTCACGTCTTTACTCGAGCATTCTTGCCTTTAGGTATTTATGTCAGACAAATTAAACACTCAAATCGAATATTTAATCTTAATCTTTATAGATCTCTGCAGCTGAGTGTTGCAAACTTACAAATTAAAAGCAACTCTGAAGATATATAAAATAACGATAGCAATGCTGAAATGGAGATCCAAACTCACCTTTTATAAACAGTTTTACTTAAATTTGATATGAAACTCAAGTAAACTCTAATTTACTCTTTTAATAATCTTTACTCACCTTGCTGTTCAAACGAGCCCAAATTCCAATTTGTTGGTGTATTTATATAACCCGCCAGATCCAAGTGCTCCATTTTGAATTGGCAAGATTGGCAGTATCTTTAACAATTCTTTTCTTTTTGCTGTATTGTTTTGATTTTTTTCTTCTTCCGCTTAAATTTAGATATTTATATCGTTGTTGCAATGCTTAGTTCTCAAGTATCACATCGGTTCGTTAATGATTTTTAAACTTCTTCAATGAATGCAGCACAAATCGGCATAGCACCTTCCATTTACCTTATCACACAGTTTTTGAGTTTTTGTGCAATTTTTTGTATACTTTTGTAGCAGCATTCGTACAGACTTTTGTAGTATTTTCGATAAGCGAAAACGATATCTGAAAGTGAATATAATAATAAAAAAAAACGAATAAATAAAAAAATATAAACAATCGCTAGTACAAATTGGCGATAAGAGTCATAATGCCCTATATGTATGTACTTATAGCACTTTTATACGTATACTTAATAATTGCACCTGTAGCTCACTCTGCCCACATAGACTCGCGCACTTGGAATTACTCAGCAGTGCATTGAGTGCGCGGGTGGATTTTGTTGATCATTAATTACAGATCTCGTCAAGCCCCTCCAGCGCTATAATAAAGCATTTGACATGCCTTGCACATGGCAAAAGTTATAAATAAATCAAATATGGCCAAGTAGCTTCACTAGAACTATGGAACGTGCAACCCGCCGCAACGACCCACACAATCTGCTCAACAAATTTCGTTATACGCTTTGTTTCAACTATAATATAAAGAAATAAATCTTATATTATGTACTTTACATTTCCGAGTTATAGCTTTGGCTACGCTGCATTGCATGAATTGAGCGCCAGCCCAGTGATAACCCAGTTCCAGATCTTTGCTGCAATTTTCAATGTCAAAAGGGCGCCTTTATAGTGAAAACAGCTTTTGATTTCCCTATAAACAACAAAAAAATTCGCCTTAACGTCAGTACAGAGCTTCGTTGTTTACACCGCTATTCGTGCTATGTAAACTCAAGTTATTTATAAATTGGATTGGAAAACATTGCAAAACACATGCCCCACAATTTACAAACAAATCGAAAATGTTTGTATCAAAGTAATCAGATTTCCAAAGGAATTCATATACAAATATTGTGCAAGAAATTTAGTAAGTGGAAAAATTGCAAAAGAAAAAGTGGCTAAAAAAGATTTCCAGCCAAGATCCAACTAGCTAAGGAATAGTCTACTATATACTGAATGCAATTTTAGAAATATTTCATTAGGTATATTTATATTTTTCAACATCCAAACATGTTGCATTTACAAAAATTACATTTTTTCTAAATTTTTGAAAACATATGTCAGTTCATTTAGCTTTAAGTGCATGTTTGATTTTAATATTTTTGTATGGTATCATTTATACTTTAGAAACAAACAACTGGATTTCAAAATCGTGTTAATTTTGGATAAGTATGCCAGCCCCTTGGCAAGACAGACCTTAGATATCTTAAAAATTTTCTTTTGCTTTTCTTCTTTGTTAGAACCAGGAACCACTCGAATGCTCGTTCTCCTATTTACTACATTTAAAGAAAAAAATGCAAAAACAAAATTTTTTTATTAAAATAATTTTTAAGTTCAGAATTTATTTCTCGGAATTTAGTAGTATCCCACTATAGAGGACACCTCAATTGCGAGAAAAGCTCGATTTTTAAATAATCGATATAACTAATCCGTGTCTTTTATTAAACGATCAGTTTAACCCATTTATACGTTTTTTTTTTGTTCATTTAAAGATAAAAATGCTTATTAAGATTGATCTGATTCAGTACTTTAGATGCTACTGATGTAAATAAAAAAATCAAGGCTAAAAATATAAATATCATCCTACAAAAATGGCGAAATGGAACAAGGGTTACAGAAACGGCAATACCTCGGGTACGGTCCCATTTAAATTTTCGATATTGTTTGTTGCTGATCATGTAGGTATACGACTTACATAGTAGGATATTTCTTGCCTTCTTTATTTAAACAAAAGCTTTGAGTAATAGGTACGCTCGTACCAGATTGTCAAAAGATTGCGTAAAAAAAAAAAACGAAAACGATTATAATTTTAAAATTTAAAAAATTTTTTTAAAATTAAAATAAAAAAATTAATAAAATAGAAAAAATTAAAAACAAATATTTATAAAACAATATTTTTTAAATTAAAATTTTAAAAAGTAACTTTTTTTAATTAAAACTAAATTAATTAATTAAAAATTTAAAAACCTAATTTTTTCATGATTTAATAATTTATCTTTCATTAAAAAAATTTGTTCAAATATCTTTATTCGCTTAGGAGATATGGTTTTTGAAAGAAACGGCTAAAACAAAAAATATAATTATTAGATCGATAACTCGATAATTAATCGGAATTTTGTAATAAAAATTGACGTGGTTATTTCAGTCTAGCACCTCTATAACATATGTCAAAATCGAAAGGTCGTCCAAAAAGTGGGTAGGTAGGTTTTCAATCAAAAAAAATCGAACATATGTAGGTACTTATATAATTTGAAGCTCAATAAATTAAGATAAGATTGGTAGACTATTACATTAAGGGTATTATTTTTAAGCCGCTTGTTAGGATTTAGAAATTCAAAATTTTTTTATAGATTATCAAAATAAAAGTTTAGTTATAAACAGTAATTCTGCATTGTAATGAAATTTCCACTAATAATCAATTTAACATTTCTTTAATTATTAAATATTTTTAAATTTGTTTAAATTTGTTAAAATGTGTAACGTGAGCCAGCTTATTTTTTATAAGATCTTTAATTAATTTCCAATTATTATTTACATTAACATCCGCTTATATAGTTCACATAATAAGCATTTTTTTTCTTTCGTTATTCAAATTTTCGATACTATATTTTCAAACATCAATCAAATTTCATGGCTAGAGAATATCCATTTCGTCAGGCTGTTTGTCCAAATCTTTTTAGTACAATTTTAGACAATTCACTTTTAGCACTTATTTGTTTACTTTCGCGTTTATGGCAGGCAATAATCAAGCACTTGCTAAGCACATTTGGCGCCTACTTAAGCTTTTTTCACACATTTTAGAACATCTTATACGCAAGTTTTTACATTCTGTCTGCTATTTTTAAGAATACTTCCCATAAGTGACACAAGTCTTATCTAAAGCCTTTTGTATCTGACGGTTTGACAGCTATTCTACATCGAAAGAGAAAAACATATGCAACATTTCAATGTTAAACAATTTGAGTGTTAAAACAGCGAGACATTAATCATTTATCTTTTGCTTTGGATCTTTATAAGAAAAATAAATAAATAAATATTTTATGTATGTAAAGGCTTATCAGCAAAGTTATAATAACACATTGGACAGAAGCAGTTGAGATATGAATCTACAGATGAAATATAGCTTGTTTGCGAAAGTAAATTACTTTTAAAATCAGACAAAAAAAAATTGCAAGTCAAGAATCGGGATACTCCGATTTTAAAATACACTTCAAAATCGTTTACAATTGTTTCTGATTATCGCTTATTATTCACTATATTATTAGTTACAATTAGAATTAGATCTTGGGAATTAGATCTTGGGATGACCAACAGAAAAAAACTGATATCTAAATCCTCTAAAGATCAATTTTTCCAGAAAAATCATATCATAATCATTTCTTATTTGGCCAAATCCTTTGTTCACGAACAGCATCAGAATATAAGTGAAATTTAATAAAATCGGAAAGCAAATTCGATCACGTTAGTTTTCACTTTTCTGAGACAGACCTTAAGAATTCTGCAGCCTTTTAATAAGATTTCTTAGCATTGATTTAAAAGTTTTCTATACTTCAAAATATTTTTAAAACTATAGATTCCTTGTCAAAACACCAGCATTCAAAGCAACTTTTAAAAACATGCGGAAAGTTAAAAAAAAATTAAAAAACCATACTAAAATAAAAAAAACTTTTTAGATCCGGCAGTAGTTTTGAGAGCCGCTGAAATATTGGAATTCCAGGATTCCCGACCCGAACCCACTATACCATCCATATTGTACACATGTAGCATTGGTTTTTAAGTTTCTTTTCAACTTGGGTTACACATTTTTATTTAATTCTCCTCATAAAGTTTTAACTATTTATCTATGTTAAAAGTTTTGGTTTTGTTGCGGGGAACTAAGATATGGTATCTCCTAATAATAAAAAAGCTGGAATATTTGAATTATGAAAAAAAAATATCATAGCTCTGACAAAACCATAAATTCTGGAGGCATGACTAAAAATTTTCAAACTATTTAATTAAATGCATTAAATCTTTTTAGTCCTCAAATTTAGATTTTTGACAAAAAGGATTTTCACTACTAAGCTTCTAGGCAAGAGATAGATAATATAGATAATATTGAAGTTCTTACACAAAAATAAAATTTTAAACTCTGACGTTCTTGATTTTAACTTGGAAAGTAAGACCAAAAATTCTTTCAACCAAAATAAAATTTTGAAATAATATTAAAAGTCTAGAATAAGAAAAAAAATGTCAATCTTTAGAGAAGACAAAGAATTCTGATGGCATGACCAAAAATTCTCAATTAAGACCAAAAGTTCGTTAAATTAATAAGATTAAAAGTCTTGAATTAAAATAAAACATTTTTTTTTTAGTTATCAGATTTTAAAAAATATATATATATTTTAAATAAAGCGTCTTACTACTAAGCTTCCATATAAGAGATTTTTTAATTTTGACATTAAATTATGACTTTGGCGTTATTGAATTTAAATCTGGACTGAAACCGGATCAAAAGATAATTATCAAAATATGATTAAGAATTCATAAATTGTGATTAAAAATAAAATTTAAAAATTTTATTTAAAAATTTTATTTTTAGCGTTATTAAATTACAATCCTTTAAAGAAAGACCAAAAGTAATATTAAAAGTCTTTAATTAAACAAATTTTTTTTTTTTAAATTCAAATGTTTTTAACTTGTGCGAATGAAACAAAAAAAATTTGAAGAACTAGATCATAAAAAGGATGAAAATTTTCTTTGTGTCTTCGAGGAACAGGCGTTACGAACAGACACCCCAACGGAAATGGCTTAATTAATTTTCTATTTGTTCTATTTGGATATAAGCTTTGTGGGGAGAAAGGATGCTTCAAATAAAACAATTAGTGTTATTCGAGAAATGAATCAGACCCATCTTCTGAAAAAATTTCTTTTTTGTTTCTACAAAAAAGGAACACGGATATCAAAAATTCGATTTCCTTAGGAATGTACTTTAAGATTCTTAATAGTTATCTTCTAGGTGCTGCAATATATTTTGCTACAAACTTAATACGCCCCTTATAGCTTCGTTAAAGAGTATGCGAAAGTGCTGCCAAATAGATAAGATACAGAATTACTAGGCCAAGTCATATAGCCATGCGGAAAATTACCAGCAATAGACACCCTGTATGTGCCATATATAATTAAAACATACAAACATATCACATCGGAAGTTGTTTGTTTTGGCCTTTGGAAAAATGCATCAATCACAGTTTGGCACACTAAGCCAACTGACTTGAACTTTGGAACTACATGACCAAAATGTATGCACATAGTAGACACCATAGTAAGTCGTAATATATAGTCTAAAAAAAGGCAATATCCAATTAAAAAGAAAAGATTGTCATATGTAATAAACAAACGAGAAAAAAGCAGCCAAAAGTCATTCACTTTAAATTAAATTAAAAAAGTCTTACAAAAAGATTACTTGGCAAGACAGCTACAAAAAAAAAAATATCTCGAAATGCGTCACATTCGGGTACTAAAAATAAAATGCTTAAAAAAACACACAACAACAACCAAAACAACCGCATTATAAGGGCAGGAAAATGTTTTTAGAAAAGCATAAATTATTTTATTAGATAGCCCCAAAAACGCGGCAAAAGCGCTAGGCAAACAAACAAGGAGTAGAATTGCGGAAATCTACGTGTTCTGGTAATTATCGCTGTGGCTAGCCATCTGGCCATAAGATGGAGTATCTAGACTTGGTTGCCAATCCAATCCCAGTACCCACTGTTTCGTGCTGGCCCCACTCTTAATTGCAAAAGTTCAACTAAAACCATGCAATAAAATTTTCTGTTTAGACACAAAAATTTCTCTTATAAATTGTTTCATAGGCGTCTCTGTTTGTATTGATTTAAAAAAAAAATAAATTCAAAGCAATTTTTTACTTTTTCCATTGGACTTTATATACAGTACAATCATTTAATAAACAAAAGGCATAAATGAAAATGAAATATTTGCCATAGGCGTTCGTCGAGGCCTGCACATAGACCAGTTTGTTTGGTTTTTCTTGTTCCACGCATATGACTCATTTGGTATGACCAATGTTTTTTGTTTTGTAGCCGCGTGGGGCGTTACAAAGCGATATGGTAACAAGTCTTTATAAGAGATTACAATATATTTGAGCACACATGGCTGGGAGAAGCAGAAACATAGGGAAGACTGAGCAAAACAAAGAAGTAAGAGGTTACCCGTTGGTATTATATGTACCTACATTTTTTCAGTAAAAGTTTTTCAATTGAATTGTGAAATGATTTATAAATTTTTAGAACGAGCTTTCAAGATTTAGTACCATTTTTTTTATAGCTGTCTTCTAGTTATTAATCGTCTAATTAAGTCACAACTTAATGACACGCGTTTTATTCGCTCAATTTTTTTAAGCGAAGCTTTTTTAACATTTTAGCTGGTCTGAAAATTTAAAAGGATATTTTTAAAAAATATATTTTTATATTTCAGTTAATACAAGTCTGCAGACTTTTAAGCTTTTACATTGTGTAAACAACAAATTTTAAGAAGTTATATTTTATATCCGATATTGAAAAATGGCAGGAGATAGCGAAGCGTGCATTACTGTGCGTGTTAAGACCTCGCGGATTACAAAACAAATCGAGACCCATGAAGACCGTGGCATACCGGACTTTAAAATTTTAGTGGCACAACAATTTGAGGCTGATCCCAAGCACTTCGCAGACAATTATTATTGTGTCTCTAAGAAGTCGTCCAGCGGACACTAGCAACAAGTGCTTGGGATCAGACTCAAATTGTTGTGCCACTAAAGTTTTAAAGTCCGGCATGCCACGGTCTTCATGGGTCTCGTACATTTGATTATTCGAGCGCCCCGTTGCCGCTGACCCAAGCGCAGTGCGCCCAAATACATTGAACCGTGTTCTCCATGCGTATGTGTTCAATCTGTTGCAGCGCCAGATAAAGAGCAAAAAACCGCAGTCTACGCGCAATCGATTTAATCCAATTTTTCAACGCGATATCGTGATGTTACTTGGCAAACCATCTGTTCTGCTGGAGCTGCGTCGTGTGCATGATCGCGCACTGACCAATATATCATCATCGCCAGAAGGTTGAACATCTCTGCACCGCATTTACAAAAACGTTGAAGACCCATTTGACTTATTTGATGCTTCCACATAAGAGCGTCTCCAGATCTGTTAATCCACAACTCGGCTTTGAAAATTGCTGTCCCTTACGTTGACCCTAATCAGACTGTAGTTCACGAAGTGCCCAATGATGTAAATCATATATTTGTTAGTTTTAGCTTTTAGCAAATGTTCTTCTTTTTAGTTCTAGTTTATCGTTTTGATTTAGTTCACAATACCAGTGAGCCCAGAAAAAACCTTGATATATAAAAATAGGTTTAGATTTATAAGCATCTAACTTTTGACTCACCTTTCTTGCCATATCTAAAGAGTCCGGCTAACAAGCCGGCTCTTCATCTTCTTTTAGTGCTAGTTATCCTTTTTGGTTATTCTTTTTGATTTAGTTCAAAGACCAGTGTGACCAGCTATAACCATACCAGCGAAACAAAAGGTGTGCCAAAGATATGATAAACAAATGTTTTCAATAGGTTTAGATTTATAAACATTTGACTTTTGACTCACTGCTTGCCATTTCTAAAAAAAAACCGGCTTGTTGAGGCTTTCACAAGTTTTTTATAATTGTAAAAAAATCATATTTTTTGTGACAAAACTTATAACTTACAACAATGTATCGTATCATCTCCGATTCATCGCATTGAATCTTCGTCATGATAAAAAAATATATTATTCGAAAATGACTTCATTGGGTCAAATATTTCAAAAGTCATAAGCTAACAAACGACACAATAAAAACTAAAAATACTGCTCAGAACACTTGATTACTAAAAAAAATTATATTTTGGCATAGAACTCTATGAAGATGATATTCAGCACACCTCAAAAAACTACAATCTTAACAGGCGAGTGGTTACAGCAAATATAGGTAACTATCTAGAACCAGTTTTCACAGCCTGTACTTAAGGTACAAAGGATATATAACATAGAGAAGGAGTCGTCGGACACATCCCAAAATATATTAAGAGTAACTATAGAAGACATGTCTGCCTGTCTGTCCGTATGAACGCCCAGATCTCATGATAAGAGCTAGAGCAACTAAATGATTGCAGTTAGACCAATTATTATGACACAGGAAACTAATTGGTTTTATTTTTTTTCTATATCGGCTTTATGCCACATAGCTCATATAGGTGTCATTATATTATATTAAACCTAACAAAAAAAGTTGTTAGAGCATTCATTTATTAAAGCATATATTGTAATCAAATTTGGTGCTCAAAAGTTTTGAAGAGTCCCCCAGCAAAGTATAAAATTTCATCAAAATCATATAGCCCATATAGGAAAAAAAAAAAACATTTTTTATGAACATAATTTGGCTGCTTATGAAGATATCGCTGCCAAATTTCGCAACTCAACAATTTTTGGAGTGCCTGACCTGAGCTCTACGTCGAAATTGGTCGAAACCGCTTTATTTATTTATCTGTTTGTTATGATGATAGAGTACAGGGTATCTCAAAGTCGGCCATTTCCGTGTTCTTTTTTGACAAACATTTTTTCGAACAAAAATAGCAATTAATGGAGGGTTTTTAAAAGTCAACAAAAATGCAGAATTATAGAAACTTAGTATACATATAAGGGGCTTACGGAGGGAAGGTCAAAACAAATCCCCAATGAAGGAATGCTGGATCGCCAAGGCCGCAAATATAAATATTTACCGAACGCACCAAAAACAGATATAATTTTTGTGAGTCAGAAAAAAAAAATATAAACATATTTTTGTAAATTCAATAGTGCAACGAAAAAAATCGAACTAATAAAACTTATAAAATACGCGAATTTATTATTTCCCTTTACATTTCTGCTCGTATGTGGCATCCGGAAGCACAAATGGCATATCCCGCCAAGGGCTGCTATTTTTAAACAGCTTCCCTTCCTTCAGAACTTCGATTTAAACCGCCAAGTTAAGCTAAGTTGTATTTGGAATCTTTTTTAGACATTTAAAAAAAAGTTTAAAACAAAAGTTATTCTTTTCATCTTTGAAAGAAGTTCGCAATATTTTTTATCAGTTTGGCGAGATAAATCATTTTAATTTGCTTAACATAATTTGTGCTTAGAAGCTTTGTCTCAAGCATCTTTAGAACATTTTCTTTACTTTGCTTAACACATATTTTAGCAACTACGCTTTTAAGGCTCTACTGTACATAAGTTTCATAAGCCATATGCCTTCTTTAGCCGCATGTTACGAAATTTACCACTTTCTCTTGTATATTATTGAATATTCTGGCCGATTCCATCAACTACTTTTTCCAGTTTTTATGAATGGATCTTTCAGAGGGTGAACTTTACAAGCAAACTACGATCCAGTTTCTTCCATTATTGGCAAAAACCAGCTTATAACATCTCTATGCGGATGACTTCAAAACATATCAACACTTTCTTTAGAATTTTTAAAAGCTGTCTCCGAATCTTCTAGCGATTCTTTCAGCTGCACGATCAAAGATTTACCATTTTTTCCTGGTTTTACGAAATTGAATCTTCCGACAGATTACTTAAGCTGTAAATCACAAAATGCTCTATCCTATATTTCTTCAGTTGCAGAAACCAAATTTAGTACTTTTATAGTTTTTACGAAATTCAACACACTGAATCTTCTAAAGAATTACTTTAGCTGCCGATTTAAAATATAGAGTTGACAAACTCATTGAATCATCTGGAGTAGTTTACCATTATTACGAAAAGCTAGCTTTTAATATCTTCTACCGGTTCACTTTAGCTGCATGTCATGAAACTAAACGCTTTCTCGAGTATCTCAATCTATTATCTATCGAGAATATTCTAGCCTTTTTCGAATTTTACCAAAAAAACAGCACATTGAATGTTACAGAGCATAAACTTCCACGCAAAATATGGTCCAGTTTTTAGCTTACAAATTCTTCTAAAGAATTACTTCAGCTGCACTACTTAAATTTTAGTACATTTTCTAGTTTTCATTTAATCAGCTGATTAAATCTTTAGAATCTATTATTTAAACTACCACGCCATTTAGTACCACACCTGAATTTCAAGGCACTTTCCTACCTGTTTGATTCGTTAAAAATCTCGTTTGTTTTGTAATCCTTTAACGATGTGTTAAAAAGCTTTTAATTTTTAACACCAAGGCACTAATTTTTTTAATTTCGTATTTAGCTCGTTGCATGTGAACGCAATCCACGTCGTATTTAAAAAAAGTTCACAAATTTTAAAAACAATATATGAATAAAAATTTAAACAAAAAAACTTGTGTGCTCTGATAAGAGTTTCTTTTAACACACACACGCGTTGTCGTCACTTTTTCGTCTGATTCTGATTCGTTGCAATTTTTCGCACATTTCGTTTAGTACAAGCCGTTAGACGCTTTTTAGTACAACCAACGGTGAATTAAGGTGTGCGCTCTCTTCTGCTGCGATAATAATAAAAAAAACGCTGCCAAACGACGTCATTAGGCCAAGAAAAGAGGCGACAAAAAGAACTACACACCCGACCACCGACCGCAGCGTCTGAGGTGCGCTTGAGTACTACGAAAACTAGCAAAAAAAAAAACCACTCCGAATGCCGATCTCGACGACACGAACATAATTCTTGGGCCTCTTTTATTTTTTGTTTTTATTTACAATTTAATATTTCAACGCAGCGAGGCGGCAACTTTGAGTGTTGCAGAAAGATCCCAGCCAGCTGGCGTCAGGCCCAGACCCGATAATACTTGTAAATAATTTGAAAATGAAATATCGTATCGGAGTGTAAAAATCACAAAAAAAATAAAGTACATATGGTATACTATGTACAATACTTTAAGTATATATAATGCACACACTCACGCAGCAGTGCTTCCGCGTAATCAGCAAAAAATGGCAACAAAGTCATTCAACGCTGCTTCTTGATAACGTCACCAAACAGATGAAAGACGCCCCCGCAAACAAATCTTGTCACCCCACGACCGATGCGCTCAAACATCACGTACAAGTATATGGGTGATGACCAGTTCCGAGCTACGCTGCAACTGACCACAAGCCAAAAATCGCCGGCATGGGTGACAATCATTTAATTTGTAATTTTGAAAAAGCAATCTAATACCTACCACTGATAGGGTGGTGGGCCACTTGTGTGGCGATATGGAGCTTATCAATTGCTATATCTTGTTACTTCAGTGTTTTGGCCATTAGCTAATACGAGGGTTGGTTTTTACATTTCTTGAAATTGCAGTCAAACTTTTTAGGGAATTAACACCAAAAAAAAATTATATTGTTTGTCTTTTTTGTTTTAGACTAAAATACTGGGATCATAACAATAAACATTTTTATAATAAAAATTAATAAACAATTAAAATTCAAAATTTATCGTGTAAATTAAATAGTTAGTCTCAACCCTGTAAATAATTAGAGGTAAGCTGGCTTAAATCGACATTATTCTTATACAGAAAAAAAGGGCGATGAATGAAATGAAAATTTTTTAACATTAAAGGCCTATACGCACGAAATATTTCGCACGGAATGACAAAACTACATATAAAAAAGATGGCGTACGTTAAAGTCGTGCGCGGACGACTTTGGGATACCCTGTACCACTGCTTGCAATAAAATCCGGTAAATTGCTTACGAACACCAAAAGACATTTGATTGCCAAATTAGATTATGATAACTTCATAAACAACCAAAAACAGACGAATTTTTAATCAAAAACTTTTTATCGACCGATCGGCCCTATGGGAGCTATATGATATAGTCAACCGATTTTGATAAAATTTGGTACAGTGTTGAAGATCTCTAAAAAACTTCTGAATGCCAAATTTGGTTACAATATCTACACAAAAAAACGAAACACAGCGAATTTTGTGCAAAAAACGTTTTTTTGACCGATTGGCCCTATGGGAGCTATATAATACAGTCAACTAATTTTGATCAAATTTGGTATAGTGCTTGGGAACTCTAAAAAACTTCTTAATGCCAAATGTGGTTAGGGTATGTTCACAAATAAACGAAACACAACGAATTTTGTAAAAAACACGATTTTTTGACCGATTGGTCCTATGGGAGCTATATGATATAGTCAACCGATTTTGATCAAATTTGGTATAGTGCTTGGGAACTCTAGAAAAATTCTTAATGCCAAATTTGGTTACAATATCTTCACAAACAAACGAAACAACGAATTTTGTACAAAAAACAAATTTTCGACCGATCGATCCTATGGGACCTATATGATATAGTCAACCGATTTTGGTAAAATTTGGTACAGTGCTGGGAGTTTCTAAAAAACTTCCGATTGCCAAATTTGGTTATGATATCTTCATAAGCAAACGAATTATCCATCTAAAACTTTTGCTTTTTTTCGAGGTCCTCTGAAACACCCCTATGGGAGCTATATAATGTAGTCCCGATATCAAAAAAATAAAATAAACTTGTCTCCTATGGATTAATAAGGGTGTTATCTGAAAGTTTGGTTACTCTAGCTGTTACCATCTCTGAGATCTAGGCGTTCATACGGACAGACGGTCAGACGGACAGACGGACATGGGTATATCTCTAGTCACTCTGATCATACTTTAGGTAACTTTGGGGGGTCTCCGACTTCCCCTTCTGTACGTTACATACATTTTCGGCTTGCACAAACACAATATACCCTTTGTACCATACGGTACAGGGTATAAAAAGTCCCAAATGGGATATCCCAAATGGGATTTTTTTTTGTATATGATTTTTTGTCATTCCGTGCGAAATATTTCGATTTGCGTAGACCCCTTAAGTTTAAAAAATAACTCTTTTTTTACGCTAAAAAAAACTTATGCAATTATTATTATTTAAAAAGTTTCAAAGTTTCTATATTAAAATTTGATAATTAAAATTATTTTTTAATTTTATTATTGAAATTTAATATACAAATTGAATTGAATTTTTTTTTGGAAGCAAAGTGTGCATTACAATTTTTGACACATTTATATAATCTACTTTTCTATGCATTCCTGTTGATACCTTATACTACTTATTCTTGACTTCAATTAAAATTCAACCTTTAGTTAGACTTTTTAGAAGACAAAAAAAATTGCAGTTAATTATATTCGGCCGTGTTCTGGAAAACGAATCCGAACATTTAATTCGAATGTTTTGTTACAAGAGGAATTGAAACGAATCGGCAAAATAGGTTTAAAAAGGTAGGTACGCATTTTATAGTGAAATAATTTTTTAAAAATTCTGTGATATTTTTAGATTATATTTATGCCAATTTCACGTTCGATTTTTACTGACAATTATTTTCATTCATTTTTTTTTCTGACTCAACGTAAAAAATAGCATGTATTTTTTTGTGTTTGGGTATGTGCACGTATCATAAATACGAACACATGACCGATTGTTGCGACAGGGTTCCCGCGTTACACAAAAAAAATTTCCCTTGTTTCAAAAATAGCTAAGTCGTGTTTAATTTCAATAAACATCGTTGCTAAAGTAAAGTTTTGGTGTAATTTTATTTAAAAGATGGAATAATAAAGACGTAGGAATAGTTTAATGAAAATGAAATGTAAACAACAAATAGTAATAAAAAAAATGAAGAGCTGCGGCAACCATGTCAGCTGTTTTGTATCAAACAAAAATAATTTCGCGCCAACACAACAGGAGAATTTATCGGAAAAATAAGGGAAATATACGAATTTATCGAAAATAAAAAGCGAAATATCGACAAAAACAAATCCGAATAAAATTGTTCGGTTTGTTTTTTTCGTTTTTCGGAGCACAGCTGATTATTATAAATTGGCACCGATCATTTTGGTAAACAAAAACTAATGGTCTGCCACGCTTTCCACTGCCTGTTACATACACTGGATAAATCTATAAAGCCCTTGACCAGTAAAGTGATTAAAAATGGAAAAAGGCTGTACTCGTTGTTAAAGCTTCTACATAAGAAACTCACCCAGTTAATGCTAAATCGTTTCAGGATTTCTTTTTTTTCTAGAGATGAGATGATCACCGAGTGCCATGTCACAAGAAACTTTAGCACAGTTATACTCGTATATTAGTAGTCAAACTAGATGAAAATAGATTTAGAGGAGATTCATCCTAAAAAAAAAGACATCTAGACTTTATTTTGACACGATGGCCCGAATGACAGCACTAAATGGGCTTAAAAAATCAGAGCCAAATTAAACCATCTGGGATAATGCAATAAAATCAACTTTAACGCAATCATTAGTATAGCCTGAGACTTTCTTGGGCACTGCCAGACATACTACTAAGCAGCTGCTAAGAGAAGAGAAGAGATTCAGATAAACCGCTGACTGGATCAGCACGCCAGGCTTAAGGCAGGCCAAGCGTCTGACTGGTTTTCAGTAAAATTTCAATATTTATCTTCAAGAAAATCTCTCAATCGAGCTATACTGGTATTATTATTATCGAAAATTCTCTAGGGTTCATAGATTAAATCAGACATTGGGAGAGTGAAGTTTGATAGTAGGAAATACAATAAGCCCTTAGGGTCGCATTGCCCACTAATATAATTGCTATAAAAGATTCTATCGAAATTAGCAACAGCCCGATGCAGTTTATAGGCCAGGGGAGGTTAAACTTGTACATTTTTGACTATAATGTTAATTTTTGACACACAAATGCATGTCACTACGACACGTATCGCATTGTTAAGTTTCAGATGAAAACATAAAATTTTTATTATTAGCTAAAAACCACGAAAATCTGCTAGGTTGAACGGGGAAAGATATTGACGTGATTCAACAAACTTCATCTTCTCAAGAAATATGCGCATACAGATGGACGGACGTACAGACGGACATGGCTCAATCGCTACCCGAGTTTATGATAAGCATTTTGGTATAGAGGACTTCGGGTCTGCCACGCCTCCATCTGTCCGTTACGTACATTGCACAAATCTAGCATACCCTTTGTACCTATAGGTACAGGGTATAATTAGTATTTTTCTCTATACGCTAACATAAAGAGCAACCCTCGCAATTAGCTGTGTATTGGATGCGCCAATCGACTTTGTGAATGATATGGCAAGGTGTTGTAAGTGCACTAAAAATAGTGTTTATAAAAAAAGAGCTTCAATAATGGCAACATCTTGTTAAAATTGTTAAGTAAACTAGACCAAAGCCCACGAGCTTTCAATTACAATTAATTGTAAGTTTTTTTAGATAAAGACGCTCTCTATGTGTAATAAACATATACAATAGTAATAAAATTTCTTTGAAATTGTATTATAATGAAAAATCAACTAAAAAATATTTTTTTAAGTATTTTTATTAATAAAAAATAATAAGCGTATTAACTGCATTCATGATTTGAAGGGAAAGATACTAAAATCTTGTTACGACTCTTAAACTGGAATATAAAAAGCTAATTGGACTTAAATCATATTTAAACACTATAAGTGAAATGTATTCGCAAGCTTTCAATTCAATTTAAGTTTAAGAGTTTTAAGAGTTTGGGATGTTTGAGACGTATCTAAACTAAAAGTCAATCGTCATAGCATGTAATAATTACTTTGCTAAAAATATAATACTATTTAAAGTACTTGCGGCAATAAAATCAAAATGAGTAGTATTTTAATGACATTTTTTGTTTAAAGTTGAATGTAACCCCACTCAATGAGAAGGCGTACGTACTTAAAAACACATGAAAATATTTAAATGCTTGACATTTTTATTTAGTACTTAAGAACTTATAAAAAACCTACATGTTTTGACGGGAAACTGTTGTTGGTCTGAAGCCTATGACATAATACAAAAAATATGTTTCAAATATTGTATTTAGTTATGCAAGTAAAAAATAAAAAAAAATATTTTTTTTGAGCCGCCTGCATGATACTCCTGGCATTTTTGGAAATACCTACACAACACACAACTTGAGATATTAAAAATTAAAATTTATTTTTTTTAGTTTTTTTTTTCACACCCAAAAAAAAAAGTACATAGAGTGGGATTTTTAAATATTTATAAAAAAAAATAAATTTGTATTAAACATTTTTTTTTTATATTAACAAAAACTTCTTTTGTATTAGACAATTTTTTTTTCACTTTTTATATTTAAAAAAAATTTTAATTTGAAATATTTTTTATTATTTTTTATTGCAAATTTTAATATTAAAAATAAATTTGAATTTGCATAAAATTATTTTTTTTTGTTTTTAATATTTTTAAATACTTGGTAATTGGTAATTTTCATATTTAAATATTTAAAAAAATTGTATTGTAAATATGAAAAACTTTTTTTTATAGTTATAAATGTTTTTACTTTCATAAAAAAATATTTAAATATTCTTAGTTATAATATATTATTCAGTTACCGATAACTCGATAAAGTATTGGAATTTTCAAAAATTTAAAAAAAAAAAAAAAATATGTACGTGGAGAGTATTATAAAACTATAAAATTTAATAGATCGATCTTTTCTTTTCACCCATAGATATGTGAAATCAAGAAATGTGATATTAAAGAATATAAGAACGTTCAATGTTTTAACATGTTTCTAGAAAATATGTTTGTGCAAGTTTATTGGTAGGTTTGAAACTAGTTCCTCTCAAAAGAAATAGATTTCCGATTTCTTAATCCAACTTTGTCTTTTCCACAAGCATCAGCAATACCAAGTAAAAGGAAAAGTAGGTCAAGTGTAAAAAACCCATTTCGGCTGAGCATTTGGCGGAAAATTTTTTCAATTCAACTAACAAAAACATAAAAATATTTTTTCATTTTCTTTTTTATGTTCCAATCAATATTTTTATGCGCAAGCTTTAAATAATTAGTCGCAATAAAAACAAGATTAAGTTGAATAAGAAAAATATTGTAGTTTATTCGTTTTTCCGTTTTCACATATTGTGGAAATTAAAAATCAATATGTATAGGTACCTCTTAAACATTTTAATACCATGTATTTGAAGGTCTACATAAAGTAGACATCGGAGTCCCATCAAAGTTAGGTTATAAATGGTTAGGAGAATTAAAGAAGTAATAATGTATCCACGTTATGCTATATCTTAAAGTTTATAGGAGTTTGAGATTTGCAATCCTTGCGTTTGCTGTTCACGAGTTAAAACATATAAATCAGAACAACAATATTTGAGCATATCCGAACTAAACTAAGCCATGGAATCATCACACTATTAAAATTTTCTCCTATTACCTTAAATTTAAGTAAAGTTAATTTCAAATAGAATCAGGAATGAAATACTTCTTTTTTAAAGTGTCCCATTAATGTGGCACTAAAATAGGATCCTCCATTGTGATGGTTTTCAATATTAAAAATGTTGAATATTATAATTTCTGAGTTGACATTTGACTATGACACCAATTTGCAAAGAAACTTAATGACCGACAGTGGTTTTTGATAATACTCCGACTCGAGCACACGTGTTTTTCTGTTTAGTATAATATAATTTCTCTAAAAAAAATTGCTACCTTCACAGTATTATTTTAAGTTCATGTGTCGCTAAAATTTCAACATTTTCTCGAGTAAAATCAAATGTAGGTATATCCATAATATTATTTAGATTCTACACTTAAAAAATGCTAAAGGGTTCGTTTCGATTTTTGCAAGCCACCAGAATGACGCTACTCCGTTTCGAAAAAGGCGATTTGGGGTCACTCCGGAAGCTCGATTTGGGGTGAATCCGGATCATTTAGTACCACTCTTACCCCTTAATTTAATTTGTGGGTTTTTGAGGTCGCTAAGAACGAATATGAAGTCAAAAAAAATTACACAGTAAAAAATTATTGTCTCAAAGGCTTAATGCAAATGCTAATGACGTCGGAGGGATATATTTCGTAACTTCGAATACTAGCCATAACTTTGCGTATTTGATCTCTTGAACTCTGAAATTAAAGGGTAAGAGTGGTACTAAATGATGTAACTGGCGAGACAGACAACAAAAATTGTTTGCACCCTGTACATAACCTTAAAAGTGGGAAAAAAAACCGCCGTTTTTAGGGTACATAACTTCAAATATCTCAAAATCCTGACGTGATGGTCCAATTTTGACCCCGGATTCGGATTCTGCGCAGCAAATAACTTCGAAAATTACTACAACTAAGCCATGTTGACCTGTGTTATTTTTATTCCACATTCGTTCATTTCAATGTATTATTCAATCTTCTTTTTATCAAAAATAAAGAAATAAAATGGTTGTGATGAAATTTTATGGCGATTTTTATAATTTTTGGACACTTCCGGATTCACCCCAAAAAAAAAAACGAAAATCTCGAATTTGGCATTTTATGCTCGGAGATCAATCTAACTGACAAAAAATCTTTGTATCGATCTGAAATTTTCACACAATGTACCTTATTCAAAGTGCTGAACAATACAACTTTCAATTTTGAAAAAAAAAAAAAAAATTTTTTCACTCCAAAAAATCTACGAAAAAATTCTTCCGAATTCACCCCACTTGACCCTATAAATTTAACGGCTTTTTTTCAAGTTTCTTGGCTATTTGAGTAATAGATAGACATTATTCCTGGCAGCTTTCATTTGTTTCTTTTC
The DNA here is from genome assembly GCA_949987675.1 of Chymomyza fuscimana. NCBI lineage: Eukaryota > Metazoa > Arthropoda > Insecta > Diptera > Drosophilidae > Chymomyza > Chymomyza fuscimana. The sequence continues at coordinate 51,702,624 of OX465088.1, read as the reverse complement.
AGCCTCAGTTGAGTTGAGAGTTTAGGCTAAAAGTTGGTTCATCGAAGAATATGATCAAACCCAAAGAATGTCTTATGCAAGTTACGGAAAAATGTTGTCAAAATATCAATCAACGCTAACATCACCACTGCGCCGTAAAATCATTATTTGTAAAAAGACAGGGAGCTAATTTTTCTTACTCCCAACTCCTAGTTCCATAGCAACTTAATATCTGCTTAAATTTTAAGCCAAAAATTCAAAAGTCCGTTTACCTGTGTTTCGTGAAAACTCAGCAGCTGCATTTCTTCAATCTTCAAATGCAAATCAAACTTTGCCCACAAATGTCCAAGGTGCTTGACTAATCCAACATTAGCAGAGATTAACCCGCGTTTCGGCTTAGTCATAAATCTGAAACCACTTTTAAGCATTGCTAAGTGCTTTTATAGACCTTTCGCTCTGCTACACTGAGAGAAAGATTTGCACTGCATTTCATGATGAAGTCAAAGTTGAAAGTGTAATAAACTTGCGTGTGAAACGCACGAAATCTAAACAATAGGTTCACCCGCTCCCCTTTTGTTATACTATTGTATTAAATTTTTATTTTTTTTTTTTTTTTGCAAAAACTACGTTTGCTTTTTGCTAAGACTTTCACTTTCCAGGCAGTTTTATTTATTTATTTTTTTGATTTGCAGCAGCACCGCAAATTTCAAGATTCATTAACATTTTTTTTTTTATTTGTATCTTTTTGTTTTTTGTCTATGGATTTTAGTTGCGAAGTGTTGACACGCGGTTGCATGAATTAAATACACAAAAAAAAAAATAGAAGAAAAAACAATTGGAGCTCCTACACAAAAGAAATACAGCGGAAAAAACGAAAAACTTCCAACTTTAAACTTTGCACAATTGCAAGCTCATTTGTTGTTGTTGTTGTTGGGGGCTTCTTCTTCTTTTTGGTTTTGGGCTATTTTTGAAGTTTTACGAAATCCAAATTTATTGTTTGCTGTTTTCGTTGGTTCACCGTTCTCAGGCATTGTGCAATATTTCAAACTAGTTTTGCTTCGCCTTTTGTCTCGTTTCTTTTTTCACTCTCGTCTACTTTGCAGCATTTCCTATAAAAGAAAATAGCAAAAAAAAAAAAAAAAAAAAACAAGTAGACGACCCAAATAGCGTGGAGCTCTTTAGCTTTGACTCTCAGAAGCAGCAGGAAGCAAGCAGAAAATAAAGCCCATGCACACCGATCACCTTCATATACAACATATGAAACAATACGTCCAGTGCCGGATTAAAGCATGGGCCCGACCAACTTGCCCTGCAAAACACTGCAAATTTCTAAGATGACCCTGAGCAATGCTGTTGATTGCTGCAAATCTAGAGGGTGTTTTTTTCAGTTTGGCAGTCTTTCCAAATTGGTATATCCATGATTATTATTTTACATTTCTTGCAAAAAAAAAATACAATAAAAAAAGTGAACGTCACTTTTAATGTACCTTCGGAGCAAACAATTATAATTACATTGTATGTTCAACAAAAAGTGAAAAGAATTCCCAAAAAAAAAATAAAAAACAAAGAAAAAGTGAAAAGTTAAGCAAAATATGTGCACCAGTTCAATTTTTCAAGTCAAATTTGCATGTAGAGATGCATTGATGGAATTAAATAACTATAAAAAATGTTTTCAAGCGCTTATCATGACTAGGGTTCTTCACCCCTGCACGCTTTGCTTTGGTAAATTTTTAAGTGGTTTCCTCTCTACATTAGATAATGTAAACCCTTTAGATTATACCTTTTGGGCTGGACTGTAGCATGAAAAATACGTCCCTATATAAATAAATGCATAATACCCTATTCCCAGAATTTGGGGCCGAATAAACCAAAACGGTGAGGAGTGTTCCCAAAATAACAAAAAAATGGATTTGATTGATTTAAGTTGATTTGATGAAAAAAAAGAAGGAAATTTTGACACTTATGGACGGAATTTTGTGAAACTCTTTCTTAGTGCACCGTAAAACAAAACTCTATGTAAAGTTTTAGCCCCCTTTTTGGTTTGGCGTTTATCATCAATTAGTGAATGAATGAAAGAATTATTGAATGAATGAATGACTGAGTGAATGACTGAATGAATGAATGACTGAATGAATGACTGAATGAATGAAAGAATTATTGAATTGATGAATGAATGAAAGAATTACTGAATGAATGAATAGATGATTGAACAAAAAAATGAATGAATAAATGAATCAATGAGAGAATGAATTAATGAGTAAATGAATCAATAAATTAAAGAAATAGTCAGTCGATTAAGAACACTTTTATTTAATTTGGTTTGATGAAAAAACAAAAAAGGATCCCAATACAAATTTTGACACTTATGGACGGAATTCTGTGAAACTTTTTCTTAGTGCACCGTAAAACGAAACTCCATGTAAAGTTTTAGCCATCTTTTTTGTTTGGCGTTTATCACCAATTAGTGAATGAATGAATGAATGCATGAATGAATGAATGAAAGAATTATTGAATGAACGAAAGAATTATTAAATGAATGAATGAATGATTGAACAAATAAATGAATAATAAATGAATCAATGAGAGAATGAATCAATGAGTAAAGGATATACCTATCCTGTGTTGTTGTTTGTTGCATGCGAAGTTGGCTGTTAGTGCTCCAGTGAGTATCTTAAGACTTTTCCTGTTTAGAGTGAGAGCGGTGTTTGCTCTTTTGGCGTCGAACTTCAAGAATTTTTTGGAGTGATTTAGGCAAATAATCTTAATGCCGTTCCAATATTCTGAGATTTTTTGTTGAGTCCATTTTTTTGTGTCTTGTTATATGTTGTTATTGTTAAAGCCAAAGAAGGGAGTTGGGCCTATAAATGGCTTTTCCGCCCTCCTTTTAGCGTAAAGGTTCGCCTTTTCATTGCCTTCGTGTCCTTTATGTCCGGGCACCCAAATCAGAGAGACTCGGTAGTGGGTGGCCAGTTGATTGAGTGCGATTTTACACTCTATTAGAACTTTTGAATAGAAGTTACGGATACTGAGCATTTTTTAGTTAAATATTGTGTGACTGGTTCATGGTACATGTTTTTGCGACATGGCTCAAACGCTTGTCAGTATAAGGTTCTTATGTTCTAACATGCCTCTTTTTGCCTATAATATATGCAGCACAAATGTAATATACCTACTTCTGACCCAATGGATACAGAGTATTAAGGTGTTCGAACGAAAACTAGTTTTGTAAAATAATAGTACATATGTGCTTCCCAAGTCAATAACTTATGTATACAAATATATGTAAATCGATAATTAATGACTCATATTTAATTAAGCTTTAACGATAGGGCCCCATATTGCAGGCAGCCTTTGGGCTCCCGCATTTTAAATCCGTCACTGGCTTCACAATACAGTATTAGCCCATTTAGATACTATTTTTATAGGCGCTTGCACTCTAATTGATCTCGTGTTTTGTTTTTGGCCATGCGCCACGCCTCATTTTTCACTTTTATGCAAATTTTGTTTTTTCTTGGCTCATTATTAATCATATTTTTTGTATTAATGAAACGTTCGCCTTAGTTCGATAGAGTTCCTAGTTGTTCGAGTATTATACTTGGCTTGGTTCGACTTACTTTTGCAACTAACCTTGCAGTTAGCGTTTGGTTTTGGTCTAATAATTTGCTTTTGCATTGTGCTCTATAATTAGTTTAATTCCTGTTTACAAAGTAAATGCAAATCGACTGATTTGCTAACTGAAAAGTATTGCAAATTTTCTTGCAGTGTATTGTGACATTTTGTAGCTTCAGTTGGCAACGAAAAAAAAAATTTAAGCAAATGGAACCAAAGTCGCTAAATCACTTGAATAACATTAGCCAAGAGTTCGTGGGAAAACCGCAATGACGATTGAATCTTTGGGTTGACTCAGTTGAGAAATATTGAACGAAATCGTTAAAAGATTTGTTTAGAGTTCAGTTCATTATGCAAAAATGCAATCGGCTTAGATTTTTATTTTAGTTAACTTTTTTTTCGTAATGCTTATAAATACGAACAAAATTTCGAACACGTTCTTAATGCGTTGCGCATAAATATAGATTGAAAACAAAAAAAATGCTCAAAGCCTGAAATATGTATGGGACTATGGGGTATACTATTTAAATTTGAATAGAATGGCCAGTTAAAGGTGTTCATATACTTTAAAAAAGAAAGTTTTAAAGAGTACCTACCATTTATTGCAATATTTTGCGGAATAATACTTCTACTGTAATGCTTCAGAAAGCAACACCCAAAACTCTTGAAGATGTGCATGAATAATATATAAAGTGCTCTCAAACTGAGCCACCTTTCTCTTGTCCTCTATCTCTTAGCTACATCCAACATTTAACTTAAATATTTTTGTCATGTTTACATAAATTCCTTGTTGCTTCATGCACAATACCTGTCATTGTATATAAGTCACATAACAACAGACAATGAGTGTAATAAATATAAATACATCAAAACAAATGTGACTCACCGAAACTTCCATACACTTTTAGCTTATATATTTTTGGTACATTATATTCTATCTTCTACCTATAGTATATATTTGAATATAATTACTTATATAGCTGTCAAGCACTTCAAACTAAACTCATTAAAATTATTAAATAGGAGAACAATGATATAAGCCAGAAAACATTAAAAGAACTAAGCCGGTAGATACAAAAAAATTTAAGTAATTCACACTATGAAGATAATATCTTCAACGTCACTTTCTAGGGCAGGGATGCATTCATAAATCATGTTTTCGGAATTTTATCTAAGCATTACTTTTGATTTAAGACATCCTGACCTCAGAAAGCGAAGGTTCTTCACTTTTCGTCTCTCCTACTCTACTTATAAAAAAATATACGAAACACATTTCTTTAATGTTAAAAGATTCAAGGCCAAAGAAGATGTTTTCAAGATACATATTTCGAATAAAACTTTTTGCAAAAGCATCAAGAGATCACTCGATGTAATTTGCACATAAAAGCAGAGTAATGAAAACATTAAAATTAATTTACAAAAAAAATAACAATAAAAAAATTTTTTTTTTAGAAAAAATAGTCAGTTTTATTTCAAGAATTGTTCTTTTTTTTGTATTAATTAAACGTTTTTTGTTAATTTTTTTGAGTTTATTTACAGAAATTGTTTATTTTTGATGGGATTACATTTCCAAATTTTTTATCTTAACAAATCCTACAAAACGCTTTAGGAATTCAAAATAGACGCAATGAATTTACAAGGTGTCGCAAAGAGAAAACTGGTTCAATTTTTGTATGATAGCTATACGAAATAGTGGACCAATTTTGATCAAACTTCACATAAAAATATGATCGAAAACAAAGTACAACTGACTTAAATTTGGTTACGATATTTTGAAAATTAAAAAAAAATTCGAAAATATATTTACGTAGTGTTGGAAGTTTGATCGATATTGGTCCACCACATCTCTGCTATATTTGCAGTATCAAGTCACAAGTGATAGTACTTTATTTTTGCTTTTTTGAAACTTACTTAATTTTTGAAAGCCCCCAAATACAAAAAAAAATGTGAGCTGAATTTCCTGCTATACAATTTTTTCGTTATGAAAAAAAAATGCGCTACATAATTCGATATAAAGAAACTAAAATCTTGTAGGAAAAAGCAATGTACTTGAAAAAATTCGTGATAGGGAAAAGTTATTTGTAGATAAATTCGTTATTGGGAAGTTTGACTGTATATAACAGGTGTGTGGAAGTTATAGACCAGAAGTACCTGTCGTAATAACGATGAACATCATGTTCATAAGAAACATGTTCTTCCTGTCTCCGTAGGAGAACTTCGTGGCATAAACCCGCACTATAAAGACCACTCGGATGTACACATTGTTGCAAAAAACAATAGGTTGCTAAAATATAGAACACCATTTAAAAATTTTAAGGCAAATAATAGATTAATTTTTGATGCTCTCCTCCATAATCCGCCACATACATTAACTAAATTACATTTTCTTTGAGAATGTTATGGGGAGGCGTAAGAGATCTCTTACCCAGGCCATAAACGATGCGACTGATTGTACAGTTGGTTATCGAAATTTTTAAACATTTTGATTTGTCGTACAAACATACAAAACTTTGTACAACGACACCACACACGAAGCAGTCAGTTGTACAACCTGCTCGATAAGCAAACAAATTGTACAACCAGTCGCATTGTGTAAGGTCCCTTCGTCTTCGTTTTAATTTTCTATAAAAAACTGGAATAGTAAAAACGTTTGTGTTTTTTTAATTGTCTAATATTTTTCAAATATTCTTTTTTTTAATTTTTTAATTAAAAAGTGATGTTCCCTTTGCTCAAAAAAAAAAATTAAGCTTGAATTTACAGCGAACGACAAAACTATGACAAGCTACTGAGTAATATGGTGACCATTGGATTTGCGATCCCAAAAATAGGCCTAACTTTCTCTATTGTTGTATTATTATTATTTATTTTTTAGAGATCGATTTTAAAATAAATAAAGCATTTCAGGCATGATGGGTATTTTTATACCCTGTACCTATAGGTACAAATGGTATACTAGATTTGTGCAATGTATGTAACGGACAGAGGGAGGCGTGGCAGACCCCAAGTCCTTTATACCAAAATGCTTATCATAAGCTCGGGTAGCGATTGAGCCATGTCCGTCTGTCCGTCCGTCCGTCTGTATGAACACCTAGACTTCGGAGACTATAAGAGCTAGAGATACGACACTTTACCAGCTGGTGCGCATATTTCCTGAGAAGATGAAGTTTGTTGAATCATGTCAAAATCTTACAGGGTATTACACTGCCGGGCACCGCCTCGACTGTATTACATTTTTCTTTTTTATGCCAGTGCATCTTTAATATAATTCTTGCTGTTCTCGTTTCACAATTAATACTCTTAATGTAAAAAACATTTCCTGACCTCTCCTTGCCAATTAAGCATGCCGCCTTTTTCCCAATATATTTTTCTATTGTATACTGGATACGATTTTATAATGTAAACTTATGTGATCCTAACAAACAAAACAATATTGACCTCAGAAAACCGCGTTTTTAAAGCTCTAGCAGAACTAAAAAAAAATAGACAAATGTTGAGCTGAAATAAGTTACAGTATCAAAAAAAAAAAACAAAAAAGATAACTGAAGTCTTGGTTTACAAAAATGCTCTTGTTGTCAAATATACCACGTATAGAGGTTAATTTATAGCGTCCTGGTTTTACAAGAAAATTAATTAAAGCAACTTCTGCACACTGTATTATATACTAACTCAACATAACTCTTTCAAGAGTGCAAAAAAAGTAGCACATATGGCAAAAAATCAAAAAATTAAATGGCACATGATTACTATATACTACACGTAGTAGTATATACAAAACCAGCTGAAAGACAAGACATTGCTAACATTTTATGAATTGAAATGAAGAGCGCTTCGGGCAAAAAACTGAACAGAGTGACTGAGTGAGTGTATGAATGAGTGTGTACAAGTGAGTGTGTGTGTGCGCGTGCCACATTCATATAGAAGTGGCACACAAGCCAAAGCGCCAGAGAAGAAATGTATAAGTAGAATCAGCGACTGCAACTGCCAGAAGAAATCAAAAGAAGTCTTCTTCATCTAAAACTCAGACTGGACACGCCTCAGCGCATGCGCAGCAACGTTCAGCAGCAACAAAGTGGCACTTAAGAACCCACTAAGAGTGCTGCCAACTGAAAGACTGGGAAACTGGGGGACTGGGGGACTGGAAGACCAAAAGACTGCAAGACTGAGTGACTGCAGAAAGGAGTGAGCGCTTGAATGGCTGTCAGTCAGGCAAACCAAAGCTACAAATGATAAGGCAACCGACAGACGCTTCGGGAAAGTAGGTGGGCGTTTAATCAACGGCTCAGCTCTTTTCCATTGCTGGGAACGTGGGTGCAGCCATTGCACATAGCCTGGGATGGTATTATTTTTTTTTTGGTGTTGTGGCTATGGTACGTGCTCCGCTTGCAGATTGGCTTAATCTTCAGCAATCAGTTGCATGTCGGTCGGCAGCTGAAGCAGATGTGGGCTTGGAACTCATAAATTAGTTGCTACTTTGATTTGAATACGACTATTCGTTTGGTTTCTTTCTTCACAATTTCCATTATGTTGGCTTTTGCTACCTTTTCAGTGAATTCTCAGGTTTTATTTTTTTTGTTTTGTCTTGATTATGTTTGATAAATTTATTTATTTTTTCACTTTTTTTACGTCGACATTTTGCTGTGTGCGCTGCTTTTGTTAAATGAAACCGCAAACAAAAAAAATAAAATCGTTAAGCAAATGGGCTAAGTAGTAGCCAGGGCCAGTGGCGCAGTGGTTCGGCGGTTCTGTGGGAACAAGGTCATTGCGCATTGGAAGTTGTAAATTTTCAGCGTTTTGTGGGCTGCGAGAAACAAGTGATCCAACTGATTTGTTAGCAAAAAAAAAAAAAAAAAATAAACCAGGAAAACACAACGGATACACTCAGAGCAAATTAAGAGATTAAGGCACGAGCATTGTCTAACGGAACACAAAAAATTGCATTAGTCCAACCGCAAAATATAATAAAAAACTAATTTAGATAATATTATTTTTGCCAATTTACTTGGTTTTTGGTTTCTTAAAATTAATTCAAGTGTGATTAGAATATTATAACTATCAGAAATAAAGAAACCACAGCTCTACTCAGTGCAGACTCTTTCGGCTCTCCATCTCCCTTCTTAGGCGAAGATATTGATGTAAATACAAACTTTTCTACAAGTTTGCCGAATATAATAGAAAAGAAAATAAAAGGTTTGTAAAGGATTGATGCGGATATTGAATCCGAATTTTAGGAATAGCTGTATTGGTAATCAACTACAATTTATCTTCTATCGTTTCGACAGATTTTTGTGAAAACCACTTATACCGTTCCATATGTATATATGTATGTATAAAGGTCTGTTTCGGATATCCAACCCGAATTTTAGGTTTGGTTGTTACGGATCTCAACTGTTATCTATCCTATATCTACCTCATTTCAACAAATTTGTTTTAAAAGAAATAAGAAATTTAATATGTTACTTCACACAGACATTGGTGCATGTAGCAATCTTATAAAGGAATCTCTCCGAATCTCTTATAAAAACCTTTTTGACTTACATTTGAAGACCTGTTTCGGCTATCGAATCCGAATATAAGAATCGGTTGATTGGAAATCAAACAATATTCTCATTTCAAGGGATTTGTATGATTTAAAAAAAAAATAAAAATTGTAATATTTTAGTTGACATGGGTATATAAACGATATATATAGACAAGTTTCGGATATCGAGTCCGAAGGTTAGAAATGGTTGATCGGAAATCGAGTATATTCTGCCCTATACTGCTTTTTTTCGACAGATTTGTTTGAATTAAAAAAAAAGAAAGTTTTTAACTGTAGCTTTTACGCAAACAGAAATCATCCTATGAAATTTAATCTTATTTAGTTTTCGATAAGGACTTAAAAAGTCGTAAAAATTACGATTTCCAATGACAGATTATATAGGTATATAGAACTGTTTACAATATTGAACCCTTATGTTAGAAATACTTGCATCGGAAAGCGACTATAACAGCCGAATTGATTTTGAAAAAATTGTAGAAATAATTTAAATAATCCAGTCTTTACGGGTCTACAAACCGACTTTTATGACGATGGATTTTACCCAAACATATTTACAAATAATTGGTTTTAGGGGCTTAATATTTTAACAATTTGGCATGTATTTAAATGGTTAATCAAGTAGGCATGTCTATGTGGTTAGTGAAAAACAATATCAAGGGTCTGACGCATATCCCCAAAAAATTACCATATTAAAATCGGCATGATATGACATTTTTAACAAGCGGACTTAAAATTAATTATTGTTCAGCTGCTTCCAAAAAGAGGACCAATTTGTTCATATTCTCAACCGATTTTAATAAAAACTAGCTAAGGATGGATAGTAAAAAATAGTAATGTCTGGGTCAAGTTTATGCTTATGCTGTCCGCACAAACATTATTTTGGTATATAATAGCCTTCCTCGATATTTTCAAGGTATAATAAAATAGTAATTTTCGTTCAACCAACTTAATATACCCCTTACATTTTAGGAACAGGGTATCAAAAATAATCGTGATCTTTTCACACTATCGCAGAACAAGCTTAAATTAAATGACAAGTATGATTGAAACATAGCCAATAACTTGTTTCGCACTTAATAAGTAAAGCTCAGCTCATATCAAAACACCACACCCAGAATAAAGACATTCCAATTTTTAAGATAAACAGGTATTAAAATATTAAGAATAAAATTGTACCTATATATCACTCAATCGTGATCAGAAGAGGCAAGATATGTAAGAACTGTTTGTACTAGCCTTGTAGCCATTGCCATAATGGAGCGCACAGAGGTCTGGTAATAAATTCCAGGACAACAGGGACACTGAAAAATTGTATTTTCTGCACGATGACGACCCAAAATATAATAAAGTTGCGACTTGATAAAAATAAGTAGTCGGATTGTGCTGCACATCTAAAAAGTCGTGAGTCGTATAGAATGATGACAACATATACATTTTAAGAAACAAATGTTTATTATACCAACGATCTGTAGATTCGCGTGTAAATGTTCACTGCTGGAGAAGGGCGCGTGACTTTAACGTGATCGTGCCTCGAAAACGCCGTGAAATGCGTGAAAAGATTTCATTCACGGGTTTTGGCTTTTATTTTTATGTAATTTATCTTTCTCGACGATATATAACAGTACGCACGATATTTCTGTTTTGTTGACATTAATGTTATGATGAGAATTTTTTTGGATTTAAAACAGTCCACAAACTGAAGTTATTCTTATCAAATGTAGAACCGCAGCTCCCCTTCCCGCAGATGGTTTAGTTCAGAAATTGAAATTAAGTCTTTTGCATTATAATAAGTAGGGGAAAGGCTTGTAAGTTGACACATCATAGCTTTTTTAGCTATATCTCGACATTGAATACACATGGGCATCAATGTAAATATACCGTTGGAAAGAGAAAAGAAAGAGCTATAATCCAAAATAAGCAAATCATTTGAAATTTATAAAAATAAGCATTTTACAGACAATTTTCAAAAGAGCTTAAAAACGACCACCAAAAACAAGGCTTGTAAGTTGTCACACCTGCAAAAATCGCGGAAAATTTGAGAAAACTGAAATAAAAACGCATGATTGCTAAATTTCATGAAAATTTATTGATTTTAAATTTAACTGAGCAATAAATTGAATTAAAAAAAAAACAAGAAAAATTTAACTTTTCAAGAAATCAAAATTTTGAATTGTTACGGAAAATATTAAAAAAATATATCCGAAGATGGCAGAAAAATGCACTAAAAACAATTCAAATTAGTTTCAATGATAATTACATGACAATTATATGGCAATTTTTAGCAGCCTATTTTCATTTTATTCTGTTAATATTAATTTTTTATTAAAAAGGTAATTTTTTGTTATTTCCAAAAAAAAAAAAACCGAAATGGAAATCAAGTGTAACCTTTTGATGTTGGGAAACACTTCAACACTTTTAAATTACTTTAAATTTATTTTCGTTTTTATATCCTTTCGCAAAAATTAACTTTTGTCTTGGCCCTTGAAAATCACTAAAAAAATTTTTAAAATTACAGAAAAGTTTGGATACTGAAAACAGTTTCCATGCAACAAACGCTGGAGAAATAATCTTGAATATAAGCTATAAAAATTTAAAACTTTTTGATGAAAAAGCTAAATGCAATAAGTTTTATTTCAAATATTCAGGGTCTTGAAACAAAGCACTGATTGAAGGTAGCCAATCAAGGTAATTAATGTTCATTATGTGGCTTCCAAAAAACATTTTCGCATTGACCTTGACATGACATTGTAAACGATCTGCAGTTATTATACAAACTATTGCTTCCAACTGAGATGTGTACGTTGAAACAATTTCTCAAAGCAAATATCACAATAAAACAAATTTGATTTCAATATAAAATTAAATAGTGAAAAAAAAATATTTTAATTTTACAATTTTTTTATTTTTGTAAATTTATTTATTATTATTTATAATTTTTAAAAAGCTGTGATTGAACTCTTTTAATTTATTTTTAATTCTTATTTTAAGTTGTGACAGGCAACGAAATTTATTTTCATTTATGCAGTTAAGCTTTTTAAAGCTTTATCGATAATAATATTTAAAGCAGTAGTTATATGACAAAAAATGCCAACAAAAATAAAATTCCCAAACAAGTGAAATCCGTTTCAGAAATTTACTACGTTGTAGTATCTCCAAAAATAACTCCTTTTTTTTAAACACACCACTTAATCAACGCCTTTAAAAACATTTGTTGAGGTGTACCTGTATTCATACTCTCACTATTCATGTTATTCATGCTTCTAGCTGTCTTACCAAATGATCACATATTTTAGCCAAAATTAAACTATACGATATTTTCAAAAGAAAAATGAGAAAAAAAACTAAACATATTTTGTTTATATTTGGACAAAAGCCAATAAAATTGAGCACAAATTACATAAATTATGCAAATTAGGCCAAGTCAACCAAAATTGGTAGCTCCAAGCCGAAAGAAAAACAAAAAACCAAAACAAAAACAGTTAATAAACAAAAAGAAATCAAACAACACCTACACAGTAAATCAGGTGTCAAAACCATAGAGCATAAAAATATAAAATATTTTTTTTACAACCTTTTTCATATCAAATTTTTTGACAGTTCAAGTCAAAGTTACAAACAAAAAGACGTTTTGTGTTTTGGAAGCTGACGCACTTTACAACCGGAATCCAATGGTAACAACAAATATCTAACAAATATAAATATCGTAAATAAAATAGATGACAAGACATCCCAAGGAGTCATGGCACTTATGAAATTATTTTTAATAACATTTTGAATGGTGAAAGTTGCAAAACAAATAATCAAAAGGAAAAAACTTTATCTAAATTGCATTTCATTGTGCACCACTTAATTCCAATGATTTTTTCTTCTTTTTATGCAATGACAACTACCTGTCACATCTTTAGAGAGAGATCTCAGCCCAAGGCCCCGCTGGCTGGCTGTAAAAGTGTAACCAATTGTTAAATGGAAGTTGCCAAAAAAAATCATTAATAATATGCTTGTATAGGGTGTATTTTTTAGGAGTTCTTATTTGGACATTAGTGTAAGGTAGCTGTGGCAAATAATTTATTATTCAGTAGACAAAGTCCAACTATTAACTAGCCAAGCAGTCCGAAAACTGCACTGCTTGGTTTGTTTTAGAGGCAGCAACCTGCACTCAGCTTGGAACACAGCTTCAACCACATGCCAAATAAAACGATGGAATTATTTACTATTGAGTTCGGTGTCAATATTATTACTAGATTCGTAAAATAAGACCGCAAAATAATTTGATTTTTAGTTAATTATAATTTTTGAAACAATATTAAAAAATATTTTTATATCTCATTTTAAAAACAATGCAAAAACTGCTTTTGAAACTAAAAATCTCAAAGGCAAGAATGATCCAGATAAAAAAAAAAAAGAATAGAAAAAAAAATTGTGTTTTTGTTTTTTCAACAATCGTGAAAGAAAGAATGGAAGTTTTGCTTGTGAGACCAAAAACCGTAAAGCTAAAAATGTTTAAAATTAAAATAAAACTGGAAAAAGTTTAAAATCGGTATCAGATACTTAACCCTCTAATGCCCAATAGTGCCTTGAGGCACTTATTGTATTTTTGCAAATAATTAAAAAGTACAAGCTATTACATCATTTAATTATTTTTTGGCAGTTCCTAATAAACACACTTACTAAGTTGTAAAAGATTTGAAAGCTCTTAAAAGCTTTTAAAGGTACTTTTTTTATGAGAGATACCATAGAAATACCATAGAAAAAATTATTACACCACTGTTAAACAAATATTTTCAAATTGGGCATTAGAGGGTTAAGTTCGAATTTTTAATTTGAATTTTTTTGTTTTCTTTTATTCATTTTTTTTAATTTTACCTTTTGAATGTTTGGCCATACTTTAAGAATTTCCGATCTTATTTTAATATTTATTGTGGTTTGAAGCTTGAAATTTAATTATGACAAAAATCCAACTTTAAGAAGGTTATATTTAGAGAATTTTTGGTCCTCCCTCAATATTTAATATTTTTTCTTGTTTTAAGTTTAAAAAATTGTTATGCTAAGTCTTTCAATCTAATTTTACAAATTTCAATTTTACATAAATACAAATTTACACAACACAATTTTTCACACTTTTTCTTTAAGCTAATCTCTATAAATTATATAAAAAAAAAAAAAACTAATGTATAAATATGATGATGAATAAAATTAAATTAATTATAATAATTTTACAAATTATTTTTTTTATTTGAACATTTTTTGTCATGTCATCAGAACTTTTTTTTTTTTTTGATCTTTAAAATTTGATTTTAATTATTTTAATATCTTTTTTTCATTTTAAGTTTGAAATTTTATTATGACAAGAATAGTAATTTAAGAATTTTGGTATCTAAATTCAACAAATCATAATCTAAAGTTTTTTTCTTAGGTTTTTTGCTCATTAAATGTTTTTAATCTTAGTTTTTGAATGTTTTACCCTTTAGAAAAATCTTTGATCTCATTATACCCTGTACCGTATGGTACAAAGGGTATATTGTGTTTGTGCAAGCCGAAAATGTATGTAACGTACAGAAGGAGAAGTCGGAGACCCCCCAAAGTTACCTAAAGTATGATCAGAGTGACTAGAGAAGTCGATATACCCATGTCCGTCTGTCCGTCTGTGCGTATGAACGCCTAGATCTCAGAGATGGTAAGAGCTAGAGCAACCAAACTTTCAGATAAGATCCCTTATTAATCCATAGGAGACAAGTTTATTTTATTTTTTTGATATCGGGACTACATTATATAGCTCCCATAGGGGTGTTTCAGAGGACCTCGAAAAAAAGCAAAAGTTTTAGATGGATAATTCGTTTGTTTATGAAGATATCATAACCAAATTTGGTAATCGGAAGTTTTTTAGAAACCCCCAGCACTGTACCAAATTGTATCAAAATCGGTAGACTATATCATATAGGTCCCATAGGATCGATCGGTCGAAAATTTGTTTTTTGTACAAAATTCGTTGTGTAACAAACGAAACGAAGATATTGTAACCAAATTTGACATTAAGAAGTTTTTAAGAGTTCCCAAGCACTGTACCAAATTTGATCAAAATCGGTTGACTATATCATATAGCTCCCATAGGACCAATCGGTCAAAAAATCGTGTTTTGCGCAAAATTCGTTGTGTTTCGTTTGTTTGTGCAGATATTGTAACCAAATTTGGCATTCAGAAGTTTTTTGGAGATCTTCAACACTGTACCAAATTTTATCAAAATCGGTTGACTATATCTCATAGCTCCCATAGGGCCGATCGGTCGAAAAAAAGTTTTTGATTAAAAATTCGTCTGTTTTTGATTGTTTATGAAGGTATCATAATCTAATTTGGCAATCAAATGTCTTTTGGTGTTCGTAAGCAATTTACCGGTTTTTGTTGCAAGCAGTGGTACAGGGTATCCCAAAGTCGTCCGCGCCCGACTTTAACGTACGTCATCTTTTTAAGTTTGAAATTTAGTTATGCGAAAAATCCTAATTTAAGAAGTTTCGGCCATATTTTAAGAATTTTTTGTCCTGTTTTAATAGTTGTTCTTGTTTTAATTTTGAAATTTGATTATGGCTAAATTCTTTAATCTTATTTAATTTTTTTTTTTAAGTTAATTATTTTCCCTTGGTTTATCCAAATTTTGGTCTTCTTTGAAATTTAATAAATTAATTGATAAATATTCTTTATTCTTTTTTTAATGTTCATTTAGTCTTATTTAAAGATTAATAATCTTGTTTTAAAAATATTTTCAGAGTTCAAATCAATAATGCTAAAAACCTTAATTTAAGAATTTATTTTTTTATCAGTGTACCCATTACCAGTCTTTCTTAAACATAAATTTTAAAACTTTTGCTGCTTTAAACAAAAATATTTGCACGTCTGCTTAGCACTTGAGTTTTCGATTCAAGTGTAAAATAATAAATAAAAAATCTCTTAAAAAAACACCCGCTTTATAGTATATAAAACATAACAGAATAGAAGCAAATCGCGTGCATTGAACCCAGCGTGTTCAAAGCTAATTGAAGACCCAAAATAAATAAAAGAAAACAATTACCGTGGGGCAAAATTGAAAGAAAAAAAACCTCAACAAAAGTTAGTTTTACCTTTACAGTGGTGCTATGGAACGCTTGGAACGTGTTGCTGACCAACAACAAATGAAGTCATTTTTGTTACAATTTGATACGATTTCAGTACCTGCCAAATTGGTTGTTGGTCAACAAAACAGTTTTGATGCAAGCCATGGCGGAAATTAGCAATTAAGTTATTGACGTTTTTTTTTACGCTAAGTCGATCAAATTTTAAAAGCCTCGTAACTTTAAGAAATACTGTTCACAATTAAAGAATGCACTTTGTTTTATGTGCTTTACTCTTAACCTATGAATATTTTGAAGTATAACATTTATAGCTATTTTTAATGACCACCAATGAATTTTCTCAAATTTCTGACATTTTTGAAATCGTAAAAATATAGTTATTTTACACCCATACCTGTAATTTCTCTCACTAAAAAAGTGAATGTAAAAATCATCACAAAAGGGAAAGTAAACTTAAGGAATTTATATCCAAAATATTAATATTCGAGAAAGTCCTCAGAGCCTATAGTTTTTTGAGTAAAATAAGTTAAAAGTCCAGAATATGAAAAAGCCATTTACCTCAAGACCTTTAAACTTAGTTAGAATATTATTGTTTTAAAAATGGTTCACTTAAATACATAGTAGTATATTGTGTAACTATTAAAAAAGCAACAAAAAAACTATAAATAATTATAGATTTTTATAAAAATTTAATTTTATATATTATTAACAGCAAAAGGTAACAAAAAATATTGCCTTGGCATTTTTATGAACACTATTAACTTGGTACTTTTTTTAAATAATTAGATAAAATAAAACTTGAAATATTCACACTAAATCATCTATTGAATGCAGATGTGACTTAGGAAAATTAATTAATTTATTTTTGGCTTCGATTCAATTTAATATTATTAAAAATCAATAAATTAAAGTTATTTATTGTTTGCGAATTTTACGCTTCTCCGGGAGTCGACAAAGAGCGAAATTGCGTTTTTAGGGTATATTCAATTCATAATAATGTATGTAACGAGGAGAACCAAGCATAAGCGATATATAGGATCGAAATGCGTGGTATAGAGAATATATATTACGAAATTCTCTCCAACTATCGACAAATTCAACTTTATGTAAATGCTTGGGGGCTCCGCCTCCTGTTCGCTTCGCTCAGCAACCTCCGAAGGTACTTTCTGTGCGTACATTGCAATACTCTTTGACCTGTTCGCAAAATTCCCAACGGTTTTAGATTGGATTTTAAGATAAAGTCTTCTGGCTTGTAAATAACACTTCAAAATTAACCAATAATAAACGTAAAACAATCGATCAAAAATAAAATTCCAAAAAATACGAACAAATCGGCATGAAATATTGTCAATACAATGTTTCAAAAAGTCACATAGATATTTCACTAAGTATGGTGAGTGTACGTGTGGTGAATGGATGCGTGGTGAATGCACTACGTTTCCGTTTCCCTAATTCTTTATCTATTTCCTACACACCGTAGTAACTAGTCGTGCATCAATTTATATAAATTAAAAATATTTAAAACTATATATATATTTATTTTCATTATTGGCCATAAAATCCAACAAAAACGAACGACATGCAATTCGTTGTTGCCTGCTTTCAATAAGAGCGCTGGTTTTCCGGGTGCGTCATTGTGGGATACAATTACAATATTTTCCCTAAAGCTATCTTAAGACACAGGTTCATGGATTTGTTCTACTAACGATCAACGACGGATAAGTACTATTGCAAATCGAAGCTACTTTGATCTCAGTATGCAATAAGAAAAGCAGTCCTCTCTCGCCGGACGAAATCAGTACTGTACAAGACTCACAACCAACCGTTTTTACTTTATGGCGCTCTAGCTTGGTGAAGACCCTATCTGATGTTTGAGAGAAAATTATTCATTAAGAGTCTTGGCCCTTGACGTGTTTAGGACGATTAACGAATTCGATATAATGAAAAGGCGACATTGACATAATCAGGCGTATAAACATCAAGCGACTCCGTCGGATCGGTCTAGTTGCTCATATGGATGAAGAAGCTCCAGCGTGTAAGTTTTTTAATGCGATTGCTGTAGGAACCAGGCGAAGAGGTAGACCGTGACTCCGATGGAAGGGCCAGCTAGTGCGAGTGCACTAGCTGACATTAAAATGACATAGTGCTAATAAATATTCTTTTATCTGCAATGAAAACTTAAGCCAAGTCTTACACATAATTCATCTTATTATTATTTAAAGTTTAAACACGCTAAGTGAAAAACAGTCACCGAATTTGGTACGTGAGCGTAATAAACAAACTAATGTTGACCTTTTGTCGCTCGTTGAAATCGACAAATTACTCATCAGACATAATTCGAACTAAAACCCTTAAAGCAAGTACCCACGTAGATATCAAGCCATAAATAGAATTTTCTAAAAAGTATCTGAAACTCGCAGCCATAGTTTTTTTAGATACGTAAATGTGCTATGAACACTCAATCTTAAAATCCAAAAGAAGGCAGCTAACTTAATATAATATCTTATATAAAATAAGAGAGCTTCGCTTAAGATTTAAAAAAAAAATGTTAATATCTCTCTCCCTATTATACTAAATATTGCATTGATCCGTTTCTGCCATATCCTATTGTCGCTTTGGAAATTTCAATTAAAAATTTTCTTTGCTTAAAAATCAGCGTTGAAGCTTAGACATCCGAGTTTCAATTATTGCTCCCATTGTATCTATTAAGTTGGTAATTGGCATAAGCCGCATTTTACTGCAGATTGTGTCCGGATCTGGACAGCTGTCAATTGTTTCATTTTCCAAATTAATTGCACATAACAATGCATATAATGTGTATGTTTATATGTATAAGCTATACATGACTACTGTATAGCAAACTGGTTCACGTTTTCACAATTTAAAATAAAAAAATAAAAAATGCAACTTGAGTGAAGTAGTAGTTATACTATATCATAACAAATACATGCATACATCATAAGTAGTTAAAACAAAGTGTATTTCTTTGTTTGGCATGCAAAACGTTTTTGAGATATTAGTCAATCGTTAGTCACTTATAGTTAAGAGTGGCCTTCACCCTGCCTTCACCAAAGCAAATTCATTTGCCATGAGGTGGCCCAAAATGGGGCGTCCAAAATTGTTGACATGGTTGTGTTTTCTTTTAGCTCTTAAATGCTTTGCAATTAGATGACAGTCGATTTGAAAGTAAAACTAATACAGCCATAAATGCTGACACAATCTGGGGCCCAATGTGGGGCCTTAAAATTATGTGCACTTTTATAACTCAAATTGTTAATGCATAACAAATGTTAAATATCGAAAGTTCATTAGAAAGTTATTTATGTAGACAGGCATTGAAATGGATAACAATTACTAGAGATAAACTTTTAAAACAGATTTAAAATTTTTTAAGATTTGGTACGCTGTAACATTTCTAACGAAGCACTGCTTTAATGATCAACTTATACCAACTTTCTGAATAAAGAATTTCTTATACTTCAAACCAATACTCTTTCTATTTTTTTTTCAGTAACTCGGAAACTTTTGCACTTTGTAAGCTGTAGACCTAAGTGAATATTGTCTTTATAAAATTAAAAGCAAACAATGCAAGAAATTTTATGCAAATCATGTGGGCCCAACATGGGGCGCAGCAAATTACCTAGCGATTGGATTTGCTTCAACCTTGACAAACTTCTATTGAAACAAACTACAATTAAGTGTATACAGATGCTGTTAAAAGTGGGCTTTTAATTGTAAGGCCCAACTGGGGGCCACATAATCACAGTAATGTAACGCCTGCCATTCAAGAATCTCCAGAGCGGTTAATCAAATATAGAGCATAGTAAATGCTAGGGTAACAATTTAAACAATGAATGAATGAATAATTGTCTGCTTGCCGGCCCAAACTGGGGCGCTTAACTTAAGAATTCGAAGCGCTTAGAAGTTGTTATACTTGGCACCAAACAGAACAGTGACCCAAATCACGGCAAGAGTCACAGCAGTCTTCGCCACAATCTTACAGATCGAGTCAGAAATAGCGCTGCGAGCACTCAACAACAACAACAAGAGATACTCTAATTAAAGCTGCAGATACTATATAGAAATTTCTTTTAATTCATTTAATTTCATTTAAGCCAAGCCAAACGAGCATTACGTCGTCTCCGTCAGTCAGCGTGTTTAGCCTTTGGGCCAAGTTATTAATAATTTTTTTATATATTTTATATCTTTTAGTTTTTCTACTTCTACTTTGTGTATATATATGTTGACCTGATTTACGACGCTCTCTCGCACACACAAACACATACGCACAGTCAAAGCCCGACACTTGGCTTAAATGTAGAAAGTGTCGCCACTCTCTTTTGGCCGCAACAAAACTCTGGCCATGATTTTTATTCTGTTGTTATTTGTTTGTAGCTTTTATGATTTTGACATTTCTTGAAACTCAAAACGGCTTATTGAACTTTCTGCTTTGCCCCTTCTGTACGTCTAATATCTGGGCGTGCATCTAATGGAGTACAATAATATTAAAAATAAAGCCATTTATGACTTTCAACTTTGACATACAAAATATGATATATTGCAAGATTGTTGCTTCACCAATATTTTAAAACTTGATTTCAATGTTTACTGCAAGCAATAACAAAATAATGTTTAAAACAATGAGCGCTCTGGCAACTCTTGGCCAGAAATGAAATGAACTTTAAATGTGCGTTGAAGCTGTTAATTATTTATGGCCAAGTCGATGGACATTGGCCAAGACGCAGCATTGTTTTTTTTTAATCTATAATTTAATTAATTTTCTATAATTTTTTTTAATCTATAATTTGCTTTGAAAAATATTTTAGCTTTCTGGAAGTATTCCGCTATCGACAAACTGTACACCACTGCGTATAAAATTTCCTTAAAATAATTTGGATATTCTTATAAATCAGCTGTTTAAAGTTGCTCATTAAAAAAATACATCCATAAAAGCAGTGTTACCCATTTTTTTGCTAGACTAGAAAGAGCTGTTGTTGTTATTTATGGCAACACTGGCAGCGCATCACAGCGCTTCAATGCTTAGAAGCCAATGGAAACACATCTTCATTTGCTTTCTTCTCGATTCTACACACAACATATTTTCGTCCCAACTTAATATACCCCATAGCCTTTAGCTATAGTGTATAAAAGAGTCCACAACAAAAGCTAGCTGAAAATCTTCTCACATTTACTTATGTGCTGACTTAACTGAATGTGTTTATCTTTTGGATAAGCCATTGTGTTGCTGTGTGGCAATATGTACAATGTGGCCTAGGGGGACAGACGTGGGCATAGTTACCAGATACATATATACATATATTGCGTATGAGAACACTCACAAGCTGTTAAGCAAAGCTAAATACAAAACCAAAAAATTACCTCAGCATTGCCTCTCTCTAAAGATAGTAAGGTAGTTTTTTTTTTATTATTTTAAGGGCTCCACTTTGGGGTTCTTTAATTTATTTTTAACTCAGAAAAACGCTGTTAATTCGTTATAATAATAAGAGTTAAACTGAAAATGTATAAAATCATTAGAGCGCTGGTGGGGAGCCAAAGATTTTCAAGGTAGGGGAAATTTGAAGGCGTTCTGAACTCACATTGTTATACACTATGCACAAAAAACGGGTAAACAATGAAATTTTTTGTGCCTGCGTATCAGACAGGAAGTGGGGCAAAAGACCACCTTAATTGTACAGCTTATACTTATCTGTATTAAATAACAATTTTTGACTTCAAAAGCCAGTTCCGCCAAGTAAAGTTGGGTAAATTCTCCTCATGATCAGTTTTTTTATTTGGATGCTCGTTTATTCACGATTACAGCAATAAAATGTAGTTTTTTAAGTTTATAGAATACACGATCACAAAGCCAACCAGTTATAATAACAATTCAAGCTCATTATTAAACATTTTTCTTTTACTTAAAGAAACTAAGTCTTAATGTGTATAGCGATTTATGGTTCAGAAACATTTTAAATTGCAAAATGTTTACAAAATAAGAAAAAATATGTTTAATGCAGCTCTTAGAATAAAGTCCGCGGGATAGAAAGTCTTACTTTTTGAAACGCGATAACTGCAAACCCGGATTAAGAGCCAAAGTTTAATCACCAATGTTTGGTAAAAATAATATCGCTTTCAATGTTTGGTAAAAATAAAATAATATTGCTTCCACCCAAAAAAAAATTAAATTTCTTAATAAAACTTTTTTAGCATACAGAGTTTTACTTCCCCAGCAAACATTTCCACGACGATGAGCTTAAACAGATGGTGATGAAGTGGGCTTGATAGTACGATATTTTCAAGATAGATCCGAAGACAAAAAAGTTTTATTTTTTTATTTTACTTCATCTTAATACAGGAGAGGTACGAGGACACTGAATATATTGCGGTTTTTTTTTAATTAAATTCAGTTTGGAATTTTTGTTTTTAATCGCTTTACTACTCATAATTCACCAGTCGTTCTCTTTGTAGGTAGAGGTTTGTCTGTCTTGAGCTCAATATCCATTTTGCGAAAATCTTGAGAAAAGATTTTGATGAAGCAGTGAGAAATGGTAAAATAATATAGAATAGACGACTCGCCAATAACATTTTTGGAACATTTTACCCAGGAGAGAAGAAATTATGATGAGCATCTAACATTATACTTAACATATTAACTATTATATGTAACTAGTAACTAGTGGACACGATAGACATTGTAAGTTGGCATGCATGCTATTAGAGAATTCAAGGATTTTTAAGATGCAAATCGAAGAACAATAATTACATATTATTAGTAAAAATCTGAACTTTTTCTAAAATTTCACATAAAAATTCTACGTTGCCCCAAATTTGCTAAAAAAAATTTTATGAAATTCCGTATGTATTCAATTTTAGTTTTTCATTATTTTCACACTTCCTGAATTTTGAGGAATGTAGAATGGGAAGGCTGAGAAGAACACAATAAAAAAAAATGCAAAAAAGCAAAAAAAAATTATGGGATAATCGACATAAGTATTACACGACATGAGCGTATTTATGTATGCTTGGCTAAAGAACATTTCAAGACTATCTGGCAACTTTTGCTTCAATTTTAAGTAGACATGCATTTTTTTTAAATTTTTTATCATTACTGACGATAAGGTGTATATTAAGTTTGTAAAAAAAGCATTTAAAATTGACAAGGAAACATCGCAGACCCTCCAAAGTATCCTTCAGTATAGTCAGAAACGCAAAAAAAAATTATCTAGACCGCCCGTCTGACTGTTCGTCTATGAACGCCTACAACTAGAAGACTAGGAAATCCAATCTTGACATTTGAGCTCCTTATTTGAGCATACTAATGAAGCTTTTTTTTCCCTGTCAATCCCCATACTTCTTTTCTACAATTGATTTTGTATGCAAATAAAAAAATTGTTCAATTGAAACCAGAATATAAATATTGTAGAGCAAGTTCGGTTTTTATGCTATAGCTAACAGATGGCCCACCCTATATTAGCATTGCATACATACGTAGTTTTGTTGTCCTTAAAGGTCAAAACAATGGGAACTAAATCGAGTACGGGTCGCTTGTGACGAAAATTGCATAATATTTATTAAGGCTTGTCTCTATGAACGCTACAAGATTATTTGATACCTTTTTAAAGTGTACATCTGGCTGTTAAATATATCTACATTATGTTTTTGGTAAATTTTGTTTTAGCTAAAGTTAAAAAATAACATAATTATAATAGTTTTCTTGTTTTATTTTATTCTCTTTAATTTGCGATCTTAACGTTTAAAATAAATCACGAGTTAGAGTTGTATACAATCGAAATAATAATTTACTTTAGTTAACTAATACTAAACTTTTTAGTTAAAAAAGATTTATCAACACTTGAAAAAGCGCTTTTTTATGATTATTGTATAACTAAATATATATGTGCTATAGTTTAATAACGAGGAAGTAATGTAAAAAAATATACGTATAAAAATTTATTATAAAGTTTATTTTTGTGCAGTGTGCACTTAAATCCACAAGAAAACTTTATCATGTGGTTTTGGAAAATTATTTTATTATTTAACCACATGAAGTCGCCACCCAAAATGTTTATAAAAATATTTGGAAAAAAAATTAAGCATTGCATAATCTAAAATGGGCATTGGAAAATGTGTGGTTTTGAAAGGTTTTTAGCTAAGCCTCATAGATAATAATTTAACTTACATACAAATGCAGCATAGTTGACCAATCGTCCAAATGTTGTAAACTATAAATGCCCTGCACACATAAATCTATTATCTATCGTTGTTCCCTGCTTAAAAGCTTTTCATGTTTCCATTCAAATTCAGCTAAAAGCAAAAACGAGCTGTGAAATAGCAAAAGTTTTGTGATTTGATTGATCACAATAGTATTTATCCGTCACACCTTTGACACCCAAAGCTAAGCCCATATTCTATGCACCACTCAATTTTTCGGCCAAAACATTGCAACCCATTTTAGAAAACAAGTTCAAACAAATTGTGTTCATACATGCAAGTAACTGTAAAAACATTCGTTAATCAAGAAAAAACGAATAAATAAACGACTATAGGAAATTACATAATGGAGAAACTAAAACAATCACCAAATTTTTTCTGGTTACTGTTATTGACTCAGCTGTTGGGCCCAAACCTGCTGCTAGCCATCATAACTAACATAAACAATTATGTTTCAAATGGCTTGGAGCTGTATTAATCATAAAAACCCAACGACTTAGATAATAATATTTAATGCAATGTTTTGAAGTTCAGTTATGAGACAAAAAAGGCATAAGCAAGATAGTTCCAAACATGGCCAAAACAACTTCTAAATAATAATGAAAAATATTTATGAAATACCAGCAAGAAAAGTTTAGTTTGTTTTGACAAAATTTTGTATACCCTTTCGTATGTTGCTTCAATTTCGTGATGCTTTGGTTACACTTTTTAATTTTTGGAAAGAAGTTCTTAAACGTTGCTTAGAGTGAAACGAAAGCAAATTCGTTACGTAACAGTGTGTGGTGTGCTTTGTGTGTATGCGTGAAAATATCCATAAGACGGGATATGACCTTAAAAATGAAAGTCATCTCAAGTCCCAGTTTCGATTCTCAGTCGTTTTACTTTGTTATTTTACACATATTTTTACCTATAAAAATTTATTTATTTTATTTTTATTTTAACAAAAATAAATCTAGTATTTAACACTAAACTTAACATTAATGTAACGAGCACTAGCTACTGGGGCCTTCGACTAGAAAAATTTATTATTTCTAAGTTGTTTGTATAATTTCTTTTAAATTATTATTAAATTAATTTATATACAATTATTAATTAATATTTTACAATAACTTTTAACGAATAAATTTGTCTCCCTAACCATTGAAAGAAACTTTCGTTGTTTCCCATGTAAAAGTTGAAGCGGAAAGAACTTTCGTTCATGAAGGGGGTCCTTAGACTACGTCAAAGTTTCAAAATTGTTCGCCAGAGGAGCTATGGTAAAAATATAGGAACCACATGTTCAAAATTTGTCGCCGAAAGGCAAACAAAGAAATAATAAATAATGAACGGAAAAAACTTAATTATCCATAAGACGGGATATGACCTTAAAAATGAAAGTCATCTCAAGTCCCAGTTTCGATTCTCAGTCGTTTTACTTTGTTATTTTACACATATTTTTACCTATAAATGTATTTATTTTATTTTTATTTTAACAAATTAAATCTAGTATTTAACACTAAACTTAATATTAATGTAACCAGCACTAGCTACTGGGGCCTTCGACTCGAAAAATTTATTATTTCTAAGTTGTTTGTATAATTTGTTTTAAATTATTATTAAATTAATTTATATACAATTATTAATTAATATTTTACAATAACTTTTAACGAATAAATTTGTCTCCCTAACCATTGAAAGAAACTTTCGTTGTTTCCCATGTAAAAGTTGAAGCGGAAAGAACTTTCGTTCATGAAGGGGGTCCTTAGACTACGTCAAAGTTTCAAAATTGTTCGCCAGAGGAGCTATGGTAAAAATATAGGAACCACATGTTCAAAATTTGTCGCCGAAAGGCAAACAAAGAAATAATAAATAATGAACGGAAAAAACTTAATTATCCATAAGACGGGATATGACCTTAAAAATGAAAGTCATCTCAAGTCCCAGTTTCGATTCTCAGTCGTTTTACTTTGTTATTTTACACATATTTTTACCTATAAATGTATTTATTTTATTTTTATTTTAACAAATTAAATCTAGTATTTAACACTAAACTTAATATTAATGTAACGAGCACTAGCTACTGGGGCGTTCGACTCGAAAAATTTATTATTTCTAAGTTGTTTGTATAATTTGTTTTAAATTATTATTAAATTAATTTATATACAATTATTAATTAATATTTTACAATAACTTTTAACGAATAAATTTGTCTCCCTAACCATTGAAAGAAACTTTCGTTGTTTCCCATGTAAAAGTTGAAGCGGAAAGAACTTTCGTTCATGAAGGGGGTCCTTAGACTACGTCAAAGTTTCAAAATTGTTCGCCAGAGGAGCTATGGTAAAAATATAGGAACCACATGTTCAAAATTTGTCGCCGAAAGGCAAACAAAGAAATAATAAATAATGAACGGAAAAAACTTTTTGTTAAATAGAAAAACATAAAAAAAAAATAAGACAAGGAAATTCATGTACCATTTTTAAACCTGATTTTTCGAGTAGAAACACGCCAATAAATATGATTTATGGAATTAAAAAGAAATTGTAAAAAGCTATATCTAAATCATACTCAAGAATAATATTATGTGCGAGACAGTTTTGTTATAAAAAAAAGATTAGCAAGGGGCCACTTTTAAAATTAAAAACTTCTAGCTTGTTTATTTTTTTATTTTGTCTTTATGTACTAAATATTTGGTTCTCAACAATTTTCAAGGACATTAACTTTTTTGAAATTCCTATATTAGATAATATTATACTGAAATCAATAACTTGAGTTCGTTCAAAACAAAAGTATTCTCGGTATGAAGACAAGCGCAAAGTTCTGGTCTTTTCATTAAATAGTGCTAGATACAACATGCTTTTTAGATCTTAAATTAATTAACTGGTATTCCAATAATAGATTAATATATTTTTATTTCATGCAAAAAATGTATTTTATTTTTGGTATTTTTTTGGAAAAACATAGTTCTCTGTTAAAAAGTCAAAACACAAAGTTTTCCTCCAGTTGACTTGCGAAAAATATCAAAACGATGGCTTTATTTTACAAAAAAAAACTAGATTCCGAAAAGGTCTCAAGCCTAAATAGCTTTCTTTAAATACTTATAAACTGTAAACAGTATAGATAAAACTTCGCTAAAAAGATTCGAAAAAACAACTCTCTCTCAACTCTCAGGAGACTGAACTAAGAAAATTGTTTAAGAAAATTATCATAGCTTTAATCCTTGAAATCAATGATAGCGAGCATAAAGAAAACAATTTCGCTAAAAGGGATTCAAAAAAAATTGCCAAATCGTTTGTTTCAGAAAAATGCGCATGCTCAATAAATAAAAATTATAAAAAGAGCACTATGCACGAACAACCCATAACGCCAAATCGTATATGCTCTATTGGCAAGTGTATCAAACATACGAAAACTAAAACAACTTAAGAGGTAGCTGACATTTGGTAAGGCATACGATGATGCTGACAAGCCTACCACAAATGGCCAAGGCACGCGTGATTTATGGCCATAATGTCTGCCGGATTGTCTGTTGGTTGCGTGTGCGGTTAACGTTGTTAATGTGACTATGGATGAGGTTCAAGCGGCAGCTGCTAACCAAGAATGTGTAAAAATGTGTGTTATATACTATCTATACTATATACTCTGCCACTTATGATGGTCTGTGCAGTTAGAGGCATAATTTCTAAATGTACAAAAACAGAAAAAATAAAAAAATTAAATAAAATTATGCTAACAGTCGACGGAGAGTTTCAAGTCAACTCATTTTGGTTGTTTAGCTGGTTACGCTTGACAGCAGCTGCCTGCAAAATACAATTACAACGAGGTTGTTGGTGTTGTTGGTGTTGTTGTTGTTGCAAATGCTCCTATTGTAGTTGTAGTTGTTGGTAACAATTTGCAACATGCAACAAGAGCAACAACAGCAACAGCAAAAACGCCATCAGCAACGTCAGAGCCCACTCCAAACAATGCAAACACAAAACATTGCCAATCAAAATTGTTAACATATTGTGAAAAAGGAGCAGAAAAAAACGCTCAACAGCTTGGTTTTAAAGTGATTAACATGGCCCATTGAGAAGCGGCGTTTGCAGCTAGCCCATATGCCCATATGCACTATATACATAAACTATAGACGAGAGCAGGCTGACAAGTAACTGGTCTAGCAAAAATGAAAGCACTTTTCTTAAAAAAAAAAAAAACCTATTTATGGTAAGTATTCAATATTATCTATTTTAACACTTTTAATATAGAGGTTAAACAATTTTATTATCTTAAAAAAAATATAAGCTTTTAAGCTACTTAAAATAGGACTTTGTTTCATAGATCGTCAGGAAAAAATGCAACCATTTTCTTCTTCAAAAAAAAAAACTTTTTAATATACATAATCTTCTTTTAAATAAAATCTTTTTCCATCCTGCTTTCTCTCAAGTTTGAAAGAATCCGAAGCATATGATGGATACAGTTTTTGGCGGAATTCAAAAAATGTCCTATCGGCAGAGTTCCAATCTGACGCTGGCAGACTGACAAATAATTATTAAATATTTCAAATATTATTTTCTTTATAGAGCAATATTTTTAACACAATGGTTCTCAGATCTTCCGATTTTTTAGTTGGTCTAGCAAAAAAGGAACTTTTTTCGAAAAACCCTAATTCATTTTTTATCTTATATGCCTTATTTTCTGCCCTGAACAGACGCTCTTTGGGATAATTGGCAATGGACAGGCCATACTTTTCGTGGGGATGACACAAATGTTGTGAAGAAAGCGCAGGACAACCGACATTCTGGTCGAAGCAAACATAGACCATATAGACCCATGCTAAAAGCGGAAATCAGGATAGTTGTAATTGGATCTGTCTTCTGCCTTAAAATAGCCTCTCGTGAAGAAACCTTGTTATACGAGAAGAAGTGAATCGGTTCTAAAAAAATGTTTGATTTTTTGTGGAAGAATTAATGTAGGAAATATGACAAGGATACGATGATATTATATGATACGATGAGTTAATTTTTGCCATGTGATATCTTTTTTTTTTTAGCTTTAAATCCGCATGTTCTTTAGCTCCAGAAACCATTTCCCTTTCATACGTTATGCCACGATCATCCCAAAAATCCATTGCCATCAACTTGTTGGCCAATTCTCCAGAATATATGCAAGGCTTTGACAGTTGTTTAATCATTCTTGTGTTGTTATAAAATATTGAGCATGAATATGCATGATGACCATAACTTAATAAAACCTACCAATTACCTATGAATAAAATTCTTTAGTTCGTGACTATTCCTTGAATTTTGTCAACTATTTTCGTTTAAATCCAATTTGGTTTCATCTTTTTTTCTATATCAAAAACAAAATCGAATATTCGTTTGATACAATTTTATTCATGCCTGTTCGTAAACGATAACTCTGTTAACTATCGCCAAAACTTAATAAAAAATTATTGGTAATGTGGTTCCCTAGCTAGGTCAATTACTCTTCAGCCTGCCCTCCTCATATAGACTACATGGCCAGTTGTAGCAGCTACAGTGTGCGAAATAATTATGCAGCCCGCATAGTGGAATATTTTTGCAAAAGCCATAAAAACACTTCATGTTAAAATGCCGAATTGTTTCAACAACATGCGGCTAACATTGGTCTAACATTTTTGTAGCCTTAAAAGAGGAAGACAAGTCAGGGCGCCAAAATGGATCTTATGGAAGTAGTGGAATGCTTGTGATGGACAAAGTGCGATTTTCTCCACAACTCTAATAACACTAGAAATCGATTTGACTAAGTTATTAAGGCTGGATTATTCTCAAAAAGTATTTCATTGTCTACTTAAAATCAGCAAAAGGAAATTTTAAATAAAACATCAGACGGAGTCGTCTTAGACAAAGTATTCATTATAGACCCTCTTTCTAATAAATTTGCACATTCATCATTCATTTTTTTGTGGATATGTTGAAACCTATTCATTCGCAAAAGTCTTTAAAAATGCCTTTTAGAATAAGCAACGAAATGACAACATTTTATCTAAGCAAACCCATATAACATATTACCTCAAACCGTTTCCTTAAATATATCCCATCCACTTAACTTTTTGATACAAGGTTTGGTAACATATGATTTATTTTGGGGAAAATGCGTGGCAGCCATTATTCCATTACAATTTTTTCAACAAAGCTTAGCATTAGATATGGGGAAACTTTATTTTGGGATTTCATTAACAATTATTAGAAACTACTAAATTTAAAAAATTTGATTTGTATTATTTTGTCCTAAGTTTTAAGCTCCTGAAGAGTGTGTAAGATTGATAATAAAATTCTAAAGCTCTTAAAGAAATTTATAAGAACTAAAATAAAATTAATAATAAAAGATTTATTATTAAGAGCGGCATTAAAAAACTTTTTAATTAATGATTAAACAAATTTATTTAATAGTTAAAATTTTCATTGCTGTATTTGTTACTTCTAAGAAATAAACAAAACTTTATTAAACAAAATCTGGGCTAAGTTGCATGCTTTCACTTCTTTGTATTCGCAAACCATTTCCAAGCAAAAAACGGACAAGTGTTTTTCTTCCGAAATAAAAGTTGAAAGTACTTTTTATGGTTATTCCCATTTTCCTCAATAAAAACTCTAGTTAAAAATAAGAACCTAAACTATAAAAATTCAATAAAAGACACAAAAATGATTTAGAAAGCACAAGAAATTTGAAGATAAATTCTTCCTTAAAAGTAGTTTCACAAAGTGCTTTGAAAAGTTTTAGCACATTACTCTACGTTTTTATGTCTTGAACCTAAAAAAAAACGACCTTGACAAAAGAATAAATTACCCTTTGGGAACTTTATGAAACAAGAAGCGAACTCTTTGCAAGTTGATTTATGATTGTTCTGCAGCTGCAGAATACAGAGTTCTCTTATTACATATGGATATGATGACGAAAGAGATTTTAATCATATGTTGCAATGAGAATAGTCTCTTTTATGATCTTTAGCATGTCTATTGAAGCAGCTGAGTGTTAATAGATTTAATTATGTACACATACATATATGGCAGGTAAATAGCCCAAAATTGTTTATTTCAGAATAAGCTTGATTTCCTAAAACAATTTGAAACCATTTTTGATTAGGTTCTGCTTCACTGGATCTATTTTACCCATATCATATACTGGCACAATTTGTTGGTAGGGAGCAGTTCTGACGCAACCTATTCTTCTCTTTAACACTGTACTATGGTTCAGAATCTCCAAAAATTGTTTGAAATACCTCAAGCTTAAGAATGCTAAAGGTAAACTTGTCTTAGTGGCGATGCCTCAAAATCAGCTGATTGCCTAGAATTGCACAGTGTACAAAGATCTATGTGGCGTATTGATACACTCAGAAAAAATAGCCAATCTTAATGTGAGTTGGGATTTGCTTAAAAGAAGATTGTTTCACTCAATAATTTTTAAGCTTTAATCGGGCCTCTTAACCAAGTTTGTGGTTCGAACAAAGATTTAATAAATATATGTAAGTACTGTTGTATTTTCATTATCATAATTTGAAAGTTGAGTATACCTTTTACAAATTGCACTGATTTTTAGGAAACTTTTCCTGAAAGTGAGTATACTTTAATTTAAAAATAATTTGTCCATTTGCGTTTTGTCCCAAATCGCTAATCCGTTACCAAATCGCTAGGATTACCATCCGAAAGAAAGACAAATTTTTAGGTTCTTAATTAAAAAACTAAGATGCACTATTATAATATAAAATATTTTTAACGCCATTTGGAAAAAAATTTTCATACAATTTTAAAAAAAGGAAACATTAAAAAATTGTCATTTTAGTTTATTTAAGATTGTTGCCGATAGGGGACAAGGGATTTTTGGATTAAAAGTCGTATTTGAAAAAAAATCTACTTAAAAAATAGGAAAATTTTATATTTTTTTAAAAGAAACTTTTTAAAGACCCCTATTGACAAATTAGATGTGGAAAAAAACTTAAAAAATATTCAGTATTTTAGTCACAATTAAATAAAAAGTGAAGAACCCATACGCAGTGGGATATACCAAATGGGATTTTTTTTTATATGAAGTTTTGTCATTCCGTGCGTAATTTTTCGAACTGCGTATTTCAAGGGTAAAACTGAAGTTTTAAGGAATTTTTTTTATACATAAGAATCGATTTGCATCATTATTTTTAAAAATCGAATTTAAAAGAAAAGAGAATGTAGCTCTGCTTCAGTGTTTTGTTAGAAGTAAGAAATTAAATAAAACCAGCTTGGGTAAAGAAATTGATTGATTTTAAAGGATGTCGGCTCTTAATGGGTTAATAGAAGATTTAGTTTGTCGTCTAGTTCAGTTCACTAGAGCTTCCAAATCTCCAACTTCGAAATTTAATTATAAGGTACTCAAATCTATTATACAACTTGTCCCCTCAATTAACGCTCTAATTATGTTGAGCAGTGTAGCAAAACAGTGTTTAGCGAGAAACGCCTGCATTTTGGATCCCAGCTGAAGCTGCAACTTGTATGCACTGAAATACAGCATAAAGTCGCGTCTCGGCCAAGTTCAATCAACTCTCTAGAAAGGCTTTAATGGCCTTGGCTTATGCTGCCTGGTCCTAACGCAGTCATTAACTTTTTTAAGTGGCTGTTGTTACCTGCACAAAATCATCCATTCATTCGATGATCTAATCTCCACGCTTACAAACAAAATAGATACACCCAAACACTCATATATATAAAATACATCCATACAATTAACACTCGAATCACACAGCGTGATAAATCACAAACAAGCTGCAATTTCTAATGCAAGTGTGAGAGGCTATCAACGGGGGCTGGGCACTCATGACGGAACACATTTCCAACCAACAACCCAAAGGCTGAATCACAGTACAAAGGTAAAAACAAAAAAAAAATGTAATTTGTAATTAAAATAAAAATGGAAAGAAATTTAACATGAGTTAAACAACTTTTAGATGTCTAGTCAACCTATGACGATTGGGAATTGTAATCTCTTTAATCAAGCCGTATTTGCTGAATATGTAATAAAGTTGTTGTATACATTTATTCTATGGGTTAAGCTGTACTTATACTCAATTCTGGAGGCACTTAACAGATAAAATGTGTATTTGGACCAAATGGGCATTAAAGACTTTCAAATCGAGTTCTTGGCCTAATAATTGTTCCAAGCCAAGCTAATCGTGCTTAAGTTAAAATGAAAATAAACCAAAAATAGCAACTCTTATAGAAC
This sequence comes from Chymomyza fuscimana, assembly GCA_949987675.1. Classification (NCBI taxonomy): domain Eukaryota; kingdom Metazoa; phylum Arthropoda; class Insecta; order Diptera; family Drosophilidae; genus Chymomyza; species Chymomyza fuscimana. Next base: position 51,669,000 of record OX465088.1, on the reverse strand, counting down.
TAATTAGAACATTTCTTTTTTTTGAGAACAATTAAAGGTAGTATCAATTCATTAACAACGTTATAAAAATTGGCTTGTTCTTTGACAGAAATCGACGAAAATGTAATAGCAGTGGAATTAAGATGCATCATAATTTGTATTAAAATATCGTCTTAAATAAATTCCTTCGATTTGCATTTTAAGAAGCATTTAGTTCTAAAAGAGGCGTAAAATTTTTTTGCCAAAAAAGGTTCGCGCTTTAGAAGCCTGAACATTTTTTAACAAAAAGGGTTCGAGCCTTGAGTTTGACGCTCTTGCAAGAAAATCACCCCAAATAACAAGAAATATAACTAGCTGGAAATGCTTAAGCTCAGTAGCTTCCTCTACTACCTCAATAACATTATTCTTATTATTCAAGTTTTCTTCAAATGATCGCAACCTTTTATAAACAAGTATACCCCTACAAACCAAGCTGGCTATTACTGACGCACCAAATCATAAAAACAATAACATGTTTTTGTATTGAGGCGTTTAAAATGCATTGCCATGCCAGAAAGAAGAAGAAAAACAAATATATATAAATATATCTACTTACTTATTTAGCGTTATAGACTGTAGTATAACGTAAAAAATATTCCAAAACGCTGCCAAAACATTCCCCAGTAAAGCGTCTGCAGTTAATCCACATAAAATGATTCCAGGCGCAGGCGCACAAGGAATGCACGTAGTAGAGGTAAGTTTTTTGTAGGCAAAGGGTTTGGGGAACAGAAGTAAGTATTCACACAAATTAAGTTGCTTAAGAAGTAAAAGATACAAAATAAAACACGAGAGAGAGAGCAACACGAACTTATAGATACTTTAGCTTTAAACAAATTCCTTTGCAGCACATTTTGTATTTGATGTATATATGATTTTTATTATTTTATTATTATTAATAATATTATTTATTGCCTAAGCAAGCACATTTTGTTTAGCACTCAAAGCCACTTCTTTTGTTGTTGTTGTTGTTGTTTTAGTTGTACACGAAACGAACGCGTCTATAAAAAAAGTTAACGCTGCCTTAATACTTTATTTTTTTTAATAATATTGTAATTCTTTAATGAAACACTACGTTACTATATAAACTGGCCCGAGTGAGCACCTGGCGACGTTTGAAAAGTGACTGAAACCCGCAGAGCAGCACAAAGCGCAGCCAAGCTGCAAACGTGTCTTAAACGCAAAGGTGTGTATGAACGCCAGGTAAAAGACAAACCAGAGAGCACCAACAGAGAGGCAAAACAATCACTGAGAGAGCAAGCGTGGCGAAGCTGAGCTGAGCGAGTCAGATCGTCGTGCAGCTGTTATGAACTTTTGCGCAGACAAAACGCAAGCGCGCCAGTAAAAGCTAACACAACACAAAGAAAGACAACAACAAGAACAAGTAAGATGGTGCAATCGGTTTAAAGCGACTGGGTGATACTCTATAAAAGTGTTGGAGCTCCGGAACGAACGTAAAATTTGTTTTTCGAAGTGTATTCTTCAGTAAAATCAATGGACTTTTGCATGCATTCAAACCAATTTTTGAAACTCTTGTTCCGTTCAGAAGTGGGTACTCCTAAAAAAGCTTTTTGAATACTTTAACAGCGTATTATGGTTGACCTCGCAGCAAAATGCCAAGTAGGAACTAACAGCAGATAATTACAACACTCCATAGCTACCATAGTCATAGTGAAGGACAAACCATTGGTTTTTCTTAATTCTCCAAAAACTTTTGGTAAGCATACAATCGTATACCATTCCGAATTGACCGTCCTACTTTACTCCAACGGAATAGTGAGACGCAACCATGCATCAATCTTACTGTTTATCTTATGAGTCGTGATACATCTTTCTGTACCAGTTTTTGGGTAGCAACAAGTTTTTTCTGCTTAAAACGCTTTAAGACAGACATTTGTCCTCTATCACTGTTCCATCTTTTTAAGAAGGTCAAGCATAGTGCTTTATCGCCTTAAGTCAATGTAAGACAATTGAAGACTTCCTTTTTTGGTAATCCTTGTCGAAAATCATAATCATGGTGTGTGTTTGTTCACTCGTCATGTCATGAAGAACTTTTTAAGTGACGACAAGCGTTACAAAAGCTTCCGTAAACCAGAAAGTTGTAAGTATAGTTACACCTTTATACTTTAGAACCGAAACCCCCTAATGGATTTGAACATAAAAAATTGAAGATATGAAATAGGTGAAAAGAAAGTAAAATAGTACACAAAAGTAGCCGCATATCCCAATCTATTAGCAAGCTCACTGAACCAGTTCTCTAATCGTAAAAAAAAATCGTGGATTCCGCATTTTAGCTTTAGATTTTTATACCCTGTACCGTATGGTACAAAGGGTATATTAAGTTTGTGCAAGCCGAAAATGTATGTAACATACAGAAGGAAATGTCGGAGACCCCCCAAAGTTACCTAAAGTATGATCAGAGTGACTAGAGAAGTCGATATACCGATTTCCGTCTGTCTGTCCGTCCGTATGAACGCCTAGATCTCAGAGATGGTAAGAGCTAGAGCAACCAAACTTTCAGATTAGATCCCTTATTATTCCATAGAAGACAAGTTTATTTTATTTTTTTGATATCGGGGTTACATTATATAGCTCCCATAGGGGTTTTTCAGAGGATTTTAGAGTACCCAAGTAATGTATCAAATAAACCAAATCGGTTGACTATATCATATAGCTCCAATAGGAACGATCAAAAAAACATTTTTGGTTCAAAACTCGTCAGTTTTTGGTTGTTTATGAAGGTATCGTAACCTAATTTGGCAATCAAATGTATTTTGGTGTTCTTAAGCAATATACCTGATTTTATTGCAGGCTAGTGGTACAGGGTATCCCAAAGTCGTCCGCGCCCGACTTTAACGTACGCCATCTTTATACTAGGAAAAAAGTTTCCAATTTCAAAAAACGGAAATATGTTTATTTCAAAAAATTTTAAATCGTTTAGCAATGTATTTTCTTGAGATTTTCAAGATTTTGAAAATAAACGAAAAATGAAAACATGGATTGCATTCAATTTACGAAAACGCACAACCTCATGTTTCCCTTGTCATAAGTTTTGCTTAAAGTCAATGTAGACCTTAAATTATAAAGCCAAGTGTCTGTTATAGAATACTATAGGCAACAACAACAAAAAACTGGTTATGAGCTTGGTGGGACCGGCACAATTCTGGCCGAGCGTCGCGTCGTTGACTTTTAAGCTACTTTGCTGACTGGCCAGAATCGAAAGGAAGCAGCAAGAAGCAGCAGCAGAAAAACGTTTAAATAAAAAATGCAAACAACAACAAAAAATCAAGCTAAAATAGCTAGCTATGTACTACATACATTGTATATAGTATTTATATGCATACATATGTACATAGTAAAACGGCAAGCACGCTCCTTTGGACCACGCAAGTTAATGGCTTTTGAAGCATGGGCAAGGTTAATAACATCATTATATATAGACACAGACATTTTCTGTGCAGACAACTCAAAAAAAAATCCAATGCAGTCAGTCAATCCGCGGCATGAGTTGCAAGTTGAAGTTGCTACTTGTTGCATTTACTGTTAATGAGGCGCAGCAGCAACAGCCGCCACCGCCGCGTTGAGCATACAAATTGTTTATGAAATGAGAGACAGCTAGACAAGCTGCAGGGCAAAGGCAATAAATTTAGGCGTAAAGGGGAAAGCAACCACCAAGCTTTGCTTGGGAGCTGCCTAGGGCGCGCTGTGTGAGAGAAGAAGAGAGACAATAAACTTGGCTTGGAACAGTAGCGTTAATAGAGGGAATGTATTTGAGGGTACGATCTAGTAGTTCAAAACTGTCCTTGAGCCAAAGCAAAAATAATGTCGTTTTTCAAATCGTGAAAGTATTATGAGTATTCGAAGCCTTTTTTATTTTTTACTATTGGATAAAGTTGCGAATGAGTTCATTTGCATTCAAAATGTCCTGCAGCCAGGCCTCTACTGATAGCAAGAATTTGCTCAATATCAGAAGGCAACCAACTCTTTCAAATGATTTATCACATAAAACATAACTGCCATGGTATCATGGAATATGAACCTCAATCAAAAAACCGTCTACGCCACTGGTATAAGAAAAAGGGAGACAATTAAGCTTGGCTTGGATTCACCCTAGGGCGCATCATTGTCGTTGTTCTGCTTAACACTTCCTTAACCGATAAATAGAAAAAAACTCGTTTACACAATTTGCAATCTTGTGCTGTTATGCAAAAAGAAAAGGCTTGTTTTTCATTTTCCCAGCTTTGAAAGTGGGCGGCACAACGGGAAATGCAAATGAGTGTGTTTGAGCGTGTGTATGGTATAAAAAACAAATGCGGCACATACCCGAATTCCTGTTAGACAAGAGACAAACGAGTTGTGTTGTGTTGACCGCATTATTTATTGTCTGCAAAGAAAAGCAAACAAACCAACATTAAAAAGGCCAATAAGTGGCAACTGGAAAGTCATGTTATACTCCAGCTGCATACCTCAACTCATCAAACCTCAGGCAATGCATGTAGAGAGTAGCCGCCTAAAGGCCATGTGTAACCTGTTGCAAATTTTAGTGCTGTTGCCAACAAATTGTTGCAACTACGCAGTTAGTAAATTCCAATTTGTTGATGCTACCGGCAGCGCCAACAAGTGGCTTGTTTTGCCGGCTGCAGTCAAGGCCGACATTCTAAATACCCAGAACGTTGTTTATGCTTCTGGCAACTCATAGTTTTTGCTACTGCGCCTGTTATGTTTATAAAAACATGCTTTATGCTGCACATTATGACTGCTCCGGCAATCGAATGCAATTTAATTGGCAAAACAAAACAAATGCAGTTGTTACTAATTTTATAAATTCTAAATACGCGTTTTTGGTATTCTTAAGCAACAGCTGTGTGATAAACGTTTTACAGCACTGCTGCGTAACGATAACACACAATTGTTATCGATAAAGCCGACTTCGTTTTCTCTTTTTATTTGGTTCTTCAATGACAACGCTGCATCGTTTAAAATTTCTATGCTTAAAAAGCATTCAAAATTAAAGTTAATTGTTTATACACTATGCATCTGTCTCAAAAACTATTAAGCGCAGCTCTGCTCGATGGTTTTTTGTGTACATCGTCAAAATAAACATCGAAAGTCATCGATACTTTACCCCTACCATTAAAAAATTTAGTCTGCCGGGAATAAGATGCCTTGCTGGTATTATGACAAAAAGGAGCTGCGAGAAACACCTTCAATTCTGGATGGCGTTACCTTTGACACGGAGCGTCGCTATCGCAAAGAGGGAGCACGTTTCATCATGGAATGCGGCACAAAAATGGGACTTGGCCACAACACCATGGCCACGGGTGTTGTCTACTTTCATCGCTTTTATATGTTTCACTCATTCAAAAGTTTTCCACGCTACGTGACCGCCTGCTGTTGCCTGTTCCTGGCCGGCAAAGTGGAGGAAACGCCTAAAAAGTGTCGTGACATTATTAAAACCGCACGCAGCATGCTTACCGACAACTATTTCTTTTCCTTTGGCGAGGATCCCAAAGAGGAAGTCATGACGTTGGAGCGCATATTGCTACAAACGATCAAATTTGATTTGCAGGTTGAACATCCATACACGTTCTTGCTAAAATACGCCAAATGCTTTAAAGGTGATCAACAGAAGCTGCAAAAAATGGTGCAAATGGCCTGGAATTTTGTTAACGATTCCCTAAGCACTGTTGTTTGTCTGCAATGGGAACCCGAAATTATTGCGGTTGCGCTCATACACCTGGCTAGCAAGCTGAGCAAATTCACAGTGGTCGACTGGCTGGGCAGGCAGCCTCATCATCAACGCTGGTGGGACATGTTTGTCTCTGATGTTACCATGGAGATACTTGAAGACATATGCCACCAAGTCTTGGATCTTTATCAGTCAACACAAAAGGATGGCCAAGAAGTTAACAGTCCGCCACAAAAGCCACCCAGTCGTGCGGACAGTCCAACCAACATCAAAAACCTGCCGCCGACTAGCAATGCAGACAACAAACCAGCGCCTCCCGCTTCCGTTTCTTCCAGCGGCAATGGTGGTCCTCCGCCGAATAGCAGCAATAGTGCAGGCGATCTTAATAACATACAGAGCATCAAGTCACTGGCCAACGCTGTACCTGCCGCCGTTGCAATGGCCGCCGCCGTCGTGCCTGAGCCTGTGTCCTTGGCTATGGCAGCTGGCAACCTTAACACAAGTGCAAATTATCATCTGTATCATGCGCCTCCACCGCCGCCGCCACCAGCACCACTAGCGCCACCGTATCTGCCTAATGCCTGGGCGCAGGCGCCGCCTCCGCATTATAATACGGCGCCGCCACTGCCGCCTAACATGGCTGCAGCCATAGGTGGAGGTGGAGCAGGGCCAGGAGGTGGTGGCGGCGGCAATACTGCTGGCTACTACAATGTGGGCCGTCAGCAGCAGCACCAGCAACAACGTTACCAATAGCATTTCAGTCTAAAAATCATGCAAAATTTATATGTACTTTAAATTTTTAAGAGCATATTAAAAACACTCAACTTATATAATAATATTAATAAAGCGTAATTTTATTAAAAACAAAAACATTTTCTCTCACCATTGCATTATTATTTTGCGGGACAGGCGGGTTTTTGGGGCGTAGGGTCTTGCTCGTACTATGTCTATGCTAATGCCATGAATGTTTGGAGTAAGTATGTCTGTATGTGTGTGTCTGTAGTGCGGGCTTTACTTGGCTACTTAAAGTTTAGTTTAATTTATGTTGTATTATTTTTTATTTGTATACAAGCTAAGCTATATACGCTATATATGTATGTATATATTATATATGGTGATATATACTTAAGTGGGCAGGGAGAGGGTGTGGCATATACATATATAAACTTTATAATATTGCAATTGGGTTAACGTGTTTTGAGTAACGATATACACATAAAATACGTGCTAAACTTTTAAGCTGTATTTTTTGTTTATGACAAAACCAAGGCCCACCCAGTGTGTGTATGTCTTTAAGAGATGGTCGGGGAACAAGATGAATACTCCATAAAATAAATAATATGTATATAAATTCTAAGGAGTACAGAAAAAATGGATTTAACAAGGCCTCCTAAAGCGTGACTTCAGGTTTACAAATTTTACAAAGCTCAAAAAATTTTCTTTATAAATTTCCTTGGAAATACAATTGCATTTATTTCCTTCGCGAGATTTTTTTCCGAAATTTCAAAAAATTTTAATCTAACTCTCTTTTTTAAATTGAAAGCGCAGTCTTCGACCGATTTTATTGCACTATATTAAATGAGATGGAAATAATAAAAATTATAGAAAGTATCGACTTTCTGGATTGAATAGTTTGGATGTAAGCGGTGATCCTTAATATGTAAAAAAGTATATTCATTCAGTCTGCCTTATGTGCATATAAAAAATAAAAACAGCTAAGTCGCATTATCTTGTAAATATTAATGCATCTAGCTCTTTTGGTATTCGAGAAATATATATCTCGGACAGACAGGCCGACTGCTTATCCGATGTCTATTGTCGTGCTGAATTTTATGGGAGATTAGAAAAACCTTAGCATGCGGAATGTTACAAAGGCATTTGGGGAAATAACAACAATCACTAACATTCCTTAATGTTGTCCTTCTTATAACAAACATTGCATTAAAAACTAAGCTCAAAATTGAACAAGGATGAATGTTTGAAAATCAATGAATTCACAAACATTTATACCTTACCATTTTTCAACAAAAAACTAGATCACGTTTAAAAGTTCAAGAGAAAATAGTCTTCAAAAATTAATATACATATTGCCAACACAGCAAAACGGACTGAGTTCCATGGGACAATTTTTTAAAATCCCACATTATATGTTGTAAAAAAAAAATAATTCTGAATATGTGTGAAGCTAAATGGGTTCTACCTTCGTTCAGTTACTTTTGACCCACGACCATCCCCGGTGTATTTATCGGTAAATTTAAGAGTGTGTGTGGGCTTAGCATTTTCGACTCAATGTTAGTTCACCACAAGCATAATACTGCGGTATCATTAGAAATTCTGGCAGCGCACGTCGCGCCGAATTACTGGAGGAGGAGCATGAAGGCGAAGTCGAGGTCGACGCTACTGCCGAGAGCTGTTCTTGCTGCTGCGCTTGGCGCACAATGTAACCGATTTTACCTGAAAATTTGAAATTTATATAAATAAAAGTAAGTGGAATACGTAAATTTCATTGTGTTAAAAACATAAATTCAACATTCAATCGTGATTGAAAATTTCATAAAAATTTGGATTTTGGTATTTGGTTTTTTAACACGAACAAAATCTGCATCGTTTGAACGCAGCTAAGCATAAGCTTACCCAGCACATTGGTCTGATGGAAGCGATTGTTTAGCTGTCGCAGCACAGAAAGATCACGATGCCGTGCCCATGTAGCTAATATATCCGATACCTTTACTGGCACCATTGGCGCATTAACAGAGTTATCCTACAAGATTAAATATAAATTATTATAAGAATCCCATAAAATAGAAATTACAGTGTGCACTTACCTGCTTGAATTGCACATTTACTTGCTGCTGGCTGGCCACTTCAATCAATTTCTTGAGCTTGTGAGGATTGCTCTGTTGCTTGGAGACATGCAGCAAAAGTTGCTTGACATTGGCATGATCGGCTGTAACTGGCGCAGCCACTAATTGGAAATAGCTTTGCAGCAACGCAAGATCATAGGAAATGTGAAGTTTGTCCAGCGCCTGCACCAGTTGATCCTCACTCAAATGCGCTGTGGATAGGCGCGCTACCAGCAGTTCCGGTTCAGTCGAAAAGCTTTGCTTGGGCAGCTAAAGAAACAAAAATGGAGTTACAATTGTATTTGATTTTTTAATTTTAAGGAGTTTAATTTGAATTTTCGGTTTAAGACCCATACGCAATTCGAAAATTTTCGCACGGCATGACAAATGGGATATCCCAAATAGGATTTTTTTTATATGAAGTTTTGTCATTCCTTGCGCAATTTTTCGACCTGCCTATGGGCCTTTATAAAGGAATTTAAATAAAGTTGGCTAATATGGAAATACTTTTTGGTACAATTTCCCGATTCCCAACTTTAAGAAAGTAACAGCAAGTGCCTTATTTCAGTTCGAATTTCAAACGAGCCATCAATCCATTGTGTATATTATCTTGTATATTTTGACGCTCGATTAAAGGGAACTTTGCATGAAAATTCAGACCAATCATAATTGAAAAAAAATATCATGTGCATGACAAATCGCAAGTGTAGTCAACGTATACACAAACATGTTGACTTAGAAGGAACAACAACAATTGTTACATTATAAACATATACTAGTCCATGAAGTTACATAGTTTAACGACTGCACTAATGACTAACAACGATGAAGATACAGTCGGTAGTCATTAAAGATTTCATATAGATTACCTGCACACTGCCAAAATTATTATCACACGAAATAAACCTTTGGTTAAAGAATCCCGAATTGCCACTGGGCGCTGGCAATGTTGGCCAGCCATCAGTCATGCTCTGCCGTGGCGTGCTGCCAAACAAACCACCAAACTCTTCAAAATAGCCACCAGGTGAGCCGCTGCGGCAGCGCGTCTGTTCTGCTCGCGCATAAAGCGAAAGACTGCTGCCTCGCTTGCGACACTTAACGCAGTTGCTCAAATCTAAAGCCTTCCCTATGGTATTGGCCAGGAATTCCTTTTCCAAACAATCCAAGCAGGTTTCCTCATTAGTGCTGAGATCAAAGTGTGCTGCAGCCGCCGACGCTGCCGTGGAGACAGAGCTAGCCATGGCAGCACTGGCGGCAACAACAGCTGCTGCAGCCACCAGCATAGGCGCCACATCGAGTCCTTGCTGTGCGTTTGCTGCACTAGAACGAAAATCTGTGCAGCTGTAGCAGCGCTCATCAAAGCTGGCGCTATTGCCGCCATGCGTGGGGGCAAATGCAGAACGCAGCGAGCTGCGTGATTTTGAAGAGGAATTCTTTGATGATACTGACGAGGAAGTTGACAGCGTGGACAAACGTTTAGGTTTAGCGCCTGTTATTTTAGAAGGGCTGCTTTGCTGTGCCGCTGGCTCGCTGGTGCTGCGTCCAAAGCTGGTATAAAGTGTATTAGGCAGCGAGTGAGCCTGTGCTTTTTGTGCGTTGGCCAAGCTAAGTGGCTCATCCAAGCTAGCATCATCTGCTGGCGCATCTATGCCCACGCCAATAAGATCATCATTGCCGCAACCATCTTTGATTTGATCCAAGTTAAGGCTTATGCGTGCAAATTTCTTGCTTAAGCGCTGCTTTTGCTGTTGCAGCGCTTCTTGAGGCGGCATATCATCAATGGGCGAGCTGTATAGCTGGCGCTGTGTGGGCGTGGCCTGCAACGACATGTTGGTAATAGAACGCCGTCCGCTCAAATGATTATAGTCGCGCTGCATTAGCAGCAGATTGGCATGATCCATGCTCGGGTCATCCACATTACCACTGGCAAACTCCAGTTCGGAGGGTGGATCCGGTTCAAAATCCATTTCAAGAAAATCCGTTTCATCATCGCCGCTTATGATGCCGCCTGCTCCACCCACAACACCAAAGTCCAGTTGGCGTCCGCCGCGACCAGTGCTAGCATCCAAAGCAGCCAAATCAAAGTCAGCGCCATCGCCGCGATAAGCGTAGACGCAATCATCTGAATTAAGTGAGATTTCCTCCGCCTCCACATCGTCATCGTCCAGTAGTATGAGATCGTCTGGGTAATAATTGTCACTGGCATAGCTTAGGTTCTCCGTTGAGTTGTTCATGGAGGTGCGACTGGAGCTGATGCCGCCAATGGCTGCATCGGTTGGTGACAAGGCGGAGGCTGCTGCATAACCAAAGGCTGCCAATTCCAAGTCGCAGTTTAGCGGCGGCAGCATATTTGCTACTGCGCCGTTTTGCTGAAAACAAAAGGAAAACAAAGGGGACAAACATTTTAAATAATATACAAGTATGTATTGTGGGTTGGGTAAGGCAAAAAAAAAAAACACTTGCCTTATCAGCGCCGTCTAATGTTGCAGAAGCTTGAGCTGCCCCCTCTGCGGCAAGCACAGCGACACCATCTGCTCCTCCACCCTTGTCATCCACATGAGCAACACAAGTGGGCGTAACTGCGCCTATTGTTGCTGTTGTTGCTGCTGCTGCATTTGTTGTTGTTGTTGCCTGTTTCGCTTTTGCCATTGTACCCGCAGCGCTGACGCTTTGTCTGTATATTTTTGCATGCTTCTCCACATCCTCGCTCGCATAATTATGCGCAACGCTGGTGTCCACCAGATTATTATTGTTGTTGAGGTTTAAACGCCATAAACCATCGTGTTTTAATTTATTTATTTCATTTACTTTGTCTTCACTCACAAACCGAAAATCCATTCCATACCATAAAAATCTTTTAACTATCGAAACTGCGATAAGTACCATCGATACATTTTCAAAGCATACAAATCGGCTTGCTGTGATTTTAAATTGCGCCGTAAAAATTTTAAAAGTCTACCCTTTGACAAACGTCACGAAGCAGACAGGCAGGCAGCAGTAGATATAATTTATAAATGAAAAGGTATGTACGTATCTAATCTATTAAATATTTCAAAATTTGGGATTGCATTACCAATTCAGAAGAACCACAAAAATATAGCCGGCATCAAAAAAGAACTGCAACTACCTCTACAACATATCGATTATCGTGAGCTGGCTCTAAAAGAACGTTTTTTAATTTAAATATTTTTTAGTATAATATATATGAAGCTAAATACAAAATCGTATAAGAAATAAAATAAATTTATTGCAACTTTGTACAAAATGTAAAATAATAAAAATATCACATTTAAATTCACGAATTTATGGCAGTTTACCGAAAACTTCGACGCTGTTTGGAAGATTTATGCTTTTTTAGTGCCAGTAATAATAATATAATAATTTCTTATTAATATTTACCGATATATGCACGTAATGTTTGCCCCGTAATTTGAATGAAAAGTAATTATTAATTTTCTAAAAGGACAATTGTTTTTCATTTTGAACGATTGTGTGCGTTTTGTAGAAACATTTTCATAAGTCCAGTTTCCGAGAAACACGGTTTTGCCCGATTTCATACAAACACCCTGCAAAACATTAATATTAAAACAAGACTGTAGCTTTTTTATGAAATAATTTTCATGCTCCTATCTCGTTGTTCGAGAAACAGATAATTCGGAGAAACATACTGACGTTGTTTAGCGATTTCTATACTAAAACTGAACTGCCTACCTGCACATCAAATTCTTTGGGAGCGCTGGTATCGCTCATAGTAGGTGTCATCTCCTTGGCCACATGAGTCAGCGAAATGGCATCCACAATTACAGTCTTTGCTAAATATAACCAAACTGTGCCTTTTGAACCCCTATACCCAAAACAAGACCCAAGCGTTAAACTTGGTCGAAGCATATGTATAGGTGGATTTGAACAGAACTCCATTCCCAGCACCCATTTCATAATATTGAAGTTACCAATGGGTTTGGCGTTTACTTTGAGAATGCGAGCACCCAGATCTTCAGAGGCGAAGTTAACACGATGATTAACCGTGGCAATTGCGTCATTTGGCTGAAGCTTGCTTGTATAAGCAGCACAGCTGGATTTCAGGAATAAGTTTTTCAGATTGTAGACATCATCCATAAGATTTCCAACTTTCCGTTGTACCAACTCGTTAACGTATGAATTTACGTGAGGCTCGCAATTCGCAGCTATGGATCCCTCAGGTGATGTTGGCGGACCGCCACCCAAACAAGCGAATTGAGTTTTCGGTTTTTGCTGAGAATACGCCAAGTGCTGTTGCTCTCGACATGTGTGCTAAAAGTTAATAAAAACAAAATAAAGTATACAAAAATGTGCTTGCGGATTAGTCTTTTGCTCTTACAGAATAATCATCCATCTCTTCACGCAATCGGTTTAGGCCCCTGCTGAACCTTCTGGCTTCTGATGCGATAAAGTAAAACAAAGCGGTTACAAGAATAAATGTAAGAATGTATGCCACAGAAATGCGCGGTTTGTTGCGAGATACGCAATCCATCTTAAAAAAATTATATCAAATTATATTTTACAAACGTCTTGCTTCAAAATATATTTCAGTGCCTCCTTGTTTTAAAAGTGACAAAATAATTTTGATTTGTTCGTCATGAACTACTAGTTCTGTGAGTTAGTGCAGACCTTTATCGGTCTCTTTCTCAAAAAATAGCACGCTCAATTTTTATAGACATCCTCTCTGTACCTCTGTTAGTTAACATTTTTAAAGGCGCCACAAATATGTTAAAATTACACAGAGCTTAAAATAATGTACTAAAACTGGTGTGCAAACACTGTTTTAACAGTTTGCATTTGTTGGTCTTTTAAAATACCCTTAAAATAGGCCAGTAGGTACACGGCTTTTGTATTAGCATATGTAACAAACTAAATTACTATAAAATAATATATGGTATATGTACACTGTAACCTATAAATTAGTTTAAATAGTCTAAAACAGCAGTTTGGGCAATAAATCTCCATATTTGCAGTTTGCAGTACCCATACCTAGTGTTGGAAAATAGTTTAGATTTTCCCTTGCTGGCACTTGCAAGGGAGAGAATTTCCCTTGCTGGCAGTTGCCAGGGAGAGAATTTCCCTTGTTGGCACTTGCCAGGGAGAGAATTTCCCTAGCTGCTTTGAACGTTTTATAACACAGCAAGCAGTCACAGCTGCTTGCGCTTAACAACACTGGTGCCAAACACAATATGTGTTTTATTTACTTGTTGTAAGCCAACACGTTGCCGCATTTAAATTGAAAACAAAATAAAACAAAACTTGTGCAGTTTTTAATTAATTAACCAGAAATGGGCGTACGCGGCCTGACTAGCTATATAGCGCAACGCGCTGAGCAATATCTCAAACCCATGGGCACGACGTTTGCCAACACTGCCCGCACACACATGTATCTTTTTTTTTTTTGTATCTCTCGGATTTATAGCTACGGCCTCAAGAGTATCTAAAAGTCGCGATTCAGTTTATGTACTAGCCTGCTTGCTTACATGTTGTTGCCATACAAATTACTCGTTTATTTTCTTAGCAGTCGCTGTCGTGTTTGCATCGTTGTCGCTGTTCGCAGCGTTAAGAGCACAAAAATAAAGAACGCCTCCAACTTATGGAGTAGATAAAAAGAAAGACTTTCTTTGCGCAACGTAACTAATTTCAGCCAGCTGCAGTTGACAGCACAACAAATGCTGGGGCTGTTGAAAAAATAATTTAAACCACATCCCAGCCAAAAAAAAAAAACATTGTTGCTACAAATCTGTGACGTTCGTAAATAAAATTTTTAATTATAAAAAATTCACAGTGCTAATTGTAAGCAACTTTGGAAAAAATAATAGTGCATAAAAAACCAGAAAAAAAAACATTGATTTTTTAACCCCGTGTTGTCGTGCAACAAAATCAACAACAAAGCAGTCAGTTTATAAAAAAAAAAAAAAATAAAAAACAACAGCAAAGCAACAAACAAAGTGAAAACAAAGTCAATCTTAAAACAACAAAATGGTGCAAAAATTTCAATCTCCCGTGCGGGTCTACAAACATCCATTTGAGCTTGTGATGAAGGTGTGTATTACTTAAAGGGGGGGTGTTATTTGCTGGAGGCGTGGCACAGCCCCCCAAAATATGTATCTTATTTATCATAGGCGTAGGCGCGTGAGCGTGCGCCCCTTTGTGTGTGTGTCGTGCCGTGATTAATGCTTTGCCACAAATTATTAATTATGAGCCAGCTGTTTTTAAAATTGCTCATCACATTTAATACACCGCAATTACACATACAAATGCATGGAGAAAAGCTTCCGCTTGAATCGCATTTTCTTTTATGAAAATGTATTTTGCCCCTGTCGTCTTGCTAGCTGTCGCATTGCTTGCATAAAATAAATAAAATTAACCTTCAAGTTTTGTTGTCGCATTCGGCGCACACTCCGCTCCGCCAGCGCTCTCTCTTCGTGCGCTCACTGAGCGCTCCAACTCGGGTCTCTATATAATTTTATGAATGAATTGCAGCCATAAAATTGTTGACCGGGGCTTCAAATTTTTGTTCGTGTTTTGCATTTAAGATCAGTTTGAAAGTCTCACAGGAAACATGTTATTATTCTATTGTACAATCAGCAAATAAATAGACAAAACAAGTGGGAGGCTAAAGGCCGAATATCACGGCTATGGTATACTCTATACTATGTATATTATTCCAGCAGTTTTCATCCGATTTAGAGCACCTTAAAGCTTGGCTTGAAAATAATCTTTTCTTAGATTGTGTATCTGTATCCGAACTTAATTATTTTTTTTAAGATAATTTGAAAACGATTATTTTATAGTTCAACTTTCTACATAAAATATTTGACCCTAAGAGGTTAAAAAAACTTTTGTGGGGGACTGGGGCTTAACATTTCTAAAAAGTACAGAGAATTCTAATTAATTCCAATTTCGATACATGCTTTTTTTATGCACAGTTTCATAAAAAGGTAATTTTTAGTGGTGCCTGTAGGCGAAAGAATTAACAATTTAAAAACTTTTGTAGACGACTCCTACTGTAAAGAACCGATTTTGCTTATCTTTACGATGAGTAATAATAAAAGAAACATCTGTGGAAGTTTTTAAAATTACAACATGGAAAACACACGCTGTCACAAAAAAGAAACAAATTCCGCCCCCAAATAGGGAAAATTAATTATTTTTTATCAAATCCAATTAAAACTTAGTGCTTACATTGGGGATTAAAGAAAACTATTTTCACCGTTTTAGATAAATTGTCCCCAAGTGACGGAATTGGGTGTAAGGATATACCTTTTTTTTTTTGGGACTATGATTATTTTCTATGCAATCGACGAGCCCAAACTGAAGAAGCTAAAAGGAATTTTATTTTATTGTTTAAGGCCTATACGCAGCACGAAATATTTCGCAAGGAATCGCAAAACTTCATATAAAAAAAAATATCCCAAATGGGATATCCCATTAGGCGGGAACTAAGTAAGGACTTTGAATAATTTTGTCCCCAGCTCAGAATTTGTATTGAAAAATTTTGATTTTGGCCTTTCTGGGCATTAAAAAATAAAATTTTTTTTTGTTTTGGATAGTTTGAGTTGTTTTTTGGTGTAGACGGACACTAAAGAAGGATTATTACGTACCCAAGTGTAGCTAAAAGCGGGCCAAAAATTTAAAAGAGAGAACTTTTTACAACTTGTGCTCTATTTGGCGATTACAATTTTTTTTATGTTTCTGGATAATTCGGTCCCCGCTTTTTGAAATGAAGGAAATGTAGAGTTAAAGTTTTTATAGCGGAAATTAATTTCAAATCGACTTACCAGTTGGTAGGTATATGTGTTTTTATTTTTGAGACTAAAGTCCCATACACAGCATGCAAAAATTTCGCACTATTTCATTTTTTTTTTATATGAAGTTTTGCCATTCCGTGCGAAATATTTCGAACTCCGTACAGGCCTTAAAGAAAAGAAACGATGATAGATAATAATGTTTTTATTTTGACGAATATTTTGTTATATCCGTCGTAAGAACTTACTTATTTTTTTCTAGAAGTTAAATGCAAATTTTTTTTTGTACCAACTTAATATACGCACTATACTTAGTATGTAGAGTATAATAATCACAACGGCATAACATGCATGTCTCACTGAACTTTGAGTCTGTTGCTGATAACAAGGTGCGCATCACATTTGGTTTGTCAGCTCCGTAACAGTAAATATGTTGCCAATATAGCGCAGAAAAATAATTTATGGCACCTCTGAAAATAAAACAAATGACGCATAATTGGATATATGTAGATACTTATTTTCTATCTATATATTTGGCAATGGGAATTTCCACAAACACATGTTTTAATTAAATTTATCAAACATTTGGCCATACGCTTATCGATACTTCTGCCGCTGCTCACTAGATGACGCTTTAGTGTATTCCAATTAGTAAACCATTTTGTGGGGTATTAATTTTGATTGAGTGTGCCAACAATTTCATTATCAGTCTTAATTTGTTTGTTGCGGATGCTTCGCATTTGATATTTAGTGCAAAAGTCACATTACAGACAGTTGCTACGCAGTACAATAATGTCATTGACTCAATGACGAGCATATAACAAATAAAATTGCGAACTTAAACCCTCTCGATATACTTTTGCACCATTGATGAACGTAGTTTTTATACCCTTCACGTGGTCAATGCGTGCAAACAAGTCTGTCAAGGTTTACACTTGACTAGAGTTGAACATTTTTGTCCGGTGGCATGTGGGATCCATTGAAAGAGCGGAATTTTGTATGTAGGTGCCAATGGGCTACTACTACTATTTTACTTCCATTATATACTGAGCTAAAATACTCGTATATCTGGGTTGCTTTATATGCAAAATAAATAAAAGTGTGCAAACAAGATTTTAATCTCTGAAAAGTGTTAGCTATTGTGTCCTCTAAATTGTTCCTTCAACGGAGCAATACTCTGGAGTTTTTCTTTAAGAGCTGCGTTAAATATCTTTCTTGTTAGAGCTTCATCATTCTCAGGCACATGGCAGTTAAAGCTTTTACTGCAGAATTTATATGCTTAATGTTTTTTTTTCTCAAATCTTCGGGCGCCTTTAGTGAATTTTAAGCCTGTTTTTTCTTAATTATACTAAATTTTATTGAGCCAACTCAATTTTCGTACAAGAGACAATCCTGTATATCTTTTTAATGCAATCTGAGATTCTGGGTAACGCATTTCTCTATTTGAAGATAACATACAGCGATATCGTCTAGCTAGACGGAACCAATCATTTACACAGTTCAACTATTGGACTCATTTCTCAAAAATGGTTCCGTTCCGCCTTTTCGTTGAAACTGTACATCCCAAATTTAAAAAGGTCGCAGGAGAGGACTTGCATATCTTATCTTAAAGATAATATACCCTTTAGCTTTCATTTGGCACCTGACACATCCTGCAGAATATCTTTCAACGGCTTCAAAGGCGGGACCAATGATGTCTATATCATCTGTACTGTTAAGCAATTAAAAACTTTTCTTAAAAATGTTTCCGTTCTGCACTCTCTTTCCCAGAAAAGGGCTTGTATACAATTTTAGTTACACTTTTATTTTGACAAAAGTGCCTTTGAAGACTGGCGTAATTCTAAAATGTCGCACCAATTGTGCAGACATTCTACGGTGTCACAGACAACTCACGA
Organism: Chymomyza fuscimana; assembly: GCA_949987675.1. Lineage (NCBI taxonomy): Eukaryota > Metazoa > Arthropoda > Insecta > Diptera > Drosophilidae > Chymomyza > Chymomyza fuscimana. Next base: position 51,650,789 of record OX465088.1, on the reverse strand, counting down.
GATTTTGGATGCGGTTGGTTTATAAATCGCTCGAAAAAGCCGTAAGCGACGCACTACTTCGAGACTTGTTTCCGATGTACTACGCTAAAATGAGATTTTCACCAATGAGTTGTTAATATTCCAAAATGTCTTTCAAGAGTGATTCAAAATGGAGTTGGATTAGATTGTAATTCGATTCGATTGATCGAGAGCTCCTTACTGTTTGAAAACTATATGGCGGGATTTAATTGAGCTACTCACGCTAGAGCGTGAACGCCCTTTTTGCAAGTTTATGAGTCAAGTTGTTGAGATTGGGCTTCTTCTTGCCTAATGCAATTATTTTTCAGATTTGACGCCTTAGCACCTTGTTTCAATACATAATATATTAAAAGAAATACATTTTGAAAAGATAAAAACCACCTGTAAAACTTTAGTACAATGGTCTCCACGGGGGGCTTAAACCCAAAATATTTACTTAATAGTCATTTTCATTTTATTTTTGATTTAAGAAGTCACCTTCACTCAGTTAAGGATATTCAAAAATATAAGTTTACTATGTATAAAGAGTATACGCAACTCGGTGCTCTGACTATAACTTGAGCTCTCTTTTACTGTCTAGTCTAGTAAGTAGCTTTAATTGGCTTAACAGCACAATACTTGTACATAATCGCTTTATATTATATACTCTATTGCCCTATGTAGATTGTCGATTGGACAAATAGTCACATTTTTAGTGCGCATTTTGAATTCCATAAAAGTCATTCTATTCTTGCTGAATGGAGTATATAAATTTTGTACCTACAATGTTTACTGCAGCAAATTTTACGTGGTAAAATGCAAGTCAAGGTTATGGCTAAAGTTTGCTTTACCCACAAACTCAAGGTCAAACGTAGTGTTTTTTTTACACTATACTACGCATACGTCAGAATGTGCACAGTTTCTATATTTATACTCATTTTATAAATGTAACAAAGCGCTATACTGCCAGTCAGACTTTACATTATTTACACAAAAACAAAAGCTACACATTAAGTAGTCAATTAGCATTTTATATTATTTGGCAGCCCTAAGGGTAGTTTTAGGGACATAAAAATAAAGCAACAAAAAAAAAAAATACTATATGCACAGTTTTCAACTTTTGTATACACTTAAATTCGGGGAAAAATTACGAATATAAAAACCATTTTTTAGAAAGTATTGCGAACAAAAGACACAGTGCACAGTGGGCTGAACTGCCACGTTTTTGAAAAAAAAAAAAGTTGAAAAATGTTTGTACAAAGCTAAAACCTGGTGCGTTTGGTAATAATATCAAACATAATATTTGCACAAGGTTTTTGATCGATATGCCCATGCCTACTTCTACCGCCCACATAAGGCTACATTGCGTGTACGTAATTTTTTGTTAAGTCTCAATTACTCGAGATTTAAAAAAAGATTGTGTTATATTGAAAACATTTCCCAACAACTTAAAAGCTAAGAAATAGAATAAGATCTGGTTTGAGAAAAAGTTGTGTTGACAGTTGAAACTCAACGCTGTACATTTTGTTGTTGGAAAGGTCCAAAACTTTTCAAATCCTTTACACAACAGCATACGTGAATACCTTAAATATTATTTTACAGGCGTAGTTACAAACCTTAACAAAATTTAGCTCTTTGGCATTTGAAATTTTTTTAACCTGTATACATTTTTTGAACAACGCTTATATTGTAAGTATAAGTAATTTACAATAGGACTTCTTCTAGGACTTCTGAACGGCTTTTGTTGTCGAGCCACACCTTTTGCTGGGTGGCTTGACTGAACTAAAACTTGTCCAAAAACCAATAAATGCACAGGCAAATTTGGTCCAAAAGTTTTAATGACACATTAAAGTAAACACATCCAAGAATATTTTGACAGCTTTACATATAGGTCGAAATTGGACGAAAGTTAGTTTTTACTGCACAAAACTCACGCCTTTTTGCCAATTTTTCTATTTCTACAACACAAAAAAAATTCACAATGAGTATTTCTTCTTAGATTCAATTTCCCCCTAGAGCCGCTCTTTGAATCGTTTCGATTCCTTTCATTTTGCACCTCCAAAACCGATGTGCTTGCTGCCGAAGCAGGGGCATTTTGCATTTGTTGATGGGTACCCTTGGAGTAGATATTCCGTCATTGTTTGAATCCATGTCATTTAGCATTTAATAAGATTTGGAAAGCAGTTATTTCGATGAGTGATGAGCTCAACGACTACTTTCCAGTCTAGGACAGTGACTTACTTTTGAAACCTGAGAGCTGCCGTCGACCATTTGGGTTCCTCCGCCACCATCTCTTCTGCATACTCCTGTCCAAAAAGCACGCAACACCAAGAATAACCTGAGTCCAAGCAATATGGTTTGGCCAGCCAATGTTGGGGGTTTGTTAACGAAGTTTCCTATCGTCGGCCTATTTCATTTCCCTCCTACCACCCATATCTGGGAGGCTTTCCCCTATCCGCCACCTGGGGACAATAAATATTTAACAGAATTATATTAAGCGATAACAATATTTTTCCATGTGTTCTTGAATTTTTCGTTCCGCCCGAAGCCATGTTTTTCTATTTTGAAGTAAAGAGTTTCGTTATTTTTTTTGCGTAAACCACCAGCTGATTGTTGAACAGAGTTTGCACGCTTGACTAAAATTTCAGGGTTGCCACCACATTACTTTTAATTATGGAATTGTTGTACTCCAGTTATATTAGGAAAATATATTTAAAATAATTAATATTCGGTCATGAAAATTAGGCAAAAATTTGGGAATTTAAACCAATGTGCAGTGCAGCAAAGTTGGTCTAATGCTGCCTTACCATTACCTTACCATCACTTATACACAAATATGCGTATCAAATTTCCAAGTAAAATTTAATTATAACAATTTGACCGAACCCCATTTTATAAGAGCGTTGAAAATGATATTAGTTAAACTGACTTTAAAAAAGCACACCTTGTTTAAATTTTTTATGAGTTTGGCCTACTTTTATTGCTCGTATCTTTATTTATTCCCAAAAATTTAATAGATATATTGTAATTGTTTAGTTACAAGTTGAAGAGTAAATGCTGCTAGCCTTTTATTCTAAGATAGTAATAACATTTATAACAAGGTTACTACAATAGTTTGTTTTTAAAATGTATCTAGCATGGGTATGGCTTGCTTTTATTTCTAGTATCTTAAGTTTCTTTTTTCACTCGTATTTTCTCACTTTTTTTTTAGCTTTTTTTCTTTAAAGCGCTTATCTTCTTATGTTTTTCTTTGAAAATTTAGAGCGACAAAACTTTCAATACAATGAGAAACCAAAAGCAAATATTTGTTAACTATAAAAGCATAATAATATAATATAATAAATTTATCTTTAAAATTTTTACGTGATTTTCGTTTAAACTCTATACAAATAAGCTGCAATATTTGTTGCTCCGCCCAATATTTGTTCAGCACATTAAACATGTCGGGGTTTTATAATTACGCCTAAGACGGATAAGTAATTGGAATGACAAAATTTTTGCAAAGTACAGAAACTAGTAATTCCTTTAGAACTAGGACAAAACTGCTCAGAGTCTAAAACATGCAGTATTTTATCACCAAGAAAACTTAAACATACAGTTTTCATTACTCTGGCCCAGAGGAAGGATCCTGGAGATCCAGATATCCTGAATCTTACACAGCTTGTGCATTTATTGAGTAGGACACATTGGTACATTGAGAACGAATTTTTTATTGGATATGCTACTGCTCGAAACAATTACATTAAAATGCCTAAATAGGTAGAAGTTTGTATTACAGTCGATCTTTTCTCTATATGTAGAGAACTTGTTAAACAGAAATTCATTTTAAGGAGAAGCAATAAGCAGTGTACTTAAAAATTCGTAATATGGAAAAACTCGTTGTATTTGGATTATGTATTTGGTATGAAGACGACAAATTACACTAGTTTACACGAAAAATAAACTTTCGCAAAAAAGTGTTTTTAGGGTAATTTTGGGTCGAGAAACACGAAAATGACAATTTTTTTTTTTCTCAAGCACCGTTTTCGAAATTTTTTCAAAAAACATGTTTTTGGGAACTTTTTTCATTTATTCGTTAATATCTCGTGAACAAACATGAAATATGATTAGTTCGAAAGGTTTTGATGGATATATGATATGTACAAACTAAGTAAAAATTATTGAAGTTTACAAGCAACTAAAGTCGAAAAAAAGTAATTTTCGATCATTTTTAAAAATTACAAATTTTCGGCTTGCTTTTTATTATTGGAAAATTTTTTTAAAAATTATGTTAAGCTTTGGGCTGAAAGAGAATTCTTTTATGAACATTTTGAGTCTAAGATCTTTAAAATCGGGTAAGAATTGTAGATGCTATGGAACCATGTACGAAAGTTCCAATCTTCACTCAATCACACTCAAAATTTTTCATTTGCGTTCAGTTACATCTTCACGAATTTGTATGCAGCTTTAGTCGTCATTTTTCGTTCATGGTTCCATAGCATTTACAATTCTTACACGATTTTATATCTTTCATGTCGATACAAAATTTTGTTCACGAAATATTGACGGATAACTGAAAAAAGTTCCCAAAAACATGTTTTTCGAAAAAATCTCGAAAACGGTGCTTAAGAAAAAAAAGAGGTTGTCATTTTCGTGTTTCTCGACCTAAAATTACCCTAAAAAACATTTTTATACGAAGGTTCACTCGATGACCCTTAAATTTGTAAACTAGTATTATCACTCTTTGAAAATTATGGTCATAGTGTGGATAAAGCTGTTCGTTGACTGAAATTATTAGTTTCAAAAAGGGCTAACATTTCAGTGTTGAATATTGATTTATATAAAGGCCTATTTTTTATTTTTATGTCTAGGAGTCTGTTCCGAATTATGAGTATTTAACAACCAAACCAATAGATGGCCCACCCTTTACATAGGATTTTAAAGGTTAAGCTAGTTTCTTTAGAACTTTGCCTGGGAACCTTCCTGACTAAGCATGAAACATTAAAAAATGGTTAGGAAAAGAGTAAACACACATACTTAAAGCTTGTCTATTATCTTTTGTTAATGGGTAAACTGAATCTTAGCATTTTATATGAGCAAACACTGTGCTCCATAAGTTTTCCAAATGTCCTTTTAACAATGCTTCGAGATAAAGATTTACGAAAGTAATAATCTTTTCATAATCGTTTTCACTAAATCATCGTAAATCAATCAATTTTGAAACGGTTTAACAAATGCTTGCAGTGGATATGAAGGACAAAATTTATCAAGCCTTCAAGATGAGGAGCCTACAAAAATGTGTATTATTAACTGACAACCACAAAAATCCATAAGTAATTTTTTATAGAACTAAAAAGGTTTTCCGTGTATATATAACCTACATTTAATCACTCAAACGTGGTACAACCTTTTACCCAAGCTCTGTGTGCAGAGTATAACAAGGGCACGGAGCGTTGTAGTGCCACTTGGCTTATGGGGGCGCAACAAGGGGTTCCAATGAAAAACCTTGCTAATGGCATTGTTTGTTGCGCCTCCTGGTCATAAATCTCTTGACCCGTCGCTGTGCCACTTTATGCTGCCTGCAGCTGTAATAAATTGTATATGTATAGGTATATATAAGCAAACATATATACTACATGTGGCATGCTGTAAATTTTCACACGTTCGTCCACTGAATAATTAAATGCTACTCAATAATAAAAACATTGACCAACGTGTTGCAAGAATCCACTCCATGTGTTTGATCCTTATGAATTTTCCCACCAAAATGACAGCACGTGCCAATGACAATGACAATAAGAAGAAGCTTTAGGTGTGTGCCTTGAACTTTTAAATTATAATTGAACTAACTTAATTATTGTTGTGTGATAAACTGAAAATTAAAATTCTATTTTATAGTTTTCCTTTGCTTTTTGAAGGACTTGAGTTCATGTCCTTGGTGCCAGCCAAAAAGTTTGAACTTTGCGCCGACATTTTTTTTTTTTTTTTTTTTTTGATTTTTAAACTTTTATGGCTGCGTGTGAAATGTATTGTCTTGAAACACATGATCAAAGTACACAATATACCAAACATATAGATACATAATAAATACATACAATATTCAGCTGATACTTGGAAATGGTTCTGCATCTGTGGAATTTAGCGGCGTAGAAAGTTTTCTGATATGGGTTTGAGTTTGTTTACAGTTCGCTCAAGATAAATACAAAGAGTCAGATAAAAATTAAGCAAATAAGTAAACAAAAAAAGTTGATGTGGTTGGATTTTTATTGGCCTATAACAAGTGTTTAAGAGGATTTATGTTTTTTGTTTCTTCATTAAAAGTAAATTATTGCAAATTCCTTATGAAATGTTCTGAAGTGTTCCGAAAAGCTATTTCAATATCCCTCGGGACGCACCTTTAAGCGATAAGCTTGTGCATTGAAATTCCAACTATTGCGAATTCCATTTGGAACGTTTAGGAGTGTACCGAAATTCAGTTTCAATAAAAATTTTGCACATTCCACCTTTAAGAAAGAGGCTTGTTTCGTGTGAGCTTATTGTAATCTCGGAACTAATCCCAAAACCTGGATATCTAGTTACGCTTGAAAACTATAATAATAGAAGCCGAAGAGGTACAAAAAATTTTCAGATAATATACAATATTTACCTTTTTGTGTATCACATGAATTAAAGCTTAGCTTTACTACCGATAAATTATATTTGATGTATATAGGAACTATAATTTTTGGCTTATTATGATATATGTGTTGCGTTGCGCTAAAAAGAAGATTCTCTTCGAAAGGAATAAATAAGGAGTTGGATGATTTTATAGAGTAAAAAAGTACACTAAAAAAGACGAATTTCACTTTGTATTTCGCAAATATCAAGTGAAATTGTAAAATAAACGAGAAAATTGTCTCCACATCGGGAAGTATCTCAAAAAATAAAGGCGCAAGTCTAATATGTACAAAGCTTACAAAAATGCAAATAAATTAAAAAGTATAAAAAATAAAATTGAAAATTATTACTTTTTTATGTAATTCAAACATTTTTCATGATCGAATTTTTCATGAAGCTCGGAACAGGCCCGACTAACTTACTCTTCTGGCTTTAAAGCTTTATATGCATGAACTTCCCATCAATGTTTGAAAAATTTTTTAGGATTAAATGAGCTGTTTCAAAGTTTTAATTTGGTTTTATCTTTAATAATTACATAGCTACACAAAAAATCGACTTTCTTCTTTTTGGGGGCATGCCAGGGTTCATACATAAGCTCAAAAAACTCCTAAAACGAGTTATCTTGATTTCAGAACTCTGACTAACTGCAGTTTTTTGCACATAAAAAAAATCGTTGGACATCCGAGCTCAAAGAAAATTTTATCGTTGTTTAGAGACCAGACCATGTCTATTACATGTTTTTGGGGTTGTTTAATTCGAATCCAAGGTGCAGCACGTCAGGGCTCTAGCGTAACCTTAAAAAGTCCATAAAACACTTCGTTTTGTTTATAGGGTGTCTCAAAATCCTGACATGCTAGGGTTTTTTAACTTCTGTTTCAGCTTCACCGACCCCGAAAAACAAGCTGCAAAACCTTTCCGGACAACCGGGCTTAAAAAATCGGCGGTATCTCGCGAATAACACGGGTAATGTTGGTCTCTAATGCTCAATCGTAGCTGGATTATCCACAAACACTTCACGTAGCCCCACACTTCACGTAGCCCCAAAGGAAAAAGTCTAACGGTGTGATATCACACGATCTTGGTGGCCAATTCACCGGTCCGGAGCGTGAAATTAATTGTTCACCGAATTTGTTCCTCAATATGTCCATTGTTTCACGGGCTGTCAAAAAGACGGCGCTTGTTGAAACCAAATGACGTCAAAATCACGTTAGCAAATAATTCGTTATCATGGTGCGATAACGGTCGCCATTGACGGTTATGGTCTGACCAGCGTCATTTTTGAAGAAATATGCACCGATGATTCCACCGGCCCATAAACTACGCGCTGGGCGAGGTCTATTCGGTCGATTGTCATCCATTAATGAATATTGGGTCTCAAATTTGATGATGGTATGGCGAATTGTGGTCTCAGTAGATCGATTATGGCGACCATAAATTGGGCTAAGCGCGCGAAAACAAACAACAACAAAATTGTGCCAAAAAATTCTAGGTAATTAAGTGCACCGTTGTTTAGGAACCACAATTATTTTATTAAGAAAAATATGAGTTTCCTTCAAGTAAATACAAAAATATATATTTAGGGCATCTTCTTTGCAAATACGATTTTATACATTAAAAAAAAAAAAAAAACTAGAGATTTCAATATCTCAATTTGTCAATCGCCAAAAAACCAAAAAAATGTTTCTCCTCCATTTGAAAGAAAAAGCAAGGGAATACAGTTATTTAAAATTTTAAAAAGTAGGAGGCACGTTTTAAAACTGTTTCAAAATTAGCTTTCTTAAAAATGTGGTTAATAAACAAATGAAAAAATATTTTTCAAAATATATCTAAGAAACTAAGGTCCCTCCCAACAAAAAGAAAAAGTGGTATACATTGAAGATAGTATTTTTATATTTTGCACATTTTTCGAAAACTTTGAATTAATGTAAAAAAAAAATATTTTTATCCAAAATCCCAAAAAACATCTAAACTAATTTCCTTCAGAAATCTAATAAACTTAAAATTGTGTATTCTTTTTGTTACCCATATCGTCATAGTTTTTAAAAGAATCGCCCATGTCTAGAAATGGAAGCGACGTTATTGCTCTCTATAAAGTTACGCAAATATTATAGTTGCGATTTCAGAAACGGCGATCAATTACAGGGTATATAGTTGTCGAGATATCTATATTATACATACATATCTTATTTGCTTTCTCTTTTGGCGCTTTGCACAAATGTTGCAATATTTGGCAAAATTTACGTCATACGAATATATATATGTACTCAGATGTACATGCATGCCAGCTGCCTGCCAAGTTCAAGTTCAACAACAAATGTCATAAATTTATAATTGGCAGATTTTCAAGGCCCCAAATCCTGATGCGACTGTATTTTACATAATTGGCAGTTTGCCTCTAATTGCAATATACATATGTTTAAATTGTACTCTTATGTCTCCCACAGGCCTATGAGCGGCGCTTTCCCAAATGCCCACAAATGCCCATTGTGCTGGACTGCGATATTATAAAAGATGAATTGCTGGAGAATGGTTCCAAGCGTAATACCAGCCGACGCTGCAAGCTAGCCGTAGATGCGCCCTACATATTTAAGAAGCTGATAGGCGTGGATCATGTTTACTTTCTTCAACATAATTTTCTGGACATGTCGAATCGTACGCTCAGCATAGAGGCAGTCAATGAGAGCTTCTCCTCGCGCATCGAGATTTTTGAACGTTGTCGCTACTATGCGCATCCTGACAATGCCGACTGGACTTGTTTCGATCAGACTGCTACGCTGGATATTAAGAACTTCTTTGGCTTTGAGCATTCCATGGAGAAAATGGGCATGAAACAATATACCCAAACTACGCTCAAAGGCAAGGAGATTATTGAGTTCTTTATTAATCAGTTGAAGGAGGAGGGTGTTACACATGTAGATCGTTGGGTGCCACCCTTGGATGCGCCCAAGTCGCCTCTTAAGGAACCCACGTCCGAAGAACGTCATGATATACTACTCGATGGCGATTTCATTGCACGCAACTTGGGCCAGCTGTCGCCTATGCAGGAGTCCAAGCTGCTGGAGCTGCGAAAAATGCTCGATGGTGTCGATGATTTGGAGCGTATGCCCAGTTATCAGACCATATTGCGTTTTTTGTCAGCACGCGACTGGCATGTTAGCCAGGCCTTTGCAATGCTACGTGATTCGCTTAAATGGCGGCATGAGCATCGCATTGATGCTCTATTGGAGGAGTACACTAAGCCAGCGGTTGTGATAGAACATTTTCCAGGCGGCTGGCATCATCACGATAATGATGGCAGGCCCATTTATATACTGCGCTTAGGACATATGGATGTTAAGGGTTTGCTTAAGTCGCTGGGCATGGAGGGCTTGCTGCATTTGGTATGTTGTCAACTCTTTAAAAGTATCTTCAATGGAATTTCCAAATTTTTATTTTCAGGCTCTACACATCTGCGAGGAGGGCATTCAAAAGATCAACGAATCAGCTGAGCGGCTGGATAAACCGGTTCTTAACTGGTCACTGCTTGTTGATCTCGAAGGTTTATCAATGCGTCACTTATGGCGCCCTGGCATTAAAGCCTTGCTTTATATCATTGAGACCGTGGAGCGTAATTATCCGGAAACCATGGGACGGGTTTTGGTGGTGCGTGCGCCCCGCGTATTTCCCATTGCATGGACCATTGTTAGCACTTTTATAGGCAAGTTCAAAATTGTTTTTATAATTTGAGCTTATTGTAAGGTTCACAGTAAGTGTGTTTTACTATACCACACAAAGAGGCAGGAATCACTGTATTGCTTTGCTTTGTTGTGCCTTGGGTCTCAAATCGTTGTGGCTGATGTCTTTTTCCTTTATAGTATTAAGAAAGGGACTCACGACTTCGTGGTCAATTATTCGTGATTCGTTGACTTGCGATATCTTTATTTCGATAACTTTCCTTAAATCGTCAACAAATACCGATATTCTGATTGTCAGCCTCTTAATACGGCAGCAAGATGTTATAGCCACACTTCACACTGGCGCACATCTTATGTCGAAGATGAATGAATGAATTATGAATTTGCCGTTCTGAAAATTTTAACATCATTCCAACTATCTTGTGAAAGTGTTTCGATTTTATTGTGTCCCGATGAGAAATTATGCGTTTATTTTTCTGTGCATCTCTAAATTTTTTAACAATGTTAACGAAAAAAACTGTCAAATTTTAATTCGAAAGAACCAAACCTCATATATTTATGGAACTGACACAAAATGCGGCCACATATGGCTAACTGAACCATACAAGGGTGAGCCAGAAGGCATTCCAGAAGGAGCTTCTAGTTTGATAAGAGGGAAAAAAGTAGAAAACGATTATATAGATTTATTTTGTATTTTATTTATTACATTTTAGTAAACAAAAACATATTGTGACTTATAAAAAAATCAGCATATTGTTTTTTGACTTCTAATTCTATGTCAGCACCGGCGACGATTCGGCGGTGATAAACATATGTAAATACGTAGCTCAAGTTTTCATTTTGTTAAAAAGCTAACTTAATAATTATGCTGGTGACTTTATTTTAACGAATTGAACAAATAGTTAAAAAAAACTGAAAATACATACATACGTTTTTTAAAAAATGTATTTATCCTTATTTTTAAGCCAGTGGCTTTCAGGCATTGCAATGCATTGGTGAGGTCCAATGGACTCGAAGATCTTTAGCACAACACCAACAAACATCCAAACAGCTAGTGGCGCTTGTATATATGCAGCGGTGGGCACGAAAAATAACGGAAAGAGCCCTACAATTCTCGAGTAGGGCCATAAAACCATAAAGTTGCTGCGAGTTGAGCGATGACCAACATTGTGTGTAATTTGTTATTGTAACCTCTTCGCGTCGCCGGCGATCTGCTTGTGCGTGTACACTGAACAACATTTTGCAACACATTCAAAGACACAGCGAAGTCATATGAGTTTATATGACAATTTTAAATTACCAAAAAAATTAATCCGTCTTACAGTTGCCAAAGTTACTATATTTCTGTGCTCAGTGTACTTGTGCGAAATTTTAGTCAGCGAGCACTAATAAAAAGCCGCTTAATAATGGTTGATATTGTAAATCTACTCATAAAAAGATTGATATTTTTATATTAAAAAGCATTTTTAATAAATTAAAATTAGATGTTGTCAGTCGATGTTGTGTGCAATTTCACGTCATCAAAAAATACCACGCGTTCCTCTAAGATGTGCTCAGTGTGAATAGGCTATTAGATGATAGATGCTGTCAGTGCGAACACCTTTTTCACATCTTCAAAAAATCCCATGCCTTCCGCTAAGATGTGCTCAGTGTGAAAAGGTTATTAGATGCTGTCAGTGCAAACACCATTTTCATATCTTCAAAAAATCCCATGCGTTCCGCTAAGATGATTACCAAAATATTTGATTTTATGAGCTGAATTATTATATCGACAAATCGGAAACTGGAACAGGACTTATTTTCTGCGATGATTATGATTATTATGAAAATATCATACAGTTTTTTTAGTGCTCCGGAAATAAAACAGATTATTTCCAAGTTCCCTGAAGTATCTGAGTTTTTACCAACTTTAATACATTTTTTTTACTTTTGAGCTGGAATGACATAATGACACTTTCCCTACTCGAAATTTTTTCTGAATCCGCTCTTAGTATACATGTTTATTTTTGACTCGGATATTTTTTTTGACTCGCATTGTATTACTTACAAACCTAGTTGCGCATTAATAATTTATTTCTTTTCCATTTCAGATGAACATACGCGCTCCAAGTTCTTGTTCTATGGCCCGGATTGTGCGCACATGAAAGATGGACTAACCCAGTACATTGATGAGGAAATTGTGCCAGATTTTCTAGGCGGTCCTTGCAAAGTAAGTTGTCAACTAGCATTCAACAACAGCTTGTAATCGTTTAGTTGTTAATAGTAATTCCTGAGAATTGGTTTAACAAACATTTAATAGTTACTTTTGTATATAATCTTTTATTGTTATTTCCGTACGTTTGTTTTGCATCTCCCTTTACTGGTGCTCAGACGCATATGTCGAATGTGGACCAAGTCTATCAAAAATACTTTACGCATTGTTATTTAGCTAAATGCGATTGTGTAAGCAGCTTCAAATATATGTAACCAAAACAGCAACAACAATAAGCAAAAACATTTGTACTTACTTTGTCAAGTGCCGTTGAATGTACCTAACATTAAGTTTTTTATAATTATGTTCTTTGTTATCATATCTTTTTTGTTTATAAACTATGTCAAGTCCATATGGTTTTCTTTTATAATCTTTGTTGTGCGACGCCTTGCTGTGCTTAGCCGTGACATACACTCAAAGAAAATGTAAAAAAAAGAATTCTCTTCACTGTGTCATAACGTCCATGTGGTCCTAAGTCTGTGTGCCAAAACATAATCTCTTAGCAAAAAAAAAAAAAAATATAGCTTAGCCAAGCAATTGCAAAATTCTTATTTACTATTAAAATATTAAACGAAATTGAAATATACTTAAATTGTAATCATAAATTTCATGATAGACAATGATACATGAAGGTGGACTGGTGCCCAAAACGCTTTACAAGATGAACTCATTGGAAGATCACGATGATGAGACCGCAGCTGTTTTACGCGTAGAAACTGAAACTGCTGCCGCCATAAAGCGTTTATCGGCAGTGCCACATGATCACCGGACTCTTTACAAAACCGTAGACCTGAAAGCGGGCTATACTCATGAGCTGCTTATACGTAATGAGGATGCGAAGAGTGTGTTGACTTGGGACTTTGATGTGTTGCGCAATGATTTGCACTTTACGCTTTATCGTGTTACCCAGGAGCTACCAGATAAGAGCGGTAAGTAAATCGCTGCATTCCCTCTTATCAAGCATCCAATTTAATATGATGATTCTCTATTTACTGCAGATGCCGCCGTCTCCTACTTTGACATGCATGACTTTGTGGAGGGTGAACATTACTTCCGCGAAGAGCCCACGCTCGTATGCCGGCATAAGGAGAGTGTGCAGGGCTCACATGTAATGCATCACACTGACAGCTATATAATGCACTGGTTCAGTCCCTCGGGCGCACAATTAAATCTATTCTATGAAGTTTTGAGCTCAGTAAACTACAAGGGCTCCATGACAAGTTTGCAATCGGCATTTTCATCCAACTCATCAGCAGCTAGCTCTTGTCAGAGTCGATGATATGAGTCGAACAAGCAGGGCGTTGACAATCAGGCCACAACGCCAGCTGCTGTAGATGTAGACGAAACGGAGATGGATATGGGCCTGCTTTCGGGCACACTTATGGAAAAGAGCCTGAATCTGTTTGAGACATCGGATATATATTTTTAAGCCAGAATGTTGCAATCTCATTATGTATTTAGCTTAGTTATTTTTTAGCAAGTTAATTCCTTTTATTGTATTAAGCACTACTTAGTTTTACAATTCCCTATATCAGCAAAAATCATATGCTATATATAAATCTACATATATATTTTTAAAGATCTATTAAGCCAAAATGAAACTTGTGAATTACGTTTAGAGTGCTAATCCCGGTCACTCAAAACACCAATCAAAAAACGACTTTTATGTACGGTTGTATACAATTTCAACAAAAATATCACACGCTCGTGCAAACTTTTTGTCATTCATTTGGAAGCGTCAATTAGTCCATTTTAGCAAGTAGCATCAGCATTAGCTTATATTATATACATACGAACATATAAATTATATACAACGTAATATTTGTAGCGCAGCTCGTTTTATAATGCTTTTTATAAAGACATCAATTCAAATTATGCAAGAAATTTTAAATGCCATGCAGCTCAAGCAAATTGCAAGATCTACATAAATATAAATAGCCAAGGACTACGTGTTACCTAATTAAATTACTCAAAAATAAAAATTTTAGTATATTGCAATGATTTTAGAATTAAGTAATTACATAAATATATTATGAAAACATTTTTGTTTAAATTACCAAATTTGCTGCGACAAAAAAACAACTATAGATTATATAACACATTGATAGCTAATAGCATGATAATCAGTAAATTTGAAAACTATTTAAATAGCAAAGTGCAGTGCATGTTAACTAAGTGTGTAAGTTAAAAGTAATAAAGTAAATTATAGAAAATTCGTTTTCGATTTTAAAAGCTTAACGCCATTTTAATTGGGGACTGTGCTGGTAAATACTAATGGTGTGTAAGGAAAGTGTCACAACTGACAGCTTTTGTAAGAGATTAAAAACTTTTAGGCAAACATATTTTTGGCATTCTCTTTGATTGATTAGTAGGAAGTAAATAAAATTTATTTTGTCCTTTTTCTAATCGGAATAAGCAAATACGCATAAAATCCGACTTGGGTAGTACGCCAGCTTATTATTATAGTAATCTATTGGACACTCCTTGATGCGAACTAGTGCATATTACTAAAAAGTTTACAAGTAATTTTAAGTTAATATATTTAAACACAGCCTGGGTAATAAAGAACGGCCTTACAAGCCAAATCTTAAGCCAGTGAGGACGTAACTACAAGAAACATAGCAGGTGCTCCTTGGTATCTAAGCAACAAAGAAATTCATAAAGACTTCAATGTTCCTTATGTTATAGACGAAATAAGCAAATCATTACGATGATTTTTTCTTACCGTGAAAACCCACTGATAATTAACCTACTAGACTATAGTACGGACGTTAGACGTCTGAAAAGATTGCACATTCTGCACCTTTCAGATCGATTTGTGTAATATTACAGGCCCATAACTGACTCTTCTGGCAGCCATCTTTTACTAAGATTTTCGATCTTTTGATTTCGAATTTAAAGATAGTGCCCAGGTATATTGCTGAGCTCAAATAACAGAGTCTCATAAACATGTTAGGGCCTAGGCTAGAAGACCTGTGGCAAAATGTTACAACGATATCTATATATCTATATATATCGATCTTTTGATTTCGAATTTTAAGATAATGCCCAGGTATATTGCTGAGCTCAAATAACAGAGTCTCATAATTATGTTAGGGCCTGGGCTAGAAGACCTGCAAAATGTTATTTTCAAGCTTTCCGTGAAGCAAGAAACGATATTATCTAGTTCGTAATTTCTTGAGTTTAGTTAAGTAATTTTGTTTTTTTTTGTACACAATCTGAGCAAATGAAAATAACGACAAAAATGAACTAAGGAACGAGGTTATAAAATTGAACTGGAATGTTCAACTCATGAACCAAGTCGTACAAAAGCTAATGTGTATATAACGAGTTTTCATAGCTTAACGAAACTTTGCAACACTTTTAAAAAATTCGTAAAAGACTTCTGGTTTGCTAATGTTACTTAGAGCAACAATTAGTCAATAGAAAATTAACAACAACAAAAACGCTTATCATGCTGTCTATCAGCCGTGGTTACAGTTGAGTGGACCTGGCCTACGCGACTGCAGCAACGCCAATAGCAGTGTTTAATTTGGCCAGCTAAAGAGTTCATAAAAAGCGTTAAATTGCGGATAAGCTTTATCGCATTCAGCTGGTCAACTATAATTTTTAATTGCCGGGACAAAAACGATTTTGACCAGTTTAAGTTTAGCACTGATACTTAACGGTCGCAATCATTCAAGCTTAAGTATGGCAGCATTACAGACACACAAGTGAGTAAAAGTGCTTACATTAATTATACTTAGTACTCACAAGTACGTGCGACTCTATGGAGCAAGAAAACGGAACAAAGCCGCCGAATAATCAGTTGGCTGAGATTATAAGCTCTGCTTTGGAATATTACAGAAACGATTTGGAGAATGAACAGCCAAGGGTGGAGAATATCTTGGAGGACAAGTTAATATTTCGCAAGTTCCACAGTGGTCCCCTAGATGCATATCGCCAGAAAGCCAGTTTTTGCTACAAGCGTATGAATATCTTACTGGAGGGGGCAGACTACATACGCCTAAAGGTAATTACCTGTTTGTTATAAGGTTATTATTCCAAAGTTCAAACTCTGATCTACTTAGGAAGCTTTGCTGCGCATAGCTAAAAATAAGCCTTATCGCTGTTTGTTTGTGTCTATAAATGTTGCAACTGAGGTGATTCGACTAATCACTGGAATATTTTGCAGCAACAAGAAATTTTCAAACTGATAAACTAATCAACCTTTTTATCAATCAATTTCAGCATAAAGTCTGGCAATGGATGGAAAGACATCCGGATTTTCAACGTGAACCAGAGGCTCCTAATCTAGAGCGCACACGCCAATTGGCAAATAAGCGTAGTCATTTGCTCTGGGAACAGCAGTTCTTTGGCGTTAATGAGGTGCGCATTAAAACACGTTTTCCATTAAAGTGCTGTTTTTTATATCAATATCTTTATATTTATCTAGTATCTGACTACTCCAGACTTGCTGCTTGCTTTTGGTCAGGCCATCTTCAGCTATGACTTTAGCGCTTCTGTCAAATTCTCGCTTTCTAATGGCATGTTTCCCAGCACTTTGGTCTCAAATGGCACGGGACGTTTGGGCAAATATGTTGCTAAGATTGCGGACAATCGTATATTAGGTGCCTATGCTCTGACCGAGATCTCTCATGGCACGAATGCGCTGGGTATGCGTACAAGAGCTACCTACGATGCCAAGACCCAAGAGTTTGTTATACACACGCCCGATTTCGAGGCCGCGAAGTGCTGGGTTGGCAATCTGGGAAAGACTTGCACGCATGCGATTGTGCATGCGCAGCTTTATGTTCCAGATGACAAACACCAAGGCTTAAATGCATTTTTGGTGCCCATACGCGATGAACGCACTTTGCTGCCATTCCCTGGCGTTACTGTTGGCGATATGGGCGAAAAGATTGGATTAAATGGAATTGATAACGGGTAATCTACACACATATTGATAAAGACTAAGTAAAAAACCACTTACTGATTTGGTGTATTTTGCAGATTTGTGTTGTTTAATCAGTATCGCATACCCAAGGACAATTTGCTGTCGAAAACTGGTGATATTGATAAGCATGGGAATTACAACAGTCCAATTAAGGATAATCGCAAACGGTTGGGTGCTTCCCTGGGCGCTTTGTCCGTGGGTCGCGTCAATATTTGCGGCATTGCCTATGTGGCTCTGAATAAAGCCATATGCATCGCCACACGTTATTCGGTTAGTCGCCGTCAGTTTGGACCCAATGACAAAGAGGAGGAATGGCCTGTACTTGAGTACCAATCGCAGCAATATCGCATATTGCCGCATTTAGCTACCACTATTGCCATGCGCGTAGTTACGCTGTGGATTGGCATTGAGAACACCAATATGACCATGAAGGGCTTTGCCGGTGAGGATACTTCTAAGGTGGGCATGGAAATGCATGCAATTTCATCGGCCTTGAAGCCTATTTGCACGTGGGCGGCACGCGACGGCATACAAGAGTGCCGTGAGGCGTGTGGTGGACATGGATATCTTAGGGTTGCGGGTATAGGCGATCTACGCAATGACAACGATGCCAATTGTACATATGAGGGCGAGAATAATACACTTATACAGCAAGCATCCAATTGGCTAATAAGTCTGCGCCGAGGCAATGCAGATTTCGAAGATGTGTCACCTTTAGGCACAGTAGCGTTCCTTAAACAGGCCGACGTGTTGCTAAAGACAAAGGCAGAGGAGCGCACTGTGGCCCAGGCGCTGAGTGTGAACAGTACGTACTAAACAGTCCGATCTTGAATTAAGTATAATTTTTCATGCTGTTTTCTAGATATTCTAAAAGCACTTAACTGGCTTACCGCCTGGCAACTGGATTTCACTGTTTCACGCATGGAGCAATTGGAGAAAGCCGGCATGGATGCCTTTGAAAGGCGCAACAACGTACAAGTTTTTGCTGCTCAAAAACTATCGCTTATCTATGCGGATGTAAGTTGCCTATCAATAATTCCGTTCGTACTGATAATAGTTTGTTTTGTTTACCTTCAGCGCACCATGTACTATGCATTCCACAAGTTTGTGACTGGGCTGCCTACTTCTGCGGAGCAGCAGGTTTTGCTTAAGGTGCTTGCTTTCTATGGTGCTAACTTAATTACCAAATACACGGCTCTGTTCTACCAAGGCGGATACTTCGAAGATAATGCACAAATTGAGCTGTATCAGCAAGGCATTTTGGAACTGCTGCCTGTTCTTAAGAACGAAGCAATTTCTTTGGTAGATGCTATTGCGCCAACTGATTTTATACTGAATTCGCCGCTTGGCATGAGCGATGGAAATGTAAGTAATATGCTACTTTGTCAATTTTAATTCAGCTTATATTCAAAAGGATGGAGTTATTCAAAATTTCTCCAGCTGATAGATATTGCGCTATAATTAAAATAAAATTGTATTAACCTTATTTACTGTATCTTTATTTTCAGGTCTATCAGCACTTACGGCGCTCTATTGAGGCCACACCTGGAGTCTACGAACGTCCTGATTGGTGGCGCGAAGTCACCTATAAGGAATATCTAAAGCGCGCAAGATTGTAGATTTTATAGAAACTAACATAGCACATTGCATCCTTCCAATAGCATAAATTACTTAACTCCAACAGAAAGCATATTTGACCTTATAAAGCATATTTATTCTGGATCGCTCCGAATCTAGTCGTCAGTATGGAACACACATGCAATTATAAGAGCAATTTGTCGGCTTAATAGAATAATTATTGTTTTCAAATTAATGAATCAGTTGAGGTTGCGTCATAAAATATGGCATTCTCAACTTTTGTCAAGCATCAACTTTTTTCAATACCATTTATAGGGCTGCAATGCGATTGTCCGGATAAGTCTGTGATTTGAAATGGGCAACTTAATAAAATTCATAACATTACGTGCTGTGTTCAAAATTTTTTTTTAGTAAAAATTATTCCTTAGGAAACCTAAACCGGCAAACCGAAACTCATATTTTTATGAATGATCATAGTTTTCGTCTTTCAGCCGATCGCTTGAAAATTGGGTTCTTGCGGGAACCTAGTATGTCCAGTATTAGTACTGATAGTGATAGACGGTGGTATTGAAAAAGTATTATCATTAGAGAAACCTTAGCAAATTCACAAAGTTCTTTTTGTTACTAAATTTCGGTTAAATTCGTTTTTACGGTTTTAGGTAGTCAAATTTCGGTTTCTTCTTTTCTTTATTTTAATATTTACATTAAACTTTATATACGGGTGATTTGTGCATTATGCGGTTATCTAGAAAATTCTTGTTACATATTTGGTTAAATTTTTACGCTTAAATACGATCACAGTCTGAAAAACGACTTTGTCGTCAAATAAGTTACATATATACACAAAAGCTTACACAATAATAAATAATATACACGAAATTTGCTATTTTTTTGGGGCATACAAGCTGCCACCATTTGCGCTAAAGGTCAAGACAAAGCTCCTGAACCGGATTCATAAAATTCGGGCGGACTTTGCGCGGCGAATTGATTTATTTGAGCAACTTCAACGCCCTCGGTTTGTATGAGCATGGGTATCTGTTGCGGCAAGTCGCTAGTCGCCCACAAATACAAATCGAGGGTCTTCTCCGTGCAGTCTGCTATGAAACGTACAAATGGGCGTATATCGCCCTCGTTGGCCAGCTTGAGAAAGTGATAGTATTTGCTGCGCTGCTGTTTGGGTATGATAACAGGCGGATAACCAGCTCGCATAAGCAGCGTGTTCATTAGCAGGCGCGAGGTGCGTCCATTGCCATCAATAAATGGATGAATGTGCACCAGCTTGTAGTGGGCTAGAGCTGCATAGCTATAAGGAAAAAGAAAATGCACTTAAGACAGCGATTTAAAAGCTATGCAATGGCACTCACTTGACTGGATGCAGTGATATGCTGTGTTCTGAGTTTAACCAGCGTTCAAAGCGCTGCATGAGCAAAGCCAAATCGCCGGGACCCGGAGGCACATGACCGCCGACATAGACTTGATTGCGTCTAAACTCACCGCCTTCAATGGGATCGACATGGCCCAAAACACGCCGATGTATTTCCAATATGTCTTTAAGCGAAATCTCCATTCTAAACGAAAACAAAAAGTTATGATATAGTTAATTAGCATATTGTTCTACAATAATAGTGCTCTTTAAATTTTCATTAGTTCGTTCTAATCTCGCTCCAAAGTTAGACAACCACAAACAGCTGGATTACAAATGTATGTGAATCACGCTTGAAGCTAAAAAGCTGAGAAACTTATTCGCAAAACAAATGTGCGCACCAAGAGACGAATCTTTACAATGACTTCTCTATACTGTTTACTTACTTTTGCACAAGACTGGCGTTAATGTACTTCATAGCCAAATCCATGCCCAGAATTTCGTTGTGCTCATCAATGGACTTGCCATCGACAGCCATGCGCGTTTCCAATATAGAGCGCGTTTGTGCTAATGTCATGGTGTTGCCTTCTATGCCCACCGAGTGGTATATATGCTGAAAATAAGCCTCTTTCTTTGCACGCCTCAAGGCCGAATTCGCCTCATGTATAGCCGATAAAGCATCCCGTTTGGCATCCAACGAGGCCAGTCGACGTTCGTCCAGCGTTTGCACAACGCCAGCTGTACGCTGATGATTCGCCAGCGCTTCCGAATTACTGGGACTAATGGTTAGAGCCTGAAAATAATACTGATCGGCCAGCACTATGTTTCGTTCATTGTGCTCCAGAAATTCGCCATAACGCAGCAGCACCTCGGGATGCTTGGGAGCCAGTGCAAGTGCATGCTCAAACAAACGCAATGCCTTATCCTGTTTGCCAGCCAAATGCATATCCTGTGCCATACGCAGCGAACTCAAGGCTTCCTTAATATTGGTAGTTTCCGCCTCGGTAAAGCTAAAGCCAACGCTATCGCTGACGCTCTTGTCGTAGTACTCCTTAAATGCGTTCAGCTCGTCCACGGAGTACACAGCAAATTCATCACGTGTCTGCAAATAGTGGGCTGTGGGCAGATGCTGCAAGCGCAAACGCCAACCTAGCAGAGAAGCCAACTGGGTGCTCTGCAGCAGCGCGTGAAAAACAAATGCTGTAAGACTGCCAGCGAGGAAAAACATCGCGAAACGATAGGGTATCTTTAATTTTATAAATTGTTGTTGTGCGTTGCTATTATTTTTTGATTTTGTTGTTTGCGTCATAATCTCTGCAGCTGATTTTGGTTTAGATAATTCGCTGCCAGATGCAGCATAGCTGTGACGACGTGTAGTTTTCATGGCAAAAACCATTATGTTGTCGCTTATAAGCACTGTGACAGTTTTTGTTTCACGTTTATTTTGTACACTTCACTCAGCAGGTACATTTTCAAAGGGCGGGTTGTGTTATAATTGTATTTTTATAAAATTTACTTTCAGCTGGCCCACGTATTTACTTGCTGCTTCTTACATTTTGCAAATTTACGATGGTCGAGAAATTTCGATATTAATCGATAACTGTAGCATATTTGGGTATTATTGCACACTTGAATGAAAACAGCTGTTTTGAGGCAATATGAAATCTGCACTAGATGGCGCTTAGAGCGCTGTAATATGCTGCCTTTGTGCGCTAGATGGTGCTAAGCCAGCGTGCAGGACTATAGGAGTGAGTGAACAAAAAAGGGCAGCTCACTCAATTGGGCACAGTGAACAAGTTCAGTGCAGCTACTTTTTGTTAGTATGGTGAGTTTCATTTAAAATTTATTTTCCTCGCTTGCGCTTTAGCAAAGCCTTATTTTAATTAAGTGCTTATTAAAGTTAAACGCAATTGTAGTTCTTGAATACAAAGATTTAGTTAAATTCCATCACACTTTGTTTTACTAATGAATATGAAGACCGGAACACTTTTAATGGAAATCAGCCGTTCTCCGGAAACTGAATTCGAATATTTTATTCGGATTCGTTTTGAAACCGAATGTTTGGTGCTCCCGTTTCCACCAAACCGAATGTTTCATGTGCTTTGAAACCGAATGGTATGTTGCATGTGGAATTCAAACGAATCGGCAAAATAGGATTAAAAAAGCACGCATTTTATATTGAAATAATTTTTTATATATTCTTTGATATTCTTAGATTCTATTTATGCTAACTTTAAGTTGAATATTTATTGACATTTACTTTTAATTATTTTTTTTCTGACTCAACCCAAAAATTAGCATGCACAGCCAAACCGAATTTTTGTTTTGTTTGTGTATGTGTGCGTATCGCATGGCCAAAAATTTCCCTTGCACAAAAATAGCTAAGTCTTGTTTAATTTCAATAAATATTGTTGCAAAAGTAATACTATTATTGTGTTATTTTATTTAATAGCAATATTTTAATGAAAATTAAATGTAAGCAACATGTATTTATAAAAAGATGCAAGAATGCGGCAGCCATGTCAGCTGTTTTGTATCAAACAAAACTTTCGCGCCAACAAACACAATTTAAGAACATATTTAATCAAAAGAATTTAATGCTAAAAAATATATTTATTGCAGGGGAAAACACAAACATGACATGAATCTTCCATAATTTTACGCCTTCTTTTAACTTTAAAACTAGCGATTGAGTAAATAATGAACATTTTTGCAATTTTGCAAATTTTTAACAAAAGTCAGTCAGCTGGTTACACCACACATGCATATGTAAATTTATCGGAAAAAATGAGGGAAATTTACACATTTATCGAAAATAAAAAAAGAAATTATCGAGAAAAAAATTCGGTTTCCGGAGCACGCAAAAACGAATCCGAGTAAAATTTTTCGGTTTGGATTTCTCGGTTTCCGTAGCACGGCTGAATATTTAAGGTCCTTTTTGGATGTTTGCCTCCGAAGCAAAGAAGTAAATACAACCAATTCTGAAATAACACGGTCTGAATATAAAATTTTTTGACATAATTTCATTCGATTTAACACGATTAAAAAAAGCTAATTGATTGAAATTTTAATGAAAATATTTTTATTAACATAATCTTTTAGGAATTCAGTTAGGTAATTCCCCTTTCTAATTTATTTTTATAGCAGCTTAAGGATTTAATTTGTATTTTTTTACACGGATTTCTCTGGAACGTAGTATCTACCGTGTAAAAACAGAATTAGGTTTACATTTAATTAAAAATTTATTATTATTGGGCAAGATGAAACCTGTCCAGTTGGTATCAGAAAACTGTTTTAAGCGAATAACAAGCCCCAAACTGTTTGTGAACCGGATTTTTCAGTCAACAAAATTTTATTTCAAAACTAATCCTAAGATTTGATCGGTGGATTCCAAATAAAAAGGTAAATCCTTCTAAAATGACTAGCACATTCCAGATTATTCGTCTTACTGACTTTAGCTTCGATAACTGGTAATCTGATATATTTTAAAAATCTTACAATTGAGTAGCTTTTGAGCAACAAATACTCAGCCATGCTCCGGAAAACAAAAATCCAAAATGAACGAGTTTTCGATAAATGGTCTATCTGGATAAGGTACTGGAAAATGCCCCCAGCGATATTTAAAAACTAATAATGCAGTTCACGGGGCAAAAAAAAATTTTTTTTCGCAAAATTTCAGTTCTTCAACTTAACGCGTTAAGGCTTAATTTAAAAAAGACATGTTTTTCGTTTTTATTTAATTGTAACCAAACTACTGAATATCTTTGAACCAATCTTTTTTTAATCTAAGTTAAGGCATATTTAAAAAAAAATATTTAATTTTTTTTTTAAACAAACATTTTTTTTTTAAAAAATATGCATTTTTTTTATTTTTTTTTTAAGTATGTTCTTTATCACCATCAATCACCATTTTTTTTTTAAAACACGTGTTTTTATACGTTCTTAATTTGGTGTAGGTAGGTAGGTAGGTCACATCCAAAACAGTGTTGGAATGCTACGAGCTTTTACTAGATGTTACAATATTCTTCACCATTAATCTGCTTTGGGTACCTGGACACCGAAATATAGTGGGCAACTGCAGAGCATATGAATTAGCTAGACGGGGTACAACGTTACCACTTCAGCTTGACAAAGCTTTGGAATCTATGCCAGTAGCAACTTGCAAGTTATTAATAGACAAGAATATCCTTAATGATGCAAACCATAGACGAGAGGATACGTGAACCTGTCTTATTAGTAGGAAAACTTGTCCGCAATTGAGCCTAAATAGAACCAAGCAGCTTTTAAAGCTAAAGAGACTGGACATTGTCTTATTGGCAGGCACGCCAATAGATTGGTAGTGCCTTATTCTGACTACTGCAGAAGCTGTCAGGAAGTAGAAGAAGAGGAAACAGTGGAGCATCTCCTTAATGGATGCATGGCACTATGCAGGAGACGACTGAAAACACTTTGTTCCGAAACTATTGGGAATATTACTGAAATCGCAGGATTCAGAATAAGTAGGATTAATTCCTTCATTAAATCGACAGGTTGGTTCAAAGAGGATATAGGAGAGTGAGGACTAGCTCAAGTGGCTTCACAATGGGCCTTCTGCAGGCCTAGCTGTGTCGGAAGACAACCATTACTACCTACCTACCTAATTTGGTGTAAATATGAATCAAATCGATTTGGTGGAACAATGTTAAAAAAAAAAAAAAAAAATTCATGTTTTTTTTTTTAAATGTATGAAAATAAAGTATGTTTTTTTTTGTCAAAAGATGGCAAAAATTATAATACATTTTTATATTATTAATTTTTGGTGTTGAATGTAACCCCATAAATTTTTTTTGAAATTGCACCATTTAATGCAAATAATTAAAAAATCGTTTGTTGAGCAATGTTAAATTTTTAATATTTACATACAAAATAAATCAATTTTTTTCATCATATAAGCAAGAAGTACGTATTCTATTAAATTTATCATAATTTTTGCCAAAAATAAATACAATTTTTTTTCATAAATTTTTAAAAAAAAAACATTAAAAAATTGTTGTTTTATTTTTTTTAACATTGCTCTATCAAATCGATTTCATTCATATTCACACCAAATAAAGAATGTATAAAAAAACGTGTTTAAAAAAAAATGGTGATTGACATATTTAAGGAACATACTTAAAAAAAAATAAAATTTTTTTTTTTTTTTAAGAAAATTTGTTTAAAAAAAAATTAAATATATTTTTATACCCTGTACCGTATGGTACAAAGGGTATATTGTGTTTGTGCAAGCCGAAAATGTATGTAACGTACAGAAGGAGAAGTCGGAGACCCCCCAAAGTTACCTAAATTATGATCAGAGTGACTAGAGAAGTCGATATACCCATGTCCGTCTGTCCGTCTGTCCGTATGAACGCCTAGATCTCAGAGATGGTAAGAGCTAGAGCAACCAAACTTTCAGATAAGATCCCTTATTAATCCATAGGAGACAAGTTTATTTTATTTTTTGATATCGGGACTACATTATATAGCTCCCATAGGGGTGTTTCAGAGGACCTCGAAAAAAAGCAAAAGTTTTAGATGGATAATTCGTTTGTTTATAAAGATATCATAACCAAATTTGGCAATCGGAAGTTTTTTAGAAACCCTCAGCACTGTACCAAATCTTATCAAAATCGGTTGACTATATCATATAGGTCCCATAGGATCGATCGGTCGAAAATTTGTTTTTTGTACAAAATTCGTTGTGTTTCGTTTATTTGTGAACATACCGTAACCACATTTGGCATTAAGAAGTTTTTTAGAGTTCCCAAGCACTGTACCAAATTTGATCAAAATCGGTTGACTATATGATATAGCTCCCATAGGATCGATCGGTCGAAAATTTGTTTTTTGTACAAAATTCGTTGTGTTTCGTTTGTTTGTGAAGATATTGTAACCAAATTTGGCATTAAGAAGTTTTTTAGAGTTCCCAAGCACTGTACCAAATTTGATCAAAATCGGTTGACTATATCATATAGCTCCCATAGGACCAAAAAAACGTTTTTTGTACAAAAATCGTTGTGTTTCGTTTTTTTGGCAAAGAAATATCTTTTGGAGTTTGTAAGCAATATTTCGGACTTGATTGCAATGTGGTGGTACAGGGTATCCCAGAGTCGTCCACGTCCGACTTTAACGTACGCCATCTTTTTTTTTAAAAAAGTTAAATATATTTTTTTTTAAAAAAGTTAAAAAAGTTTCCAGTACTTTATACAGCTAGACCCTTTAGCGTTGCGAAGTTTTTTTTAGATTTCCCAAGTACTCTACATATATATAGGGCCCATAGGATCGGTTAAAAAAAATATTTCCGCGCATAATTCGTTTTCTTATCAAAATATCGTAACTAAATTGGGGCACCTCAGCAACATACCGAATTTGATTCCATTGATTGATTGTTATGGTACAGGGTATCTGAAAGTCGTCCGTGCCAGATTGGTAGACTAGGCAGTAAGTATGAAAACCCAAAAGAATCGAACTAACAATGTTATTTGAATATAAGTGCTAAATTTTAACTACTTTATGAATGAGCCATTTAAGATCTTATTATGGGCCGAAATAAATTAAAAACCGGCTCTACGTAATAAATTCATTAATCGCTTTAACTTAAAATTTGACTCTTAAAAATTCAATACACATTTAAATAATTTATTTCCCAGAAAACACACGGCGTATGAGTAACGCATTTATATATTGTTGTTTGTTTTGTTTGAATTATTTTTTAATTGCTATGATTTTAGCGAAAAAAACATTTTGTCACTAAAAATTCTTTTAAAATATATTTCAAACAAAATCTGTGCTCAGTGATTAATGACTTGGACGTCACTTTTAGTTCTTTGCTCTGCAAATATTAGACCAACATTTTTGTGGTTGGCTAAAACTTGTTCTAAATTTGAAAAACAAATACGAAATAGGATATACATGGCCTAGGTTTTTTCCAGCTACTTGTGGTTTCGTCTTAAATTCGTTTATTTTTTTTTTATTTTCTAGATAATAAAATACTAAATTAAGCTGCTAATTCTTACAAGGTTGCTTGCATGTGCAAAATTTAATGAGTTTTTTAATATTCTAAATAATTGTTTTGAATCACCGCTTTCTCAAACACCCAAACACACAACACACGTTGACCCCCACGCACGGGTCTTGAAATACTAATGATTTACCCCCAGACAGAATGTCGGTCATGTAACGAATTCTATTGCAGCTCATGAGATCACGCGTCCGAAATGTCATTTAGAAATAAAAAATAAAAGTGAAATATTGTATGATTTATTTTTGATCTGTTGACAATAATTGCAAACAAAACCAAAGCAGAGAGCCGGCTTCCGTGGGACTGGGTTGTGTGATTCACAGACTTGTTTATGAAGTCATTTCGAGAGGCCCTCTTAAAAACCGGGCCGGCTCTAAACTATGACGTCGCTGAGCTAGCATATTTAAGGCAATATTAACAATAATTATTAATAATTTTGTTGGTGTTATTTCCCAAATCTTATTATGTTTTTATGCTGATAAGAAGGTGCTCTGTATTCTTAGAACTGGCGCTCTGCTATTGAACTCATCTCTCTAGTTTGCGATCTTTTGTTCGAATTGCGACGTTTTGAGTTGTATACTCTTTTTGAGCGTATATACATTTTGGGCTTAGATTTGTAACATGGTTGCACATGGTTGATAATATATATGTATATGCCTTTAACTCCTATTTGGAGCATAGGGCGTCAATGACGACGCGGTAGCAAGAAATGTTTCAGGTAGCTAGGTTGCTAGCCCTCCAACCCTAGCTTGATGATAGGAAACCTCTCTGCACCTCCAAGCAGGTGTTTCGTCTGTATTGGTCCGTGAGTGGTATTTTATTTCCCACTTACCCTGCATAATGCCGAGCATTCCCTTATCCGCCACCTGGGGACGCGTCCGATGGGAGACAGACAACTCCACACGGACATGGTTGATAAGATGAAAAATTATGCATTTTGTAAAACAAAAATTTGAAATTTTTACGTTTTAAAAATCCACCGCAATACAGATCAAGTATAAAACTTTTTTGGGGAAATAATCTATGATTTAAAATTTTTCAAATCGATTTTCTGTATAATTTTGTACTTTCAATTAAATGCTTTTTGGGATAAAAGTAACTTCATTCTGGGCCTCTACCTGGTTATATAAAAATTAATTCGGTATGAATATGTCTCCTTATAATGGCCGAAATTTTTATTTGATTTAGTTTGTATTTTTTAATTCATAGCAATAAAGCAAACCTTTGAAATTTGAATTAATGTATAGCTAAACACTGAAAATTTTTATATAATTTTTTTTCGTCTTTGGTTGCTTGTAACTTCATTATTTTTGACTCAATCTTCAATACCTTTCGATCTAATGGTGTTTTATGTGGGTAAAACATTCACGAGATATTCACGAATAACTGAAAACAGTACCCAAAAACATGTTTTTCGAAAAAATCTCGAAAACGGTTCATAAGAAAAAAAATGAATATCATTTTCGTGTTTCTCGACCCAAAATTACCCTGAAACCCTCTTAATTTTCAAGGTTCACTCGATAATCCTAAAATTTGTAAGCTAATGTTATTTATTAAAAATTTAATAATGAAAAGTTTATTTTATTTAATCAAATTATTTTTGGTTACTTAAAAACGTATTATTAAGAGAAAAATGATTTAAATAGATAGCAGCGATGAATTTAATCAAAACTCTGAGTTCCCCAAAAGCACTCACCAAAAATTTTGGAGAATTATTTTGGTGCATGGATGATTCCAATTGTACTCAGCGAGAAAGAAATTTTTGTATGCCCTATTTTTTGGTAGCCTATTATTTTTTTCTTCACCTGTTCGACAGTGCTAAAAAAGTTATCGTTGTAAAGAAAATTCAATAATTTTTATGGCCCTGGTTCATTTTTGTGTACAACAAATATTTTTATTTAGAAAAACTTTGAAAATTTTGTTGTTTTGAATTTCAGTTTAATATTTTAATATTTTTTTAATTTTGAAATTTTTTTTACTACGTGGCTATAAATTTTTACTTCAAAAAATTTTAAGCATTTTTTTTTATTTTTAAGCTATTAGATTAATTTTTAATATTTTTTTCCTCTCTGGCTACAAATTTTGACATTTTTTTTGTTTTTATTTAAAATTTTAGTTTAATTTTGAATTTTTTTTTGTTAATTATAAAATATTTTTTTCTCTCTTTTTACTTACAAAAATATTGAACTTTTTTTTTTGATTTTTAAATTGTTAATACAAAATTTTTTAACATTTATTTTTTTGATTTTTAATCTCATTTAATTATACCCTGTACCGTATGGTACAAAGGGTATATTGTGTTTGTGCAAGCCGAAAATGTATGTAACGTACAGAAGGAGAAGGCGGAGACCCCCCAAAGTTACCTAAAGTATGATCAGACTGACTAGAGAAGTCGATATACCCATGTCCGTCTGTCCGTCTGACCGTCTGTCCGTATGAACGCCTAGATCTCAGAGATGGTAAGAGCTAGAGCAACCAAACTTTCAGATAAGATCCCTTATTAATCCATAGGAGACAAGTTTATTTTATTTTTTTTTTATCGGGACTACATTATATAGCTCCCATAGGGGTGTTTCAGAGGACCTCGAAAAAAAGCAAAAGTTTTAGATGGATAATTCGTTTGCTTATGAAGATATCATAACCAAATTTGGCAATCGGAAGTTTTTTAGAAACCCCCAGCACTGTACCAAATTTTATCAAAATCGGTTGACTATATCATATATGTAGGTCCCATAGGATCGATCGATCGAAAATTTGTTTTTTGTACAAAATTCGTTGTGTTTCGTTTGTTTGTGAAGATATTGTAACCAAATTTGGCATTCGGAAGTTTTTTAGAGATCTTCAACACTGTACCAAATTTTATCAAAATCGGTTGAATATATCATATAGATCCTATAGGTCCAATCGGTCTAAAAAACGTATTTGGAACAAAAATCGTTGTGTTTCGTTTATTTGGCAAAGAAATATCTTTTGGAGTTTGTAAGCAATATATCGGACTTGATTGCAATTTGGTGGTACAGGGTATCCCAAAGTCGTCCGCGCCCGACTTTAACGTACGCCATCTTTTTTAATATATTTTTAATTTTTTTTCCTCTTGCTATAAGTTTTTGGATAATTTTTAATATTTTTTTAATTTAAAAATTTTTTTCCTCTCTAGCTTTAAAATTTAACTTACAAAAATTTTAAACTTTTTGTTTTTTTTATTTTTAATCATTTAGTTAAATGTCGAATATTTTTTTAATTTTCCAATCTGGCTACAAATTTTTATTTAAATTTTTTTTGTTTCCATTTTAAATTTTTATATAATTCTTAATATTTTTTTAATTTACAATTTTTTCTTCCTCTCTGGCTATAAATTTTTAGTTAAAAAATTGTAAACAAATTTTTTTTTTATTTTTAATATTTTAGTTTAATTTTTTAATTTTATTTATTTTTTTTTTCTCTGGCTTAAAATTTTGACTAAAAATTTTTTTTGCGCTCATTTAAAATTTTTTTTTTAATTTTTAATATTTTTTAAATTTTAAAATATTTTTTCTCTCTGGCCATAAATTTTTACTTACAAAAATATTGAACATTCTTTTTTTGATTTTTAATCTTTTAGTTTAATTTTTAATATTTTGATGATTTTTAATTTTTTTATCCTCTCTGGGTATAAATTTTTACTTACAATAATTTTTAACATTTATTTTTTTGATGGTTGATCTTTTAGCTTTTTTTTTCAAGCTCTTGGGCTACAAATTTTTAC
The DNA here is from genome assembly GCA_949987675.1 of Chymomyza fuscimana. Classification (NCBI taxonomy): domain Eukaryota; kingdom Metazoa; phylum Arthropoda; class Insecta; order Diptera; family Drosophilidae; genus Chymomyza; species Chymomyza fuscimana. The sequence goes on along the minus strand of OX465088.1, from coordinate 51,619,570 downwards.
TTACAAATATTTTGCAAATTTTGTTGGTTTTGATTCAAAATTTTGTAATGCTTAATATTTTTTAATATTTTAAAATTTTTTTCCTCTCTACCTAAAACTATAGAATTATTTCTATACTATAATAATTATATAGATAAAAAATAAATAAATAAAATAATTTACCTTTAACAATATTTTGTTCCTCATATGTGTGACTAAAGGGTTGGCTCTGAACTTTAAATCCTTTTATGGATTTAAGGATCATTCACATCTGACATCAGCCATACACCATACCGACTGTTCGTAAAACGAATTTATATCTGCTCACTAAATTTTCAACAACAAAAAAGAGTATACAATCTTCGGCCTAGTGCTGTTCACGGTTCGTTCTCGATTCGAATAAATACGCAGCCTCAGCGATAGAGCGGCCAGTTGCTGTTCGGCCGCGCAGCGAGGCGCTTCAGTTCTGACGGTTAAAAATATAAAAATCGAAAATAGTGCAAAGTGAAAGTGAAAGTTCTGGGTAGATCCTGCCAACAAACAAATCCATTTGGCTTATACTTTAAATGGAAATTTAAGTGCAATTAAAGTGCAAAAGTTTAACAAAAAAATAAAACTCAAGTGAAAGTGAGTAAAAAGTAAATATATTGAAATTAAAAATTATCGTTAGAATTTTGAAGATTTATGAAGCTAAATTAAACTTGAAAAAAAAAGAGAATATTTTGTACGCCCGCTAAAATTAAGCGCATACGAGTCAAAAATAGCTCCGCTGCATTTTCACAGACAGACCGATAACCTGCAGCGGCATAGAAGACTAAATTAGTTGATGACACAAATGGATGGGGCTGCTTGTTCCAGGAGGAGTCGCAACTCTATAGATAGCCTCTAGCATATTAAAAATACAACCAATTTTGTCTGTGCCTGGCCCAAATTAAATGCCTTGATTTATAGCTCAAAGATGTGCAAACAAAATGTGTGCTTAGTGAATCTTTGGAAAGCTTACGTGGGCAAATATGCACGGACTTATCACCGGATGGAAGCACAGCGTTTACTTGAAATATGGTCCAATAATTTGAATTTTTTTCTTTCTAAAGTTGATTTTGCTGCCAAAAATACCAATACATATTGAAGCATATATAAAAAGACATAAATACAAAAAAAATTGAGCAAACCTAGAGGAATTATCGGCGCCTGGCTTGGCTTAACCTTTGCTAACCCAGAGCCCAGTGATAATCTCACACAAGCTGAACTAGATTCCAGGCGGCTCTTCTTATCAGCTCACAGCTTCAAATTTGAATTGATTTTTCTGCGACTTTTTAGTGTAGCAAGAATTTTTACAATATTTACAATATTTACTTATGAATGACATAGTTTTTACTTTACTTTTATTTTAGCCCTAGAATGAGCGCACTCAGTGTTTGTGTGCTGCTGTTTTTGGCGCTTGGCGGCTGCCAGGGCTACGGCTATCATCATGGTGGTTCCTCTGGCTATACCAGCGGCTATCAAGCTCAGTCCAGCTATAGCTCTAGCTCATCGTCATCCTCGTCCCAAGCAGGCGGCGGACAGCTTAGTAGCTGGGCCTACCGAAACATGCGTGAGGTGCGAGAATTCGCGAATCGAATGAAGCAGGAATATAATTTGCTATCCCAGGGCAGCAGCAACTATGGCAGCAACAGTTTCACAGCTTGGAGCGGTAAGTAACACTTCATCCATTTTTGGATGCACATTTGGGGGTTTTAACCACCAAACCCCCTATCCCTGGCTACGTCCATGGGTGAACATAGTTAAATATCTTTTGATGGTAGTATCCAGCTTTGCAGAAAGCTTTTCAGATTCTTTTCCAAAAAATATGTAAATTTTTGGAATAGAAGAATAAACGTAGTAATTGATTAATCGAAGGGAACGTATTTTGAAACCAAGGGACTTTTTATGAAATAGATATGTATGAAATCTTTTAAAGGTATCATCAGTCCATGACTATAGCAAATGCTCTTTTATATATTAGCAACTTTTAATTTTATCTTTGTTATGGATGAGCGTAGAAGACTGAAAAAAAAATAAAATAAAAATAATCTTTAAAGTGAGTAAGCAATACGTCTTAAAGAGAAGACTAGACACTAGATCTTCCTGTAAGAAATTATACATTCATCGTACTATACCAAAAATTTACTCCTGTTTTTATTAAAAGATTTGATTTACTTAAATGTTATGATCAGACCTGCCGCCAGATTTAAAAAAAACCACATATCTCAAGTATTTTTTCGAAAGTTACAAAAATCGTAAAGTGCCCAATAAATATAAAAAAAGCATATATTACTAGAAAAAAAAACAAAATATCGGGCCTTCATTTTTTTTGACAGGCCTGGCTTAGAGTTTGGGCTTTCAAAATAAGTATTTTTCTAGAATATAATGGAAAGATATAACGAACTGGTTACGTTGATGTGAAATAAATTATATTTTGTTGAAAATTATTTAAAATCCAATTGAATGACTTAAAGTTTCAAGGATGGGTAACGACAGATCCATTATATAAAAACGCAATAGTCTAATAGCCACCATTTCGATATTGCATCGAATATAAAGATCACTCGTAGCAGGGAAGATTCAAAATCATTTTTAAGTTTTTTGCTGAGTCCAACAAAACTGGAGCGCCCTAGAATGTTATTGCTTGGAAAGTAGATCTAAACAAAAAAATGCTGTATTCTAAATTTAATCGCGAGTTCCTGATTTTATTTGAGCAAATCAAGTTTGTTTCATTCATATGATATATAGTACATTAAAATTATAATATATTTTACAATGGGTTCAAATATAACGTCTATAGTTTCGTACCTCTTATCTTCTGAGTGGACAGAAGGAACCTGTGTCTTTTCGGGGTTAACCAAAAATTTCAATTTTGAAAAATACGAACCTCGAGCAATAGCATCGTGTTGAGGAGTTTCAAGTGTATATATTAATAATATATGCGATATACAGGAACCTAAGCTCGAATTTAACAAAACTATGAAAAAAATGTACGTCCAAAAATAAAATATATTCTTAACTCTAAATATAGCTAAAAATTTGAACGTAAGTCCATATACCAAAAATGTAAATGTTTTTAATAGGAAGTTTATCTATAGAGATTGTTTCTATTCTAGTACTGAATTGTGTTCAAAGTTAGCTAATCAATAATCAAATTCCTTCTACTTTTAAAATACGTTTTTTTCGATTTTATTATTTTGTGTAGCGAATAATTTTTTATCAATATTGGATTATAACCTAATTTGTATCGGTTGATTGCCAAAAAAAAAATAAATATATAAAAAAAAAAAAAAAGATTTTATTATGGAAATTTAAAAATAAAATGAACTAATTTAATACAAATATAATATTATACAATATATAATTATGTGCTTATTCAGTATTTATTTTTTCACTGATTTATGAGATTATAGGCTATCTGTATTCTTTTCCATTTTTGTAACTTTTGTTACCATTTAAAAACGAACTAGATCAAAAACGAATAATCATATTTTTTGTAATTAGTTCAATATTTTGAAAAATTGACCCAGTTTAGTAAATTGTATTAAAATAAAATTTTTGGTAAAAAAAAATTAAATTATTAAAATTTCATTTTAATCACTAATTGATTGGACTCACTGGAGCACAATCAATCCTGCCATTTTTGTTTTACTTATGAAATTTGCTGATTGTTTTCAGACAGATTGCAAATAAAAATACATTAATAAAAAAAAAAAAAAATGTTAATCACTTATGACTTATGAAGGGACTGTGTGGCATGGTGCACAAGTTTGGAGATTTTCTAATTCGTTAAAAAATTTGTATATAATTTTTTTTGGTTTCTAAATTTTTTTTTGCAATCCGTTTTACAATTATTTGACCATCCAACAGTGAAGGATCATATTTATTTTTTTTTCCTATTTTTATGTTGTGTTTATTTTTTTTTAATATGTATCAATTTTAATGGTGTACACCTTCTAAAGCGTGGTGTAAACTGGTTTAACCGAAGGAAATCTCTAGACAGTATGTAAGGTTAGACGCATAGTCAATTAATATTATTTTCGCAGCAACATTTCACTTCCTCTATCACTGAAGCTATCATAATATCTACCCATATTGTTTAATTTTAAATGTTATTTCATTGCTGAGCCTCATATTTAATTGTCATGGCGCCAAATCGGTTGAATATATCAAAAGATTGATTTGTAGTAAAAATTTTGATTCTTTTTCGTTCAAAATAAGTGAAAAATAAAATGAAAGAAATTATTGGAAACAATTGAAGATAATGCGAGGTCACCAAAGATAGTGCACTGAATTTTTAAGCGCAAGGTAGATTAAAATAAGTATCTCAAGGCTTATATCGCTTGAAAGCAAATTTTTTTTATTATAACCCAGTTCATTTGGATCTTGCCTGCTCAAGCAGTTTGCCTTTCATTTGCAGTAGAAAGTGGCAGACCATCTATTATTTGCAAAAAAAGGAATTTGTCTCAAGAACTTCCATGATTAAGCAGAGCAAGGATAAGCGAATAAAAATTTGGTTCTTTTCCGGATTCCGGCGGGTCAATTGAAAAATACAGTTAATATAGTTATTTCGACCAATCGGAACCGGAATAGAAACCGGATCAGGCCGGATAGTCTTCTTAATTTTGACTAAGATTGGGTAAGAGCCAAAAAGTAAATAACAAGATTATATTTTTGGGAGCATTATTTGGGTGAAAACAACAAGCGAAAAATTTTCTTAGAATCAGCAAGGATGGTATGGGGGTTTTCAATAAAGTTCTGAGCTACAAATTCTGTATTTACCACGAATTATGAGTATTAGACTTAGATCTTGAAAGCCTGGTATTTCTAGATAAGTTAAATATCTTGTTTGTCTTCAAGTAATTATATAAAATAATTTTTTGTGTTACACTGGAATAAATACACAGTCGAACCGTCTTACAGCGATTTTTCACGGCGGCAGAATTTTGGTTCGTTCTAAAGAAATAGCATTAAGCTTAAATTCGTTATAAGAAGATCAAAAAGGCAGTGTCCTTGAAAATTTTCCGTATTATAAAATATATTCGTTTTAGAGTTAGAGTTCGTTAAAGGGAAGTTCGACTATACTTCCCTAACCCTAAAAAATATCGAAATAACAATCTGTAGTCGCTTTATATTCCTTCAGCTACCATACTGGAACTTACTGGCAAAACCGCCAGTGAATTGGATACTTTGTGCTCAGAAACCAGTCGTCAACTGGTCAATGATATGCGTCAAGGCATCATCAGCTATAACACCATTGCACAGCCGACCTTCTTTGATTCGAAAGCTGCAGAAATTTTGGAGCGTTACAATGAAAGCGTGCAGCATACACTAGACTTAACCGGACACTTCCAGCCTGTGGATCTAAGCCATTTTGATGAGGTCAAGAACTATGCCTATCCCGCCGAGGTCAAGGTTATCGATGGCAAGACCTATGTGGTGCACAAGAACTGCACCGAGGCCTCTAAAGTCACACCTGGCTACAGCAATGTGATCATTGGAGGTGGCAATACTGCCGCCGCGCTTACCAATGGCTACTATGTGCAGAGTCCCAGCACTACGACAACCATAACACGCAAGAAGACAATCTACGATTGGGTAAATGAGAACATGGAGCCAACGGTTATGAACTATAGAAATACTATTAATGTGGATGGTAAAGTTGGCGGTTATACTGGTTTTGTAGCACCTACGGGCACTTCCACCACAGTGATTAGAAGGGTTAACAAGACTATAATTACGAATGCAGATGGTACCAACTCTGTGGCGGGCTCTGAGTCCAACCAGCGTTGGGTTAATGGAAAGCTGGTCTACGACAATCTCCGACCCTTTGGGCAATGGTCGGTGCCGCGTGATGAGGCCTGGAAACGTGAGGAGCGTGAACATTTCTTCTGGTTTCTGTCACAAGGTGCTATCACGCCACAGCGTCTGGAAGCCTGGCAGCGTCAGCAAGAAGATCGCCTGCTGGCAGTAGCTCAACGTTATCAGACCACTGTGGAGGTGATTGAGGAGTTCCATCGCCGTGAGCTGGAGCGTTATCGCGCCTTGTTGTCTCAGTATCAGTCTCAGATCAATGATGCGAATGCCTGGCAGCGTCAGGAACGCGGTCGTTTGGATTGGTTAATACATCAGAACAGCCTCAGTGTGGAGGACTTTGAGCGCTGGCAGCAAGAGAACAGTGCCAAGCTGATGCATCTGGCGCAGCAGTATCGAATTACGCCGCAGGAGCTTAAACAATGGCAGACCGAGGAGCTGCAAAGACTTTATGTATTCTTCAATAATGTAAACAATTCCATTGGTCCCGCAACTACAGTGCCTGGTTCTAGCTCGCTGGTTGTTGACACCGAACAGCAACGTCTGGATGAGCTGATACGCCAGCACAACTTGACCATTTCCACCTTGCAAAACTCCATTAAAACTGATCAGCAAAAGCTGAAGAATTTGTCTGTTACGTATCATGGCAACGTGCAGGATACAGAAAAATGGCTTAAGACAGAACTGGCGCGCATTGCCGGACTTATCAAGGAACAGAACGATAAGATGTCGCAAATTACCGAATGGCAAGGTTCAGAGCGCACGCGTCTGGAGTCCATACTGAAGCAACATCAGGGATCAGTGGGCGATTTGCAGCAGCAAATGACGCGTGATCGCAGTTATATACAAAACCTGGCGTCCAAATACCATGTGAGCATTGAAGAGCTAGAGAAATGGCAACGCACGGAGCTGGATCGCTTGCAGCGCGAGGGGCAGCAAAACTTGGAGGCCAACGTCAAGGAATGGCAACTGCGCGAGCGTGAACATCTCAAGACAATTATAAGCAAAAATGATTTGACCATTGATGAGTTCCAAGCGCGCATGATTAACGATCGCTCGCGTCTGGAGGACTTGGCACGCACTTACAAAGTGCAGGTAACCGAGATTGAGGACTGGATCAAGGGTGAAATTAAGAAATTCCAATCGGAGGGTCTGCTGAAAGAAGTAGAGAAGGAGCTGGCCTTGTGGCAGCAGCGCGAGCGTGAGCGTCTGCAAAAGATTGTGCAACAGAATTCTCTTACTGTGGAGCAGCTGGAGTCAAAGATCAAGAACGATCAGTCGCATTTCTATGAGCTAGCAAATACTTATCAAATTCGAGTTGAGGATATACAGGATTGGTTAAAGAAGGAACTGTTGCGTCTGCAAAGTGAGGGTTTGATCAAGGCTGAGGCTTTGAAGGATTGGCAGCAGGCCGAACGCAACGAGATCATGAAGATCGTGCAGCTTAACAAGCTAACCATTGGAGAGTTTGAGCAAAAGCTGCTTGCTGATCGCCAACGTTTGCAGGATCTTTCCAAGACGTACAATGTGCAAGTTTCTGATATAGAGAGCTGGATTGTATCCGAAGGAGAACGCCTGCAGCGTGAGGGTCAGCTTCATATGCAGGAACAGCTGAACAATTGGCAGAAAATTGAGCGTCAGCGTTTGCTGGACTTGGTCAACAAGAACAACTTGTCTATTGAGGAGTTGGAGGCGCGCATCAAGAAGGATCAGGTGCATCTGTACAGTCTAGCCCAACAGCATCAGGTGCGCGTTGAAGAGATCGAGGAATGGATTAAGCAGCAAATTAAGAAACTGCAAGCTGATGGCGTTCTTGAAATGCAGAAATTGAAGAACTGGCAAATGGAATGGCGCGGCAATCTTACCAACATGGTGCAGGAACGCGACTTTACCGTAGAGGAGTTCCACAAATGGCTGTTGGAGGATCGTGCGCGTCTACAGAGCCTGGCCATGCAACACAATGTGCAAATCGAAGAAATTGAAAAGTTTGTTAAGAGCGAGGAGCAACGTTTTGTTAGCATGGGTCTCTTGAAGCCTTCCGAAAAGCTGACCAGCTGGCAGGAGGTGGAACGTATTTATCTAGAGCGCTTGGCACAGCAGCAGTACAAGTCCACGGAGCAGCTGGAGGCGCGTTTGCGTCAGGATCGTGAGCTTTTGGAGAAAATGGCTCGCGAGTACAGTGTGCAGGTGGAGGAAATTGAAAAGTGGATGAAGCAGGAGCTGGCACGTTTGCGCGATGAGGGACAGCTGCAAATTGATAATCTAACAACCTGGCAACTGGCCGAGCGTGAGCGCCTGGAGGCACTGGTCAAGCAAAACAAGCAGTGGAGCGTGGAGGAGTTTGAGACTGCTTTGCGCAATGATCGCGAACATATGCAAACTATGGCCTTCCAGTACCACACTTCTGTGGAGGAAATTGAACGCTGGGTGCAATCCGAAATTGAACGTTTGAAGAAACAAGGAAAATTGGACATTGAGCAATTGACAGCATGGCAAAAGGCTGAACAACAACGAATTATGAATCTTTTACAACAACAGTCGAGCTTCACTGTCGAGGAATTTGAACAGAAGGTGCAAAAGGATCGTATGTTTTTGGTCAATCTGGCCGATCAGTACCATGTCAGCGTATTGGAAATTGAGACCTATATCAAGAAGGTAAATATTAATAGATTATATATTTGTTTATGGTTTTAGAACTGGATTATCTTAATGAGTGGTTATATGAATCACTCGATGCGAGCTCTTTTTATGATTAATGCTTTATTTAATAATGTCCTATTCATATTCTCCCTAAAAGGTCATTGAGGATCTACGCAAGAAGGGTCAATTTGAAATAGAGCAACTGCAAAACTGGCAGCTCGTGGAACGTGACTATATCAAACAGCTGATTGCTCAATATAACAACGGCTTGTCCACTGAGGAGTACGAGCAAAAGTTGCTCGCGGATCGTGTCCATTTGAACCAACTGGCTGATCAGTACCGCATCAATGTGGAGCAAATTGAACAATGGATGATTGCCGAGCTGAAACGTCTACGCGGCGATACAGAGACGGAAATCAAAAAGCTAACCACTTGGCAGGTGGGCGAAGTGGAACGTCTGCAAAAGTTATTGCAGCAACAGAATCATCTAAGCTACGTGGAGTTCGAGGTGGAGCTGCAACAAGAGCGTAAACGTTTGGAGCAGCTGGCAAAACAGTATTCTGTGAGCGTTACCGAGATTGAAGAATGGTTGCGTCAGCAGCTGGTAAATCTGAAGACCACAGGGCAGATTAAGGTAGAGAATCTAACCAAATGGCAAGCCAGCGAGCAACAGCGTCTGATTGAGCTGCTGCTTAAGCAGCAGCAGGATCTCAGCTATACGCAGTTTGAAAATCAATTGCAGCAGGATCACTCGCATTTGCAGGGTCTGTCCCAGACCTATCACGTAAGCATTGAGCAAATTGAACAATGGATGCGTGATGAGTTGGCTCGCTTGAAAAGCTCGGGTCTGGTGCAGGTTGAGCAGCAGAATATATGGCAACGTGAGGTATGCAATGGTTTCAACGATTGGCTCAAGCAGCAGCACAATGGCGCCACCTACAAAGAGTTTGTGGAGTTCCTAAAGCGCGACAAGGAGCGCCTGTCCAGCATTGCCAGCGAGTATCATGTAACTGTGGAAGAGGTAGAAAAATGGGTGCAAAAAGAGGCTGCACGTTTGTCGCTGATTGGTGTCATACAGCGTCCCGAAGATAACTACAACTATGAGGAATTTGTCAAAGTCTGGCGTCAGGATAATCAAGGTAATGGCGGTGTAGTTAATAATGTTGTTGTGAATAACAGCGAGGAGCTCTGGAAACAGCAGACGGCAGGTCGCTTGCAGGCCATAGCTATGGTCAAGCCCATGACTTGGCAGGAGTTTGAGGTTTATCTAGTGGAGAATCGTCCTAGCTTTGAGCAATTTGCGCGTCAATATGATGTTACCGTGGAGGATATTGTTGTTTGGCTGCGTGAGTCGGCACAAAAGTTGGCTGATACGGGCTTCATAACAGGCTCGTTGACCGTGGAGGAGTGGCAGCTGCAGGAACAAAATTATATACAGGATCTCATCAATCAGCAGCTGCGCAAGCAACAACAATGGACCATCGAAGAGCTGGAACTAAAGTTAGAGAATGATCAAAAGCATATAGAGGACTTGAAGCGTCGCTATAATCTAACCATTGAGGAGATACAGGCCTGGTACAAGCGTGAGCTGAAGCGTCTGTTGGATCAGCGTAAAATATTGGCGGGAAATCAAGTTGAATGGAAGACCACAGAAAAAGAGCGCCTGTACCTAATTGCTGTGCAACATCCTGGCTCTACTCGTACAGTCTTGGAAGAGCTATTGCTGCAGGATCGCAATGCCTTGCAGCGTCTGGCTCTGGAGTATCATATTACGGTTGAGGAACTTACCTTGTTCATACGCCAGGAACTGAATCGTCTAGCTGAGCTGGGCTTTATCTTAGATGGCGAATCGAGCGTTCAGGTGAGCAATAATTGGCAGGAGGAGGAGCGTCTGCGTTTGCGTGCTATTGCAGCCACCATAACCATTACCGAAGAGGAGCTGCTCGAGTTTATTTCCAATGACAATGCCTATCAGCAAATGCTGGCTCGTCTCTACGGCGTGGGTCTGGACAAATTGGCTCCCTATCAACGTATTGCTATTGGGCACATGGAGCGTGAGACGCTGCTACAGCAGCTCAAACTCAATCATTTGCAGCAGTGGCAACAACGCGAGCGTGATCGTCTCTACGACTTCATACGTAATCAGAACTTTACGCTGCGGAACTTGCGCGAGTGGCAACGCCAGGACATGCTCCTAAATGAATTTGCTCGCAAGTACGGCATATCTGTGCATGAACTCAAGGAGTGGCAGCAGCGGGAACTGCAACGCATTATGCAAGTGGCTCAGCACTACAAAATGTCGCTGATTGAGCTGCAAGACTTCAGAGATAAGGAACTGCGCTACATGACCTACGTGATACACAAGAAGACCAGCACACAGAATGAGATTCAGAACTGGGAGCGCAATGAAGCGGCACGAAACGTGGCGCTGCAGCGCAAGTCGGGCTTGTCGGGAGCCGCCTTGTTGGAATGGCGTCGCACTTTGTACTTGCTGAGTCAAGGTCTTATCGATTTGCATCTACAGGGTACTGATGGCGGTCGTATCGTGGATGCCGGCAGCACTAATGCCACATATGTGCACAAGCCAGTGTACTCCAAGGATCGCGGAGATCAGCCACCAAATGCCTATGAGGAGTTCATGGATGACGATGAGCCTGGACTAGAGGGCGAAACTAAGAAGCCCGTGCATGTGCCAGCGCCCATAATTGCCGTGCCCACGCCCTCACCTACACCTTTGCCCTTGCCTTATGCGGGCCATGGAGCAGGTGGTAGCAATGCAGGCTATGTGTACCGCAAGCAGGAATACAAGTTCACAGTACCTGTAGGCACAGCAGAAGCTGCTGCCAGCGGCAGTTCCAGTGGTTCCTCGGCTAGTGCCAGCATCGGCGGAAGCCCAAGTGGAAATTATAGAAATTGGCAATCCGGTTCTTTGACCAGATCAGTAGATAGTCACGAGCCACAGCAGCAAGTTGAGGACTTTGGTCAGCAGCAACAAGTTGATTTGGACTGGAATGGCAAGCTGCAGCAACAAGAGGTAGATCTAGGCCAGCAGCAGCAACAGGAAGAAGTTGATTGGCATGCGGATTACAAAAACGGCGCTGATGTAGGCCAGCAGCAACAGCAGGAGGAATTAAGGGATCTAGGTCCAGTGCAAGTTGAAGATTTGCATGGTTCCAGCTATGGAGCAGCTCACAGCTCCAGCTCGAGTTCCAGCTCCGGCAAGCTACAGACAGAATCCACAGAACCAACGGTAAGCTGAAAACTCTTTTTAAATATATGAAGCAAATTTATAAATTTTGTAACTTCTATTTTCAGATCGAGGTGCAAGCTCAGCCAGAGTCCAAATCCATTTGGGGCAAATTCAAGAAGAAGACCACCGATTTCTTTGGTTAGTTCCCACTAAAAAACTGCCATAATGCTAAAGACTTTTCCAGCGAATACTTAAAAAAAATTCGAACAATCATTTTTTTACAAACTTTTTTTTTAATTTGTAGTTTAGTCTTAAATAAAAGTGTTGGGTCTTATTCCCGCACTAAAGGTCACATTTGTACCGTTAACTACTACTATATATATATATATATATATATATGTATACATATAGATAACTATATATGTAATACTATATTTCTATATAAGGACGTAATTGTATTTTGTTGCTTTTTGCCCAATAAAATTCTTGAAAAATATTTTTTATACTTTTTTTTAGATCAAAACAGTTTTTGTTTTTAACGATTCGTACATAAAATATTTTTTTAAATATAACGCTACGTTAACTATCAATTGATTAAGCATAACTTTTGTAGATCTTTATTTTCATATTTCGTTTTTCTGAAGGTATACGGCATGGAGCGATATGCTACGTCTTTTATCAGGTTTTTAGAGAGTGGGTAGTGTTTGTGGTAAGAGAGCCGGTTATGGGTGTATTGGAAAGTTATGGATATACTGGTGCTACGTTGTAACATGACTTGGGGTAAATTATTTAGCTAAAAAATTTGGAGCGGTTCTTTACTGTGGACTATCCTGCAATTATTCTCCCCCAAATAAGTTAACATCTGCGCCAAGTTTTTGTACCTAATACCGAAGGTCATGTGATGACTCGGATGAATACTGTGGCTGTTAAGGGAATAAAAGGGTAAAGAATAGTCAGACTGATTTGTTTTCCGATTGGGTAGACGAACTGTCGACGGGTTTTCCGTCAAACATCAATGTGCAGAAAAAAGCAATGAGCATGATAAATTCGAAGTGATCCACAGAGTATTTGTGGCACTGGGACAAACAATTAGAACCATTTTTTACGTGAAGGTCCTTTAAAGGTTGAGAAAACGCATTGACGGCATTTGCCTAGCCAACGCCAACTACTGGCGGTTGTATTTCGATATCTCAGTCTCGAGCAATTTAGAGTGCCTGACCCTGCATAACATACCCACGCTAGCTCAGCCACCTTACAGCCCCAAAGTTGCCCCGTCAGGCTTGTTTCCTTTCCCTTGTCTAAAAATCACCGAGAAAGGATATCTTCACGGATCGGTGGAGGTGCTAGAACTGGCTGTGCCGAGGAAGCTCAGAAGTAGATTCCGGCCTCCGACTTCCAAGAAGTTTACGAAATCTAGAAATTCCGCTAGCAGCGGTGTGTAAAAGGATGAAAGGATTTTATTTTGAAGAACATACAGTGCATGTACGGTTTCAGTGAATATTTATTTTTTAATTGACTCAGTCCAACTACTTTCCGGACGGACCCAGATTTGAGCATGTCCCAACACGAAAAAAGAAGGCGGGCCTCCTATTTTAATGGGCTTATATCCATATTTTAATTGGTGTCCAAGTGTGCAAGAACACGGCAAGAGTGTGAGAGGTATGGAAGCTTTTGTGACTCCAGCTTATATGTAAGAGCATTAATATGTCAACCGAAAATAGAATTTTTGAAAGTTAAAGGAAAGGTGGTATTTTTTTTTGGTTTATAAAAGTATACAAGGTGGGTGTAAGCTGCAATGTGCCAACGGAGTTACATATCAAAATAAATCGATCGGTCGCCCAGATCTTGGTGTTCATATAGACAGACACAAATGGCTTATCGATATCCGAGATTGGTATAGCTTGGTATGAATTGTTGTGATCTGCAACGCATTCTTCTGCCTGTTACATGCATTGCAGAAATCTGTAAAGCTCCTGACTCAATTGGTACTGAATATACGAAGACGTACGAAGAATTCCGGATCTTAATTTTCTTCTAAAAAGTTTTAATAAAAATAATTTTTGAAAAACTGTAGTAGATGTCTTGTCCTGTTTGGGGATACATTAAGTGATCATTTATTATAAAATGTTGTATATAAAACTAGTTTACACGAAAAATGAACCTTCTTAAAAAAGTGTTTTTTAGGGTAATTTTGGGTCGAGAAACACGAAAATGGCAACTTTAAGCACCGTTTTCGAGATATTTTCGAAAAACATGTATTGCATTCGTCAATATCTCGTGAACAAAATTTTGTAAAGGTATTAATGTGCTCTTTACAGTGATATATAATTATGTACAGATTAACTAAAAATTATAGAAATTACAAGCAGGTACATGGTTCCATAGCATCTACAATTCTTACCCGATTTTAAAGATCTTAGACTCGAAATGCTCTTTTTCAGCTTAAAGCTTAACATAAATTTGGCGAATTGTTTTTCGTTAATAAAAAGCAAACCAAAAATTTGTAATTTTGAAAAATGGTCAAAAATTACACACTTTTTCGACTTTGGTTGCTATAATTTTTAATCTGTACATAGTTATATATCACTGTAATCGTCTTTCATGTCGATACAAAATTTTGTTCACGTTGTTGTTTTTGAATTGGCGAAGCGTCATGATTATATGGAAAATCTTCAAAAATATTCCGTCACTGTGTCACAAGGGAAGAAGGGAAGAATTTTGAATTTTTTCTTAAACTTTGCAATGGATTTGGAAAAACAGTTTTAAAAAAATACCGTGTAATTATTTCCAGTACCTTAAAGAATATAGGGTATATTAAGTTTGTACAAGCCAAAAATGTATGTAATATACAGACGGATATGTCGGAGATTCCCCAAAGCTACCTAAAGTATGATCAGGGTGGCTAGACAAGTCGATAAGCCCATGTCCGTCTGTATGAACTTCTAGATCTCAGGGATGATAAGAGCTAAAGCAACCAAACTTTCAGATTTGATCCCTTATTATGTCACGGGAGACAAGCTTATTTTATTTTTCCATATCGGGGTTATATTATATAGCTCCCATAGAAATATTTCAGAGCACCTCGAAAAAGAACAAAAGTTTTAGGTAAATCTTTCGTTTGATTGTGAAGATATCGAAATCAAATTTGGTGCTCGGAAATTTTATAAAAATCAGTTCACTATATCGTAGATCCGATCTGTTAAACAAACGTATTTGGTTAAATTTCGTTGTGTTTCGTTTTTTTATAAAGATATCGTAAGCAAATCTGGTATTTGGTAGTTTTTTAAGGTTCCCCAGCACTTTACAAAATTTGATCAAAATCGGTTAACTATATCAGGTTGACTATAAAGGACCGATTGATCGAAAAATCGTTTTTAGGGCTTAATTTGTTTGTTTAGGAAGATATCGAAACCAAATTTGGCGTTGAGCAGTTTTTTTTAGAGTGTACCAAATTTTATCAAAATCATATCATGTCATAGGACCGATTGCCAAAAAATGAAAGTTTTAATAAGTTTGTTTGGAGTACTTAAGAATTACACTGGGCATCCCAAAGTCATCCTCGCCTGATTTGGTGAACGTCTTTTTTTTAATGTTTTCTTTAAAAATTATATTAAAAAAATTGCTAAAATTTGAAACAAAAATCATTGATGGTCCCTTTTCATACCTAACCGCGTAGATTCTTTCCATACAAATTTAAGATCAAAGTGTCTTTTTTAAAAATAACATTTTTAATTTAACCTAAAGGCCCATTTGGGATATCGCATTTGGGGTTTTTTTTTTTATGAAGTTTTGTCATTCCGTGACAAATTTTTCGAACTGCGTATGGGCCTTTATTTTGGAGAACCAAAAGTATAGCATTTCAAGTCAATTGAAAAATTAATAAAGGTTCTCTTCATTCCTGGGTTCATTTCACCAAAAATACCAATTTCTTTCAGTTTTCCATTGGAACTCGTTAGTTTGGCATTGTAGCACCAGGTGGAGGGAGGATTTTTGTGTTGAAAACAAAAAAGTATAGTACAAACTTTGTTTTAAGACTAGGCACTTAATTGCACGATTCTTAAAGAACATTCATAACTATTTTTCTAATAGTATAATAATTTAAGACTATTTGGACTGTTAAGATACTTTTATCCTAGTATATACATTATTTACCATATCAGCTTATATGAGCCTCAAGTTCGGTTGTGCCCTTGCCAAAATGTGTTGCTCGGAATTGTAAGCCCTCGCTTAACTCCTCGGCAAACATATTGACACCTACGCCCAAGCTTAGACCATCACCTGTTTCCTCCAGCACATGGTTTTTAAGCTGCTCAATTTGATGCAGCAGCTTTAGGGTCTCATCATCTAAATTATCGTCTTCCAGTCGTAGCTGTCTTTGTTGCTCCTGCTCGCCATCTATGTCCCATTCGAGCGACTCCGGCGTAGATATATGTGACCAGGAGTTTTGCGTAGAGGAACAACAGGAAGTGCGTGTAAAGGAGCCATGCCGTTGTCCAGCCAAACGTGCTTGACGTGCCACATGCCGCAACTGTGCAGCACTGACCGTTGCTGTGGTAGTCAATTGGTCCAAGGAAGCATAACGTGTTTGCTGGCCCACCGTGGCTGGGGCATGCTTGTGGGATTGTTGTTGCAGCTGCTGGTACTGCCGAAGCTGCGCATACTCATGCTCCCACTCCAGATCCAACGATGAGCTGGCTCTTGAGCTATTATTCACTATGCGAGTATAGCCATGTAGTTCCGTTTCCTTGTTAGGCGTGGCATTGTTGAGCAACTTAAAGACATCCAGATTCTGCAGCTGTATATCCGACAAGGCGCTGAAAAAGTCAAGAGTTTGTGATTAAGTAGTGCCCACTTGACGGTGTACTTCATGTGGCAGGGGCAACTTACCTGTCATTCTGCAACTTGGCATAGCTGGGCTGTTGCTGTTGGTCCCAGTACTTGTCAATGAACTGTGGGCACTTTTGTTTGCGCTTAAACTTAAGTATGCGATAGACCAGACCATGATGACGACAATGTTCGCTGGCATGCGATATGAGCTCGGCGTCCTGTTCATCTGTTGCACGGCGCCTGGAAGTGTGCAACAAAGGGTGCATTTTATTTATTATGTACACACTTGGGAAGAGTATTTTTAAATTGTAATGAAATTTGAGATACACTTGTTTTGCGGTTTAGCACGTTGACGTTTATTTTAAGTCAGACGGTTCCCAAAAGGTATGGGGTACATTAAGTTAGTGGAGAGCCTTAAGATAAGAATATTTCGAACAACTTCTCTTTGCCACTCTAAAAAAACTACTCATAGTCTAATACAAAGATAAGCTTCTGGATGTATAAAGATGACAGAGTCTTGCTTATTTGTATCCAGATGATTTGGACAACTTAGACTTGCAAAGCGATTTTCAAGACGTTCTACTTCTATTTACAAAAAAAACCGGAAGGAAATTTGAATATTTGCTGTAATAAATTTAATTGCACATTTCTTCAATGGGAAAAGAGATTACCGAATTCAGCTGTTCTTTCTTCATTTCATTCATTCGAAATTGGATATAATAAAATTCAGAGATCTGTAATGTATTAAATTTAAGAGTTTGAGCTTTTAACATTTACTGGCTGAATTAAGGTTACTAATATAATAATAAAAAAAATAATATTTATTAGTAAATAACTTGATAGCAATTGTTGCTATGGAACATACAACTGTATCATCTTTAAGCTACAATAACTTTTAAAAAGATTTAATGTGTAAGTTCAAAGAGACAAAAGTTTTTAAGTTTCTCGAACCTTCTGGACAAAAGTTTAAGTCTGGCAGAACGGGGGCTATTCAAGTGAAATTAAAAACTCTCTTCGTCTAAACTATTAATTCGACAACTCTTTTTGTTTAACTAAATTCATTTAACTAATTTTTTCTTCTAAAGCTTTGAAAATACCGAAGATCGTTTTGCAGCCCCTATGAACCTTCATTTTATTATTCTACAAACTTGTTCATAAGTCCGTTTGAATTTAATCTTCATACGTATAATCCGTTCTTTTGGGAATAATAAATTTTTTGATAAAATTGTCATCAAAAAGTACTTAACAAGAGTTTTCATAGATTGGAAGGAAGTACGTAGATTATATATTATATTTAATATGTAGATATTAAAAGTAAATATTTCCTTTTTTAAATTGATTTTTAAAAATTGCCCTTCGTGTTTATTGGCGAAATCCGATTACTCTAGAAGACAAAAAAATCCCAAACCGTTTCCCAAAGCGATTTCAAATCTACTAATCGGTTTTAATTATTCGAATCATGCTTCGAGTTATTCCTTATTAAATAAAATTAAACCGGATAAATTGTTTTTGCTATATCTCAGCCGATAACTGATGCTCTCTGGGAATACTAAGCATATTTTAGCAAAATCGTTGGTTTTTAAAGGAAAACGTTTATAGAAAAATATATTTTTAAAAACTGCAAAATATTTTCAACTGGATGACATATAGCTCAAAATTAATTAAATATTTTATAATGGGAGTTTAAATAAGTTCGTGCGGTATTTTGTCAAAAATTGAGGCTATATTTTAGAAAAATGGTTTCAAATTGATTACTCAAAAAAAATATTTATATTTTCAGCAGCTCATAGTACACCTCAGCAAGCTGATCCCACCAGGTACAAAGCATTAGCTTGGAGCCATGGATATTCGGCTTTGCCGTTGATGTTGATACATGACCAGGTGTTCATGATGGTGATTTTTTTCGCTTTGGATTATCGAAATGAATTCACTTTTTATCACCAGTAACAATACAATGCAAAAAACCTCTTCTGCTTTGTCTTTGAAGCAGTTGTTCACAGGTGGAAAATCGCCTTTCGACGTCTCTCGGCTTCTCAACGATTTTGAAAACCATTCTTGCGTTTAACAGCAGTCTTGTTCGAGTAATGCCTCCATTTCTTCATTTTCAAACTTTTTTGAAGCTCCGGCTCGTTCTTAGCTTTCCAACGAATACTTGGTAAGATGTAACAATGGAATGATACACTAGTTATGCCATCTTCCATAAAACCACGAACTTATTTATACTCCGAATATTATTTTTAAAATTGAACTCCATAATAGACTTCGGAAGCAATAAGATTTGGGAATACATGGCTTTTATATTATGGCTATAAACCATGTAAATGTATGTACCAAAAGAAACACATCTGTAGGAAAAATTTGGAGCTCCTAACATTTATGATTTTCGAAATTAAGAAATTAATTAATACAGACAGCGTCGAACTTGCTTATGCAGACTAGGCTTTTAAAAACTTTCAATTGACTCCACAAAAAAAAAAAAACCGACACAAGGCTTCCTCTGAACAGATTATGTGTGTTCAATATTCTTGATCTCGTCTAAACAGAACTATGATTCCATTTCACCTTAGGTGATTTTCGAAATACATAATCGGTTTTACCATAATACATTTTCCACGCAGTTTGTGAATGCATACTACTAAGACTATTTTTTTTTGGTAATACAAGTAAAGTAAACAAAGATAAGTGAGAAAAATAGATATGTAATATAATCTCCATTTGTGTTCGCTACAGGGTGGTACAACTACATTTGCATTTTTAAAATTTTTGGTTTTAATTCCCAAAGGAACTTATTTTTAGATACGCATTTCATCCAGTTACATTGAACGCATAAATCTAAAATATTTCTAATCCAATGCGTACAGAGTCTTTAAAGTATTGACATTATAGCTCCCATTTATAAACTGACTTGCTCTCTCTTTAAACAGCTGTGTTTACACTGGCAGGACTCTGACAAATAAAGGAATGCTTTGGAAATTTTTATGAGCATAGCTGCTGTTATCGATTTGGATTGTTAACTCCAAAGCATACCAATATATGATTTCAAAGACCTTATTCAGTGGTTTTCCCAGAGTATATAAACTTTGACTATACCCAGTTAGCCATTTCTTACTAGTCTTCCCATCACGTTAAACAAGCAAGCAGCAACCCCTTTCGTGTAAATAGAAGCTCTGGCGGTTATTGTTATGCTAGAGCACGCACTGAGGCGTTGCATACTTTTAGGCTGTTGACCTTTAAGCGCTTACCTAGCTACCACATGCAGCTTGTTGCACGACCAGGGCTGCTAAATTGGGTTTACCCATGCAATTCAAGTCAAATTGACGACATTTGGGGCTAGCCACAAATTTGCACTAATTAGCGAGGCGGACTTGATTGGAAGTGGATTGTAGGTGGCTTGAAGGTGGTTGGCTTAATGTATTGTGTGATATGTGCTAACGTTAGCGGTTTCTATACTTTTTATTGATTGCCAACTCTGCAGTATAACCTAAGGCTAAGTGCCTTAGTTCCACGTTCCATGTTCCATGCCTTTTTTCCGGTTTAATAGCTTGGCTTATTGGATTTGCTTAGCATACTTTTCTGCGTTTCAATTGAATGGCAAAAGCACAATGCGCAAACATACACAGATGTATTTGTGTGTACACATACATATGTATTTGTATACAGTACATAACGCACATATGCACACATGCAAAGTCAAATAAATGAAATTTTAATTAACATCGTATGACACGTCTCGTTGTGTGGGACAGCTCTGTACTGACAGTAGATTTTCTTCAGTACGCAATGGGTGTAAATATCCTTCAGTACGGTAGACTAGTACGTGACTGAAAGTCGTTTTCCTACCCCACGCTTTAATCTCATGTATTTGTGATTTCCTAGTCGGCAGTCGTTGCAGAGTCCCTTTTAGGATAACTAATGAGGAATAGGATAACTGAATACACAATGGGGACAATCGTCACCGACGCACTACAATTTGATATTAATTCAAACCCATTTTAGAAAAATAGGTGTTAATTGTCACCGCTGCACCACAGTAGCACACTTTTTCGTACATACTGGGGTGGCTACCCCAATTTCGTTTGTCAATTTTTTTTTTCATTTATTGTCACAGTAGTCTTAGGTAAACTCTCTTGAGAAACCCACTTTTTCGTTAGTGTACACGTTCTTTTATATACTGGGGTCAATTGCTACCACATTGGTTCGTCAAAATGATTTTCGTTTATTGTCACGGTAGATAAAGCGAGGATAGCCCTTTTTGCCGTCTCTACTCAATATTCGTTCATCAGTCCATTTTGTGTCATATCTTACAAATGTCACTTATAAAGGTGAGAGAAGAGCTGTATAGACCTGTATTTGAATAAAGAAAATTGTCACTTTTGCACCCTGATTCTTCAGTTATTTGCCAGTTCAGAATTTGCCAAGGCGAGAGGAGCATAGAGAGATAATTAGCACTCCTCAGGAATCTATTGACAAATCATTGCTCTTTAAGTAGTTCAGAGCCCTATAGCCTCGCAATGGATCTTTTAAAAAATCTTAAGGAGCAATTGCCAAATTTTACCCTGTCCAGTATAGATTTTGTTATATAATGGGGCTCCATGCATCTAATAGAGTTTTAGTTTCTGATCTTGTAGGTAGGTACGTATTATTCTAGAAACTTATTAACCCATATTATTTTTGGTATGCAATTCCCTGCAGACATCTGTCAAATTATAGTGTAGAGGTGGCAAGTGTTCCCAGTATACGGCACCATAATTTAAGTTCGTCAATAGTTTAGGCTAATCACGGTTAGTGTTAAGCTTAGCGATTTCTAAAAGGGGCAAAAGCAGAAACAGTTTTTTCGGGGTGGGGGTTTGGGATTTTCACATTTGTGGTACACATATAGTGTTTCATAGAAAATTGTAAAATTTTTAAGAAACTCAGATATTTCGCGGTGATACCTGTGCCCTTCTTCTTCTGACATTTATTGGCAACCATTTCGTTACTGTTTTGCAGTTACAATTGTTAAAATACGGGTAGTGAAGTGGCACTGCTTTAAGGTGTGTTTTATATTAGGATGGGCAAAGATTTAGATATCGCTCGCTCTAGCAAAGATGCTAGTCAAGAGCTTGAGGAACTGTCGAATCGAAGCATATTAGAGGTATAGATATCTAATTTATGTGTACGTTGAATGCCAACTAATAATCCAGGCACCGTACTAATGTATTAAGCTAAGACGGCAGTTGTTGCTTAGCAGTTTTGGACTCCAGTATTTCATAAACAATACGAATGCAGCGAGGTGTGAAATATTAAAGCCCGACTTAAAAATCGCAATGCAAAATACTGAAGCCAAAAGCATTCCGTCTGACATGGGAGTGAACAAACACTGATCAAAAAAGTAACTGCCTGTTTTTCATTCAGGGACTTGTTGGCGGCACTGAAGAAATTATGAAGTCTCTTTATGGCACTCACCACAGACAACTGCTTGAAGCGGCGGCGGCAGCAGCAGCGGCTGCTGCAAATGTTTGATGTGTAGACGATGATGAGGAGGAGCTTGGCAATGAGGACGACTCCGATGACACACAGCTGCCGAGACATGAACCCATGCTCTACAGACGGCGCCGCAAAGTAGGCCACGATTTTGTTGTTGCTGTTGTTGTATCTCGCTGTTCCTGCTCCTCCCTTCCGCTTATGCTTATGCTGCTCTTCCTGTTGCACTCACTTTGCTACTTTATTACAAATTGCTTGACATTAGGTTTTTATGCGCATAAAATTCCAACTGTCATAGTTCAGGTTTCCAGCTCGCTGCTGCTCCTTGTGGCAATTGTTGTAATTCCTGTTGTTGTAGTAATCGCTCTGGATGTTGTTGTTGGAGCGCACTTAATTGACTGCCTTTGTGCGGGCTTCATGGCTGGCTGGCTGCGCATATCCTTGCCCTTTGTCTGTCTGTCTGTATTTGCTGGCAAAAATTTTGTTGTTGCCTCGCAGAAGTTCTCGGGTCAAGGCTTACTTAATTTTTTTTCTCACGTTTTTGGCATACACTTTTTAGTGTTTTTCAATTGCAACAAATTTACCAACACACGCGTAACTCTTTTGCATGCATGCAACAACACACACACGCGCACAAATACTACGTCACTACGGTGACGCACCGCATTATGTGGCAACTGAAACAGTCGCAACTTAGCGACCGACAAACCAAGCGACCAAGCGACTTGGCGACCAAACGACTGTGCGGGTGTGTTTTGTTTAACTTCTACTACTACAACAATCTGTTTGACAATCAGCTGTTTCTGGCAGCACACTTTTTTTTTTTGTTTTTGCCATTTACTTTTTGCCGTTCACTTTTACGCTTGTCACTTTTCAGCTGCGCTTTGAAGTCAAAAAGGAAGCGTAAAGTCAAAGCTTTAACATTGGAGCTTTGAAAGTTAGTTAAAAGCTGACAGTTTAAATGTAACAGCTTTTTAAAAAGCCCCCCTGTACAGCTGGGGAAATAATGGTTAATTCTAGCAGACTGCAAAGCTTATATGTTAGCATTGGGGTAATTAAAAAATAGACTGCTAAGCATGGCTGTTAACTGCTTTAACATTGGTTTTTTAGGGATTACATTTTAACAGAAGGATATTTTAAGGCTTTCAACGGAAAATTATGTTAAGTATGTTTTATTTAAAAGCTTAAAAAAATTCTGCTATAGAAAACATTGCCTTGTAACAATTCAAATACAAAACAGAATATTAGTTAGTTAAATAAAGAATGCATAATAAAATTTGACTTTAAATTTTATTTAAAGAAATCTGTAGTTTTTGTTGTTTACTTTTTTATTTGTCTTACTTAACAAAATCTTCTAAAACAAGAGCGATTTTTGTAGACAAAATTTTGTATACTGCGAATGTTTGGAATGATTGTAAGACTGATTGCGTTTGCTTGTAAATAGCTTCTAAGGCAGAAATTCCTTATTTGAGAATGTTTAGAGACTTTATGAAGAAATGTTCTTAAAGGCGAAATAAATGAAAAAATAAGAAACGAAATTCTAACTGCTTGGCAATATTTTTGTTTTATACGACTCCTTATTCAACTTACAAAATTTTAATTATGGAGCTTTACTCCCTCTTCTAAATTTTGGAAAATTAAAAAAATAACTAAAAATATGTCATATTTCTGTCTCTTTATAAAATTTAATCAAAATGACCATCAACCCCATGAACTTTAACTTTCTGATATACAATTACAAAAAATAAATTAGTAGTAATTTGTTTTAAGCGGATTAAAATACAACCAAAAAGCAGCGCGATTAAAAAAATCCGTATTAAGAAAAAGTTCGTCATAGAGTAGTATTGGAAAAATTAATTAATTTAAAATTAAAAAACGTTTTGCAACTTTGTATGCTTTTTTTTTTAGTCAAACTAAGCTAGATTTTGAAAATTGCGCTGACTTGATTTGGGAGTTAGTGAATTTAATTTTTTTTACTTTAAGCATGAAAACTTCCATATGGAATTTTTTCCATATTATTTCATATGGAGCAAACAGTGTGTGCACAGTAAGACAAAGTGCCGTTTTTAATCGAGCTATCGTTTTTTTTTCGGTATACATCGATATTTTTTTCCGATACTTTGGGTTAATGTGGCCACACTCACATTATAATCAGCTGCTTTATTTTTACAAGAACAAAGCGCGCAAAATAAGACAAAGAAATAAATAAAAACAAACAAGGAGTTGTATCAAGTATTGTTAACATTACTAAATGTAAACAATGCGTGTATGACTGCCTACCTAATTGTAAAAAAGGCCATTTCGAATAAAAAAATTGTGCTTATATGTATTGTATATTAAATTTAAAGTTAATATACAACACTGTTTTGTTTTGTTGTCTCCAACCTATCGTCGAACATTTTTAATCGGAATTTTTCGCCACTATTTTTTTTATATGAAGTTTTTCATTTTTTTGCGTGCTGCATATAGGCCTTAAAGGCCTATACGCAGTTCGAAATATTTCGCACGGAATCACAAAACTTCATATACACAACCATGTTTTTAAATGCATTTTGCAAATGCATTGCAATCTTATTTTCTGCTAATACAAGAACAGCTTACTGGTTGCATTTTCCAAATTAGTCGAAATTGTGTTTTTGCAAAGATTACTGCTTATTCTGTAGAAATCACGGCCCCCAGAACAATGCCATCGCTTGGCCTTTCAGTCAAAATTTGGAAAACAGGCTTTTAAAGCTTACTTTATTTCTAAAGTCTTATTTACAAGACAGGTGCTTGAATTTACGTAGCAAGAAAGTCGAATTCCAGATTAGGAACATATCTGCCTGAGTTTTCCAAGACAGTGTTGTGCCCCAGTGCTTAATAGCACATTCACGTCTAACATGCCCAACATCCCAAATCAAGATATTATAGCGGCATTATACTATGATAAGCGCTCCCTACTATGTTCGGAATCACATAATACTAGATATGTACCTACAAATATTTGTCTGTAAGGGAGAGGGAGATCTACCGTCCCACCTCACACTACATTTTATTGTTATATAATAAAAAAATTTTTATTCGCTTTTGCTTTGGTTTTTAGAAACATGAAATTTCATATGAACATAAAATTTAACTTTTTTCACTGGTTCTACTAATCTAATCATGTTGAAATGTTACCGCTAGACAGACAATTAAAATACTTCTATACCGCCAAAACAAAATACCAAACTGAAATATAAAAAGATTAAAAAAATTATACCACCCTTCGCGACACCAAGGCCCCAATTCCTAGCGCTCGTTTAGCTAGCCTTAAATATAGTCTTTAATACTAGATTTCTTTTGTAAATCAAAATAAAGAAAATATAAAAAAATTATAAACAACAGGCATTGGTTTAATAAAAATTGTTGTCAAAGTGCAAGGACTTCATTATAAAATGATATGATACAAGTGGAAATCATCTTCGCCGTATTATTTTTTTATAAAATAGTTTTCATCCATAGCTGAAATCTTCAAATTTCAAAAGTATTGCAATTTTTAAAAATGGTAACACCTCATACTTTCGTATAAAAGATATTTTTGTTGTTGCCGTGTAACCAGACAATCAAAGAGTCAGGCAACTTTTATTTCCGAGCGAAAAAATTTGGGATTACAATCTGAGTTTTTCAACTTAAAAATATCAGACAGTGTCTGTAGGCTTTAAGAAAGACAAAAAAAAAAATGTTCTACTTGATTTAATGTTTCAACTTTTTCCCATACATTTTCTACTCATCTGACAAACATAAAATCAAATTCGTCTTGCCCCAATGTTGCATGCATGATATATAAACAACAACATTAGGAGATAAAACATTTGTGAAAACATTAAAATTGATAAACAAATTTCAACCCCTTTAAACAAAAATAAAGTATGCTGACAAAAGCGTGTAATTAAATTTCAAATGCTTTCAAGCCTTGCCAGCTGTTAAACTAACATGTGCACTTAACATAAAACACAGCCAACAAAAAAAAACAGCAAACATGTTAACACAAGTTTCTCTTCTGCTGTACGACGCTTAACAGCTGCTGCAGGCTAACATAAATCACAGCGCTAACAGCAATAACAACAACAACTAGCGCAACCGCAACATTTGTTTACCTTTTTAACATGCCGCAGTCGGGCACACATCAAAGCGCAGTCTATCACAGCAGCGGGCAGCGGGGGACTGTGGTGTGGGGTCAACGCGAAAGCATTGACAAAAACAAAAAACAAACTGCAGCCGCTGTCATCGTAACAGCCGTTCGTGCTTCGTGCCGCACATCGGATGCTGCGCTCGTTCGTGTGTGCTCGTCGCTTCGGGCTTACTTTGGCACTTTCGTTGTTTTCGCTGCTTTCGTTTCACTTGCAGTTCGGCAATTGTGGCGCGCGGTTCTTTCTCTGATCTCTGTCGTTGTACGCGGCGTTTGTACTAAAATTTTTGCGCGTTTGCGTCCGGCGGCCGCGTGTAGGTTGGTTGTTCGTCTTGTTTCGATTATTAATGCTCGCATAATTATTATCATATTAGAATTGTTAATTAATGAAGCATTGTGTTGTGCGTAAAAGTCAAAATCAATGGTTGTGCAAGAGCTAATTAATACAATATACCTTTAACCCAAACAAAGTATAAAAAGAATAGCTGCCGCTTTTTGCCGGCTTCTACTATTTACTGGTAGCAGCCATCCTCTATGTATTTATTTGGCTAATTAAGGCATGTTGGCATAAAAGCAGCAAAGCGGAAAGCGGAAAGCAGAAAACATAAAGCAATAAGGCAACAGCAAGAATACGAAACATGCCCCATGTTGCACTATTTATAAATTGATTGTCTGCTTGTTGCTGACATTTGCTGATGGCATACAGCTGCCACACTCCGTTTCCAGACATCTTGACAACTCCAAAGATCTCTTTGCCACACGGTAAGTTTGATTAAACAACACTTTGTTGCAAGTGCGCTACATTATTATTTATAATAGAAGTGCACATTTCAAAACAATAAATACAGTCAGCCTGAAACTTATTCGCACACCTTTAAGTGCGACAGTATTAATAGTTGTCATATTTGTTTTCACATTGAATAATAACATTTTAGGTGATGTTGTTTATTTTTGTTTTGTTTTTAATTTGATTTTGTTATGAATTATACTTTAAAAAATGACAGCGTACATAAAGCTTCTTATACATCAAGTAATTATAATCGAAATTTCCTAAAGTCTTCCTATGCATGAGAGTTCGTTATTAAGAATATTCGTTATAAGTGTACCAAAAAAAAAGTAAATTGAATAAAATCTTAATACTTTATATGAAAGTTGGACTGTATTAGTATTTTTTTCGGAGTATAAACTAACAAGGAGATTTTTATATTTTTTTTTTTATGAAATCGTATATTTTTTAATTTGTTATTTATTTCTTTTGGTAACTCTTTTATCTTTAAAAAATTACACAGTTCATTTTATTTCAATATTTACTAATGTAATTTTAGTGTAAAATAGTTATTTAACTAAGCAATTAATTTTTTATTTATTTTGTATTGTTCCGGTCAGGTAGGGCACCAGCTATCGAATTTCGTTCCTCACGGGTAGATAACATCTTTGCTCTTGAAGCTTCTTGATGGTTTTTATGCAAAAATTATTAATTTTATTCAGAAAAGAGTAATCTTGCATTGCAAGCAAAGAATAAGGAAGCGATGGTCGTCCAAGGAATCATGGAAAACAACAATAGCTCTGGAGTGGGAAAAGATTGACTACAGTGAGACCAAAACTTTGTTGAAAAGTATGAGATCTTGTTAGGTGGCTGATAACAAGAAGGCACTTTCAAATATTCGAAATTTTGTAACCCTTCTTAAACCCACAATATTTAGCGAATGCATGAATTTTGGTCAAAAAAATCATTCTTTTGGAAATTTAAAAAAAATTATTTGGTCCTTATCCACGTAGACCTTTTGATGATAAGTATGGGATGTCATTGGATTGTTTTTATTTAAAAACCAAATTTTGGTCGTAAAATGTACGGGCTTGGAGTTTTTAAGCAAAATTTAAAAGGATTTGTTTTTTGATGTATTAATTTTTAAAAAATTTTTTTAAAATATCAATTTGTTTTTTTTTTATTTTTGATGGAAAAAGTAATTTTTTTTTGTTTTTCATTGTGACAACTGTGCGCTTTTACAACTAAAGGTGTCGATATAATTTTTCGCCTCACTGTATGAAATATCTATGCGTCTATGTGTTTGTTTAGTTAAGATGTCTGCTGCACAAATGTTGCCTTTTGATTGTTTATGCATTGGCTTCCTGTTGCAGTTGCAAATACTACTTAAGCTAAAGGCGGCAAAGAGTTAATGTGGAATTTTCTATTTTCCCCCCCAAAATATTTATCATGAAACAATGCAGCTGCCAAAAGTCACAGCTAAAAATGCGAGGGTTGATTAATTGCTAGTTAAACATGATTTACTTATGCTATTCATGCTTGTTGCTTTAATAGTTGAGCCAGGGACGTAGATAGCTTTTTGTGATGGGGTAGTATTAAATTACCTAAATGGTTCTTAGGGTGCTAACATACGTTAGTAATAAAATAAGGAATCTTTGTTTGTTCTACTAAAATACGCTACATATATTTCTTACAATTTTATTATATTATTTAATTTACTTCCATACTTCATAGGATACGTAAAGAAGTGAAAAAATAATAACAGCTGTACTGGTTGTCTTGACAAATCCTTGCAAGAATACGAGATGGAAGCTATTCTTATTTTTTTTTTTTTTAATAATTCCATGTTTTATTTCTGTTAGAGTTCTATATAGTCACATACTTTACAAACACTTTGGACAAATTCTTGGAAGTACATAAAAGACTATCCCTGTGCGATAAATTAAGTCTTTACTGAATATTGAATTCCATTATTGAGGAATTCCATATATCCAAAATAAAGTTCTCATTTTATTAAATTTTATTTTATTCCCTGGCATATCGCTGTAATAATTAGAAGAATAGAAAATTTACTATAAAAAAAAATCCCATTTGGGATATTTCATGCTGCGTATAGGCCTTTAAAAACAAAAATTGAAGTATGGAATTTTTGCTGGGAACGCCTCGCTTATAAAGAAATACGTTTTATTCGCTGATGAATGTGTTTTTTAAATTTTAATTTCAACTCCAAAATAATTTTCCCCTTAATCGAACACAGATAGACGCCTATGGTGGCAACAATTGATATGATTAATTTTGTATCTATTTAGGCTTTTAACTCAATATTTAGAAAAGCTATTAATATTGACATTTATTTGCAATTTTCTCATTGATTAAATTTGATAATCATATTTAAGATAAAAGCAATAGAATCTATATATATAATAATAAACAAATAAGTGAAACGAGATTATTAAAATATTCGTTTGACCATCGGAACTGTACAAATACAAATATTTCACTTTTGTGTCAAAAGCATTATATTAAAATGTGATAATTAGTTTTCAGGAAGCAGAGTCTTGTTTCCGAATAACTATTTTAATTATTTTTGAATTAGATGTTATAAAAAAAATTGTATTTGAAAATATTTGTTTAGTGGCATACGATTTTATTTTAAGTCTACTTTGTGTATAAAATAAAATAAAAATATGGAGAAAAGAATTAATATAATCATTTTATAACAATTAGGTTAGGTTGCACCGGTTGACCCCTTGGGGGCTTATAACAATTAAATTTTGCCAATATGAAAAGAGTCAAACAATAAACGCTTCAGATGAAATATTTTTTTTTTTGAAGAAAAATAAGGTTAAAATAAAATAAAAATAATATCATCTGCCAGTTAAAGAATTAAAAGTTTTTCTTAATGCGTCCAGAACTTACACTATTAATTTGAAGAAACCTTAAAGTTGCAAATTCCAAGAGATTCCAAGAGAGAAAATTGGATAAATACAAAATACCATTTTTTACAACAACTAAAAAAAACAGGCGATGTGCTTTGAAAATTTTTTGAAAAGATATGGAAAAAGATACGTTGAAGAAAGTATGCCTTATGTTCGAATGAAAGACTAATAAATAAACCACACTTTACCTACTGCATAAATTGTTTTTAAGTAAAACGGAAACTTCTTTAACGCACCTCGGAAAATTTATTTTTATTCGCCACTAGGATATTTACAATTATGTTGTACAAAAGATATCTCCAAATTTAACTTGCATATTATTATAGCATATTTTATACTCATTAAGTGCAATTCAGCAAACATCAACTTTATGGTCGCCAGCAAACTGGCAACCAAATTGGCAACAACCGGCGCCGTCGGTCATCATCTTGGTTAAGTTGCTGCCATAAAAGATTCATACTACAGATTCCAACCCGCTCTATACTCTGTACCCCAGGGTCAAGGCTACTATAGATTTATTCAGCATAAGTAACAGACTAAAGGAAGCATGAGTTTCTCTACTTAAAGCTCTGCTTTTAAGTCTTTGGGTATGCAATTTGATGGAGCTTTGTATCCTGATTAATTGCTTCTTTGTTATAAAAATTAAAGAAATTGGAAAATATTTAATTTAATATGTTTGTATTTTATCCCCTTCACCTTTTCACAAAATTCGTCAACATACAAATAAAGCTATATACAAGCTAGGATAACAAAATTTTGTATTGAGCCTCTTGTGCGCCTAATAAATAAGATGACGCGGACCTTTTGTTGATAAAACCCCCACTTGATTTGACGAGACTCTCTATATTGTGTATTGAGCTTCAGGTCAGACTAATAAATATAGGAATGTTGATCTGAAAGCCCTAAGGCTTTCACCAGGTATTTTTAAAACACTTTGCCACTTTTATTTCGCTCCATATCAACTTAAGGAAGTTATGGGAAAAACCCATAAAGTAAAGATCACAGGAAGCGTCTTTCCACGTGTAACTACGAGTAGCTGTTGATGAAAAATTTAGACGTTATGAAATAATAAATAAATAAAAAAAGCGTAAAATAAAAAATTCTATTTTTTTTATCTTTTTATAGCAATTCGTATGCGCTGCTGCGTTTATATGTATTGAAAAACACTTCGTTTTTATCGTTTGCGATGACGGCTTTTAGAGCACTATTTTACTGAGCTCGTCTATAGAAGGTCAACGCACAATTCCATTGTCTTTAAGTATAAAAATTATTCCTTTCAAAATTATTCCTGAATGTCAAATATGTAAAAGCGTGCAAGTATATAATCCCATTTTTTTAAGTTAAAAATATGATCCTTGCGCTGTTTTTTCTGCAATCTTGTTGGTAGTCCTAAAAAGTATAATTCGTTATTTGAATGGTAGAGGGCTCTGCTTCCTGCTCGCTTCGCTTACTTACCACCAAACCGGCAATTGAAAAAAATGTAAATGATTCGCGGAGAACGATATTCTAAGGTCACATCAAGTTCCAAACTTGCCCGTAAGAGCAACTAAAATTCGGTGTGCATTTTAAATACAAAAAATTCCACTCCAAGTTCCAAAATATACCGCAAGAGGGAACAACAAAAATAATTATTCAATTGCTAAAAATTTTTTGCGCTAAAGATATTTATGGTAATTATTAATGATATACGGTTTAAATACCATCTTTTATATAAGAGAGTCAAAATTAGTATTGTACTGAGCGATGTGTTCTTTTTACCCAGGTTAAAACAAATTCTTTCAATCTTCTTTGACGTTTTTACGGTTTTACGAAGAAATGTTGATTATGTGATGTCGCATGCTAATATGATGAAGAGAAAATCTCTACTACTGTTCTCTTCGAACCGTTATTAAGATGTATCGGTTACAGAAAAAGAATCATTGTTATTTTTCGCAAATTCAAACATTTCTCACCAGAGAGAACTTGAAAGAAGAACGCAGAAAAAACCTTTGTTTTTAAGTTACCGAAAGAAATGATCTCTGTTATGCACTGTATTTTTTCCAATCTTATTAATTCAATGTTATGGTCGGACTTTTACGAATTTACTTTGATTTTCCACAAAAAATTTAATTTCGGGGAACGAAGACATTTCGATCGTGTGACGTCATACGCTAAAACTCTTTCTCTCGCACGAATAATACGCCTTCTCTTTTACTTTCTTCTTTGTTTTATCATAACAAACTCAATTGGCTTTTTTAAAAAGGTGCGATTTATGTTCAATAATACCGGTTCTTGGAATCGTAGGTATCAAAGGGTATCCCATTGTCGGACACCGTCTCCACTATATCATATTTTTTTTTTTTTTTTCACTGGATGTGCTTTACATTGATGGCGATCAATTCTGTTGGCTGTGTGATTTAAGTGCGCGTAAATCTCTGTGGTGAAAAGTGGTTCGGAAGTAAGAGTTGGCAGTTGGCGTCGCTTCATGGTTTGTTACCATTATTTGCATTGCACAGCAAAAGTAGGGGGGGAAAAATGAGCAGAAAATAAAATGTAAATTGACTTATTATGCACAGGCGAATGAACGTTCTGGGCCCTGTAAGGCTCCCCAGTAGTAGTAGTCTACATAGTTCGAAGTGGAGCCAGTACGAAGGTACTGGGCATTTCTTTGGAGGCAAGCGTGCGTGCATTTTGTTAAAGGTGGAAACTGCAATGGCAAGGCGTAAACAGCGCTATTAATATTGATTTAAATGCAAGACAGCTAAAGTGCATATACAGTTCCCCCCTGTACAATAAATGTGGGAGTTGCAAGCATATATGTACAAGCATTTGTACATACGCAATATACTATATGTATAGAGGTACTGCAATCTGAGGCATTACTCATTGTCAATGCAATCAAAGTTGCAGTTGCCTGGACCTCTCCTATATTGCTGCGGAACTGATGGGGAAAATCACGCATCTTTAAAGTTTTAAGCTCACGTGCCAAGGCAACCAAAAAATATTCAACGCAAATCTATTCAACCTTACACATGCAAGCATAGTTTTAGACAGGGCTGCACAACAGGTTCGAGCCCAACCGTTTGGAATCCGGATATCCGGTTATTTTTGTAAAGCGAACCGGACAATGAACCAAAGCTTTTCTTATTTTAAATGGAGAGTCTAAATTGTATTGCTCTATTTTAACAACGATTTGTATCACCAAGTTCTCTAAATTCCAATCCAAACAATAGATTTCTCTCAATGCTACAACGACTCTTGATATTGCTGTGGACTACTTTTACGGCTTAGACAAAATTCTGTCCCATCTCCCAACATCTAACTTATCTATTTTAAAAATTTCGACTCTATTTTGAATGCTGAATACAAACATCAAAAAATGACAGCATTCCAACCTTACATAATCAAGGTTATCGGCTATTAATATTATAATAATATAATATTATTGACCCGATTTATTCTTTAGAAGATAGAATTTTTAGCTTTTGATTTAAAAATAAACTAAGTTGCGAACATGGTACCACCGTCAGGAACAAAGTTTATTAAGCTCACGAATTTTTAAGGAATATTATATAAGTTAAATAAGGAGTAAAAATTATTTATTATAAATTATACACAAAATGTTTATGAAACTAATGAACAAAGATTATAAGGATAACGCTAGTTTATAAATTAAAGGGTCATCGAGTGAACCTTCCTAAAAAAAGTGTTTTGTAGGGTAATTTTTGGGTCGAGAAACACGAAAATGGCAAGCTTTTTTTTTTCTTAAGCACCGTTTTCGAGATTTTTTTGAAAAACATGTTTTTGGGCATCTTTTCGAAGATCTTAGACTCGAAATGTTCGTAAAAGAATTGTCTTTCAGCTTAAAGCTTAACATAATTTTAAAATTTTTTTTCCTTAATAAAAAGCAAACCAAAAATTTGTAATTTGGAAAATGGTCGAAAATTACACTTTTTTTTTCGACTTTGGTTGCTTGTAACTTTAATAATAATAAAGAGCAAATCAATACCTTTCCATCTTATCATGTCGGTACAAATTTAGTTCGCGAGATATTGCCGTATAACTGAAAAATGTGCCCAAAAACATATTTTTCGAAAAAATCTCGAAAACGGTGTTAAAGAAAAAAAAAAAGGGTTGTTATTTTCGCGTTTCCCGACCCAAAATTACCGTAAAAAACACTTTTTTACGAAGGTTCATTTTTCGTGTAAACTAGTGTAATAGGCGTATACTAAATAAAAAAACAATATTTACCAAATAAAAAAAAATAAATTAAAAAAATTATATATAGAATGGGAATAAAAAAATTTTATTACCGTAAAGGTTCATTTTTCGTGTAAACTAGTGTAATAGGCGTATACTAAATAAAAAAACAATATTTACAAAATAAAAAAAAATAAATTAAAAAAATTATATATAGAATGGGAATAAAAAAATTTTATTGCCTAGCCAAAAAGTAATAAATGTGTCTGAGAATCGATCATGGGACTCGAGCTTTAAAAGTTTAAAAAATTTTGAGGCCCCCTGGGTCCGGAGTTTTATCAGGGGCCTGGTGTAATTACGTACTGTCGTGATTCAAGCTTAAAGGTGTAATAGAGGGCCCGGTACATTTTCCCCCCAGGCCCGGATTTTCTCTCTAAGGCCCTGCGGATGACTCAAGATAGACGACGTGATAGACACAGTCCGTAAGATTAAATTAAATTAAATCTACAAAATTGTGAGACTAAGAAAGAAGAAGAAATTTTGAGTTACCCTAGATGGAACGACAAAAATAACTTTATTAATAGATTCGGTGGGACCGTTAAGATCGAGTAAAGTTTTATACACGAATAGCATGGCAGATACTCCGCATCTTTAAGAAAGGTAATTTTATAAGGCGAAGTCTTACAGGATAAGGTGACAGTGGAATACTTGGATAACAACTTAAGTCATAAATTACGAAAAGGTGGATTTCGATAAAGACTAGCATCATCATGTGGTGTGACATAAACATATAAATATTTAGAACCAACAGCATATGTGCTTCTCAGGTATTTATTGTTTTTAAAGACGAGTAACGTAATTTTTAATTTCAAGATTACCTTAGTAAAGTCGTAGTTGAATAACAACTATGACGGAAGTGAAGCTTCGCAGAGGATTCTTTATGAATTATATTGAAGAAGCGATGAAATCTTTTTGAAGAAGACTTACATAATTTGGAAACTAAAATGTAACTAGGGTGGCACAATTCTACTTAAGAGATTTTTTTAGCTAAGTCGCAGATGATTAAAAATTTAGGTATAAGCTCTAAAATAATAATGACAGAATTGATTGTGCTCCAGTTAGTCCAATCAATATTAAACAATACTTTTTGCTAATAGTTTATATTATACAAATTGATCTGGCAGGTCCTAAATGTGAGATCTTTTCAGACGTCTAACGTCCATACTATTGTCTAGTCGGTTTATCACAGATACGTTTTCATGATTCGACTGTCTCTCTAAGTATCTTCGCGATGTTTTGCTTTTTTCATCTTATTATTTCTTTTTAAGTTTTAACGACCTACGCTAGTATACTAAATATGTTTAACGGAGTTGTGGCTTAAAGCAAAGGCTGTGTTCAGAGTTATCCTAAAAAATCCCATCCGCAAAAAGAAAGCACAGCATTGTTTGAAATCCACAAACCGAACATCATATGAAACTTCTTAGTTTTGCAGCCCTGTTTTTTATACATATAAGTACATTTATGTATATAAAATGTACGCTATAATAACTTTTGGCAATAATACAAAAAGCATGTTTGTTTGAGTGCATCCTATGGGCGTTAGTGGGGGCGTGGTGTGTCTGTGTGTGTATGTTCTAAAGAGTGGGGTTTCCTCGTACCAAAATTGCTGGGGCGTGAAAAATGTAAAATATGCAGATGTGACTATGAGTCTGCGCTTTCCCAGCTAATAGACATGCCAAACATGTTGTCATATATTCATAACTATGGCATACTTTTAGGCAAATTGCTTGCTGCGCATATGTGACGCTTTAAAAACTATATAAACCATATACTAAATAAGTTTGTTGCATGAAAATTCAATTAAGTACTTTAGCCCATGCATAGAACAAATTGATTTCTATAACCTACTCAATTTGCTGCTGCCAAAGACAAATACTAAGTACTATGAGGGAAAACCGGAATGCGAATCCATACAACAGCTGCGTGCTGCTCTTTGGCATCGCTTAAGAAAGCATCGCATCTCGTTTTAATTAAATTGCATTCATATTGACGAAAAAACAACAACCTCAACTAATACAGATGGAAAATAGCTGCGGAAAAGCAGCATGACTGTACGCTACCAAAGTAGAAAATAGAGTGGAAAAGAATAGGAAATAGGAAAAGCTGCTCAGACAGAATGGCAGACAAATAGTCCAACCGACAGGCAGAGACCGAAGACCAAATTGCTTTACGCTTATGATACAAACAAATACAATGCAAACCATTTTGTATATATGTATGTAGTTGTATATACTATATATACGGTATGTATATTGTGTGACAGCAGCGGTTGCAATATGATGGCATATAAAACATAAATGCAGACAGACAGAGAGACAGTTATGGCTTGTTAGGGTATCATAAAGCGAGGGCTACCAGGAAAGCTCTGGAAGAGATGAAAGACTGAAAATATAAAAGGCTTCCGTAATTTCCAAGAATATCAATATACAGTCTCAGTTGAGTTCCTGCTCCTTTCACTTAACGCGCCATAACAACCCGTTTTTGAATGAGTTCCTAAAATATACGAGGGAAGAACTTGTGGAAAAGAGGTGGTTCCACGAATCCCTTCTTATAGTTCAGAACCTCTTTGTGACATTGTTTGCCGCTACATTAAGTAACTATGGAGAATAAGAGATTCACACGAACTACAGACTAGATACTCATCCCTGGTTCCAGTAGGGCCAAACAACGTCTAGGATTCTTTATTAAACTAGGACAATCTGTCAAATGGACATGCTTTTGGAGCTATATTTTAATAGTAAAGTCTACATATTTTTTTGTTTATTAGGCTCACATGAGTTAACAAAAAATTAATGTGTTTAGCTTATTAACAAATCTATAGAAAGTGAGATTTTGTTGCAAAAATGCACAAGGATTAAAGGATAAAGGTATAAATGGCATTATGGATAAAACTACTTTAATGACTAAAGAATTCGATTTAGTCATATCCGTCAGTCTATATGTCTGTCAGAAGGCCCTCTTTTCCAATATTTATTAGAGCCAAAGCGTTTTGCTTTAGTTCTCTGATTGTATTAAATTATTAGATATTGACCTATTGAACTAAAAAATCTGGTTCTCTTTCACATAACCTTTCGCAAAAGATTTTCACATTTGACAAACACATTTTTATACCCTGTACCGTATGGTACAAAGGGTATATTAAGTTTGTGCAAGCCGAAAATTTATGTAACATACAGAAGGAGACGTTTGATCAGGGTGACTAGAGAAGTCGATGTACCCATGTCTGACTGTCCGTCTTTCTGTATGACCACCTAGATCGCAGAGATGGTTAGAGCTAGTGCTGGAAGTAACATCGATGCTATATCGATGCGTCGATATTTTTTATTTTTTTCCGATTATCGATATCTTTATTTCGATTATCGAACAATTCCCGTTACGAACAAAATATGGGCAATCAACGGCATCCACGTCGCAGACACTTTTCGCTTTTTTAGAAAAAAGCTAATCTCAAAAGATCCGAAATTGTAGGGTTGACTCAATTGTGGCACTTCGACAGTAATTTAATGTCGAAAATTAGATTCAAGCATGTGCCCGTTGGATTACTGGAGTGTAATACCTGTTAAAGTTTAGCAAGGCTGGCAATCTAGTGAGCGACAAGCGGAGTTCGCTTAAATCAAAAAACGTTGACATAATTTTATTTAATAACCATAATGAATGGATCTCAAATTAGTTTAAAGATTATGAGACTACAATTCTGGCTGGAAAAGAAAATTTTTTTGTTATAACTCACAGGCTCACAAAAAAAAGTGGTGTAAATTTTACATGTGACAGAGGCACCCCTTATGGACTTTGGGCAGCTGAATCCGAAGTCCAAAAAACCCCGATCCAAGGGTTCAAAATTATCTCGATTGGCCAACATCGATATTTCTCCAGCATTACTAAGACCTAGACCGACCAAATTTTCAGATTAGATGCGTTATTATGTCAGGGGAGACAAGTTTATTAACACCAAATTTGGTATTCGAAAGTTTTTTAGAGTTCCCAAGCACTGTAGCAAATTTGAACAAAACCCGTTGACTATATCATACAGACCCCATGGGACCGAATCGGTAAAAAAAAGTTTTTTGTGCGAATTTCATTTTTCATTTGTTTATGAAGACTAACTAATTTTGGTGTTTGATTGTATTTTAGAGTTCCCCAGCACTGAACAAAATCGGTTGACTATATCATAAAGCTCCCATAGGACCGATACTTAAAAAAAACGTTTTTGGTCGAAAATTCTTCGTGTTTCGTGTGCTTATGAAGATATCGTAACCAAATTTGGTGTTTAGTAGTATTTTAGAGTTCCCCAACATTGTACTAGATTTTATCGAATTCGGTTGACTATGCCCTATAGTCCCCACAGGAGCGATCGGTCAAAAAAACGTGTTCGATGCAAAATTGGATTGTATTTAGTTTGTTTATAAAAATATCGTAACTAAATGAGCTAACAATTTTTTAGAGTCCTTAAGCAATATATCGGATTTTATTGCAATGAGGTGGTACAGGGTATCCCAAAGTCGTCCGCGCCCGACTTTAACGTACGCCATCTATTTAAAGTAACAATTTAAGGCATGAATTGTCAAATGGTTTCGGCTTTCCCATATTTTAAAACTCTTCAAATTTATATTAAAACTGTAGAAATTGTTAATCAAGAGTACTGTTTATACTTAGTTTTAGTAATTCTGGCGTGATGTTGTGTTTGCAGAGGTAGAAGTTTATAAAATTGGTTGTAAAGACGCTTTAGTTCTTTGGTTGCATTTACTTATTGGATAACGGCCAAACGAAACAAAATCTGGGGCTAATCCTTACAATCTTCTGCCAAAGATTTCCACATATGATAACAACATTTTTTAACGTAACATTTTAAAACATGATATTCATATGGTTGTTGGTTACCACTATTTTAAAACTCTTCAAATTCGTATTAAAACTGTAGGAATTATTAATCAAGATTACTGGTTATACTAAGGTGTATGGGCATTTCCATTTTGGCGTGACGTTACGTTTGTGTGGCAAATAATGAAAAAAAAAGAAACAAGATTTAAAAAATTTGTATTGTACTTATTTTACGTAGTTCCTTTAAAAAAAAATGACAACAATCGATCTTATAGATTACAAATTACAAGGAAACTACGTGTAGCGTTACGTCACAAAAAATACAAATGATAAATAAATTGCAAATTTCTACGAAATCAAGTCTCATGGTACCATTGAAATAATGTGACTTACTTAGCTTTAGTATGTGACGTGACGTCATATGTCGTGTCGTGTCTTAAATTTCTATTAACATTTTTATAAAGTACTTTTTAACTCAAGAAAAACTAACTTGTTGGCTTAAATTTTAAAAACACATATACACTTGTCTCCCGTAGGATAATAAGGGATCTTATTTGAAAGTTTGGTTGCTCTAGCTCTTACCATCTCTGAGATCTAGGCGTTCATACAGACGGACATGGGTATATCGACCTATAAAGTCATCCTTATCATACTTTGGTTGCTCTCCGAGTCTCCTTCTGTATGTTACATACATTTTCGGCTTGAACAAACTTAATATACCCTTTGTACCATACGGTACAGGGTATAAAAATTATAACATTTTATGAATTATAGACTGTCATGAGGCAAAAAAGCTGATGAGCCTTCAGCTCAATATAAAATGGAAATTATTAATAATAAGCTGATAGGATTTACTCAGACGTAAAATAAAATGTGCAAATAAAAAATAATGTTATAACGAGATGAATGTTTTTAACGCCGACCTTTGTTTTAACGCTCAATTAGATAAATAAATATTTTCAATTATTGACCTGTTCTTACAAGATATTCAAAAATGGTTAATAATATTAAATTTGAGAGTATTAGGCCCCTTTGTTGAGCCGAAAGCTTTCCACATAGGTCTGTTCCCGAAATATACAGCTGCAAATTAACTTACTTCTAAACAGATTAATTCCAGCACGAATATTCTATATCCGGAATGCAACTAATTCCCTTAGGGGAGTCATACTACAAATATTATAAAACCGAGTTTATAAAACCTGCAGTTGTTGAAATTAATAATAATAAATACAAGCTTTTTCAAATACACTTTTAGTCTACTCTATTCATTTAACCACAAAGTTATTATACTCCGGAGTATTTTGCTCACCTGGGGGAGTTTTTTAACTATTAATATCAAAACAACAGATTATGTCTTTCAAATTAACAAACAGTTTTCAGCTTAATATAGGGTATTTTTCACTGCTAAGTAGTCGCAAGTTCTTTAGAAGGGAAGCTGGTGTATCCAAACGTCTATCACCAGCATTTTTTTTTTTTTGTCGAAATTCCGTAGCTTTCTTTATGTTATGTTATGTTCTTCAGATAATTTTTTGAGATGTTCACCAGCGTTTGCTCTCTAGTAGCTCCAATGCCGCAATGGACACGCTTTTAACTTGGGGTGAATCTTAGGTTATATGTCAAATGTGACTTGTTTCGTTATTAAGTCATGTTTCAAAAACCAAGTAAATTAATTTGTTGTGTCTACAATTTTGACAGGAACAAACAGTGCTTACCTACTTGGCGCCCAACAAGGGGCCCACAAATAAAAGCCTTTCGATATACTAAGACGCGCTGTTGCCTTCAAATTAATTACTAAGAAAAAGTAAAGACATATTAATTAGGAATTAAGCAAATTCAGCTTACAATAGACATATTATATACAGCTTAGGCACTTGTCGTGTTTTATAAACGTGTAAATTAATGAAATTATGTCGAAATTCTGAGATTTTAACAACAAAAGGCGTCTTCATTTAATTTAAACAAAAGCAATTTCTTTGCTGACTTAGCGCTTCTCTTAAAAGGC
This sequence comes from Chymomyza fuscimana, assembly GCA_949987675.1. Taxonomy (NCBI): domain Eukaryota; kingdom Metazoa; phylum Arthropoda; class Insecta; order Diptera; family Drosophilidae; genus Chymomyza; species Chymomyza fuscimana. Next base: position 51,578,719 of record OX465088.1, on the reverse strand, counting down.
CAAAAATATTAAAAATATTTATTTCAAATTTACTAAACCTTATAATTGGGAATTACCAAGAAAGTATATATGTATATATATGTACACCGTAATTAGGCAGAGTACAACATGAGCATAAAATGTGCGGCTTAGTTGGGCACAACTTTCTTTGCAACCCATGCAGGCAGCACAGCTGGCGGGGGGTTTTCGACCAGGCTTAGACGCGCCACTTGTCTGGACAGCTTTGGAGCGCCAAAGCACGTGCCGGAAGCTGCCCAGATATAGTCGGAGAATTCGAGCCAGACTGGCCAGCTCATTTCACGCTTTGTACTTCATTTCCAGCTACCTCGCTCCAGCCCTTAAGCGTCAACTTTTTTATGACTTAACCGTTATTTTTGTTTTATGCTTTTTCTTCATAGATTTTATTTTTAATCCGCTTACGTCAGGCAAAATTCAATCAAGAATTTGCACCGTTTTTTTATTTGCTTGTTGTTTGTGCTCTCTTCCTCTGTTGTATGTCAGTCTGTTGTGTTGTGTTGTGTTGGTATGTGTGTGTGTGAGTGCGTCTGTGTCTATTGACGGCCATTTTACATCATATTCATATATTCTTTATATGGGTCGAAACAAGTGAAGCGGGTCTGGGTTAAGTTTGATCTTGTGGATTTTCAAGAAAACGGTTGTACCTACACTTAAAATGATTTTTCCAAAGTTCGCTTTATAGCATATTTTGAACTGTAGATAGGTTCGAGATGAGAATCACTCGAAAGAATTTGAAAACGGAAAGCATTATTTAATGATCCTGTAATTCAGCAGCCCCAAAGTTTTTTTTTAGCGTTTTACTTGCTGGCGCAACCAACGATACTTATGCAATCAATGCTGGAAAAAATGTAAAGTTGTGACTCTTAAACAAGTACCTAACAATGAAAATAACAGTCCTGCTTCGTTTCTTAGAGTTTCATGAAGATTTTTGGGTAAAATGTTTAAAAATTCTATTCATGATTCATGATCAAATTTCCGCCCGCAACTCCATATTATTTTGTAGTGAATTTCCAGATGCACAGTAAATTTTTGTGTTTAGTATTTTTTCGCGAATGTGTTTTTAGTTGTTTTCTCAGTGAATTTCATATACGTAAATAGTAAAATTTCTTAATTTAAATTAAGTACCTACATAGCAATACAAAAAGCTTAAAAATCGATTAATCCAATTTTTTTTGATTTGATTGATAATCGTTGCGCCCCCCTATCCAAGAATGTCATGAATATAAAATAGGTTTGACATTATTCTCTAAAGTTTTAAGAAAATAATGGCAACATTTTTTTATTCCTATAACTCCTTGAGGAGCATAGGGCCTCTACCAACGTTTCAGCTGTATAGCCATCAGTTGAACATAAATTTGGCACCCCCAAGCCGCCGAAGCGGGGTGATTAACCACAACGTGGGTACCCCTTGGGGCATACATCTCCGTAGCTTTGTAGTTCATGTTACTTTACAGGCCTTTGTGTGAGTAATCCTGCGATGGTTACAGGCACAAGGCAGTTGCTTAGAAGGACTCACTGCCCGGGAAACGACTAAGCTCGTTGCTGGTATATTTTTCGTGGAAATATTTGGGCGCCACCGTTGACTATTAAGTATGATTCTTCCGCTGCCTTCCCTACTTTTAACGTCCCTCTATAATGGCACAGATTCACTGCATAGCCCAAGAACTCGAATATGTCAAGGTGGCCCACGCAGCTTCATCAAATTTGGCCCGTGAGTTGACACGGTTACCTGGGTGTGGCACGAGGAGAAAAAGGTGAAGAGTTAGGTTTCAGACAAGAACCTGGCTCCTTAGGCGACTGCGTGCTATACGTAACCCAACTGCCTCAGGAATAAGGTGCTATCTCTCTCTTCCGCCCTACACCCTAAGAGGGTATGCAAACATTCCCTACTACTGAATATAGTAAATAAAAAGTCTTATTTTTCTTTAAATAAAAAAAAATTTCTTTTTAAGCACTATTTTTTTTTGTGTACTATGCAATACATTAAAAAAATTTCAAATTAACAATTTATTTTTAATGTTAAATAATTATAATAAAAAATGTTAACTAAATAATTAAATTAATAATAAATTTGTTTTTTTAAGCACTAGTTCTTTTGTAACATAGTACCAAGTGAATAGAAAAAGAACAAAACTAACAATTTATTTATAATAATAATTAAATAATTAAACAAATGATTTATTTATTTACAATGATAATAAAAGTTAAAAACTAATAACTAACATAAAATATAATGATAATAAATATGTAAATTATTTAAATTACTTTAACAAATAATAAATAACTAAAGGGCTATTGATGTGGGCCTTATTTTTTTCCATTGTTATTTTTTATGCACGAATTTCATCGTTCGTCTAATTGACGAAGAATTTTAAAAATAATTGCAAATATTGTTTATATTTTCTCTAATTAATTTATTTTATCAAAATTATTTACTATTTTTTACAGCAAATTTATAATTAAATAAAATTATAGTCTAGCTTACAAAAAGGTGAAGTACTAGCTACTGAGGCCTACAGTTTAAAATCAATTTAAGTATTTTATATTTGGTGAATTTATAAATTAAAAACTCAAGCTGTACATTTTTAAGAAGAGATTTTAACAATTTATGGCACATTTCTTTAAAATAAATTTTTTGCTTAAAATTAATATTTTTTTAAGAAGGAACAGCTTCAGAGATCCTGTGTTTCTATTTTGTTGTGTTATCATATTATTTTATTTTTTGCTATTTAGATTATGTGTGTTTTCGAGTAATGAGTGTAAATATTTTTTAAGCGATAACTCAATAAATAATTAAAATTTTGCAAAAATAATTTTAAGCATGTTCCATGAAGTTTCTTTATATATAGAAAATTCAATAGATCGAATTTAAAAAAATTCCGCTTTATGCATTTTGACCCATCCATATATATATTTGTATTTTTTCAAATGCCGTGACAGGCAAATAAATCAGTTGGCTTGCTTTTAGGCGCTGTTTATATGTATTTTTATATACACACCTACTATATAATAGGGAGCTCAGTGGAACATGAAGCGTGCCATTTAATTTGCTTAAAATTTATGTGCGCATTGATCAAATATGGCGATAGTATTTAATAATATTTGCTTTTTTTTAACCACTTTTTCTCCTTTACTCTTTCTCGTTGCAGCAAAATTCAATTAAATATGCAAAGTTTTGATAAAAGAAAAAATTTATAAAATAGTGAAAAAATAATAAAGTTTTTTGTTTGATATAAGCAATTTGCACTAAAAGGTGAAATTAATATTAAAACATATAAAACCGAATAATTAACAAATAAATAAAAGAAAAAAAAACTACATAAAACTGTGTGCACTAATTAAATACGCACGCTTTGGCTTCAAACGCATAAAATAACATAACTTTTTCGGTTATATATTATAAAATCAGAACCTTACGTTACGTGGGTCGGTATAAAATTAATAAACCGCCATAAATTAAAATTTTCATATACAAACTCTGTCGTACAAATAGCCAGAAGCGACCGCAACATGTCATATAACTTGGGCCACGTGCTCCACATGACAGTTGCCATCATTGGCACGCTACTGATGAGCCGCATCCTTATGGCGCTGGCCATGGCAACGGATGCGGGCGGTGGCAACAATGGCGGCAACGCCGTTGGCAGCAATGGCGGCGTATCGGGCGGCTCGTCGGTCAACAATGGTAAGTGAAGCAAACATTTTCCTATACATATAGATGTATATTGTACCATAATTGCATATTGACAGGCGCAGAGCGTAATAATGGAAATATTATATATATTTTTGTAATACTCTGCTGCATAATTAAGAGCATATTAGCTGTGTGCTGCACTTAAAATCTGTTCGAGTTTAAAATTGTTGTAAAAATGACCCTCGCTCTGTGTATGTGCCCATTTTATAAACAAAAGTCCTAAGCCGACTAGACTAGACTACGGCCTAGTTTCTGTTAAAAGGGTGTAAAGCTTCCAACTGACATTTACCTGGAAATGGCCATTGCATTTGCTATCCCTAACGTAAGCAAGTTGATGTAAAGCCTCCACTAGTGAGCTTAAGTGCGCAGAGCAGCCTACGCAGGACTTTAAACAGAATTGTTTGAATGGTTTGGGAACTGTCCTAGTACAGGGTGGCTGAAGGAACACCGCGTTAGGCCTTAGTGCGTTGACGGGATGTCATGACTAGATTAGAATAGAAATATAAAGGCAAGGACTTTCAAGAGAAAATCGTGGCTCGGTGTGAATACACGGCTTTATAGAAAAATTTATATTAAAAAGCACACTGCACCCATGGGAACAACAAATTTTCCATTGAACGACCTTAGCGATATTTAGAAGAAAGAAATAATTTTTGAGATTTAAAAAAACCGTTTTCACTCCAACTTAAAAGACTCCAGTTGTAGGTACATACTAAACCAATCTATCTATCTAATTGTGGGTAACTAATTTACTGATCTTCCTGTAAAATTGTTTCTCCACTTTAATAGATATCGTTTTTTATTTTTTTATATACAACTAGGGGGCTACGCCAGGCACGCCAACCCCACCGGTCTTCTTTATTTAATTCAGATAATCTAGACTATTATATACCCTGTACAATTCTTTATTTCCATAATGTTTATCCCATTGCCATGCTACAGTCGATCTTGCCCGACTTTACAATACTCTGGAATAGCAGCGACCTGCATACTGCTCAATGGCTCCTTTGATACTGTTCTGTTTCACGATACATTTTAGTTTTTCGTATGAGTTTTCACCTGCATGATTTCAACGTATCGAGGTGAAACTTACGTTGTGCGCACCGTATGAGGTGTGGCTATCACGTAGTGTAAGTTCTCCTCGATACGTTCACGCATACGAATACAATCGGTACCACACCGATTTTTTTGTTGAATTATTATTATAGATTTTTTAATTTTTTGAAATTTTTGCAAAAAATTCTAATTTGGCTGTGCATCAGAATCGGCTAGTATATTTGGAATATTTTCATAGAAAATATTTTTACAAAATTTTCGGTTTTAGCAAGCCATTCAATTTTATTACACAAATGTTTAACCAAAGTTGAGGATATAATCCAGTGTAAACTAGACTATACCAATAAACTATTTAAAAGTTACCAAATTTGAAACAAAGCCTTATGTGAGCCTAATGATAAGACATTGTTGACCTTTTGTCGATACAATTACCCTATAGATTTTCCGACATGACGCTTACTAAGCTTAACGCCAAACTTACCATACTTAATTAGAAGCCATTTTGATTTAGTTATTAAAAATTACGTATGTTGTAGGCATAAACCGACTATTTAGCCCAAGAGAAAATTTTTGTAATAATTGAAAACTGGAATTAATTACACGATAATCGTTTTTTTTTGTTTGGCAATGTCGTAAAATTACGCATGTTACGGGCACAAACCGACTCCAAGGGACAAATTGTATATCACTGCGAAACTGCCATTTGATCATACAAACGAATTTTTTTTTGCTTGGCAATGCCGTATTATTCAATTTTTCAATAGAGCCTATCACTTCTTAATTTGCGTAAGCTCCGTCGAATTGGATATGTAGGAAAATATATATATCTTAGAATTCCGTTTCCTTTTAGAATAATTTTAATTCTTGCAAAATAAATCATCTTTTAAAATTACAGCGATTACTAGCAAATCCTGGCAATGCTGTTCAAGCGTTGCTAAAAAATCTATGGATCTAAGCAAAAAAGAGCTGTGTGCTGTTTTTGTTTCCTGGGCTCTGGCAGTTGAAAAACTTACCCGTTGTGATACTGTCAGGATGTTGGCTTTCCTAACCTGGTCAGCACAGCGTTCAAGCAGAGGCAAATATTGCAGTCTTTTTATTTTTTGGTACATTATTTTGAATAGTTCGAAAGTGTTATTCGATATGCTTTAGTAATTGACTGTAAGAAACCGAATAGGTGATGAGCAAACCCATACTACTACTACTATTACTATTTTGGCCATTACAACCGGTTATCGGTCTTGGCCGCGGAAATTATCCTACGCCAGCGGTTTCTGTCCTGTGCTTGCTGGCGCCAATTGGCAACCCCAAGGCTACGAAGATCCTCCGTTGCCTGATCTTCCCATCGCAGAGGCGGGCGTCCCTGTCGTCGTCGACCTTCCAGTGATTTCCGCTCGAATATCTTTTTGGCTGGAGCATTATCATCCATTCGTGCAACATGACCTAACCAGCGCAGACGTTGTAGTTGCATGCGCCGAACCAGATCAGTGTCGCCGTATACGCTCATACAGCTCGTGGTTCATTCGAATACGAAAATCACGATCCACATTTATCGGTTTAAAGATACGTCGGAGGATTTTTCTCTCGAAAGCCCCTAAAATCGCCTTATCGTATGATGACACTATCCATGCTTCAGCGCCGTAGTGAAGCTCGGGTATGATGAGGGATTTGTAAAGGGTTATTTTCGTGTGTCGAGAGAGGGCTTTACTCTTGAGTTCCTTACTTAGCCCAAAGGAACACCGGTTAGCAAGATTAATCCGTCGACGTATTTCCATGCTGACGTCATTTTTTGTGTCGTTAATACTGGTTCCCAAGTACACGAAATCCTTTACAGCTTCGAAGTTGTAGCTATCTATTCCCCGTGGTGTCGTTTCCTTACTTTTTGATAGTAGGTATTTTGTCTTGTCCAGATTTACAGCCAGACTCATGTTTTTCGACTCTTTTTCAATTTTTGAGAAAGCTCCGCTTACTGCAAAGCTAATACTAGTATTCTTAAATAGCTCTGAAACGTGTTATTACAAATTTTATAATTAAAGAAAATAATCGATAAAGTGTGACCGTGTGTTTAGAGATGGATTAAATCGTTTTCTATAACTTTGAAATTATATAATATAATTTTTACAGAAGAGTGCACAAGCATCTTTGGTACCAAAATTTAATGCTTTTTTTCCAGTCATAATAATCGTAATCAAAAAAATCGGTATATTCAAGAACGGATACGTTTTTTTCGCTCATCAGAATTTCCGTTTGACTAGGAGTAACATAATTAGCCTGCAGTAGCTGCTTTGGTGTACTTTTTGCAATATCATTTTATGGTTTATATACGGTGGGGGGTTTCAGTATCACTCTTGGGAGAACTAGGAACCCAAATGTTGTTTCTTAGTCTTATTTTCCGAAAGCTTTATGTTGTATTTGCAAGCTGACGATATATTTTTTTTTTCGTAGTTACCAATTAAATTCATTCGATTTAAAGATCTATGTTGTATCTTCTTGTATCTTTTCGGAGTTTTATATTACAAGGTAACCCTCAAATCATTGTGTTTTGGGCGTATCTAGCGCTCTCTCATACTCTGCTACTGATTTAATTTTTTGTGACTATTTTTTTTTTTTTTTTTTTTGAATTTTTAATTTTGATCTACGAATAATAATTATTTGGAAATTTAAATCTATAACAGAAGTAGATAATTTCCAGTGTATAAGTGCAATATATACAAATTAACATTTTATTAATAAAACTTATTTTTTAAGGAAACTGTAAGCCTAATTTAATTTAGGCTATTTTTTAGTTTCTAAAAATATGTATATATTAGTTAGTTATATTTTCTTACGACAAGCAGACCATACCGAGTTCTTAAATTCTCCGCGAGTGTTTGCAAGATAATCTTAATAGTATAAAACAGAGCTATAAATAGTTTTAAACATAAAAACTTTATTAGAATTCAATAAGCTTAAAGATGATAGATAAACTTTCTTATTTGTAACAAAAAACGTATATTCTATGATCTCCACAAAGAATCAATTTTATTTTGTAGATTTGGTTGTATATTTAATCTATAGGTAGGTATTATTCACTTTTAAAGCTTTCCTGATTTGTTTGTTTTCACTCAGTTAATTAAAAACGTTTTAATTTTACGATTTACTTTTTATTAGTGTATCGAATAGTTTAAAACTCTTTAAAGTTAATTGCTCCTCATTAGTACAGCGCTTGCATTGCGTAATTATTTATTTAATTTTTGCAAAATGGTAAAGAAAAACCAGAAAATGAGCAGCAGTTGGTTTGAAAAAAAGCTCGGAAATGATGGGGATGTCTGGAAATATATTATTTAACATGTTGTACAACATTGGACAAACTAAATTATTGTGTTCAGAAACTTTGACAACGTCAATGCAATTAAAACGTTTCACGCAATGTGCGGTTAACTGCTATTGACGTTTATTGGGCTTTTTAATAAGTAAATTGAATTGTGCAAACATTTGTTACTTATTTCGGAACATAAATTGTTTAATATTGCTAGCGTAGCATCTCTGTTATAGGTTATATATTTGTTATACAATGCGAAGAGTTGAAGGATTTAATTTTTTCAAAAAAAAAAAACATCAATTATTCGAGATATTCTAAAGCTTTTGAAACAATAAACTCAAAAATAGCTTTATTGTGAACTGTATGTCATGATGTCGGACATGATGACATGCTTAATGACAGCTTTACAAAAAATGTATGCCCATACAGATGCTTCCATAATTATTCACATAAAATGACATAAGTTTTTTGACAGCAAACAATATTATTTCCTGCATAAAAAGGCTATGAAAAGAAACAATTGTGTGCTATTGTGTTTAATGCTAGGTACTAAAGTAGCTTCGTTCTGGATTTTAATCGATAATATAGGTTTTCAAAGAATTAGCTATAAAAAGTTAACCCAACTCTTCATAATATCCTTTGTAAACTAGTGCAACCTTTACAAAATGGATGCAAACATTTTTCTCCGAAATAATTTATACATATTATAATTATGTTTTTGTAATTATTTAGTGCTTGGAGTGTGATAAAAAACTCCGCTCTAAAGTTATTTAAAACCATTTTTTTTAAAATAATATGTATAATGTACATACTGTCAAAATTCAAGACTTTTTATCCTATGCTTCTAAATAGATATTTTCTAAAAAAAACATTTCATTACAAAAGTAAAGCACTCCATATAACACTTGTAAATAATCGTAAGTCAGGCACTTCTGCATATTTGCCCTACAGAGTGAACTCTTAATCTTAGAGCCATCTTTAATAACATGGGTTGCTCGTATTATTTCCTTCTTCCTTTATTGGATAATAAAATATCTTAAAAACTTAAAAGAGCTTAAAGTCAAAAAGAAATTTTGTTTTTTAAAAATTGAGCTTTTGGACTTTTTTAACAAGTTTTATAAATTATTAAAAGGGTCGCTGGAATATTTTATTTTTTTATTTTGGATTTTGCAGTTAAAAATATTCCAAATGACATCCAATTTTTATACCCTTTACTTCTTGGTACCAAGCGTATATTAAGTTTTTTAATGTAACTTTAAATTCCTCAAAGAATATATGAAAACTAGAATCTGTCCTAAACCAATCGATAAAATTGATGGAAAAACAAAAAGGTTATAGCAAGTTTCCACTAAGACGAAGATAATTTTTTTATACAAACTAGTGACTATTATAATTGGATGTAAGAAAACGAAGTATTAAAATCTGTTTGAAAGATCAAGAACATGAAATTTTTTGAGTCTTTTGTAATTATGTATCTATTGTTCAATTTTTCGGAGTTCATCTTTTACAAGGCAATGTTGAGATCTTTGTGTATTACTGTATTTGTCACATACAATGTTACGTTAAAAATGTTACTCAATGTTGTAGATTGGTGACGCAGTGGTATTCAAGATTTGGTAAATGGGTTTTAGAACTGTTTTTTAAAGTTTAAGTTTTAAATTTAGCCAGTGAATTTTTTTAGTCTCAATTTTATATATGCGCTTTCCATATGAGTCTTCTGAGGGTAGGATCAAAAAGTGTTAAACTGGTTATGGTATTGGGGAGCTTTCCGAAGAGAGCGATTTTTTTTTTCAGTCGCCTGCGGGCAAGCGGAGACTTAGCACGTTGATTCCTGTTAACTTCTATTAAAAAGTGTCGTTGCGATGCAAGATGGAGAAAATTCTCAAGCAGCGCCACGCCATTAAATTTTGCGTCAAACTCGAGAATATCGCGACGGAGACCAGAATCGAAGTGATTAAGGGATGGTGTCATAAACCGCTCAACAGTCTTCGAGTGACGACCAACGCCATCAAATTCAAGAATTGATTAAAATGTGGCCAAATGGAAGGCACTCCTTGACTCTGCCCGGCGCATAAAAATTAGTCTAATCGTTGATGAGTTAGGGATTTCGTAAGGTTGCGTCCAAAAAATGATTACCAAAGATTTGGCCATGCGATAGGTGAGCGTCAAGTTTGTGCGCTGTTGCCCAACACACCCTACAGTTCAGATCTGGCAGTGCTTGAATTCTTTCTCTTTCCTCGGCTCGAGCAGGACCACAAGGAAAACCGTAACAGTTCCGTAGAAGATGTCCAAATGGCTGTGATGGTATCTCTGAAGGGGAAATCACGTTATACACGTTGGTTCGGAGCTTAAGGGTGCTATTCCGAGGACTACTAAGGATGTATAACAATTAGTTCAAAAAAAAACACTAGGTTCTTTTATGTATGATTTTATTAACCGGTAGAATGGAGTGGGATGCCGCGATTTTAAATAGAAGACGGCCAAAGGGTCCAAACCCTGTGGAATGCTTGCTGCACATTAATTTGTGAGAAATGGAGAGCAAGTAAAAAGCTACACTTCAGTTTTATTGATCCTCCCGAAACTAGCAATACGTATAGACAGACAGAAGACATGGCTGAGTTAGTTTCTTTTATTGCCCTGATCAGCTTGGTGTAAATGAGTGTGGTTACCCGTTTCCTTCACCAACAATTTTTTGCACATACTTAAAATACGCTTATACCCAAAGTGCAAATAAATATATATAAGCCATTGAATGAAAAATTCATTTGGGTTAAATTTCGGTTGAAAAAGATTTCTGGCTTACCGCTAATTAAGCGACTTAATTCAAATGAAACTGTAGGCAGTCCTGTTGAAAGGGTAGTAAAGTAACGGTGGGGTTCCTTGTGGGCTCGAAGCATTAAACATTTAAATTCTTTGGAAAAAGGGTTTGCGCTTAGGCAGTGTCGATGGTCAACATCAGAACCACTACATTTCTTTCGGCAGCCCTGACAGTAGCTCTTGTTTTGGCCTTATTTTCATTAGAAAACTTAATTTATTCGGTTAAAAAGAAATATGCATCTAGTACACCAATACACTGCCGTTGAGTTCCAATTTAAATGAAAGATGTTTCCAACGTATCAATGATTACAGACTTGCAATAAATTAAACTGAAGGCCCCATTCGTGCTCACTTTAAACTTTGACTTCAAAGCTATAATGGTGATTTAATTTTGAAATTTTACTGTACAACTGAAATTAGAATTTCCTTTTTGACATTTTCCAGAGTTTACGAACTTTTCAAAGACTAGCTGGCTATATATATGACTAGCTTATCAATATCATCTCATACCATAATGCATACACAAAGCACATACAACTACTATACAACTTTGACTGCACTTAAAAGTCATCAAAGTTTCATAAGCAATTCATTAACTCTCATGCTCAGCTCGCTGCCTCTTTGACCCCCCCCCCCCACACACCGCCCCGCAATGACCACAGAGTATTTGCCACAATATTTCAAGCTTTTTGTTGCCTATTTAGCAGCGCAAATATTTAGTTTTGGTATTCAGTAGATACAGCAACAACAAAAAATATGCTGGCCATTGTGAGGCGCCCGTCTTTAAACACAGAGATGGATACAAAAACACAGATACACATATACAGATGGCTGCCATTATTTAACCCCAGCATGTCATTTACCACTTTTCACTCCTACCCAACCGCACTCATATGCACCCACACACACAGATACAAGCCATTTACTCATTAGCATTATTGTCTGGCAAACAGTTTGTTTATCTGGCTGTATGTCAGCTTGTCTTTGCATATCTGTGTGTATCTGTGACTCTGTTTGTATCTGCGTGTGTGTGTGTTTGTGTATCTGTTGCTTTTGCAAATGAGAATTTCATTAACGTTATTAATATTTTCATTGTGTTACTTCGTGCTTTTTGGCGCCTTTTCATCTCACCCTTTACCACTCGCCTCTCACAGTCTGTTCCGCTTGTAATAACTTTATTACGACATTTGCTTCACATTCTTCTTTCGTTGGCTTTGGTTGAATCTCTAAGGGGTAGCTTAAGTTTAATAATTGATAATAACTTAACCAAAAGTATTACTTGTTGAATTAAAATTTTTTAAAGCAGGTCTCATAATTATAATTTTTAAAATAAAAATCAGAAAATAATAGCTAATAATTATTATTATTATTTATCAAATTAAAAAAAAAATTTATTTTCGATCTAAAAATATGAAATAAAATATAAATTTTCATGTAAAAATCAATGGAGACTAGCTGCTCCTGTCACTGTTTAAATAATTTTATACAATTTATTATTTATTTATATTTAGAAAAAAAAAATATTTTTGTAATACAAATTGATAATGAAAACTATTTATAATTTTGTATTTTCGAAGTCCTTTTATGGAGTAATAAATATATGTCAGGGATCGTAACTCTTATAATTTTTAAAATAAAAATCATAATTATGGTTTTGTGATTTTTTTTTTCATTTAAATTGAAAAACAACCCTTTTTTTTACCTAAAAATTAAAATTATAAAATAGTATTTAGTTAAATGTGCACTTAAATTTTTTTAAAAATCACATCACAATTCTTGTTTTCAAATTTTTTATAATTCAAATTGACAATTAAAATTAATGATTAATTAATAAGAATTATTAAAAAAAATTTTTTTTAGATCTAAGTATTTTTACGGTGTTCTTATATTAAACAATAGATAAAATTTGCATTTATTTATTTATTTTGTATTTTTTATATATTATATTTTTAATATTTTTTCATTTTAGTTATTTACAATTTTTAATTGATATATATTATAATATATTATATATATAATTATATAATTCTCAATAAATACATTTGACGTTATTTATCTTGAAAAAATAGCAATCTCTTAGAACTTCGTTTTCTTTAAAAATTAAATTAAATTTAAAAGTAAAGCTTGTTATTAAAATTCAATGTAACTCCATATTTTGAGAGCAAAATCAATTAGCACATATGCAACATATATATATGTATGTCATATCCAAGGAGTCGAAGAATTTTCCTATATTTATAAGCCAACCAGATCATCAGGATCAGGAAAACGTTAAGAACGACAAAATACATATTTGGTTTTTCAATATTAGCGCCATTTTTCCCAAATAAAACTGTTGAGATGCACTTAAACTTTTTTATCATCTTAAAAATCGATACAAACCTTCCTTATTCTTGTCCCGATTTCCATATTTTGGGAAGTTCAAGATATTCAGAGTTACCAAAAACGTTAATATTCTATAATAGAATAAATATAAAACTCTACGTGAATCAATAACTAACAATTTTTAGAAACTCTTTTTTAAGAATAAGAAATTTTAAAAATTATAGAGCTTACAGGGCATATTAAAGTCGGGGTAGCTCAACTTTAAACGTTTCACTTTATTTTTGTTAATTTTTTATGTATGGCTTTATAATTGCGCATTTCATTTGCAGCTGGTCTGCTTTTGTTTGTTGTTAACAATTATGAGACCACTTAAATAAATTTTATTGCCCCCAGACCTATTGTTGTTGCTGTGACTGTCTGTCCGCATCAAATTGACAATTTTGTTTGGTCTGAGGTTGGCTGGACGACAATGGAAAATGTGCTGTGGGGTCAAGGAAGAGCAAAAAGTTTTCTTACAGTTTATGGGATCGGAAAGTTTTGGGCGTCATTTTGATTTAGTTGAATGGGAAAAGCAACTGGTTGAAATGTGGCCGACAGGACGAGAATTTTTTGGAAGATAATTGTATGGCATGGCATTCATATTATAAGAGAAAGAGGATTTGACTAAAATGACTTTTAAGAGTTTAGTAAAATGTGCTTATGTGCTGAGTTATTTTCATCAAGATAACTTTATAATATAATTATTTGTGTAAGATTAAATTTATAAGCTTAGAAATGTAAGAAAAGTTTTTACTGATAGAATTGTAGATTAAAGTTTATAAGGCATCTTAATGCTGCGTTAGCAATAAAAATAATTTTTTTCAGTAAACATATTGTATATTTTTAAAAATGCAAATAATTTACTTGACGTTCAAGCTTGATTTTATTATATGACAAGGATTTGGACTGTTTTTGGGATCTTAAGTCTTTTTTATCAGGGGAGACTCTGGAGCAGAAAGCTTTATTTGGTTTCTCTTGTAGTGGAGCAATACCCTTTTTCTTAAATTTGGAAATAAAAAGTAAAGCTCATGATAGCATCCTTAGGCTAATGTTGATTAGGGGCTTGAGATGTTGCATTCCTCAACAACGTTTTAATTTTTTTTTTGCCAAAAAATGACTCTGAAAGAAATTTTTTTTCATATTTTTTTTGTTAGTTAACGAGTTTTAAAAATTGTTATAACATTTTGCAGAAAATTGAAGATAAAGATGTCGATCGAAAAAATGGAACAAAAGTAAAAACTATTTTTTTTTTCATTTTTTAATGATATGTATTTATATCTCAGCCAACACTTATCCGATCATAATAAGTAAGAACGAAAGCTTAATTGCTATAAAATTACGCCTAATTTTGTTAATATGAACCGAAATAAATGGTGTCATCCATTGCAATGTCGGTTGGATCCCAGCGCGTCCTCACTAAAATGTTACCTCTAGGAAGGCAACCTTGGGCCTGTATTGTACATTTCTGTACATTACGTATACGCAATTGCTGACCATAAAATTGAATTTTTTAATATTTTGAACAACATTTGACATATCTATTTTATATATGTTTATGTTTAAAATTATGTGTAGAATGACTCAAGGCAAAGATAGATGCCACACTAAGAACATTTCGAGCTAGAATATCCAGTTTTTTACAGATTGCAGCTCCCTTTTGTGCTACATTAAATCTAATATTCTGTTTTTCCAGAAACTGATCCCTTTTAGAGCATCTTGGACATATCTAGTTTTTCATTCTGATTTGGAGTCAAACTCTCCAAAAAATGCTAACACTGAAAAGTATGAAGAATTATAATAAATATTATTATTAGTAAGGAACGTTCTCTATTCGAGGAGAGAATTCTTTGGTGTGGCGATATCCACAAAATTAATAATGGCACTGAACACTGCCATAATTATAGATTTTATATACATAGTTCCAAAACTATTTCTGAAAGATCAAAGACATAGCACTTGACAATTCGCGCGCATAATTTAGCTGCGTTGGGTGACGGGGTGGTTCCAAATTTCTTTTGAAATAAGTTTCATTATTTTGTGGTCGCATCAGTGGCAAGCAATCAAATTGTGATTTGTGTACCTAAAACTGTTCAGATATCTCTATAAAAACATACTACTGTGACCAAAAAATTAGGTGACATTGCATTTATTTTGAAAAATCTTCATTTATTTAACTTGGCGTGGTCTTCTTTTATTGCCAGGGCGCTGGTTGTCTTTCCTTGAAATTTTGAAGAGGTCAAAAATAAATTTAGTCCATTTTTTTTTGAGAATTTTTGAGAAAACCCATCCAGTGAGGACAATACTATTCGCAGATCCCAATTTGCCGAAGGAAAAAATGTTTCGAAAATTGTAAAAAAATTTTGTTCTAAACACGCTACCACAGAAAAAATGTAATACAGTCGAGGCAGTGCCCGACAGTGTAATACCCTGTACCTTTTTTCTCGAAAAAATTTTATTCCTTCATATTCCTTCTAAGAACTTTTCAATTGAAACTTTTTTTTTTTTTTGTTGCAAAACGATATTTATACCTATAAGTTCAGTAAATTTGTACTGATTTTGATGGAAATCGAAACTTATATCAAAGATGCTATTTAAAGTATATGGGATAAGTTTCAAGTTGATATGTTGAGGGGTGTGGGAGAAAACACAATAAATCAATTGCGGGGGGTGGGGGCTTCCACATCGATAAAATTTGGATGTGAATTTGTTCACTTCAGCTCACCAAAATTGGTGATTGTAGGTCACTTGTTACCATAATTACGTAGAGTCAAATATTGATGCAGTTTATTGGCAAGGGGAGGTGAAATTTGTGTATTTTGGACTATAACTTTTGTTGTATTTGTAAACGGTGTGGCTAAAAACCGTAAAAATCTACTGCGGGGGAACGGGGGAAGATATTTACATGATTCTACAAACTTCATCTTCTGAGGAAATATGCGCACCAGCTGGTAAAGTTTCGCATCTCTAGCTCTTATAGTCTCCGAAATCTAGGTGTTCATACAGACGGGCGGACGGACAAACGGACATGGCTCAATCGCTACCCGAGGTTATGATAAGCATTTTGGTATAAAGGACTTGGGGTCTGCCACGCCTCCTTCTGTCCGTTACATACATTGCACAAATCTAGTACACCCTTTGTACCTATAGGTACAGGGTATAAAAATGCCTATTTACTAGTTATGTAAAGTGGAATCTCTGGATGCAAAATGTTACAAGCTAGTGTCATTATAAATTCCCTTTTTTCAAGCAGCATGTGTTTGCCAAATCGATTATATTAAAATGGTAATATATTTAAACGAATATTAAAAAGAATCATATTGAATTTAATTTGACGATACATTTTTACATTTGCTACTTATATATTAAAGCAAGCAATATTGTTTAGCTTGCTTTACATAAATACTGATCCCTTTTTTCATTTATAAATATGGCAATAGCTTAGAATTTGAACAAAGGAATACCGCCCTGGTCTACAACAAACACTTAGCATATGCTATATTTTTTTTTTAAATATCCCGCATTGTTACACAAGGTCCTTATCAACTGGCAGCTATGACATAGCCCATTAAATAACCCACTAATTGGGCAAGCTAGCAAATTATACTTGCGCACATAGATACAACTGACGCAGCAGCGTACACACACAGATACACACACACACGCGCAAGCTAAAAAAGATAGTAAAATTGCTCTAACGAGCTGAGCCGCTGCTGGCGACGCCTTCGGTGCGAAAAGGACACTCACACATACATGAACATGCACACATATACAACGAAAAACGAAAAAAAAAAAAAAAATACAAACTGCTTGTCGCTGTCAACTAAATTTCATATGCAAATCCTTGGTCCTGACTATCGCTACCTGATAATCTGCTTGATTTATGCGCCAGCACAGACGTTAGCGGCATCGGACAGTGAGCCGGGACCCGAGACCCGGAGCCACCCCAAGGCACATGACCACTACGCACTAATAATGGCCCCTCGCTAACTATGTTTACATGTACGCATACATGTGGCTGTGTGAGTGCCTTTGTATCTGTGTGAGTCTAAGTGGGCTAGTGTGTGTGCGCTGTCCTGCAAAAGCACATCATTAATCTCAACAAAAACACGAAGGCGTAACAGCAGCAGCAGCAGCAGCCGCCGCCGTAGTCGTCGTCATCCTCGTCGTGATGCGGGACATGGCCTGACCAAAAACAGAACCATTCCGTTATGGACCAAGTCCCGCACGGACGACACGGGGCAACTGACCTTCAGCATAATAATTCAATGCGCATTGAGTGTAGCCGCACGCGTTGTATACAAAGGACACGTGCTAATTGCTAATCAACCAGATAAGCAAGCTGCACAGACTCGCTCATTCGTTGGCATTGTATTTGCTGGGGGCGTGGCAGGCGGCAACACATGTAGCATGTCTCTACACTGAGAGAAAAAGTAAGTTGTCGCGAACTTAAAGAACGTATAACAATTTTGAAGCTTAACTTGGGCCGCATGCCTCTACACTGAGAGAAAAAGTAAGTTGTCGCTGTCTTAAAGAACGTACCTATAACAATATTCAAGCTTAACTGGGGCCGCATAGTAAGTATAATAAATAATAAGTATAATTCGTACAGAGTCGAAAAATGGGAGACCGAAATATAAATATATATTTTTTATCAATGTCTTTTTTATTTATTATTTCTCAGTAGTTTTAACCCGTTTTAGATGTCTTTGAGATATTTTACTGATTTTGTCTCTATCGTAAGAAGCATCTTTGTGATTTTTTTGGTTCCTTACATATTCAGGGTTATGCAAAGTTTTATCTGAGAGTTTCGACTTACTACGAATTGGCTAAAGATGGGATCGGGAAAGGAAATTCAACCCCATTCCATTAGTCCCAACATTTAATTTTAACGATTCGAAAAAATTGTAAAATAATGCAATGTAAATTTTAGAATTAAAACTCGGCTACTGAAAAATTACTGACATTATTTCGGATTCAGGCGCCCTCGCCGGAACTGTGGTACTCTCATTTTGCTGATTTATTAATTTTTATTGAATTGGATCAAATGAAAGTTTAAATGAGTCTTTGATTTTATGTTATGCGCATATTCATTTTATTGTGACGCCCCATAGTCAATAACCAACGGCCTATTAAGACGCTTCCAAAAATACTTCTTTTGGCAAACTATGATAAACAGTTTAGAATATATGATGGAACAGACGAACATATTTTTTGTTTAGAAGGGTACAACAATGTTCAGTTGACATTCAAATATATAAACAAAAAAAATGTAAAAAGAAGAAAAGAATGGAAAAATAGCTTGATACGCCGATTCACGTCATGAAGTAGCCAGAAACTAGTTTATTCAACAGTAAGATGGAAAAGTAAGTGCAAATAAAAGTGAAATGGGTAATTCACAATTCAGAATTGGATCAAGATGACTCAAGAGAGAAGAAGTGATTGTGGACAGAGACACTTTCAAAGAAAGCCAATTATAGAGGCTATTGTAGTTAGAAGATAAAAAACGGTAAGGATCATGCGAAGCAAATTTGTATCTACGAAATTGCAACTGCTCAAAATTTTCATTCAGATCGCAACTTCGTCTCTGTCGCAGTATTCTACTAGAAATAAAAGACCCCTTTTAATTGCAGCTGAAAATGTTTATCTACCATGCACCAAGAAGCTCATTGCTTAATTCTTAAACAGGAAAATTGTATATTTGTTTTACTAATAGTTAAATCATTTTCAGAACATTATTCCATAAAATATAATAATACTATTTCTTTGCGACCCGGCATTTATTTTGGGACCGCAGGAAATTCGGCGTCATCAAAAAATTCAGATTATCCCTCATATTATAAAATCCTTCCCATCCCGTCCATTACATATCCCTTATTTTGGATTTTTGTCTGGATTCCACCTCTACTAAGATGGGCAGCAGCATCATAGACATCGTTAATTCAGAAATTGTAAATGTTTCTGGTTCGAAAGTTAAAGCGGCTTAAAAATTCAAACAATTAATCTAGCGTGATCCATGACAGTCATAGAGCCCCAAACTATGCAGATATGAAATTGGGCGTAGCCAGCGAAAGGGTTTTGGGGGTTCAATAAAATAAATCTACGGATTATATTGCAGTTGGGAAAAGGCAAAAAATTCAAAATTCTAATAAATTCGTCATTTGTGCTCCGAAAGACGAACAAGAATATTTTACTTTATTCGAACAAAACGAACTTTTTATTTTTTTTTTTTTCCAATTTTATTTACAATCTGTCCAAAAACATTCAGTAAATTATATAAAATTGTTTTGCTAGTCTAAATTGAGACTAGGTAGTACTTATAGTTATTATAAGTATAAATAATAAAAAAAAAAAAATTCTGAATTAAAATCTACTTGAGAGGTACTTTATAGGTTTGACTATTATCTGTTAAATTAAGGACTAGATTATTGCTATAGTCCAATTTCTTTCCATGTATCTATTGCTGAATTTGCTGACTTCTTCTTTTACAAAGCAAATGTTTAGATCTGTGTGTATTTCGGCACAACTGAAATAATTTTTTAAATATTTATTCATATTCTTAAATTCTATTTATACCAATTTCAAGTTAGATATTTATTAATAATTATTTTTAATTATTTTTTTTATGAATCTACCCAAAAAAATGGGTTAGAAAACTAAAAACGAATTTTTGGTATACGTTCACATCTTGCATAAAAAAATGGTTTATGTCTTGGATTAAAAAAATTTCACTTGTAATAAGCATAATAGCATAGACGGGGTTAATTGCAATCCATTTATTTTATTATTATTTATTTGTATTGGTTGAATACCAATAAAAAAAAAAAAAATTTAATTAAAAGTTTTGTTCTATTAGACTCTCCAATTTCGCACTTTTGCGGGTGTTATGTTCATATCAGGATTATTAATAGAATCCACCTTTCATGGGTTTTTTTAAAAAAAAAAAAAAAATAATCGAGATTATTTCACTTGGCTCAGTTTTTTCTCTCAGTGTGGCTATACAAATGTATAGACGCATTAGGCGGTTAACTTGAGCGTGTTATTTTTATTGCTTTCCCTTTAAAGTGCGCTTGTTTTTGTTACTGCAAGCAGCGAGGGAGGGGAGCATCATATGAGGGGGATTTGTAGTTTATCGTTCATCTGTCAGTTTTAAGTGTCTGCTGCTTGAGCCACCCTTATGTTGCCTTGAGTACCCTTACTCCGACACCATCTCAAAACACGCATAATGGAGAAAACTGATTTTTTGGCTGGGATTTGTAATAAAATGCGAGTGTGTGTGTGTGGGTATGTGATTAAGGGATTGGGTACTGGCGAGACACATTAGTGACATCGCCGTCATCGTCACTACCAAGTGACTGACAAATGATCTTTGCTGAGGAAATACCAAATTTTTGGGTACATATATCTTATTGTTGAACTTTATCTGTCACTTGGCATTACATGCAATATATTTTTTTGCTTTTATGATATAAGAGCGTAGCAGAGGGCTTAAAGTTTATGGCATCCAATGTTTGAAATTTTATTTATTGTAAACATATTTGCGATAAGCTTAGTTAAGATGTCTTTTTGTACAGCTGGCAATAAAAATTGTGTCAAAACTAACTACCAATTACATAAGATATAAGCTACTTTTGACACAAACTTTTTGTCACATCGATAGCGAAGTAAAATTTATAGGTTTTTTTTTTTTATAGCTGTGCACTCCCCAAGAGCTGTGGGTGTTTAACAGGAGATACAATGTATTGACGTT
Organism: Chymomyza fuscimana; assembly: GCA_949987675.1. Taxonomy (NCBI): domain Eukaryota; kingdom Metazoa; phylum Arthropoda; class Insecta; order Diptera; family Drosophilidae; genus Chymomyza; species Chymomyza fuscimana. The sequence goes on along the minus strand of OX465088.1, from coordinate 51,557,725 downwards.
TCTGAGGCCGTAAACTCATATAAGTGCTTAAAGCTCTCTTAGTAAACGAGCCGTTAAATTTAATCTTCAAACCAAAGTGTTGTTATTTCCCCTACGAGCTCTCAAAATTTTGAAACTTCAGCCTGAAACAATGACAACAAAGTGTCGATGAGTTACCAGGGATGCTTGATATAATAAAAAAAATTTTTCATAATTTAGTTAGTGGAAATTTTTTTATTTTTCTGCTATTTAACTTTTTTACTAATGCCGAATATAGGCAAGGGATTTATCCGATAATACGATAATACGAATAATAATACAGTCAATATCAGTGAGACGGATAGGAAAATGTTAGCTTATTTTATCGTTAGTCTTTCCCTTTATATAGCAATATAAAAAATTTTTATGACGTAATCGTCATTGTCCCCATCCTCATATATTGTATTTGACTGTGAAGTGTGGCCTCTAGATGGCGCAAGAACGTTGTAGCATATTTGTGTACACAATAAATAAATAAAATTGAATCATAATTAATGTTTCAAAATTGGAAAACGAGGGCTGGGGGCTGTTGAGCGAATCGAGCAGGGTTGAAGCACCTAGCAGTTGAAATGTTAAAATACGTAGTTACACATTGTATTCTTTTAAAGTTCATAAAAATGTCTAAGTCTTTCCGGTTCTCAGAATAAAGGGGTCTACGCAGCACGAAATATTTCGCACGGAATCGCAAAACTTCATATAAAAAAAAACCATTTGGGATATATACATATATATATATACATATAGGCCTTAATACAAAAAGAAATTGCCATATTCTGTATTATACAAAATAACATCTTTGGAAGTTTACTTAAAATTTTTTAATATTAATAATAATTTCCAGATCGATTTGTGTAATATAAACTATTAGCAAAAAGTTTTGTTTGATATTGATTTTAATCACTGGAGCTGATTGTCTCATATGACAGATTGCAAATAATAATAAATTAAAAACAATATTTTAATAAAAATTATATTTAATTTAACTTAAAATAAATTCATTTATATTTCTTAATATTATTGGAGAATAGGTTTTTCTTTCATAATTTTGTGTTTTTTGGCAAAGGCCTGAGCAGTTCCTAAATTAACAACTGTACAAGAACTGCAAATTAATTACTGCCGTAATGACCAGTGTATGCATATACACGTAAAGCGATATTTTTTGTCGAATTCTATTTTTGTTTGTGGCATGGAGATAAGGTTTGAGATGCAAATGGTCATATTATAATCAGCTACTTATTGTTTCAAATGGGAAACATTGGCATCTGCCAAATAATAAAAAACAACATGAATTGCTGTTAATTTTTTATAATTAATTATTATTAATTATTGCATTAATTTTTTTTAATCAACGCGACATTAGTTACATACAATTTCAATGAATATGTTATGTGCCAAATGAATATGAACATTTTTATATGACAGTGAAAATTAATTAATTTCATATTTTTTTTTTGGATTGTTAGAGTATCAGTTAGTTTCTAAACAGTTGACAAAAAATATTAATAGTAAAAGGCTTCGTAAAAAATGTTTCCCACCGGTTTCTTCTACCAACCATTTGCACATTATTTTTGGTTGTGGCGGCAAAACAGAACAGCTGTTGTTACTGCTGTCGCCATCTATTGAACTTGGTGGCGCTATCTTAAGAAAAGCATCAGTAAAATTATAGAGCAACACTTTTGTGTTTATTTATCTGCGTCCACATAGTCGCGACAAGAAAATTCGCAGCCTTACGTTTTCTTTCTCCATTCTTTATCTTTCTTGTCTACCGGACTCCCTTGTTTTATTCATTTGGTTTAGTTACTTGGAATATATTGGCATTCCCACAGCGCTGCTTCCTAAATGCCAATATTCCAGAAACATACTTGTTAATTCTTCAAGTGTATGTTTTTTAAGGTATTTGTAGATAATTTTTTTTTTTCCGTTGCTGAAATATGCAACTTAGTATCAAATTGCTACGAATTTTATTAGTTCTTCATTCAGTTCTTCATGAAAAATCTTTTTCAAAATCGTAAGTTTAAAGTTTTTTAACCAGGTGTTCGCGTATATCTGAGCAAAATATCTATATATTATTTGTTCTTAGCTATTTAATTTAAAATAATCCCAAAAATTCTCTACCGTCCAAACCAATCATCCACAACCAATAAAATATAATTTCTTTAATATCTAGGCATATCTCAATTTATCACCATAACGAGATATTTCTTCTTATTTCTACCATGAATTTTTTGATTTGAGTACACTTTTTCGGCCACAGTGCATCGTATGGCTTATTTGAGAGATATATGAATGGCCTGTTAGGCTCTAGATGTAATTTTTCCTTATTTCTGAACAGTTGGGAACAGTTGCAATTCTCATTATAATACTTTCTGTTGGCACTTTTTTATAATTTTAAATAACATTGTACAGTAAATGAACTATACCGGCTTTAGTAAACCACTGTAAGGTAAAAAATAAGTTTTTAGGGTAAAATTCGTTTGTTAATAAAGATATCGAAACTAAATTTGGTATTTGGAAGTTATTTACCATCACTGGACCAAATTTGATCAAAATCCGATCGGTCAAAAAAACGTGTTTGGTGCAAAATTCGCCTGTTTTTAATGGAAATATCGTAACCAAATTTGCGAATCAAATATATTTTAGAGTTCTTAAGTAATATATCGGATTTCGGGTGTGCCAAAGTCGTCTGCGACCGAGTTTAACGTACGCCATTTTTGAATTTTCTTACAGAACCCTATACTTTGATCCCTAACGGGCCTACTTTCCCGATTTAGACGTTATACAAATTTGCCGGCGAGCAAAATCGAGTTGTTGAATATCAGCCAAGGGTCTTACATTTCCTTTTTTGACCTAGTGTACATAATTTTATTTCGGTTCTAAATCAATCAGTACATTTCAACTCAATTACATTTGGTGTCCTGCTTTTTATTTATTTATTTATTTATTTTATTTGAGGGGTACAACTAAGTTCAGTTGACCTTATATTATAAAAAAAAGTATAATATATTTAGAAAAGAAAATAGGGCGAGGAAATTGATATGAACTAATCCGCGTCTCTAGCCCGATGGGTGAACTTTTTAATGATATGCACCAACTCACATCAAGAACTGGCCAGACACTTGGATTTACAATATAAAAGTTGAAACAAGGAAGCAAGATAAAAATTAAACATTATATCACAAAAAGAGCCAATGGATCACCGTTGACCAAGTGGGTGACTCATAATATAGGATTGGCCAAGGATGCTCGAAGTGGCAAGTCAAGGTGACTTAAGATAGAAGAAGTGATAGATTGAATAGACCGTTCGAAAGAGAGGAAATTGTAAAAGTTATTATAGTTAGAGCATAAGACACGGAAAGGATCGTGCAAAGCATAATTAGATCTACAAAATTGCGAGTTACTCTGGATGGTATGACAAAAGTAACTTTGCTAAGAAGTACATTGGAATCGATAAGACCGAGTAACAGTTTATGCAAGAATAAAACGCCGTGGCATGTTCTGCGATGATTTAAGGAAGGCAACTTTATAAGGCGAAGTCTATCAGAATCTGGCGGCAGTCGGATATTTGGGTCCCAGTTTAAGCCACGAAGTGCAAAAAGGAGAAATTGCTTTTGTACGGACTCAATCATGTCCTGATAAAGGTGGTATTGAGGACTCCAAACGCAGGAACAATATTCCAAAATTGGACGGACGAGAGAAATATAAAGAAGTTTGGTTGTGTAAGGGTCGTTAAACTCTTTAGACCAACGCTTAATAAAAGCAAGAACACCTCTAGCTTTATTCACGATGTTGCAAATATGATTATTAAATTTAAGGTTATGATTAAACAAAACACCATGGTGAGACACACTCTCGATGCGTTCTAAGGTAGAAGATTCTAAGGAGTAAGTAGCCAAATAAGGAGCAGAACGATAAAATGTCATAACGTTACATTGTGTCTTGTTGAGAAAGAGTTGGTTGATATTGCACCAAGATGCATATTATCAAAATCATGCTGAAGAAGTAAGTATTTATTATTATCGGAGTAGGACATACAGGTTTTAACATCATCCGCATACATAAGAATGTGAGAAGATGAGATTACTTGAGGGAGGTCATTTAAAAATAAGTTAAAAAGAAGAGGGCCTAGATGGCTACCTTGAGGTACCCCTGACGTGACATTAATTTCTGTAGATTCGCAACCTTTAAAAACTACCTTCTGGACTCGGTTGGATAAATAGGACGATATCCAATTTAAAAGACAAGAAGGAAACCCCAGACGAGACAGTTTAACAAGGAGAAGACTATGGTTTACCGAGTCAAATGCTTTGCTAAAGTCAGCATAAATCACATCAGTTTGCTTTTTTTCTGTAAAACCATGATTAATAAGAGATGAAAGTTCTAAAAGGTTAGTAGAAGTGGACCGACGTTTTACAAACCCATGTTGGGAATCCGACATTAAAGAACCACAGTAGTGTTGCAATTGTGAAGTTACAATCCTTTCAAAAACTTTTGGAATTGATGAAAGCTTGGCAATACCGCGGAAGTTCTCAATGTTGGACTTGCAACCTTTTTTATGAATAGGGATAATGAAGGATTCATTCCAGATGGCCGGAAGATAAGAATATTTTAATGAAGTGCGGAAAAGAACAGATAATGGCGTAGAAAGAGAGTGAGCACAATGCTTTAAGACGCAACTAGGAATTGCATCGGGGCCAGGGAAGAAGGATGATTTAATGGACAGAAGGGATTGCAAAACGTCGGTTTCAAAGATTTCTGGATAAGCAATAAGATTTGAATGTGGTTAGGGTTGGCAGAATAGGTAGTTTGAAAAAATTTCGCAAACAGGTCGGCGATTTCTGAATTGTTAGTAGAGCTTGCATTTTTGAAATATAGCGATGCAGGAAATAAGGAAGATTTACGTTTAGAATTAACAAAAGAAAAAAAATTTTTAGGATCACTGCAGAAGTTGAGCTGACAACGGGAAAGATAATTATTGTAGCAAATTCTATTTAGAAGAACGAACTTGCTGCGTAAAATAGAAAACTTATAAAAGTCAACAGGAGATCCAGATTTCTTAAATTTTTTGTAAGAAGAAGACTTGCGGTTTTTTAAAGAGGACAGACTAGTAGTAAACCAAGGCGGCTTTAAAGAAGGAGCCGGGACAGAATAAGGGACAAAGAGATCAAGAGCAGCGTATAAAACCCGATTGAAATTGGAAATGGAAAGTTCAAAGTCCTCAGTAGACAACAAAGGCAACCAGTTAATTTCGGACAAAAATTTATTAAGACCGACAAAATTAGACTTGCGAAAGCAGCGATACCGAGGGGCATGATCATGAGGCTGATTTCGGTAGAGACCATTAAATTGATTAATTTGTAATGTCGGATGGTACGGATCCTCGGGTACGGAGAGCGGACAGACCCTAGAAATTTCAAAATCAGAATTATCATTGACAAAAACGAGGACAAGCATTCTAATTGAGCAATTATGTATAAAATTTATTTGGCTGAGAGAGATATCAATCAGTCCTGTAACAAACTCATCATAAGCAGAAGGAAAAAGAAAACTAGAATTGACCGAACTAAGCCAAGACAATGTAGGCAGATTAAAGTCGCCTAAGACAACAAGTTGATCCCGAGTACCAACAGAATCAGCCACCATACGAATGGCAGTGAGATGATTCTGATATACACTTAAGTCGGAGCAGGGGGGTATATACGAACAAGTAAAATAGATATAGGAATTATTATGCTTATTGGAAAATTTAGAGATAGTAAATGAGATTCTAAGGCTACTTTTACAGCAATGAGTACACCACCACCACGACCGGGAGACCGGTCAAGCCTGTAGGTTATATAGGAGTTAACAAAAATCTCAAAATCATAGACAGACGCATTAAGCCAGGTTTCGGAGAAAGCAATAACATCAGAATCAGAATCTACGCTATTAGTGAAAAGTCTACTAAGTTTAGAGAGGAGACCACGAACATTCTGATATTGAATGGTAAGGACAGAATTTAGTTTTTTGAAGCTGTGTTAACTACACGTATGGAGGAAGCTACATTAGATGCTAAAGTCTTTTTTGGTTTTTTAATAAACTCATGCACTAAAGTATGAGTAGGCCAGAATGAAGGATTAAGTATAGCAGAAAAGAGAGAGTCGGGGACACTAATCTTAAACGAAGAGATATCGCGCTTATACTTAAAATTGAACTTAAATACTTCAATTTTATTCGGAGAAATATAAAGCTTCTCACAAACGAATTGTTTAATGCAATTTTCTGTTGCCGATGGCATTAGCCGGGAGACGAAGATTGACTTTTTAGGAGCCACACCAACCAATGAATTCGAAGGGTCGGCAGTTGACGGTGCGGCGGGTATAGGGACTCCACTCAAAATTATGACAGAGGACGGCGCATTAGTCACCCTGTTAGTGGCGCAGTCCGTAGTGGCAGACTCAACAGAAACAGTAAGAGCTGTAGAGCCTACAGTCAAACTGGCGCCAGTGTCGACAGCAACAGCACTAGCCGTGTCACCAGCAGCGGCTGAAGAAACTGGTATAGGTGTAGCAAACGAAATAAGGTGGGTCGGACGGGGAGTTATAGGCGAGTCCAGCCCTGCTAGGTTAGAGTTTATTAAAGTTGGTTCAATGGCTGGTAGGTTTGCCTTTTTGCGCTTAGGTGAAACTCTCATAAGCTGCAAATTGCCAAACATACTTGAAATTGAAGAAAACTTATCTTGTAGAGAACGAAAATCCTTATAAAGGTCATCAAATCCCAGTTTGGGATTTCAATCATATTTTTTATCAAATGTATTTAGTGTTTTTATGTTTTCATATTGTATCTGATGATCATATAGAACATAAACCCCCCCCACTTAAGTGACACAATACTGTGCCCCACTTTACTTGATTTTGACTTTTGGCCACTTGACTTTTATTTATTTGTCTTTCTTCAACTATTTTCACACGGTCACATTAACAAAGCCATCAACAAACTAACACACAGACAAACAACAAATCTGACAATGGCTTTTGTTTAAATGTCACATTACATAATGACACTTAACACTGAGCACAGAGGCTCTTAACACTTGGCATTTGATGGTATTTGTGTGAGAGAATACAAAAATTTTATACACTCTAAACAAAGAGTACATTGGGTGTTTTATGGCGATGTGTGCAATGTATGTAATATGCAGAAGGGTATATATTATATATATATATTCCTATGAAGTAATATTAATTAAATTAATTAAATTAATATTTTGTTTTTGGTTTTTATGTCTATCTCTAATTACTTTTGAATTAGCAATGCAAACCATCACTTTTGTTAAAAAAAAAATGTTTCAATAAATGTCGTACTAATATGACACCAGCCGATTTTGGAACAGGGTTACAAAAAAATGTTGCAAAAATTAATACAAATTTAAATTTTTTCAATAAAAAAATATATATTCTTTTCTTTTCTTAAAAAAAGGTAATTCAAAAATGTTATTTTAAGTTTATACAACTTTATTTTTTTATTTTTTTTTCGAATAAAAAAATATACGTATTTTTAGCAATATTATTATTATTTGTTTGAAAAAAAATGTATCCGAAAATGTCGTAGACAGTTTAAATATGAGAAAAATGTATGTTAAACAAAATTGTAGCGAAAATGTATTCTACTTTTTTTTGTAAGCAAAATGTATAAAATAAAATTAAATTAAATTGTTGGTTTGTTGAATAAAATATATAAGAATTTTTTGCAATATTATAAAGAATTTTTTTTTTGATTTATCGAGACATTATTAATGTTAATTAACTTTTTTAAATTATTTGTTTTAAACAATATAATTATAATTAAAATTCCATTAACACAAGTATAGACAAAAAATTAATCACATAACTGAAATATAGGAAATTATTAATTTTTTTTTTTTTATATAAACTGCAGCTATTAATTTTTTAATTTTTAATTTTTTTTCCATTTTTTTTTTTGGCTAAAGGCCCGTACGCCTTTTGAAAAATTTCGCACGAAATGACAAAACTTTATATAATTTATTGATTTAAGATTAATTATATACCTTTATAATAAACAATCAGCCGAATCCTTAAAAGGTCTTTCGCTAGAATTTCAATAAACAGCAATCCATCGACGTTTAATATCACTTTCAACAGAACTTAAAAAACAAATCTTACCACAGTGGTCGATTTAGTCTATCTAAAAACAATATTTAAAAAGACGTTAATTTTTGATTTGCGTTTGATTGTTTTTTTTAAACTATTTTTTCGTGTTTATTATATTATCTATTTTGCTTATCTTTGAGCTTTCATATATTTGTGCAAGCCTCATAGATAGAAGTTTGATAGGAAAAAAATTGAAAGATGTAGAAAAAGTGTAAAAAATTTTAATACCAAATTGGTAGAGAAATCGAAAATTGGTAAAGAATCAAATAGATTGAGTTACAAATGAAAGCAAAACAAACACAATGAATTGTTAAACGGAGAGCTTATGCTTTCAGAGCTTGATTAGTCAGACAGTACCTAAAAAATTGTAAATAGAAGTTAAATCTTTTCTTCAATGTGCAGTTTGGCAAGTCTTGCTTCTGAGTGTAGTTGTAACATAGAATAATTGCATTTGTCGTATTTAAATTATTTACACTATGTATAAGAATAACAAACCAAAATGTAATTAATAATTCACACTTCAAAGAGTGTTTAAATTGTTTATACATTTTTTTACTTTGTATACAAAAATATATATGATCTAGTCATCCGCATAAAATGTCAAATTTGTTAGAGATGGGTTGATTGATATATGATTTTGATATGGTCAAGCCCGATTTCGGTTTGTAAGACATCGATAGCACATAGTCGTCCGATCCGAATCAGATTAGGAACATTTATTATTATTTATTTAATTCCTCGGTATTTTAAAATTTCACAAATTTACCAAATTTCAAAACATTAAATATTAATTAATTTATGAATTTCAAACTCCACTTCTTCTTCCATCTTTCCCTGTTTGTCGCAATAATTTTGATTTCATCGGATCCACGTTTGTACTAACTTTCTGCGTTTGCCTTGAGGATTCCACTCGGTTGCCATTTTCGATATGTCCGCATCTGGTTTTCTGAGTGTATGACCAATCCAAGACCATTTTCTTTGTTAATCATATTTGGAATTGGCTTGCTTGCTGTCAATCGCAATAAATCGTCATTGGAGATTGTCTTTGGCCAGAAATTACGGCATATCTTACGAAGGTAATTGTTAACGAATGTTTGTAGTTTTTTTGTGATTGTTTGAGGGACGCGCTATGTTTCTGAGCATCGACGTCACGATCTGCGCCTCCATCCTTCGCTACATACTCCCTCGATAAGTGAACTCATCTACATCATCGATGGTTATCACTTCATTATTTATGTTTAGACTAAAAGCGGAATCATTCGTGGTGTTAAGTCTTATTAGGCACACATGCATATGTACACATCTATCTTCAATATTTCCAAATGTCAAATTTAATGGAGATCCTTGGTTATTTCAGAAGATATTAATTTTCTTCTGCAATAAAGGCCATATCGACCACAGTGTTGAAGTTTAAATCATAACACAGCCACACAAAAAAAAATGTGATCTGGGTTCGAGGCATATGTTTTCTTATGCATTTCGACGTGCTGAATCCGAATCTGCCTATCAGAATTGGCCTAAAAAAATCGATTTTCAGGATGTTGGGACGACTCTTTAAGCGGATTCGAATTCAATTTTTTCTAACTTAGTTTCTTATATGCATTTTAAAAATAAATTAAAAAAAAAAAATAAATGTAGCAAAATAAAAACTACACTACAAAAAAACTGTCTGGTAACTGCCTATAAGCGTTGTAAACTTTTAAAAAATATCTCAGATACAAAAAAAAAAGTCTTAATTTTTTAGTACGGGGAAATTAGTTTTATTTTTAAAAAACTTTACAGGGTATTCCTTTGTCTTTATCCACCTTGACTGATTCGCTTTTTTATTGTTTCACTTCTCTGGCATTGTTAACCAAAAACAAAAACAGCAGCGAGAAAGCAACAACAATAAACTGTCAAGTTGTCGCCACTTAAATACCAAATTAAGTGTAATTTTTATTGTGTTTACAGCACACACACACACACACACATTCTCACACACACACACCCTCACTCACACACACCGTCACTCACACATATGCAGAGAAGCTCCACTTGACAAATTTGATTTTGCTTGGTTGACTCGTTTCCCGCCGCCCTTCATTCGCTGCCATTTTGGTTTATCGCTTTTGAGTTTTCTCATCTTGCTCCTCGTCTTGTTTTGCGTTCCACGTGTCTCTCTCATGTCAGTTTCTCATGTCGTCTCTCATGGCTGTCATTAGTGTTTCTTGTGCTACTGCTTGTTACTCTGCTCCTCCAACTCCTTACCATCCTGCTTCTGCTGCTGCTCTTCTTGTTATTGTTTGTAATTGTTTATATAATGTCATGCATATGTGTATGTTAACTCATTTGACTGCCAACTCTGCTCTGCTCTGCTCTTTCCACTTAATGAAGTTAAGTGACAGTAAAGTTTGTTTGTGCGAGTCAGGCGCCAAGAGTTTTGTGATTGAATCGAATGGTTTTGACAAATTGTCAAGTGCTGGGAACGCTTACCACAAGCTCAAAAGTCATCAATGATTTTTTAAATAATTTAAATACCATAAGCGGAAAATTACGCAGAATATAGAGCTCACTTATCAAACTTGCTTTTTTTAATGGGCATATTGATTTTATGGTTAATGTAGCGAAAAGTCTTTTTGGCCTTGTAACGAGGTGATAGCCTGTGAAATATTTTAACCCATTTTCGCTGTTTTCGCGAAAAAAATATTTATTGGAATGAAATCAATGCAGAGGCGTGACATTTGCCATAAACAACTTATATGGCAAATTTTAGAAAATTTTGACACCTAGGAATGCTGTGACGTCATGTTGCGTGTACGCAACGCTGGCGTATTGCTCGACAAATGGAATAGTCACGGATAAGTAAAGTATCATATTAAAACGTATCATTCTTGATGATTTATTATACCAGAAATTATTAAAAACACATGAAAGCAATGAAATTGATCAATAGAAAATAAACACTAAACGAAACACTTGTCGTACGAATGATTCTTCAGATTTTTCCCTGTTGCAAGTTAACAGCGAGTCCTGGCTCTCCCGACACAGCACCTCCAATCCACGAAGCAATGACGCGTCGGAAATCACCGATTCGTAGTCATCCATTTCGGGATTCTTTTCTGGTTCCTCTATTTCCGAGGCCATATCTACCTCCAACTCCTGTTGGCTCTCTATCTGACTGGCGTCCGCCAGCGACTCTTTGTTGAGGACCAGAATGATTCTCCTCATTGGGGTATCCGTTTCCTCTATCTTCACGATCTTCCAGTCTCAGGATTTAATGTGGGGATCGCAACGCAGCAGCATCTTGAGTATCATCTGCGGCTCCCTGAAGGATCCAAGATCGAGGTCTACTCGGTACGTCCTTCCAGTCTATAGCGACTAGATTGGCGCGCGAGCAAACTCTCGAAACGGCCGCTTTAAACAGCTCGGCCGATCTGGCTCCTTCACAGGCAATCACTTTAACATTGCCCTGATACCACCCGACTTCTTTGCAGACTGATGATGGGCCTGGATCTGCCTCCAAAGCCTCGAAGCAGTGTACAGCCAGTGCAGCCACTACCCACTTCCATTGGTTTCTGGGGATCCTGCCGTCTGGATTTCCCTGGTTCATGACTCCCAGAATGATTTTCTCCTTTGCCATCTCAGCAAAGCTCCTGTTCGCTACCACCTGTGCGTTCGCTCTTGCTCTCTTAGAAGCATTGGGCACTATGGCCTTTTGGGAGCGTTGCCGTTTAGGCTGATTGTGTCTAGAGTCCTCTTTTGGTCTTTCAAGGAAAAAGTTCGGCAGCACAGACTTCGCCCCCTCTACCTTTCTCAGCCATTCGACAGATGGGGGTCGTGATATTTGACGTCGCCTGGCGTTTGAGAATGAGGGCTGCATTTTTGCGGTCCGCGTATCTATCCATTTTTACTCTCAACTTCCCCCGCACCCGACTAGGAGTCCGCTGTGCTTGTTGTAGCGCCTTGCTGATTACTCAGGGTGCCTACCACATTGCAGTTGGCCGAGGGGCGGTGGGGCACAGTTGCCTGTTTTTTCGCCGGAGTAGAGCTGACCGTAGGTCCAGTGACCTCTGTCTTCGAGCCCATCGTTGGAGTTAAGTTTGCAGGGATGACGCTAGGTCCAGTGCCCACTGCGTTTGCAGACCTTCTGTCCCTTCCGGTTTTTTAAGAGTTCTGGTCTCTATTTGTTTTTTGTTTTTGTTAAAATTGTAGCCATAGTTTGCCCCACGAGTGGCGGAGAAGGGGTGGTCCACCTGCGAAGAGATCCGCATACGCAGGCAAGGCTAACTAATCCGGAGGGCGCCAGGTATCCGGATGCTCCGTTTGCGACTGGGCTATTTTTGAAAAGGGCCCCCAGCCAGGCTGATTATTAGCACGGGTCGCATGACACCTTGATCCAGCCCTTTTTTTACCTCATAGCCATGAAATGCAGTGGCAAACAAGCCACCAAGCTATAGAAGAGCTCAGTTACGAGCTGCTACATCCAAATCTTAGCTAGCACCATCACAAAATAACACTGTAGTGCCATTACCAGTTGGTACCCTCGTGGAGGGTTCAGCTTTCGGATTTTTGCCGACCAACCAACCAAATTTAGAAATATTTTTCAAAGCACTCTATAATTTTAAAATCCTTCTTTTTTAATTATACTTCATAAGCATTTTATATTATATTTATTTTATAATTAAAGCCCAAATGAGCTACTGATGGTCGTCTGATATTGACTGATTTAAAGGCACTCAAAGACAAGCTGGCTGATGAGCACTCACCATTCCTAATAAAAGAATTATTTTACTCATCTGGAATAGTTGTTCCCCGTATTTCAAAAACTTTCGAGATTTTGACTGTGAAGATTTTGAACCGCAAAAAAAACTAAGTTTCCATGCAAAATCACCGGGTTGAATTATTGGGACAATTTGAAAAAAACATATCTTAAAGTGATTATACAATTTATAAAGGCATTTCGGCTGATTTTATTAATAAACTATCACATGAAAATATATAGCAACTTGAATTGAATTGAGGATTCGAAAACTTTTGGCAATTACAATTTTCAATAAGGTACATTTTATGCTCAAATTTTGCTTGCTAAACACAGCTTCAGGATCAAGTAACGTGGGGCAGCTAATTGCAGTTAAAGATGATGTTTCCGACAAGCGACAATCTCCGCTGGAGTTTTTCAGGGCTATGTTCATGCAATCTTTCTTCATACTATCATTCCGACGACTCGGCGGTCTTTTCTGTTGATACTAATCTTCAAGGTGCCTCTGATGCTCTACAGTATTTGCCTGAAGATATAGGATCATGGGTCAGGCGCTGGAGTATGCAGTGGAATGGCAATAGATCTACATGGTTTTTACCTATGCTTAGGGCTGGCCAGTGTCCAACATTTTGTATTTACGATCTATCCAATTCTCAGTAGTACCTTTGGATACACTTGAATTCCAAGTTGTATTTAACGCCTTTGAGAATAAGCCATTACGTAGATTTTTGTAATGCTCCATGGTATATGCGTATTCGTATTTTAATATTTTTTGAACAAAGGAAAAGAATACAATAAATAATAAGCATTCATGTCGTTTTATGATGAAAAACAAAAAAAATATTTTTCGCAACTATTTCTAGACTTACCCCACACTACGTTAACGAAAATATATAAAAATATGAGTATCCATAGCATCACTGGAATGCTAGCACTAAAAATAAAAAACCACTTTGGCGCCAATAATTATTTTTAAATTTAACTGAAGCCGAACACTATTCCTGTGAGATGTCAAAACAAATTCTTAAACAAAATATCTATTCCATTCGACATATATTCGATCTTATGCGCAACTAAAATACTTGCATACATTCATTTATTGTAAAACTTGGCCTCAGTCAATATTCTATATATATTTGTTAGTGAGAATGTATGTATGTGTGAGCGTGTGTGTGTTTGTTAACATTTCCAAGTGCTGTTACTACTTCTGGTATTTTTCTTCTCTTTTATAACTAAGTAATCCTGTAACCAGTCGCGCTTATAACTCAAGTGACGCCATTGCACAAAAGCACACTACAGAAAATGCAAGGAAAAACAACAACAACAACAATAGACACACTAACAAGAAAAACACTAACAACAACAACAACAACGCGGCTTTCGCATCCATACAACTTAGTCACTTCAGTGCACGCCAGCATAAGTTGTTGTTTATGTGTGTGAGGCTGAGAGAGCGTGTGCGTGTGTGTGAGTGTGAGTGCGTGTGAGTCAGTAGCGGATCCAGAGGGGCTTGACTTTTTTTTTGTGTTTGCTACTCACTCGGAAATCAAGCTGTGTATGAAATGAGGACTCCCCAAAGAAATTTTATTTCGTATCCGCCACTGGTATGAGTGCATGCCACACAATGGCATAGCTGTGGCAATGGCTCCGGTTGCATGGTGCTATGTGGGCGTGGCATTAAATGCTTGGTACGCTGCTCAGTGAACACATTGCCACAATTCTTTTGGGCATATACCCAGCGGACCAAAAAAGCGAGACCTAAGTGTGCATTGCAAAACGTTCTTTTAGCGAAATAAAAAGAGGGCGAAATATTTAATAACTTTTATTTTTGCAAAAGGAATGTTAAGCTATTTTTATGGCAATAGAAGAAGAGTGTTGACAACAAAAGTTGCGGACATTTTTTTGTTGCGGTATTGTGTGCCTACAGGTAACTAAGTTTTTTCTTAATTAACAGACGCGCTGCTGACTTTATTACTATGATTGTGTAGAAATATTGGTTCTCTACTCTCGGAGCTCCAAATAGCGATTATTACAGTAGGTTCTTATTTTTCACAGTTTCATAGAGGGATGACGATAGTTTGGGCAAACATCAGCGTAGCTAACATAAAGGATCTTATTACTATAATGTTTTTCTTTTTTTTTCAATCAGCCGACTATAAAAGAGGCGCTCATGCTTAAATACGAATGTAACTATTTATATTTTTCACCTTGGCAATACTGATGTTACCTGATGCAATCTTCTATTATAAGTTCGACATGAAATTGAACCAAGTACAAGGACTTACTAGAAATGTAGGTTCTCTACAAAGATCATTTATAGTTCAATTCAGCATCATTTTTATTAATTCAATGATGATGTAATGCCTATTAATGAAGGTATCGATAAGGAGAGCTTGAGAAATCATCAGAACAACCATTCTAAAGAATCTTATTAAAATAATGGTAAAAGGAATACATATTGATTTTTAAACACTATCAAAATGCTATTGACTGCTTCTTTTTTTTAAATTTATATAAAAATAAAACTGCTCCTATAAAAATGAGATAGTCTATTTAATTCACATTGTACAAAACTCGTTGTTTTCATATATAATTTATCTAAACAAAAAAGATGGCCACAAAATAAGAGGTACCTCTATAAAATTACTGGATTTTTTTTGATTTTCTGATTTTATATAAAAAGTGGTCTTATCTTTTATATATTTATTTTTTCCTATATAATACACAAGTTTCTTCGAACTATTTGTTGTTAGGCTTATAAAGCAAAGGGTAAGCAACAGAAGATGTGCAGTGGGGTGGCCGCCGCTGGTATGGAGGATTTTTAAACCGTCGATATCAATAACGCTACCCCCTAAAAAGTTTCCTTTTTACCTGCATATAGCGCCTGTAAAATTTAAAAACGATCCGAATGTATTTGATGGGTAAGTGCAAGTTATGACCTTTGACCTATTGCCGGACCCATCAAATACATTCGGATCGTTTTTAGGAAACTTTTTAGAGGGTGGCGTTAGTAAAATCGTGAGATGTTGCAAAAATGGCCACTCTAATGTGCAGTTGACCATAACTTACACAGCGCAAAAAAAAAACATGTTTTTGTTCGGATGTTAGACCATGTTTATAGTATGTTTTTTTACTCTAAAAAACTTCAGCATTCGGGGTTGTATATTTTACAACATTAAAGCATTGAGAACTTTAGAAAGTTTTTTGGAATTTCGATTCTAAGCTAGCTACTCGTCGACACTGGCCTCAACTATGTTTTTTCACAGAACGACCATTTTTATAGTTCCCGTGTACCATTTTCTTTAGTTTTGAACTTGACATATGTCGAAGCGCATCCTTTTTGGACGGGTATGTTCCGAATTATGAGTGCTTAACCACCAAACCATCAGATGGCCCACCCTATATTATAAATATCGTCGGACACCCGCACTTGAACAAAATGTGATGAAGCTTTTGAGTTCCGTCCGTCTTGCGGGAGTTTGTCGGACTTGCGATTCTGATGCAGCTGCCTCGAAGCACCTTCGGACACCCGGGCTCGAATAAACTTTTTGGCGTTTTTAAAGCTTTTTTTTTTTTGGAACTTCGATTCGAAATCAACGACCCCAAAAACACACGTCTAAGCTCAGCAAACAAACCATTCATCTCTGAGACACTGCGGCAAAACCCTACATATAGTTCATACAACTTTTTTGGATCCAACTCATGCACTATATTATATTCGCCGTTTCTTAGGTATTCCAGGGGCAGTGTAACTGTTGACATAATCCCTGCAATCCACGCGTCATTAAACTGCAGTCCCTATCGGTGTGCCAATATCGCAGAAACCATTCACTGGCTCTTTCGATTTCGATAAGAGTTATATATTCAGTTTAAGCCAGAGGCACTATAACCGATAACTTGATTTCTGAAATCTACTAGTCGTAGAATTTTTTGGTAGTAGCCCATAGTATATGCATGGATTGTCTTTGCAGTAACCATTCACTAGTCCGTTCCGATTTTCTCAGTAATGGCGGTATCACCTTACCAGCTAAATTAATATCTTTTACAAATATGTTGCCCAATTTTTGTCAAGCTCTGCTCATAAGACTGACTCTCTAATTGCCATCTTAGACAGATTGTAAATAAAAAGAACTAAAGAAATATATATCTATATAGTTAAGAAGTGATATGGTTGTATGCAGCTATGTTCATTAGCATTTATATAAGGGTGCGAGTAAAACAAATAAATGTTAATTCAAAATATTGCTGACAAAAAGAGATCTTTTGTTTTTCAGTTATTTTGTTTGCGAGTCTTTTATCAGCTGCAGTTTCGCATAACTTTGGCTTGCCAAAAAATATGTTAATGAACGTTTGGTCTGCTGGGTATACATGTGCATGTGTGCGAGCGCATGTTTGTTGTTGCCTTTAGTTGTGGCATTATTTGCATAGCGTCGCGCCACTTGAAACAAAACGAAGCATACTTACCAGCGCACAAAGGTTATAAGCGTATGCCTGTGTGTGTGTTTCTTTGTCAGTGTGAGTGAATTGCCATTTGACTTTTGCCTTGGCACATAGCAAATCTAGCTGCTCAGTTTATGATTACCACAATTTGATGCGTATTTGCGTGTGTGAGTGTGTGTGCGTGCGTGCGTCTTTGTATCTGTGTTAACCTTTTGCATTGCATACTTTGCAGCGTTTTAAGATTTTATAGCTTATAGTACATGTGTGTACTTATAAATGTGTTAGTTTATACAAAGATGTGAGAGTCTAAGGACTGCCTAATTAGCGCAAAAAACTTTTCATAGCTATAATAATCTACTGGCAGCTAACCCCAAGCCAAAGCACTCTGACAACAAACACTTAGAGAAAAAAAAATAGGAGGTTTTGAAATCTCGACCAGCTGGTGGCAAAGTTTAATGCGTTTGTTAGAAAACGATTTACTGTTTGTGTGATAAAAAAAACTGATCCTTTTGGGGAAATTGCCATAGAAGGCAACTTGTTCAACCAAGGGTTGGTGCCTCCATAATCTCTTAAAACCTACACGGGTTAGAATACTTGTTTCCCATATGGGCATGATTACTCAGGTGTTTCCTAAGCATTCAATGTCCCTTGGTAACCCAGTTAGCATCCTTAGGAAATTCTTGCGCAATTAGGTGAACGTATTCAGATCATAGGAACCGAGAAATCTGTATCTCTTGTCTTCTTATAGAAGCTGCATGCCACAGAGGGCTTCAGGACCTGTTACTGGTTTGTCGGCTTATTAAATACTTTGTTTTCGCGGATATGCTTATGTCCTGGGATCCATCTAAGAGAGAGTTTATTCAATTCGATTTTTATATTCCTTAGCAACTGAGCAGTCCAAGTATTAAAGTTGAAAGGGATGCGCTGTTTATTCTGGGCAATAAAAAGGGAGATCGGAAATCAATTAGTTGTTAAAAAAGCAAGTTTATGTGGATCAAACGGAGCGATTAGTATTGGCCAACTCTGTTCGCTATTGTTGACTATTTGATTTTTTTCAGTGTACTAACAAACAATCAGACAAACAAACAAACAAACAGCCAAACTCAATGGGGCAACTTCAAGCTGCAAATTTGTGGGTTACGTTGCGTTGGTTTTGGGGCATTTGCTTGGATTTTGGCTTAGTCTGGTGCGAGCTTTTTGGCAGTGCCACCAGATATTGCCAACAGCAACAACATCAAGTGAGTGTGGCGTGGCGTGTGGCATGCAAAGCGCGATAATTGACCTGTGCTGCCAGCGCTTTTATATATATATCTATGTGTAGTATATAGTATATGTATGTATCTGTGTGTGTGTCTGTGCTAGTGGAGACGGAGACCAGGCAACTGTGCAACTTTTTGCTTTGATAAAGGACCTTGGCGTCGAGTCCTTTAAGGGGCAACGAAGCGAGCCCTGCAGCACACAACTAGTGTGCCACATCAACAACATTCACACACATATATAACCATAACCCCTACATACATATGTAACTGGCGTGCCCGCATAGCATACTTTTTTTTTTTTTGTTTTAGAGTTAGTCGCATCCTTAAAGCCGAACTTGAAATGGGGCCACAATTCTAAAGCGCATTTAAATAATAAAATAAAATCAGTATTAAAAAGCGGAAAGCCACAAAACAAATCCAAAAATACGAAAAAAACAATACAAAATAAAGCCAACCCCAAGGATTTGGCTATTATGCCACAAGAAAACAAAGTCGGTCTCACACACAAGCACACAGCTGGGGAAACAAGTGGGTCGGTTACAGTCGGACTTTTCCGACTACAATATGCCCTATTCACGGAGCCCTAGTCTAATTGAATCCACAGTTTTTAGCTGGATATGACGCGTGTGGAACATGGGTTTCATTTTGGGCCTGGGAAGAATTGGGTTTAGACCGTGAAAAACTATTGCGGGAAAGTGGAAACTAATAGGAATTTTGTTAATCAAGCCCATTTGAATCTTTACATGGATTTTGATAAATACTTACTTTTATAAATAGGATGTTTAAGTGGGTGCATTTTTCTTTCGAGATGGACCTTTTCTAATATAACTATCTCAGCACGTAAAGATTTTCATCAAAATGGTTTTAGACTGCAGCTTGCTAAAGAACAAAAGCATACGATTTGCTCCTGGAAACTTGTACACCTCTGAAGTATAAGAAATTTGAATATGTAAGTTCTTTACAGCGGCTTTGGTGACTGTAACTTATCCAAAAAAAGATTTAGAAATAAGATTTAATATTTTTACTTCTAACTTTCGGAGTTCTTAACCGATTCTTATCATAGTTGATTGAGAGGCATCTTCTTGCTTAGGTCTTGGATAAGGCTAAAAACATTTTTCTGTCATCCTGAGCATTATTTATATAACTTCCGTACTTCCGGAATTCTATTCAAAATTTTTTTATTATTTTTGAGTATGCTACTTCCACAACTCTTAACCATTTTGAAAAGAAAAAATAATTCGAATAGTACAGTAAACAAAAAGTTAAAAAAAATAATACTTAATGGTTAAAACTTCAGAGAATCGTTCGGAGTTCAAAACAAAGTTCTTAAATTTGGGTATGCGAAAACTTACCCCCACCTAATTTTTTTTTATCGAAAACCCCAAAAACTATTTTAATTTCTTGATATTTGAGGGGGTATTCTAAATGACTCAATGGACGTATTTGCTTCATTTAAGTTATATTCGATGCACTATCTTACAACCACTGATCTGGATCTGCTAACTTGGCTCTAGGGGAAATAGCAACAAATCCTATGCAAATTTTAATATTTATATTTATCTAATATTTTGCAATTTTTACTTTTGGGTAAAAAATAAGACTTATTTTTTTTTTATAGTTTTTTCTTTGGTTGGTTTTTATACCCTCTACCGTATGGTACAAAGGGTATATTAAGTTTGTACAAGCCGAAAATGTATGTAACATACCGAAGGATTCGAAGGATACCTAATGTATGATTAGTGTGACTAGAGAAGTCGATGTACAGGTATCCGTCTGTCTGTCTGTCCGTTCGTCCGCTGGCAAAGAAATATCTTTTGGATTTCGTAAGCAATATATCGGATTTGATTGCAATGTGGTGGTACAGGGTATCCCAAAGTCGTCCGCTCCCGACTTTAGCGCAAGCCATCTTATTTTTTTTGATTTTTTCAATCCCTTAACTCTTATTTGCGATTGCTGAGAAAAAAGGATAGCATAAATGCACTGACAACTTTTATTTTTATGGAAAATTAGTCAAAAATGTTTAGTAAGTAGTAGTTGGTAAAAATTAAATAAATAGTGAAAATACGTTTTTTTCAAATTTAAGCAGTAAAATTTTCCGAAAAATTTTGTTAAGCCTTTAATCGAGCTTTATTACTTTTTATAAATCGTTGGGGCAGTTTTCATTTTTTATCCAGCAAGACTCTTGGTAAATATTGTTTTCGAGACCTGTAACTGGGATATCTATGGCACTTTAAGCTTAAGAACAAAAAATAATCACAAACCCCACCTACTTATCTTGCTCTAAAGGGATTTTATTTAATTTTTATAAATTCCTATAAAATACTAGATAATTTTCAAACTTTTGTTTTTTTATAGTATTGGTTTTGTTATAACGTTTATAAAAAAACATTATGTTGTATAGAAATAATTTATTTTTACTTTGCTAAGAAACAAAATTTTCTGTACACTAGCTTACATGAAAAATGAACCTTTATAAAAAAGTATTGTTTAGGATAACTTTGGGCACTTTTTCAGTTATGTACAGATTAAGTAAAAATTATTGTAGTTACAAACAACCAAAGTCGAAAATAAGTGTAATTTTCGACAATTTTTCAAAATTAAATATTTTCGGTTTGCTTTTTACTAACGAGAAACATTTTTTTTTTGACGAACATTTTGAGCCTAAGATCTTCGAAATAGGATAGGAACTGTAGATGTTATGGACCATGTACGGAAGTTCCAATCTTCACTCAATAAGAGAAAAAAAATGTAATTTTCGTGTTTCTCGACCCAAAATTTCCCTAAAAAACACTTAAGCCCTAAAAAAATACAAAATGACCGTCAGGGTAGTAATTAATTATCTTCTTCTTCTATTGTCTTTCTACCAATCTTTCTGGAATCGTCAAAAATCTTAGTTTTGTATAGACAATGCAATAGATATAAATTATTTTTTAATTCCTTCAAATGATACTTAAATTTTTTGCGAAAATAATTAGATCCTCCCAACAACGAAACACTAACCAGCTTATGTCAAGTTGGGGATTAGGAATTTACTTCTGAGTTTACGTTGTAGGGTGGCCCTCATGCCAACAAGGTGCACAACATTTTTTTTCCCCAACTTCAGATACTTCTTACCCTTCGGCTACAGGGTATGGAAAAAGGATATCAAACACACAAGCACCAAACGAAATCTGTGCGAAAAATGTTAAAACAATAAACTCTTCTAGGAATAACAACAATAAGAGCATCGAAACCAACAACAACAACAACAACGAAAGCAACAAAAGCAACAAGAAGTAAACAAAACGCATAATTCATTCAAGCGCATTAAGCGAAAATAAACTTGCTTAGAAGAAATGGCAACAAGGCAAAGATATATATATGTATGTATATTTTATATTATATCTATGCGAGTATATAAATATTGGCATTGTCTTATGCTTGAATAACTGTATTTGTCTGTGCTTTCCAGGGTTGCAAGCTGTTGAACATTTAAGTCAGTTTAAGGCACTGAGGAGCACTTTGTCCACTGTCTCAAAATTTAATGAAGATACTTTTGCTCCAAATGAGCTTAAATATGTATATTAAACTTAATTTTGATTCCTTGAACTTTGAAGAATTTTAAGAGATTTTTTTTTGTTTTAGTTACGAGTATATAGCGAGTCTATAATAAAAATGTTGGGATTTTGTTTTTCTAGCAGCAATATCATAAACGGACTTGTTTTAAATCAGTGTAGTAGTGAAGCATGAGCTATGGAGAATTGCGCTTCAAGAAGCGATGTACTTAACTCTTAGGCTGATTTTTAAATGTTAATTGGCAACCCTGTTTTTTCGAAAAGCACGCAATAACTTATTCAACAGAAAATGCATCATCAAGTACTAATTCACACCTCACCTTATATAGATAAAGCTAGTCAAAATAATTTTTAAATAAACGATAATATTATATTAAAGAATTTATTTAAATAATAACCATGTCATTTTTCACGTAACGAAGTGAGTGTAATATACGCTAAAAACAATTGTATTAAAAGCATACATAAGAGGAGCTGCTTAGATAAAATATCGGTCTAAAACTTTTTATCTTATACGTTTTGGAATAAAAATAATTTTAAATAATTTACTATTTGCGTATAATTTGAACTTATACTTAATATCTGGCGCGATTCCAGGGTTCGGTTATAGGGGGGGTTTTTCACATATATCAGAGGTCCCAAAAAACTGTCAACCCATTTTACCAAGGGGGGAGAGGGGTCCGGACTCGAAAACGCCCCGTGCTTAATATATAAATTAAAGTTTTGAATAAAAATTGTAAATAATTTGTATTTGTTCATACATTTTTATTGTGTATATAATAAGTATATAATTTACTATTTTGTATATATTTTTGATATATGATAATGACAAACGTTTCTCCTTAAATGTTACAAAAAACTTACATTTGAGGTATTCATTTGTTCTTGGTTTGGAAAGTTGAAAATTTGCACAAAAACTCAACTGGCTGAAGCGTGAACGCCCTTTTTGTTAGTTTATCAGTTTAGTTATTGAATTTGTGCGTCTTCTTCTTTCCTGATTTTGTTTATATTTGAAAACTTGAAATTTGGCGCCTTAGCCTGCAACGTCTTTTTGGCGTCACTTAAAAGTAATAATTGTTTAATTCATTTAATTTAGTAAATTGCGTCAAATTAAATTTACATTTATTAAAAAACACTTCGTTTAATTTTTTGTCTAAACTTTCTAAAAAATTCCGAAATATTTTTGTGTTGAAAATAAAACTTTTTCTCCCAAACTTAACAGCTAGAAACTAGAAGAGGGTTTGCGTTGAGGAAAAGTTGATTTCAGATTTAAAACTCAACTCTCTGTATTTGGATGCTGCAAAAGTCCTCAACTTAACAGCAAGCGTGAACACCCCCTTATTATTTGGCTTGAAGAATCATAAGTGGAAGCCTTTTTTTTCGATAGTTCGGCAATCTTTCTTAAATATCAAAATGTAACACTAGGGTTTTTCTTACTATTAGCTAGTAGTTTCATTACCTATCCTATTTTTTCGAACTATGACTATAAAAATGTTAAGACGTTCCTGTTCTACGAACTCAATCTGCAATTGAGATTCTCAATCAGGGTTATACAAAAATTCGCAAATCGTTTGAGAACTTCGGGAGTAATAGCTAAAAATTACAAGAATTAGCACCCTTTGCCATGAAGATCCTTTAAAAATTTCGCCATAGGTAGGGTATTTTAGAGAAGGACAGCCACGACTTCAAATTCTTAGAAATTAAGGAAGCTTCACAGAATGTTTCGAAATTAATATAACAGGCCTTACGTGGGTTGACGTGCGAATAAAGCAAGGGGCCCTGCGACCAAGTTTTACCTTGAAATATCTTTTTTAAACTATCTAATATACCCTTAATTTAATATATATAAATCTATTTTTAGCTATCCAAAAGACTGTAAAACAATTATTCCCAAACTGGTTTAGCTTACAAACACAAACACATGTTAAGCTCGTTTCGACATCTGTTTGAATCCCTGGTTAAATCAAAGGATAAAGCATTACCCCCAACAATATAAAAATGACAAAGTTAGGAAAAAGGGTTCCTTAAAGCTAAGTGACAAATAAAATGAAAGTATTGTTTTGTGCCAGATTTTTTTTTTGTATTTGTGTCATTTCAATATTAGTCAAGGGACATTTGCATAAAGACAAAGGAAGAACAAGGAACAGCAAAAAAAAAACATGCTTTTAACATGTCAAAACATTTCAAACTTTTTTATGTCCATTGCCTTAATAGAGATATACTTAGACGTTAAGGAATTTTATTGGGCGTAAAAATAACATTTAAATGTTAACACACCGTTTAAACATAAATTTGCACAACATTTACAGGCCTACTTTTTGGGCCAAATGGGTAGACAGACGAAACGAGGAGGAGGAGGGTAAACTGTGGAAAAACAACAGCGCCCAACTAAGTAACTACTATCCAGGAGGTTGTCTGTCTCTTTTTGCGTACTCTTACTTTGTATGTATTGAGAAGCTTTAGATAAAATACTCATAGCAAGAATTTTGTCGGTATACCATTTTTAAAGTGAAAAAGATAATATATCATTTTTATTGAGACATAAACTTGTTATGTGAGATTTTTTTTTTTATTTTAATAGAAAACATAATTTGTATCTTATTTTTAACTTTTATTTCTGGTCCCCATAAAACCATCTGCACTTTTGACAAAATACGCTTTTAAATTTAAAGTAAAAAATTTCTAACAGTTACTGTGTAAAGTCCGGAATTGGTTTAACCATACAAGTATCCGAAAGTTTTCCTCGTGCTTAAAGCTCTGGGTACTTAAATTTTGTTTACAAGTTGTTTGTAAAGTTTACTGAACCAATGCTTTGATTCGCTCCAAGATTTAAATATTGCTGAAACTGTACAAAAAGTTTGAAAATTGTAGACATTGCTCGGTAGAAGGATTGCCATAGGTAGTGTAAGGTGGGGCAAATCCGACCTAGTAATTTGTTTTCGCTCTAAAATGCTTATTTGACATCGGATCAACTCGTTCGCTTTCTAGAACTACTGAATTGTTCATTTTGGTGGGGTAAACCCGACCGCCTATTTTTTTGACTGATTTAGCACAGATATGATCTAAATTTAATGGCTTTTCGATTATAAATCAAAAAAGCATGTTATTGTTTTACAAAACAAAATGTATTTATATAAAATAATCTTAATGTTTGGAACAAATAAATCGAAATGAAAGTTGAATGAATGTCAATATACGATGATTGGATTGAATAGCTAAGTAACTAAAGAGAGTTATATGCTTTACTGTCTAAATAGCCTGCTGGCTTATTTTTGGCACGAGCTGGGCGACTTGTTGGACCCACCAATTAGAGGTGGGATCATGTCGACGCAAATAAAAATAATTATACGAAATTTCCAACCAATACTATATAGGTCTATGTGTCTTCAAGAGACAATTTTTAATTGAATCTTCACAAAAATTAAATTCAAAATCGTAAATCATTTGAGCATCTAAATGTAGACTGACCAAAAACTGTCATGCTACCATTTTTGTTAGATTTAATTCTCTACACGGCAACACTAATATGAGCTCGCTCAGTATTGCCGTTTTTGGGAAACAGTGGAAGGTCTGGTTTATCCACACTGTCGCGTTTACCTCACCTTACTCTATTATGTTTTGCTTTGGGATACGCAATCAAGTTTTAATTTGTAAACGATTATGCGCTATGCATCTGAATTGAATACCTATAATTGGTTTAAAGCACAGAAATGTTTTAATTTTACCAAAAACCAATTTTAGTTATCTTGCGATATGAATATTTACTATATTTAATGTCAACTTTTTACCAACTGTTTTTTTGTACTCTGTATAGTTACTTGGAAATGAGATAGAAACTATTGAAGTTAAAATAGATATCATCCAAAAAGCGCACCAACATCATTTTGGCAGGGTATCTTGCCGCTCCCCTCGCGAATACGAAAACTCGGTTTTAGACTTAGAACAGGGTCCCAACCAATACTTGAAAGTTTTATCAACTAAGTATTTATCCAGCAAACTGTTTTGTGTACTAGTTTTAAAATTTGGAATTTAAATAAAAGCTCTACAAGTAAGAATCGTCCATATCGAAAAGATAATTTTTAAAAGTATCGATCCTCGAAAGTTGTGATTAAATAAAAGTTTATTATTT
Organism: Chymomyza fuscimana; assembly: GCA_949987675.1. Lineage (NCBI taxonomy): Eukaryota > Metazoa > Arthropoda > Insecta > Diptera > Drosophilidae > Chymomyza > Chymomyza fuscimana. The sequence continues at coordinate 51,531,440 of OX465088.1, read as the reverse complement.
ATAAAGGTTTGTAGTTTATTGGTATAAGTGCTGGAGTTGGGACGCCGCGGATACGGATACACCTAGTTCAACAAACTTGCCCGGAAGAGTGTTTATGCGCATTTTCAGTTCTTTGGTCTCCAAGATCTAGGTGTTCATACAGACATATGACTCATTAGTTGCCACAGCTTATTTCATAAATGTCTGTATAAAGAACTTATATAAGTGTCATGCCTCCTTTGCAAGTAATATGGATTGCCAAAGGGTATAATAAAATATATCTATTCTAAATTATATGAATAAATATTCCTGTAAGTGTTGATCGAACTAAAAATTCACAAAAACGTATACTTACTCTTCAATTTTACTTGCAATAAATATTTTCAGAGAGTTGTCAGAAATGTTGTAACTTGATTGTCCTGACTTTCAAAAATAAATCCATAAACAGAAAAATAAAACATTTTGACACCCAAACGAAATGTACGTAGAAATAGATTTCTCTCTCTCTCTCTCTCAGCTGTCCGAGCAAAAAGGGTATAATGATGCTTGTTTGCTTTGATGCCTCAGCAAAGCAGCTGAGACAAAACAATAGCAGCGTTGCCCCAAAAAGTATGCAGCAAATGGAAAAAAATCACATCAACAAATTTATGGACGAAAACAAAGTCAAGCAAGCACTATATGAATAAAGAAATGGGCAAAAAAAAAGGAGCACAAAAAAAGAGCGAGAACCAAAAGCCGTAAACTATGTACAGCTGAGATTGCATCATGTGTGTGTGTGTGTGAGAGTGTATGTGAGTGAGTGTGCGTGAGTGAGTGAGCTTATGTGAGAGAGTCTAATATGATGTGCGTGTGTGTGTGTGTGCAGGGGTTTTGGCGCCCGATAAGCTAAAGCAGCGGCAGCGCCATTAAGTATGCTACGCAGTGTGCGCTGCAATGTACCGACAATTCAAATGCACAACAACAGCAATAAGCTTAGCAAAGCACACTGGTTAAAAAATGCTTTGTTTTTGTCGAAATAGTGGCAGCGTATATTTGATAACATTTTAATCATTGTCGTGCCATAAATGTCTATCAAACAATTTTCAAACCAACAGCAGACTTGAAATAAAAATATATGCTCAAAAATTTTGAGAAATCTCCAATAAATGTCCAAGAAAGTTCTTTGTTGTACCACTGACAGTTCTTCAAAGACAGCAATTTTTTGGCAGATTTGAAATAAAATGTTATTTTTTAAAGTTTTTTTTGAAGATTTCTGCAATAAATGTGCACACAGAAGAAAAATACCAAAGAAAATTTTTTGGCATTGCTTCAAAGCCAAATTCTTCTCTCAGGTCAGATTATGTTTTTCATTGATGCAAAATTTTGTTCAAGTGCTTTGCATTTCGGAATATAAAAATCGATGAAACATGTTTTATTATGTTCTAATTATGCTTTAATTATATAATATTTAATAAATATTAAAAGGCTCTGCAAAAGAAAAGAAAAAAAAAGATTATCTAGCAGCCATAAAAAAGGAATAGAAAATTCTGGAAAAAAGCTTAAATTACAAGTTTTAAAAAACTCAACTATCAAAAGAAGACAGAGCATTTCTGGTTGAACCATAATTGTTCATGCAGTAGATATTCTTTTTACGTACGGAAGTTCCAATATTGACTCAATCACACTTTTGTATGAAATCAAAATTTTTCACTCAAAGTTTTTCATTTGCGTTCAGTTACGTCTTCACGAATTTGTATGCAGCTGTAGTCGTGATTTTTCGTTCATGGTTCCATAGCATCTACAGTTGCTATCCGATTTCGAAGATCTTAGACTCGAAATGTTCGTAAAAGAATTCTCTTTCAGATTAAATTAATTTTTACAAATTTTTTTTCGGTAATAAAAAGCAAACCAAAAATTTGTAATTTTGAAAAATGGTCGAAAATGCCTTTTTTTCGACTTTGGTTGCTTGTAACTTCAATAATTTTTACTTAATCTGTACATATCGTATATCACTTTAAAGAGCACATTAATACCTTTCGATATTGACGAATAACTGAAAAAAGTGCCCAAAAACATGTTTTTCGAAAATATCTCGAAAACGGTATTTTTTTTTATACTCTGCACTTAAACCAGCGATTTCAATAATTTAGTCAAAGATTTTACAAACCCAGCTCAGATTTCGTACAAAATAATAATTAAAAAAAATTTGCCTCGACTGGGAGACAGGGTTTCGAGACGTCTTTGAGGTTTGAGACCAGAACTCTGCCAACTCAGTATTAATTTAGCAGTGAAGGCTTTTCGAATTTCTTTTTAATTATTATTTTGCAATTATCTCCTCTATAAATCTGCTCATAAAGACTTTTAGTATTAATCGAAAGATTTTAAAAATATTTTTAAACACTTATTTCACCCAAAGAAACTAGACTTTTATTTAAAATTGTACATAATAAAGTGCCTTGTTATTGAGTAGGGGTGGAAGATGGCATTGCAGAAAAAAAAATAATAATCTTGATCTGGCTGGTTACATAAGTAGTCCAAATGTCAAGTTTGGTTATTCTAGCTCTTATAGTCTACAACATCAAGATGTTCAGACCGAAGTATGGATAGAGGGATAGATATATCTATATCAATTTCTTTTCTTCTCCTGCCCATATTGGAAGTAACTTTAGGGGTCTTTGATGTCACCTTCTCTATTTGCACAAACTTAATATTCCCCTTACCTTTGGTACGGGCTGTAGTTATATAAATATTTATCTATATCATTTAGCCTGTCACATGGGAAAGGAAAGGATTAGTCCCTTCCACCTTAGGTCAATACCAACGAAAGACCTACAGCTATTCATGCAGAAAGCGGAAAGTCTTTTGCAGCAATTTATGTGTACGGTACAAAAGATCATCTGGTCGCAGTGCCCCACCTCTTTGTGAGGAACCCATTCGAGGAAAAAAAAAAAATCTATATCATCCATGGTAGCATCGTATTATAGATACAAAGAGTTTTTATTATTTATACAACTGCCACTAATAATTAATTTAAGGAAAACAAAGTACAACAAAAAAAATTGTCGGGATTTAGGTTTTCTTATGAATCCTATAACAGAATTAATCCAACGTGTCTTCAAAAAACGGCAGTTTGACCCACCATAATTTTTTTTTTTATATGTTTTTTGGGTAGCTGAATTCGAAACCGATGTCAAAAAATCTCCAGCAACTGCAATTTCTGAGAGAGCCTCCAAAATAACATCTTTTTTGGGATGTTTTGAGGTTCGTATGAAAACAAGAACTGTTGGGCCAATACTAATAGCGGGCTCGGATTGAGTACGTCGGAATACATAACATACGCCTCCCATATATTTTGTTTTTTGTGTGGCTTTATTATCAATTGTTCTTTTAATTTTACGAATAGTCATTCTGCTACCGGTTCCAAGTATTATTATTTTTATCTAATAATATAAATAATACCCTATCCTAAATCCTATGTTAAAATGATTAGCAGGACCTCTATTCGTGTCTTCTCTTTTCGCAAAAACATATGGGTTCCATTTCGACAATTTCTAAAACCACTTCATTTAGTAACATCATCCAAAATAATTTATTTGTTTTTCTCTTCAGTCTAAAGTATAAATACTTACTATGGGAAAATGTTTTTTTTTTTTTTTAAAGCGAACTAATAGTATGCCAAGTTTCAAGATAAATAAATCGGTTACTGCGACCAATGTGCAATGGACAAAGCCAACTAACCACACAGCATAGTCCAACTATAAATCTATCATGTTTACATCGAGAGTACCATGAGTGTCGAAAAACAAAAAAATATAAGAAGAACTTGACGAGCCAAACCCAGTTCCAGACACCATACCACACGCCCATTGTCTTACATACTCAAAGGCATTACTCCCATCGAACACTTGAGCACAATTTGTTTATGCAAGTCGTTGCGATGTAGGAAACGTTGCTTGAATTATGGCTTTGTTTACCCCAAGTCGTATAAGGAAAATAAAAACTGTAAGCTTTTTCCACAACAACCATCTCCGTGATGTAACCCCCACAGCATTTTCCAAAAAGAAAACCCAACGTGATAACTTTACGCTTTTCGCCAACGCAGACGGAAAAACTTTGCCGCACTGCAAGTGGGCGTCCATTGTGGTCGCTTTATGATGGTCTTCCAGGATGGTATGGTCTGGTATGGTCTGGTAGAAGGTTACATGCGGCGGATGGGTGATATGTTATGGCATCATAACAATTGATTTTATTTGCCATGCTTATTGATAACGTGCGTTATACTGATTTTTATTAGTGACCCAAAAAAAAAGGACCCGCATCATTTGTAGAGCTTATCAGCGTATGTCTTCGACTTAATTTTATTACAAGGCGTGTGCTCTAGGAGCAGCAGCGGGTTTCCGAAAATGTTTAGTAGAATTATCTCTAACAATAACGTACGTAAGTCGTTTTATGTGTTTCTTCTGGGTCTGGCTATTTTTGGTTTTTCCGAACAAATCAATTTTAATTTTGTCGCCTGTGCGAATTTCCTTTCATTTGCATTTTATTGCCCAAATAGCTTTATACATAAACTTGTTGCCCAGTGTTGTAATTTCTTCTTCATATCGATTTTATAACTTGGAAAAATATATATGTAGATGTATATATTTTTTAGGTTTAAAACGAAAAACACTTTGACACTTTTCTGGCATTTTGACAAGTGTTGGGTCGCTGGCCACCAATGCCGCAAAAGTTTTTTTTTCTTTTCTATTTTTTGTACCTGTGCAACTGAAATATTTATGAAAATGTTTTTGACACGTTTTTAATAAGATTATTGTTGTTGTTGTTGTTGTTGTTTGACACTCATGCAACATTGCAGCGACTGCTTTTGACAATTCGTGTTGTTAATTTAATTAAAAGAGACGCTGACGAAGGCGACGTCACTTCAGGTTGCCATCTCGAAAAGGCAAGAAAACTTGAGAGAAGTTTTCAAAGACCCGAAATTTGTTGGCGTAAAATATTTATGATTGTTGCAATTGAAATACTCTTATCAGAAACTAGAATACTAAAAAAATTGTAATGGTTAACTAGTAGCAATCGATGATGCATGTCTGTTTTTCGAATATTTCAAAAAAAGATCAGTCAAAAATCCGTTTTTCATAAAAAAAAAAACAGTCATTGTGAGGTTCGGTTTGGATAGACCGGAAAAAAAACTTGAGAAAATTTGACGAAACATATTTACATATGTTGCAATTAAAATACTCTTACTAGGAAATATAAGCCTATATACCATCGTACTCTAAGCTGTTAAGCTTTAGTAAATAACACCCAAAGTTCCCAACGGACTTATATATAATATGCACCCACGTATGGAATACTTTTAGCATTATAATTTGATACAATTTCTCTAGTAGGTCACTCTTTTTGAAAAAAAAAAGACTTAACTGATTATGACAGGTAGCCACATATTTTATGGCATAAAAAAAAAACTACTCTCTATATCTTTGCCAATGATATGATATCTCGGAACATAAAAATTAAACAAATTACTTTTTGATAGTATCGAAAGTAGTTTAAACCGCTACAAAGTTGTTGTGAATACGAAACTTATGAAACAATTTCCGACTTTCTAAGAAGTAATTAAAGTAATTTCGATACTGATGTTTTGTGTATCTATCCGCTTTTTTACAAGAATATAGGGAATTTTCTACTTTCTTTTATCCCAATTTTGATATATATAAAAAAAATTTCTAAAAACACGATGAAATTTGCTTCAACTTAAATAATTGTTTGAAAGGGGGTTTTCTCGCATCATTCCAAATATAAGTTATATCGACCTATTCGATTTTGATGAATTTTACATATCTAATAGAGCGAATAGCCAATAATAACCACATCAATTACACACGAAAAAGGATATTTTAAATAAAAAAATATTTTTGATAATAAAAAGCAAACCGAAAATATGTAATTTTAAAAAGTGGTCGAAAATGACCCGTTTTTTCGACTTTGGTTGCTTGTAACTTCAATAATTTTTAATCTGTACACATCATATATCACTGTAAAGAGCACATCAATACCTTTCGATCTAATCATGTTTCATGTTGATACAAAAATGTGTTTACGAGATATTGAGGAATAATAGAAAAAAGTGGCCAAAAACATGTTTTTCGAAAATATCTCGAAAACGGTGCTTACGAAAAAAAAGGGTTTCCATTTTCTTGTTTCTCGACCCCAAATTACCCTATAAAACACTTTTTTAGGAAGGTTCACTCGATGACCCATAATTTTGTAAATTAGTGTTATTTATCGCTCAGTATATCGAATTTTGTTTTAAGATGTTTTTTTGAAAAGCCATATCTTCTGAGCAACTAAAGATATTTGAAAATTTTGTTTTCAATGAAGATAAAATCTTAAATTAAAAAAAAAGTTTTTTTTAGTTTTAAAAAATAAAAAAAAAGTAAACTTTTTAATGCTTTCTTTTTCTATTTTATGTTTACATGTTATTGTTTTTTTATTGGTATTTTTTGAACCATTTTTTTTTTTAATTTTGAAATTCAAAAGTGATTTTAACTTCTCTTAAAAATGGAACAAACATATTTGTTCGCGGATTCTCTGCGCAAAATAAGAAAATTAAAATATCCGTTACTTTAATAATTAAGGAAGTTATGCTTTTTTAAGTTATAACACCTTCAATGGTTGCCGTAGTAGACTGTGCCTTGTAATATGTTAATATGTTATTCTATTGAACCATTTGAAAATAGTCTTTGCAATACAGTATATTAATCTAAAATTATTCATTCTTTTTATTACAGGTAAGTTCAAAAACAATGTTGATTAATCAGCTGGGTTTTCTATATTATTATACTACAGTAAGTACACGACAAACAACTTGTTTAAATTATTTTAGTCGCGCTTCAATTTCCATTGAAAACTATAAAATGAATTATATATTTTTTTTGAATTTCTAACAGTAAGTTGAAAAAGTTTTGAGTATCGAAATCTTTTACATTTTTGTGAAATGTGATATAATTACTACGGAAATCGTATTTTCCGGTAGAGAATTTCTGCATTAAGTGGTGAAGAAGCAGATTAGAAAATTATTTACATTGATTGTTACTCTAAATGTCATTCTTTCTTAGACACTGATCAGAGCTATGTACTTCCAAAACGATACAAATATCAAGATAGGAGAAGATTGTTATTAATATGTAATAGAATCGAAATTTTTTGAAATGTCAGCGATTCTTTTGCGAATAAAGAATCTTTCTGAAGTTCGTAGTAAGTAAAGCTTCAAATGTTACTCTCGGAACAAATATTACATTAACTTAGATTGCATTCAAAAAAACTGCGTTGCGGCCTGGGCCTCCTATTATTAACGAAATTATTTCACCTTATTCTTTTTCAAGGCAAACAATGTAAGTTTTCATAAAAGTAAAAAGAAAAGATAAAATTGATTGACTGAGAATCGTACCACATTGCTTATCTCATTTTGTTACGTGACGATTTTTCTACCATTATACTGTAGCCACAAGTTCGTTTGTTCAAAAACTTCTTTCAAATACAAACTCCAAATTCAAAATTGATTTTAAAATAAATTTGCCTATTCGGATTTCTATATCCTCTGAGCAGGGAGCGCAGCTCCGTTTTTATATTTGCTTCAGATCTAAGCACCTTTGTTTCAAATTATATCCAGCAGTCGATATGCTCCTTTCCATAAGTTTAAGCCAAAAACTGAGCAGCAAAATTGTTATTTCTAACATAATAAAACCATTTATAAGCCGGTTAATAAATTCCATTCATTATATTTCCCCATTCCACTGGAATCGGTTTTCAAATGCATATCAAATGAACACTGTGCACCAAATGGTGAGAGTAAATCTCACTTTCTCTCAGAGAGTATAATTGCTTTATATGTATATACATATGCAATAAGAGTAGCCTTTGGTTCGTTACCAATATACATGAATTTTTTATTTGTGTGCGTTCTGTGCCATAACTTCAATTAAATTTCTGATTTATTTTTTTCAGCGCATAGAACTGCCATAAAATAAACATAAAATATGCAAAAGCATTTGATTAAAAAATACACAAAAATTGCAACAAAAAAATATGACAAATAAAAATATGATTCACACGTCAAAACAAATGCCTCAGCTAACAAAGTTTGTATAAACAAGAATAGGAAAAAAAGGACAGCTTTCAAAATGGCAATGCAGATATTAAAAAAAAAATAATGTTGGACATATGAGAATTTTAAATATACATAGGTAGTATACAAATAGCATGTGATAACTAAATTGAAATCGTGAACTGTTTGAATATGACTTTTAGGCTTTTCTTGTCAATTGGTTTTCTTAGATCTATTTCAACTTCTTTAAAAAAAATTAGCTGGAGGTACTAAGAAAATATGTGCTCCAAAAATAACAAAGAGCATCTAATCTGCGAAAGAAAGAAATGTTTAATATCTTGTAGTTTGAACAGTGTACTACTGCGAGGTTGGTTCGATAAACTATGAATATAATGGTTTTTTTTTTAATGTATATACATATAGACAAATTAGGTTCTTTTTGTACGTTGCATGTCCAATACATTTTTATGATGAGGTCTAAAGAGTCTAGCTAGATAAAGAACAAAAAACTGACCCAAAGATTTTTAAAGTTAACGTTGTAGATGGATCAAAAGGTACAAAAAAATAAATTTGCTAAACTTAGCGCGTTACGGTTTAATTAAAAAATAAGCTTCAACTGTGACTTAACTACTTAATATTTTCAAACAATTTTTTTCAAACTAAATTAGCTATAAGGCTCTTCAAAAAACCCATTTAACACATTCTCTAAGTATGTTCTTTTAATATAACAGTCATAATTTTAGTTTAACACCTATTTTTTTCCACATCTATAAATATAAAGTGCAAACATGAATCAAATTGATTTTATGCAACGTTTAAGAAAATAAAACAAAAATTTTAGAATTTTTTTATACTTTTTAAAAATTGAATTTTTTATTAATTTTATAAAAAAAAAAATGGTTTAAAGACGTACAAATTTAAAAAAAAAAATTTGTAATATTTAAAAGAATACATATACAGTGTTTTTATGATGAAATATTTGTTAAAATTTAAAGCTAAAATAAATATTAAAAAATTAACATTACTCAACAAAGGTTTTTTCATTTATTCATTAAAAATTTTTTTGGCTCTACCCAGAAGGGAATAAATGGGAGGTAGTGTAGAATCTGTACAAAACATAAAGCGTACTAAAATAAAGGGTATGAAATATCTAGCTATTTCCGAAAAATTATATAAATCCGAAAACGATAATTATCGATAACCTGGCACTCATTGAACAAAAAATTTCAGATGTCTGTCAAATAGTCTGGTCTGGTCACATTTTCTGTTATTGTGACGATACCAATATTGATGATGAGAACGTATGAGATGTTAATTTTTTAACAGGGAGTATTTTGAGAATATTTTTTGAAGGCAAGATTTGTTTAACGTTTATAAATTAAGATAAAAGCAATGTGATGCTCATCGAAGCCACTGATCTTAATTTTTATTCATGATTTTTTTTTTTAAAGGCAAGTTTATTATTTTCTCTTATTTAAGACCAAAAAGCACTAATTTCCTTTTATAAATAAATATTGTAGTGAATACGTTAGAAAACATAAATAAAATGGCTATATTGCAATATTAATTTCCTGTAACTCAAATCATTGACAGTAACTTCCTTCATTACATTTCGTTTCACTTAAAGGTCGTTCTGAGAAATATCCAAAATTTATTTCTTCAATATGTATATAGACATTAATTAATGGTCACTTTTTCTTAATTTTATTACTTCATATTAATATAACTTTGAAAACATTCCATAAACATTAATTTATTTATTTTTTTTTTGTTTTAATTATTCTCAGCTGTTATTCCTTTTGATTACTTAACATTTGTTTTTTAACATTTTAAGCAACCATTAAAAGTGTTTTTCAAGGCGTAACTAATTATTCCGTCAATCTAAATAAATATAAACTCAGTGCCAGAGAACATATCGCCCACTTAGCATTTCATTTCCTAAGCCATCATTGACTTTTATTTAATAATTCATAACACAAATGTTAAACTCTTTGATGTTAGGAAGGACACTGCTTAAAGTGGCTTCCATTAGTTTATAAAGCGTCCAACTCCAATAAACCTGACTGCTGCCTGTCTGTCTACGCGTTGCCCGCTCCAGCTTAAAAATATCTCCTGCAGTCATCAGCAATTTCTCACACCACCCTCGCTGGCATTGTTCATGTTGCATACTTTACGGCTTTATGCATAAGTAATATCCATGTTAGTGTCAATAGTTGTCAACGAAACGTTGTTGTCATTTGACATGTCCTACGCCCCAAAGTGCCTCTCATCAGTGGGGCTCAGAAAACCCCAACACCCAGTGCTTTCGGCATGCTCAAGCTGATTGTGTTTTACATACTCTTTAGTTGGTGAATGGTATTATAGGTTTGTCATTAAGTTTGTGACGCATACATAAAATATGTAATACATAATAATTCACAATTCGAAGTACAAACTTGTCCCGGAACTTGTTCAAGCTCTTGGTATTTTATTTTTTTCAACGTTGAAAATTAAACACGGTTTAAAGTAGAAATATATTTAGACATCCTAATTAAGGTACAATTTCATTATAGTTGAACTACTTTAAGTTTCAAGATTTTTGTACTAGCTAATTACACAAAAAAAAAATGAAATAATCCACTAAACAATAATCTAGTACTGTGTCTTTTTTTAATGGGTATTTTTGACTTATACGAATTTTAGGAATAATCATAAAAAATTTACAAATTACTCTCTCTGTGTGATGTGACTCATAATGCGTCCTCATTTGAATTTCATGATAACCACTCGTTTTGTTGTTTTCGAATTGCTCACCATTTAAAAGAATATTTTATTCGAATTCGTTTGTAGACTAGATGTTTGCTGCTCCCAATTTCACCGAAACGATTTTTTTATGTGGTTTGAAGTTCACTACTTTGTTGCGAGTGAAACCAAATCGAATTGGCAAAATAGGTTCAAAAATTCACGTCATTTAAACAGAGATAATTTTTTTAAATTCTTAGATTATATTTATGCCAACTTCAAGTTAGATATTTCTTAGTAATTATTTTTTTCTAAATCAACCCAAAAAATAGTATGCGCTACTCAAATCGAATTTTTGGCATACACTCACATTGTTCATGTCTTGCATAAAAATTTCAATTAAAATGTGTAGAGCTGTGTTAACAACGTGTAAAGAAAATATGAGAAGACATCGAAAGCAAAAAATATGGAATTGGGAGCACGCAAAAATGAAAACGAACCAAATTTATTCGTTTTAGCTTTACGGAGTATGGCCGAAATTTTAAATTTTCATATTCGGCAATGCTCTGGATAACGAATCCGAATATTTTATTCTTGCATAAAAAATGGTTCGTGTCTTGCATAAAAAAAATTTCCTTGTAATAAGATAGCAAAGTCGTGTTTAATTTCAATCGAAAGGTGTAGAGTTGTGCTAACAAAGAGTAAGGGAATTATGAGTAGATAGCAATAGCAAAAAATATGGAACTGCGGGCACGCAAAAACAAAAACGGACAAAATTTATTCGTTTTCGTTTTCCAGAGCACTCTCGATTGCTGTTGATTAAGCTTGATAAGTCAGTATTAGTATTATTTCTCAATACATCTCGAGTGTACAGTCTCTGTCAGCTCAAAATATTCAGTCTGATGTTCCTATTTACTCTTTCCAAGTAATATGTTTTTATGTTATTCCCTCAAAGTATGATTTCTCTTTAATGGTGTCTCCTTTATTTGACTCAAATTTCTATTGTACGGTCATTTTGACAGGTTTGGTAATAGGAAACATTCGCTAGGGTCCAGATCTGTACAGGACCATGGAATAGAAATGTTTTGCATTTGTGACTAAAACTTCGCTTAAGATCGAGTGCCAGTTCCTATCCAAATGCCCACAAATTTGCTCGACGTTTTCTGATGTGTCGACCTATTTTGGGCGTCCTAAACGTTTGACGTCACGTGCTCTGGCAAGAATGCCACCAGTAGACCATTTTTTTATCATTGAAATTGAACGGCGCAGAGTTCTTATAGCAGTTTTTTTTGCGCAAAAAATTTTACCTTTTGATCCCGCAAAAATTAACTTTTTCCATTTTCGTTAATATTCTAAAGGTTGTCTGATTTCTGTCAACCACAAACATGAGGTGCTAGCTTTAAATTTTAGAAAAGACTTTTACTTGGTAGGATGCAGAGTTATACAGCAAATTTCGAAGTTCGTTGTCTTATCAGAAAGCCCTTGTATAAATTCATGGTTTAAGTATCTTATTATTCTATCTTTAATCATTCTGTAGATGCCGCAATCATTTAACACATTGCAAGTGGCAGACGATAGAGATCGCTACATTCTTCATATATTATGAAACAATTTCGTGAGTTTTATGGCGAAATCTCTGTGCTTGCAACACTGGAGTTAAAAATCCATCGATGTTAAAAATATAAAATGATCGAAATAATCGATAAATTCATCGATGTTAGTTTAGCTCTATATAATACTTTATTCGTCTTTTGGTTTCTATTAACAATTTGTTAGCCCAATTCAGCTATCGATTGATACACCCCGTATGCAGTAGAAAGAACAACTAAAGAAGGATTAGCAGTGGAATAAGAAAATTAACAGTCGAAATCTCTGTTCTTGTAGGACTTGTAGGAAAACAATTGATGGCTCAAATTAATTATGATCGATTGATATTCTTTAAAATATAAAGTCTGCGATATAATCGATAATTCATCGATGTTAATTACACTTAACTTTTGACGCCTTTTAGTTTCTATTAAAAAAGAGGTATGCGTCACTCTTGATTGATCTGAACGAATGGTGTAGAAAGAAGAACTGAAAAAGAACGAACCGCGATAGGTATAACTGAATATATTTTTAAATTTCATTTCATTCCAGTAACAATGTACAGGTGCAACTAAAAATAGCTAAAGCTGGAAAAAAATCAATGGTTGATATAAAACATTGTCTGTGTAAATAAGAAAACATCGATATATTCGATAGTTGCATCGATGTGCCCTGTGCTCTACTTTATATGTCCTTTGATTGTCAGTATAGAAGTTCAACTAAAGATCCTTATATTTTTGTCCACCAAGAGAGTATGCCAACTTCCACGTTCCCAAGTTACTATTTCTTAGCCTCATACCACATGCACGTTTGTTTCGTGTCAGTTCGTTATCGTCACATACATGTACTTATATATATATACACAGATACAGATAAATACATATATATTATTCTTGTTTTCGCTGTACTGGCTCCACACAATGTATTATTTTATATTGGCATTACTTTTGGTGCCAGTGTTGCTGCTAAATACAACATATATCTCGTTAGTTTTGCTGCTGGCGTTTTTCTTTTTCCACGAAGAGCTGCCAACTTCCGGATGCCCCCATACACACACGCACACACATACACATTGTGTGGGTGCTTGTAGTTATTACGCTTGGCGTTGTTGTTGTTGCTCATGGCATGTCCTTCAACGCCTTGCTAGTTACGTATAGCTTTGGTCTGCTCTTTTTTTCCGTGTGTGTGAGTATCTGTGTGTGTGTGTGTGTATATCTGTGTGTCAGTGTAACTGTGTGTTTGTGTGTACTCTATAGGGCCGCATATGTTACTTTATTGGCATTCAATTTGAGTTATCGCTATTTTTTCCTGTTCATATGCGTTTTTGCTGGTATGTGTGCCATACGTAACTACGTTTGTATCTGTGTGTGTGTGTTTTTGTATATGCAAGTGTGAGTGTGAGTGTGTGTGTGTACTTGTAAGTTGCTGTTAAAATGAATTTTCTACTTTTCAAAAAACATTAAAGTTGTTCCTGCTGCTGCTGCTGCTTGAGAAAATGCCATTGTTGTTGCTTTAGTTGCTGCATCATACTGAGATTTTCCAACAACTGTTTGTGTTTGTATAAGTGCGGCTAAGTTTACTTTGGTAGCACGTTTTTACACACAAACACACACATACAAACACATTCTCAAGGCCCCAAACGGCACTAACATATAATCACATTTTATTTGAACTTTTATTTTATTGTATGCCATTTGAGTTCGCTTTTCTTTCAACTTTATTTGCCAGCCATTTTGTTTATTGTGCCAGAAAGCAAAAAAAAAAAACTTCTTTCTTTATTTAGTAAAAAACCAAAAAAAAAAAAAGACCTACCAAGTTTATTTATATTGATTGCCTGTCGAGGTCATTTGGGCATAGTTTAAACTAAGTCTAGCATCTTAAACGCAACGAAAAATTCTACTCCTATTGACCACCACTAGCACCAGGGCATATTTGATTGATGCATTTTATGGGTCAAAGCCTATAATATACTCAGTGCTATGAATTTGTGTTTTTGCATTGCAAAGCACACTTTATTTTATTTTAATTAAAAAATGCCTTGATTGGCTTCAACTGACTGAGACCTGACCCAGACTGTTCCGGTCTGGCACTTGGGGCCAGGCATAAGCCAGCTTTAGCTCAAGTGGAGTACTACGTACAAGAGCTTCCTAGATGAATGTGCACAAAGCGGATATTGGAAAAGCTTTAAAATAATAAATATTGTAAAGTGGTTTATGAGGATATGATATTTGGGCAGCTACATATGTGTGAAGAATTTAAAGAAGTTCGTTTTTTTTTTTAAACAATTTGCAATCAAGTTGATGGCTTTTAGGTAAAGCAAATTAATTCGCTTCAAGCATCATGACGTCATATGTGTTTTTAAGCACTTTTAAATAAATGCCAATTCTATAGACCAGCTTACTTGCAGTGCAATTAGGATTTTCTTAATACTAACAAGTGTACATATTATGGTTATGCAAATGTTTAGCTCTTGATTAAAGAGTTTATTTTAAAATTAAAGTGGTTTTTACTGAATACGATCGAAAAGCAAAAGTATATGCCTTTGTTTTTGTTGGCCGGTAAAAAGCGTTCGTATGTTTATAGGTATTTATGGATATGTCTCTAGGACGACTAGCAAAATAAATGATGACGATGAGCACGATGACGAATATAAACTGCACTCCTGCCACTTCTACTGAGAGTGAGAGGATGGATGCTCAGTAGAAGTGGCAGGAGTGGATAAATATTTGTAGACTAAGTTTTGTAGTCCAGCACAGTCGGTTCCCTGAAAGAAGCATAATTTTTAATTACATTTTTCAATTGTTTATAGTAACCTTCCAAATATTGGCATACATTTTTTATTGCCCAAATAACGTGCAATGTCAAATATTGCTGCTACCTTATTTTTAGTGATCTTTTTTTTGTTTTTTGCTACACGAATTTTATGAAAATCGAAATTTTGGGCTGCCGCTTCTACTGAAGGTGAGAGGATGGATGTTCAGTAGAAGTGGCCTTATAGTTTTCCGTTATTTGGACATATGTTTGAGCCCATTTATCTCGAATTCTATAAGTCGTACACAAAAACTTCCAAAGAAAAAATGTTCAAAATTGATTTAGAATTTTATTTGTAAAGGAAGGTATACCCAGAAGTTTATATTTTAGGCGGTAGAGGGCGCCAAAGTTACTACAACGCATTTTTTCATATTTTTGTTTTTAGTGTGTATCACAAAATTGTAGATCTCAGAAAAGTACACTTTAGCGCCCCTGCCGTTCAATATGCTTACAGATTGGCTCTGCGCTTGCATGTTTTTCAGACTTTAAAGCGTTATAACTTGGGAACTACTAGAGATACTTACATGCTTAAAACCCAGTCTTGTGTACCTTTTTGAGATCTACATTTTTTTTTTTTAATTTTGAACATTTTTTGCTTCGGAAGTTTTTGTGTTTTTTGGATGGTCCTTAATACATTAAGCCAGAGAAACTCCCGCATTCAATTTTTTCCTGTTCAACCCCGTTTTTTTGTCTATTTTTACTGTACTATTTAAGAGTCGACCTGAATAAATTTGGTAAGCTCTAAAACTGATTAAATTGAACAATTACACTAGTTTACAAATTTAAAAAATTTTTGGTAAACCCAACATGTTTTAGTCGTTTCCGTAGTAAAATGACATGCTAAAACCGAAAATGCAGTCAAACAGTTTTTTCATGAAACGGGCTTCGAGATATTGCGAAAAAAGCGTTTTTCGAAATAAGAAAAAAAGTGTCTTTACTGGACACATGCAAAAAGCTAATTGGTGTAAGAATCATTTTAAAATTTTCTTTATCTTACAATATATATCATGTCAAAGAAGAGCCTACTGTAATATTTAGTTATCTATTTTATTAATAATCAGAATTTTCCAAATAGAAAAAAGGTGAATAGTGAAAAGTATCATCACACCTATTTTTTATTTCTTTTTCTTTGGAATGAATTTATCAGCAAACAATGTCCAATTTCCAAAACAAATACTTGAAAACAGGTACAACCATCTTTTAAAGATAATTTAAAATTTGAGGTGTTGAGTGTTATTGATAACAAGGCTCAAAAACCAGTTTGTAATCAGAAGTCAGCGACGGGGTGAAGCTTAAGGACTCGCGCTTTTTCATAACAGACTGAAAAACAGGACTAATTGACAAAACCATCTATAATTCAAAATCAAGTTTTTAACATACTACTTGATGTCTTTCTCCTTAAAAGTTCTGCGAAGACGTATCCCTGTTAAATCGTACCTACAGTTGATTATGTCAAAGACATATTAAATATATTTATATTATCTGTGTTTATATCACATGATATTACATGGTGGATACATCGTCATTCTATAGATATACAGCATCTAGAAAAGGTACCTGTTGACAAACGAATTCAAATATGATAAACAAAGTTAGTTCTTCGATAATGTTTTCTTCTTTGTTTTTCGTCTTAAAGTCTTATAAGCCAAATCCCTCCGAGGCCAAACACATTCCTTAATCTAATCTCTATAACAAACTAATTATTCAACTTTTTGAAAATATTCGTTTTCCTATCTCGATAAAACTGTCTGCCAATAAAATTTAATCTGTTTTTAAAGTTTTCGTGGAATTTTTTCTTTTAGCTTCCGCGTATTTTTTTTTTTTTGCGGCATATATTTACTCACACCTTCCAGGACCTTTTGAGTATTTTTTTTTTTTTTTGGAACTGTTTATTTTATTTGTATTTACTGAGGCATGCATCGCACCAACATAAGGATGCACTCTCCCTTACTTATTGCTCATTAATATGCACAATAAAATGATTCAACGCTTTGGGTTTGTTTTGGACTGGTACGGTTTGCTTCCCCTAAGGACTGTTTCATATCTGCATTCTATTTTATATTAATTAATGGTAAGAGTTCCAAGACACTTGTGAGATATAGACCAAAGAGTATTGCTCAAGGGCGCAAACAAATGTGCCACGCGCCAGTCGTTAAGAGGCAGTTGGGGGGTGGCTTTTGAACTTCAGAAGAAGTCTGCAATTGGAGCAACTGCAACTGCCAGGTTAGCAAATACTTTAAGTACTTGCCATGTTCTGCTTCCTGTTTATGTGCCACAAATAAATAAAAAGTTTTGCATGTAAAGCAGCCTGTTTCCTGCGCTTCCTGCGCCAGCTTCCCTAATGAGTATATACACTTTATAATTAATATAAAATTTAACGCATGTTTATTTCGGAAATTGGCAATTAGACTTCGAAATTAAATATTTCGGGCTTGTGCCAGTCATCTGTATCATAGATTTGCACAATACCGGGATGTGGATCCAGTACCTCATGGGTTCGCTGGGCTTGCATTGGTAAGCAGATGACTTTGTTTGTGGGTAGAGGATGTAAATACATTGTTATTTTTCTTTTGGACGGCGGTTCTAGAAGTAGCTGCAAGGAAAGATGGAAAGTTTTTATAAATATTTTGAATGAAAATTAAAAGTAACGCCACTTAACGTCACGCCAAATACTAGGGCTAGGAACCAAGACAAGGAAAGAAAATTATCTAACATTATTTCAAAGCATACAAAAGTAATTTGTAAGACAGACGTCTAATTCGTAAAAATGTACGCTTTTGGTATCCAAGTCAAAACACAATTCTGTTTTTTGTGACGAGACTCCTTGCGTATTTTTGGTTGTATCTTTCAATGGATAAGAAACATTATTATAGTCCTACTCTATTGCAACGCAAGTTAAAAAATAATTTTTTTTTAATTTATCTTTATCATATTGTTTGGCTCATGTTTTGTCGTGCAAACGTAACGTCACGCCAAAATGAAAATGCCCCCATGAATACAGTTAAAAAGCTTCAAGTTTTTCAACAAAAAATTTCAACTCACTCAATTATATGGTCTTTATCTTTTAATCGATTAATTAGATTAGAGAAAATAATAAAAAATTTATTTCTTTGATTAAATAAGTTTTCCGATGCACCACCGGTTATATAAATTCTTTTGACGTAACCATTTTCCGCTGCTTTAAAATTTTTAGTAAATAGCAAAAAAAAATTTAAATCGAAATAAGGTCAAGGTGATAGATATCGTAAACAGCGAACTTAAAATCAAAAATGGTTACATAATATACAAAATAAAAAAATATAATCCCAATTACCAGTATCTTTCGATGCTTTGTCAGCACTTTGTAGTATTTTGACGCAATGTCCAATAACTAAGCAAGACAAAATGGCGCATATTAAAGTCGGGCACAGGCAACATGGAGATACTCTATACTATCACAAGAAACAAATTATCCGATTTCCATAAAATTCTGCAAATTACTTAGGTACTAAAAGAAACTCTATTTCCTAATTTGGTTAGATAGCTGCCTAAATAAATGAATTATGACCTTAGAACATTTGAGATTTTTTTTTTGAGTTGCTGTATAATGCCCCTATGGTAGCTAGTTTCGTTGTTTATTAGGCTCACATTAGACTCATGCCAAATTTAATGAGTCTAAAAACTTTATTATTAATAGGTTGAATGAAATACTGCTGCAGTTTAGACTGGAGGTGGACAATGGAGGATTTCACTCGCGGTGAAGTTAGTCTTGGCTATGTGCGCAGCTGGATTCAGGTCGAGATCACTCCAAGACCGTGTAGTCCATAGCGGTGCTTTACAAGAAAAACAAAAAGAAAGGAAGTAAAAGAATGGTAGCGAGGGGAGTAGGAATAGTTGCTTGGTGTTAAGCTGACGGCTTCACAAGTTTAGAGGATTCGATAAAAGCCAGCTGATTTATCAGTTGACCCAGTTTTTTGAAGATGGATTTTTCCAGGTACTGGGTTCGTTTTCTAAGATGTTAGATGATTTCCATCAACAACAACAATAGTTGTGTTGGGGAACGTGCATACTCTTGGTCCATAGGCCTAACTTGCAGTCCCCAGTTAAAACTCCTGTCATCATGTTTGCGTCGGATTGTATTATGGCCAGAGTGTTCGAGAGAAGGGGTCATTATATGTCAAGAGGCATTTGGAGCGCTAATGTGTTCTTGGTGTACTCGTCCGACACCACGATACCGAGTACGCCAAAGTGACCGAGCACACAAACTAGAGGGGGTTGAGTGCTTTTGGATACGGGTTGGCGACAAATTTGTCCAAATTAGGTGTTTCAAGCAGTTATGGCAGGTGGAGATGGCTTTTCGCTGCTGGAGGTAATGATATCCATTTTGGTATAAACAATTTGTGGTCGGTTACGCCTCCTTCTGCCTGTTAAGTACAAAGTATAAAAATGCACTAAATCCTCATGCATCAAAGGGATTCATATTAAGATTTAAAGAGGTGACACTGTTGGACCAGAGATAGTTATGCCAACATGTGTGGCTCATAGAATGCTGCTTGAGGTAGAGCTAAGGAGGGCACAGATTTATTTTTATTTTTCTTGGTTTTTATACAGCTCTCAGTCTCAAAGTTTTTCTGAGATTTCCCACTGAATACGTTCAGGTCTCGTATATCAGGTGGGAACACCCACAAATCTACTCACCTGCACTTTCTCATGATTGCGCAATTGCCTCATGGATTTATCAGTAAACGTATAGCTCGATGGTAACTCAAACTCTAGTTCGCTACCCTTATCTTCTGTCAAATGTATATTTGAACGCTTCACACACAATTCCAGATCAAGTTCCAAGCCATTGTAATATGTATCTTTAATCAGTTCAACATGATAAAGTTGTGGAGAGCTACGCGCGTCAATAGCTTTAGAGGGTTGCGCTTGATCTAAATTCATATTGTAGGCACATTGAAGCAGCAGTTGGCCCTCTCCATTGGCTTCGTAGAGCACCTTTCTGGCACTGGCTGGCAATGTCACTTTACGTACTTTCCATATATTTTTAGCATTGATATTTAAACGTTTCTTTATATCGTTTGCTTCAAGCTCCAATGTGAAATTCACAGCTTGATCCCTTAGGCGTTTGGCATACTCAAAGATGGCATGTTGGGCCACAGCGCTTTCATAGCTATCCCCGGCGCTCTCTTGACCATAAAGCTTGCTGATCAGCAGGCGCAGCCAAGGTAACGCCAAATTGGAAACTCTTCCTTGACTAGAATTGTTCAACAAAACGAGCAGCTCGTATCCCGCATTTTCCAGGTTTTGCTTAGACTGACTAGTATCGTTCAGATTGGATTCTGTTGCCGGCCACATTTTGGACTGATTGCTGTGCAGAGACTGCAATCCACTCTTAAGCAATAAACGTCGATATTGCAGCTGTTGTATCTGCTGCAGCACAGCATCCCAGTTAGCGCTCAGTTCCTTAGACATCATCGGCAGCAGGGCTTGCAATACTTCAAAAGTCAGCTCTAGTGGTTCCAGGGAGTTTCTTGTGGGTGTCTTCGGTAGCTCCTCAAAATAGCTATTATTACGCAGACGGCTGAGCAAAAAACTTGAGCTAACGCGTAACACGCGCTTATCTATTTCCAGCTTAGTTACTTGGAGCAGTTGTAGGACTCTTAGTGCATAGGCGGTTAGCCAGGTGGAGCTGCAGTTGTCATTTGCCTGCTGGGCTTCATAGTAGCATATACCACCGTCAGGGCGCCGTCTGCTTAAGAGGCTTTGATAGCCCTCGTTTAGTTGCTGCTCCACATGCTTCAACCAGTCGCTCTCTGGCTTGGTTTGATTTCGTAGAAAGTCCCAAAGATAATAGCTGTTTAGTAATTTGGTTATGAGCTGCTCGGCATTATTTAAACGTTCAAAATTAGTTATCTCCCTCAGTTTGGGCCCAAGCACCTGACCGCTGACCAAGCACTCAATGGATGTGGCTGGACGTTGTTGTGGCAGCTCCAAAATCAGCTCGCCTTTTGTGATTTCGCTTCTATGCAAGGCGCGAAATATGGCCACTTGGGGTGAAATGCGTAGATCCTCTTGGGCCACCTTCAGGGCATGTTGTAGTGCATCCTTGGCCTTGTCGGTATTGGCGGTGAAATTTAGCTGGACTTGGCCATAGCTGTGAGCACGCACATAGAAATAGGCGACATTGGAGTCATCTGCTGCAATCTGTAATTTCTGACTGACTGGAGCAGAATGCAGTGGCAGCCGCTTCTCGTCATAGATTGTAAAGATTTTACTATCTGGATTAAGCGTAATCGTGACCTCGACGGTTCCATTGAGTTTATTAAAGCAAACCAATGGTATGCGCAGTATTTCATCTAAATGATGGAGATGCTTAGAGTTTTAATTGAGAAGTGGAAATTATTGATGATTACACACCTTTTCTAATAGAGTCGGGCAACTTGGTGGACATGAAGAGTGGCTTGCTGCTGCGTACGTTTATAGGGTGTTCCATTAACATTAGGCCATAAACAGGATGCATAGCAAAAGCGCTTATCTGCCAGCTGTTGAGGCTATCGGGTACTTGAGTAGTCCAACTGGTCGAACTTTTAGTGCTGTATAAAATCAGAGTAAGTTATAAGTAAAATTCTTTTTTTATGGGACTATATGAAGCAACTCAACGAAACGAGAAGGATCCCACACTTGATCATGACAAGACATCGATATATCCGATGAGAGCAGGTGTTTTATACTGTACACTGTTATTAAAAAGCGAAGTAAGGTTAAAACTTTTGGTTTTTCCAAAATCTTGATTTCGGATCTTAAAATATCTTGAAATGAGATTTTTATTCCCTCTATATTTTATGTAGAAAAGGGTATATTGAGTTAGTCCAAAGAAAATTTGGTTGCAACACATTAAAGGAAACGAGTAAGACCCCACAACGTTTATAAAAAAATGATTAGAACGACAAAAAAAATCGATTTAGCCATAATATACAAGATCTAATTACTTTTTGGGGATGCCAACTGCCAATCACCTACAACAGTTTTTCAGTATTTACCCGCAATCTTTTTTCGTAAAAATTAAAAACTCGACAATGACCTTCTGTAGAACATAGGTAACCTATCCAACGAAAAAAGTTTAATTTAGTATAGCTAAAATTGGCGAAGCCTCACTTAAATGACTCAATATGAAAATTGGGGAAAATAGAGGGCATAGTTCAGTCGGAATGCTCCGATTGCAACTGTTCCCTATCCCAGTACGCAGAGGGTAAAGCCCCCTATTGGTGTCGTATTTCGTGTTCAAATTGTGTTAATTTCTAGAATGCAAGAATTGCTTTTGAGACCAAAAATTTTTGAAGATAAGAAGTTTCGAAATTAAAATAGGACTTTAACTGGAATCTGAAATCTTAATTTTCGATTTAGAACACTCTTAAAATAAGAATTTTTAGGTTTATTTTAAGAACAAATTGTTTTCATTTAAGAGTTTTAAAAATGCTTTGGCACCAAAAAAAATTTTAAAATAAAAACGTTCAAAATGATTCATTTTGAATAAAAATTCTTTATATTTCTACTAGAATGGAAGAATTTCTTTTGAGTCTAAAAAAGTTCGAAATTAAAATAAGACTTTAACCGGAATCTGGAATATTAATTTCATACTTGAAATACGATTTTTTAGGCTTATTTTGACAACAAATTCATTTTATTTCTAGAGTTAAAGGACTGCTTTTGAGACCAAAAAATGATGAAGATAATGTTCATGACTAAAAGCAGACTGAAATCGTGACCAAAACATTATTAGAGAATTTTTAATAATCTTTAAAAATGATAATTAAAAACCGAGATTAGACTTTCAATCTGTTTTGAGCATCTTTGATCTTGTTTAAAGTTTTGTTCATAATCCATGAACTCAATCTTACCCTAAGATTATATGGTAATATTTTTGGAATATATTATATTTTAGTATATTTTTGGAATCTATAATAAAAAGGAAAGTTATCGACAAAAAATTCGTTTTCCGGACAACGTAAAAACGAATCCGAATAAAATTTTTCGGTTTGGACTTCTCGTTTACCGGAGCACAGCTGATTGTTTTCTTTTGCATTTAAATGTCTATTTTCAAATATATATACAGCAGTAAATAAAGAAATTTCTTGATTTCTAGATGGAGTAGATTTTTTATTTTTAGGGAAGCTTTAATGTTTGAAGCTTCAATTATTGATGCGATTTTAAACCCGATTTTTTTGTGTATAGTAGCTCCTAGGTAGTGTTTAGACTAGATTTTAATTCCCTAGATGACAACCAGTTGTGCAATAAACATATCCAGTGTTCATAACAGACTATTATTACCACCTACTAAAGAAACTTACGTTCTTACAGCTATTACTTACATAGATATGCTATCAAAAATCCAAACATCGCTCAATGGATGGCGCAGTACTGGGAAATCTTTAATGGAAACTTTATTTGTTCCCTTCTTGGTTCTTTGTGTATTAGACTTCTCTAAAGGAGCTGCAAGAATTTACGTGATAGTGAAATTAATATTTGATGGTTTATCACTAAAATCTACCTGCTCTACCAAAATGCACCGCATTTGTCATTGTCAACAGTCCATCGGTTATGCCAGGCATATCTCGATTTTTATTTTCATCGCAAACAGCAACGCGGAATGAATATTTTAACATTTCCATTAAACTCTTATTAAGATCAGTGGGCCTACTAGGATCCAACTGCAAAGTGCTGTGTTCCACTGCCAAAAGACCCACGTAAGATCCGGGTATAGCTTTAATTTGCAGAGAAAGGCTTTCTCCAGCAGTGACTTCGTCTGGGACTAGGACTCCCAGCTGTAAGTGATGTTGGAGAATTAGATTTCATACATTATTTGAAACTTCAATTATTGATGTGATTTTAAACCCGATTTTTTTTAGTATAGTAGCTCCTAGGTAGTGCTTAGAATTCCCTAGAAGACAACCAGTTGTGCAATAAACATATCCAGTGTTCATTACAGACTATTATTACCACCTACTAACGAATTTTTTAGGGAAATTTAATTATTTAAAATATCTATTAAAAGATTTAAGTCATTTTTCTGTTTTCTTTAATGTTTTCTCGGATAGGTAGGGTGACACTAAACGAGCTATGCTAATGCATCAATATGCAGCTGTGTTGGACTATCTTTTACTATATAAAAACTTCTCCAACGATCTAGACAACATTTCTATTAAAAGTGTTTCAAAGTAAATATTAATAATAAATTGATTTATTTATTATCTTTTCTTTTTGATGAATTCGGCATTAAAGATGATAGTTGAAAAATATCCTCGGCATCTTTTATTCATTTCCGAAATACCGAAAATGCAGCCGAAAAAATTTCTATGAAACAGATTATGAAATATTAAAAAAAAACAACATATTTTTCGGATTAAAAAAAGGGTGTCTATTCCAACTCAAATATCTCCAGTTCTAATTGTAGCTAATTATGTAATCATCTTTCATTTTTTCTAAATTTTTAGCTCAAATTTACGGTTTGTATAATTTTCTATACATTTTTTGTTAATTTTTAGAAAAATTTTGAAAAAATTCTAAATAAAATTGTTTAGGGTCGAAAGAGTAAAAAGTAGAGCAGTACATTAATTTATTTGGATTACACGAATGGATGTTGGAGTTTTATCAATATCGGAGAAAAATTTAGAAATGTTGAAAATTTTTTCAAAAAGTATAAAATCACTGTATCTGCTTTTTCATGGTACATGCGAATTCACTTCTACAGAATTGTTTCCATGTATTAATTATAAATTGGAAAATTGGTATATTCATATAAATATAATAATATTCTTGAAAATGGAAATCATTCGCTTTAATCACTGCTGCATGTATTTTCGGCATTCTTTGGGCATGAGTTTGAGAAGTGTTTCTAGACTGCCACACATCCTTGAGACAATGTCATTTATGAGAAATGTTAGTTGGTCGAAGATATATTTTTGCACGATTATTGCCTTGCGTGTTTTATGCGAAATCAGAAATGTTTTTTCGATATACGAATTTTTTATCAACGAATACAAATACGATTTGAAGCAATTCGCTTCGACAAAAATTCTAAAATATTTATCTGGTAGAGCGTCTTTTAATTTTTTCATTTTGTTATCAGGTTCCAGAATGAACTTGGCGAAACATTCATCATCTAGATTCAGACCACATTAACTCAAGAATTGGCCTTGTGACTTGTAATAATTTGTGATAATAAATTCGTTTAAACGCAAATCAAATATATCGGTTGGGATCATCAAAAGCTCTCATTTTCTCGCCTTTGAGCTTTCTTTTGAGAATCGCCGCTCAAATTACATTCTTCATAAGATTTCTCACCATCAAAAAGCTGGTTGCTTCGTCCTTATTTGCTACAGTCGCCATATTTAAAGGAAATGCTTCCAAAGAATCTACCGCACCTAAAATATGCTTCAATATATATCATTTACTCACCTGCTCGTGACTATATTTAACGCCTATAGTTTTCTGCGATATAAGCAGTACATCGGCTTCGGGAGCGATGGCATACAGAAAAACATTCACCACGGGCCACATGGCTCTATTAAACTGTAGCTTGATTTCATAGATCATCTTTTTGGCATCCGGATAGACTGCCTTACCGCCCATAATATTACCATTTACATAAATAAGACAAAGGGCATGGCCTTTTTTAGATTGTGCCTCAAATGTTAGCGTTTCTGGTGTACCCAACTGCGGCGCATTATCGAATTGAAAGCTGTGGAATAGATTTGAAGTTGTATTCTAAGATTATAGTAATCTAGGGAACTTACAAATTAGAGTCCATATTATGTGGCTTTTTCGGTTTGGAGGGTTTGGATAGACTATCACGAATTTGCATCTCTAATATTTTGACGTTTGCTTCTGAACTTTCAACGCTTGTCATGGAAGAATCATCTTCAAAGCTTTGATTGTTAATGTCAGCTCCAATTGCATCTTCTTTTGCGGTAATAGGAGCGCGTATTTGTATGACCGTATTCAGCAGTTCCAGTGTCCTGTTTTTGTACTCAAAATAGGTGCGAAAATGGAGCTCATTATCATAGTTGTACAATTTTAGCGTCAAGTTTAGTTTTATCTTGAAATAGGCTTTACCCTTTTTATTCAAAGCGCTACTAAAGACGTACTTCGAAGCCTCTGTGTTGTTGTCCGTGGACACATAGGTCAATATGACTGGCGCGTTTTCATCCAACACACGACTGCCATTTAAGTGCTTGACACGAAAACCCACAGTACGCTCACGATTGGCCACAAGAGTGCGACAAAACTTGCTCAAGTTGATGCAGCTCACCTGATAGGGCTCTTCATAGAGTGTAATGGTTAGATTGGAACTCTGACGCACTGCAGTAAAACGCTCCTCGACCACAGCGCTTAGACTTAGCTGCTGAAGCACATCTTTAGGCATGGCTTGGGCGAATTGGGACAAGGATACCGCCAGCTGTGCTTTGCCAGCTTGTAGAGTGGCATTTTGTTGCGCATATTGCACCTTATAGTCTATGTCTTCATCCGTATAGGTCTCCATGTACAGCGTTACATTGCCTTCGACAACGCCACCAAAGCTGTAGCGCGCCTTCACTGTGACGTGCATGACGCCTTGGCTTAGTGCCACCTTTGTTGCTGCTAATACGATCATGTGAAAAGGTAGCGGTACATACTCTTTCACCTTAAAATAGGCGCACTCTTCCAAGGCATCAGCTCCGTTTTGTGCGCACAAACGCCAGCGTCCCAGCACTAGTTTGTGCACCAGCTGTAGTTGTGTTTCAAAGACGCCCGATTTGGTGTTGACTTCTGTCCAGTTCTTGATGACATTATTTTGTGCATCCTCCAGCCAAACGTGTGCGCCGGCTTCAGGCTTGACATAATTCAGTACCTCATTGAAGAAGAGCACACGAAATTGTAGCAGCTCAGCGGGTTTGTAGTGCGTTTTTGGCAGCTGGATATGCACAAAGTTCCTAAAGTTATGCCAATATAAGTTGGTAGTGTTGGTAAAGTAAAAACCGCGCACACTCTTGACGCTTAGCTGATAGACGCCACGTTGCAGCTGTGGCACTTTAAACTGTATGGAGCGTACCGGATCCGGCGGTGTTAAATTTATCTGTATGCTGTGATTATAGCTGGGTCCGCTTATGCGCACCTCGCAGCTGCAGCTCAAGCGGCTTTTAAACATTGTCACGACAACGCCAAAGGGTCTGCCTGAATAGATGCCGCCTGGCGCAGAGATGACGTAGTAGCTAAAAAGCAAGTTTTAAGATTTCTGCGCTTTGAGTTTGATTTTTCGATACCACCATACCCGGTAGCACTGCTAGCTGGTAGTTGCAGGATGCCACAGATGCATATGCATGTTATAATCCAAGCCCTTGGCATGGCAAAAACTGCTTTAAAACTGATCTTTCGCTGGCTATACTGCTTTGTCGTACTCTACATTTAATGAGATTCTAAACGCGATTTCGTCAAGCGATTCGCTTCATTTCAATGCGGAACATTTCCCAGTTAAAGTTATGTCAGCAACTTGGTCATAATATCATTTGCTTCTTGCCATCCACTATCACGTAATTATCCGAGTAAGCTCAACAGCGGCACAGAGAAAGTGCATAATTGAGAAGCCATCGGATGGTTTGTAAATGTCTGCAAGTTTGATGGAGAATCAGCAAGGTTCAGGTTCGTTTATACGAACAAATAGTTTGCAACATACTAACTATCAAAAATTCACATACCTTTTTATGAGTTCGTTTTATCTGATAAAGTAGGCTCCAAACCAAGAATGAACCAATAGTTCTATTTTATCATTTACAAAGAATGGAATAAATAGAGTCTTCTCGGAACAGGTAGCTTAATGGATTCATTTTAATTTTGTAAGCTTCTTGCAATAAGGGAATTCCCTTTAAAGCCCAGTACGGAGCGGACAAAAAAGCGTCCGTACAAGAACTGCTTTAAGACAAAACAGTTGTTACTTTCTGTATTATTCATCGAAAATTTAAATTTCGGTTTGATTATTTATTATTAAATTGTAAATGTTTACAAAAGCTAAATTCAAAAATTAAAAAACAATAAGAATTATCGTCAACGTCTCACAGCGGTGCTAATAAAGTTGCTAGCGCCGCAAAAGTCCATTTTCAAACATACTAATTTAGCCCATATTTTTTACTTTTTCGATAGCTAATAGAAGACTAGATTTTTGGTATTCTTTTTTTTGGATGACTTCAAATTCATGCAGTTGTGAGCTGTCAAAGTTGGCATTTGTAGTGACACGTGCGAGAATTTGTTCTAGCAATTTCGAAAAAAAAAAGTAAAAAGAATTTAACTGTTGAAAATTATGTTTTTACTCATATAATTAATAGAAAAGAGTACGGTAATGATGAACACAAAAAAATTAATTATTAAAAATTGCATCAAAAATGGCGAAGTTGTAAGAGAACGTCGTCATATTTTCAAAAACATTACAAAGAATGGCTGGATGAAATGGGGTTTTTGGTTGATATTCCGGTGGTAGGTTCATTAATAACATTAAAGAGCTAATCACGGTTTTGCAAAAATAATACTGATTTAGACGAAAACGTACTTTTACCCCAAATATGAGACTTTTATTAAGTTTTTGTCTAATTAAATAGTAATTTTTAAAAAAATTTAAAAAAAAAGTGTAATTTTAATTTTGTAAATAGGTTAGGTTAGGTTAGGTTAGGTTAGGGCGGCTGCTGGCTTGAAACCAGCACACTTAGGCCTGGACTGGCCCGTTGTGACACCGCACGAATCTCTATGCTTTCCATTGCATTTTTACCCTTCTCCTACATGGTATGCTTAAAAAGGGTCCCATCCCGATGCAGCAATGTAGCTTGCAATCTTTCTCGGACAAATGAGCTCCAGCCCTGCTAGGTTCTGAAGGAAATAGTAACCCAGGTGCTTTTTCCTGCGTCTGCTAAGAGCTTCACAGGAGCAGAAGAAGTGCTCTACTGTTTCTAGCTCTTCCTCGTCTCTGCAGCTTCTGCAAAAGTCATTTATAGGACCATTAAGTCTAGCAGCGTGTGCTCCAACGAGCCAGTGCCCAGTAATCGCTCTAAAACTGCAGAACACTGTGAACGGTTAAGACTGCAAAGTTTCCTGGAGCGTTTTGCGTCAATAGTTGGCCATATTTGGCGGGTGATCCTACAGTGAGGTGTGTTGTTCCACTTACTTTGAGCAAGAAGGCTAAACTTTTCCCTAGTATGTAGCTTAAAAGTAGCCATCGGCATACGTATATCCTCCTTATCAGGAAGGAGGATAGTGGTCGTGCCGTTTCTGGCCAGTTCGTCTGCTATTTCATTACCTTTAATATCTTGGTGCCCCGGCACCCAGATAAGGCTAATAACAAACTGCTGTGCCATCTCTTGAAGAGATTTGCGGCAGTTGTTGACTGTCGTCGTATTTGAGGATAACGAGCGAAGTGGCTTAATAGCTGCCTGACTATCTGAGTAAATGTTTATTACCCTGTTGTCTGAATTTTGGAAATAAAAAAAAAATAAATAAAAAAAAATAAATTTGTTTTTAAATTTTGAAAATTACTTTGACAAAATAAAAAACAAATTAAACAAACAAAAAATTAAATATATATTAAAAAAAAATATTATTACACATTATGAAAAAAAACATAAAAAAAATAACAATTTTTAGCCCCTTAACGGCTCTCAATAGATACTAAACAGCTACATATATACAAAAAAAAATTGTATGAATATTTTTGATATCCGCCATTTTTTATGTTTTATTTTCTTCGTTTGGACGTCTACTTGCATCTGCTTACCTATACTGTTTTTGTAGCGAATTGTCGCTTAAAAAATTTGATCATTCTTATTTTTGAGCAAAGTAGAGATCGCTTAAGAATTTAAAATAAAAAACAAAAATTCTTAAAAACGTTGAAAAAAATTAAAAAAATACTATATTTTTTTTTTGATTTAACTTTAATCTTTCATTGAACATAAATTTAAAAAATATCCACATATCTTTTTTTACTCGCGAGATATGGTTTGTCAAATTAAAATCTACCTAAATATTTAGTAATCCGAATTAAAAAAAAAAAATTGGACAAGGTTAATATTACCTAAATCATATACGTGAAAATCATCATCAGTACCGAAGGGATCCGAGTACTCTGAATTAACATACCTCGCCGTGTGATTTGGTAGTACATTAATATATAGTATGTTCATTAGGCTTACATATTGTGCCTAGTACGCAGCAGCGAAAAACGCTTTGACAGCAAACAGTGTTTTTTTTTTTTCGTGAAAAATTATAAACAGCTTTTCTGTTTTGGCACATGGGCAGCAATTTGTTTTGAAAACAAAATGGCAGACAATTTTTGTAGACTTCAAAATTTTTCTTGAAAATAAATATTTATTAATATTGTTTATATTATTTGTCTGAATTAATAGCTATTTGGCATACAAATTTGCATTGTATATTAAGTAATACACCTTTAGTCCCAGACGAATGGTATCGTTGATACTTTTAGTTTAGTGGCTTTCAATCAGGCCAGAGATCTAAAAGTCATCTCGACTTGGGATTGGAAAATGTAGCCAAAAATAAAATGTAATTTTCCAATTGAAGCTTGTTGAGCTGCTTTTGTGGCTTGACAAAAAGGAGGTCCGTACTGATGCTACCATTTTACAAGCTATCTTCACAAAGCTGTCAGATTATGAACAAAATTATTATTATTAAAATGAATATGAAAAATGTTGTTGAAAATCATCATCTTGATTGAATACTTCTCGAGAATTAGAGCATAACATGATCGATTTTTATGTTTTTATGCGAAGAATTTTCATAAAAATTTGACTTACTTAAATAATTTTTTATGGTCCCCATCGGATTTGGTGATTCTAAAAGCGTCGGATAGTCAAAAAGGTTCGACGTGTTACCACCGGGTTAGTATTTTTTTTGACATGTTCGGCACTTTGTCAATTTTTTGTGCGTTGATTTGTCAAAAAAGTTTTTTACATACAAAAGTGTACTATAGATATATTAAACAAAACCATCGATAGTATCCGAAGAATTATACTGTCGATACTATCGATAGTATCCCACTTCTACTTTGAAGTCAGCGAAAAAAAAAATTTTTTTAATGTCATGCAAAATTTGACAAAAGAACTATTGGACGTAATTCGAGTTGTAGATGATCCAAATTATTCATTGTATCTTCAATATAAACCATTTTAAGCATAAACAGAATTTCCTTTTTTCTACCTATACTAATTAACTAACTCGTCATCTTATCTGTTAAAAAAAAAACTGATAATAACATTCAGATCTCTCCTTTCCGATATATTTTTATACCCTGTACCTTATGGTGCAAAGGTATATTAAGTTTGGGCAAGAAGGAGACATCGGAGACCCCCAAAGTTACCTAAAGTATGATCAGGGTGACTAGAGTAGTCGATGTACCCATGTCCGTCTGTCTGTATGAACGCCTAGATCTCAGAGATGGTAAGAGCTAGAGCAACCAAACTTTCTGATCTCCTTATTAATCCATAGGAGAAAAGCTTATTTTATTTTTTTGATATCGGGGTTACATTATATAGCTCCCATAGGGGTGTTTCAGAGCACCTCGAAAAACCCCAAAAGTTTTAGATAAATAATTCGATCTTTTTATGAAGATATCATAATCATTTAGCACTTAGAAATTTTTTATAGTTCCCAATCACTGTATGAAATTTGATCAAAATCGGCAGCCTATATTATATAGCTCCCATAGGACAGGTCGGTCAAAAATAAGGTTTTTTGCACAAAATTCGTTGTGTTTCGTTTGTTTGTGAAAATATCTTAAGCAAATTTGGCAGTCAGAAGTTTTTTTGGAGTTCCCAATCACTGTACCAAATTTTATCAAAATACATTTTATCAAAACCGATCAGTCAAAAAAAAGTGTTTGGTGCTAAATTTAATAAAATATATTTTGGAGGTCTCGGATTTAATAGCAATGTGGTGGTATAGGGTATCCCAAAGTCGTCCGCGCCCGACTTTAACGTACGCCATTTTTTATCGTTGTACTTTATTCAAGAACATATTCGATTTCTTAAGTGCTGTGTAAGCGCTCTAGTAACTGCTTGGTTCTGGGCTCGAAATTCCTCTTGGTGTCCTTGAATGAGTATCCCCAAAGTATTAAAGCATCCATAGAATTTTGCAGTATTTGGTTTACTCATCTGACCGTAACTTTACATATATGTATCTATATCAAAAGGCCTACTTCGTTGTCTGGATGTCTCGATGTCTACCTTGTTTGACAGTTGCTTTGATTGTTTGTTGTGGCAGTAAACGCTAAACGTCACAATTTTGATAGTCTACGTGTACTCCTAGGCAAATGATTCTGTGGTTCCCCTTCCCCTGTTGTTGTTGTTGTGGATGTTGTTACTGTACTTGGTTAATAAAGCAGCACTTAATACTTGATGATGTTCGCAAGCCATAGGAACCACTTTCAGGGTTGCACTGCTTGCTACTTATGTATATTATTGCTGTTGTTGTTGTTGCTATTACTTAAAGCGTGGCTGCAAGTGCATAAGTGCAGCTGTATGAGTGAGTGAGTCGGTGTGGGTGTGTGTTTGTGTGTATAAGTGAATGAGTGTTGCCTTGTGTGTTTGTGTCATGGCCCTGATGCAGTTATGCACAGTTATGCGCATTTCCGCCTGAGTAGTTTCGAGCATTAAATAGCGAGGTTGTAATGAAAAGTTCATAAAGCGCTGTCAATTAAATGGAAATGTTACGAGAGTCTGTGGCTATAACCCAAGCTATTAGAAATATTTAAATAGAAACAAATTAATAATTTTAATTAATATTTTTTCATACCAAGTTTAAGGGTATTACCTTTCTATTCCAAGTAGTTATGATTATTTGTCGCTATTATAAGTCAGCGGCTACTATGGCGACCATTGGAGGTGGAGGTAATTGATCCCATTTTTGAAAGCATTAATCGGATTCGTTTTTGCGTACTCCCTAATACGAATTTTGTCGCCATCTACTCATATTTGCTTTGCTCATTGTTAGTAAAGCTTTACAGCTATTCCTATTACACGAGAAATTTTTTTTATGCAAGACATGAACTACTTAAGCAAGACATGAACATCATTTTATGCTAGACATGGACGATATAAAAACTCGATTTAAGTTGAGCGTGCTATTGCGTTGATTCAGAAAAAAAAATAATTTAAAATATTTATCAATAACTATTTAACTTGAAATTAGCACAAATAGAATCCAAGAA
The DNA here is from genome assembly GCA_949987675.1 of Chymomyza fuscimana. Classification (NCBI taxonomy): domain Eukaryota; kingdom Metazoa; phylum Arthropoda; class Insecta; order Diptera; family Drosophilidae; genus Chymomyza; species Chymomyza fuscimana. The sequence goes on along the minus strand of OX465088.1, from coordinate 51,498,036 downwards.
TATCAAAGAATATTTAAAAAATTATTTCAGTTTAAAATGCGTACACTTTTCAACTTATTTTGGCAATTCGTTTTAATTTCTCTTGCAACAAAACACTCGGTTTCAAATCACATAACAAATTCATCTTGGTGAAATTGGGAGCACCAAACATTCGGTTTCAAAACCAATCCGAGTGAAATGTTCGGATTCGTTTTCCGGAGCACGGAGGTATGGATTGTCAAAGAAGCGTCTAAAAACCAAAATCTAAATATTCAGCTATCGATAACTCGATAAATAATCAGTAGTTTGCAATAAAAATCAACTTTGTTAATAACTTTGTTGACCTAAAAAGTGGGCCTCTTCAACTATTTTCGCCGATATAAGAGAAGAAGAAAGAAATTGATTCTCAGAACGAAAAAATATACAAAAATTAGTCTTAAATTGTGAAGGCTAAAAATATATATAGTCTTGGCTTAAGTAAAACAGAAAAATATAGTGATCATTTTGGTTAAAAAACTTTATATCGATGCAGTCCAACAAAACACATTTTAGGCAAGCTAGTGCTGACAAGTCGCTAAAAATATCATATTTCGCAAAGCATCGATAACACGTGTAGCGAATGTTATCAAATTTTGCAGTTTTATCTTCGCTGAAATTGCTGAGAAACACACGAAAATGCATTTATTTATTTACAACTAGTTTCTGCAGCAGATGTATCCAGTGGAACGGAGGCCTAATTGAATAATAATCAATTGCCTTTATTACGTACTATATAAACTACTCTCGGTACATTTGCAATTGGCTGTGTACGAGTACAACGTTCCGACGTCACTCATTCACTTAGTCAAACTGTCAATCCTCGTTTCAATCTTTGTGTTTTCTGCTTTCGCTTGCAATTGGCAGCAAAGGCAATAGCAATGGCAACAGAGACAGACATATACTTTGTAAGTAGGAGAAAGGAGTGGATCGAAAGGGAGCATTACATTTGCTTGATTGAACTTGGTGTATTCAGTGTATTCTGTGTGAGTTGTGTGTTTTTGGTTTAGACTTTAGAGCCATGTTGAAAGCTGGAGCCGGACCGTTGAACAATTGAGGGAAACAAAGTTTGAGGAAGGCTTAGTTAAGTAGTAAGTTTTGACTGTTGCCTTAGTGAATGATGACAGTCTGGGACTAAATACATAAATGGAAAACCTGAACTGCAAAGTATATTACTCGTGCAAACACGGGTATATCAAAAAATATGGGACGACTTTGGGATACCCTGTACCACCACATTGCAATTAAATCCGGTATATTGCTTCAGAACTCTAAAAGATAGTTATTTGCGAAATTTGGTAACAATATCTTCATAAACACACGAAACAAATCGAATTTTGCACTAAACAAATTTTTTTAGCCGATCGGTCCTATTGGATTTCTTCACTCGACTTGGACTGAGGAGTCGACTACCCCAAATATGGATATGGTAACACAAACGATGGAAGCTCATCCCGAAAATTCTTTGCAGAAAACAAAATTACATCAGAAATAACTGGAGTGAATGATGAAATTATCAAAAGATTGGGTGTTAGCAAATTTGGTGAAGACTGCAGAGCTGTTAATGGAAAAATATACAGGAAAAAACTGACTCCCTCGTTTCACAAAATTTTGGCACAGGGCCAAACTATAATTGAATATCATTGCCTACCCATTGGGGAGATGTCAGATGTAGCCCAGGAATCGAAAAACAAGGATTATAAAAAATTCAGAGCTATGAATACATGTAAATTATCACGATCAAGGGAAAACGAGGATCTTTTTAATATGTTGGCAGCCTCTTCAGATCCACTAGTTGCATCCCTTAGACAAGTGAGATCCAATACAGAATTAACAAGTAGTTATTCAAAAGAAATGTTAAGTCTTTTAGATATTCCTTCAAATGTAAATGTGGATGATTATTTTACAAAAAACTACTGATAAGACAAATTATATAATATATTATAATAAAAAAGCATTGTTACATTAAATTTATTGACTGAAATATAAAATTATGAACACAAAATATATCATCAAAATTTCTTCATAAATGAAAAAAATTTGCACATATTTTACAAATACAAATATACAAATATTGCACAGGCAACAAAATCCAACTTCCACAACATATTGCGCTGCCTCAAGATTTTCTTTCAACTGCAATTTAATTCATAAAAATATGTCAATTGGTTTAAAAAATATGATTTTTGCAACGCTTTTTCGGTTTCCATGCCACTGTGCGTCGTTAGTCGGTCACTTCTGCATTCCTGCCCAACAAAGAGAAAAAGAATTAGGGTTATGAGAATTTTTTGAAAGACAAGATTTAAATTCAGAGTTGGTATTATTGAGAAATCCGCCGGTGTTGCAAAAAAAAAAAAAAAATTGACTTACTGGCTGGAAGGGAGAGAGTAAAATAATCTTCCGTATATGACTCTAATGCCCTATAATACAATTTTTATAATTTTAATGACTAAGTAGAAACGGTAATTAAGCCTGAACTTTTGAGATGTAATTATCATCATCGAATTGAATTGAATTGAATTTTACATTTTATTGAAGTTTGCCCTATTTAATGGGAGTATAGAACCCTTTGCTTCGGTAAAGCTTTCTTTACTGAGCGTGAGATTTTAATTATTTTGAAATAGTGGAAACTTTTAAATAGTGCTAACTGGAAAGATCATCTGAAAGGTGGCATAATGTCAATCAATTGAATTGTCGACTACGAGAAAAATATTGAGATATTTCAAGATTTCTACATATTGTATATTTTTCAACTATTGAAAATACGACGGTACTAAGCAAAACAATATTTTCCAATGTTTTGGTAGTTATTCTACTATTCAAATACAAAAAAAGTGAGATATCCTTATTAATAATCCTTGAAGGTCGTGTAATGATACCTATTGTATTGAAGTGTACACACATACTTATTTTGGTTCAAAAAATGATTAAAATGTAATTTTTCTTATGTGGTATCCTTAATATGGACCCTTCAAGGACATGTAAGGCATCGACGGAAAGGTCTTGAAGTGTGCAACACATAAATGCGCAAACCATTATTGTGCGCTCCTTAACCCATAACTTTTATTTTTGATTTTTATTATAAAAATTGAAAATAAAAATTGAATTTAAATATCTTTTGAAACAAGTATACAAGTAACTCATATTAAAAATGAGAGATATTTCGCGACTTTTAATAAAAATTGATATTTAATTATTATTGCAAGATTTTTATTTTTATGTGAAAAAAATAAGAGTTAAAATTTGATTTTTCGATATAAATTAAAAATAAAAATTTACCCTTTTTTCGTAAGGTCCTTTCAATAAAATTATATATTGCAGCATGCACTTTCATATAAACCACTTTTTTCGCTTTGATTTTTTTTATCCCCATAACTCTTATTTGCGGTCCCTGAAAAAAACAAAGACCATGAAAATCGATCCAGCCGTTCTTGAGTTATGACTAGTGTAACTAATACATTGGTTTCCTATACATATTATGAAGTATTAAGTTACATAGTAAGTACATTGAATGTAAGAGTATTTAATATTAAGATTTCTTACTTACTCTTTTTTGGGAAAACGTTGGTACCTTATCCCGTCGTGCTGCGTCCAAACTAATTCAAATAACAAAAATCAATAAATTACTGGTTCGTAATGATCAGTTTTGACAGTTTTTCCAGATCCTTCATAATTTTTAGTATTTTAAATTTAGACTTTCATCACAATAACCTTTAACAAAAACTTTTTCCCAATTTTCAAAATTTCATTTTTCGACCATTTCAAATTATCTTTTTGCAAATGTCTCCAAAATCCTCTTTTGGGAAGAAAATCGATCATTTTTGAAATCAGCGAGCCAAAGAATTCCTCAAAAACATACTTTGAAGTTTCAACAAAATGGCTGTTTATCAGTGAAATCAAATAACACCAGCTGCCTCTTTTTCATCAACAACAAAAGTCAAGCTCTGAAAGCTCAAGTATATATATGTTTTATTTTTTATATATTTTGTTATATATTTTTTTTATTCCTTTCCGCTGTCTGGTCTGTTTCTCAAGTTATCACTTAATCTGCCAACTGGAAAACAAAGAAACAGCATTGTGAAAATGGCAAACTTTTCTTGGGTTTGCCAAGTTTCTCTTTATAAATGTACGTATATTTTGCCTTCTTTCAACATAAAGATTTCAGTTTGAGTTATATAGAACATACATCTTAATTTTGACTGTATATATATGAAGCACAACTTGCGAATTGGGTTACAGCAACAGACATTCAACTACTCCCCAGCAATTGACTAAGGAAAGTGCTAGCGGCTGTAACAGGCACAGTGGGCCAAATGTGAATTTTAGAGGCTTGTCGTTGGTAGTGCGTTCGAATCCCACTGCGAACATTTGTTCTCAGGCGTACAGTTGGTTAGAGATACCTTAGGGTAGTTGACCAAGGAAACCTTAGAAAACGAGATATTTGAAACTTGTAATGAGTCTTCTTTGATTTATTTTGCTTATTGCATTTTTTCTAGCCAGTACGAACAAATCTCTACCAAGATTATCAGGAATGCAAAAAAAGTGAGCTACACCAAGTCCTTCTGTTCGTATTATCAGTTTTTGAAAAACCTGAAGAGCTAGGATTATGAAATCCCAAGGAATGCTTTACAACCTATTTTTCCAAAAGAGTTCTATGGTTTTCTACATCTTTCAAGTTTTATTGTTGAAAGGCAACATGGAACTTCCGTTTTTATTTTGTTTTCAAGTTTTGACAAAACCAGCTGAGAACTTCGAGAGTTAAATGAAAGGATACCAAATTCAAAAAGCTTTTTCGAAAACAATTTTTTTGTAAATCTGATTGTAATGAAGCACTAGACACCAAAATCGGTATGTAGATCCATATTGTTAAATATATTGTACAATTTCTGTTTACTTTCTTGGGATATCACGCTCCAGTAACCCCAACAGTTTTTCACTATTTACCCCTCAATATTTATATTTCAAAGTTAAAATATTTGGTGAATTATAAAATAATAGATTTCAATCTATATTTTTAATGCACAAATGTGAAATCTGAGAAGAATTCACGGTATATCATAGCTGGGAGTCTTAACTTAGGATGTTTCTTTCTTTGTGTGTGTATTTAAAATCTTATCGGAAGATAATAAAAATTCAAAAGTATATAGATAGTATGTCATCTGGTATGAAAACGACTTCACTGAATCGATTGGCTCTCACTTCGTACTTCTAAAAACTTTTGCTTCATCATCATAGTTTTACGTATCTCCCTCTTGAGCATAGAGCCTCTATAAAGCATTTCCATCTGGTCCGCATGGTAGAGCAGTACTGAGATAATGTTGGATTTAAATAGTACCATTATTGCTCGGAAGGCAAAGGCCTGCGGCTTTATTTATTCTGGTCAGAATATACTTTCCTGCACTTTTCTTTGCAGATATTACTGCTAAAGTAAGGTAAAATCTTGGGTTTGTTCAATGTTTTTTGGAATGTAGCATGAAATTTCGTGGTTTTTGTTTTTTACTATAAAAAACTGTGACATAGTAAAATTAATATGCTATGTCTGTTAGTAATTATAAAATCCTTGATCTTGGAGACCATGAGAGCTAGAGTTACAAAATCGGACTAGAAGATTACACAGTCGATTAAAAATTAATCGACTTTTGCGTTCAGAGGTCGGACAATGATTTCATATGATTTTAGGGCCGCTGATTCCGCACGCATGAAAGTTCAAAAACACCAGCACGTTAGGATCCTCAGATAACCTCGAAAAACCTGCAAGTTATTTATATTCACATCTGACCCCGTTTGTGGACTTTACTTCTGAATATAGACAGCTTCTCGACCTAAACCTAAGATCAAAATATCAATCCAATTCAAACCTCTTCCCCTATAATCAGCAAAAATATTCCACTTTCTTTTATTACTATTTACTTAGAGGCAACCAATTTAAGAATTCTTACGATTTCTTACTTACTCTTTTTTGGGAAAACGTGGGTGTACCTCTGATTGAAAGGAGGCATCTCCAACCCCATACAACCTTACATTCTTGATCAGCATGAATAGAACTATATAGCCAAGTCTGTTTATCCATCCGTCTTCGCGTCTGCCTGTCCGTATTAAAAAAATATCTTGTAGACTATAAAAGATAAATTTTGACAAAGTTGGGTAATGTAAAATTTCCACTGTCTTTATTCTGAAGCTATTATGCATAGAATATTATAATATATATAATTTTGACTGCTTCTCAAACTTTTCAATTTGGAAAAAAGGATATCAACAATCTTAAGGTACAGGGTTCTAAAGGCGCATTGAGGACTCACTCGTGAACCAAACACTTATCCTGATAAAATATCTTCCAAATTTAAGACAATTAAGTAAATCATCATTTAAATCAAAACCCATTTTGTTTAAACACAATTCACGTTTCACAGCTAGGTATATTTAATTCTAATTTTACTCAAACAAACTCATAACCTACATTATCACTTAATAAATGTGCGGAATCTCTGAAGCACATTTTACAACATTTCGCCCACTGTGCTGTGGTGTGAAAGTTGTTCGGTCGGCTAGTAAATTTCTTCCAGCAAACCAACTGCCAACGGCGTCTGTGTGTCACTGTCACTCAAAAGTTTGCCCCTTTGACTGAGAAAGAGTCAACACTGTGAGAACTGTTTGTTATTCTTTCTAAGCATGTCAATTAGGTTGGCTTTTGTATGCATAGAAGACCAGCGCTACTCATCATTTGAAAAGAGAGCACTTAAAATTCCTTAAATACGCTCATTACCTTGCAACCGCCCACAAAACCAGTTCAGACACAAAGCACAGCCAACTCTACAACAACTTTAAACAAAAAAAAAAACGGGGAAAAAATCTGAGCGGCGTCGACAAGGGCGATGACGTAACGATGGTGGTGACGCTGACGGTGAAGGTGACGTAGCTGGGCATGGTGTCGGTGGCATGTGAAACAATGTGCAACAAAGGCAAACAGGAGAAAAAAATAATATAAAAAATAGTTTGGAAAATAAAACTTTTGCTCTTTTAAATTCATTTAAACGCTTTTAGCGCATTTTCACGCCTGGTATGCTCAATCTATCCTTTTTGCACACAGAAAACTCGAATTTTTTCCATTGTCTGTCCAACTCCCCACGGACAATGGTTCATGTGCAGCATTATAGCCGTGATTGCTGGGATACTATGTAGCACGCCGGGAAGTTTTGTTTTGTTATGTGAGAAAAAAATAGAAGTTGTTTCCCGAGAACTGTTGTAAAAAAATGCTAAAGTTTTGCGTGATAAATGAAAGCGAGATACAAAAGTAGCTGCTGGTACAGCTTTATGAAATATTAATATGAAGTATGATCGGGCTTACGCTTAATAAGTCTTAACAAATAAATGATTTGCAGTAAAAGTTTAACAAAATGCAGTGCATGAAAATATTATTTTATATAAATTATTATTATTATTGTCGAGTTTAGCTAAATTTATTTATACTTAAATTATGGGTTACCTTTAATAAGGGAAATTATTTAAGAGCAAGTTTTGATATCTGATACATTCTTGTTACTAAGTTACGTTTGTTATTCTTCGGTTTTTTCTATTTTTGTGCTATGTCCTCTATAAAATAAAATCAACAAGAACTAGTCTGGAAAGATTCTAAAATAACAATATCACATTCAAAAAATAGTATTGATGTAATGGAGTTTAGGTTTCAACTAAACCAAGCGGGGTCTGGCTTTTAAATATTGAGTACCTCTTATTACATATCCCATGAGCTGAATTGAGTTACTTTTGAATTTAAAAGATTTCAAGCAAAAATTTTTTTTTTTAACGAAAATGGATACAATGCTGCATTTGTCCAGCAAATTACCAACAACAAATATAATATTAAAAAAGCCAATTAAATAATTTTTCTGCAATATTTTTAAATGTAGTCTAAAATGTAGATCGATTCATGGGTCAAACAAAAAAATAATTTTTATTTTCCGTTTTAAAATTCACGATTACTGATACATTAAAAAAAAAAACGTAACAAAACATAAAAAAAAAAAAATTTATTTTGTCTTTAAAAAAAATTGATTTTTCATATAATTAAAAAAACAAAGCATTAACAAGTTTATTTTTTTAATGTCGTTGCACCAAATTGATTTGATTCAAATATATAAGCCGAAAAACAAGTTATAGAATTTATGAGAATTAATGGAAAAATTTCATTTATATTAATTTTTTTTAAGTGTTGCATTAAAAAAGCAATCTAAAATATTGGATTAATACCGCTTTAAGGCTTAAAAAGTGAAATTTTGAGAACTTGGAGCTATTTTTTTTTTTTTTTTAAAAGCTGGCATGAACTCTTTAAAGCCGTTTTCACAAAACTGTTAGTTCGAAATCCTTCATTATCCTCCAATCCCACGACTTATTGTACTATGTATTTATTTTATAGCAATAATATTTTTATTTAATTTTATTTCGATTTTATTTTCTTGTTGATTTTTTTTCCTAAGAACAGCATGAAATTTGAAAAGCAATATGGTCCTTTAAATGGATTAAGCAAAAAAACTCCCGGAAATATTCTGAAGAATATTTTTAAGCTATTGTTAATTGAAAAAAATTTCACATTATTTCTTTTTATGCACTTCTTTCCAGCTTAAAAATATACACCTGGGACTCGAAATATGAACTGCTCTGGTGCTCGTTTACTCAAATTAGGAATTTATATATCTATTATTATCATCAATTTTGCAATAAAGTCGTTTTTTATATATACAGTGAAACCAGAAACTCTTCGAACACCTTTAAATTACAGGTTCAAGTGTATTTAATTTAGCGTAACTGCTATCATAATAAAAACTTTTTTTTTATATTGAAAAACAATGTGTGTCGGGTTCCATATTTAAATTACATTTAAGATAATATTGAACACAACAATATTTATGGAGTGGGAGAAGATTCAACCCAAAGAGACCAATAACTCGATATTACAGCCACAGGGATCCACCAAACATTAAAATCGGGTTTCTTTTTTTTCCAATAAAATATTTTTTAAAATTGTAAGAATAATTTTTGTTCATATAAAAGCGTCTAATTTTATTTTATTATTTTGTACACTGATAAAAGAATTAAAATCTTAAATTAATTTTTGGTAGCATTTTTGATTTTCCTTCTTAAACTAAGACAAAATTTCTTTAAAAAACTAAATAATCTAAAAAATAAAATTAAAATTATTAAATTAAGAAAAAAAATTATCAAACATCAGAAATGAATTTTCTTTGTTAAGAAAAAAATTTCTTTAACCATGCAAATTAAATAAAAAAATAATAAATAAATTAAGCCTTTCAGCATAGTAAAAATTTGAAACTTGAAGCAAGATCAAATGTTAATAAAATAATTTTGAATAAAGTTATCTTGAAATTAAGTTTTTGAAATAGTCTTTTAATTAGTAAATTCTTATTTGAATATTGTAGATTTCTTTCTTTGAGTTTCGATATTAAGATTATGGTCTCGATGTTAAAATTTTTCCCGTCGAATTTTAAGTTTCAAGATTTTTTAACGATTTTGTCGGGCAATAACTTCAATATCTTGAAGCGTCCAATTCGCTTAGAAATTGTTTTGCAGTTTTTTTCCCGAAAATTAAGCCAAAAGCGTAAAAAAACAAAATTACATATGCTCAGAAATTCAAAAAAGTTTTGGCCTAAATCAAGTTTTAGGTAAAGTTAAAAAAAAATCTTATTTTAATGCGCTCTGAGTTTCGGTGCTGGAGTAAAATATTTCTGCCATAAATAAGGTTACGCATTTTAATTGAACCAATAGCAATTTTTATCTTTTTATTTTCAAAATTCCCGCAAATTAGTAGTTTTATTGTAACAAATGTGCATTAAATTTAAAACTTAAAGTTGGGTGAATAATTTCCATTCTCACTGTATATATGTACCTACTACATGGAACAACATTTCATGTGACTCCCATATTAACTCAATTTCTTAAAAATATATTGCTCTCACAAAATCCCTCAATAACATTTATTCTCGAAAGCTTTAAGTCTGAATGCGGGATGCCTTAGCAATAACTTGACTTTAATGCGCAAGCATTTGGTCATCCTTCGGAATCCCAACTAGCCGTTAAGCCAGACCTTCATACGACCCCCCTTACCAGTGCACCTCCCACATGTTCTTGCCCAAACCAAGCATGGCGCATGCCAATTGTGCAATTGTTGGAAAAATTCTTTTGCGGGAAACTTGCACGTTGACTTTGCCGTGCTTTGGCAAATCTTTCTTTTCTTGCTGGGATGTTTTCTGCTTTTTGGACAAAAAGCTTTGTTCATTGTTGCTTTTCATCTTGTAGTTGTAGTTGTTGTTGTTTTAATAGGTGTTGGCAATCATGAAGTTAGTTTGTGGCTGCAGCCAACGTCGGCAAACTTTTCTATTTTTTTTTATTTTACGTCGTACTTTTTAAGCTGAACCCAGCCGGAATGGGCCTGAGTCGGTAACTGGGTCTGGCAATGGGTCTGGTGACCTGACCATTAGTCGCTTTGATAAAATATTTAAAGCTAATGAAGGAAACAGGCGCACTGCCAAACTGTCAATACGCGTATATTTTGTTCACTTTTTGTTGTTTTTATGGTGAAACTAAACTGAAACTCGGCTAAACTCGTTTGGCATTTTAAATGATTTAAATGGACTAAAAGGGCAACGCAATTTTCCACAAATAAAAAAATAAAAGGACACGAAAAGGGGAAAAAATGGGAGCAAAAGACATTTGTCAGCAGCTCTTACCTGGCTTGGCAGGCCTCCTGCCAAAAGAGTTCAATCAACCTGACAAATTTCAATCAAGCTGCGGTAAAAACTGGCACATGTATGTATAGAGCGACGTCAAGGGCGGACGCAGGAAAAAATTTTAGGGGCTCAAATTTTATGCACAGTGTGATTGACGAATGAGTAGTAAGAACACAGCTTGGAATATGTTCTGCATAAAGAATTTCAAATATTTCGGAGTTAGTCCTAAAAAGTAGGTGCCCCCATAGATAACTATTTGTGATGGAGGTACACTTATTAAATTTCAAGCACGATAAAATTAAACATTTTACATTAATAATCTTTCGGTGTTTAGCAGATGCTTAGAGACGACAAAAATGAGTTATTTTTTTGAAGTGTAGTGTAATGTACCAAGGTTTTTAATTTTTTTATAATTTTATGGACTCATGTCGGAAGGGGCTATTGATCCCCCAACGACCCCCTGTCTATGCCATTGCATACAAACTGCACACATACCAACAAAGAGTTGACTGAATGAATAAGGACTGAAAGAGAGTAACGAGGGCTAAAAGGCTAAAAGTAGGTAAAGTCACGGCACGGCACACAGCACAATTAGGATGCTGTTAGAGTTTTGTCAATGAAAAGCGTCTGAAACTTTTGTTTAACTTGTAAGGCACACTCATAGATACACATATACACACTGCCATACACTCGCAGACATACTCACGCATACATATGCAGAGTGTACCATGTACTATACGGAACTTGGTCAACAATTGGCAAACACGCACGCTCGAACAAATACATTCACACAGATATATTGTACTGGCGGCTTTAACTATTTATAGAAACAACTTTTTCTCTAGACATTTCTCTCTTTTCTCTCTGTCTCTTTTGCTCTCTCTCCCACTAGTTGACCTTTTCACCTGTCCTTTTTTTTGTGGACAATTGCCTGGTTAAAATGTTGTGTGGCTTAACTTAAATTGGCTTTGGTTTTGACTTTTTGATAATGGTCAGGGCCAAAGTTGACTAGTTAGCTGCTACGTGTTAGAGATGGGCACGTGACGAGCATACTCTGACACGCTAGTCACGCGCTAAAAACCACTTTTGACATTATATTTGTTTGGTAAGATATGGGAATTAGCAGAAGCTAATTGAGAAATCTGATCTTTTGGCTTACTATGTATGCGGCAATCTATACTATCAGCATTTTCTTATATAATTACACTGTGACTTATAAGTGGCAAAAGTGAATTAGTCCGTGACTGATAAATCGCCAGGCTGTTTTGCTAGCTGATCAATGTATGCTTTTTACATTGTTGTGTCCTAAATATTGTCCTGGGTATATACCCAGGGCTACATCATAGCAGTCAGTGACAGACGTGTGTCATTTCCACATGGTCCAATTGTCAGGACTGCACCACAATAGAGCAGTCGGTCGTCAGTCCCATTGGGGGTTTCAATAAGCCACCATCTTTGAAAGTTTGATTCTCTTAAATTTTTTTTTAAAATGTTTCTTATCAACCAAATTAGTTTAAGCGCTATGTTTTTAAGATATTGAAAATATTCCAGCAATAACATAGTTTTTATTACAATGACCCGCAGTGATCCATTTGATAGTTTTAAGTGCCCTACTTTAGTTCCAAAAATAAGTATAAGAATTTATTACATTTTATAAGTAATTTTATTTATGAAATGTATCAAAAACACAACTTTTTTATAAGCTTCAGTTGTCTTCAATACGTATCGCCGAACCAACCTATTTGGCTGGAGGTAATGGCTCATATATACCTCTCATGGTGCCTAGTATCAGCCTTTTTGTTTGGAGGTTTTCTTGTAAGTTCACTTTTGTTTATTGCATGTTAGTTAGATAAGTTTCTGAAGCTCGTCATCTTGAATCTATTGATCGAATTTGCAACCTAAAGTCCTTGTCAGCCTATTCTGATATCTCCGTAATCTTTCATTGTAGCGACTAGTGTGCTTTTTAATCACCAGTCTCCAGTCCGAGGTCTCGCCACAAGATCTAATTAATTACTTATACGTAAGCGTTTGACGTACCTCCTGGTTGGTGTAACCTCCTTGTTGTAGATTGCTCTCTTGCATCATCGGTGCAGACGGCTGCGATAGTGTAAAAAAATGTGGTACAGTTGAGGCGGTGCCCGACAGTGGAATACCCTGTACCTTTTGTCTCGAAAAAATTTTTCCTGCAATTCCTTCTAAGAACTTTCCAATTGGAATTTATTATTTTTTGGTGAAATTCGATATTTATACCCATAAGTTCCCTAAATTTTTACCGATTTTCATGAAACTCGAATGTTACGTCAAAGAAGTTATTGGAAGTATAAGGGGTAAGTTTCCAGTTGATATGTTGAGGGGTGTAGGAGAAAAAACGGTAAATCGATTGCGGGGGATGGGGTGACCGCATCGATAAAATTTGGATGTGGATTTGTTCATTAGTGCCACATGAATCAGCTTACCAAAAATTGTGATTCTAGGTAATTTGTAACCATAATTCCGAAGAGTCAAATATTGACGCAGTTGGTGAAATTTGAACATTTTTGACTATAACTTTTGCTGTATTTGTCCGATTTTGTTCATTTTTTACACACAGATGCATGAAACCACAACGCATCGCTCTGTTTAATTTCAGATGAAAATATTAAGCGGTGTGGCAAAAAACCGCGAAACTCTACTGCGGGGGAAGATATTGACATGATTCAACAAACTTCGTCTTGTGAGGAAATATGCGCATCAGCTGGTAAAGTTTCGTGTCTCTAGCTCTTATAGTCTCCGATATCTAGGCGTTCATACAGACGGACGGACGGACGGACGTACGGACGGACAGACGGACATGGCTCAATCGCTACCCGAGGTTATGATAAGCATTTTGGTATAAAGGACTTGGGATCTGCCACGCCTCCTTCTGTCCGTTACATACATTGCACAAATCTAGTATACCCTTTGTACCTATAGGTACAGGGTATAAATATTTATATAAAAATATATACATATATCATATATTGACCGAAACGTCTCTTTAAATTACATTTTGTTTGATTTTGAAACGCGGGCCATAAAGTTTGCTGACCAAAATGCTAAAGCATGACCAATTGTCTTACTAAATATAAGAATCCAAGGCAAACATTACTCCTTACTCCATTACACGGATTTTAATTCACTTTTTTTATTATTAACTGCAACTGGTAATCAAATGCAAGTTCTTAGTTCGTATTGGTTTAGAAGTCTGCATGCTCCACTTATTGAACATGATATCAGGTATTCCATGAAACTGAATCCATGGTTAAAATTTTGAAGACAGCTTCAAATTTTTCCTATCGTAGTCAAACATGAATTTTAATTGATTTATGTTGAGAACGAAACCAAACAATGAAGCCATAAGTTTCGGATGCTTATCCCAATAAATAATCAATTTGGTTTTTGACCAAAAAGTACGGAGAGCGATATCGAAAAATTCCAAACTACTTTTTACATAAGGTTTGAAAATCAAATATATAGCCTAATATGCTCTCTCTAATAACTCTTCGCTCCCTATAATGGCTTCTGTTGCAACAAGAAAGAGGTGGAAACGGTGGAAACACTTTGAGATCATGACCGGCCGTAACTTTTTCGATAACCTTTTATAGCTCTCTGCTATTAGCACCAAATCCATTGCAAATATCATTTCTGCTTTCCCAAGGTATAACATTGTGCTGCATCTTAGCCAAATTGTACCGATCCTTTGGCCAATCGAACTTTCTCACCTATTCTGAATGTGCGAAAATATCTGACGACTTCCGTGTTATTAAATCTACAGATTGAAGGCATCACTAAATTTAATCGGGCGGCATTCTTTTTTTTCGGTGAAAAAGGGAGGTGTTTAATCGATTATTGGTTCTGCCCTATGCTCCGACTAGGAGCGATATCTTGTATTATACATTACATATATTTTATATTATAAATCGATTAATGAAAACTGTCAGTAAGCAGTCAATATTATACTTACCATATAATACAACCTTATGAGAGAAATATTCACTCCTGTTGTAGATTTCCGATTCGTTTATTTAAGAATACTGTTCGAAATACGGAACAGTCCTAACTAGGGTATACTAATATTTATAAGGTAGAGTAAGTCTGCCGCGGTCGCTCTTGGCTGGGCTTCTTATTTTCATTTTCGTTGCGACTGCACATTTGTGTGTGCTCCCACTCTCTCTCAATTTTTTTACTCTCCCAAAATTTGTGCGCAGACTCACTCTACCTTATATTAGTATACACTGGCCCTAACTACAATATGAAATATGGCGTGTGTTAAGTGCTGCCTGACATGTCTGGATCTATTTCCCTCGTTCTTCTGACCGTATTGAAGTTAACTTTGAAAGTTCTCCGATGTCTTCTTGTATATTTGCACAAATTATACCCCCTTGCCTTTGGTATAGGCATATCTATGTTGTCCAAATGCTAAAAACTAGCCAACTTTTATGAAGCATGCAACTCTTTCCACTCGAGACCCAGTCTAGTTATTTGCTTTGGTCGTTAACGATTTCCAGCTCACTTCGCTCTGGAGTATTTTTTACAGTGCAGCCACTTCGCTGATAAGCAACGTCTTCATCTGCTTCATTCATTGGCTGTCGGGCGTAATCATGAATCCAACTGACCCATGCGTTGAACCCCACACTTGTCAGTCTTTTGATTGCCAATAGTTGGCTTGTTTACATTGCGAGCTAGACAACAACGAGCTGCTTGCCCAGTCTAGTAACGCGTCTATAATCCGGCACATCGGTATGTTTAGTACGGCGCAATGTTTCGTTCTCGCGCTGCTCTTAAACGTAGCTGCAGCTGTCGAGCCCATTGCTCTAATGAATAAGAATTTTCAGCTACAATTTTTGCAGAGCATTGCAGATTTGGCGGATCAACAGGCTGCGCTTAGTCTTAATGGTTATTTGCAGCAGTTGGCACAAATGAAGGTGTATGCCAACTATAGCCAGGAAATGGCCGAGGCACAGCGGGAGCACTTGCTGCATGCCAAGGCGCTGCTTATCAAACAGCTGCTGGATGTAGCGCCAGCAAGCAGCATGCAAGAGGATCTGGAGCATACTACGGTGCTGCGTAATTTGGTATTTCTGGGCAAGCTGAAGCGTCAAATACGTGAGATGCACGAGGCCAGCGGGCTCGAGATACGCCAAATGCGACTACATCGTCTGTGCAAGCAATTTGATCGGCGGGAGTCGCCTCAAGTGACAAAGCGCCAAGCTGGCGGTGGATTGATCAACGAACAGACTGTAGGAGCTGCCTTGGAACAGCTTAATCTCACACAAAGTTTGCCAAATGTTACGCTGGAGCTAAATCAATTTGGTCATGATCTTTACGAGCGCGTTAAAATTAATGGTGCGCATATTATAGACAACTATTTGGAAATATTGCGTGAGCTGCTGAAGAACATAATGGAAGAACAGCAGCCGGAGTTTGCACAAAGCAGCAGCCAGCTGAACAAGCTGCTGCAGGAGCTGGATAGCATTATGAAAATCAATGATTTTTATGACAAACGACAGCGTCTCTATGGCTACTTGGAGCGCCATCTAGCGGCCGACTACGAACAACTGCGTCAGAACTCGGCTGATGAACACAATCTAGCCGAGCTCTTTGAGCAGCTCAAAAACAAAGGACTCGATCTCTTTGTTATCTTTCTGTTTAGTAATTTTGAATTTCTGGAGCATGTGCATGAGCATTGGGCGCAGCTGCTGCCACAAACGCACAGCTTGCTATATGATGACAATGCCAGGGAGCTCTATGACATACAGCAGCTCTACAACAACTTCAAATTGGACACAGAAAGCATGCCCAAGTATGATGCCTATGTGGCTGCACTGCGTCGGCTGCATGAGCGCACAGTGGAGCAAGGACAGCAGAACCGTCATATTTTCGAGCTGCTTAATAATGCCGCTCAAAATGTGGGCAGCGTTACCTTTAATATGATTAAAGCCAAGTGCAAGGAGTTGCTTTGAGAGGAGGTTAATAAAATTAACTTGTTGTTGTTTTTGTTTTGGCCTTGTTAATGTAGCTTAATTATATTTCGTTGTTGTTGTTGTTGACGTTGGCATTTTGTAATATCCGTATGCTGCATCGGATGTCGCTTAAATGTCGCACCAGACAGGCCATTAGCTCTAAACCCCTTTAGCTTGAACGTATCCGTTTGTTGTTTATCGGTTGCTCTCATGATGCTGTCAGGCCAGGGCCATGCGCTGGACAAGCGC
This sequence comes from Chymomyza fuscimana, assembly GCA_949987675.1. Lineage (NCBI taxonomy): Eukaryota > Metazoa > Arthropoda > Insecta > Diptera > Drosophilidae > Chymomyza > Chymomyza fuscimana. The sequence goes on along the minus strand of OX465088.1, from coordinate 51,481,049 downwards.
AACTCTGGCAACTAACTAATGACTGCTGATGCTGTTGCTGTAGTTGGCCAAAGCCAACTAATTAATTGTCGTCGTTGCAGGTGATTAGAACTTAAATGAGTTGCAGCAGTGGCAACAGTCCATGGTCATGCTGTGCTCGGAAATGTGAGAGCCCGAGTTGCTATCAAATGATAACCCAGTAAAACGAAACCATAATGAGGTTATACAAGATGCTCTCTGCCATGCAATACTTGGCAAATGCATGCATGCAGCTGGATTAGTGGAGATTTGTAGATTGAATAGCAAAGTTGCCAATAAATTACATGGAATGATTGTGACAAATAGCATTGAATACTCGAAGCAACGTTGGATTTCACACCAACATGATGGATTCAACACTTTTAGTGCATCCAGAACTGAATTAAAATTTTACTTGAGGATTACTCTCATTGTCGGCTATCAAAATACAAATATTTTGCAAAAATGGGATGGTCACGAAAATCTTGTGAATTAAGAAATTTCATTTATTTTATTTAATCTATAGAAATTTCCCATCTTGAAATTAAAAAAAAAATGTTTCCCGGGGGATTAACAAATGTGTTTTATATTATTTTTGGACCTCGTACCAAAGGTACAAAGTACACGGATGAAGCGGATCATTTTTTAAATCGATCTCTTTGATTGTGATGATTAATACATATATGTATATTAGGGTGGCCATTTTTGTAACATCTCACGATTTTACTAACGCCACCCCCTAAAAAGTTTCCTTTTTACCTGCATATAGCGCCTGTAAAATTTAAAAACGATCCGAATGTATTTGATGGGTCCGGCAATAGGTCAAAGGTCATAAAAAAGTTTCATATGAATGCATAAATAGCGACCAAATCGTAAGTTTGACAAAAACATGTTCCAAATATAATCAATGGGTAATTCAACTATCTACAGTCGAGAAAAAAAATTATCGAAATCAGTTTAGTATAACCAGAGATACTTACTGTTAAGTAAGCACTTTTTTTTTTTTTTTTTTTAAATTTCGAAAAATGTTTTTTTCAAAATATCTCGAAGCCCGTTTCATGAAAAAAAATGTTGACTGCATTTTCGGTTTTAGCATGTCATTTTACTACAGAAACGATTCAAAAATGTAAAGGATACGAACATTTTTTTTTATTTGTAAACTTGTGTAATTAGTCAATTTAATCTATTTTAGAGCTTATCAAATTTATTTAGGCCGACTCTATATTTTTTTAAAATTATGTTTTGATAGATATGAGACCTTTTGAACCATAATTTGTCTGATTGGTAACAAGATTTTAAAGTTTATGTAGAACAATACAGTCAAAAACGGGAAAAGTGCAAGTTATGACCTTTGACCTATTGCCGGACCCATCAAATACATTCGGATCGTTTTTAAATTTTACAGGCGCTATATGCAGGTAAAAAGGAAACTTTTTAGGGGGTGGCGTTATTGATATCGACGGATTAAAAATCCTCCATACCAGCGGCGGCCACCCTAATGTATATATATATGTGATAGAGGCACATATGTACTTGCCAATATTCATGGCCTACTTTTATACCCGGTACAAAGTTCATGCAAGCCGAAAATGTACGCAACATAGAAAAGGAGACGGTGGAGACTCACAAAAGATACCTATTGTATGATCTAGGTGAATAGAATAGTCTATATACGCATGTCCGATTCACCGATAACTGAATATTTAGATAAACTAAACGTTGTGTCTTTTTTTTTTTTGGCTATTTTTTAAATTACAAAATTACCTGCCGCTTACTTGAAAATATACATTTTTGTGACCTTTGACCGTTTGGAAATTTTAAATTTTCTAATTAGAAGGTACTCGGTATTAAGGTGACCATAAATCAAAAATAAGCATGACTTTCTCAATTACAGAGGTTAGCGAGCGAAGCTACCAGGGACCGGATCCCCCTAGCTTTAAATCAATATTGTTTAATATGATTTTTTTTTTCGTTTTTTTATGGCGCTAAGCGGAGCGTGGCATTTTCAAAACAAAGTTTTTCTTCTTATTTATTTAATTTTTTTTAGAAAGATTTATATATTTCCAAAAAATATTGTGTACATTTTTATACCCTGTACCTTATGGTACAAAGGGTATATTAAGTTTGTGCAAGCCGTAACATACAGAAGGAGACATCGGTGACCCTCCAAAGTTACCTAAAGTATGATCAGGGTGGCGTAATTATGTCAGGGGAGACTAGTTTATTTTATATTTTTGATATCGGGGATATATTATATAGCTCCCATAGGGGTGTTTCAGATATACTCCAAAAACCCCAAAAGTTTTAGAACAGTATTCGTTTTTTTTATGAAGATATCGTAACCGAATTTGGCAAATAAAATATCTTTTGGAGTTCTTAAGCAATATGTCGGATTTTATTGCAATGTAGTGGTACATGGTAGCCCAAAGTCGTCTGCGCCCGACTTTAAAGTACGCCATCTTTTTATTTCTAACTTTTTTGGGAAAGGATTGTACAGAAAAATATTAGATATAAGTTGTCAATAGCTAAAATATGTTTGCTCTGAGATTGTTTTTGATTTACATGACTTAATGATATATTTCTGGATAAAGACATTCATCGAGATTAAGCAAGAACGCTAGATAGAGGAAAGGTGCAACGTTTTTATGATGATGTATTAATTTAGGCCCTATAAATTTTTATTAAAAAGCTTTAAAGCAACTAGAAGATTAAACATATTTGTCTGATCTTTATAAAGAACCTAAATTTGTTTTGTTGGTTTTTGGTCTACGCTATTTAAAAACAAATGTTTATTAAGTTACTTCGACTCGACTACGTCGAAACGTGACTAATGAAAATTATGCATTAAATTAAGAATTAGTTAATAAATAATTGATAACGTTTTTACTACGAATGAAAATCGTTTTATTTTTAATATTTGCTGATTACTTTTAAAATTGCGTTGCAGAATAATATTTTACTTACTATACTTTAAATTGTTGCAGCTCATAAATAATGTCATTAGTGCGTATATGACTATGAAGTTTAAATCCAATTCGATTTTTAATTTTTAAGCAATGTAATAGTTTTTACGAAAATTAAAAAAAAAAAGAGTTTCGTGTGCTGATTAAACATTTTTTTTTTACAAAAATAAACACCGATTCCAAAAATATTCTTAATGAATACTATGCGATCTCTGCACCACTAACTCATTTCCATTTTGCTTAAAAGGATTCGTCCAGTCAAAAATTGTCAATAAAATCCTTGAAATCCTTGGACAATCCGCGAGTAGATTTGCTAGACAATATGAGCAACCGTAGACACCATGGTAAAATTTTACAAAGTCGGGCTTAAAATTGTTGTCGCAACATCCAAGTTGGACGACCGCGTCGGCGGAGGCGTCTACATAGGGAACTCAACGTAAGAATATGGTTTCGACTCCCGGATCACTGTTGTGTTTTACAGGCTGAGGTCACGGCAATCCAGGAGGCTCTTATAACAATAAAAAACTTACCAATAGGTAACAAAAATATCTGCATTTATTCGGATAGCCAGGAAGCCATAAAGTCCTCCGCCTCTTTGACATCATTTATGAAGTCTGTGAATAATTGTCGCTCGTCTCAAGATCTCACGGCAAACTTGGCCGGTGTACTGCAGGAAAAGAACCAAGGAACTTTGCTATCTAAGCAGAGCTCAATGCTGGAAAGTAATCCGAGCAATCACCGGACACTGGCTGGTGGGAACTCATGCATTAAGGCTAAACGCTCCTCACCATGACTTCTGCAGAAGCTGTGGCGATGAGGAAGAACTGGAGACGGTGGAGCACCTCTCTCGTAGAACAAGGTTCCGCTTCCTCAAGTCACACTTCCTAAATGACTTATCCCAGCTCTCAGAACAGAGTCCGAAATGCCTTTCGAGGTTTATTGAGGCCACCGGATGGCTGTGAATTGGAATATCTAGGGTGGAGAATAGTCCACCATCGCGGTATCACAACGGGCCAAGTCCTAACTGCCGGCTTTACCTAAACAAACCTAACATACCATTCTCTATAGATCTGCCCACTAGCGAATATTTTCTGTGTCCAAACTTCAAGAACGCCTTCGTTAAGAGCCTTGAGCAAAATTTTTATTTGGAAGGAATAAAAAAATTGAAAAAAATTTCAAGTATTTATACGTACTGAACTTCAAAGGGATTGTTTTGAAAGGTAAAACGCTTGTTTGGCAAAAAAATACGACGTTCACTTTTTAATATAAAATGGCAGAAGTGCCCAACAACAATATATATTTCTGACTAACCACAGACTGCGAAAAGAAATGGTCACTTCTGTCCAAAAGATTAATTTTAAAAATGCCAATTTCTACCACGGTGTACATATTTTATTATTCTAATTTTGATAATATTTAGTGCCTTTCTTGTGGTAGAAAACTAAACAGGTGTTTGTAAACTACATCCAAAGTACCCAAGCACAGTAAATCAAGTAAGGCTTCCATTTCTTTGCTGGCAAATATACAACATTTCATCTTTTATTCTTTTAAATGATAATTTTCTCTAAAAGTCTTCTTAATAAACATTTTATTTTTGTTACTTACATTGTTGGTGCCACTTTAGAATTTCTGCATCGTTGTTAGGGTTACTCACGTCGCGAAAAATTTCTTTATAAATGAAAAAATATGTACTTACATATTTTCAATGGGAAATGTTGCACAGGCAACAAAATCCAACTTCCGCAACATATTGCGCAGCTCTTATATAACATATAACCATGAGTACTTATTTTAAAGCCTCAACATTTTTCTTTCAAATGCAATTTAATTCATTAAAATATCTCAATTGGTTTAGAAAATATGATTTTTGCAACGCTTTTTCGGCTTCCGTGCCACTGTGCGTCGTTAGTCGGGCACTTGTGCATTTCTGCCTGACGAAGCGAACACATTAAATGTCCTCTGAAACTGCTATTGCGCAGCTCTCGGATATTATATCACCATGTATACGTACTTATTTTAAAGCCTGAACATTTTTCTTTCAAATACAATTAATTCATTAAAATATCTCAATTGGTTTAGAAAATATGATTTTTGCAACGCTTTTTCGGCTTCCGTGCCACTGTGCGTCGTTAGTCGGGCACTTGTGCATTTCTGCCTGACGAAGCGAACACATTAAATGTCCTCTGAAACTGCTATTGCGCAGCTCTCGGATATTATATCACCATGTATACGTACTTATTTTAAAGCCTGAACATTTTTCTTTCAAATACAATTAATTCATTAAAATATCTCAATTGGTTTAGAAAATATGATTTTTGCAACGCTTTTTCGGCTTCCGTGCCACTGTGCGTCGTTAGTCGGGCACTTGTGCATTTCTGCCTGACGAAGCGAACACATTAAATGTCCTCTGAAACTGCTATCGAATGTTTCACTTAGAATCTCGTGGTCTTTTGTGTATTTGTATGTTACCTACTTTTTTCCAATCTTCGGGCCCTTTAGATAACTACGGGCTCGCAGGGAACTCCCCGCGCTGCCTCTATGTCAACAGGCTGTTTATGTAGTAAGAAAATAAAAATAAATTTCGTAGAACGAAAATTTATTTCCGAAAAAGAATATTAAAGCCCCAAACCTTTTGCTATCATCTGTTGAGTTCTTATTAATGCGTGCTCAAGCATGCTTGCACAAGCTTTACATGGCTTCAAAACTGCATGGTTGCAATTTTGTGTAAAACTCACAAATGCAATCAAATTTCAATATGAAATTGCAAAATGGTTTTTTTTTTTTTTTATGTACAGGGAAATTGATATGTACCTTTGGTAAAATACAAAGTCTCCCTCTAGGATTGCAAAAGTGGCAACCATTTGCACACTATTTATCACCTTTAATGCACAGCAAGTGTTGGTCAAACCCTTATTGGGGGAACATAGAATTCCAGGAAAGGAATACGGCTGGTTTCAAAAACAAAGCCAATAACAAGCAGAGTCACAACCATGGGTGGGTGTGTGTGAGGGGGCATGACCAGTACAACAATGCTGCAAAATGCAATTTCACAGTAGGCTAAGCTGCAGTGGACAAGGGACAAAGGACATGGTTGGACCTTTGCTGGACATGCGGGCCATCCGGGTCGAGCGTTTGTCCATAAAGCGTTACGGTGTTGGCGTTCCAAAGGCGCTGAGCGTGAAATTTAATTATGATTTATTGTTTTGTTAGTCGTCCTCTACATATGCAGAGGAGCAGTATGTGAGTGCGGTTGAGAATTTCGCGGCTTTGTCGTTGGACTTGAATATGCAGCCCGTTAAATGCTCGCGACTCTGCTCAGAAGCCGTAAAAACTTACGAGCTACTAATGGCTGAAACATCTTTTATTGAGAATTCTAGCCCTGGCTAAAGTTTCTGTTACTGTCAAAACTTTCGAGGCATTAAAGAGCTAATTGGCTTAGTCCTGTCATTACTTTAAAGCTATTAATTTTTAAATGCCAACATAAATTTTGTTTCTAAATGCTAAGGTCATAAAAATAGACTTCCAACAGACGCCCCTTTTTCAGATTAGCAGCTATTTTTAGTTGAACTTCGTTTAGGAACTTTGAATGAAGCGTGCTGGAATTGCGTAGAGTGTGATCTATTTTTAAGTTCCCCCTAAAGTGCTTGGAACTGCGTCTGCACATAACTAAATTTATATATATTTAGATTTATATAATCAAACTAAATTATATGTGACATTTTAATCAAGTGTTGTGTTAATTACATTGGGACTATTTGTATTTTGCAGTTATTACCGAAGATCCCGAATTCACAGATGTCATTGAGAATATTACAGTGCCTGCGGGACGAAATGTTAAATTGGCCTGTTCCGTCAAGAATTTGGGCTCCTATAAGGTGAGTACTAAAATTAAATGACAAAATTATAATTACAAGCAAATAAGTTCACAAGAAGGGCAACTGATTTGCGGGGGTCGTGCAGCAAACTGACACTGGGCGGTATGCACGAGGGCGGTTTGCAAAGTTTGTTGGCTGGTTATCTGCAAGATTTTAGCCACCTGTATCGTCTATTTGCATAGTTTTAGCGTGTGTGGATAGAGTATAACTTTGGCGTGTTCCAAAATTAAATACAATTTAATATCGTGTGGTCTTTCCATTTATTTCTGTTTGTACCACAGGAAACCAATGATGAGATCAAAAGCGAATTGGAAGATTTATGGGGATTTTGCATCATCAATATCAAAGCTAAAATTTTGAAGAAATGAATTTAAGACTGGACGAAGGAACACTTTTGGTGTTGATCTCCCAGTCCAGTCAGGAGAGTCACCTCCTTAAAATAGTCCACAATTTTGAAGAAATAAATATAAGACTGAAGGTGACCAAAGAAAGTCACATTTTTAAAATAATTTAAAAAATTTTATGGTCGATAGAAGGATTGTCAAATTCTTAATATGTTAGGTTTCTCTCGCTATCGAGTAAAAGTAATCTGTCGAATAAACACAAATGTGATTGGGGTAACCATTTCTTAAGAGTATTTGGCGTTTTTTTTTAGCGCTATAAAAACGACATTTTATAGCTATTTATAAATCTTGGATCCAATGTTATATAAGTTGTGAGACAGAATCATCTCCGTAGAAAGCTAGGGGGGGCCTGGTAGAAAACTCGGGGGTGGCAACGGGCTTCTGGAATTCCGTCGCCCAAACGATAACCAGGAAATGCTGCTCGGCGCTAACTTACTGCTGATTTGAAGAAAAAAAGCTGAAAAGGCACTCAGGAGCTGAGTCTTTTTATAACCGGCCATAACAAGCCGTTATCGGATTACGGTCTGACGTAGAAAATCAGGTGTCTCTACTTTGGGCACGCCTTCTCCATTCCGTGAGGCCAAAGCTTGCTTCGCCGGATTCCCACAGTAGCCGCATTGACGACCCTACTAGCTGGAGCTTCTTCATCTATACGAGCAACACCGGAGCCGCTGGAAGTTCAACCGCTTGACTATATCTGTGTTATCGTAGAACTCATACAGTTCGTCATTCCACCGAATGTGGGCCAAGGGAGCCAAAGATCTGACGGATTGCATTTATCTCCAACACCGTAAAGCAGGATGAGCGTCTTGTAGAATGTTAGTTTCGTCGGAAGGGTGAGGTATTTACTTCTTGATCGTCTTCTGAGACCAAGGTGATTCTCCGCTTTATCCCCATGCTACTATTATTCTTCGTTGTGAAGTGCCAAGGTAGAGGAGATCCTTGACAACATAAAAAGTATTGTTTTCAACCACTATCTGACACTCTGATCGGAGCAGGCCTCTGCTTGAAGGAATTATATGCTTTGACTTGTTCTCATTTAACACCAAAAACCACCTCCCAGACTCTCTCTTATAAAAGTATCTCACTTGGTACGACCGATAAAGTCCACATCATCCGCATACGCATGCAGCTGGACACTACTACGGCCTTTCTCAAGAAGTCTGCATCAGAAAATTAAAAATTAAATGAAACCTGGAAAGGTTTTAAAAGTTTCGGCGAGTTTATTTTCCATCTTACGCAATGGCGTCTATTTTACGGGGATCCGCTTCCGATGTTACTTTTGTGTATTTTGATGTGTTGGTTCGGAAACCCTATGCACAACTCCTTTTATACTGTCCTAAAACCGAGTGGCACCAAAGCAGGTAATCAGGAGACACTTTTGTCTCTGTTGTGTTGTGTTGTATCTGAACTTTGTTACGACAAAGAGAGGTAGAGAGAAAGATATAACACAGGCGATACACTACAGCAGTGATGGGCAAAACTCATACCAACAAACATTTCTTTGTGTGAGTAAACAGCGCAGTAAACAAAAGCGCACGAGAGAGCAAGAACCGTAATTAAGCAAAAACGAGCGAGAGATTTCACACACTTGGACCGTACATGAGCCAACTGCGTCTAGTAATTCATCAACAATGAGGATCCTCCGTGTAGTTGCCTCCTGCGTCAATTGATCCTTCCTAAAACCTTTCAATTTTTTAAAAACCCTGACAAATCTCGTTATTTGGAAATCATACGAAAATTTTTATTGCTAGGCCAACAACTTTTTGGCCTTACCTCGTATCTACTGCTAATGGATACAAGTCCAAGTCAAGGTCCGGTCAGCAACAGGCGCCTCTGGCTATTTAGCCTGGCTCGCATTGAACTTGTTGACTAACTTACTCTGCTGTAGTTTCCTATGAGTTGTCGTTGTTGGTGTTGTGGGACTAGTTTTGGTTGTAGTTGCAAGTGCCTGTTGTTTTTGTTGCTGTTGTTGTTTTGTGTGTACAAAATATTCTGTACTGATGTTTGCCTTTTGCTCAGCTCTTGACAGGCATACAAACAAACCAACAAACCATGGAACAACAACGATAACAACAACTACAATAAAGGCATCAAAACTTGCTTTAATTAAGTAATTTGTGCACACAGTTTGACGTAAAAATATACTCCATGCCCTTGAAGAGAGTTCATTTAACTAATCTTGGAGTCTGCAACAGTGAAAGGTGTTTGCGTACTTTGTTTTGGCAGCAGCTAATTGACCTAATTTTTCATTTTATTAACTTAATTAACCAAGTACAAGAATTTCTGTTCAGTTTACAGAATATTTCAACCTACAGCTTAAAAATTAATGCATCTTTAAATACGTCAAAACCTTTATGGATCTAATAAGATTCTAAAACCATCTATACTGCCCGAGTTTGTGTCCTTTTCTTCTTCATAACTACATGACTACAATTTTTCCGATAAAAGCCCTTCAGCTGCATTTGCCTCGAGCAAGCCCAGTACATTTGGTTCTAAATCACGGTATACATCTTTCTAACGACTCCTCTATATATTATACACTTGACTACGGCAATATAATGTAGTCGTGGAAAGGGCGTATAGACCCCACGATCTTTCAAAATACCTTCTTCCCCAACACTCCAAAAGCATTGGGACCATAGTAAAATCGATTGGCAAAATTGCTTGATCGCCATGCTAAAGTCCTTTTTCGAAATGACGGTGATGTGTTACTCGAGGTTTTTGACCACATCAAAAGTATTGTTCTCTAAAATATCGAAATTCGTTGCACTCTGATATATATCAAAATTTTTTCATTACAAAGTTGAATAAAAATCTATTTTAATTGACTAGTTTAGCTCTTTAGCTTAAAAGTTGGAGCAAGGTAAAAAAAACTTTACTGTCTTTAATGGAAATTGAATACAAAGTGGAAGATAAACGGTTTTTTTTAAGATCAGAACAGTCAATATAAAATTCTGATAGTTAAAGTCCGCACTCTCTCATATTATGTGAAAGAACCTCTTTTAAGAAGAATGTTCCGGACTTCCATTTTTCTTTAAATTTTCTTTTGTGGGATTTTTGCAATATTTTGCTGATATTTCTTAAGGGAATGTTTTTTATAAACATATATTATTTTCTTTGGCCAAATATTACATCGTCGAGATTCACTTATATAGGGTGATTTTTTAAGCGTTTGGTTTATAAATTTAAAAAAAAAACAACGAAAATGTGCAAAAATGTATGGTATTTTTATTTGAGGTTGTAAATCATTCTGTGCCATTTACTTTATAAAGAGTACGAGTACGCTTCAAGTGGTCCATACGGATGGTCCAATTTAGGCATACTTTTTCCAACATATCGGCTGGTATGCCACGAATAACAGCAGTTATGTTGTCTCCCAAGGCGGCAATAGTTGCTGACTCTTCTGTATAGACAAGTGACTTTACATATCCCCACAAAAAATAATCGAGCGGTGTCACATCGCACGATCTACGCGGACAACTCACAGGCCCAAAACGGGAGATGAATTGCTCTCCAAATTCATCTCTCAATATCCCATTTTTTCGCCCGCTGTGTGACGACCAGGTGTAGCTCTTCCATTCTGGGCAAAAAAAAGTTGGAAATCATCGAACGGTAGCGATCTCCATTGACCGTAAAGTTGTTTCCATAATCGTCTTTGAGAAAGTACAGTCCAATGATGCCACCGGCCCATAAACCACACCAAACAGTCCATTTTTGTGGATGCATTGGTAGCTCTTGCAATGCTCTTGGTTGCTCTTCCCTCCAAATACGGCAATTTTGCTTATTGACGTAGCCATTCAACCAGAAATGCGCTTCATCGCTGAAGACAATTCTTCGATAAAAAAGCGGATCTTCATCGAGCATTTCCAAAGCTCATTCACCGAACACGCGACGTAGTGGCAGGTCGCCCGGCTTCAGTTGTTTCACCAGCTGTATTTTGTATTTTTGGTAATAAAATTGAATAATTTTTAAACGTTTTTCGGGCGTAAGTCTTTCTATGATGAAATGGCGAAGCTAACTGGCAATATAACTGAGCTGTCAGAACAATCAGGTTGAAAAACCAAATAGCAAAAAAATCACCCTCTACGTTTTGTAATAAATTTTTCAAGTTTCCTCTCCAGATCTTAAACAAATCAATGCTACCTCATAAATTGAGAGAAATTCAGAAAAAGTAATAATTAGTGCAGTAAAAGATGGCTCCAAAATAACGTTTACTTAAAAAAATCATTTATTTCCAAATTATTCAATGATTGTTTGAGGCCATTTTTTGGGTTTTTAACGAATTTTGCGTAAATCCTTTAAAGATTTAGCCATGAAGAGTTTTTGAAAGGTCCAAACTAAACTAACTGGTATAAATTCTATATCCTATAAATTCCGAATGTATGACTTCCTGTGCAAGATTCTTTTTTTAATTGCCACATTGAAATTTGGCAATCCTATATCATATAACTCTCATACTGTCTTAATTGGGCTCCCGGTTTCCAATTGAAATTTTCGCCTTACTTTCGTTTTTTGATTTCGTTAATTTGCTGAGAAGTCAACGAGGGCTGCAGCATCTGCCCGCTGTATAGCCTACTTATAAGAGGGGGTACATTGAAAAATCAGCAGTCATTGAGCTCAGAAATGCCAAGCACGTTGTCCAAGTAGCAAGTTAAGCTGCAAACGGAAAGTAACATTGCCCCATGCCCCAATTCTAAGTTCTTTCATTTAGAGAGCAGCTCCATTAGATGACACACGTAGAACTGTCATCAGGTTAGCTACTCTCTCTACTCTAGTCTACTATTTCTGTTTCTTTTTATCTTGTTGTGCTTTTTGAGCTTGTTTGTTCGTGTCTTCCTTAAAGTTGAGTGCAGTTCATGTTTAAAGCAGTACAGGGAAAAGCATCGCACTGTGGTGGGAATTGAAATTTATGTTATTAAATTGCGAAAATAACGCTGAGTATTGGCAAATATATTTTAAAGGTTTTTATTTTGTATTAAATTTATTTGGTACATCTTATTTTAAAGAAACATTCGTAATGATGATTTAGACAAATCAGGTCAATAAACTTATGCTTTTCTTTGTAATTATTTATTTTTATATTTTTACATTAGTGCAATAGAAAATTAAGTAATTTGCATTGATGCATTAAAGATATAGCAATAGCTAAAGCTCCAAAACTTAAAAAATTAAAATCTCACAAGAACTTAACTTTTAATAAATTGTGTGGCCATATTAAGCGTATTAGGATGATAAACAGATACATATATGGATTTTGGAGATGAACAACAAAAACGCTTATCTTCTTGTACGAACTGCAACAATTTCTGGTAAAAATGCCATGCATTGAAAAGACTAAGAAAAAAATGTGGTACAGTCGAGGCGGTGCCCGACAGTGGAATACCCTGTACCTTTTGTCTCGAATATTCCTTCTAGGATCTTTCCAATTGGAATTTTTTTTTTTTTGGTGAAATTTGATATTTATACCTAAAAGTTCCGTAAATTTTTACCGATTTTGATGAAACTCGAATGTTACGTCAAAGAAGTTATTTAAAGTATATGGGGTAAGTTTCAAGTTGGTATGTTGAGGGGTGTGGGAGAAAAAAGTCATAAAATTTGGATGTGAATTTGTTCATTAGAGCCACAGCTTACCAAAAATTGTGATTCTAGGTCACTTGTAACCATAATTACGAGGAGTCAAATATTGACGCAGTTTATAGGCAAGGGGAGGTGAAACTTGTACATTTTTGACTATAACTTTTCTGTATTTGTCCGATTTCCCAAAGTCGTCCGCGCCCGACTTTAACGTACGCCATCTTTTAACTGTGTGGTTATTCTTGAAAGTTTATTTTAGAAAGATATCAGTAACAGAAATTACATTATGTTAGGCAAATTGGAAAAACCTAACAAGGAGGAGAAAATCATTACTTTTATCAGATGAAGAAGCTTTATTGCTTCTTAAACTGAAAAAATCTTTCACTAAAATTCAGTATAATTTTATTTGGTCCTTAAATATTCAAAAAATATGCGATCTATAGCCAAGTTATATTAAATTCTAAAGAATTATTCTAAATAAAAAAGCTTTTGATAAGCTTGAATGTTCATTAACACAGCCTAAACACTATCCATCTTGCTAATTTTATTCAGTACCTCAGAAAGAAATCAAAAGGATACTGCTGAAATTAATTATTCTTCTTCAATCTTTTCTAATAATTGAATCTCCCCAAAAACGGTTTTGTATACCACAGCTCAATTAGATCTGGTTTATTTGAGTAGACCAAAGACTAAGGAATAAGGCTCCAAACAGTGGGTGCTTTGGCACTTCATGGTGCGCTTGTGAATGGGTAGGTACCGAAAACTAGAAAATAAATTGAAACGACGTAATGCCCTGAAATTATTTTTATACAGTATAAATTTCAACAATCTGGAAGCATTTTTCGTTTGTAAGTATATTCATGAATATATATGAAGCAATTGGGCTATCAAACCCTATGAACCTATTCAACCTACGCTAATGTTTTTTCGGGACCCTACCTACTTTTATAAAAAACAATCCAAAAAAATGACAATAATGTTATTCTAATGGAAATGATGCTTTTTTTGATACTATTTTTTTCTAGACGAGTGCCTTAAAAAAACTTCAGAATGTAAAGCATAACCTTGGTATAAAAATTTTAAGACTTTTGTCATTCGCCGTCTTTTATTGTCTTACATTTTAACTTGTATTTGGATTGTGCCACTGATGTCTACTTGCACTGTCAAAATGATTCAGTTAAATGCAATTTTTTCATGAACACTGCTCAACACTTAACTACTTCGAGTCGAGATCTCTTTAAAATAAGAACCGAGCTTAGTCGTAACTTCAATGCCTCACCATTTGAATTTTGTTTTTTTTTTTCGCAATAAATTACTCTTCCGACCACTGTGCAGAAAGTTTTGTTCAATGTGCTGACGTACAGCTTGTGCATTTTCTGTGGCATACTTTTAGGCTGCACTTGTTAATATGCATAACCACTTTGTTGCAACAGTCTGTATGTACTTATGTATCTATCTATGTACGCATGGAGAACATTTTGCTAGCTATTTAAATTTGCATTGAATTGAATTTTCATAAAAGCAAATGAGAGCATAAAACCCAAGAAAAAACAGCACAATGATAATAAAAGATGAGCGAATAAAACGTGCATAAATTCCATTTGACAACAAGAATGTGCGCGTAATAATTTTTATGACAACAAAAAGAAATTGAGAGTGAGGAAGAGAGAGGAGCTCAAGGAGCAGGGGTAATGTGCACCCTGTGCCGCAGGTATGCTTAAAAGTTAACCAGCGCCAAAAACAACAACAGCAACAACAAACGAGTGTACATAGCGTAACGGCCATAAAACGTGACTTTGCATGCAAAATAGTGTTGCATAGCCTGCGGCGTTTGCGTTCACATTGAAATTGATTTTTCTTCTTGTACATTTTTTTTATATGGTTAATACTCTACGTACATATATACATTTACAGTCGGCGCCATAACTATTTTGACAAAGTTCTGTGCGTTTGTTTCTTGTTAAGCTTTGATGCACTGCAGCGTGCAAAGCTGCTCTGGCTTTAGTTATAGCAAAGTTCGTGAGGATAATTAAAAAGCATGTACCATATTTTATCATACTTTGTTTCTTGTTCGTATAATGCATTTTTCGGGATTTTGAGAATGTCTTGGCTATTAATTGAAATTCTGGAAACAAGATTCAACTGCTGATAATTAATTATAAATTAATTGTACCTCAAATATATCTTGAAATAGTTATAAGCAGTTAAAATTTGATAGTTGAATTGACTATTTAGTTACGTTGCGGTAAGTCCAAATATTTCCTCTCTTTCAATTTTTAAAAAGTTTAGAAAAATTATCAAAGCTCTCGAGTTTAGATCAAGAATAATTGATTTTTAAGACAAGGCTTGAAATCGCCTACAATATTTAACTGGCAAAATATCGATTGCCATTGTGTTAAAAAGCAGGTGAAACATATAATAATAAGAATTTCCTAGGATAAGTTTTAAAGGTATATCGAGAATGTTTTGGAATCGCATTGCATGCAATGGGTTCGAAAACTTGTTGCTATTCATAAATAAGCCTAAATCTATCTTTCTATAGCCAAGGACGTAGATATAATAATTTTGACAGAAGTTCTGAAATTGCACACTGCACATCAATTTTTCCGAATCATGTATATATCTGACTTCAATGATATTTACAAATATTTTCTGAAAAACGTAACGATGTTGTTCGTCACAATTTGGACAGATGGTTGGATAGTCAGCCGGTTGCTTGATAAAAAATATATTCTCCAATAAAAAAATATTTTGAAATTTGCCAAGCTCCATAAACTTGCTTTTCACTGTCTGTTTCAAAGATTTTGTTTTTATTCAAAGTAATTTTATTTACAATCCTATCACTTAGAAAATGTGGTACAGTCGAGGCGGTGCCCGACAGTGGAATACCCTGTACCTTTTGTGTCAAAAAAATTTTTTCCTGCATATTCCATCTAAGAACTTTCCAATTGGAATTTATTTTTTTTGGTGAAAATCGATATTTATACCTATAAGTTCCCTAAATTTTTACCCATTTTGATGAAACTCGAATGTTACAACAAAGAATTTATTAAAAGTATACGGGGTAAGTTTCAAGTTGGTATGTTCAGGGGTTTGGGAGAAAACACGGTAAATCGATTGCGGGGGGTGGTGGGACCGCATCGATAAAATTTGGATGTGGATTTGTTCATTAGAGCCACATGAATGAGCTTACCAAAAATTGTGATTCTAGGTCACTTGTAGCCATAATTGCGTAGAGTCAAATATTGACGCAGTTTATTGGCAAGGGGAGATGAAATTTGCACATTTTTGACTATAACTTCTGTTGTATTTGTCCGATTTTGTTCATTTTTTACACATAGATGCATGTAACTACAACGCATCGCTCTCTTAAATTTCAGGTGAAAATACTAAACGGTGTGGCTAAAAACCGCGAAAATCTACAGCGGGGGAACGGGGAAAGATATTGACATGATTCAACCAACTTCATCTGCTTAGGAAATATGCGCACCAGCTGGTAAAGTTTCGTGTCTCTAGCTCTTATAGTCTCTGAGATCTAGGCGTTCATACGGACGGACGGACATGGCTCAATCGCTACCCGAGGTTATGATAAGCATTTTGGTATAAAGGACTTGGGGTCTGCCACGCCTCCTTCTGTCCGTTACATACATTGCACAAATCTAGTATACCCTTTGTACCTATAGGTACAGGGTATAATAACACTAGTTCACACGAAAAATGAACCTTCCTATAAAAGTGTTTATTAGGGTAAATTGGGGTCGAGAAACTCGAAAATGGCAACCATTTTTTTTTCTTAAGCACCGTTTTCGAGATATTTTGTATCGACATGAAAGACGATTAGATCGAAAGGTATTGATGTGCTCTTCCCATAACATCTGCAGTTCCTATCCGATTTCGAAGATCTTAGACTCGAAATGTTCGTAAAAGAATCCCCTTTCAGCCTAAAGCCTAAATTTTGTTCGCGAGATATTGACGAATAACTGAAAAAAGTGCCCAAAAACATGTTTTTCGAAAATATCTCGAAATATCTCTGTTTCTCGACGCCAAATTACCCTAAAAAACACTTTTTTATGAAGGTTCACTCGATGACCCTTAAATTTGTAAACTAGTGTTATAGGTAAAAGTATTGGAAATTGTAGCTTAAGAGAAGATATACTCCAATGAGTAATAACTATTTTTGTTTATTGCTAATTTAACTCAATTTGAATATGGTAAATCTAGGACATACTTGCGTTGTAGTTTCAAAGATAATAATAAAAATGAAAGTTAAATCGTATGAAAAGTTATAGTTATGAGATGTCGAGGATATCGTGATATTTAAAAGAGCAACCTGGGCACTTGTATTTATATTATATACCTACACTTCGTATTTTTTTTTACTTATTAATTGGAATGACCATACATCTACGTAAAGTTCTAGCCTGACCAATAAATTAAAACTTAACCAAAAATATGAAATTACTTGTCAGAGAAATCTATAAATCTATAATCTCTGTCTATAAACCTAAAAGTTCATGTTTAATCAGTTTAGTCTATTGTTAAGAGTGTCTTATCTTTGTCTTGATTTATAATTAGATAATAATATAAAAATACATAATTTAATAATAATTTAAAATTCCTTAAAAAAAATTTTTTACCTTTTTATTAAGAAAATTGTTAATTCACTATTTGATTAGATTTTAATTTAACAAATACACTAGTTTACACGAAAAATGAACCTTCCTAAAAAAGTGTTTTTTTATTGTAATTTGTGGTCGAGAAACACGAAAATGGTTAATATTTTAACTTTTCTTTTTACAACTTTATATTATAATAACTTAGCCTTTGTGAAAAATTCAGAGTTAATTTGTCAAATTTTTTAATAAACAAAATATGCTCAACGACTTTTTTATATGTTTTATATTATATTACATAAACTTATGCTTCTTAGCTATAAAATTATTTGAAAAAGTTGTAAAATTTATTACGGCTTTTTAAATATAAAAAAGTTTATATGCAGAAAAATCTTCTTTGTCAAAATAGTTATGTCGACGACTGTAAGTAAGTCTGACTGGGCAAATATTTGAGCTACGTGTAAATTAACTGGCGCACCTCAATGGCAAAACGGCGGCGTCTTTTGCTTTTCTCACACATTTACGGTAGCCATTTTTAATTTGCTTCAGTTTGTGTGTGTGTGTGCTGCCGGCAGCTAAATGCCTATCGCTGTGACTTATTAATATGCTCATGAGAGAGTAAGCATATGCGTGTTTGTGTGTGAGTGTTTATGTTTGTATTTCAATTTCCAACAATACACAAACATGCTCTCACCCACACACACACACACTTGCACACTCAGGCCTACACAAACAGTCAAGACACTAACGCACATAGGCGAAACAAGAACAACAACAGCAGCAACAACAATAAGGACAACAACAACTAGCAACAACATAAACATAAGTTTAGTTTGTTTATGCGCTCACTCCTCTGCTCTATGTCTTTGTGTGTGAGTGTGTCTCTCTCTCGCTCCCTGTTGCTCTCCCACACAGAGCCAGCCGAACTACTCAGCCATAAACATTTTCAAGCATAATAAACTGTGTTTATTTTGCCATGTCAGTGTATGTGTTTGTGTGTGTGTGAGTGAGTGAGTTTACCAAAATTTCATCTTCTGGAAAAATGTTTTTCTTCTACTTATTTTTTAGTTTTTTGTTTAAATTTTTATGACTTTATTTAGTATTTTGTAGTTTACTTTAGCAACTGACAGACATCTGACGTCAAGGCAGCACTCACTTTATTTTTGCAGCCATTACGCAAATTTCTAGCTCTTTTTTCTCTAACGACTTATGCCAATGCCGTCAACTTATGGCCATGTCTATAACTACGTACACTACTATGGTCAAGTTAAAACCAAAGACAATGACTGCTTTAAATTTAGATAAATTCGTTTAGATATAAAGCATAGAAAATGAAGACAACTTGACAAGCAAATAGAGTCAATATAAAAAATAATTGACTTAGTTAGAGCTCTTTTAAAAGTTGTGGTCAAATCGTTTTACTTGACAATTGAAAACTGCTTAAAAATAACAATAATTGCTTTTATTTCTAAAAACAAGCAGTTGGAAAGTACAAAAATTGTATTTGCAATTGACGTAAATCATTTTCAAATCAAGTTTTGTAATATATTTTACTTAAACATGCGTTTAGGATAATAAAGCACAGAATGCGAGTGCTGCTGTTTATATTTCTGGCTTAGGTTACATTTTGGACTTGTTAGGTCCCGAATACCACTCTCATAAAAAAGTTACAGTGGCTCACAAATTGTTTTATGCAGTTCAAAAACTCCAGGAGGTATTTGTAAAAGATTTATTTAAATGTCATTTGGAGGATTCGCAAATTAAGCTTAATTGAGAATAATGCATTAAACATTATTAAATGCTTATTTACATAAATTCCGGCTGTCTCAGAAGCTATAGGGTTTTTAAAAAAAAAGAGTTGTGAACCATTGTTGGCATTATTTAGCACAAATGCACTACGAATTTACTCTTCTACGAACGTTTTATTGTGTTTACTTCATTGCTCGTTAACAAAATTTTTATTAGCTTTGTCATTTACAGTGGCAGGGGATATTTAAATGACTTTTTTAATTGTTTTAACTCAATTAAATATTTTTAAATAAGTGTTCCAGCTAGGACATATAGCTCATCACATATTTTACGCGACTTTTTCAAATCATTTCAATGATAAATGCAGGTTTTTTTTTGTTGTAAATTATCGCGAAAAGTCAAAAAATACAAAATGTCATCTTTGATGGCTAATTACTTAAAAACCACTAATTATAATTTAATAATTTTTTCTACACAGGATACCTTATTATGTGTAATATCATATTGAAATATCATTTTGTCCAAATTTTGACTTTCATCTTGAGGACTTTTGGCCATAATTTGGCCACGCGGGCCCATTGTCCAACGGTTACGTTCGACCTTTTGGAAATGCCCATATAACTAAATAAGTTTACATGTCAGCATCAGGTAGTATGCAGTACTTACATAGGTAAGGTTGCACCGGTTGACCCCTGGGGGAGTTACACATACACTAGATAGTCCTTAGTGGTAGTACTTACATAAAAATTCAAAAAAATTTTATTCGCTTCCCCCATTTGTTTATTAGTATCAATCGTGAATAGCTCTTATTCAAAATGGCAACAATTTTGGCAATCATACCGAGCTCAGACAAAGCGGAATAGACGCAATCTCTAATTGGCCTTTCAAATGAAGCTTAATAATCGACAAAAAGATGGTGTCTACTTTTTCTGAGGAATTTAAGTAACTGGCTTTAGAGGATTTTTCAGGTGCGACAATAATGCCTATTGTGTGCCTTTGCTAATTGCTTTCAAATCTTGTTTGCATATTGGATACACTCGCCTCTTGCCGTTTTCTGCCAAAGAGTTGATGCATGCACCCAACCAACTAATTGACGCCAGTCTAGAAAAACTCCTACGGGAAGCCTTCGCCATCGTCCACTTTGTTGCTCTTCTGCTGCTTGTATCCACAGCGGTTTCATTGATTGGGTTCGTTTGAAAGTTCACTGCGTTCCACTAGCAGATTTTTCTTTGCATTCTTACAGAAGGCTGCCCCCGAACTAAAACCTCGGGTCAAACGTTTTACTTTTGAGAATATTCTTCTTTTAGCGTTCATGGACCTTTGGTCATACTAATAAGGCTAATGCTTAAAAATGTAGCCTTAATGCGCATAAAAATTAGCCTCACGCTTACAAGAACCTGAAGCTGGTGAGACGGCTGCGAAATCATCTCCCTGCAAAATATTCTTTCCCCACATTCTTACTGTAACACATTTCCTGGATAAGGTTTATTTCAGCATTTAAGCATCTTTAAGCATTCCCCTTGCACATCCTCAAATCAAAGTCCTTTGCACACATCTCTTGCCGCGCTTATTATTAATCGTTTTATGAACTACGTTCAAAATTTTAATCTCATTTAGTGGTGCTCAAAGTCTTCGAGTTTCAAAAGCAGCAAACTTTCACATATGCTCTTATTGGTTTATCATAAGCTGCTAGTAAAGTTTGCTTCGAAAACTTGTCAGGCTAACAAGCAATTTGCCCATAATTGTGTTCTCATAGCCATAACTTTAATTAGACAAACTTGAAAATCCAAAATTCGTGCAAGCTGTGCCGTCAAGTCTCAGTTGGAGTGCTAACCGAAAACCTGGCCAAAAAACTGGCACTAGTCTGTGAACATTTATCTATAAATGGACTTAAATATGCATAAAATTTTAATAGCAGCCGCAGTTGCAGTCAGCATCCTAATCCCAGCCGTGCCCAAAAGCCTATTATAGAAGTCAAGCCACAAAATGTCAACTAAAAAATAGGAAAAAAAATGTGCCAGGCACTTTGCCTTGACTTTCAAATGCGCTGTTGACATTTGACAAAAATTATTAAGCTAAAAGTCACACAGATACACACTCACACAAATGCATACAATGTAGTTGTCTGCCATTTTGTGCCAGTTGGTTGGTTACTACTGCAGCAGTTTCAAATAAAGGACATTCAGGTTCGGTCAGCCAGTTGGCGGCCATTTTGGCTGCGCACTGTGAGCAGCATTGCGGCTTTTCAACTTTTTCGGTGGCATTTACATGAGCCTAATTAATTTCAATTCAAATGACCTCAAAAAATATTTAGCTTGGTTTGTTTCACTACTCTCTCGCCTCCACTCTGGTTCTTGCGCTCTTTGTGTGAGAGCGTAAAATGCAAATGCTGCATAATTTGCGGGGCACTTTAAAATGTCAGCCATTTTGTATTTTTGGAGTAGCATTTGAATTTAAGCGTGTTTTTTAAAAATAAATTGAAAAGGTTTGTTTATGCAGTTCTATTGATTTTTTTGCTTGGCTGGAGGGATGCACTCTACTCTGCAACACCTTTTGCCCTTCGTAGATGATTAACAGGTCTTCATTAATACTATTTGACTATTTCTCTTTCCATTATTTCTGTTTTCTGTTGCATAGAGTAAGTAATATTGAAGTATATAATGGGGTCTAGAGCTTAAGCAGTGCAAGCTACCCAGCAGCAGCTAGAAACTACTTAAGCCAAACTACAGCTGCTTGATTTTTATTATGCTGGAAGCCAAAGAGCAGCCCGTACAAGCCAAGGCAACTCCTAGTCTGCCAATGTAAATAAACTCAGCGGAAGTCTGTCGAGGACTCTGGGCTTCTGCTGCCAGTGGCTTAGTGTTGTTGTAGTTGTTGTTATTGTTGCTATTGCCTCAGTGTCTACGCTCATCGTCTCCTTTCGTCTACTTCAATCGCCAGCGCACGTTTTTATTGCAGACATTGAAAAATTAACTGATATCTGTCTATGCTGCTGACACTATCCTGTCCTTGTCCCGACTCCACTCTACTCTACTCTATACTACTCTACTCTGTTCGACTCAACTCGACACAGCTCATTCATGTCATTCAATGGGGACAGACAACATGGTCGGGTAAAAAAGCACTAAAAGGGGCAACATCCTTGAAAGATTAATATGACAATGGCCTTTAAAAAGAAGTAAACTTGGAATACGCAAAATTTACTACTGACGCATTCACGCTGGCGCCTTACAGGGGGCGCCGCTAAGTATAGCTGTAGCTGATCTTTGTTAGATTTGATATTGTAATGACCTCAACAAGTCCAAGGCCATCCAATTCTGAAAACATACAATTTAATTTATTGAGTTTAAAGATGCGCCAAATGTGCGCTTTAAATTGTTATCTTAAACAGTTTGGGTGGAAAAAGAAAATTGTGTTATGGCAAATTGAATGCCTGCGGCTCTTCTGTGGCGACAAAATAGTTACATTACAATGTTGTAAAATACACGTCAAATGGCAAAAAAAAAAATCAAAAATTTACATCAATTATTATACCACACAATTAAGCCGTGTGGGCGTTTACTGGACTCAACACAAAACAATTGAGTCAGTTACTATCATCCCGACTATACTATACCTTGTATACCTTACTTCTTACAGAGTCCATCCGATTAAATAGCTGGGCAAAGAAAAGATTTGTAGGTTGGAAGGTCAGAGTATATTTACTATATGTTCTTGGGACGCTTAATGCGAACCGGTTAAAACTGGTTATTTCGAAGTTTAGATTCGGATTCAGACTCAAAAACCTATAATAAACGTCGTCGAACACCCGGACTGAAACAAAAATGTTATGCTGTTTTTTGAGGTTATGTCATAATCCGGTTGTGCTGGAATTTGTCGAATTCAGGGACGCTAGAATTATGTCCCAAACTTATTCTGACCTCCGAAACCGAAAATCAATATTTTTTGAGTGGCTGTATGATTTTATTCTTCGCTTGGAGGGTAAATAGTAGATGGATGATTTAGTTAGTCAATCTACAATCGATAGTAGTGACTGTAGGCTCTTCACAAATCGTTTTGAAATTATCGTAGATTGTTTTAGGGGAACTGAGTGCCAAATTTGATTAACTTTATGCAAATGAGTGCCGAATTTGATTAACTTTATCTAAAACTACCAAAGTTATCAAAAGATTCTTAAAAAGTTTGCAGGGGAAAGGCGGCCATTAGAAATATTCTTAATGCTCGAAGAGAACTAGACCATAAGATTAATGATGAGATTCATGGTCTTCGAGTAACTAGCTTAAGATCCCAACTATTCTTTTCCTCTTAGGTGTAAAGCTAATTTTTTTTTGTATTATCTGAATATACTCTTCTACCCACAGCAAAGGGTAGGATATAGATCCCATATCGGATTCTTAGGAACAAAAGCTACATTAAAATTTATTCACTATCGATTCTAATAATAGTTGGAATAATATGATTAGTCATGGTATTTGAGTATTGAAGCGAAACCTTTACAAAATTTAAAAAATCTAATTAAACTATTCTGCGGAATATTCGTTTTATAATTTCATGATATCTCTCACAATTTTCATTGGACGAACATTTGGACCATAAATATCTTTTAACAGAATTCTAAAACGTCGTTGTGTTAGATATATCCAACTCTAAGACTAAAATCAATTTATACATAAGCCAGAAATATTTCCGACAGCCTTGAAAACAACATGTGTTATAAAAGCATTTTAATTTTCAAACCGACTTATCGCATAAAGTAAAACAGAAAATATTATTTTGAATATTATTATTATTTTATATAGAGGAATCTTTTTATTTTATATAGAGGAATTAATTAAACTTAAATTTTCTTTTAGGTGCACTTAATTTTGAATAGTATTAGGTACACACACATTTTTATTTTTTAAGATAATCAGCGCTACTCCAAATTTCAGAACACGAAAACGAATAAATTATATTCATTTACATTTTTGTGTGCTCCCAATTTCACATTTTTTGCTGTCGATAACTTTTCATATTTCGTTTATTCTTTTCGCTTGCTCTAAATAGCTGAGCGACTTTTATTGAAAATTCGTAAAAGTTCCTAAAACACCATTAATTATCTCAAATGCTCATTTATTGAAATTTTTCTCGATTTTTTTTTGTGCAAGACATCAACCCGGTCGCACCTATCGTTTATCGATATGGCAACGTGTATGTTAACAACGTGTGTGTCAAAAATTTATTTTTTGGATTAAATCAGAAAAACTAAATAATTAAAAGTTATTATCTGTATATAATATAAATATGTCAACAAAAAATGCAGTGTGGTACCGATTGTGTTCGTATGCGTGAACGTAAAGCAGTGAAACTTACACTATGTGACAACCACACCTCATACGGTGTGTACAATGTAATTTTCCCCACCTAATATGTATCATGAAAGAGGCAATAGCAACGGCAGCAATTGTAACCCTTGAACAACAATTCACATGACAAAAAATTGAAACAGAACAGTATCAAAGGAGCCTTTGTCAACGTTCCTATTCCAGTTGCGAATCAGAGCAGCATGCAGGTCACTGCTGTTCAAGAGTATTGTAAAGTCGGGCAGGACCGACTGTAGCATTTCAATGGGATCAACATTATGGAAAGAAAAAAGTTTACAGGGTATATAATAGTCTAGCTGATCTGAATTAAATAAAGTGGACCGGGGGTTGGCGTGCGATACATGCAGGGGGCAGAGACCCCTAGCTATCAATTAATATCTAACTCAAAATTAGTATCTATATAAAAGAATATTTAAAAAATGTTCTCATACAGATTTAAAACACATAAAAAAAATGTTTTGTTGGAATTGGGAGCACCAAGTGTATTATATCAAAATGAATACGGCTGGCTGTGTATTTTTATTAACCTTATATATGAAGAACTATCCAAATCAATATTATTGACTGTATCATTAAAAAAACCATCGAGAGTTATAATTTAGAATACTGAAAATAAAATGTATTTTCAATTAACTTACTTACTTACTGTAGTCCTCTTCTTCTTGTGGAGCATAAGGCCTCTACAACAGATCTAAATCTTACTCTATTGGGAGCATCACGACAAATTTCGATCCAGGAGTAGTTTGCGGCGTTCAGATCAGCGTCAATCGTTCTGTGCCAGGTTTGGGCTGGAGCCCCGTACGTCGAGACCCCTGAGTGTTCCAGCCAAGTGCTTGCTTCGCAATGTAGGTCGCAGGTTTTCGAAGCGTGTGCCCGATCCAACATCATTTACGGCGCATAATCTCAATCAGCGCCAGTTACTGATTTGTCTGGTTCCAGAGAACTTTATTACTTATTCGTTCGGGCCACCTAATCTTAAGTATTCGCCGCAAGCATTTATTTATAAAGATTTGTATTCTTGAGTCGATGCTTCTCGAGATTTTCCAAGTCTCGCATCCGCAAAAAAGTCTCGATTTAACATTAGGCTCAAAAATGCGGAGTTTGGTTCTAATCGATATGTGGCTGGATTTCCAGATCTTGCTGAGGATGCCAAAGGAGGATTTGGCGATAACTCTTCCGAGGCAAGTAATGTATTGGACATGTTCAATGCTTTCCTCCGGACGGACCACTGGGTTTTGAACGGAACAATAACCGCTGCTCATGAGTTTCGTTTTGCTGACATTAATTTCCAAGCCCGCTACCTTGCTGTTAATGCAGAGCTGATTCAAGTTCGTTTCTAGATCGTCTAACTTGTGGCTGACTAAGCAAACGTCATCCGCGTACTCAATATCCTCTAAATGTGCAAACGGTGACCACTGAATCCCGCGTCTGCCATTTAAAGATCTTTGCATAACTTCATCCAGACATAGAATGAATAACAGGGGCGATAAAATGCACCCTTGACGCACGCCTGTTTTGACTTCTACTGGATCTGACAGTAGACCGTTGTGCAGTATGCGACATTTGAAGTTATTATACATTGCTCTAAGTAAGTTGACAAGTTTAACTGGCAGGCCTCTGTCAAGCAGCGTTTTCCACAAGAATTTTCTATTGATGCTGTCAAAGCCTCTATTAAATATGGCATATATTGAAGCACGAAGCTCGTTACATTGCTCAAATAAAATTTTCAATTTACTAACTATCAAAAATCAAAGAATCAAGAATGAATCGGTTTCACACGTTTTTTCATTAGTAGCTGATTTACTTGCGATAAAACTTGCCGGAAAGTGCTAAACGATCATTCAATGGAAAAGCTATTACTATATATTTAAATGGTAAAGTGTCCAACAACATACCCAGACCCTTGACTATGAAAAGTAAGACATTGTTGCCTGAAAAATGTTTTAAAAAGCGTCAATATCTATTAGGGTGACCATTTTTGGTTACTTATTATTATTATTAAATTAAAATGCGCAGGAAAAAAATGCAGTTCCGAACTGGCGATCAACTAGAATTTTTGGGTATGATTTTCAACTGGCAGTAATCTGGTTCGACTGCATATAGAATAAAACTAGTTGCTTCCGTACTAGAATACAATAATTCGTTTGGGTCTGCTCTCGTTCTAGTATATTTAGCCCAAATGCAGTTCAAAGAAATCGCGAAATCTATTGGCAATGCAGTTATTATTATTTAAATATTAGATTTTATTGCTTTAAAATTTGATCTTTTCGGCGAATACAAATAATTTAAAATAATTTTTTTTTGAATCGTGATGTTTTTATTGGGTTATAGTAGAGTGGCAGGGTATTCCAAAGCCGAGAACCGCTCCGACTGATTCTCATTTTTGAATCTAACCAATAATATTCATAGTTATCTATCAAACCCCCTTACACAACGTCACTGTCCATTGCACCCTCAGCTGAAAACTACTGCCAGCACTTTCTCTTCCAATTCCACACCCAACTGCTGCTTTTTTTTACTTTTTTTTTGTTGTTTTTAAGGATGTTCTTGGTTTTGTTGTAGTTGCCTGAAAAATTTATCATTGAAATGGCATCTCTGTCGATGTTGACGTCAATGTGTTTTTGTTTTTACATTTACCACGGCAACGTTTTGTGCTTAAATTTGCATAAATTGTTTGTTGTTTGAGCAAACAATGTGAGCAGGATGAAAACAGACAAAAAAAAAAAACACTATTGCATAAACTCAGGATCTGTCTGATGGCTGTTCATAACATAACGCACGCACGTTGTAACTTTTCTTCTCATTTTCCTAGATTTTCTTGATTTTTTTGTTTTTTTTTTTTTGGGGGATAGGGCTCTTTGCACGTGGCAGCTGTCACATATGACGCTCAGATGGGCCAACTTTGGCAATTTGACCGACGACAGCAACGTCAAGCGTTAATCCTTCATAAAAATTGATGATGATGATGGGAAAAGAATAAAAACAAAAATTATAAGTTTTCCAGCTGCAAAACTTTGCACACCAAAAAGACAATAAAATAAGTATTTGCCTTATAATGATGGCAGCTGCCGGAGAATGGCTAATAAATGAACATTTGATGACCATGATAAGAAGCACTTGTAAATAAATTTAATGTCATTGCCAAGCGAATGCAGCGGCTACGGGGGTGAAGTCTGACGGTCATATTTTTTTTTAAGCGATGCTGCAACTAAAAATTAGTTGCATAAGTATTTGGGAACAAACTGGTGTTGATCATGTAGGAAGAGTTACTTAAAGTAGAGTTTAATAAAATAAATATGCATGAAATCTTTTAATACTAAAAACAAAACAAGAAAATATCACGTTTTTGAAGCAAGTTCTTTTTGGAAAGAGTTTCGGACTACTGCGTACTAAGACGCTAAAACAAACTAACTTTACCTTATTAAAGGCTTACAATAACTCTGCTAGAACATACCTCTGATTACCTGAACTGAGTCACAGCTCTAATTATAATGTGTTCTTATCTCATTGCAGGTGGCGTGGATGCACTTTGAGCAGTCGGCCATTTTGACAGTGCATAACCATGTGATAACCCGTAATCCGCGGATTAGCGTGACACATGATAAGCACGACAAGCATCGCACATGGTTTTTGCATATCAACAATGTGCAGGAGGAGGACAAAGGGCGTTATATGTGCCAAATAAACACGGTGACAGCCAAAACCCAATATGGCTTTGTCAAAGTTGTCGGTGAGTAAACGCATCTGCATGTTGCGTGCTAAGTCAAAGAAGGTTCTCCGAATTTGACATTGAAAAGTGAGCATGATTCCTACGAAACGTATGCCAAAACACACGTCCTTTGAATATTTTATAAGCCAAATAACCAAATAGCTAGTTGAAGGTATTGCTATTAACAAGTGGCAAGTGGCAAGTGCCTGACAAGCTGTCCATTTGGCTTCTTGGGGCACATAATTAAATTCCATACCAAACACTTTATTAAGTCAAATAAATAAAAGTCTAACAAAATAGGACAAACAGCAAGCAGATTATGTTAAATATATGTGTGGCAAGGGTAGCCTTTAATATGTATATGTGTCTTGTGGCATGCCCCTAGCAGTATGCTTTAAAATGTTTTTTTTTTTTTTTTGACCATTTGTGTCTGTGTTTGAATGCACATGCAAATGCGCAAGAGTTGCAAATTGTCTGAATTCTGACATTTCAGCATGAACAATTGCATTTGTATGTGTGTGCTGGAATCTGTGGGTTGTGCACCATGTTGACTGTGGCCAATGTGGACAATGCACTTTTTTTTGACCGTCACCATATTCCCCAGCTGCCACAACATAAAGCAAATTTTTTACTGCGCACCGCCGACTGTTTGGACTTTTAAAGTGATTTTAAAGGCATAAAATTATTAATAAGCGATCTTTTGTAGATTTGTATTTACATATTGGAGGTTTACTCGAAAGAGTATTAATAATGGGCTTATAAATCGGAGAGAAATTTTTTTCGAGGCTTGTTCGTGGGTTGAACTCGTGAAATGTTTGAAGTCTGGTTCAAAGACGGGCTTGGGCGGAGCTCTGCTCCCAGACTTAGTTTTAAACCAAGTTTTTCAGTGAAAATTAACAACAGAGGAAGTTAGGTAGTTTAGGTCGAAGGAATGGCATGCTGGTTGTTACCTGATCGTCTTGATCACCTCGTTGTGATCAGTACAAGCTTAGACGGTGCTATATTTGAAAAAAGCTCAATATCGGACAGCTTTGAGATGTTGTTTGATAGTTTGATATATATATTGTTCTACCTTCAAGCCCTAGAGTCCCTCAACTAACCCAATATCCGTGACAAACTTGATTCTAATCGGGTAATATCATGCATCAATATTCTATACCCGCCAAGAAGGGATTTCCTTCTTCTGGCAAGGGCATCACACTCTGCAAGTATTTGATGGGAGGTTTTCTCCTCAGTTTCACAAAACCTGCATGTGCTTGAATTCAAGATGCCAATAGTAAACAGGTGTTTCCTGAGTCTGCAATGTCCTGTTAGTAACCCAGTCAGTATCCTAAGGGAATTCTTGCCCAATTGGGATATTTTCTTGAACATAAGTAAGTTGTTGGAACTAAGAAGTTGCTTGGCCTGCCGTTAGCCGTCTGCGCCGATCCAGTCTGTTTCTCGACTGGACCTTTCTTCATCTCTTAGCAGCTGCTTGGTAGTGTGTCTGCCAGTACCACAGTAGGGTTCTGGCCCTATTAGTGGTTTTGCAGCGCCATTCCTCGCCAGTTCGTCAGCTGCTTCATTCCCGGGAATGTTCTTGTGTCCCGGGATCCATCTAAGGGAGACTCTGTTCCATTGTCCAACTTCGAATTAATCTTCAAGCCAGCCACCGCATTAATTGCAGCTTGACTGTCTAACAGTATAGCAATGTCTCTGTCTTTATATTTCTTATCTAGGTTGATGTCTACACATCGGCCTATGGCACATACCTCTGCTTGAAATATGCTGGTGTATGTACCCAGAGCTTCTGACAGTCGCGTTCTTGGTCCCGCGACTCCCAGTCCAGTGCCTTCTTTAGTCAACGACCCGTCTGTATACCACACAATAGTGTGTCTTTTCATAGGATGTATCTCCTCTAGCGTTGTCCAATTCTCTTTGTTGCTCAAAATAGTACTGAAGTTTCTTTCAAAGTGGTACTCTGTGATGATCTCATACACCATTCTACCCCGATTTGGTACCTAAAATATTTAAAAAACTGTGTATTTAGAGCTAAAAAGAAACCATGTTCAAAAATACAATGTTTTATTGTCAAAAAAAGTGTCCTTTAATCAATAATACACTGACTTATCAATCTGTCTTCGTATAAACAGCCCGGCCTTTAGGACATATTTTTATTAGACACTTTGAAATTCATAATTTCTGTTCCAACGAGTGGGTGGTTCGCGAATTAGTCGACTTAACATACTAATGTAAATGTTTGAAACAAAATTAAAAAGAAATTATGGAAGAAAATTCACAAAATGGTATTGGATGACCGGTGCACCCATCTTGGGTATAACTTTCCGTCTACTCGTGATGCACAATACTACACATTGAACTAGCTCACGAACTTTAAGTCAACGGTCATCCAGTACCATTTTAGAGATTTTTTTCACAATTTCTGTAGTGGCCACCACGTCGATTTTCATCTTGGCAGCTAAATCAACATTGATTAAACTCTGCCACCGAATATTTTAATGCTATAAACAGGACAAGAATCCTCAAAAGTGGAACCCAGCTTGTCTATAATATTACCTTTCCAATGAAAGTACTGTACCACTTAACGTTTTAATAACATCAAACTTTGCAATCTTTTGCTGCTTCCTTTCTAAATTTTTTTTTTTTTAAAACTTACCAAGACTATAGACCTAATTATATATAATAGTGCGGATGCTCCTAATAAGAATGCACTATTCGGGTCTCAGCGACATTAGTCCAAACCACGTCTTAGGCCATATCGGTTGTGTGTTCACTAGGGTGGCCGCCGATGGTATGGAGGATTTTTAAACCGTCGATATCAATAACGCCACCCCCTAAAAAGTTTCCTTTCTACCTGCATATAGCGCCTGTAAAATTTAAAAACGACCCGAATGTATTTGATGGGTCCGGCAATAGGTCAAAGGTCATAACTTGCACTTTTCCCGTTTTTGACTGTATTGTTCTACATAAACTTTAAAATCTTGTTACCAATCAGACAAATTATGGTTCAAAAGGTCTCATATCTATCAAAACATAATTTTAAAAAAATATAGAGTCGGCCTAAATAAATTTGGTAAGCTCTAAAATTGATTAAATTGACTAATTAAACCAGTTTACAAATAAAAAAAAATGTTCGTATCCTTAACATTTTTGAATCGTTGCTGTAGTAAAATGACATGCTAAAACCGAAAATGCAGTTAAAATTTTTTTTCTTGAAACGGGCTCCGAGATATTTTGAAAAAACCATTTTTCGAAATTAAAAAAAAAAAAAAAAAAAAAACCTTTACGTAACAGTAAGTATCTCTGGTTATACTAAACTGATTTCGATAATTTTTTTTCTCGACTGTAGATAATTGAATTACCCATTCATTATATTTGGAACATGTTTTTGTCAAACTTACGATTTGGTCGCTATTTATGCATTCATATGAAACTTTTTTATGACCTTTGACCTATTGCCGGACCCATCAAATGCATTCGGATCGTTTTTAAATTTTACAGGCGCTATATGCAGGTAAAAAGGAAACTTTTTAGGGGGTGGCGTTAGTAAAATCGTGAGATGTTGCAAAAATGGCCACCCTAGTGTTCACTCATATTAATGGCTAACCAAAGTTTACCTTACATGCAAATTTTCTATACATTTTATTCAAAAATATTTCTTTTTTTTTTAAATTTTCTGTTGATTTTTATGCAAAATTGTGTCTTTTCATAAAATAATTTGGAAACCCAGAAACCGGGTTTGATTTCCGATCTCAGTTTGAAATAAGAGGATTTTTAAATGTTGCTGCGGTTCAATTTGCAATGATAGCCTGGTTTGGAGTTCAGTTAAAGTTATTTTTTTTTTAAATTATCTAAAATTGACCGGCATGCCGTTCTTTTGACCTAAACTACCAAATATTTTTGTTATAAATGTGTGATTAGAGACCAGACCCAAAATGTGACGAAAAAATGTGGTACAGTCGAGGCGGTGCCCGACAGTGGAATACCCTGTACCTTTTGTGTAAAAAAATTTTTCCTGCATATTCCATCTAAGAACTTTCCAATTGGAATTTATTTTTTTTTGGTGAAAATCGATATTTATACCTATAAGTTCCCTAAATTTTTACCCATTTTGATGAAACTCGAATGTTACAACAAAGAACTTATTTAAAGTATACGGGGTAAGTTTCAAGTTGGTATGTTGAGGTGTGTGGGAGAAAACACGGTAAATAGATTGCGGGGGGTGGGGGGACCGCATCGATAAAATTTGGATGTGGATTTGTTCATTAGAGCCACATGAATGAGCTTACCAAAAATTGTGATTCTAGGTCACTTGTAGCCATAATTGCGTAGAGTCAAATATTGACGCAGTTTATTGGCAAGGGGTGATGAAATTTGCACATATTTGACTATAACTTCTGTTGTATTTGTCCGATTTTGTTCATTTTTTACACATAGATGCATGTATCCACAACGCATCGCTCTGTTAAATTTCAAATGAAAATATTAAACGGTGTGGCTAAAAACCGCGAAAATCTACAGCGGGGGAACGGGGAAAGATATTGACATGATACCACCAGCAGGTAAAGTTCCGTGTCTCTAGCTCTTATAGTCTCCGAGATCTAGGCGTTCATACGGACGGACGGACGGACGGACGGACATGGCTCAATCGCTACCCGAGGTTATGATAAGCATTTTGGTATAAAGGACTTGGGGTCTGCCACGCCTCCTTCTGTCCGTTACATACATTGCACAAATCTAGTATACCCTTTGTACCTATAGGTACAGGGTATAAAAATTACTAAAAAAACGTACGATAATACCAAAGATGGCGTGCGCTAAAGTCGGGCGCTGACGACTTTGGGTTACCCTGTACCACCACATTGCAATCAAGTCCGATATATTGCTGACGAACTCCAAAAGATATTTCTTTGCCAAATTTGGTTACGATATCTTTATAAACAAACCAAAAAAGTCACATTTTACACCAAACACGTTTTTTTGGGTGATTGTATGGAGGCTATATGATATAGTCAACCGATTCAAATCATAAAATATAGTACAGTGCTAGAACTCTAAAGAACAAAAAAGAACAAATCTTCATAAACAAATGAAGAACAACGAATTTTGCACAAAACATGTTTTTTTTTTCGAGGTTCGCTGAAACACCCCTATGGGAGCTACATAATATAACCTCGATATCAAATAGTAGGATAATATAGAATCTTATCTGAAAGTTTGGTTGCTCTATCTGTTTCCATTTCTGAGATGTAGGCATTCATAGCACAGACAGACAGACGGACATGGGTATATCGACTTCTCTAGTCACCCTGATCATACTTTAGGTAACTTTGGGGGGTCTCCGACGAATCCTTCGGTATCTTACATACATTTTCGGCTTGTACAAATTTAATATACCGGTTGTTCCATAAGGTACAGGATATAAAAATATTGAGGATATATTGCAAGCTCATCTCATTTTATTTACACAAATTAAAGTAAAACTAAAAATTTGAAAAATGCTGCATCAAATCTTAAACAGCACTGATCTCCGTATAGGAATGTTTGATAATTTTTCCGCTGAAGTAGTTTAAAAAAATAATAAATTTCTTCGAAAAGAGTCTAAATAGGCAACACTACTAGTTCAGTATAACAATTCGCGCAGCAGTTAAAATTTCTTGGTTAAAAAGGGCAGACTTCAGCTTACCTAATGACAAACTACTAAGAGCGACTGACAACGTAAATAATCCAACTTAACCGCTCTAATAAACCACACAAATTGAATTTATTTGATTTATATATACACATATTTATCTACATATATAAATCCCCTTAAATGTAAAACTTTCATCTGCATTCGTTTGCCAACCGGTATCAAAAGTTTCCATAAGCCCAGATAAATCTACATATGCATTACAGTGCCACCATGGGCCAGAATCTGTTATTCGCCCTCAACTTTTTTTTGTGTTTTCTTCCATTTGCTGTAGTTTTTGTTTTACTCTTACGTCTTCTTCTTTTTTGGTTTTTGTATTAGTGTTAGAGTGTAACACCCTGGTGTGTGTGCTTTTGCTGAGAGTATGTGATAGCATTTTTAAAAAGCCGTTAAGCACGCTTCAGTGTTGTAAAATGCTTAAATAACATGGCTCACACGCACAGCAGGCAATTTGATGCGGCGTGACCAAAAGCACGCCTCCATCCAGGCGCAACATTTTTATGCAACGTTGTCGTCATTCTTTTTTTTTTTGTGTTGCAAAAACCTTTCCATACCATGGCGTTTATTTTTTGCCTTGCCAAAGCTTGCACGTTTACCGTATGTGTCAGCAGTCAGTGCAACAATAACACACATGCACATACACTCGCACACACATTTACAATGCACATGCAACGCTGTGCTTACAGTTATCTCACACATTGTGCCACTGTATGCTGATGTGGCATAAAACGTTCAAAGAGCGAGAGAGAAAGCGAGCGAGAGTAAGAGCGTGAGAAAGAGAGCGGAATGAGAAAGGAGCCACAGGCAAATTTACAGTGAAAAATATGACAACTCTAACGCTGGTCAGCTCCAAAAAAAAAAAAACATAAGGGAAAAAAAAAAATATTAAGATATGCCGCCATCGTTTTTTACCCAGACTTGCGACTTTTTACGCTTAGTTCATACACTTTCTATATTTTTTGCAAAGAGTACATTGGCTCCTTCATAAGGTTTGTGTTGGTAGTTACATAAAGTAGTTCTTCTCTTTATTGCACCTATGCTTATTATTGGGTAAGCCAGACATGTTACACTTGTAGTTTCGTTTCCCTCTCTGTATACAGAAACATAAATGATAAGATATTAATTTACTAATTAAAACCTGTACATTTTTTTCAACAAATAAACACCCAAAAATAAAAAGAGTTTTTAATTTTTTTTTTAACATTTTATATGCTTAAATCTTTAGTTAAATTTAAAAAAATTCAAATAATCTAGCAAAAATGCTTAATTAAATAGTACTTACTAATTAAATAGTACTTACTAATTAATTAAACACCAAAAAAACAAATAAATTTTAATCCGTATATTTTAAGTCCATGAACTTTTCTTTTTTTTTTTTTTTATTCAAATATACAAACACGTCAAAACAAGCGTTTGATAAAAAATCTCTATTTTTAAATTTTCTTAAATTTTATTTTCAAATTTTTTTTATTTTTTTTTTGACCAGACATATACAATTTAAACTTATAAATAAATTTTTTCCTTCAAAAACATAAACATAAACATGAGTTACAAAAAAAAAAAATTAAAATTTTTAATAATTCTATCTATCCAAAATCCATCGGCAAGGTCTTGAACATGATGTGTATTACTCAATATAATTCAATATAATATCCCCACTTTTATGTAGGTTCAATAAACTTTTTTTTGTTCAGCAAAGCTTTTATAAGATCAAGCCCTTGAACCCAATCCTGCAATAAATTTTTTAGGATTCTAGCCCACTTCAAAACATCTAAAGGGTCATCAATCTTGAGATTTTTTTTTAAATAACAAACACGTAGCCATAAAGGAAAAAGTCTAACGGTGTGATATCACACGATCTTGGTGGCCAATTCACCGGTCCGAAGCGTGAAATTAATTGTTCACCAAATAGGTTCCTCAATATGTCCATTGTTTCAAGGGTGTGGCAAGTAGCGCCGTCAAATGTCGTCGAGATCCCGGGCTTTAATTTCAGGTAGCAAATAATTCGTTATTATGATGCGATAACGATCGCCATTGACGGTTACAGTGATTCCACCGGCCCATAAACTAAGCGCTGGACGAAATCTATTCGGTCGGATATCATCCAATAACGAATATTGGGTCTCAAATTTGTTGATGGTATCGCGAATAGTGGTCTCAGCAGGTCGATTATGGCGACCATAAAATGGCCTAAGCGCGTGAAAAACATTCTTTACAGAACGCGAAATTTCGTAATATAATTGTACGATTTGTAAACGTTGTTCGGGTGTAAGTTTTTCCATGATGAAATGGCAATAAAAATTGAAGAAAAAACACATGGCAAGTTGACAGTACTCCCGCATAGTTTATCAAAAAAACTTTTTTGAAAAAAAACCTCAAGATTGATGACCCTTTACTTCTAACTTTGATGCTTGGAGTAGTCTTATTGTGGAATTTCAATCAATTTAAATCACAAAATAAATAATTCAAAAATGTATAATATGTAAACTTTTTTGTCGGGTTCGATGTCCAGACGGGTTCTTCTCGTGTTTAATTTGATGTCTTATAAAATTCATAGTCCACTTGAAGTTTATGATCATCTAAATAATGGCTAGAAATCGAAAGAAAAGCTATAATACAGTAATTGATTTTAGATGAGGAAATCAGTATTAAAAATTGGTCTTATATTTATATTTATTTATATTTATATTTGATATTACAAAGTCTCTCATGTGTAATAAAGAGACTCGTAATTAATGAAATTTTTATTGAACTTTATTATCATAATCATGAAGAAAATAATTTAAAAAAAAATAATTCGATGCAATCCAAGATCAGATTCACTATATTTATGAATATATACCAGTAAAACTCTGTTTAATCTTGTTTTCAGTATGGTTTTTCTAAAGACAACTCTCAGAACTATATTTTTAGTGGGTATATTCCCGGGAACTAAACTTGCTTTGAGGGCATTTTTGCCCGACTGTTTCCGTCGCAATATTTTTTTGTTGGAAAGACCATAAACGTTGACCGAATATTATACATATACTATACGAAGTTATAGCCCTAAGCCTTAAACACTAGTTACCTGTTTGTAGCATATCGTGGTTTATGGGCAATTAGCTAAAAACTTCTCCCACAATAAAATAAATAATACGCTTTAATATTCCTCACGAATATGTACTACGAAACAAGAGTATTCACACTTCGGTCTGGTGAACACAACTTTTTCTTTCGGTTCATTTTATTTATTTTTTCTATGACGCACCATAACAAAAACAAAAAAAAAGTTGCCAGCCTAAACTAAAATCCTGCTCGCGTGTAAACTGGAACATGCGGCATATGTGCAACTGTGTTCATATCTGTCTGGGTTTGTGTGTGTGGCTGCTCATATTTGCATGTGTCTGTGTCTCGCTACTGACCCGACTCTTTGCCTGCCTCTGTTGTCTAACTGTTGCATGGCGCTAGGCTGTCGCAATCGCCACCAGCTTCACCACCTTCCGTAGACCATTCCATCATCATTGCCATCGTCAGCGTCGTTTGTTTGCGCACATATTTTTCAAGTCTTGCCACAAAAACTGATTTATGTGCAATGCACAGTTGGACACACGCTCATAAGTATGTATGCAACCAAATGGTCACATAGTGACGCCAACGCATGCTGTGCTCCCCCTGACCTCTATGCATGTACGTACAACTTTATGAGTGCAGCGTGTGGCATGGCTTGTGTCCATGTTTGTCCACCGGATGATGTTGATTTGTCAACTTGAAAAGCGGATCTCGTACAAATTCTTACATTTCCTTCCCGTCTGCGCACACACACACATACACCCACACACACACTCTCTCAGATACAGCGACTTTATGCTGCATTTTTTTTTTAATCCAACAATTTAATTGGATTATAAGCCAGATTTATCTTATTTTTTGATTTAATAAACTCAACAACATTTTAAAACTATTTATTGATAACAGCAGCAGATAAAAAAAGTTTTTTTTTTATTAAAAAAAAAAATAAACATGTAAAACCAAGTTGTATAGCCAAAATTGTCAAACAATTATCCATGAAAAGGAAAAATCAACAAAACTCGGTCGATATTTTATTCGCGCTTGAATTGCTTTCGCTCAGTTTTTCATGGTAACTTTTGGAATCAGTTTGATTTTTTCCATTTTTTCGTAATTGTTTTATTTGCTTCTGGCTAACCGCAAACAATTTGCGACATGTGGGCTTGATCGGTTGATTGCTTCCATTTTGTTTTTTTTATTCTTTATTTTTAGCTTGACTTAATTAAAAGCAAAAGAATGTGGACTGATACATTTTATAAGTAATTTTAAATAAATAGTTTCGACTGCAGCAAACGATTAAAAGCCCTTGAGACTATTGATAGTAATTGGTGGCGAAAAATACTTTTATTCTAGTATTAAGTAATTGTGATTAAATAGCAAAGCAGAAACGACTGGCGAAGGCTTCTGTAATGGCCAATTAATGATGATGATTAAATAGTAGTTTTTGCCTTGATAAACTTGCTTGAGCTTCCTTAGTTGGTATGCCAACTTCTGAATCAATATTTTTTTGGCTCAAACTAGAAGAGGTCCAATAAAAAAAAAAATTCGGCGAAAGCTTGGCACAATTTCCCCATTACATTTGCCGTATAATAATAATAATAATTCCCTGACTGACAATTTTTGTCAGTCGCTCCTGGGCGTGGCATAGGGATCTCTATTAATAACTGTTCAAAGAGAAACAGGGACCTACAGTTTATAGCCGAATGCGAACGACGGTGTCTTGAATTATTAGAGATTTTCTTGGGCAAATAGCGTCTTTGAGCTAGCGATGCCAGTGCTTGGCAAATGTACTATCGCTACTGCGGGGGTTTGAACCACCGACCTTCGGTTTGTAAAACTGCAAAAATAAGAAATATATATAAACTTTTGAGCAATATAATAGACAGTTACGTTTCGATGTCCTTTTGCAAATATCAGAAATATGCACCCATTTTGTGGAGTTGTTTAAATAAGCTAACGATATAAGATTTGGTAATAAGATTTGTTAGTGAGCCCTACAAGCAAAAAAGTGTTGACCTTTTTTCAGCTTGCTTTTTGCATACTTTTCGCACTATTTGTTACATCATAATCTTCTCATTATAAATTTTCTTAGCCCATAGAATATTATATTTGAGTAGAAAACCTCTCAACTCTTAAATCTCTTATATTACAATTGACACAAACTGTACATCTTTTTCATTTAATTAATAAAAACAAAGGCTTGACATTTTTTTTTATTATCCATAAATTTTTTGTTTAACTTGATGCGAAAACTGCACCAAATGATTCAAATTATTTTTATTCAAAATTTAAAAGTATGGTTTTTTATAACTAGCTCCTCCCTTAACGAAATGCAAAGCAATGATGCAGATCAATTCACAGGAAAAAACAAATATTCCAGAAAATTCCAGGTAGCTGCTTTATTAAAACAAAAAATTATGTTTTAACTTTTTATTCAATTATGAGTTCTAAACTAGCGAATATTTTTGAAACATTTCGAAATCTAAGTTGCCAGCAATCCTTATTAAAAACAATTTTTAAGTACTTAAAAATAAATATGTCTTTTATACGAAGTCGCCAACAAGGTTTGTTCAAAAATTATTTTTTAACCACATTTTTTTAAAAACATTTTATTGTCTATTTTTTTTTAAGTGTGTCGTTAATCATTTTAATCACAAATTTTTTAAAAAATGTCTTCTAGTTATTTCCTTATATTTTCAAAAAGTAGAACAACAATTTTGTAGTTTTTTTAAGTGTTTAAAAAATTTTTTTTGTCATAAGACGTCATCAATTTTTGTTTAATTCAGTATTCATATCATTGATTTATTAGTTTATTTTTATTTATAAGTATATTTATATCATTCAATTTTGGTGGTAAATATGGACGAAACGAAATTAAAAAAGTTAAAATTAAATATTTTAACATTATTTTGAAATAAGAAAATATCGAATTTTATAAAGGAATAATAAAAGGATAAAATGAGTTTGTTCGAAAAAGAAATCGTATTAAAATATAATAAATGAGAGAATTTATCCTTTTTTATTACCAAAAAAATTTAAAAAAAAATCATTTTAAAAGTGAGTCTTTAGTTCGCAGATCTGTCAAACGACAGTAAAAACGGCTTGTAAAAAAGTATGAGAAATGTAAAAAGCTTCGATATGAAAAAATATTGAAAATCATTTTAATAGCATAAACCTTGCCAAAAATTTAAAAATATACTATATTTTATGCACACATAATCTTGATAAAATAGTTAGTCAGCAAAAGTCAAATTAAATTAAAACATAACTTTTAACTTTAAAACAATGTTACAAATATTATTGACATTTTGCATGTAAATTGCTTAGAAAATTGTTAAAACCAATTTTAGTTTTGTTCGTAGGGAAATTGCCAATGAAAAATCCTAAATAGAGTCCATTCAGCGCTTTAAAATTCAAATAGTACATTAGAAAATCAAATAACATGCATTTCATTTGCATAACAAATCCCATAAAACGCTGCAGCAAAAATCAAATAACTATAGTGTTAACAAAAAGAATGAATGTCAGTCTAATCAAGCCAAAACCATGCCCACAAGTGCTAACTTACGCCCCTTATATGCGTACGTATAGTATATAAAAAAATGCAAAAAGGCAGTCAATTTGAACAATTAAAGTGAATTCATTTAACTAAACACCAATATAAAAAAAAAAATGTATATAAGTAAATACGCGTAATTACAGTGCTCAATGTTTAATGAAATTAAAACGTTTCATTTGTCGCTGTCTAAAATGTTTACATATTGAAAAAAAGAGCGCAAAACAATGTAAATTTTTGTCATGTAACGAGTAAATAAATAAATAAATAAATAAATTTCTGACTATGTGCAACATTTGTGAATTTAATTTGCTGAGGCAACACAAAATGAGCGTGCGACAAAATGCCGCCCAATGAAATAAAACCCACATGCAACTAACACAAAACACACACACACACACATAGTTACGTAGAGCACAAAATTACAAAATGGCGGCTAGCAATGGCACCAAATGGCAAAATGGCGGTGGCAAAAACAAACATTAAACGCGTTTGAATTTATGAGCGACGTGCACAAAATGCATTTAAATGTGGCAGCATTGCATACTTTGCGGCGTTGGCCAAGTTTCCAGCCCTTCCAAGCTTCCAGCTTGTAGCCAGCCGGTTCTCTAAATGACCGCACCTAAATGGCAAAACAAATGTGATGCAACAATAACACAAAACTACAAAAGCAACAAAGACAACAAAACAAATAAACAAAACAGCAACTATCCAACAAGGATCTCTCGCATAATTATATACACTAACATAGTGAGGAACTTGGAGGAACTGTAGACGATTCTGGGGAAAAACTTGTCTTCGTACAATTTTTATAATAGATTTCTGTATCAGTTAGTAGGTTTGTCTCACGTATTAACGTTTTGACTTTGGCCAAATATTTAGAAAGATATTTATGGTTCTCTATTGATAAAGGATCAAGCTGGTAAAGAAATAAAAAAAAATATTACAAAATTTTATTACAATTTTTGAAACATTTAAAAATACAAAATTTTGTATACAATTTTGAAAAGAAAAACAAAAAGTTTTTGTTTATTTTTTTTATCTTTTTTACACCAAATTTATTTGTCTCAAAATTATGGCAGGTCCCAAAATAAGTTTTTTTAAATAAAGCACATACTCCAAAGTAAAAATTTTTTATTTTTTTTAAATGTGTATTTGCTAGTACCTACTACCTAGAGATGGCAGCTTATTCAAATTGTAAAAAAAAAACAAAAAATTTGTTATTTTTTAATAGCCTTGTTGATAACTCAAACTCAATAATAAATAAAAAAAATTATAATTGAATATTTCCTCTTTGTAAAAAAAATTTTAATTTTTTTAAGAGATTTTATTTACACCTAAGTCCATATTTTGGTACCATTTTTTTACTTTAATATAATAAAATTTTTATTTGGTCAAATGGACTAAAATCGTTTTTCAAAAAAAAAGTTGATTGACATTTTTAAATTGAAACAATATGAATTTTATTTTATTTTTAAAAAATTTGGAGATAACTTTTTTTTTTGATATATATTTTTTTTATTGGAAATCAACCGATACGAATAAGGTGATGATCCAATATTGAGTACATGAAATTAATCGCTAAACATAAAATACAATTTAGTGTGTGATAAAGGTGATAACATAAAATTTTAAATATCTTAATGTAAAAAAATGGTACAAAAATATTCAGTAGTTAACTCCCAATTAAAAAAAGTGTATAACACTTTTTTTTTTAAGTTAAGCCTTAAGGTGTGGATTTTTTTTTTTAAGATTTTTAGAATGATTTTGTATAATCTGCATAATTTGTCAATAAGACATCTTTCCAAATCACTTTCCAAAATAGGAGTTAGGAATATTTTTTAGTTTTAAAATTTTCAATTAAACTTAAACATTTTTATAGATTAGTGCTCTAAGCTATCAAAAGTTATATTACTGGTCCAATGTTTTGGGTAGATAGCTTTTATGGTGTGGGTTAAAGCTGGGAAATTGTCTTACTTGGGAACGGAGTGCGATATAAAGGGTCATCAACCTTGAGGTTTTTTTTATTCCTAAATTTCAAAAGAATCGGACAATCTTTATTATCAATAGAAAGAACCGTTCTTGCCATTCACTTTTTAAAAAAAAAACCTTTTCAAATGTTGGCCGCAACTGCGCCGTAGCTTTTGAACCTTTAATTTTATGCTATAATGATCAAATTATAAATAATGGGAATTATCATATATTTTTAAAAGATTATTTTTTTTGTAACTTATGCCTCAGCCATAATTTATATTTATTGGTCGTTTTAAAAATCAATGTAAAAAGTTCACAAAAAGTTCAAAGAAAAGAAAGGGACTAGCTCATTTCAATTGAACAGAACTCAATATAAATCGCACTTCCATGCGGTCCAGGTAGAAATGGTACTCGGATCCCTAACATTTTAGAGAGAATATACTCGAAAATTCGTAATGAAAGATTTGGGCTTTGTTTTTTTCCTCTGACTAATATGAGAGAAAATCCTATTCTTTTCATTTAGCCTGTCCATATTATAACATCCAGAGGGACTTGATATAGCAGTGGCCGTAAAGTTATACCTATAGCACATGGGATGCTTAAGAAAACTTCAATCCATAATTTGGTAGGAAAACTGACGCCTCTCTGAGCTATTTTCCTCCAATATAAAAAAAATAATGGGTATGCCAGAATTTCTTATCACCGAGGAACAGTAAAAAGTACAAATATCTTGCAATCGAATTTATACTTGGGCTGAAATTCAGAAATATTTTTAGAGATAAAGCTTTTCCATAGAGTAAAAGTTATGTCAGAAACATCTAAAGATATCCGTCCCATATAGTACCTCATCTTTATCTCACGCCTTCTATCTGCTCATAAACTGCTTGACCCAACCGAGATGCTCTGCAATGATACTCTTTTAGAAATTTAATGTGCTGGCACATAATGAGGCAATATATTAAATTCAATTATTTTGTTGACATTAAAAAGACCGTCAGCCGGCCTTTGTCCTTCCGCTTTTATATATTTTTTTTGCGCCACACTGCGTATGAGTAACTTTGGTTAATTTATTGACCAAATGATAAGCTCCGGTGTTCGTGCGCCGGATATGAAGACTAATTGCTGCTCATTAGTTGGCGCCAACTTTTCTTTGCTTTTTTTCACGACAGTTAAATAATTTTTGCACGTTTTGGCAGGATAAAGGCCAATGCATTGCCAAACTTATTATATAAAACTTTATAAGCCAAAAGTAAAATAAAATGAGGAGTATAGAAAACTTTACTTTAATTACAAAATGTGATACAAAGTGTTGAGCAGACTGACAGCAGCGCAGCTGGCCAACTGCAGTTGAAGGCTCATAATGGCTAAGAGCAATGACAAATAATTGCCAGACTTAACCCGATGATGGCTAGAAGCAGATGAAGATGAAGAAGAAACCAATAACCAAAGTCTATCGGACTTTCATAGTTTAAGTCTGGCAATAAAAAGCATTTCAAATGCAGAAATCAACTTTTCATTGGTATGCGGGCAAATCTTTTATAAATCCTGGTGGCCTGATATAACTAAATCTATTATTTAATTTTATTGGAGAATAGATTTTCTGTACTCAGATTTTTTTATTTGACTGTATATTTATTTAAGATTTCTTTGGAATTTTTCATCTCTTTCTTATGCATGCTTTTTTCGCTTGGAGAGATTTACGAACTGGTGTTTTTTTTTTTTTGGTTTACCAAGTT
Source organism: Chymomyza fuscimana (assembly GCA_949987675.1). Taxonomy (NCBI): domain Eukaryota; kingdom Metazoa; phylum Arthropoda; class Insecta; order Diptera; family Drosophilidae; genus Chymomyza; species Chymomyza fuscimana. The sequence goes on along the minus strand of OX465088.1, from coordinate 51,436,796 downwards.
TCAAAATTGTCCGCAAGAGGGAGTAAGATAAATTATGATGTATTGAGGAGAATTTTCTATATCTGCTCATTTTTATAGGAATTTGGTTATTATGGTAGTTTCTAAAAATTTGGATTTTAATCTGATCTGAGGGTATCTCAAAGACGTCCATGCCTGGCTTTAAAGCTCGCCAATCTTTTTGTATATAGGATCAGTAAATCTGGCGATCCTGTATTTAAAACATTTGAGCTTTTATAATTTTCGTACAAATTCGAAATTATTTTGAAAAATTATAAAATGGAAGTGCATCAAGCTTCCGAAACAAATTTTCTTTCTAACCAAAATTCTAATATCAGTATGGGAGTTCGTTTTGATAAAGAATTACCCATATGTGTATAATTACATACATGTTTGGGTGTGAATATGTTTTCTTAATTAAATTTCCTGCATGTATGTGAAAAGTTTTGCTAAACAATATAAAACAGCACGCAAGAAAGTTCGCTCTGACAAAGTTTCTTTGGCTCGACTTTGGCCATGTGACGTCAGCTGCTAAATATCAATAAAGAAACTAATATGTCAAACATGCTACACGGGTGACAGCTGCATCTGGTTGTTGGGTGGATTGTAGAGGGTGTTATTTTGGGAGGATGTGCCAAGTGTGATTAGCACATCAAGCGTTTATTAATAGCAAAGGCGGCAATAGCGAAATAAACTATAAACTTTGAAAAGCGTACAAGAAACTGGAAAAAAGTTTGGCTATATGGTCGGTCATAAAAGGTCGCTCGTTTATGGGCTTGTCATTATACAGCTGGTTAGCTATCGGAGAAACGAATAAAAAAGGCTAAAGAGAGAGGAAATGAAATGAAGAGAGTTTGAAGGAAGATGAAGAGAGACGACGGAGATGAAGGGAGATGAACAAAGCAACAGAGGAACACAGCTTAAGACAAAAGTTTACAACGCATAGAAAAAGTTGAAGTAATTGCTGCTTTTAATTACAGTTTCTTTCTTGTTTTTTTTTTTTTTTGTTCGTCGCGATAAATAAAAAGAAAGGTTGTTCAACCTGCCGGGGAAAAAGTTTAAACTTTTGGCTTAAATCTAATCAGGCACATGCATATATATTTGAAAAGTTTGGTTTTTTCCGCCTTAAATTGCTATTGATAAGACATTTAAGTTGGTGTAATTTTCACGATAACCACTAATCGCACATGCAAATGTATAAGTTTGAAAGTGGTTAATAACTGGCTAACATATTCAAAGACTTTGTAAGAGCAGCTTTTATTTTATTTTTAACTTAGATGAAAGTTTTAAAAACCATGCAAAATTTTTGCATGCATGGGATAGGAAAAAGATGTGTTACATTTTTACTAAGAATTGTGCTGATTTGAAATTTTCAGAAAATTTTCAAAAACATGTTTCTTATTTATTAACATAATGAATGCCAGAAATGTATAATTTTAAGATATCGTTCTGAAACTGCAACCATTTATTATAGCCTTACCGGAGTTACAAATTGGACATGTTAGCTCTTGTGAGCCTAATAAATAAAAAAGGTTCACTTTTTCTCACAATAAAATCCCTAACTACGCAAGCAATTTTTCTTCAATATGCATACAATCCTTAAACAATGGGTGTCTTTATCAATATATGTACAACAATATATAAATATCTAAAGCTTATAAATATTTCAAAATTGTAAAATAATTAGTTTTCATATGGAGAAATGTGAGTAGCATGTTCCTTTAAAAAATGTTTCTGAAAATAAAAAACTTGTTTTGCAAACCAATCCAATGAAAACCATTTTTTTCTTTTTTGATTTTGTATTATATTTGTTTAAGGTATGTTAAAAAATTTTATTTATATTTTTCGGGATCCAATGGGCTAAATATATATCTATATAAAGCGTGATTTTTAAAGAGCTTCCGGATTTTATTTAAAAAAAGAACACATAAAATTCAGAAAATTGTATGAAATCTTTATTTGCGTCTATGTAACTTAATGTTTAAAGATAATTTCATGTAAATGTTGACCGTGGCTGCGCCTCAAATGGTTCATCCGCTGGGTCCACTTTTTGCATACTCTCTGTGCTCTGTACAGTGCTTCAACCGTTGCGGGCTTGTTGCTATAGACATGAGCCTTAACATAGCTCAACAAAAAATAGTCTAAAGGCGTTAAATCGCACGATCTAGGCGCCAATTGACCGGCACCAAACGTGAAATAAAGAGTTCACCGAGCTCGCCTCTCAATTAGGCCATTGTTTCGCATGCTGTGTGGCATGTGGCACCGTCTTGTTGAAACCACATGTCAGCCAAGTCCAGCTCTTCCATTTTGGGCAAAAAAAAGTTTGTAATCATCGCACGGTAGCGCACGCCATTCACAGTAATGTTCCTGCCTTCTTCGTCTTTGAAAAAGTACGGTCTAATGATGCCACCGGCCCATAATCCACACCAAACAGTGACTTTTTGGGGATGCATTGGCAGCTCTTGCAATGCTTTTGGCTGCTCTTCACATCAAATACGGCAATGTTGCTTGAGCTTCGTCGCTGAACACAATTTTCCGTTAAAAAAGTGGATCTTCATCCAACTTTGCCAGCGCCCATTCACCAAAAGTTAGCCGTTGCGGTAGGTCTAGTGGCTTCAATTCTTGCACAAGCTGTATTTTAAAAGGTTTTACACCCAAATTCTTCCGCCCCATTGCAGCGAACGGCGCCTAATCGATAATTCACGTTCACCAACAACACTGGCGGATACAGCTGCGATATTTTCCTCTGTCCGCACTGTACGTATGCGTGTTAGTGGTTTAATGTCCAATAATGTAAATTTGGTGCGAAATTTAGTCACTATATTCCGAATAGCCGTCTCAGAAGGTCGCCCAAACTGACAATAAAATGGAAGGAGTGCACGATGCACTTTCTTAACCGAGCAAGAATTTTGATAATAAAATTCAATAATCTGCAAGCGTTGTTCGTTTGTTAGTCGATTCATGGTTAAATTATAGACCAAACTGAACATGTTTGACAGTAACACAAGACACAAAAACAGCTGAGCTGATAAAAACAGTGTTGCCAAAAAAAAAAATTGCTAAAAAATCACCTTTTATTTTAAAACCTTAAAATACTGCTGGTGTGAAGAGGTGACAATTCAAAAAATTTAATGGAAATTATGAACTATTTTTAGTTCTAGTTTTCCTCGACGTATTAAGACAGAAATTACCTAATAGACTCTTAATTACAGGGTATACAAAGTGTGTTGAACAGTGAACTTCTTCTGGCAGTCATTCTTACTTGGGCTTGGTCTTCTCGGCACATGCGTCACGCTGTCTAAAAACTGGTCGAAAACTATGGAGTGAATACCTGTTTCCATTTAAAAGAGTGCACGTACACATTAGAAACTGCACCAAAATCACAATCCTAGCAATCCTACTCTCCTCTCTGTATTAAAATTTTTATGTATTTTTTGGTTTATTGAAATCTTTTGGATCCACCAAGCTGCATTATTGATTACTTTGGGGGTCAAGCGGTAGACAGACATGCTGCATCTGTCACCCACTAGACAACTAAATGTCAAGCACGTGACTTTGGTTGCTTGGTCAGGCTTAAGTTCTTCTGGTCCCAGTGCAAAATGTAAATGAAAAACGAGAAAAAAAAAAAAAAATACTAACGACAGAAGGGACAGAAATCGCATGCGATAACTTTTGATTACAGAAGGCGTATTGAATATGAAATGAGGCAAAGTGCAAGCTGTCAGTAAGCGACTTATCTGTCATTGAGGCAGCCAGTGAGGAGCATATGTCCCCGCCTAAATCTTCAGGAAGTCCATTCATACAAGTGAAATGCTTTGATTTGCATAGATTTTTCATTACTGATTTTCAACTTGAAGGGTAAATAAAATAAAATGAAATAAAATGCTAAAGGGGTTTTCAAAGCAAGGCGTTTGGGTATTTGCTGGGAGCAACCCTTGGTTTGCACATTTGCATGCTTTGATGGTCAGGGTCGTCGAAGACTGATGACAATTTGATGAAGGTTTTTAGCATTGATTTTTAGATTAACAAAGCGCTGCTCGTGCTCTAAAAATCAAATCGAAGTGAACCCTGCCATAAAGCTAATTAGGCTTGAAGTAAAAAAATATCTAGATATTGCAATTGCTGCAGATTGCTGGAGGACAGTTGGAAAAGTATTGTAGCATGCAAGTTAACAATGCGTGAAATGTTTGAGTTTCCATCTTGGCATTTTCTTTTTGCTGTAGCCACCGGTATCCACTTGCCAAGTAGTTACTTGCTTACTACTTGACCCGCACCAGTCGCATTGTTTGCCAAAATGCAAAACTTTTTACATTTAAATCAAAATGTTCTTTCTTGTTTTTTTTTTTCGCCATTTTCCCCCCTAACTTTGGGTACAAATAATAATAACAAGAGCATATCATTATAATCCAAGCAACCAACTTGCTTACTAACTTGCAGTGCCACCCAACATTGATGACGCTCTGACCTCCAGTGACGTCATTGTTCGCGAGGGAGATAATGTGACGCTGCGCTGCAAGGCGAAAGGCAGCCCCGAGCCAGCTATTAAATGGAAACGAGATGATGGCAATAAAATTGTCATAAACAAAACACTGGAAGGTAAGCCCCCACGCCCCCACCTATTCATCGCACTTACTCATTTGCGCTCATTGACAGTAAATGACCTGGAAGCGGACTCTCTCGAGCTGGAGCGCATCTCACGTCTTCACATGGGCGCTTATCTCTGCATAGCATCGAATGGGGTTCCCCCAAGCGTCTCGAAGCGTATAAAAGTTAGCGTCGATTGTAAGTGGCAGCCACTGTCCAACACTTGAAGATACTAACTAAATTTAACTAAATTTATTATGATACTTTTTGCAGTTTCGCCCATGGTCTGGATACCGCATCAATTGGTTGGCATACCCATGGGCTTTAATGTCACGCTCGAGTGCTTCATCGAGGCAAATCCCACATCGCTTAACTATTGGACGCGCGAGAACGATCAAATGATTACGGAATCAACAAAATACAAGTGAGTCATAAAAAATATACGCTTTTTTTTGGCAAGTACTTTAAAAATTACGACTTTTACGCTTACTGGCATTTCAAGTCACCATAACAGGTGACGATTAATTTTGGGGCATAGGATTTAACTGTTACTTGCAGTGGTCAAAAGCTATAAATATGAATTGAAACACAAAAATAGCGTACTTTAGTTTATAAAGTATGTTAGTTAAAGATTATGGGTTTTAATGGGTTTGACCTGTATGTATGTTCGTCTGTTTCCTCGTAACTTCTAAACCGCTTATCACAATTTGACAAATAAGATATCGCTAAAAACGTCTTGATCATCCGCTGGTTATAGATTATGCGTCGTCCTTAATCTTCATAATAATAATAATTCCCTGACTGACAATTTTTGTCAGTCGCCCCAGGGCGGGGCATGGGGATCTATATTAATAACTGTTCAAAGAGAACAGGGACCTACAGTTTAAAGCCGACTCCGAACGGCGGTGTCTTTAATTAATAGAGACTTTCTTGGGCAAATAGCGTCTTTAAGCTAGCGATGCCAGTGCTAGGCAAATGTACCAGTGCTACTGCGGGGATTCGAACCACCGACCTTCGGTTTGTAAAGCGAGTACGCTACCACTACGCTACCGACGGCCACAAACTTAGGTCATGAATAATAAAAATAATTTTCACTATTTAATATTCTTATTTTATTATAAAAAACAAGTTACTCGTATATATTATATTTTTATCTATTGAATACATATTTTTCGTGATTTTCATACAACAATACATTCTCATATGGGTAAGTGATCAAAAGTTTGGGGCAGGTGGCATATCCGTAGTATATAATCTGAATTATTATATATTTTCTATATTAGTTAAATCCATACTATTGACAAAGATTTTTCTTTATTTAAAGTCTAAGCTTTAATGTTTTCTTCTGTTTCAACCAATCGATATCGATTTACAAACTTAGTCATAGTTGTTCAAGATCCATGAACCTGGACAAAAAATAAGAATTTTTAAAAAATGATCGGTAGACATAGGACGGTTGGTAAGGTTTAATAAAAGATCCACGACTTGACATTCTTTCTGTTCAAAAACACACGACATTGCAGAGTATCTTTAAGAATCTGTTTTTCAGATGAGGAAAATTGTTTTTTGTTTAATATGAGGTTAGAGGCAAAGACATCAGAACGGCGGCTTTAAGGAAAGCCATGGTAATGGTTCTCCTATCACCATGTTTAGTCCCAATGGTGATTTGCGCATATATGGGAACGGCTTGCTTTTAATTGTAGACTATACCGAATCCAGCTATTCCTTGTTGACGTTGAATTCCCTAGAGTTTATCTAATCGCTTCGTTTTTCTGAATCTTAACGAAAAAAGATTTGCCTTTCTCAATATTGGGGGACTTGACAGCTTGCTTCAAATTTATAATTTGCTCCATGTGTGTGGCGTCTATTAAAACAAGTGAGCGCTCAAAAATATATCTTCCCATACGCTGTCTATGACCATCTAACACGTGGAGAAGAACGGTGTGAGCAGAGACCGGTCGCGCCTGGCGCAATATAAAGAACTTAGCAATGGATAAACATAATTTTAATATGTTTTTAAAGGCCCTATGCTCCAACTAGGAGCTGAAGGAAATATATATATATTCTGGCTATCACACATATTTATCCAATAGCACGCATTATGGCGGACCCAGCTAATGCCAACAAAGCGTTTCCAAACCGCGGACTGTAGTCGCAACCAAAAGTGGCTTCTACCATGCCGCCTTTCTCCGCATTCACGCTATCCTTATTAAAAAATTAAAAGCGATTACCGTAAATATAAATATTGTATCGTTACCAACAAAAGAGCTACTCCTCATCTCCGCAGATACATGTTGAGATAAGCACCCTGTCAGCCATTATGCCTATGGTGCATTGTTCTTGTGCAATCGTAGGAGTTTAGATATTCACTGTGGAATATTATTATTCCTGAATTATGCTCTGGTGATGTGACAACCGGACGCAGTGTCCCATACTCGTTTTGCCTAGTAATACTATTTCACTGATCAGATATCTGTAACCACAAGAGTAGCAGGTCGTGCAGATCCATTCCTGGCGCGCTCGTCCGCCCCCTCTTAAGCAGGGTGATTCAGTGATAATTCGCTCTGTTTAGCGGCATCATCGTGATACGGACAATTTGACTTTTTATGGCTTGCGATGACAGAGCCTTGATAGCGACCTGGCTGCCGAAAAGAACAAATACTTTCATCGGACTTTCGTCAAAGGTGTCTATCAGTCTTACAGCATTTCTCTCGACCTGAAATACAATCTTCAGGGATGAAGCTCACTCCTGTGCCTTCTTTCGTCCTCAAACCGTCTGTATAGACCGTTAGCTTGTTCTCCATTATAGCATTTTTTCGCTTCCAATCTTCTCTCTTTAAGAAGGCTGGTGGGATTTGGTGTTAGCTACCTTTAGCCAAACCAACTATTATAAATGGTGCGTTTAAGATACGTAGATAGAGTCATCAGAGTGTCTCTACTTTTCTCTCGACGTCCCAGGGTATATTATTTCCCTTTCTTGCTCTTTTCTTATCAGAGCTACATTGCATATTACAGGTATTTACACTTTTATCAAACAAAATATTACTATTGAAGCAAGTGGTTCTTTGTCATATAAAAGCATGTCTCATCGCAATCTACTCTGGACTAAGTATATTTGTATTTCTCAACGACACACTTTTCGCACGAAGAAGATAATGTTCTCGGAAATACCAAAGCAAAAAAATAAACAGAGCTATAAAAATTGCCATTTTATACTATTATTTTCTTACTAACTAAGCCCTTGATTGGGGAACGTCTGACGTAACAAATACTTATACAAAATCCATGGCATGCGTCGCAGCGAGGTGTTCCATATTAGACCTTGAACTGCTGCTAAATTTAAATTCCTGAGCAAAATATATGTGGTTGAATTTTTCGTTGAGTAATGTCGCCAACCCCCAAAAATTTGTAGTCAATATAGAAGATAGGCCTTAATATTATTCCAAGAGCATGAACGAAATATTTTTTGCTGTAGGCTCAAACATTTACATTATCAAGAAAGCTGCAAAAAAAAATATAATATACTACGATTTTATAGTATATGTATATATAGTTGTCTATAATAATACTGATAATTGGTAAGCGAAGCAGCTGAAACACGACGGAGCTATCAGTAGAAGCGTGTATTTGAATCAAGTGAGACATCAAAACAGAAATCTCGGAAGCAATGTGTCCATTGGAGGCAACCCTGGCCCTGCTCTTGCTGCTTGGCACGCTGCAATCGGCCAGATGCAGCAGTATCGATCAACAACTGTTGGGCTATATAGAAAGCTATATAGATGACAGCGTGGATGCCTGCAATGACTACTTCAAGTATGCCTGCGGCAATTGGTCAAATCATCATCAAAGCGAACGCTACAGCGAGGTCACGGGCTTGGTCGATTACAAGATTAATCAGAACTTTGTCAAGCTCATGGCTGAGCTGAAGAATCGCATACATAGTCCCACAAGCATGGAGGCACAACTTATAAATTTCTACGAAAGCTGTCGCACTGCGCCCAGCGAAACACGTCTGGGCATGCATTATTTGGAACTAGTTGGGCCAGATGAGGGTCTGCCCTGGCCGCAGCTGGCAATTAATCCGGAGTTTTGGCCGGCTTACAAGTTCAACTGGTTGCGTACGCTGGCACAGCTGCGTCGTTATGGACTGAGCAATGTGCTTATGCGTGTTGACGTAGTGCCTCATTTTTTTGATAGCAACAAATTTGTGATAAACCTGGATAGGCCCACGTTTGAGAAAGAGGATATGCTGAATAGTGTGATCTTAACTAAGAGGCTGCTCTTGCGTATGGGCGTGCCGAGTAAGAAGACCTTGAAATTGGCACGAGACATTAAGAGATTGGAGTTGTTAGTAATGCAATTGATCGAGGAAGACGATGAGCCAAATGATGATGTCAGCGTGAAAAAGCTGCAGCGGGATACTGATATAGACTGGAGAAAGTTCCTAGAAGTGCTGCTGGGTCATCATGTGTCGCACAAATACGTGGTGCAAGTACAAAATGTGCCATATTTCAAGTCTTTGGCGGAACTGCTACAGTCCCAACCAGCCGATGTGGTAGCCACTTATATAATGATGCGTTTTGTGCTCTATGTGCTGAATGAGAGCATGAGTGACAATGAGGATATAGCCTGTCTGCAGGATGTGCGGCGCAACATGAATCTGGCCATGAATCTGCTGTACGAGGAGCACTACTACGGAGCCAAGTTGCAGCAGTATAATCGCGAGGTGCGCTCCATGTTTGATATGCTGCGTGAAGAGTTGCTAACCAAGGTAGAGCGTAACTCCTTACGTCTTAAGTCGGCTCAGGTGCATATGATTAAGAACAAGATACGCAGCATGAACATTAATATTGGACAAATGCCCACACAAATGGATCATCGCAGCTTCGTGGAGGACTTTTACAAAGACCTAAGCCTGGGCACTAATGACTACGCGGTTAACCATTTGAAACTGCTCAACTATCGCACTAAGCAATTATTGAAGCTGCTAAATAAGCCGTCTGCCCGCACCGAGGACTACATCTTTGTAACTGTGGACAGCGATACGGATATGAGCTCCACGCCCTACTATATGCTGCGCCAAAACACAATCATTGTGCCCTATGGCATACTGCAGGAGCCCATCTACCATGCCGACTCGCATGATATTTTTAAGCTAAGCTTACTTGGTTTTTTGTTGGGTCATGAGATCATACATGGTTTTGACACTTCTGGTCTGGTCTTCGACGCCGCCGGCAATGGCAATGAGCTGGGCGTAGAAATTGCTGATAATCGTCATTTTACAGCTGCGCTGGGTTGCTTGACGCGCGCGGAAACAGATAGTTTGGATGAACGCGTGGCGGATATATCCGGCATACGTCTGGCCTACGATGCTTACTTTGGTCAGCAGTCCAACTACAGCCAGGTTCAGCCCAGTTTCACCAAATTGCCGCTGAAGAAACTCTTCTTTCTAAATATGGCGCAATTCTTTTGTGGTGACTTGCAAACATCTTTCCAAGATCATGATACTGACGATGTGCGACTTAGGCAAACGTTGAGCAACTTTTTGCCTTTTGCTGAGGCTTACGAGTGTCGCCGGAGTGGGCACCAAATGAATCCACCCGAGAAGTGTAGACTTTGGCGTTGAAGTATAGCTAGGACTAGAATATTAGACAAAAGTCGGTTTCATTATATACACTAGTTTGATTAAAATGGAAATGTATTTAAATATGAAAAAGTAATTTAAATTAAAATTTAATTAGGTCTTTAAAATGTATATGTATACCGTATTTGTTTATTCGTACAAAATTTATCTAAAGCCAAAATTGTGGCTCCTTATACAAATATTTAATAGGTACTAAGCTCAACAAACTTTCTTCTAAGATACTATCCTTTCATATCTAGATTCATTTTAGACAATTTGGCCGGTAACTTTTTGTATTGAAAAGATTTTTTATAAAAAAAAATAATTGTAATTTTTAAAAAAAATGTTGGAAAATTTTCATATGTCTTCGGAAGACAACGTAATCAACTTGGAGGATTGGCAATTTTTTAGAGTTCCCAGCACTGTACCAAATTTGATTAAAATAGGTTGACTATATTATGTGGGGGCTACATAGGACCGATCGGTCAAAAAAGTCGACTTTTGTTTTTTTTATGAAAATATCGTAGCCAAATTTGGCGAATAAATACAGTGAAACAAAATTGTTGAAGGGGTTGTTTTTTGCTCGGAACGTGGCAAGAAATCGATATGAATTGAGAAACATAATGCACATCTTTTGGTAAAATTTCGGTTTTCTAGCTCTTAAAGCTTTCGAGATTCTTTTGTTCAGAAATGGGTATATCGACTTGGGTGTTCATGCAGATCAAGTGTCGGAGATGCCTTCTATAGCGCGGTATATACATTTGCCCTACGTTGTTCCAACTTTGTTTGTAACTTCGGTACAGGGTACTTCATACTAGTACAGTCGAGCTTCCCAATAACGAGCTCTTTTACAAACAATTTTTCCATATGACAAGTTTTTTTTAAGTACACTTTTTTTCTTTATAGCGAGTTTTCTATAAAAAGAACCCAATTTTTTATAGGAACATTCGACTGTACTTATTTTTGTATACCCTGTACTTTTTCATAAGAGTGCAATATATATATAATATTATTAAACATATATGTTCAAAACTATCAGGATATTTTTTTTACGACTAAGACATTTAGTAGATAAACATTTTTTTTTTTTCAGTCATACCCCCGCAACACTTTTTGAAGGTTACTCTATTATCATCGAAGTAAAATAATTTATATAATATATACATATAAATAATAAAAAGCAATGCTTCAAAAGCACTTAAATCTGTTGAACATAGTACAAAGTAAAGTACAGGGTATATTGTTGTCTAAATGTCCCGACTGGAGGCGTCCCAGTTGATTTTCATTAATCTTAATATATAAAATTTGTGAGTGCGTGTGTAGGTCGTTGAACTCCTCCAAAACGATTGAACCGATTTTAAAGAATTGTATTGCGTGTGATTGGGTGGGTCTCTGGATGGTTTTTATTCATAATTGGACCCTAGCGGGATTCGGAAAAATCGGCAATTCAGACATATTTCTTAAGTTTGTCAATAACTGTCGTAAAATTTCCCTGTTCCCCTTAGAAGAGGTAAGCGGCAACAACAAAACCTTGGTTTTAAAGTCCAGTGGTGCCCTATAAAATATATAATATCATATTTGGTAAGGTATTGAACTCCTCATTCTGAACCTTCCAAAAAAGATACATAAAAAAAGCTAAAAATAGTCCCCCCTCAAAAATTTCAAGATCTCTGTCAATTGTTTTTTTGTTTTTTAGATTTTCTTCTACCACAATTTTATATTAAAAGTATTTTATTGAAATTTTCAATTGAAAGAACTGTTTTTTTTTTTTTATATTTTCGCTTGTTCTTAATACTTTCTGAGGAGTCATGGAATATGTTACTTGAATTCGATTTCTTTAGTGCGTTGGAAAAAAATTGAACCAACTTTTAAAAACTATTAAAAAACTTTTTATTTACTAACATTTACATTAAAATCGTATACTAATAAATTTAATAAGAATTTACACAACAAATCCTCACCACAGTTTACAACGTTGCTTGGATTGCATTTTAGTGCGTCTTTCACAGCCAAATTCACGCGAAAACTGCTCGAAATTGGCCAAAGTTTGAAGCACGCGTAGCTCATCCACGGCATGCTCCATATAGGAGTTGGGCCTAAGGCTGCGATGCACCTTGCCGCAAAAGAACTGCGCCATGCTGATGAAGAACTGCTGACGTGGACTAAACTGTGGCAGCAGCTTTTCGGGACGCTGTTCGACATGGCGTCCCTGGGCGCTGGCATTGAAGTAGGTCTCATAGACCAAACGTAAACCCTCGTAGTCGGCCAGCTTTTCATTGAGCGAGCGCGAACCCGTGGCCAGTTCCTGTTGCATGCAGCGTAGACCCTGCATAAAGCGCTGATTGGACTGTATCTCCTCGCTGGGACCCATTATGTTGCCCAGGTTGTCATAGTCTATGCCGGAAGAGTCGAAGCCATGCAGCAGCTCATGAGCCAGCGTAAAACCGAGCACTGCATGCTTCTGCAAGTTGGACATGTTGTGATGATAGACGGGCAGCTGCAGAAATCCATAAGGCACAATAATCATATTGCGCGGCTTTGCATAGAAGGGCGAGGAAGAGGAACCCAGCCAATCCGCCAAGATATAGCTGGTATTGCCAGCCACACGCTCCAGCTCATCATAGCTGGCATTGGCAGTGAGCTGCTGCAGATGCTCATGGCTCTTCTCGACATTAAGCCGCAGCAGGCTCAGCTGATTAACATAGAAATTATGCGCATCCAGCTCCACGCGCTCATAGTAGCTCTCGTAATACTCAGCCGAGCTGTTTCTGGGCGAGTTTCCCACCTGCAGCCGCATGGCACTCAGCTTTTGTACCAAGGCCAGCACTATGGGTGGCTCCAGCTGTAGACGATTCTCCTGTATGATCTGCGCAAAGCGTTGTTTGAGCTGCTGAAAGATATTTTGCACATCCTCATCGCTCTGCTCCGCTTGCTGCGCATAGAAATGTTCACCAATGAGCCAGCTCATGGCCAGCGGCATGACGCGCCGCAGGCTGGCCACGCACTCCGGTCGTGAGATTTCCGCAGGTCCCTGTAGCTTCAGAAAGGCCAAGAAACGTAGCATTATATAATTGCATATGGTTTGCTTGGGCTGGCGCTCCAGCAGCTGTACCAGCGCACGCATATAGGGTATATGTTGTATGATAACAGTGGAGTCCAGTCCGGCACTGGGACCACGTAGTTCTCGTATATATTCCAGCCACTGCAGCTGTGGCATATACTGCTGCAGATAGCCCAGCTGCATTTCCTTAGGGCCTTCATCATCCTCCAGCTCTTGCAGCAGATGCAGCTGCACTTCAAAAGCATCCACTTGGCGTGCCACCTCATTGGCCACGCGTTTGGTCTGCCCTATGTCCAGCAGCAGCTCTATCATGGCGCCCTCGCCCATGGGCGCCGTCTCTGCCAAATTGGGTTTGTCCAAGTAAATACTGTACAAGCTGGACTCATCCCAACGCGGCAGCACCTCCTCCTTAAGCAGCACACCATTCAGTCCGTACAGCCGCAACTTGGCAATGGCTGCCAGCCAATCGAATTTCTCTGGCTGCCAATTGCGTGCGCCGTTCCGGGCCAAAATATACCAACCGGATTCAAAGCAGGGCTGCACCAGCTGCAAATACTTTTTCAGATTATACGGTTTGACCTTCTTGCAGGCACGATAATAGACGCGCAGCTTCTGATATATGGCCGGCTCCTCGGCCTCGCTCTCATTATGACTGCGCCGCAGCACATGCTCCAGTCGGCGGTTCAGCTCGTAGTCCAGCAATCCCAACGTATCCCCAAAGTCCACCTCAATGTGCTGCTGCTGCCAATGACCGCAGGCGTATTGATAGAAATTCTCACAGGGCTTGGCTGCTGTATCCATGTAGTTTACATTGGTGGCAAGTAATTGTTGCAAGGAGGATGGCGCACGTGTCTGGCGGCAGCTGGTGGGCGTGGTGCGCCAGGCTAGGGAACCCAGTAGCCAGGCAATCAGGCTTAGCTTCAGCATGCTGAACTTTTGTGAACTGCAAATTGCGAATTATGATTTGGAACTGCGCGTTTGGGAACTTTGCAAAAATAGTCCAAGCATTTGCGAGCTCTATCAATGTGGCATTTTAATACACTATAATATGAAAATGGGTTTCGCGGACAACATGAATTCATGGAACTGTATGCTATATTGAAGTGTGGGGGTCTAGGAAAGATGGTTTTGAAGCAAAACTCATGAGGATTTCTGTTATGGTCTGAAAAAAATTATATTTGTAATTGAAAAATTCTCGAAAATTTTTGATGTGTTAAAAATAAAAAGAGTTACGAAAGTATTAGTCAAAAAAATGTTGTTTTTTTTTCCATACTGGACGGTTGTAAAGGAAATGCCTTTAAAATACATTTTTTAGAATTTTTTAAAATATATATCATATTTTTTCATTAATTTTAAGTTGCTCTTTCTCTTAAAAATGATTTTCTGATTTTTAATAGAAAACACAAAAAAAAAGAATTTTCTGTATTGATTTGAATTAATTTCTTAAATTTTGTTTTTAATTTACATTTATTTGTTTTTAAATTTAATTTTTTATTTTAATATTAATTTTTTTATATTTACTCAATGTCAAATAAAATAACATGTAATATACAAGAGTACATATAGAAATAAATTTTGAAATTAACATAAAAAAGCAAAAGCCAAACATATTTTTTTTAAGTCGAAATTATTAAATTTAAATCCATTTAAAAATAACATTTTGATAAAATCCAATATTACAGCAAGTGCTGACTATTGTTTTTTTTTGTTAAATATAAACACTTTTCTGAATATTTTTAAAGGCTTTGCTTAAAAAAAATTAGGAAGCACGTTTAAAGTCAAAATAAAAAAACCATTAAGGGCCGTTCCAGTCACCGATAACTAAAAGAAATACAATACTATATAAATTATGCTTATTATATAACAATTGTACAATCTTAGTATCTTTTAAATAGCTAAATCGTTGTTGCAAATAAAACCAAAAAAAAAATATTAAAAAACAAAATTTTGTTTGTAAATTGTGTCTTAAGCTTTTTACAAAAAAATTCGTGCAAAAAATTTGTAATACATAATTAAAAATTACAATTTTCATTTCATGTATTTATCATTTATAATCTTTAATCTCTTTAATCAATTCAAATTTTAATACGTCTGTTTCCATTCTTAATTCTTTTATTAACAATATTGAGATTTCTAGTATAATTCGAGATTTCGCTAATCTTTGTTGTAAAGATATAGAAAGTTGGTAAAAATAGTTAGAATTGAAACAGTTTCAATTAATATTGTATTAAACTTGCAGTTTCTTAAAAAAATGCTCCGGCTCGGTTTTCAGACCATGATTATATACTATACGTTTTTGAGGTCGCTAAGTCAGAATCGTAACCCACAAAAATACACCAGTACGTGAAAACTCTGTCATAACCTCAAGAAATCCCATAAAACATTTGATATCTTTATTTTTGCTCAAGTTCAACAAATGTTCCAGCTTCCAATCACGTTCGGACTTTTTTTTTTAGTATTCCTGAACGCTGGACTCACATAATCTTTGTTTCTGGGCATCCTAAGTTCGTCATTTCCGATTTTAATAGCCTTTAAAAAACATTTTTTCCGAGTCTTACAGTGTTCATTTTTCAAATCAGCGAGACGAATATTATTTTTTTGTATATTTTATTTATATATTTAAAATATAGAATTAATTCTGCATTACAAAGAAGTTGATCGCTAGAGCAACAAAGTTCTTTACGTTGGTTTTAAAATTATGTACAGTATTTAAAATATTTATAAAGTCATATATATCAAGATTAGCACATTAAAAAAAATTGTGCGAAACAATTTTAAAAAAGCTTATTTTGCAGAACAACCTTTGTTATCGATTTAAATGGCAAGATCGCCTTCCTATTTGACATTATTTATTTATATAATTATAAAGTAAAATTTATTTTTAAATTATAAAAGGTTTGTAGCCAAAGCAACGTAGGCCTTCAGTCATATTTGATATATTAAACTAGAATATGCTACTTTATATGAAAACAAAATTTTAAAAAATTTTTATATTTTTTTACACGATATTTTCGTGCTTAACCAAAATATCGCAATATCTCTCAAATTAAAACTGAAATATCTACTGTCACTGTCATAATGTGGCTAAAAATATTTTGTTAGACGTTGAGTTATGAAGTTTTGAACAGTTCTGCATCAAAAACAAATTTTCGTAAAAATTAGAAAAGCTCTTCGACATCTTTAAGCGTATCTACTCGTCGATATGCTCTTAAAAGCATTTCTACTTGTTTACCTATTACCTATAATATATACACTATACAAATTAATATACAAGTACGCTTTTGGGATGTCAGTCTTCATCGCTTGAGTCTCTGTCTCTTGTGATCTCTCTCCCTTTGTCTCTTTCGCTCTCTGGTTGTTGTTGGGTCGCATTTTGATTAGGTTTAAGTGCGCGACAACGAGACGCTTATCAGTCGGTCGGCAGCTTAAATAGTTTCACCTTGGCCTTGATTTCTGATTGTTGCTCACATTCAATTCGCTCAGAGCCAAACATAAACCAGAGAGTGTGTGTGAGAGCGTTCAATCGAGAGAGAGAGAGTGCGAGATATGCCATCACTGACCTAGAACGCAATTACTGACCTTTGGCACACAACTGGCGTTCCACTGTCAATGAACTCGCTCTCGCTCTCTCTCCAATAATATTCTGCTATAAGTATATTATTTTTATTATTACTTTTATATCGCCCCTAGGCTTATGCAATACTAAATTTCTAATATGCACATTTGATTATTTTTTGCTCTCATTTTACAGAACCGAGACCATAGCCGGCAATCCATCGTACAAGGCAACGATGCGGCTCACAATTACAAATGTTGAGAGCAGCGATTATGGCAACTATAAATGCGTCGCCAAAAATCCTCGGGGCGACATGGATGGAAATATAAAGCTCTACAGTAAGTGTTGTGACATTTTATTTATACCTTTTAATACTGGCGTGTGTGTAAAATGAGTCTAAAACTCATGCAGCGTGCAGTGGCACAGTGGTTTTAACACCCAGTTTGGTCTTGTGGACACTATGTCTAGTCGTATAAATTACAAGAGGCGTTTTAATATATGGTACATTTAGCACATAGCTAAAAATACTACGAAATTGGACACTTTGTGGGAAGAGGGTGGGTTTTGGGGTTAGTAGTTTTCTTAATGTATCTGAAAGCGGGTTTTGGGGATGGGTTGAAATAGTGTGTGGCTATAGTAAAGTTCGTTGTTGAGATATGCAATAAATTGGGTTGTAATTTCTATTGACTTTTAGTTAAGGTAAAGAAAATGTCCGTTTACTGTATGGGAACTTGATTCGATTTTTTCAATTTAATTTCATGGAAGTAGCAATGTTTTTTTTTTTTTTATTTTTTTTTTGGTTGTGAATGTAGTTTAATAAAAATTTTATATTTAACAAACAAAATAATTATTATCTTACAATATCATTACACACTGCCTCTTTAAAGATTTCTGAAGTGTATCAAAAAAATAAAATATCTTTGTGTCATACGTGTATTACATGTCCTTGTTATGTTACAAATGAATATTATATTATATTATATGATTATAACCAAAAAATTTGCACAAATGTTACATATATATATAGATTAAGATAAAATAAAAAGGAGGGGATGGAATGAGGAGAGGATGGGATTATGCTTTTTGGGATTATGGGAGATCTGGGCTCTTCTGATAGCCACCAGAACTTAGAGAGTTTTGGGTATGAGTCCTTTTCAATAAAACCAATTTGAACTTTAATTTTTGACTTAGGAAACTTTCTTTATAAGATAAATACTAAAAATCTAACATGGATATAGGGTGGGGCATCTGTTGGTTTGTTTGTTGATTGCATTTTTTTCGTATATTTTCCAACAAATGTATATACCAAATGCAAGTTTGAAACTACTCATTTAAGTATCAAAAATAATATCACCCAAATGGACGCCGCGGCTGGCTCTCTCTACCGTATGCGAACATCGTAACTTTCGATGACTTTTCCCAGTAAAACCCGGTCCAATGGCTGCATTTTCGGTTTGAATGTTGTTCTGCAGTTCGCGAATATTTTAGATTTAAATATTAGAATACACTTTGCCTTTCAAAAAACCCCGAAGAAAATAGTCCAACATGGTCAAATCGCACGATCTAGCCGCCGATCGGTGGGATCCGTGTTATGTTACGAGTTGAATGGTATGTAGCCCCATCTGGCTGGAACCAAAGCTCGTTCGCATCCATACCATCAATTTTGGGTCATAAAAAGTTGGTTATCATGGCTTTGTAGTGTCGGCCCAATTTTCAAAAAAGTACCGCCCGCCTTCCCTTCATCCGCATCAAAAGTGGATTCTCCCCAAATACGGAAGTTTTGCTTGTTGCCGTAACCGGAGGGATGGAAATGAGCTTCATCACTGAAAATAATTTTTGACGAAAACTCATCTGGCTGTTGTCCCATCCATTGAACGAATAAGTGACGCTGATAATGGTCCATGTGCTTCAATTGTTGCGTCGTTTGAACCTTGTAAGCGTATAAATGGATATCCGCATGCAAAATTCTACGCAAAGTGGTCCTAGCACGTCGGTGTTCCCGGCGACTCGTGAACGAAATGGAAGAGCTTGCAAATATGGTGTGGTGCTGGCCACTGTACCTGTAGACTCGAACCCATCAATAATTTTCTTGATTCCGGGCTCTGAAGCCCGATTAAACGGGCCTGAAATTGTGCGTAATGCACGAAATATTTTTTTCACAGTTTGACCATTTTCATAGTACGCCTGTACCGCGTTTACGCGTTGTTCGGTTGTTAAACGATCCATGACTAAAATTAAAAAGTTTTGAGCTTGACATACATACATGTGTCGAAGAGCATCCTCTTTGGCCGGGTATGTTCCGAATTATGAGTGTTTAACAAAGAAACCAACAGATGGCCCACCTTGTAGTATATAAAAATAACATTTATATTTTCTAGAAGACCTTTTGCTAACTGATGTTCATGCCTATGAAGCTCTTTTTGTCGCACCTCTTATCTAATTCTTGACAAATGGCACATTAAAGTCTTAAGCAATTCAAAATTTGTACTCGATGTTCCCCAGAGTTGCCTAACATATATCCATACGGATTTAATAATTGCTGAACCTTGTTTTCCAAGCTAAGTTGACGCCTTGGACCCAAGAGCCTATACATTATCCTGTTTTATGCCATCAGCTTCGTTTGCTTTGTTCTTCTATGTGTTCTATGAGCCCCAAGGTACAGTACTAACTCGAAGTACAAATTTGCCACGGCCAAGAAATTTTGTATCAAGTTGCGTTTTATAGTCAAGTTCTACATGCGCTTTCTCCCAAAATTTTTCAACCAACAAAATTAAAATTCAACACAAACGTTCGTTTTGGGTTAATCGATGAAAATAGATCGATCGCTTCGGGAGTTATAGCAATAATTATCAATTTTTCCCTTTTGACTAGGAGCTCCAGTTAAAAACTTGTAGTTTTAAAACTTTTTCTGCAGAAGCTTCTGTCCTTCGTTTTTACGATTGTATATCAATAAAAATATGAAACAAATTAAATAAAGTTTTTCACGGGTTAGGTATGTATGTATATGGTATAAATTATAGCAAAAATACGAAACATGTCTATGCAGGATCTTAACAAAGATGCCATAAAAATGTTTCGTAGCCCACAATTTCTTATACGTAAAAAAAGTTAATCAACTCAGCTAAAAATTCATAAATTTATCGATTTTCTCTGCTATGACTTAAATTCAACAAATTACTGAAATTGAACATTTTAAAATATTTTCATTAGCCATTGAGTGTTCGCTTATGCAAGAGGCGCTTACAAGCTCATAATTATACGACAGACTAACTTTTCCGAGAGTGTAATCAAACTTTTATTCAGTAACTCAGTTTACATACAACAACATTATATACAGTAGAAAGTTGATCTAACATTTTGCAACAGCAATATGTTTAAAGTCTTGATAATAAATATTTTCATCTAAATTAAAGGCAATCATTTTGTTGCACTGCAATGGACATATTAACAATATCCAGTCTATGGCTTCTACATTAAAGTAATGGCTTTTTTGGTATACATGGCGTATGTGTAACATTTATAATGCAATCATTTTTCAATCTTTGGCTGCTGTGCAATTAAAATGATTTTTCAGTTGGCCAATAAAATGCCTATAATCTGTCAATTTGCTAAATCACTCCCAGTTGGAGGCCCATTAAAGCAGCTGGATACAAAATATAACACCAATAACTGGCATAAAAGTTCATAAAACAATATAAAATACTCGGTACATACAAACAAACACATTTTGGCCATGGTCAATAGCTGCAAAAATTGCGTACATTAAGTCGTGCGTGACTGACTTTGGTAAACATATTGCTTGAGAGGGTGCTCGACAATGGAATACACTGTAGCTTGTTTTCTTAGAAAAATTTGTGAACTCAAATAGTCAAGGTTTTAATTTTTTCTTTGTTTCCAAAAGAAACTGACTAACGAAGCGAACAGGGCGCAGAGACCCTTTCTTAAAAAAAAAACTATAAAAAAAGAAACCAAAATTATTTTACGATACGGTAGCGTTAATAAGGATATGTTTATATAGAATCTTCTAAGTTATGCCGAAAAATTTCGTAAATACTTACTTCTTCCTGTTACATACAGTCCGAAGAAGCTAATATACCCTTTAACCTATGTATAAAAATTGTCAATGTGAAAATGCGACAAGTTAATTTATTTTTTTGGTGATAAAAATGGCCAACCAAACGAACCATAGACAGACCAGACCAGACCGAATAGCCAGTTGCCAATAGGAACAATAGTGCCAGTAAGTGGGTGTTAAGGGTGTTCAGGGTGTCAAGGCTACTCCGGGGTGTTGGGCTACCAATTAAAGGTAACAATGAAAGTCAACGAGCCCAGCACGATAATAACAACAACAACAAACCACAACAACAAGTACAAGAACAACAGTCAACCAAAACCACAATGCCAAGCCGCTGATAATAATATGACTGCACGCAGACACCGCAACACAATGAATGAATGAATGAATGAATGAGTGAGTGAGTAAGTGAGTGAATGAATGAATGAGCGAATGAGAGACAGCAAGACAGAGTGGGAGAACGAACAATGAACCTGTGACATTGTTATTAAGTGGACAGCGTAATGGCGTCGGTGTTAAGAGTCGCCTGGCATGGGACTTTGCCAGGCATCCTTTGACAGTCGTAATCGCCATAAATTTTAACAACAAATTGTCGTCAATAATGTTCCAAGTGCACCCAAATAAGTGCGCAACGTAAGCTAAGTCAAGTTGGGAAGACGGAAAAGAAACAAAAGGAAAAAATAAAGTTGGGACAGAAATCGAAAGGAGCACCAATGGAGCGGACAAGTATCGATACTTTAGATACTTAAGAAAGTTTCTCAGAAGCTGAGGGAAGCGCACAAAAGAAATAATCGAAATCAAGATGTATACTAAAATGGATGTTGGATAAAAACTTAAAGCGGATTAGAACATACTACATGAGTGTGGATAATTGGGATACTTTAATAGTACAATAAATACTTTAAGCGGATTTGCAACACATAACAAAATTGCTATAATGAATTTTAACTACTTCCGCAATTTAAATTTATTTATTTAAGTAGAAGTTAATTCTAAATTATACAAGGTTTGTAGCCAGAGCAACGGTAGGCCTTCAAATTAATAAATACTATATAAACGTATGACTTTGAGGACAAATTAAATGTTAAGTAATTAAGAGTAAATATTGAAAAAGGTGCTTAGTTCTAGACGCCTAAGGTTCACTATTCTAAAAAAAAAAATTCAGTGAATAAATTTATGAATTGATATCTTCGATTTTGATAAGTGGTAGAGAAACGTGCAATAGATTCTTCGTAAATAAAACTATTTTATTTTTATTTTTAAAAGAAAGCTTAAACTAAAAAACAAAAATTGGGAATTTTCCAAAAATTAAAAACACTTTTATTTTTATTTTATTGTTTTAAAAATTTTAGAATTAAAATGTTATCTGCCCTTTCCTCAAAAATAAGAATGATCGCAATTTGGGCGCGTGAAACCCAAAAATAAAATCCTTAAAAATAAAATGGATATCATGATCGTTTCGCAATGTGTTCAAGCTCAAACGTCACAAAGAGCTCTTTGTTACGAATACATTTTTTCTTCTACAACATACATATATGTATAATACAAATCATCAAAATCGAATGGATCAATTTCAAAGTGATCCGTTTGACTTGTTTTCGCCTATATTTGCCTATATACTACCTTGATCAAAAATTTACCGGAATCATCACCGTGTGGCACTCTCAGTCACCCGGTTTGATGTCTCTTTTTTTCTTAAATTGCCACATCTGTCATTGACATTCTATTCTTATGCCAGCGCTTGATCCAATTCTCGAAACATTTTTTATAATCGGTTTGCGGTATGGCCATCAGAGCCATCTTCGATTTTTCCATTTTTAAGAAAAAAAAAAAGAGGCATCAAATCGGGTGACTTAGAGCGCCACGCGGTGATGATTCCGGTAAATTTTTGGTAGTAGACTAACATATAAGAAGTATTGCCAATAAAATAAGTTCAAAATAGCTAAAATTTTCAATTAGCCTAGATTAGAGGACTCCACATTTTCTGGTGTTTATAAATTTTAAGTATGATTTTTTTTTTGTTTGTTCAGATTGTTTAATGTATGGTTTTCAATCAAATATCGATTTTCTATTCCTGAAATTTTTTTCGTAGGGACAACCGAAAGAGTCAGTGTTCATGTTTTTTTCTGTGGTTAGGTACTGATGTACTCTTTAAAAAATTTGCTTTAAATATACATTATAAGTGCTTATGAGGTAAGGTTAAAACTAGAGTCAACCTAAAAATTTAATTTCAGCAACTTAAACAATATTCATATTATTTGACTAATGTGTTCCCTTGAACTCTAGCGACTTATAGGGTCCAGGAAATTAAAGAGAGATCCAATGTTTTTAACTAAGTACTGTGGGATATTGAAAAATTAATGTCCGTCTGTACGACCTAATTGAGCATTAAGACTTCCCGAGCTATTAGTTAAGCATTATTCTTCTGGAGTAAAGTAAAGTGGGAAAGAAGGTGGAATTATGATTATATCTACGCGGTTCCATTGTAGGGCTATTTCGCAACTTACACCCACACTTTGAAACACATTCAGTCGAAACTATGGCGCAATGATTTTTACAAGGTGCTGCAAAGAAGTAAGTGAGTTTGGCTGCGCAGAAAATATATCGGTAGTGGTTTAGCTTTTGTATGGTAGCTATATAAAATAGTGGATCAATTTTGATCAAACTTCACACAAATGTTTAGTCTATAACAAGATACAACTGGTATACATTAGGTCAGGATTTTCTTAAAAATAAAATATTTCTAAAATGTATTCTTTTTTTTATGTATTTGGTATTAGTCTAAACATTTGTGTGAAATTTGATCAAAATTGGTCCACTATTTCAAATAGCTACCATATAAAAATTGAACCAGTGCGCGCTTTTTCGGAAAGTCACGATTAATGAACCTGCTCATTTTGCGGCCTTTTAATTGCTGGATCATGTATAAATACTTACTACAAAATCGTTAGCAAAATCGGCTCAAAAAGTAAAAGATAATGACTGTGATAATGATTTTGGAGACTAAAACAAAATATATAGGTGACGCAAATTCTAGCAAAAATTACTATATCTGATACAAGTTCACAGTAGAAAAATTTAACTTAATTTAGTGTTGACTTATTTTGAAAGATTCATGTAATAATATTAATATATAAACTATAATCAAAAGATAATTTACATCCCTAATTTATCTGTAGATTGTTAGCTCAACCAAAATACTTACTTTTAACATTTTCTCGCTTTGTTTAAAATCGATTTCAACTTTCATTACAATATTTTTTACCAAACTACGCTGCTTTGCTCTTTACTTTCTCAGTTGTCACTCATGCCTTACTCATTTCTCTTTCAGTGTCCAGCCCACCAACCACGCAACCGCCGCCCACAACCACAACCCTGCGGCGCACAACAACAACAAACTCCGCTCGGGATGGCTACAATACGCCAATTAATGGGATTGGCAGCGGCGCCGGCGAAGTGCCAACGAATTCGGTGATTGTCATTGATAAATGTGAGTGGAGTAGAATTTTTTTAACGTTTTTTAACACTTTTTCTATTGTAACTTTTTGACGCCGTTTTTGCGGTTGAGACTGTCGCCTGGCACAGTTTCCAGCACAATTCAAAGGCTTTGTATTTCGCTGCAAAAGATGCTGAATGCGCTTTAATTTGCAGAAAAGTCATTGATAATAACAAAAGATAACAATTTTTAGTTTTATATGTGTTCAAGGACTTTAATGTATATGTATATAGGTTTTACAAAAAATTATACAACATACAATTTTTTGAAACACAAAAATTTATAAATACTTAAAACAAAACTATTCAAACTATATACTACCCAAAACTTCTAAATTTATCAATAATAAATTTATTTGGTTTTAAAGTGCAACTCATAAAATTAAATACCATATTGTTAATTGATAGTTCCTAAATGAATAATGGAATAGCTTAAAATATAACTTCAGCAAGTTGCGAAATGTTTTAAAAAAATAATACAGAAGTCATAGATATATATATATATATATACTATATATAGTATATAAAATTATCTTTATAAAATTATACACCACTTATCATTTCTAAAGTCAGATTATAGGGTTCTTTATTCCAAAATGCTTATCAAACCCACAGGTAGCGATTGAGCCAGATCCATCAGCCCGTCCGTATGAACACCTTTATCTCAAAGACTATGAAAGCTAGACATACCAAACTTTTAACAAAAGATTATCCATAGTTTGTTAACTCTTTATCGATTTCATTCCCTGTTCCTCCGTATTTCGCTAACAAACTTACTATAAAAATCTTCTAATCGACATGAATCAGATGAAAACTAAAAGATTGAGACACTCCACCAATAAATTGGTATCAATATCGATATTGGATTTTGTTTATTAGTATTTAAGACACAGCTTGGTATTATCAACAACGAAACCTTGAAACTTTTACAAAAATTTCCGTATCCCTTCTAATCCCTTAAATCCTTTCCGATCCTCAAGGTATCAATACAAAATTAAGCGCAAATAATTGTGGGTGCAAATGAATGAAGCAGATCACTTTTTAAAACGATCTCCTTGATTTTGATAATTTTTTGTATGTGATAGAGATACTTGCCAGTTTTCACTACCAAAATTATTATTTTTTTTTTTTCGCAAAAATCCGATTATTTATCGAGCTATCGATGACTGAATATTTAGGAATTTTCTTTGACTTGTCATATCTGTATTTTTAACTTCAATAAATCAACAGTTACAAAATATAAGAGAAACAATTTTTTTGATTTTAATCCAAAAAAAACTGTTTTTTTAATCTGAAAATTGAAGAGTAATCTATTTGTAACGCTTAGAAAAAAATCGTCTTTCGTTTTTAGAACTTAAATATTTTTAGATCGGGATTATGAAAATTATTGTATCTCTAAAGAGTTATCATGGCCACCGGTAGCGTAGTGGTAGCGTATTCGCTTTGCAACCCGATGGTCGGTGGTTCGATTCCCCGCAAAGACGCCATTTGCCCAAGAAAATCTCTATTAATTCAAAACACCGTCGTTCGCATTCGGCTATAAACTGTAGGTCCCTGTTGTCTTCGAACAGCTATTAATAGAGATCTCCATACTCCACCTAGGGGCGACTGACAAAGTATTCAGTCAGGGAAATTATTTTTTAAAGATTTATCATAATATGTCAAATCGGGCATATGTATATACCTAGGGCTATTAGTGTCAAGTTCAAGGTACTAAGTAACTACTACGCTGACCATTGAGGTGCCTTCACTAATATAAGCATTAGGGTGGGTGATTTTTTTTTGAATTTTCAACGCAGAACATTTTGGGCTAATAAAATTTTGGATTGCAGTACGATAAAGTCAAATATTTCTCAATTTTCCCAAGAAATTCTTCTGAAATTCTGAACTGAATTCCTTGACCCCAAAACCCCCCATATATACATAAAAAGATGACAAGTTTTGGTTTAAAAATCCAAATGTTGAATTAAAATGTTACATTCTGTCGTTATGGGCAAAAAACAAATTTTTAAAAATCTGCAGTCTCGAAATTCAAGAGAGACCTATGGTTTCTTCGGCAAAGTTGCTTAGAATTGTCCGTAGAATACTACTAGGGGGCGACGCGAATTGACTTTTTCGGCTCCATACAAATTGACCCACCCTAATAAGCATACATAATAATAATTTTTAAATTTTATTTTAATATGAAAACTAGATATGACATATTTAAAAAAAATATTTATCTTTCATAAAAAAAATTATTTGAATATTTTTATTTGTTGACGAAATTTGTTTTGTTATGAGAAATCCAACATAAATTATTAGTTATCGATAACTCGATAAATAGTCGCAATTTGCCAAAAAAATGTATTGTACAAGTATTGATGGGGTCGAAGAGATCCATTTGAGAAGTTACCCGTTTCACTGATTTTCCAAGCTATGGTATTTCTTCACAATTATTATACAATACTTTTGTTTTTTTAATTTTCTCTCAAATATAACCAATAATCTGACTCTTATTTCTTCTACTTTCAGTGGGCATTAAATACGCATCGAATTTAAATGAAATCGGCAAGTCCGAGCAGAAACTGACGGGCAACAATCCCAAGGGCTATGACTGGTCGAAAGGTAAATCTAACGGTGCCAAAGCCTGCTGTACAGTTATCTATCAGCTGTTCATATTGTTGACGTCACTCTCGCTGCTGCTAACGGCGTAAGTCAGGATCTTGAAGGATAAATCAGACAAAAAATATATAGCAACAACAACAACAACTTGCATTATTAAAGTGCCATTAAAAACAACAAAAAAAGCAAGCAACACATATGCACACACCTACAAATAAAAATGTATTATTTAACATACACAAAATTACTTAACCTAATTAGTTAAGCATAAAATTATTATTTAAAAATTACTAATTGCTAAAAATTAGTAAATATTTGTATTGTTATAACAAGAGACAGCTAATTTCATTAAAAGCTTAACGTTTTAAATTATAAACCAAAAGAGCTTAATAAAGCTATTTTTTCTTTGTTTTTTTTTAACATATTTTATAACCACACCTTAAATATTTATTTGTAAACATTTTGTGTTAGCTGTCATATCAAACTAAATGCCTAGATAAGGCTGCTCAGGCTCTACTTTTATAAATATAAACGACTAATTTTCATATATATATTAATTGTTTTAAGCTGCTGTTGTTGTGTGCAATCAATGAATATAAAATTATGGTCACATGTTTATTTTATGCAAAAACAATGTGTCCAAACTAAACATAATTTACATTACAAATGTTGCCAAATTTTTCGAAAAAACAAACAAGCCTACGCAAACATACACTGTAAATAAACACATACCTATAAATGCGCATTTAAAACAAAAGTAACTAATAAATAAAATTGTAAATTACTCGAATTAAGCATTTAAACTAATTGTGCTTTAATTTATATGAAAATAGGCGGCTTAAAAATTAAATAAATAAATAATTATGCCAACACACACACACGCACACATACCAGCACACAATGCATACATACAGAAAAAAGCAGTCAAGGCAGTAATCAAAAAATAAATTAAAGCCAAAAAAAGATTAAAAACAAAAGATTAAAGAAATGAAATGAATTTAAAATATTAAAAAAAAAAAACAAAAGCCTAACACTAAAAACGTTGTTGTTGCCCGGCATAAATTATAATTTATATATAACAACTTAAGTACATTTATATTAACTACTTTGAAGGCGCAACACACAAGTATGTATAATAACTATATATTAATATATACACATAATATACATACATAAATATATCATAGGTTTTAGTTTGTGTTTCTAATTGGTAAGAGTGATAATGTACATTTAAAGAGATTAATCCCAAACAAAACCAAAAAACAACAAAAAATAAAACGAAGCGAACAAATCACATAATAAAAGTGCTTCATATGCAAAAAAAATACAATTTAAATAATTTTTTTTTACTTTTATGGCAATTGTTAAACATAGATGGCGCCACTTCATGCTGAAATTAACATTTTTTAGATGGGCTCTTTTTTGCAAATAAAATTAAGAAAGTATCCCTGCCAGTTCCTAAACAAATCGTAGTAAAAGGCGAGCGCAGAAATCCCAGCAAACGACTTTAATTTAGCAACTAAAAGTATGCTTTGATTTTTTCGCAACCGGACATTTTAAATTTTAAGAAAAAATCGTAGCATACTTTTAGTTGCCTAATTTAAAACACTTGCTGCGAATTTCTGCTCGCCTGGCATTTTGGTGGGTTGTGAGCGACGAAAATTTTGAATTTGAGTCGAGAAGTTTGGCTGAAATTCGGTCGAACCTACGCCGAGAGGAGTTTTGCTGATGACCGACCCTCAGTGCATTTGTTTCAAATAAATTATGATCAGGATACATTTTCACTTTTTGCAAGCATCATAGGATTTCCTCCTGAATTCTTCGCGCAGATTTTTGTCGAGTTGTACGACTCAAATCTAAATCAATCAACCACGATTTTACAATTTAAATAATTTAAAAGTCGAAAAACCTTCAAAATGTATTTTAATTTTTTTAGTGATACAAATAAATAAATTATAATTTGTTTTTTGCAAAGATTTTTCAATGAAAAGAAATGGCTACCAGAGAAAAAACAATTTATCATTACCGGAATTGGATGGGACATAGATTTTAATTTTTCATGTTAGGTTTTTAAATTATCACTAAAAAAAAGAAATCCAGCCCGATCAGTAGGATAGGTATTGTAGGAAAACGGGTAAGTACTTTTATCCAACTTAACCTACAGAACATCTCGAGGGGATGAGATGGTGTGGGAGAGCTTTCAGTTTTTTGGAACATGCGAGCTAAAGATTTTGATATCAAAAACGTAACCAAAAAATGTCAAGGTGGCACTTGAAATTGATTTTTCGTATTACTTAAATATTTTTGGAGATTTTACATGTGATTTTCTGCACTATTCCGAATCACACCGTCCCAGGTGATTAAATTCAGTATTGACAGTCCAATTTAATTACGGGCGCGGTGGTACACGGTATCTCAAAGTCATCCGCGCCCTACTTTAACGTATGCCATCTTTTATAGCTGTCTTCTAATTACTAATAGTCCAATTAAGTCACAACTTAATGACACGCTTTTTATTCGCTCCATTTTTTTAAGCGAAACTTTTTTAACATTTTAGCTTGTCTTAAAATCTAAAAGGATATTATGACAAAATATATTTTTATATTTCAGTTAATACAAGTCTGCAGACTTTTAAGCTTTACATTGTGTAAACAACAAATTTTAAAAAGTTATATTTTATATCCGATATTGGAAAATGACAGGAGATAGCGAAGCGTGCATTACTGTGCGTTTTAAGACCTCGCGGATTACAAAACAAATCGAGACCCATGAAGAATGTGGCATACCGGACTTAAAAATTTTAGTGGCACAACAAGTTGCGGCTGATCCCAAGCATTTGTTGCTAGTGTTCGCTGGACGACATTAAATCGATTGGGCGTAGACTGTGGATTGTTGCTCTTTATCTGGCCCTGGAACTGATTGTACACATACGCATGGAGAGCACGTTTCAATTTATTTGGGCGCACTGCGCTTGGGCCAGCGGCAACAGGACGCTCGAATAATCAGATGTACGATGCATCTTGATGCGATTTGATGCATCTTTAGATTCTCCGTGTCTCTAAGAAGTAGCTGCGTCGTGTGCATGATCGCGCACTGACCAATATATCATCATCGTCAGAAGGTTGGACAGCTTTGCAACGCATTTCCAAAAACGTTGAAGACCCATTTGACTTATTTGATGCTTCCACATAAGAGCGACTCCAGATCTGTTAATCCTCAACTGGGCTTTGAAAATCGCTGTCCTTTACGTTGACCCTAATCAGACTGTAGTTAACGAAGTGCCCAATGATGTAAGTCATAAGTTTGTTTTAGCTCTTTAGCACATGTTCTTCTTCACAATACCAGTGTGCCCAGATAAAACCTTGATATATAAAAATATGATAAACAAATGTGTGCAATAGGTTTAGATTTATAAGCATCTGACTTTTGACTCACTTTTCTTGCAATATCTAAAGAGTCCAGCTAACAAGCCGGCTATTCATCTTCTTTTAGTGCTAGTTATCCTTTTTGATTCTTCTTTTTGATTTAGTTCAAAAACCAGTGTGCCCAGCTATAACCATTCCAACGATACAAAAGGTATGCCAAATATATGATAAACAAATGTTTTGAATAGGTTTTGATTTATAAACATCTGACTTTTGACTCACTGCTTGCTATTTCTAAAAAAAACCGGCTTGTTGAGGCTTTCACAAGTTTTTTATAATTATTTAAAAAAGTAAAAAACTCATATTTTTTCTGACAAAACTTATAACTTACAACAATGTATCGTATCATCTCCGATTAATTGCATTGAATCTGCGTCATGATAAAAAAATATATTATTCGAAAAAGACTTCATTCGGTCAAATAGTTCAAAAGTAATAAGCAAACAAACGACACAATAAAAAGACTAAAAATACTGCTCAGCGCACTTGATTTTGAGCTATCAGATTACTAAAAAAAAAATTTATTTTGGCATAGAACTCTATGCGCACCTCAAAAAACTACAATCTTAACAGTCGAGTAGTTACAGCGAATATAGGTAACTATCTAGAACCAGTTTTCACAGGGGGACACTTTGCTAAGAGGACCATGAAAACCTTAAAGATGATCAGCGTGCTGAAAACTTACAAAATGAAAAGAAATTATTACAAACTAGCGTCT